>CM059602.1:146788333-149421666 GCA_030412105.1 Cyclura pinguis
TCTACCTCATTTTTAAAAAAAGCTCCAAACAAACCACCCCAAAGGTGGAGCTTCTTGCTATCTTTGGAATTTAAAATGATAAAAATGAACTCAAAAAAGAAATTCATCTATCCTACCTATGGTAATAAATGTGACTATGGTAACAGGCAATATGCCCTATCTGAATTTTTCAGTTAAATCCAACATTACCAGAACTGTTTCACAGATATAGCAGAATAAGAGTTCTACAAACCCATTGATAGGAATTCTATTCTAGAGGGTGAATACTTTTCCTAGGCGCTGTAGAGTTAGTGATGACTTAATTTACAGTTACCTATTGCTTTATTTTAATTAAAATATTTTTAATTTTTCAAAACAATCTGAAAGTGTTGGAGAAAATGCCTTATGTACTAAACACAGCAGTTCGTCTACAAGACTGAGGTCTTCACTACATCATAATCTCACCTTCTAGACATGCCATGAATGTACTAGTTACTCATATTGAGTACTGAATTATTTCCACTATTGCATTTTTGGGATTTTCGACTGACTATTTAAATAACTGACTAAACGACTTTAGACTAGTAGAGATATTGTTATTTTTTTATTGAAAGCATTCAAATATGCACTAAGCATCCATCAATGCATACATTTGGAAAAAAGAAACAAAAACAAGAACACTTGAATACTTAATAATTTCTCAACAGTGACAGATTATAGTTTATTTGAGGCATTGTGGACAATATGTTTATTAACTAATTTTTTGATACCACAGATTTCATTATACCAAACTGTCTACAATTCGTGAGAACCACAGCATCCTCCAGATGTAGTTGTACTGCATTCAGCAGCTACAGCCAAGCAGTATAGCCAGTGGTGAAGAAATCTAGGAGTTTCAGTCCACAGAACTTACACCCTTAGTCTTTTGAGGAACTTTCCTGTGCATTTTCTGTTGAAGCCAAGCTTACTATACCTACAAAAGTGGCTAAGCTCAAAGGAGAATGTTTCACTGCAGCATACAAACAGATCAGCAAACAATCATTTTCTCCATGAGATCCTGTCACACTCCTTGATTTTCTGACACACAAGGTAATCATGAGAAATGTACTCATTTGCCTTACACCATCAAGCCAGTCAAATCACTGAACTAGATACATAAGAACGGTGCTAGATCAGACTTACCAGGTACAGCCTTCTTTTCCCATGAGCATCCACCTGGATACTCTGCAAACTCACAACCAGGACTTACATGCAACAGACTTTACTGCCTTTGATGTCTAGCTATCATGTTTAGTAGCCCCTGACTAATAATTATATTCTGTCAATTTGTCCAATCTCCCTTTAAAGCCACGTCAGCCAGATGCAAATTCAATCTTCACTTGAGGATACTCTTCTTAGAACTGAGATTAAACCCAGGGAGGATAAGAACAGTTGTGTGGAAATGAGAAATTCTACCAGTGATGGTTACATAGTAAAGCTATGGCATAGTCAAGTGAATTTATTTTGAACATTTATGTCATAAGGTTCTTCATTCTTATTAGTATGCAGAGGCCAGACTGCTCTGTTGTTGCTGTGTGCCTTCAAGTCATATTTGACTTATAGTGACCCTAAGGAGAACCTATCGTGGGGTTTTCTTGGCAGAATTTGTTCAGAGAGGGTCTGCCTTTGCCATCCTCTGAGGCTGAGAGGGTGTGACTTGCCCAGGGTCACGCAGTGGGTTTCCATGGCTGAGCAGGAATTCAAACCCTGGTCTTCCACTGTCCTACTCCAACACTCAAACCACTACATCATATTAGCTCTGTACTTTTGCTTCACTGACATAAAGCCTACGCAACACATATCTGAATAAATTAATTGGGATGGTCCGCAAATAAATCTATTAGGCTCATTATGCCTTATACAGAATCTGCTTTTTACACTGTAAACAACCATATTTACTGTATCTATTTGCTTGAATAACTTAGGAAATACTTCCATGAAAAATGGTACAGATTACAAGCATGTACTTCTGAGACGAGCACCTTTAAGTCTTACTGTATGCCCAACACAGCAACGATTTCTAAATGGGAGAAGGTCCCCTAACCCAAATCAAATTTCATACTTTGGAGCATATTTCCATAGAAATAAGCTTTTGTTTCAGCCATGTACCTTTTTGATGTAAATAGGAAGTACTGGCATGGGATGCCCTAAGACTATTTAACTAACCCACATTAAAATATTATTGGGACATATTTCTACACAAAAAGAACACACATTCAGTGTACAATATGACAAAGTAAATGTTCCCTGGGATACTCTACAGTTTAAACAGCCACAAGCTTTATGAGACTAACATCTCTTGGTCTCACCCCGGGAGAAAGGTAGGGTATAAATAAAATAAATATGCCTACATAAGAATTGAATTCCTTGCTTTTAAAAACAGGCTGGGAATATGTTTTTCTCTGTTTTTAAATGAGCAACACTTCCAGCAGCTGTGATGACTTTACACTCAGGAAACGATGAGGACCACTTCTTTCTGAGAGTGGGGAGGGAGAAGGAAGTGCTTTAATCCAGCCAGTGATCATTAAAGAGGTCAGCAAACAGACAAGGCTAGAATTAGTCAGTGATGAAAAAGAAGATCTTATTTAAGATAATAGTGACTCATGGACAGAGGTGAAGGGTTACAGCAGAGAACTTTCATGTCATCCTATCTGCTATGAGGACAAGTCACAACGGAACCCATCCCTGGCCCCAAGTTTCCCAGGGGCATTAGATCTGTTCCATGGCCTAGGCAGGTGCCTGGATAAAACAAAGCTGTTCATGGGGTTACTTCCTACATCACAGATAAACTGTAATATACATGGCAACAGCATAACACTTTAGTTTTCATTCTTTATGTTTGAATAGTAGACAGAATTAGTAAAAACAAATTCCCATCCTACAATCAAATGACTAGATACGATGGATCCAAGGTCATATCCAAACTGACTTTCAGTAATCAGCAAAACTGCAGCTCTCAATTATTTGAAATTCCTTCCAGGTCATGACATCTGCCAGTTATTGTTCAATTTCCTTGATCACACTTCAATGCAGGTACACAGATGAGCATATAATAACCTCCTGGAGACCAAATGATCACTAAGTGTGGGTGGAGTGAAAAGAGACTTTATTGCCACAAGAATAACAACAGCAGCCAATCTCCATACGAACTCAGTCAGTAAGCCAATGAATGAGCATGAAAGCAAGCAGTTTAGCAGCAGCTTAGTCCATAATCTTGATACAATATATAAGAGCTTGCAAAGATGGTGCATTTAAGATGAAACCCACTGTTGGATGCATCATTTGACAGGATGGTGTCCTATTAGAAATATATCTTTCCACACAGCTCCTTTAGTGGCACACAAAAAGAAGCAAACAATACATTAAGAGGGCAACAAGAACTTTTCTGTCAAATTGCTAAAGTTTCACTGTCAATTTGATAACTGGAGAGATCCAGCATCTCACAATAACTTTCCTAAGCGTGTCTGGATGGTTGTCTTAACTGGATTGACTAAGACAGCTATCAGTGTACCTCGTCTAAGGCACGTGCATGGAGATCTTGTTCCTTGGGGCATTTCACAGGACCAAAGCTGCTAAGCAGTACACTGACCAAAGGCACTAAATAGAACAGTACTAAATATAATCCACTAAGAAGTACATTCCAACACACACAGCAATCATCTAGGGTGTCAGACTTGTTTTACAATGCAGATGGGCAAAGTATGGTCCCCTAAATATTGTTAGATTAACACTTCCAATACAGCAGGCTACTGGCTAGCTAGAAGTGCCCCAACAATTTCTGAATGGTCACACATTCCCCACCCTTCTGCACAGTGAACTGATTTTCACTCTAGATAGCAGTATCTTCTTCATGAATTTTTGCTCAGAATCCTCCTAGTCAAACAAAACAAACAGTGGTCTTACTTGTGATATATTCATTTCCAGCAGATAAGGGACAAACATCCTGTAAGTTGGGTTGCTCCCCCTACTCACCCCTAACAGGCAGGAAAAATAAAGCCCTTCCAGTGTTACCATGTGGGGAGCAACCTCCTGGAGGTTAGTCATTCAAACAGCCAAAGAGACAAGGTTCCAGGGAGAAAGAGAAGCCACATTTAACCGTTTATGAACACACCAACATAACCAAGAAGAATTATCAATACTATATTTGCTTGACAACAAATATATCTATATCTATCTCTGATCAATAGTAGAAGAAAGAACATCACAATTTGTGGAACCTCAGAATCCCTGTAGAGGCAAGAGTGCACCACTGGCATTGCCACACCAGCACCTACAGGTTGGGGAGAACATTCATCAGGAAAGAGACTGACTTCCAGGGAATGCGTCCCCCAAGTGGTAACACTGAAAGATCTTTCTGCTAGAAGTGAATGGGAGGAGCAACCCAACTTACAGGATATTTCTCCCTTTTCTGATCGGAAACAATAACTTCAAAGACAGAGTTGAATTCTATATGACAGAGTAAGCTACAGTTCAACAGGAGGAACAGTAACTTTTTAAACAAAAGACAGGTGAACCACATCATCCCTGCATCCAATTTCTGTATTAGAGTTTTGATGAGCATGGGCTTTGTTGAAAATCAAACTTTTCACCTTACACTTAAGGGGAAGGTTCTTAGTTGCATTTAACCATAATTTCTTCTCCTTGGCCTTGAACATTAATTCTAATTCTCCCCTCCCAAACAACTCTTACCAGTGTTTCATTTTTCACAATCCCTCACTAGTATCTAATAAAGAGATGGATACTGTGGGTATAATTATCCCCTTGCCAACCAAGTCACCTGCCAAACTACAACATCAAAAGGTACTGCTCTTTGTTATTATTTATTTATGGTATGTAATTACTATATCTCAACCACCAGAGCCCCTTGAGGCAATGCACAAGGAGTAAAAACACTTTTAAAACATTAAATAAATAACTAAAAAAAAAATTAAAACTTAAAAAAAAACAGACACAGTAGACATTTCTAACTTTAAGATCTGAAGGCCAAGCAAAATAATACCATTTTCATTGCCTGTTGGAAACTCAAAGGGGATTCAGCCAGTCTGACCTCCTTCGGGAGGGAATTCTGCAAGTAGAGTGCTGCTACCAAGAAAGCCCAGTCATGGGTGCCCACCAGCCTAGCCTCACAGGATGATGGGACGTCTAACAAGGCCTCTGCTGATGCCTTAGATTCTAGGCAGGCTCATATGGGAGGAGGCAGTCTTTCACATATCCCGGCCTCAAGTAGCTATCTCTATCATTTTGTATGGTGAGCAACTCACATCTCCTTTCTGGTTTCCAGCCAGCAACATACTGTAATCCAAGAACTTCCACCATCATTCTAACAGACATCTACTCATCTTGGTTTTAGGCAGAATTTTTCCTCCAACCTCTGCCCCCCAACAACTGATCATCATGAAAACTGAACTTGTCACTCCATCACCACACCCACAGGCTATTACTATTCACACACACAAACTGTTCATTCGTGCGTATAAACATCTGTCCACAGGTACTTCATTTTATCATATGAATCAACAGATTCAGTCTACAAAAGCTTATGGTACAAATTTATTTGTTTCAGTTAGCCTCAAAGGTGCCACAGTATCCAATTGCACAGTGCTTCCATGTTTTCCTTCCACTACCGCTTGCACACTAAGTCTCTCTCCAGTCATGTTTCCCTTCCTGACTTTTCAATATATTCACTAAAATGCCTTCTCAAATTCAACATATGAATGTGCAATTACAAATGTTGCTGCTAGTCCAACGAATGTGACTGCTTCGTGTGTTGCAATTCATTTCTGTTATGCATTAAAATCTTTCAATGTATTTAGTTGTCACTTGTCAGCCACTTCCAATTTTCTTGTACAATGCATGGTTTGATAAAAAAAAATCTAATGTTATGTTGCTTATCTTTCCTTCCATCTCTTCGCCCCTTGATCTTTTATTTACAACAAACACATCCATCCAGCTGTCCAGCCTTTATCTTCAGCTCTTTCCTCTCCTTTGTTCCTCATTTTTACTGTTGCCAAATTATGTCACTTCTTTCTGTAATGTATTACGAAAGTTCACCAAGATCCATGTCACTGGCAAACTCTGGGAATCTCCTGCCTTAAATTCTGCCAGATTCTTCTCTATGGCCTTCCAATGTAACATCTCAGTTCTGTCACTTTTGTTTTTTAATAATTTTTATTCCTTTTACATATTATTCTCCATTTCATACATACAATATCAAATGTACCAGTTTTAACCAATCAGTCCGTCACTTCAACTGGAAAGTACAGTGTGAAAATAATTTACCATCCTGAATGCTATAGCATAGGCTTCCAATGCCTGTCTTCTAAATGTCTCCATGACTGTGCCTCACTGTCTTCTTTCTGCCCTGGTTTTCCATTTTGCCCCTGCCTGCGACCTCTGACTTCTCTGATTCTTCTACCTGAGCCTTCTTAATTTAAGTTAGAACTATATCCATTATATGTTTCTGTCCTCTGCGTGGGAAAACTCTACAGTTCAATGACAGTCCATGCTTTACATGGAATTTATGGTTGCCTGTGTCTACCAGGTAAGTGTGGTAAATGCAAGACTGCTTTATAAAGAATTAGCATACTCACTGGGAGTCAGTGATATTAGTTAAGGTTTAACTTGTATGTTTCTTTCTAAATAGATATAAATGTATTATTCTGTCCCTGAGTGTATCAGAACCTGAAAATTTGCTTTTCTTAATGTTTCTGATTTCCTCTTTAACTTTCTGTATACCAACAGGCTGACTTACATCTTTTGACAAAAACTTCATAATTATCTATTCAGCCATAGATAACTTTTACATGAGTTGTCATCAGTGCTGGTGGAAAAAATGGGTGAGGCCAGTTGGACTTGAACCCAGATCTCTCACTCCTGCTACTTGAGATTCTATGTAGCAAATGTACTTGCAGACTATTGAGTAGGCTGTTAAGGGAATAACAGATCATTCCATCCCTCCTCCATCAGTCTACCTGTAGATGATGCTCTATTTACTTTCCAGCTGGCAGGCTAGTCAACTGCACGTCCACAATGGCTGTGGTTGAGGAGACCTCCCTTCCTCAGTACCCAGAATTAAAATACAAAGTTGATAACCTTTTAGCAGGCTCATTAATATTTTTGTACACTTTAATTTATAGGTTTATTAATTTATAAGCCTACAAAGTGATATACACTTATGTTGAACCAGCAGAAGAATTTGCACATCTTGCAAGTTTTTAGTTAATTCCAAATAATATAAAATAAAGCCAGCACAGCATACATAATGAGCTTGAAGAAAAAAAAAAGAGATTCCCACTAAACAACACATTAAAAATCTTCCACTTCTTTTAAGGTAAAAATCATGGGCACATTTGCCGAGACAGAGCCCCCACTGGCACAGGGAAATTATCTTCTGATTAACTATGATAGGATATAGCTGAGTGTGATAAGTGAGTACGCAGTTTTACCTGTTCTATGAAATGCCTCTGTTTAAAAACTTCCCAGTCTTCCTTCAGAAAGTGCTGCTTTGTTCTCATTGCCACCTGGAACACAATTAAGCCAAGTTGACTTATTAAATACTACTTAATTTGTATTCCATCTATGTCAGAATACACATGCTTTCTCATAATAAACAAGAATTATAATTTTGTTCAAATTTCTTTAGAGTTTGCATTTAAAATATTTACAATATTCTCAACGTTTCCAGTATAATGTTCCCGTGCTGACAAATATGTACTAGAGGTCCAGGAGCAGAGCTTTTTGTTCAAGTATGGTGGTACCATAATCTGATAAAAGATTATTCATCCATGGCAACAGAGAAGTTACTGATTCTGAGTTACAGATAATTCTTATAACTATATTTCAGAGAGATAGTAAAGATCTTATAGACTATGTTCTGATAGTCAAATTGTGTTAACAGTAGTAAAAACAATGTTTGAAAAGCCTGCCAGGTAACTATTACAGTATTAGTACGTAACAAAAACAGATTATGTGGATTAGTATGTTGATGAATAAAATTACAAGTTACAATTGTGATTAAATGGAAAAATGAAGTTCATACAGACATTTCAAAATAAAATTGGATTCCATTTATTAGCTACAGAAATAGACATCAACCAGCTGAACTACCAATTCATAAATACTGAATATATCATAAACATTGTTTATATTTGTATGCACGCAAACATTTCTATGACTGCTAATAGTGACCTGAAGAGAAGAGAAACAATGACTTCAGATTCAATAATTCACTACCTTAATGATATAACTGCATTATCAGATAAAGTTACAGTATGGTTACAGTATTTAAAAGTAGAGAAAAAGAGGGATGATTTACTGAATTGCATGCAACTTAACTGACTTCTTCCTTTTTATTATGTACAAAGCTATTCATAAAATGCTAAAACTTCGACTGAAAAGTAAGCTATGAATATCCTAAGCAAAACAAACAAAAATACACAGCTACTAGACAGATAAAACTGATAGCAATTACAATAAAATAGAAATATCTTTATGAATAACCCAATAAACAAATATGTTTTGTACTGAAGGGCATGCATTGAGCTCAAAAACAGCACAAGGAAATATTCTCTAAAGTGCAGTGGAACTCTGACTATAATTAACAGGTAATCACACGAACAGAGCATGTACACCAAACCCTGACCCACAAAATTCTTTCCAGGTCTTATACTTGGCTAATGGAAAGCCAAGGATACATTCAGTTGTCTCCTCTTTATCCTATCCCAGTCTCTTCAGCCCATAGTCAGAATAGGGTGGGTAATTTGTGGCTCTCCAAATGACATTGGACTGTTGTTCTGAGATGCAATCTCCCAACATAAGGATGGCCACAAGTTGTTTACCCTTTTGAGTTTACTTACCTTCAGAATCAGGAATGTGATGCCCATACAATCAGAAGTAGTGTCACCTCCTGTTTCATTTTTGCCCCCCACTTTTTTTTTTAAGCTTGCGGGAATTGCAAGGGGGAAGGAAAAGAAAAAAACAGGGCATTTAGGGGTGGTTTCCAGACATTTGGGGGTTAAATTCAGCCAGATTTTTTAAAGAGGGAGATTTGGGGGCTTTGCTGTCCCTTGGGGGCTGCAAAATTGGGATTCGAGAGAGACGCATGCGTCTGCACTTTCCCCATAATTAAGGTTTATCCCTTAATTTATGAGTCATTGAGTGTCTTTCTTTTCACAGGTAACATTTAGCCTCTTTCAAAATAGTTTTTTGTTAATTCCTAAGAACAAATTAAACAGGTGCTCATTTTTTCTACTTTAGCCTGAAATACTTAGTGATGTTAACATTTACTCTTCCTCTTAATTGTTTTAATCTGCTGAACTGCTGTTTTAATTTGATTATTTTCACCATTAACCTCTCTGAAAATACTTTAGAATTGAAGAGCTGTCACCAAACACCACATGATTTCTGAGTGGGATTAACTGACCAGAAAAATGTGGTCTCATCACTCCATGTTCATTCAACGCTAGCATTTGGATTATGGTGGACATGGCCTCTGAATGTGGAGTTTTACCTTCTGTCTTGATATGATAATAACCCGTTTCTAACAAATCACCCTGCTAATGTACCCATTTATTCATGTATTTATTCAATGTATATTCTTCCTTCCTCCCAAGATGGGATACCTACGTCATCTCTGACATATGCCATATATTAGAGTCACAGAGACCACGGAGGAGGAGGAGGAGGAGGAGGAGGAGAGGTTGCTTTTGTGTAGCTTTAGTCCTTCAAGAGGGTTATCTATGTATCCATACAACCCACCTGATACCTCAACTCTATGGCCTGGTTCTTTTTACTATTTCATCTGCTACAGCAAACACAGGAGATGAAACAGAATAGTTATGTGTGTGCATTACTAAAATAGCGCACTCTGCCAAAACTTTTGTTCTCCTCTAGTGCACATAAGCTCTGTGCACATAAAAAACCCTTCAGCTGCACAGGGCTGCCATGTTCTGTAAAAACAACAAGGTCTGCTACTTTCTTCTCACATGTATTTACTTCACTTTTGGTAAGAACATGCACCTTCGAGTTAACAGTACTTCCATGGGTACATGCACAGCATCATAATACACTAACATCTGCATGGTCAACCTAGAACAACACTTCCTTAAGTCCTGCACCCAGAAACCTCCTCTCTATGTGAGTTACAATGCTGGTATCTTAATAAACTGGACTCAGGGAGAGGATTCACTTAAGACATTCCACCAGAATTTCAACAACTTCTACACATACTCTCAGTCTCAGCCTGAAACTATCAACAGAACAGGTTCACTTTCTGGACACTACCACACAGCTACACAACAAAAATCTAAGCACAATATATTGCAATCCCACTGACCACATCTGCTCAGACACACAAGACAGAGACAACAAACTCACGGAATTACAACAAGCATTCCTCAAGCTACAGTATCTACCATATGAAGTTTAAAAAAAAAAATCAACAAGGCAAGATCTGTATCCAGGATGAACTTATTACAGACCAGGCTGAAGACAGGAAATAGGAAAATTCCACTAGTGGCCACATACAGCCTCCATGTAAGACCACCACAACCTGTTTTGGACAATAATGCTGCTCTCTCAATATCTTTTGGTGACAGGCCTTTACTTGTCTCCCACAGCCTCCCAATCTCAAACACTTACTTACTTACAACAAGACACTCTACACAGATGCCATAAACCCAGACAACAAGTCTGCCCACACATCTACTCAGGAAATGTCATCACAAGCCCTAATCGCATCACCCATAATATTAGAAGTGCTTTCACTTCCACATCCTCTAATGTGACGTATACCAACTATTGTCAACAATGCCCTTCAGCACTCTACATTGGGCAAACAAGCCAGTCTCTGCACCAGAGGATAAGTGGACACAAATCAGACATTAAGAATGGCAATACATAAAAATCAGCAGCAGAACACTTCAATCATGGACTGAAGGAAAAAAAACTACAAAGGAAGATTGGAAAGAGAAAAAAAAAACAGAACTGGAAAATATCTACAAATTCCAGTACACTGACAGTGGGTTGAACAGGGACAATGGCTTTCAGGCACACTGCACATATTATAACACTAGTTAACACCTCAGCCTCATGAGGGTTCACTTGGAATAGTTTATCACAATTCCTTTCTGATTCCCAGCCAGCATCCCACTTCATTCCAAGAACCTCCTCCTCCATTTGTATTGTTATCTACTCACTTTGACTTCAGGCAACATCCTTCCTCCTTTCGTCCCCCAAGGACTATCCTTAAAATTGAGCTTGTCACCTCATCACCATATCCACCAAGTTTTTCATTTCCACTGCAACTGACACATACAGCTTGCTCATAAAGGTCTGCTCCTAGGCACTTCGCTCCACATATTTGATAAAGCTGATTTAAACCTATGAAAGCTTATGCTACCAACTTCTTTCTCTCATTCTGAAAGGTGCTACAAGATCCCTTTATATATTATTTGGAACTACCCATTATCCTGAACCCTCCAGCACAGTATCAGTTTTCGACTCCAGTGCCATTCAACTTTGCTTGAGTTAGAAATTTCTTATCCTCTCCACTGTGCCTTTCTCTTTCCCTATTTTCTTCTCCCCCCCCCCCTTACCTGGTCTCTCTTCCCCCTTCCTCTTATTCACTATGTTCCCTCTCCTAACTTTCTTCCTCACTCTTGCCAAGCAGCAGCAAAGAAAAAGGGAGGAAAGGAAAGAAAAGAGTGTCTCCTCTTCTTCAAATGCCATATTCTACTTCCCCAAGTCTAGGGATCCATCTTTGCCTATTATTTATTATGCAAATCATGTAGTTAGTCAAGAAAGGGTCAAGCAGCACATGTGCACACCACTGACTCTCTCCTTCAGTTTATTAAAAAAAAACAGATCATTGACTTTTCTTAGCACATAATGCAAGACACATGACCTGCAGCCCATGATGCCTGTACTCTCCTCTCTTCTTCATGAACATCTGCATTGTGCTTTACAGACATGGAACCCTGCTTGAGGCATCTAAAATTACCTTAACTACATCTACAATCAACCTCATGCCTCATGCCCATATGTCACTGACAGAATGGGAACAACCCATACTGACTTGGTTCATAGTTATCATAAAGGTTACTCAGCTAATATAGGAAAAATGCTTTGTATGTTCTAAGACAAAAATAAATACAGAGCTATTACAGTTCTGGACTAAAACTCTCAGAATCCTCCAACTAAGATGGTTGCTGTAATGAAGACATCAATGTGTTTTGTTAAATGCTGTCATCAACTGCAGCCTATTTCGACCCAAAGAATTTGAGACCTCCAAGTCACCCTGTCATCATTAGTCCTGCTCAGGTCTCACAAACTCAAGGGCATGGCTTCCTTGATTGAGTCTATCCACCTTTAATGTGGTCTTCCCCTTTTTCTACTGCCTTCTGCCAAGCATTATTATCATAGAATCATAGAGCTGGAAGACAATACAAGAGCCATGAAGTCCAACCCCCTGCCATGTAGCGATAACCAAAGCATTCGACAGATGGCCATTCAGCCTTCGTTTAAAAACCTCCAAAGGAGGAGACTCCACCACTCTTCAAGGCAGTGTATTCCACTGCTGAGTTGCTCGTACTGTCTTCTCTAGTGAATCATTCTTCTCATATGTCCAAAGTATGACAGTCTCACTTTAATCGTCTTAGTTTCTAGGGAGAGTTAGGCTTAATTTGCTCTAGCATGCATTTATTTGTCTTTTTAGCAGTCTACAGAATCTGTAGAATTTTTCTCCAGCACCACATTTCAAAAGAGTTGGTTCTCTTCTTATCAGCTTTCTTCACTGTCCAGCTTTTACAACCATACACAAAAACTGGAAATACAATGGCATGGACAATCCTGATTTTGGTATTCAGTTAAATATTTTTATACTTGAGGATTTTGCCTGGTTCATTCACACCTGCCCTCCCAAATCCTGATCTTCTTTCTTGACTTTAGTCTCCACTGTGATTAATGACTGAGCCATGGTATAAGGAAACATTCATTATCTCAACATCTTCATTGTCTACTTTAAAGTTTTGTAAATCATCTGTGGATTTTATTTATCCATTTTAATATTCAACTGTAGGACTGCCTTTGCACTCTGTTCCTTGAGTTTCTTCATTAATAATTCCAAGTCTTTGCTACTTTCTGCCAGTCATATGGTCTCATTTGCGTATCTTAAATTGTTGATGTCCCTTCCTTCAGGGAGATTTTTAAAGAATGGGAAAAAGAGTTACAGAAATTTATTTGGCAGGGAAAAAAACCAAGAATAAGATTGAAAACATTACAAGATGCAAAGGAGAGAGGAGGTTTCGAGCTGCCATCGCTGAAAATCTATTATCAAGCATGCTGTTTAGAAATAACAAAAGATTGGATTCAAGTGGAGAATACAACAATAAAAGAAGTGGAAGGAATAAACAACAGATTTGGCTGGCATGGATATTTATGCTATGACAAAGCAATTGTAAATAAAGAGTTTAATAACCATTGTATCCGAAAGACTTTATTGAAAGTGTGGTTACAAATAAAGCATAAATTTTACAGAAGACTTCCGATGTGGACCTCGCCTCAAGAAGCTTATAAAATTGCCCCAACAAAACAAGGAAATTTACTGACATACCAAGAGCTGTTGAAATGGGATGGAGACAAGTTAAGAATGCATACAGAAGAGGAATTAAAAGAGTTAGGACATGAATTCGATTAGTTCCCATGGAGACAATTAAGAGAGAGAGTTAAGATGGATGAAAAACTATATGGATTTGAAAGAAATGAAAACAAACTAGATGTATTGATGAAAGGGGGCCAAAAAAAGAGAATCTCTAGATTTTATAAAATACTGTTGCAAAGAGAAATGGAATCAGAGATTGTTAAAGATAATATGGTTAGATGGGCTCAAAATATTGGACATCCAATTGAGTTTGATACATGGGTGAGGGCATGGAAAACTGATAGAAATTTTACACCAAGTTTAAATCTAAGGGAAAATTTTTATAAAATGCTACATAGATGGTATATGACACCTGAAAGGTTGAAAAAAATAACAAAAAATGGGAATGGAAAATGTTGGAAATGTGATGAAAAGGAGGGGTCCTTTTTTCATATGTGGTGGACCTATAAGGTAGTAAGAAAATTTTGGAAGGAAATACATGATGAAATTCAAAGAATGTACAGTTTAAATTTCAAAATGAAGCCAGAATTTTATTTGTTAAATATGTAAGGGCAATAAAGAGAAATAAGATCTCATCAGAAGACATTGTTATATGTGATAACTGCTGCAAGATTGACATATGGACAATATTGGAAAGAAAGAAACTATGTTGATATAAAAGAATGGAAATTAAAAGTTCTGGATATGGTAGAGATAGAAAAGTTAACTTTCTCACTTAAAAATAAGCCAATCCAGAACTCTGAAAGAGAATGAAAAGAAGTTCTGAACTGGATAAAGATATAGAATAAGAAAAGGAAGGAACAAAGAAAGACTGTAGGTAATGTAAGTTAATAATGTTAGAGGTAAAGAACTAAGTTGTAATGCAACAATGTTACATGTAACAATGTAAGATTATTTTTTAAATAGAAACAATGTATGAATTAAATGCAAAGAACAGACTCAACTGGAAAGAAAGACAAAGCTTGGAAGTGGGGAAGGGGTTCTTTTTATTTTTCAATTTAAATTTCAATAAAAATATATAAAAAATGTTGATGTCCCTTCCTTCAATTTTCACACCTCCTTCCTCAATTTAGCTTTGAGTACAACACATTCACTGTACAGGTTAAAAGGGACAGAGTGATAACATGCAACCTTGCCTAACCCCCTTGCAAACTGGAAACATTCTGCTTCTCCATATTCTAACAGTGACCTCTTATCCTATATACAAGTTACACATTAGGATAGTTAGTGTTGTGGTACACCCTTTTCTTTAAGCACAATCCATAGTTTTTCACCTTGGCACTACCTTTGTTTGGTGGTTGGAAATGTGTGCTTCTATGAGAAAAGAAGCTATGGTGATGGTAGCAGTCTTGCTGGTAGGGTCTCGCATGACAGAAAGGTTTTTGCTGAGAAGCCAAAAAGTGCCAAACAGCTACTGGACAGCAAGAGTAGTGGGGTGTGACACTGGTGGAAGATCCCTCAGAGACAATGGAAGTGGTATCACAACTAGAGCTTGTTAGTACTGCACAGCAGAAGGCAATAGTAAACTATTCTTGAAACCTTTTATCTTGAAAACTCTATGATGAGACAGTCTACATTTTCAAATACCATATAAAAGATCCAAAAATCCAATATGAGTCACAGCTGTGGCTTCAACTATTCCCTAAGCACACTGAAAGGCAATACTAGGTTTATTTCTTGCAGAACAATTAGGGCGGAATACTGACAACAGATTTTGCTTCATATGTCAACTTTTAAACAGGCTAGAGGCATAAGCACTATCTGCATTACAAAGTTATCAGCTGCATACCACTTCAGCTATCACTGGCTCCATCCTAAAGAATCCTGGAATTTATAGTTGGGTGAACTATATAGAACTGCCTGCTTGGGAACTCCAATCCATTCTCCTGACCTAGACTTCCCAGGATACCCTGAGTGCTATCTTCACTACAGAATTTACCTGATTTAATCATCAACCTTTGCTTCTCAGGGCAACCTAGCACATTCTAAACACTTCACCAAAATACATATTACCAGATAAGTTGGGATGACGCCATGACAATTACACTGGTACGAAAAAGCTATAACTATGTAGTATAGGAGAACTACACAGTTTACTCTCTTTTTAAACAAAATCTGGAAATCTAGGCTAACAAATGGTATAAACAGGCATCAAGTGGCATGGGTAAAACCTGGTCAACTGTGGAGTATGGCAGTTTTACTTTCTACTCCCCCATCCCTTTTCACTATTTTCTAGTCTCAGTCTCCCTCCCTCTCTCTCCTTCTACCACTTATTCAGCCTTTCTCTCTCATCCTCCAAATATCAGGCAGCAAGAATTCTCATTCTCTGCTTCAATATGCATATACATACATGTATACATAAACACGTATATACATAAGCATGCACAAGCATGCATGCACACATGTACGCATGCACATATTGACATGGCACCAGGAACAGACAAGACTCATCAAGGAACTGACTTACACAGAAGTAGAATCTGTGTTGTTCCAGCAATATCAAAGGCGAGGACAGCTAAGTCTTCTGGTGCCCCATGCAAAATTAGCTGCAGGCGTTAGAACCAAACCTCAAGGCTGACCGCTCTTACTCCAGGAGTCTGGCATCTACCACCTAGGAACTCAGTGCTACCTGGTGATTCAGATACTGCAAGCTACAAACATTTTAACTGATTAAGCTTAACTGATCCATTTTTTAAAACAAGACAACCCCAAAACGCATTCTTTCAGAGGTTCCTTAGTATACAGATTAAGTTTCAGATGTCTAGGTTTCTCAGTCTTAGAGCTATGGTGGAGACAAATGCACACACACTCTTTCATAATTACAGAGGTTTTTTTAGAAGAGCTTATTTGATTAATTTGAAAGATTAAGATCAAACACCTAAGAATCATCTGAAAAGAATGCATAATACCACAGGTAACAGACTCGATACAATCTAGTGTTTCTATAATTTTAAAAGATTTTTTTAACTTTCTCGTTAGCATACAAAACGAATTGCACTTAAAAAAAAAGAGTCAATTTGACATCTGCAGCCTAGTTTACAGAGGTCAGTGTTCCCTGAAAATCCAACAACGGACATTTCCCTGTCTGAATAGCTGTCAAGTTCAATTCCAGCTTAAAATAAAGAACTCTTTAGAGGAACTGCCCAAGATTAACAAAAACTCTTATCAACAAACTGTCTATCTGTATGGATATCAGACAGAGCAGATTGTAAGAGTCACTGTATTTCTTTGTTAAACTATTCTAATTTTCAATCCAACCTAAGTCCTACCTAGAAAGGACCCACTAAGATGAATAACACTTTTTAGTCACGGGTACTTTAAGTCTCACTGATTTCAACAGGTCAAGTTTAAATAGGAAACATTCTGGATTTAGCCCAATATTTGCATCTATATGTATAGATTAAAATACATATGTTTATGCAAATCTATGACATCTTCCTTTTAGATAATGCATTTTCTCTTGGACGGCTACAAAACCGCTCAGTCTAACTCAGTAGTTGTATATGGATGGTCATATCTTAACTAAATAATCAAGTCTGTTTACTCATGCTCAAAGACCCTTTACAGAATGAAATATCAATCCAGAAAGCATCTCATTCAAGGTAGGTAAAGGTAGATCCAGGTATACTGGTAGATCTCTGTACGACTTGTAGCCAATTAGCAAGATTTTTCTGGCCTCAATTATTTAACAATATGGGTAAATATATTATTCCTTCCACTTGCTCAAATGAGACTGATGAAATTCAGAAAGCGGTGAAAACAGTAAAAGCCCCTCTCTTTGAACGACCATAGCACTTGATGGCCATGAGCACTTGCAAAACCTTGCTTAGTTCTAGGAGGCTCCACAACAACTTGTGTCCAGGTGCAGAACCCATATATGTGAGCCAAAAAGACAATGAAGAACCAGTATTCCCTCTTTCTCTCAAACTGAGAAATGAAAATGAAAAGTGTACCTCAACTGACAACTTGCCTCCCAAAAGGGCTGCAATGTGGGCAAAAGGACTATACTCAAGCAAAGGTAAAAGGTAAAACTAGCTAATTAAAGGCAATTTCAAGCAGTGTTGATTTGGTAAAATAAAGCCTGTGAAATAAATATTAATGTGTTCTGATAAACCTCAAAAATGTCCACTAAATATTAAAAATAGTTTTACTGGGTAATTCCCAAGGCAGAAAACAAACAAACAAACAAACAGGAAACCGAGGAAGTGATGCTGCTCTTGGCTCTCTTCTCAAGACAGACACAACCTTAAAGTGAAATATTTTAATGCTGGGTTGGCTGGGAATTTTGCAGCTCTGCACATACTGAATGGCAACTTCCAGCAGCCCTAACCAGCACAATTAGGCATGAGAAATACTGGGAATGGCAGTTCAATAACATATGTAAGGCCATATCGTTTCCACCCTTGATTGTTATTTATTGTTATTGTTGTGTGCCTTCAAGTGATTTCCAACTTACGACATATAGCAAACTCTGATAATGTGGGAGCCACATGATCTCTGCATGGATACTCAGCAAGCACAGATACCACATATTTACTCCCCATTCCACACGGTCAAAGCTTTCTAAGAACAGCTGACATGAGACATCCGAAAATTCTACGGCAACTTTCCACTACCAAGCTATGAAGTGGTCTGGAGCTGCAGGAGTAGCATCCCAACTCTTTCAGCCACCTGGAGCCAGCTTCTCCATCCATTCTGTCCAGTGGGCGGCCACCTGCTGACCTTTCACAAAGAGGTGAGCCAGTGTGATGTAGTGGTTTGACTGTTGGTCTAGACCTTCTGAAGACCAGGATTCAAATCCCCACTCAGCCATGGAAACCAACTAAGTGGCCTTGGGTAAGTCACACTCTCTCGGTCTCAGAGAAAGGCAGTGACGAACCCACTCTGAACAAATCTTGCCAGGAAACCCCATGATAGGGTTGCCCTATGGTCACCATAAGTCAGAAACGACTTGAAGACATATAACAAGTTATACAAAACAAGGAAACAAAATAAATGGATATACGTACACACACATATCTTTTTCTAACATATTCTACACAAACAGAGCCTTTAGCTCACCCTCTACAACTCCTGATAAGACCAAACAAGCAAAAAAAAACAAACAAAAAACAGTATCTCCTTACCTCTTCGTCAACATAATCATCTATTCTTTTCTGGCATTCAAGCCATGCTTCAGCAACTTGCCCCATCTCCTGCTCCAGTTGATGATACTGGTCAAGCAAGGTTCTACCCGTATCTTCACTATACGAATTACGCGTTATTCCAAGCCTAAAAATTAAGATAGCAGTAGGTATATAGTCTTACCTAAAACATATCAAAACATTTAGTAGTATCTGCTAGCATTATACTACATCTAAGATGCCTAGAAATGCCAGTAAGTCAGAAATCCTAGTGCACTGGTTCATTTTTTGTCAGAAAAAAATCCATAAAATTTTTGGATGCTGTTTTTTCCCCCATGGAAAAATTCCCAAGCACACTTATCTGTACTTGTTTTGGCTGTTGTACTGCAATCAGTTATGTTAGATGGACTGAATGTACTCTAGGCATGTTTGTTATAACAGACTGTAAAATATTCTCCACTGGCTTTAGCTGTCAGCCAAAACATTTTCACAAATAACCAAATGTACTTTTTGGAGGAAAAAAACTACTGTCATATATTATTCTATAAATAAAATATCCGTTATTGCTTTTCATACATTATTGATTATTAATTCAGTTAAGAAATATATCCACCAAGTTACCTTTTATCATAACAAAAACACTTTATCTTTCTTAATTTTATAGTAATTAAGTCAAAATGTATAGTTTTTTTATAAAGATAAATCCTCCCCTACTTATGCTAGCACAAGGTGAGAAAACGTCTCCTGAGTCTAAGTCATTGGAGTCCTTCTATCATTTTGATTACATATTATGTCCTTTTAAAACAGAATCTCAGTTCATGTTTAAAAACACTTAACCACTTTTCGCCACAACCGAACTAATAATTCCTTTAAGGTTAAAACATATGTACTATATTCATCCATTTTAAATTAATAAGCAAGGAAGTAGAATTTTGGGTGATACTAAAATGGGAAAAACATTAAAGTGAGCACAGGGTATAAAAGAAATGGTTGCCATTTTTTCCCCTGAAAATCACATATCATTGAAATTGATTTTCTTCTCTGAATATCTGACTGTTGATCCTCTCCAAAAACTATGGACAGAATACAATAGTGTTGCTCTAAATGGAAGGACTTCTGTCAGCAAATGGCAGCGGGCAGAGTCTCTCCTCTCCCTCACATCCTCTTATGCAAGTTCAACCCTGCTCTAAAGGAAAGAGAAGCTCCAAACCTGCTCCAAAGGTCTCTTCACATGCTTCACAACTGTTACTGAAAGACATTGTTGTTCTGTACCTTCAAGTCATTTATGAGCTTTGGTGACCCTCTTAAGCCAATACCCACCTCAAATATTGGCATTAGCTCAGCTCTTGAAGTAGACCTGCATGAATGGGAGCAAACCTGAAATCTAGGCTGTTAGACACATACTCAATACTAAGAAACTACTTCAAGCTTCCACTGAAATTATGCTACATGCTATGAGGCAATTCATTGATGAGTTCTCATCTTGTTCATAGGGTTTCATAAAACAGTGTGCTGCTTCTCCTCTTTAGTAGGCAGTGGTATATGTTGTACGTGATCTGTCACATGAGCAAAATGCCTGTCTACTTAGTTTATATACCAGTATCTTCACTACAGCATCAGTAGATAACACAAATTAGCATTTCAGCTCAAGAGCAGCAACAGGCTCTTTCTATGGGACAGTAATCTCCTAAATGCAGACTCAACACACCAATCCACTAAGAAAGTTTAAGGTTAAAATTATGGCTCATGTTCTACCCCTATACTAATGAGAAGCTAGCAAAGGAATAAATCCTACAATGAAAAGTGCTGCTGCCATTGTTTTGTGATACCGCACACAGCAGTGCTAATCTATAGTGGATGTTATTAAGAACGTTGTGCCTAAATATCCTGAAGGCACCAGAAGCAAGGTCAGCTGTGGTTAGTATTTAGGTAGGACACCACCAATGAATACCAGGTGCTCTAGGCTTATTTCAGAGGAAGGAAATTCACCTCAGAACAAAATACCATGGAATTAATGGGGTCGCTCTAAGTCAACAGGTGACCTGAAGGCTCACACACACACACACACACACACACAAGCACACTTACATTAAGGATGTTGTCAACACTGAATGATGAACAAATACTCCCAATAACTTCTGACAAACTCTTGAAAGCATCTCTTAAACAATTCAATGAGAGCCACCTTAGAAGTATTAAGGCGATGATTTTCTTGTTTTTCTCACTTTCATACACAGATGACTGCTAGAGAAACTGCAAGAAGTAGCTGAATGGAAACTTTGACAGAAAAAAGTACTGGTAAATCTGGAAAAGCTGAACAAATCTTTAAAGGCACCTCCATCAGCCCACAGATGCTGGACAAAGGCTTAATTACTGGAATGACAGGTGAGAATTTGAGGATGCACAGCAGCAAAATAAGATGAAGACCAGCACACATCAATACGATCAAACAACAATCGTATAAAATGAATCTGAAGATGTCTACTCCTGCGAGTCAGTTTTAGGAATTTAATAATTCTTTTTATCCTTCACACCACAGTATGTGCCTTCTGACAGGTATGTTTGGAACATACTGAATACTGCATCTTATTTCAAAGAACGAAAAATACAGAAATTACCTTGGGCAAAATATATGCATAATTATGCTACTGTTTTGTAATGTGTGAGTATTTCTAGAAGGGTTCTCCAAGGGCTGTAATGGACACATTACATAAGATAGTCACTGTACAACTGGCTCACAGCCAAAAAGGCACATTAGAATGACTACTGAATAGGAAGCATTGGCCATATATACTCATGTATAAGTTGACCTCATATACAAGTCAAGGACAGGTCTGGGGAGATCAAAATTATGGCTTTTCCTATGACCTATGGGTAAGCTGAGTGTAAAATTTAGGGGCATGTTAAAAAACAAATATTTTCTTCTCCTTTTAAAATGCATAAGGGGAATATATTTAGGAAGTGCTAAAGGGAAGGATAGGATCTGTTTTTTGAGAGGTTACAACTGGGAGGGGCATAAATTGCATTGCTGATATTAAAATGTCTACATCTATACAAATACAGGTGGAGGTCAAAAGCAAAGAAAGCAACCTACATCCATTAGGGACTCGTCATGAAGGCAATGACAATATGCAGAGGTTATAAGCCCCTCTTGGGATCTGGAAGCAGCACTTCACCCCATTATCCCTCCCATCCCCAAACCGGAAAAAAGAAAAGCAGATTTCCCTTCATCTCCACCTTATTTTTCAGCCCAACTGGCATTCAGCAGCAATGTGGAGGAGTTCACAGAATGCAGCACACCCACTATTTGCGGTACCTCAGGTGCAGTGGAGCAGAGGCCGTTTTGAATAAGGGTTTACTGTGTAAGCCTCATCTCACAAGGCCACTCTGCTCCACCTCAAACACCCCAAATGCTGGGCACCACATTCTTTGGGTTCCCCCATCTTGCTGCTTAATGCAACTCGGGCTGAAAAAGAAGGTGGGGAAGGAGGAAAGAAAGAAAGGCTGCCTTTTGATCTCCAGTTTGGGTGAGGGGGGAGGTAATGGGAAAGGACTGCTGCTTCCCAAAATAGTGAGGAGACAGAGCTCATCCAACCAGCAACACTGGCCCTTACTGCACCACTGCACCATCCCAGCATGGGGATGTGTTGCTGCTGGTCTGCAACATCTGCCATCGCAAAACACTGTTGTGCTCCCACAGCTGTGAAACCCCCAGCTGTCGCTATCGAGCCATAAACCATTACAGGAAAAAACCCAGTAATGACCTCCCTTCGCACAACGATCCTGTCAACTGTGGGTGTGCGGGAAGGGCGGAAGTGCTACCAAGCGTTTCTTTCCACAACACAGACTAGAAATTGGCCAGCTGCACTGCAGAAGGAAGGATCATGTCTCAAACACTACCCAGCCGACCAGTGCAGTGGGGAGTGTTTGGGTCCCAATCCAATTACAGCCATGGCATTGCCGGGACTGCAATGGGACAACACAAGATTGCTGGGTAGTGCAGTAAGGGCCATCATCATCTGTTTCCAGCACTGACCCACGGATAAGCTGAGCCAGGTTTTTGGATGTGATTTTTTTTTTTGGTCAAAAATTTTTCAACTTACACACAAGTACATACAGTAAGCTCTTCTATCGGGAATAATCAACTTTCCTGAATAAGATTAGACAAAGGAATTAAGAATCCAAGTGCACTACTGCCATAGCACTGCAGATGCAAACAAACAAATCAACATTTGCTGAATACTGTACATATCAAATGTAAACTAACATCAGTAAGCAGCACTCTCTGCCTTCAGAAAAATACTCAAGAATAATTCTGGAAAATATAAACCATTCATGTTCTTCTCACCTTCTTCAGAATAGAGTTATGAAAAACCAATTATTTTTTAAAAAATTGTTTTTTAGTTAAATTGGATTAACATTTAAATCAGATTTTAAGTTTAATTTGAACTTTTAAATTTAAATTTAAATTCAAAATTCAACTACCTTCTCGAAACAATTAGTAAAAAAACCATCTGTATATTTTACTTCTTAATTAATTATATTATACTATACTATAATTATATTATACTGTATGAGATAACAGCAGTTTATGGTGATAGGTGACAATTCTGCATGTATGTGTTCATGAAGGTACACATGAAGAGCACATGCTTCCTTTCTTTCTCAAGCCCTTGCCCAGGCCCTCTCTAAGTGCAAAGACAGAGAAAATGAATGAAACTGGGGAGAAAAGGAAGAGATAGAGCAGATCTGAGCAAGGAGGAATATGGATATAAGCTCACGGGATCCCATATATTTAAATCAATCAGATTTATATCAAATAGATCATGAACCAAGATCTACACTGATGTTTCCAACCTGGAAACATGGCAAATTAGCAGAACTTATTCTTTTCAATATGCATATACACAATATTCAAAAGAATGTTCTTCTCCTAGCCCAAATACACACGCAAACATATGGCCTTAAATTCTTTTAACTTGCTTCAACTTTTTAATTATTTAAATTTTTATTTTTATAGTTTTAAATTTCAAATTGTTTTAAACTGCTTAAACTGATTTTACAGTCAGCTCTCCACATCTGCGGGTTTGACTTTCACGGATTTAATTATTTGCACGTTTCTTCAACTCCTGCCACCGCCACCACCCCAGCCTCAGGTGCTTCTTTTCCAGGGAAAACTCCACTCTCAGCAGCTCTGATCAAGCTGTACAGCCCTTTAAAAACCTACCTCTGGTGGTCTTCCACCTCCTCTACCACCACCACCAGGCACTGCCTGGGAAGCTAAGGCTGGCTCACAGCCCAATTTCTCAGCACCACAAACCCTCTCCCAATGCCACTCCATGCCCAGGGAAGGAGATAGGCGAGAGAGAGAAGGCACAGGACCACCATGCCAACCCACCCCTTTTCCCTCTCCTTTACCTAACCTGGTTCGGACCCTGGGTGACTGCTCTCCCCACCCTGCCTCAGCCCCCTTCCACAGACATGCACATACTTTGGTATTTGCAATTTTTCCACTTCTGTGAGCATCCTGTGCTCCTAATCCTAGTGAATGTGGAGGACCAACTGTACTTCCAAACTACCCTGAATTCCCAATATATACGACAAGACACAAGCATTTTAATTAATAAATCAATGAATATGTTGCTGCTGTGTGCCTTCAAGCTGTTCCCAATTTATGGCAACCCTATCACAGGGTTTTCTGGAGCTAAGAGTGTGTGATGCACCCAAGGTCACCCAATGGATTTCCATGGCTGAGTGGGGAATCAAACCCTGGTCATAGTCCAAAACACTCAAATCAGTACACCACGCTGGCTCTCAAATGAATATACAAGTGATAAAACAGAGTCTCCCAAAAGCTGAAGGTTACCATCCCTAACCTTGCAATGAGGCTACAGCAGCCTGAGCTATTGTGTCTGGGTTTTTTTGTCCCTATTGCCAGATCAAACTGATGCTATAGCTGAAGCCAAGCAACTCTACTTATGCTTTCTTGCCTCAAACCAACTTATTCCAGGAAATGGAGGTACACAAGCTTATACCTCTCTCCATTACAAATGGAGTAGGGGATCCCTGGCAAAATTGCTGGCCCCAACTCAAGCAGACCTATTAAATCAATTGTGGAACATAAATAATCATTTAACTTCCACTGATTCATGATGGCTACTCTAGTTTGGGACTAGCATTTGGGTTTAGGCCATTATCTGCCCCCAAAAAGTTTACATTCACTGTTCAGAAATTGACGATTTGGTCCCACCCCTTGATTAAAAGAAATTATTGAACTCAGTCAGTCACAGAGAGACTGAAAAATCAATTATACACTTAAGCAGTTTTGGTACATGACTACACTGCAGTCACATCCAATATAGAGGAACAAGGAAAGTTACTTTCCCCAGGGGAGGCCAGCTAAAAGGAAGCAAGAACAATGCTGTTCAGCCTTCAGAGATGGGGTAGACAACAATTTTCCTCGAGAGACCCGTAGAAGCCTTTCTGTCTTACAGCAACCAAGTAACTTCTCCATAAACGCTTGACTTCTCCAGACACATTCTTCTCAGAATAATCAACACGTTCATTTTTAAAACGCTTCCCATCTATAAATAACCACGTTTACTTTACTGTTGTCCTGCGCCTGCAAATCAATGGATAATGCCCAATATCAGTAGGGCACAAAGTACCGTAATCACATAATTCCTCCTATCTCCAGGGGGAAAAAATAACGTTCTCATTTTATTTGAGCAGGACTTTGGCAGCAGAGTTCAGCACTGGTCATTTCCGCACTAGACTGTCACAGCGCTATTATTCCACTTTCAACATCCTATAGAACCCTGGGGTTTGCAGTTTAGGGGGGCCCCAGGACTCCACAGGATGTTCAAAGTGTAACAGCAGTACTGTAACAGGCTAGTGCGGAAATGGCCACTGTTTCAAGCGGAAATGTACCTCAACCATCTTGAAACCAGATTTCAGAAAAGTCTTTTGACTGAACGTGAGCCCGAACTCAAACACCCACTGCCGAGAATCGCTCCTTCGGAGCCGAGACCCTCTTCTGCCTTCGACCGCCCGCCTGCAGACCCCTCTGCGGCAGGAAAGGCACCGACTTCCAGGCCGGGAGTGAAACCTCGGCCTTCTCGGTTGCAGGGAAGCGCCGAGGAACGAGAACCTCGAGCCAAAGGCGACGCCGTAGAAAACGCCCATAAGGAAGAGCATACAAGGCCGGGAGGGGGGGCCCCGGAGGACTCCACGCCCCGAAAAGCACAGGCAGCGGGGGAGGGCGGAGGGAGAAAACACGCGGCTGTACCCCACCCCCGGCAGGCTTCGGGGGGACCGACCTCCGAGACCCAGAGGGCAGGAAAAGCGCTGCGGCGGCAAAATGGCCCTCTTCGCTTAAGGGGGGGGGAGGGGGGGAGGCGCAGCGAGAGACCGAACCGCCCTCCCTCCCCGGCGGCTTAAAAGAAACGGCGAGAGGGAGGGCGAATGCCCGCTTAGTGCCCCCCTCTTTAGGCACGACGGTCGGTCAACGGGAGCCAAAAAGGGGCTTTCGGCCCCGGCACGTCTCACCTCAGGAATTGTCCTCAGCGGCCGCTCGCGAGTAGGCCAGGCGGCGCGGCAGCGGAGGAAGACCAGGCAGCGCAGGCGGCCGCGGGGTGGAGGAGGAGGAGGAGGAGGAGCGATCCCTGACGGCCCCCCTTGCGACAGACGGAGCGCCCCTCCTCTTCTGCTTCCAGGCCGTGCTACGCTATGAGGCGATCGGCTTCCCTCAGCCGGCGCCCAGGTCGGCATGCTGAGGGCGCCGCCAGCGCCGGCGCCGCCTGCTTCTCCTCCTCCTCCATCAAAAGGAAGGAAGCGGCTGCTTGGCGGAGGCCAACGGAACCAGCACTACGCGCTCTTTATTTATTTATTTGTTTATTTATAGAGGCGGAGCGCTACTACCGCGACTTCTCCCGGGCGACGTCACAAGTCGCTTGGGGACTTTCCACAATACGCTCTTAATAGTGCTATTATTCCACTTTCAAAATCCCGTGGAATTCTGGGGTTTGTAGTTTCCTGAGGCCAAGGAGCTCTCCGCTGAGGATTCCAGCATTCCATAGGATATCGAAAGTGGAATAATAGCACTATAACAGTGTAAGGCGGAAAGGCGTTCTGTAACCCAGACCAATTCCGCACTAGCCTGTTATAATGCTGTTGTTCCACTTTCAACACCCCGGGGGATCCTGGGGTTTGCACTTTAGGGAGGGCACTTAGGATGTTGAAAGTGGAATAATAGCACTGTAACAGGTTAGTGTAGAAATGGTCCCAGCCTGATCTAGCGTCTTACAGAGAAGCAGCAGCAGAGACTGAGGCTTGCAGGAGAGGAGCAGACCTTTTGCCATCTTTGTTTTAACTATAAAACCTTAAATTTGGAATCTCCAAACCCGACCCAAAATTTTGCAGTTGTTTTGCAACATTTTACAACAAAAGTCTGTATTTTGCAATGCCATCAAAACTATGAAACAGAATAACTTGGGCTTCCTACTAAACGCCTAAAAACCCAACGGTGCTGGATGTACTGCAAATCTGCGCCAAAGTTTTGCAATAATTCTTTTACAACAAAAACCCACGTTTTGCAGGGCCCTTAAAACTGAATCCAGAGTTCCAAGTATAGTCTCATCTAACATTGTCTGATTTGCCCCAAACCTGTGCCAAAGTTTTGTAATTGTTCTTGCAATTAATACCACAATTTTCCAATATCCCTGCAACCAAGAAACAGGCATTTCATCTCTGGGTTCCTAGTAAATGCCCCCTAAACCTATCATTGCCTACTTCATTCCAATCCTGCGCAAAAGCTGCAAGTTTTGCACTCCCAAATTATTATATCAATTGATCTATTTAACATTATTTCTGCAACATTTTGTAGTGCAAATTAAATTTTGCAGGCCCATCCCAAGCTATGTTGTGGCTTTATTGTCACTCCAATTCCAAAACCGTCCAGTTCAGTCCAAAACCTTTGCCAAAGTTTTACAATAGGTTTGTATAATTTTCTTTTGCTTTCTGTTTGCTGCTTCCACCTAGACCAGGAGGAGGCTCTCAGTCTTCCCAAAGCTGTACCTCTGCATTATGTATATTTTTGTATGTATTTTTATTGTCATTGTATTTCCAGGGTTCTTTCAAAACCAAACAGAAATTTTCATGTTTCTTCATTCTTTGGGCAGGTTTAAGAATATAGGACTAGCTATGTTGCATTAGACCGTGGAGCTATCTAGTTCAAAATTTTGATCACTGAATGGCCAACGAGTTGTCTATTGAAAGCCCATTAGCAGGACAAAAGCACAACTGCACCTTCCATTTCATGCTCTCCAGCAACTCTTACACAGAGGCGTATTTCCTCTCATACTGAGGGTGATGTATAGCCATCCTAACAAGTAGTCATGGAGGGGTCAATCCACCCAAATTTATCCAGACTCCCTTTAAAGCCATACAAGTTGGCAACCATCATATCCATCATCTTATGGGAGTTAATTTCATGCTTTATGTTCTATATCTTACTTTTATCAGTGTTAAATTTTAGGATTATGAGAGATTCAGAATTTTACACGGGTCTGTCCTGTCTCCTCTTAAGCCTTTTCCCCTAAACAGCCCCAAACATTGCAATCTGTCCTCATAGACCATTTCCACATTAAACTGTTCCAGTGCTATTATTCTACTTTCACCATCCTATGGAATCCTGGGCTTTGCAGTTTATGCAGGGACATTTAGAATTCTCAGACAGAGAGCTCTTGGGCCTCAGTGAACTACAAACCCCAAAATTCCACAGGATGTTGAAAGTAGAATAATAGCACTATAACAGTGTAGTGCGGAAAGGCCGATAGTCAAGTTGCTTCAGTCACTGCATTTGGCCCTCTATACATCTTTTCCATCTGTTCAATATTCTTTTGAAGTGTGGTTGACCAGAACTGTCCATGGTATTCCAGATGTGGTCACACTGTTGATTTGTAGAAAGGCAGTTTGACATTGGCAATTTCATTTCTGATTTTATACAACAGCCACACATTGGCTTGACACTTTCATAGAGATATTAACCATGACCTCCTAGTCTCTTTGTCAGCTGCTTTGAGCCCACATTCTAGCTGAAGTTTGGATTTTTTGTTCTACTAGCATCATTTCACACTTGATTAAATTTTCATTTACCATTTTATCCATTTTCCCAGTTAAGGAAATCCTCTGTTGACTCTTTATACTCTCTTTGTGCTCTTAAAGTGATGTAGCAGAGGCGTGGCGCTGTGTATGTTCTATGATTTCTGAAGATTATTGTTCTTCTTTGAAGGAGATAGCCATGTTAACTTGACTATAAAAAGAAGAGCAGAGAGGAATCTAGCAGCAAATTTGAGACTGCTTTATTTTATCATGCGGTTTCATGGATTACAACCCACTTCTACTGATGCAAGTACAGTATTAATACTGCAAGGTAGTTAAGCCCAGTTTCACAGTTGGGGAGAGCGGGAAGAGAGTGTCATGGGATTTAGAATAATGAAAGCTGTGACTATGGTAATAAACCTTGAAACAGCTATGTAAGGATGACACAGGTCTCTCCAGAAAATTTTCCTACTTCATTATAACTTATTTTCAGATAAGCAGAACTGGTTGCTTTAACTATCATGAACAGGCAGAAGCCGCTTATGCTTGCTGAACTGACCTTATACTTTTTTAAACAGCTTCCTCCAACTGATGTCAGATATTAGTCAGCAGAAGAATCAGCTGGCTCAACTGCTCTGCTTCCTGAGATCAGCCAGCAGAAAAACTAAAAAGCTTCACAAAAGGTATGAATGAGGGCCATGGATCTCCATTACTTCTCCTTTGCCAGTAAAGGGAGAGGCAGAAGAAGTCTTTAGAGAACGAGTCCCGAAATGCTGGATTGTTGTGTTTACTAGGAACTTAGTTTTCACTCACTTTTACAGGTGATGAAGCAAATTTTAAGATTTTGTTTTTTCTTTAAATGCTAGTAAGTGACTACAAAATGCTGGCCTAGATTTGGTGCAAACTGGGGAATGTTGAGACTTGGGGGATCACCTGAGATGTTTCCTCAAGTATCTCTTGCTCATTTTAGGAAGGTGTTGCAAAACATGGGGGTTCAATTGAAAAACATTGCAAAAAGACTGCAAAACTTTGGCATGGTTTTAGAGTGAACTGGGTAATGTTTGATTTTGGGATATTTGCTAGGAACTCCAAACTGATGTGTTTATTTGTCAATTTACGGGGCATTGCAAAATGTGGGGTTTTCTGTGCAAGGTGTTGGTATACATTTGCGAAACTTTGGGACAGTATTGAAGGGCATTCCAAATTTCAGGGTTTCTAGCTAACTAAGTGCTGAGCTGCTTCAGTGGACAAAGGGAGGAGTTATCTGCAAGGCTCATCTATGTAAAGCTACTGCTACCACCAAAGAGAAGCTTCTCCCTGGAATAAAAGCAGCACTTTGGAAGTGAAAAGGGACCTCATATTTCCTTGTCGTTGTTCATTACTGGACACTTCAGTGTTTATATTATCATATCTTGATTATAGTTATGCTGATGTTATGCCTGGAATTTGCCCTGTGTCTATGCTGTCAGGAATATACATGCGTTCTTCAATATACAGAGCATTCTGTTTTAGATTTTATGCTTTTCATAAATCTGTAATCTACATTTCCAGGCTTAAATTCACAAACTAGAGGTAGAGGTGGGGCACCACCTCTGTTTTACAGGTAGGCTCCTAATACAGGAAATAAAGGAAAAAAAATTGAAATTTGAGTCTTTTATGGAAAACATTCAGATTTAAAATATGAGTAAAAACAATGAAAATTACCAACAGCATTTTGTAGAAAAATGTTTTATACATAATATTTAACAAATGTTATTTTATATAATTAGAAAATGTTTATTAAAATGAATCACTCTTTCACTGTTGGTTTTCTGTACATACGCTGACTGTACCTTGCAGTGCAATTCTAGTCATTCTCATGCTGCTGTAGCTGTAGGAAATTAGAATGTCTTGTTGGTGCCTCTCCTCTGGTTGTGGGAGCTTCACTAACATGGTGGCGGATGGTGGTGCAACAACTACTGATATTGTATTGATACCTAATCAATTTTTTGCAAATTGCTAGAATGTTTCCTTGTAGCAGAGAGTTCCATAGTTCAGCTTGCTTCAAGTGGAATACAAGCATTGTTTCTAGAGATATCTTGATTCAGATATCATTTCAGCCAGAATATGCTGATTTACAGACTAAGCCAGGAACAAATTCACCAGTAGAAAGGACTTTTTAAAATTTGATTTGATGCCTAATTTTACCCATCATCTGTAATTTCTTCTCCTGATCTTATCACAATTAACCTGTATCCTATGTCTAAAATCCCTCCTTCTTCCAGCCTCATCTTCCTGTAACAGATTATCTGCTTACACTGTGTTCCCAGGCTCTTCATTATTAAAAATGTTAACTATTTTTCTTTTGTTCTTTCCTTCAGAGCACTCTCTGTCCTTTCCTGTTTCTTTCTCCCAGATATCTCCACAGGCAGTGGTACATACATACATAGGCTGTCCACTTTCCTGTGCCATCACTCAAACCCAGGCTGACATTCTGTGGCAGAAGAGATGGCCTCCATCATGCTAATGTTGCCACTCTATCTGTTATCTCGTTCTTCTCTCTCTTTTTAATTTCTTTGCACATTACAGTCTTACTTTCGCTTATCAATTCTCGTTTCCACAGGGTGCAAGCATAAGGAATTGCGGTTGCTGACATCCAATCCAGCTAAAAGACTGCTATATGTCTGTAGTGCAGGGTGGTCAACTAAAGAGATTAAGAAACATGCAGCACTAGGATTCACTTAAAAATATATTGACAGCCACTGGTGGGTCCTGGGCCAGCCCATGTTTTGAGAAATAAATGAGTACGGCTTGCATCCAAAAGGATTACAGAATGATAACAGTATTAGCAAGACGGATACATTAAAGCAAAATGGACAAACTTCAGTTTTGCTTTGTCTTGCTGTGGTTTGGTTGTTGTTGTTTTTTATATTAAATAATGGGTATAATTGACTACCAGGTTTGATACCTAATGGGCTTGCCAACACAAAGTTAGAATAATAGCTATATAGTACCTCCAGTTTGGGTACGTAGCTTTGAAAGTGGGGCAGGGGCATGCTGCTGGTGAAAGTGAGTATTCTCTGGATACAAAGAACCACAGATGCTAGACTGACTGGTTGCTATTTATAATGTCCAAAACCTGGATTAAAGCATTCAGGCTTGAAAAATGGTGGAAACTCTGTTTTGATTTGCTCCCCTGACTCTTCCTTGCAAATTGCGTGAAGGAATCCACATTAACAAGCTGATGAAAGCATTTACCTGTTGATCCTTCTGGGGCTTTGGCTATGCCAAAGCATACAATTTACAAGTGATAACGAAGAGGAGGGAAGATAACATGGAATTAAGTTTGGAGAATTGTTGGCCTGCCATTGGGGCTTATCTTGTGTCACACCATATCCTTGAGTGCCAAACTTGGCTTCAAAAATAGCAACATGGCTTCTCTTGTTCTCTTGCTTTTGTTAAAATAAACAAATACAGTTTTCCAAGGGACAAATTATTGTGCCAAGAATAGCACAACTGGATATTGGGGTGTTTGGTAATACTATCTGCTGATCTCCAGATATGGATAATCATCATATCAATCCAATCTTCAAATCTTTAGTCCTCCAGATGTTTTCAAATACAAGTCCAGTTAGCAGCAGCTGGCACAGTTAGTGAGCAAGGGCAATGTGAGTTGTAGCCCAAAGCATCCATGGGTGTCATGTTAGGAAATGGTGTATTAATCAGGTGCAATAGCACGAAGGATCAGGAAGCCACATCTGGACTTTCCAGTTTCTTCTTCTGCCTTTCAAATAACTTGTGATGTTGAAGTCATCTTCTTCCTTTTCTTGGTAACAAGTTAACTGAAAGAATTACACACTACCTTGCTGGTTTTGTTGTGGTAGTGAAAATAGATAGATAAATATGATGAAATTTGTATTTCACAGAGTGTTCTTAAAATGTTTGTTTTGCTGATTCTAGAAAGGTTCAAATCCAGTGGCTGCATGCCTAACAAGTACACTCAGATGTCACCTCCTAAGATGAAACAAATGATCTCTCTCCACATCCAAGAATTAGGGCTCCAACTCTTTCAACTATATGGGTAAAGTAAGAACTCAAAAATATCTATATTCTTGGCTACTCTTAATGTAACATAAGATATAGGACCTTGTGTGTGTTGGTTTTCTCATAACTCACTTGTTCCTGCACTTGTACAGTGTCATTAGATTTAAAAAACCAAAGTATACTTACTTAGAGATGTAAAAAAACCCCAAAGAGATGTAAAATTTCTTGAACTTTTGAACCCATAGGAGAAAACCTTTTTTTTTTTTTTTGGTAAAAAAGAAAATTGTAATGTTAGGAAAATTTGAAAAAAATGCTTTAGTACCCTTTACTTACTGGAAGTCACTTTGTTACTTTAGGTATTGTGTCTAATTTTGTTTGGCATAAAATTATAACCTTAGGAATATTATAGTCTATTTAGACTATAATTACAAATGGAGTTTGTAACAAAAAATATATTTGTAAAATAATTTAATTTGCAATTATTGTCTAAATAGACTGTAATATTCCTAATATTATAATCCCATGACAAAAATAATTAGACACAGTATATTTTATATGGAGCTATAAGTCCTGAATTGTGAAGAAGACCTGAATGGTTTGGAATCTATTTGGTTTTGCCAGTTTTTGAAGAGCGGGTCAGGGGAGCAGTGAAAAGAGAAGAAATCATCACCATAAGCAAAACGAACGAAAACTCTATTTTGTCTCTTTTAGTCATCTTTAAAAAAACTGGTATAAAGCACTAGCAGCCATAAAAAGATCTGAGAAAAGGAAAGCTCTGAGAAAAGGAAACCAAGACCAGTAACTGCATTGATCTGGTTGTCTACATAGTTTTCCATAAAAATGTTCCTGTTACATAGCTTTTAGAAATAATTTTGGTGGAGTAAATATATGAACGTCTTGTTTTAAAAGATTTCGTCATCTGAATTTTTTTCTATAGTTCCATTTTTTTCTCTTTCTTTCTTTTTTCTTTTGACAAGAAAGGAAAAAAAAGCAGGGCTTTTCTCCAAAATATTAGTTTTTTTTAAGCCTTCACATCTCTAAGTGGCCTGTTTAAACAAGAACTGCTCACCTGTTTTTCCCATTATCTATCAAAAACTCACAAAGAATTTGTTGTCTTTTATTCTCATTGTTTCTGCATCATTATCCTAGTCACGCAAGACAGACTACTTCACTTCTCTCCTAGAGCTATTTCAGCTGGAGAAGGACCAATATGGACCCATGATCCAGATTATCTTTCTCTTCTCTTCCTTCGCACCTTCATGCTGTCCACTTTGCATATATTGTTGTGTGCCTTCAAGTTGTTTCCAACTTATGGCAATCCTAAGGCAAAACTATCATAGAGTTTTCTTTGGAAGATTTGTTCAGAGGGAGTTTGCCTTTGCATTTCTCTGAGGCTGAGACAGTGTGATTTGCCCAAGATCACCCAATTGCTTTCTGTGGTTGAGAGTGAGGACTTAAACCCTGGTCTCCAGAGTCATAATCCAACACTCAAATCGCTATGCCATCTTGTTAACAACAAATAGCCATACATTAACCCATTGAATGCTGTTATTCAATTAGTAACCCAGCTTGTGTAATAAGAAGAATAAGGTTGAAGAATGAAAGGAAAGCAGAGTTGCACGAGCACTAAGATGTCAGTAAATACAGCATGTAAGAACATATATATTAGATTGGCACAGAAATTTAAGCCAAGCATCTTAACTTGAATTCTCATGCTTTCTATGTATTAATAAATGCGTAAGTGATGGAACTTGCATAAGATCAAATATTTTAGAAAAAAAATTGCAGTTAATATTGACATCACTATAGGAGTAGATGGAAGTGTAGTTGTAAGGAGAGAGACAGCAAATCATATATCTAGATTGTATGTGTTTATTCTGTTTTATGCCACCTTGTCTTATGTACCTCATGAAAAAAACTGTCTTATTTTATGCTGCTCTATGACTGTAATAAATTGATTGATTGATATATTTAGATTCAGATCATAGGTTGAAGGCGTACGAAGCAAGAACCTTGCTGAAGTCGGGATGATCTGAGACATGTCAGTAGCTGAGAGAAGACTTTATGTGATCCATTGAGTTTCATTATGAAGGGAAGGTAGAAAATAAATGTGGGCCAATGTGGCATAGCAGTTTGATTGTTTCAGGAAGACTCCAAGAGACCAGGGTTTGAATCCCTTCTCAGCTATGGAAGCCCACGGGATGACCTTGGCCAAGTCACACTCACCTTCAAGAAGGAAATGGGAACCTCTCCTCCCTAAATAAATCTTGCTAAGAAAACCCATGATAGTTTTGCCACAAGTTGGAAACAACCTGAAGGCACACAAGGCTGTAACTTTAACTTTAATTAAAAAACCTGATTAATATTCAGGAGATAATACAGGTCAGCCGTACAGATTAGAGTACAAAATATACTTTAATTTCTTCCTAATAAGGTGGGATTGCTATTTCATAATTTCGTCAGTAATACTGATTGCGAGATTAGGGCCATTTCCACACTAGACTGTTCTATTGCTCTTATTCCACTTGCAACATCCTGTGGAATCCTGGGGTTTGCAGTTTAGGGAGGGGCATTAAGAAATCTCCACCAGAGAGCTCTTTGGCCTCAGTAAACCACAAGCCCCAGAATTCCACAGGATTTTGAAAATAGAATAATACAACTATAACAATGTAGTGCAGAAATGGCCTGACTTCTGCTGGCAGTAAGTAAATGGCTGTTTAGTCACCTGTAGAAACAATAGATGGTTTCTTAAGCTCATACTACAAACAGTAGAACAAAGATTTATCCTGTAAATAAGTATGGAAGGTATTCAGAGATGAATCAACTACGTTATTTTGCATAGTTGTATTTTACCGAAGGGAATTAATTACAAAAAATTTTTCTGAAATGATCTTAAAAAGGATGAATTCTCATTAACATAAATAGAGGCAATTTTGAATACAGGGTACCCGTTATCTATCGAAAGCATCCCCCAGAAGACCTACCTAGAACACAGATGGTGCTAAATTGCTTTATTATAACGTGCAGCAGCGCTTCAGTGTGAGGAAAAACCGAACGCTACGTCTCAGGACGGAATGTAAAACTGAATGAATCCGCTGACTGGGCGACGCCGCCGCTCCCTGCGGGCCGGAGACCTTTAAGGGCAGGGAAGAGATCCCCGCCTCGAGCCGAAAGCCCCGCCTCCCTCGTCATGGCGCCACAAACACATCCAGAGGATTTGGAGCGGAAGGATACGGGGCGGGGCCAAGCAGTGTACGTCGCATGCGCAGTGGGCTGAGGAGGCGCCCCGCCCATCCGCTGTTCCTCCCCTCGGCGGGGCCGGCGCCGGTTTACGTAACGCCTCTCCGGGCAAATTCCGGCTCGGTCCCGCCGCCTAACTCGGGACGGGTCGCCAGAGGCCCCGGCAGGTAAGGGCGACCTTGGGGGAGGCCGCTGTGCCGGTCCGCGACGGCGGGGAGGGGGCTCTGGTTGTGCGTCGCCCCCCCGTTCCCGCCCGGCCTGGGTGAGGCCTGCAGCGCGGCAGGGCCATGGACAGGACAGCGCTGGACAGGAAGGCCCGGCCCGGCCTGGCCTGGCCCGGCGCCCAGGTCGGCCTGGAGGCCTCCGACACGGAGTCCTCCGGCGGCGGGTGGGTACGGAGTAGCCTGGCCGGGTTCCGGGGCCGAGATTTCTCTCGGCGCGTCCCCTCTCCCGGCCGTCCTCTGGGCGGGCGGCGTCAGGAGGCCCGGTCGGGCGGAGAGGGGGTGGTCAGACGGGTTGCTCGGGGGCCTCGGCCTCCCCGCCGCGGTCTTTGGCCGCGTTCTGGGTAGGTTTTGCCCGCCGCGACGGGAGGCCGCGGCGTGTGGTCCAAGCGGGTACGGCGGAGGGCATTCCGGCATCTCTCCCCTCACAGCAGGTGGCCTCCATGCTGGCTTTTAGGGGAGGCCGAGAAGGAGGAGGAGGACAGATTTTTCGAGTCACCTTCGTTTCGCAAATAACTGGGCTGTTTCTTCGCTCTTTCAGCGGCGCTCCTGTGGTTTTTTTCACGTTTATTTCCTCCGCCGTGGCGGGTTAGTACTGAAGTACTGGTTAACTGGAAGAAGGCGTAGAAAAGTTTTCCTAGGAGAGCCGCTCCCATTAGCTGGGCCACCCGCGCTTGGTGTTGCTCGTCTGTTGTAGGTCTTGCTTACCTTGGGCCTGATGGCCTTGCTGAACTGTACCGTTGAGACGTGTGCCTCACTAAGTAGCGATGGCTTTTAGATTTTTAATGCGCTAATGAGTTTGGCGTTTGATTTTTTTTTCAGCGTCAGTGCACTCAAGTCAGTTGAGGTGTCAAGTTCAACTACAACTAAAGAATGTGTAAAGTTTGTAGGAACCTAGTATTCTTAAATATCCTGTTTCATTTTCTCTTTCTGGTTTTCCTTGGGAGTTAAATAGATAATTGGAGATCGTTGGGTCACAATCTTTAGTTTCAGAAGGTTGTGTTTAATAACTTTATCGATCTTAATTTAGTTAGGAGGATGTTTTGTACAAGGCCCAAATGAACTGTGTGTTTAATACAGTTTTTCAGTTGAATACAAAATTATTTTGCAAGTTTGCTTACGCACACAAACCTGTATTTACTAATTTGTTACATACCAGTGGTGTCATGAAGTTATTTCAGACCGTTTACCCAAACAAAGAACAAATATCTGAATGGAAAGGATATTTATTTACTTATGGTATTTATACATTGCCTCCCAACTCATCAGGACCCCCAAGGCAATACAGAGCAGATAAAAACATTTTAAAAAATACAGAGATTAAAAGTGTAAGCCAAATTAAAGTACCCTTTAAGAATTTTTTTAAAAATTTAAAAACAAGAAATAAATATAAAATAATTTTAAAAGTAACAAAACAGAATGGTTTCCAAAGCCCATGGAAGACAGCTCTGTTTGTTGATGTAATATTAATGTAGGCTTAGAGGTGGTGGATATGCACAGTGAGAAACCTGAATGGTATTGTTGGAATGCACATCTCTATGTCTTGTGGTAGATCTTTATCATAATGCTAGAATGTGGATGTTAGTTACAAGGACAACTGTGGCTGCTCTCCAGAAGATTGTGAAAAGGCCTAAGTGATTTCTTTAAAAACTTATTTTGTCTTGTAGTTTTAAATAGGTGGGGAAAGATTGGAACTATATAGGATTGAAAAGAGCAAACAAAGAAAGAGAATATGAGACATTTCACATCATATCTACTATAATATTTCAAAGGAATAATTATTCTCCCTGACCCCAAAGTGAATGCTTTTTTTACCCAGCTGACATTTTATATTAATTGTTCAGATTTGGGCTATAAAAATGAAGATTAGTGTGTACCTTGTTATACTAGGGTTTCCTTAATCCTGGTACCTGTGTACAGTGTAAACTTAGATAATAAAGTGTCTGGTGGATGAACTTGTTCTAGGGCTCAGAATCAGTTTTCATTATTGGGTCGTGAACTTTGGAATATATGAAGTAACAGTTAAGAAAAACACATCTGAGTTCACGCAACCTATTTTTTTTAAAGACCAAGTAATCATCTGTAGATATATCTCAGTACACAGGGTCAGATTGAGAGCAGGATTTCAAGGGACAGATGATATTGATTTCAGGCAATCCTGAACATTTCTTCTCTTTTATTTAGTAATTAAGCACTGGCATTTAAACATATGCAGAATTTTATACCACATCAAAGTAGCACTGGTTTGAGGTTTAACGCTGACTATACAACTTTGACTTTAGGTGGATTCAGACACAGCACTAGTTTTGAATAACAAAGAATACACCAGTGTGGAAAATAACACCTATGTAAATCACTCTTCCTCAGAATCATAAGTATGTACACACTTAACAACAGGAGAGAACTGTACCGAGGAATAAATGGAATGAGCAGTTGTCTTGTGTTGAAAAAGCTTAGTATTTAATTTTTACAGTTGATTTGCTGCATGCACACTATCAGCAGTGACTGGCAGCTTTAGCCAGAAAAAGATCAGAATGAGATAAGTCTTTTTAAGTCCAAGATAACATGCTGTTGCTTAGCCTCTTACTGTTACTGAAGGAAAATGCAGTGTTTTGCCAGAGAAAAAGAAATTCTGGGAGAAACAGAATTTTATTCTTTGTCAAATGTAAACTTTTTTTTAAAAAAAAACTACTCTAGGATTATGAATAATTATAAATTTTTTATTGGCATAAAGCAATGTGAATGCATAAATGCCTATAGCCTGAATCTTGTAATTTGACCCAGCTGAAGTAGACTCACGGAGTCAGAGGAATGTACATAACTGACTAATTCAGTGATTGATTTAGTAGGTCTATTTTAGTTGGGACAATAGAATTCAGGTTTTAGTCTTATTCAGACTCTTTAAAAGATACACACTGTGAGAGATGTAGGTGTAGGCTGCTGGATCATAAGTTAGGATGATCCAGTACACACTTAGCTGGGAGTATGCCTCATATGTTTTTTTGCAAAGGGAGAAAATAAAATTGAAAAGGGAAGGATTATACTAAACACACAAGCAGTAAAGCACCATTTTAAGGCAAAAGAACAGCATTTATTTATTGACATAACACAGAAACAACAGAAGAAAGTATGAGATATTAATGTTATATCTATGATAGTAATATTTTAAGGTGTGTAAGATTTTTACAGTACAGTTGTAATGGTTCCAGAGGGTATGGTGTATGAATATATTTAAAATGCACACAGGAGAAACTAATCATTTGAAAATCAAAATATTAAATCCTTGTAATGTAACTAAGGAGGAGCAATATGCTTGCATGTTCAGTACAATGTTTTGAAGTCAAATTCTTCAGAAGTTCGTCCTCCACAGTAAAGCTGATGTAAGCTACTTATGCATACTTATACAGCGGTAAACCAGTGAATTTGGAGGGACTGATGTCTAAATATATATTAATAGGACCAGGCAGCTAAGTGCATAAGAATTTTATAAAAATATTAGCTGCCCTCAGTATCTATGCCATTCTTTATTTCTATACAGGGTTTGTGTGTAACTGGTCTAAGTCAGGTTTAAGAATAGTGTCTGAAAGATATTGTTGCTTTTGAACTTACGTTCTCACTTTTGACCTTTATAGGCTTCAGAAAATTGAATACACCCATACATAGAAAGATGTTTCTTCATGTCTTAACTTTTATATATTAATAGCTATCTTGATTGCGCATGTATTGGAATCATGTTTCAGTTTATTCTATTTCATATAATAAACTTCTGAGCATTATCCATTACTTAACAACTCCTGGCAGAATGGCAGATTTCAGCAGAATTGGTAGGTAGAGCTCAACCGCATCTTTCAGACTGCCTCTAGTGGGCTAGGAAACCAGTTTTGGAAGCATGACAAAGTTCTGTAGCGGGGAAGGGAAGAAGGTTCCATCTGAGGAATTTTGGATTTAGTATTCACCAGTTCCCTCTGCAAGCAGTACTTGGATCAGACTTCCAGATCATGTTTCTGTACCAAATACTTGAGTATGTGTTATGGTGTTTGTAGAACTTGAAAATTTCATACCTGAAGAGTGTTGCTGGTTCAGACATATTTAGGGGCAATATAGAACCTAGAGATCAGCATGCTGATACACCCAGCAGGGGAACCTCCATGGTATAGTGGTTTGGGCATTGAACTAGCAATTTGGGAAATCAGGGTTTGAACTCCTACTTAACCATAGAAACCCACTGGATGACCTTGGGCAAGTCACAGTCTCTCAGCCTTAAAAGAAGGCAGTGGCAAACCTCTGAATCAAATAGCCAAGAAAAACCTATACTGGAAACCCCCATCTTTTGGCATCCTATTTTCTGATGACTCACTCTTTGACTCTTCCAAATTAAGGACAAGTAATATTAATTCAACTAGGGTTCCATTCTTTCATCAGTTCTGTCATGCAAAAAAATCCAGAAATTTCCTTTGATTTTGAATCTAGAGAGAAGGCACAACTTGTGTCAGAAAGAATTGAAAGCTAGAATTTTCTTCTTTCTGTGAAAATATTGATTGCATTTGATAGACATTCTGAAAGGTCTCTCTGAACAATGTGGAGTATACTTTTTCTGTGTTTTACATTTTAAAAGGCCTGGTTTGTTCTGTTTTGAAGCCCTGCCTCTTCACAGCACACTTGCTTATGGATAGTGTCCACCTTTCTCTCTAAGTGGCTGTTTATCAAGATAGTTTTAAGACAAGTTTGCAGTGTTACCTAGCACTTACTGCAAGCATATTTAAAATAATACAACATTTTACAAAGTGTAAGTAAGAGATTTAGAACCTGTGACCTTGGTCGACTTTCCTCTCACCCTCCACATCATCCAGCCGCTCTTAAAATATCTTCCTTTTCTAATGTATATGTATGCATGCACACATGTGTGGATAATGGATGAGTTGACAGAGAGAGAAATAATTACACAGTGCTGCCAGTTTGAACACGTAGCTCTTCCAGGCTTTTACTTTCGCTACTAGCTGGCTTTTTCCGTGGGCTAGCAAGCATTCAAAGGAAGAAGTTGCTCATTTTTAGCAGTCTGTCTGTGTGATACAATAAGGTTAGAGACTGTGAAATTCAGCATGGAGGAGCCTGCATAGAAGTACTGTTTTGTCAGTGGATGTCAACTTATCTAGAACCCCTTGAGAGTGAGCCACAATGATCTCTCAGCAGAGTGGAACTTATTTTTGCATACAAATGCACTATCTAGGCTGCAGGATTATAATCCTGCAACGTACCTGTTGAGACGATTGTAGTGTGTTGCTGCTGGTAGAGAATACAGGAAGCCCTGGCCTTTTAATGCCCTGGTATCTGGTTACTCTTTTGACACTTCCAAATCAGGAACAAGTTCTATTAATTTGACAAGGATTCCATTCTTTCATCAGTTCTTCTTCCCAGTGGAGGCTTTCTTGGGATTGCTCACACATGCACGTTGCTTCTCAAGCAAGCTGAGAGGGGTAAAAAGATGCTAAGTGAGCTGAGAGACTTTGCAAGCAGTGGTAGGTTGGTCTGAAGTGAACCTCCATAAGTCCTTCATGCTCCCTACAGTACAGTATACAGAGGTTCCTCTTTCCAATCGATATTGTTTTCTGACAATGCTGTAGTGGGGAAAGTCTGTTGTTAATAACAGATGTTTTCAAATAATACAGTTTATTTAATTCCTCAGGATAAATTTGGTAGCCCTTACTTCTGAATGTATGATTAAAATTGAGTTGCAACTTTCTCAATGGGACTCTTTTGAAGATTTGATATAGTCCATTATGAGTCCCTGATTAAAGTGTGGGGAAAGGGAAATATCATCTTGAGTCCTAATGATCATCCCAACTAGAGTAGATTCATTGGCCTGAATCATATTGGTGGTCCCAACAGGCAAACTCGTTGCCTCAGTTGGATTTCTATATGTGCTGACTAACCATTCAGTAATTGATTTACTTTAGCTGGAGATACCAGGGTGAATCCTGGACTATGAACCTATGCTGTAAAAAAATTACTGAACAATCATGTATCTTTGTGCTCATGACAGTCCTGTAGGAATGGAAAATAAAACATTTTCTGATTGTTCAGTGATATAAGATGGTATTCTGTGCCTATCCCCACTTCTCATCTTCCATGATAACACCTATAGTTCTCAGTTTCTTCCTTCGTGATGTATCTTTCACAGGTCTATTGGGCATGGGGCCAAAAGGCCCAGAACTTGAGCTGCATCCTCAATGAAATACTGGTCACAGACTCTTGAAACTAGCCACAACCTGAGCATATACCGTAAACTCTGCAGCTGTCATTCTTCCATCACTTTTGAGAATTGGCAATGGAGAAGTACAGCTGTAGAATGCATTTTCCCATACTTAGGCAGCTGCTAGCCTCTGAGCAGTGCTAACCCTTATTGATGTGCTATGTAATTTCAGGTCAAGGCAGAAAGACATGAAGATCGTGTCTTCCAGCCTGAACTTAAAAGTACTGAGTGTCCCAGCTGGAACTGTTGCTTCTTAGAGGATAGCAGCTGTCTAAATGCCATATATTCTGCAGCTGTCCCTTCTGTGTCACTGTCTCTTAGCATTAGGGGGTAGACAGCTGAGGGTGCATGGTTGGACACTTGGGCAACTGTTTGCTTATGTGCCACTCTCCTTGCCTGTATAGTCCGTACCATAGTAACAGGGTTGTGGGGCAGGTAGAGTGGGCAGATATCCGGGTTTCCTGTTATGATGCTTTGCTTGTAAACACAGCAGGATGTTAAAGCACCTGCTGGCATTAGTGATGCCAGTTGGAGGGGCAGAGAGCAAGAAATTCAGGTAGGAGCTATACATGATAACCCCTGTCCATCTCATCTTAGAACTGAGGTTTGGAGGTTGACGGAGGAATAAACTCAATGTCCAGTGTCTAAAAGGTAGCTTTGTTTATACAAGTGTATGTTATAGAAGTGGGGATTGTGGCTGCTTCTCCCCTGTTCCCCCAGAAAGATAGAAATAGTTTGTTTCACTAGCTTCTTTCATTCTGAGTGTGTGTGGGGGAGGGGCACGCACACACCTGCGAGAGTGTGACAGTAAGAATACAGAGTTGCATTGTCTGCTTTTAATTTTCCTGCATTTTATGGGATAGCCATCTCTGGTATGGAGTCTTCCAAGTTCCTTGTAAATGAATGTAGCTTTGGGGCTGAAAAAGGTTCCCTACTTATGCTGTACTACTACTACCAACAGATAAATACCAGCTGAAAACACAGAGCACCAATTAAAATACATAGCCAGTTAAAAGAGCATAACATCAGTTAAAAGTACATGCATATTGAAACAGTCAATTCATAATTTAAAAACTCTTAATTTAAAAATCATCTGAATAGGCCTGCTGGAAGGCATTAGTCTTTAGTTTTACACTCAGTGTATCCAACTGTCGAATCTTTTCCATCGGGGCATTCCACAGTTTGAGGCAGCTGAAGAAAAAGTCCTCTGTAGGCAACATAAGAGAGTGAAAACATGTAAACTATAAATGCAAAAATTACCAGTAGTTCCATGGCTGTTTCTGTATGCTAAATCAGAATCAAAATCAGTTCTAAATGTAATGTTTGTAAAATATTGGAAGAGCTCAAACAGATGTATTGTTTGGGGTAAATCCCAAACAGGATTGGAAGCAATATTAGCCAGGCCTTCAGCAAACAAGTCTAATTGCAGTGGAGGAGCCAGCATGCAATTAGCAGGTGTTCTTAACAATGTCCAGGAAGTTAATGTAGTGGTTAATTAAAAACCTATGCAAGTCATGTTCTCATTTTGTTGGAATTAGAATATGAGAATAGAATAAATCTGATTTCTGTTTCTAATTAAAAGATAACCAGATTAGAATAAATGAACAATAAGTTTATACATTTAGTTGCTGCAGGAAGAAATGATATCTAATAATACTTTAGAAGCCATAGAATACTCTCTCTCTTTCTCTCTCTCTCTCTCTCTCTGCGTGTGTGTGTATATTTTGCAAGATTGGGAACAAATTGACTTTATTATTAAGGAGACATTGAAATTAATAGCTAGGATGCTCTGATAATACAAAATTACTTTATTTCTTAGCAGAAACAGAAAGAAGTATGTTCTTGTTCTACTGAAAGTAAAGTTGGGGTGAAAATTAGAAAGCAAGTCTTAAACTGTTAGGGCATTCCAAAGATAGTACAGCAATATTTGCTGGTCTTGTGTAAATAGTTATCTTCATGAGCATTTTTGAGGCAAATGTTTTATAAAAGTGAAAAAGAAATATCTGGCATATGTTAAACAAAAGATGAAGAGTCTATTGACAAACTGGAACAGCTTTTCAGCAGTGCATACAGGGCAGAAGATGGAAAGGGAAGTTGGCAAATATTGGGGATCTCAGTTTTCCTACCAGGCTGTGATTTCCTTTTGGAAACTTTGTTCTAATATGTCATGTCATCTTGCGTAATATGTTCTAGAACTAATAGATTATTTGTATAATTAATGCACACTGTATTATAGCGTCATATATTATTCTAACATTTTAACAATCACATTTTTAATCAGAGCATATTTAAAATAGCTTCTTGTCTTCTTGATGGTCGAATGGACAGCTGTTCCTCATACGGGCAATGAGTTTGTATTCAGTTTATCAGATCCTTCTGTAAACCTTATCAGAAGCCTGTTTTGTACATTTTATTCATGACCTTCATTTTACTTGCCAGTACAGTAGGCCTGCGTATAGTGCAAGGGATCTGTTCCAGGATCCAGTGTATTATGCAGTTTTTGTGTAAAATGTGGAACTCTTTGTTTCTTCACCAAAATGAACAAGGAAGGCATTGTGGCTGCCAATAAAACTATCAGTATTGACCTTACGACGTACCAGAAGAGGAAACTGTCAGTGTCATCCATTTCAATAGCAAGACCATATCACTGAGACAGCAGCACCCAGCGGCAGCAGATACTGTGAGAAGAGCTTGCAGCACATGGTAGCAGCCAGGATCACTAAATACCCCAGGAAGAGCTTGCATCACAAGCCAGCAGTGCCAAGAGCACAAATACCATGAGAAGACCTTGCAACATGAGGCAGCACCACCCAGGAGCATCAGATATCATGAGAAGAGTTAACATCGTCAGGCAGTGGCACCTAGAGCATCAGATACCACAAGAAGAGCTTGCAGCAGAAGGTAGCAGCAGCCGCCAGACACTGCAAACAGCATGAGCGGTGCTGGGAGCCAGCATATAATTGAAACTGCATAAAATGAACTCACATGAAATATGGACGTATTATATATTATTGGTGAAGTGCTAGACTTGCATGTTAATTTATCTGTGGGATTTGCAGATATCATTTGCACTGTTCCTAAAAATTCGAAACACCACCGAAAACAATTGGATTGTAACATCTAATACTTGATGTATAACACCTGAATCTGAGTAGGCTTTCACAGATCAGCTCTTCTGTGATTTCACAGCCAATATGTAGGAGAGGTATTTAATGTTAAATATGAAAAGATTTTAAATAGATTTCTATCAGTCAGAAGCATGGCAATGGTTTCATTCCTCTTTTCCTCTTATACATACAACCAAATTTCAATTCAGGTATCTATTCCATTTGACATGCATGAATTATTTTTGTCCCCCTTTCTGCTAGAACTTGATATATTTAATCTAAAATTCCGTCATCCATTATAATTGTTTCAAAATTTGTCTCCTTTCTTAATTCTTTCCTTAAGCTTCATTTGGACCCGACTTCTCAATTGTAAGTAGTGATATCTAGGAAATGGAACATTATTTATTCCATGAATGTCTAATAAAAACAAATTCCACTGTGTTGTTACTCATGCTTCAGTCTAGTAAGCTACTGCTGCTAACAGTCAAGCCTGATAGCACTCCTGATTGTATTTATATAAATAGTCTCATTGATGATATATTTGGACCTTATTTTTTTTATTCCAGATTGGTAACTCCTCTTTTGATCTTTATTCTTCTGTCTACGCTAACATCAGATATTTCACCAATATTTCAATATCTTAATATCCTTTAAATAGTCAAAAAACCTCTTCCACTTATGTAATCTGCTGCACTGTAGCCAGTATTTGTTCAGCATGATTAGCAAACTTGGCATGTAAATGCTAAGCCACCTTCTGTTTTCCCCATTTGGATAGAATTAAGTTTAACTTCAGCAATTAAGTTTTGAGAGAGAAAAACAGTTTTCATACAAGCTTTATTAGCACTATCAATCCAAAGAGATGCCCCTCTTCTTCCAAAACTGAATTTTCCCTTAGAATTTTATTCACAACATAGACTTAGTTGACATCTATTCTTTCACTCCAATATGATGTAGGCATAATTTCTAAAATACCAATTTTTTTCCAGTGATCTGTGACGCTTTCCCATAGGCATTAAATTTAGGTTTACCCTGATTAATTTTGTGTCTGGAAAGAAGCCCTAGATCATTTATTATGACTTTGACTTGCTTCTTAGGATTGTTCAAGGTTCACTACACTTAACATTGTATCATTGATACTGAGAATTACTCGGTGTTTCACAAATTTTAGTGGCCTCTCAGTGATCCTGCGTCCTCTGAAGAGGAACAAGTGGAGTTGTTTGACATCACATTATGGTTGGGTCCCAGTGAAACAGGGCAGGAGAAGACCTTTGCCTTCCTCCTGAGCTCTGAGGTGGAATGAGAGTGGGGTGAGTTATGCTGATTTCAGAGATACTCTTACGATGTTGAGAAACTAGCAGTATATATCCAGGATATATTTCCACCAGTAAGCTGTCAAATGCTGCATCTGAAAAGCCCTTTCAGTAAGTATCCAAACAAGCAGGTAGGTTAGTTTGCCACTCTTTGGTTCTTCCATGTATCAGCTTCTGCCATCTTCCATCCAGCTTGAGCACTGTTTAGCTGACCTATTTGCTGTTAGAATAGTTACAGGAAAGCATTGTAAGCAAACTATTGAAGATGATTAGATTTAACCTCACTACAGACTTTCATTCGTTTAGGAATCAAACTCCTCTTTGTTCATATTTCAGGCATAAGTTTCATTTATTTCTTCCCCTTTGAAGATCCAACAGTTTGTCAGGCCACCTATCAAATCTTGTTAAATTTTCTCTGAATTTCTTTTATAGCTTGAACTCTGACCAGAGTCTTATCTTCACCCATTTTTGGAAAGTTAATTTTATTCAAGGGATTCAACATTTCTGGATTACTTAATCTGTATATTGTGGAAAGAGATTGTTAACATCCTTTTTAAAAATCTTAACTTTTATCCCAGTGGAATTGTTTTGTTGATGATGGTAGCAAGTGTTCTTTGTTTTAATCCTATGAACCAATAATTTTCAAAATTGCATTCAGCTTGAGAAGCTTTGTCCTAAGAAAGCCAGAGAGGGGCTCACCTATCTCAGATATCATTAATTGCTCTTACAATATTCTTAATTCCCTCCATTCTTCATGGTTCTAAAATTCCTTATTTTCTGGATTCTTATTTTGTAAAATGGTATCTTTATTTCCTTTCATTTCTGCATTCTGAAGCTATTTAGCTGTATGTTCTCATGAAAGTTTAAAATTTTGTCAAGTTTCCATAAAAGTGTGCTTCTAGGAGTGTGCATTGGAGGTGGGGGGAACCAATTTGATTTCCCTATTCAATGCATTGGAGGAGGGGATTCTTTTATAAGAATCTATAATTCTTTTACTACAAGTGATTGGATTTATTTCTAAATCCTGTCATCTCTTTTCCATTACACTCACCATGATATGTAAAGGCACATACTCTGTTATTTTAATATTACAATGTTAATCTTTATTCTGAAAGTACATCTTCTACATCTGTCTTTGAATAGTCTTGTTGCAGTGCCAAGGAAGGCATAATTCATTTGACGTGGGCGTGAAATATGCTGTGTCTCAGCTGTGATGCATTCAGTCACTTTCTTTAAGTTACTGGCCTTCATTACATCTTTTAGCTATGTAGTTCATACATTGTACTCTTTTTTTGTCTTTAATCTGCTGATTAGTTTCATTCGGATGACATTAAATTAATGTGTTAAAGCAGCAGTAGAACTAAGTAATTTTAAACCCTGTAGAATTATAGAATTTAATAGAGTTCAGAGAGACCACAGGGGCCATCCAGTCCAACCATTGCTATGCAGGAACACACACTCAAAGCATCCCAGCAGATGGCCATCCAGCCTCTGTTTAAAAACCTCCCAAGAAGGAGACTCCACCACACTCCGAGGCAGCATATTCCACTGCTGGACAGCTCTGATTGTCAGAAAGTTCTTGCTGAAGTTCAGATGGAATCTCTTTTCCTGTAGTTTGAATCCATTGTTCCTTGTCCTAGTTTCTGGAGCAGTGGAAAATAAGCCCATTCCCTCTTTGATATGACATCCCTAGCCCATTCTCTCTTCAATATGACATCTCTTCTCCATAACTGTACTCAATGGTCTTCTGTTCCTTAGGTGGCCATATGTATTAAGTCAAGTGTGAAGCAAGTAATTACTATTTCTTTTCAGTACTTTACAATTGCTTCTACATTCTTTTTATGTTTTGGGGAAAAAAACAAATAGAGTTGATTGCCCTCTCCGATTAAGGGAAGAGAAGTATTCTGAGCATATACAGTCTCTTATTTTAAATTTAGATTATGACACAGAAATAATACAAAAATATAATAAGGCTTGTTTTTGCTGCCCTGGTGCTAAGCATATTTAGTTGGGATTTCTCCCTGTTTTGTTGTAGAAAAGAATATGTTTTTAAAGTAAAATAATAAAATGAATATAGCTATCACCAGGTGCATATCTACTCCTTAACTGCAATTAAGGAGGAAAAAAAGATGGCATTGGCTTGGCCATCCTGGTACTGATTCTGACCTTTTCCCATAACCTGTTGTGTTTTCTCAGAGTCCTTGCTGCACTAGTATCTAAAAAGGGTTAGGGAGGTAATCTTCTTCTGCATCATATTGAATTTTCTAAATTTTAATAATTTCTGAGTCACCTGCTTTCATTGTTTTTGTAAACCAAAAAAATTCAAGCATTTTAGCCTTGCCTTGTAGCAAATGTATTCCAGCCTCCTGTTGGTTTTCATTGCTCCATTCTGTTTGATGGCATCTTTGCCGAGATGATGTGATTAGAGCTATGTACAGTGAACTCTGTGTGTGTGTGTGTGTGTGTACACATACATACACACACAGTTCACACACACACACATATATATATATACACACAGTTCACACACACACACACACACACAGTTCACTGTACATAGCTGTATATAGAGTCCATTGACTCTAATGGAACACAACGCTTCGTGTTTTTTGGTTTTATGCAAGGGTTCCTGGAATGGCATCCCTCTATATATATATAGAGAGAGAGAGAGAGAGAGAAGGATGCCATTCCAGGAACCCTTGCATAAAACCAAAAAACACGAAGCGTTGTGTCCCATTAGAGTCAATGGACTCAACATATGCCTGCAGTAGCATGAGTGTGCATGCCTCATCCATTGATTGTAATGGAGTTTGACACTTTGCACAACCTCGCATTATGCATATAGAGGTTGTGTGGTAGGAAGCCTCACTGTATGAGGTAGTCAAACATTTTCTCTTGCATATGCATCCTCTGTTACATACTCTACTCTCCATGTGGATAGGTGATGGATTTTCCTGCACAATACTGACTTCTATTTTCAGTCCCTTTCTTAATTATTGGTTTATTTCATATAGTGAGTTTTTATTTAATATAATGAATTTATATAAGTCCAATAAGAATTTCAGTTGGTATTTCTTAGGAAGTCACAAAGAGAAAAGACAATAAAACAGGCTGAACACATGTGCAAAGACAAAAATGTCTCCTCAAGCTGCTGGTGCTGTTATTCATTTCTATTCATTTATGCCTGCTTTTTCCCAATAATGAAACTCAAGGTAATTTTCAACATATTTAAAACCATTGCAGATTAAAAGCTGTACAAAAACTTCAGTCAAAGTATAAATATAAAAATTAAGCAATATAAATTTGGGAACATTAACATGCATTAGAAGAGTATGTATAAACCATAAAAACAGCAACACACACCATTAGAAACCTGTCCTAGTCAGTTTCTAAAACTTACGGCACAATGTTTTAATGTGCTAGTAGAAAGAGAGCAAAGAACCATCTTGGCCTCCCCGGGTAGGGAATTCCGAAGTCTAGAAGCAACTGTCAAGAAGATCCTCTCTCTTGTTCCCACCAAAGAAGCCTGAGAAGGTCGTGGGAGAAAGAAAAGGGCCTCTCCTGAGCATCTTACAGTTCTAATGTGCTCAGAAAGGGGGATATGATAGCTTGGACTCAGGCTGTTTAGGGGTTTATAGATCAGCAGCAGCAGCACCTTGAATTGAGCCCAGAAGCAGACTGTCAGCCGCTGGAGCTGTTGCAAGAGGGAGTTATCTGCTTCTATAACCAGCTTTAGTTAACAATCTCGTTGCAGCTCTCTGGGCCAACAGGAGTTTCTGAGCACTTTTCAAAGGCAGTACCATGAAGAGTGTGTCACAGTAATCTAAAGGGAATATAACCAAGTTGTTGTTTTGTGCCTTTGAAGTTATTTCTGACTTATGGCAACCATGAAGGAAATCTATCACTGGTTTTTCTTGGCGAGATTTGTTCAGAAGGGGTTGCCTTTGCTTTCTTTTGAGGCTGAGAGAATGTGACTTGCCCAAGGTCATCTTGTGGGCTTCCATGGCTGAGCGGAGATTCAAACCCTGGTTTGTGGAGTCCAGTGCTCAAATCACTATACCACACTGACTCATGTAACCAGAGCATTCAGCTGAAAGGGCAGGGTGGTAGAAATAGTGTTTGCCCATAGTAAGCATTAACGCAAGTAACAGGCAGTCTGCTCTGGGGGAGGAAATTCTTTGAGTTTGATGATACAGTTGAGAAGTCCATCTTCCCAGTCACCACACACTTCACATGACGTGGTGGGTGTGAAATGCTCTGTGTTCACAGACAGGCCAGTTTTGGAATAAACATTGTTTCCTAATCCATCAACCCTAGGACTTTGACTTGTGCTCAGAAATGGACAGAGAGCCCGTACTTGAACATTAATTATTTGTTCTATAGATTAAACAGGTGACTACAAGGACCTGACTGTCCAGGAGGGGATGTAGTTGGTATACCAACTTCAACTGAAGGATTTCCTGTGCCACTGATGCTGCTTCAGCCTTCTGTGACAAAGCTGTGCCTTTGCACCCAAATGTTGCTTTCAGACCATTTTCTGGACCTTTCTTTGCCATTTTGCTTCTAAATTGCTGCTTTGCGAATTCTTCTGTTTTCATTGTCAGATATAGTTGTCTATTAGCAGTGGGAGTGCATTACCAGGAAATGCTTTGTCATTGCTTTACTAAAGGTCTGTCAAATTGGTGTGTGTATCTATTTAATGAAAGGTTGGAGTATTTTCTCCAGTTACTCCCCATCCCTCCAAGGCTATTGTCTTTGGCAGAGCAAAAGAACAGGGCCAGATGTGGCCTCACAAACCTTATCTGCAAGTGAAATATCTCCTCCAGCATTAGACCTGGAAGGGAAAGAACAGAATACTCTAGTCTCATAGTCCAGGCTAACTGTATTTGGAGTAGGGGGAAAATATATCTGTACTCGTTCTTCTTCCTTGAAAGGAGAGGAGACTCAAACATTGCCTCTCCCATTCTCTGTAGGAAAAGGGACATTCTGCACCACCCAGATTTCTTTTTAATGATTAGGGATGCTCAGTAAAGATCCTGCATTGAGCAAGAAGTTGGTTCTCAGGGCCCAGAGGCCCTTCCAGCTCTATGATTCTGTGATACCCGAGCCACCAGTGTCAGATGTTTTTCTTATAATGTAAATCTCTACAACTTGCCCACCTATATTGTACAAAATAAAAATGTGACTCAGCAACACTGTGGGGGTAGAATACTAAATCTGTTGCTGATGATTGTAATAGTGTGGAGGAATTATTACTAGTTTCAGCTGTGCCACACTGTTTCCCATTAATTTTGCCCAACTGAGTTGGTAAGGAATGGTTTGAAAATCAAGCCAACTCCTCTCTGCCAAGCTGTTCTGTGTTCTGCTTTTTTCAAATGCTGTATTGCAGTGGTTCCCAAACTTTTCTGGTTGTTGACTGTCTGAGTGTTTTTCATAGTTCCCCTAGTCCAAAAGAAACCTATCTATTGACTAAGCAGTTAGGTCTAAACAACTTAATAATTATTTATTAATTTTAAGTGAGGAAAACTGTTGGAGTTGAAAAGATGTGAAGCATCCATCCCCACTTCTCATAGTGTAGATTTCTCGTTGTTTGCTGTCCAGGTGGCTTCAACTTATGGTGACCTATGAATGAGAGAGCTAGCGTGGCTTGCGCATTGAGCTACCACTCTGGAGACCTGGGTTTGAATCCTCACTGAGATATGGAAACACAGTGAGTCACCTTGGGTCTCACCTTCAGAGGAGGGCAAAGGCAACACACACACACACATACACACCCCGAATAAATCTTGCCAAGAAACCCCATGATAAGTTTTCTTTAGGGTTGCTATTAGTTGGAAATGACTTTGAAGACATACAATACAACAAGACCAAGTCCAACATCAAGAACAACAACCATGAATTAAAGCCCTCCAGGAGATACTGTGGTTAATAACCAGGCCTTGCAGACTCGGGCTGTGGCTTCTTTTATTGAGTAAATCCATCTGTAATGCAGTCTTCCTCTTTACTGCTGGTAGGAACATCTTTTTCCTACTGTCCTACAGATGGTCTTTTTTACCATCCTAGTAGCTGTTCTCCCACACCACATGTGGCATTACATTTATCCTCAAAAGAAGCTACTGACCATCATACTGCTAATGAACAAATCTGTGTTCATGTACACAGGTCTGTCCCAATTCCACTGCTTTTTTTCCAGGTGCCCACTTAAAAAAGGTCTTTAAGACATATCCTTCAAACTTTACATGTGCGAAAGCCCTTTGAGAAGAAGAGATGCCATTAAAATTTGAATGAGAGTGCCAAAAACTGATGAAAACTAATCCACTTGATAAATATTGAGAATGAAGACAGTTTTGAGTTGGGGCAGGGGTCCAAAGTGCTTCAGGGATGGAGAGGACAAGGAGTAGAGTTGGTAGTAAATGCATGGAGGTGGAAACAAAGATGAGAATCTGGTAAGGCCTGACACACTCCTGGATCAGGAAGGAGGAATTTTGCAGAGCTGGGGGGGGGGGGTTAAGATCTGGAAGACCAGGAAAAATAGTCCAGCTCTGTCCCCCACCCACTATGGAGGGAAAGTGTACAACTGTCCTGAAAAACCAAATGTATTGGGTTTTTCTGATGTGTACATAGTGACAGAAAATTGCAGAAATTATATTCTTAAAATTTTAAGATTACTATATATTGGGGTAAATAGCCAGGTGTTAGGTTTTTTAGTGCACTGATTTAGGGTGCTTCTGCATAGAGGAGGAAGAGAGGATAGTGAGGAGTGGATTTCCGTGCCAGATATTTGAGGATTAGAGTTAACAGTAGCTGCCAGTGTTAGGATTTTCAGTACACTGATCTGGGAGACATCTGTATGGTCTTGACTGGTGAGGGGGAGAATGGAGGTTAATGTGGATTGTGCTAATTTTCAAGTTAACATGGTTTCAGGTTAACGTCCAGATACACAGGTTTTCGGTGCATTTGTCTGGGATACTTCAGCAAAGATAGAGTAGAGGAGGAAGATAGATCATGATAGCTTGATTCTCAGCATTTTAACTTTGTGGCTCCTATAAATCCTGCCAATCTCTCTCGCTCCTGTTTCCTTTTCCTTCCCAGTTTTCCTTGTATCTGTTCTGGAAAAACATCTGTATGCTAGAGGAGGACAATAATGACAACAGGAGTGACTGCAGAGATCTGGAGGACTGATTAAGGTCAATAAGACACCCAAAGTTAAAATATTGAGAATCAAGCTATCCTTCCCACTCCTCTTCTTTAGCACACCAGTCCATTCCATGTACATCAGTATACTGAAAATATTAGTATCTGGATGTTTAGCCCAATTTGTGTTTTACCAATTTAGAGGAGAGATGGAACATCTGGCTGTTAATCCTAATCTGGTTTAACCCTAAATTTTTTGGAATGGAGTTCTGTAAAGGAGGAGAGGATAGCAGAAAAAGAGGACAGTGGGATTCAGTTCCAAATACTTTGTTTAGCGTGGATTAGGATTAACAATACCATCTAATGTCAAGAGTTTTCAGTACGCTGATGTGGGAAACCTCTTCATGGAGTGGATTGATGTGGAGAGGAAGAGAAGTGGGGAGGAGAGATGATGTTAGTGTGATTCTCAGCATTTTAACTTTGTAAATCCTGTTGATCTCAATGAATTCTGGACATCTTTGTGTCATTCTTATTTTCCTTCCTCTCTAGCATACAAATGTTTTCCCAGTATAGGTACAAGAAGGAGAATTGGGGAGGAGGATGACAAGAAGGATACATGATACACGTGTACAGGATTTACTGAGGTCAGTGGGATTTGCAAAGTCAAAATGCTGAGAATCAAATTAACATCATTCCTCCTTTTCCACATTCTCCTCTACACTAGTCCATCTATGTGAAAGTAATCCCAGTTCAGTGCACTGAAAACCTTCCTTATCTGGATATTAACCCTCCACCACATTACTTCCAGTGTTACCCCAATCCATATTAACCTCTGTTCTCCCCCTTACCAGTTCACACCATACAGAGGTCTCCCACATCAGTGTACTAAAAACCCTTATCCATGCTGCTATTAACCCTAATCCATGCTAAATAAAGTATTTCAAATGGAATTCTATGCCCTTTCCTACCATCCTCCACCACCACTACCAACATAAAAAAACATGAGCAGGGAGCCTGGGGGCTACTAAAAGACCAGACAAGGAGGAAGAAGACTCAAGGTGAAGAGGGAGAAGAGTCACCTCCAAGTCTAGGCTGTGTTCTCTTCTTGGCTCAGCAGCTCTGGCATGCCTCTTAATAGCTTCACCTTCCCAGCCAGTCCATTGGCCATTCTTCTTTGGGGCTTCTCTAGCTGTCCTTCTTGCTAGGCCCAGGTGGCCTGAGATGTTGCTGCTGCTCACTGCCTCTGCTCTCCACTTAGGCTGCAAATCAGAGTATATCAACAAGAAAAGGAGGAAGCAGCAGCCATTGTCAGGATCCCTGGTGTGTACTACCAGAAATATTTTGCTCACAGCCAAATGACTGCAGCAGTGATTGTGAGGACAGAGGCAGCTCACAGACAGGACTCACACCCCTGGAGGAGAAGGAAGAAGTGACAGTCTCTATCAGGACAATTACTGCTGTGTAACAGCACAACATCTTGCTTGGAACTAAGTTGCTGAAGCAGAACCAAACGAACAGAACTGAACCCAGTGAAAAAGCAGGAGAGAGTATTATCTCATGGCACCTCAGGAACTCTTTGTGGTACACTAGGGCACTGGGATGCATACTTTAGGAAACACTGCTCCTAGTGTATGACAGACTGAAATGGAAATCTGGGAACTAGTTCTTAGAAATAGATCTCAGAACTCTTTAATTTCTAGATGTCCACCAAGAATGAAAAGTTCACATGTGACACAGATCTCAGTTCTTGATATAGAATGGAATAACAGATAAAAATGACATATAACTTGGCAAAGTTGAATACGTGTGAGTTGGGAACCTAAAGACAAAGAATTTATACCAGTGGACCAGAAAACACATTATGGTTGAATGATATTGGAAAACGCACTATTGTCTCTTTTACTAAATATTAAAATCCACTACTGTGCATGAGTGTAATTAAATTTCATTTTCCCTTTATTCAACTTAAAAATTTAGGATTATAAGATTTAAATAAAACCAAATATTTGTCTTTTCTTGTTTTAAAAGTTGTGGGCAACTACAGAGGGGACGGGTTATATTCCCACTGTGACACCACCACCACCCCACTGCAGCGGGCTGCACTGTTGTGTTTTGATGTAATGGAAGTGACATTGCATCACTCTGAGCCACAATTTTGGCTGATTGTTTACCTTTTCGATTTTTTTGGAGGGGGGGCTCTTGGTGAGTGAAATAAACTGCTTCATTTGCACTGAGTTTGAGATTGTGCTGGTTAGTATTTAGGTGAAAAATTGCCCCCAAATCAGTGCAAGCTTTTTAAAAAAAATGAGGGGGGCTGGGGGCTTTGCAGGGCTTCAGGGACTGTGTTTTGCGGTTCCAAGGGGCACACTTTACCCTGCTTTAAAAGAAGAAAATAGCTTTCCATTTGATGAAACTTTCTGCAAACCAAAAAAGAGAACATAAATACACATTGGAAGTATTTACACATGCAGTTCTGTATAATGGCATTTCAGCATCCTACTTTTCCAGTGAATGAGATGTGCCCAAGTCTATTGATTTTACTCTCCCAATTGAGAGGCCATATTATCAGGAGTGGCCAACTTTTTGTCTGTCATTCATAAGTAGTATGTGTATTTGGCAGCACGGTGGTGAGTGAACTGCCAGCAGTGGCATGCCTCCTCCTTTCTCCTTCTGTCACTTCCTTTCTTGTTCTTTCATACAGTTTTCTCTCCTTGGGCTCCCAGAAAAAGGAGAGATCCCTCTTGCCAGAGTTCTGAAATGATCACTTTCAGAGGGCTTTTGACATTAAGCAGGAAGCTACCTGCAGCCCTAGAGCTCAAGGCTATCTATCCCACTCTGTCGTAGACACTTTTCCCCCACTCCCAGGACTGCTCACTGTGTTTACAGTTTTCCCTCTACTTTCCCCCACCCTTCTTATTGCCTGTTTTTGCTAAGGATGATCACTCAGAACAGGATGGAGACAGTCAATATACACCAGATACGTGCAGCTCGTGTTTCTAATTGTGAGGAAAGAGCTAGCCCCATCAGGATTGCTGGAATGGAGTTGGAAAGGGAGTCCATTCTTTCCCAGTGCAGAAACTGAATTCCTGGGATGTGGGTATCCCTTGAGCTAGGATCACATAATTCCCTTGAAGCTAAATGCTTATGCCACACTGCTCTATAGCATAGCTGGTGCTAACCATAGTTGAAGAAAACTTCATTCTCACACTGTATCATGCAGTACTTTAGTTCCATATGTATCTAATTCCACATATTTTTTCATAGTTTTTATAGATTTAAGGCAGTGCTTCTCAAAGTTTGGGTTTGTTAAACTTCTGTTTCAGAGTACTCACATGCCACCCCCAGGAAGTAACATCAAACATGAAAAACAAAGTGTAGACTTGTTCAGTATTGACTACTGTTGTGGTGTTCTGTTGAAGAGAAGGAGGGAAATAGTTCAAGTGTGTAATTAGTTTACAGGTGGATTCCAGAGGGTTGAGCAAGCTTGCAAGTACATCCCACTTCAGAATGTTCAGGAAACACCTGAATTAAGGGTTGATTCATTAAGGGCAATGACTTCGCTCAGATTTGTGGAAAGGGAGACAAGGCTCTCCTTTCTTATTTAAAAGCTGTCCTCAAGATTCATCTTATATTTCAAAGGTCTTGTTGTTCATGGCAGATACATGTGTCAGTGCTTTCTTCACATGAGACTTGGCTTTTTGTTTCAAGTCCAGCTATAAGTCCAGTTTATGCATAGATTTGTCTGTATGTGTTTTGTTTAATATGTGCTGTTTGTGTTTTTGAAACACGTAACAACTTCTTTTTTTCCCTCTTATAGGTCCTGCTGGGGATTTACATCTGGCTTCAATGTGAAATTAAGGTAGAAAAATGCCCATAAACATGTGTTCCCTGTTAAGATTTAGTGTACTCAGTGGTTATGCCTGAAGAGTGGGGTCTTGTCTCTAGACTGATAACTGCCAGGAAATATAAATGATTGTCCTAGAAGTCAAGCGTGTCTCCTCCTTATTGGAGTGAAAAAAAATCCACCTCCAGGTTCCCACGGAATATCATCTTCAGAAAATGCATCACGTTCTAAGGATGACAGCCACCTAGATTCATGCACCCAATCTGTACAGTTGTTGTGGATGGTTTGCCATCTGAAAGCTCCTCAAGCTCCTGTCTGGGTCCTGTACCTGTTTCAGAAATGTCTCTGCTTCATGCTTTGGGCCCTGTGCAGACCTGGCTGGGACAAGAGCTAGAAAAATGTGGCATTGATGCCATGATTTATACTCGCTATGTCCTCAGTCTTCTGCTGCATGATAGTTATGACTACGATCTGCAGGAACAGGTATTTACTTATTTTAGCCATGTTTGACTGAAAGATGAGTGCATATTTTGTGTAACACATGCTTGAAAGATCTTGATATTCTTTGTGTATTTACCGGTTTCAAATCTCTGCTTAATAAGTCTTAGAAAAAGCAAAAAAGAACACATGGGAACACAAATGGGCATACTCAGTGGGATGTCTGATTAATATTTTATTATCTGTTAAAGTGCCTTGGAAGGGCTTTGTTTATGAAGTACCTTGCTGTGAGGTTTGGAGGATTTTTTTTTTCTGACAATATGGAGTGGATTGCACCGATATTTATGTTGCAGGCATGGTCTCTTCTGTAAAGAACATGTTGAAGAAGGGGAAAAGAGATGCATGTGTACATACATATCTTGTCTCTTTTTCTCTGTCTCATAGATGTAAGCCTCTGTCTTTACTGAAGAGAAAGTGAATTTGGACACTGTAGCTCAGACATGGGCAACCTATAGCCCTTTAAGTATTTTAGACCACAGACATCAACCATCACTATTGGCTAAAATGTGATTGCAGCTGGTAAATTTATTATAGATGTATACTGATAAGACAGGTCTCAACAGTCAAGTTTTGTCACTGTGTCAATATATTCTTGCTAATTACTTTTCTACCCTTGCACATTTGGTTAAATTCTTCTCAGAGATCTTTAGTGTTCCAGGTCCTTCTGTTCCAATATCCTTCTATACTCTCTCCTGTGACCTTCATTCTAATTTCTCTGTAAACTATGGCTTCAAATTATGAGGGCTAGAGAGAAGAAAACTTTGCTCCTTCTCAATGAGGGTTTTTGAGTGGGAATAGACAGAAACTGAGTCAATAAAGACAAAACATACCATGCTGTTGACTGTGGAATCATAGATCCCATTGTGTACTTCCAGACCACCTTACTCAAGTTAGCTTTGTTGTTCACTTCCTTCTCCTTTCCATTTTTGTGTCTCTGATTGCTTTGCCTTTTTTTGTGGTCTTATTCTTCCTTGCCAGTTTAAATATCATGAGAAAACATGATTAAACTTTCTTGGCTTGTTATTTCTACATTGACTTGATTTGTCTTGTATTCTTAACAAAACATCTGGTTCACAGGTGTCTGCAATTTTGGTTTGTTTCAGTTTGACACCTCTTGCCAGATACTTACTGAATTTATCAGCTTTGTGCACAGTAGTGGAAGAACAGAGGTCCCTGTGTCAAGATTGGAGAGCCAAGCTGACTTGAATTTTTACAAATTATACCCTCTCTGTATAAGAGTTGAATATATACAGTTCTGTATAACACAACTGTATATATAAATTTCTAGATCCTAAATTTATATTCAGCTGCAAGTACATTACTGTACACTGTGGAAACAATACATAGAAAGAGATCACAGCCTGGGCAGCAAGTATTAAAAGTGAGCCACAGTCAGGTGCAATGAGAATATCAGTTGTATGCTGGGTGCAGACCCTGCAGTTATGAAAAGAGTTAACTATATGGTCAGGAATGTGCCTTTGCTCCACAGTACAGTGGAATCTCTAAATTTGCAGGGGTTCTATTTCAGGACCCCCACCCCATCTTCCGTGAATGCCAAAAACTAAAATGCTTGTGTCCCATTATATTTAATGGCAGTGACATGTGCTCAGATGGTTTAGCCTGTCTCTGTTCACGTCATTGTGATTTTAGATACAGAATTTGATGCTCCACAGTAGCTCAAAATCACATGTGCAGAAGTTGCAAATAAGGAGGGTTTACTGTGTGTGTCTTTTCTCCTCTGTGGCTCCCTTCTGGTATCTTCTCCAAGTCTTAGAAGAACAGATTGGGATCCAGTAGATGTAGTATATGTAATAATAACATTATATTGCTTACCAGAAACTGCCTGCTGCAAAGCAACATGTCTGAGAGTTGCAATAATTTTTAAATTTGTGTTGACACAGTGATCCATAACCACCACCTTTCTCCTCATATGTCACTTAATTGGCTGCTGTATGTTGTTATCCTGACATGTTGTTATGTTGACACAGTTGTACCCACCCTGAACACAATACAGCCCTGAGCACACCAGTTTCAACTGCTTTCAGAAAAGTATGGTCAAGCCTGTTTAATACTTGGATGGGAGACCATCACACAATATCAGGTATCTCCAGGTAGTGCTAGGAAAGAATCTGACCTGAATCTCTAGAGAGCTATTTCTCCCAGTCAGTGTTGGCAATACTGGACTAGATAGGCCAATCATTTCACTTAATGTAAGGCAGCTTCCTGTATACCATAGCCTTCTACCATAATGTCATAATTTCTTCCCAGATATGTAGGCTAAGAGTGGTGACAAATAACAGGAAATGGACCTCTATCACAAAAGAGGCATTGGAAGATGCCTAAAGTCATAATGTTGGGGAAGTTCTCATGTTCATTATAGGGTAAAAACAATATATGTCACAGAATGATTGTATGTGTTTATGTATATAAGCAAAATGTAATGCCATTTGAAAATTAAATGTGCTTTAATAGTAAACGTTATTTTCACCTCCGGAGTGCTAATAATCCCCTTTCTTTTTGAAGACTGTCCAGAAACTGTTGCTGATAACAGGATGTCAGATTCTGTACTTTTCTCTCCTTATTTTTCCTGGCCCAATTCTAAGGTTGATTATTACCTTTTAAAAGAAGTATATATCCTCACTTTGTTGTATCTGAAAGTGCCTCCTACCATCCCTGGAAGTCATATGGATCTACTCTGTGTCTTCTCTGTTCATGTAATAAGATCTGGCAGGGTATATCATAGAACCTCTTTAGTGACACTGCTGGTTTTTAGAGATGTGAGGTCCTAGGGAGAACTCCCCCCCCCCAAAACTTTCTTTCTGCAAAAATTAAAAACATGGCATGTGTGTGAAATAGTTTCTTCTAGTACAGTGAACAAAAAGTTAGAAACAAGTTTTATATGTTAATTGCCACCATGTCAGATTTTTTTTAGTATTTTTATTTGAATAAAAGGATAGAAACAAAGAAAAACAACTACAGAAAAAAAACACACACAATAAAACTACAAAAAAACCCAAAACAACCAAGCTATAACCTTTATCTAAACAATCACGCGTAATCTCTGTCTTCTGTCTTTATGTGTAGAAACCAATATTTCAGATTGAGCCCAGCTGAAAGGAACATTTTTCCTGGGGAATCCATCCCTTAGTAAATCCATCAGTATATTGTTGTTTTGTTGTCCAAATAGAACTTCTTGTAGATTCTCGGACTGGTTGCCATACATTCTCCAAAGTAAAGTCAGTTCACAATCCACATTGCCATTCAAGACCATTATTGTAAACTGGGTTGTGCCATTGCTTGCATTCTTCATTTTTCCAAATTCAGCTATGTTGACTGCCTCTCTGCCTTACTGGATGCTTATTTCAATTTGTGGAGACAAGCAAAAGGATTTCCAGATCACAAATCAGGTCTTGGCAAAGCTTGTATTGAATCTTTTTTTTCCTGCCAACATGTCACATCAATTGTCTGTTGCATTTTAAAGTCCTCATCTTTATATAAACAATTACCCAGGTTTTGTGAAACTTGGGATAATTGTTCTGTAATTCCATCAAACTTTTTTTCAGTAGATGCTTTAATTTGTGTAAATTCAGCAAGGAAATTGATATTTAGATATCTCTTCAAAATTTCATAAGTCATTTCTAATTTGAATGTCATAATCCAAAACAGAAGCCGAAGTAAATTCCACTCAGTGTACTCTGTATTCCAAAACACTGATACTGTGTACTGAAAACAAATTAAGAGAAGAATGGTAGATTTTCCCAGAAACCTTAAAGTTGGCATAACACTATACCTCAGGTAGACTGGGCAAATAATTTTAATAATTCCATAATACACAGTGCAATTGTCTCAGTAGCAAAAGCAAAGTCCCATTATATATTTAATAAAGCCAGTGCTATAATCCGTGTCTGAAAATGTAAAGTAATAGCCAGATAGTTACTATTCAACTTCAGAAGAAGGGCGACCAATCCTTAAAAATCCGAGGAAGTAAAAGAACCATTATCCACAACCAAATCCAAAACATTCAGAGGTCCAAGTAAACAACAAAAAAGTATGTAATCCCAAGATAAAAGTAGGTAAGAAAAAAAGGAAAACTTAAGTGCTTAACTGGTCTCTTCTACTGCCAATAGAAATCCAGAAAAAGGGTAGTGTCTCTTTCAATCCAAGCACAAGAGAACTGTAACAATAGATAAAATACAGCTGCAGCAGACAAGGGGAGTCTTGTTTCCGTGAGTAGAAATATAGGTTTAAAAAAATTATATACATACATACAAGAGATCCAGATTCTGAAATGTAGTATCCATGTAGTGGGGTGAGAAATCTTCACACGCTTGCCTCCACTGAAGTATGTGATCTTGCAGAACCTCAGTACCCACTGTGGCCACTTTGTTCCCAAGCAGACACTTTGCAGGACCCGATCCTGGGTCATGCGGAGTCTTCAGACCCCCGTGTATGGGGGAACCCACTAGTTTGACAAGAGAAGACTCCCCTGTCAGGCACAACGCTTCAGGGGTACGCAACTTAGAAGAGCTAGGTAAGTCCCATCCTCCATTAGAGCAACCAGAAACGGAACCCTGCTGTTATTTCTGAAAACTATGTAACAGTCAAACTTATGTGAGGCTTACATACAGCAGTACTCCCCTGAGTATGTATGTAGATCTGTGCTGGTGAATAAGCCATAATCTGCCAGTCTGTGATGAGTTTCCGTGGAAAACAAAAAACACAAATGTTTAAAAATAATAAAAATTGTGAAAAGAGAACAACAACAACAAATGTATCCAGTGGGCACAAATACAGCACAGGTCCCTGATACCTTATAGTTCCTGGTTCTAGTTTCCTTTCCTTATTTCTTTTTATAGGAATGAATGCTTTATGCTTGCTTGACACTATGGTCACTAGAGGAGATCAAATAATCTTTGTTTTCTTAATGTTGATTTCTTCTTTTCCTTCTCTTTTTAAAGTTTCTCTTTTACTGGCAAAACCAAAAAGGTTCACATCTTTCTTACAGTTCATTCCAGGACCTAGTGACTTCATTTGGTGAGGGGAGAAGAATTTTTAAAAGTAAATTCAATTTGGTGCGTCGTCATCACCATCTATATTTATCCCTACCAGTTGCCCAAAACTCAAGGCAGCTTTCTTTTTTATATACCAAACATGATGGTCTTATGTCAGACAAACATAGTTTGTGTTCCTAAAGTAACAAAATGATTTTCTGTCTGCAAAGGGTCCCAGTGTTGCAGTTTATTTCCTGATTTTTCAGAAAATGTGATTCTTTTTCCCTCCAGAAAATGGTGGGGGGAATTTTTTTTTCATGGCTTCAACATTTCTGTTAATTTTTACACCTCTGGATGTGTTACAGGATAGCCTCTCTGGTGAAGTCTTCACGTAGTTCTTCTGCTTTTTGCCACTTGGTTAAGGAAACTGCTGAAAGTGTTATATTGATTTGTATTATCTATTGCTGTATGACTTATTTATAGGTAGTAGAAAACTGTTTGCAGTAGTTGGCAGCTACTGCAGTAGATTTGTACAAAATAATAGAACTGTACAGCTAAATGTGTCTATTGCAAATTCAGCCTGGAAATTATTTTCTCTTAATGGCAACATCTGAATTTTTTTTTGAAACTTCACTGTCACCAGATTTTTCTGATTTGTGAACAGAAAAGACACACACACACACACACACACACACACACACACAGAGGATATAAATTTGAAGCATTGGGGGGGGGACTAGCTCTCTGTGGAACAAAGAAACTAGCCAGTGTTTCATTGTGCATTTGCACAGGGGCATGCATGTATACCCCAGTTAACAAAATAGATGTGTTCCTGGACATTACTTCTTTAAAAGTGAATTTGGTACCAGAGGAAGAAGTAAAATAGAAATAATAGGAATAGGTTCCTCTGCTACAAAAAATAGAACAGTTCAACATGTTTCAGCAAATTTTTTATCTAAAATTTAACAATATGCACATGTGAAATGACACGACCAGTTCCAATAACCCTTGCATAAGTTAACAAAAACATTTTGAAACTTCTAGAAATAACTTGAAAGTTTCTTCCATGGATCCATGGATGATTTTTTTTTCTTTCACCAGTCTACATTTTTCTCATGATTTCCATTTTGGTTGCCAAACTTATAGATTATGTTTTTTAAACTTGCTGTGAGTAGCTAGTGAGGTAGGCTTGTTGTCTTTCCCCTTTGTTTTATGTTGTTCCATTCACGTACACTCAGTAAGGGCTTCTGGAGGCAGCTGCTGTTTACTTTGCCTGCTGTAGGCAGGCATATGCAACTATAGCAGAATCTGCTAGAATAGAATCCCACACTGTCCTTGCTCAGCTTTATTGCATTATTTACTGAAGATACAATGCTGCAATCTGGCAGTAAAATGCTGTGTTTTTCTAGCCCTCCTTCACCAGCCTTCCATTCCCAGTGCTACCAAAGAAGCCCCAGCTAGACAGAAGACAAGACGAAAAGTGTTGGTGGCTGGCCAGGCATAAAAAGGCTTTGTAAAAAGGAGCCTCTTTGTTAGACTTAATTAACTGAAATGTGGCCAGTTACCTCATATAAGAGATTATTTTAAGGGATCCACATTGTAATTGTCAAAGAAAATTGAAAGTAGCCTATTCAGTCATGCGTAGTGGGCTTCAAGTGAAAGTGCAGAGTGATCCTTGCCAAACCCGTTCATTGGGTTGTTTTTTTTATGCTGGACGTGCAGAATTGAGCCTTGCCATCCTGTATATCTGGCATAGAAGCATGGCTGATACTGCCGGGCCACTAAGCAGTCTTCCTGCATGTCCGGCCTAGGAATAAAGCAAACTGGTGGCAAAGGCATGGATTACTTCCTTCTTGGCAAAGGATGTCACTATGGGTCTGTCCTGGATGCTTTGAAAACAAATGTTCCTCTGTACATAATCTGTAAGGTCTAACAGTAGAAGCAGAGGGAGCTTTTCTAGCCCACAAAATGATATCCTATCCTTCTTTCTCCTTATAAGAGTCTGGCAAAAAAGGGATGGTATGCTCCTTCCATCCAACACTTGAGTCTTATAGAGTCTGTTTGGGGGCTAATATACTAGGCTGCTCTAATCTTAGAGAAAAACAGAAACCGTGCAGACAAAAAAGACATGTGTCAGGATGCTGAAGAATGATGTTAGTAATTAAAAAGTTGTACATGGTTCAGGCAGTGGATGTGTTTTAGGAGCTTTGGAAGATAAGGTCTGCAGAAATTTCTGATCTGAAAACCTTCAATATTGTTTTGCTGACATCTGTTTCAATATTCCTGTGTATCCCAGTTTATTCTTCTTAATTCTAGTTTTTTTGTCACATTTAGCAAAAGGTTGCAGTTGGGTGGGGGGAAAGGAAAGAAATAGTGTGAATCACTTAAATGCCTATCTAGTTTTTTTAAGCTTTTTGTGACAGTTCCCTATGATACTTGGGCTTCTGGTGTTTGATAAATTCCTTTCATCTCCTGAATGAAATTGGCTCCTGTTTTTTTGAACCAGGGGTAGGAATTTTAGTCTCAGTGTTATTGAAACAGAATAATTTTGTTGAGCTACAACTTCCAGCAGCCCTTGGCCATCAGAGCAAGTAATGAGGAATGCTGGGACTTAACCTTTCCACAGCATCTGGGTGTTTTACAGTTTCCCCACTTGATTTAAACTCATTTAAAACAGAATAAATTATGACAGTCTACTCTTTTAGTATGCTGTACTGCTTTTATTACTTGTGGAACAGCTTGAATAATAGTTCAGCATAAAAGTATCTTATAGATAGTGGGTTGCAGATAGAGTACTACTTGTAAGTAAGGTGAGTATATGTACAAGTTGCGTCCAAAGCATACACAACCAGAAAACTACTTATGCATCAGGGCTTCCCCCATCCACACCCTTCCCACAGCAGACCCCTGGCCCCTTCCTCCAAAAGCCCTTCTGGGACTTAGGATAAACTAGTGTGTTGCAGTGTGAAGGAGGGAATGGGAAAGCCCTTTTTTCTTTGTTTGTGTAACTTTTGAATGCAGTTTAAGTAAACACATCATATTACAGAATGGCTTTTTACTTTTATTTCAGCATTAAAAGTCATCCAGGTGGCTCTGTTGGAGATTTAGAGTAATTTATGGTATTGTTCAAATGTTTTATATTCAGATTATTCTTAAGTTCCTCAACTGTATGTGCTGTACCTGTTCTTGTGATACTTATCACAGGAACCATCTTTCTTAGAAAATATACAGGACTTTACATAGATCACTAACTCATGAGTTCTATTTCTAAGGAAATGGCTTCAGGACAGGGTGATTTGCAGATGAAAGTGTCCAGAATCATTTTTCTCTTCTCTTACTTGCTTCCAGTTTAGCTACTTCATATTTTCTCGGAACAAAACATAAAACAACACGAGCTGTGTTGTTTGACTGTTAAGGGGTTTGGAATATCCCATCAGTGTGGATTTCCTGGGGAGGGGGAGCTCCCTGTAATGCACCCACCATCCTAATCAACATTGTTGCTGTAGCCAGATCCTGGTTGTGATACAAGACAGCAGCATCTTGCCAGAGTATTGGGGTGAGGATCCTTCTTGATTTGTAATATTGAGCAGGGAGGGATTGATCAACTGGATCCAAGAGACAAGAATGCTTCAGTTCACTTGTTAAGTAGCCATGCCTAAAGAAGATCTCTTTAGATCCTGATACTTATAACCACTGTTGCTGACATTCCCTTGTTGGGTAAGATGCTCAAGCAAGAAGTTGCCACAAAATTCTAGGTACATTTAGATGAGAGATATAATCAGATAACCAGGTTTCAGATCTAGGTTTTGGCACAAAGCCAGGTTGCCATAACAGATGACACATGGCAAGGGAAAATGTCACTGTGTCAGTTTTCCTGTGCCTCTCCAGCATGTTCAGTACCATTTACTATAATAGCCTTCTGAATATGCTTGTGTGACCTAGGCATCTGGAGCACTGAATTGTGGTGATTCTGTACTTAGCTGGATGCTAGGTTGTAAAAGGTGTTACTGGGAAGTACTGCTTAGCTCTGTGCTGTTTGTGGTGTGGGGTTTCTTAGGGTTCCATTTTGTTCCTGAAGATGTTGCCGTGTCTATGTGAAATGGCCAAGTGATGCAGAGTGAGTGACCAGCAACACGCTGAAGACATCCAGTGTTGCTGCTAATTTTTTTATTTGCCAGAGGCCCCTCCTGGAACAGCAAACCCCAGGGTTCCATAGCATGTTGAAAGTGGAATGATAGCATTATAACAGTGTAGTGCGGAAAGGCTCTCTGTTTTAGTGAGGTGGTAGAAGTGCTGAGCTTCACAGTGCACAGATTGAAAGCTAGATAAGATGATGAGTGCTTGATTAGTCCAGACTAGAAGGCTTTGGTCTGTTTAAGGATGAGCCATCACTCTAGCTAATCAAGCAGGCTTACTGTTTGGGAGTGCTTTCAGATCCAGAGTTGTTGGGAGATGCCAGTGGCCTCCTTGGCAAAATGATCCTTCAAATTTTCTTGCAGGTTTGCCAGCCACAACTCATTTGTAGCAGGTACAGTTTGAGCTTATGAGACAACCTGAGCACTGTGGTCATATCTTTGGTGGTCCTCTGATGTTCCTGAAGTCATGCATATATCAAGTAGTGGTCATGGAAGGGGCCTTCTTGATAGTGATAATCTCAGTTGTAGAATACTTTTTTCAGCAAGTCTTTCCTGGAAGGATCTAGTTGGTGGCTATTCTGCCACCAAGTGAAGATCTTTTCATAGGGATTTTAACTGTGTCAGGATTTTTTTAAAAAATTCAGCTCTACCATTTCTTGTTTCAGGTCATGCTGCTCTTGCTTAATGTGTGTTTTATTTTTATTTTATTTGTTTTGTATTGTATTTTTTGTCTTTATTGTAAACCCATCCTGTCTTTGAAAGATTTCTTTCCAAAGATGGGGTATAAAATGCCCATAATAAAAGTCAGGATTTGCGAAGTGTATGTGTAGTAAGTTGCATTTATGTGATTCCTCTTCATAGGGTATTTGACATTCCATTGACTTCTCTTCTTTATTTATTTTAGGAGAATGACATCTTCCTGGGCTGGGAAAAAGGAGCTTACAAGAAATGGGGGAAAAGTAAGAAAAAATGCTCTGATCTAACACTAGAAGAAATGAAAAAACAGGCTGCTGTTCAGTGTCTTCGTTCTGCTTCTGATGAAGTAAGTATCAGCACTATTTAATTGTGTTTAATAGTTTATTCTTAATTGTGATAATGGATTGGACAAAATTTATTTGGGTTTTTCTGTAAATTGTGTTTTTATATTTGTTTAAAACTTCAATAACAGTAAACATCTCATCTTCAAAATAACCTGCTTCACAGTGAAATCTGAGTGTGATACAAACATGACAAAAACTGAATATAGCAACTCACATTAGTGATTGTCCATAAAGCTTGAGTGATCTTCTATAAAGCATGAGTAGAAGGAAGCACAAGTGAAACTGAGTTTACAAAGTTCCCCCTGTATTGTTATGGCTGGGAAGGAGGATGACCCAAGATTAAATTTTAATTTAGCAGATTCCTGCCTTATTAGCATGATTTTGAGCAAACTCTGTAGATGTGAAAGAATATAGCTTGTATTTGTGCTGGATAGGTAACAGCACCTAGCTGTTAAACGTAGGAACTGGCAAATCAGCATAGGCGCTAGAATCAAGGAGATGCCATGCTGTATCTTGCAAGGATCAACCATTGAATTCTGTTTCTTTAGTATGACTTTCAGCCACATGAATTCAGTATGTTCAGTTATTGAATGATGAATATTTATGATTCTACAGAATAAACAACATGGAAATATACTTTCTTGTTTTGTATTAAAAATAACTTCTAGTGCTTGTTTTTTCCTTCTGGAAAGTGGCATTGAGTCATTAGGGAATACATATTTTAAGTTATTCTGCTGTATGTAGAAAATGAAACAGAAATGCATTTGTTGTTTAATAAGTGCTGCTGTATTGTCTATGGAAATTGAATTTTCCTGTATAAAAATTATTTGGACGTTGTAATGAATGGTAGTGTATTATACACCTGCAAACTGATGTGCTTTAACTGTGTTAGCAATCGGTTAATTTTCAAGTTTATTCAGAAGAAATAGGAAATTGTTTTAAACGAACAACTCTTGAGTAATTTAAAATCAATCTGTAATATATCTAGCTTCCATGACTCTCTATAACTTAACTGTAACTTATTAAATGGTATATGATACTGAAATAGGTATAATGATATGATATTTCAGTATCATATCATTTAACCAAGCAAGGAGATGGGCAAAAAAAGAGGAGCTATATGGCCACCATGCTGACCCATCCCTTTCCCTCTCCATTCCCTTACCTGATTTGGACCCTGAGTGCCCGCTCTCGCCACTGTTGGTTAGGCCCCTTTTCACAGACACACACATACATTTTCATAAGTGTGTTTTTCTACCTTTGTAGGGTCTCTGTGCCCCTAACCTTAGTAAATGTAGAGGCCTAACTATAGACTTATTTATAGTAAGACGTGAGAACTAGGAAACTGTGCTGAATGTCAGACCAGAGTTAGAGCATTGGCGTGATGGAGTACAGTAGGCCCTCCACATTTGTGGGTTTGACTTTCACAGATTTGATTATTTGCGAGTTCCTCCAATCCCTGCCCCCCCTCCCGGTGCTTCTTTTCTGGGAGAACCTTCCCTCGTGGAGGGTCCAGTCAGGCCACGCAGCCCTTTAAAAACCTGCCTCTGATCCTCCTCTTCCTCCTCCAGCCACTGCCTGGCCAGCTAAGGATGGATTGCAGCCCAATTTCTCAGCACCACAACCTTCTCCCCATGCCCCCACACACACCAAAGGAAAGATATGGGTGAGAGAAGGGAATTACAGGGCTATCATGCTGACCCACCTATCTTTCCACTCCTTTCCCTGTCCTGGTTTGGACCCTGAGTGCCCGCTATCCCCGCCATAGTCACCCACACATTTTAATATTTGTGCTTTTTCCACTTTTGTAAGGGTCCAGTGACCCTAACCCTAATGAATGTGGAAGGTTAACAGTATTTCAAATTTTCTCTGGGACAAAAATATGAAGAAAAATAATTAAGGGGGTAAAATAGTGTAAGGATTGGGTGAAATAAAAGTTGCTGTTATTTTTACTGCATTTTTATTGTACTTCTCTACCTATATTTTGAAATCTTAAATATTTTCAGTATTTCAGAATTCAAGTGGGGAGGGAGTTGAGGGAACAACGGTTGTTTTGGTTAAATTGGAACAGAATGTGAGCAAATTTGGAATTTACATTTTTGTGGGTCTTTGAGCATCTTTTGAATGGGGAACGTAGCCTCCAACCAAAAAAAAAAAACCACCTTCACATTGTACTTTTTTATAAAGTGCTTTCATTTTATTGATTATTCCTGCAGTAAAAAACAAATTATCTTGAAGTAATATTTGGCTTATATTGATCATGCTTGAATTTGTTTCCTGTTTGCATGTTTGATACACTGAACAGTTTTCTAGCTGTGTAAATCAGATGGAATTACTGTTTATTTGTATTGAAAATAACGAATATATTCTAAAATTTGCTAGAAGTATTGCCTAGGAGAAAGGTCTGCATAATCTCACTGCAGTCACGAATTCCTTAGCCCACCAGAGTGAAACAACCATCCTCTTCACCCAGTGAATGCACACAATGTTGGTTAATTCTGGCATTTGTTAGGCAACTGTGGTATAAGAATTTCTGATCAGTCCTAAGGTGTAATTAGGTTTTGTTCTTGTATAGAGCTCTGGGATTGAAACTCTAGTGGAGGAGCTCTGCTGCAGGCTGAAAGATCTCCAGAGTGAACAAGGTGAGAATGTCCTTTGAAATACCTGGATTTGGATTTATACCTGTTTGGGATATATTATGATGGCAACTTTTGTTGTTAGTAGTTAAGTTAGAGTAGGGCTTAGTTCTTACAAAATGTGAAGAAGTAAACCTGTGTGAGGATTGCGCCATTTTAGGGTGGCAATTGGGGTTCATGTGATAGAAAGTTTGTATCCGCTCACCCAGTCCCAGAGCTTAAAGAATGACCTTTTGGACTACAGCTCTGAGTGCTGGCTCAGGAATTCACAAGTTGCAATCCAAAGTAGCTTTTCCAAGCTGTGCCAAACCTCCATATTGAAGCTGAGCCTTCTCCTTTTCATCTAGTGTTCTGTGCAGAGGAATTGATTTCACATGCAGAAACTTCACTTTTAAGTCCCCATTCAGAGTCTAGAGTAGTATAATCAATTTTGTTGAGTGCTTGTAAGAATGAGATCTCCATTTTTTCAGGACTGTAGCTGTAAAATTTTGTAATAATATGTCATATTTCAAAGTAACCTTGAAATTCTTGGCATATTACAAGGAACAGTGTATAGAACCATATGGGAGGAGTGTAACTGGTGATCAGGCATTTGAATTCTTACTCTTACTCTTCTTACTCTTGTTGAAGTCTGACAGAGATTATTTTGAAAAAGGTTTATGTAGAAACTAAGATACTGTGTATTTTAATACTGGTTAGTGTCCTGCATGTGTCTTTCAGAGACTGTTATGGTATGAACTCTGGATTTGATTCAGTATAAGCTTCAGAATTGTTTGGCACTGAAATAATTTGAATTATGACTACCTTGCTTAGAGATGTGAATTCTATTTTTTTTTCAGAAGCCTTATTTTCTGGAAAAATGAAAAAAAAAGAGAATAAAAGATTTGGTTTTAGAAAGTTAATAAAATATTTGAGACAAAGTGTTCATATATTTATATCCCTTGTATTATTTCTATGAATTATGTGAAAGGTAAACTCATAGGTAGGAATGTGTACAGCAGTGATTCTCAAAGTGTGGTTTACAAACTATGGCAGGTTTCCAGGAAAGAAAAAAAGTTGTATCCAATGGACACAGATTGGTCCTAACACATTAGTTATTTTTAAAAAATAAGCCAGTTTTTCCACATCAGGCTGCCTGGGAATCATTGACGTACAGCATCAAGTTGTTATAATTCCTGGTCTGTTGACTCGTGCTTATGTGCGAGTCACCAGCTGCTAATATATGGCGAGTTTGCATTTTGTTTTTCAGTGTTCTACAAATTTTCAGTTTTTTCATACCCCCTGGAAAGAACTGCTCCCTGCCCCTCATTGGCTTCAAAATATTGAGAAATTTTACATCTCAACATTGCCATGAAAAGAAAGAAGAGCAGTGGCAGTGGGTTGGATCCAAAATAAGTTAGTTATGCTAAAGTATGACTGTATTTAAATGCTGATTACAATAGCAGACCAGTAAATTCTGTAATTAAAGTAAGTATAATTATTTAGTATTGGTTATTTTTCCCCTTCTAATAGATTTAAAATAACAAAGACCATATTTTTAGGTGGACTGTCTTCTTTTTACAGCAGGGGAGAAGATTCACAAAAAGCTCGAGGGCTCTTTGCCTCCTGAAGTAGATTTATCTCCTGCAGCAAAGGATCAAGTGGAAATGTATGTCTCCCTTTAAAACATCTGATTCTTCTATCTATGTAAATATAAATACAAGAGTTATTTTGAATTAGTGAATTCAAAATAACCCCATAGTCTTAAAATAAGGATATGAAGTCATTATTTTTGTATTGAAACATTTACTGTTTCATATGAATAATTTCATTAAAATCTGATTTTTATTTTTTATTTAAATGAAGAGAATTTTGCCACATCATTTGAGCATGACAGTTACAAGGATGTTAATGCAATATAGCCTTCTTTTCCTGTTAGTGAAATACAGTATTAATTTCCATCCTCAGACAGTAAAATTAGCACTAGAAAATGCAGTAGTTCAGAAATTTGCATAATGATTGTGAAGACCTTTCAGCTTCAGTTACTTCTACCTTCACCCCTGGTCATCATCTTTGTGCCAGAGACTAGAGACTGTGTTGTCCCTTTATTCAGCTACACCTCAGCTAAAAAATGGGCCAAACCTCCCTTCTGTGAAACAGAAGTTAAGCATGTAAACCAGTATTTTTTGACACCAGTTCTAAGGACAGTACAAAAGCTCTGCAGTCGTAGAAAACATCACAGATACATACAATGGAAAATACTGTAGATATGTTCTTGGCAGTACTGATGCCTTCTCAGTCTTATATGCTTTAGCAGTACAGAATTATATCATTTATCTCTCAGTTACGGTAATTGAGTTTGATAGCTTAGGGCTGCAATCCTGTGCACTTGTAACCTGAGAGTAAGCCCCATTGAACACAGTAGGTTTTCCTTCCAAATAAAATTACATACAATTATACTGTAAGCTGATGAAAGATCTTAGCTCTGCATTGTTGTACTGATTGAAGAAGTACTACAGCAATATTTTCTCAGTGTTGGCAATAGTTACAAAACCTACCCTGTCAGCTACATGTGCATGTTGAAACAAAAAATTGCTTTTTCAGAAATAAGCTGAATAAAATAGTCATGATTTGATAAAATGCCTGTTAGCATGCATAGAGGTTCATAGCAAAAATATAAATTCCTAGTGAAGATTAAAATTGTGCAGATGAACAGCATTAGAAGCAGGTATAGTTAAATGTTGCCCTTGTTTTAATGGCTATATATCTTTTAATATCAAATTTGCTCCTTTTCTCAGGTATTATGAAGCATTTCCACCTCTTTCCAAGAAACCAGTTTGCCTGCAAGAAATTATGACTGTTTGGAATAAATCCAAAATTTGTTCTTACTCCAGTTCCTCCTCATCTTCTACTGTCCCAGCAACTAGCACAGATACATCGTCTCCGAAGGACGGCATTAGTGAAACTGAAGCATCCAAAGAACGAAATAGTAACAGAGTTCCTGCCACTGTACATGAAAGAGCTACACAGAAAAAAGATAAAGATGAAAAAGAGAACAAGTTTGGGAATAACAGTATTGAAGAGAAACCTGCTTTATACAAGAAGCAAGTCCGACACAAATCTGAGGGAAAGATTCGTCCTCGATCTTGGTCTTCTGGCTCCAGCGAAGAAGGTTCTAATTCTAGTGGTAATCAAAGTGAATTAAAAGCCGCTACAAAATGTGTAAAAGTAAGGCATAAAACAAGGGAGATTCGGAGCAAAAAAGGACGAAATATACAAAGCAGGCAATCAGCAAAAGCTGGTGAGAAAGCTGAAAGAAAAAATCATGGCAGCAGCAGCAGCAGCAATGGATCCATCAAACAATTGTGTAAAAGGGGCAAACGGCCATTAAAAGAAATCAGAAGAAAAGAAGTGGGCAGTTATGAAAGAAAAGAGCTATATTATGATAGCAGAAATGAAAAGGAATACAAGGAAGAACCTTTATGGTATACTGAGCCAATTACAGAGTACTTTGTTCCCCTAAGTAGAAAAAGTAAGCTTGAGACAACATACCGCAACAGGCAAGATACATGTGATATGACATCAGAGGCTGTGGAAGAATTAGGTGAATCAGTGCAAGGTCTTTGCATTAGCAACAATAATATTAATAAAACATACCTCGCAGCAGGTACTTTCATTGACGGCCGTTTTGTGGAAATGCCTGCAGTTCTAAATGAGGATATTGGCCTCACTAGGACCTCAATGAGTTCTCAACCAGAGGACGATACACACTCAGATGGTGTTCATCTTTCAGAACTAACACACTTCTATGAAGTGGATATTGACCAATCCATGTTGGATTCTGGTGCCTCAGGCAAGATGCAAGGAGAGAGTCGGATTTTGAATATGATTCGGCAGAAAAGTAAAGAAGGGACAGACTTTGAGGCAGAATGTTGCATAGTGTTTGATGGAATGGAGTTGCAAGGGGAAAGTGCAATATGGGCAGATTCAGCCACCTCTGGTGCTGAAGGGTGGTTCTTGCAAGATCTTAGTAATTTAGCTCAATTTTGGGAGTGCTGTTCATCTTCTAGCTCTGGTGATGCAGATGGGGAAAGCTTTGGGGGAGATTCTCCTATTAGATTTTCCCCCACCTTAGACAGCACAATGCTTAATTCACACATGCTTGCAGGCAATCAAGAGCTGTTTTCAGATACTAATGAAGGGTCTGGCTTAAATTCTTTTTCAGTGTTTGAAGTGCAATGCAGTAATTCTGTCTTACCATTTCCTTTTGAAAAACTCAGCTTGGGAAATGAAACTACAGATTCTAGTAGCAATGTTGGTATGTTTGGGAAAACACAGTCTAGATTGTTAATATGGACCAAAAATAGTGCCTTTGATGAAAACGAACACTGTTCTAATCTGTCAACAAGAACTTGTAGTCCATGGTCATACTCTGAAGAAACACGTTCAGACAATGAGACTTTAAATATTCCATTTGAAGAATCCCCTCAGTTTAATTCGGATGATATTAATTATGTAGTTCCCAGAGTATCTTCAAGTTATGTAGATGAAGAAATAGATTATTTGCAGGATGAAACCTGCCAGGAACAGACTAGTTCCTTAGGAGAAATGCCTACCTTAATTTTTACAAAAAAATCTAAACTAGAATCTGTATGTGGTATTCAGCTGGAACAAAAAGCTGAAGATAAAGAATATGAAACAACGCAGGTGTGTAGTGACAGCAGTCCACATGAAGATGACTATGGCTCAGGGGTTATTAAAGACATCTGGACAAATATGACAGATGGAAATTCTGCAGCAATTGTGGAAATAGATGGAATAGAAGAGGAATTATTTTCAGCTGATGTAAATCATTACTGCTGCTGCTTAAATGATGCAAAGTTAGAAATTCATCAGGATCCTAAAAAAGCAGTGCAACGATCAGAATATCATCTTTGGGAAGGTCAGAGAGAGAATTTGGAGAAAAGAGCTTTTGCATCAAGCAGTTTGTCAAAGGTGGATTGTGGAGATTATACTACACCTTCCAAGCCATGGAATATTAACCAAGATAAAGAACATTCTTTTATTCTTGGAGGGGTGTATGGGGAGCTCAAAACATTTAACAGTGATGGAGAGTGGGCAGTGGTGCCACCCAGTCACCCCAAAGGAAACTTACTACAGTGCGCAGCTTCTGATGTAGTTACAATAGCTGGTACAGATGTCTTCATGACACCAGGAAACAGCTTTGCCCCTGGTCACAGACAGTTATGGAGACCCTTCATGTCATTTGAGCAGAATGAGCAGTTGAAGTGCGGTGATCATGGATTAAATCGGGGCTTTTCATTTATCTTCCATGAAGACTTGTTAGAAGCTTGTGGTAATTTTCAAGGTGAAGAGTCTGCTCTTGAATATTCATTCTCTTCCTTTGACTTGAATAATCCATTTTCACAAGTACTTCATGTAGAATGTACATTTGAACCCGAAGGAATTACATCCTTCAGCCCTTGCTTTAAACCCAAATCTATCCTTTGCTCTGATTCTGATAGGGAAGTTTTTCGTCCTAGAATATGTGGTGCTGGAAGGACACAGTACAGAGCTATACGGATTTCTCCTAGGACTCACTTTCGCCCCATTTCTGCATCTGAACTTTCTCCATGTGGTGGAAGTGAGTCTGACTTTGAATCAGAGAAAGATGAGGGGAGTATGCCTGCCCCTTCTCAAGCTGAAGTGTTTGATGATCCACAAGCAGATCTCAAACCACTGGAAGAAGATGCAGAAAAAGATGGGCATTATTATGGCAAATCAGAACTAGAGTCTGGGAAGTTCCTTCCTAGACTAAAAAAATGTGGAATGGAAAAGAGTGCACAGACATCTCTGGATTCCCAGGAAGAATCATCTGGAATATTGTTGTTAGAAAATGAGAACTCTTGTTCACAGTGCAGTATGAAAGATCTGCAAGACGTACTGGCTGTAGAAAATTCTGAAGCTAGTTGCAATGTTGTGGAACCACAAGAAGAGGAAGATAAATCTTGCAGTTGTACAGATCATTCATATGAAGATAATCTTGCTTCTTCAGCACAGCTAAAAGAGGTATGCTCTTGAGAGAGAGAGAGAGAGAGACAGTGTACTACTTTTTATTTGTAATTCAAAGATAGAAGGTGTTTCACTAAGGTGAAATATAATTTAATCAACTCTTAATGTTATTACAGAAGTCAGATTAGTGTTAAGAGTATAAATGTCATGATTAAGAGAGTTTATTGAAATCCATTGGTTATCAGTGAAGTGCTAGTGGAAAACATCCTAGAGCATGTTGGGGATTAATTCTTACCTTTCATTGCTGTATTTTTCACCCTCAATTTTTGAAAAACGCAGATACAGAATGCACATAGTGATATGCATAAGTGTTTGTTAGAATATTCTGAGTTACGTAATCCCAAATAAAATGCCTGGATTTAATACAGACGTGATGGAATAGTTATAAATGTACTTTTAAGGAGTCAAAAAAAGTTAACTGATCAATTTTTAAATTTTCTAGCACTTTACCCTCAAATGTGAGCGAAGGGTCTTCTTCAACTTGTTTTGGAATGGTAAACATTTATGAAAGTTCATGATAATGGCTTTCAAAACATGGCCTCCAACTCCGTTGTATCTAGCAAATGAAAGATTGGTTTGAATTTCAGGCTGTCAGATTTTAAATGTCAACTTTTGCTAGCCATGTGTTTGAAATTGTCCTTTGTATCAGTATGAGGTAACAACTGCAAATTGCAAATGCACATGTGAAACTGCTCTGCAATTTGCAAATGCAAATTGTAAATGCAAATTGCAGAGCAGTTTCATATGTGATTTTCCCACCCTCACTCTCCTCAAATAAGCTTTATGGGAGCTAGTAATTAGCTCTTCTGCTTGTGCTTATCTTTAGAATGAGTACAAATACCTCTGTCTGATTTAATATTACTTCACCCTGTCCCAGGATCTTGAGAGGCAATTTCTTGCGGCTCTTCTAGCTAACTTCACATTCTTTGAAGAGGCTGCCCAAGCAGTAGAACAGAATAAAGAAGAAAAAGGGGACACTCTCCTAAAATATCTCTCAAAGGCTCTTCTATTTTAAGCTGGACAGAAGATGCTATGAGGCTGGAGATGTGCACTATCATGCCATAAGAGGGTCTGGACAGTATGCTGGAATAGGTAGAAAATAGGACTTGGAGATAAGAAATCTGTTTATCCTTGCCCCAGTTTCACTGAGTGGTTCTTGGCCAGGCATCATCTCTCAGCTGAACTTGCCCAGTACTGTGGGTGTGTGGATAAAATTGTATGACAAAGAGATAACATATGCCACCCCGAACTACTTAAAGGATGAATAGGATAAAAGGAGAAAAACTGTTTTGAGAAACGGTGCCTACCATTTGGTACTCCTGGCAGGTTGTAAATAAAAAGGACTGTGGAGCTTGTTTGTACTCAAGAATTCTTGTTGCATACTCACTTAAATGGTTACCTCTTAAAGCCCTTTAGTGATCTGGTTTCAGTCCAAGTCTGATTTTAGGACATCCTGCCCTAATCAGATATACTTTTTCATTCCCATAAATTAATGAAATTAATTAATGGAACTAGTGGAAGTTAGTATTGTTTTAAGCCCAAACGGAATAAGGTTGTTAGAATTTTTTCATACATTGCTTTAAGCAGTACAGGGACACAGAATGGGAAAATACATATGGAGGAGTTATAAGATTTAAGTAAACAGCCTAGAATAGAATTGTTGGTACTGGATATTAGAATTCTCATGCCGGATACAAAGTTGCTAGATTTAGTTGTTGGTTGACTTATTTAACTGTTTCCATGCAAAAGAAATGCACATTCAAACCCAGTGGTGTCTAGACATAACAGACTAAATTTCCTGGGGTCGACAAGGTAGAAGTGTTTTGAGTCCTCCAAATTTATGCAGATCTCATGACTTGATATACCTTGAGTGATGTCACTGTCTTTTCAGATTACAAAATAGCAATAGATCTGAGCAGGATGAAATTAAAACATGGCTGGAGTCTGTTGTGTTGTGTGATCTGGCCTGCATAAATCATGTATGGTTTTGTGATTATAAAATGGGATTTAGCAGTAGAAACAGTGACCCATCCCACCTCATTTGATGTCTTTCCTAAGGTGGGAGAATCCTTAATTGTGATGGTCACCCACATTAGCTCATAGAATCTGCGTGCATTCATTTCATGAACTAGTCTGGTTCAGCTGTAGAAATTTTCTATTGTTTTGAAACTATATGAAGCATGCGTTTATTTTTGCCTATTTTCCAGTTAGGTCATAATAGAAGGTTTTCAAGCAGCAGTTATTTCCTTTTGTCTCTTTCTTATGACTGGTAGATAAGTCTTGTATCTGCCTCCAACTGTATGGACTGAGCAGACAGAAAGTCCAAACCTCTTTCTTTGCCTCTCCTTACAACTTTCTCTGCCTCTGCTTTTCTTCTCCGAATCTTTCGCTTGTCCTAAGTTGTGCTAGCTCCCAGAATGTGTCATTTTCTCTAGTTCTAACAAGTTCAGTTTAGCAATCCTGTTTAGCTTTGGTCTCTCAAGCAAAATAGGAAGTGCAGGCTGGCCATGTATCCGATATTACATGCTCCTCTCCAGTTGTTCATCTGAATGAGAAGTAACAAAATTTTTGTTTATCAGACTTTTGTCAAGTTACAGTACAGTAAAATGCAATGCAATAAAATAAGCATTAGGTTTTAGTTTTCAGATAAAGGGAGGAAGAACAGTGTGGCTATGCACAAACACAAGAGAATGTGCAATTGCAAAAGTTCTTGTCTTTTGTGGAGGGAAGGGGGATTATAGTTAGTATTGTTTCGTATGCCGAATTGTTTAAACACATACCCTGTGTCTACAATCTTAGGTGCACATGTTACTCAAGAATAAGCTTTATTTCTGAGTAAACATGCATAATGTTTTGCTGCACATTTTAGTGGGATCAGCTGATATATACAGCCTAGTATTTCACTGCGTTTTTAAACTAAAATGTAGTTATTTTCAAAACAGTTTCCTGTATTGAATAATGATCTCCAAAAAACAAGCTACAATCAAGCGAAGCAGTGCTGGTGGGAGAAAGCCCTTTATACACCACTCTTTCCTGCGTCACAATATGAAGGTAGTCACACCTTTAACTTCTTTATAATATATCACTTTACAGCTGAGTTGAAATACAAGATGGATGCAGGTGATGTTGTGCTTTGTACATTGTAGCTGTGTCTAGAAAACCTGTCTTTTGGAAGACATTGCCACTCATCTGCTTCCTGTTCTTTCTGATCAGTGTGGTCTTGTGGTTAAACTACTCAGCGCCTGGTAGGGTGATACGTGTATGCCAAGTGGTTACATATATAGTAAGGGAAGCTACTACTTGATTTAGGGTCATCCATATTTGATTTTGTCTACAAGGTAATAATCTGCAAAATCACTGCCCCATATAATATAGAGCTAAGGTGGTGTGTGTTGACTGAAATGGAACAACCAAAGTAGGGCAATTGAAAAACTAGAGGTAGATAATGGGATAATGAGAGCTCTTGAAGTTCACAGATAACGACTGGGTTTTGGGTAAGTATTAGTTCCTACCAGCTAGTTCTTAAGACTAGTTCCACCGACTTACTATATCAATACTGTTTGCATTTATCAATGTAGGTATTGTCTAATGAAATTTCATACCTCAGGTTGTAGTGTATTGATGAACACATGGTGGTTCTTCTGCAAATTTTAAAACCTACAATTCATTCCATAGCTTTTGACCGTAAATGTTTGCTTTTTGTATAAGCTCAGAGATTTAAACAACGTCTGTGATGTTTGCTTTCTGGTATAAATTTCAAAATATGGAACAAGAGGCATTTAGACAGTAAGATGCCTAATTTCATTTTTAATTATAAATGCAAACACATTTCCAAGGAAGTGTTACTGTTTAAACTGCTAGACTGTGGAAGAAAATCATCAAAGAAGATAAATGCTCTTTGATTTATTTAGAAACATGTTTAGCCCACTCATCCAAAAAAATCCAAAAGACTCAGAGAATGACTTGCAACAGTTAATAATAAGCCATTTTTGGGATGACATGCAGGAGCAATCCACAATTGAATTAATCACTGCATGTCAGCCAGCTCAGGCAGGAGTCCATGTTCTTTTTAGTTGTGACTGTTAGGACCTTCTTCCTTCCCTGATGGTTTTATCTATCCTGTTGTACCAACCCAGGGAGTTGCCTTCCTCTGACAAGCTGAGAGAATCAAGTTATTTAGATCAAAAATAGATATCTGTTTAGTTGAAGCCTAGAGAGGAAAGAAAATATATCAGAACTGGTAAATGGAAATCCTCAGATGTGAAAATAAAAGATGATTCCCTCCCTGTGATGACAGAGCAGCTGATCAGGGGACAGGAGAAAACTAAAAATATCCCACTCACAAGTCTCTGAGGAGGAAAAGCAAGGAGGAATTAAGGTAGGTTTTCCAGTCTTTCAGCAGGAGTGATACTGAGGAATTACGAGCTCTGTTTGACAGTAAAAACAGAGAGAAAAAGGAGAGAAAAGGTGAAAGAGTCGGTAACTTCAGTGCAGCAGGCAAAAAAGAAGAAAGGGGATCCTTTATTTAAATCGAGGCTTAATGCGGGCTATAAAATAGAGAAAAATGCTACAGCAGCTGCAAAAGCTCCAAGAATCATTTCAGAGTGCCATTTTGATTTCCATGATTCCAAGGTGGTGGGAGGGGCTGCATTAGAATGTAGATTCTCAGTACTGGCATGCTCAGTGTTTCCAGCGTCAGCATCATTAGATGTGTTCTGCAGAGACAGCACAGCAGGAGGATAGCAGTAGTATTTAGTCTCCTTTTAAAAAAAAAAAGATGCCAAAATTTATGAATTACTTAAAAGACATTGTTTAAGGATGTGCCCAATATAAATCAGTCTCTAAAGAACAACAAAGACAAGTGCCCAGAAATCATAGCAATCAAATAAGTATAGTCAGTGTTAACGCTGGAATTAACATGGATCCAGACCTCTCAGAAATGAATTTAAGATCTGCTAATACTAATATGAATTAAAATTTTTAGATACTAATGAATTGCTCTTTTTAATTAAGGACACCATAGCTAGCGAATTACAAATAATGTTTATGTCTAGACAATATCGATTTAGTGAACTAGGAAATTTAAATACAATAAATTTTAATCCATGGATTACCAATCTAATTATAGTGCAATGAATTTAGATGGAATAAACATTAATGATATTTCTGGAAAATATATGGAAAGCTAATTAGTTCGACAACTTACAGTAGAGAGGGGGAAAGGCCAGAATACATAGAAAGACAAGAGTGGATGTAAGTAGGAGAATATGTCAGGTATGTAAAGGAAATTAACTATAAATGCAGACTTCAAAGATGGATTGAATGCTGAAAGACCAAGGAAGTGTATGAAAAAGTCAAAGCATATAGGAGTATGAGGTCTAGATTTAGGTGAGGAGGTTGGATTTGGATGCAGCTGAAAGTTATGACTCCTGAGAAGAGGAGGATGGCAAGGGTTTAGATGCCAACAGGTTATTCCAGAGTGACTCCTTTAGGAGTTTGTTAAAGAGAGTGTTGCAAACATTGGACTTAGTTAATCCAGATGGAAGCTCACAATCTAAGGAAGGTAATGATAAGGAAAGCAAGGTGGCACCAGTAATTAAGAAGCAAGTGCAACGAAGTGTGGAGATGCCAATGCCTGAGATATTTAGGGAGTTAATTCAAGCTGAATGGAAAACACCCTTAAGTACTAGAACACTGTTAGACTACACAAATGAACTTTATTCTTTTGGGGAAAAGGAGTTAGTTCTTAAACATCTGTTGGATTATGGGCCAATAGCAGCTCTTGTCTCCAGGGTGATTGTTCCTTGGGAAAGTGACACACTAAAGAAGATAAATGAAAGGAGATGATTCTGCTGTGAAAAAGGCACATAGGGCATTGGCCTTGGCCATTAAGGGCGCAGGTGGACACCTTGATATTTTCTCAAGCAATAGTGTTATGAATGCAAGAGGTTGTAAACAGTGAAGAGCTAGGATCATGCTGTTTAGCCAGGGCATTGGGTAGAGTAAAGAAGGTGTTGTAGTACACAGTGAATGCTGGTCATGACTCAGTGGCCTTTGTGGACAAAAGTATAAATGCAGTAGCTTTGACAAAGACATCTTTGTGATGAGGCCACTGGAGGTAGACCCAAAATCAAGGGAAAAAGTTTATGTTCCGTTCAAGGGTGAGTTATTGTTTGGTGAGAAGGTTCTGTTGGAAAGCAGAGAGAAAAGGCAAGTAATGCCTACCTTTCCAAAAAAAAAAAAAAAAAGATGGATAGAAGGCCTCTTCAAGGAAGATAAACAGTTGGCCCTCTGCATTAGCTAGGGTAAGGAGCTCAGGACCCCTGCAAAAATGGAAAAACTGCAAATATCAAAGCATCTGGTATCTGTGGAAAGGGGGCCAAGGCATGGTAGAGAGAGTGGGCAACCAGGGTTCAAACTAGGTCAGAGAAAGGGGGTCGGTCAGCATGGTAGCGCTATGCTTCCTCTCTCTCACACCCATCTCCATCCTTGGGTGTCGGGGGGGAGCATCAGGAGAGAGTCTGTGGTGCTGAGAAATAGGGCTGAGAGCCAACTTTATTTGGCTGGGCAGTGCTAGGTGGAGGAGGAGCAGGACCAGAGGCAGGTTTTTAAAGGACTGCGCTGCTTGATAGGAGCTGCTGAAAGACACTGTTCCCCCAGGAAAGAAGCATTTGAGGTTGGGGTGGGGGGCAGAGATTGGAAAAACTCGCCAGTAATCAAGATAAAGGTAAACCTGCAAATGTGGAGGAATGACTTTACTTCCTTTTGAGATGATAGAGGAAACAGCAGACAGTCAGACTTTAGGTATCAACAACAACAGTGGTGTAGACCAGTTTGGCAGATCAGGAACATTTAACAGACAGGGCGAGGAAGACCAGGAGGATCTATTTAGAAGAGGAGTAGATTGCAGTAGTGACAAAAGAAGGGCACCAGTATGGGGAAGAGTTCTGCTTTTTTGGGGTTTATTGATCTCAGGTGGCATCAGATCAGTGGGTAAACCAATTAGTGACCCAGAGATACAAAATATTGTTCAACAAGAGACTGAAAAGCAGATATGTCTCCTTACCAGTGACAGAAAATGTAGAGAAACAAATGATAGTATTGGAGATAGATCATTTAATGGAAATAGAGGTGATAGAGGAAACTCCAGTAGACAACTGGTTCCCTGGGATTTACTCTACATTCTTTACTGTGTATGACTTATTATCCCATCCTGAATCTCAGATGTCTTAGTGGAGTCATGAGATATCTGAGGTTCTAGATGGAACTGTTGCAAACAGTAAAGGAGAATTTAATAATAGGGGTTTAGCCTCTGTTCCGCGAGTGTTTACAAAGGTTCTGATACCCTTGGTGCTGTTTTTGAGATAGAAAGTGGTACATCTTTATTTATACCACAGTGAGAACTTTGTGACAGCAAGCTTGAGGAAAAAGATTCTAAAAGACTTGCTGCTGATTAGTTAGACTCTAGAATGTTTCAGTTTTCTAGTCAATTATGAAAAGAACCAGTTGGAACCAACAACCTTAATTACACATCTGAGGGCTCAGATAGACACCATGTTGGGTTGTGTGTCTCTCTAAGAGGAATAGCAGGTCAGGATGAAGCAATGTGTAGAGATGTTTACATCCTTGAGAGGTCTGCAGATGTAATGGTGTTAGCAAAGGTGGTTGGTTTGCCAGTTTCAAATATTCTGCTAGTATCATGAGGAAGGTATCATTCAAGAGACCTTCAGAGTTCACATCAGGCTGTAAGGATGTCATGCCCTGCCTTGGAGACCCTGTCAGTGAGGAGGAGGATTCTGAATCCAAGGCGGAAGTTTCCCCAGAAGCTTGCTCAGAAGAAGATAACAAACAACAGCAGGGGCCTGAGCAAGGGGAACAAATATCAGAGGATGAGGCATCACAGACTCTTACTGTGCAAGAGAGACAACGCCAGAAAAAGAGGCTATGCCGCTCAGCTCATTTAAGTAACAAGCGAGCTCTAATGAAGGAACACCTGCAGCAACAGCATCAGTTAGATAAAAGGCTATCAGCTGGCCCTTTTCCTCCAGGGTCAGCCCCTGTGCTGTGTTCTCTTGCATCTGAACTACCTTGAACCTCTGCCTGTTTGACGACAACTTGGATTTGCCTTTTGGATTTTGTTACCCTGATTTCTGGGGTCCCTTGGGGGACACCTCAATGTGCTCCACGTGATGGGGAGTGGAAACTAGCCAGAGCACAACCAGGAGCAATACGAGAGGCAGGGTTACCTGGTTTACAGGGTCAGGCCAAGCCAAAAACCACACCAAATTGCCTAATGAATGATTTTATTGAATGTAAGTCTCACGCAGCAACACACTCATGCACACACTCACCCAACAGCTATCAAGAAATAAAAGAGATGAAATTGGAGAGAGGAGTTTCGAAGGGGTGTCGTTAGGGGAATACTGCACCTTGTCCTGAAGTCCTAGGTCCGAGAAGGCAGTGAAGAAGTGGGGCTCAGCACAGAGGGAGCTGAGGGGATTGCTCTACGAACAGAGCGACAGTCAGCTGGGATGACCGGGAGCGATCTGAAGAAATGCTCAAAGGCTGCGATTATTTATAGGGGAAAAAGTACCTGGAGGACTAATCCTTTGCCGCGGAGAACAATGGAAGCTGCAGTGAGCACGTAGCTCCATATTGGTAATTTCCTTTGCATGATAGGATTTGTTGTGTGTTGCCAAAGTCTCCAAATTTTCAGCTGTGTTAAGGGTCCTTGCTTGATGAAATATTTGCTCAACTTGGGGCACACCTGTTAATCCCTTCAAGTCAGCGTCTCGGGGCTGAGGATCCTTCGTGTATTGTGAGTTTACACACCTCGAGGTCTCCTGGGGCTACGTGACAGGGGTTTTCACTGGCCTGACCTGATTTTCGGTCTTTCGACCGTGCCTGCCTACGTGCTCCTTCAGGGGACCTCTATGGCACACAGAATTATTTAATATTAAAAATTGTAGACCACAGGATAGGGTTTCTCTCTCGGGGTAACAGTTTGTTTACTCTGGACCTGAACTCTGTTTGGACACACACACACCCCACTCTTGCCTCGTGAGTAAGCCCTGCTCTGCCACTTGCTGATTAATTGCCTGCTCTGCCCTGGACACAACAAAGGATGCAAAAATACTGTGCAGTTGCTTTACCTCTTCAGTTAAGAAGGCTTGAGATGAGGATTGAAGGACTCCAGTGTAAACAAAGGGTAGCCTCTAATGATTCCAACTCATGTAAAAATGATAACAGATGTGAGCCTGACTGGTTGGGAAGCTCACTATCTTGGATTAGCCACTCAAGGAATATGGACTGTGTCAGACAAGAAACACAATATGACCTTGCTAGAACTGAAGGTAGTGCGGTTCATACTCTGTAGATTTGCATCAGTGGTGCAGGGGGGTTGTGTTCATATACGGACAGACAACAGAACTGCCAGAGTGTACAGTTCTAATCAGGGTGGTTGTCATTCAAAACCACTAATAAAGAAGTCAGGCAAGCTGTTTCATTAGGCAGAAAGGAACTTGGAGTCCATGATAACAGTTTACTTGAAAGGGAAGTTGAACATCAGAGCAGATTACCTCAGCCAGAATTTGTTGCTTCCAGGGGCATGGACACTACATTTTGCAGTGTTTCAGCATTTGAACAGAAAGGTTCTTTCAAATAGTGGTGTTGATAGCACCTTATTGGCTCAGGAAATTGGTTTCTTCTGCTACTCAATGCAAATTACCCAGCTGACCAGATCAAGGGGCAGTGCATTGTCCAAATCCAGAATGGTTTAAATTTAATGATGCTGGTTTTGAAAAAGTCAGCATTAGAGTTACAGGGATAGTCTAAAGGAGTTACTGAGACGGTGGTAGCTTCTAGAAGACAGTCAACTCAAAACATGTATGGTATGACATGCAGAGGGCATTTAAGAGTTGGTGTACCTCTAAGAAATTGCAGGTAGCACACATAGACGTGAAGTCTGTTTTGCAGTTTCTGCAAGAGCAGTCTTCGCAAGGGCCTTGAGTCTAATATTCTGGAGTACCCAAGTTTCAGCATAGTCAGTAGCGTTGATGTGTTCTCTTATCAGCTTATCCCCACATTAAGAGATTCCTGAGCAGTGTGACTATTACGACTTTCCCAACACAGCACAGGTTTCCTAGTTGGGATCTAAACTTTGTTTTGAATAGGTTAACATAGTCTCCATTGGAATCCCTTAGGGAGGTTTATTTGAGAAGGTTGTCATTTAAAACAGCCTATTTGATTGTGATAACATCAGCAAAGAAAGTATCAAAACTGGATGCTTTTATCAGTAAATCCAAATTTCTGCAAATTTGAGCAGGACAGGTTGACTTTAATGTTAGATCTAGTGTTTCTGCCAAAATATATATTGCATAGAAGGACACCTGATGTGATTTATGTATTACGTCTGATATTTATTTATCTGCCAAATTTTGTCCTCAGATCACCCAAGGGAAAAGAGATGGCATAGTCTAGATGTCAGGAGAGCTATTAAGGTTTATATAAAAAGAGCTGCACATTCAAGACACACAGAAACTTTATATGTCTCATACAGTCCCAGAATTTTGGGCCAGATAGCCTCAAAGGCAGTGATGGAAATATACCTGCCTTAATCCATCTGCCAGTGTTACGGCTATGAAAACAAACTAAGACCTAAAAATATATGGCTACATTCAACAAGGTTGATGGCTACTATTGCAGTTTAGCTGTTATGACCTCTTTGCAAGTCACATGTGATGGTGGTGGATGGTCAGAATCATCAGTTTTTGTAATACATTATAAATTAGATAAAGATAAATTGGCACAGGACTGTGCTACAGTCAGTGGTTTTAAAAAAAAAATCCCACCCAGCTGGGGGCTTTGATAAGCCCCAGTTGTGATGGATTGCTCCTCCATGCTATCTCAAGAATAAGAGGTTGGTTCGTTCTATGATGGCAGGAGGAACAGTCCACACACACTTTAAAAAAAACAAAACAGAATTGAGTGGTCAAGATGTAGGCAAATAAAGTAGGCTAGGTAGGACTAGATAATCTAACTGTCAGGTAAGGGAGAGAGTGCGAACAGTCACAACTGAAAAGAACATGAGCTTCTGCTTGATCAGGTTGGCACGTGGGGATTGAACCAGTCATGATAGATAGCTCATCCTGCCATCCCAGAGTGAATGTTCACAGTAAATCCAATCTGTCATTCCCTGCCCTTGAGTTTACAGCTGAAGGTTTGATACTATCCAATAAATAAATTGAAAAATTGAAAAAATGGGAGGCAGGAAGAAGGCTAACTGAAGCATTTGTTTGTTAATCTTTCTTTCTTTCTTTCTTTCTTTCTTTCTTTCTTTCTTTCTTTCTTTCTTTCTTTCTTTCAATAATTGCTACTTCTGTCAAGTAAAGGTGAAGCAATTTCCCTGCAGCTCTTCTCTGATTGCATATGTGTGGAAGCAAGATGGTGTCCTAACTCTTATTTTTCCTTGAATGCAAGGGGGGAGAAACCGCTGTGGGTCCATGGTTCTTTGACAGATGGATTATCGTTTCTGTTTTGTTACTCTATAGAATTAGTCTCCCAGAGGAAAAACGCCCTCTATTCTTTTAGTGACTGCAATTGTGATACATGGAAAGAGAATCTTCACTTCCCTAGGTTTTGTGTTTAAGTAAGAATCCTTGCTTGCATAGCATAGATGAGATAACTGAACAAACATTCTCCTACACAGTTACTGGGAAGGTTCTTTCTTACCTTTAAACCTTTGGAATTAGAGTTATTCTGTCACAGATTACTTGAAGGACTTCCTACTGCCTTATTCACTCTCCAGAGGAAGGGAGGACCCATAACCATAATTACTTTGGCAAACAGTTTTATTGAAACTTCTTGCAGTTTTTTTAAATCTGAATGTTCAGAACACAACTCATTTGGAGTCACGCATGATCACTAGCCACAGAATATTCAGTGAAAACTGGAAACTTAAAATCTAACTAAGTGAGGGAAGAGAAGAGTGCTTGGGACAGTTATTTAGGACCCGCAACAGCAGCAACATGTCCTTCTTCCTAAAAAGAAGTGCTGCATTTTGTGGTAGTTCTCACTTGTTCCCTTTAACTGCAGACTCAGGTGGTTGAGTGCCATAAAATTGGAGTCAAAATGTTTAGAAAGAAATGTATAGGTATCTTTAGTGCATCTCTAATTATGAAGAAATACAAAACGTTACCTCCTCCCAAAAAAGTTGTTGGTGTGCCTTCCATAAATAATAGAAAGTTGAAGTTGGAAACAAAAAATTTAAGACGTGAGAGTGGGGATTGACTTGCTTTGAACACATGTTAGCATACAGTATTTGGGAGAATGCGGTAACTGCATGACTGGCTGGCTTGCTGGCTGAAGAGATCCTTGGACAGGAGTGACAGTACACTGCTGTGTTTTATTTCAGGTTTCATTTCTGCTGACCTAATATAGTGCTGAGATCCAGCATAGTAGGATGGTTTGAGCATTGGACTACAACCCTGGGAAGCAGGGTTCAGTTCCCTGTTCGACCATGGAAACCCACTGGGTGATCTAGAGTACACAACAAACTCAGCCCCAGAAAACTCCATGATAGGTTTGCCTTAGGGTTGCCATAAGTCATAAACAATTTGAAGGCACACAACAACAACAGTATAGTTCTGGACCAACCACTAGAGGTTGGGAGGATGCGCTAGCCGTGTGCAGAATCATAGAGGTAACACTCCAACTCAGAATTTAAGTAAGGGGAAACTTTGTTCCCTTAGGGTCATCTTAGATTAAGAAGAGGGGTTTATTTACCCAGGAAGTGAAAGAGATCCTGTTCACTTCCTGGCTAAATAAAAACCACTTCTGGGTTTAAAAAAAAAAACTAGCCTGAGGGGTTGTAAAACTAAGAATATTTTGGGTGGTTGTTTTTATTTTAAATTGAGGAGAGGATGCAAAATGGGCACAGAGTTATATGTGGCATGGAGATTGCACTTTCCCTGTCCAATTTTAATGTGGCAAAAAAGCACAAAGCATACATAACTTAAGTCAATAGTGCGGGTATTGTTACTTTATGGACAGTTATATAGTTGTCTCTGTGTTGTAACTCAATAAAGAAATATTATGCTTCTTTAGTAAACTTTACTGGCCCTGTAAATGAGCCTGAATAGCTCAGTTGCTAGAATAAGCCAGAAATTTATGAGTTAGTATTGCTTAAATAACTAAGGCTACTAGAAGACATGCCCGAGAGTTCCATGTTCTGAGCACTTCCTGTAGACCAATTTGGAGCCTCATACCTTCCGGATGTTGTAGACCAGAGTTTCCTAACCTTTTTTCACTTATCATACTCCTTGGCAGCCTATTTCCATAAATTGCAATACACACACACCACTACCATCACATTCTTTCTTTGGGTGGGGGGAAGCCCCATCAGAAAGCTTCTGTGAGCTTCGAGGAGATGTCCCCACACCACAGAAGGAAAGGCCAGGGTGTCAGGCCAGTCACCCCACCTGGTCCTTTTCTATCCCATCATGCCCTGCTAACCGCTTAGACACTTTCCATGGGCTCAGGAGCCAGTTTGCTCCCAACCAAAAGTACAGGGAAGAGTGACTGATGCTGCGCGTCCCACCCTCACATTAATTCAGATCAGAACTGATGTCTCCACCAGGTATACTCTCTGAAATAGAACGCTGCATGTGCATATGTGTGTAAGAAAGACTCTTTTTTAAAAAGATTGTGGGCCAATGGAAACTGGAAGTTCAGCTTGTCTGTCACTTTTCTCTTTGTCTCTTACGATTTTCCCCCATTCCTTTAGGTTTTGGTACAGGAACACCAACTGCATTGAGTTGTGACATTCTCTGAGAGTGGTTTATACCTTATACTCATGTACCCCTAAATGCAAAGGTTTTTTTTAAAAAAGCAAAACAGTGGCCTGGAATGCCCCAAAATGCCCGTGGGGGACCATTTCCACTACATTTTGCCCCCTCCAGGCCAATTTAGGCTTAGGTGAGACCTTTTTATGAAGCAAAAAGTCAGTGGGAACTTACGTCTGTTTACTTCCTGTTGCTAAAAGAGCACCCAAACATGGGGACAATGCCCCTTAGATGGAATTTGAGGGTAATTTTTAAAGAATTCCTGTGGGAGCATGAGCAGTCCTTCCTGGGGAGCTATTGTGGTTCCCTAGCCTTCCACAATTATACTTTCAGTGATGATTCCCTTTCTTACGAGGGCAGGCGGTGACCAAAAATTTCCTGTCGGGCAAGAGAGGACAGTAAACTCAATTTGATTAGCTCACATTGCTGCCCAAATACCCTGAAGGCACCAGATCCTGTCTAATCTTGGAAGCTAAGCAGGGTTAATGTTGGTTAGTACTTGGATGGGAGACCACTAATAGCTGTAGGCTATATTTCAGAGAAAGGAACTGGTAAAAACACCTCTGAGTATTCCTTGCGTAAGAAAGCCACATGAAATTAATGGGGTCACTGTAAGTTGACAGGCGATTTGAAGGCACATCACACACACTGAACTGTTGTGAGGATACAGAAGTCAATCTTGCACCATTTGGTAGTGCTTGGTGGCACAAGTACACTTTCTCTTGTATACTTTCTGCAGTGTCTTGTCCCCCAGTTATTCACTGCTCCTCCCTGGTTTGGTGGAGATTCCCAAGAAATTCACTGATGAGAAAGTTCATGTTTCAGATTCAAGGCATATGGTTAAGTGATAAGCAAGGGTTTTTTTAACCACTGATAAATAAATGTAAAATCCTCTGTGTCCAAAATGATGACTTTAGTATTGTGATGCAATTTAGTAGAAAGTGTATAATCTGCATAGCTAGTAAGAGTAGTTGAGTCCTTGGGTTATTCTGTTCAGATATGACTGCCATAAAATTCCCCTGCACTTTCACATGGTAAGACAATATTATGCCATGCTATTACACCATTTTTAATCACCATGACAACATCAGGATAAGGGAAAGAAGTGGGCAAGGTTGTGAGTGGAGAATGGGGCGTAAATGGACTCCTTTGCTTAGTTAGAGTGTGCTGTTACTTTCTGTGTCTGTAAAACTGAGCATTTGGCAAACCTGTTGAAAAGGGATTTTGTAGTGACAACGGACATCTGGTGTAAGCAGTAATTACAGCAAGGGTAGATAGGTAACTGTTGTGCTCTCAGACCCCTTACAGGTACTCTGCTTCTGGACTCCAGACACACACATTCAACAGGAACCTCAACACCACTGCTTCAACTGGGGATTAAAAGACAAGGCATACTGCATAGGTAATTGAGGGGGCAAGGAATTCATGGGGGAGGGAATCCATACTTCAGATGATGACTTCTGAGCATCTTACATCAGTCTCTCCTGAGCACCCAAAATGTGCTAATCAGATATACCCATAGCCAGAGAGGACCTTTTCCCCACGTCTCTGGAATAAACAGAACCTGTACTGGCTGAATGAATTCTGTAGTAATGACTTCCATGAAAAGGATACAAAGAAAACATGATGTGTGCCCAAAGGAGGCTTCCTTTTTCAGAGGATTGGACCCAAACCTCAGTGAGCTCATAACACACACTGGGAAAGATAATGGGAAGCATACAGCTGCCTTTATTGAAAACTAAGCAGTTCACTTCATCTGTTGTTAGTACAGCAAACTTCTGTTAAGTATTCTTTTGCTTGCAGAATTAGATCCAGGAGATACTACAGCAGAACAGAAAGTGGAGAGAGAATTCCAATGCAACTGCCAACATTTGATGAGTGAGTATAATATCTGGAGCAGCATTATCTCTCCAGATGTGTAATCTAGGATGGCTAGCTAACGGGTGAGTACATACTTGTTTGGGAGAGTTGGGAGACTGTCTGAGATATGTGGAATGGGAGATTCCTAAGTAAGGCATCCTTTCTCATCAGTATTCCTTGTTTAGTTCACATTTAGTATCTGTATCTGCAGTAGATCTTGGTCATCACCTCCCTGTATTTATCCCCTCTCCTCTTCTCTCTCTATAGGTAATCAAGCTGCCATCAAACAGAGAGAGAAGCAAGGATGTTCATCACATACCATAGCATACAAGTCACAAGATGGGTCACCAGATTCACCAGTCACCAGTGAGAAGCCAACTGTTTGTATATCGGTTGCCACCATTTTGTTTCTGTAGGGTTTCTGTGATTTTTGAAAGTTGTGTAACAGGCAGAAGAACAATGGGGGCAATAGTACTCTACATATGGTTGGGGAAAGCTGCACTTGTTATGCTTCTGCCTGTCATGCAACTGTGTACCATGATGGAATTCTGCAAGAACAAAAATGTGGCAGTTCTCACTCTGTGGTGTCGCCAGAATTCACTCTACAACTGATACTGCTTAATAAAAGTTGTGCCTGTTTCACTTTTCTTACAGTGGTTAGCAAATGACGAACACTGATCCAGACATCACCACCACAATGAGGATTGATAATGTGTAGGCTCTGCATGGCTTTTCAGTTGTAGCAGCAGGAGGAGCAAGAGAGATGGTCCTAATATCTCAATAACATCTTCATGGGGCTTGTGGAAGGACTGTCCACCACAGGAAGGGTTGATAATCTGTAGCCTCTTCATGGCTTTTCAGTCGTAGCACCAGCAAGAGCAGGGGAGGTGGTCCTAACATCTCAGTAACATCTTCATGGGGCTTGTGGAAGGATTGTCCACCACAACGAGGGTTGATAACCTGCAACCTCTTAACAGCTTTTCAGTGTTGCACCAGCAGAGTGAGATGGTCCTAACATTTCAGTGCCATCTTCCTTTCTTCCTCAGTTGCTGCTAGTGTGATAAGCTAGGCATTACTGCTGCCATGATGCAAGAGGGGGAACACCCAGCTGTCACTGGGTGGAAGCTTGGAGTTTCCTGGTTCACCTCCTTGCCAGCCACATGAAAGGAGGGAGTGTGACATCAGAAGCATGGCTCCCTTGACATCACTCCCGCTCATCCTTTTAGCTAGAAATGAATTTGCTTGTCTTCCTCTTCCTTGGGTGGGGAGTGGTGTGGGCAAAGTGCTTTCAGCTATTTCCTGCAAATTCCAGCTAAAAAGAGGTGTCTTAGCTTGTCACTCTCACACCCACTTAATCAGAATTAACTGAAGGGTGAGAGTATCGGATGGCTTATCAACCATCCATTTAGCCTGGGTTGGGATGGGGTGAAGTGACCTGGGAGCTTCCATGGAATACATTGGGCTCACATGGGAGATGAACGTTGCAATAACTGTGCGTGGAATGAAATGCATCATCACACATGAGTGAATTGGGAAATAATAAGGTTCTAGCTTCATGCCTACCAAACAGAGTGAAAATGCAGTTATTGTTAGAAGCAAGATGTCCAAAAGGCTGGCTTTGGTTGGTAGCAACCGTATCTCCATGTTCAGAGATGAGAAGTGAATCCACATCCCCAACATGCTTTTCCCCAGTGAATTACCAACCAAGTATGGTATGTGTCTGCTTTGTAGTATGTGTCTGCTTTTTTGTCGAAGATAGACCTTTTTCAAGTGGAGAGGTCACATAGGTACCTGCGCTGCCTACTATTTCTGTGGTTAGGTGCATACGGTTGATATGAGATGCTAGGACTGCAAGAAGACTGGATGGTGTTTCTGGGAGTCTGTTATTTCTGGGTTTTGCACGTGGGACTTTCCCCTGATCTTCAGCTGACTGAAGGATCTGAATGACACTCTTTCATTTCCTGTCCAGTTGTAGCTGTTTCCCAAGAAACGAGGGCCTCAAACCTTTTTGAGCGTTGGCCTGCAGACACCAGTTGCTGCTGTTGTGTCCATAGGGTTATGGGAGGCTCTGATAGAGACCCTGCAAGTTCTTCCAGCTTGCACATGTGTATGTTGTATGTGGAAGGAAGTGTAAACGAAGTTCTGTTCCAGCATCATCTCATCTTTGCCATTACTATATGTTGTTCATATTTCCTGTCTACAGATAATTGGAAGAGATGAGTACACTGACATAGTAGGATTGCAGGATGGACTGTTCCATATCTTAAAAATGTGGAGGAGTGAAAATATATAGTGAGCTAAGATAAATAAGGAATTTCTAAATCGTAATTCTATTTAGACATGAATGACTAAGAGACCTATTTCCTTTATTAGTTTGTATTATACTTGTGCTTGTCTTTTGACATAAACTATCCTAACCTAAGGATTTCTATTTATGATCCATTAAATATCATTTGCTTTTTAGGTTTTTTTTTTTAATTTTTAAAACTTACATAATGGTATTCTTGTCCCCTCCCCCAATTTTCTGAAACAAAACCTTTAAAGAACGCTGTGCAAACATCAAGAGGGAGAATGGTGTCAGAGAATCCACAGATACAAATGAAATACCACATACTGAGGAAGATCTTTTAGATTTTAATATGGTAAGTTCTAGCATTTGTTTCCAGCATCTATTTCATCATATCCATCATTACTAAAAGTAGTGTAAAATCTGGAATATATCATTTTCCCTCTTCATATCAATCTGTTTCATTCATAGACTTGTCAGTATTACTACCTGAATGTAATAGGTTCATGTGAAGTATATCTGACTTGTGCAGAATAAAGCCACACCGTGTCATAATTTCTTGTAAGGTGGTGGTGGTATTTTTTTGATTAGATTTCCTTAATGTGAAAACTTTTAATGCAACAATATCTTTAAAGTATATAAAGGCTAAAACAAATGAAAAAAAGCACCTCTATTTGTTAAGTTTGTGATTTTCTTTTTGGATTACAGTTCTTCACATTGATTCTTGCTATAGAATTTCAGATCCCAAGAAGTAGTAAGGGAGAGAAAGAAAGTCTAGTTGTAGGCTTCTTGCTATAACTAGAGCAAGTTGTAGCAAGGTTGAGGAGGTACAGCAGCCCTCTGGAACAAAGGATATGGGTGTGTACTCATCTGTTTGCTAGAGGCCTCGGGCAAAGATGCTGCCTTGCTCCCTCCTCAAGTGCCTACAGAGCTCAGTGCTGGATCTGGCTCCTTGGGCCTAAGTCCAGTTGCTAATGCCAACTCAAGTAGATCCATTGAATCAGTGGAATTTGTATAAATGTTGAATATCTTTTGAACAGTTGATTCAATCAGGTGGTTCTAACAGGGGATTAACAATTAGAATTAAGCCTTTGTTTGTAAATTAGAATTCTTTTATTGAAACCTGTTTGCTTGTTTGAATGATTGATCAATATCCAGCTCTTATTCTAGAAAAAAAGAACATTACTCCATCTGCATACTTGCATATTTATATGTTTAAACGTTTGTATATCTCTTGAATGATTTTATATTGTTTTATATGAGGATTTTAATTGGGTTTTTTTTAAATTTCATTGTTCGGGTCTTTAACTGACTCTTTGGGAAGCCACCTTGGCCATCTCTGGAAGAAAAGCAGCATACAAATGAAATAAACATTAAACATTGTTGAATCCGAAAGCAATTTTGAAAAATATAAAATATATTCATTTATGTTTTTATATTGTCTCTGAAACGTGTTAATCTTTCTCTTTCAAAACACTGACATACATTTTCACATGAAAATCCTTAGGTTGCTTCTGTTCATGAAGCAAGATGTGCAGATCCTAGTTCGGAAACAAAATCAAATGGCTTTAGGAAGAAGCTATACTCCAGTGATAGCTCCGGCTCTGAAGGCACAGCATCAGAAGGTGGAAACGGATGGACAGACCCTTGTGAAGAGGAGCTTTTCTCTCGAACTCACCTGTAAAACTGCAGAGTATAAATAGATGATCTAGGAACAGCATGAGATGGGAAACTCTTCTAGAAGGCCTGTAACTCAATACCGAATTGAGTTCCTCCTTCAGTTAATGGATTCAGAAATGTATTTATCTTTCTCTTCTTGATATTTTATTTTCAATAGTTGGGATTCTGGTCCCATTGAAGGCTTTCCCCCCTCCCTCCAAAATGTTAGCTCCCTGGCTATTTGGACCTAGAGTAGATTGTGTTGTCAAATCAAGAATGGATGTGCATGTGATTGTCTTGGTAGTATCACTGCTATTTTGCATCTTAGCTGCAGTTATTTTTCTTTTTAACTGTAGCCCTATCAGTATTACTATCTTACTAGCATTGCAGTGTCTACAGCTATTCAGAGATTTTATCTTTTGGCACATTTAGGCTTTTAAGATTTGGGAGATAAATACTTAACACTGTAATCTATCAGTGCCTTTCTGAATGTGAGAGGAAAGCATGTATGGCTTGTCCTGTCTTTTAAGATCTCATAACTTTGGAGTAGGAATACTAGGGCTGTGCTTTAGAGACTTTCAGAAACTGTGTTTTCTATTCTAGGATCTCTCCTCTTAACTCACATATAAATTAACACAGTTGAAACTATTGTTTGTTACCTTCTTGCTAACAGAGATTTTTTTTTGCAGGCCTGGGAAAAAGAAACATGATTTTCTTTCTCTCCCCTTGTTTTCAGGGCTCAGTGTTCCACCTTTTTCAGGGTTCAATGTTGTAAAATAGATAATTAAACAGATGACACTACAACCTGGTCTGAAGCACACTTAACTTCTATGGTACATACTTGGAGATGTACTTAAGGTTGTATCATTAATCCCCCTGGAGAAATTATGAACAACGAGCTTTGTCACAAGCTGCAGAGGTTTGACTGAAATGATCTAAGAGTCAGCGTTCAATATTTTATATGCAGAGGGTTAGTATATCACTCAAAATAAATCCAGTGGCTCCTGCAGTTAGCTACTATTGTGGTTCTAATTTAGTAAAACTTGTAGCTAACTTTTTGTTCAGAGAGAATGATAGGAGTAAGTTGTGTGTTGTGGGTGTGAGTGAGGAAAATGACTTATGTGTGTGATTGCAGTAGTGATTGTTGCTTTATGTGACCTGCTCTTAAAGTTTATTTTAACATAGTCAATGCATCTGTCAAGTTGTAACTGTGCAAGACTATCAATTCCCTGTGCTACTAATGTATTATGCAAATCATAAGAGCCAGGAGGAGCAATATAGTTTATACCATTTCATAGTTTTAAAAAATGATCAATACAATAACAGCATGTTAAGACATCAGAAAGTGCAGAAAGTTTACTATTGATTTGAAAATGCTAAGCCATTAATTTTGATAGGCAAGAAACTCTTAACAATTATAGTTGTTCTAAATGAAGAGCTGAACTGGCTTTCAAAATTTATTCTGTGCTAGTGAGCTAAACTGAATTGAGTTTTGTTGCCTTTTCTTAACTAGTACATGAACTTAAGATCTAGGATATCAGCAACTTCTAAGATTGCATGTATTCTTTCTGTTGAAACTTTGACTCCATCGGCTTGGTTTGTACTTTCCAGGGAAATGTTATTAACTGCTTTTAAGCTACATTATTTTAGCTTTCGTACAACAAATCTTTACAGTGTTGGGTTTGTTTTTTCTTATTTGAAATTCTGGATAGGTTTTTAAATATTTACTTTCTTCTGGAGCTTCCTTAAAATTTTGTATAGCACATGCACTGAGAATATTGTCTGTCAACATGAAAGCAAAAAGAACGAAACTGATGAATCCTAATGATTTAACTAGTGAGTCATTGATAGAATAAAGAATGACCAAATGGGAACATTTGGGGGAGGGGGACCCACACCTTTTAACCTTGGCTTATTTAGGTAGACATCTCAGTGAAAGGGTGGTTCATTATATTATGATTTAATATTTTAACACCTTTGAAAATGTACATGTTACATGTGTGGGCAATAACAAATAATATTTATTTGTTTCATAACTGAATGGATAAAATTCTGAAGCTTTCCAGTGAGAAGGTTGATGTGTGAGTTTGTGTTTTTGTTTCTCTGCAAGGATAATTTAAAAGTGGAGATGCTAAAATGCACTGTGGTATGAAGCGCATTGCATATCCATAGCACTGAAGTATCAGTTTTTCATTCCTGGGCTGAATTTGTTTCTACTTTTTTGCTTCAAGTGGTTGTATTGTTCTGATTTCACATACACCAGGGTAACTGAATTTGTTTTTTTGTGGAGTTACTAAACACCAAATAAAAGGTAAAAGGACAGTTGCATTGTTTTGTCTGTGTCTATCATACAAAAATTGACAGTTAGAGCAGCATCGGTACAGATTTCATTCATCTAGTATACTGAAGGTACACAGCTAAAGACATAGTATGTCCAGTATTATTTGTCTTTCCATTTACTTGGAAAATAGAGCTTGTTCATGGTAGGGCCCTCTCTCCATCCCAGATGTCACTGCTGTGGCCTCGGAGTAGGAGAAGAAGAGAGAGTTTCTGCTGGATTTAACCCCCTGCCCCACTGCTACTCTTTTTTCCTTTTGTGTTGTGTCTTAGTTAGATTGTAAGCCAGAAAGTAGGGAACAGTTCTGTTGTTGTTTTACTTGTAAAACACCATATACAGTGATGGTGCTCTATAGGTAAGTGATGATAATAAGTAAGGATGACCTTGTATGTCTTCTAGTCTGAGGTCCACCAGTAAATGTTGCTGAAAGTTCTGGATTACACATGTAGATATGTGTAATCCATAGATGTATATATATGTAGACCAAAGAGTAAAAGTTATGCATATTGGTGCACCACTGCAGCCTTTCCTAGATAGAGATCACTTACCACAGTAGCTCATGCAGTGGTAAACTCCTGATTAGACAACTGTAATGCACTCTGTGTGGGACTGCCCTTGTAGAAGACTTAGAAGTGCAGCTAGTATAAAATGCAGCAGCTCAACTGGATGGAATACCATGTAGACAGCATATCATGCCAGACATAAAAGAGTTGTGCTGGCTACCAGTACGCTTCCAGCCTTCAAGGTGCTTGTGATCTCTCAAACAGAGCTTATAAATGCGATAGCCAGAAGCTTGAACAGTTCATCAGCCCATTCTTCCCTATGACCAAGATCTAACAGAGAAAGAAAACTAAGTCTTTCTCATATATAAAAGTAGTTTTGCTCATGAATAATTGTGCATAATCAACACAGGTTCATCTTCTTGAGGAAAGTAAGAAAAGGAAAAAAAAGGAAGGTACTATATTGTATCAGGAAAGCAGAAACATCTTACCTAGAGAGAGTTCTTAGAGCACATGCTTCAAGGAAAGCAGGCAGTGAGAGGGAGTGATGTGAGCAGATGAGACCCCAGAGAGCAAAGGGAGAACCTATGTGATGCAGGAAGAGAGTAAGTGTGAACAAACAAAAACAGGAAGTAAACAACATGCAGTGCCTAAACTCCTAGAAAGCAACGTGCAGTCTAACTATTAGCAAGCATAGTTATTCAGAGGTTGCAACCTCCAACACCCCTTCTCAATTGTGCATGCACCCCTGAAGTCCTGTCTTGACTTGCAGGTTCTCAAAGTAGTTTCTTGGTAAAGATTTCATCAGAATATCCACTGTCATTTCAGTCATTGGGACGGAACATCTTGACTACGACTTTCTCTGTCAGCTCACATACTTTGTTGTACCATGTTCTAACGTGCCTGCTGTTTGGCATCATGTTCTCCATTTGAGAAAGCCTAATACAGCTCTGGTGATCTTTCATAACTTGAATTAGTTTTTGTTCACTTTGATGCTGACCATTGCAGTGTATTTTTGCAGCATCTCCTGGGCTTGATTTTTCTCTTTTGGAAGATAGGTGACACAGTACCTTGAAAAATGATCCACAAAAAGCAGAGCAAATCTGTTTCTGCCAAGCGAGGGCACATTAAATGAACCAGATAGGTCACTGTGTGTGAGCTCTAGCACCTTGTTGATTCTCTTTTCAGACCTTGGCTGAAATGAAGGCCTAACTGTCTTTTCTTGAATGCTAGTTATGCACGTGTTAGTGCCCTCATCATCTCGTGGGTTTACCTTGGTACCTGTAGACAAGTTCTGGTTCTGTTGTTGAAAAATTGTCTTTGGATCACCATGCCCACAGTGTCTGTGCCATAGATGAAGACTGTTTTCATCCCTTTGTACTTGCACTACATTTGCTTGCTGAACTGAAACACTTAAGTCTTATACACCATCATTTTCAAATGCTTGAGCAAATGCAACATCATTTTTGGCAACTATGCACTTTCCTCCTTTAAAAAGTATTCCAAATACTCTTTTTTATCTAAAGCAGGCACACTGAGCGTGTTGTAACTTAAGTCGGGAATAACCAAGACATCATCTGCTGCATTCTACAAAGCTCCATCAAATAGTTTGCAGTTAAGAGTACGTCCTGATCCCAGAATGTGCATGAATTCACCATTAGCAACCTGGATCTTTCCTTTAGCACTTCTGTTAATTGCATCAAAGCAAACATTATAAAATGTGCTGTGACTGGTATAGCCAGAATCTATAAGCCAACAATCTGGTTTCAGTTTGTGTTCTTCTGTTGCCAGGACAAGACAAAATTACTTCCTCTGGTTTGTGATTTGTGAGATCTGTTGCTAAAATCAGCTGAGCCATGCTGTCTTTGTCTTGCCTTGCAGACTGAGTAGATAGAAGGCTACCATTGGCTGATGTTCTTTTGGGGAAGGTGTAGTTTTTTGCAATGTGACCCTTGGTCACAATTATAACATCAAAGCTCTGATTGGTTCTTGGGTGCAGCCTTTTGTTTGTCCTTTCCACTGACCAAGTAAGTTGATCTACTTGGGTTTTGAGTAAGGAGACGAACTGAGCTCCTCTATTCAATACATTCTCTACTAAGACGCCCCAAGAGTTTCTTCAAAATTAAGAGAGGTTAACTCATCCAGTACACAGATAAAAGAATCAAACTGCACTCCTAAGATTCCAGTAAGGAAGTAAACGTTTTGCTTATCATGTTCAAATCCATTTCAGTTTATCAAAGACTCTGGCCATATGTGTTTCATAGTTTTTCTTAGAATCAAGCTTAAGTCTCATCAGTTCTCTAACCCAAATTGCTTTAGACTTATCGTATGTGTAGCCAAAAGTCTTTTGAATTTTATCCAACATTTGATACCCTGTGACCAGATGATCATCCTCCAAAGAATTATAGATCGTGTCCTGAGCTGGAGTATCCTGTCTGTCTCAATCAATGGCACTGTCTCCATGTGTTTTTTCCTTCTGAATTGATTCATAAACATTCTGTATTTTCAAAGAAATCTCTGATCTTTGTCTTCATTGACTATATCAGTTGTAAGTTTTATAGGCATGATAGATGTCTTTCTCTTGGTAAGAACATTTTGTTTGGTTAGCAATTCAGAGAAAAAGCTCAATAGCCCAAAAAGAAGGAGGGGAAATTCTGGTGTGTGCTTCAAAGTGGGGTGGAAGATACTTTCAAAAATACACACACACATAAAACAAAGCCCAAACAATCTGGTTAACTGTTCTTGCCCTGAGGCCCAAAACCTACTGGAAAATGTGAGAGATTGTAGAGGATCTCTGAAGCAGAGCTTTAAAGTAGAGCTTTTAAATGCATTGGGCAGAAGTTTGAACAATTTGTCGGCTTATTTTTTCCCATATACAAGGTCTAGCAGAGAAAGAAATAAAATGTCTTCTTCATAAGGTATATAAAAGTAGTTTTACTCATAAATACCTGTGCATAGTTAACACAGGTTCCTGTTCTTGAGGAAAGTAAGAAAAAAGGAAAGTACTATATTGTATCAGAAAAGTTGGAGCATTTTACCTAGAGAGCTCTTAGAACACATGCTTCATGGAGAGCAGGCAGACGAGGAGAGAGAGAGAGAGGTGGGAACAGATGAGACCCCAGAGAACAAAAGGAATGCCTACATGATGCAGGAAGAGAGTAGATATGAACAACACACAAACACGAAGTAAACATAAACATGCTGTGCCTAAACTCCTAGAGAACAATACATAATCTAACTGCTAGTGAGCATAAACATGCAAAGGTTGCAACTTCCAACAATACTTGAGGGAAAGCTTATATCCAGATGGAATATAGCAATAGTTGGGTTGGGTATAATCTGTTTCAGAGAAATAGACCAAACAGGAAAGCAAGAGTAGCAGCACTATATGCCAAAGATGGTTACACATGTGGAGAGATCCATGACTTAAATCCTGAAAGCCAGCTTGAGAGCATCCAGGAAAAATTAAGGGGGAGAGAAACAACACTGATGTCATTGTGGGGGGTCTACTACAGACCTCTAAGACAGACTGAGGACTTGGATTACGCCTTCCTGGAACAGATGACAAAACATTCAGAAAATAATGAGAGATTTCAACTATCCTTATATTTGTTGGAAACCAAATTTTGCCAAGAATATAAGGTCCAACAAATTCCTCACTTGCCTTGCAGACAGTTTCATTGTCCAGAAGGTGGAAAATGCAACAAGGGAAACAGCTATTCCAGGTCTAACCAACAATGATGAACTGATTAATGGGATGAAGGTGATGGGATCCTTGGGTGAAAGTAACCATGTCCTCCTGAAGTTGGTTATACAGTGGAAAGGAGAAGCCAAGCATTGTCAGACACACATGTTAAGAATGCTGAATTCAGTAAATTTAGGGAAATACTGGGTATGATCCCATGGTCAGTAATGCTAAAGGAGAAGGGAGTTCATGATGGATGGGAATTTCTTGAAAGCAAGGTAGTGAAGGCACAATTTCTGACAAACCCACTGAAGAGGAAAAATGAGAGTTATCTAAAGAATCTAGAATGGATGTCTAAAGAACTTTCAACAGAGCTAAGATTTAAAAGGGAGATGTGCAAGAAATTGAAAAAGGGGGGAAATCACCAAATAGGAATGCAAAACAATTAGCAAGAAGGAGAAAGTCAAAAAACCTAAATTGCCATACAAGCTCAGGCTTGCTAGAGGTTAAAAACAACAAAGAGGGCTTTCTTCGTTGTGTCTGTAGCAAAAGGAAGAAAAATGAAATGGTAGGATCACCGCATGGAGAAAGTGAGAAAAAAGCTAACAGGCAACAGAGAAAAGGCAGAACTACTCAATACCTTCTCTACATCAGTCTTCTCCCAGTAGGAGAACAGCGCTCTGCCTGGGGAAATGCAGTTCAGTATAGGTAAATAGCTAATATAGGAAAACTTGGCTACTGTAAATGAATTCCAAGTCTCCAGGGCCAGATGAACTACATCCAAGGGTATTAAAAGAACTGTCAGAAGTAAACTCAGATCCTCTGGCATTAGTCGTAGAATATTCTTGGCAAACAGGAGAAGTCCCAACAGTCTGGAGGAGGGTAGATATTGTCCCCATCTTCACAAAGGGGGGAAAAAGGCTCCAAACAATCACCACCCAGTCAGCCTGACATCAATATCTAGAAAGTTTCTTGAGCAGATCATTAAACAGTCTGTAAGTACTTAGAAAGGAATGCTATGATTGCTAAAAGTCAACATGGAATTCTCGAAAAGAAGGCATGCCAGACTAATCTTACCTCTTTTTTTCATATAGTTACAAGCTTGGTATATGAAGGAAATGCTGTGGATATGGTAAATCTTGACTTCAGTAACGCCTTTGACAAAGTCCCCCACAATATTGTAAACAAGCTAGTAAAATGTAGACTTGACAATGCTATTGTTAGGTCGATTTGTAATTGGTTGACTGACCAAACCCAAAGGTTGCTCACCAATAGCTCCTCTTTTTCTGGGAAAAAAATGACTAGTGGGGTGCCACAGGGTTCTATCCTGGTCCAGTGCTGTTCAACATCTTTATCAGTGATTTGCGTGACGGAATAGAGGGTATGCTTACCAAATTTGCAGATGACACCAAATTGGAAAGGGCAGCTAATACCACAGAGAACAGGATTAGAATTCAAAATTATTGTAACAGATTAGACAAATGAACTTCAAGAGGGAAAAATGAAAGTACTACACTTGGGCAGAAAAAAAATGCACAGATGGGCAACACCTGGCTTGACCACAGTACACATGAAAGAGATCTAAGAGTCTTAGTAGACCAGAAGCTGAACATGAGTCAGCAGTGTGATGCAGCAGCTAAAAATTTAAATGCAATTCTAGGTTGCATCAATAGGAATATGTCTAGGTCAAGGAAAGTAATAGTACCACTCTATTCTGCTTTGGTCAGACCCCACCTGGAATACTGTGTCCAGTTTTGAGCACTGTCCTGACTCAGTTTGGGCAGCTAGCCAAAGGCTTATGGCTGCACAGGTGATAGCAAAGACACAACATAGCAAACTAGTAAGAGCAGCTTAAGGTCCGGCACTTACTTTACTTAATAAACAAAAAGTTGTAGTCACAGACAGAGTTCAACAGTATCCAAAACAGGGTAAATGAATGTGGAGTAAACCAACACAATCCAGGTCAAGGCTGAGAGTTCAGGAATGCAACAAGTAGCCAAGTAAGTCTGATAATCTCCAGCTCCTAGAGGGAAGGGCTGCGTATATATAGCTCAGCAGCTAATGCAGCTGCTGCTTAACTACAGTCAGCTCTCCACATTTGCGGGTTTCACTTTTGTAGATTTGATTATTCACAAATTATTTGCTCTCACCTCTGCTGCCTCCCTAGGCCATTTTTAATAGGGACTGCAAGCCTCATGAGACTGAGAAACTGCAAACAAGGTTTGTAAGTCCCTATTGAAGGTGGTGTGGAGCAGCACTGAAAGTGGCAGTAAGCCCCACCAGCCACCCATTTCTGCCTTGTGAAGGAACTCTGATGCCTCAAAGAAATCCCCAGTGGGTTGAATATGGTGATCATACTTTGTTTGTTTGTTAAACATGATTTGGGAGGGCTTAGAGTTATTCATGGTTTTTGCACTTTCACGGGGTCCTGTGCCCCCAACCCTAGCGAATGTGGAGGGATGACTGTACTTGCTGCTTCCTATAAATCCTCGGAGACCTCGTCACACTCTCCTTTTGTTGTCTCAGCTTGGCAAAGGTAGGTCTGGGTAAGTTGCCATCTGTATCTGAAGGGGCAGGGCTGCACGCCAGCCTATATCTGAGGCTTGTGGCTCTGTAACCTCAGAGGCCCAGGCATGTCCACTGCTTCAGTTGCTAAGCCAGAGTCCACTTCAGTTTCACAGTGGAATATACTGTCTTGGAGTGTGGTGAAAGTTTTGAAACGCAGGCTGGATGGCCATCTATTGGGAATGTTTTGATTGTGTATTCCTACATGGCAGGGTTTGGATTCAATGGCCCTTGTAGTCTCTTCCAGCTGTGTGAGTGAACATGGGCCAAGCGGTCTCTGTACGTTTTCATAAACGTTTTCATCTACAGTTCCAGGCAGAGTTTGCTTAGGTGAGTGGCAAAAAAAGGTGATTATCTCCCCTTTCATCTCACTTTGCAAGCTAGCAGATATGGATGATCAACCTATAACTACATTTTATAGCCCCCACCTTTGATTTGAGTCCCATGGCCACTGAAATAATTTTTGAAGTCTGCACTCCAGGACTATGTTGAGATCCATGGCTTTTCCAGATATTTTCCCCATGCTGCTAATCATTTTTTCTAATAATCCAGTTAATCTCATGTCAAGTAGTTCCAGTGCAAGGGACCAATTCTGGACAACAGCCCTGTTACTGCTAGGGGAGCTGCTTCAACTTATCAGTTTCTGTAGCATTTTCCCACAATTTGGTTCCCTTTTGAGTTCCACTACATTCTGTTTGACAGGCTTACACTGATCTTGTTTACTGCTTTTATCAAATCCCATTTCATTTTTCTTTAGAGCTTTATAAACTGATAGCTCTACCATTATCAAATTAGATGTCTTGAGGTGATAAAAAATCTGGCAAGCAAAGCGGCAACCAAACTGTGAACATTTCTTGCCAGTAAGCTCACCTGAAACCACCTTAAAGGTAGTGAGAAGTACATAGCCAAAGGTATAAAATAGCTATGTGGGGAAAAAATTGCACAAATCTTCCCTCCAAAAAAAAAGGGAGAAATAAAATTCTCTATTTTTTCAGACCAAAATACAGTCCTCCCTCCAGATTTGTGGGTTTGACCTTGTGAATTTGATTATTTGCAAGGCATATGCTTACCTCTCCCCACCATTTTTCTCCTCCCATTCCCTTGGACTCCTCACCCCAGCCTTGCAAGGCTTGTGTTTAAAATGGATGTTTTTTTCCTTTTGAGTGAGCAAAGCCCCCCCGCCCCCCCTGCTAGAGGTGTGTCCTCTCCGCCATGTGGCTGCACATTTTGCTGTGTAATGGCTGCAAATTGGTCAGGTGCTCTCTTTGCTCTTACCTGTCTCTCTCAGCTAGAATGCCAGAACTCTGGTAAGCCACTACTACTGGTAAGCCAGGGCCAGAGGCAAAAGAATGGGACGGGGGAGCTCCAGAGGGGAATGGATCACGGGGAGGAGGGAATTATTATCTGTGGTTTTTCCACTTTTGCGAGGGTTCTGCACCCTGAACTCTTGTGAATATGAAGGGGCCACTGTACCCTGTTTCCGTACAGTTAAATGCTACTGATGGTACTTAGATGGAGTTCTTCCCAATATTACTAGAATTAAACATTATTTTAAATTATATTACATTTTTTATTATTGTCAAATAAAAAAGGCACGTTATGTACTTCAATGCTTGGTGGAAGTATATAGAAGGAGGGATGGCCCAGAAAGGGGTGGAAGAGCAGTAGCAATAGATTATTATTACATCATATTGTTTCAAAGAGTTCCTTGGAGACAATTCCTTTTAAAAATGAATCCACAAAATATTCAGTTTATCAGTTTGTTTTTCAACATCTTTGACAGTTGTAAATCAACTACATAAGGTTGATTTTTTTAAAAGGCACAAATACTTCCTGAACATAAAGTCTATCAACACACAAGCATATGTTAACTTAACAACCCACTGCGCATACCTCGCAACTCCTGTCTTTTTTGACATTTAAACCAAAGTCATTTACAATGTTAGAAAAGATGTCACCTCTTGGAGTTTCTTCTTGATTCCTTTGCATGTAAGGGTGAGTCCAGCATGACGACGTTTCAGTATATCCAGCCGCTCTTTCAGTGCTTCAGCAGCACTCACCTTGTTTTCAAAGTCTCTCAACAACAGTGTATGCCCAAGTAAACCACACCTTTGCTGAAGCCTCTGATTGTCCATTCGCAACTTATCCCGAGACTGTTTAGTCTTAGTTAGGACCTCTCTCTTTTGAGCCACTAAAGCCTCAACTGCCATTAGCTGAGCTTTTTGGCCTTGATTCTCTGCTTCCACAAACTGCAGCTTTTCTTTTACTTGAGATATGATTTGTACTGTGTTAGTGATCTTTCTCCGGAGCTTCAGAAGCTCCTCGTTGCGCTCTTCAATCTTCTCATTGTAGGTCTGGTTCTCAATCTTCAGCTGTTCAAAGTCTATTAAGTGCAAACCTTCTGCTAGTTCTTCCTGAGCTTTTAGGCTTGCTTCAAGTTTTTGGATCTTGTGTTTCAAATTTATATATTCTAGACGAACCTGGAATGGAAAAAAAAAATGAAGTGAGGCTACTGAAGTACTACCAGAATTACCACCCAGCTCATCCTCACCCATCACCTCAAATTCCAAAGCAGTACAAGTGTCTCGCAGCATGCCTGCTGATAAAAATCTCAGCATGGTGGTACTGAATAAATATTTTCTCCTATTCATTGTGTTGTAGCTCTAGTTTTCAGAAATCTGGTTTGTTCTGCTACTTGATTGTGACTCCAAGTGAGTACCTCCTGTAAGAAAGGCTTTACTCCCAATGGCCTTAACCCAGAAGAAAGAAACTCACTTTCACCTGAGGGTTGAATTGGCTCCAAGGAAGCACATTGGGGACTATACCACATTAGTAGGCAGGACCATCATCACATTGCTAAAGCAAGGTTTTGCTATGAGGGACTTTCTCTTTAATTTGTGAAGACCTCAGCTAGTTTTGCCTCCCCTGACACAATTTTCCCCAATGAGAGACAAGAGGCAAGGTCATGGCCCAATTCTCCCCTGAGGTCTCTGCAGGTTCAACTGGCAGGCCAATTTGACTCAAGAGCTAGATGCTCCCCCATTCCTATATTAATAGATGTTATAGGCAAGTGAATATTAACTGGAACTCCCATCATTCCTGGGCATTAACTGTGTTGGCTGGATTGATGGGACCTATAATCAAAAACATATGGAGGGTATCAGGTTGGGGAAGGCTGCTGTACAAAGAGGCTTACTGACAAAACTCACATAGACCCTTCTGATCTGAATAAATTAATCTGTCAAAATTCCTCTGTTTCTGCTTACTGTGTTTGTGTGTACTGACAGTCCACCTCCCAAGTATTTTTTTCTGATTTTTTTGGTCTGGTGGGTTAAAGAAGCTTGATTACCAAAGCAACTATCCAAGTAAGGAAGAATGGAGTGGAAAGCATCCCTGTTCCTTCCTCTGAATCTTTCCACAGTTTCTATACTATCAGCCTTGATAAACTTTTTGTCCTTCTCCACCTTGAGAGATAAGTGTTCTGCACTGGCTTTTAACATTGGTGAAGGGGTGGGCAGTATTGGGGGATTATTCTGCAACTTGCCATCCTGTCTTCCTTTTAAATGTGAGGGGACTGCACCTGTTGTCTACAGCAGAGCTTTCCAAACTTTTCATGCTGGTGACACACTTTTTAGACATGTATCCTTTTGTGACACAGTAATTCAGTAAGTGGAGGCAATCCCTCCACTCAAGCCGGGCGCGCCACTGCCCTTGCTGGGGTCTTCCTCGGCCTGGTGTGGTGGCGGCGGGAGAGGCAGCCTCTCCACCCAGGTCTGTCCCACTGCCTCCCTCACCGGGGTCTTCCTTGGCCTGGGGTGGCAGCAGCGGCATAGGCAGCCCTTCCACCTGGCCCTGGCCCACCACCTCTGTCACGAGGGTCTTCCTTAGCCTGGGGCGGCAGCGGTGGCAGCTGCAGCATATGCAGCCCCTTCACCTTCTGCTTCGAGTGTATATACATGAGCCTGAAGGCGAGGGATAGTCTGGGCATTCTGTCAGTGTACTGACCACCCCGCTGCCTATCAGACTCCCTAGCCAAGCTGACAGAGCTGGTGTCGGAGCTGGTGTCGGACTCGCCCAGACTTCTGGTTCTGGGCGACTTCAATATCCCGTTTGAGACCGGTTTGACGGGTGCAGTTCGGGAGTTCATGGCATCTATGACAAACATGGGCCTATCCCAATTAGTCTCTGGGCCAACACATTGTGCAGGTCATACCCTCAATGCGGTTTTCAGTACGGAACAGGTACAGCCATGGGTGGAGATAATAAATGCTACCACATTGTCCTGGATGGATCACTTCCTGGCCAGGGTCAGACTTATGGCTGCTATCCGCCCCTGCAGGGGTGGTGGACCTATTAGAATGGTCCGCCCTCGAAGGTTAATGGAACCTATTGGATTCCAGAAAGCCCTGGAGGGTCTTATGGTTGGTATCGCCAGTGATCCTGTTGAAGCCCTAGTTAACACCTGGAATTGTGATCTTACTAGGGCTATCGACACGATTGCTCCCGAGCGTCCTTTCCGGCCTGCTTCAAATTGTAATCCCTGGTATACAGTAGAATTTAGGAATATGAAGCGGGTTGGACAACGACTAGAGCGCAACTGGCGGAAATCTGGACTCTTATCTGACAGGACACGCTATAGAGAATTTCTTTATTCCTATGGAGTGGCAATGGATGCAGCGAAGAAGACTTTCTTCTCTGCACGTATTGCGTCTGCGACTTCTCGTCCAGCAGAGCTGTTCAGGGTGGTAAAGGATCTGACTCCCCTGAACTCGCTGTTAGAACCCAGTGCAGCTTGCTGTGATGCTTTGGATAATCATTTCGCGGATAAAAGCTCTCAGATAAGAGCCGATTTGGATGCCGGTATTACTGCAGAGGTTACGAGTGAAGTGTCTGGCGCTTCCGTGAACAGGATTATACTGGATCAGTTTCAGTCAGTGAGTACCGAGGACGTAGACAAGCTCCTTGGAAATATAAGAAAGACAACTTGCCCTCTTGATCCCTGCCCTTCATGGCTGGTCGTCCAGGGAGGAGTTGCAATTAAGACCTATTTAAGATACATTATTAATGCATCCCTTAGGGAGGGCAATTTTCCAGCTTGTTTAAAAGAAGCGATTATACGGCCGCTCCTAAAATAGCCCTCCATAGATCCCCTGGATATGAATAATTATAGACCAGTCTCCCATCTTCCATTTTTAAGCAAGGTGATCAAGAGGGCTGTTGGTCTTCAGCTCCAAGCTGTCTTGGATGAAACAGATTATCTACCACATTGTCCTGGATGGATCACTTCCTGGTCAGGGTCATTAGACTAGACCCATTTCAAACTGGCTTCAGGGCAGGATATGGAGTCGAGACTGCCATGGTCGCCTTAGTGGATGATCTTTGCCTAGGTATCGATGGGGGAAATGTGACCCTGCTGGTACTCTTGGACCTCTCAGCGGCTTTCGATACCATAGACCATGGTATCCTTCTGGAATGCCTGAGAGGGTTGGGGATCGGGGGTACCGCTGTTAAGTGGTTCCGGTCCTATCTCTCAGGTAGATACCAGATGGTGATGCTTGAGGACAGTTGCTCCTCGAAAAAGTTCGACAGTTGCTCCTCGAAAAAGGAGCTTAAATCTGGCGTTCCTCAGGGCGCTGTCCTGTCCCCAATGCTATTTAACATCTACATGAAACCGCTGGGAGAGATCATCAGGAGGCATGGAGCAAGGTGCTATCAGTACGCTGATGACACCCGGATATATCTCTCCATGCCTCTGATAACAGCATCAACTAAGGGTGGCATCTCGCGTCTGAATGAATGTCTTGAAGCAGTAATGGACTGGATGAGGAAAAACAGACTGAAGCTGAATCCAGATAAGATGGAGATACTCGCTGTTAGGGGCCCTAGCCCAGACATGGAGATTTGTCAGCCAGTCCTAGACGGGGTCACACTTGCCCTGAAAGACTGTGTTCGCAGCTTGGGGGTACTCCTGGACTCGCCACTTCAGACGACAGCTCAAATAGATGCAGCGGCCAGAAGTGCCTGCTATCAGCTTCAGCTGATACGCCAGCTGCGCCCCTTTCTGGAGCTGGAGCACCTAAAAACAGTGGTGCATGCGCTGGTAACTTCGCGGCTTGACTTCTGCAACGCGCTCTACATAGGGCTACCCTTGTGCTTAGTCCAGAAACTTCAATTAGTTCAGAATATGGCAGCCAGGTTGGTCACCGGTGGACCTAAAACTGACCATATAACACCAATTTTAAAATCTCTTCATTGGCTGCCTATTAGTTTCCAGGCACAGTACAAGGTGTTGGTTATTACCCTTAAAGCCCTTCATGGCTTGGGGCCAGCCTACCTGCGGGATCGCCTTCTCCCATATAATCCGCCCCGCACATTAAGGTCCTCTGGGAGGAATTTACTGCAGCCAGTTAGAACTAGGTTGGCTGCGGTTACTCAGAGGACCTTTTCTTCTGTCGCTCCCAAGTTATGGAATGGACTGCCGGAGGAGACCCGGCATATTACCAGTCTGGACTGCTTTAAAAAAAGCGGTCAAGACTGATCTCTTCCAACAGGCCTTCCAAGACTAGCATTTCCATCGCCTCCCATCAATTGTCTTCTTGTTTTGTTAATAGTCAACTGATTGACTGTTAATTGTGTGTTTTAAAGGGTTGGTTTAGGTGGGTTGGTGGATGGTGAGGATTGGGTATGTTTTTAATCTCTTTTAATGTATTTAATGTATTTTATGTTGTTTGCTGCCTCGATCCTTGTGGAGAGGCGGGATAGAAATAAATTTTATTATTATTATTATTCACCTGGGCCTGGCCCGCCCTTCACGCAAGGTACCTACACACTGCAGGCAACACTAACGTGTGGCGACACACAGTTTGGAAAGCTCTGGTCTACGGTCTGCGTGTATAAGGGTTGGTGCAGAAAATCAACTCCAGGGGGATTGTGGGTTTGGTGAGTCCCACTACCAAGCAGATAAGGGCGAGCTGCGAAGACCGTGAGAGAAGGCTCACCTCTGTCATTTCATTTTCCTTGGCCTCCTCTCTGGCTTGGATCTGGTCCACCTCCTTGACGGCCGCCTGCCTGCCTCCCAGCCGCCGCCCCATGGTGAACACGGCCACCTCCTTCTTCACCGTCTGGAAGGCTTTCCACTCGGCGCCGACCCTGGCCAGTTTCTCGTTGCAGGAGTCCTGGAGAGCGTCCATCTGCTTCTGGTACCAGGCCATCTCCGCGGCCTGCTGGCTCCGCAGCTCCTCCAGCATGGCCAGATAGCGGCTGTAGCGCTGCTCCCGGTCCGAGATGTGCTGCTCCAGCTCGGCGCGGGGCTGCTCCTTGCCCTTCCCCTTGGTCAGCAGCTCGCCCAGCTTGCTCTGCAGCTTGGCGTTGTAGTGGCGGAGGCGGCGCCGCTCCGCCTGCAGCCGCCGGTACTGCTCCACCAGCTCCTCCCGCCGCCGCCGCTCTTCGGCCAGGCGCGCCTCCCGCTGCTCCTCGGTCTCGGCGCCCTCCCCCTCCGCGCCCTCGCCCTCCGGGCTGGGGCCGAGCACGAGCGAGTCGCCGCTCAGGCGCCGCTGCTCCAGCTCCCAGAGGCTCACGCTGATCCGGCGGCTCGCGTCCACGCCCACCTGCAGCAGCGGCGGCGGCTCCAGCAGCTCCCCCTCCGTGAAGGAGGCCGACGTGCGCAGCTCGCCGACGAGCGACGCGGTCGAGGGGGCCTTCAGCCCTGCCGTCCCCTCCGCCTCGGAAGAAGAAGCCGCCGCCGCCGCTGCCGCCTCGCCGCCCTCCTCTTCTCCCCGCTTCTCCTCGGCCAGTCCTTCTTCGACCACAGCCGCTTCCTCCGAAGACGGCGGCGGCGGCTCCTCCTCTGGCGGCGGCACCTGGGGCTGCTCCTCTTCCGCCGCCGCCGCGGGGCCCTCGCCCGTCCCCTCACCCGCCGGGGGCTCTTCGGGGGCCCCCTCCGGCCTTTCTTCGACAGGGCCCACCTCGGCTTCCGTTTCCCCCCCGGCCCATGACGGGGGCTCTTCGGCGGAGGAGGGGAAGCCCCTGGCGGCCTCTGCCGTCGCCTCCTCCCCCGGCGCCTCGGAGACCGCGGTGGTGGCGGCCGCCTCTTCCTCCTCCGCCGGTGCGGGGCTGGCGGCCGCCGCCGCCGCCGCCGCCGCCGCCGCCGCCTGGTGCTCGGGAGCAGCCGCGGCCTCCGGCTCTTCCCTCGCCTCCATCCTCTTCTTGTCTCCTCAACGGGCGACCCGCATCTGGCTCGCAAACGGGCGTCGCTTCCCGTCCGTCTCTAGGCAACAAGACTCCAGCTATTCCACGGGGGAGGGGAGGGGACAGAAGGGCGGGGCTCCGTTTAGCGGTTGCGAGGGGAAACGCATCTCAATCCTCGATGCCGATTGGCCCTTTCCTCTCAAAGGCCTCTAATTGGGCGCCAGGCCTTTCTTGTCACCATCTGTGACGTCACAGGTGCGCCGGTCTGGTTTCCTTTGAGGGGGGAAAGCAAGATGGCGGAGCTGGGGAAAAAGTATTGCGTGTATTGCTTGGCCGAGGTGAGCTCGCTCCGGTTCCGCTGCACCGAATGTGCCGACATAGAACTCTGTCCGGAGTGCTTTTCGGCGGGGGCCGAGATCGGCCCGCACAGGCGCTGGCACGGCTACCAGCTGGTGGACGGCGGGCGCTTCACGCTTTGGGGTGCCGAGGCCGAGGGCGGCTGGAGCAGCCGCGAAGAGCAGCTCCTGCTGGATGCCATCGAGCAGTTCGGGTTCGGCAACTGGGTAAGAAGAGGGGCGCAGGTCTTTTCCCAGCCCGAGCAGCGGCCTTCCCTGGCTCGGGCGTGTCTGTCTGTCTCCGTCCCAGAGTCCGTCCACAGCTGTTGCGCGAAATGGTGGCCTCGTCCAGTGGAAGTGGCCCGGTTAGAGGGAAACTGGCGTTGGAGCTCTTGGGTGGTGGCATCACCGGTTCTGAAGAGCAATAGCTTCTCTCTCGCCTTCCCATCCCCGTATTTTATTCATGTATCATGGGGAAACTATTTGCAGCTGCGCAGCTGGTGAGACAGATGTAATCTGAAGCATTTTTTGTGTGTGCGTTGTTAGACAGACCTAGCTCGTTGCCACACTCACCTTGCTGTGGTGCTGTCTTCTGAAACTGCAGCTAGCACAGGACACTGTCAGTGCTGACAGACTTGCTTTCGAAGCATGTTTCTGAAGTGACACCCTGTCATAATTGTTTTTCACTTCATTTCAGAGTCTGCCTTTAGACTAAATCGCTTGAGATTGGCATATTTCAAGGAGTTCCAATTTCTACATCATCATGCAGTTCCTTATTCTATCCACTACTGCTGGTAAAAATGCAGAACAGGTCTTCTGTATTGTCACACCCAGAGGCTGATGTTTTCTCCACCTGCCACCACCTTATTACTCTCCCAGTCTGTAGTCAAGAAAGTTATTTAGGCGTTAGCTAGTTTTGTAATTGGTTTGTGTCATTTTCTTTTAACTGCCTAGGGCTGTCTCTGTTTTCCTTGGTTTTGTTTTCTATTAGCTGACACCTTAAGGCAGTTCTGTTTATTGTGTGTTTGCCTATTTTATCTCTGTGTATGACTTTATTGGATAGAAAAGCATCTTATGCATTTTGAATGTATTTATAGTTTTATGGATTGTATAATCCTTTAAGGAATTTTGATGTCTTTAATGTTTTAGCTTTATAAATATAATTGCTTTTTAATTAGCTGTTAGTTTATGCTTTTATTTCAGTTGTTATATAGTTTTTAAATCTGTATTGTTTTAAAATCCTGAATGTGGTGACAGAGAACTCTGTCCTGAGTGGTTTTCAGCACTTCCCTTATTGGGAGAAAGGCAGGATGTAGGTAAATAATAATAATTTATTTGTAGGTGTCCAAATAGAGTAAAGTGATGAAGTAGGCTGGTTGCCTGCAGTGTTGCATATTAGTAAATCTGGAGCTTTATAGCTTTTGAATTTATATTAAAAACTGATACACTAGCTATGTAAATAGAAAATTGAGACAGCTTAAATTGAGATCTCAGGAATCTGATTTATTGCTTTATCCTCCAGATTAGGATTTAACCTTTATGTGAATATACGTAAACTAAAAGTGTTATTTGAAGGTATAATCTTATTCATATGAATGTATCCCAGTATTCTGAAATGTGCATTTATCAACTATGTCTTAAAGTAAGCAAAATATGAGATGTTACTATAGTTCTAAGAAAACCCCACCACTTTGAAGTTTGATAAAGCCTGTTAGCTGAAGGTTGTCCTGGAAAGGTGCTTGGTAGAGAAAGTTTGAGTGATACCAACTGTAAGTTCTGTGGAGTTTGGAAAAGGAGCAGCAGTCCTTACCTCTCCAAGTGGTAGGTGGGGAAGTGACTTAGAACTGTGTGGAATGCTATCACATGTTAAGAGGTGGCTGCCAATCAATATTTGTAGCTTAATTGTGGAGAAACCCATCTTGCCTTGTTGGAAGGGAGATCTTTGTTTGTAGTATAATGTACTTTCATTTTTTTGTTAGACACTATTCCTTGTTCAGTTTTAACATGTTGGATTTGTCAGTTTATATATATATTTATAATTTTGTATCAATTTCTGGTACAGTGATTGTGTACTTGCTCCTATTCTTGAATTATTATCTTCTTTGCTGTTTCATTGATCTCTTATGAACCTCTTTGGGCACAATCATGCAGGAAACTGGCATGCAAATCAACAGATGATGGTAATGAGGAACAAGTATTAGATTTGCTTCCCTATTTCATATATGTATGGAATGTTATTGTCCACTGAGGTAGGGAACCTGTGGCTTTTCAAAAAATGTGGACTCCAGGTGCTGTCATCCCTGACCAGATGGAATATTGGCTGGGGCTGGCTGGAGTCTTACATCTGGAGGATCATAGGTTCCCTTCCCCTCTTTTAAACAGCTGTATTGAGGTCTCTCTTAGTAATAACCCTGGTATTGTTTCATTCTGTTCTAGGAAGATATGGCTGCTCATGTTGGAGCATCACGAACACCTCAGGAAGTGATGGAACACTATGTGAGCATGTATATACATGGTAATCTTGGAAAAGCCTGCATCCCTGACATTATTCCAAACAGAGTGACTGATCACACCTGCCCAAGTGGTGGTCCACTTTCTCCTAGCTTAACAATGCCTCTGCCACCCCTAGACATATCAGTGGCTGAGCAACAACAACTGGGTTACATGCCACTTCGTGACGATTATGAGATTGAGTATGACCAAGATGCTGAGACTCTGATTAGTGGCCTTTCAGTTAATTATGATGATGATGATGTGGAAATAGAATTAAAAAGAGCCCACGTAGACATGTACGTAAGAAAACTGAAGGAGAGGCAGCGCCGAAAAAACATTGCCCGTGACTACAACCTGGTTCCTGCTTTTCTGGGAAAAGACAGAAGAGACAAAGAAAAACCTTTGAAACGGAAAATCACAAAAGAAGAAAAAGAACTGAGGTTGAAACTGCGGTCTCTCTATCAGTTTATGTCTTGTAAGGAGTTTGATGACTTTTTTGAAAACTTGCACAAGGAGAAGGTACTACGAACCAAGATTAGGGAACTACAGAGGTATCGACGGAATGGTATAACAAAAATGGAAGAGTCTGCAGAATATGAGGCAGCCAGACATAAGCGAGAAAAAAGGAAAGAAAATAAAAATATTACTACTTCTAAGAGAGGAAAGGAAGATGGTAAAGAAGGAGAATTTGCTACAATTGAAAATCTACCTGGCTTTGAACTGTTATCTGACAGAGAGAAAGTACTTTGTAGCTCTATTAACCTGAGTCCTGCACGTTATGTGACTGTTAAAACTATCATAATTAAAGATCATCTTCAAAAAAGACAGGGCATTCCATCAAAAAGTCGCCTTCCTAGTTACTTGGATAAAGTACTAAAGAAAAGGATTTTGAATTTCTTAACAGAAAGTGGTTGGATATCAAGGGATGCTTCCTGAATCTTGTCTGCTTTGGAATAGTGTTGTTATGAACAAAGGACCCATTGTTATCAAGAATAGTCTGTTTACCTGCCTCCTTAAAACACACAAACACATCTAAGCTATATCTTGTAAAATTTCAAGTCCTCAGCCAATAGATTTTTCTGACTTAGATCATGCAAAGAGTAAATCTTACTTTGTGCCCTACATTTGGATGTCATCTCAAAAACCATTATGATGGAAGCCTAACAATAGTTTTTGAGCGTTTCTGCTATACAAGCTATTTTTGTAGGGGGTAGAGGAAACCTTCAGTTAAATTTTGGATATAGTGCTGGCTGAAGATGCTTCTTTCTGCACATTTACCTGGAAATAAGTTGCATTGAATCCTCTGGTCCTTTTGTTGAATAAGGCTGCATGCTTCATGTGCCTCTTACTAAATCTTGGATGCTGAATGGCAATAGCACAGCAAAATGAGGAATTCTTGATGAATATCTTTAGCTCTGAATCTGTTTCGTTTTTTATTGGCAAAGGAATGTTTTCTGCTAAACTGGCAGCAAAATATCAGGCAAGACCTGACAAACACCACACCTGTCTCAAAATATGATTATTTTTGTCCCAAAGGGGAATTGACCAGAGGTTCATTTCTAGTTTTGAGAAGATCATTGAAAACAGACTCCACTCCCCCCCCCCCCCGCTGTAGGAGGATTGGGAATTGTGTTATTCTCCTGATGAGAATATTCCCAGCATCCCTCATCATTGGAAATGTTGACTAGGACTTTTGGGAGTTGCTTTTAGAAAGCGTTCAAAGGGCTCTATAGTTCTCTCATCCTGCATTAAAGAAAGGCTTCCCTTGGCAGCTTCCTTTGTTAGCAGTTCTCCTTTTTCAGTCATTTGGCCACAGGTAGGCTATGCAGTTTCCATCCCTGATTTGGTTGAATATAGACCAGCTGTGGTTGGAAGGCTTGGCACATATATATATATAGTGTCCTAATTCTAAATGCAGTGGTGCTGAGCCAAAAGCTCTAGTGTGCCACTACTCTTTCTACAATGAGTTTCATTTGATTCAAAAGGAAATGGATGTCATCCAAATTACCTGTGTTTCTTTTCCTTTTTAAAAAACCTGTTATGTTGCCATGTAATTGGTTTAGAGTAGGTCTTCACCAGTTGTGACTGAACAAGCTACACATAGCTCACTGGGCATGTAATGTTGCCTGGAAGAGACTTGACATCCTTCTTGATTTTTCAGTCTTGACAGAGAACAAAATGGCATACTATTTGGGCATCATTTGGGAGTCAATTGCAAGTAATGAAGGCTTGATTTAAGAAAAGATGCATTATGCCTTTGTAATAGGTAGTAGAAATCAAAAGTTAAAAGGCAGGCCTCTTTCTGTATTCACTGATCCCTAGCCATTTCTTTGGCTGTTGGAACAGATAGAACTTCATGAAGCCATAGCCCAGGAATGATCGTAGACTTGCTCAGTGCCTTCTTCATAAGAATAGCAGCTCTCCAAGCAGCTTTTAAACCTGAGGTGATGGCGACTCTGGAAGCAGTTTTGCTATGTAGTATAGAAGAAAGGGCTGAAAGTACCTGGATGGGATGTGTGCAAGCTGTCCAACATCATCAGAGGTCATGGTGATGATGTCTGATGCTACGGCGATGCCTGTCATCCACTCACTTTGCTGAGATTGAGCCTTGCTGCTTGTTACTAACTTTTATTATCTATGAATCATTCAGAACTTTCTGGGCCTTGCAAGCACAGGTCTGTATACAACATGAGCAGCAGTATTGTAAGTTTTCAACTTGTTTTGATTTCAGTAGGACTTTATCCACAGTAAATGTGCTTAAAATTTCAGCCTTAAAGCTCCTGTTTTTTAAAATTCTTTGTGAATACAGTGCTGTAATACACATGTAGAATTCTGGACTTTTCCAATTCAGACTTACGTGGTGGATTGTATTTTAAATGTTCCTTCCGTGTAATAAACCAGCACAGCAGAAGGTGGTGTAGGGAAGCATTAAAAATGACACACGACTTGCACTCAATGATCGCATATTCTACCCTCTCAATCTGCTGTAGATCTAGCCTGTCTGTCACAAGTAGCCTGTTACTGCATATGGTAATACTTAAACACCAATTTGCAACTCTGTATAGCTACAGCTTGGTAATTTTGGCACATTCCAACTTCCAGCAGTTCAGGAAATAGTAATGGTACAAAGGCCATTGTCCCCAAGGAAATTTCTGTTTTGGTGCTTCTCATTCCATTCTTTCTCAGATTGTGAGTTTAATTATTTACTGTTTTGTCTTGACAGCTCTGCTCACAAGCTTTGAGGTTTTATATCAATAACGTGGCTCTCCAGATATTGTTGGACTGCAAGTCCCAGAAGTCTTAACCAGCATAGCTAATGCTGATGAATGCTGAGAGTAGCAGTCCAATAGGTGGAGGGCCATGTGATTCCCAGTCATATTACAGATTAGATACACAGCTTTAGATTTTGGACTTAGTTGAGAGACAGTCCCAGTCTTCAGTGGGACTGAAGCACAACTAACTCTCAGGAATAGCAGAGTTCTTCCAGATAGTCCAGGTCTTTTCTTAATTCCTAAACTTTGTCACATGGGTGCCATTATCTAGATGCTTGTTTATGTCTAGAAGATCCATCAGAAATTGATGAATATGCTATCAGTACGTCTGGCAGATCATTTCAAAGAATCTCACAGAGAGAAGGGATTAATGTAAGCCTTACATTTTGTTAGCCCTTTAGTGATGCCTGAGAAGAGCAACTGGTGCTAAACATAAATTATTGATATTCTGAACAAGTTTTGTGTGCATTTATTACATACCTGCAAAGGCTTTTACAGTGAGCACTTTCATAAGAAAAATATGTTCCTGCAAAGCCTCTTCAAAAATTTGTGAATAAATACTTTAATATCACTAATGTTTCATTAACATTATTTCGAAGTAAATTGCTGAACTAGCTGAACTCATTGAGCTAGTGCCTGAAATCTGTTTGAGAAAAATGGGTAGCAGAACTATTTCCTAACATGCATGCACGCAAGTAGCACTGGGACTGTTTTCATTGTTCAAGAAAAACGAAATGTACTCTTCACCGCATGTTATGTCACATTATGGTATCAACCAGCTTATAACTATTAAGTTGTGCTCATTTTATTACTAAATATTACACTTAAACTAATCTAATATGATCACTGTGACAGTATCTAGGCATATTTTGAGGGCAATATTCATGTAATCTGTGCTGCTACCCAAGTACTGCATGGTGATTATCACTTTTCCTTCTTCATTAGAATGAAATGATTGGAAGAGCTCCACAATTTCACATGGCATATCTCTAGTGACTATGACCATGGTGCCTGCTCTGCTGTAAATAGAAATAACTTGCAGCCAGTTCTACTCATCCCTAAAACTACACAAAGAAGAACGGCAATCATTACCCCAAACTTAGGGTGTTTTAGCTTTGTACTTGCCTAGCACTCAGAGCACTTTTATAGGACCAGGGCAAATCTCTCACTGAAAAGAAGAGGATGCAAAATCTCTGCACCTGACTAGTGCGGACAGTCCCACACACCTGCTCAGTTGGTGGTTGGGGTTGTTTTCTCATTGCACAGGAAATGTCTTTAAGAATTGTTTTTGGTCACTGAAGCATGCTAAAATTTATGGACTGTTGCTAATAGATGCTTGAATTTCCTTTTTGTGATATGAAGAAAGGTATACAATTTTGATGAACAGCAGTTGTGAAGAGGAGTATAGTGTAATTTAACTAGTAGGATTTTGTCTGCACTAAGCTGTATATCTAGTATTTGAAAACAGGGCCGTGCTGAACTGTAGGCATAATTATGTAGCAACAACTACAAGGGGAAGGCATCATATTTACATTAGATGCACATCTGGCAAATAGATGTGCTGGATGGATATATATGCAGATAGTTCCATAGACACAGCTCAGACCAGCCAACATTGCCAAGTCAGTTCAGAACAACAATGTAGAACCAATGAGGGGCCTTTTTGTTTAAACAAGTGTCTACATTTATATATCAAGAAAGTCAAATTAGAGACTGGTACTTCACCGTGTTGTGAATTATTCTTGTAACCAAAAAAAAGTCACACTACTCTGCTTGAGTTAAAAAATGAATGAGGAAAGCCGTAAGTATATTAAAACAGCTGGTGCTAGGATCTTTTGTAGCATTTCAATACAGGTGAACAGGGTAAGAAATTTTTTTTGCTCCAAGCATATACGTGCAGGGGAAAAATAAAACATTGTTATAACTAATGCTGTATATTACCATTGTATGCCCTCCAGTTTTACTGCCAGGACACTGCAGAGAAAATTAACTGTCTGTCTTGTTTCTGGACTAAGACATGAAGGTAACTGATTACAATAGCTAAAGGTGTGTTTCCAAAATCTCACACTAGCAAAATCTGGGCTGTTTTCTCCTACTCCAGTAATCTATAATGGCAATACCTATCCTAGAAGGTTTTCCAACCCTTTGGAGCAGCAGGAATGAGGGGGAAATCAGAAAAAGCAGTGGGATCCAGTGGAGGTGCATCATTGGATCCTGATCTGACTTTTAGAATAATTTCAGTCATTTTACATCAGAACAAAAATATCTCCTTTTCCCCTATCAGGCAGCTACTTAGAGCTATATGCTTACACCTAAGTACAGATGTTTGGTTAGTTGCTGGGCACAGACTCCAGATGAAGGAGTGTGAGTCTGCTGCTGACAGATGAACATAAAATGCCTGACTGAATTATTTGCAAGCCTACTTGAGTTCTGTTCTCATCAATGTGGTATATGAACTGCTGTCTAGGAAGACTTTTACCTGAAATTAGCCACAGAAAGGTATCTTAGGAATGTGCTTTCCTTTTGTATGTTGAATCGACAAGACTACAGACAACACAGTTGCTTGTATGATTCAGCTACTGAAGCGGGATGACTGAATTTAGGCTGGGTGGGAAGCAAAGTGAAGAATGCTATATATTTCCCACAGACAAATTAATGTTGGCTATTGCATACTTACTAGAACACCCAGTTTAGCCTCTGCAAAGGCAGAAACAATATATGGATGGATTCATCATGCAACTAATTTCGGTTACAGTGCTGCTTCCACCGGAACAACCTTTATTCTTACTCTTAAAGCAGAGGTAGGAATCATGTGGCCCTTCCCATGTTATGCAATGCAACTCCCACCACCAAGTAAGCTATTGGAACCTCCTGCTCAAAAGTATCTGGAGGGTCACATCATTGCAAACCAGGGGCAAGAAAGGCAGAGGGTTTGTTTTTTTAAAACTTCTTTTCAACAGGTTATTGTGTGTTTTCTGGACTTTGAGGCCATGTTCTATTAGTATTGACATTTTGCCTGCATCTGTGGCTGGCATCTTCCTTTCTACAGTTTTGAAAATAAAACCAGGGTAGTGTCATATAAAGAATGTATATTATTTTGGGTTGTAATGGCCAAGTAAAGTTGCCCCTTGCATGAGCTCCATGACAAGGGAGATGCAAATACAGTGATTACAGTAAATTAATATTCGATTTTACTGGATTTGTCACTTCTGGCAAGACCAAGGGCTGTCTGCATGTGCCCACAAATTGCACCCTAGGCCCCAGAAAGTATGAAGCTGGGATTGGATGAGACAGCAGGGCCAAGAAGACAGTTGGCCATGCTACAGTTCAGCCTCCGTGAAAGCAGGTAAAAGATCAACTGAAGAACGAGCCTGAGACTGAATCTGGGGCATTAAATAGAATAAGAGGAGGAAAACCTTTTGCGAGTTCGAATTGATGTTATTTTTCTTTTTTCTTTGTCAGTCTTCTCCTTCTTAAATTGGATTGACAGTTTTGGAGAAAGAGACAACTACATAAGGCACAGTTAATTTTAAGTGCTTAGCATAAGTGCTTAGCATTAGTTCTAGAGGTGATTTCAAAGTTTGTAATTTGTACATTACAGTGCTAAAATCTAAGTGAATCTTTCATTTTTATTTTTTAAATAGTGGGGCATAAAAGGACAGAAAGAAGAGAAATAAACATAGATAGATAGATACCGGTAGGTAGGTAGGTAGGTAGGTAGGTAGGTAGGTAGGTAGATAGATAGATAGATAGATTTTGATTTTTTTAAAAAAACATTTAATTTTGGAGGAAAAGAAGGAAAGAAAGCTTGCTTTTTGTTTCTGCTTACTTTTTTCACTTTTTAATTCTACCCTTTGTTGTTTTGATTTTTTTCTATTCTTTTTGTTTTCATTGCTTTGTTTATTATTTGGCTGAATGCTGAAATATTCTTACTCTTAAAGCAGGGGTAGGAATCATGTGGCCCTTCCATGTTATGCAGTGCAACTCCCACCACCAACTAAGCATATCACCAATATGCTTTTCATTTTGTTTTACTTCTGTAAAATGAAATATATATTATGGGCTGTAAAGCTTAATATCACAGAGGAAGAAGAAAAAAAAGAAAAGAGGGGAAAAGAAGACAAACCTAAAAGTACGTTGTTGTGTCTAGAGACTTATCAGTGGTTTGATTAAGCAGAGCCTGACAATTCAAAACAAAGGACATTGTTTAAGCATGGACAACAACACTGCTCAGTGGTTAATAATTATATAGGATTTTTAAAGAGACTTTAAAGGCAGAATGACACTTAAGTATATTATATAGACCACATATAAGGATTTCTCTTTTTGATATCTACATTGTTTTTTCTGTACTTCTTCACCAGTTTTCTTAGATGTTCTCATTGTCTTTTTGAATTATTTTGTCTTCTGCCCCTTAATAGTTTTTTTAACTATTTTTTTCTCTATTTGAAATTAAGAGGAAATAATTTTTCTCTTTTTTTGAACATTGAAAAGGGGTATTTGCTCTTTAGTTATGAGAATGTGTTTTTGGGGGGATGTATAAGGGCTTTTTTCTTATCTAGGAGGAAAAGGCTGAACTGGGAAAAAGAAAAAATAAGAGAAGTTGTTCAAAAGTCTAAAATTTCATGAGAGTGTGAGAGAGAAGCAGCAAAGAAGAAAGCAGCTACAGAAATGTCTACAACAATATCAGACCCGAACTGTAAGGTGTTAGAGGAGATTCAGGCAATGCAAGTCAGATGTTGCAGATATTAAAAATGATATCAAATTGGAACTGAAACTAGAAATGAAAGAGGTAAAAATACCTAACCCAAATGTTGCTTGACATAAAACAAGTAACACAGAAGGTACAGCACTTAGAAAACAGAGAAAATAAAGCAAGAACAGAATTGGACAAAGATTATGGACATATGGTTGATGTTCTTTCTGAGGCAAGAGACAAAGAGCATTGTTTGAGGATTTGGGCTGAAAAGAAAATAAATGACAATACTTGTGAAATTGTCTTAACTGAGTTGGCACAATGTATGGAAAGAGATGAGGATGAAGAGCTGGATCAAATCTTTAGTACCAATTCAAAGATTGATAGGACAAAATGGCCTAGAGACGTTGTGGTACAGTCTTCCCTCCATATTCATGAGGGTTTGAGGCATCGAACCCTTGCAAAAGTGGAAAAATTGTGAATAACTCTGTTCCCCCTCCCATTCCTATGGGGCTGTCCCCTTCCTATACATAACAGAAGGGAATGGGTTGGGGGGAAGGCTCCCAAGAGCCTCCCTCCCCCTTCCCATGTATTTTGCCCCAGCGTGGAGAAAATGAATGGGAAAGGGCAAGTCTTCTGCACTGGGGCAAAATCCATGGGAAGGGAAGGGGGAAACTCCAGAGAAAAGGATCTTGGGAGCCTTCCCCCTCACTCATTTTGTTCCACTTTGCCTCGGTGTGAATTCTCCATGCTGGGGCAAAATGTGTTGGAAGGGAAGGGAGAAACTCCAGGAAAGGAAGGCTCATGGGAGTTTCCCCCCGACCCATTTCGCCTCAAAGAACTAGAGCTGGGCAAAATGCATAGGAATGTGGAGGGAAGACTGTATATTTCATCAGAAAATATATATGAGGTGAAGTCCTACAAATAAGCTATAAATTTAAAATGAGGATTGAAGAAAAGGAAGTCCTTATAATGAAAGATATCCCATCAAAAATCTTGGGGGAAAACAGAGAGATGATTTTATTATAAGAGTGAAACATCGGGAATCCCTTATAGATGGGAAAAAACAGAAATGATTTCTCTATATTATAAACAGAAAAGATATTATTAAAGGTAAGAGAATTCCATAGAAGATTTAGAAAAGATTGGGAGAAACAAACAAACGAACGAACAAAAAAACATAAGTGAAAAGAAACAAGAAGAAAATTTGAACAGTTCAGATCAAGACTGGTTGGATGGTAGAGAGGATGACAACGAAACAATACCCAAAGAATAGGGTGCCATAGCTAAAGACTCAAAACTTAACAGTACAAAAAGATAGAATTAAGCTATAGATATTGAAACATGAAAGACCTAAATGCACCCCAAAAGAAACTGAAAAAATACAAACATGAAATAATGAGTCTACAAGAAACTCACGTATATTATCCCATCGTAGTATGAAGGATTCTCAGCTTCAGCAGAAAAAGAAAAGAGAGATTGTAATGTATGCTAAAGTGACCTTCATGCTGGAGAAGATATTTGCAGACCCTTGGGGAAGATTTATAGGTGAACAAATACAATCTCAGAGAAAATCTTGTTTATAGATATTTACAGCCCAAATGAGAAAAAATCACAAGTGTTTGAAAAATTATGGGGAAAAAATTTTTGGAACTTCCTTTTGAAAACTATATTTTCATGTGAGATTTCATAGGAAAGGAGTGATATCACCAAATCAAGATTGAAATGTTTTGGTTTACCTGACTTTCTAAGAAAATTACCGAAGACCTTCGTAAACATGGTCAGCGCATATAGAATTAATTGATGCCTAGAAATTCAAATATGGCGATGCTGCAGAATTTACATATTTTTTGGAAAGCCATAAATCTTTGGCAAGAATTGACTTTTTTAAAAAATTTCCAAATCCCTGAGTAATCGCATTAAATGTGTAGAAAACTTGCCTAGAATATGGCCAGACCACAATCCAATTTCATTATGCCTGAAAGGAGAAAAACAGCCTTTATAATTGGGTATTAGATGAATCCCTCCTGAAGATACAAATGGTAGATAAAGCTGGAAGAGAAATCAATGAATACTTCAAAAACAACTTAAATGGTGAAGTGGAAATTAGAACAGTTTGGGATGTGGCCAAGGCAGTACTGAGTCCAACAGAAAGCACTGATTATTTTTTAAAAAAATAACATCAAAAGATCACAGATGAAATTATGAAAAAAAAACCCACACACTTGAAATCACCAAATAATCCAAAGACTCAAGAACAAGTCAAGATTTTGCAAACATAACTCTATGTTAGCAGTAGACAAAATGGGGGGAAAATGAAATTTAGATGACACAGAAATTTTGAATTGGCAAATAAAGCTGACAAATGGCGTTCCTATAAATTAAGAAAGAAAAAAGAGACAGATATTAAAAGTTCAGGAGGGAGGGTCTTCTAATCTTGGCTCCATGGTGGAAAACATGATTAATGGGGCACTGCAGAATCACACTGTCCAACAGTGTGTTCTTTGACAGAGGAAGTCCTTTCTGTCACAGCTAGGGTTACCTGATCCCCCAGCAACTGAAGAATCCTTGGAATTTCAGCATATTAATCTGCATGAGTGGCTGCCCAGGAATGGAGCAGAGGCCGTAGTGGCAAGACAAATTAAAGGAGACAGCCACTGTTGGACTGTGGGGGAGTTTTCTCTCCCCATTTATGAACAGTGCATCTTCACCGGGATCCCTTAATAAGAACACTCCATCAAAATAAAAAAAAGAAAGAAATAAGGAGCCAACATTATTACCGGTAAGTTGATTCCCTTATGTTTCCTTTTCCTTAACATGGACCTAGATTTAAAAAGACTCTCCCTATTTAAATTATGTGATAAAACCAATTTTATATGAAAATAAGAGTTAAAATGTTGTGAGGAGTGTTCTCTTTGAATTATTTTGATAAAAAATCTATTTTGGATTTTTTTTTCAACTTAAAATTGAATTGATTGAACTTTTAAAAGAACAACCGATTAAGTTATTCTTTGATGTGATATGGTACCTGGTACCATCTACTGGACATTGTTGGAATTAACTGTGGGACAGCTACATTTGGAATTTATTTAATAATACTAATCTCTAAAGGAGGAAAAGATAAAACCAGACCCAGGAATTTCTGACCTATTTCACTTACTCCTGAACTCTGACTGATTTTGGTCAAAAGACTTTTGAAAAAATCCTACAGATTGGTGTTTTTTTTAAATCCAAAAGACAATTAAGAAACAATTTATTGCATGTTGTTTACTACATCTCATATCTGAACAGATATAAAGAAAAGAAAGCAACATTAATTTTTCTCAACACTGAAAAAGTATTTGACAATTTAAATTGGGATTTCATGAAATGGTGCTAAAAAATACATTAAGGAGATAATTCTATAACATGGATCAGAACAATTTATAATCCGCAAACAGCCAAGATTCTAGTGAATGGAAATACAAAGACGTGCAAGATTAACAGAGGAATGGGACAAGGCTGTCTGCTCTCCCATTATTATTTATCTTGACCTTCAAAGTACTGAGGAAAATAAGGAGTGATCATGAAACTAAAGGATTGAAGATAAAAAAGGAAACTTTTAAATTAAAAGTATTCACAAATTTTGTGAACTCACAAATAAGTTGCTAATTATATTGGAGATGTTAAAAAGTATATTCCCACTAATAAAAGTGTTAGAAGAATTTGGTGAAGTAAAAGAATTTAAAATGAATAAGGAAAAAACAAAAATGCTAATAAAAAACACAATAAAGAAAAAATAAAACTGGAAAAAAGTCTGGGCTTTCAAATAGAAAAGAAAGCGAGATACTTGGGAGTAATAAGAAGACATCATCAATTTTTTGAGATAATTACAGTCAGCCCTCCGCATTTGCGAGTTTCATTTTTCTGGATTTGATTATTCACAGATTATTTGCTGTCACCTCTGCTGCTTCCCTGTGCCATTTTTAATAGGGACTACAACCCTTGTGAGACAGAAACTGCAAAGGAAGCTTGTAAGTCCCTCTTAAAAATGGTTCGGGGCAGCAGTGGAGGTGGCAGTGAGCCCCACCACCCACCCACTTTTGCCTTGTGAAGGAACCCGGATGCCTCAAAGGAATCCACGGTGAATTGAATATGGTGATCATACTTTTTTGGTGTGATAAATATGGTTTGGGAGGGCCTAGAGTTATTCACGGTTTCTCCACTTTCACAGGACTCCTGTGCCTCTAACCCTAGCGAATGTGGAGGGATGGCTGTATGAAAGAACAGGGAAAGACATAAAACAGGAGCTAGAAAGATGGACGAAACTCAAGACTCTCTCTATTAGAAAGAATTTCACCAACTAAAATGAATATCCTCACAAAAATGCTCTTTTGTTTTCAACTATTCCAATAATTAATAGTGAAGCTCCATTCAAAAAATGAGAGAGGTTTGTCTAAATTTGTAGGGCAAGGCAAAAAACTCAGGATATATTGGAGAGTGTTTCAAGATGAAAAAAAGTGAGGTGGCTTAGGACTGCTGGCCTTAAAACACCTTTACAGATTTCCACACAAGAAGCCTTCTACAGGACAGGGCAGAGGGGAGATACAAGATGGATGATCTATAGAGAATTACTATTAACAGAAAATCAACACAACAGTGTTAAATCACAAGAATTAAAATAATTAGGATGGGAGATCCAATGGTACAGATACAGACAACTGAAACAGAAATTCTTGATTGTAAGAAAAGTAATGGAAAAAGATAAAACAGGATTTGAAATAAAACTGCGCAAATGAAGACCACTTGGTTGCAGAAATGTACAAAATGTTGCTAACTCTAGAAATGGAATCTGAACAGATTAAAACCTGCATAAGATGGGCACAAGATATAGGGCATAATACAGAGTTAGACAAATGAGAAATATTATGGACAAAAGGGTTAAAAGATGTACTGTATTGTGATCTTAAAGAAAATGTCTATAGAATACTTGGATAGCATCTAACACCATCTAAAATATCTTAAATTTCTGAATATTCAGAATCTGCTGGAAATGTAAAGAACATGAAGGTATACTAATTCACATGTGGTGGACATGTACTAAAGCAAAATCCTTTTGGAAAGAATTCCAGGAATGGTTGCAAGAAATTTAAAAAACCAAAATTCATTAGAATCCACAATTAATGTTATTAGGGATGCTCAGGGAAGATACTTAACCATTTAATGTTACACTGCTGTAAGGGCAAGATAGGCACAAAAAAGTGCTGAAATACTCACCAAAGAATTTTGAAGATTAGAAGATTAGAAATTGCAGAAATGGACAAACTTTCTATGCTAATAAAGGGGAAATGGTGTAAAAATTTCAAGAAGACTGGGAAACTTTTTTTGATATTTTTTTAAAGGAAAAAGAAAGAATTAGGGAATTGGAGGGATTTGTTCTACAGATCATGGAACCAGAAAATAGTTAAGATATTACAATGTTATTTTATTTATATTAGAGATAAATTCAAGGAAGAAGAAAATATAGATGCTATACAATTTCAGTTAAGAAAGGAAGAAGTCAATAAGTTAAAAGTAATGCAGGATGGAATTGGGACAAGATTGTAGAAAATCAAATAACAATATATTAGTTAACATCAGAGTGATTTGGCTTATACATGTTCAAAAATGTGTTTTTTTATTTTTCATGATTTATAAATTTGTAGTTCAATATATGAAAATTTAATAAAAATTATGTTTAAATAGTTTTTTTTAGAAAAGGTATACTATTTTGGAGACTAGAGCTATAGATAGTAAATAAATGAACATTTAAATGAAATGAACATTTAAAATACTGCAGATAAATGTTTTTATCTGCAGTATTTTATCACTGCTGCTGCAAAATTGGTGAAGCTAATGTCAATGGCTACACAGGAGAACACTTACAATGTGACTTCAGCATTAAACATTTTTAAGTTTGCTGTTTTTGTACTGGCACACTCTGATATATGCAGCAAATATAACCATATGACTTAACCTGCAGTATAAATCAATGCAGATCCTGAAAAAGAAATGCTTCCACGAAAGAGTTAAGCAGAAGCAGGGTTCATTCAAAACATGTATAGTGTTAATCAACAGTTTCCCATGAGCCATCATCACTAGCAGTGTTTTAACTAACTGCACTTGTGGACAAGCACTGTCCTGTCATCTCTGACCTGCAGAGTCATTCCCCGTGCATCAACAGAACATTGAGAATTTGACATCTGGAACGTGCATGTCCCTAGCCCTGCCCTACTCTCTATATGCCCAAGGACTGACGCATGAAGGGGAGAAAAGCTTGGTTACAACCCCAAATACCAGGTTCTACAGAAGTCCACCAACTTCTGTGGATTGTCTACGGAATGATCTCTGAACAGATGCTGAGTTAACTCAGCTATTTTCTTTGAAATTATTTTGTATAACAATTGGCATTTCAAAGTGCTTAGTATTCTCCAGTAAGATACCATGGAAAAGGTTGATATCACTTGTTATTAGATGCATTTCTTGGAAAAAAAGAAATTAAGTAGATGCCAGACTGTTGTGTAACCTTCTCTTTATAAAGGAATGAGCAAGAAACAGTGCTGTAAGATATAAATATAAAATGACACCAAATGTTCAAAGCCTTCCATCTTGGACAGTGATCTACAGTGCATTATTTTTGTCGATAAACTACCTAATTACAATGCAGAGTTCCTCTGAATAATCACTACAAGGATATGCATGACTTGTACTTGAAATTTATATCAACCACTTACTCATCTCTCCACATTATCTGTATTCATTTAAGAAAACCCAAGTTTTTAACATTGCTTCATCTGCACTGCTGCTCCATCCATCATTTGTTTAGCTTTCCATATCTCGTATGTTTAGTGGAGCACTATTCAGGAATCATAACAGTTGTGAGATGCTTTATTTCAGGCAATACTGCTAAGGTTCTTTGACAACACCTACTAAAGCAGGCCTCAAAGTACGGCCATGCAGCTTATAGCCAACCTTGGATACTAAAGCAACAGTGCCAGGCTCTTTGTCTTCCATGGGAACATGGAACAAAGCTTCATGTTCATAGGGGTCAAATCTGGCTCCAAGGGGATTCAGTTTAATCAAGCCATGTTTTTTGAACACTTTCTGTATTTGAGCTTCTGTCATGGCAAGACCCTCATAAAGGTTCTTCAGATGAGGATTTTCATCCTTGAGTTCCTCTTTGGGAACTGACTCAGTCGCTTTTTCCAGAACATCAGCAACTTCCAGTAAGTCCTTGCAGAAACTCTGAATTCCTAAAATGGAAAATCACAATAAAATTTCAGTCAATTTACACTGTAAAGACACACTAACATTTTAAATGACAGTAAGATGAAACCATCATTCCAGATTTGCTTCTGGGATTTAAAATTAAAGAAGATGAAGATCTGGGTCAAGATGCAGCTGTGGTTACAGTCAGGGTACAGGCAGTGATGGCAAAAACAAGTTGATGGCAGCAAGGAAATATTTTAATAATAGTAATAAAAAGATGGGGAGGAGAATTTGCCAGCCCCAACTATCTAATTTTCAGATGCCTGGCTTTCAGATATACTTTAGACCAGGAGTGAACAACTGTGGTAGATCTAGGGAGCACCGGTGGGGGAGCACCCCCCCCCCAAAAAAAAAAAAGAATTAAGTTGTCAGAAGTCCAAGCCTTGTTTGGGAAACAGTTTTTTTTAAAATATCCAACAGTGTAAGGGGTCCTTCAACATACTTTAAAGGTGATTTGCCCCTCCTGGAGACTACCACGGGGCAACTTGGAGGGGTTGAGGACCACAAAAACAGTCTTGGAGACATACAAAGTCCCAGTGCCACATTCTGAGTAACCTGCATAATACCAGTTTCATTGAATTACTCTGTCTGGATTTAACTCAATGTGTGTACAAAAGTGGAGCATAACATTTATAACTGGAGTTATTACCAACAGCCCAGACTTCTTCAAACTGACATTTAACCCCACCACATAATGGGAGTTATTATCCACATAATGAAATTATGCTCATTTTTCCTTCCCTCTCCAACACACAGATGCTAACTCTCTCCTATACATTTGACTCCATATAAGAACGGAATGTTTGGCAGGTGCAATTTGTTAGGAATGTAAAGGTTTATCTCCTTGAATTGTTTTTTATAGTGACTTAAGAAAAAGGAACAGTTTTCCTCTCATCTAGCCTCTTCTCTCATGTTTACAAAATGTAAACAAAATAAAATTATAGATATACCCACCAACTGCAAATATGACTTAGAACTCTTGGCCTGCTCAAAGCAGCACAGTAGCATAATTTTTCAGTTTCGTTGTTTCAGTTTTCACTTAGGCTTATAATGATGCTTTAATTCACTTAGGCTTATAATGATGCTTTAATTGTGGTAGCAACAAGCAAGTCCTACACCTACCATATAACTTTGCTTCTTCTACCAATTTCTGTGTTCTTTGCCGCAGATTTTCAGCATCTGCAAGGGCACGTTTATACTTGTCCTGAAAAAGAAAAACAAACAGTGGCAATCTAAGATTAGATGCCATGTGTTAAGCAGGTAGGCAAAACACACTATCCTATAACTGCTTCTGGTTCAACCTAAAGCAACTGTCTCCTCACTGTCCATTGATCTACTCAATTTCTGAAGAGTACAAGTAACACATGGTGGAGGAGAAACACTAGTTAAAAGCAGGATACAATGCAAAAAACATCTAGAATTTGCTGTTCTGTTAAAACCTACAACCATCTGCCACCTTTAGGACTGGTTTGTTTTACTCTAAGCTTTTCTAACTCGAGCTTTGCAGTATGAACACATAATATAAGCAGCTGTTCAGCCCATTTTGCTAAACAATGATACACTAATTTTTTGTGGCATACTGATCAATTTACATGAATACAGGAAGAAAATCAGAATTTTCTTTGGAAGCCAAGCCTATTTATTAATACATTAATTCACAAGAGTAACCACGACATCCCTTCACACAATGAGGAGCTTCAACTTCAACTGATTAACTGGGGTAACAGTGGACCACACGTAAAGACTTCAGGATACTCTCAACTGATTTATATACTATATTTTTAAATATCTTTCCTGTGCTGATACTATCACTTCAAGTACTGATTTCTTAATCAATTATCAAAAAGTTATTTGAGCATTCCTATCCACTAAAGTTAGAGCTGAGCAACTTGTCTCCACATTTTATAAAGGTAAGAGCAGTTCAGTGTCTGGACAGCGACAAGTTGCCTGCTCCCACACTAGTTAGCTTAAGTGAACAAGCAGACAAACCAAAATGATCCCTACAGTAATTTCTTTTAATTGTTCTTCCAGTTTGGTCTTTTCCTCCATTGATAGCTTTGTGGCAGAGTCAGAATCAGGTTTTTGTTCAACATGGTTCTGGTTTGCATCCTCATCCAAGTTTGGTCCAGTGCTTTTTTCCTGTGTCACTGTGCAGAGCAGTTGAGAAGTCCTGAAAGAAAGTAAGGTCCAATAGCATTGAAGCAACTTTCTGAGAGTAAAAGGGAGAAACTGGATCTAATCTCATTAAGAAAACAGAATATCCTGTGCCAAACAACCATTTAGCATATTGCTTAAAAGAATATGCTTTAGAACTGCTGCAAATTTGTCAATATATCCTTGCAATCTGGAAGGAAACTTCACTAAACCAACTACTGATTGGCACGCAGCAGAAACCTATGCTGCTGGTTAGAGATTAATTCTGGTGAAAGGCCAGCTCTATTCCATTCCTCGACACCCAGGAAAGACTAAACGGGGGTTCAAGAGGGTCAGTCCAATGTTACACTTACATAAATTAGGCACACTGAAATCAAGTCCAAACAGGGCAAACACTGGACTTATTACCCACAACAGCTCCCATCAGTAAAATCATTTGTATTCACTGATGTTTAGGACAACTAGATTGCTGGATTTATGTTCACTGTAGATATATTTCTGAATATATATATATAGATAGATAGATTTTTATTTGGTTTTATACATAATCATCAATAGGTACACAAATGTTTTCCAACAGATTTATGGTAAAGACTTTGATGATTGTTGGTGAACTGAGTGACTGTAGTAATTTTATGCTTCAAGGACACCGTTCTACTTCACTGTCCATGCTCATGAGAAACCCATCTGAATTTTAAATAAAGATGCTTTGAATTAACAAGATGTATTACATATACATATACATATACATATGAATGAACAAGATATACTTACTACTGAAACATCTTCCTTAGGATCAATCACTGCAGTTTTAATAACTTTAAAAACATAAATCGGGGGGGGGGGTACCTAGAGGACCATATGCAGGGTCATATGCAAGCTTTCTGCTCATCCCGCTATAGGAAGACCCCATTTCAACTATATCTTTTTTTACATTATTGTCTTACTGTATTTTAATTTATTTATAAGCCATCAATGCCCTGAAAGACAGGTTGTAAATTTGTGTCCTTACCTTTTCATCCTTTTATCATCTGTCAGGTCATTTATACCATCTAGATCAGACTAAAGTAACATATTCTTTGGAGAGTGCTTAGAAACATTAACTGATGAAAAATGTAACAGTCAAGAATGAAGATGGGCTGGCTTCATTAAGTGAAAAATCTTCACATTATTCTGTCTGCACCGGCTATTGGTTTGTTTCTGAGTCAATTTGAAATCCTAATTTTAATTTTTCCAGCTGTAAATAATCTGAGAACCTGAAAGACCATCATCCTATGCGTGCCTACCACTACTCTCAGATCACTCTCGAGGACACTCCCTCCATGTTCTAACATCTTCAGAACTGAAATAGGTAGCTCCATGAAACAGGGCTTTTCTGATAGACAAAGAATCTGAGCACAAGCAGGATTATAATACTTCCAAAAGAGTATACCTAACTTAATCACTGCTTGGCTGTTCATGAGCTATGAAAACTTGGTAATCTACGAAGTGACTGGCAGCCCTTTGCCTCCAGAGATAGAAAAAAGCACTTAATTCTAAATCACCCCACATAAAACCTAATACCATCCCTCCTCAAGCTGATTCTTTGAGCCTGCAGTCTCCACCTTGGAACCACAGCCTAACTACAGATCTTATAGTTTTTACATCCAGCCGGGATGGTGTCTGGACTTTTCCACATCCCCATGACTCTAATACCTAACCTGCTTAAGAGTACTAAAGGACTCACCATTTCACTGAACTATGTTATAATCACTGAAGCTGATCTTATCTCAGACCATGGAAAGAGTTTTGGCAGATGAAAGATAAGAACAAAGCATAGATTCAGTAGGTCAAAAAATAAGCTGTCCAGGAATAAGAAGAAAAACAGCTTTTATGCTATACTGCGTTTCGCTGATTTTATGCAATTTTAAGGCTTTGAGGAGATTTTAATGATTTTTACATTATAATTAGTGTTTTGCTGCCGAATTCTAACAGCAAATCTCAAGCCATTTAGAATTGCAAAAGTAAAGTACCAGCAACACCAGAAGGACAACATTCAAAAACTTCAAGCTTTTTTTCTCCAATGGGAGCAGTTAATATTTTCACCTGCAAGTGGCCAAATTTATGAACTGGCACGTGTGAACCAAAGCCCTTAAAACAACAGAAAGCTTGGCAGTTAAGGCAGATCTGCAACGTTCTGTCTAATGAAACATAGCAAGTCGAGACAGAAAAGCAAGTGGGAAAGGCTGGAGTAAAGAGCTGTTCATAACCGGGCTCATGATTATTCCAGTAGAGTCAGTTTTGACATCAAATGGAGTAAGGAAGCTGGATATCCTGGCAGCGCAGAAAGTCTTGATGCCACAGAGAAGGAGAGGTGCCTGTAGACTCTTCTGCCTCAGGCAGAGGCAACTGCTAGCTTGCCCTGTGTTGGTTCCTGGGGGAAGGGGAGAGCACACTACCTGATGCTTAACTTCAGGCAAGGAAACGTCTTGGGGCGGTCCTGTTCAGGACACACCGCTTGTGAAACCAGGAAACTTGATCCCCTATCGGATTTCCCAAAGCCACGAATCGAAACAGCGGAATTGCTTTTTTGAAGAGACGGGACACACGGCTCTCAAGGACTTCGCACTGACTTATGGGGCCAGGCAGAACACTTCTATGAGAGCGGCTGCGCGTGTGTATCCCCCGCTCAACCCAGGAAAGCATTTTATAGCTGGGATCAGATCCCCCGCTTTGGGGTCATTCTGCACACCGTCCTGAGTCCTACCAAGAGGCTGAGCGGAAAGGGGGAAATGGGCGGAAAGGGGGCGCGAGAAGAGAATCACCCCTCCCCCAGGTGTCCCCTCCTAAGACCACGCAGGGGAGACAGGAAAGGTCATATATTCTCTCTCTCTCTCTCTCTCTCACTAAGATGAAAAGGCTTCTAGAAAGGGATCCTGGACCAGTTTATGAAACCTTTTTCTTAACTAACCGCACGGAACGCGGGCTCCTTTCTCCACCTCCCGCCCACCGCCCGAAGTCCCTCGCTGTAAAATGGCAAAGGCCACCGGCGGCCTTTCCCCACAGGCCCGCCGAGCAGCCAGCCTTCCTCCTCCCAGCCTTCGTACTGCTCGGCGCCGCTCAGCTCTCCCACGTGGAGGGGGCCGTCCTCCGCCTTACCTCCGCGGAGGTCCCGGGAAGAGAAAGACGTTTCGCCCGGCCAGCCCCGCCAGCCGCCGCACGCCCCGCACGGCCGCCGCCATAGCGCCACTTTCAACTGCTGCCCCCTTAACGCTCAACGGAAGCGGCCTCCACCCAATCAGCAGGCAGGTCGGGCGACCCGGGAGGAGGAAGCAACCAATCAGCAGCACCGCTGGGAGGAGGGACGTGCGCTGAGAGGAGTATCGGCTTCTGGGCCTGAGCTTGCAGTTCCGAGAGGGCTCGAGCTCCTTCCCGCAGCTTCAGAGCTTAACCGGGCCGGCGCAGGCGCAGCCGGCTATATTCAGGAGGGAAAGTGCGCAGGCGCGAGGAAGTCGAGGGACGTGGCCGGTGACTTAATGGCCGTGTGGGCTCCTGCAGAAGTAGAAATCTCAGGTTCCATAGTCTATGTTTTCTCCTTTGAGACAGAAGTGACAGCTGCGGGTGGAAAACAACGGAGGAATCATAAAAAAGGGAAGGCAGGTGTATAGGAAAAATCAAGCAGGATCTTTCGTCTTAAGAAAGACTTATTTTTAGTATGAGCTTTCGGGGATTTAATCCAGTTCCTCGTCTGCACTGATGGAATACAGTGTTTAAATCACAGGTGCTTAAGCGCAGTCAGTAGTGCGAGGTGGGATCAGATTGTAATGGCAGAGGGCGTTTCTGCACTAGGCTGTTATAGTGCTATGATTCCGCTTTCAACGTCCTGTGGAGTTCTGGGATTTGTAGTTTACTGAGGCCCAAGAGCTCTCTGGCCGAGCGTTCTAAATACCCCTCCCTAAACTACAAACCCATAGGATGTTGAAAGTGGAATCATAGCACTATAACAGTCTAGTGCAGAAAGGCCCATACACTTTGAAGCTAACACTGAACCAGCTGTAAGTAAAGGATTGTGGAAGAATGTGGAGTTTTCTTTCTCTCTGCAGAGGTGTTTCTTGGTTCCAGCCACTCCTTTGCTTCTCGTCTTTGAAACCTGCTGTTCCAGAATATCTCTGAAGCAGCTAGTTGGACCAAAGAAATGGATGCAGGTTTCATGTTTGTTTGTTTGCTTGAAGTTGTAAACAGTAGGTCTTTCTCAGGCAAGAACAGTTGTTGGGAAAACCTCTTGTGGTGGTGATACACACTGTATTTGTTCCTGTATTTGTTCCTGCTGGCAGCCTCGGTTGCCATACACCTTCCTTCTTGTCCAACAGTAGTTGTATTGATGTTCAAAGTAGCAAGGACCTTTGTTTCAGATTTTGTGGAAGGGTAACACTTGAGGGCTCTAGCAAATATTTGCAAATCATAACATTCCGAGTATGACATTCTGGACTGATGAGAAGCCAACATGCAGGAAACAGAGTGAGCCAGCAAGGTGTGGGAACAAGTCCTGCAGAAGTGTCTCATCAGGTTACGTGCTTAGCTGTCACTGATGAGAACAATTTTATGGGTCAAGATAGTGTTTATAACTGGAGCCACATTGTATTCTTATGCTAAAATAAAAGTGCCAACCTTCAAGTTCAAACAAAAACAAACTCCTGCTGTTCTGAATTCCGAAGTGCTGCATATGAAGCTTCTCCTGCCCTGTTATTCTTCCTGCACCTCGTAGTAGTCACTTTTTTGGAAAAGGGACTTCTTATGGAATCCTTTGTCCAGCAGAATGACCAGAGGGTCTATAATGTTGAGGGACGTCTATCAGAAAATGACTGGAGGTACTGTAGGTCAGAGTTCCTCAACCTTTCAGTTATTTGGCACTTCAGTTCTCAGAATCCCTGAGGATTGGCCATGATGACTGGGCCTTCTGGAAACTGAAGTCCACAGGAAAATTAGTGCTATAGGTAAACTGAAACTGATTAAAATTAGTTAATGAGATTCTAAAACCAAAAATCTAAGACTCACACCTCTCAGGACTCCTTAGTATCCATGTCAAGTTTTAGACATTTATGCTTCATTGATGTTGTTTGCATGGAATTTAGGAGTGCACAACTTAAAGACCACAATGTTTTCTACACCTCGTGGGATCCTTTCTTCACCATATTTTCTTTTCTAGAAAGAGTCTCGAGGCCCTGTATCTTTAACAGCTGCAGGAGATGCAGATACTCAACAGGCATAGGTTTCTCAGGAATGGGGATTCCACAAAGATTAATATCTTAGTTGAAGCATCTAAAATTACCTATGCTCAGCCTCATGCGTGCACCCCATCTACAAAACTGGAACTATCACTCTGACTTGACTCTGTGGTTATTGTGGCTTTAAGGACTATTGAGTTTGTAGAAGAGAAGTGCTATGCCTACTCAAAAAGCACTTTTAAAGGGAATGGCTTTTAAAACTCTGAACAAGTGGACACCTTTGACAGGAAATTACCTTAAATAAAAGTCAATGAGTGGTGAAACTCCATCCATATCTCTTCAGAAGTTCAGTGTGGCTTGTCCTGTGTAACTGGATATAGAACGAATTGCAGCCTGAAAGACAAATAGAAAGACACCCCTCTCCTGCTTCAAATTGCAGGTAAAATTCAAAATTCAATTTAATTTTTTAAAAAGATGCCTATCTCTAACAAAGGAGTAGAGAGAGTGTGGTGTATGGGGTATGCATGCCCCCCTCCAACATTCCCAATTTATTTAGTTTGCAAACAGTGCTTCAGTTTCTCTATATCCCCATGCTCCCTGGAGTATTTTAAACCCAACAGAGATCCTTTTCAAACTGGAAATAATCCTTTTTGGAACAAAAAGCACAAGAGTGCCCCAAAACATAGCAAAATGTTTCCCCATGGACCTAGGAAGTATAAGGGTAAGGAAAGAAAGAAAATTTAAAAGTTTAAAAATTTAAAGACTGGTATGTGGTTGAGGCAGCCCTCCAAGGTTCGGGGGGTGGGTGGTAATGTGGCCCCTCAACCTCTCTCTTCAGTTGCCTGCCCATGCTGTAACACATCCTAAGCTGTTCTAGCATTCACAGGTGGAGACTGTCACTTTAACCCAGGGGTGGGAATCATCTGGCCCTCCAGATGTTGTTGAACTGTAACTTCTGTCACCTCTCTCCATTAATTATGCTGGGAAAGGCTGATTGCATGTCTAAGTCTAACACCATCTGATGATTTCTACCCTTGGTTTTGTACCAAAGCCATTTACCATGGCTATACACGGTGTGTGTACATGCAGGGTTGGCTCTACACTTTTTAAGCTCCCAACATGGGCTCTGAACCTATTTGTCTAATGTCACCCAATGAATTTCTGTGGCTCAGCAGATTTGAACTCTGGTTTCCTGGAGGTCTAGTTCAACACTACACCATACTAACTCCCTACAAATATGAAATTAAAAAAATCAATTAAATTTTTGTCACATAAAATATGACAAAAGAAATTTAATTGCCCCTCAGTATTAAGTATGGAGACTCTAGCCCTGAGAGGCCCAAACTATGTTAACTATTAACAGACTTAGATGAACAGAAAAGTCTTTTCTTAGTACCAAAAGACTACAGGGATGGTGCTAGATGCAGATGAATAGGAAGGCTATTCTGTAACTGGGGTGCCACTACCAGAACAGCCCTTGACCCAGTGCTCACATGCTTCACTTCCTTTGATAGATAAACTTGCAGTAGGACTTCTTGGAAGGAAATGTGAAGAAGGGCTTAATTATTAGCCTCTGTCGCTAGAGTAAAGCAAACTAATCACAGTATTTGGAATGCTGGGGGGTGGGGTGGGTCTTTGAAGGAAGGAATATAAAACTAGAAGCTTGTCTATTGAACAGTCAGATGGGCCAATTAGAAACAGAGAAAGGGACAAGAACAAGAATGGATGAAATCTTGAGAAGAAGAGTTGGAGACAGAGGGCTGATGAAGACCAGATAGGAACCTTGGTTCGATAGGAGCTGAAAGTGGGGGAGTTTAGAGGAAAGTGTTACTTTCTTTCAACTAAGCTAAGACATTGTCTATTGAGCCAATGTTAGCTAAATGCTTAACGTTTATTGTACAATAAATCATTATTTTCTGCACCTCTGTGTATATGTGTTTGTGTGTGCATGTCTCTGTGTGTATGTGTATGTATGCATGTACATATGTATGTATGTAAGAATTGATAAGAACTGGTCACACATTGCCAAACTAAACCCGACACTAAACATATCTGCTCGCCCAGTGTAGTGGCCACTTTGGGGCTGGAGTACCTGATCCAGGGATGGATCTTAAGGGTAAAAAGGCAAGGTGGAACCCAAACGCTAGAACTGCAGGGCCAACCTAGAGAAGTGCTCTGTCACAGGAAGATATAGGTTTTTCAGGCAACTTGGCCCGAACCTGTTTAAACCCTTACATTTAATTCAGGCAGAAATAAACTGTCCCACTGGGGGAGTATAGGCGAGGCCTGAAACTAACTTAATGGCTTGTTAGGTCAAGCTAACTCCATTCAGGAAGGTCCTTTACTAGGTTTCTTCTCTCCAGCAGTTTCCTTCGTCCTCCCCAGAAAGTGTCTGCTTTCCTCTCTTTCTCCTCCATCTTCTTCCATTTCTCTGCTCCTGTTCTCATTTCTTCCAATGTTCCTGTGCCCAGGTACCTTAAACTTACCTGCCAGATGGCCACAGTTACTCAACTTGTTTTCCCTCAGTTGGACTCTGGGTGGCCCCCTGAAAGATTACTGGATCTGGGTGCTGCCATTTGCCACAGGCCTGTCCGGACTAGGTCCATAGCTGCCTTGTTCAACCCCCATGAGTCCTAGTGATTGGTCATACCTAGACACAAATGCATAGTGCTCCTACATGCATACACTACACCAAATAGATTTTTTGTTCTATCCTGACTCAAATTTAAAGATAAATCATGATTTTCTGTTCTAAGCTTGGTCATAAGCTCGTTACACTTTTTTTTCCTGCAATGGAAGAAATTGGAGAGATACTCGCTAAGTTTTCAACTCACCATGTTTTTTGTGATTTCCAAACTTGGGGAACTTTGATTTGTTTAGAAACCAAAACTTATTCATATCAAGCAAATTTAAAAGAAAGCAAGTTCCCAAGTTCAGATCCAAAGAGGAGCGATTAATAATTTGATTTTCAATCTTGTGGCTGTAAAACAGAGAGGGTGGGAAGAATGTTACCCTAAGAGGTGAGGGATGTTGGGGTCCACCTGCAATGCTAGTGTCTCCTTAGAATTTGGGAGAATTACAGCTCAAAGGAGGTGTCCAAGAGTAGGGTAGCTGTAGGATCTTTTCACTTATGTATACCAGTACCAACTGTAGAGAGGACTCCAGATAAAGTTAAACAAAATGTTTTATTTTAATCGACAAATACGCGAGAATCAGATGTTCTTAAGAACTATACATGGCTATCGGAAAATGAAGCGAGACGGGTTGAATAGAGAGAGATTAAGGGTAGAAAGAGTGGCAGTTACCAGTCTTGAAGAAGAAGATTGCAGCATAACCATGTCCAATATTTTTGAAAGCTTTTTTTGCTTCAGGTGCATGATTTTTATCTGGACTGAACTTCAGAGCAAGCTTTCGATAAGCTCTCTTTAAGCCTTCTCCACTAATGAAGAAGATTTTGTCATGGAATGAAGATTTTTTTATTGATCATTTCAGAGAAAATGAGGGTGAACTGACAATTTGGGGGTTTTGAACTTGCAGTTTAGATGTTTATTCTTTCTGTTATCATGTGAATTGTACTATGAAAATAATGGGTGACTTTAATTTGTTGCCATACTGAAATATATAATAAATATATATGAAATGAGTAAGTAAGAGCTAGGAAAAAGAATGATTTTACTATGAATGTTTAAATATTTTATTTTGATACTTACGAATTATTAATGTTGAGGTGTAATAACTAAGTAATTAAGTTGGGGGAAAAGGGTACTTACTAATTTAGTATTAATATTAACAATCCATTTATGACCACAAGTATAGATTGATTTAGACTGATTTATGATTTATTACAGAACTAATTCTAGGTAACAGATATTAAACTTAATTATAATTTGTGACTTAACTGGATTAGTAGTTGCTGTTGGATTACTATTTTTGTATAGCTTGTTGTTTGTTAGTTTAGTTTGATATTTGTAGTTCTGTTTTTTATTAGTAATGTTCTTTAGTTTAATTTTATAGTTAATTATTATGTGTTATTTTGTTTTGTTGTTATTTTGTCTTTTTTTTTATATATGCCTTTCTTTTTTATGTGCTTTCTTTTGTTCTGTTTTTGTGTTTGTAATCAATAAAAAAAAGCCTCCACTGACATCTGGGCATACTTCAAGGACTTCATAATAACTTGTACATTTCTCTTTATCAGACTTTTGCTTTTTCTGGGCCCTTGGCAAGAGATCTATGACATCCATGTCCGCATGTCTGAATGGTTCATCAAAGATGGGCATTAGGCAAAGCTTTGCTTTGGTCTTGTTTCTGCAGGGACCTAGTCCTTGACAGGTGTCATACAGTTCACAGTTCTGCGTTATTTGTTGCCTCACATCTGGCCAGTAGCTTTATACAGTGGGCAGTTTATTTAATTTCTAAATGCCCTCCAATTTCTAAATGCTATTTCCAATAGTTTTGCTCTATACTTGGTTGGCACAATTAGAGGTCTTTGCTTTTTCCCTTGCCTGTTATGATGATGCTTTAGAGACTCTCAATATAACTTGTCGTGCACCACTGTAAATCCATCTGGATGATCTTTTAGCAACTCAGGGGGATTTGAATTCGCCATTGCAGACAAAGGCTTTAGGCTGTCATCCAGACTTTGTTCATTTACAAACTCTGATGAGGTTTGTTCATTAAATGCACTGATCCAAATCAAATCCCCTTCCACATTTGGTGCATCAAGCTCATTATTACTATCTGCTAGGGCAGGAGTTTCCCCACTAGGCTTCTCCTCTCTTATCATCTCAGGCTGAGTAAGTTGTTCCTGCAGTGTCTGGTGGCAGGTAGTTACACAGACCTGCTTGGCCAGATTGTTTCCAATTAAGCATGGGGCTGGGATATCAGTGCACACAGTTACTTTTCAATTCCTTGTCCAATGTTTGTACAAAAGGGGCAACACTGCAGTTGGCATGTAAAAAGTTGGTTGTCCCAACCCTTTCAGAAGTACTTTCTTTTGTGATACAAAGTTTTCTGATGGTATTAAATGAGGCTGAAACATGCAAATTTGGGAATCTGTATCTCTCAATTCCCAAATAGTCTTGTCTAGGACCTCTAATTTTTCCCCATAGTCTCCAGCCCAATCTGTATTCAAACTGACCCACATACAATGGTTGGTATTCTAAGGAACTAAACTTCTCTCATCTTGCCCACTAGGTGCTAGACTGCCATTTTTCTCAGACCTTCCCTAGTGAGATGGCTGCCAGCCCATGTTATTTTTTTTTCCTTTCATAAATGCGAGGTTTTGGGTCTCCTCGTATTGTCACTAAATGATCCATAATCCCAGCGGCAATCTGGCCCGATGCAGGGCTTTTATCCTGTACTAACCAACTATACTCTGAAGGTTAAATATTATAAAATTATTCAAGGCATATCAGGTTTTGAAACTGCCCCATGGTTTTTACATTACAGCCTGTCATCCATCCATTTAGCAATTGAACTAATCTACACACCAGCTGAGCATAAGTTTCCTTAGGTTTGTTTCTCAGACTGCAAAATTATTTTCTATAGTATTCAGCAGTTAGCCCGAATCTCTGTTTTACTCTTTCTTTAAATAAGTTATAATCTTGAGATTCTGATGCATCCAACTGCTTGCATATCTTTGCCAGGACTTGATATAACTCATTCTTTCCTCAGGCCTAACACTTTATTCTTCACAAGCCCTCTCAAAGCTAGGTTAAAAAAAAAAAAGATTCCACATTATCTCCCTTATAATATTTGGGAAATCTCTTCATGGCAGTTTGAGTGGCCAGGCTCATTCTCTGAATATTTCCTGAGGAGCTGGCTCTCATTTCTATCTCTTTTAATTTTAACTGGTACAATTCCAATTCACGAGCCCGTTGTCGCTCTTTTTTCCCTGAGACCCTGTTTTTCTTTTTCTCTGTCTTTTCCAGTTTTCTTTCTCTTAAAGCCCTTTGTTCTTCAAGTTCACTTTCTCTTAAGGCCCTTTGTTGTTCCAGTTCCAGAGCCTCTAGGTCCTTTTCATGTTGCATCTGTTCTTCTCTTAATTCCAATTCTTGTAAGGCTAATTTCATTTTCTGTGTTTCCACACTGTCTGCAGAAGCAGGTGTGGCTGTTTCAATGAAGGGTTATTCTCCTTCAGGGTTCTCCATTATGGCCTTTGCCTTTGCCTAGGAGACATAAAAATTAGTATTTCCCTACAAACACCCACAACTTTTACCTCAGGAAATATCCAAATTAATTTTTACTTCACAGCCTGTCCGTTTTAACCAGAGGAAGGAGTTTTAGGCAGTATTTGTGTGTAGTTTCCAGAACGTAAAGATTTCACTTCAGTCCCCATATACTAGCCAACTATTACCTCAAGGATTCTTTTAAAACTACTTCAGCTTTATAGTGAGACTCTTTCAGTGTTCCAAAAATTCCCGTACAAACTACCTTAAAACATTTACCCCAGAGAATCTTTTAGGTGACTCAAACACCTGCACACTTAAATAAATTTCTGAATTCCTTCTCTGAATCAGGGAAATCGAGGCTAGATCTCTAAATCCCCACTGGATTTCCAAGATCCCCACTGGATTTAACATTTCAGTACTGGGTCTTTCAGATCCCACTACCACCACCACAAGTCTGCTTTTCTTCTTACAGACAGAAGTGGCAGCTTCCCTCCCAGTTTGCTATAGCACCTTGCCCTCCACCGCCTTATACAGCTCTGCTTTTCTCTTAAAATCACCACCTTAGTGTATAAAGGGTAAAGCTTCACAGTTGCTATTCAGTATGATTTATTGATCTGTGGTAGCGTGTTACTAATGAAAAATACTGTTAGAATTTATAAAAATATAATGTAATCTTTAGGAAAATAACAAACAGAGAAAAGGTAGTGGTTGTCATAGCTAATTCCAAGCAATATAGAACCTCAAAAGGTGTTTATCCAGTTTCTTATAGCTTCACTCAATATACAGGCACAAAACTTTCATACGCCCACAGGCCTTTGACTTCTGTTTTGCTCCAAGACTTAATTCCAAATGCCAAGAGCCTGAAGTGGTGAACTGATTAGCATAAACCCATCAGAATTGGTGTCTTCAGCATAATCATATCCGAACGTTCATGACCCTGAACATGTCTCTGGTCAGTGTGATTCTGATCATGTTCTCCAGTCATTAATAATGTTCAATTTATGAAAATCTCATATTTTGTAGGAGGGGTGGTAGGGTATAGTAAGAAGGGCATGAGATCTAGGCGCATTTACTCTTGCTCACTATGTCTGAGCTGAGGCCCTCTCTATTCTGGTAGTTTTGATCACATACTTCGGGTGGATAATGCAGGAAGTGAGGACTGATAGAAAAAGCCAAAGGCATTGGACTAATTCCAGTTATCCCATTCTTTCCTTCCAGAAGTCAGTTGTCTAGTGGGAAATAACGCAGTGGAAGCTGGTTACTCCATTTTCACTGGAGCAATGAATGTGGTCTGAACCAGAAAGGTGCTATCCAGGGTGCTGAATCCATCCTGCAAATAGGTTGATCATGTTGGATACCTCCTTAAGTTTTGATGATAACCTGGAGCAGATTAACTGGCTCTTTGAAATCAGAACCAGGAGCCTCTACTTCAACAAGGGACGTAGCCTTGCTCTCAAACATGTGAGTTAGGACAGATGTACTTAAGCGCCATACTGTCTTGACAATCTGTCTTGCTTTAGTGTGTCAGCTCTTAAGGGTCTGGCATGACTACATTTAATACGATGTGATCTCCAAGTAATTACTTTGTATCTCTCAGTTATGAACGTGCCTTATTGTGCCGCTGTTGCCTTCTCACTGTGTCCTACCTGGGAACATGTCATCCATGATGCACAAGTGCTACTTGAAGTTGAGGTGAAGGAGAAGTTTCCTGGAAGTACCTTGACCAAGTTTGTAGTGCTGCATGGTGACAGAGCTATTTCACTAACTCTTTATAAATCACTTTTGTTTGATACTTTAACTTAGTACTTCAACACAGGAAAGTGCAACTATTTCCATAATGTGAATTGGGATTGCCTTGGAAAAACAGACTAATTTGAGCCTAATAAGGAGGTGAGGACTGAATCAGGGCTTTGGAATTTCTAACTCTCTCACAACAGCTATCAGGCTTTGTTGTTGTTGTTGTTGTTGTTGTTGTTGTGTGCTTTCAAGTAATTTCTGGCTTACAGTGACTGTAAGGTGAACCTCTCTTGGCAAGATTTGTTCAGAGAGTTTGCCTCTGTCACTCTCTGAGGTTGAGAGAATATGACTTTCCTAAGGTCACCCATTGGGTTTGCATGGCCTAGCGGGAATTTGAACCCTGGTCTTGAGAGTCACAGTCCAATGCTCAAACCACTACACCCTTCTGGCTCTCCTATAGTGCATCACTTCACCTGTATTCCATCTTTTGATCTCTTCGCACCCACCTTTCTCACCTTTGGAGGGGAAAGTGACCTGGGCTGGGCACTGCTGCGGACAGGATGCTGAAGGTGAGAATGATCTCAGTCTTGTTGCACTGCTTGTTTTCGGCTTGGACGCTGGAGTCCTGTAGCAGTTCCTGCATTACTTACCTCTCAAGGTTGCTGCGGTGACAAGGATAGGGGGAAAACACCATGTGTGTCAACCCCCAGCCCTTTCGTGGAAGAGAGGGGGAACGAGACGGAAACGTGGTCAAAACCCGGAGCTTCGGGGGAGCTGAGGAGCGCCCCTACGCCGTCCCTCAAAGTGGCAGAATACCGCAAAACTGTCACGATTTCCACACTAGAGTGTTAAAAGAGTGCTACGATCCCACTTTCGACATCCTATGGAAGCCCGGGGTTTGCAGTTTAGGGAGGGGCCTCAGGCTTCCATAGGATGTCGAAAGTGGGATCGTAGCCCTCTTAACACCCTAGTGTGGAAACGGCCTGCACCTCGTCGCTGCTGCTTCTATCCCGTTTTCCCTTCGGGATCCCACGCGCGGCTCTCGGAGAGGGAAGACGGCGAGCCCTGGCGCGGCTCGCTCACAAGGGGGCGCTCGGGGCCTTCGACGCTGATTCCTCCACGGGGAGGGAGCCGGCGCGGGCTAGGCGCGCTTCTGACTGCCTGGGCGCTCGCCGGGCAGCGCTAACAGCGGTTCCGCCAGCCGTGCCCCGGCCGAGCGCCTTCGCGCTGCCCGCGCGGCTCCCCGCGAGGCGCCCGGGAGGCGAGCGCCCGGCTCCCCGCTCCGCCAGCCCGCCCGCCCGGTCCCGGGAGCGGGCGCGCTGCCGGCAGAGGGCGGCGCCGCTCTTTCCCTGGGCGTGGAGGAGCCGGCACGCTGTTTCCCACGCAGCGCAACAACGCGACGCTCCCTCCGTCTCGGGCTCGGCCTCTCCCGCCCGCCGTCCCTCCCTCCTTCGCTCGCCCGCCCGTCTCGGCTGCCAGATTCGCATCCTTGCCCCGCGGCGGCGGCGGCGGCGGCGGCGGAACAGAGGCCGAGCATGGCGCCGGCAGCCGCTCCGGGCCGGCTCCGCGGGGCGCCCCTCCTGGTGGCCCCGCTGCTGGTGGGCTTGGCGCTGGGCGCCTCCTGGGCGGCGCGCCCCCAAGACCGCCCGAGACGGAGCGCCCCGCGGGCGGAGGAGGCGGGCCTGCGGGGCGGCGGCGGCGGCGGCGGCGGCGGCGGCGGCGCGGGGGCTCCGGAGGCCGCCTCCCTGCTCAGCACCTCCTTCGTCCTCAAAGGCGACGCGATCCACAACCAGGCGATGGTGCACTGGACGGGCGACAACAGCAGCGTAAGTCCGCGGCGGGAGGAGGGCGACCTGCCGGGCGGGCGTGCCTCCCGGTCCCCGGCCGGCGGCCACCTGGCGGAGCCGCGGGGTCCGCTCCCCGCCGCGCCCTCGCCCGCCGACCGGGGGGGGGGGGGAGTCACGTGCCGAAGTGGGGCGGGGAGGGGGGAAGACCCTCTCCGGCTTGGCTCGGGGGTGGCGAGGGGATGCGCGCCCTTCCTCCAGGAGTGAAGCGGCGGATGCGTGGTGGCCGATCCGGGAGTCTTTAGGGACCATCCCTGCCGGGCACCGAACGATGCCTGCTTGAGAGACCTCCCCGTCCTTCCGACCGGGGGGAAAGCGAGCGTGGCCGGTGGATTCGGCTGCAAAGCTTCCCCGCCGCCGGTGCCTCGAGACATAAGCACGCTTTTTGTCCTCGGATCGGATTGGGAAAAGTTGGAAAGCGTCCGGAGCCCCAGAGTAGCGGAGAGCTTACAGCCCAACCCACTCTTCCTTTGTCATCCCGGATGTCGAAGGAAGTGGACTGGGTCGTGTTGGAATCCTTCGGAAGGATGGTAGATTGCCCAGGCTCTCCTGAGGGTGAAAGGTGCACCTTGATGCCTGCAGGGCCCTTTCCCCTCTGCATTCTTTAGGCATGCCCTGGCCTTTCCAGAGCACCTGGGGAGTTTTCATCTCAGAAGAAAGAGGACCACACTGAGGATCTTGCTAGTTTACCGGTTACGTGCACAGGAACACACTTTTTACAGAAAAGCATTGCCCTGAAAGTGCAAGGGAAAGGGGAGTCCTGATACACATTAAGCCTGTACATTACTTGTATAATTTAGGGCTGTGCAGCTTGTTGCTTGAGGGCTGTAGGCACTTTCCGAAGGCATTGAGAATGCCCCCGTGGCTGACTTGACCCTTCTGTCACTCCAGATTTCCCTCTGCTGATTTTTCCTCAGTTTTCTATAGGTTTTCTCTTTGCTCACTGCAGAAGAGAGAGAAAGGCAGATGGGTGGTGCTAACGGCACCGATGGAGAAAGCATATTGGGATGTGCACACAGAAAGCAGACAGCATGGCAATGTGGAAAGTCAGCAGCAATTCCCTGTGTTGGTTGTAATGGAAATGCAGTGCTTTATTTGCATTAGAAGCCATCTGTCTGGAGCAGAGAAGAGATAGCAGCATTACATCTCTTTCTCTAAGTTTCTCCTAGAGCAGAGGGAAAGTAGGAAGGGAAGATCCCTACACAATGCCATGTCGTGAGTGTGATAGGATTGCAGTGGGGAGACAGTTCTCTCGCTGAAGTAATTGTGAATGCCCTGTGCTCATAAATGTAACTGCCTCTGACAGCGCTTTCTTCCATCTAAATTCACTCCAACCTCACTGTCAACAACTTGTTCCTAACCATGCGTGCTGTGTAAATACCTCAACTTTTAGATTACACTCCATCTGTCAGGGGAAGTGGACTGTTGTCCACGAACTCATGGTATGATAAAGCTGTTAGTCTTGTTGTTTTAGTTGTGACAAACTAATATGGCTTCCTTTGGATTATGCTGTCAATTAGCTATGCTTCAGAGCTATCAAAATCAGTTGGGCATAAGCTAGTCATCACCTTCAGAAATTGATTCTCCAGGATTTATCTTAAGGTGCCTGATTTACCTACTGGGAGTCAAGGTAGGGGAAGTTACTGATTTTCAGAGACTCAGGGTATGTTTGCACCATTGCTTCCCATTTGCCTTTTGTTTGTTCCTCCTTGTTGGCTGGTATTTGTCCTTCCCTCTTTGTGTCTGTAATAGCTCAGGGTAGATTGATTTTAAATCACTAAGGAAGATGATTTAATAACTGATTTGAATTATTTTTCTGTTCTGTGAACCAAAATGTACATATAGGACTTAAACATGCATGACAACTGAAGCATAGTAGGCATACTAGTTTTCAACTTTAAGAAATGCTGTATACTGTGTGTTATAGCTTCTTTGGTCTTTTAGCCCACATGTCTATTTTTAACTACTACGGAATTATGCCTGCTTACAGACAGTGGAGACAATTGATGGATTTTTTGGCAGTCTTTGTACAAGTGAAAGCATAGTGAATAAGCCAAATGATATGTGCTTCTGGCAATTAGTCATCAAGTCATTAAATGCAGACTTAGCCTAATAATAGGGACTGGTGAGTTGGGGGTTGTAGAAGTGAAAGGGGACTAAATCATTAAAATTACAACTGAGGAGCAGCCAAAGGGTATTGACCATGCGTACCACTCCCTCTCCCAACAGTCAGTTCTCCTAAGGGTCATCCCCCCAGGATCTAATGCCAGCTGTGAGCATGCCAGTGAGAAATGCACTCAGGGCAATGTCTGTGGCAGGGAAGGTGTTGGAACAATGAGATGCCCCTGAAAAATCCATGAAATGCATAGGGTTGCTATAAGTTGAGAGGTGTCTTGAAAGCCTATACTTTGCTGTAGCTTTGTGTGTAAAAGGTCCCTGGTTTAAACCCTGGAGGGCTGATGTCAGTCAGTCTTGAGGAGGTTGCATGAGATGAACCAGTACTCTGATGGTATAAAGCAGTTTCCTATGAAGCATTGGGCAGATTAGGTGTTACCATCCCCACCCCATCTGTACTTGTAGTTGTATCTCCTTTCCTTGCTATATAGGCGATTGGAGTAATCCCACATTTAAAGTCATCTACATTCACCTAAACACACTTAAAGACTTTTACATTCACCTAAGCAAAGTTTGAACCTAAACAAAATTATACCTACCGTTTCCTGTATGTCCTGGGGCAGACTTTGGCGGAAAGAACTGAGGCACCATCAAGAATTAACCTCACCACCATCATCAAAATGTGAGTGGTTTTATGTGGATGTGGATGCTTAGTTTACTCTATTCGACAATCGTATTCTTATCTCCTCCAGTCAGAATCAGTTTCTTAGACTACTGAAGCAAATTCTTTGCTGAATATCTACTCTTATAATTATTTAAGGCGAATAAATGATATTAGTTCTATGCCAACACCTTATTTGTTAGAATCATCTTGTTCAAGGTTTCCGTGTGTGTGTGTGTGTGTGTGTGTGAAGATTCAAAGGGATGGCAGAAGTGATGCAATGAAATATTTATGTGACACAAACACACACAAGGAAATTAATCTTTTATCTTTTTATCGATAAGGAGTTGCATCTGAGCTGCATTAATCATGCCATAGTCACATTCAGATCAGTGAGATATGGTGTGTGAATATGCCTTCATCAAGTCATCTGTGACTTATGGCGACCCCATGAATGTGATAGGGATTTCTTACTCAAGAAGTACTCAGAAGTGTTTTGCCATTGCCTCGCTCTTAAATATAGCCTGCAACACCTGATACTCATTGGCAGTCTCCCATCCAAGTACTAACCAGGGCTGACCCTGCCTAGCTTCCAAGATCAGATAGGCTCTGATGAGCCATAGCAGTGGTGTCCAATTTAAGTCCCGTGGATTTTGACAGAACTAAAACACAGCTAATTGACAGCATAATCCTGTACAAGTCCACTCAGAAGTACGGCCCATTGAGTTCAGTGAGGTCTGTTCTCAGGTAAAGCACTGAAGTCTCTTGGAGTGTGCAGCTGTAATCCTCCAGATATTCTTGGACTGCAGCTCCCTCACTATTGGCTACCTTAGCTAGGACTGATGAGAATTTTAATCCAGCAATATCTGGAGGGATATGGTTTTCCTTTCCTGTGGTCTGTCTAAACGCTTAGGAGGAAAGAGTTGGACAATCCCATTTTCAAGCCCCACATTTGCTGCTCAGTTTCTTTTCCTTTCACTTGCATAGAAGGCACATAACAATGAACACTCACCATCAAAATGCTGAAAGAGGAATTTGACAGAGTCTAACTGTGTTTATTTGACACAAATGTTTATTTCTTATGCATACTTTCAGACAAGCGAAAGTTTTCTGCTTTAGCATTTGACTCCTAATTAAGACCTTTCACGATGTTATTCAGCATCATTTTGAGCACAATGTAATGTGTGCATAATATATATGTATTATAGTCAAGTTTTTAAATTTTACTAAAAATGTCAGTATTTTTGCATCTTACGAATACAGCAAATAATTATACTTCCCACGAAGCAAACAGAAGAGGGGGGGCAAATAATTATGAAGTAGCAGGTAACAAAAGAAAATGTGGGGCTCTCCATATGCATAATTCTGTAACTAATTCAAAATTGCAGTATATGCTTTGTTTAAAATAAAAAAAAAAAATCAAAATATGAACAAATAAGATTCAGTTTCAACTATGTGGTCCTTCTTAAATCTAACAAGTGAGCATTCAGGGCGAGGAGAGTGATGTTGATAGGTTCATGCTAGCCAGGACAGGATGTGAGATGGGGGAAGTTTGAAAGCAATAGAAAGAGCCCAAATCAGCTCTGTCCTTAGCTGACCCCTGGAACATTCTTTTTGGAGCCTACCATTGCAGGTCACCTCCATCTGATCCAGGAGTTTATACCCATAGACTGTTTGGCAGGTATAAATGGAAACTCTGGATGCTTTTCTCACCAGCAGAGCTCCATTATTGAAGCTCCTTGTTGTTGTTGTGTGCCTTCAAGTTGTTTACTATTTATGGTGATCCTAAGGTGAACATTTCACAGGGTTTTTCTCGGGCTGAGAGTGTGTAACACGTCCAAGGTCACTCAGTGGGTTTCCATGGCCCTGGCCTCCAGGGTCATAGTCCAACACTCAAACTACTACACCACACTGCGGTGGGAGTTTCTCTCGTATCCTAAATGCTCTCCAAGTACATTAATCTTACCGCAGATTCCATGACCCAAGCCCATGTCAACCAATTCTGCATTAGGAATAGGTAATCTCATTATAGCTTTTAAATTGTTTCATAGCTCATGATAGCTTGTTATAAATATCACTTTGTTCTCTTGAAATTTGAGCTTGTAGGAAATGAAGATTCAGCTGTCTTTGTTTGAATTTGAACTTTACAAATCCTGTATGGATTCTCAAACAAAAATGTACAAAGATGATCTTGTTTTTCCTCGGAAGTATTTGCTGTGTGAAATGATCGTGTCCATTAGAGTACTATTCCTGTTGCTACAATTCTATATATTTAAAAAGTATAGTCTGTTTCTTTGTAAAATAAACACAAAGCAATTTGTAACAAACAGAAAGATCAAGAAAAAAGATAGATTTTCAATAATTTATTAAATAGAAGAAGAAGAAGAAAACGGTTGGCTCAAAGAGAGAGGGCATAATTTTATGCATGGACCTCAAAAAATGAAGCAAAGAAATGGCACATAGAAGATTTAATATTTTTTTAAAAAGATTAGTCAGTATCTGAATGTTTTTCAGTGCTCTAGTGTAAGCCTGAAAAAGAAATTCTGAGCACTTAAAACACTGAACAAAGTGTGGCCCTAGAGCCGTGTGTGGTCTCCAACCTTGGTTTTGTGGGCCCCCTTCTGCCAGACCACTTTTTTTCTAGCCAAAGAAGAGATGTGTGTCCCCCACTCCTGTTTTAAAAGTGCCTCAGTTTAGTTGTCTGCCTGTTGTTTAACTGCAATCAAATATTGTAAAATCTTTTAAAAATAACACCGTGTAGCTGTCCCCTTTACCTTTCTTATGTAATAATAGTATCACCTTGTTAAGGACTTACTGACCTCTCGCCTCTGACCATTGCAGAGCTGTCCTTGGAGCTTAGTAAAGCTTTTCCCACCAGCAACCAGTGATGAGTGTAATCATCTCTAAAGAGGATCATGAGCACTTATTATCTCAGTGGCAAAGACCGCTGCTTGCCTAGTGGGTAGAGTGTTGGACTAGGAGCCTAGAGAGCTGCATTTAAATTCTCATTCTGCTGTGAAGCACATTAGGTAAAACTGGGCCAATCACACACATTGCATCTAGCTCGACTGAAAGGAGTGCTTATGTATGTTACCCTGAATTCCTTCTGGGAGAGCCAGTATGGAAATAAAATGAGCAATTATACTTCTAACGTGATTGTTTCAGCCATCTATTATATTTATAGTTATTTATCTTTCTGCTAAATGCTTTAAAATACTTCTTGGTAGTTTGATTCATATCCAATGGGTCAGTTGATTATTTTTTACCAGTCTACTCCCCAGTCATAGCAATGACCTATTGCAGAGTCAGGGGGCTTAATGTGGTGTTCTTGGGAATATATGTATCCCTCATGTTTTTATAAAGCTTTACTCTACATACACACAAATACACATACCTTGCTAATTTATTGTTTTAGAATTTTGGGGTCTCTGACACCATTAACATACAGCACAGTGAGTCTCCACAAGGATTTATATTATCTTTTCCTTGAAGCATTGGATAGTAGCATCTCTGAAATACCAGTGGCTGATAAGATACCAGAATAGCAGTGATGTATTTAAGTCTTTTACTTCAAGCCTCAAATCAAGTCTTAAGTCCCTACCTTCAAGCCTCAAGCCCTTGCAACATAATTTCAAGTCAAGTCTCCAGTCTGGGAGCCAACTTTATACCTCAATTTATATTCCAGAATTTCTGGACGGAGTTGAAAAAAGTCAGTTTTAACAATTTATGTAGAGTTGGCCCTCTACATTTGCAAGTTTGGCGTCTGCAACTTTGGAATTGGGGAATAGGTTCCTTCTTACTCTCCCTTCCTGAGGCTGGAGGCTTTTTCAGAAGTGCGGAATAAGATCCTTCTTACTCCCCATTACTGAAGCTACATAAGTTTAGGATCCTTCATCCTCAAGCCCATTTCCTAACACATTTGCTGTTCCCCTCTAAGAAATGCATCCTGTGGGAGTGAGTCTTGCCTTACGCTCTGAGAAAAATTTTAGAAGGCTCTTCTGATAGGCAGCAGGGACAGGCTGCTGAGCAGACCTGAACCCTGTCTCAAGCCCATTGTCAAACCTGTTTGCTGTTCTCCTCTGAGAAATGCACCTAGGCTTTGGGCTTGAGACAGAATCACAGAATCACAGAGTTGGAAGAGACCACAGGGGCCACCCAGTCCAACCCTTGCAGGAACCCACATCAAAGCACTCCCGACAGATAGCCATCCAGCCTCTGCTTAAAAACTTCCGAAGGAGACTCCACCACACTCCGAGGCCGCATATTCCATTGCCGAATTTCCGTCAGGAAATTTTTCCTGAGGTTTAGGTGGAATCTCTTTTCCTATAGTTTGAATCCATCGGTTGACAAGTAGACAAAAAGAGAAGGAAGTGTTGTTCAAAGACATAAGGTTTCTGGATGAATATGTTGTGTTACTGTACCAAGGGCAGCAAGTCAATCATTAAAAATATACAAGTCACAAGTCGAGTCAGTGCATCATTTGTTGGCTAGTCAAGTCCGAGTCGAGTCACTGAATGACTTAAGTCTGACTTGAATCAAGGTCAGTTGACTCAAATCTACATCACTGCAGAATAGAAATTTAGGGGTGTTGTAGCACTGGCAATTGAAAATTAGGACCCTTCAGGATTACTTTTGGGTGGGCTGGAGAAGCAAGCAGGTGCTAAGGCTTCCAAGGATTTCCTTTCCTCTTCCTTGCTGATGGATGATTTGGCAGTGGACAGATTCTGCAAGTACAGCAGTTCTGTATGCTTGTGAGGATAGTGACAATATCAATGGTCATTTCTCCTTGGCTGTATAAAACTTATTTTAAAAAGCTGAGATGTCTGTCAAGTGGCTTATTTTTGAAGCATTTTTGCCTCATTCTTTGGCCGTAATGACAGTTCCTGTTCTCCCACTAATTAGTTTCTTGAAGGAATTTGGTACAGCCAGTAATTATTGCTATTCCCTTAAGACATTGAAACCATTTAAAAAAAAAACTAATCAAAGCGGAAGGAAAGAACTCATTGCAAATATCTATGTATGGTAATCTATGTATCTATGTATGTATGTTAAAGTTATCTATTGTTACTGTTCTTTAAATATTACTGTTCTAATGGTGATACAGATCATTATATAGAGGTCTTTATTTTCAGCTTCTAATGTAATTTGTCTTGAAAGGTAACTAATTTTTATAGGAAAAAAATCATCCTGCTTTAGCTCAATTAGTGTGACAGCTAAATGAAGATTGTTCAGAAAGCCACTAAACATCTGAAAACTAGATTCTGGGGACAAACAACTGACAGATTGGTTTCCTTAATGCCCTGCTTATGAGTTTTCCAGAGGCTTCTGGAACAAGATGCTCCATTAGATGGATATTTTGGCCTGATCTAGAATGGCTGCTATTACCGTTTTTAAAATACTATGCATTATGATGAAGAATGCTCTTTTACAAAAGAAGCAATCAGAAAGGCTGATCTTTGCTTTGGGATTAATTACTGATTTCATTATTTTTTTTATTTTACTTTTTTAATTTGGCCTTTTCACTATATAGATGGTTTGATGAGGTGATTAAAAAAGAGAGAGAGAGAGAGAGCAATCTTCCCAGTGCACATTCAAAAGCACCCCCCTACACACACACACATGCGTGCGCACACACACACATACACACACACACTCTTTCAGGATTTTGCAAACCCCCTTTTAAAAACTTTTTTCCTGGCAAGTTTGCTTAGATTTCTCTGTGCTTCTTCAGTGTAGCAAAATAGCAGACCCAGCATTCTTTTTCCTTCAAAGCAAAAGGATTAATGGGTTGGGTGGTGTAAAAGCAGATATTGAATGAAGAATTCCCACCAGAAAATCAGGCATTGAATCAAAGAAAATAGCTTGCAGAGAAAATGGAGGGGAAAAATCAAATTGTAGCATTTACCATTTCCTTGAGAATCATAGCTTGTGGAAGTATTACAGTGACTTCAGTGTTAAGTTGTAAAGCCCTTTTCCAGATATTTCACAATCAAAAACCCGGTCCGGATGTTATGATGAATTATTGTTCGTGAACAGCATACTGGCAATGGTCACAAATAAAAGTGGCTAAAGAAAATACAGTCCTTCCATCTATGGGTGGTTTGCTTAGCATGGGTGAGAAACTATCCCAGTTCCGAGGGCTGCACTTATTCACCCACTGGACCTTGGAAGTCTGCACCTCTCTTACAGCTCGCTAGGGCCCCACATTTTTCAAATAATATTTTTCAAAAACTTTTTTGGGGGGGCTGAAAAGGCCTCCACATACATTCTCTAGAAACATTGAGGGGGGCAATTTTGACACATTTCAAAGATTCCTGTCCTGTTTTAGGATGAAGAGACTCCTTTTTTTACCGGTAAAAATGAAAGTCACTACCAGTTTGGGAAGAAGGTCCCCCTCAGCCTAAATCAAACCAGCCCTGTTCAGTTGTGGTAAAATTACCTGCCACACAACAGCTTGTGTGTGTGTGTGTGTGTGTGTGTGTGTGTGTGAGAGAGAGAGAGTCTCAGCAGTTAAAATAGGGGTAGGGTTTTTTGACAGCCACACTAGGGCCCTTTGTGGGTCCCATGCAGCCTATGGGCCACTTTTCCCACCCCTGGTTTACCACTCATGCTTGCACTGAAGGTAAACCCCCAGCATGCACCAACACACTGGCCTGTTCTTTACGACATCCAGATGTGTTTTATGTAATTCCTCTGAAAAATTATTTCCAAAAAGTTGATTGCCTTGTCAACAAGGGCCAGCTACTAAAATGTGAAATGTAATATACATTAAAAGAATGATAAAAATGTATGCATTAAAAGAAGCTCCAGTAACAGTCTCACTGAGCTATGAGCAGTCCTGCTCAAGGTCAGTCTGAACACTGTGAATTTGTTACAGAGAAAGCATTTCCATGTTTTAAAAAATGTGTTGGCTGGGGGTAGAGCCTCAAGTGTGACATGACTGTTTACACATAATTTCCATGCTTTTCTCTGTATTGTACAGTTTTTCGAGTACATTCTAAGTTCAGAGTTGAAAAGGGTCATGATGAGAGGAAAGAAAATATTCTACCTCTTACAGAACAGCAGTGAAAAATCTGCTGTGAAAGTAGAAGGTGTGATATTTTGTTCCTTATTTTCTTAAAGAACCTTGGATGGAAGAGCTTAAGTTTCAAACTTCCCTTTTTGTTACCCAAATGGATGTTCACACCTCATGCATAGATTCCAAGCAGGAAAGGATATGTAACAAAAGGTATATTTAGGTTTATTTTGATCATGAGTAATTAGAATTCAGTTCATTAGGATCAAATGCAGACATATTAATTCAGTACCTCAAAGAACATAATAATAATAATAATCTTGCAGAATACTAAATATTGCTGTTGGCTAGCTGAGCAACTTAATATATATACACAACACAGATGTATAGATCATCAAGAAATGTCAGACAAGAGGATGCTGCGTCTGCAGAGAGAGCTAGCCAGTCACTAAGCAACTAGCAGTGAGGAGCAGACCTTCACCAAAACACAGCTGCTGTGAAGCAAATTGGTGTTGAGGGGAAGTGGCACAGTCATGGAACCAGCTGTGTGTAGAGGGCAGGGGGAATTTTAAGAGCTTTAGGAAACAATGACGTTATATAGATTATCTTTTGCAAAGCCTCCTCACATTTCAGGCCCATCTCCTCAATAGATTGATTGTAAGTATCCAAAGTGTTGCTTCCAGCCTCTTAGAATGTAACTACTTGTAATGAACCTCAGGTGGCCTCTTGTCCTAAGCAAAGAAAATGTGAAGGAGGTACCTGGAAAAGAGAAGAAATATGAGAGAAAGAAGTGCTTAACCCTTCCACCAAAAACTTATTTACCCTTGAAACTCTCCTTCTCCATGTCAGCTGTATCTGAGTTAGTTTGGGGCATATATTTGCCTGACAGAAGACATGCACATGTGTCCTTCTAGAGGAGGAAAGTGAATTTTGAGTCTTATTAAGCACACCATTGTGTTTTTAACCAGAGAGTATATTCAGTTTGAAAAACTGTGCAGTCATTAAAGATATAGGAACCAGAATTCTCAGTGATTAGGATTAGGTGAAAAGCAAAATACAGTTGGCCCTGAACATCTGCAGATTCTGTATCCATAGATTCAACTAACCATGGCTTAAAAATATTTAAAAAAATAAATAAATCCAAAAAGCAAACTTTGATCTTGCCATTTTATATAAGGGACAGCATTTCACTATACCATTGTATGTAATGAGACTGGAGCATCCACAAATTTTGGTATCCACAATGAGTTCTGGAACCAAATGCTAGTGGATACCAAGAGCCCACTGTACTTCCACATTAGGACTGCCAGATTGAAAGAGCCCTTGTGCTTAAATAGTTTTGTAAAAGATGGAATTTCAGCAAGTGTTGTTTTTAACACAACCACTTAACAAGCAACACCTGCTGAAATCCCTGCTTCTGTGCAGTCATTAAAGGTATAGCAACCTTCTCCAGTTTTCAGTCTTGCACTGCTATTCCAGATTTAACAAGCAAGGTTCTCAAAAGTTGGTGGAGCACTGAGTGAACTAATGCAACAGATAGACATGCATTGAGAGGTCTTGCTTGAAGTCACTCATCAGCATCTGCTGGATTCTGGTAAAAGGGATTATAAAATCTCTACAGGAAATAAAATTGAACACAGTACAACAGAATATGTTTTTAGGGGAAATAATCAAAAGAAAAATAGAAGGATTAATAGGGAAAATTTATAAAACATTGTTAATGGCCCAGTATAGAATGATAGAGGGGTTGACAATTAGTTGGGAAAAAGATATATTGATAGAAAAGAAATTAAACTTTGGTTAGAAGAAATTGCTAAAAATACATGTGTAAAAGAACAACAAATGAAAATGATTGGTAGATGGTATAGAACACTGAATCAAATGGTGTATATAAATGGCAATTTGTCACCAAAATGTTGGCATGGGTGTGGAGCTAAAGGTATTTTTATACATATGTGGTGGGAGTGTCCATTTATTCAGGAATTTTGGAAAGAGATTAAGAAACAAATATAGTAATAGGGAGAGAGGTTCAATTAAGTAAAGAAAATTGTTTAACTCTCAACTTAGGGATAATAGGTTTAAATAAGTTATGTAACAAAACAAAAGTGAAAAGAGCCTCATGCTGTTATTTCTTTAGGATGGAAAAAGAAATCAAAGTGGAATGAGTTTTATTTGATAAAATAAGCTATGTTACTTGACTTTCTTAGGGAAACAAGGTTAAGGTATAGTGGACAACGTAGTAAAGAATCAGAGTGATACCTGGAAAATAATGATTGAGACAGTGAAAATAAAATCGGGGTATGAAGATGTGATAAATTTGATTAAGATTATATCCCATATCTCTGAAAAAGCTTTTTGATGCAAATGGGATTTGGATCCTCTGTTAGCCGTTTTGGAGGAGGGGGTTGGGTAGGTTGAAAAAACATTGCTGTTAAATTTTTTTCCCCTTGTAATAACATCGTAATACAGTATATATTAAAAGTACACTAAGCATGTGATTCATAAGAAAAGGGGAAAAAAACAGATCAGCATCTGCCACCAGTTAAAGCCCCCTTCTCCCTGCCCCTGGCAGCCGATCAGTATCAAGCCTGGTTGCTTACTTGTTCATGTGTATATTCATATCTTACATGGGAGTTCAAAGTGCTGTATAGTGAAACATTTGTTATCATGTGAATTATCCCACCCCAACACATTTGTTCCTGACAGCAGAGGTGGTGGCAGCCTGCTTGCTGAGGAGGGGAAGGGCTGAGGAAGGGATTATTTGTGCTTTTACAGTTTTTACTATTCACTGTAGTTTCCCGACTTGTCTCTGCCAGTATATCACAGCTTCTCCTTTCCCCTCTCAGCTTGGTGATTCTGAAGCTCTAACCTACCAGCTGTCTCAGCGTTTATGTAATACCTTCGCTCCTGTAGACACATACCTTTTGAGTTAAGTTGCTGCTTTACAATTGCTAACCCCTATATTTATGCTGCTTTTTACCCACCAGCATAGTCGGTCAAGAGGCGTTATGAGTGTGAAGCAGTAACTTTATTATAACAGAAGTAAGATAAATGGCTTCAGATTACTCAGTGTACAGAACCATATGGTTTCAGTTAAGCACTTTCTTATATGTCACTGTTATTCAAATAACTATCTGCCTATCCTACCCACCTAAATATACCTAATCTAAATCTACCCTTATCATCTGATCAACACAACAATTGAAGTTGATCCTGCTTCCTTCAGCTTCCACCCCCAACACCCAGTCACACTCCTAATGTTTTCTGTCACACACGAGTTTTCAAAAGCTCCCTTTCAAACATTCGGGAAATCACTAATCACCTCCCACGTTCCAATACACTTCTCCCTACCAGAAGACTACTTATCTTAAACTATCTAATAGACTCACATGCATATTTACACATCATGGAATGTGAGACAGTACCAATAGAAGCAGTATTGAAAATTATTTTCAAGCAATAGGGGCATAGCTATGTGTGTGTGTGTGCGCGTGGGGAGAAATAAAGGTCTAACTCCATATAGGAGTTTGGTCACCCCAATAAAGTTTTCCTTCAGATTTCTAGCATGGCAGTAACTTGAAACTCCAGTTGAAATAGAGCAATAGAAATATAGTTTGGGCCTCTAAAGAAAAGGGGCAGGTAGTTGCCAAGGGAATACATGCACAGCAAATGTAAGAGTCTTAGGTATGAACATTTTTCAGTGTCTCACTGAAGTGTAGTGCTAAAAATTTTGAGAATGGAGAAAAATTCCATGTTGGTGGGGGGCAGAACTCTTATTAGAAGGGCAGTGCTCTCATTTTGCCCCCTCCCCATTGAGCAACTCTCCAGTTTTCATTCTGGCAATCCTACTAGGACTACAGTGCCCACTGAGGGATTCCTCAGTATGGGTATGACATTGTCACAGGGAGCTACCAGCAACACGTCTCCCATGTTGGAAAAGGTCTCTGGACCAAGGCTTCATAGGCCATTTCGGCCTTGATGCCCCTCCCTAAACTGCAAACCCCAGGATTCCATAGGATGTTGAAAGTGGAATAACAGCTCTATAACAGTCTGATATGGAAATGGCCGTAGTTCTCCCCATAACATCCTTCTGCAAAGTTTTAATTTTTTTTATTTTCTAGTTTTATTCAATAAGAAAAACAACACAATCCAAACATACAAAGCAATGAAACAACAACAACAAAAATACATCCACACAAACATTAACAAACATCTACACATATCTGGAAAAAAAAATAAGAAAACAAAACTAAAATTGGCTCCCACCCTTGTTGCAAACGGTCCATATTACTTAAACATTTCTACTGAACTATTGAGTCATATGTTTTATCCTCCTTCCCCCAAGTTTTAAAGGTTCAAGTTCTTTTCCATTGAAGTCGCCAGTCCCAGAGCTGCAGTTCTGAATTATGTAGTGTGGTTGTGGTAGGCATATTTTAAGAAGGCATTCAGAGTCTGATCATGATGAATCATATGGGATACTATACCACTGTTTCTGTGTTTGCTGTTTTACTGTGTTTTGATTATTAGCTTATGTATGCAGCTGTCTTTAATGTTATATCATGTCAAATAATATGCTCTTCATTTGAAATCATATGCAGTCGCTATTATTTTAAAATGCTTCTCTGTTGTAGTTCAAATGAAAGAGTTCAAAAACTGAAATTTATTACTGATTAGGTATTGTGGGCTATATTTCAGAGGAAAAAAATGGAAAAACAATCTCTGAGTATTCCTTGCTAAGGAAACCCTATGAAATTCATGTAGTCACTGTAAATTGATAGGTGACTTGAAGGCATATACACACTACTAGAGAGAGTAGTACTGTAATACTCAGTGTTCCTTGGGAGAATTATCAACCAGATTAATAAACACTCAAATTCAAGTGCTCTGGAGGAGAAATGTCTGTTGCTTTGGATGCTTAGACATTCCTGACATGGCTTCTTAGTCTCAGTTGCCCCTGACAGAACATGCTTCTTCTGGTGGCTTGCCAAACATACTGTGTTGTTGTATGCCTTCAAGTCATTTCTGACTTAAGATGATCCTAAGGCAAACCTATCATGGAGTTTTCTTGGTAGAATTTATTCAGAGGGATTTTTCCCTTGCCTTCCTCTGAGGCTGAGAGAGTGTGGATTGCCTAAGGTCGCCCAGTGGGTTCCCTAGCCAAGCAGGGATTAGAACCCTCGTTTCTAGAGCCTTAGTCCAGTACTCAAAGCACTATACCCACACTCACCAAATCCACTACTCTGCATGAATACAAAGAGAGTTCCCACCTGAGTGAACTTTTTGTATGCCACATTGCCAGTGTGTTGTGTCCAACTGTCTCAGACATCTCTCCGAAACTTGGTGTAAATCTGCCCAGCCATTTACATTGATGTGGTGACACACAGACAGAATTTTATTTTTTTCTCCAGTTTCGTTTATGTCTAAATCGAGGTATGGAACATTTTTAACTATATTGGTGCATGACAGACAAAAATAAAATTAATTTAATTAAACCTGGCCCTTCATAAGGAACTCAGATGCTCATTTACTTTATGACATATCCAGAGCATGGTAAAAACCAGATTGCAGCACTGAGGCCTAGTTGTTTTAAGAGGAAAGCAAAGTGAAGGAGAAGACCACTCTCAACCATACTACTGCTAAGAAGCCAAGAACTAGATGGGGATCAGACCTGTCTACCTGCCCAATCCATCTTGATCATGAAGTAATCCATGGGTAGAGCCAGCATAATGTAGTGGTTTGAGTCTTGAACAAAAAACTTGTAAGAACAGGGTTCAAATCCCTGCTTGACCATTGAAACTCATTGGCTGACCTTGGGGGAGTCATAGCTTCTCAGCCTCAGAGAAGGGCAAAGGGGCACCTCTTCTAAAGAAATCTTGCCTGTGATAGTTCATCTTAGGGTTGCCATAAGTCAGAAATTATTTAAAGGCATACAACAACGTCAAGGACTGATGTTATGGGCTCATGTCCTAGCAGCCCTAGCTAGCACAGCCAGGGGTAAGGAATACTGTGAACTGCCGTTCAACATCTGAAGGGCCACCTTTTGTCCATCCTTGAGTAAATCCATTCAAGTGCAATGGTTGGCTTTTCCTTTCCTCTTGAGAGACTTATTTCTCCCTGAGGGTGGGGGTAGTTTTCAGTTTTGCCAGATTTCACCAGTCTTGACAAAAGCCCTTCTTAGCTATTTCCAAGGCTCTAAGTATCAAATGCAGCACCTTCTGCACCTTCCGATTTCTCCAGTTTAAGCTGTTGCTTAGTAACAAAGTTTTGTGCTGAGCATGTGCCACAGTATAATGTGTCACCAACTATAGGCTAAATTGGGTCCCCAACTGCATCTTCAGCAAAAGGTGCAAACAGGTTCCACTACTATAATGGTGAAGCAACAGCTAGACATTCTACTTTATCTGACTCAAAAAAATGTTTCCCCAAAAAGAAATGGTACAAACAGAGAAATCAGTTGGCAAAATCGGTGAAGCAAAAATGGAGAGATACTAATAGACTCTCCAGACCAATGGAAGGTACTGATCTTATATTCTAGCCATTCCTTACATTTTTTTTATTACAAAAGAAACACAGAGCATCTTCAGACCTACCGCTCCTTCACCTCCAACTTTTATATCAGTGCTTAAGAAGATGATCAGATCCCAACAGGAGAAAGAGAGAAGGCAGAACTGTTCAGCCCCTTCTTTGCCTCAGTCTCCTTCTCCAAGAAGGACAGCGGTGCTCTAACTGGTGAATATAGGACAAATGATGCAGGAAAGGAGCTGCAACACAGAATAGGTAAAGAGATAGTGAAAGAATACCTAGCTATTCTAAATGAATGCAGGTCTTCAGGGCCAGATGAGCTGCACCCAAGGATACGAAAGGAACTTTCAGATGTAATCTCAGAGCCACTCTCAGTAATCTTTGAGAATTCTTGTGGGACAAGTTCCCACAGGTTTGGGAAGGGCAAATGTCACCCTGATCTTCATAAAGAGAAAAAAAAGATGACCTGAAAAACTAGTGACTAGTCAGCTTGATATTGATACCAGGAGTGTTCTAGAACAGGTTGTTGTTAAACAATCAGTCTGTGCAACCTTAGAAAGGAATACTTAGAGCCAGCTGGTGAGCCAGCTGGTAACTTAGAGCCAGCCTGGATTTCTCAAAAACAGGTCAACTAATCTTAACTCCTTTTTTAAAAATAGAGTTACAAGCTTGATAATAATGGGAGTACTGTGGATATAGTATATCTTAATTTTAGTAAGGCTTTTGACAAAGTCCTCCATGATATGCTTGCAGGCAAGCTGGTGAACAGTGGGCTAGACAGTGCTATAAATAGGTGGATTTATAATGGTTGGCAGACGGAAGGCAGAAAGTGCTCATCTATGGTTGCTTTTCATCCTGGAGAGAAGTGACTACTAGAGTGCCTTGGAATTCTATCCCATCTTTATCTTTATAAATGACTTACTGTAAATGATTGTGTAAAAGGCATACTTATAAACTTCACAGACAACATCAAATGGGGATGAGGGCCTAGCAAATACTCCAGGGTGACAAGATCAGAATTCAAAATGACCGTGAGAGATTGGGGAGCTGGACCAAAAGTAAGAAAGTGAATTTCACCAGCAACAAATGTGAGGTACTTTTTCTAGGCAGGAAAAATAAGATGCATAAATATGGGTAATACCTGACTTGAAAGCGGTACCTGTGGGAAGGATCTAGCAGTCTTAGTAGACCAGAAGCTAAACTTGAGGCAACAGTATGTAGCAGCCAAACAGTATGTAGCAGCCAAAACCCCCCAGTGTAACTCTATGCTGTATCAACAAGAACATAGGATCCAAATCAAGAGATGTAGTAGGGCCACTCTGTTCTGCTTTGTTCAGGCCTCACCTGGAATGCTATGTATAGTTCTGGGTACCACAGTTCAAGATGGATGTTGATGAAGTGGAATGTTTCAAGGGAAGGCTGATCAAGATGTTCAAAGGTGTAGAAACCAAAATTGGGGAGCTAGGTATGTTTACCTTAGAGAAGACTGAGAACTCTCTTTAAATATCTGAAGGGATGTCACGTGGAAGATGGAGCAAGCTTATTTTCTGTTTTTCCAGAAACTAGAACATCATTCAAATTACAAGAACAGAGATTCTATCTAAACATTAGGAATAACTCCTTTATTCTAAGAAATATTTGACAGTGAAATAGATTGCCTTTGGTGGTGTGTGTATTTGGACTTTTCACCTTTGGAAGTCTTTAAACCAGTGGTTTCCAAACTGTGGTCTTCCAGGTGTTTTGGACTTCAACTCTGAAAAGCCCCAGCCAACTTGATAAAAATTTGGAAATTCTGGGAGCTGAAGTCCAAAACTTCTGGAGGACCAAAGTCTGGGAGCCATTGCTTTAAACTAAGGTTGAATGGGAATTTTTCAGGAGGGCTTTAGTTGTTTTTTCCTTCATGGTATGGGGTTAGACTAGATGGCCCTGGTGACCTCTTAGCAGCTGTACACTCTCACACTTTGACATGGTCTGATTGGCAGTTATCGACTGGTGTGAAATTAAGTTATATATGGTTATGTCTGAAAGGCCATGTGGGCAAGGGACACTGGCTGGGAGAAGGTCAGAAATGACCTCAGCATGGCCAGGTCATAAATTCATTGTGGATTAACTGGGAAAACCTGACTTAATGGCTCTAAGCTAATCCTCTCAACTACCCACAGAAAACAATAGTCAACCCAGATGCAGCAGGCAAGCACTCTTGCTGTGCGCATTTCTTACCAAAAACTTCTCCAGTCACATCAGCCAGCCAAGACATTGAAACAGTCAGTCCATTCCAGACCCCTTTTGTTTCCTCTACCAGAAAGCAATTAGCTCACACCCCTTCAGGGAGGGAAATGGAGTATAAAAATCCCCCATTTTGAGCACCTAGCTTGCAGTTCACCAGTTACTGAATGTCTCTCTCTGCCACTTTGATTCCCGGCTGTGTACTGCCCTTGGACGCAAGTCTAAGCCATCCCCACTGCTTCTTCACTACTCTTCTAGATTGATAACTATAACCCAAAACCCTCAGCCTCACTCTCCATAATTTTTCCTCCCTTTATCTTTCAGTTAGCTCTTGTGTGAATGTGTGACTATTTGTGTCTTGTGTGCATGCATGAGTGAATTCCCCTCAATAAAACATATTTTTAGTTTACTATTGAATCTCTGGCTGGTTCTTTCCTGTGTGACCCTGTAAACATTGGTGGAAAGATCTTGTTAAGTTACCCACCTCACAGGCCTCCTAATTCTGAGCTAATTAATTCCACTCTGTCACATGGAGGTACTGCCATTGTGGGTGGACTCCTGAGTCACCCACGTTTTGGGGTAACAGACCCCTTCGAGCCCTATGATTTTATGATTCTGTGATTCTGTGAGCCATTTTTGGCAAATAAGTTCCAGAACCTATTGCTCACTAGACCTATTTATAATGATGACAAGCATTTATTCTGGTTTACCCTTAACATAGGCCACAAACATATAGGTTTCTTCTGTTTTATGGACTCAGACGGAAAATTTTTTTTCTAGATCTGTATATTTGTCACTAGTTAAATCAGACGTGGGAATCATGTAGCTCTCCAGATGCTGTTGGACTGCAACACATAAGCCGTAGCCAGCATAGGCAGTGGTGAGGGAGTTGTAGTTCAACACCATCTGATGGGCTGTATGATTCCCACACTTGGCTTAAATGGGCCAGTTGTACTTCATTGTGCATTAAACAACAACAGCAACAATTCTTTGTGCAGTAGCCCCCCTTCACCTTTTTGCATGGGGACAGCCAATCTCTCTCTTTCTGGTCCCATGGTGGCCACTCTGAATGATCCATCCCAGCATCCTCTGTGTGTCAACACTTGGCTGGGGCCACCTCAGCACCATAAAGTGCCACTGCCATGGCTACATGCTGGTGCTGCTCCTCACTGCTGCCTTCATTTTCTTTGCCATTTGGCATATTATAGCTTTTGATGAACTGAAGACTGACTACAAGAATCTGATAGACCAGTGTCATACACGTAACCCTCTTGTACTTCTGGAGAACCTTATCCATGCCTTCTTCTATGTTATGTTTCTGTGTGCAACACAGTCACAGTCACGCCGGGTCTCAATATGCCACTATTGGCTTACCAGATTAGGAGGTATACGAATAGGCCTGAGAAGAGTGAACCAGAACTCTTGGACCCAACAACCGTAACGAATGCAGATATTTTAGTATAATGCCAGAAGGAAGGATGGTGCAAAGTAGCATTTTACCTTCTATCCTTTTTTCAAACTACCTATACGGCATGATTTCTGTTCTGGTGAGCTCTTAAATGATGGCATGCATGCGGAAAAGCCACAAAACAAAGGATTATTTTCGAAGAATCTGGTATCAAGATTTACCTGTAGAATCTGGTAACCACAGATTGAGTAGGGGGAAAACAATATTCTCTCTTCTTCGCCACCCCAAAATGTGTCTATAGTTTAATACTCATCAAAAGATTTAAAAAAAAATATATTACAAGGGCATATAGTTACGCTAAAACTTAATGTAAAGTTTCTACTGGCTTTGGACAGTTTTGACCCTGCACTGCATAAGGAACAGACATACTTTCTATTATAATTGTATTAATTACTTTCCTTAGTATAATTGAGCGTTTTAATGTGTTTTGTTTACTGGACCTTATAGTGCCTCAGTTGGGCTATGGACTTCCATCTCGCTGTCAGCAAGTGTTTTTTTAATGTTGTTTTTAAACAGTTCTTTTAAGGAAAGGGTGAACTGCTTGGCTGTTCTTGGCATGCCTATCAAATCAAAAGTTCTTGGTGGTTGTGCATGTCATGACATGATTAAAGGAGGATTTGGCACAGTGGTTTTCTGTCACTGAGGGGATAATGTGTTCCCATTTAAAAGTAAGCTCCAGGTCAAATCTCAAGGAAATTTACATTGATTATTGGTGTTACTCTAGAAGGGAAAGGCTCCTGTTGTGAAGTGTATATGGATATAAATTAATGCAGTGGTAGAGTGTATCTATTTAAGAATTCCTTACCAAAATGTAACACGAACTGCCACATAGAAAGGTGATTTTTCTAAAAAGATCACACTCTTTGTTGTATGAACATTGTATCAAGAAAATGTCAGAATATGCTACATTGCTTGATCCCAGTTTCTAGGCTTTCCACTTTCATGTCAATAGAGGATTGTTATTTTGAGAATTGGGTTGGTCACAGAAATATATTAGAAACATTGTGAATTTTGTCTCCACCACTTATTTGTGTGAGTATTTGTCTGCACAATAGGTTGCCATCTGCTAGGAGATGATTTGGGGCAAAAAGCAGGAACAAAGATACAGTGAGGGTCCATATACAGAACCTTCCTTCTGTAAACTAAAGAGGATGTTTTTACATTAGACAGAAATCTCCACCAACGCACTTGCCTGGTGTTCGGCTGATCTAGGTATTCAAAACACATCTGTTACATCTTTATCTAAATTTGGTGGGGAAAGAAGCAGTCTAGGTACCCTTTTCTCCTTCCCAGACATTTTTTTTTTTTAATAACGGGGAGAGGGTAGAGACCCACAAGCATTATTCTGCTTGTACATCTCTGGATTGCATTGATAACCGTTTCTTTTATGTAAACTGTTTGAAGTTGACAGCAGTGGTAGCAAATATTTAACAGTGGCATACATTACCTAATGAATATGTGTAGCCAAGCATCTGATCATTTACTTGTTAGCAGTCTGAGAAGAGAGGTGGGATGAAAGGGGAGATGAACAGCTGCTGAGGCCTAATGAGAGTCGTGGAGGTGGTAGTGATGGGGAGAACTGAGAGGAAGAATGCCACCCGGATCAATATGATGTGTCAGAGGAAAAAAGCCATTCCATTCCATTGTGTATTATTATTTTATGTGAGCTGTCTTGAGAATCCTTCTGGACTGAAAGTTGAAGGCAAATAGAATATACAGATAATATATAAGGGAACTGGAATACAGTCAAAGGTCTGGAAAGACCTGGCTTCAACACTTACTTTACCATCAAGCTGACTAGCTGACTTTGGCTTACTGTTTCTCAGCCTGTCCTACCTCAAAGTGTTATTTTTGAAGATAAAATGAGGATATGCAATAATCTGCATGGTCCAGGAAGAATAGACAAAATATTTTAAAACACTTAATGGCAAATTCCTTTTTCTTGTCCATATAAGAGAAGTGAAATGTAAACTTCAATAAAAATCATATAACATATATAGAAATGTTTCATTAGAGTTTTGTCTTACATATAAAATTTATTATTGATAAGAATAATTGGTCCTGAAACAGGTACTCAAAGCATCATAGAGTTCTGCTAAAACAAAAAGCAATAAGACAGTATAACAAAATCACGGATCCAAAAACACAGCAGGACAAAACCCAACAAGAGCTTGCGTAATTAAAGTGCAAAACATTGCTGTGACTGTAATGATGAATATGGTTTCTTTGAGTCACAAGAAAAAAACTTTAAAGACAGGAAAGTAAGAGCCCACAAAAGGAAGAGTAACCTTTTAAGAATGTTTAGAGGTTAAGGCTGTGCTGGGAAAGCATTCCTCCACCTGCTTTGCTGGCCCTTTGAGTCATTTACAGTCTGTTTTTTTTTAAAGGATGAGTTAGTTGAAAAAATGAGATTTATTACTAACTAACTGTAATACCCTGCAGTGTTTGGAAGAGTCAATAACTACATTAGGAATCATTTGATTTCATGTTCTCTGGAGAATGAGTGGTTGTCTCGTTTGTCAGTTTCAGTTGCCCTTGAGAGAACATGCCTCTCCTGATGCCTTGCTGAACACAGTACTCTGTGTTCATGATTTTTTTAAAAAAATTCCTTAGTTACTTCATACTGACCCGTAGCGCTTTGTTGCTGTTACGTGCCTTCAAACCAACTCTGAGTTAGGGTGACCCTGTCCCGAGTTTTTTTTCTTTTTCTTTTTTCTTTTTTTTTTTGCAAAAATTGTTCTGAGGAGGTTTGCCATTGCCTCTCGCTTAGATGGAAAGAGTGGGGCTTTCCGAGCATCACCCACTGGATTGCCATGGCTGAGCAGGGATTTGAACCCTGGTCCCCCAGAGTCTTAGTCAAACACCCAGTCATGCGGGTTCAAACACTGGACTATAATTCTAGAACTGTGGGATCTATTCTGGCAAATAAGATGTAAATTTATCAGTAAACGGTCAGATTCATTTCTGTAATAGTTCTTACAACTTACATGATCACATTCTGAGGATAATCAATTTTACTGAAAAGGCCAATTTTTAAAAAGTACCTGTATTTTTGCTTACTGATGATGACAGCTTTTGAAGAAAGAAAGTTTTTCATGCAATATGTTGTGGAACAAGTAAGTCTTCAGCACTGTTTTATTAATGGATTGGATCCAGACTTGCCTCTCCACATTCTTAGAGAGAACGAGATCCAGTGGATGCTTAGTGCTAGAGAGAGTGGGTGAGGTGATTATTTTTTTATTTTACCTCCCCCTGTATTACCTCTCACATGGTTGTAGAAATTTCTAGCCTTCTGGAAAACATTTTCAGAAACACTGGGGATTGTGGGAGGAAAATGGAACTGGCAAAAATCACCTTCCTTCTACAGCAAGGTCAGAATTCTGCTGAGTACAAGTCTAGATCTAACCCCATTATTCTACATCCATAACCTCATCTTCCTGCAGAAGCCCCAGAGCTGCTTAACTGAGAATCCCAGGAAATCTACCAGCACTGAGAGATCTCCTGAGACTGTTACTATTATTGCAGTCATTGGCAGCATCATTAATATTATATTTTAATCCTTACAAAAAATTAGTGAATAATTAACAGCACGTTAACTATCAGAGTGTTCTAAACCCTCTACTTGATTCAGTTTTACCATGACTAGATAGAATAAAAATCCCATCAGTATGGGAAGTGATGATAGTAATAATCTACCCTTGAAATGTTTTTGAAAAATATTGATGAATTGAGTTGAAAATGACATTTTTTGAAGTTTTGCCATGAATATTTAAATAAAATTAAATTCTGTCTGCCACTACTTTGAGGTAAATAGCTAGACAGATTTTCAAGAAATTTGACAGGGAAATTTGAGACAAGTCTGATGTAGTGTTTTGCTGTGTGGCATACACAAATGCCACTTAGGAGGGAATTATAGTTTTGTTGAATGTTATATAATTCTCAGTTCAAAAAAGAGTGCTACCTTTATTGTCCAACCAAAATGTAGGAAAAAAGGAGAAAAAAAATCATGTGAACTTTCAAAGCTTCACTGGCTTCTTCATCAGGCAGAGATGTTAAAAATCGTACAAAACAAAAGTGACTGTTACCATCACAGGTAAGTCTACAGAAGTAAAGTTTTGCTTTTTGTAAGATTATCGTCTTCCAATAAAAGCAATGTTAGAAGTATTTTGTTTATAATATTCAAAATAAAATCCTTCTCGTTTGCTATGCTTTTAGCACGGCTATATACGCTTACCTGGAAGTATGTACCATTAAATTTATTGAGGCTTAATTCTGAATAGGCTTGCATAGGGTTGCACTGTTCTTTGCACTCTGTTTCCATACACTGCAGTTCTCTGTGTGTCTGATTAGAAGTAAAGTCTCACTGAAATTTCCTTCTGGTTACTATTTAGTAAGTGGGTGTGGTATAGGAGTGTATCCTTAAAGAAAATTATTATTTCTGTTTCTCATATGCATTTGATTGCCAAGGAATGATTTTCATTTATGTATTGTTCTACATACTGTAGTATTTAGTAGTATTTAGTATTATGTAGATACTGTATAAAGGGAGACCAAGTGTTTCATAATTCATTACCTTTGTCTATGTTTTCTGCTGCTCTGGTAATACTTGTTAACTTTGCTATCAATATGATCTCCCAGATTTTATTCCACCAGAATTCTGTATTGACATTTTCAAAATATTTCCAGTTTTTACTAATTGTTCTTCCAGCTGCATATACAAAAAATGTAGTTAATTTTTTATGTTGCAGGTTTTTTGTTTGCTCTAGTGAATAGTGACTATAGCAGTAATTTCCCACAAAATGTTATATTTTGTTTTCTAATTTTTGTCATTCTTATCACCACATTTCCCTAGAATTTCTGAACTGCAGGACATTCTAAACAAAGATGAACACAAGCCCCTTTTTGTCCACATTTTCTCCAGCAACAAGAAGAAACACTTTTGTTTATTTTCTGTAATTTCACTTGGGTATAATGCCATCTATGGAGCAGTTTTAGTGTATTTTCCCTTATTAATCCTGAGATGGATTTCAGGACAGGAGATATGAGAACTTGTGTTCATTCCTTCTCAGTTGTAGGTGATCCAGTATTAGTTCTCCATAGAATCAAGTAATTGTCAAGTCTGCCAAATTCTTCTGTTATAAACCCTTCAATACAGTTTTGCTACTATAAACCCCTGTGATATTTTTCCTCATGATAACATATATGTTCAAAGAATGTTAAAAACCTCACAGCATCTACATCTGGTACAATGTCTTTAACTAAAGGCGTGTTGTATCTATATCCAGGTGGTACTTAAATTTTGTACTTTGTCAACTGTTTGCTCTTTTATGATTAATTTGTTGGAACTGTTCAAACCTCTCTCTCATAATATGCACACTGAAGTCCATTGCTTAAAATAGGTGAGGTTTTCAGATCTATTGATTTGTGGCAACATTAGAAAGGGTCTTAATGGAAACAGAGGGGGAGCTAGAATCTTGGACCCCTTATTCTATGTTTTCACTGATTCTCTTAAAAAGGGCTTATTGTATTTTTCGAGCTGCCTCTTGTTTATCTTTCTGAAAGGAATACTTGTGTCTGTGAGATCCTTCCTTTTCAGTTCCATCTCTACCCACTTATTTTGACCTTTAATAAGTTTTGTAAATTGAGCAACTTGGAAAGCATTGTAATAGTAATGATTATATGGTATTGCCAGATCTCCTCTTTTCACTAAGTTATATTTAGCTGTTTTTTTTTAAATCTAAGTTTTTCCCTATTTGTTATAAAATTATCAGTCATTTTTTGAAGTTTACTTATCCTCTTTATATGTAGTTAATGTTGCGATTGTTTGGATTAAAAAATATGTATTTGGAGTAACAAACATCATTAGAAGTGCTATTTTACCCAAGAGGGACAATTTAAGAAAAGGCCAAGTTTTAATTTTCCCCTCAAGCTATTTCATTAGAGAATTATAGTTTCTAAGAATAAACTGAGAGACTTGATGGGCGTAGCACTCAGTTTTTGTCATGAAGATTGTTTTTCTATACTATTTTTCAGACAAAGTAGCTGTGATTTTTTAATACCTGATTTGTAAGCCTGTGCATGTTCCAAAATATTTTAATAGTCAGTTTAATTCAGGAATTGTTTCTTCTGTGTTGTGTAAATACAATAAGATGTCATCTCGGTACAAGTTGTGTGTTGTTCTCCTTTGACATTAATTTCTCTGATGTTTTCATTTTGATTAGTCAGGTCTGCTGAAGGCTCCACTGCTATAGCAAATAGCAAAGGGGATAGCAGACATCCTTGGCTTGTCTACCTTGTTAAAGATATTGGTTTGGAATCAATGTTATTAATATTAATTAAGACCGTTTACAGTCTCAATATCAATGAAGTAAAACTGGAGCCAAATTTCATGTTTTGTAGTAATCCAAAAATATAATCCCACTCAACCCAATCAAAAACTTTAAAGGCATTTAGTTATAGTTGGGACATTGATGTGTTATGTTACTGTGGTAAATCAATTTAATGTTCTTCTTACTGCATCTGATAAGTGGCTTTCTGGCATAAAAATCGATTTGATCTTATGAAATAATATAGTTTGTTATGAAAAAGTTTATTCTCCTGGACAAGACTAAGCAATCAAATGGTTTGTAATGAAAGTGGACACCAAAGCAAAAGATAAATATAACCCTAAGAGCTCAAACATATTGAGTCTTAATAGTACATTTCATTGTAAGATGCTGCACATTATTGTGGTTGTCTGGTGTGCATAGCTTAGTTCTCTTTTTCATCTATTTTCTTTAGGTTATTCTGATCCTCACCAAGTATTACCACTCTGATATGGGCAAAGTATTGGAGAGTTCTTTGTGGAGGTATGTTTATTGATAAAAATGTCTGTTCCTTGCTTGAATGTGAAGACGTTTGGGACTAACTCATGGTTCTTTTGAAACTCTGCAAGATACAACCAATATATGGTTGCCTGTTTTCACAGAAGATGCTGTGGGGTTGTGGTTTTTGTTGTTGTTCTAACAAGTAACTGTTGAATGAATAAAAACCTGAAAGAGGGGTTAAAGCTTCAGGTCAAAGGATGCAACTTGCTCAAGAATTGGCAGAAACTATGGGATTTTATGATGATTGTTGCACTTTCTGTCTGCAGTATTTTGGCTTATTGACTGATGTACTGAATCTTGATTTCAGCATACTAATCGTGTTATCCAGGGATTATATACAAAATACCTGTCTGTTTTTAAGATCTACTGAGTTTGTTGGGTGTCAATGGAATGAATTGCTTTTCTGATCTCATATATAGTAAAAAAACAAGCAAAAAGTTCGAAGGGACTTCCTTTAATGCAGGTAGCCCAGAATAACCACCAAGGGGTAAAGGCTGTTATTCTGAATAAAGACACCATACCAAAGTATAATCCTTTTCTATTGATGGTTTCACAAGTTTTTATGGAAATTGTAAAGAATACATTGAACCTGGATGGCGCCAATAAACTGAAGATTTATTGGATGATTCTGTCATTTTTAAACTGATGAATGTGATGTTACTGGAGGAAGATATTTAGCTCTTTTCTATGTAGTATATGCTTTACAATTTCCGTCTTATTTGTTTATCCTCACAATAGCCAGTAACTTCTCATGGGGCACACTATTTTGGGAGTTTAAATCTGAGCCTCATGAGATTTAGGGCAGCAGGGAGGAAACAAACGCACATTTCTTTGGAAGAATATACCAGATGCTTTCTGACTGAGAGCCAGTTCACCTGTTCAGTGTTTGGAAATAGTGAAAGTGCAATGGATCATGTTTCTAAGCTCATATGGACAGAACTAAGTCATGATGCCTATGAGACTCGTGAAAACCTAAATGTTATATTGCTGTTTTTCTTTCTGTTACATAGGAATTTTTATATTAGGATGATGGAAACTGTTTGATAATGATATAGATGTTGTTTGTTTGGATGAATGAGTGTTGGCTTTGAATCTTCTATTTAAATTTTCACAATTTTCCCTTCTACTTTCTCTTCTTTCCTTCTTCTGCTCTTGTGAAATGTGGCCCCTTGGGTATACTATGTTTCTCCTAGTGCAGTTAATCCCTGTACTGGCCCAGCCTTTGTGCATTCCTGTTCTCCTGCAATGTGCTTATTCCAGGAAAGTCCAGTATTGTCTCTAGGTAAAACTGATTTTTTTTTTTGAGATAACTTACTTTTCTAGCGGAAGAGTTGCCATCATATAGTCATATAGTCTTCTGAGAGAGCACCATCCATCCCTTCCTGTCGCTTCTTCATGCTTTCTTCACTCATTTGCATCAGCTGAATAAAATAGAAAAATTATAACAAAAATTGTAAGACACAACAGGAGCATGAACAGATATAATACAAATGAGAAATCACATACTTAAGAAACCTGAGAAAAGAAAAAAAAGTTTTCATGTGACATGGAAAATAGTAAACTTGTTACCTAGAACAGAGAGAGAATTCTAGAACAATCTCCAAAGGGAAAGTCCTGCCTCAGTCATAATCTGCTTTGCCTCCAGTGGAGCAATCTAGTGAAAATATCTTCAGGGCATATTACATTCATGGGCAAGTGTGTGTGTGTGTGTGTGTGTGAGAGAGAGAGAGAGAGAGAGAGAGAGAGAGAGTTGTTGAATTACCTGGATCATCACCATTTAGGGTTCTCACATGACACTGTCTCAAACAGATTCCTTTCAGATAATTATTTTCCAGATCAATATTACTTCCATTTTATCTGGGCACAGAATTGTGGGTTTGGGGCCGTCATTTAATCCATTAAACATTATTGCCTGTGAACAGTGCACCATTAACAAAGTTTGAGCCAAAACACATGTTATAAGTACACAGGTTTGAAGACATTTCCATCTTTCATCTTTAATCTGCAATTGCATCTGTGTTGACAGGACACCTGCAAACATTCTCCTTGTGACTGTTTTGTCTTTAAAATTTTAACATTATAAAAATCCTGAAGTGATACAGGTAGTAGCAAAAGCACTTGGTATTAGGAGAATATGGTATAGGAAGGGTATGTACCATATTTGCCGGCATATAAGATGCACTTTTTTCGCGCACTCGCCACCTCCTGTTCCTCTCTGCATTCACTCGCCAACCCTGTGCAGCTCCCTGCACTCCCTCGCCACCCTCGCACACCTCTCCGCACTCACTTGCCACTTCCCCCCCACCCGCTCGCCATCCCCCCCATCCCTCTGCACCCAGTCACCATTTTCTGTGTAGAAGATGCTGTTTAGAGTGTCAGAAAGTGTGAATTTAGCACAGAGTAAGTACTGAAAATTGCTGAACCAACTCACTGCTGCTTTGAAAATGAAATTAGAGGTCTCTCTATGGAGGCAGAAATGACAGGAATTGGGGACAGGGTACTAAAATTTTTTTCCGTAAAGAATACAATCTGAAAATAGGGTGTGTCTTATACGCTGGTATGTCTAATACGCCAGCAAATATGGTATATTGTGGGACCCCTGGAGGGAGTCAGGGGGTCTCTCTGTGTCATTTGTGGCATTTGACACAGAAAAACTCCTTGACTGCCTTCATGGGGCCCCACAATATACATACTCATGGCTTCCATGTTAATGGGGCAGTGAATCCGCTCCAGGTTTTAGCTGGAACTTTAAAAGAGCTATCCTAGGTGCTGAATTTTATCCCCCAAATATGTTCAGAACCTTGGATAGCTCCTTTGAAATCTGGACTAAAACCCAAATTGGATTCACTACCTTGCTGATATAAGAGTCACTCACCATTAACTGACCTGTGTCAAGAAGGAATTACAGGATATCAAGTGATATCTAGCAATTTGGAAAACACTCTCTGCCCTTAGAACAGGAGTGTAGCCTGTGGCTAGCGAGTGGTCCCTGGACCACTCTCTTGTAGCCTCGGAAAGCCCCTGCCAGACTCCCAAAACTGTATATAACTACCCAATTAAAAAAAAAAAAAGACATGATATTTAGGTGATTTCTGCCTGAAAACCACTCAGAAATTCCCCAAACACATTAAAATACATGAGAACATCCCACCTATTCCCATAGCTACCAAATACCCCTGTTTTTGTCCCTCTCAAAGTGGCAACTGGAATTGATTTGATGTTACTTCTAGTCACCATTTTGGGAGGGATTTTAAAGAAAAATGGAAGTATTTTGGCACATTGGGAAAGATGCATTGGGGTCTGGGCTTCTGGTCCCTATGCAGTTGCCTATTCTGCCTTAGGGAAAAAAAGAGGATTTAAAATATTTTAATTGCATTATTATTTTTCTCCAAACTTTAAAGTGCATGGATTATACAGCAGTTTCAATGGTGGCTTGCAATGTGTAGTGTGGCTTTCTTCAAAAGTGTTCCCATGCTCTCAGTAGATGGCAGAATTGATGTTAGCCCTATTCAAGATGATGCCATGGTGATAAACTGGTGTTGGAAGCTGAGAGACCTAAAGGAAACAAAACCTAAGTGTTCCGTTAAGCTTCTGTTGATTTAGCCAGCTGCAATTAAATGCTATGGCGATAAGCAAATGAAAAAGGCCACAGATTTAAAAAAAGCTTGGAAGGCCTGGGGAAATTGTTAAAGGTATGGGTAACAGCGTGTTCTTCTGTGCAATTAAAAATCAACTGCCAAATAAAACCAGGTTTAAAAAAATATCTCCAGCGTAAATCTGTACTGAAATATAGCCTTAATGATAATCTGTAAGCAGGATGAAACATAGGAAACTGCCTTACACTGATTCAAAACGTCGGTTCTTACAGCAAAGTGTTGTTAACTCTTTAACTCCTCAGGGTTTCAGGCAGGGTTCCCTTTTACCGTTACTGGAGAAACCAGGGATTGATCCTGAGGCCTTGTGCATGCAGTGGATGTGCTCTGTCTCTGCCCACTGAATTTGGATGACTGGTAGCCCCATCTTCCCTTTCATGATCGCAACTGGGTTATCCTGAGCTTTGCTTGGCCCTACTCCTTGGGATCCTTTCTTAAGCACCTAACTGTCTCCTCCTTTCCATTCTCCTTCCAGCTGAAAATGCACAGTTTCTCTCCCTGTGATTTCTGCTTCCCACACAGACATCTTCCTGACTTACGGTTTTTTCTCCCTAATGGGTAATTAATATTTTCCTAGTGGGTAATTAATCTTCCTGCCAGGACCGAGTGTTGCCCTCCCCCTGAAGCGGGCATAGGCAAAGGAGGAGTTCATGGGCATTTTTGTGAGCCAGAGTCCTCTAATCCCACTCCCACCTTTTGGGTGAAAAATACATTTTTCTATTCTAGAGTTTTCACCTAGAGAGACTCCCCCCTCAAAACCTCTTCAAAAGCCTTAAAAGTAAAACTGAAAGTGGACTTCCTGCTGGTTTTGATTTTTATTTGATTTTGAGGAGGTTTTCTTGGCCTAGTGTACTCCATGGTGTCTCCTTCGGTAAAAACTTGGACCCTGGACTGTTTGAAGTTGTCCATCTATAGGGCCAAATGAGCAGTCTAGGGATGCTGCTGCAGGTGACTGGTGGTCCAAGTGACAACTGTAAAAACAGGTGCCTTTGCCTCATAAGACTCATGTGCCGGCTGCTGTCCCTGCTGGACATTGATAATGTGGCTACTACTGAACGTGCTTTAATGGGCTCCAAATTAGGGGCCCGCTGGTTCCCTGTTGCCCAGTTTTTGAGTTTCTTTTGCAAATGAGTTGAAAGTTTCACATCAAAGGAGAACAGAAATGTTTTCAAAGGTGTTGTTAGAGCGTTACATGGGAGACCTTTGGAAACCTAGGTTTCACGTCTGCACTCAGCTATAAACTTCACTGGATCACTTAAGCTGATTAAAATGCCTTACTCTGATGCACTTCATATGGTTGTTCAAAAGCAAAGAAGAGAGCTGTATAGACCACCTTGAGCTCATTGGAGGGAAGGCAGTATAGTAGCAAATAATTGTAGAAATGACTACCAACTGTGATTTCAGTAATTGGATAATGTCCCTAGTAATTCAGTCTTGATCATGTATATAGCCTTTTTATTGTAAACACACCAGCTTATTTGTTCCTGTATGCTTTGATCTGTACTGGGAGAAAGACAGGATATCAGTTAAATAAATAAATACCTGCGGCAAAATCACCTCCTATGCCACATTTCACATATGATGGTGTACATGCATTTTTAAACAGATATGTAAATTAAACCACTACAGTGCAGAGAGACCAAGATGGATCAGAAGATTGGAACTAGGCAATTCACAACGCTCCATGCTTGGCAGAGGGTTGAATTCATTCCATGAAGAGTTGTTTTCTTTGTGTGAGTTTGTTTTCAGTGTATGGGATAATTATGCAGATTTCAAAAATTATGAGAACAGCAGCAACTATAACCATACCAGTAATTTATTAGGCTATATAAAGCTTGGAATGTTTCTTTCTTGCCTTATGAGACCCATACTTCTTTCTCATGTTGTAAATCACAACTAGGGACATTGTGTAAAGTGAAGGTTGGAAAAAGTTTACTTAATGACATCACCAGGGCCACTCCTAAGATTTCAGGATCTGATATGCTCCTGACTTGGCAACTCTAGTCTAGGGCAATATAGTGGACATGGCTGTTTGGACTGCTTCCTAACTTCACTGGTCCCTAGTCTCTCTCCACATATAGCTTTAACAGGTGTAGCGCTAATCTTCAAAGCTCTGCATTGTTTGACAGCTGGAGAACCACTGCCTCGCAAACACACATGCTTGTATGCTGAGGTTGTCTTGAGAGGTCCACCTCTAACTGTCCATACCCAAAGTCAAGAAGGTTTCTAGCCATCAAGACGTCCTTTTAACCTGTGGTGCCTTTACTCAAGAATATTCTTGGAAGAACATAATGAAGATGTTGGCTGCTCCTCAATAACTGGCATTCTACCTCTGAGCTTGGAGGTTCTATATAACTTATCCTCCATACATTTTTTTCAAAGTAATATAAGGCTTGTAGCCATAATGATATCTTGTGGCAGCAAATTCTATACAATAATTATGTGTTGTGCAAAGAAGTACTTCTTTTTTACATACTGAATCTCTTGCCCATCAGTTTAATTGGAGGAACCCAAATTAATTGGTTCTCTCTGCACTCTCCCCACATCCCACGTAGTTTCATAAATCTTTGTCATCTTCCTCCTCACTTTTTTCTAAACAAAAAAAAGGCTCTAACACTTTAGGCTTTCTTTGCAGGGAAGTTGCATATGATCAGTGATAGGTTTGGCTAACACTTTTTGCAGCTCTAACCATTCTGAAACGGGAAAATACTACCAATTAAAGTGTACATTTCCTATTTAAGTACAATCATAGTATAGATTGGTATAAGATTATCATTACAATGGCAATTTTATGGTTAATTTTTCCTAGTAATTCCTGGCAGGGAAATTTCTGTTTTCAGCAGTGCTGTCAGTCGTTCAACATATTTATTTGGGTGGCTTTGTAACTAACACAGATCTATGCCTAGTTAGGGTTTCTCCCATCTCCATACCTAGTTAGGGTTTCTCCATCTCCATATAACTTCGTACTTAGTTCCATTGCACAGCTTTTGCTATTTTGCTGCTTTGCCACCCAGTTTGGAGAGTTACTTTTGGAGTGCTGCACGGTTCTCTCTGCTTTTGATGATCCTGAAATATTTGCTGTCATCCAGGAACTGGGCCCTACAGTTTCTGATTGGGTTGACACATGACTGGATCTGGATGCAAGCATCAATCAATCCATCTGTTGACTGATGAGCCCAATCCTCCGCCCCAGGACTGGAACCATAGAGATGGCAGGGATGGGATCCATACGGGTGAGCCTCCTGCTGTGGTCCCCCTGCCTCCAGAGGGTGCAGGAAGTGCATGCACCCCCAAGCTGGGCACCCCCCCACATCCCCTGAGTCCCCCAAACCTACCAATGGCAGGTGGACACCGGTTTCTACTACCTCAGATCCAAGACTCGTGCCCAACCCCCCCTTACAAGTTGTGACGTAAATAAAGCAGAATGCATAATCAAGCATGAAACCCAAGCAGCAAACCTTCCCCTGTTGAAGGGTGGCTGGCTGGGTGTCCTGTTGCTCCAAAGGAACTGGCAGACACCTCAGAAGTGGATGCATTTATACTCTGGAGCCTGACTAGAGTGAAGCCTGCATGCATGCTAGTCTGGCCAGATTTTGTCAGCCAATGAATACAAAGGAAAGTTTGAAGCTGTGCAGACTCCTGGGAAGGAGAAACCCCAAGCTGCTTGGCATGGCTGAAGGGAGCCACCTCTTTGTTGCTCCTGACCTGACCTGCAACAGTGTCATGCAGTAAGTCATGCTGCACGCTTCTAGTGGAGATCCTTGGTGACTCCCCTCCCTACATCCCTCCATTGTGAGAACTGTCCTTTTGTTCCTAGCCTCTGCTTCTGCCCACATATCTTGTAAAATAAGGCCCTTTCCACAACACTCTCCAAACCTGCAATGGGGACGGGATAAGGATGGGACTGCAACAATGCTTCTGCATGACATCATCATGGTTCTGTCCTTCTCCCGTCCCCAGATGGCACAATTGCAGATTAAATCATTGACGGGTTTTCCCTGTCAAATGACCCACATTCGCACCACCATCCCAGACTTACTTGTCCTGCAGAAGTTGCAGAAGTGCAGTGGCTGTGCTTCCTGCCTGGGGAAGTACCCGGCTGCATTGCGGAAAGAAGAGGCGTGGCAATCACACCCCCTTCCACAGGGAGCCAACTGATGCAGAGAGGAGTGCTTCTGTTGTTCTCCCATCCAGGCAGAGCTGTTGCCAGGATCCTCACTGGACAACTTCAGGAAAAGGTAGGGTGCAGAAAGGGCTTAAGTTTCTACAGGAGCCTTTGATGAAGAACCTTGTCAAAAACTTTTTAAAAATCCGGCTATACAGTGTGCAAATTCATGCAACATGAAAAGCTAGGGATCTGTGGAAACCCTGGCTTGTTGAGAATGGTCTGATCCTGTGATTTGTTTCTCTCCTAATAAGCCACAGATGGAACCCAGCTTTTAATCTTGTATTTTTCCTCTGTTTTGGGGGTGAGTCAGAAAGAAGCAGCCCAGAGAGGGGTAGCTGGCCACATTCACTTCCTTTGCTTACTTACTACAGGCCACAATTTCTGCCTTACTGTGTTGTGTTAATTCACCAAGTGTCCCCTGGTTACTCTCATCCACATGTTAACTGATGGTCTCAAAGGACTCTTAGGATAGTAGTGAGACAGGATTATAGGAGCCATGCTTATTTTTGCATGGCAATACTTTTTATTTTGTGTGCCTTAGCTAATACTTTTCAACAATTTCAGAAATTAAGGTAACTGTTGTATAATTTTCTGTATCCCCCTCTAGATCTTTTTCTTTTCTTCTTGGTCTTCTTCTTTTTTTAATATAATATTATATGAGTCTTCTTTTTTAAAAAATAATGTTATATGGGTTGGTTTTCATATCCCAGCCAATTTTAGGGACAAATTATATATTTTTATTTGCAGATCAGCAGTTTTGCAACTCTCTACAGAGAAACTCACTTGGCTTCTGCTCTCATGCGATTTCAGCATCGAGGAAAGACTTTTTAGAAACCCCTGAATTAGTGCTACTCTACTGCAATTATTTTGTGTTCTTACTATTTATGTTGTTTGTCTTGTTGTTTCTTTTTATCCACTGTATCTGATCTGTTAGCAGTCCTGAGAGTACTGTACTGCAGGGCAGGATACAGTCTAAAAATAAATAATACTAGCAGTAACCATGAAACAGACTTTGGTCTCCTATAAAGAACTGAAAGGTGTGTTTTGAGGGGAGTCTGTGACCTGAGCTGTATCTATGCAACATGCTGTCTGATTGATGCTGTGCCTGTCCCTTCCTCTTGCTGAGGCTGATGCACCTCAGATACTTCTTCTTCTCATTTTGCCAGTTTTTTAGGTATGGGGAGATCTGAGTTTATTAGATCGGAGGGTTTTTTTTTCTTTTTTAGCAGAGAGGATCCTCCCCTGAACAACTGAATGATTTATTATGTCATGGAGAAAGTTTAGACAGATATGCCTCAGTTAAAGAAGCAGATGTGTTCCTGGACATAACTTCTTTAACAGACCTGCTGTTTATTTTGCCTGTTGTAGGCAGGCATGTACAGCTACAGTAGGTCTAGAATAGAATTACATTCTTCCCTGGCTTAATCTTTATTGTGTTGTTTACTGAAGATATGCTGTTGCAACATGACACCAAAAGTCTCCATTCCTCTTTCACCATTTCTCTGATGCCAATGCTGCTAAAAAATTCAAGTTAGACAGAGGATGAGGAGGAAAAGGAGGGCTTACCAGGCGTAGAAAGCTTTGTTAACTGAGTTTTGCTTATAAAATGGAAAGAAAAATGAATTCTTTATGATCTATATCAGGTGGGCAATGTACACTGCGCTACAGTAATGTATGTGGAATATAGGCCAAGAGCCAGAGTTTCTTGTAGTTGTTTTCTACATCTACCCTTTTTTCTTAGCTCCCAGAGTGCTTCCAAAATGATAAGCATAGAATGTATGTGCTCGTCATCTCTGTACTGTTGCCATAGAAATGCCATAGATCAGTGGTTCTTAACTTTTTCTGTACCAGGAACCTCCGTAAATATAACGTATTGCTGTGGATGCCAAGACTTAACTCAAGAGTTTAATATTTAAGTTTAGATATGTTCAGATATTTGTTTGTTTGTTTGTTTATGGCTTCTGGAGACTAGGATTCAAATCCCACTCAGGCCCAGAGTGGCCTTCGGCGCATCACATTCTCTCAGCTTCAGAGGAAAGCAAAGGCAAACCCCTTGTGAACAAATAAAACCTTGCCAAATAAAACCTGTGATAGGTTCGCCTTAGAGTTGCCATAACTTGGAAATGACTTGAAGGCACGCAGCAACAAAGTCCCGCTGACAATGGGAGGTTCCTTCTAGGTTTCGTGTCTTTTCCCTTTGAAAACTGACTTATGGCATCCCTAAAGTGAATCTACCGTGGGGGTTTTCTTCGCAAACTCCAGTCTGTCATGGAGGCTTTCTTGTTGCTTTTGCCTTTCCCTGAAGTTGAGAGAATGTGACTTGGCTGAGGTCACCTAATGGGTTTCCATGACTGAGTGGGGATTCAGACCCCGGTAACCAGAGTAATAGTTTGGGCGTGTGTACACACCTGCCACCATGTCCCTTTTGTCATCTGGTGGTGGTGCAGGTACCAAAACTGCTCCCTCCTTTGTAAATCTCTATAATTTACAAATCTACATAAAAGTCAATGTTTGTCTGAGTTTGTCTGTTTGTCACCTGCGTCAGGCAGGCGAAGACCTCGTACGATTGGCTGACTGAGGCAAGAAAACCTCATATGATTGGCTGGCTGTGAAGATTCTATGGAATCCTGGGGTTGCCAGTTTAGGGAGGGGCCTTTGGAATTCTCAGCCAGAGAGCTCTTGGGCCTCAGGCCGGTTGCTATGGAGATGAGGCCTACCATCAATACGGATGCCAGAAAACATTTTGGGAGGCAAATGTGAGAAAAATTAAAGTGACATACACAACATAGCCCATTTCCACACTACAATGTCATAGTGCTATTATTCCACTTTCAATATCCTATGGAAGCCTGGGATTTGTCGTTTAAGGAGGGGCATTTAAGAATTCTCAGCCAGTTTACTGAGGTCTTTGGCCTCAGTAAACTACAAATCCCAGAATTCCACAGGATATTGAAAGTGGAATAATAGCGCTATAACAGCATAGTGCAGAAATGGCCATAGTTACAAGGTCTTCTCGCCTCACATAGTAGATTACATGGGTTCCATATGTAAGGAATCTAAAGTTGAAATTCAAAACAAAAAACGCTTCTAGAAAAACATAAAGCCATTGCACAAATTCAACAGAAAGAAAAAAAAAAACCAGTACATCAACATCAACATCAGACAGCACAGATTGGATTGGAGACCATGGGGAAAAGTTACAGGTACTGGGATAGGCCAGTCGCTATGGAGATGATGCCTAGCAGCAAGGAGGAGGACAGTGTACTCCCTCAGGAACCCAAGTTGTGTATGCAAATAACTCTGAATGCAGATTGCATTGGGAAATATGGAGCAAAGTTACAGGAAATGAGGAAGACAGTTTGGTGAGTTCTTAAGAGGAAAATAAAATCCCGGGCAACGCCGGGTAAATAAATGCACTAGTGTATAATATATAATGGATAGTGAGGCATTCACTTTCTCCGAGAAGGAGCAGGAGAGTATGTGTGAGCACTGAGGGACATGATGGCGGGTTGTTTCCATGCACCAAAACTGTTCCTTCATTTGTAAATGAGGGTGCAGTTTTGGCACCTGCCCACGCGCCCCTGCGGCCGCATCCCTATTGCTGCCGCTGCTGCTTTTGCCGCCCGGCAGCAGGGCTTCGTGGACCCCCGGGGGTCCCTGAAGCCCATGGTAAGAACTACTGCCGTAGATCGTATCTTTAGAAAAACACATACATGTAGGGAATAACATGATATATTGTGGGAAAATGAGTATGATGGATTGACTTATCTTCTGTGAAGATTTTAGTCTTTTGGAAATGTTAGGAGGAACATCATACATGTTGGCTGGTTTTTTGCATGCTCTCTTTCTTAATTTCAAGCTGGTAATTTGAAGCTTTTACAAATCAGTTTTCATCTTCTTTGGATAACTTCCTGGTTGGAAATTAACTTCTCATCAAGTGCGTCTCTTGTTAGATATTGACGTCTGTGATCCGACTGTCCTGTAAACATTGTAAGAAATTTAGTTTAGTTTTCATACCTTTTTATGAAGATATTTATCAAATTCTTCAAGAAAGCAGATTATCTCTAATATGCTGTATAAACATTGTGAAAAATTTATTACTTTTTTTTGTCTGTTTCATTCAATACCTACAGCAGCGGTGTGCCATAGTATGGTATATTGGACATTTTGTAGCATTGTTCATACAAGATTTCTTTTGGATTTTATACTCTTTTATTGTAGCTGCGCAAACAGAACAGAACAAAACAAAACAAGGGCTATTTCTGCAGTGTTAGGTGTCTCCTATAATATTCCAGTGTAATATTGAAGAAAAAGATGTACTTAAAAAAAAAAAAGTATGACTCTTAGGATGTCAAAACTGAGGAGTTAAGAATCCATTTTTAAATTAAAAATTTAAATTATGCCCTACTTTTGAATTATCATTTGTGTACAGTCTAGTTAATCCCTTAGGTACCCTCAGTGTTCAGGGCAACTGGTAGACAAAGTTGAATTATCTCCTTTCGTGGCTCCATGGGGTGCCCTCCTCGGTGGAAAAGCAGCAGGCAGTTCTCTCTACTCTCTCTTTAAATTTCGTGGTTTGTTATCGCAGATATGCTGAGGACGTCCAGCTCTATCTTTGTACCCCAACACTTTCTCCCTCAAAAAAAGTTCCAATATCTCCAAACGCCTCTGATATTTCTACTGTATCTTCACATACCGATACGTGTACGTTAGCAATGGGAACCGCCTGGCTGATGGGACGTCCCCAGAAGAATTACCTCCGTGAAGCCCCTTCTCCTGAGAAGAAACGTGGGAACAAGTGAGCCATGGCTTCACGTTGTGGTCACAGGTGAATCTACAGTCAGCCCTCCACATTTGCAGGTTTCCCTTCTGTGGATTTGATTATTCACAGATTATCTGCTGTCACCTCTGCTGCCTTCCTATACCGTTTTTAATAGGGACTGCAAGCCTCGTGAAACTGAGAAACTGCGAACGAGGCTTAGAAGTCCCTATTAAAAATGGTGTGGGGCAGCAGTGGCGGTGGCCGTAAGCCCCACCAGCCACACACTTCTGCCTTGTGAAGGAACCCAGATACCTCAAAGGAATCCACGGGGGGTTGAATAGGGTGATCATACTTTTTTGTGTATTAAATATAATTTGTGAGGGCCTTGAGTTATTCACGGTTTTTCAACTTTCACGGGGGCCCTGTGCCCCTAACCTGAGCGAATGTGGAGGGATGGCTGTACTTCAATCTTCTCTTGCCTCCTATTTTCCAAGTGGGACAATGAACAGCAGACAAAGCTGATGTATAACTTGGTTGGCACCTGAAGGAGCTACTCCTCCAAGTGCTTGCTGATTTCCTTTGCCTGCTGCCCACTGTCCTGGTTGGGATGGAGATGGGTGGGAATAATAGGTGGACAACTTGGCTGCTGCCTGGAAGAGCTTCTCCTGTAAACATTGGTCAAGTCTGTGGCCATTTCCGCACTACACTCTTATAGCGCGATTATTCCGCTTTCAACATCCTATGGAATCCTGGGCTTTGCAGTTTCGGGAGGGGCCACGGCCCCTCCCGAAACTGCAAACCCCAGGATTCCATAGGATGTTGAAAGCGGAATAATTGCGCTATGAGAGTGTAGTGCGGAAATGGCCTGTGACTCACAAGCTGTGTCCTATATGATGAATGGCAATTAAATACTTTTCCTTATACATAGAAAGACATAGAGGAAGGCAAAATGATTCAGGTGATTTGAGGAGGAAGGAGAGGAGAAAGATGATTACTCCTTGACATCATCTGATCTTCTGGACTGATCCCGGGGGTCCTTCACTCTTTGTGTAAAAGTTCTTTTTACCCTCTTTGCAGCTACATTAAACTGCTGGTTCAGTTATGCAACATATGGCTCAAGAACATTTCATCTTTCCTTCCTAACTGATGAGCTCTAGCTATTAACAAAAAACGTGTATTGAAATCCTTTCCCTGTACATTGTTTGTATGGATTATGGTTTTATTCATTTAGCTTGTGCAGTGTCTTGATATTTTGTATAAATAATTCCTGTAGTTTACTAACTTCTATGTATTTTACCAAAAAACATTATTACTCCCATCTTTTAATGAATTATAATGGTTTTAATTCCATGGATTGTTTAGCTGCTTTTAAAAATATTTTTATGTATTTTAAAGTTTCTGTATGTTCTTAATCTGTTTTAATAGCCACCTTGAATCCCAATATTGGGTAAAAGGTGGGATATAAATTAATATAGCAACAACAATAATGGCCCAGATTGTTGTAAAAATAAAAATTAATAAAACAGCTCTGTTACTGATCTTATATTTATTTTTCTGTCCACCTGGAGTGTTTGCTTATTAACAAAATCCTCTGAATTATGTGTTTTGACTAGGACTCTTTAATGTGTGCAGTTTTTGCATTTGGTTTTCTTACAGCATTCTTTACTTAGCCACTAAATTCTAAACCAGTTGCATCTGAGAAATTTCACTTTATATGGAAATACAGTTACTTTCTCTGTAAAAATATATCAGATAAGGCTATGGTGTCTTAACTTTAATAACCCCCATACTGCCTTGCAGCTGTTTTGGCCTTTCTTCTTTGGCCCTGATCCAAAAATGCTCACATATGCAAAGAGGGTTCTCATAAGCCACCCACGGCAACACAGTCTCTAGACATGGTTCTATTAATATCTGCATTGAGAGATTAATGAGAACTTATCTTTTGCCTGGATGAAGAGAGAAGAGATTTTATGCTATGCAACAAGCATACATTTTATGTATGTGTAAAATGCCCTGTAGAATTACTATTCTGTTTTGCAAATTCACAGTGAGTTGTTATTGTTATGTTGGGCTCAAGTTGGCTCTGATGGTTTTCCTGGCAAGATTTGTTCAGAGGGGGGTTGTTTTTGCTTGCCTCTTAGGCTGAGAGAGTGTGGCTTGATCAAGGTCAGCCAGTGGGTTTCCATGGCTGAGCAGGGATTTGAATGCTGATCTACCAGTGCCATAGTCTCTTACTAAAACCACTATACTATGCTGGCCAGTTACCTAAAATCAAATGGAGTGCTTGTCTTGTCTTGCTTTTTAAAAGTAGCACTATGAATTTGTGAAAACAGACTCTTGTTCCAACAGAATTGGGGACTATGCAAATTGATCCTTGGTAAGGAAGTATTTCTTTACTAATCTTAAAAGAAGCAATGAGTGATGTTAGCAGTTTTCTTCCCACTGTGAGAAAATCTTCAAAAACTTGACTGTTCATATTTCAGGATTTATTCTGTGGAAAAAAAATTCATACTTGGAACATGGGCTGCACAGGAAGCAGTATTTTCTATAAAGAAAATGGCATTTTCTGTGCAGAATTTTTTATTCTATATTATTATATTCTATAGAGAAAATAATATTTTTAGTGCAGAAAACATATATCATTCTACATATATTGCACAGAAAAAGTCCTGAATATGAAGATTCTCATAATTCCAGGATTCTCCTCATAGAGATTCCCTCACTTAGAGAAACCTATTTTTCAACCATTTCCCGCCTATATTTTTAAATTTTCATTTTAACTATTTCCATCCCTAATCACTTGATACTGTATAGAATGTTCAGGTAGATATTTCAACATGAGCAAGTTTCCAAAGACAGTGATGTTATTTCTTCCTTCGCAGCAAGAGGAGGCAACCCGATTAAATACCATGTTACTGTTGCTGTGATATTTACCATTTGGCGTATGAATAGGATATAAAAATGTGCTGCTCAGGTTGGTTATGCATTTGACTAAAGCACTAACCTTCCCCCAATAGGATTGCTTTGTGAGAACACCATAAATGTTGCACTTCAGCGTCAGGTCTACAAAATGAAGAGATAATGAGATCTTCCCCCTCTCTTTTTTGGAGTAGATTTGAGGCAACATGAAATAGCTGAGTTGTTGAGACTTTAGGTTGGTTTAGAAGGTCAGAGAGTTTGCACCATTAGTATCCCTTCTGATCATCCTTTTTAGTAGTGATGTACCATTAGCAACATGAACATGTGACCTATCATCATCAGTGGCATTCAGTCATGTATTCTTGACCTTGTATGTGAATTCTGAATTGAGAACTACAGAGACTGGGAACGCATTCACCCCACAAATATAGTACTGTATTCCACTGTAGCTACCATGGCAACACCCTACAGAATCCTGGAGCTTGTAGTTTGGTGAGGCACTAGAACTTTCTGGATGACAGTTCTAATTGCCACCCCCTAAATTGCTGATCCCAGGATTCCATGGAATCTTGCTATGCCAGTTAAAGTGGAATATAGTGCTATAGCTTTGTAGTTTTAATAGGCTCCAGAAATGCTTACAGCCATTTGCATTATTCATTGAAGCATATCATTAGGGTTTTTTTTTTCAGATAGAGGAATGAACAATGAGCTTCATGATATGAGAATCAGCCCTTAGATTTTGACCATTTCCGTTTCTGTCAAAGGATCACATTGTCCCACGCACCCCCTTCCACAGCAACGGAAAGTGGAAGGCAACATTCTTGTATTCATTTTATTACTTAACAGAATATGAAGCTCTTCAGACACAGACGACTGTTCTTTCGGGCTCATTAATGTAGTAGAAATGGTATGCTGGAAGACTGAGAAACTGAGATTTAGTCATTCTGGTTTCTTAAAAAAAAATGAGAGAGAGAGAGAGAGGGATGCATGGGTATTGACTGACTGATTTAAATAATTGTATACTATCCTATAACCAAACGTACCATGGCAGGGACAGGCAACCAAACACCAGATAAATTTAAAACAACAGTTGTTCTGTGAATTCAGGTAATTTCCGAGTTATGGCAACCTTAAGGCAAATCTGCTGTGTGGTTTTGTTGGCAAGATTTGTGAAGAGGGGTTTGCCCTGCCCTTCTTCTGAGGGAAGGTCACCCAGTGAGTTTCCATGGCCAAGTGGGGAGTTCAAACCCTGGTCTCCAGAGTCTAAGGCCATTTCCTCACTACACTGTTATAGTACTATTATTCCACTTTCAACATCCTATGGAATCTTGGAGTTTGCAGTTTTGGGAATTTAGGCATTCAGAATTCTCAGCCAGAGAGCTCTTTGGCCTCAGTAGACTATAAACCCCAGAATTCCACAGTGCGGAGATAGCCTAAGTCCAACACTCAAACCACTATACCATGTTGCTCTCCTTAAAACAAAACAGTGTAAAAAACCCCTCATTTATATCAGTTTAAACAATTTAAACAGTGTACATATTATACAGTAAAACAGAAATCAGATCTCTCTTTCTAAACTTAATACAGGGCAATGGTGAATTGAACTGCAGTGAATTTCTGCAATGTCCATTAATCAGTGCAAGAATTCAAATTAGTTTCCATTGAATTGTCGCCTTGTCCCGTCTGGATAGATTGAGGAGCTAACTATATATTATATGGGTGTAACAGAAACCAAAGCTTTTGGAGCAAATGGACTGGAGACTGGAAGGAAAAGCTCTGGGTGGGATTAACCCTTTCTTTTGAGTGCTGTGTCTGCACTCAAAAAGGTTCTTTTTGCTTAGGGGGTTCCAGATGAAAGTGTGTAAGAGCATAGTCCCTTCTTTCTACTTCACCATTACATGCATTCACTCAGGAAAATTTATCGTTAAGCTTTGGTTTATGTACATATGTGTGTATCATCATATATTTCTACTCCGAGACAGCAAGGACAAGATAGATTTCTGCCCTAGATCTTGTGGAAGAATGCCATCAGAGCTGGCTGGTATTTTTCTATCTTCTGTGTTTCTATGACATACATAGGCCCTAGTGTATATGTGCTTCTTTGTGTAGAACAGACCTTGGAAATAACCTAGTTATAATGTAGTAAATTAAGTAATTAGTTAAATAATAAGGTTCTTGCAATCAACTTATTTTTTTACAATAAGAAAGGCTTAAAGAAGTCACATTATGATTATAACATGGTGGATAACCTTATTTCTTTTACGGTGTAACTGTAACAGGCTTTAGTTAATTTTATAGTTGTGAGGAGGATGTATGGCTTCATTATTTAGATGTGTTTTGTACCACATGCAAACAACTTGTAGCACTCTGATGTCATTTTTTTTTTTTTTTTAGCTTAGAAATAATGGTTTACAACTGCTGTGGACTATATAATGAATTATACATAATGAAACTATATGAAATTGCCTTTTTTTTAACCCTAAAAAGGCATAATAGTGTTAACTTTTCAACAGTAGTACAATTAATGGGAACAGAATTATCTTATTGGTGTAAGTGGTAACTTCTCTAGTCATTTCAAACTTTTTAAAAGTTGGTGTTTAAATTATTTTGGAGACATTCTGGGAGAAATTTTACAATTTTGTGCCATTCTCTTATCAGTCCTAATGATTTTAAGAATTTATTTATTTAGTAATGAAAATGTAATGAGAAATGCAATACTTTTTATGAACATTGCAACAAGTAGCAATGAATCATTTCTTAAGAGTGATTTTATGTAACAGGAATGAATTATTTAAGAAGTCAGTTTCCAAGATCTTTTTTTGAAAAGTAAGAACATAATTTTCAAAAACAGCTATAATGCAAACTAAGAATTCAGGAGGATTCTGGAACCTAACAGTTATTTTAAAAGTTGCTTTCCAAGTTTTGATCTACTACAGCTGAACACTATGAAAAATGTAGATTTGCCGGTGAGGCAAATATTCACTGAAACTTAGGGCCTTTCCGCCTGACATTGTTATAGTGCTATTATTCTACTTTCAACATCCTATGGAATCCTGGAGTTTGCAGTTTAGGGAAGGGCATTTAGAATTCTTAGCCAGAGAGCTCTTTGGCCTCAGTAAACTACAAATCCCATAATTCCACAGGATGTTGAAAGTGGAATAATAGCACTATAACAGTATAGAGTGGAAAGACCCTTACTGTGATATTATCTGTGGCTAACTCCATTTCTGTGAGTTCGGTGCTAATAACAGGTAAGTCTTTGTGAAAACCTCAAAGAAGATGCATTGCTTACCACGTTTGATTACTTTTATTATTATTATGTGCAGGCTATGTCTGTCTTCTCAATGAACGCATAACACTTCAGTGAATGCTGATTTTTCTCCATCCAATTGAATGTTTTCGGTTTGGACCTCAAAGTTCTAGGTGGCTTGGAACAAGCTACCACTGGGATCCTCTACTATGTGTGAAGAACTTAGGAGGGGGAGGCCATGCTCAAGAATGCTCTTCTTACCATCTGGAATTGAAGTAGGATGGTCACATTGATCCTAACAGAAGACTGCCTCACAGTCTTAAGACAGAGGTATTCGAGCACCCATGTGCTGTTTAAGATCCACTACTGAAAATAGTTCTTGGTATTGGCTCTGATGAAGAGCCTACTTCATATTGACTTCAATTATCCTAAGTTTCATCTAGCTTTGATTTCTATTTGATTTGATTCTAGTGTTTTGTTTCAAAGTCATGTGCAGACTATCTTGAGCCTTTTCAGCTATGAGGTGAGGTTGAAGTGTCCAAAGTGATGCATCAAATATAGTCAGGAATGCTTCAGATTTTACTTTGTACATGCCGGTGGCCTTAGGTGAGTCACGGTGTCTCTTCAAAAGCATTCAATGACTTGTTAGTTGCAGATGCCACTCTCCTGGCAAGCTGTTTTGTAGTGTGGCTTTTGGTATGCCTTTGCTATTTTCTGTATTCAAGAATAAACCACAAGGTTGCCCATCAGGAAGGGCAAAGGATGAAGACTAGATGCGATTCAAACTGTGCAGGAAGAAATTAAAGCTCAACAGCTTTGAAAGATGGATGTCTCTCAGCAGGAACCGAAAGAGGAATTACGTGTAAGAATAGAAAATTGAGATAGGTTGCTAGGAAACTGATAAATGAACTGGAAGATAGGTTGAGAGGAAAAATTGAACAACAGATGGAACCTGCCTTTAGTGTCACAAAGACTGACAGTCATTCCCATGTAACTGGATGGGTGTGAAATATAACAGCTAAGCAATATGGTAGTGGATTACCTCTTCCTGTGTCATGTCTAACATTGTCTGACGATATGTTGCTGTTCTTGCCATTTATAAATGCAAAAATATAAATAAACAGAAGAGGTGTCTCCTGAAAAGGAAGGAGAAACTAATGTGGCTTTCTGGGCTAAACAAAAAAATGTTTGCGTATCTTGAGAATTGTGTCTCTTGGATTCAGGGATTTCCCACTTGAAAAACAAGCTGATCCCAGCGAAAGTTGCACTTAGCAGTTCTCCCTGACACCAAGGAATGGAGAATAGATTGTTTGCATGAAAAGAGGCTATAGATGGACAGCCTGATGCTTGGCCTGACTGATAACCAAAACTGTCACCAGAAGTATTAGCTGGATTATTGAATTAAATGGCAAATCATGAGAAGAATCAATTTTTGTGGCTAGAAACTATAGGCCTGAATTCCAAATAATTCAGATCAGTTGCTACATGGTTAGTTAACAGTTATAAAAACCTTATGGGTAATAAGTCTGCTTGCATTGGGTCTAGTAACTGGATTTAGAGTATAGTCTATTTAAACACTGAGTAGTCTTTTAAAGCCGGTTGATTATATACTACAGGGTTAGACTGTTTGATTGTAAAAGAGTTATCTTACGACTAAAATGATGTTTAGCTCAAGTGAGGACTGATGTGAAGAAAATGAAGGAAATAGGCTCCTTCAAGTGGATGATTCCCCCCTTGGGAAGCCGATTCAAGTATACCTATAATCCCATAGGCTTCTCTCTATGTAGAAATGATCTCTGGCAATAAGCATGCTGCTGTGTGAATGTTTGAATTAAGCCTTTCTCTGGCAGACATCTTTTAGGAGATGTGATTGAGAGGAGTAGTTGATTGACACTGGGAAGTACAGTTATTTCTTAGCCACTTAACATACATTCCATTCTGAACTTCCACAGAGCCCCTTTAGTAACCTTTATCTAGCCTGTTAACTGGAAACTAGAATGCAATTCTGTTTCCCTTTCATGGGGAAAAAGTGTTTTCTGTTATTTGTGTTGCTCTGTAGGGAGCAAAATTCGGCTAGCGTGTAGCCACAGCTGGTATAGGCAGGCTAAGGGACATGATTTGAAAAGTAAAATTTCATTCATTTGAAGAAATCAGAATGTATCTTAATCAAGGAAGCTGTGGCTCTGAGTCTGCAAGATCTGAGCAGTGCTATTGATGATAAGGACTCTTAGAGATTTGTTATTCATAAGATCACCATAAATTGAAGCCAACTTGAAGGCAGTTAACAACAGTTGATGCCTAAAGCAACAGAACTGTCTATAAATGGCAAAAGATATAAAAAATGTTGTAGAAAGAGGGTTATGGTAGGTAAGATGCCAAAAAGGAGTTTGGAGGAGGTAGAATGATAAAGTTTCTTTTTTTATCTAACAAGATTTTTGCTTTCTGAAATTTGCAAAATTACATTCTTTTTGCCACAATAACTTCTACAAGAAACAAATTTAGAAGATGTAGTGAACTCATTTAGCATATGTTTTTGAAAGATTTAGAACAATGAAGAAGTAAGGAGAACAGGAAAAAAGTTAAATTTGATTTCAGTTAAAAAAAATAAAAATTAAACAAATACTGTAAATTGGAAGTGACTTCAGAGGCACACAACAGCGAGAAGAACAACAACATGGCTTACCAAACCCCATGGAGAGAACAAAGTCGAAGTGAAACTATAGAAAAATAGACATGAAAAGAAAAATAAGCATAGAGATTAAATAAGTTGAGAATCATGTTATTCTTTTTATTTATTAAATTTTAAGAAAATAACAACAGCGTAAAACAATGAACGAAAGTATCTATAACTAAAATTACAAAATATAAGCAAAGAAAGAGAAAGAAAATAGAAAAAGAAGAAAAAGTACTTCTGACCTGCATATTAACAGTTATGTGTAAGAACCCTGGCCCTTTCCACACCTTACCTTATCCTATCACCTGCCAGGTCACAATCCTAGCAGCACCTCTGGTGGGAAGAGAGTGCAACGGGAACACTTCCTTCCGCACGGGACTGACTCCCTGCGGAAGAGAGTACAAGGGACATGCCTCTTCCTTCCTCAGTACAGCCGGGCTCCTTCCAATGCTGTGCTAGGGCAGGAAGTGCCTCTATCACGTTTCCAGCCCTTCTGTATGGCAGGTAAGTACAAGAGCATTGCATGATCAACGGTCATTGATGGAGAAAATCCGTCAATGATTTAGCCTGTGATCGCACCAGTTGGCAACACGAGAAGGACGTGACCGCAACAACATCTTGCGGCAGCATCGTTGCAGTTGTGCTTCTCTCGTGCCCTCATGCTGGGATGCCATTGTTGTACAGAACGGGCCCCTATCTCAACCTCTCTTATTTCCTTCCTGCACATTTCTTTCTATTGTCACTGAATCACTAATAATAAAATCCAACAACATTCAAGTCATCTTTATCTTTCTTCAAAAAGTCTATGAGGGGGTTCCATTCTTGAAGGAATCTTCTTAAAGATCCACCTTGAAAGTAAGTTGAGAATCCAGATATAGTAATTTTAAAAAGTAATATTATTGTTTATTAACTATAAAGCCAAGGAAGAAGTTGAAAGAGAAGAATACCATTAACTGAAATCTTTTTGCCAAGAACTAGGAAATTCTATTATTCTACCTTTTCAAGAGTAATCCATAATAGATAAGAATCAAAATATTTTTGCTAGGTCAGATAATATAATGATGATATTGGCCAAGAGACAAGAGTGTATTTCCTCTAGGTTCCACTCCTTTGTTCCCCTCTCCTTCTACCTTGCAGCCCTCCCTGAATCGAAAATTCTGCGCTGGGGTTTATCCCCAGGCCTGCAGATTAAGTTTTTAGGACACAGAAAGGATGCTGGAGGAAGTGGAGGTCACCTTGTCCTGATTCCACTGGTGGAAGCAAGGGAATCCTGTGATAGTATACTTGGCCAGTGTTTTTGCCTGCACAGGGCATTTGGGAAAGCTGAATTATTAGAGGATATAGAGTGGGGTAAAGAAACTCCAGTCTACAGGGCCTCCCCAACCTGATAACACCCTTCCCTCCTTATTCACTGGGCAGCAGTTGATATTGGGGAAAAGAAACTTTCCACTTGAATCTATGGAAAGGATTTTTTTTCAATTCTAATTGCTATGGTGGGTATGTGGGAGTTATGTCTGATGCATGTGCATGAGTACTGTGTGAAAATGAATATATGTTATATATGGAGGTATGTGGTTGTGACAGAGTCTTGGAGGGGAGTGGCTATCCTTAGTGACAGAGGAACCCAGCATGGTTGTCAGGCAACCAGAATAGCCACTCAAGGGAGAAACCCAGCTGTTACCCTGAAAATCTGGGGGTCCCAGAGGGACACCTCAATATGCTCCAAGTGATGGGGAAAATAAGCTCAACGGAGCACATGCAACAGCAGTGCAAGAGGCAGGGTAACCTAGCGAGATCTTTTACCCAATTTTTATGGGGTCAGGCTCAGTCAGAAATCACACAAAAAGGTCCAATGAATGGCTTTATTGAACAGTAATAGCTTGCACTTACGCAAACACGCACACATGCATCCAAGGGCTAAAAGAAATAAAGAGTGGTAATAAGGTAGAGGGATTGTTGAGGAGTTCGTAGTCTGGGTGATACTGCACCTTTTCCTGAAGTCCTTGGTCCAGGAAGCAGCGATCGACAGCAGCTCAGCAAAGAGACGTTGAGGAGATTGCGCAGCTATCGGGAGGGGGGACCGGTCAGTTGGTATGACCGGGAGGCATCATTCTTCTCCTCGTCTCGCCTAGCCTAACTAACCCAAAAACAGGGACTATTTGTAGGAAAAATTTACTTTGAAGGCAAATCCTCTCCCCGGGGAAAACAAACAGGGACAGAAAAGAAAAACAACTCCACATCTGGCATTGTCTTTGATATCAGAAGATAACAGGATGTCATCTAAATAACAGGATCTTCCTCCGTGTGAGTTTCTGGAGATCGATTTGATAAGGCTTTATTGCTTCCAGTGCCCAACTTTCCGGGAACGCTTTTACTCCCTTCAAGTGGACTCCTTAAAGGCTGATGACCTTTTGTCCACCATGGGTTATCACAACATGAGGTCTCCTGTGGCTACATGACTGGGGAGTTTACTGGTGTGACCTGACCTTGATTGTACGACCGTTATTGCCTACGTGCGCATCCGGGTGACCTCTCTGGTGAGTTAGATTAATTTTATATCAAAGTTGTAGACCCCGGGACAGGGTTTACCAAGGGGGCAACACAGCCCATTATTCTGAAGGAGAGGTTGTTAGCCTGAAAGAGAAGTGCATATATAGCAGGAACACTGAATTGGGTTTTGTCAGATTTCCAGGAGAAATAGCTTAAAGTCAGTCTGTCAGCTAGAGGAGTTCTCAGTCAATCAAGGGTGGGGGTGGGGGGGTTGAGTGAGAAGATTGTGTTATCTCAGAGAAATCCTAGAGACAGGGTTGGAAAAGAAATCAATCCACTTTTGAATCTGGTCAGAGAGAGTGACCCAGATTTGGGAACAAAACCTTTGGCGAAAGGGCAGCCAGAGGGGTGTGTGTGTGTGAGATACTGTGCCTTTATGTTAATGGAAAGAGATAAGAAGCTGTCTAAACACATTCTGAAGTTTAGTTGCGCTTGAACATACATATGAAAACCAATACTTTATTCTGTTTATTTTCATAAAGATTATAGCATATTTTTATAGATTTTGACTCAGCTGAATAATTTTTAGTAGTTCCTACCAAACAAAACCATGCTACCATAGATTATTTAATCATTCTAATTAACAATTGAAAGACCTTACCCTTTTTACAAGAAGGTGGTGTTTTAAAGGGAAAGGCAGAGCTGTATGAGGTGGCAAGGTGCTTTAGCAACTGGGGCCCTTTCCACTGCACCCCTCCCAACCTGCCATTGGGACTGGAGAAGGACAGGACCACAACAGTGCTTATGCACAATATTGTCACTGTCCCATCCTTCTCCAGTCCCCAGATGGTCTATTGTGCTGCAAATCATTGATGGGTTGCAATGTATTACATGGGTAAAGTACTGCATATAGACAGAAGAGGAATGAAATAGACAAATATAAGGTGGATGAAATTTGCCTGACAGCAGTATATGATAGAATGACATGGGGGTCTTAGTAGACCACAAGCTTTAACAGTGAGTCAACAGTGTTATACAGAAGACAAAAAAGCCAATGCAATTTTACAATGCATAAACAGGAATATAGTGTTCAGGCTGAGGGAGGTCGGAGCACTATAATACCAGAATATTTTGCTTTGGTGAAACCTCACGTGGAATACTGTGTCAATTTTTGAGCACCACAGTTCAAGAAAAGTATAGACAGAGCAGAGCAACCAAAACAGAAAAAAGTCTGGAAACTAGGCCTTGTGAGGAACGGCTAAAGGAGTTTGGTATATTTAACTTGGAGAACAGAAGACTGATAACCGTACTTAATAGACATACTTTAATTTCTGAAGGGATTTCAGATAGAAGGTGGAACAAGCTTGTTCTCTGCTTTTCCAGAAACTAGGACACAGATCAATAGGTTTAATTTACAGGAAAAGAGATTCCCTCTAAAATTAGAAAGCGTGTCCTGATGGTAAGAGCTGTTTGACTGTAGTGGACTTTCTTTGGAAGCCTTTAGAGCACATGTGTCAAACACAAGGCCCGTGGGCCAAATCCGGCCCGCCAGGCCATTTCATGTGGCCCTCGCACCTCTCCTGCATCTGCGGCTCTCCCCACCACCACCTGGCAAGCCTGGGGGCAGAAAGGCACAGAGAGGGACTAGGGAGCAGAAAGTGCCACACTTTGGATATACTGACCAATTCTATTGGTACAGGGACAATAAACTACAATCCAATAGCCCCAAAATGTCCAAGAAAAAAAAGTTGATGCAGAGGGAAGGCAATTTAAAAACCAGTAATATTCGAATGCAGAGGCAATTATTTAATATGATAAAAGAGTAGATACATTTATATAGCCTTACAGATACAACCGGCCCTTTGAGGGCAACCATCATGCTGATGTGGCCCAATGTGAAATTCAGTTTGACACCCCTGCTTTAGAGGTTGGATGGCTAACTCACAGGGGTGTTTTAGCTGACTCTTCCTGCATGGCAAGGGTTGGACTAGTCTCTTCCTGTTCTATGCAGTCTCTTCCTGCTTTGTGATTCTATAGTTCTGTGCTGAGAAACATTCCCCATATGTGGTTTAGGGAAAGAAATAAGAGAAAAAGAGTCCCCACACATGGTGTACTCTTTCTGGAAGTGACATGAGAGAAACAGGGGAGAAATGGCTAAATGCTGAAGCCAAGTGAATCATAACCTTAAATTTGAGCTATATGTCCTTAAAAATCATGAACCATCAGAAGTAGAAATTAATACAATAAAAGAGATACTTAGCTGTTTTTATGAGAACAAACAAAATGTACCTGTGAAATAATTCCCAAATAGGGGGAAAAAATCCCCACCCTTTGATTTATGACTGCGGTTATGCTCCCAAAAGCAAGGAAGTTCAGACCACCAATCGTCTACCTCTGATTCAAAATGAAAACTGCGATAGACTGATGGACACTTCTTGTGCTTTTATATCCACTTCAAATGAAGACTACAGCATAACCCCACTGCACCTAACTCCATTATTCAGCAATAGTAATATGGAAGGGATGAAAAAAAATCATAAGAGAAAAACCATAAGGGTGGGTTGGGCCATAACAATAAAGCAAACAGTCAGCTAAACTACAAAATAATTTATACTTGATGTACAAAGCAGACTGACTTCTCCTGACTAGAACCACTAAGGAAACCATCCCCATTCTCAAAGGAAGAGAGAGCTGCTATTGCCATGTAAGCCCGTCTCTTAAAGGGAGGGGTCCTGCTTACTGCAGGGTGTAAATGAACCTCTCATAAGGTACTCATGCAGCGCTCAAAGTTTTCTCCCAGAAAATACATTACAGGATCAGAAGTTTTCCACTAGAGGACAATCTTACTTTTTATGCTGCTTTCATGAGGTGGCTTCATAGAGAGATGTACCTACACCATCAATGGACGAAATCAGTGTGGCACAAAAATTTAAAAAAGCAAAAAGCACAATATCTACCTCCTTTTTCCACCATGTGTAAGGTAACATGGAAACCTACCATCAACCATAATTAAATGGCAAGTAGATGCACTGTATGCATGTTTAAGCATATTCTTTTTAAAGGTTGTTCATATAAGTTTTAAAGAAAGTTTTTCCAAAAGGAAGGGGGGGGACTTTTAATTATCAAAAGTGAGGAAAGCAAATCGAAGTAATAAAAGCAAATTAACAGAAAACACGTATTACATCCAGATTAACACTGGATACTGTATATCTAAATAGATGTGTACAGCATTGTCTGTTAAAGATGTACTTAATTCATTCGCTGAGGTCAGCGCAGAGCTAAAATGCAGTCAACTCTCCACATTTGCAGGTTAAGCATTCATAGTTTGGATTATTCACAGGTTGTGTCAGTTGGAGAAAATCAAACTGGCAGGGTGGCTGGGCCCAGGCGCCTGTGTGTTCCCTTGCTCACATGCACGGGTGAGAGAGGGGAAGGGGATGGGATAGAAGAGGGGGTGCATGCGGGTGTCCATTCACTTGCTTATTCATGTGGGCAGGAGGAAAGAAGGGGATAGAATGGGAGGAAGGAAAGTGCACACATTCAAGCGGTTGTGTGGGAGGGAGGGCAAGGATATGGGATGTGAAGAGGGAGGGCATGCTCATTCTCTCACTTGCTCAGGTGGGGGGGAGAAGATGGGATGGGAGGAAGACAGCTGTGTATGTGCTCACATGCTTACTTGTGCAGGTAGGAAGGAAGAAAGGGCTGGAATGGGTGTTCCCTTTCTCCCTCCTCCTGCTCCCCCATCCCATTTCCCCTCTCCCCTGCATGGTGAGCAAGTGAACAAGCAAGCAAGCGAATGCATGCACGGCCGAGCCCAGATACCCTGCCAGTACAGGTACTTTTTAGGTTTGTTAAACATATTTGCATTTTTCCACTTTTGCGAGGGTCCTGTGCCTTTAACGTCCACAAAAGTGGAGGCCCGATTGTAATTGTTACTAAGTTGCTCCTAGTCCTAGGTGCTTAAAAAAAGATTCTTGAATAATTTTGTGTATTGCTTTTATATATTCCGTATTGATTCTATAATTTTGTGTTTTGGCTCTATATTATATCACAACATTACACGATGGCATTTACCTGTTTGCTCCTTAGTCTGATATCCAGATGCATGGGACTATATTTAGTACATCACTTACATAAATAATATGATGATGAATGGCTGCGTATTTATAGACGTCATTGTCACCATGGCTGCAACTTTAGAAGAAATGGTCATATACTTGTTTGCAGAAGGTACAATGGTGGACAGGGCAGTATCTCAGGCCTTGGTGATGGGTCTCTTTTCCAGTCCTTCCACTGGATGTGGGATCCTTGCAGTAATACCAGCAAAATGAAACCCTCTCCACAAAAGCCATAGGAATTGCTTAGCTTTCCTGGGCAGCAACCATAAGAAGTCAATCACATCTTGCTTTGGCCTGCAGTAATAGAGAGCCAGTGTGGTGTAGTGGTTTGAGCGTTGGGCTGTGACCCTGGAGACCAGGGTTTGATTCCCTGCTCAGCTGTGAAAACCCACTGGATGACTTTGGGTGTGTCACACACTGTCAGCCCCAGGAAACCCCATAATAGCTTCGCCTTAGGGTCACCATAAGTCAGAAATGACTTGAGGCACACCACCACCACCACCATTGTACATAGATAGGAGCAAGGTGGGTGGAGATTACTGTGAGGTTATCAATGTGAAATGGGCAAGGGAAGGATTTGACAGTCTACAGAAGTCTCCTGGAAAAGGGTGCTGGTGGTTAGTGCAAGGGAAAGGATATCTGTTAACAGCCCCACTGCAATCGCAAAGCAGCTGTGAAGCCCCAGGCAAACTGATCAGGTAGAGACCAATGGAAAAGGCTATGTGCATATTTCTAGAGCTGCTGTAGAGCAGCGGTTCTTAACCTGTGGTCTGTGGAGCCCTGGGTGACCATGATGTCCTCACAAGGGGTCTGCAAAGGCTGAAAGACTGCTCAGCCTGTCTCCTCTCCCCCCAACAGTGCAGCAGCCATGTGAGAGGAACCAAGACAAAATGAGGCAGGCAAGCAGGCTGGCTGTGCCTGTGCACTGCCCCTCTCCCTCTCTCCCCTCTTTTCCCGCAGAGAACAGTCCAGTCTACTATGAGAAATGCTCCAAAACCACCTTTTTTGCCTTCTTCATCAGGAGGGGAGGAAACTGAGATGGGGAAAGAGGGAGAGAGGGAAAAAGGCAAAAAAAAAAAAAAAAAAAAAAAGATACTGAAGGCAAAAGGAGGGTTGAAATGACCCCTTCGTAAAAAAAAACCCTGAGCGTGCCTTCTCGTTTCTGTTCATAAGTTGTACACATTTTTGTCTGAATCTAGTGGCAGCTTATTTTGCCACAGTGATATGTCATTCCAGTTTCTTGCTAGGGGGTGGCACCTGCAGCAGCAGTGCCCTTTCTTCTCATTTGGTCTCACTCCTCCCTGCTATCTTTTTTCAGAGTTGGCTGCCGTACTGGGTTGAGGCTCCCACTTTCTTGCAGGCATGAGATGGGCTGAGCAGCCAGCCAGCCAGCCAGCCAGCCAGCCAGCCAGCCAGCCAGCATTTGCCCTTTTCTTCTCTCCTCCTCCTCTTCCAACCATCCAATCTACTATCAGAAATGCTCCAATCTCTCCCCCCGCTTTTTGCATTCTTCATCAGGAAGGAAGGAGACCGATATAACAAAGACCTGGGTTTATTTGTTTCCCTTAGTCAGGAGCTCAGCTATACAAGAGCAGGTGGGAAGATGTGGTACAGGGAGAGAATGCTGCAGCCTCCACACAGGAAGTCAGCAGCCCTGTTCCAGTTATTTTTAAAACCTTATGAAGTTGGCTGCATTTGTCCACCCTGTCAAGTGTTGTATACTGACTGGCAGCAGTTCTCTGGGTTTCAAATGGAAGTCCTTCCCAGTCTATCTGGAGATGACAAGGACAGAAACCCTTTTTAGGGCCTGTAATTGAAAAGCAGATCAGCCTTTGCTGGATGTGGTTATGCTCCTCCTGAAATCTCAGGTTTGTAATTTGAGTGTTCATTCTGGAGCCTGGATGTCCTGGTTTATGCAGTGGCTTGGATCACAGTTGGCCCATTTAAAAATAATATGCCAGCTGTACCCATTCCTGGTGATGTCAGATCTGGCTGATACATGTCTTGATTACATCTCATTTGTATTACTATAATGGGTTCTCCATGGGGCTGCCTTTGGAAACTGTTCAGAAACTTCAGTGAGTCCAAAATACTGTGTCCAGGCTGCTGAATGGGCTCCTTTATGAAACACACAACTTCATTGTTGAAATAGCCTCATTAGCTACTGGTCCCTTTTCAGGCAGAAAAATCAAAGTGCTGGTTTGGACTTCTAAAGCCTGGCTTGGCTGCAGGCTGTCCAGAACGTAACTCCTTAAATGAGCCTGCCCCAAATTTAAGATTTTTGAGGAGGGGTTTCTTTCAGTTCCACGACCATTATAGGTGTGTTTGGTGAAACATAGGAGAGAGTCTTCTTGGTGGCCGACCCCACACTGTGGAATCATCACCCACAGGAGACTCAGCTGGCCCCCTCTCTCTTTTCTTTTCACCAGCAAGCAGAGATCTTTTTGTTTCAACAGGTCGTTGACTTTCAGTTGGTTGGGCACAAAGGTTTTTTAGTGGGGCGTGTTGAACTTTGTTACATTTTAATTGTGTTTGTAAATAATTTACATTAAGTTTTTAATTAATTTTAATAATATTGTATTTTTAATGTTTTTTATAAAAAACTGTTGCATTATACGTTACTTTGATTATACAGTCAGCTCTCCATTTTCACGGGGCTTGGGGGTTCAAGACCCATGTGAAAGTGGAAAAACTGCAAATAAAAATAAATAACATGAATGCTTTTTTTAAAACCTGAAAACATTTTTCTAGAATCTCTAGGTCCTCCAGCACAATTCTGTGGTCAGCTTCCAGCAGAAGTGGGCTATAGAGTCGTGTTGGAGGGCCTAGCAGTGGCTGTAGAAGTGTTCTCTCTAGGAATCTCTAGATCCTGCAGCACATCTCTATGGTCTACCTCTGGCAGAAGTGGACCATAGAATCGCACTGGAGGACCTAGAGATTCCTAGAGAGAACTTTTTTTTTTCATGGCACAGGTAAATATAGTAAGAATTTTTAAAATTAAAAAAATAAAATAACCCCCAAATAATCAAATCTGAGAATGGTGAACCTGCAAAGTAGAAGACTGACTTTATTGTGTTTTTAACTTATACAACAAGCCTCCTTGGGTCCTTTGTTTAGAAGAAGGCTGGATACAAACTCAGGGCTGTCCGGCAGTGGAATATGCTGCCTCGGAGTGTGGTGGAGTCTCCTTCTTTGGAGGTTTTTAAGCAGAGGATGGATGGCCGTCTGTCGGGAGTACTTTGAGGGTGTTCCTGCATGGCAGGGGGTTGGACTGGATGGCCCGTGTGGTCTCTTCCAACTCTACATTTCTATGATTCTATGATTCTAAATCAATAAGCACCGCCTCCATTGCCCTTCGGCATGCAAGGCTTGTCTTCTGCTATTGTGCTATAACCCCTCTAGCACGTAATGATCAGCTTCCAAGACAAAGGCATTCCCTAAAGATTTTCTTCACAAAGCAAGTTTCCTCTGGTGCTGGTGTGATTTTGGGGAACATCTTAAATATCCATACACATTTTCTGCACTTGTAAGAACCATTTATAAGAACCTGATGGCCCATAGGGGCCCTTCCAACTCAATGATTCTGTGTATTATACTTCTGTGTGATCCACCTACAGGGTGAACATCAAGCTTATGCAGTGTGAATAGTATGTGTTGAAAGCTCAGGCCCTTAACTGCCTTAACAACTGCACCGCTGTCACTAGTAATATCCTATATATGAAGACCAAGAGGTATCCATTCTCCATTCAGCTATTCAGCTGATAGAAAAAATGTTGTATCTTCTCTTTCAAGTCTTGGGCCCTTATTGTTGGCACAGTGCACTGTGCCAACAATCTGTCACCCCTTTTACCAGTAAATCAGTTGTGGCATAGATTTTTTTTGTTGTGAGGATGAGTAGAGGCCTTTCTAGTGAAACACTGCATGATTAGCAAAGTTCAGGAGACCATCACTTCTACCATGGACATATGGTGGGATGTCTACACAAACATGTCTGCATATCATAGAATCATAGAATCATAGAAATGTAGAGTTGGAAGAGACCACACGGGCCATCCAGTCCAACCCCCTGCCATGCAGGAACACCCTCAAAGCACTCCCGACAGATGGCCATCCAGCCTCTGCTTAAAAACTTCCAAAGAAGGAGACTCCACCACACTCCGAGGCAGCATATTCCACTGCCGGACAGCCCTGACTGTCAGGAAGTTCTTCCTGAGGTTCAGGTGGAATCTCCTTTCCTGCAGCTTGAATCCATTGCTCCTTGTCCTGGTCTCTGGAGCGGCAGAAAACAAGCCCTCTCCCTCCTCTACATGGCATCCCTTCAAATATTTAAATATGGTTATCATGTCCCCTCTTAACCTTCTCTTCTGCAGACTGAACATACCCAGCTCTCTAAGTCTATCCTTATAGGGCATGGCTTCCAGGCCCTTCACCATTTTGGTTGCCCTCCTCTGGACCTGCTCCAGCTTGACCATGTCCTTCTTGAATTGGGGTGCCCAGAACTGGACACAGTATTCAAGATGAGGTCTAACCAAAGCAGAGTAGAGTAGTACCAGTACCTCCCTCGATCTAGACACCATACTCCTATTGATGCAGCCGAGAATTGCATTGGCTTTCTTGGCTGCCGCATCACACTGCTGACTCATGTTCAGCTTGTGGTCTATTAGGACTCCTAGATCCCTTTCACACGTACTGCCATCCAGCCACGTGTCCCCCATCCTATATTTCTGCATTCCATTTTTTCTACCTAAGTGTAGGACCTTACACTTCTCTCTGTTCAATTTCATTTTGTTAGCCTTGGCCCAGCTCTCCAATCTATCCAGGTCATTTTGAATTTTGATCCTGTCCTCTGGCGTATTAGCAACCCCTCCCAATTTGGTGTCATCTGCAAATTTGATGAGCATGCCCTCTATTCCTTCATCCAAGTCATTGATGAAAATATTGAAGAGCACTGGGCCCAGGACAGAACCCTGTGGCACCCCGCTAGTCACTTCTCTCCAGGATGAAAAGCAGCCATTGGTGAGCACCCTTTGGGAACGGTCAGTCAACCAGTTACAGATCCACCTGACAGTAGCCCTGTCCAGCCCGCATTTTACTAGCTTCTTTGCAAGAATGTCATGGGGAACTTTGTCAAAGGCCTTACTGAAATCGAGATATGCTACATCCACAGCATTCCCTTCATCTATCAAGCTAGTAACTCTATCATAAAAAGAGATAAGATTAGTCTGGCATGACTTATTTTTGAGAAATCCATGTTGACTTCTCGTGATTACCGCGTTGCTTTCTAAGTGACCAGAAACTGACTGCTTAATGATCTGCTCCAGAATCTTTCCGGGTACCGATGTCAGGCTGACTGGGCGATAATTATTTGGGTCCTCTTTTTTTCCCTTCTTGAAGATGGGGACAACATTTGCCCTCTTCCAGTCTGCTGGAACTTCTCCTGTCCTCCAAGATTTCCAGAATCTTTCCGGGTACCGATGTCAGGCTGACTGGGCGATAATTATTTGGGTCCTCTTTTTTTCCCTTCTTGAAGATGGGGACAACATTTGCCCTCTTCCAGTCTGCTGGAACTTCTCCTGTCCTCCAAGATTTCTCAAAGATTATAGCCAGTTCTTTTAATATCCTAGGATGCAATTCATCTGGCCCTGGAGACTTGAATTCATCCAGTGTGGCCAGGTATTCCTGTACCACCTCTCTACCTATTATGTGCCTCATTTCCCCTGCTTCCTCCCCTGCTCCCCAACCGCCAGGTTGAGTGCTTGTATCCTTCTGGGAAAAAACTGAGGCAAAGAAGGTGTTAAGTAGTTCTGCCTTTTCTCTCCCCCCTGTTAGTAATTCACCATCTTCTCTGCACAGCGACCCTATCGTTTCCTTCTTTTTCCTTTTGCTGCGGACATATTTAAAAAAGCCCTTTTTATTGTTTTTAATGTCTCTGGCCAGCCTAAGTTCGTTCTGTGCTTTAGCCTTTCTGACCTTCTCCCTACATCTCCTGTCTACTTGCTTAAATTCTTCTTTGGTGGTTTCCCCCCTCTTCCATTTCCTGTACACGTTACTCTTAACGCTTAGCTCAGCTGAGAGTTCTTTAGTCAACCATTCTGGTTTCTTCAGATGCCTTCCATTTTTCCTCCTTATTGGCACAGTTTTAGACTGTGCCTTCAGTATCTCCCTTTTAAGGAACTCCCATGCCTCCTGAACTCCTTTCTCTTTCACTATTCTTGACCATGGAATTTCAGCCAGCAGCTCCTTAAGTTTACAGAAGTCCGCTTTTTTAAAATCTAAGATGAGTGTCTGGCTACACTTATTTTCTCCTTCCCACTGAATGCCAAATTCCAATAGGGCATGGTCACTCCCCCCTAAAGATCCAACCACTTCTACCTCATTAACAAGGTCATCCCTATTGGTCAGGATCAGATCTAGAATATTTGATCCCCTTGTGACCTCTTCCACCTTCTGGACCATGAAATTGTCTGCAAGACAAGCAAGAAACTTGCTGGACCTTGCTGTCTTGGCAGAGTTTGACTGCCAGCATATATCTGGGTAATTGAAATCTCCTATTATTACTGTATCTCTCCTTTTTGAATGTGCGGTCATTTGGTTGAGGAAGGCGTCATCAAGGTCCTCAGTCTGGGTTGGAGGTCTGTAGTAAACCCCCACCAGAATATCCCTATTGTTTCTCACTCCCTTAATTCTTACCCAGATGCTCTCGACCTGGCTTTCTGGGTTTAAGTCATGGATCTCTTCACAGGTGAAAACATCCTTGACATACAAAGCTACTCCTCCTCCTTTCCTGTTTGTTCTATTTCTACAAAATAGGCTATACCCCTCAATTCCTACATTCCAATCCTGAGACTCATCCCACCAGGTCTCAGTGATGCCTATCAAATCGTATTTATTTTGTTGTACTAGGAGTTCAAGTTCATCTTGCTTGTTTCCCATACTCTGTGCGTTAGTGTAGAGACACTTAAATCCCCGGGCCCTTCCTGCAAGTCCTGTACTATAGTTTCTATTCCTCCCACCATTGGACGCTTGTACTACTTGGTCAATATCTTTTGGGCCTTTACCCCCTGCACTCACCGAGTCTTTGCCCTGAATAATATTGTCTCCCTCCCCAGCAGAACTTAGTTTAAAGACCTCTTAATCCTCCGTGCAAGACTGTTTGCAAAAACATTCCTGCCAAGTTTCGTGAGGTGCAGCCCATCCCTTGCAAGCAGCCCACTTTCATGGAAATTCAGTCCGTGTTCCAAAAACCCAAACCGTTGCCGGCGGCACCATGTGCGGAGCCAGTTGTTGACCTCTGCTATTGCCCTTTCCCTTTGTGCGCCATATCCTTGAACAGGGAGGAGAGATGAAATGACCACCTGCGCACCAAGGTCCTTAAGCTTTGTCCCCATAAGCTCATAGTCCTTTGCGATTTGGTAAAAGCTGCGCCTCGCAGTGTCATTGGTTCCGACATGAACCACAATGAGGGGCTTATGGTCAGTGGGCTTGACCAGCCTGGTTAACCTCTCCGTTATGTGGTTGATCTTGGCCCCAGGAAGACAGCAGACTTCTCGATTGAACTTGTCGGGTTTGCAAATTGCAAATTGATGTGTTGTCAGTCTCTGCTTGTCTCTTAATGAGCTACTATATCCGTTCTTTTCCAGTGCATAGCGAATTGCTGGGGACAGATTCTTTTTATGGCTCCCAATTCCAGAGCCTCTCAATATAACCATAAAGCAGGGGCTGAGGTACATGAAAGAACCATTGATACCATACCTCATGGCCTTCCTGCAGAAAGATATGGCCCTACCATCATCCTGGGTTTCAAAAGACAGCACATCAATCTCTCTGACCCTGAAAAAAAGAACAGAAACAAAACTGGGCAAAGACCCTCTTAAAATGAAAAATGCCTCCCTAAGGGAGGTGGGACCAATTATAGCACAGGTCTTGTCAGCATGCGTTAGGCTTTAGTTGACTTCATTCCTCTGCTGAGAGAACAACCCTCTATAGTTGCAATAGGGAGGAAAACCTGGACAGTCCACTGGGAGTTGTCAAAGTATGCTAATGCTCAAAACAAATTGAGCTCCCTTTGCCTGACTTGCTTTGACTGTGACTGATGCTGCCTGACTTGGTCTTCCCAGAAGAGACTCTCCTTGAGGACACCCACTTCCTTTGTGTGCTTCAGAGTACAAGGAAACAGAACATCTTCCATTTAGGAAGGAGGAGGCTGAGATGCAAGAGGTGAGGAGATGGACTGGGGAGATGGACTGGTTCCCAGGAGTCATTGTCATTGTTAACTCCTGTGATTCTAAGTGATTGGACATTGTGGTGGTTTTAGCACAGACTCACCTGTTTTTCCCAACTGCATCATGACTCAGCTGATGTCATGAGACCACAAACATCTCCTTTGAGTTTATGTAAAGCAGGGATCTCTGGCCTGAGAGGCCATCAGCGAGACCCCTCTATAGTGCTCCTCCTCTTCAGAAGGTAGAGTGGCAAGAGAGTCACAGCCCTAAGGCCATGGTCCTCTGGCACATTCCTTGATGGGGAAAGCAAAGATAGCTATGGATGGAGGGGCACACATAAGGCTATAAATGAACCCATATCACTTGATTTTCTCCCTCTCCAACTGGGGAGGGCCCAGGAGGAAAGGAGACCACACACAATCTACCCATCCCTGGAAAAAGGATCTCCTCCAAGCATCAGCGTTGCTTGCTGCTCACCACACTAGTGAATAGCACTGATGCACAGTTCATCCTGTAGCTGGAGGAGCCACTCTTGCAAGAACAGCCCAAGTTCTTTTTTTTTCATAAACAGAGAGACATGAACATCTTTGTACCTCCCTCTCTGTGGAGAGATACAAATAGGGACTGATAACATCTGGAGGCAGGATTCCAAGAAGGAGTGGCATTCCAGGAGAGAGACTTACCCTGGCCTCATTCTGTCTGAATTCACACATTCAGATGATACATTAGATGGTACAGAAGAGAAAGTCTGTAATACATTTTACATGTGTTTTCTTGAAATGTTTTTTGAGACAAGTCAGGAAGAACAAGATAACCTTTGGCTTGGTGAGGCCAGGAGAGGGTACAAAGCAGGTCACAGTGCCATTGGTAGTGTACCAATTGTTGTTGCTAATCTGAGTCTAGAAGAAGGTGGTACAGCAGTTGAGGCTGAAAATTTCCAAGGCAGAACAACAATTGTGATGCAAATGACTTCTTCTCATTCATGCATAATTTTTAAATTTATTTTAAAATAACAACATGCAACTAACTACAACATTACTACTACTATACAACTACATAACACAACTACCCCACCACCCTCCCTCAACACTAATCCAGTGCACCCCTATAACCCCTCCACACCTAACAATAAAAATTGGTTGCTGACTCCCCCAACTTAGACTATAAGTCAAATTTAACTAAACAGCTTCTGTTACATAGTATAATAGAAAACATTACTTCCTTGCTTAAATTACCATATGCTAATTATGAAAATCACTACTTGATACATTAATCTCTTTGTCTTTTAAAAAAATACATTAATGGGTCCCAGTCATCCACAAAAGACTTTATTGTTCTCTCTCTTAAAAGAAATGTTGATTTGCCCATTTTTGCTAAGTCCATCAAGTTAACCAACCAATCTTCCTTGGCTGGACTCACTGAAGACATCAAGTATAACAAAAAAAAAATATCTTTGTGCACCTTAAGATGTGCCACCCTGAAGCTGATATGGTGTGAGAAATGCCTTCTGGAAGTTGCTGGAAGAACTTGGATTTCAACAGTGGACTTCCTGCTCCATTTCTCCTTGAGACTGTTTTGGATTGCTCTGCCCAGCTGCTACTTTTGCACATTTACCTAGCTTCATTGAACTGACTAAATTAAGATTATAAGTAGACGTATATGAGACTGCAGTGTTTAACTGAATTATTACTTTAATTAATTTGAAATATGAAATTTGCACAATTAAGGAAATGTAAATAAATACAGTTAAATTGATAAGAATACCATGTTATGCTACTGCTCAGAAAGTGGGACTTAAAAGCAAGATAAAGTATATCTTGGAGTGCAAGGATCCAATCAAGCAGTGGTTGCTTGATTTCAAGAAAATAGGAAGAGGAAACTTGGATAATGAGTTGACAAAATCAAAACACTTGTCATATTGTTCTCCCCCAAAGGAAACATCAGTCCGCACAGTCTTACAGAGGTCATGTATACCCACAATCTTACAAAGGTCATGCACACGTTAAAAAAAAGTCTTTTAAAAGCTTCACATGAAGGTGGAATTCAGCTGAAAAACTCGTACTCATATTTTCCTTTAGTTCCTCTGAACGTGGCGTGGAAAAGGCAAAATAAAATGTTATTCAATACTTTTAGCATCAAGCAGTGATTACTTTCATAGTTTAGAAACTGTATTAAGTGAAATGAAAATACCAACAAGCCCTTATGCAATATTGTGGGAAATGTAATTCAAAACCCCAGAAATACTATTTTAGATCAGAACGCCAACCATGAGAGGTGGAATGCAACTATTCTGCAACACTGTGTGTCTGTGATTGTGTTTGAAGAAGACAATGGTCTTTTAGAAGAAGCCTCCTTTTATAGCCTTCCACACACCCATCCAAAAAAGAGATAAGGAAAAAAATAAATATGACTCCAAATAATTTTTTTTTTCAGGAAGATGCTTTGTTGTTATATGCTTTCAAGTTATTTCTAACCTATGGCAACCATAAGTCAAAGTTATAATGGGGTTTTCTTGGCAAGATTTGTTCAGAGAGGGTTGCCTTTGCCTTCCTGTGAGGCTGAGAGAGTGTGACTTGCCTAAGATCATCCATTGGGTTTCCATGGCTGAGTGGGGATTCCAGCCCTTGTCTCCAGAGCTGAAGTCCAATGCTCAAGCCACTATATCATGTTGGCTCTCATAGAAAGACACTACATGTATTTTTTCTGTCAGAAGCAAGGCTGCACCCATTTTAATTCAGCTTTCATAGCATTCCTGCTGTGCATGCCAACTCCATTGCTATTTTTTTTCCTCTTCCATCTTAATGGGAATTACACAAAGAGGGAGACCAGGATTTTTTGTAAGGTAATCCAGACTTCCATCCCCAGTACTTCTCATGAGGACTGCAAATAACTGACTGAGGTTCTGCTGTCTTCATGTTCGTCCTCCTTAAAATGGCCCTGAGGCAAAGCTACCCTCAGCCACCCAGAGCAGGACATCAGCGCTGCTTCAGTAAAGCATTTAAGGCAATGTGCTCTCATTCACTAGGGGCTTATAAAACAATACATCTAGCAGTCACTAAAGTGTCAAAAGACTTGTCCTTGGTGCAACAGACTAATGTAGATTCTGCCAACAGAATATCTTTAAAATGTTGTATTGAAGTACCTCTATATGAATTATTATCCTTCTCAGTGGTGTATGATTTCTTGTCAATCAAGATATTTCTTAACTATTTTTCCTCATCCAGTTTCTCATTTTTAGCTTCAAGTTTACCTGATCAATGAGCCTTTTCAAAATATAATCCGGTCCCATTAACCAAACCCTTCCAGTTTAAAATGCTGTGTTAAGAGTGTTCCATGTTAGCCCAGGAATTTGCAGCCATTAAGGGCCATGTGTGATACAGAGATGATGGTTTAGTCAGTTTTAGCTTCACTATGGAACTGGGTGTCTGTCAGTGGCAGAGTCGTGGCTGTAGGTCTTAGATTTGTTTGCTGACTCTTCACTACTGTCCGTGCAGCTGAAGCTGGCACACAACTGGTGCACTCTTGTTCAGTTTGTGGGCTTCTCTTAGGCAACTGATTGGCCACCATATAAACAGAATGCTGGACTAGATAAACGTTTGGGTCAGAATCTAGTATGGCTCATCTTTTATTCTTATCATTTGAAGTTACAAGTACTCAAAGTTGCAACCAAAACCATCTATATAGAGTGGTGGTTCAATGCCTGTCAGATTTCTGGAAGTTGCTAATCAAAATTAGAACTCCTTTGAAGAAGTGTTTAAAGAAATGTTCCCTTTGAAGGTATTGGTAAGGACCATCCTCAGACCTTCCTTTCTTACTTTTGCAAGATTCTTATCTACCTGTGGAGCCATTATCTGAATACAACCTATAGGGACCCCCTTCAGGTTATATTGTGTGGTTCATCCTCTAATACCCCTTTGGCAGTGCCAATATCTGGCAGGGTGAGACAACGACATCAGGTGCATGATTTTGTGTGTCATGAAAGGAGAGTAAATTGTTAGTTATTTAACTTATGATTGTTGCGTTTTTGCTTCCAGGGAGAAGAGAGGTATTTGTAGAATTTTCTGACTCAGATCCTAACACGTGATCACCTAATTTCCTTGGCATTGCCCACTAAAGCTGGAGCACAAGTTCTTCTACTGTTGTGCCCTTTCTCCTACTGACAGAAGCTGAAAATGAAAAACAAAACCCCCCAACTCTTCTGGTTCTTGGCAGCTTTGGTTTCAGCAATTGAATGTGTCCAGTCCTTTCAGTGCAAGTGCTGAGCACAACAGCATTAGCTTCCAAATGGCAGACAAACAGAGGAAATTCTCATGATTTCATCTCCGTTGTCTCCTCCCTTTTAGTAACTTTGTTGTAGATGGGAGAAGAAATTCTCCCTCAGCTCTATTAACTACAACCAAAATGAACATCTGGAAAAGAAGTTTCAAAAAAGGAGTTTCAAAAACTGATTAAAAACCCAGCCTCTACTGTAAAACGAGGGGCTAGGGCTGCAAATACAAGGACTATTTTGTTTCAGCCTTGTTCCAGGAACACTGAACCAGGATGGCCCCTTGTCCTATTTCACAGAAATCTGTATTCTGTCTGCAGGGCCACCAGAGGGCCATTCTGTATTTTTATTATTTTTCACTGCCTCCCAAGAACAGTCTTATCAAGATGGGTTGATAAGGAAAAAAAGTAAATTCAACCAACAAGTTATGTTGCTGTTGTGTGCCTTCAAATCATTTCCAACTTATGGTGACCCTAAAGCCATTTGTGGGGTTTTCTGTGGGGTGTGTGTGTGACATGCTCAAGGTTACCCAGTGGGTTTCCATGGCTGAGCAGGAAATCAAACTCTGGTCTCCAGGCTTGTAGACAAATGCTCAAACCACTACACCATGCTAGCTGACACTACCTTAAACGTGAAGGTGCTTTCTCTTTCTAAAAGGTGGGTGACTTGTCCAAGGCCAGGTTTAAATTGAAGAACCTTAACAAGGGAAAGCAGGGGGGCAACAAAGTTGTCCATCATGAGTTACTATCTGCACAGCAAACTGAGCAGGCACATGGTTCATCTGGTGACTGTCTTCCCCACTGTGGTGAGATACAGCCCTTTCTGCATGGCAGTGGCATCCCGGCATGGGGACATGAGAGGAGCAGGACCGCAACAATGCTTCTGCATGATGCTGTCACCGTCCCACCCTTCTCGCATCATCAGCTGGTGCAGTCGTGGGCAATATCATTGACGGAGAAACTCTGTGAATGACCCCAAATTGCACGAGCCTTCTGTTGCAGGCAGCCATGCAGAAGGGCTGGAAGTGCGACCTATGTGCAGCATGGGGAGAAGGCCAGCTGCAGTGCAGAAGGATGGAGCGTGTCCCTCGCACTCCCTTCCACAGGCAGCTGTACGCATGCGGAGAGAAGCATTTGGAACATGCTCCCATCCCAGCAGAGGCACTGCCGAGACTGTGACAGGACGATGCCCAAGAGCGTCATTGTGCAGAAAAAGGCCTATACCATTATTTCTAAACAAGCATTTGTACAGTTATATTACATATTTATTGACATGGAAATAATATGCAGACCTGTGTTACCCTTTCTATTCTTTTCCTATCTGAAAGTGGCCACCTGACATTGGACTGACTCTCACATGTATCTGCATGTGCTAAAAGAACTCTCCTCTGGGTATTTTATGAGCCTTTAATGGTCTGATGTTTTTCTTGCTGCATGCTCCAAAAAGGCCTAAAATAAACATCAAGAAGTGTGCAGGCGGACAAGTGAACTGACTAATTATACCAATTAGAATGCCCCATAGTTTCTCTCATTTACACGTGACTAAGCAGAACAACAATCAATGTCAGTTTGAATTAGTGTTTGGGAACACATAAGAAATCTGGAGGTGTTTTGAATAGCAATTGTAATGTATGTTACGCAGACATTTCTGTCCAATTTTCCTTCAGATGGTCTAGTTTTTATGCTGATGAAAAATTGTTTGAAATTCACTAAACCAAAAAAAGTGTTAATGGGAATTATGCAAACTTTCTTTCTCAGACTCTAAAATAGTAACATTATATAGATCACAAAAAAGGCTTTAAAGAGATAACGGCCATGAAGTAGGGAGACTGCATAGAATTACAAATCTTGGCATTCTGAGGCATTTTTCAGATGTTAATTTAGCCACAATTTTTTGGCATTTATTACAATGCTGCATCTCTTTCACCACCCCATCACTGATGGTTCTTTTCCAAATGGATTAAACTTGACCATGTGTACATTCTGGTTGTCTCCACTTGCAGTCAATCCCCCCACCCCCAAAAACCACATCAGAACAAAACATTCTGTTGAGCACAAGTGGTCTAGAGCAGTAGTTTTTAAGCTTTTCTTCACAGGAGATCCTCTGTAACTATAATTTGTTACCAGGGTCCCTCTAAACCAGCTGGGATTTTTTTTTTTTGGTCCCTTAAAATCCAGGATTCCTCCTGTTTTCCAAGATGAATGGCAACCCTTTGCAGACCTCCTGTGAGGGATCTGTGAACTCCCAGGGATCCATAGACTCCAGGTTAAGAGCCACCAATCTAGGATACAATATCATGGCTTCAGAAAGCTGCCCAAGTAGTGTTGGAGAATATCAGAGATAGTAGTATACCCACAAGCAAATAGTATTAGCAAGCAGAAGATGAGCAACAGGCAGTCCCACATCACCATCTGTCATGCCCTGCCTTGGAGACCCTGACAGTGAAGCGGAGGATTCTGAATCTGAGGCAGAAGTTTCCCCAGAAGTTTGCTCAGGGGAAAATAATAACCAACAGCAGGGGCCTGAACAGGGGGAAAAATATCTGAAGATGAAACAGCACAGATTCTTACCTTGTGGGAGAGATGACAGCAGAAAGAAGGTCCCAGCTGGTCAGCTTGTGTAAGTAACAAATGGGCTTTAATGAGGGCACACGTGTGGCAACACCATTAGCTATAAAAGGCAAACAGCTGGCCTATCTCCTCCCAGGGTTAAGAACTAATGTTCTTAGTGGTTGAAGCTTTGTACTGTGTTTTTCTGAATCCTGACTCTTTTGGACCTCTGCTTGTTTGATGCTGATTTGGATTTGCCTTTGTGCATTTGTTTGGCTTTGAACTTGTATTCTTGACCTGAACTTTGTTTGCAATACTCTGGTTCTTGGCTCTGTGAGTAAGCTCTGCCCTGCTGGTTTGCTAATTGGTTCCCTGGTCTGCCTGGGACACAGCACCATCCGTTCACAGAGTTTAGTAGAGAAATAAACGAAACTCAGTCCTATTTGTAAGATCATTTGAAGTAACTTTACATACAAATATCAAAGCTTTCCTGACACTTCATGTTGATTATCTGTGTAACACATGTTCTACAAACAGAGAGAGAACCAGAGGCTACAAAATGAAAGATGAACAAACACAGACTAATTGCAGACTAACTGCTGCAGGAAGAGGGAAAGTGTAGTTATGACCAACAAACAGGAAATACGTGCTATGCCTAAGCTCTTATAGAGATGTGTGAACTAACATCTATGGAATATGGACATGCTAAGGTTGCTACCTCTAACAAGTAGTGGAAAACACCCTCCTTCTTTACCAGTTGATACAGGCCAGTATATTAGTTGCTCCCAGTGGTGCCTCCATATATTTTGAACTACTGTACACTGCCTCCAACTAATATTACCAATGGCTCCACATTGGGGAAGGCTTCACTGGAGCAATACATATTGCTCTTGCTCTTCCAGTGGTGTTTAGCACACTCATGCCGTTTCACACAGCTTCCATTAACTAGAATTAGCCCCCAAGATATGTAAGACAAATGTTTCTGTTGATGATTATGTCTGTCTTCATTAAGATGCAAAAGCAGTATTGATGTAACTCCATTGTAATATGCATTCCAGTTTGGATGGAGATAACTAACTGTGTCTGTATTACTATGAAGAAGGGCGGATAGGCCACTTTTTATTCCTTTATTTTTATTCTTACCCATACCTCTCTCTGTTTTTGTCCCTCCCTTTTGTTCAGCTTAAGGCAGAACTCACTATCCTGTGCAGTTTCATTATGCTTTTTTTAGCAGACTTTTTACAACTTTTTACATTTTTTGAAAATGCAACTGCTAAGGTAGCTAGTGAGCCAGCATGGTGGTGTGATCTGAGCATTGCACGATAACTCCAGAGACTAGGGTTCAATTCCCCCCTTGACCACGGAAACCCACTGGGTGACCTTGGGCATGTCACATACTCTCAGCCCCAGAAAACTCTGTGATAGGTTCACCTTAGGGTCACCATGAGTTGGAAACGACTTGAAGGCACACAACAATAACAACAAGGTAGATAACTCAAAGGCAAGACCATATTTGTTTTGCATAACAGAAGTGAAAGGCAGCTGGATTTTCATCAAGAAAGTGGTGCATGCAGAAGGTGTTAAGAAGTCATGTTCCCCTTATTGTCTTGAGGTGTGCTGCTGCTGCTTTTTTTTTGTTGGATATAGAAATATATCACATAGTTTACATCTTACATTTCTGTAGTATGTATTTATATAAAACTATAGATTGCTCTTAAAGAAATGGGTGTACCACAGCATTTGATTAGCCTAATGAGTAACCTGTACACAGAACAAGAGGTTTCTATCAGGACAGAATATGGAGAAATGAGGGTCAGGCAAGGCAGTGTTTTATCACCCTGTTTAGTTTATATGTTGAACATACCATATGCAAAGCTGGCTTAGACTCTGAGGAAGGGGATGTGAAAACTGGAGGAAGAAACATCAACAATTCAAGATAGGCAGATGACACCATATTACTAGCAGAAAAGAGCAAAAACTTGGAAGAAAGGAAGAAAATGCAAAGGCAGGTTTACAGTTGAATGTTAAGAAAACAAAAATAATGAGTGCAGATGATTTATGTAACTTTACAGTAAAAAATGAAGACATTGAGGTAGTGAAAGATTTCTTATACCTTGGCTCGTTCATTAATCAAAATGGAGACTAGTCAGTGATCTTGTCTACTTCATTCATAGCTGTCCTTCCAAGTTCTAGTCTTTGTCTGATTCCTTGACTGTCAGGAATGAAGCCTGCAGCCTCACTATCTGACCCCAGGAATACCTACCTATATTGTCTGGTAATTGGCCATCTTTTTAGTGTGCATGAAAAAAAGTGTGCAGACATCTTGAAAGACAGTGTACTGTGATAATCACGGTAGCTCTCTGCCTTGTTCATTCATCCCATAACTTGCAAGTGGGCTTTCAGTTTTGTCTGGAGGCCCTGGCTTAGCACTCCCTTTCCATTCTCCCATGTACCTTAAAACCTATTCTGATTATGTAGAAAAAGAACAGTGAGATAAGATATGGCTACAGGTCAAAAGAAAATAACACAGACACAAATTCAACCACAAGTCTTGGAAAGAAGAGGATCCACGGGCTCCAAAATGATGGAGATGAACAGGTTACTTGAAGAATTTCAAAAAATGAGAAATGACATGATGGAAGAATTAAAGACAACAAGGACAAGGATAAGAACGACGAGGACAGAAATAAAGCAAGATCTGAAAAAAGAAGTAGAAAGCCTGAACCAGAACCTGCAAAAACTTACAGCAGACTTATCAACAATGGATCAAATAGTGGAAGACATTTGAGAAAAAAGTCAGAAATTGGAAAACCAGGTAGAACAAATGAAGAAAGAACAGCAACAAGACAAAGAAACTATAATGCGGTTGGAAATATGTCAACGAAGCAGATCCTTGAAACTGAGGGGACTCCCTGAACAGAAAGAGGAAAATTTAAATCAAAGACTAACAGATATTTTAGCACCATATATATGCCAAAGAAGAGCAAGGTTTGAGCATGAGATAGACAAGGCCTTTAGAATTGAATCAACAATGGCTAAATGAAGAGATTTATCCCGGGATATAGTGGTATATTTTACCAGGGAAAAGACATGGGACTTGATTATGGAACGAAATTATAAAGAAAAATTAATTGTGGATGAGAATGAAATAAAAAATTTTAAGGATATACCGCCGAGTTTCATGAGAAGCATAAGAGAGTGTATATTCTTGGTGAAAAATCTTCAATCACATGAAATAAGATACAGATGGGAGATACCGGAAGGTCTATCCTTTGTCTTTGAGGGTAGAAGAAGGAAGATAAGTTCTGTACAGCAAGCAATAGAATTTCAGGAAAAATATCTGAAAACAGGATCAAAAGGAGCAAGGACTGAAGACAAGAAACCGGACCAAAAAGAGGAACCTACACAGACGGGAACGGCAACAGCAGAAGATATTAGCCCAATGTCTGAAGAAGAGTCTGAACCGGCAGAACCTGAAGAGAAAAAAAAAAGGGGGGAAGTAAAGACAGTGAAAAATAAACATGAAGATAATATCATGGAATGTATGAGGAATTAACTCGCAAGCAAAAAGATGACAGATTTTTCGTCATCTGGAAAGATTAAGACCCCAAGTCACGATTTTATTAGAGACTCATATAAAGAAAAACCAAGAGAAATATCTATATAACCCCAAACTAGGTCAATGTTTTACCTCCCTATATGAGAAGAAAAAAGGGGGGTGGTAATCTATATTGACAATGATATTCCAGCGAAACAAATAGTAGAAGATGAAGAGGGAAGAATATTGGGAGTTGAAATCTTGAAAAATGGGGAAAAAATTCTATTAGTTGGAGTATATGCCCCAAATGAAAACAAAAGTAAATTTTATAAGGAACTGCGAGAAAAAGTACCAGAATATGAGTATGAAGACTGGATTTTGGCGGGAGATTGAAAGGGAGTTATGGATGTTAAACTAGATAAAACAACCTCTCAGAGTAAGGAAGATCCAGGAAAAAAAAGGTAAATTGCCAAAAATCCTTCTTTGAGATGTATGATGAGTTATCTGTCTCAGATGTATGGAGAATTAAATACCCAAATGAGAAAGATTTTACTTATTTCTCAGAAGTACATCAATCCTGGTCTCGAATTGATATGATTTTTATCTCTAAACATTTGTTATCAGAGGTAAAGAAGACAGAAATACTGCCTAAGATCATCTCAGACCATCACCCGGTGATGCTGCAAATACAAGAGAAAGTAAAACAGTTTCAATGGCGATTGAATGATAGTTTGTTAAACTATGAGGAGATAGTACAGCAAGCAAAAGAAGTACTTGAAGACTACTTCAAGGAAAACATAAAAGAAGATATGAAGATGAAAACGGTTTGGGATGCATCTAAAGCAGTAATGAGAGGTTTTTTTATACAAGAACGACAAATCCAGAATAAAAAGAAGCGAGAAAAACACCAAGAGCTGATGACTAAACCTCAAGAGAAAGAAAAGGAATTTAGAGAAAACCCAATGAAGAAATCATTACAATTGGAGATCAAAAAAATACGAAAAGAGATAGAGATGACCACAACGGAGGAAATAGAAAAGAAGATGAAACAGCTGAAACTTGCTCAATTTGAACAAGCAAATAAAATTGGGAAGTGGCTAGCATATAAACTGAAGAAGAGGAGAGAGAGGAATATAATTGTTGAATTGAAAAATGAGAAGAAACTAATTACTCAACATGAAAAGATAGAGCAGAAATTTGAAGAATATTTTTTTTCTTTTTTCTTTTATTAATAATAAAGATGCATAAGTAAACAGAAATATCTCTATATATACAACAATAAACATTATACAAATAAGATACAAAGTACTATATAATAGTAATTATATATACAATATTTTTTTGTAATATTTATGTCCATATAAACATTGTACTTTTAAAGAAAAATCTTCTCGTATCTGTCTATTTTCTTTTACTTATTTCATATTATGTATACTTTACATTCCACTTCCTAACTTCCCTAGAGTTAATTCTTAATAGTCCTGTAATTGTTACTCTTTGAAATTTGAAGAATATTTTGGAAAACTTTTATGAAATAAAATCTCACCATTGAAATGAAAAAAATTTAACTGAATTTCTTCAAAAGGTTAAGATTCCCAAAATATTGCAGGAAACACAGGAACGGTTAAATAAACCAATAACACTTATTGAAATAGAAGAGGCCATAAAAGGTCAGAAAGTGGATAAGGCACCAGGACCGGATGGATTTACAGTGTTATATATTATAAAAGGTTTATAAAAGAGTTGACCCATCCACTCCAAGCAACACTGAAGGAAACAGAGAAATATGGTAAACCGGAAACCTGGGGAGACTCTAATATTGTATTGATACCCAAAGAAGGTAAAGACAAAAGAGAAGTTAACAATTACAGACCAATCTCCTTGTTGAATATAGATTATAAAATATTTGCGTCAGTGTTGGCAAAACGCTTGAGGCATGCATTGCGGGATAAGATTCAAGAGAACTAAACAGGCTTTCTCCTGGGTAGGTACATGAGAGATAACGTTAGAACAATCATAGACGTGATTGAATTTTATGACAAAAACCCGGGGAAGAAAGCAGCACTTATTTTTCTGGATGCTGAAAAAGCTTTTGATAATGTTTCTTGGGACTTTATGTTAAGAGTTCTGAAAGAATATGATTTGGGGAAGATTTTTGCAAATGGATGGATATGATTTACCAAGACCAATCAGCGAGGTTAATTATAAATGGAGATACCACAGCAAGGTTTGCAATAAATAAAGGGGTACAACAGGGGTGCCCGTTACCACCATTATTATTTATAGCTGTTTTGGTGGTTCTGCTGATAACAGTAATTGAAGAGCCACAGATAAGAGGTTTGAAAATAAGGAAAAAAGAACTGAAATTAAAAGCGCTTGCAGATGATGTAATTATAGTTTTGGAGGATCCACAAGAATCAATTCAGATGCTGATGGAAACTTTACAAAGATATGGACTAAAAGCAGGTTATAAGATAAATAGAGAAAAGACAATGATGATGACTTTTAATGTGACAAAAAAAGAGCAAGCGGAATTGGAGAGAAGATCCGGATATCAACTGACCAAGAAAACAAAATATCTGGGGATAACTATGACGAGAAAGAATCAAGAACTACTTGAAAACAATTATTCAAGAACATGGAAAGAAATTAAATGTGATATGGAGAAATGGAAAAATTTAAATTTATCCTTCTTGAGCAGGATAAATGCTTTTAAAATGTCTTTACTACCAAAGCTTATGTTCCTCTTTCAAAAGTTACCAATAATAGGGAAAGAGAAGATATTTAAGGAGTGGGAAAAGGCTCTACAAAAATTTATTTGGCAAGGGAAAAAACCAAGAATTAGGTTTAAAACACTGAAAGATGCAAAAGAGAGAGGAGGACTTGACTTACCATCATTAAAAATCTGTTACCACGCATGTTGTTTAGATTGGATCAAAGACTGGATTAAATTAGAAAACACAACCACTAAAGAGATAGAAGAAATAAACAATAGATTTGGAAGGCATGGATATCTATGTTACGATGGATCTACAGTGAATAAAAAGTTTAAAAACTATTGCATCTGAAAGACATTGTTGAAGGTTTGGTCACAAATAAAGCAAAAATTGTATACAAAATTACCAGTATGGACCTCACCACAAGAAGCTCATAAAATCACCCCAACAAAGCAAGGAAATTTACTGACATATCAAGAGTTATTGAAATGGGAGGGCAACAAACCAAGAACGTGTACAGAAGAAGAATTAAGGGCTGAAGGTCATGAACTAAATTGGTTTCTGTGGAGAAAGATTTTGAATGGACCAAAAACTGTACAGATTTGAGAGAAAAGAGAATGAATTAGATATACGGATGAAAGATAACCAAACGAAAAGAATTTCCAAATTTTATGAATTATTGCTGAAAAGAGAAATGGAATCAGAAGTAGTCAAAGATACAATGGTTAGATGGGCACAGAATTTGGGACATTCAATTGAATTAGAAACTTGGGAAAGAGTGTGGAAAATAAATATAAAATTTACACCAAACTTAAATTTAAGAGAAAACTTTTATAAAATGTTTTACAGATGGTACATGACCCCAGAAAGATTACAGAAAATAACGAAAAATGGGAACTCAAACTGTTGGAAGTGTGATGAAAAGATGGGGTCTTTTTTCCATATGTGGTGGACATGTAAGATAGCAAAAGAATTTTGGAAGGGGGTACATGATGAAATCCAAAGAATTTGTAAGCTGAATTTTGAAATGAAACTGGAGCTTTATTTGTTAAATATACTAGGGCAACAAAGGGAAATAAGAAGTCATCAGAAGATATTATTATATTTAATAACTGTGGTAGGGTTGACATATGTGCAGCACTGGAAAGAAAAGAAACATATTGATATAGAAGAATGGAAGTTAAAAGTTCTGGGTATGATAGAGATGGAAAAGTTAGCATTTTCTTTGAAGAATAAATCTATCCAGAACTTTGAGAAAGAATGGAAAAGAGTATTGGATTGGGTAAGGATATAAATGTATAAGAAATCAAAGAAGAAATAATGTAACTCTTCTTCTCTCTGTAAGATGGAAATTATGTTTATAATGGAATGGAAATAAGCAATTTCAACTGGAAGATTTAAGCATGCAAGTGTGTGTGAGGAGGTTATTTTTGAGATAATCTTTTAATAAAAATTATACAACCCCCCCCCCCCCAAAAAAAAACTATTCTGAAAGTCTGAGAAGCTGTGTGGACCAAATTTTAGGGTGGTGCAGGGGCAGAGGGGAAAAAGTTTTGCCATGTGCATGTTCTAGCACAATGATGGATTTAAGCTGATAAGTATACAAACATCTGTTAGTAAGTGCATCTGTTTTGTAAAAGTGAGGGATAAAATTTGCTCACACATGTATGTTTTTCAAAAACCACATGAAGGATTATACTGATATATCAACACTCTCTAATTCACCTATTTCTATTATTGGTATGTTAAATGAGCTAGTGCTGGTTAGATATTTGGTGTTGTAGTTTGTGATTTCATTCTATTTTTGTAATTAATTTACTGCATTAAACTGATAGTCATTCACTAACTAAAAAAGGCTTGTTCATTCATATTACCACTATCAAGTTAGCTCTCTCTCTCTCTCTCTCTCTCTCTCTGAAAATGTACTCCCTCCTTCCCTCCCTCCCTCCCTCCCTCCCTCTTCCTTCCTTCCTTCCTTCCTTCCTTCCTTCCTTCCTTCCTTCCTTCCTTCCTTCCTTCCATGTACACCCCACCTGTTTCCCAGGATGGGATCCAAGGTCACTTACAAAATGTTAAGATAAAAGTTTGACTAAGTATTTTACAAGGCTTTGATAGGGGCTAATAAATGAGAGAATGAAGCCATAGGTTTAATGCAGTTGCTTATTTTAACAATTTTTTGGACTTTTTCGTGTTCTGTTTCATTTTTTGTTGTAGAGGTCAGTTTTTCGTCTGATGAGATTTCCCCAGAAACTTAAACAACAATTTTCTTGTTTTGCAAATGTGAATGCACCTTACTTTTCAGTCACATCATCTGCTTGTGGAGAACCTTTAGAATTCCAAAGTTGCTTTTACATTTTATTTATGTCAGTTTGAAAATGTAGGATATGTCAACTATATATTTGAGCCACTGACTTGTTGAAATTAAAAAGTACAAGCTGATTGTCAGACTACACTTAAAGGTCTTTTTTTCCCCCTCTCCAGATCCTCAGATTTTGGAACACTGTATACCAAATTGAATCTACAGCCTGGGATTGCTACAGTAGTTGAAAACTTCTACATCTGCCCCACTAACAAAAAAAAGGTAGGAGGTTACTTTTCCCCATATGTGGGAAAATAGCTCTTGTTATGTTGTGTTTAGCAGAATGAACTCCTAGACAAGTGTGGTGTTCTGTGTTTCCCTCATAAAGCAGCAACTGCTGGAAGTGTCTGCATCAACAACGTAAAAAGTAGCATGCAATGGAGTACGCACTTTAAATAGCTGTTTTGCCAAAAGTGAGGCTCACTCTGTCATTTATGTGTCTTGCAGACAGGGAAAAAATAACAGTACACATTTAAAAGGCAAAACCAGACATCCAGGATCACAATCCAATGTACAAAAATTTTTAAAAAAATTAAAAATGGGGATGCTGGAGGACAACCTGACAGAAGGCCATCATTTATTTGAAAACATTGTAAATGACTTTGGGGAGATCTCATCCTTCTTGTCTGAAATACTTTGACTTTTTGTAGATGCCCACATGACCATCCCATTTTAGTAGCAGTATTCTGGAACCATTAACCATGCTTAATGTTTTATCTTTATACTTATCATAGTAAAATCAGTGGGTTTTGTTTTTAGTGATTGTGTTAGGTAGAGGTTGTGTCATGGTAGCTAAACCAAGGCAGAATATTGCCTCCTTTCTGTAAAACCAGCTTACATTTTCACAGCAATTTACAGCTGAAATGGAAAAAGTGTCCAATGGTAGGTGAGCACTGAACGGCTTGGCAATCTGAATCTCATCTGGTTTGGGACCAGAATTGGGATGGACTATTGGAGAAGATCTCATAGGAAGACCTAAAGAGAATTCACAAAGTGGGGCTGTGCCTGCTCTAAATGTGTGACAAGGGGATTAATCTGAAGTCAGTATATCCAGTTTTTATTTTAAAGATCCTTACGCTCCACATGGTTAGAACTCATTGAAAAGTGAGATTCAGTAGGCCTTCGTGGCAGGTCAGAAAAGGCAGAATTGACTGTTGCTCATGCTTCAGTTCTGTTTATCTACAAGGATGCCTTGTGCTTGCAGAAAGGACCAAATTTCAGTGGAAGCTGCCACTGGAGGAAGCAAGGGAAGGTGATTTTCACTTATTTCCTCCCACAACCATCTCCCATCCTGTTACAGAGGGTTTCCTAGCCTTCTAGAAAGGTTTTTCCAGTCTTCTAGAAGTGGGAGTGTGTGTATTGGGGAGGGGGGAGTATGGGAGAAAGGAGGAGCAGTGAAAACCATCTTTCCCTTGTTATTCCAGCAGGAGAATGCCATAGACAAGGTGTCACTCACAGTGTGTATCTTTGTAGCTATAGTCTGTATCAATATATAGAGACTATGCAAACAAGGATTGGGTCTGGTTCTCTCTCATAAAGTGTATGTATGTTGGGTAGCCATATGGCTGCGAATGGCTAGATTTGGTTTTACTTAATTATGGTTAGGTGCAGGATGTTTCTGATTGTAAATGTTTCCATCAAATAGTGTTATGCACACACAATGGTTGTTGCAAATAAAAAATAGTTATTTGATAACTTGCTATACAAATATGTATATATTCTCTGAGTGAAACTTGAAAGCGAGTCTGCCAACCTAATGATACCCATCAGTGGAGCAAACACTTTTGGTCCACCCTTCCCAATCTATTCTGAAGACTTGGGGAACCTCTGGAACTGACATTTGAGTGATGGTATTTTCTGCAGAGAAGAACAGAGGATGGGAAAATTCTGAGAGCAGAAATCCAGGTAACATTGTGTTGGATGTCATATTCTGAACTTGGATACATTTAAGCAGTGTCAAAGTCCAACTCTCATCCTAGATTTAAGTGTAGTGCCTCAGCTGGATCTCTGACAGCACCCCTCTGTTTTCTCCAATATGAGTTTCTATTATTTATTGGAGCAAAGTCTGTTGTGTTAGAGAAACTAGGAAGGTTAATTATTGTTTGTTTGATATGTGCAGTGCATTCATCAGAGATACTCTAAAAAGCAATTAGTAGTATGGTTTTTATTTCAGACAGATAGCATAACTTATACATTACAAGGAAAACAGAAAGAGAACATCCCAAACTACATTTCAGAAAGGCAAAGAGAGCACTTAGCACAGAGTCAACATTACAACTCTGCATCAGAGACAGAAATAATTGCAAATAAAAAAACCTGGAATTTTTAGGTCTATTCACATGCACCTGCAATGCTGGGGGAGCCGTTTCCCTATGACACTGGGGAGTGTTTGTAAGGGAAGCAACCACATGAGTAGGGCCAATTGTGCTGGTCTTTTCCACTTAATTATTCCTTTTCATCTCCCCCAGCCAACCAGTGGTAATTAGACAGGAAAGGCCTGTGCCATTGGCCCCACTCACATAGTTCCTTCCTTCACACATAACCCAGCTGTGTGGAATTGCATTATGAAGAAGCCATCCATGTGGTAGGGGCCAGAGTCTCTTGTTCAATCACTCAACCCTGGCATCCCCTAACAAGACCCTGGATCTGTTCCAGCCTGTGGCATTTTTGTTTTCATTCTCTTTGGTGCTAAATACCAAATGCAACTGCCATCACCACCACCTTCAATCTTGATTGGTTATGAGACCTAGGTGGTTGTCACTGTAATGAACTGTGAAAGATTGAGTTCAGTCATCTTTGTTAGTTTTAAGACTGGTAAAACCTCTGAGATATACACTCCTCGCTCTGAGTTTTTGAAAAAGTCTCATTTCCACTTCCTCTTCTTAGTACACTGATCTCTTTGTTAGGCATGGAACTGGGCATTTCTAAGATTGCAGGACTTCCTGGCTTTCTCTGTGTGTCACCCTTGTTTTAGTACCCAAGATAGACAAGAATTGAAGTCTTGTTAGGATGTGATCATCAGGCGCATTTGAAGGAATGGGATAAATTACAGGCTGCTGTTAAACGAGGTGACCCAAGCTGGAAGCATATTGATAACGCCCTGTAATTTGGCTTATTTGTCAATCAGTTGCTTCAAAATGACATTTGAAGGCCTGCTGGAGCAAAAGATGTCTAAAGCCAGACTTTGGAATGTAATGAATACTGCTTAGTTCTCATGACAGATGCCATTAATTATAGATTGCCTAAGGATGAAAAAGGATTCTGAGTGCCGTTGTAGGTGCTCATTGGTGAAATGGTAGAGGAATATAGCAAAATAAACTGATCACAGTGTTCAAGACAGGAAAATACAAGGAATTTATTTAAGAACTTGGCCATATTAATAGTTATGTGTTGACAAATTTCAGAAAATAGCTGCCAATCTTGTGAGAGACACTGAGATTATACTGGTGTTCTGTGCATCAAGTGTGGAAGTAAAATATGTGCACAGATTCATTTTTCAACATCTGTGTCTGGGGATTCTGTGCCCAGCTGGGCTTTCTCATATGCATGTACATTGGTCTGTGAAAGATGTACCCAGAAGTTTTGCGTATGGGGTAACACTGCTCAAACCACAGCAATAGTACTTTGTAGCACAGCTCACAGAAAAAAAATGTAAAGATATGGGACTTGTTAACTAAACTAGTTGGAAGAGGGAAGGAGAGGCAGAACCAAGACACTGGCAGATGAAAGATGAGTCACAAATCCATTGATAGTGGAGAGGATGAGGATTAACGTGGGTCTGGGAGTTCTTTTATTCTCTATGTAGATTTTGAGGTAACCTAAAATATCACGAGAGAAAGGCAGTGAGAGACACAAGAAGAAGGGAAGAACAGAAAGACCAACTTGATCATCAAATGAAAGAATAAAATCAGATGGAGAAAAAGTGTAACAGAAGATGATGGGAGAAAGTGAGATATAGGGTCGTATAGGGATTTTGAGTAGAGAAACAACAGGAATGACCAGAATCAGAGAAAAATGAACCAAGCACCAAATTACAGATGAAGTGGGGAGATCTGTTACTGAGCTGCGTCATCATACACACTTATTTGCTAGGAAGTCCCTTTGGTTTCCATGGGGTTTGCTCTGTGCATCTCCCAGTACCCTTTGTAACACTTAAAAGCCCAAGGGTGCTGTATTTGGGGAAGAAGAGTGTACAACTCCTTTTTTTCTCAAGCTATTTCCTTGATCATAATCTTTCCCATCTTCCACAGATGCTGAATATCTTGGCTAGTGAGGAAAAGTCAGACACAACACATGCCTGCCCCCTCTCCAGCTGGGCTGATAGCCACTTTGGGGAGTAACATCAAAGGGAAAAATCACTTTTGAGCAAAGCTCCGAATCCTGCCACCTTGCTCTCCCGGCAAACTGATTCTCCACAACCACTATGGCAGCTTTTGAGTTTTAAAAATAAAGGCACTGGGTAATCTGAATATAGATGTACCACATGGTTTGGAGGTTGGCCGCAAGGTGGAACAGTGAGAGGAGAACTAAGATTAGGCAAGTTCCAGCAGCAGGGTGAGGAAGAGTGACTTCAAGCAAAAGGAAGAACAACAAATGTAAGGACAGAAAAAACAACCTTGACGTTTAATGATTAAACGTTAATTCAAAATGTTTTGTAAATAAAGACTTTGTAGAATAGATAGACAGACCTGAGGGCATGATTCAAGGAGAGAAACAAGGTTCAGTAGAGGGTAAAGAGCACAGAAAGAAATGATAACTATGGTAAATTTAAGCAGTCATTCAGAAGGGACTGTTAAAGGACCAGTATGGAAACAATATAATTTTTTGAGGGGGCTTGTTTTTGGTTTTCTGTTTTGCAAAGAGAGAAAGTATAGTCAGCTTGAAAGATGCTTGTCATGACTGTCGTGGAGGGGAGCGTGGGAAAATGACGGAGAGCCAGAGTTGTCGGGCAACAGGAGTAGCAGAGTTGTGTCCAGAGAGCCAAGTCTGAGTAAGAGCCAACATGTGGAGATGTTCCAGCAAAAAGAGTGGCAGACAATTATAAATTTGCTAAACACTGAACAGTAATTGAGAAAGCAACAGAAACAAAAAGGAGAGAATAGGAAGTTGTCAGATTAAGATCAATCAGATGCAAAGAAAGAGTGTACAGGGGCAGCTTAAGGATAAAGAAGGACAGAAGGAAAAAGCAGGACAGTAAACTTAGCAAAGGTAGCCAGGTGGAAACACAGAGGTGTAGAAAGGGAATCTGGTTCAAAGAGCAGCACTGATTCAGTCTAGATGTTCCATTTGTAGTGTAGGAGCTGCTTTTGTGTGGTCTAGCTATACATGTAAAGAAGCTGGTACAGGCAGGTAGATGACAAGGTAACTTCCCATCCATGGTTGGTTCACTGGAGTTGGCAATGCTGGTGTGAAGGCTTGGCACACTGTGTGGTAACATACACTGGAGCAATGTGAGACTGGAATAGCAGGTAAAGACACCCACACACAACAAGGCTACTTTATATTCAGTCTTAGGAACAGCAATTAGCTCAACATGCAGATTGCATACACAAAATAGAAGAGACTTTTAAAGAGTTCCAGAGAATTGAAGCACCCTGCCCTCAAGATCTTAGATATGTATTTAGCATCCTGACTCTACCCTGAAGAGTAAATGCACTTTGGAAATGTCTCCTTATGCAGATTTCTGGCTGAATCATTTAAAACCTGCTTAAAAGAGTGGTTGCTTATAACTTTTTGACAGGATGGTGCAGTTGTAATTTAATCCCCCGCATCCTTCCCCCATACAGTATTTCTATACCACGTAAAAAGTGCCATAATCTAACTTTTGAGAAATGCCAAATGTTCCCTGTGTAGTTATGGATGAAGGAAATAATTTCATGTGAGTGAACATGAGGACAACTAACAGAAGCTGAACTCCAACATTTCTCAGGTAGAAGTTTCTTTTTTTCGTTAAGTCATTTTACAGATGAAATACATACACATCTGTTGCTAAAAACAAAGACCAGGAAATATATCAAAGTTTTTAATATATCAGTGAACACTAGCTCTTGATGGGGTACAAGTCCACTCCATCCAGTTATTCAGCTTCTCAAAAATGAATCCACTTCTTTTGCTAAAACTGAAAGAGCTAGTTGTTTCATTCCAATGGACAAAGTTAAATGGTTAAAGTATGGCATCACGTTTTTGCTACTGAATAATCACAACATGCCTCTATGTTTCTCTGAGGTTAGGCAGTACATCATCTACCATGATTTAGAGGGAAAGGTGGTGAGACAGGGTGTCACTATGACATCAGAAGAGTCGTGTTACCTTTTTAGAAAATGGCTGACACACTGTCCCTCAGTTTTGAACCCGCTAGAAAAGGATATAAACAAGTGACAAAGAAGCTTTTCACTCATTAAAATAAGAAAGATTTGAAGCCCTCCAGTTTAGGAAAATGATCATTGGGATCATATAGGCCCTAGATTCTAGGGGAAAGATTACAACATTTCAGTGGCTTTTAATTGAAAGGCATGTATGTGTGTGTATGCCCTGTATATACAGTGACCTCCACAACCGCGAATGAGAGGTTGCGCAAAGTGTCGCTCCCGTTATAGTCAATGGATGTGATGGGTGCATGCCCACGCGTGCACGGGCAGGTGCCCATTGCATCCATTGACTACAATGGGACACAGCATTCATGGTTTTTTTCCGCATAGGGTGTTCTTGGAACGGAAACCCTGCATATACAGCAGGCGCACTGTATGTGTGTTTGTGAGTGGGTGTGTATATGCTGGTTTATTATTAGTCTGTTTCAAAATTGGTTTTAAAGTTAATTCATGATTTTATGACACTTTTGCATTGAAATAGAGTTGTTTGTCTTATATTACTTTGGGAAGACCAAAGGACTGAAATGGGGCTAAGAAAGGTATAAAGTGAGTTAAGTAGTGGTCTGACTGTTTTGGCACGCAACACAGGGAAGATGGCTTGTGATCTGAAAACTTGGCTGAGCTTGCCATCATCATCTGTAGTCCAAACTCAGCTAGAGGAAGGGAGTCCAAATGAGCTATGTGACAACTCCAGCAGCCTTTTCTCTCCTGGGCTGCAGCCAGGCACCTAAAATGATTGGCTCACAGTGGGTCTGGTTTTTTTTTCCAGTCCCAAGAGACAACTACTCAACTGGCCTTTGGAGGAGAGAAGGAAGAGGAGCAACAGCAGTAAATAGGAAACCAGTAGACAGTTAGGATCACAGCTTTAAACTTGTGCGGGGAGAAAAATGGGAAAGAGTTTTGTCTAGGTACATTACAAGGTATGATAAAGCAGCCTGAATCATCACTTGAGTTACTCGGTTGGTTCTTCTGCTACTTGCCTTGACCTGGATGTAATTTGGGGGATAAATTGAAAATTAGCATGGAAAACCAAAGCAGTTAGGGTGAGACAGTTGCCCCCCACCCAGCAGTCCATTATGTTAAAGATGTGGGGTGAGGTGGAAGTTGAATGCAAGCAATGCCAATGTTCTTGCTACTGACTCTCCTTTTCGATGGTGACAAGTATCCACTGTAGTCAATTAATGGCCCTTTCATTGCCTTCTGGTGGCAAAGAATAATTGTGAAGCTGGCTAAAAACATGAGGGTAGTCTTGGATGAGCATTTGTTGCAAAACAGAATCATCTAGCACCTCAAAGGTGAAGGCTGCATATTGTACTTAACAGAGGGAAATGTGCAGGTGTCTAATATGTTTGCAGAGTAAACAATTTCCAAAGACGAAAGCAAGCTAATAGGCCACATCCTACATGGAGAGCAAAAATGACGGCATTGACAATTACAATGGTAACTCACACCAAGATCTCTTATTGAGATTGTAGTAGATATTTTTAATAACCAGGGATTAGTTTGGGCTCCACATGAAGGATACCAGTTGTTTCAGAGATGACGTATGGATGCAGAAAATAATGTGTGAAGTGACTTGTTCATGGGTACAGTTGCAGCCATCTGATAGTGATATCCATAATCTTGGCAGCTTAAGTGTGGTGGGTGGGGGCACCCATACGCAACAGTACAGTAGTACTAGAAATCACAGCTGGGTAGTTGTGACTTTTTATTTGTGGAGGGGGTGCATCGTTTACTGTATAGCTCAATTAACAAAGTAGATATGTTCCTGGGCAAGACTTCTTTAGCAGAACATTTTCAGCAGAGGCAAAAATAAAATGGTAAGAATAGAGGTGGGTTCACACACCACAAAAAAAGAACAGCAGTTTGAGATTTTTCAGTAAACTAATAATGTGCACATGTGAAATAAAACAACCAGGTCAAGTAAGCCTTGCAGAAGTAAAGAAGAACATTTTTACTCCTCAAGAGAGCATGTGAAAGCTTCTTCCAAAACACATCCAGCAATGATTTTTATTTCGTGAGCCACAATTTCTTATTTTGGTGGTCAAATTCATACATTTCTGCTTCTGATGGGAGGAACTGGTGAGGCAGGCTTATCTGCTTTCTCCTTTTCCTTCTGTTTTGGTGTTCGGTATGGTCCATAATGGATGCTGGAGCCAGTTACTGTTGCCTTCTATAGAAGACATACACAACTACAATAGGATCAGAAAGAGCAAAATGTCATTATTACCCAACCTTAGCTTTTGTTGCATTGGTTACTGCAGACACATCAGCGCAACCTGACACTGAAAGTCTTTATTTTTCCAGCCCTCGTTTACCATCCTTCCAGTGCTAATGCTACTGAAAATATCCAGCTAGACAGAGAACAAGAAAGAAAAGGGGGCTAGGAGAACATAAAATGGAGTTTCTTTGTTAGAGGCTTTGCTAGCTGATGTATGCTTATATTACATTCTCTACATGACTACAAGCACACGTGATCATAGATGCACACGTGGAGCCCATTTTGAATGTGAAACCGTGTCCTAAGACATGTATGATTAGAAAATCATGCTAAGACATTTGTACAAAACCTAGTTTTCATGAACAGTTGCAGTTTTCTTTATATATAGGTGTTAGTACACCAAAGTCAACAACTTCTTCCAGGTTCCATCCCTTGAGGCTTTTCCCAAACGCCTTCAGTGAGTAGAATTTCTTGCCATTATGAATTCCCAAATATCCGGATCTTCTTTTACAGTAAGGTTATCCTATATTGAGGAACAGTGTTGTAGCAATGTTGTTCATGCATTTTCCCACTGTTAAAAATTATGCACCACTTTGGAAGTGCTGTTCAATTTGGGTTTCATTTCCTCACAGCAGTTTCTGTGAGGTGGGATCTTCTGACGGATAAAAGTATCCCACAACCGCAGGGCAGAACAATACCAGGGACCATTGTGGAAAATTGAAATGATTGTCCCCTATTGTGATAGATCAGCACATGGTGGCATGGTGGAGGCATGGTGGCTTGCTAGTCCCATTGCAGGGGGAATGTTCAGTGTGGCAGTCACCAGTCATAGATATTGGAGATTGATGAAAATTGCCCCTTGCATTAGATGGGGCTGAGAAGATTAACTAAGAGGGTTCAAAGGTTCTTTCTTTGAGATTGGTGGTGAACGATTGTGGGTGGAGAGGGGAGGGACTACGGTTACCAGCTTGTCCCCTTGTGTGAGAAGCCTGCCTGTAAACAGCAACAAAGAGCTGTGAAACCTCTTTTTTTAAAAAAACTAAAGCTCTTCAAACAACTTAACCAGCTAAATAGAGGCTTTCTGATTACGATGATGAGGCATGTACTTCGTGTGATAATACTCCTCTCTGTGATCAAGGTTTGTGAGTAACCTGACTTGGAATTTTCTAGGGGCTTTTTTAAAAAAAGGGCCTTAACAAAGAGCAAAAAGTGTGAACTGAGAGTTTGTGTGAACTGAGGCTTCCTGTCGCGTGGCGCGCGTGAGCGGTCGTTCGGAATAGCGCTGCGCAATTCCGAACCTCCACCTGCTGGTTCCAGCCGGTTCGAGAGCCATCTGAACCAGCTAGGCATCCCCTCGGTAAGGGGGATGCGGAAAAGGTCCGAAGGGGATCCAGAAGTCCGGTGCTGAGCTCTCTCTGAAAGGAGAGAGCGGAGGCACTGTGAAGGATTGTAGGACCGTGACGGAACCTCCAGGCTCGCCGCTTTAGCGGCACAAGCGCCGCCGTCGACTTTTAAATCAAGAAGACACACAGAGACTACAGTTAGCAACCCGATCTGGATTACAATTATTTAAGATCGCAAGAAGTACAGACCTGCATTCGCTGAAAGTGAGCTGCTTTAGAAAGAGACCCCGAGGGCTGTGAGTTGGACTGAAAGGGCTGGCAATTTAAAGCTACAGTAACCGGGTTGGTGAGTGCGAGGTGGAATTTTCCTTTTCTTTTTGTTTGCCTTTGTAGTGATAAGAACAAGGTCACTTTTGCCGAATTAAAAGTAGAACCCAAATTACTTTGTACATGACTGAATGCTGTAAATAGACTCTCCTTTTTTAAAAAAAAAGTGAAGCAAAGAGTGAAATTTGGTGGCAGGAGAGGATCTGTGGAACTGCTATAAAAATCAACAGATGTGTCATAAAATTTTGGGGAGGGGCCCCAGGCTATAAAGTTTCAAATGTCTCATATGGGAAGAAATCTCAGAGGATCTGAAATCTGAGATGAAGATGCTGAAACAGCCTCTGACCCAGATGATGTCAGAACTGACACAAATTTTTAAAAAATGAGAATTTGGAATTAAAAACAGAGAAGTTAGAGGAAAAGATGAGAGACTGGACAGAGAATGTTAGCTTGATCTAGATGCCGTGGCTTTAATGGAGCTGAGGGAATGAAAGGATTGCTTACATTTTAGAGCTTTTCCAGAACAACCAAATGAGAATAGGTGGGCAAGAATGATTGAAGCTATAGCAAACTTTCTGGAGAAAAAAAGGGAATGAGGTGTACCAGGAGTTAGATTGTGTGTAATCAATTTCTTCTCACCTGGCAAGTCAAAAAAAAATCTACTAAGAGATGTAATTGTATATTTTGTCCAGAAAGATGTACATGGAGATGAATAACAGTTGTTGGAAGTGCTTGATCATGTTGGATCCTTATACTGTATGTGGTGGACTTGTGTGAAGGATAAACAGTTCTGAAAGATGATACAGAATACAATGCAAAAAATTCTGAATGCTGGATCACTAAGTCCCCTGAATTGTTTTTACTCAGAATCTGGTCAGAAGATACAAGCTATGATAAACAAGGACAGAGAATGATTCAATATATGCTAGTAGCAGCGAGATTGGTCTATGCATAGTGTTGAAAGACAATAGAAATCCCATCAATGAATGAATGGCTTAATAGATTGATGACAATTGTGGAAATGGACAGGCTGACAGCTAGACTAAAAGGTCTCCCAGAAGAGGACTTTGTAATGAATTGGCAATTGACTGAATATTTGAGAGAAAGTGAAGGGTGAATCAATGATTTTGGGGTTCTGAACTTGCTGTTTCTATTTTGCTTTGTTTGACTAAACAAATATATATAGTGATATCATGCAAGAAAATTATAGATTCTTTTCTTGCTATACTACAGTGTTTTCAATAAACATTTATTATATACTAAACTATATGTTTTTAATTAGGTATTTAAAATTTTAAAGGTATTAAGATTTAGAATGATTGTAATAGTCAGGTTATAAATATCTTCATTTGTTTAACTTTTATGGTAAGGAGTATTTGTAAATACATCTATCTGTCTGTCTGTCTGTCTGTCTGTCTATCTATCTATCTATCTATCTATCTATATTCATCATGCTAATCATTTATATTGTAGAAATAGGATTATGGAACAAATGTTAAAAATATTGGTTTTTTTTAGCTTATTATGCTAGTGATTTTATAGATTATTATGTGTCGTCGTTAACCAGGGCGGGAACCACTTTTTAATTATGTAACGACTGAATAGGTTTCACTGTCAAAGACAGATGAATACTTAGGCAACAAAAATTTCCACAGATTTGCAAAATCAGATGCTAAACACAACTATTAGAGCAAGTGAGATTCATTTAAGCAACTAAGAAGATTAAGATTGGCAATATACCAGGTCCAGATGGTTTATTGGCTAGTTATTATAAATATTATGGATAACAGCTTTTTAAAAAAAACTTTTACAGAAATTATTGAACTCAGTTCTCTGGACTGAGAAGATACCTTAGACATGGGAAGAGACAACAATAGTCTTAATCCTGAAAGAAGATCATGATTTGATAGGGACAAAGAATTATAGGCTTATTTCATTAGTGAACAATGATTATCAGATTTTTACAATGATTTTGGCACTGAAGAGGATTTTACAAGATTTTATTCATAAAGACCAGTCTGGGTTTTTGCTCAGGAGACAGTTACATGACAACACTAGATGTGTCTTGGACATTTTGGAATTTCCAGAAAATCACAATGAGAAGCAGGTGGTACTTATGTTTTCAGATGCTGAAAAAGCCTTTGATAATTTCGTTTGGGATTTTTGTTTGGAGTTCTAGGCAAGATGAGCTTTCATGATACTTTTATCATATGGTTTAAGGCAATTTATGACACACAGAAAGCACAGATAATGGCAAACTGAGTAAACCACACGACATTAAAAAAGGAACAAGAAATTTGTGGGGAGGGAGAGCAGGCAATGTGGCTTCACAACTGAACCAGCAACCATTAAGCAGAAATAAACCAGTAGCAATCTCAAAAAAAAAAAGAAAGAAAGAAAGAAAAAGGAACAAGACAAAGCACTCTCCTCATACTGTTTCACCTAGCCCATGAAGTCCTGAGTAGGATAAGACATGATGAAAGGATTAAGACCATAAGAATAAAAAGGAAACATATAAATTAAGAGTGTTTGCCAATGACTTAGTGACAGTGTTAGAGATTCCTTTGGACGGTATAGAAATGTTGTTGGAGAGATTAAAATAATTTGGAGAGTTGGCTAGATTTAAGATAAATCAGCAAAAGACAATGATGTCAACAAAGAAATAAGAAAAGATAACCAAATACAATGTTGGATAAACTGAGTTTTTTTTTAATAATTTTATTAAGTTTCACAAATAAAAAAAATCATCTCAAATTGTACTTTTACATGTAATGTTTTTGTTCTTCCACTCTGATCTAGTTTTCATTTTCTAGATATCTACTCACATATAAAAAATTATGCCTCACAATTCCATGTTCATCTTACGTGTTTGATCTTGCATTTCTCTCATCAACTCCTGTTATGTTACAGTTATTCCCCTTTAATTTCAACCATAATTCAGACATTTTCACTTGGCAGTTTCCAGCAATTACCCATTACAATTTGCCATTCTGCTTTTATCTGATCGTCTGATTTCCCCTTTAATCTTTGTGAAACAACATCCGCATTTCTATTCTCAATAAATGCCCCCCACCATTGTTCAATTGTGGGTATTTGCTGAGACTTCCACAATTTGGCGTATTCAGTTTGCGCTGTCATTATCATGTACAATATTAATCTCCAATGCCTCTTAATATTAGTATTCTCAAGAACATTTGTCATATTTAACAAATAAAATTCAGGTTTTTTTACAAATTGAACCTTCAATATTTCACACATCTTTTTATGTATTTCACTCCAATATTTCTTTGCCTTGGGACATGACCACCACATATGAAATATTGTTCCCACCTCTTTCTGACATTTCCAACACATTCCCGTACCTGTATTGTAAATCTTTTTTAACTTTTCTGGTGTCATGTACCATCTATGAAACATTTTAAAATAGTTCTCTTTGAGATTCTGAGCCATTGTAAATTTTTGTGTCCTTTTCCAGCTCTGTTCCCATTCATCTAATTGAATTGAATGCCCAATATTCTGCGCCCACAAAATCATTGCAGATTTCACAGTCTCCTCCTGTCTCTCCTGTGTTAATATTTCTTGATATATATGGGCTAACAGATGCAGTGGATTGTCAAAGATCCATTTAATCACTCCTGTCCTTTCTTTGGATTCTATTCCATAGGTTTTCAAGTCCATCTGGAATCTCTCATTTAGCTGCCTGTACGGAAACCAACTTAATGGCAGTCCTTCCTGTTCCAGTTTTTCTCTTGATTTGATCTTATATGCATTTGTCATTGTTTTCTCTAATATATGCTCATATCTCAGCTATTTCTCTGTTGCCTTCCATCTTCCAAAGAAAGCTTCTCGAGGGGATACCCACATGGGTAGCTGCCTTATGTTTTTACTCTTATATTTATCCCATATCTTCAGAAGCAATTTTCTGATATAGTGATGCGAAAAATCTTTGTCAATTTTTGCTTTATCATAAAACATATAGGCATGCCATCCCTTCCTCAGGTCTGCTCCCTCCAGTGCAAGCATTCTTGTACCTTGTAAGTCAATCCAGTCTTTTAGCCATATGAATGCCGCAGCTTTGTAATATAATTGAAAATCCGGTACTCCCATTCCTCCCCGTAGTATTTGATCTCTCATAATATTCCATTTAATTCATGATTTTTTCCCTTGCCGTATAAATTTGGTCAAGTCTTTTTTCCACTGTATAAAAGGTTTACTGTTTGTTATTATGGGGAGATTCTGAAACAAAAAATTCATCTTTGGCAGAACATTCATTTTAATAGTCGCTATTCTCCCCAACATAGACAATTTCATGGAAGTCCACCTTTCCAAGTCTTTAATTATCTCTTTCCATTTTTTCTCATAGTTATTTTGAAACAGCTCATTATTCCTTTTTGCTATCCAGACACCTAGATATTTAGCTTTTTGTACTTTATTAAATCCAGTTGCAAGTGCTAATTCGTTCTCCTCCTTGTCTGTGATAAACTGAGTTTTAAAATTGAGGAAAAGGTGAAATATTTAGGCATTACTATGACAAATATGAATTGTATGCTGTTGAAGGATAGCTATGTTAAGACATGCAACGATATTAAGATGGATTTGCAAAGATGGACAGAATTTAAATTATCATTGCTGGGGAGAATTTGTGTGATAAAAATGAATGTCTTGCTCATAATGTTATTTCTGTTCCAGATGATACCAGTTTTGACTAATCATGTGCTATTTAAACCATGGTGGAGTGACTTATCAAAATTCAAATGGCAAGGGAAGAAACTGAGAGTTAAATATAAAATTTTACAAGATGCAAAACAAAGAGGGGGTTGGGAGTACCAGACTTGAAACTGTATTTTTCCACATGTTGTTTGGTTTGATTGAAATACTGGATTGTGTTGACAAAAAAGAGATTGTTGGATTTAGAAGGGCATGAACTGAGGTTTGGCTGGCATGATTATTTGTGGTATGACAAAGCTAAAGCAAATGCACGCTTTAACAACTACTATGTGAGATATCCCCTCTTAAAAATATGGGATACAATCCATGGTTATACCCTAAGATGCCTTTATGATTTTCATTGCAAGAAGCTTTTTATATAGAGGAAAAATGGGAGACTTATCAAGAGCGCTTGGATTTTTTTAAATAACAACATAGAATTCAATAAAAAAATATTGTCAGAAGGTTATAGCTTTCAGTGGTTCTTCTACAGACAAATAATGTAAAGATATAAAATGGACAGAAAACCCTGTATGATTTTGAGTTGAGTAAATCAGAATTCAAAAAGCAGTTGTGCTCAGACGGTGAACATTTGATTGGTAAGATGTATATATTTTGGTTAAAAATAGAGATGGAAGAAGAGGTCCAAGATTGTAAGATAAAGCAGGTACAACGTGTTGGACATAATATACAATTGGAACAATGGGAGAAAATGTGGGTAAAGGGATTCAAATGCACATTGTGTTATGGTCTTATAAGAGAACTTTTATGTGATGATTGTCATTGATATTTGACATGAAAAAAATTAGCCAAAATACATAAAGATGTTTCTAATGTATGTTGGAAATGTGAGTAACAGGTGGGATCATTTCATAATATCTGGTGGACTTGCAGAACGGCCAAAAAATTCTCCAATCAAATAACATTGTATGGTGCAAAAAATTCTGAAAGTTAATGTTCAGTTGAAATCTGAATTATATTTGCTGGGACTGGTGGATGATCAGCTGGAGAAAAAAATATGGAAGCTCAAAAATAATGTTTCACATCTACCACTGTATCTTTGTTTAAAATAAAAGTCAGTCATAAGTGTCAGATTTCATTCATTGTCTAAACATACTCAAAGGCTGGTTTTGGCTTGTTTGTCGAAAAACTATTGGACAGAATAGTAGCTGCACATTTTGTCCCATAGCTCTGCTCCTACAAGATACAGAGACATGAAATTTTAAAAAATGAAATCTTGGAATCTTAGCTGATGGGCAAACAGTTGTCAGGTGGCTGGCCTAGAAACCTGGTAAAACTTGGCAAGTCAGGAGGTATAACAATCCTAGAGTCTCAAAAACAGTTGCTGAGAGTGGGTCATATATTGAATGCATGATATAATCTGCCAGGAAATAAAGGAATATCTCATCAGATGATGCATAAAGGCAACCGCTTTGTTGGTATTTGCTGCCAAGTCAGTTTCCAGTTATGATGACTCTATGAATTAGAGACCTCCATGAGTACTGGTCTTCAATAGACCTACTCAGGTCTTGCAAAGTCAGGACCACGGTTTCCTGTAACTGTCCAGCTTCCTTAGGTTTTCTGATTCTATGGCCATTTCCGCTCTAGACTGTTATAGCACTATTATTCCACTTTCAATATCCTATGGAATCCTGGGGTTTGCAGTTTCGGGAGGGGCCGGCTGGTCCCTCCCTAAACTGCAAAGCCCAGGATTCCATAGGATATTGAAAGTGGAATGATAGCGCTATAACAGTCTAGTGTGGAAATGGCCTACCTCATAGTGAACTAAGATCTGGCTGATACCACAGATATGTTTGTCATGGAGGTCAATGGCTGTGTTAATTTCTTCCCCATTTTCAAATGAATGAAAGCTTGGAACGGAACCTTTCAGGTAAAAATGTTTAAATTGCCTGATTAAAAGTTACTGAGTGGCTGTATTAGCAGTGGTAAGATACACTGCTTTTCTTCTGCTTGCTTACGCATCCGTCTTCCATTTATAACAGTGAGACAGAGGAGGTCTATATCAAAAGTCTATTGCGGTGGGTCAGACTGTCAGTTGGGCTCTCCCCAAACATATTTTACAGCTGTTAAAAATGTATGAATTGCTGAGGTATATTGTTCCTTTTTTACACTCAAAAGAACTGTTTCCTCAAAGTACTGAAAAATTTAGCACACATTACTGACAGGGTGTGTTAAGAAGAGACTAGCTTTCATGGCAAAGATCACTTGGTGAGTACATATTCATCTTCTGCCAGCACTTTCAGTGATGTTGCACGCTATGAATATACAGAGTGGCAAGGTCTTGGGGAGAAAGTCACTGACTCGAATGCTTATTATACCTGACCTTTCTCAGCACTGCAAAACTGTAATGCTGTGCTTAGCAGGCTGCAAGGAGCTGTTCAAACAGGCTATTTCATGCTGAGAAGAGAAATAAACTCTAAAATACATCTTGTACTTTGCTAGCTCTCTCTTCTTGACTATGCTGCCCCCTTCTCTGATCATGTTCTCTCCAACTGTCCTACATTTTCCTCCTTATGAAATCACAGTGTACCTTTCCTTTTCTTATTTTATGAGTGGGAAAAGATGGTTTCTTAAAAGGCAATCGTAGTAAAGAGCTTTGTTACTTGTCAATAGCTGATCAGCAAGCCAGAAAGAGAAAGACAGAGACAGAAACAAATCTACCAAACAAAGGTTGCAGTCAGAAGTTTAAATCTCCAAATTCATTTAAGATCTGTTCAGGAAGACAATTTTGGCTTAAATAAGATTTGTTCTCCTGTTTTAAAAGGAGTATAGAGTGATAGCCAAAGAACCTTGATAGCTAGGATATGTCAGTTGTGTTTGCAAAATGACTAATCCAGAGAAAGGACTTAAACCTTAAACAGATGCCAGATGACCATGGGAAGTAGCTGGCTGATTCAGTACAGTGCTAGATGTAGTGTGAGTAAAATATACTAGCAGTAAAATAATAATATAGGGCTTCTCCAGAGAGGGCAAATGTGTTGTGACATCGTAGTATTAGCTCCTGTAATTCTTGGGATTTTTAAAAAAATATTCACACAGCATTTCTGTTGTCCCAGAATATTTTCTGACAATTCTCAGCACCAGCTGTAACATTTTACCCTCACCCTCGAGTGGTTTTCTTTTTAATTCTGAGAAATACCAGATGAAAAAATCTCCTTCTTTTGTCCCTCTTCCGTCTGTCCTTCCGTCCTTCCGTCCGTCCTTCCTTCCTTCCTTCCTTCCTTTTTTTTTTACAATTTCTTCCTAGAGTTATATTGCTATAGTGCATTAATGCTTCAGGGAAATGAAACTTCTGCACTATAGCTCTTAAGAAAAAAAAATTAAAAGAAGAACAAAGTTCATTCATCAAATACTAGGTTCTCCTCAGCAAACTGCACCTCACTTTTTAAAGGTCTTTGGAAGAGCCCTAGTGCAGATCCAGTAAATCACCCCAAACAGCTCCCAGAAAGAAACACAGGTGGATTCAGAGGCAACAACACCCCGCAAAACATGGCAAGACCCAAGGAATTATATTGTGAGAATACATGCTTCTTCAGGCCAATGTGGAAGAACATGTATTCTATTTTATCATGCTCCAGTAAACAAGTGTTTTGAAATAAAATATGAGTTATCATCGTAGGCACGTGACTTTAAATCGTCAGTTCCTACATCAAAGCAGAACTTGATATGAACATAACACACTCCTCCCAGCAACCAGCTTTGTCACGATAAACTTGCAAAAATGGCATAAATGACCACGGGGGGGGGAAAAGTCTAAGAGATCTCTTTCTGTACACTATCAAAGTGTTCATTAACCCAGGGCCTCATTGTTAACAGCAAGATCTGTATGCTTTGTGTTGCTAGGGAACTGCATGCCCAGCAGGTGTTTCCACTGAGGAAAGTTTATTTTAAAATATTGTAAAACCACCAAGTAGGAAAATCCATACGAAACAGTGAGGAAATAAATGCAAGGGAATCTAAATCTAGTGTGTGTTCTACCAACTCAATTTGCACATAAATACAGTAGACATGATCAACCCCATACTCATAGGAGTTGAGAACGATGCATAAATGCGTGCTATCTCAATTGCACCAGTATTATCCTTGAAACAGCAGGGATAGGACCTAATTAAAATCATTTAAATTATCAATTGAATTAAAAATGTACTAATGTAAAGGGACAATTTAATTAAAATTATCTTTACCTTGAGTGATTTAGTTTCAGTATTTCTTTAAATGCAGAATTAAGTTATGAGTTAATTTGATAATTAGTTGAATAACAAACCATGCTAAAGAACCAGCAAATATCACACTGTCCAGCTGGTTCTAGACCTAAACCCTAGTTTTGTTGGATTTTTAAAAACTGCTTCTTGTGTTTTTTTTTTAATAGTCTGTCTGGTTTGGGGAATTCCAATATTTGAGTGACCAGATCCAAACCACTGCAAATGCAAATAGCTACAGGAGTTTTTGTTTATTTTTGTTCATGCTTAGTGTATGATAGGCAAGTTCATTCTAAGTTAAGAGTGGTAGGGCCAATTAAAAGGGTGTTGGTCTTCTTACAGGTGGCCATCCTGCATCAACTGCACTGATGCACTCATCTGTACCAGGAAACTGAAACTGAAGCTCTTAACCCAGGGAATTTTACTTGAATCCACGTGGGAATAGTGGGCTAACAAAGGATGAATGTGAGGAGATGAGATTATAAGGAATGGGAAAATGGAAAGCAAGAAAATTAGTTTTGTTGGTGTGGATGAGAAACTGGATTTTCAGGAATGTATGGGGCTGTTTCTTTTTCTGCTAAGCTCGGAACAGGAGCAAGTGAGTGGGAATAAAGTTATAGAAGGCATTTTTCTGTAATGGCGTTAGTGCAAATTTTAAGCTTGATTTAAATGGCAGTTTTAACATAAACATAGTACAGTCCTACCTCCATACTCGTGGGTTTGACCTTTGCAAATTTGATTATTTGTGAGGCGCCTGCTTGCCTCCCCTCATTGTCCCTCCCTCGTTCCACTGTGTTTTGCCCAGGTAAGCATACCTTCCTTTCACATATCCAGGCAAAAGGCAAGTAAATGAGAGGGGGCAGCTCCATGCACGTAGAAGGCATGTGTGTACCTTCTCTGCCTTTTGCCCAGGTGTACGGAAGGAAGGCAGCGTGCCCAGGAAAAACTCAAGTGAATGTGGGGAGGGAACACGTGAGCCTCCCCTGAATGTGTGGCTGCCCCTTCTCATTTGCCTGGCTTTTGCCAGGTTGTCTGGAAAGAAGCCAGGGTGCCCGGGCAAAATGCAAGTGAATTGGGGAAAGGCACACACATGCCTTCTCCGGGCATGTGGTTGCCCCCTCCCATTTGCTTGCCTTTTGCTTGGGTGCTTGGAAGAAAGGCAGTGTACCTGGGCAAAACACAAGTGATTGGGGGGAGGCACACTCATGCCTACTCTTGGCACATGGCTGTCCTTTCCCATTCACTTGCCTTTTGCTCGGGTGCCTGGAAGGAAGGTAATGCACCCAGGAAAAACACAAGCAAACTGGGCAGGGGAAAGGCGCATGCACACTTTCTCTGGGCACATGTCTGTCCCATCCCATTCATTTGTCTTTTGTCTGGGTGTCCGGAAGGAATGCAGTACGGCCAGGCAAAATGTAAGTGAATGACGAGGAGGCACACATGTGCCTTCTCCAGGTGTGTGGCTGTCCCCTCCCATTTGCTTGCCATTTGCCGAGGTGCCTGGAAGGAAGGCAGCATGCCCAGGCAAAATGCAAGTGAACTAGGGGGAAGGCACACATGTGCCTTCTCCAGGCATGGGGCTACCCCCTCCCATTCCTTTTGCCTTTTGCCCTGGCATCTCGAAAGAAGCAGTGCACCTGGGCAAAAAGCAAATGGTATGGGGGGAAAGCCCTGGAAAGGAATGGGAAGGGGAGCGCTCACTCAGGTGACAGAGAGTTATTCACTTTTTTAAAACTTTTGCGAAGGTTCTGCAGCCTGAACCCTCTCAAAAGTTGAGGGGCCTCTGTAATTAATTTTTCCCCTTTCTAAAGCAATGAAATTGAAATAGATTTTTCGGTTTATTGGTTAACTAAATGCATTAGCCCATTTTTGCCAACTCCTATATCTGTGAAACAGGGGAGTCCCCAAAATGGAGCATGTCTAGATGATATGTTCTTTCTTCTCTAGTGCAGAATTGCCAAGTGAATATGAAGGTTATTAATTAGTTTAATGAGATGTGATCATACAGCAAGCAGAATGTCTAAAGGTAACATTAGAAAAGAGGTTTCATTACAAATACAAATATTTGTATAAACGTATCAAAGGAAAACTAAGAATTGTGGGTGGAAGTATGGCTGTATGAATATGTGTATACAGATACACACACATACACACACCTGTATACAACCCAAGATATACACGATATATTCTTAAGATAAAGATGTTTCTCATTTGACTAGAGATCACAGCAAGACAGAAATATTGAATCTGACATATATCGCGACTGATGGGCTCAGTCTCATCATTTGCAGCTATAAAAAATTGTCTTCTGGATGCAGTACATAGAGAAGAACAGAAAGAACAATTTAAGGTATTTTGTACACAGATTGCTCAGCTGGACTATTTTCTTGTCCCTGTGCTTTGTCCTTTTGAAATGGGTAGCCACACCAAAACTGCAGTCCTATATATACTTAATATGGGAGTAAATAAAAGTTATTACTTTTGAGTAGGCACATAGATAGGACTGTGCTGTCTGGCTGTCATCTGAGCACAGGTACTAAAGTAAATCTGACTGAACTCAAACGAATTTATTTCTGAGTAAAAAAATATAAGATTTCACAGTAAAGCTATAGTGCACAATTGCTGGAGAATAATTCACTGAAGAATTGTTTAAATTGTGTTGTACGGCTTGTTTAAATCTTTCATTGTCTCATAACTTCTGTAGCTTCTTGTACAAGTTTTGTCTCCCTTGTTCCTTTTAGCTGGAGAGGCCCTCCACACAGGGTAAAGGTATTGAGAGGTTGCCGATTTATTGCGGCAGTTCTCATTTTTTTTCTTTTTTAAAAAAACAACATCCAAATGAAGTTTCTGTTGTCCCAGACTGTCTTCCGGCAATCCCCAACAACACTTGCAACATTGTATTCCAGCCCTCAAGTGGGTTACTTTTTAATCCTAAAACGAATAATAGTAATAATAATAACGATAATGATGATAATGATATCCTTTTCTTCTTTTCCTTTCTCTTTTAATTTTTTTCAGAAGACTTACATAGGTGTAGTGCATGAGTGTGCTGGTGCAATGATGCTTTTGAACTATAACACTATACAGTCCTCCCTCCACATTCACTAGGGTTGGGGGAACAGGACCCCCATGAAAGTGGAAAAACCATGAATAACTTTAGGCTATCCCAAACCATGTTTAACATACACACAAAAAAGGAGGATCACCATATTCAACCCACCATGGATTCCTTTGAGGCACCAGGGTTCCTTCACAAGGCAGAAGTGGGGGCCTGGTGGGGCTTACTGCCACGTCCACTGCTGCCCCACACCATTTTTAACAGGGACTCACAAGCGTCATTCACAGTCTCTCAGCCTCACGAGGCTTGCAGTCCCTGTTAAAAATGGCATAGAGAGACAGCAAATAATCCGTGAATAATCAAATCCGCAAAAGTGAAACCTGCAAATGGGGAGGGCTTACTGTATTGTTAAGTATTAAAAAAAAGTAAGAGAGGAGAAAATATAATTTTCAAACCATAGATTCACTCAGAAGAAAAGCCCCCTCCCTTTTTTTCAAACAGCTTTGGGATAGCCTTAGCACAGATTCAATAAATTATTCCAAACAGCCACCGCAAAGGAACAAGTGGATGCACGTGCAGTAACAATAGGCCAAATTGAAGGAGATACACTGCAAGAAGTCATGCTTCTTTAGACCAATCTGGAAGAGCTCATAAGCCTCAGGTTTCCCTTTTTAATTAACATATGTGCCTTGGAAGAGGCTCTTGCATTTTTTCTGCATACCGATCACAGTCACTTAAAGATGCAGTTCTCAGTTCATGTATGGCCACAGATGCGGAAAATAAACCCTCTCTCAGGGCTTATTTTAAACATTGTATTATCCAAACAGGCCAGAATATTGTTGTCTTCTAGTACTGACGACCTTTGAAGATACACTAAAATTCTTTGTTCATGGGGCTTCCCTCTTTTTCTGGATGGAAGACAACCATTTTTGTCTTGTAAAAGTGAAAAACCAAAGCAGCTGAGGCCAAAGAATTGGGGAAACACAGAAGAGAGTCTCGAACACGAACGCAGACGCATTAGTGGCTTAGGGCTATAGTTTTAGCTGATATGTGCACCATTTCTTGAGACACCCTGAGGAGTATAATTCAGCATCTTTCTTGTTCTCTGTTCTTGCATGTGCTGTAACTCTCTAGAGACCCCAGTCAATTTAGAAAACAGTTTTGCTAATTACATTAAAATATGGCATAAGCATTGGCTTATGTGGCTTTAATATGGCACAAACATTTGGTTACATTTCAAAGGCGTTGTGCTCTTAATCAGTTAGTGCTACCCAAGTTTTTATGGGTCAGCCCTGTGAAGAGGTCTTGTGGAGAAGTCCCCTCAGGGTTCAGTGATCCCTTTGCTCTCCGTTTAGGGTAAAACAAATTAAAACAGCTGGCATTGGTTGATGACTCAGGTGTCTAGATCCCTTTTATAAAACATAAAACATTAATGGAATGCCAAAATACTTTGGGGCATTTCCAGACATGTAGAAAAGAATCCCCTGTGGTATGAAAGATTCAAAAGCTTTGGGCAACACTGGCCCAGCAGGGAGTTTGCAGTTTAGAAAGTGAAATTCACTCTGAAATATATTCTATAAAAAGGACAAATTAGTTTTAATAAGGCATCAGTTAACAGTACAGGATCAGAAAACGATGAAGAAAACGAAAATGATTCAAAGAGATAAATAGGAAATGTTATACATGTAGCTAATAACACAAAGTCTCAGATTGTAGAGGAAGTATTTTTCAAATGCCCTGGCCATCTTCTTAGCCAAGATGGATGGTGATACATGTTGCTCTTTAGTAAACAAAGGCTCCTTTCTTCTTCCCGCAGTCTTCTCAAATTTGTTTTTCCAGAGAAACAAAGGGAGTGACATGGTGAGATTCCTTGTCCAGAGGGAATTCACAGCAGCTGAGTCCTGCTTCTCAGATATAGTGGAGTCAGAAAGGGACAGGGAATGGGGCTGAGTTAGTATGAATCCTTTGAGCCTTCAAATCCCCAGTTAGAGGATGCTTCCAGCCTTGACAGCTGTGACATCAGGAGTTCCTGAGCCATTAGGGAAATATTTACTCAGATGAGAACAAAGCCTTTTGCAAGGTGTCAAACTATGTGTCACACAGGGAAGGCTGCACTGTGGGGCTCGCACATGCTGGAGCTGATTGCTGCTAGGAAGGTTAGAAAGTTTATGTTTTATTGATTAAAATTTTTAAAGACAAAACTGGGCTTCTTCACAAGATCCACTGCATGTTAAGAATCTCAAGATCAAACTAAGCGAGGTGTGCAAGACCCATGATTAGCTCTCCTGGTAGTTGTTTTCTTAAAAGAGGCAGGGATGGGTCATGGGGTTGTTCAAAATGCTGGAGGAGGTGAGTTTTAATCCCTTTCCCAGGTGTTTCTCCCACTGTGGAAAATTTCTGAGAACCCTGCCTGTTTTCCCCTTTTGAACCACAGTTTGGAATGTTGTGTTTGAAAATTAGTTCGATAAGTTTAAATGTTAGAAATGAGAACTTGAATTCACTAGCATAAACACTAATAATTGAAATTGTTTAATTTGTTAAGCTATTGTTGATTAACTGATTGATTAAAATGGTAGTATTGGATCACGTCATGGGATTTACAGAGAATGACACGATGAGTATCACTGTTGAACTCGGGAGAGTGCATTTTATTATGCGTTCTTCAAAAACCCTCTTTTAAAGTTGCCTTTCTCCAACCTGGATTTTTTTCCCCCATGTAGATGGCAAAGCCCAGAAGATGATTGTTGCCTGGGAATGGTGGGAACCCACCATGTTTGGGAACTTGCAGGATGGGTATTCTATCCCAAAGCATGGGATCTCATCTTACAACCCCTTCAGTTAAATTTATTCATGATCTGCATCTCTCTTTTCTTTCCAACTCCACCAGCACATGCATTTCACTCACTCTTCAAATGCCTTCTTTGCTAAAGGTTAATAAGGCATGATTTATTTCAGCTAGAGGCCACTGATCCACCACAAGTGGAGCACTAAGTGGGCAGCTGCAAAGATTGGTCAGTTAATCAAGAGTGAAAATTCTTGATCTGAAATGTAAGACAGCATCAGGACTTCTCTTTTTTTCTGCCTCCTTGCAGCCCTTTCTAATGTCAGAAACTAATGCAGAGAGCGGGTATTCTACAGATCAGGTGTCCAGGGTCCTTTGGGAGCAGATGAAAGAGGAAGGGGGTCATTACTTTCTGCTGCTGGAAGCCATGTGTTGTTGTTTTTATATCCCTTCAAGTCAACTCTGACTTATGGAAACCCTATCATAGGGTTTTCTTGGCAGAGCAGGTTTGCCATTGCCTTCCTCTTAGGCTGAGAGTATGTGATTTCCCCCAAGATCAGCCAGTGATTTCTATATCTGAGTGGGAATTTGAACCCTGGTCTCTCTGAATTGTAGTGCAACACTCAACCTGCTATACACTGTTGGCAGGAAGCAATTTCCATCTGTGGAAATGCATCCACTCCAGTGCTGATACAGCGTACATTTTTTGTTAGGAAAAAGAAAGCATGGAGGGTGAGTGCCTGACTGGAAAAACAGTGGGAGAGGAGGAATGCTTAAACTATTCTCTTCCTGGCCTATTTCCTGTACAAAATAAGCACCCAGCTGTCTTTCTCCTTGGACAGTTCCAGATGTGTAGTTCCTCTGATATGGGATTTGACATGAAGAAATAGTGGGTGAAGAAAGGCTTAAGCACCCACTTCCTCACCCTGTCTCTGCTCAATGCTGTAGGTTCCTGTAACTGTTTATCTTAACAACAGAAAAATGAAAACCTGCAGAAGCATAATTGTACACACTTGCGTGTAATGTAGTGTATTTCTTTTGTTGGCAATAGAATGCCAGTCCCACCCTTTGCTCAGTAATTGATGGCCAAATGGTACAGCTCTCAATTTGTCCATCAGGCATCATCGCTGTTTAATGCATATAATGCCAACAATGTGAAGAAGCTTAAAAATGTGTATATACTGTGGCTACAGTCTGCCCTAATATGCAACACTTCATTTACTCCCCGTAGAACTCCTTCATTCAGTGTTCTTGTAATATGTCAGCCTGGCAACCTTTCAGGTGGAAAATTGATTTCTTTTGTCTTGTTGTTTTTAAGTAGCAGAAGGCTGCCTCTCACTGTGGACTATTTATCTGAGGACAGAAAAACAAGAATGTGACATTTATCTCACATCTGCAGCAACACTCAATAATTGCTGCAGTCAGTTCCCTGGGCTCATATGTCTGGGAATTTTTTAAAAAAAAGCTAAAGAAAAAGGGATAAAGCACACTTTGCCTTTGACATAGTTTTTGAAGGGAATTGACATAAAGTGTAATACCCAATTTCCCTTCCTGTGCCTAAAATGAAAACATTATTTTTGCTCATAAAGTTCAGTGAGTTGAAATCACCCATGAGCATTTAACACAGCTTATCCTCTTATCCTTCCCTTCCTAATAAATGACAGTGGACAGAGCCAGATTAAGGCATGCCTAAACTCAAATTTAAGTGGCCCAAGAGCATTACTCTGCTCCCCAAATGTTCCCCCAGGCCTCTTCTAGCCCAAAATCCTAGATTGCAGATTCCTTAGTTTGTTCATGAATCCAGCATGACAAAAGATGACTATTTACCCAATTGTTGCAGCTTCAAGATGTACCTAATTATGGTTTGTGCCAGATCTTGGAAAGTTACAGTTAATTATAGTTACCAAGCCAGCCTCTAAGTTTCTGTTACAGTTACAGTTTTTGAAGTCAATTATTAAATTTTTCTGGTCTTTTAAAACTGATTCAAATAAGTGATTTTAGTTCCTTCTTTTAAAAGCCACTTGCTTGTGGTATAAAATAAATGCTCTTTTAGCTCTGCCTAACATCTATAAGAAGCACCATGATGGCTGGGGTTTTCTGGGGGTTATCGCCTAAAAATGTAACTTTTCAAAGCCCTGCTTTGGGTTCCTACTCCCAAGTTGTTCAAACCATTAAAGGTCAGAGTTACTTTTCGAACTGGTTAAGTGATCAGATAGACAGGTTCTTACCAGGATTTCAACAGTTCTGTGCCAAACTGAATTTTTTCATTTTTTTTCTTCCGAAGGCAAGCCTCAGTTACTGTGAATTATAGTACAGACAGGTAGAATGATCTCTTTCTGGGAGGCTAATAAATAATACAGTATTCCAGAAATCAACCTTTTAGTTATAAATACTTTGGTTTGTAGGAAGCAAAGGAAAGTGAAATTCTGTGTATTCATTTTGAAATGTAAAAATGAAATACGATTTCAACATAGATATTTTTCAGGAAGTTCTTTTATTATGGCTAGGTTATTTCTCATGGTTTTTCCCCCTAGATACACAATATTTCTGGCTGCATTTCCTTCCTTTCTTTCTTTTTTTTAATTTGGAACTCCCTCCAGCATCCGTCTCAGTGTGTGTGCTGTATGCAGTGGAAGCTACTAGATCTGACAGTGTAACCTACATTCTCTCCCTTACCTTCTGAAGTTTTATATTCTTATTTTCAGTGACTGCTTCTTCCTGTGAACAAATGGAAGAACAATTGATGTGAATCATCATGACAAGATGGGGGCTCCCTGAGGCCTTGGGCACTTTCATTGGTTGTACTTTGTAGACCAGCCATGACCTTCCTGTCCAATTGTCATCTTATTTTCTTTACAGAAATGATGTTGGATGCCTCCCTGACACATGCACCCTGAGCTATTACTCTGAGGCTGCCATAAGCATGGCTAATTACAGTCATGACTTTGGACATGGTCTAGCCAAAGTTAAGCACTTCTGAGTGTCATCTATTTCAGTTATAACGACAACTACAAGTATTACTCTCTACTATTTAAGTCCATGAGTTTGACTGTGGTGGTTTCTCACAGAAGCAAAACTCAAAGCAGCTGACCAAACCTGTCTTAGCTTTAGAAAGGAAATCAGATTTTATAAAGATTAGACTTACCAGTTTTGGGGAAAGATCAAGCAAAAAACTAGCTACTACAGGTTTAAGTCTGCAACTGTTGCTATCAACATGCATCACATTAAACATTTATATCTTTAAGTAGTTGAAAATAGATTAAGAGGTAAGTTGATGTATGAGAAATGTGTGAAACTGCTGGGAGTTAGAGTTTCCCAGGGTTTTAGCCCTTTGGGAGAAATTCTATGAAAGCTAAAACTGTTAGGAATCAGCCTTCTTTTAGCAGAGTAGCAGAAAAAGCATGCCCTATCTCTGTGTGGCTTCCCTGAACTGAGACTGACTTAGAAAGTGAAACAAATCAGGCAGTTTCTGGTTACAAACTTATGAAAAGTTTAGTAATGAATTTTAGAATTACAATTACGTACTCATTGGAGAGCCTAGATCCTAACTAACTAACGGAAAGATCAGGTAAGATAGTAGCTTCATTCTTAACTCACTGTTTTCTTGGTGGAGAGGCGAATCATGGTCAGAGGGAAGGAAGTAGAAGCAAAAATGACAAGAGAGAGAGAAAGGTCTGAGAAGTATGGTCTTTTATATAAGGTCAGTGACCCCAGGGTCTGTTCTGGGTCACATGGTCTGATCACCTGGATACCATAGGGATGCATTTAAATAACACAAGAAGCAAGAGTGAGGCTTTAGGTGAGAAGACAGAAGGCTTTGGCCATTTCCTCCTACATGGTTATAGTGCTATTATTCCACTTTCAACATCCTGTGGAATTCTGGGATTTGTAGTTTACTGAGGCCAGAGAGGTCTCTGGCTGAGAATTCTAAAGGCCCCTCCCTGAACTGCAAACCCCAGGATTCCATAGGAGGTTGAAAGTGGAATAATAGGCACTATAAAAGGCTAGTGCGGAAATGACCCTAGACTGAAATCATGGAATCAGTTTGAGAAAGAGAAAGAACATTCAGTTACATAGCAGAAACTGTTTAGCCATGTTTATATTGGACAGTTTCCCTCTTCTGTCTTGGAAAAACAAAGCTTCAACAACTGAACAATTGCTGTACATGGGCAGATGAAAGTATGCTTGCATCCTAAATGATAAACGGTTTCTTGATGGTAGCTGCCATAAGTTTCCCCACAGACGAGAAATAGTTCTTAACTTCTTGGGGCCAAAGTTGCTGCTTCTGATCATCATCAAAGACTTCTTGAAATGAGTGACTTAAGAATGTACAGAAGGTTGTGGAGCTTTGCAGCATGGGAGGGGGTTGCCCAGGAACTATGAGCCAGGAGGAGACACAGGATCAAAGGGTCAATTTTTCACTGGGAAATGAACTCAGAGAGACACGTTTACCATACATTTTTGAGATACACATTTATTCTCATAAAATGTTCCCATAAAAATATTCATTACTTCATGTTTCATTTATTCTGTAATATGAAATGGCAACAGATATGTCAGCAAGCTAAGAAGAACTCTGAAAATGTCCAGAATCCTGAAATAGTTTTATTACATAACCTCACTGGTATACATATCCCATAAGATTTTAAAGTTACAAATTAAAGATAGGTTTATTTACTCATATATCTCCTAGGACCTGTAAATTTAGCAATAGAAGTGGTCCCTTCCCATCATATTGGGATCACTGTTTCTGCTTGCTTGTGCTTGGTCCCTACCCCAGCACCCATTGGCTACCTTGTTGACTTCTTGAGATACACAGAAAATGCCTGCATGAACTGAGGATTTCTGGGAGTTCTTGTTCTCACGAGACCATATCTCACAGGAAGGCACACCACTTTTGTCTCTTAAAAAGTAGTTAAAAAATATTATTCTTCATAGAGTCCCTCTTGAGTTTCATCTAGACAAGTCCTTCTAGATAATGTCTGCACTGCGGAAAAATCTGAGAAACCTGGCCTTCTTATTTTAAAAAGTTTAATTTATATTTGTAAAAAGTTAATCTTTTTTTAAAAGCTGTTAAGCTTAAAGGTTGTCAGCCGATAAACTTAATGAGTCAAAGCCTGACGATTTCTTTAGCTGTTTACTCTTTTTTTTTTTTTAAGTTGACTAAATAGTTCATTCCCATGCCTGAGAAATACGCAGTGTGGAAATCACTTTTATGAGATCAAATGAAAACTACTGAGGTAACAGATGTGAGTTCTCCCTTAGCCAACCGTCCAACTATTCAGGCACAAAACCAAATATTTAGCTTCAGCTAGACCGTTTGCTGGGATTTATCTGAGTAGCTTTCTTCCATGGAACAATATGCTGCTATATGGAAAGGCCAAATTCTTTTGCTGTTTTGTAAGAGGCATTTATAATTTAATAATCAGCAAGGAAGCTATACGTTGAATTTGTTTTGTTGCTTCCAGAGGACAATCCCAAAATTTGATTGTATGTCTCCACAGCTAGTTCTTGAGAATGTGCAGTTTTTACAGAATGCAGACCAGGTTAGTGTCAGCAAAATTAATAATATTCAAATAACATTTTTGGTTATCTGATGGAAGTATCCATTTCTCAGTTAATTTTTGACATCTCTAAATTTGGTGTACGAAAGTGGCAATAAGTACTAAAAATCGTAGAATAGACCCAATCTGTGCTGAGTTCTTTGTCCGCTAGTCTTGTACACATGGCCTACTGAGTCTGTGACTATGGAAGAAAAAGCCAGTGTAGGCAAACTGAGAGTCGTGACTGCCAGGGACTCAAGCTGTCATGAGAGATGGCCCTTTGATTCAAGCTGATCTGTAGCTGCAGTAGAAAGGAAAATGCACAGGACTAACAGAATTAATTTTTAGCTTTGGTGTGATGCGTTGCTTATAGTTAAGGTGCCCAAACTGTTTTGTACGTATATTTTGTGAGGGGGAAGCTTCTTACCACCTTGTGATGGAAGGATAAAATACTGAATACCTTTTAGAATAATGAGTCCTGTTGTCTTGAGAAAGAGGGAGCATCTTTGCTTTTGAAGAGTGTAATTAGTTGTTATGCAGTAGAATGGAAACTGCTGGAATACTTTGGAGGTTCATATTTAGAATTTTGTAGTATTTCATTCTTGGGAGAAAAGAATAGCTTGAATCTAATTAATAGTCCCTACTAGATTGTATCCACTGAATCTGTGGAATTTACATAAACGTTGAATCACCAATCACTAATTGCTTCAGTGAATCTACGCAGGCTGGGATTACTAATAAGATTCAGGGCAATGACAGCTTATCTGGCTTGAAGCCAGGCATTATATGAAGAAGTGGCTTTCGCGTGATCACAGTTGTGTTAGATCTTTACAGTGAAAACATCGCTAATGTGTAAAATTGGTTAGGGCGCTATGCAGCCAAAGCTCAGCGCTTCGAGGTTCCATAGATTTCAATGAGAAATTTGTGGTTACTTGGGCAGAGGCGGAATATGGATGTATTTATGCCCTCCCTGCACTGAAGGTGATGAGTGAAAGCACCACATTAATCTATGTGTGCATTGGAACTTCTGTGTCAAATATAAGCAAGCCTTAAAAAGTGACAGTTCTTCGTTGTTTGTATAAGTATTCATATCCAGCCAGGATGGTTTACAGTGATATCATGAATATCTTGCCGTGTCACCAAAGGGTTTCAAGAAAGAAATGGGGAAGAGATCTCAAAATAGTAACTCTTTTCGGCTCTAACATTTTATTGTCCTTGTACTTCCCATTTCTTTTTTTTAAAAAACAGCTCTCTCACAATGGATACTTTGTTCTAATTCCATTCCTACAAGCACACCATTCTTACACCACGGAGAAAGAGACACAGCTGAAAGGAAAACAAACAACTCCTCCTCCCAAGTGCCTTCGCTGTCCACGGTTTTGTTGTTGTGCTCTGCTTTCAAGTCTTTCTCGCTTATGGCGACCCTAAGGCAAACCTATCACAAGGTTTACTTGGCGGGGTGTGTGTGCTGTTGCCTTCCTCTGAGGCTGAGAAAGCGTGACTTGCTGAAGGTCACCCAGTGGGTTTCCATGGTTGAGTGGGGATTAGAACCCTGGTCTCCGGAATCATAGTCCAACACTCACCACACTGGCTGGCTGGCTGGCTGGGTATATTGTTTACGTGGGACTGTGGAGCTGTTCTGTTGACAAGACTTCTTCCATCACTAGAACTGAAAGGAAAACAATTACCCCTTGCACCTGTAACTTCCATCATCCACATCCCCATCCGCCTTCAAAATCTGTCCTAGAGGGCTAAGAAATCCTCTGGAATGGATTTTTGGGTGTCGCAGTGGGATGGAGGAGAAGGGGGTAGAAGGGAATATTTCCTAGTGCAATGTTGGATTTAGGCCCATGTCTACAGGAGGTTATTTAAGCATACAATACAAAACAAGGTGTAGCTATGATGGAAGCATACTGAGGATATTGCCCTGCAAGTAAGAACTGGGACCCCCTAAAGAAATTTTCCTTCACTCTCCAAATTTCTAACATGGCAGGAACTTGAAAGTTCAGCTGAGCATCTAGAAATACAGGTTTCAGGCATCCAAAGAAAAGGGGCAGGCAAAGTTACCAAGGTGAATATAAACAAAGAAGGACTGAAGTAAAATGTCATTTGGGGAGCAGAATTCTCATTTGGAAGAAGCAATGCCCTCGTTTTGCTTTTGCCCCCCCCCCCCTTCCCATAGCTATACTCCTGAGAATATTCACGCCACAGGAAATTTCTAATGCCAAAATTCAGTTACATCATATTTTGCAAATTATTCAACACTTTCATCTTAGGAACATTCAGAAATCCCCTAAAACAGCTGCAGTTGCAAAATATTTCTGTCATGTAGTAATTGAAAATTACACCAAAGCACATTAGGAATGTCAAATTAACATAAAAATAGCATGGGATAAAAGCTGAATATACACAAAGACAAATTTAATGCTGCCATCTTTAGGTAACCCGTAGAACAGCATGTCTTAACAAAAACTGTATTTGCCCAGGTTAGTATTTTAAAATAAATTATAGAGTAGAATTATTTCCTGAACACTCCAAAGGCCCAGTTTCCTCCACACAATGCTGTACATGTAAAGAAAATCTAATGTAATCTGACTGTACCTAGGACATTAGCAAGTACACATGATCACATATGTGTGGAAGAGTGGAGCAGGGATGTATTCATCCATCCATCCCTTAAATTTATATCCTGCCTTTGTCCTGACATGAGGCCCAAGGTTACTAACAATGAATTTAAACAAAGTGCTACAACAATCTTACTTTAAAACAACAACAACAACAAAAACAATCCTATTAAAAGCACACAGTTAAAACAATTTCAAACACATTTAAAACATAAAAAGATAAAAACATTTCACAGCACATGAGAAGACTCTTTTGCCACACAAGAACCAAAGCTAACTTGTTAACCCAAAAGGTGGGGGACCCCTTGAGGTCCTCCAGCAGTACCTGAAATTCCGTGCAAAAATGGGGAATTAGTTCTGATTAAGAAAGCTGCAAGAGGAGGGGTAACTAGCAGGATCTTTCTATTAATGTTTATGAGGTCCTTGCAGAAAAACCAACCAGAGACTCAAAAGTAAACTAAAAATGTATCTGTTTAGGGGAATTCAGTCGTGTGTGCATATAAAATTCAAACAATTGCACATTCACACAAGAGCTAACTGAAAGGAAAGGGAGGAAAGGATTGATAGCAAATTTTTCAGGGTTTTGGGGTAATAATTACCAATTCAGAAAAGTAGTGAAGAAACAGCAATGTGGCTTAGACTAGCGTCTAAGAGCAGTAAAGATTGGAATTCAAAGTGACATAAGGGCGTCCAGCAAGTGAAGATACTGCCTCAGACTGCTCAGAATTAAGGGTTTTTATTCGTAATTTTAACTCAGAGGGCATGGATGTAAATGGCGATCTAGGGGAGTAAACAAAGGAGTACGATAGGATCCAGAATAGGCTGATGGCTTTAGCATGTAGATGATAAGGAGTTAATAACTGGTTTGATAATTTTATACCATGTGGGCAGGCTTGGAGATAAAGGAATAGATGTTGAGGAAAGAAGAAACAGGAATATACCAATCAACAATTCTGTGCAAACATTGGAGACTCTTTTGTCTCATTGGTGGCTGGATGGGAGTTTGTTAGCACTTGAAAGTTTCTGATAACTTTTCAGCCTGTGACCTAGCTGAGCCAGGGAGGGACTCCTTTGACTTGCATATCTGGCCAACTTGCCTCTTATTTGATCTGGCTTTCAGCCATAGCAGTGTATAATTTATGTGTCAATTAAGCCATATCAAAATGTGGGGGTGTACGGCTACCAACAAAATGGTTAAATAGAAAGGTCTTTGCCTGTCAGAGAGGGACCAAATGGATCTGTTGTGGAAAGGAGTGCCACAGCCTAGGAGTAGTAGAGGCTTTTTCCTCTGTTGTCATCTAACATGATGGCTGAACCAAGAAAAAGCCCTTCCCCAAGGATCTTAAAATTCTGGAAGGCTCTTGGTCTGGAACCAAGCTGTGAAGAGATCACATTCCATACTTTGAATTCTGCCCAGAAATGGATCGGTAGCCAATGAAATTATTTCAACAGGGATGTTATTTGATCCCTGTAACCAGCTCTGGTGAGCAGCCTAGCCATAACTTTTTTGACCCACTGAAGTTTCTGAATCCCTCCCAAAGGCAACTCCATGTAGAGTAGAGTGTGTTACAGAAATCCAAATGAGATGTAATCAAAGAAAGTGTTATTGTAGTCACATTTGACATCTCCAGGAATGGGCACTGCTGATGCACTAGTATTAGCTGTGCAAATATACTCCTGACTATTGCCAAAGCCTAGACCTACAGACTTAGCTCTGAGTCCAGGAGTAACACCCAGGCGACAAACTTGAGATTTCAGGGGAGAAATGTAACCCTATCCAACAAAGGCTCAATCCCTATTGCCTAATCTGACTTTCAGCTGATCAGGAGACCTTGTCTTGTCTAGATTAAGCTTAGATTTGTCTGCCTTCATTCCATCCATTACTGATAACAGCCTCCTTGGCATTATGAGCAGATGGATGTACTGCAGGCTTCCTGCGGGATATGCAGAGGGGTTCACACTAGCCATTCTCTGCATAGTTGTTACCTGTGTACTCTGTATGGAGAAATATGAGAACCTAAACTGGCCATTAATGTGCGAAGAGCAGAGCATAATATAACCAATTGTAGTGTTCTTTACATTTCTAGAACAGAAGTGACAAGTGACTCACCAAATATTGTTGGATTGTAATTCTATCATTCCTCTCCATTGGCTCTGCTAGCTCCGACTGGCAAGAGATGCAGTCCAACATCAGATGTGAACATAAAGGTGCCAGTACTTTCACTAGTTAAGGCTCTGGAAGGATAGTGCTGCTCTTGTCCCAGTTCAATAATCTTGGATGAATGAATTAATGAGAATATTCCATGAAAGGAACAATAGTTAGCCATTTTTCATTTCTCATCCAGAAACTGGATAGCCAGGTCATTTCATTTGTGCCTGTTGGCTTGTGCATCTGGTGGATTGTTCTGTACTGAAAGGATGTGGAGAGGTAAAATTGCTGAGCTTTATGCACTTCTTCTGAGTGTATGGATATGCTACATACTCATTTTATGTATGCTTTTTTTGACTTTTCATTGGTATTTCATCAGAAAAACATGTAAAACATAAAAAGAAGGCTTTCCCTCCTGATTGCAGTCTGACAGTGGGGTTTCCTTGCCCTTAAAAATTCAATAGTGGTGAATATTTCTGGAGACATTTGTGTCTGTACTGTATTGTTCTATATCAGAATACTTAAGACCCGCTTGTATGCCAGTTCCCCTCTGTACAACTTGCAGATCAGAACATGGAGCTTTCTTCTACCACTTAGAGCAGAGCAGTGGAGTACAGAAGAATTTGAATATCTCCAGGGAGTGCTGAGATATTTCTTATTGGAATTCATGTTCAGGAAACAGTGCTGAGTAAACATGGGGTCCAATTTAATCTCTATATGATTTGCATTTTAATTTTGATTAAGGTTGCATTTTAATTGGGTGTTCTCCTTTGATTATACTTTCTCCTTAAACTGTTGTTGCTAGGCTGCAACTCTTGGGAGATGGGTGGGATAGGAAATGAATTTGATGAATAAACAAATACCTTCTAGAAGGGACCCCTTTTACTCCATCATCTGCTGCTAGTGGAGAATTGCCCTACCTAAGTGCAATTTGAGAGTGATTGAAGTGTTTAAAGTAGAGAATTGCACAGTGCTACAGGGGATGGAGCTGCTCAAAACGCCACAGTTGTGCTGTTATGTATCACAGTAGATTATGATTAATGTGCATGATGATTTACAAGCTTTAACATACCAAGCTTTGTAGCATTAATTTGAGAGAGCTCCATCTTTTAATTTTACAAATGTAGGATGGAGTTTGAGAAGTAGTGACCCAATTAATTCATTTTTCATTTAAGGTTTCTTCTCCCAAGTGGCTGTGTTAATCTCCTCCTGGAGAATCAGTTCAATGTCACATCTTTCTTAAAGTAGCTGTCACCACTGGTTAATATTGTAGCCCAGATTCAACATACACATTGAAAATGATCATCAGACATTTGGAAGACCTCCACTGTAGGTATGCAACAGTGTGTTGGAATAGTTTATGACACTAGCCAGTCCTGGGTTCCCACATTGTAGTGCTTCATTTTTATTTCACTGAATCTGAACAGATGTTACCCTGAATGGGTTAACCCTTTTTCACATCTGTAGCCCTGCTGAATATCCTCATTGCTCAACACTCTAGCCTAGGCATGGATAAATGAAGCAAGCTCTCTAGACCAAAGTATTCTATAGATATGAATGCAAGCTTCTGAACAGCCGAAGGCATCCTCAGCTCTTTGAAACTACCTTCTCTTTTACCAATGTCACCTGGTTTGGTTTTCATTTGGGGGGAATTCGTAGCAGTCTAAAGCCTGTGTAGTGATCTGGGGGAGAAAACTGACGAAGTTGCCCACCCCTTGTATAAATGAAGCATCATAGTGGTTGCTTTAAAATCTCTTTTGGCCTCTGCCCTGGTGCAGAAAGGTGGAGTTTGTGGCAGATTGATCTGATGAGTTGTTTGATACAATCAGGTAATGCATAGTTGTCAGCTCATAAATTTCTTTTTCTTTTTTTTTAACAAGATAAAGAGAATATCTGGAAGGATACTACAGCTTTTTTGGTTGATCTCTTGTTCTTCTTGTTTTACAGATAATTCTTGTGAGTTCTTCCCATAATGACCTGGACCAGAGTCTTTTCATTAGCACAGATGAAGGAGCTACTTTTCAAAAGCATCCCATTAGTTTCTTTGTAGAAACACTGATCTTTCATCCAAAGCAAGAGGACAAGGTGCTTGCCTACACAAAAGAAGGACAGGTAAAAAAAAAAACTAAAAGGGATCATGTAGCTTTGCTTTTGGTATTTCTGAACAGTCATACTGAAATGTGTTACGGCCCATTTAAAGGAATAGTGCTGAGTACCAGGGATATTATTTAGCAATGAACAAAATATAACCAGTTTCTTGAAGTCATCTGATATAACTTGTGTCACACATGTTTGCACATCATGCTGTTTCCCTACAGTTGATGCCTCAGACCTTAGTACACAAAAGAACCTGTATTTAAGATGATGTTAAGTTGATATGACAATAATGATGGTTTCTTCACATACGCAAGTCATTCCACAGTAGTGCATTCACCAAGTGAGGAATGTGCATGCAGAAATCAGCTATTATGATATAATTATTTAGATGATGCATGGGTAGAAGTTGTTCTATCACATGTTTTTGGACTGCATCGGCATAGCCAGTGATGAAGAGTGTTGGCAGGTGAAGTCCAACAAATATCTAGATGGATATTTGGACCTATCTCCAGGTTAGATGTACCTGGTTTCCCTTTCCTTCTTAGTCATATTTTGCTGATACTGCAACAAATCTGGCCTGTTGGTCCTGTTGGCTTTCTGTCCTGATACTGCCAGAATAAAATACTCATTTTGCTGTGTTTAATTTTATTTTGAAAGAAGAATCAAAGAAGAGCTGTGCTAATTATGGTTTCTTTTCCCTCCATTTAAAGCTCTATGCATCTCTTGACTTGGGGGTACAGTGGACTCTCCTACAGGATCATGTCTCAAAAGACCATATCTTTTGGTAAGAGGCTTACTCATGAAAGGCAGGATTGGCAGAGTTAAAATGGTACTAAAACATCTTTGAAGGTTCTCTGAGGTGATTGACAGATGCGACACAAATTTAGAGAGCCAGCATGATGTAGTGGTTTGAGTGTTGGACTATGATTCTGGAGACCAGGCTTTGAATCTCTGCTCAGTTATGGAAAGCTGGAAGCCTATTGGGTGGCCTTAGGTAAGTCACACTCTCTCAGTCTCAGAGGAATGCAAAGGCAAACACCCTTCTGAACAAATCTTGCCAAGAAAACCCCGTGGTAGGGTCACCGTAAGTCAGAAATGACTTGGAAGGCACACAACAACAAATGTATCTAATGTCTTTAGCCCCTTTTGAAATATTCATAACAGATAAGAAATTTTAAAAGACAGGCTTTCCTAGATTCAGATGTGTAACATAAGGCCAAGTCTTCTCATTGTATCTTCTTGTATTAGGTAATAGGTACTAGGTCATGAATTCCCCTTGTTTTTCTGAAGGGTTTTCTAATGTGGATTCTATTATGGCTGTCAACATTCTTTCTGTCTCAGTGTTCCTTATCTGAAAAAACAAGACTTTTAGGAGGACATTGCTTTGCTGCTTTAAAATTCTCTGCCATAATCCATTGGCTATCATTGTGCATAACACTAACTTCTGAGCCTCAATATTCTGTTTCTGTAAAAAGAAACAAATATCTTGTGAGTGTCTTTTAAAATATATTTTTTTGCCTGCCCAATTGAACAGGGTTGCTGGATTGAAAACTAAAGAGGACTCCTGTACTGATTGTATAGAAGAGGGAATTTCAGCAGGTATTCCTTGTCATATTACCCAGGTATCAAGCAACACCTGCTAAATTCCACCTGACCATTGAAGGTAAAGCAGCTCTCTCCAGTTTTCACTCTGGCAACCCTAGGTACTACTGTGGTCCTACCATCTAATTGGGCCCATATTGGCAACTTTATTTATGAGATGACAAGTAGAATTTTCTAAGTGACTGTGTTGGATGTTTTCATTATGAATACTGTTTCAAAGTTTAAAGTCACTCTTGCGATCAGGGTTGCCAGACTGAAAACTGGAGGGGGCTGATGTACCTTTAAAAGTTATACAGAAGAAGGAATTGTCAGCAGCTGTTGCTTGTCATCTGGTTGTGTAACAAGCAATATGTGCTGAAATTCCCTCTTCCACACAACAGTTAAAGGAACAGGAGCCCTCGCCAATTTTCAGTTTGCAGTCCTATTTGTGACTGAATCCAAGACTTTGTCAGGAATTCTCTCACTGCCGAACCCAGGGCCTTGAGTGTCTTCTTTCTGTTGCCTTGGTGAACTGGGCTGAGGGCTTTTGCTGCCTCTCCCGTTTTCACTGGAGTCCAGAAGGGAAAAATGCGCAAATGTGCACACATCCCTATTATATTTTTATTGGAATGATTCCGTACAAATCTTTCTTTCCTTCCTTCCTTCCATCCTAGTTGTAAAAGATTATAACATTTCTTCAAGCCTTTGCGGACCCCTTGCAAGGACATTATGCCCCCCGGGTGTCTGCAGGTTAGGAACCACTGATATAGAAGGTATAAACTGGGTGCTTGATTGTTTAATGTTTGGCAGCACATGAGCTCAGATGGAGATGAAGAATTCACACGCTTGCAAGAACTGTCCCATTTACTGCAACAAAAGGGAAAACTTTGCACCTGTGGAGCCGAACACTACTGACTGAATGGAGAAACTCAGTGAACACAAAACAGGGTTAAATGCTCTTTATTTCGTTTCCAGATCCTTCCATGGTTCCAAAATCTCTTAGTATTGATTCTTGTTTTTCACTCCATTTTTTCATTTTAAACGTTTTGAAACAACAACAAATGTTACTATTCATATAGGAAAGATTAAAAGAGTATGTCCATTGAAAAAAATTGGATGTGGGAAGAAGCAGAAGAGAGCGACGAGATAAACCATGAAACAGTGGACACAAATATCATAAGCAAGTCTGTTTGGTTAAAAAACCCTCCATAAATAAAACATACTGTGCTGTGAGGATCAAGATATTTTCTGTCTTTCCAAGTAACTCAGAGTGCCAGAAGACATTAGCTTTTCATGCTAATTAGAGCAGACTGTTTATTCGGTATGCTTTAAAAAAAAAATCCCAATAGAAACAGTATGTAGTAACAGCATTTTGAGTTAGTTGTTTCATTGTAGTTATGAATAATGCTGCTTTGACTGGATGATTAAACAGTGGTTCTCTCATAAACCAACACTGTGAATTGCAGATCTTGACTCTATTAATGTGTTTGGGTAAGCTTGACATTAGCAGAGCTGTGGTTCAGGAAGACAAATAGAAGAAAATTCTCTAGAGCCTTCTGTGATGTTGGTAAGCGCCTTGTGCTGGTGTTTTGAGGACATCATTCCTGAAATCTTTCTTGATCAGGGACATGAAAGTGAATGTCTTGGGGGGCCCAATTAGAAAGGATTAATGACAGAAACAACAGATTAAATTTGGCTAGTAACTTGAGTCTTGTTTCACTTGTATAAAATGGATTTGTAAGAGCTGAACTTGTACACTGGTAGGAATCAGATGTTGTCTGAAGGCAAGATAAGTGCAGCTAAGATTACTCACAGCTATTTTGAATATGGTGCAACCTCAGTCCTCTGCTCAAGGTAAATTCTAGGGATACCTTAATTTACTAGTGAAAAAACAACATAGAAGCTTCCAAATACAAATAAATAATTCAAATTACAATTTTAAATTACCTTGGGAGATAGACATACCTTCACCGGGGATTCAGCTGAATGATGATGTTGCCTGGCAGATGTTCATTCCCACATTGCACCCACAGATCATACCTGAGAAAGAGGTCAGAGGCTTTGGGTATGTATGCTCCCTAAGATATGCCAGGTGTCAGGAGTATTTATTGCTTTAGAAGTAATCTGCACCTTGGACTGAACTCAATATCGCTTACCCTTAGTTTATGTTAGAAATAATTCTGTGTTGCATTCACATGTCCAAAATGGCAGTGTACTAGAACGCTGTACTAAAGACTTGGTGTTAAAAACAGCTGTGAGGCTGTCTGAGTGATCTTGGCCCAATCAACATCTTTAGGATCTAAACTAACTCATAGGATTGTTTAGAGATTAATGGAGAACAGTGTTATGTACAGCGCTAAAAGCTCTTTGCAAAAAGGTACAATACAAGTATGATAAACTAATGGTTAGTAGCCTTCCATGACCAAGAAATATAATGCTAGAGAGTGCTTTAAAAATCATGGGTTCATTTCATCCCCTGCCCCCTCCAGCCCCAGTCCTTTTTGTTCTTTGTTTATTTTTAACTGGAGTGTTTCAAACAATGAGACAAGGAAGATAATGTCTGGCTTCTGCAAGAGAATTGGTGTGGGGAACAGATAAATACAATTCCTTCTGTGTACCCACTCAGTGACTAAAGCTGTCCCGTGATAACCTTTGGTTTTATTATATTCCCAGGGCTATTGATGGAGTTGATGGAGACCCAAATATTATTCATATGGAAATCCAGGATCCTGCTGGGGGTATGGTTTGAGATGTTACCATCATTTCTTGTTTTTTAAAAAACACTTTTAGCTAGATTTATACTATATTTAAGAGGCTGAAGATGTTATAAAATTGTTTTAACAAGGCTATCTCATTTCAGTCCTGCCATTTCTACAGGGGTTGTATGTACTTGCCATTAATGGCTTAATCCCTCCTTGATCATTATAGATTTTCATGAGAGATAAGTTAAATCCTGGTCTGGCAGGTGCAATAAATACATGTGTCGATGCTGTTGTGAGGGACAGAGTTGTAAGTATAGACTTCCCTTAGTCTTCAGAGTGCCATTGTATTATAATACAATTTCAGCTACAAATAAGGAGAAAGTGAGCTAGTACTCATTCTTTAGGTGGAAAAAGGTACTTAGAATATATTTATAAGAGTATAATGTAGATTAAGGCAGTTAAGAAATCTAAAGTATGCAAGGGATTTAAGTACAAACATGTAGCCCACATCTACCCAATCCAAAGTTGAGTTCAAGTAAGTATACTCACAACATGAGGCATCTGACATACTTCCAAAATCTCTGTATTAGGAATACTGTCTTATTATTATGTGAAACATAGAATTAATTAAAATATATGTTCTGACTTAACAGAAAGCTGATATGCTCTGTTGAAAAATTCCTTTAATAATATAAGTTTTGTCCAGCGTTTTTAATAATTTAGTGATTTAAAAGCATGCTTGCCAATTTAAGAAGAGAGATAGAAGGATCTCCTCTTGGCTCAAGCACCACAAAGTCAGAAAATGGGAAGCTAAAATGAGTGCCTTAATAGACATGTTCTGCAACCAGGAATAAATTTGCACAATACGACAAACTGTGCCTACTTGCAGTTTACCCTACCTGCACCCCCACTTTTCCTTGATCCTTCTTTCATTGTTTAATTCGTCTTCCTAGCTTCTGCAAGAAACAGGCATTGGTCAACTCAGTGCAGGATCCTCTAGCAATACAGTAAGGCTCAGGTGCAACATAAGCTGATACAGGCACTAAACAAGCTGGGACATCTTTGCTGGACCCAGGCAATCTGTCCTCTCTATCTGGATTTGGACCTGAAATACCGAGAAAAAGTGTGGGTACATGACATTGCACAACTTTGTTCTGGATCACAGGGCAATGTGTGTTAAGGCATCAACCTTACTTTCTAATTTCCTGGCTATGTGAAGCTTGAGCCAACATGAGATAACTTTTATTCCGGTCTTAAACCGCTAGGTTTTTTAACCATCTGGATTTCCCTTGAACCAAGGGCCACTGGTGATCGTGGCATTCGGGGGGGGGGGGGGGACAAACAGACCGTTAACCTGACTGATGTGGACAAAATGGATACATAGTGTTCAAATTATATGCCCTCTGGTGTTTATTAAAACTTGCTTCCTAGTAAACCCGCACAGAACTCCAGCGTGTCTATTTGGTCTGTTTGTTTCCCTCTCTTTTTCAGGCAGAATGACCCCCTCAGGCTTCGGCATGACCTCACACATCCTTATCAGACACTGGGCAAGATTACTTGGCATATTCACCTTAAAAGAATGAATTAAGAATCAGTGGTGTATCTACTGTAAAAAGCACCTAGGGCAAGCGAGGAAGATGCACCTCTACCTTGTTACCCTTATCCCCACTCTCCATCCCTACATGCAGAGGGTTTTTTTGCACACCTCTGCCATTGACACCTGGGACACGTACCCTACTGGCACCACCCTAGATATGCCTCTGTTAAGAATGGAGAACTAATTAAGAACAAGGACCTATAATGTGTCAAGTACCCATGCATTAAATTCCTAAACATTTCTTTTCTTTTAATCATAATTTTCTTCCTTAAATATAGCCTTTAGGTTGTTTATATGATTCTCAGCTTCTCACTATCTTCCCAACAGCCCACTGGTACCGAAGAAGTTGAGAGAAGGTGTTACATTCAGCAGATAAACAGACTTGCATACATATGTACACAGAAGCCCTATTGAGCCATTATCCTACTTGCACATGCAAGCCCTGCCCCAAACCTCACCGTGTGCCCAGCAGCTTCCAAGATCTTGATGGGCTGAACACAGTGTCCTTGTGGGGATCTATATTCACCTTTGGCTGAACATGGTTGTAGAGTTGCCATGAACAGGAACCAGCCGTTATCAGGACTCCCAGTATTCAACTGAATACAGTTAGAGAACCCTGTACCAACCTTCACTGAGCTCAACGTACGAGGGGATGGAGCCCAATTAATCAGTTATGCAGTACTACAGAGTGATTAGAGCTTCTTTTCTCTGGTATCACCTGCTAAACAGTTATGGGCCTGAATGCAGCTGTTGGTCTTAGCTGATCACTCTCTGGCTCCAAAGCTACTTCTAGATTAATGCTGTTGGCTACAGTTCTTTCTTCTGCTGAATTCTCTAGTTGTCTCTTTTTAGTCACTCACTCTTGTTGTGGTTCCATTCTTCTCTCTCACCTACCCTCCTTTAGAATCTGGTATAAAAATTCCTCCTCAGAATCTCCTGTGGTAGTCCTCAGGACTAAAATAAGTTGTGCTCTGGACACTATGGAGGGGACAGAGGGTTAAAACCCCCTAGCTCCATGCCAGGGTTCTGATCTGCTAGGATATTAACAATATGGAGTTTAACTGCCTGAGATCACTTTCCAAAATGAAAGGAATATGCATATGCAGGCTAGCAGACTCCTTCTGCAATGTAGTTTCTCTCTGCAAGTATTGTTGTATTAGCAGAGTTCTGCCCTCACAGTGAAACAACTGAGTATGCAAGAGATAATTCTGCCAGTGGTTGCTGCCATATAGTGGCAGTGGTTGCTGTAAGGGGATGGAAAAATGTTAGTAACTTTGAACTGCTGGTCAGAACTTCATGAAGATTGCTTTCTTAAATAAGTCTGAATGAAGCATGCCATTGTCCTGTCTCAAAAAAAATTACAGAATTATATATAATTCAGGAACCAAAGCAGGAGTAAAAAGGATAACTGTTTCAGTTTTTGGCACCACTGAATTTAATGTACTTGTGACATTGTTTGTTGGATTGGTTTGGAATTTGGCACAATTGCAGATCTCTTCTTCAAGTAGATTGTGAATGCTAGGTTTGAAGTTACTAGGTCAACTGATGTCATTTTTATGAGCAGTAGAGTTATATGGCTTATAATGATCTAATTTTTGTACACGTGACTCATCTTAACTAAAAGGGCAGAACGAAGTTGCTAACACTCCCTGTCCCTTTAAGACTTATGGCAGTAACATACAGTTCTCCCTCCACATTTGCAGGTTTAATGTTCACGAATTTGTTTGAGAGTGCATGTGCTTCCCCCATATTCTCCTCCTCCCACTCCCATGCATTTTACTTCAGTGCAAAGAACTTGCGCTGAGGCAAAACAGAAGGGAATTGGGGAGGGGGCTTGTGTGAGCCTTCTTTTCTCCTTCTGGAGCTCCCTCCTTCCCTTCCTATGCAAAACAGAAGGGAAAGGGGTGGGTGGGAGAAAGCTACGTGAGCCTTCATTTCCTCTCTCTGGAGCTCCAGCTGCCATTCCTATGTCTTTTGCTCCGGCACAGAAAAGTCATGCCGCGGCAAAATGGAAAGGAATAGGACGGAAGGCCCACATGAGTTCTCCGCACCAAGGAAAAATGCATAGGAATGGCAAGGGGAGCTTTGGAAAGGGAAAGGCTGTTGTGTGAGCCTTCTCCCACCGGCCCCCATTCCCTTCCCTTTTGTATGGGAATGGGAAGGGAGGAGATCGGGAAGGGAATAGGAGGGGGAGCGGTGGGACTTATTTGTGGTTTTCCCACTTTCATGAGGGTTCTGTGCCCTGAACCCCCGTGAAAGTGAAGGGACAACTGTACAGACCTTGAACCCCACTGGCTATTGCTATGCAAATGCCTATTAGTCTAAGGTCTTAGCTGATCTCATGAGATAACACCTCAGGATATTTGGATGTCTGAGACAGAAAAGCAGCTTTTTTTCTGCCAAGGTTTAGAACAGTTGATCCAGCCAGGAGAGACTGCAGAAGATGGCTTACTATCACTTTGCCTAATGGTTTGGGAAAAGAAGAAGGAGCTACTGTTGCTCTCCGGCATCAGCTTCCTCAAGCTATAGGCCAAGCCACATACAAACTACAAGTGCAACTGAGCTTCAGATTATGAGGGATTATAACTTTCTACTGTTGTTACATTCTTTAAGGAAAATTGTTCCCAAGCATCCATTTGCATTGAGAGGGAAGCTGCATTTGCTACCCATTTGAGCTCACCTCTGTGTGCTATTAATAGCCAAAGATTCATACGAATTAAACAATGGGGTTAATGTCACATATGGTTTAGTCCTATATTTACTACATTAAAAAGTAGTTCCTGTTTGCTTAGCTACTAAAAAGTAAAGAGTTACTGCTTTAGGATAAGAGAAACAGCTGCCAATGAAAATGAATCAGTGCCCAATATGGGAGGAAGGGAATACTGGTTCCCCTCCCAGAGAATAAGGGGCAAGGAGACATGAAGACAGTCTTCTAGCATTCTAAATATACATAGTGAGGATCTCCATCCTTTTCTCAGAATCTTAAATTTGTGAAGAAGTGCTCCTGCATATATGAATTGGTGTGGATGAAGTCATCATTCACATTTCACCAGTCATTGAATAATAGATTCGTTGGGCAAAACTTTTGTGATATGTTCATTTTCAGAAGCGATCAGTTTACAGAGGAGGCTTTACTTGTGGTATCCTTGATGTGTGGGCCTGTAGAGCAAGCGCAAGTTGCAGGATCTTCTTGGGGAGGCACTCTAGCTTTAGAAGTCTGTCACAGTGGAAATCTCCCCATCCCCTTTGCTGATGAAATTTAGGTGGCAGTTGAAGACATATTTATTTGTGCAAGCTTTCAGAAGATAGGCAAGTGATATATTTTGTTGCTGGGATTTTACTTTAATTTATCATGTACCTGTGATTTTTGAATTATGATTAAGGGTGCTATGCTGAGTTTTACATAAGTTGTTAGATGCACTGTGCTTCTTGTGAAGAAGAGTGTGATTCAGAAATTCTGATTAGTTAACTAACTAACTGTAGGAAAAGAATGTTGGCGTGTTTAAAATACTGTGTCTTATTTTCATCACACTTGCTAATTTTTCTCTGCCCCTTCTAGGTTTTCACTACATGGCCTGTCAGCTTAAGAACTGCTCTGATAAAACACTACAATCACCCTTCCCTGGTAGCATTGATAAGAACTCTTTGACAGTGCAGGATAACTACATATTCCTCCAGGTAATTCCACTAATCACAAGTTTATTAGAAACAAGTCTTGCTATGCTTAGTGCAGCTATTGATGAGTAAGATGTTCAGGATTGCTGCTGGACTGTAACAAAGGGAAAGTGGGAAGACATGGTAGGGTGTAAGGAGGAATTTAAATCAGGCGAATCTTAAAGCAGGCTTGACCCGCTGAACTGAGGTCTCCCTATTCAAACAGAGGGAGTTTGTGTTGGAGCAATCCACTTTGGATACTTGTCCCATCCCTTTTCTACTCTCCTTCTTCAACTGGAAAATAGCTGAAAAATATTTAGCATGTACATTTTGCTCTAGAACATTCAAAGTGTTACTGCCCTGGCTAGTCCGAGCTTTGGGGATATTAAAAGATATCCCTTGATATCACAATTCGGCTTCACTTCTCTATTCCTGTCCACGTGCTTGCGAGGCCACTGGACAAGCACGTAAACAAGCTCGGCCGTTAATAGCTGTAATATTCAAACTACAATACAGGCAAGCCAGAAATAGCTGACTCACTGCTTTAGGAGACCTCCAGGCAAGTACTCTAATTAAGTATGCACGCTACTTACAAAAGAACCTCTGCCCCGCGATGGCAGCTTGATGGGTAAACTATGCAATATCCAAGTACTCTGCGTTTGCATACTGGCTACTCTATTGAAAACTGCTACGATAGCTCAGTCATTCAGATTCTGACCTTTCGGAGGCTTTGTCTCCAACTCCAAATCTATTGTTTTCCCCCAAGTACGGCATAGCCTGCAGTCACAATTCTCCTTAAATTAAAAACCCTTGATTCCGAGACCTTCCTCGGAACGCTCCCGAGTTTCATCCCGCCTTGCTGCCTCTTTGCTTGGCGAGCCTCCCCTCAGCTCCAGGTGCTGAGCTACATCGCACCCCAGCTTCGCTCTCTGTTTTTCCTGGGCTTCAGGACAGGTGAAGTATCACCCAAACCAGCAATCCCTCTAAAAATCCCTCTATACTACTCCAACCTTTATTTTCTTTAGTTATCTTGTATGAGTGTGTCGCATACACTGTTTTGCTTGTATTTAATAAACATCATTTATTATTTCAACTTCTGTGTTCTCCTTGACTCGACCCGATGCCGTAGACATAGGGTTCAAGATCTCCCTAAGTTACCCTGCCTCTCGTAACACTAAGCAGTGCTCTGAGCTAATTTCCCCCAACTTTAGTTGAGCACATTTTGGTGTCCCTCCCGGGACCCCCAGTTCACAGGGTAACAAAAGCCTGTTTCTTGTATTACCTTGTACTCCTCACAACTTTCTTTTGGATAGGTCAGCATCATTACTCCCATACTGAAGGACTACAATTGGGGGAGCAGCACTTTTCTGAGCTCACCTGGTGAAGAGGTAGTTTATAGCAAACAGGGCTTCCTGCTTTGTATCAGCAACTCTCAGCCCTTTGCATTATAACTACATTCTGGGGAAACTGAGAAATGGGGGTTCTATAAAGAAAATGATGCTTTCTTATTGACATTCCAAACCATACATTCTTTGCCCCAGTTCACAATGACTTTTTCATGTTACAGTAAACCAGACAATTTAAAATAGAATGCAGGGATGCAGTATCATTTCTTCATGTGTTTTCCTTAAGCTGTAAATATTGCTTTAGTGAAGGAGGTGTGTCTTGGTATTGTGCGGATCATCTTTTGCTAACTGCTTCCTCTCCTTCTTGCCTCTTTCCTCTTTTTGGCATAAAGATTTCTGGTGGTCTAACTGGAATGAGTGACAAGCAGAACAATAGTTTCAGTCTCCTGCCTGGTTGTCATGAACTGTGTAATCTCAAAAGTTTAGCTCTTTCAGTTGAATTTAAAATATGGGGGCTGACTTAAAAAAAAAAAGAACTAAGACTTTAAGTGCATATACTTTGTGAATAGCTTGAACTGCATTTTACTTACAAGAAGACATGGTCTCTATCAAGGAAATCATAGTGTGAAAAAGCACAGTTGTTATCAGTTGGATGTTGTTTTCTTGGCCACCTCCAGCTAGGCTCCAGGGAAGTGAATTGTTAACTTTGTAACTGCAGCATTAAGTGAAAAATGGAACCTTCCCTGAAGCAGTTAGAAGATGTTCTGCAAAGGACTATGCACAAAATATGTGGAGATTTCAAGGGCATGATTGACATCATGAGGCAAGAGTTCAAGGAACTGAGATGAGAGATGAGAGAGAGGTACAGAAGAAAGAGTGAGAGATATAACATTGGATGTGGATGCTAAAGAAGATGTAAACCGGGTGATGAGACTTGCATAAGCAGAGTTCATGGAGAGAGATTCCACCTCAGAAGAGACTTATGATCAGGAGGATTTGGTTTGTGAAAGGAAGACTACACCCCCAGGAGGAGAGAAGGGGGGATTAATTTAATTGGGACCTGTAAACAAACTGAATGAAACCAAGTTGAAACTGGTTGTATGACTGAGCAGTAAGAAGGATATTAAAATCAAGGATGTTTTCCCAAATCTATGATCTATAAGTCATGTGTGAGAGTTGATCTGTTCTGTGAGATTGAAAGATGATTAGAAAGATATTTAAAATAAGGGTGCTATCTTGGGATAGTGTTTTTAAAATATTATATGAGAAGCAATCAGAGAAAAGATGCTTTTGTGGGAAGTGGGGAGTTAAATTCAGGACGAAAATTTGGTTAAACTAGGCTAATATGATCACAGATTTAGGATGACAAGTGAATTGGGGCTATGCATTCTATAATGGCTTTTACAAGATAAAATGGTACTGATGTATTTGAAAGCTAATGATGCTACAAAACATTGTGTTTGTAAGAATATGATTATATTTGGATGTAAGGATGTTATTAGTATATAGTAGATTTATACTATTAGCTATTAAGTCAGTAAACAGTATTTAGAAAAATTAGTAACATTGAGGTTATCTAGCAGTATTAATGTTATTTAGTATGGGATTTTCTTTATTATGCAAGTATGTGGTAATAGAATGTAAGAGAAGAAATATGGAGATTTTGTGTTTGGTAGGTTAACAAAAAAAATATGTATTTTTTTCTTACAGATAGTATGAATTGGGGAGGGGGAAGGAAAGAAGGTTTATTTATTTATTTATTCATTCATTCATTTTGAGAGGTTGGAAGCAAGTGGGTTTACTTATGGGCTAGGATGGGGTAGGAAGAGTGGCAAAGAATTCTCTTCAGTACTCAGTCATGGTGGCATGATAGACTCTGGGGCTTTCTGTTCCTGCAATTTTTCAAAGCTGTTTAGGCGAACACAAAGCAAAAATCAGCAGATACAATTGTGATTAATTGTGAAGTGTCTGTGTGTATGTGCCCATATATTATATTCAAAACATACAGTGAAGATGATTAATCTGAGCTATTTACAGAGTACAGTGAAAGCGAAAAGGGGGAAAAAGAAATTGAAAATGTTTGTGTGTCTAGACAATAGGATAGCAACCTGCATTTCTGAACATACTATTTATCATTAAAAATCAAATCATATTTATAACTAACAAAATTTTCCCTGGTGCATCAGACCATCCTGAAATCCTGTAAAAATCAAACAATATTGCATCTTCACTAAAACTTCTGTATTTATTTATGTATTAAAAAAAAACATTCAGGAGTGTCTGTTGTGTACTTTTGCCATTAATGAGTTCAAGATCTTTAGACATGAAAGCTTTCCAGGTTCGCTGGTGCTTGTTGTGTGCAGGACAGGAGCGAAAAGTTAATTAAAAAAAAATGAAAAGATTACAGGAATTATTTTGTGCCATCTTATTGCCACAGTGATATAGCAGGCTTCCTGACCTCATCTCCCTAGTAAAAAAAATCCTGCTAGGAAATCTTTGGTTATGTTCCATTAACCTGTTTTTAGTTAACTGTTTTCTAATTTATTTGAATTGTTTTTAATTTACTTTGAAAACTATGAGAATGCCATAGAAAGACAGCAACTGGGATATAAGTTCTTTTTCTTTGTGGTGAGTCTACCTCACCTTTTAGACTAGAGCAATTTAGAAAGTGGGGTGAACACCTCATTTTTGGTATGATGAAATTCACCCGGGTCTCCCATCCCTGTGTTCATTGCTGTTATGCTGGCATGGTAGGTATCCTTTCCACTTTCTCTTCACATCTCTGAAAGGAAGCAATCAGGGAAGGGGAAGAGAGGATCAGTTTTAAAAGCAGTGAAAGGCATGTGGATCATGGATAGTGTGGCACTGAGGAAAGGAGGGAACAGCCCAAAAACAGCACTCCCCCAGTTCAGAAACAAAAGGAGGAATGAAGCAGCAGATTTCCCCTTCTGTTATAGTAATGCCATTATAGTGGATACAGTAGCATCTTTTTCTATATGCTGATGCCAAAGTCTCTCTTTTTAAACCACCGATAATAGCCTTACGTGCTCATTTCTTGTTTCTGTTGAAAAGAAAAAGCATTCTGAGTTTGTACTCCCTCCTTTTTTGTTTTTGCAGACATCATCAGCAAACCAAACAAAGTATTACGTATCTTACCTTCGAAATGAATTTGTACAGATGAAACTGCCAAAATATGCTTTGCCCAAGGTAATCATCTCCAAAATAAATTATTCCTTTGCTTCCATCTTTCCTAGCCAGGAACCAATTTGCTCAGTGTTGTGCCTGCTCTGCTTTAAGTACTTACAGGAGTCATTCATTCTTCAAAAGGTTTTGTAACATCTCTGTGATGTAAAAAAGAGACATTGCTCAGAATACTGGGGGGGGAAAGATGATTTTGTTGTTGAAAATACCCAGTGCATTTCAACCTGGAAATATTTTTATGGCCTTCCTCAGGGGCTGTTAGAAGAAATGGAGATAATTCATAGGTAGCAGTAATCATGACAAGAAACATGTTACAATTTCCAAAAACAATTATATGTGCATTTAACTTACATCAAATAACATATGACTTGTCTCAATCTAAAAAATGTGTATTAGGCAAAATACACTTGTATACTTACTTTAAAGCTTTAAAATCAGTATCTAGGGATTCTGAAAAGAATGTCACCAGAGCTTGTGCCTAGCAACTTACAATTTACAAGCAGAAGGCGGAGTATTATGCTGTTCCAACTTTTTCAGTGTGCATCATAAGGCCAGACTAGGCTATTTTGAATAATAAACTCTCTCCCCCGCCCCCCAACATCCTGAAACTTTTTCTCTTTGTACATCACATCTATTGGAGTTTCCAGTCCTTTTTGTTTCTATAACATCTCTAACCAACTGCTGAAAGTTTTTCCTGTCCCGAAGTCAAGCAGACCTTATCTTCAGTCTGCAACCTAAAATTGGAATACCCTTACCACCCATTCTCCTCCATTAAGCCAAAAGAGAAGCTAGAGGCCTGCAACAGTTACTGTTTTCAAAAACAAACTGATTCCTACACACTGAAGGGACGCAGGGGTTTAACCTCTCGTTGCAGGTACTACTAAACTCTATTAGGAAGGATCCCCACATCTTTTCTCTTCTCTGACTTAGTTTGCTAAGGGTTCAAAGCTACTATTGAGACCCGTCCACTTCTGTACTACTGCATGATACTGTCTAGAGATGAGCCGTGCAAACCATACCTGTCTCATTACGTATCCCATGGATATCTTGTTGATAATTACAAAAGCAAACTCAATCACCCTTTTCAGAAACTATTACTTCTGTCTTCCTCAAATCTATTTGCACTTTCCAGACTCGGCTCCTCCATTTTAATCATATGGAATCCATTGGCTCTTATCTATTTTGTATAAGCAGGTAAATGCAATGTGACCTTTGATCATCAGACTTTCTCCTCCAGATAATACCAGCCAGATTAGTGTGTGTGTAGGAACTGTAATAGTTCTCTCAGACATCTTGCAAGCATGAGTAGGTTATAAATTTTGTGCTGTCTGGTACACATTGTGTTTTGTATTGATCTTTTTCACTGCAGGATTTACAGATTATCAGCACTGATGAGAGCCAAGTGTTTGTTGCTATCCAGGAGTGGTATCAGACTGATACATACAATCTCTACCAGTCTGACCCACAGGGTATCTCCTATTCCATCGTGTTACAGAATGTCAGGAGCACCAAGCAACCTGAGGAGAATGTGCTAATAGATATTCTGGAGGTAAAATGCCTGTTCTTTATCCGAGTTTTGTTGATTCTTGTCTTTTGCTGACTCTTATTACCATTTTTCAGCTCTTTTTGCTATTGTTATGAGTGTTGTGAACTGAAAGCATTTCTCTTTTACTATGATGGAGTATCTATGTCACTGTTAGGCACTGTATTTCCCTCTCCCCACCCAGCTTGGTTCAGCTGGTTTCTTGTATGTGTGTGAAACATCTTAGGGTGCTTCCCCATGATGTAGATAATCTGGAACACCCATTGTTGTACGTGCTGTCATTACTGCAAAAATTTCAGATGGGTCATTTGTATGTGTCCTCCTTCATGTGGGGAGAGCAGTTTTTAAGCATATCACCAAATGGTCCCAAATATCCAGGAGACAAGAATTTGATCCACAGCTATCAATCAAAGAAGCTCTCATTACTGGAAAGATCTCGCAAGGGTATTTGGTAGTTTGATCCTCAAAACAAGGAATACAAAGTGTACTTCAAAGGGATAAAATATTTGCTGATCATTTGAATATCTGAAATTTGCTGCGCATAGTCCAAGATAATCCAGAAGGTGGTTTAGCCATATGAAGAAAGCACCTCTATAGACCCAGCCATTCTTTTCAAGTTTATACATAGGAATTATTTATTCTCTGTGTACGTTGTTGTTTTCACATGTCCAAGATGATCACTCGAATAGAACTCACTACCAGAAAATGCAAGTGGTTTCATCAAGCTATCTTTCAGTAACAGCAAAATATGCAGTTGATGAGCAATGGCATACTCCCTGTCCCCACCTTTTTTTTCCTGTAGTAAAGGAGACACAGTTAATTGTATACTGGATAGATGTGTGAATATTGCTTATTAACTTTTTTACATTCTGTATTCAACATGTAGGTGAGAGGTGTCAAAGGAGTGTTTCTGGCAAATCAAAAGATAGATGGAAAAGTTACCACTCTGATAACCTTCAACAAAGGCCGCAATTGGGACTATCTTACACCTCCAGCTGTTGATATGAATGGTAAACCAACTGACTGCAAACCGGTAAGGTTCCTCCTGCCCCTTTGAACAGGAACAAGTGAATGGGAGATTCCTTTTGGATATGGTATAATACTACAGTTGCTTGGAGGTTTTGTTTTTTTTTCAACACCAAAATATTTATTCAAGAATTTTGTAAAATCTAAGCATGCGCCACAACCATACAATTCTGTTTTCTCAGTACCATTTCAGACTTCAGGTGAAGGTTCTTGTGTTTTAATGTTTCTCTGTGAAAGAAATCCCTGCGTATATGAACTCAGTAATCAGTGAAAAGGCTGCCCGTGTACTCTTCCGCTGGACATGCATGTTTCCTAAACACAATGATTTTTTTTTCACGCCTGAAGTGATAGCAATCCAACCAGAGCTGTACCGTGTAATTCTGTGGTACACTTATGCTCTGGAATTTGTGAATGTTTGGTTCCTAACCTGCTCTGGATGGCAAACTTTGTTTTGTGGAGAGCTTGCATTGCATTTACACTAGATCCAGGATCCCTTTACAACCTATATGTTCAAGATTTAGGAAGGTGTACTAGAACATTCTCTAGATGATACAGTCCTTGCAGGGTAACATACATTTGTTCTTCTCAGTCTCCAGGGCTGTGAATCAGCTATGGTGTTAATCTGCAAATGGGCAAAAGGGTTTAAGTAACCTAACTGTGCTCTGGACAGCAGTCCAAGTTAAGGAGAATATTATTAACTTTATAACATTTAATATGGGGGGGGGGGCTAAGGAAAAAAAGAAGAATGGGGAAGCCTCAACAGGTGTTATGAAACAGCTTTGGCTGAAGAAAACTGTGCTTCATATTGTTGTTGTTTTATGCCATGAAGTTGACTTTGACTTATGGCAACTCCGCAGATGAGAGACCTCCATGAACCCTGATCATCCTAACATCAGCCGCCCTGCTAAGGTCTTGCAAATTCAGGGCTGAGGTTTCCGTGATTGAATCAATCCACCTGTAATGTAGTCTTCATCTTTTATTACTGCCTTCAGCTTTACTAAGCGTTACTGTATCTCCCAGCTACAGCTGGAAAAAAATCCTTCCACAGAAAGTATCTTTCTATCTACCTATCTGTCTGTCCCCTGCCTTTTTCCCTGACTGGGACTCAAGGTGCCTTACAAGAGTTAATACAGATACGGCAAAATTGTATAAGGGTTCAAAATATAATTAAGCAATCAGAAAATTAGCAATAGCCAGCTTTTTAGATTGATGAATAAGAAATATTGGATTAAAATAGACTAAAATAAATTAATAATTGACTAATTATAGATTAGATTATAGATTATATCATACAGATAATTAGGCTTTTCATTGAATTTTTTCTTATAAAATATAGTTAAAAATATAATTAAGCAATCAGTAAAACTAAAAGTAGTCAAAAGAAACTATTAAAAAGAAGAACAACTTATATAAACAACATGGGACATGAAAGGCCCCTTCCCCTGGAGCAGTCTCCCCTCAAAGCCCTGCAGAAACAAAAAGGTCTTCACTTGCCTATGGAAAGATAGCAAGAACGGTGCCAGTCTAACTTCTGCAGTACTGTGGTAGAATTCAAAGACATAGCTGTGTTAGTCTGGATCAGTATGCAAAGGGATATTGTAGCATCTTTGACAGTGGGAGAAAGAAGTTGGTACCATAAACCTTCATAGGCAAAGTCTGATGAAGTAGACATAGTCTATGAAAGCTTATGCCACCAATTTCTTTCTCTCCTTTTGCATATGTACTGCTCTCTAATACTGTAAAGATTTCTATGTAAACCTTTAGTAATAACACAACACAGGAAAAACTTGGCCTAAATTCAGGTGTTACTACCTGCTGGATTAGACTTGTTAACACTTATATTTTTATTGATTCAGTAGGTACACTGTATTTGGGATTTACAATTGAATTTAATCCTGTATCCCATGAAAATACTGTATACTTACAGGGATCATACAATCCCCCTGTTCCAATGGTATCTCTGACCGCCAGTTTATTTCTGGGCACAATTCAAAGTGCTGGTAATCACCTATAAAGCCCTATACAGCTTAGATTCAGGCAGACCGTATCTCCCAATATGAGCCTATCCAGATCCTGAAATGTACAGGAGATGCCCTTCTCTCTGTCCCATCAACTTCAGAAGGATATACAAGAGGTGGAAACACAAGAGAAAGCCTTCTCAGTGGCTGCTCTTGCACTATAAAATTTCCTCCCTAGGGAGGCTACAGTGGGTCCGTCCTTGGTCTCCTTCCATCAGCAGGCAAAGGCTTTTTATTCAGGCAGCTTTTTAGAACTGAAGGATTTAAGCTAAGGATTATAAGTGCTATATTGTTTAAAATGCCTTAACTTCTGAAATCTTTTTTAGAATGTATGCTTTTAATATACGTAATGATTTAATTTTGCTTTAATGTTTTTAATTGTTATCGTTCTCATGTGTAAGCTGCCTTGAGTCTCAGTCTTGGGGAAAAGATGGGATATGAAATAATAATAATAGTAGTAGTAATAAGAATAAATAATAATAATAATAATAATAATAATAATAATAATTATTATTATTATTATTATTATACAAACCAAAATGTATAAGCTCATATGATAACTGCCTGCTGTTACCCTTAAGATTTGTTGGACTACAAACTCCATCAAATACTGACTGATAGTGGTGGGAATTGTAATCAAATACATGGGTGGGATAGATTGGGAAAGACTGAATACTGGTGCCGCCCTAGTGTTGTTCTTTAAGATCAGGTGTAACTGGAATTCTGAATACTTACTCATAATATAAATTGGAATCGAGACTTGGAATGAATTTTTAATGAATAAATGTTTATAAATTTTCAAGTAAATGGATTCTGGGCACTATCTGTATAAACAAGAAATTGGAATATGAAATTAACTATCATTCTTTTTCTGTAATCTTAGTGGTACTTGAGAATATATACTTCCTCCTCCTCCTGTTTCCATGTATTATAAAATTAGTTAAAAGTAAGTGACATAATAATGGATCTATAATAGAGGAGGAATCAAAGCAAATACGTACTATGTTGCACAAAAAGCAGTAAAATATACTCGACAACCACAGTATATTTATTCGGATGGCCTGTGAGTCGCATGTATTCTCAAGTCTGATGCAGTTATGTGAAAAGGTTGCATTAACTAAGATTTCTGAAAAAGAAGAGTTTCAAATAAATAGGGTCAAATAGTTTTTTAAAAATATGACAGAAGCTCTTCTACATCAGTATTTGCTACTGAAGCAGACTAACTTCTGTTGTTGGGTAGTATGGAACTGGCTCTTACAGAAAGCTTCCCCTCCCTCCCTCCCTCCCTCCCTTCCTTCCTTCCTTCCCTATGTTTCAAGCAGCATGATTTGATATTTGAGGGGATAAGGCCGACTTTGAACAATGAAACAGAAGTGGGGAGGTGTATTGTAATGAAGTGTTTCATCATCTCTCATTTGAGAAATGCTGCTGGCATATCTACTTTTTAAAAAATTGGAGTCATTGTAATAATATAGTGTTAATCTTCATTACAAGACTGACTTGTTCACACATTCTTATAATACTTTCATATGAAATCTTTTCCCTTTAAACAATGCATTAAATCTCATTAATGTCTGTATCTTAAGGTAATTATCTTTTGACCTCCCCTCCCATTCCCTGGAATGTGGGAAAATAGTATGACCTACCCTGAAGGCTTTTTTTGTCTTGGGAGGATAACAAGAAAATGTATGAGAAATGTTATACAAAATCATTAAGAATCATACCCTTTTTCCTCTCATTTTTTGATTTGTCTTTTGTACCATCTTTTCGTACCATGTGTCATCTTTTCATGTATCTGTATCTTCTTCATTACTTCTTTAATTATCCTACCATGTAGTTTATTCTCATCCATTACGCTGTGGAAGATAATGGCCTTTCTTTGAGGTTCTGCAGCGGCTTTTTGTCATTTTGTATCCGTGTTTTCCCCTGCACTTTTTTTTTTCCCCTGGATCGAGATTGCTCTGTTCATCTATTGTAACGTTTTGCAGGATTTGTGTGTAGTGGTGACAGTAGTGAAGCTGTGGACACTGTTGAGTCAGGTCATGAGATGCCGTGGAACACATCAATATTGTATCTGTTAAATCAGCAGTCATCAGTCTGGCTTTGTGAATTGATGTGAAGGTTAGTTTGGTTGAGAAATAGGCTCGCTCAGATGTCAGGGACAGGAGGAACTCATTGAGAAAAACAGGAAGTCAAAGAACTCAGAAGAACTTAGTGAGGTGGCGTTCAAGGACAAAGGGAAACTGAAGGGTAGGAAAGCAAGATGGTCAGGCTGGAAGAAGAGTGGAGAGCAGACAGTGAACCAGAAAGAAGAGCTTGAAGGCGCATAAGAGAAAAGAACTGCGTATGCCACTAGGCCTTAAGACAAGAGAGGCAAAATGCCAGTGTTTCTTAACCTGCTGCCTTCCAAATGTGTTAGTCTATGACTCCCACCATTTCCAAATAACATGGAAAATAGTATAGAAATGTTGTGCATTGTATTCCAGCGCAACGAAAGGATACCAGATTGGACAAAGCAGTCATATGCCATTAGTCTGTAAGCCACTTTGAGTCCTGGTTTTGGGAAAATATCAGAGTCCAAATAAGAGTGGTGGTGATGGTGATGGCGATAAAAATAAGAGTTGAGCATTGGCTGCCATATATCCTAAAGAACTGAGCTGAGAATCCTGAAATGGAGGGGAATAGACTCACAGTCATGCTAAAATGCTTTATCAAATTTCTTAAGAAAGGGAGAGGGAAGAGGCAGCTCATAAGAAAAAGCAGAGACCAGAAGAAAGAGGGATGGTAATGGTTTGAAACTGAAGACAGTGGCAAAAGAGGAAGTGGTCTGAGGCACAGCCTTACAAAGTATGGGAATTGCTCATGAAAGGGAGAAAAGAAGTACATTTAGGGAGCCAAAGGGAGAGGGGTTCGCCACATCGACACTCTGAGAAGTTACGTTAAATAACTCATCTGCTGGGCCTACTACAGCTTGCAGAGATTTCCCACCCAGCTTGCCAAGCATCCATTGTAGTTTAGTTTAGGTTTGAGTGTTCGACTACAACCCTAGAGACCAGGGTTTGATTCTCCACTTGGCCATGGAAACCCACTGGGAAACCCTGGGTGCATCATACACATTCAGCCTGGGATAGGGTTGCCTTAGGGTCACCATAGGTCAGAAATGATTTGGAGGCTCATAATAGCAATAACTGCCAAACATCCAAGATAAACCCCATTCTCAAAACCGGTGAAAAGGAACTGTGCTGTATGCTACTGGCTTTTCCAGTTGGGAAGGTAAGTGAGGTACAGGGGAATCCCTCTGTTATTAAGGGTCCGTGTTAATAGTAGATTCTTCACTCTCACATCTCTTGTCTTTCCAGTTGAGAGGTTGAGCTTAGAGTGAAGGGAACTCCTCACTATTATCTCCAGTCGTTGATCAGAGATCATAGTGGGAATGAGTTCTGTTATCTCTCCCAGAGAAGAATGCATGGGACAGGCAAAACTATCTCATTCCATGTGCCCTTTATGGGTCCCTGGAGATAAATGGCATCAGAGGTCAAGGCCAAAGCCTTGAAGTCATGAACATTTTGCTCAGTGTTACTTTCCTTGCGGCTGCGACACTGATTAGAGAACCTCCATCAGGAACTCCTCTCACATACCCCACTGTCAATGCACTGTCTAAGGTACATGGATCATCCTGGAGCCTGGACCTGGAAGCTGTAAAAGGGCAGTTGGTCCTAAGAGGCAGCAGAGGGAGACAGAGTTCCACAAAATAATACATTAGATTGAAGATGGCAGAGTTTCTGCAAGTGAGCTGTTTCAGTGAATATTGAGAAATTGGGAAGTTAGATGGCATTCATGGTTTTTGGCCTTCTCTTCCTTCCCATCCTACCTCTGTAAGAGTGGTAAAGTAGCTTTGTCTCCAGTGAGACGCAGCTCCTTTGACTGCTGAAGGTGAGTTTAAGATCAACTCCGGCTAAACCTCCATCTTCTAGGTATGAATAACACACTAATGGGCAGGAATTGTGGGCTTAGGCTTCCGACATGGTCTGTATTAATTGTACTTCACTGCTGTTTGTTATTTTCCTATTTCAAGTGCCACAAGACTGGCATGTGTATAGTTTTGGTCTGGGTTTACTTGGTTCTCACTGCTAAGAGGAGGATCTTGCCTTTCACATGATTCTTAACCTTTGTGCGGAAACTTAAGGTTTAAGATCCATCCATGGAGGACCAGCAGTCATGTTATTCCTGTGAGGTATAAAACATAGTTTTATCCAAGCATAAAATATTCTGTGTCCCATAAGTACTTATGTCATAAATTCCAGGTCAGTGCAGTAGTAAGGGGAATCCATTCCGTAATTTTATTGGAGAAATTTTTCATCACTAGAGGTTTGCCTCATGTTTACTCTCAGAATATTGTTGTGATTATGGTGCAGTAATACAGCAGTTTCTCATTCTATTACCTGTCACAAGCGTTCAGCCATAAGGAGGGCTCGGATGCATGAACAAGATGTTTGTGCTTTAGGGTGTACGGAACCAGCTGCCTCAAGACGGCAAAATAAATAAATGAATAAAATAGTACTCAGTCTTATCTGGGGGAAGCTTTTTTTCTTGTGTGCAAACATGATGATGAGTTGGTCCGTGAGTGTAAAGAAGCTGTGTTCCAGAGGTCCCCAGAGAGTGTTTTCATGGGGGTAAAGTTCAGCATCTTGCTAATGCAGTTAGGACAACATTTTCTGATCACATTCCATCTCAGATGCGGTCAAAATATGATCTCTTCCAAACTACCAAATTACAGCATTATGATCCCACTTTAACTGCCATGGCTACATCCTATGGAGACCTGGGATTTGTAGTTTGATCGGAGGCACTAGAGGAGCTCCCTGACTGAGCAAATTCTAAAGGCCCCTCTCCAAATTGCAATTTCCAGGATTCCTTAGGATGGAACCATGACAGTTGAAGTGAAATCATAGCACTATACTGTTCAGTGTGAAAAAGACCTAAGTGACCAGGGAAATCCGTGATTATGTCTCGTCCCAAATTTTTAAAGCTTAAAAGCAGTTCTGGGTTGACTTTCTTAACCTGTTCCCTTTGCACCATTTCAAAAACTGCTTTTACTTAACTGGGGAGGGGAAGGTATAACAAAGGTGTTCCAGACATACAAGCAAAGCTGAGCAACTGGGGCAGGAGACAGAGTTTAGGTGGAAGAGGGTGGAAGAGTTAAAAATCCTCTCCAGCACAGCAGCTCTAACCTACTTCAGAGCTTACCACTGCTGGTTTTAAACTTTAAAAAAAAATCTTGGGAAACGTGATGGACCCCTTTGCTTCACATGTTATTTTGCTCTTTGAATCCAGAATACAGTGCTCAAATTTCCAAGCATAGCGGAACAAATAGATTCTACAGTTTTGGGGGTGGGAGTGAGGAATTCAAGTCTACACACACACACACACACACACACACGCATATGACTTTGAGGGAACATTTTTACAGAGGTTACATAGCCCTGTTTGGGTGCAATTGGAATAACTATCTGAATTGACTGTATTTGTGAAGTCTCAGTAGTAAGCGCAGAAGTGCCATCTAGTGACTGCTGAGTGGCTGGGAAGGTTATTCTTTTGGTCTTTGACAGCTTGTGTTGCCACAAACAAAAAACAAATATAAAAATATGGGTTTTTCAGTCAGATCTCTAATGATCCCCACTAGAATTAAAGGCTTCTACTGCAATTTCTAAACCAGAAAAAGGAAATTAAATACTCTTGAAAACTCTCCATGACTGTATATAGAAGATGTGTGTGCATTTTAGGTGCAGAACAAATAGAAATACAAACTGAATTACTCCTAGCTATGGGGAGTTCTTTAATGTGGCTTACAGTATTTTCCCCATAGCCGAAATGACTGGGCAAGACATCCTGCTGAAAACGTATCTTCTTCTTCTTCTTCTTAGGTTGTGGTTGCTGTTTTTGTCATTTTGAGGTGTCTAGAGCAGTCACTGTGTGATTCATATGAAACAGTCACTTTTTTTTATTCCTGATAATATTTCACAGTGACAAAGTAAAGGATGGGTGGCTTTTTCAATAGACCACTCAAATGCAGTGGCATTAGTAGTGAAATGTTTCAGTACAGTGTCTGCTACACAGTGCTGCTGCTGTCATCAGGACACATTGCATTATCACAACACCAGCTGCCGGACAAACACAACAGCAGCAGCAGCAGCTTTTCATGAGGTAGTTACCTTCATCTCTCCCCAGAGAGCTGTCATTACATACCATTTACCCCTAGTGTGGCTGTTTCAGAAATTAGAGGCATTCCTGCCATTCTGCTAAAAACAAAGATTTTTCTTTGTTATCTTTATAGCCTGATTGCCACCTTCACCTCCATCTCCGCTGGCCAGACAATCCATATGTGTCAGGAATGGTTCATACCAAGGATACAGCACCAGGACTCATAATGGGGGCAGGTAAAAAAAAAAAAAGAGAGTGCACTTTTGTTTTTGGTGTTCATTGATCAAAAAGTGACATTATACTACTACTTTAATTTAATCTATTTTCCATTGCATACTATCTGTCTGTATGAACTAGCTGATTCGCCTCCATCATGTCTGATTATTTCCACTGTGCTTTGAAGGACTAGGCATTGCAGAAAGGAGACCAAAGGGGTGAGGATAAGATGCCAGAACTAATAAGGGACAGGGTTCTTCTCTCTCTCTCTCTCTCCCCCCCCTCTCCCCCCCCCACTGTATTTTGCCTATTATTACTGTATTTTGCATTGCTGCGCCAGGTATCATCTCCTATCTGTGGGGAAAAGCAACTTCAAAGAGAAGGGCAGCAGCAAGCATCTGGTGGAAGAAAAGTGGGCACCACTGTTGCATTGAATGGAATATTGTGTTCCTCTCTTTCCCCAAATGCATTGATCTGGAAGGCTCTGAGCCCAGAAGCAAGGCTCCATGACTCTGTGCAGCTCACCGAACCACTAGGCTTCCTTCTGGATTCCCCACGCTTCTTATTTCCTTCCACTGTTCAGAGTGGTAGCTCTAATGCAGATGGGGGAACCTTAAACGGGCTGAATTCAGCCTTTCTGGTGTCCCACTCCAATTGTCTCTGTTTCTTCCAGTGGTTGTGCCTCTTCCTGTGACAGTGTCATTTGCTGATTTCCCAACTTTTGTATACTTTTTGTCCCCTGTTCTGAAAGGTTAAAATGCCATTCCTAAGGCTTAGGAATCAAAAGTAGGGGCTTCATGCTCAAATATTTGTGATCCCATTTTTTTGTCTTTAACCCCAACTCCCACTAGAATACAGGCTCCAAGTGCTGCTCTCAGACCCTTCGGTAGAAAAATGTCTCAACGTTTCGTGAAATACTGCTAACCAAGTGCTTGCAATTCACAGTGCATTTTTTCTTCACTTACATATGGATCAAAGTGATCTGGTTCAATTTAGTCTCATAAGCTAGCTCTCTGCCCTATGCTTAGAACAGCAAGAATTCGTCTTCCTGCCGTGATACATTTCTTGTGTGTTTGGCTGGGAGTGATCTGAGAAAGGCCACTGGTGCATCAACAGCACTATCAGAGCTTCTAGAATACCACCGTGTGATGTCTTACCTTTGGCACAGAAAGCAGCCCAAAGAGCCATAGAAAGCTTGCACAACCCCACACAGGCCTCAGATGAAAAAGACAGTGTGTAGGGCAGGTGACTGGTGTGCCTTGTGCTGTTTTAGCACTGGTAACTGCTTGCACTGAAGCAGCTAGAGCAGTTTCATGGTGCTTTAAGAATCCAAACCTTGCTACTTCATCTCAGAAATAATAATTGATCTTAGAAATACAGATAAAGGCTGGGAAATTATTCCGGTAGAGATTCTAACTTGGAGCTCTTCCAGACAAGATAAATATATAAGGAAGAGGTGGAATTTGCTGGCATACTTCTCACTTAAAAAAAAAAATTGTGACATTTTGTCAACCACGCAATGCTTTATGCTGTTCCTTCCCCCTCCCTGGCAGTATCGTGAAGTATTTTGTACCTATATGAAAGGCAAGGGGTTCAGTGTGTGTGCATATATGTATATATGCATATGTATTTATGTATATATATGTATGTATACACACACACACACTTGCTTGTTGCATGGGGTGTAATGACGAAAAGCAATGTTCCAATGTTCAGTGTTCCAATCCATTATCCCTTTTCTGTTTTCAGGTTGTATCTGCTTTATTTTCCTTTCTCCATTCCAATGCCTCTTTTATTTTTTCTCTAAAGCTTCAGTGCTAATGTGGCACACTCCAATAATGATACTGTTGTTCTGGTACAGTGTAGACTACCCCACCCACCCACACATACATGACTCAGTTTCCACTGAGATGTACTGTGTTCCAGGGAAACAAAACAATGCAAGGTCAGAAAACAGAGGAGGGGAGGACATCATTGCAAGCTTTCATTCACTTGACTGAAAGAGAAAGGCCTCTGATCTTTTCACATATAGTTGAAGCTTGAAGAACTTGGTGGTGCTGGGGAGAAGAAGGGATGAAGGGGGACCATTGACCCTAACTTTCATAGAATAGAGTGTTTTGGGGAAGGAGAGATATTTTTCCAAATACAGCAGTACTGTTTTTGGAACTTACCACTTTAGCACTGAGATTCTAAAGAGATTTTTTTTAAAAAAAAAGTTAAATTTGCATGGCAGGAAGCATTGGAATGGAATGGCAGAAGGGAGAATCGGTTGCTGCTCACAAAGCTGTATTTTAAGAACGTGACAAAAATATTTTCCTTTTTCAGTGATTATAAGCAGTGCCTGAAAAATATTAGCCTATTCATTTATGTTGGGCCATTGTAACTTACATCACAAGGGAATCCTGTCTGGTCATTCATGAGAAACAAACTTAGAACAAAACGCACTGTCGATTCTTTCTCTGGCCTGTTGGGAGAGACAATACAATTCCTGCTGGATATGGACGTCATGATAAACCACTAATGGTTGGTTTGGTCGCCTCCGCTGCAAACAGAAAGAATTAGCAGTGGGACTCAGCATGCTCATTCGTCTACAATAAACCAGGTTTCCCATGCAACCCTGTCCAAACACCCCTCTTGCCTGAACATACCTGTTCTCATTTTCTTGCTCTTTTCCTCAGTTGACTCTGTTTGCCCTCGGCGATACCGTGTAACTAAATATAATTGACCATGGAGTGTAGTGTCCTGTTCACTGCACATTCCTTAGCATTGAAGTAAGCTAAAAAAGGAGGAACCACTTAAAGGAATATAATAGCTAAAGTATCATCAGCTAAGGTAGATGGAAAACAGCAGCTAAGGGGAATTCTTTATTTTTAAAGGAAGCTATTTTTATGATGGAAGTGTTTCTAGGTGGTTTTTCAAACCCCACTAGCCCTAAAATGGAAATTAACCAATATTCATTAAAGAGGTGCTTAGTATTAATTGCTTGTAAGGCAAAATATATTCCACTGGATGCTGCATGAACTAAAAGGTAAAAAACAAATCCCTGCCAGTGGCTTAGCAATTTAAAAACAAGATATAAGTGGCAGAGAGAATGGGGAGCCCTCTTAAGGCATTAGCTCTGTTCCTTGCATCCCAAGGCTTTTCTTCAGTCATTCTTTTTCCCCTTCTGGCCAAGGAAGGGGGGGGGTGTCAATAGACCCCACCCTCCCAGCTCACTACCTTCCTCTTGTTTGAAGCCTTGTTGGTTAGAGTCTCCTTGCACGATACAGAGATCTGCGTGTGCAAGGTTGTAAATTGTGCAGGGAATCTCTGCAAGAAGAACAGGCTCACTCTTCAGAAGTTACAGAAGGCTGCAAATGTGGGGAAGGCAACAAGGCAGATTGGGCAGCTCTTGCTAGTATGCTCTCACTTTCTTTCACCTGAGTTTTACACACAAGAGAACTCCTGAAAGGGTGTATAATGCCATTATGGGGTACACCATGTCAGATGTTAGGGGGGGAGTAAGGATGTTTTTGAGTACACCCAAATGTTTTTAAAAAATCCCCCACACTTAAATGTAGAAAATTGACATACCAGTGGGGCCTTAATGTGTTAGTTAACTGCCATGCTGAGAAGTTATAATATCGGATTAGGCTTCAAAAATGATGCCAGTCTCAGCTCATAGAGTCGAAAATGTGGCTATTCAGTGTACAATGAAATGGTACACAAAATACAGCATGATTCTTCAAGGATTTCTCCCATCCATACTTCCAAGTCCGGAAAAAAACAAGGAGTCAACCTAGTTCATGCATTCATATTTCTTTCCTGTCTTCAGTGTCAGCTCTCCTCATATGCTTGGTACCATGTATAAATTAACATCTGATTTGAGACCTTCCATGTATTCATAGTTTTATTCATCCAGTTTTATTTGGAACTTATTCCACATATTGATCTTGCTTTCAGTACCCTTGTCTTTTTCCCAGTCTTAGGAGATACAGAGGTCTGTGCAAGTATGAGCATTGATTCAGTGCAACAGTTGGTATAGAATCACTGGGAGATACACAATGAAGACACAAAGTTAGAGACTGGCACCACAAGAAAAAAAAGTATTTTGAAGTATACAGTCCTTGATAATAGAACTCATTATGTGCCTTTATACAATCCATTTTTATATCTGTAGAAGTGGTTTGGGTATCAAATAAGACAACTTGCATCTTAAAATCTAATTTATATTGCTAAGGTGATGCAGGATATCTCTCATGTCTGGAAGGTACATTTTGTGAGCTTCTATATCTCCTCTAGAGAGGAGCAAAAGAAGAAGGAAGGTGTCTAAGATAGATGGAATTACAGTTTCTGTAATTCCATCCAGATGTAGGTAAAAGGGTAAGATAGTATGTTTTTTGGAAGCTCTTGACATACACTGTTGAAAATCAATTTGAGATCTGGCTTTGATTAATAAGAAGTGAGCCTAGGAAAAGTGTTATAACTTAGCCTCTGGGACAGAAAGCAGAACAACAAAAATACTTTTAATTATATTTCAGAAAAGTGGATTTTGACATGTGCAGAAGAAAGTTGGAAAGTAAGGGCTATGGAAGGAAGAGCTAAGAGAGTGGTAATTTAAAAAAAATTACATCAAAATCACAGTTGTGAAGCATTGTAATAACAATTTTGAAAAATAGCAAAAAGCCAAACTGGCTGTACAGGGATGTTTGATTGTTAAGTAACAGCTGGGAAGTTACGTGATACTGGAAATTACCAAGGACAAAGATACTGTGCCAATTTACAGTGAAATCAGAAACAAAGTCAGCGAATGAGCTGCAGTTAGTTCAAACTCCTAGAAACAGCAAAAAGCGATGTTAGAAATAGAACGAATCTAAGAGCTACAGGAGGGCCACTGTTCATTTTAGAAGACGAGATACAGAGATGTAGTAAAACCAAGAAGTGCTTGAATCCAAGTTTCACAAAGAAATTTAATTCTGGCATGATATGCATCTGCCCTGATCCATACATGAATGAGGATAAACAAAAGGCTGTCCACAAATACTGGGTTAATCAAAATTAATTCAGATTAATATAACCCATTAAAGGCATGCCTGAAGAGTGAGGAGCAGTGAGCTGTTCCAATTTCCTTGCTGTCTTATCCTGATTGGGGGAAACCTGTGTCACTCTAGAACACTAGAGAGAACTATTTTAATCCCTTTTCTTAGTAGAGCTGTCCATTCATTTCAAATGGAACATAGAACTGAACAGATTGGGGCCCAGTCAACTCAATATTCATTTATTCCAAAATAAATGCATGAAGTACAAAACTGATGTGAATAATCATTTCTTTAAAAAAAAAATACATTTACACTTGTTTGTTCCTCATCCATACCATTCAGGTGTGGGGTCTCACCTTTCTCTGATAGTGGCAATCTCAACTGAATCAATTTTGGTGTGACTACCATTTCCACATTAGAATGCCTGTGATTGCTGAAAATGTGGGATGAATGTACATGCCGTATTCCCAGAGAACTGAGGCAGGGCTTACTAGATTCCATGACTGATTCTGACATCTCTCCCCTTTCCATATTGTGAGCTCAGTGGTAGAGTATGAGTATATTTGAAAAGTGCAGATTTCGTCCTTGGCATCTCAGTTTAAAAAGGAGCAGATCGCAGGTGAGGGACAAAACTTTCATTCACATGACGTGCCAGAGAGCTGCCGTAGATCAGTCAACAGTACAGAGTAGAATATCTATTGAGCCTGGTATAAGCAATGCTGAGTTGATGCATGTACCAAGTATGGAAAGTTTAGGACTTGAGATTATGAGGTGGCTCTGTATTAGAGACATAAATCCTCAACTATTTCATCCTCACACGTGACGACAAATGCTGACATAATGAAAATGAATATTCCTTCACAGTATTTTCCCTGTGTATGAATGTCCCAAAGTGATGAAGTACAAATGTTTTGTATCAAAACACACATTTTGGGAGGCAGGAAACCTGTTTTCTAAACAGAAAACAGCATTTTTTTCCCCACAGAAAATATGTTTTTCTAAGCAGAATAATTCCTCTGAAATTCTTTGGGATGTTTAAATAGTGGGAGAAAATTGTGCAAGATTCTCCTTAGTTTGATAAGGTTTCCTGATGGTCAGGAAACATTCTTCATTGGCAATGAATATATCCATACTCTACATACAAAAGCAAAGTACAAAAACTGTTGCTATTTCAGATTTTGGTAGTGCTATAGGACTTCTTAAAACAACTTAACATTCTTTAGGGCTTCAGCAGATCTTAATCTAATTTTGAGTGTGAGGCAGCTTCTATTAATCTGTTGCACTAGTTGTAGTAGATAAACCGCTAACTTTGACTGGAGTGGTGTGAGAAATCTCTTAAAATCAAAGGGACATACTCCTATTTTTAAGAGACATACATATTGAGGAGGAGAAACAGTTGATTTGGTTAAATCTAGATGACTCAAGATATGACTACTTGACCCATCATTGTTGTTGTTGTTATTGCTATTGGTCACCTGGAGTACATGAACAGCCCTTTGCGTGGTAAACAGTTTCTGTGTAGTACTGAAAACAGTACTTAGCCATCATTGGAGGTAGATGAGGATGGTTACAGAACTGATTGCAAATAACCATATATGTAGGCCTTGTGACCCCTGCTTTTTGATCTATTTTCTCAGGAAATCTGGGTGCCCAGCTGGTTGAATATAAGGAAGAAATGTATATAACATCTGACTGTGGCAAAACCTGGAGACAGGTAAAGAAACAGAGATGCAAATTTGTACAGCAATCCAACACAATTGGTTCATGTCTTTATATGAATTAAGAAATATTCCTTTTATTACCACTGGACTCTCACAACTCCATAAACAAAAGTCTTGGTCCAGCTAAGGAAATATACAGTCAGCCCTCCACATTCATTAGGGTTGGAGCTCAGGACCCACACAAAAGTGAGGAAAAAAATTACAAATACCAAAATATATGTATATGGGAAAAGTCCTGAGACATGGTGAGGAGAACAGACACCTAGGGTCCAAACCAGGTCAGGGAAATGAAAGTGAAAGAGGGTGGGTTGGCATGATGGCCCCATACTTCCTCTTGCTCGCGCATCTCCTTCCTTGGGTGTGTGTGGGGGGGTGCGCATTGAGACAGGGCTTGTAGTGCTGAGAAATTGGGTTGTGAACAATCTTTCTGGCCAAGCAGAGGCTGGTAGATGAGGAGGAGGAAGACCAAAGGTGGGTATTTAGAGGGCTACACAGCCTGATTAGAACTACCAAGAGGGAAAGCTCCCCTGGAAAATAAACACCTGAGCAGGGGGGGGAACAGTGGTTGGAGAAACAAATAATCAAATCCATAAAAGTCAAACCCACAAATGTGGAGGGCCAACTATATATATTAAGAAGAAGAGTTCTGTACATACCCTCCAAGCTGGAATGATTGGTGCTCTTATAAACAGGCGCTGCACATGTGGGTCTTCCTAGCCCTGTACATGACTATGCTGATGTATAGTCATAGTCCTTGTCAGATCACTGATGACAGGCTCAGTCATTTCTTCAGTGGAAAGCTTGAATTATTGAATATTGACAATGATTGTACCTCTGCAGTGTGCACAAAACAGTCTGCTTTTGCACACACATGCAGTTGGATTCAGGACAAAATGTTTATCACCAGCCACTAATACCTGGACACTTCTTTGGAGCCAAGATAGGTTTTTTAAAACTAAGATTCTCTGAAGATGCCAGCCACAGATGCAGGCGAAACATCAGGAGAAAATGCTAATAGAACACGGCCTCAAAGCCCGGAAAACCCACAACAACTTTTTTTAAAACTGTTTGTTCAATTTTTTTCAAGTGCAACAGGAGTAGAGGCAATCCTTGGGAAGGCACGTGTAATCCATGAGCCATGTGCCCACTCTTAATCCTTTATAATTTGCCATTCACCTTCCCCACTCCATGAAAACTCCATTTGCTAAAATTGCTGAGAATCCTCTTGCTGCCAAGTGAGCAGATAGCTGTCTTTATCCACCAATTCGCAATAAACATCACCATCTACCCTGTTGACCAGAGATGCTGGATTTGGCTTTATCTTTGGTTCGTTGTTCTCTTTACTTCCCACATTGAATATGTTGTGAAAGCATGCTGCTTCTCCTTCTACAACAGTGCAAAAATCTGTCCATTTGCCTCTGTTCCTTTAAGTACATTGTGATACATGTTCCAGTTATCTACTGCTCTGGTTCTTGCAGTGTTTTCTTCACTGGTTTTCCTCTTTCACATATCAGTGTTCTGACCTCTGTCAAAAACACCTCTGCCAAAATCAGCAATTCCCTTTGCTGTCCAGCCCTTGAAATGAAAAGACCACATGACAGGACTTGGAATGAACCATGGGCAATTTTATTATTTATTGCCCATTTAAACTTGACCTTGACCTTGGACATGCCACTGAACTTGCACTTGACCTCTCGGGGGCTGCATGATATCAAGATACCTGGTCCTGAGGGCAAACCTCTGATCTTGGGTTGCCACCTCGGTGACCCCCTCTGGAAGTTGAGCCCCATGCAAAGCCCACCAGCTGCCACTGAGCCCTGAAGTGAGGGCATAAATATGTCGGCCTGCCCCAAGAATGCCCTCCTTCTTCTCCCCTCTCCCGTTGCCTGATGACCGGGAGAGACTGAGCTCCAGAGGCGTATCCTACACCACCTTGTGCCAAAGGTATACACCAATGCCTTAATGCTTCTCCTTCACCTGCCGGGAGGCCTATTTACTCCTGTTTAAGAGACACCCTGAAAGCCAATTGTCCCTTCTTGCAGTGTAGGGCAGATGAACCCTCCCCCAGCAGCCAGCACAACCGTGGTTGTGCTGGTAATGTGGTCCTTCCCCGAAGGGGGGACAGCAAAGCCGCCCCCCCCCAAGCCGCTTGGATTGCGGGTGGGGGGAAAACTTATTTTTATTCAGACCACTGATTCTCTTTGAATGACTTTCCATCCTGTTTCATATGAAAGACAAACTCTTGGGCCTTGCTTTGAAAGTTCTTCACAGCCTGGACCCATCTCATGTTTCTCCTTCTGTTTTTCAAGATGTCCCTGCTTGTGACATTCATTGCTCTGACTCAGTGATAGTTGCTCTTTTAACAGAAGTCTTCCGGTTCATTATTCCTGTACCATAAAAAGGGAATCCAGTATCACTTTTGAAGCTATCCTATTTATTCTAGCATGAGCATTTGTGGCTCTCAATTCACTTCTTTGGATGCACAATCCACTTTTTCTGTGCATCTGAAGAAGTGATAGATATCCACTAAAGCTCATGCTAGAATAAACGAGTTCATCTCAAAGGAACTATTGGATTTTTTTTAGTGCCTTTTATGCTGAAACAGACTAGTTCCAGTGTTTGGGGAGAGTTTAAACATTAGTCATCGGAGAACTTGACTGTGGAATTCTGATCCTCCTAAATCAGTTCGCCCTTTTAATGCCAAATCAAATCAAATTTAAATCAAATTTCACTGCACTGTGGGACTTTACATTAGATACATCACATGCAGTACAATCAAGATAACCTTTTTGTTAGTACATTGTTCCTGCATTTATTGTTGTTTTATTGGGATTTCCCTTGGCTTCTAGGTTTTTGAAGAGGAGCATCACATCTTGTATCTGGATCATGGTGGAGTGATCGTGGCCATAAAAGACACCTCTATTCCACTGAAAATACTCAAGTAATTTTACAGTAATCTTTTATACACTTACCGCATATTCAGGACTAAGAATGTTCTGTTGATTGAAATGAGCTTTTCCCTCCAAGAGAGTCATCTTACTGATCTCACCTTTAGAGAGCCATGTTACTATTCTAACATTTGCTCAGCAATCATCATTTGGTTGTAATAACACACAGCACAGAATCATCTGGAAATCAGAATGGAGAATAGGAAATGATGTGAACATCTGAGTGTACAAAAGTGCACCTTTTCCTTGGGCCTAGTTTCTTTAAGTTCGATACGTACAGAGAAAGGATATGGCATAAGGCTTTAGCCATATGAAATCTTTATTTCCAAGACATGAGCACTACTCAGATGATATTTGCACCTTTTGCTGGATTCCTAGCGGCACATACAGAGTTTGCACACTGACTGGACATATGAGCAGAGGGACTTTGGCCATTTCTGCACAACGGGGCTGTGCGGCTTCTGGGACAGGATGGCAGCAGCCAGCAAGATGTTGTCGCTGGCCTGCTGCCATCCTGTCCTCAAGTGTCGCACTCCCATCCGTGCAGAAGCCGTGGAAGTGCAGTGACATTACTTCCTTCCGTAGCACAGCAATGGAAAGTGCCTGCTGTGCTACAGAAGGAAGAGGCAGTGCCATCGTGCTCCCTTCTGCATGGAGCAAGTGGGTGCGGAGGGGAGAATTGCTGATGCACTCGTTTCCGGACCTGGGATTGCAGCATGATGAGGCGGAAGAGTGTCATTGTGTAGAAAGGGCCTCTGTCAAGGATCTTGGGAACTGAATGTGTCGGTCACTTGAAGGGAGTGGAAGACCATCGTGATCCAACTTTCTTTGTATATACATTTGCTATAGTTGGGATGTTCATCCGAGTAGTGCTTCCAAGAATAGGAACTAAAATGCTAAGAAGTTAAAGAAGCTAATAATTTTGTGCAGTGTTTATTTTGTTACTAGTATGTTTTCTTTGAGTCATCTTAATTCAAAAAGAAACTTGTTATTTATATATAGACAGCTTACTATATTTAAAAAAAAATCACAAAGTGTGTTACAATATAAGATTATGAAACCATAGCTGTTAAACTACATTATTATGGTAATAATACAAAACATTATTATGTTTAGTTTTTTTTAAACAAAATCCAGAAGATTCCTTTCCAATGTAAAAGCCACTTTAGACAGCTTTGATGTCCATGCAGGTTTCAGGGTGAACTACCAACATTCAAAAATGATATGTCTCAATCAATACCCCAGTGTAACAGCAGGCTGAATAGCAAAGAACAAATTTACAACTAAAATCTTTGTGATTCACATACTTAAATATCACAGTAACTAAAGACTTAAGCAACTTATCCCTAGAAAATGCAATCAAACCACAAACTGGATGAGATTTAAAATTAAAACTTGGAAATCCTTAAAATTGTCACTGTTATGTAAAATTTCCCTTGTGAAAATGATCTTGATCTTAATCCTCCATTATTTTTCCTCTTTCATTCTATACCTTTTATCCCCACCAAAACCAAATTTAAAATCTGGCCAAAAAATAACAATTTTTGTCTTCAACAACAAAAACTCTAGATTTAGACAGTTGGTTAGGCATAGTCTGTCTAGGCAAGAGGGTTTAGCAACCTCAGATATCGAACGATACTTTGATGCATCCCAATTAAAGCAGGTAGTGTAGATTATTTCCCAAGATTCATCGAACAAACAGGTAACTCTAGAAATCCAAGATCACCTGTCAAAAGACCTTGGTATCTTTTTCACTAAAGCCATCAGATGAATACTGAACCAAGTCAAAATCCCTGGGTGAAATCATCACTGAAAATCTGGAACAAATGGAAATCAGTACTTGCTCCAGACCCCTCTCCTATCCAGCCATTTTTTCTCTGTTCTTTATCCTACAATACAGATAATCCATTTTTTTTAATAAATGGAAAGACCACAGTCTTCACACACTCCAAGATCTATTAAAGCAGACACTTCTAAAAAGCCAGAATTGGTCACAGAGATTGCATTATAGAAGGTTAGTTGGCCTCACTTACACCAAATATCATCCTTTATATCCAAACTTGTGTCATTAGGGGAAACCCGTAGATCATTAACAGTCTTTGAAAAAAATGTGTTATCAATCCAGCAATATACAAAAGGGCAGGCCTCTGTGATTTATGAATATTTAATTCAGCAAAAGTATGGCAGAGGGCAAGTCTCCAGAACTGACTGGGAGCTGGAATTAAACTAGAAAATAAGAGAGAATGAATGATACCATTTATGGGCTCCTGCTCTTTTCAAATCTAGTTGGCCCTAATTAAGGAGAGTACTCTTAAGATTGTACACATATGGTATCTAACCCAATTAAACTAGCTAAATGGGTCAAAAATGTCATTCCTAAATGTTGGAGAGGATGCAGTGCTAAGGGTACATTTACTCACCTGTAAGAACTTGAAACACAAAATATCAATTGGTTTTTTTTAAAATTGTGGCTGCTTGTGTGGAAATAGCAAAAAACCAGAAAATGGGAGATGCTCTTGAAGAAACATGGTGGAAAAGAGTATGGGAGTACTTCTTAATGGAAAAATTATTGGATAACGTTCATTTCTACAAGGGTCAAATAAGGAGAGATGGCTTCATTGAACTTTGGTTTCCATTTATTGAATACATCAACACAAAAGCACATCTTTTGCAAGCTCCTGAGAATCTTTGAGACAAGTCTTTTAGATGCAGATGTCTCCAATAATGGAATTTCTAACTACTCTTCCAGATATGAATCCTCTAAACAAAAGAAAGAAGAAGATTGGTTAACTCTATGACTTAATTTGAACTACCTGCACAGAGTAACCTGTTTAATTTCTAGTGCATGAATTTTGAATGTTTTATCCTTTTGGAAAAACCTTTGTTTACTTGTTTGATTGTTGAGGAAGTTGTACAACATTACATACAATAAAAATAAGTTTTAAAAAGGAAAACAAAATAAATACAACATTATCATCCTATGGTAAGTTTTACTTGTAAATGGCAAAGCTCATATCTGTATGCTTTTCCTGTAGGAAGCTTAGCATTGATTCAGTGCACATTCCTGTTACACTGTGCGGGACCTGCTGTTCTGTAGAGAATAAGAACATCCATTGGATTTCAAAACTGCAGTTTGAGGAACTGATATAGCTGTCTTGGAGAGATATAATGGTGGCAAGAGAAAAGCTGTTTAGGATAACAACTTTAGTAAACATTCACACAGGAAGAACTGTAGATGTTGTCTTCTCCATACATTGCTGTCTTCTCCATACATTATTGTTAGGGGATAGATTTGCAACATGTGCAGCTCAGCAACTTTGCTCTTTGTAAGTCCTTTCACTAATTAAGTTATTATTACTAATGATGATGACTGTGTTGATAATAATAGTTAAAACCTATTCTATACAAATCAGGTCTGTAATAAACAGAAAACAATATTACTTTTTTTTTTAACAGATTCAGTGTGGATGAAGGCCAAACATGGAATACTCATAATTTCACTAGCACCTCAGTTTTTGTGGATGGCCTGCTCAGTGAACCTGGTGATGAGACTTTAGTCATGACGTAAGGAACATTTAATGCATTAGCACCCACGCTAGTGGGGAAGAACTAAACTGTTGTCAAGAGCAACTGTACCTTTAACAAAAATGCCAGGGATGGAAAAACTGTAAGCTTGGGAGCTGATCCTAAAATAGACATTGTTGACAATTAATTGGGTGACCAGACAGTTAATTGGGCAACCAGATATGGTATAATTGTGTAAAGGCTTCAGAACTCAGTGGGGAAAACAGCATAGGATACCCAGTTTACATCCATCACATCAAAACCAGCCATGCGTGAGACAGGTTGTGATTCATGAGAAGTCTGAGGCTCCCTTGGAGACAGAGAAGGCTGAAGAAGATTGTAGGGAAACATGGGGAAAGCAAAGCTGCTGATCGCTAGCTGCACTCCAGGGTTTATGTCTACTTTCTTCTTTAATGCCAAGTTGTCTCTAGAGCCTGGGTCTGGGGGAGGGGAGGAACACTGAGCTGTTAATATATGAAAGTTTGCACAAGACAGCATGAATACTGTAGTGTTTGAACCTCACACCTAAAAGGAACTTATATTGCTTTGTGTCATTCTCTTGCATTTGTTCCTTGATCTTTAACTGGAACCTCATTCAGAAGCTTTTGAACTTTCTCTTTAGAGTCTTTGGACACATAAGTTACCGTTCTGACTGGGAGCTTGTGAAAGTAGACTTCCGTCCATTTTTCCCACGTGAATGTACTGATGAAGACTATGAACCGTGGGACTTGACAAATATACAGGTATGATGTCATATCATATTTTCTGTCAGTGGACCATATCACAAGTAATGCTAAAGCAAAGTTTAGCGTTACATGCACAAAGCATAATGGGTCTCAAATCATATACTTCCTTTTTGCGTTCTGTGTCTTTTGTGTACAATTACAGTTTAGAAGAAATTGGAGTGTCTTGTTTCTTCAGATTATGGAAAATAGTTTTCATAAACCGTAGTTAGCTGTAGAAGTATAATATCAAACTACAGCTTGATCCTCATATAATCGTATCTGTTATCTTAAATATCATGTGTATAAAACACAGGTTTCCATACATGAGTGGTACACTTTTGTTATGAATGGGAGTAGGACACATCTGATTACCTTTCCAGTGCTTACAGTTACATTGTAAACCATGGTTTAGCATTACAGCTGAATCAGACTGGTGTAATAGATTGTATTCTTTCTAAATTTATGTCCTTTCTATTTCAGGAAATTCAGATTCAGAGCAGGCTTTTAAAGAGTTACCAGTCTTGATCAACCCAATGTTACCAGCCTTGATCAACCCTAGCATCAACCCAATGTTACAGATATTAAGTGTTGCACAGTAGTATCATATCATGTGTCGCATTGTAGCTTATCAATTTGTGTCATACAGAACAATAGTCCCCTGTTAGCTCATGCGAGATAACCAGTATTGTTAAAGCCCACACAGTGCAGGATAATCCCATGTATATTTTCTCAGAACTAAGTTGCAGTGAAAAGTCCTTTGCTGAGTTAAAGAGTTAAGGAGGCTTTAGCTCATGAAATCTTCTGCTACATTAAATTTATTCATTGACTTTTGAAATTTAGTTTTGAGAAAATATACATGGAATTATACTGCATTGTGTGGGCTTTAACAATACTGGCGATCTCGCGTGAGCTAACAGCTGAATATTGTTCTGCATGATATGAAACTGTAGGATACAATATGATATAGGATATAATATTAGTGCGTAACACATAACATCTGTAACATTTGACTGATACTAATCAAGGTTGATATCTCCTTAAAAGCGTGCTCTAAATCTGAATTTCCTGGTTCCCAGTCCAGTGACTTTTGGTTTTGGGGAAAAAAAGCAAGCAAACATAAAACATATGCTTCCTAGGCATAAAACAGTGCATGAAGTGAGGGAATAAATCTGATGAAATCACTTGTCTGTAGAGGCCACAAGGGGCCTTTTCGAGTACAAAAAAATATAGGAACTGGGGAAGGCATGTGATGGGGGGGAGGAGACACTGCATTTAGGAGGGTCTTTGCTGATTCTCACCTAGCTATGTTTTACCATGCAAAATGCTACTTATTTGCATGGTTAGGAACACCTGCTTTTCAGTCTTGTTATTTTTAACTGCCATCATGTATGCTTTTAAAAAAACCTTTCCCATTATTGTATGCATTTTGTCAAGTCTTTTAGGAAATGGCAATATACAACTGTTCTCATTTTTCATTTCATGACCATAACAGTTTTCTGTTCCAAATGATAAGATGTTGGATTAAGATTTTTTTTAAGTAATGCATATTATATTTCTTAGTCTACAAAGCCAAGCACAAGATTCTATACTTCTTTGTAATTTTATACTAAAATTAGGGATAATGAAAGACATCATACCTAATGGCTAGCCATTCTGTGTTAATCAGCTAATGCACATTGCATTTGAACTGCTTTTCAGAGAAGGTTTCTGCCGGTGGAGTGGGGGGGGGCGGGGAGGGGGGGCTACGGTGAGAGGGGTGTGGCTAGGCCACATGGGGCATGGCCAGGGCACGTGGGGGCGTGACTATGGGCCGGGATGCCACAAAAACATTGCTGCCCGGGGCGAACAGCCCCCCGCTCCCCCCTGTCCCTATGCAACTGGTTTCTGCCGAATTCTGAAAACTGTTCCAATCTGAAGCCTTTAATTACAAGTGTGAAAAGTTGATTTCAGTGTGGCACCCAGGTCTGGTAGTTACAAGAGTTAACATTTTGATATTCAGGGTGATCGCTGCATCATGGGTCAGCAGAGAAGTTTTCGTAAGAGGAAGAGTTCATCATGGTGTATTAAAGGAAGAAGCTTTATGTCGGCACTCACTTCCAAAGTCTGTGAGTGTAGACCTTCTGACTTCTTATGGTGAGCCTTTTTTATAGGTCTTTGCAGTGGTTTAAGTCTGGATATTCTGCGTGAGTCTCATGATTTATTTGATTCATAGAAGTCTAGGATAGTTAAAAGTCAACCCCCTATCCTCTCCAAAAAAATCTCCATGTGGTTACAACAATAATTGCAAGTATATTTCTGTTTGTATTTGGACGAGTTGCATCCTGAATCCGCTTTCCATGGGTGGAAGGAATGCAGCCACTTAATATGCCCATACCACGCCACCACCCAGTTCACTCCATTCACGAGAAGGCACTGATTCTCCATAAGATTTTCAGGGACTTACAGGGGATGCAGTAGGGATAAGGGGGCAAGAAGGTCTGCATCTCACTAACACATCTAAATCTGGATCCAACCCACTAAAAACAATATTTCTGAACAAACATTTCTGACCAAATAATTTTGACTATTCTTGAAATCTATGCTTCTGAATAAAAATAGGGTGGTTTTGCGGTGCTTTGAAAAAGAACATTATTTCTCTCTTTTTTCTATGTGCAAGTAGTTATCCATTTCTTCATTTTTATTTATTGAATAAATCATCATCATTTATCTCTCAGTTCCCAAATGTTCTCAGAACATATTACAAACATATTTTGAAAAAAAAGATAGAAAATGTGAGGGGAAAAGCTCAAGATATAAAGAATTATAGTACACAAATATCAATTATGGGAATATTTTGAGAGTATGAAAGTATCTTCACAACCTTTTGAGTCCAACTCTGCTCTCCTTTTCTGTTGAATTAAACTGGAGATTTAAGTCAACAATAAGCTCATCAAATAAAATATATAGTCCAAATCACCTAGGAGATATTGGAGTTTTGTGGGTGAAACAGAATCATGGATTGCATTTATAATATGCTGATGGCGGACATCAACCAGTTCCTGGGTTCTCTGTGCACTGGGCTATATGGGGACATATAGTTCAGGCAGCACATATATTTAGTCCACCTGCAGGCATGGGGAACATATAATGCTGCAAAACTGTATTAGAACTGTTTTACTGGAGAAAGCCATGGAGTCATGCTAGCCTGTGACGCTGCAGGAACAGGGATCTGATCTTCCATGATGGAGATTCTGCTGCCCAGACTCTATCATAAAACCTTTTTCTGGGTGGAACAGTGAAGGGGCATCCTATGGCGGTGGGAAAAGCTGCTCCACAGTCCTTCCTAGAGATTTTGTGCTTACAAACCTGCATCCTTGGGGGATGACAGGAGATTCCAAGTGACAGGCATTATGTCTGCATTGGGACCTCCTATGTCCACTGATGGAACTTAGGTTGCAGGACCTAGGAGCCTCCTACCATGGTAGGTTATTGGAGAGAAGTGAGACTCATGCACTAGGATGACAAGTCTTTGCTCTCCAGACTGCATGCAGTGTCAATCGCTCATACACAGTGTTAATGTAAGAGTCAGTTTTTCATCTTTGCAACCACTGAAACTCCTAGAAAAGACATGTCTGTGGAATAATTCATTTTTGCTATTCTGTAGTGATTATGGGTTTGAGCGTTCAGCAGTACCAAAATCTGACTCCAGTGCATGCTTTGCTGACTTCTGGTTTAATCCTGGATCACCTCCTGAAGACTGCATCCTAGGACAGGCCTACAGAAGCAGCACAGGGTAAGTACCTGGGTAGTATTTTTCTGTGAAAAATAGCCCTGTATCTTTCATTATTTTATTAATTGCCTTTCTAAACAAGTATTCAGGGATTAATAATTGTTCCCATCCCTGATCAAAAGGGCATTTTGTTACTTAGAATGCATTTAGTGTCCATAGTATTTTGTGGTTCATGTCACCTGCAGGAGTTATGTCATAATCCTATATGGGACAATGTAATCTTCCAAACAGCCTAATACCAAGGAGCTTATTACACAATAATGGTGCAATTGGATTGTATTAGTCTCATCTTTGCTTAAAACTTATGGTTTCCGCAATGCTATATCATACTGTACTGCTGTTGGGTCATTTGGAAATCAGTTCTTTTCCCACTTGAGACAATCTGTTAATGACCTTCCCATCCTACTATGGTTAGTAACCACTGTGGGTGCAAATGTCCAGTTCTGTTTTGTTGCAGTATTGAAAGCACAGTGAGCACAGTGAGGGTGTGCTTTCGTTGTTCATCCCTTTGGAGCTCCGTGAAGCAGGGGACCTCCAGATTACTTCTGGTGGTTGGGCTGTGGTGACTTTAGGTTTCTCAGGAGCTCCCAAGAAAGTCATAGTGTGTTCGTTCTCTATTCTCTGGCATGTTTTCAAAATTATTATTAAATTATGTTTTTAATTAAGTGGAGTAGCACAGTAGCACAGTTCTGATGTAATCTGATTGAGGAGTAATGCTCAGAGAAACCATGAGGTTCAAGGAAAGTTTAAAGAATAAAGAGTTATTCTTTAATAAAAGGGAAAAAAATTAAAGAGCAATATACAAAAGTAGAACCAGGCAAGTGTTTGTTCACGGGAAAAAACATAGGGAAAATGGTGGAACTCATGGAGGTGCGTGTTCATCTTCCTAATGGAGTGAGAGTGGTTCCATAATCACATCATTATGTAATTGCACAATTGTGTAATTGTACAATTATAGCTTCCCATTTTGTTTTGTTTTTTAAGCAAGAACCATGTCGCAGGAGGCAGAGCAAATAGGGTGGTAAAACTGATACTGTGTGTGAATTAAAGCCATTGAAACACAAATGCAACGATGATGTGAAAGAATGCATTGGCATTCTACTAGTGCCTAGTGAACCCCTTTTAACTGGGGAACCACATGTCACTGATCAGTACTCTAGCTGAAGCATGCTTTGCTGCATGAAGTTTCTGAACACTGAAGACTTTTTCAGAGTCACGACTCCACAATAGCATAATTTTGAAACCATACGGTATCCTTTTATCACATATGCTTCAAAACTGGGTTTGGACCATGAACCTCAATCAAAATATGTCTTGTTTGGGACTCTTTAACATGGCTAAGCTCAAGTGGACTGGCTTGTAAGTATGCAAGTGTAGTTGATGGCAGTGCCTGATTATGATACTGAAAATTAGTAATAATAAAAAAGCAGCTCCACATAGAACACATTACAACTGTATGTAACAAAGGGACACAACGTTACCGTGGCTGAATGTGCAGCTGCCTTTTTCAATAGAATTGATGAGGACTGACAGTGGAGTTTATGGCTTTATTGTGGATGGGCAGATAGTGGAGTGAGTGGGAATTTATAATGCATTTATTTTTAGTGATTATACATTTAAATCTTTTCAAAAGATTAGGGGTGTTGTGTTCATGAGACCATGTTAGCATTTGTATCCATGCAACAGACTGCAAAATACAGCAAGGGGCTTGCGTCTAAAAGGCTTCTAAGCTCTGGAGAATACCCCACAAACCACATTCCGCTTTTTGGCCAGTGGCAGAGTGGTATCTTTTGAAGTCAGGCCCTCGTAGTCCTACAGTGACAACTTAAAGGGACTGTGAAAGGGCAGGCAGCTGTGTTGATCCATATATGTATCAAAAACATTTCTAGCAATTTTCGTCTCCACTAGGAGTATGTATAACCAAAATTTGGATTACAGTAGAAGCAGCTCTAGGAACCAACACGGTCTGGTGGTCTGAGCGTTGGACTAAACTCTGGAGACCAGAGTTGAAATTCCCACTCAGCCATGGAAACCTGCTGGGGGATCTTGGGCAGGTTATATGCACTTAGCCTCAGAAGCAAAAGGCAAACCTCCTCTGAACAAATTTTGCCAAGAAAACCCTATAATAGGTTTGCCTTAGGGTTGCCACAATTGGAAATGATTTGAAGGCACACAACAACATCTCCAGGACTATACCTATGGGTGTGTGTGTATGAAGTGGTTGTGCTGCAGTAAGAATTCTGCCCCCTCAAATGAAAGTTTTCTTCAGTCCTCAAATTCCTAACATCAGAAAAATGAGAGTAAGATATGGCAAATGGTTTACACCTAGAACTCTTAACAGTATTTGCATTTCCTGGTTAATTTTCCCTGCTCCCTTTCTTTGGATGCCAAAACTGTATCTCTAAAAACTTGTCTGCTGAAGTTTTATGCAACTTGAGTGCTAGAAATTTAGGGAGTGAAGGAATTTACATGGGGAGGGCAGAATTCTCATTTGGAAGAGTGCAGTATCCCCATCCACCACCTTCCATAGCTATACCCTTGGATAACCATAACTGCATTATTGGTGGAAAAATCAATTTCTGCTCCAACTACATTGAGGTTCCAAGCTAAACTGAGACAGAAAAAAAAGAGTGTTAGATAATGTCATAGGTCCTGACAATAAAAGGGATGTGAGACCTCAGTCCTGCCATCCCTAGCTCCACTATACCAGTGATTTTGGCCTTCTCAGACATCTTTAGGTGATTCTGTCAGGGTGACCAGAACAGCAGAGAGGACTCATTCTTTGTCAACAAAAAGGCAGCTCTTTTTTTGTTGCTCTTTCCTGCCTTTGACATTCAAAGATGCACCATCTCTCAAGATTCCACTGAGCCACCTTGACTAATAGCCGTTCACAGATCTCCGGGAACTGGTCTGGCCCTCTTTTAAAGTTTTCTAAACCAACAGATATCAGCACATCTTGCGGCACCACACTTATCCTTATTATCACTGTCATTCTGTTCTTAGGATTGTCTTTGACTTGATTCCCCACCTGCAAATCTGCAAAACTTAGAAAGGTGTGATGAGAAGTGTTGTATGCCTCCCCGAGGCACCCATCCCCTCTGAGTTGGGACATGCATTCTGTTTCAGTGGCTAACTGCTTAACTCCTAACTTTGATATCTGTTTCCTATCTAAACATTTAGATGATATGCAATTTCTCTCACTTTCTCTGTTTACTTTGTCTTATAGATATCGCAAAGTTATATCTAATGTGTGTGAGGGTGGTGTGGACTTACAGCAAAATATATCTCAGCACCTGTGCCCATTGACTGCTCCCAAAGGACTTCAGATAAGCATTAAAGGAGAAAGCCTGGCTGTTAAACCTGGAGAAGATGTCACCTTTATTGTTAAGCAAGATCAGGTAATTGATATTTCCCATCTGCTTGGTGAAGGAATAGGAATTAATATAATGTAAGAAAAGTGTGTGTTCTCTATCTGGGTTAGAAATGGACACCTTAACCCAGATGTTTTCTCTCCCTCTGTTAATACATTTGACAAGAAGAAAGAAAAAGAAATCCTTTGCCACAAGGCAGAGAGTAGTGTCTTCTGGTGGCTCATTCTCAAGCTAGATCTGACATCTCAGTGGAATTAAAGACAGTGTAGATGGCAAAATATCAGAGGAAGAGATGCTGGAAGACTAGGTTGGATTTATCAAAGTTCAGTTAGAATAAGTCTAGATTGGAGACTGTTTAATCAAAACTGTGGATGTCAGTTACATTTGAGTATTCCACAACTGTATAATATAATATATAAAACTGTACCTCTAGGGGTACCACAAAGAGAGGAGAGTAGGCTTGTTCTCTGCTGCTTCAGAGGGGAGAACTAGGTCTCATGATTTTAAGTGATGGGAGGGTAAACTGTACATTAGAAGGAACTGCTTGATAGTGAGAGCAGTTCAGCAGTGGAGTCAATTGCCTAGAAAGGTAGTAAGGTCTCCTTCTCTGCATGTCTTGAAAAAGAGGCTGGATAGCTACCTGCTGGGGATGCCCTTAGAGATCCTGCACTGAGCAGTGTGTTTGACCTAATGGCCCACAGGGACCATTCCAACTGTATAATTCTATGTTAACATCTATCTCTCTTTTTAGTAGTTCAGGTGGAATGGGAAAGAGATTTTCATGTAACCTATTTTAAGGAGTGATTAGATCATTACATTTTTTATCTAAACTGTCAAATAATATTTTGCTAGATGGGTCTCTGTAATGATCCTCTTTGTAACCATGAGTTTTTTATTGGCCCAGTTAAAGGCTGGTATTAGATGTTACCATTTAGCTGTTTCATACAGGATGCTAGAATTTGGAACAATGGATGGGTTGCAAGATACTCCTTCTTGCCACTGAAGTGTGGCCGAATCGGGATGCATCTTTCACTATCCAGTATTTTAGGCCCTGGGTTAAACTGGAAACAGTTCCCATTTTTCTTGAATTTCTGGGAGAACAGTTAGGGGAAGAAAGTCCAAATCAGTCTGAGATAATCTTACCTCAATTTTCTGTTTCGATTATTCAACATAAACTCATAATGCTTTTTATTACCAGTCCAACAGAAATAGGGAGAGAAAAAACGATTCCTCTTCCGAGCGCTCAGATGTTGAGACAATCAGGTAGAAGAAGTTCGGAGTTCAAATCAAAGAAAAACTTCATCAAATTTCAAAAACATTCATAATTACACACCAACAGACACTTTGATAAATTAAATGCTGAATAGGCAAAGAATGGATTTGGCACTATCATCTTAATTAGTAATATTTCCTCTCACGTTTGAGTCAGTTTAAAAGTCCACTAAATGTCTATGTATTAGTGGAAATAATGGAAGTAATCTTCAGCACAGTAAAAGAGTTGGCAGTAATAACCTTCTGCTGTCTCATTTGTTTTGTTTCCCATTGTTGTTGGCTGAATATGGGTGTTGTTGTTGTTTTTGTTGTTTCTGGCTTCTCATTTTGGTTATTCTTGGCTTTTCATAGGGAGATATTTTAAATACCAAGTACCAAGTGAATCTTGGTGATGGTGTGAAGGCAATGTATGTGAACCTCACATTGACAGGGGAACCCATTCAGCACCGCTATGCAAATCCTGGGGTTTACCGTGTCTCAGTGGTGGCAGAGAACGCTGCTGGTCGAGATGAAGCAGTTGTCTTTGTTCAGGTTCATTGTAAGTCTTTACTTCTTTTACTTCATTTTCTATAGTCTTTTGTCTCTGTCATTGTCGTCATTATTTGCATTAGCAAGACAAGTATTGCAATACTTTGGTCATACTACTCTGCAGCTGTCAGTGGAGAGATGACTTTTGGCACACTAGAGAAGAATTGAGACTTTGATCTAGATTTGGCAGCTAGGCTGGTCCTGTCTGAACACAAGGTGTGTCTGTGTTGTTGAGTGTTCAGGGGGAGGCTTCAATTTTGCTGCGTAATGAGGGCTTTGATTAGAGTAGTTAAATAAATGCAAGCATGTAGTGTTTTTTTTTCCTCACTGCTGACACTTCAATTCAGCATACAAAATCCTTAAAGCATCTGCTTCAGAGCAAGAGAATTGTCACACATAGTTTAAAAAGCAAATGTTAAAGTCCTGTGTGCCACACTTCTATTTTGCCAGAATTCCTGTAGCAGAGCTTTTTTTTTTAGGTGAACTGTAAAGTCAACTAGGCAGTGTTGATGTTGAAATTCTCTTGCTCTTGGACTAAAGTGGTATAGGAAACAGTTATTTAAGTGGCTTGTAAAGCCCTCTGGAAGAGCTAGAAGCAGATCTCAATAAAGGCATACAACTTGCTTTCTCGGGTGGAGGGAGTGGGGCAGCAGGAGGATCAAGCAAATAATAAATATTAAAAGAAAGTGCTAGTGGCAAAGCTCTTTAGGGAAAATGATTTAGTTCAGTTGCAGGAGATGAAATAGCATCACAATAGGAATTAACATGCCAAGGAATTGGGAAAAGCAAGGCACGTCCAACAAATCATTTACCTTCCTCAGGGACAGTTTGTCCCACGTTTTCTAATGGTTAAAATCAGCAAATTAACATTCAAACGTAATATTTCAGGCTTTCCCAGAGGCCTACAATTTCCTTATTGAAGAAAAAAAAAACGGTTGCTTCTGCCATCTCATGATGTTTTGCTTTGTCCTTCCTACTGGGCACCCCTCTTTTGTGTGTATGCACAAAGGACTTGTAGTTCTTGATACAATAAATCTTGTCAAACAGAAAAAAAAATCAGATGTCTTTGATTCTCTGTCTCACACAGCTCTAGTTCAACTACACAAACCTATTTTGTTTCGGAGAAGAGCCTGTGAGTTCTTTCACATTGCACAAATTATACTTCTACATTCCTATTTAAGTGCCATGGCTGCATTCTGTGGAATCCTGGGGACTGAAATTTGGGGAAGCACAAGGGCTGAGAATTGTAGAGGCCCCTCCTTGCACTGGAAACCCCAGGATTCCATAGGATGGAACCATGGCAGTTAAAGTTGAATCATAACTAGAGTTACCAGATTTCAGGTCTTGACCCTCAGTCTCCAGTTTTCATGTGCAAGGTGAGGGTACAGATTCTCCAGTTTGGCTGAGCTCATTTTTGGGCAGAAAGAAAGAGCTGAATGCAAATCTCCAGCTCAGATAGCAGAACAGCAGCTTGCTACAGTTTCTAAGAATTAATTCATATGTTGCTACAACTTGAAAAGAGACTCTCTTGGAGAATATATATATTTCCTTAGCTTCTCTCTTTCCTTCTGGTCGTTGTGGCAACAGGGCTCACCCTCCACTCTACTCTACATCCATCTTCTGGCTACGAGAAAGCATGCTGAATTAAAAGTTTATCTCTCTAAGTGAGAAGTAATAATCCCTTCATTTCACCTTGCTCTGGGAACAGCCTCTTTAGCTAAGATTTCCATCTTAATTTCCAAACAGGAAAAATATATGGTTTTTTTCCTCTCTCTCTCTCTGTTTGAATGACAAGCTGTGAACAAGCATGGTTGGCAGCTAATGCTTAATAACATCACCAGGGGCCATTCCTGGATGTCAGGTTATCACACCAAAATCTCCGGGCCTAGGATGATCCTGGGCTGCCAACCCTAATCGTAGCACCTTAGTTATCTGGGGTTATCTTTATCTGGGTATATTCTTTCTGGGCAATGCAAATTTACGTATTTAAATCAAACAAATAGCATAATCTCTAACAAGAATAAATCAGAGCAGAAATGGGGGAAGAAGCTTCCTGAAGCAAAGTGGCAGGGAGGGGGAGGTAAGGAGAAAATGAGGTTGAAATTCAATTGCCATTTATGCAATACAGTTCTCCCTCCACATTCGGGGGTTTCACTCTCGTGGTTTTGATTATTTGCGGTGCCTTGCCTCCCTCCGATTCTCCCCCTTCCATTTCCTGGCAGGGAGGGGAGTGCGGGAGAGTGAAGGGGAGAAAAGATGGCTTCTTCCTCTTCACAATCTCTGCCCGCCGCTGTGTGTGCAATTGCCCCAGCAGGTGCGGGTGGGAAGGTGAAGGAGAGGACAAATCTTTTCCTCCCAGTGGCCGTCTCCGGCTCCCCGCTGCAGACGCGATCATCCCAGTGGCAGCAGGGGAGGGAGATAGCGAGCGACCTGCTTGCCGTCTGCCCACCTAGAGCGATTGCCCCGGCCGTGGTGGTGGTGGGGAGATGGTGAGCAGGGAGGAAAAAATATTTTCCTTGCTTTCCGTATGCCTGCCTGTAGCTCCTGGAGCGATCGCCCCAGCGTTGGGGAGGGGGAGATGGTGAGTGGGAGGAAAAGATCTTTTTCTCCCCGCTTGCTGTCTGCCTGCCCAGAGCAATTGTCCCAGCGGTGGCAGGGAAGGAGATAGCGAGCGGGTAGAAAAAGTTCTTTTCATTCTACCTGCCTGCAGCTCCAGCGCAATCACCCCAGTGGTGGGCACCTATCCCCCGCAGAAGTGAAGGGCCTACTGTAATGCTTAGCATCAAGTTGGCATCATTCATATTTATGAGAAGTACATCTGAGATAAAAACAAAGCATTAAAGTGATTGGATAGCTGATATGTCTCGGTGAAGGGTTTTTTTTTTCTCGTTATCAAATCAACTCACTAATAAATCTGTAGAACCAAGTAATTATTAGAGATGCACTTTCCGATGCTAGTTGTCCAATGCCCACATGTTGGATTTTAAATGATTGCTATATAAATATTTACATGTATAATTATTCTTTTTATACCAGCCAATAGTTTGGCTGCCCAAATAATTCAGGGCCTTTGGGGGACAATACTCCCAAGGTTGACGTGTCATTAACAGCTCCATACAGGCTTAGCAAGTCCACATAACCTCTTCTGCAGAGAATTCAGGTTTCTCATAAGAATTTCAGCTGGTTTCGCGTATTCACAGTGATTTGTTTTAAGTGAGGCTTAACTTTCTCAATTTTCTTACATGTTCCTTTGAGAAAGCACTATAGGAATGTAGTTAACTTCATCCTTGTGGTCATGTACCTCAACCTCTTCACAGTGTGGTCTCTGGAATTGCCTGAGAAATGTGAAAGTAATGCATCTCAGCACTCAGAGCCTGCTTGGATGAGATTGCTGATGAATTGCAGAACAATTTGAAAAATTAATGGCTTCTTAATTAATGGTTAGGACTCTTTCTAGTTTCACTGCAGGCTTTACATCTAGAAGTAGTTCCTGTCATTGGCAGAAACCAACTGGTGAACCTGACAGCCATCATCCTTCCAAGGAATGCAAACTTCACGCTGTTTTACTGGTGGATAGCAAACAACCTTCAGGTATTGAATAGCAATTACATCCCACTTTTCTAGCATTTAAAACTTTTTTTTTTACAGTAACACATTACAGGAAATCTCAGAGAAACATACTTTTAAAACAAGTGGGTTTATACTCTTATGTCATAATATGTTGCTGAACTTCCGTGTATATCCAGCATGTCTCCTTTGCATTTCCCTTTGCATTGTAAGAGATCTGTTCCAGGAGAATCTCAATTTTCTTTACAATTTACCACCTTTTGGAGAAAAAATGTGTTTTGATTGGCAATGCTAAGAATGATCTGTCTGGAAGGATCATAAAAAGACACACACATTTGGGAGTGTGTGCACACACACAGGCCTTTTCCACACCCTACTTTGTCCGGTCGTGCTCTGGTGGTGATCCCAGCAGCAGCTCTGCTGGGAAGGGAGCTTGACGGGAAAGAAGCACAATGGACACACCTCTTCCTTCCTTAGTGCTTTCCCAGGCTGCACAGGGGCGGGAAGCACCTCCATTATGCTTCCGGGACATCTGCAGGCCAGGTAAGTGTGGGATGGCAGTGTGATCGTGAGTCATTGATGTGGAAGATCCGTCAATGATTTAATCAACAGTCGCACTGCCTGGTGATGGCAGAAGGACAGGACCACGATGACGTCATGCAGAAGCGTTGTAGCAGTCCTGCTCCTCTCCCATCCCTATGCTGGGACAACAGCATCCTGTGGAAAGACACATACACACATGTGTCATCTATTCTACATTAAGTCTGAAAAGCTTTTTTGCTTACTCTTCTGGGACTGGCAGTTTTTCAGGTCTTTCCTTCATTGGCTAATGAATCTTCATTGCCAGTTTCAGTTGGTTTAGATTCAAAAGAGAGAGAGAGAGATTGAGAAGGGATGCAAGTCATTCAAAGAGGAACCTCTCAGCAGATCTAGAAAATTCCTTCCAGCTGGAACTGGTGATCATGATGTAAACTTTCCTCTCTCTTCTTCCTTTATTCCGAGATTGCACACTTGGGCTCAAGCATAGCCAGTCCTCTCTTGCCATCCATTCCAAATTTTTACAAATGGTGGCAGCCTAAAGGACTGAGGAAACCAAATATATTTGGGGCCTTGCCCAAGTAAAGTAATATGCCAAGCAGTGGAAAATTGGCTTTTTTGGCTTTTTTGTTGTTGTTCTGAAGAAACTCTCATTTTGCTGTCTTTTGTGGTTTCTGCCAATATGCGTGCATAGTTTCCCCTTTGAATACTATCTAAATGTAAATTCTGATTTCTATTATAATGGTTTGTATGTTGGGCTTCAGATCTTTTGGATTCCACCTTCTCCTATATTTGGTTTGGTTCACATGTAACAGACAAAATTTCTTTAATTTACGGTTGTTTTTTAAAAAAAATAAATTCTAATGCTTTAGGACTGGGATAAGTCATCTGGAAACAAGCAGCAGGTTAAGGAAAAGCTCTGCTTGGTCTTGAACATCACAGAAGCAAACTAGATGTTACCTGTAGAAGTATGTTTCAAAAAGCTCTAAGCCCTTTGAGATTTCATAGAATCATAGAGTTGGAAGAGACCACAGGAGCCATCCAGTCCAATCCCCTGCCATGCAGGAACACACATCAAAGCATTCCCAACAGATGGCCATCCAGCCTCTGCTTGAAAACCTCCAAAGAAGGAGACTCCACCACACTCTGAGGCAGCCTATTCCAGTGCTGGACAGCTCTGACTGTCAGGAATGTTGGCAGACTATAATTTTGAGCAGATTCATAGCAAGACTGAGCTGCATGTGTTTAGTCCATGACTCCAGGATTCAGGCATTCGGTCAGTGACTTGTCCTGGATGGTGTTGCATCTCCTCGAACACATAGGTCCGTAACCTGGGTATATTCCTATATCGATCTCTGTCACTGGAAGCCCAAATGGAATTGGTGGCTTAGGGTGCTTAGAGCTTTCTTCAACAGGTCTGTCTGCTATGGCCTTTCTTGGACAGGGATAATTTAGCAACAGCAGCATGACATCGGTAACTTTCTGATTAGACTACAAGGGATTGGACTTGAAAATGATTTGGAAGCTGCAGCTAGTGGAAAATGCAGCAACTGTATTGCTGATTGGGACAGCTTATGGAAATCGCCAGTTTTAAATTACACTGACTGCCAGTATGTTTCCAGTCTGAATTCAATGTTAATGCCAGTTAAAGCCCTAGATGGTTTGGGACCTCAATATTTGGTCAAGCACCTCTTGCCATATATGCCTGGCTGAGGAATGAGATCTGCTGGAGAGGCCCTGCTCTGTGTCCTGTCAGTGAGTGAATTATACTGTATGAGGATGTAGGAGAGAGGGTCTGTGCTGTAGGCCTCTGGTTGTATAATGTCCTATATAATGTTGTATAAGGGTGCTGACGCTGATTTCTGTGCAGTACTAATGTACCACCTGGCTTTCTATCAAAGCCTTTGAGGCCTAATGATTTAATTCAAATCTCAGTATCTCTCCCTCTCTCTCTCTGTATATGTATGTATGGTTATAGACTGGTTTTACAATATTCATTTGGTTAAAATTAATTCATTAATTCTATAATGCTGTATAATTTAAAATATTTCAGTGATTGTTTTAAATTTTAAATTGTTTAAACTGATTTTGTATCAAAACATGCTAGTCTTTTTGTTATAGGCTGATGGTCATGATAATGATAGGCTTGTGGCACATATTTGCATGTAGCACACAGTGGCTAATTAGGGCTTGTGCTTGAATTCTAAAATAAAAAAAACAAGGTGAGGATAACAGAGGAAAATGTGGAGCTTGAGCCTGCCGAAAATTATGGTTCCCAGACCATGATTTCTTTTTTCCTGCTGCTTGATCCCTTGGAACATTGTGTTGTTTTTCAGTGCCCTCGGTGCACGCTAAGGAGCATTTGCCAGGGTTAAGCTTCGGAAAGAAGGCAGGTTCCAGAGTTGTTCCCTAATGAGATCTCATGCAGTTGAAGCCTTGCTTTGATCAAAACAAACAAACAAACAAAAAAGCTATGCTTATGCATTTACTTATTCAGTGCTTAGCATCTACTTTTCCACTTAGAAAAGGTGCTCAATAGTACCAAAAGCTTGCACCTAAATGAGGTATTCTAGCACCTGTTTTTCTACAGCTACAGTGTTAATCAAGCTTTTCTTCATCTTTCCTACATTTGTTTCAGGGGCTAAATGAACATGCACCCATCCCACCCCTAATACAGGCACCTAATTTGTCAGATTGTTTTGTTAACTTTTTACACTTTTTATAGCTCGGTCATCACCTTGTTTGGGGAAAGTACGCTGGTGACTGTCCTCTTTGCTTCATGGCATGCCCGGGAATGACGTGACTTCCACGATATTCTGGGGAGCAAAGATGGTGGCTGTCTGCAGATGGTATCCAAAAAGGAAGTCTTGGTAGACACCTATGACATTGGCATTAAAAAAAAAAAGCACTAAAAAAGCAAAAAAAAAAGACTACCAGAACTGCTAGTCATGAGTCCCCTCAAACCTTTCCATTTTGCTTTCTGCCAGCAAATTCACAACATTTTACCCCTTAAAGAATCCTTCCCCTGTCCACTTTTTCAAACTAAAAATTCTTAATTGGCAACTTTGGCTTTGCCTTTAATATTTTTTGCTTGCTTGCCTTTCTCTCTCTCTCTCTCTTCCTCCTCCTCCTTTTTTAGCCAATTCTTACACTGGAGAATTTTTTGGTGACCAGTTTTGGAGAGATTGGGGAAGTCAGAGTTACAGTTCAGGCTTCCTGTGGGAACTCCATGCTCCAGGATTCCAAGATTATCCGGGTTTTGGGTGAGGCCCTTTCCTTTCTATTATATGTTTTGTACTCTGCAGATTCTACCACCTTTACCTGGTTGTTGCAGGCAGAATGTATTGTGGTCTGAATTTCCATGGTTCTGTGGGTACTCCAGCTATGAAAATGAGGAGTTCTGGCTCACACTAACTCATGGGGCATGAATTTCACTCTTTCAGTAGCTGTTTTGTTGCATGCATAGTGTACTGTTCTGTCTTTATTCTGTTATCAAGAATTACAGATAGGAAGGATGTAGGTCATGACTTCAGAATTTTGCTTGTGGATAAAAATTTTCTGTAGTTTCCAAACTTGCCTTTCAGTTTACGATTCAGCCTTGTTCTCTCTACCTTTTACTAGACCATTTTCAAGTGCTTCCACTAAGATTTTCTGAACATCTGGATTTGTACAACCCAAACATTCCAGCCTGGCGGGAAGACATTGGCCATGTGGTAACACAACGGATAGCAAAGGTGCTCTGTTTGATTACTTATCTCTCTCACACACACAAGCTGTACAACTTGAAGGTTGTGTTGACTTATCAAAATTCTCACTCTGGTTGCATTAGACCATACTTAAGACCAGAGAGAACAGCAGAAGACTCCCTCTCCCCATATTTTTGTTTTATAGCAAAGTTGAAGAATTGTTTTGATCTACTTGAACAGTATAATTTTATGTGTGTGTGTGTGTTTTTTAAACCCTTTAAAGACAGAAACAGGAATAAAACCTACAAAATGGTTGCTTTTGCAGTCACCATTGTCAAAACAGGTGCTTTGGTAGTAAAACTGATGCAGATATCACACATATGGATTATGTAACTTTATGTCTGGATTTTACTTGTATTTGTTATAGGGTATTATGAGGGAGACAGTAGCCCTCTAGGTGTGGCTCTCAGACTGCTAATCCCAGCATTAAACTGTATCAATTGAAAGGGCTCTAGGTAGCCACTGAATTGGTACTGCAGCCTTCAAGCACATGCACACATTCAAATTAAAAATAATTATTGTATTTTAAAAACGAAATAACTCACTGGTGCATACCAAGGCATGGCAAAATTTGAGCATCCAGGTTTAAGAGACACACATTTTCTTTTATTATTTTAAGTAAGTTACTGACGTTTTTCTAATAATATTTCTAATTACAGTACTTTCCCCTCCTTATCAAATTGCTTTTCAAGTGTTGAGTAAGTTTTGTAAAGCCGTATATGCATTTTTGTGCTTAGGTCTGAATAAAAGTTTTTCTAAGTCAAATAGATCAAATTCAAAATATGCTAAAGGAACTACTATCGAGTAGTTCAAAGGCAGAGCAAACACATTTCTGCATGGTTTTTCTACCTTCAGGAAACAGGCATACCTGAAGAAAGTCTTGTGACAGTGGTGAAACCTGGTCTGCCCACGACAGCAGATCTACATGTTCTTCTGTCAGTGAACCACTTGAAAAGGAAGAGAACCATGTCTACTGATAAGGTAAGCAAACTGAGGAGTATTTATTTACGTTATAATCCCCACTGACCTCATCTCAGTCCTGATCAAATGAAATACAGTGTCTTTGTTTTATTGTCCATAAATATGGATAATCTTTTTCTCTGGCCATCTTAAAGGTACTTTGGGAAGGGACTGTAGTGCATTGTATTTCACATAGTCACTTCATGGCTACTATTGCAGCTGGAGAGCTCTTTCTGTGCCATTGTGTCCCCACAATGTAAGAGTAATGGTTTCATGCTCCTCATCCCTAGGGACTGATAACACTGGCATAGGGAGTAATCATTTCACGTACCCATCCCATGTGGTACCTCAGTGTTAGTGTTGGAGCATGAAGGTTGCAGGGCAAAATATAATTCATGTGCTGAGTGGCTACATTCTGATTTCTTGTCCACCTTTCAAGCAATACAGGGCACTGATTTTTCAACAGGTATAATGTGATATGGAAAAATCCTGTGCCTATGTACGTCAAGCATTGAAACAAGCAGAGTCTCAGGAAACATCTTTCATTTCCTCTGTTTTAGATTCCTTGAAATATAATGGACTTGGGGTATTTTTGATTAAGTGTTCTGATGGTTCCCAATTCAAAACATGACTAACATTTTTCTTCTTCTATCCAGAGAATAGCTGCTATTAAGCAGTCTTTGAATGCCCATAACATCACTTTCTTCACGAGAGGAGGACAGTGGGTCTTTGTAACCTTAGATGGCTCTGATTCAGGTAAAATACAGGCCCTACCCCTTTGACAATCAGTAAAGTCCTTTCCAGAAAAAAAAAATGTTTCCGTAAGCTTAAATCCAACTTTGAGCTACAGCAAGGGAGGGGAATCTTCAGCCTGCAGATTTGATCCAACTCATGGGTGGTCCCAAACTCACCCAGAAAGTCTGAACCCTTTCCCCTTGTCAAGCCACACTTCCTCAAAAAAGTTTTGTTCTAGATTGAAAGATTCCCTCATGAGATGCCTGCCTTCCCAACTGGGGAATCGTGCTGTTATGCTGATCAGTGATTGTCAATAATAGCAGGATTTTGTTCTACTCACCTTACCAACTGGGATGGTGGTTGGGGCAGAATCTCACCCTTGTGGCTGATCATTGATGGGAGATAATATTAAAAGTGTCCCTGCCCTGGTAGCTGGTTCAGTTATAAAGGTAAGCAGGGTAAAACCCTGCTGTTTTGGAGGTTAAGTGATGGTCACTTGGAAAGGCAGGTAGTGGGACAGGAAAGATTTTTGCTGTTGTTTTTAGTCAGTAATTAGAGATCATAGACCGGTTTCCTTTCTCTTACCTTTTGCTGCCCAAGTGGAGGAAAGGAGTATGAGAAGGGACTTGTGCACAAAGAAAATGAAAATGGACTGATTAAGGAGGAGAGGGGCAGGGGCCAGATAACAGGTAGTGAGCAAGGCTTGGGATGAAATTCTCTCTGATATTGTTCAGCCAACAAATCTTGTCCCAGGGGCATCTGGCCCTAAGAGCAAAACAGTTCCTTTCTCCTGTGCTTGCGGACATCTGCTAGGGCAATAGGAGCTTCTCTGTATCTCTTTCCTGCCCAGCTCTTCAACAGAAAATCTGAAAATCTGATCTGCAGTATTTCTCAGTCCTTTAGAGCAGATTTTGAGGACATGCAAGCTGCTGTGAGGGTGGGAGGAATCACTGTTGAATCCACTCCTAATGTTGAAGATAACAGTGAGAGTGAATATCAGTTCAGGATTCTTCAATAACAGCAGTTAAGTTTATAAGCAGATTTCAGTAACAGCAGTTAAGTTTATAAGTTTGCCAGCGATTAAGTTTATACAGAGACTTCAAAATGTTAATTGCTGTGAATATACCTTTTCACTGAACTCCAGAATTGAAGATAGATTTTGAAATTAGTCCACATGGAATTAAAATGAAGTTACCTACTTTGGTTAAGAAAATTAAAAATTTTGATTTTCAGTGTATTAATGGAAAGAAAACCCACTGAAGTGAAGCCACCAGTCTTCCAGAAATACAAATGGGATTGGTATGCTAATCCCACTGATTTAACTTGGGGCCTTTCCACACTACACTGTTATAGTGCTATTATTCCACTTGCAACTTCCTATGGAATCCTGGGGTTTGCAGTTTAGGGTTAGACCTTTAAAATTCTCAGCCAGAGAGCTGTTTGGCCTCAGTAAACTACAAACCCCAGAATTCCACTGGATGTTGAAAGTGGAACAATAACTCTATAACAGTGTAATGAGGAAAGGCCCTAGATTGTGAACCACATGGCTCTTCTGTTGCTGGACAAAGTCTTCTCTCTGGCAATGGTGGGCATGGGGAGAAGATATGAAATGCCACAAATTGGTAAAGGCATCACATCAATTATATTAAACCTTATAGTGTGGGCAGGATTCCCTTTGGATTCTAGAATTCTAGACAGAAATCAGCTACTGGATGTGCCCCATTTCCCTGTAAAGTGACTGTCCAGATGCAAGCACTTATAGATAGTTTGTAATGAGACTGTAACTATCAAAGCTGTTTATCATGCTTTCACGAAGTAGCCACATAATTTCTAAAGCCCAGGTTGCATTTCAGAAAAAGTACTGATAATGTAACCTAATGAAATATGTAAGTCTATGTTATATAAAGCATATTCTATTTAATTTGGGGAGTATATGCTAAATGAAGCATATGCTATATAAACGATATACTAGTAATGTACCCCAATGTGAATTGTAACCTAAGCAGATAACATTTGGGGTATGATATTAACAATTTTTTTTGTGCTAATACTAAGAAGATAATCCTACTCAGATGTGAACTTACACCTTCTCTGATTTCAGATTCTCAGAGCATTGGAGGAGGTGGCGGGTACTGGGCAATAATGGTCCTTTTTGTCATCTCTTTGGTGGCTGTAGGAGCTATCATTCTTTATAAGTTTAAAAGGCAAGTATTTCCTCATACATGCAAGGTATGTACATTCAACAGGCTTTGTGTATTATTACTTGGAACGAAGTGCAGTGAACTCCTTTGCATCCTTTAGAATGTTTATTGCTCACACAGTCATTGGTGCTTGGATAATAAAATGTAAAGTTTTCCTCAACCTCACCCACTGCCTCCTCACTTCTCCTTCCTTTCCCATTCTGCTTACCCCTCACCTCCCTCTTCGGTGGGTCACATGTTTTGAGGAGCATCATAAGGTTGGAACTATTCATGTGGAGCCGAAAGATCAATCTAGCTGAACTCAATTTCTACTCAGAATTAAGTTACATTGAATTCAGTGAAGCTTGCCTCCATATAAGTGGTTATGGGATTTCTGCCTCTGTCTCTAAAAAGCTCATCTTTTTAAGTTAAAAGAGCAGGGAGTCATGGCCTGGCCACTGAGGACCAGCAAGGCCAAGCTGACTCAGGCCATTTCCACACTTTATCCATCTCCATCATCATCCCATTGCGATCCTGGCAGTACCACAGCCAGAATGGGAGTGCGACGTGAACACTCTCCTTTGCACTTGGTCAGCTGCTGTGGAAGCATAGCGTGAGTGACATGTGCCTTCCTTCCACAGTGCAGCTGGCCACTTCCCATGCTCCACTGGGGGAGGAAGCGCCTAAATCATACTCCCTCCCTTTCTGTGTGGCCACTGGCGACGGGAGTGTTGCTCAATTGGGGGCTGTTAGTGGATTTTTTCCAGTAATGCAATATCCTGTGATCACGACAGGTGGGGATGCAATGGTAGTGGGACTGTGACAATGTCATATGAAAGCATGCCTTGTGGACTGCCAGCAACACATCTCCCATTGCGGGACAGCAACATCGTGCAGAAATGACCAAAGTAAATTATTTGGGATGCTTTAACAATCCATGCATCAGACAGTCCCAGAGCTATTTTGATTCCTTCTTGAACCTTTGGTGCAAGCATTTCATATGTGTTATGCAAAACTGAAACAGATGTCAAGCCTTATTATATAGAATTAAGTGATTTAAACAAAATATACTTAGATGATATGGGTGCAGAGAACAATGCACTTGTTGTGTCCCATAACTTTTAATCTGGAGAAGCCATAGAATGAACTTGGGATCCTTGGTAAAACTTGGGCCCCATCCACCTGACCTTAGCAAACCACCCATCTTGTTTGGGATTTTGGAGGCAGAGAGGACGCAGTAATTCAGTTGTGCATAAATATGTTTTGCATATGCTGAGAGGCATTCAAAACATTTCTGATTAAAGAATTCTCCACCTTTGATTCTCTGCTTAACCTTTCTGGCCAGGCATGTATTGTTGGACTTGCAGTGAATCAGGGTCCTCTAACTGAAATAAACACGACAACCAGAATCCTGTATCACAGTGTACATTAACTTAGAAATACTTAGCTACATAGCAGAGATGCTAAGAAACACTGTTAATTAATTTTCCGAAATGAGTAATGGACACTGGCAAGAGTGTCTCAAGCATAGGCACTGTCTCTGTGCGCAGTGGGACCGATGCACATCAGTCTTGTTGCACATTGGTCCCAAAGTGCATTGGTCCCTTTGCTGCTCCTCCTATAGTAACATTACAGCAATGCTTTACTGGATATGGATGGACTTTACAGAACTTCTCATTATTAATACCTGCAGATGGAAGTCCACTTATAAAGATGTAAGTCCCCAACAGGATTTTCTTACTAAGCTTTTACATCATTCTGCATTAACTTTTCACAAACAAGGTATTTGAAGTGGTTGAAGTGGTTGAGTGGTTGAACAGTGTACAAGTTACTGGTGGATGGGAAGGAGCAAAGAGAGATTCAGAACAAATGACAAAATGTAACTGAACAGATTGTAAGAAAGGATCTCAAGGCAGAGTTTCTCAACATGACAACAATTAAGTTGTGGGATTTGTAGGACTTTGTTGCGGGATGGCACCTTTAAAACAACCAGAGCCCTTTTGAAGGAGCAAGTAACAAAATGTGTCCCTAAGGGTTAATAAAGACCACCTTTATGCCATTCTCTGTAAATACCATGATCCACTCAGAAAGCCAACATTTCAAGTAGTGAATTAATGCATACTAATTTAATGAATTAAAATAGTTCAATCAGTAGTGTTGACACTAGACAAGAACAAACTGATTTCCAGCCTCTGCCTTTGAGTTAGCAGGCACAGTGGAAGTGCTAAGTGCTACTAAGGCAAATGCCATCTTCTTATCTGCTGAATTTAGGCAGAGGATGAGATGCTTTTGTTGTGCCTAAGCATGATGGTGGATTACAGAAGCTGCAATGGCTGATGAAATTCACTCCCATTAAGCAAACAAAGGTAATTAAAACACCAGATAGGAAGAGGAGTCCAGCACAGCCTCTGGAGTATTCCACTCTTAGTCAAAATTCAGTAAAACTGTGGAAACTGGCACTTTCCTGAATCCTTCAGTGGTTGCCAAATACCCTGCTTTGTCATAAATACTATCACTGTAAGACTCAGGAGAGTGGTGTTCAGTTGACTTTAATTCAATCATACTAGATTGAGTTACTAAACATCTGTTGTTTTTGATAATGAGTAACAGAAAATCAAGATTGTTCTAAAGCCAAATTTGGTTACAGAAATTCACACAGTTTCCCTCAGATGAGGCTTTTATTGTGCAGTTGCCCTGCCTCATTCACAGAATTTCTATAGGGTCTGGATTTTTTCATCTTCCATTTGTAACCATTCTGTGTTTTCCCACCAGTTCTTCCATCTTTTTTTTTTCCATGATGAATTGCAATAAAATGAGAAGCAAAGATGCAATAGCTGTACAGAGCCTTTCAATGGAAGCACCATATGTGAGGTTGTAACAGCTCTGAAAATCCAACTGGGAAAGTGCTTCAAGCTAGAAATAAATTTCTCTTGTTAGTTTATGTCACAAATGTTGTACTGCCAAATTTGGGAGTGCCTGGAGTGATTTTATTTCCCATTTAATGTTTGTGACCTGCAAGTTTCACAGTTTGTTGTAGGAGTGTGTTTGGTAATTCCATACTACCTGTCTGGTAAAAAGAACTATTGTGGATTTGGTGCAGTGTTTTTAACAAGAAAATTTTGCATAGAATGGAATATGCCCTCCCTGTGCTTCCAACAGCAATTAAAACAAATTATTCATCAGAACAGGTTAATTTAAATCATTCCTAGAGATTGTGTTAACTTCAGAAATTTACATTATGATCAATTATAATGCTCATCGATTATAGCCTCATTTGCTCTTTTATATGATTGAATTTTAAAAATTCAGTCCAGCATCAAGAGCAGCATCAAACATAGGAATAAGTAACAGTAGTGTGATGGTAGCTTTTGAATTGCAAGAGCTTATAAGCCTACATAGTCATGTCCCCAGTAAGAATCCAGTATGAGCAGTTAAAATACGTAAGACGATATATGCGCTGTCCGTCTCATTAAAAACAGTAATACACAATATTCCCATTTATAAAGGTCAGCCTGGCTCCATGTCTATGCATACTTGAGAATAATCTCCATTGAATTCAGTTGATGGCTTACTTCTGCCTGCTTAAATATTGAACTGTAAAATGCACTGAGCTTCAACAGCAACAGCAAAACAAAACAATAAAAAGTAAGAGAGAGAAAAAGAAAAAAAAAACTTCTGCCAACTGGAATACAATTTGAGTATTCAGTTCATGTTAAATTGAGCTAAAAGCTCAATTAAAGCTCAATTAAAGCTCAGTTAAAAATTCAAACCATCTTGCCAAGAAGTGTTACCATTTAGGCTGCTAGGGTAAAGTGGGGAACAATAGGATAGAAATAGAAACAATAGAAGACAATGGGGTCCATCCTTTTCTTGATCCAGTTGTAGTTATTCAGAACAGTTAGTGGTTCTGGATTGGAAAGGTGTTACCCTAATTTTGGGGGTTCCTTGGGGGACACCTCACTGTGCTCCACATGATGGGGAATGGAAACTAGCCAGAGCACAAGTAATAGCACTGCAAGAGGCAGGGTAACCTAGCGGGGTCTTTTTACCCAGTTTTTACGGGGTTGGGCCAAGCTAAAAACCAGACAAAATGTCCAATAAGTGATTTTATTAAATGTAAGTCTCACGCAGCAACACACTCTCGCACACATGCGCCCAAGAGCTATTAAGAAGAAAAAGAGAGGAAATTGGACAGAGGGAGTATTGAAGGAGTGTTGTTGTGGTAATACTGCACCGTGTCCTGAAGCCTGGGTCCGAGAAGGCAGCCAAGAAGTGGGACTCAGCACGGAGAGGGCTGAAGGGATTGTTCAACAAACGGAGCGACGGTCAGATGGGGTGACCAGGAGCGATTCGAAGAACCGCTCAAAAGCCGGGACTATTTATACGGGAAAAAGTACCTGGAGGGCTAATCCTTTCCCCGGGGAGAACAATGGGAGTTGCAGTGGGCAGAAGGCTTCACACTGGTAATTTCCTTTGCGTGATAGGATTATTGGGTGTTGCCACAGTCTCCGGACCCCGCTTGATGGGATATTTGATCAGCTTGGGACAGACATGCTAATCCTCTCAAGTCAGCGTGTCAGGATAGAGGACCTTTTGTTTATTGTGGATTTGTTTTTCTTGAGGTTTTCCTGGGGCTACGTGACGGGAATTTTACTGGTCTGATCTTGTTGTCGGTCTTTCGGCCGTGCCTGCCTATGTGCCCTTTCGAGGGACCTCTCTGGCATACAGAACTATATTTTAATATTAAAATTGTAGACCCCAGGATAGGGTTTCTCTCTCGAAATAACAAAGGCACAAACCTTTAAGCATCCAAAAGTGTTTCCAACCACAGAGGGATGTGCATCCAGAGCTCGTGTGTGTGCTTCCATGTGGGGTTTGCTTTTGAAGGATCAGCATGAAACATTAAAATATTCACATTCTGTCTTGTGCTCTTAAGGAAATTACCAGGCAGAAATGTCTATGCCCAGATGCAAAATGAAAAAGAGCAGGAGATGACCAGTCCAGTAAATCACAGAGAAGATACCCAAAATATCATCCAGGGGGAAGAGTTCATTGATGATGATCTTGACTGTCAAACCCTAGGAAATGCAAGAGGTATGTACACCTTCACTTTTGTCACTGGTGTGTTTCTGGGAAGAGGTTCCAGACTAAATAACAGCAGCAGCATCAAAAGCTATATTATTGTTAGCAGCCACTAAATAAATTGGACCTGTACCAGTATGTTGGCACAAATATTTAGGATCCTGGTGTTGTATGAAGAAGAGAAAGAAAATTGTAGCAATTATGAGAATAAGTGTGAATCTCAGTGATAACACTTGACAAGTGCAATATATGTGAGTGATCAGAGTTCTAAAAAAATAATGTACATTATCAAAACATTTCTTTGGTTTGGTTTTATAACTGTTAAGAAATGCATAGCCAATGTGTGTGTGGAGGTGCAAAGAAAGGTTTTATTACTGAGTTCACTGTAGGCCCTATAGCTGAGTTCTGACATGAACATTCTGGATTTTTAAACTATGTATCAGCTAAATTTTGTTTATGAAAAGAACACTTCAAGAATATATTAGTGACGTGTACTACTTTATAACATTTGTAAATTACAGTGCCATTTATTTGTCCCTATAAAAAGTGGCATATCATTGTAAAGTAACTTTGTAAGCTCATTCTTTTCGCTTGCCTAGAGAGTTGAGGTTAGTCCTGTCATTTAGTTACTTGCCCACCAACCCATGAAATGAAGAGACCACACACAGAGCTTGGGTTGAACTAGGGCAATTTATTATATGCCTATTTAGCATGAACGTGAACTTGAACTTGAACTTGGGCCTTGAACTTTGTGACATGAGAGAAGGGGAGTCAACGCAACGGGAATTGTTAAGGCAAGGGGGCACCATCTGACCTCTCCCCCAACTTCCCTTGGGCGAGATACCGGGTGCCAAAGCAAAGTTCAGCCAACCCCTTTTTCTGGAAGGCGAGCCCCCTGCCTTGCCCTCCTTGCCTCATGAGCCCTGAAGTGAGGGCCAACCTTGGGCCCGCCTCAAGGACAACTTGATCATCGTCCTCCCCGCTTGTCTAGTGACAAGACGAGAGGGCTCCTGAGGCTTGTCCTACACCATAGGGTGCCATAGGTACTCACCAAAGCCTTTAGACCCCCCCTTCCTGCCAATGTGCCTATTTGAGTGACCTATTTAAGACACCACGCTGAAAAGCCAATTATCCATTTCCCTTGGCACAGTGTAGGGTAGGCGAAAAAACCCCTTGGTGGGGGAAAAAATTCCTACCCGGCCCTGAAGCGACCAGCAAGCTTACACTGAATCCAAAGGGAGGGAGGGTGGGTCGCCACGAGTCCAAAGAGGCTGAGGAAGGGGCGGTGCAGCCTTAAAAGGAGGCCCACTGGCCCCAGCCCCTCTCTACCTACTGCGTGACCCTTGTTGCACAGTAACTGTGTGGTCTCCTCTCACGGGAGGCCGGCAAAGGCGTCTCCCCCCACCGGATGCAGCATGGCGCATTCAGGTGGGGGAAACGAATTAGTGCAGGAAGAAAGGTAGACATAGAGGTTGACCGTTAGATAAAGCAAGAAAGTCACATCAGATAGCAAAATATCTTGGACCAGGGCTGGGCAGACCCCAACAGTAGAGAGAGTGAAGAGGCTATGATAAAATTCCTGGGCCACAGCCTTATATATTCTTAACTTGGCAGAGTAGGTCCGATTGAGTGCAATGAGGCTTACATCTGAGTAAGCATGAATAAGACCGTGTGCTGTTAACATCTAAAACATTAATTCGAAGCTCTTTCAAAAGATTAATCCAGACAGGTTGGGGGTAGGGAGTTGGGGGGGGTTAGTGTAATTCTGCCAGATACTCAGACAAGCCATGTGCAGCTGAGACAAAAGAGGTTTAACTGGAAGAAAACCATGAAATCAAAATAGTCTCAAGGATACTAACCTCTAAACAGTCTTGAAAAACAGCCTGAAGTGCATTGTAACCTCAAGGCAGTGAATGCAGCGCACTCTCAGGCCGAATGGGGCACTTGTGACCTTCAGGATGTTGTTGGCCATTGACTATGCTTGTTAGGATTGATAGGAGCTTCAGTCAAAGAATACCACGTTGTCCTCATCCTGCTCTAAGATTTTTTCAGTTATTTTAGTACTATTTGTTTTGCTTCCTGAAAAATTCCTTGGTGCGGTGGCTCAGGACTTAAGTCCCTTGCTGTCAAAGGACGACTCTTATGACGTTGAATAGTCTATCCTGAAGAAACCACTGTGGCAGAGACTGCCCTGGAAAGTGAGCTGCAGGGCTCAGCACTGCCTCCATCTTCTTTGCCTGTCGAGGCAGACTGACCTCCCTCATCTAATGTGTATAACCCATCCCTCGATCCACTTGAAATTCACAGAAAGAGCAGGAGGACTTCTAGACCCATTACAGCAGGGACCTCCAGAATATGGCACAGCCCCTTATCATTCAGATAGTTTTCCTGTCAGGAGATAAAGCTTGAGACACCTGTTCGGCTGTAAGACTACTTAAATTCACATTTTTTGCTAGACTGGATTATTCCTGGAACAAAATTTATCTCACCTTAACGATGACATTGTAGTCAGCTGTTGCAGCAACCCAGCTACTTGGATCTACCTGCATGACCACTGGCATTCTGTTTCTAGATGCTGGCATTTCTTGGTTGGAACATTCTTGTGCACTTTGGTCTGGAATTCTTTGTGCTTCTTTCGAAATTGTTTGGAAGTTTTACCAAAACATCTAAATTTATCTTGAAATTTCAAGTGAAAGTGGATTGGTAGACTGTTAGGAAAGCTTGGAAAATCACAGGGTCCAGATCTGGATGGATCCTTCCAGCTTACATGATGACAACTTTGGTAAAAACGGCTTGATGTGAATGCATACTTTAATACTTTTGCCGCCATATTTGGTCCAGAAGTTCTCAAATGCAAGGGTCCTTAGTTTGCCATGACAGATTAAGAGCAGAGCCAGCCTTAGCATTTGACAGAGTGAGGAATTTGCCCTAGGTAGCAGGTGCCTGGGGCCAGCAGTGGCAGCCACCCAACAATTCCCCCTTGTTTTTCCTGTCTTCCTGAGACTGCATCCTGCAATGGCATGCTGTCTTGTTTCTGACCTAGTTTGGCCTGCTTGTCTTTCTGTCTCCCTATGTCACCTAACTGCCTTTCTTTTAATGAGTCATGGACAGCACCAGTACGAAAAGAGCCCTTGGGTGATCTCAGATTATGTAGTCCAGAAGATATCATGCTTTCACGTACGTTCATAGATTGTCAGTGCTGCTTTGCCGCATTTGTTTGATGGAGCAATGATTAAGTGGTAGCAAGAGACTGGAGCATAAAGATGAGCGTGATGACTATCTTTTGTCCATTAAGCTAGCTTGCTGCCCTCTTGTACAGTGCAGAACAGTGTTTCATGTTGAATTAAGATGCCTGCCAGTCCAGGTTTGGTTTCTGTATATAGAAAAGAAGCACTATCTTTTGTTTTGTCTCAGACAGCAAAATATCTAGGGACAAGCCTGACTAATAAGGAGGTGTTGTTCTTACGTCCAGCATCTCATTTAAGTTGGCTCTTTGTAAGGGCTTAGTAAATGTTAATGGCTGACAAATGCATACATTGCCAATGGCCCTGCATGCCCTTAGGGGGTGTAAGCTTTCCCACTGGCATGGGATGGCTTTCTTGCTGGAGTGAGTATGGATGAGTTTGGGGTTTTGTAGATTCACTTAAAGTAGTGATGAGAAGGGAAAATATAGCATGGGAGAAACCTACCCAATAAATTTTGCCACTGCTGACTCGCTACCTTCAGATGTCTAGGAAGTATATGCAGTAATGCTGATAATTGTTCACAGCGACTGTCATGTCTAAGGCCTATGTTTAAAAGACGAATAATTCATGATATTCTGAATGAGACTGCTAGTCTTGCTTGTATTCTTGGCAGGATCTGAGCTGCTACATATTCCATTTGGCTTTGGATGGCCATTCCATTCAGCAGGGTTGGAAAGAACTGGGAGTTGGGGGAAGGAAGAGCAGAATGTGGCAGAATGTGTATATAATTGACAGAAGATATTCATTGGCTGACATGTGATATGAAATGTGATCTTGGGGTGGAGCATTCTTTTCTAGCTAATACTGCTAGACTAATACTGGGACTATTTAAAATTACTTTTCTGTGGAATTTAAACACTGAGACTGATATTTTACGGCAAGTTCAGGACTTTTAAGCCTTCAGGATTCCCTGTGAGGCCATCCCAGTGGTCTTGGACTGCCATTTCCATCCACTCTTCGCATTGGCTTAGCTGGCCTGGGCCAATGTAGCCAAACAACATTGGGAGAGCCAAACATTTACCACGCCTGCCATAATGGGTCTTGCACACACATTAAATGTTATGCTTTTCATTGACCTGGAAACAGGTGAGAGGCTATTTAAGATCAGGCATGAAAGAAGATGGCAGGAGAAAAAGTATAGTTGAAGACAACATGGTTGCATGGTTGTCTTTCATGTCTTTGCGAATATAAGAAATACAAAAAGGATAGTACCATTTTACTTTGTGCCAGTTAGTGCATTTCCTTGCATTCTCCTGATCCTCTCTCCTTGTTTCGACATTACCTCCCATTTTGATGATAATACTTCTGCCACACTAACCCACATTTCCTCCTTGCCTTAATTAATATTTGTTCATCTGATTCCAAGGCCTCCTTCATTTGCTCAGTCACCCCACTAGTGTATTTTCATTGTATAACGTAAGAATCTCTTAAGCCTCTACTCCTAAATGCCTTCCATTACTACAAAGGAGGAATGCTATATCCAGAAGGATATTTGGGGTTACCCTGTTCTTAACCGAAAAACTTTGTAAGGAACTGTAGCTGCCTTTCCCTCCCTGGTCACTGCCCATTGGCACAGCACTTGAAGAACAGGTCTCCTGTCCTTTTAATTGCTGTGCTAAAATGTTATATTAAATATGTTATTGGGAGGAAGATATCAACTTCATCTTCATGAGGAAACAAAACCTGTGTCTGGATTAGACCCGTATATTTTCACAAAAACTGTTAAAATAATAGAGAGGTGCTAGGGTCACTGGTAAAGCTGTTAGCAGCAACTACAGGTAAGAAAGAGAGCCAGCATGATGTGGTTGCTTGAGTGTTAGATGAGGATTCTGGGAAACCAGAGTTCAAATCCCTTCTCAGCCATGGAAACCCACTGCGTGACCTTATCCAAACCACACTCTTTGAACCTCAGAGAAAGGCAATGGCAATCTGAACAAATTTTGCTGAGAAAAACCTGGAATGGTGTTTCCTTAGGGTCACCATAAGTTGGAAACAGTCTGAAGGCACACAGTAACTAAACAGATAGAAAAGTTTGGCTTCTGGAGATCTTGAAGAGAAGAGAATGATTCACTGATTTTTCGGAGAAGTGCTCTCAATCTCCTGTTTTACTTATCAGAATAAACAAAAAGCAACTTCTTTGTGTTGGCTTGGGAGGGACTGAATAATTTTCTGATAAATCAGATCTTTCTGGTAATTAGCCCATTACAGAATGTCCCCCTCCTTCCCTTTTCATTTCTGTAACTCCTTTTTCTTTCATCCCAGTCTGAAAATGAACTGTTGCATTGGCAAGAGATACTTACGATATACTTAAGAATGTACAAACATGGATGCAGAATCCCTTCCTAGATGAGAAATAGCTGCCATATTTGGTGCCCAGCTGTGTCGTAAGGTTTCAGATAGATGGCAGTGGGTCAGATCAGGTTTTAGTGGGAGGAGCAGGAGCTGTTGTCTGTCCTTTCCTATCCTCACCACCAAGTCAACAACCGATGGGTGCTTTCACTGTTGGTTTGAGTGCGGGTATGCACAAATGCTGGCATATATAGCTAGCTCGGGTCAAGGAGTGAATAAAGTGAAAAATTCTATTAAGTACAAAAGGCTTTTGTGCTGTGGGAATTTTCATTGAGCGCTATCCTGTTCTCACCAGTGAGAGTATCTCATCAGACTTCTCTGTTCACAACACAGAATTAAGCAAAACCTAGTTTTCTGCTCTCTCTTCTCATAATTTTGGAATTTTTACAGTGACATATTCCCAGACTCACCCATCCACTTCTTTTGTTTTTATATATTTTATGTTGCCTACTTTATCGCCACCCCCAACTTGGGACTCCTCCACACCATTACCTTGCAGTGACTCCTTCTGGGAGAGGTGGAAACTTGAACAGCTACAGAGTTCCCTTATTGCTGATGGCAGTCAGTGTCCAGTCCCAGGTCAGTGTCATCTTGAAAGGAAGCCTGTGGTTCCATTCTTTCCCTTCACCTGCTCCCCTTAAACCACTTTATGGTGTCACTCAGAACTCAGAGCTCAGAACTGTAGGAGTTCACCACAATTCACCAAAAGTCAGCACGCTCAGCACTCTGAAACACAGTCCTGCTCCTCGTCTCACTCAGCGTGATTTGATGAGATCACCATGGTGGTGATGAGATCACTCGGTGGAACAATTCCCAGAATAAAAGGGGAGGGGTTATTGTTGAAATCCTGTAGTTTGCTAATGTTGGTGCTTTCTTTTTCTCTTCCTTAGGCAATCTCTCAGGCGTGGTTCTGAGTATTAATTCCAGGGAGATGCACAGTTACCTGATTAGCTGATGTTCACAACTGAATACATAGACAAGACTCTTCCACTGTTGGATTCCTCCTTTCCTCTTTGAAGACCTAACTAATCGTGGGAAGGAGATTCTTAAATTGTCTTGACATTAGGTACAGCCATGTGTTACTTGGAGAGAAAGTTAATACACTTTGTGTTCATGGCTATTGACTTTTGGTTTTTTACACCTCAAACTAAAATAGCAGATCTGTAGTCCTAGGCTCACTTGCAACTACTTTTCTATCTTCTGTGTCCCTTTATTTCTGTATGTTCATTTAATCAAATGCATACAGCACGTAGCTCACTGTGGCAGTATCAAGTAGAAAGCTGTAATTCCTGAGCCATGAAGACTGGTTAACAAAGCAGTTGGCAAGGTGAAGTAGAAATCTAGTGGAAGGTTGGGAATTGATTCCAATTTAAAGGAGTGACTCCTGGATACTGATGTAGCACAACTGAAGAATTCTGAGCAGATGCTGCCGAGAGACATGCTGAGCACTCCCTAGCATGCCTCTCTCAGACTCAGTACAAGCCTGGGCCACAAACCCTTGCCTACCACATCAATATGATAAAATGTATGAAAGCTTCTTGTACTGTTCACCTTGCTACCAAGAAGCTCCCGGCCTTTTCTTGCTCCCAGACCAGGTTCCTTCCTTACCAGACACCATCTACCCTGCTGTAGGAGGGTACCACTAGACTGACTAGTAGTTTGCAACCCACGTAATTACATTGCATTCAGCTTGGGCCGCCTTACCTTGTTTTGGTCTCCAGAACAGCAAGTGTAATTACTTTATTTTTAAATTTCTGTAACTGTTTTTGGTATCTTTTTAAACTTTCTATTTTTATAGCTATACAAACATTCCTGTCTCAGGATAGTGTTCTCAGAGCAGCATATTTGGAACTCGCTGTTTTATTCTTTTTCCTATTTCTACTGTGGAGCTGAAGAAACTGAAAATATCACTGCCTTGGATGTGTTTGACAATCTGGTGAATTAAATTGGAGATTTGATTTCATTTGAATGATTGCACTTTCTCAGTTTTAACCCCCCAGGTGTCATGCCTCATTCCTCAGAGGAGTTGAACAGGACAATTGTCTCATTTTAGAGTTTTTGTTATTTGGAAGCTGTGCAAGTTTAGTTTTTGTGGTTGCTTATTCTACCCCTCGTAGCTTAGTGGAGGCAAAAATGGCAAAGCTGCAGCCAGCGTGGTGGCGTTTGCTGTGCGAATCGTTTGTGGGAACTGAATCACAAAGCTACTTGGAATAGTGCACTGAGCATCTTTCTAGCAATCTCACCTTCTGTAAAGTGTTACCAGGGTGACCCTAATACTTTTTAGCAGGGGTTACTGAATGCCAGTGGGCAACCAAGCATTAAGAATAAATTGTGCTATGCTTGCTGTATGTATTGGATGACAGCACTTCCAAAATGCCTATGTGTTCCTTCTGCTGAAAGCACATCCCATTTTGTCTTGTTGTATTTTGTCCTCCTACAAGCACTAAGGCAAATCCTGCAGAACTCTGTCAAGCACAATGCATTCAGGAACTGACTGTCCAAGTGGATGAGAATACTGCTGGGAATCAATGGCAAGTCTTGTTTGCCACCTGCCTCAGGATCTCTGTTTGTCCGTGCAGCAAATCCAATTGCCCTGCATATTTGCTGAGAGTAGAGCAACATCTCCCTGCTGCCTTACCTGTACAGAAGATAAGAACAGTGGTTGAGGAAACACTGGCACTAAAACTTCCCAAAGACTTCAGAGAAAGGAGGTGTTCCTGCATTTTTCTGCTTTGGAATCCCTGGAATTTTTGAACAAAAACCGTGTTCTCTTTGGTTTACTGTTCATAGCACTGCTGGCAAGGAATACAACAAAAATGCTATAGGATATGTGGTAGGAGGAAACCTGTCCACCAGGCTGGAGAGCACTTTTGAGAAAATTTAAAAACACAGTGGAAAAGATAGGTCACCTAGGATCTAGGGCCCACCTGCTTGCAGAATAGAAAGAAGTCTTGTCTGCACTTCACAGTGTTACATGGAACACTTCTGAGAGAATTGACTTAGTAGGGGAGCTCTATACCAAGTGCTAATCAGTCAACTGGTTTCCAGTGATAATTTTTTTTTTCTTGAATTTTAGTTTTGCCAAAATTGAAACTCTTGCTTCTGATCTTCAAGTGGAAAATCCCAGCCCAGATTCCGTGCGATTGAAATTCACACACAAGCCCACAAATAAAAATAAGATATTAAAGGGGAGGGAGTGTTTTGTGGTGGTGTGTGTTTGCCCCCCCCGTCCATATAAACAAGAAAGCTGCCCCCATCCAAAGCAAAGGCAAAATTTGAAACTGTTCCCAGCCTTCAGCTTCTTTGACCTCATCTTCTGTCTTCTCCCTGTTTTTGTAAGTGTTGGTTCATGGTGTTTGCTCCTTAGTCAAGACAAAGGCAAGGGATTCACCTGCTCTTGCACTGGAGTCTTTTCAGTTTCCTAGGAATATCTAAGTACACTGGTGTATCTGGTCAATCACCTTATCTCTGTTTGAATTTGTAAGGAATTTCAGGTGTCCTGATATTTAGGATCAGTCTTCGACAGCCTGGTATTTTCAAGATGTGTTGGGCTACAACTCCAGCCACCGTCAGCCACTTAGTGCCATTGGCTATGTTGGCTAGGGTTGATGGGGGTTGTAGGTCAATACTTGTCAAGAGGATCAGGCTGGAAAAGGCTGTTTAAGAATTGTATTAAGAGTACAGGATTTCATAAATCCAAATGTTTCTCAATTTAAACTGATGAGAAAGACATCCTGTCTCAGGTGTGTGGGTAACATTCATGGATAATTTTTTTTTCTTTGTTAATAATGTTGAAGAACTATGTTTTTGTATCAATTCTAAATTAGCAGATCAAAAGCCTTGTGACAGGAGAATGATGAATAGATCATTTCGTGCAACTGCTGAACTTACTAGTTGGTGCAAATCCAGTCAAGATGATTTCCTTTTAATTTGTCTCAGTTTCAGTGGGGGATTCAAGAAAGTAATTCAGTCTTCTTAAATGACATCAGTGCAATTTCTATGGGGTTGTAACCTTTTTAATGTCCCACCACTTAGACGAAAGTGGTTTGCGGGGGAGAGAGGAATCTGTAGCACAGATGGGCTACAATTGTGGATCTTGTCAAGTGTACCAGTGAATATACAGTAGGTTAAAAAAAAGACTGAAAATAGAAGAGACTTCCAGTGCCATGGTAATAACATTAAACAAACGAACAAACTTTTGCAGCTGCAAAAGCATTTCCTAGTGGCCACACTGTGTGCTGCTAACCTGTCGGGCATGTTTGCTCCACTTTAAAATGCATAAGCCATGCTGGAGCCCTTGGATTAGGAAATTCTAATAATAAAACAACTATATTACTAAAGCAATTAACTGGCAATAGAAGTGAAAGTTGCTGCTTCCAACTTATTGGCAGAGAAAGGGGTCCTGTCCTTTCTTAGCGCAACTTCTGCTCCTCTGGCTCAGGTCCAATCCTGGCTGATAAACCAAAATGTAGGATGCAGAAGTTGTGGCTCCACATTAGTCCTGGATGATGTAGGACAGAGATGACAAAATACTCAACTCTTGAAAGGGAGGGATGCCAGGTGAACTTTAAAATGCCACTGCTTTCGGAACTATGAACCCTCCCATCATCAGCTATGCTGGCATCAAATCCTGGATTTAGGGGATCAGTCTTGATAGCACGTGGCTTCTTTTGACCCAGCTGAAAACTGACTGTACTGACAGCACTTTATAATAATGGAGAATTAATCTTTTTCAGGTGGTATTTAATATAATAGCCACCTGACTGTTGAACCTGGCAGCTGGAAAGAGTTGCTGTTCATGCCTCACAGGGAAGTGACAAGTGATGCTTCTCCTCCTGGAGTCCCTCCAGTCCCTGGGAGAGGACTTATAATTTTCATCAGTATCTCCATGCAAGCCAAGCCCCACATGGCCCTTGATAATTGCAGTCTTCCTTTCCTCTGGTGTGCTATTCCCATCCCTCCAAATAATTGGAGCAGGCTCTGTTAAGGATTCCATCTGTGCACTGCCTACAAAAAGAAAAAGCACACAAGAGAGGCCCTGCTAGTTGCTTCATGTTCATGGAATTCTTTCCCCCAGGAGATTTTCCAGAAACTTGCCCTGAACACATTTAGGAAACTGTGAGCAGTCCAGCAAAAATTAGGTGTGTCTAAGTGGGGACTTAAGCATTTTGTTGTGCATTTTCAATCTGTTGTTTTCAGTGGGGCTTGGGCACACCTAGCTTTCTTTGGATTGCATCATTGTGTATATACTTTGGCAAGCATTGTGAGTGCGATGGGTGTATTTTGATAGAGTAGGCTTTATTTTCTTAAGTCTTGTTCTCCAACTTTTGGAGTTCAGTCCTCATTGTGTAAGATAAATGTCTCCAAAAATATTATATACAAAATAATTGGTGATGCGAATGACTTGGATTTTCCTAGGCTTACTTGGTGTTCCAAACTGATTCTCCTGTCAACTTTCATACCCTCCAGTTTTCCCAGTTTGTCAGGGGCAGTCCCAGTTAATCTTCTGTCATCTCACTTTTTGGCTCCTTTTAAAATGTCCCAGTTTCTCTCTTCTCCTCCCATTTCCCCCTTTGCCCTTAACTTACTTCAGTTTGCTACAAACTGAGTTCAAAGTGCAAAAGTGGTTTGGACTGACTTAGCTCAGGAGCAGGGAGAGAAGAGACTGGAGTCTTGCCCTTCCCAGTAGGCTCAGCCAAAAGCAAACGGCGGCAGCCTCCTCCTAGCTTGTATGTTCTTCATTACTAATAACTTTGTCATCTTGACCACACTCTGATGTTGCTTGGCCACATGTGTCCTAGTTTTCATATGTGAAATGTTGGAGGGTATGGCCCACATGCCACTCAGTCCCAAAACTGCATGGAAGGGGTTTGGCACACGCCTTCCTGTTGATAAGACTGCTTAAGATTCAAAAAATCCCCAGCCAGGTGGCACAACTTTCCTTTTAGATTTGGTAAGCCAGCCTTTTATCATTCATGTTTTTTTGTTTAGAATTACATTTTGCTTTAGTCCACCCCATCCTGAAGATTCTGGATGAGTAAGAATGTAAAGGCACAGCAGTTTTTTAAAGACTCTCTTTCAGTGTATCCTAAAGATGCAAGATGCCTAGGTTTGGACTGGTCTGAGCCCTCAGAGCTGGGAGCTTTATAGCTGAGAAAAGAGGGAGCAAAAGATAATCTGCCTCTGTGCAGTTTCAAGATGGAGCTTAAGGCCACTTCCTCTGTTGACTGTAGGATCCCAATCAGAGGAAACTGTCTCAATGGTTTATTGGGCCTATGCCATATATAAATTCAAAACACACTTTAAATTTGACAATAAGAGTGCAGGGCAGCTGCTGTGAGAGCCAGCATGATACAGTGGTTTGAGGCCAGGATTCGAATCTCCACTCAGCCATGGAAATCCACTGGGTGACCTTGGGCAAGTCACCCTCTCTCAGCCTCAGAAGAAGGCAAAGTCAAACCTTCTTCGAACAAATCTTGCCAAAAAAGTCCCATGATAGGTTCACCTTAAGGCTGGAAATGATTTAAAGGCATGTAAGAACAACAAAGCAGCTGCTGTAAATGTAGCTTGGTGATCTGTCCAGTTACAATGTGCAGCATTACATTCTGGTTCACTGATGTTGTCTAAACTTTCCCGGAACCTAAAGGGATGAGCCAGGCTGGAATAAGCTAGAATTGTCAAGAGATAGTTGCTGGTCTGATAAGAAGAGGGGCAGATGAAGTTTACAGAGACATGACTGTGGCCAGCACTGAACCCTAGACTTCCAGGGTTCCCCTGAGAAAGCAGAAGCGCTTCCAAGGCTGCCTCCCTGGGGAAGAAGCCTGTGATCCACCCACCACTGCAGTCTCTCAGGGGAGTGGAGTTCCATGTCCCTCCAGGTTGTATGGCTTGCCTTCATCCACTCCCTACCACATCCACGCTGAATCTCAGGTTAGCGTCAGTTGAAAAACCTCTAAACCACCCGCTTAATGTGGCACTCAGCGTCTGATTATAGCCAGCAGCCTAGCCTATGATGAACTGCCGAGTGGGAAGAGGATCATTACTTTTGAGTTCCTTAGCAGGAATGAGTAGAACCACTTACTGAAACTCATTCTGCTCTGCCAGTTTTCAGAATAAATCCTTGTAAGGCTCCTCCAGTATTGTAACCAACCAGCCTAGTGATGAATGATTGCAGAGTGCTATAGGCCTGGACGGCTTATTTCTAAGCCAGGAGGTGGGACTCGCGTCGCCCTCCAGATGTTTCCAGAGTGCATGTCTCAGCAGCCCCAGGCAGCATCAACAGCGTTGACGAATGCGTAGGGTTGCTGTCCAACAATATCCAGAGGGTCACATGAGCCTCCCTTCTGCTCTAGGCACATGGAAATGATTGAGCCAAAATGTTTCCTGTCAGGTGGGAAGCTAATCATTAGAGAGAGTTTTGGAAGCTATGAAGTCTGTAGACAGCTGTGGTATGCATGTTGATGCCTTGCTGCATAACAGGGCTAATCAACCTCAGCACAGCCACTGATATCAATCAGCCAGTTTAGTAGTACAGGAAAGTAGCCAGTATGTTAACAGATTGCCGGGAACACAGGCATTCATTGTGAACACACGGCCCGTGCAGGCATTCTAGATTTCTCCATGCAGTCAGGGAGACTGCTAAATCATGTGGGGAGCAAACATTAGTGGCGGTAGGCTGCCTCCTGTGAAACCTTGTCCTTCAACTCATGGAAGTTGGCAAAGAATAAGGAAGAGGACAGAATTTATTTAGCCACCTTCATCCTGCCCTTGCATGAGGGAAATTTTCCTGAATATTATTTATTTACTCACCTAATGAATTTATAGTCCACCTTTCTCCCAGCACAGGTTCCAAGATGGCTTGCAACCAGTCAAAACAAAGAACAGCTAAAAATAGGGACCGCCGTCTGCCCCGGATCCCACATATAAGCTGTGTTCGCAGACGAGGCCCGTATTCATCACTACTGACTCCCTATCCCTGGCCAGGATTGCATGGTGGGCTGACAAGGAACAATTCAGGCAAACGCTGCCCCAAAAATATTGCTGAACCGTGTCCCTGAGAGGCACACATGGTTAGTGGGTTCTTCAAAGATAAGGTTGTAGATGGTTAATCCCTTGTTCATGATCAACATTCCATTAACCACTGAGGAACTAAAGCCACCAAGATTTTTGCACTTCCTGGTATAATTGTTCTTGCCCGCTGCCATTCTAATTTTACCCTTCCTGAGAGGAACATGCTTTCTCCTTTCTGATCATTTTTCCTTCATCGTTAATGATGGTTGCTTAAGCCCTGGGGTTTTGTGCACACTTGTGAGAATGGCTGGGCAGAAGAGGAGGGCAGTGGATCTGGCATTATTGGGTAACTTTTGGAAGTTGCACAGTGCTGAATGCTACTTGTTTACACTATGGGTGGGCAATACTGGAACCCAGAACGTGAGGCCTCACCTGTTTCTATGATTCTGACACTCTCCCCCACTGCCATATTTACATGACAGTGACAGCAGAGAAAACCATAATTTGCCTGTAAAACTTTGTTTGTGCATGGATAGAGAATATGTGTCTTGTTCTCAGGTCCTTAGCATTAATAATTTGGGAAACGAGGATCTGAATCCTATTGGCTAATCCCAACTAGAAGAGACTGCTGAACAAATTGCTGCGAACGCAGGAAGAAAGCCTGTTGATTTAACTGGATGAGGTCATTGATACAAAACTGAGAGCAGACTGGAGGCCAAGTCTGCTCCTGACTACAGGCCATCTAATGAGCCTTACAGGGTCTCAACACATATAAAAATTCTGGTGGGAAGGCCAGGGCACCTTTCCTTTGTGTACTGTAGGAACATATACCTTCCCTCTGTGTATTGAACTTGTGGAGTTGTGTGAGGATGTCATGAAAATTACAGTTTCATATAATTTTCATTGCCTACTGTCCAGTAATACTTTTGGCCTTTTACGCAACATGTTCCAGCTTTGAAATTTTACAAACAACAGGTGCCTTGCTTGCCATCCCTAGCTGAGTCAGGAGCCAAACACTACAGAATTTAACAATTCACAGCTAGTAGCATTGAGCTTCCAGGGACATTCCTCTCTCTCCTCTGCCCCCTTGGCCTTTCCTTCCTGAGCCTTTGGGAGGTTTGGGACTTATGTGCTCCCATTCTTTTTTTTTTTTAACCCTCCTCCTTTTTTTGTGTCCTGAGGAAAAGTGAGATTGCGAGCAGTGCTTGCTGGATTCCTCAACATGAAGGTTTGTTTCCACTATAGTTGCCAAGACTCTGAAGGACAGTCATAACAATTGACAAATCCTACTCTAAGCCATTATCCTAGCCCTGAGACTCCAAGCTCTTGGGAGTCTTAGGGTTATACCAGATCAGATCACTCCCCAATACAAAAAATATAAACACGGATGTCTTAAAATCTAAGTCTTTGCAGTGGGGCTTGCTAGTGTGAGTTATTAAATGCGGGTGGCACATACCTGTAAATGAGCAGTCAACAGCCTGAGACCTATGGCCCTTACAATTCCCACTTCCCTCGAAAAGTCCACAGAGGCGTGTCACAATTTACCTGTTCCCCACTGTGGTTGCAGCAACTTTGCCATTGGTCCATGCAAATGTGAAGTGGATCATTGTGATCACTGACTTGGATCCAGATTTGGGTATGAAGTGGCCTGATGGAAGCAGAATTCTCTGTCGACTCCTCCTCAACATGGTCCTTCTAGTTCCTTGAAATGTTGCAGTGTAGGGTGGAAGGAGCCTAAAGGAATGAGCTGTAGTGTGAGGAAAGGAATCCCTCATAATCAGGTGGCAGCACCTTTGGTAAGGAGAACTATTCCACTCATGGAAGATAGATCCTGAACCCAGTGGGTGTGAATTAGTCTCTAGAAAATGTTAAAGCCCCTGTACCCTGAAATACAGTTAGTTAATGTACAGTTAAAGGCTTTTGATTCCTGCATGCACATTTCAGTCAATAGAAATGATTACTTATATAGATTTTGGAGGTGTAAGATCACTTTCCAAATGTCCTACACTCACAAGAGCACGAGGACTTGTTTAGCACTGTACTCAAATTGTGAAAACACGTTTAACTTGCTTTAACACATAAGTAACCATCACAAATTTTCCCATCTTTTGTGTCACCTAGTTTTAATGTGAGAATATCAGACACACTTTCCTATTACTATTTTATATAATGCTATTCAAGTCTCTTTGTATACAGCGCAAGATAAAAAGGGTTCATAACTACTGAAATGGGTTTGAGGGTGGGCAGGATGGAGGAGGTTGTATATTTTTGTATATATAGTGAGACAGACACAATTGACAGTTTTTGTAGCAATATGGTCTGGTTTTGAGAAGCAGCAACAAGTCTGTTTGAAGATGCTCTATGTTGACACTTAACTATGGGTCAATTGCACAATCAGTAGTTCAACCTACATAGCCAAGACTCTAAATCAAAATGTGCCACAGACTGGGTAATAAAATATTTATAAGCTGCACAGTGCAGCCCCTAAATATTCCACGCAAATATGTAGGAGGTCAACTACTGTGTCCAAAGGAATGCATTTGTTCCAAGAAAATGTATCACATTTCTCTCATTAAAAATGGTTTGCCACTCTATTTATCCATTTTGTCTTTCTTTCAGAAAGGGACAGAATTCATTCTGAGAAATAAGGGTCTGAGTATATTTCAGTGTACGAACTGGGCCATTTATCAACTTCCCTTCACAGCATTTCCACCCCATTTCCATTGCTAGTTCAACAAGCAGTCCGACACAGTATTTTCATTCAATAACAAACTAGGGTGGAGTGCAAGGTGGTGTTTTTGAAAAAAAAAATTTTTAACTGTTGTGTCAGACTTAAATTTCCTATTGGTGCACCTTTAAATCATAGAGGTCATCTGTGTAAATGCAAACACATTTTATTCAAATTGTGTAGTGTTAACTCCATTATTGATTACTTTCGGTAGACTAACATCAGCTGGAGAAATAGTGATAATACCACTCTACAAGAGAGAATCGTTGGTCCTTCAGATATTTTGGACTTCTCCCTCAAAAATCCCAGGCTGGCTGGGGCTTCTGAGAATTGAAATACAAAACAATGGGCAGTCCCAGGCGTCCTCATCTCTGAACTAACTGAATAAGAGACATGGATGAGGTACACCTCAATGAGTCAGTCTCCAGAAGTGAATAGAAGTTGGACACTCTGCCTTTTGTCTGCAGTTGCAGCATTGCTTTGCAAAGTTCAAACCAAACTGGTATTGGAAGGCTGGATACAAGTCAGAGGTGTGTGATGAGTGTGACTCTGTTGCCCTTGACTCTAACCTGTGACTAGCTTTAAAATCTGGTCAAAATACACAAAAGACAAGTTCACTTGTCAAGATGACACTGGGAAACTGTCAAGCAGCACATCAAAACATGAAACAAAAGTGAAGTTTTCAGAGGTTATCTTTTATTATTAATAATGTGAAGTAATAAGTTACACCAATTAGGTGCCTGTCATACTACTTTCTGGGTTAGAAAGGTAAAAAGTCAATTGCAGGTAACAAGGCCTAGGTTTCTTATGGCCTTCTTTTCTCATTTGGGCTCTTAAAAAACAAATCACAGATGTGTTTTCTCAGAAAATAAGGAATGCCTCACTGGCCAAGTACCATCTAGTCTGGCATTTAGTTCCTTACAGCAGCCATACACTGAGAATTACAGATGAAATGAAATGTAAAATAAAACGACATGAAAGCTCACAAATAAAACTTCTTTTCTTGCTTTTGTTTCGGCAAGCGTTTTCATTGAGAGTTTTAAATACAATCTTTGAAAACATAGAAAGAGAAATAATTACAGTCATTAATACGAGAGTATTAGATCAGTTACAGCGATAATGGAAGACTGATACAAAAATTACAAAAACACTGATTTTAATTCAAAATTCTTCCCCCTCAGTGATCTGATATTTGAAAAGTATACCTACAACCCAACCCTACGATGCCAAATACAACTTGTGTAACAACAATAAAAATAGTTTCTGATTTATATTTTATTCAGGAAATCTGGACTGGTAAATATTTCTCTCAAATAGGTAGAAATGCAGTGCCTATAAAACCCCTTTTTTAAAAAGTAGTCAGGAGAAGTGTTATCAAGGCAGTCAAGCATCTCATCTTATAAAGGTCCTCTTGCCTGCTCAATACCTTTGAAATGTACGCTTGACAAGGGAGGAAGATGTAGACGTAGCTTGCTTAGCATAATCTCTGTCTTCCCCAATTCCATCATACATGTCCACTGCCAAGTAAGGGAGGGAACACATTCTTCTGACTCTTGCCCAAAGAAAAATGTCAGGAGGGGGAACTGTTTTCTTTCTCCAACCTTTTACTATAGGAAGGAGAATTTAATTTCTAACTTGGGAGAGAAATGAAGAACAATAACAAAAAGCCAGTCCTACAACAGTCCTGCTTCAAGCAGCATCATGAATGGGGGTGTAAATGAATCCTGGTATCCAAATGATGTAGCAAAGTCTTTAGCAGAGAGGAAGGGGATGGTATATTTGGGCTCTGCTACAGGCAGGAAAATGTCTTCAGTGGGACAATGTGGTCTTTACCTTGTTCTCAGGACCTGCTCTCATTGCCTACAATCCTTTTTCTAACTATGCACATACAGACCTCAAATTCTTCATTTATACTTGTTATCTGACGACATGGGCTATATAGTCCACAAAAAAACTTATATAATAATTTGTTAACCTTAAAGAGGTGCCACAGGACTCTTCGCAACTCTGAGTTTTTAACAAGTCCCTGCAAAATAGGAGTCTGTGATCAAGCAAACTTTTCCACTCAGGCTTAAGTCAATGAGGCATGTAAACGAGCCTTCTAGGGGAATCTGGATCATAAATCGTGAATTAAAAAGGTTATAACCATTGTTGTATCTGTTTCATTTTGGGGTAAAATAGCTTCAAAAAGGAAGTAACAGCAGTAACATTACAAGGACTCCACAGAGATGGAAAGGTGTATGTGGATTATACCAAGCCTCTTCTAATGTCCAGTTTTTCGGAAAGTACAAACTGCCATAGAGATAAAAAAGTTTGCTGCAATGTCAGAAGGCCAAACAAGTACCTATCTCTGCAAAAAAGGCTATAGCACAAAGGAACCCAAAAAGAGTAGGAAGGCAGGCCTTCCTCCAACTCAAGTTTATAAGAGACTAATTTCTCTGTGAGGCCTGGAAACATCCATATTTTTACCTGCTACATCTTCCCTCTCCCTTCAGTCCTCTACTGACACATGGTTCTGCTCTAACATGCTTTGGACAGCTTACCGTACTTTTAGAAACCTGTCTGTACATCCACATGCACACCCACATTTTTTCTACATTTAACAATCCATTTGTGTACATTTTAATCAAACTGGGGATGCAGACTGGGACAGGGTCCTTGTGATTACCCACAACAGCGAGCCAATCAGTGCTTTACCTAATAGCCAAATGATGAATCAGCTTCACAACTGGCATGAGGTCATCCAATTAGCACTTTGCCATTTCTTTTCCTAGAAATGGAAAGAACTAGATGCTCCTGTGCTCCATTCACTTTTGATGCGTTTCTAAAGTAAACTTTACATCCATCCTAAAAGAAGCAATTGCAGATGCAAAGCAGGCTCACTATTCAACCTATGCACATTTGGATAACGCTTGAGTTTAGCTAAAATTTGCCAGCCTACAAAAAGAGATGAAGATGCAGCAGCTAAAATTTAAAATGTACCCTTTGCTCAAAACAATTTTTCACAATGGAAAAATAAAATTGCACATACTTGGTAAAGGAATACAAATTAGCCTACTTTGTGTTAGAAAATGTATGATTCAGTTAAAAGGTACCATAATAGAAATTGCTTCTCATTAAATGTATTGATCAACTGTCTAGTATACATCATAAATATATACATCTATAACTTAAAACATTTAATGAAATATACAAATAAATTAGTTTAAAATAATTTGGCTAAACAAAATAAATTTTGCATAAACTTCCTTACAGTGACAATTTATGGGATAATGTTGATATATAAAGATGCTTCAGGTATCACTCCTGTCAAATTGCCATAAAATCCAGATAACCTCTGGAGGTTAAATAAGGAAGAGGTTGGCAGTGACATACCGATGCAAAGACTTACAGGACTTTGGCAAAATCTAAACCCACCTCTGGAGCAGCGCTGGGCAATTCTGGTGGGCCAGGGGGCCAATACTCCCATTAACTGTCATGGGTCATACCCATTCTTCTCATAGTGCCAATAAATCTGCACTGCCAAATTGCAGCAGCAAACTGCATAAAGACCTTTAAAACAAGTGGGGAAATGCTGGCAATAAAAGCTATAGGTTTTTTGAGTGGTTTGCTGCCAAAATTTGGAGAGACAGTTTTGGGGAGGATCTGTGGGATGTATGCTGTCCACTCTTTTCCCTCACTATGCATCCAATTTGCTGCATGCAGTTTGCATATTTAATTTCTCCGCTGCCACACTCTGACATGGGCTGCTCCATTTATTATACAAATAGAGGCTGTTCCTTGTCCAAGCACAGAGCATGCCCTCTGCATGGCCAAAACAACTCTCATCACTTTTTAACATGAAAGGAAGACAGAGGTTAAATAGGGAAGTTTGAAAGCTGGTCAGCAGGGGCTTCTGGACTAAGACGCAAGTTGCCTTTCTGATCAGATACAGGAATCCCAAGTTTGATGGAACAAAACCAGATTGCTCTTTATAAAGGAGCAATGTAGCCTGATGCACACAATAGTGCTTACTGACAGACTGACATATTCACAAACAGGGCCTTTACATAATGCACAGCTATAGCACTATGATTTCACTTTAACTACCATGGCTGCACCCTAGGGAGTCCTGGGTTTGTAGTTTGGTCAGAAGCACTAGAGGAATTCTCTTGCTGAGAATTCAAAATTTTCCTCCCTACACTGCCAGTCCCAGGATTTGGTAGGATGTTGCCATGGCAGTTGAAGTGTAATCATCGTACTATAATTCTGAGTATGAAAAGGCCTCAGAACAAAGGGTCAGCTTACAAGAGAAAGAAACAAGACAACTTACTGGTATGTTGAGGCTTCCGTATCTCTCTAGATAAATAAACTAATACAGCTCAGGATGCAGCTAAGCATTCATCCCCAAAAGAGTAACTATTTGGCATCTTTTGTGCTTCAGACTCTCCACTACCAGCTTGCTGTTTCCACCTTGACAGGGCACTTCCACTGAGAGCCTGCAGGTCTAGTTTACCTTGTACCTGGCTTGGTTTGTAGAACACAAAAAATAAGGTAGGGTGGTATTATGCACAACAGAAAGACCTGACTGACAGTGGCCTAGGTGGTCTTCGAATGATAATCTGCTTTAAAGAAGAGGACTCAGAGGAAGGATGGGGAAAAGAAAAAGAGAAGAAAGTACTTTCTGCCTTCAACGTCATTTTCCCTACTCCCAAGCATCCATACTGTGGCTGTTATTTTCACTGTGGTGCCAAGCACCCCTTCCTGGAAAGTGCCTGATGTGGCTTACTGCTGTCTCTGCTGGGATGGAAGGAGAGAAGAGGACTGATGTCCAATACTTTGTACCAGCTCTAAGTAGTGTCACCTACACCCACTTTCCACTGTTATCACTTGCTCTAAAAACAAATGTTTCAGTTCTTTTGGGACCTACTAACTCACACCTCTAAGTGCTGCGTGCTTTGGGACAGGATCCAGAGGGGCGCACAAGAGATGACGTGGTGCTGCAGCTTCGACACAAGCCAGAGGCCTTGCCACTGGAGGCAGACTCTGCCAGACCAAAGGTCAAAGGATCTTCCCCTCACTGAGCAGTGGGCAGGTGGGAGGTCGTCTAGTGGTCTCGTATCCTGACCTGAGTGCAGTTCACTCCCAGAGGAATGGCAAGGCCCCTCCTTCTGGCAGCTGCCAGTCTTCAGAAAGGATTTCTTGGTTCCCGTGACCAAGACAGAAAGAAGGAAGAATGTCCCTGAAAACCGCTTTTCTATCCTGGCTCTTTCTACCTCCAATCAAGCAAAGAAAGAAATTGGGAAAGAGCAAGCAGGGCCCTTCCTGCAGAACTGACCCACTCTCCCGTGGAAGAAGGCTCTGTCTTGCATCCCATACAAGAAATATGATGATACTGGAGCAGGCCATGCACACAGGATCTCTGTATTTTCATCAGTGCATGTACAAAGCTTGGTCTAGGGAGGGGAAAACGTAATCGTTAAAAGAGAATGAGAGGAAACCTTTTAATCCCTTTCACGTTTCTTTGGGAGGTGCAGAATAAGAGTGAAAATTTATCTCAGTAATACTTACAATAACTCTGAAAAACAGGCCAGTATTCTTTTCCTTATTCCTATATTGTAGATTGGCTATTGGAACTAAGAGACTGTACTATGCCTGTGGCCACCCAGTTGAGTACCCAAGTGAATTTCAACTGGGCACTTCCTGGCTCTTGGCCACTGTGTTACAGCAGGAAAAATGGACTTTATTTTTAAAAAAATAGAAAAATAAACTTAAAAAAAAGATGCACGTATCATCTTTTAGCAGAGATCACTAAAGGCAATAGCTGTTTAGTCATAAAAACAACATTTCAGTTTGTTCCAGTTATTCATTGCTGGTTAAAAAAACTTTTGCCTCTTAGCAGTGAGAGAAAGTAGTTCTCTCAGAAACGCAGTAAAATATTTAACAATTCTGACACCTTTTTCTTGGAAAGTGTTGAAATGCAACAATGCTTTCCTTGTTCTTTTGGCCATTTCATATTTTCTTTCCATAGGTCCCTCTCAGAATGGTGGTGTCATAGAAAAGGATTTTAAGGGGAAACACAACTGCTTGCTTGCTTATTTGTGTGTGTGTGTGAGAGAGTGTACTTCTGAAGTGGCATCTGTTGCTGTTGAGCTTTCAAAAAACAATTTAAAACATGAGAAAAAAATAAATAAAAATATCTTTAAAATAAAGAATTAAATACAGTGGCAGTCCTTTATACTTGTAACTGGAAGGGTCCCTTCTAGTAGTACCAAGGTGGTTTCTTAGTTGCACTTTGTCCTCCTCTAGTTGCTGATCGCTGTAGAAAACAGAAAGTATGCAACCTCGGCAATGGTCGCCGCTTCTCATTCTTCACTCATAAAGAATTCTTAAGGATCGACTGAATGCCACATAATGTTCAGTCCCATTTTAAACAGCAACTTCTATCTATCGGGAGTCAACCTTTGCTTTCATACCAAACGATTAAAGCTATCTAAAACTATTTCAAATGGGTCCTGAAACATGCCAATCTCCTTTTCCATCTAACACAGTTGCTAGTGTTACCTGATCCAGCTACATAATTATTTCAATTGTTCCTTTTATTCTTCTAGTATTTCAGATGAAATGTCACTGTAATAAAAATGACACATTCAAGGTGATCTTCCTCTTGGCTGAATTAGACTTATTGACCATTAACTGAACAGGATTGACAAACTCTTTATACTACTGTGCAGAAACTCTTCCTCAGTCCATCTTGAGCCGTACTAAACAGAGCTTTAAAGCGGGATGGTAGTGACAGTTTTACATCTCTATGTTCCATTTTTCATCTCCCATTCCTAGAATGAAGGAGGAAAACATTATAATCAAGATTTGTCACAATGGATGCAGGTCTTTTTTAACATTTTTCAAGTGTATACACACTAAATATTTCAAAGGGCGGCAACCATGATCCATTAGGAAAAAAGGCTGAATTTCCATTTTTGCATGTTAGAAGCAATCTGCACTAATCTGAATACAGGCATACAATTAGTATTTACATGAGATTAATACATAAGAGAGGTATGCTGCAGTTTTTTGTAAATTAAGGTTGGCTAAAAGGAAAGAAACAAAACAATTCCACAGAAAATGTTTACAGTCTGTGAATCCTATGGACTTGATAATGTAATTGCATTAGAGTTGCCAATATTGTAACTTCAGTAAGTGTTTGGCCATAATCAAAACCAGGACAACAGGTGGAGGCTGGATGGGGACAGATTACAACTCAACTGGGGAAGCCTGCTTATTCTTCTGAAGAGGGAATGGACACAAGTAAGAGGCGACTGGAATTCTTTTTTATCCAAATAACGTGTGGGGCTGGGAGTGTTACTTCACAGGCCAGATTTCATTCAAAAATCCAGCCACGGAAACAGAACTCCCATCATATGGCACTGGACAACCCCTTGTGTCAGGAACTGAATCCACACATGCAAATAGTACAGTGAATAAACACTATTTATTTGGAGGGAGATACATCATACAAGACTTCAGTGAGAAGACTAAAGTTCAAAAGCAAAAGCCACGGCTTTAGATTCCCCGCTTTTCCCCTCCCTTTTCCAAGAGCCCTTGAAGCTGTGAGAGCCAGGCAGAGCTTATCAGTGCATTCCTAGCTATTGTTTATCTAATGGTCTCTGGTTCCTAAGCTTCTTGGTTTTAGCAAGCTGCTACTTATGCTGGTCTATATATCCCATTACTATAATATGGAGGGCATCCAGACACCTTGTCTTTTTCTGTGAAGAGCAGCTGGTCTGAAACATTCATGTGAAAAATTTATCACTTATCAACATGTTCCACTGCAGAATGAAGCTTTTGAGGCAGAAGGTTTTGACATGGGACAGGATTTCCCGTTAAACCACTGACTCCCCACAGAAAAAGCGCAGTGACTGAGTGCTCGAATTGGCCATAAAGAGCCTCACAAAATAATTTTCTTCAGGGGCTTTTTCACACTACACAGTTACAGCACTATGACTCTACTTTAATTGCCACGGCAACATCCCACAGAATCCTGGGGTTTGCAGTTTGTTGAGGCACTAGATGTCTCTGGTTAAGATTTCTATTTGTATGCCCATATTTCTATGCCAATTTCTATTTTCTAAAAAGTGGGAACTCATCTAGAAGTAAAGCAAGAGGAAATCAGCTCCTCTATCATGGACAGAAGAGAAAGAAGCCATAGCAGGCAATCGTGGCAGAAAAGCATCTGGCACAGAAGGGGATCTTACCTTTGCCTTCTGAAGCACATGGCCTCTGCATGGAGAACTGCTTGAAGAGGAGTGTCTTTTCATGACAACAGCACTGTTCACAGGCACAGAAGTTTCAGTATCACTTGTATCACAGCTGGAGATGGGTGAATTCTCCAATGTCTGATGCTTTAGAACTGGAGACTAAGTGAATATACAAAACACAGATTGAAATCATGGCAGCTATCAAAAGAGAATTCAAGACAAAAGGCTTTGTCATGCACAATAACCATATAAAATAAATATTAATTCCTCATCCTGAAGCAGGTTTGCTAAATAGCACCACAATGAATGATAGGAACACAGTAGGCTCCACATAGTCCACTTGGGCTCCAATTGCATTTTCTGAATGGAATACAGTAGCCCCTCCACATTCACAAGGGTTTGGGGCACAGAACCCTTACAGAAGCAGAAAAACCACGAATAACGTCCCCCCCCCATGATTCCCCTCTCATTCCCCTTCAGAGCTTACCCTCTTCCATTCTTTGCCTTTGGCCCTGGCATTGCGAGGTGAGGGAAGACAACCTAAAACGTTTACCAGTGCTTTCCCTTCAGACAGAGAAGAGGGGAGTTTTGGAGTTCTAATTACTTCCAGGAGCCATCTTAAAAGGGAGGGGTAGGAGCAAAGAGAACACCTGACCAATCAGCAACCAATACACAGCAGAATGTGCACCACATGGCAGAGAGGCCATGCTTTGCTCACCCAAAAGGAAAAAACCGTCCATTTTAAATACAAGCCCTGCAAGTCTGGAGTGAGGAATGCAAGGGATAGGAGGAGGAAAATGGGGGAGGGGGCAAGCATGTGCCTCACAAATAATCAAATTCGCGAAGGTCAAACCCATGAATGTGAAGGAAGGACTGTACTGGCAAATTATATTCTGGTAGAACACATTCTAATTAACTGTTATGCTACAATTATTTACCTTGAAAAAAATAGTAGAATTATAAGACCTTGCAGATATCATGTACCTCTTGAAACAGAACTGTTTCATCCGCAGTGTAATATTCTAGATTAATCACTATAGCAAGGAAACCATGGGCATTTCTCTGGTTATACAGCATACATTGTTTCAACTCTCCATTATTAGCCCACTCAGTATGATAACAAAGCTACAAAATCTGTCCTAGACTGAATACATTAGAACTACATTACACTGCAATTCTTTGAATGGATTAAATGTTTTAAAAAAGTCAAAACTCAGAGTAAACAGATGTTAAGCATTAGGACTGTGTGGTGCAGCTGAACTGAAATAGCCTACTGATTGCGTTTGTCTTTCCAGATTGGAGGCAACGTTTTAATATGAAGTACCTGTGCCGTTGAGGTTCCTGATTTGGGCTCAATTGCCAGGCCCAGTGTGATGCCACCAGCCAAGGCTTTCTTCAGGTTCTCTTTCACCTCTGTCAACTCTAGTTCTAGACTAACACGTTCAGACTCTTTCAACTTACACTCTTCTTCCAGCTTCTTTAATTTATCCTCAAGGATAGTTAGGGGTTTCCTTCCTGAAATCCAGAGAGAGAATAGGTGACACGGGGGGGAGTACTACCATTGGTAGAACTCCTCACTGACACTTCACAATATAAGTAACTTCAGCATGGAGACATCAGAGTAAAGTAAAATAAACAATTTGATCACATACTTGGCTGGATTCTGACTTAATGCTCAGCAAGATGAAGAAACTAATGCCAGGATAGGCACTAGTTGCGGCCATTCATTAGTTCAAACTAGCCCTCATAGAAGCCTCCACAAAAGCTTAGGATTGAGGATCAGACAAGAAACAGTTTAAAAATCAAAGCAGATCTATAGAGCATGTTCCAACAGAAAGATAGCAACACAATGATGGGCTGCATCTTCCCTCTCTATAATGCCTGACCACATCCCTTTGTTCTGATGTCGTCACAGTTAACATGCCATGTGCAGAAAATCATTATCATGACTGCAAGTTCCCTCCCTAGCAAAAATATAAAGAAATAAAACAGAATTAAAAATAATGAAGTGAGATATGAAAATTTCATTTTTACTGTTATTTTTCTTAACCTTTAAGATGGGGATCCAGGCCTAAGGCCTAAGACTCCAGAGTAAGTGTGCTGGTGCAGCAGGGTCAAAGGAGTATGTAGGCCTTGCTCTTTTGGAGGCTGCGAGGTCCCTGCCCACACTCTCTTGATGTGGGGTAGGAAGGGCAGTGCAAGCACTTAACCTGAGGCTGCCTCGGTGATGTTGGCAGCTAGCAATTACAGAAATGCAGCAGTCCCTTCCATTGTAAATTGTATGCCTTCTGTGTTAAATGGGTGATACCAATCATCCAACATTTAACCAAAGCTGCTGGCATGAATGATGTAATAAAAATGAGGAAGAATCAGAATGCAAAGATCTTACTTCCCCACTTGTCTTTTCCTTGTGCTTGCCAGACAAATGGCACTAATAAACTTGATCTAATTTATTTTCTTACTCATTTACATATAGAACATGAGGGAAAATGCCCTCCCTCTTATTTGTCCTCTGCACTGCTAGTCAGATAGAACCAGTGTGGTGTAGCAGTTTAAGCATCAGACCATGACTCTGGAGACCAGGGTTTGAAGCCCCCCCCTTGACTACTGAAACCCAGTGGGTGACCCTGGGCAAGTCACACTCTCTCAGCCAAAGGAAGCCAAAGACTAACCCCTCTGAACAAATCTTGCCGAGGAAACCCCATGCTAGGTTTGTCTTAGGGTCACCGTAAGTCAGAAATGACTTGAAGGCACAATACAGTAACAAATTGCTACTCAGAGGTTCCATTTAGTTACCTTAGTTAACAAGAGGGAGGGAACTTCCAAGGGAAAAAAAGGACTGGTGAATGTAGGAAGACTCTTGGAAGAGTGAAGCCCACAAAAAAATGTAGGAGTGTCTTAGCAGGATGGGGAGGAATTGTAATACACTCATTTCCAGGAAGCCAAGGCTGCCCTTAGTTATGACACCATGTGTCTCTATCCACCTGCTCCATGTCATTGGTGGCCACTGGCGAAACCAAAGACATGCAGAATTTGATGACATCAGGAGAAGACAGAAGTTCAGCTGGATATTACACAGGTGGGGGAAGCTCCTCCTTTTGTATGAGCTCCTCATAATGTTTTCATGTGAGGCTCCACCCACAGAGGCTTCAACAGGTTTCACACAGGAGGTGACTTATGTTGGAGCTATGCTCCCGTTTCTAGTCAAACATTCCTTCTTGATATAAACACAAAGAAAACTCTCTCCTGTTGCTCCTGGAAGCCTGTTTCCTTGGATGCTGATAATACAGCAGCCTTCCAAAATCAAATGCTTGACATACCGGTATTTGCTTCAAGGGCCGCTCGAAGGTCCTTCCTTTCCTTTCGAAGCTGAGCCAAGCGATTTCTCAACACTTCTTTTTTCTTTAACAGCTCTTCTTCTTTGGTCTGTAATCTCTTTGCATCAGCTTCAACACGGTTCTTGCCGTATCTGTACTGATCTGCATCTGCACACAAGTTATTGGATATTTGAGATCAGAAGGAAAAATTAGGACATTTCCAGAATAACCAAATATATTGGTGGCCATTGCCTCAGAACACTCAAATCCTTACTCAAAGGCTTATCTCTGTATCTTATTCAGAAATCTCTGCTTGACCCATATCTTTCTCACCCTGTTGTTGCCACACACACAGTAATTCCAACATTGGCCCATGAAGATCAGCTTCTTACTACATTTACAAATGGCACAAGTGATGATATCCACCCTTTCAGAAGGAGTCTCATGAATTAACTGTAAGCCCACAAGAAACTGATCCACGGAGTTTAGACTACTGGAATGAAGTAGGAGTAGTCACGCAGGCAGTGGCGCCCACAGCAGCGAAGCTGCACATAAAAAGAAGCAAAACGCTTCCAAAGGTGTGCAGTAATTCAAATAGACAAACGGTAATTACTGACAAAGGAAGACAAGAGTTTAACTGATTCCTGTAGTTGTCTGTACATCACACAGCATCCACCAAACAGTATGGCTGTGCGGATGAAACAAACATCTAAAGTAAGAAACTCAAAGACTGCATTCCCTCATATAATGCTTTGAGACCAGCAAGAGGGGCTCTTCTCTCAGTCCCACCACCTTGAGACATACACCTGGTGCAAACATAGAAGAGGGCCTTCTTGGTAGCTGTTCCCATATTATGGGACTTCCTTCCAAAACTGTTTAGGCCAACCTCCTCTATGATGTTTTTTTGCCAACAAGCAAAGATTTTTCTATTCTGCCTTCCTGTTATGGTTTGAGGTTTTAAAATTGATATGCTGAACTTTTAAATGTTTTACTGCTTGCTATTATTAGTGCCATGTTTTAAATTGTGTTAAATGGTATTTTGATTGTATAGTTCTTATTTTAAACATTTTCTTTTAGGAGAATTTTTTAATTGTGGTGGAAACCACCTTGCTGCTGGCTTCAGCTTGCCTATCATGCTAGGAGACTTGGGCAGTCATCGTTGATGAGGTGTACTGTGCTCCACAGACCATGTGGATGGTCACATGGCTTGAGAACCAACCCCTGGAAATACCAACTGGACTGTTGCCTGTCATCGTAATTAAGTGACTGGCTGCCTAAAAACCACTAATCTCATAGAACAGCTCTGCAAAACATATGCAAGGAATGAAATTTCAGATGTACAAGATACTATCTTTTACACTGGCTTCTAGCAATAAGACATAAATACCAACTTGCAGGTGGGTTTCCAGGGATAGGACATTTCCAAAGCCAAGAGATAAAATGGGAAACACTCACTGGAAGTGCTGCGTTTCACATTTGAAGCAAATTCTGATTTCTTCTGTGTACTGTTTAATGTTCTTCCTTTCCCCATAACTCCATTTGTGGCTGCAGAAGCTTTCTTGCCTTTAAACTGTTAAGAAAATCAAATATTCATTTAGTGATTGGATGACATAGTTCACACGTTTCCTATAATTAGAGAACTAAAGCTATGCAACTGAAAGCAGGTAATTTTTGCTCACAAATTAAAATCAATTCCATTGAAATTGTGCATATTAAGCAGCAAATAAACAAAAAGCACCTACAATTGTTACTAGCGATGGGCCAACTGAATCCTTAAATCTTTGAATCCTGGGCAAGTATTTGAGATTTGCGAATCTGAATCCCTGTGCCAAAATAGGCAAACTGAATCTTTTGAATCCACCAACCAAATAGTTTGTTGGAGACCAGGATGCCTGAAAATTTTGGCGACCAGACACAGAAGGGGAGATGGCAAATAGCCAAGTTTTCCCTCAGGTGAGTAATAATAGCCTTTGATAACAATTTCAGATATTACATCTGGGGTTGTATCCTAATGTATCTGAATTGAACATTTCATACTTAAATTCAGCACTTGACTGGAAGGTACAGTCTTCTTGAGATTTCAAGAACAGCTGAAAAATTCCTTTCCATAGCTCCCTTGCGAAGCTCTTCCAGACACAATTCTCGGGTTTGGAGTTTTACAAGGTGTCACAGCCTTCTCTGACAAAGTGTGCAGGTGCATCATCAAACTACAAACCCCACAATGCCAGAAGGAGCTATGCAAAGAAAAGCCAGTTTTGACCTGGATTAGCTCGTACTGTAGTATGTGGCCCTCTTTACACAGGCAGGAAAATGTGGCATTAATCCACATTTTCCTGCCTATCTAGAAAAGGCCTTCATGGCATTTTCAATCAGGGGAGATCCTGAGGCAAAACTATGACAATTGTCCTCGCCAGATTTCTTCAGAGGGAGGTTTGCCTTTGCCTAGGCTTTTGCTAAGGCTCACAGAGTGTGTCTTGCCCAAGATTATCCTTCTTTCCCTTGCTTTTTAAACCCTTTTTTAAAAAAAGGATTTGAAAGATTCAAGATTCATGAGATTCGTGGATTCCCAGAACCTTCCAGGGATTCGGATCTGGATTCGGATTATTCTGGATTCGTCCCATCCCTAATTGTTACTAAGAAGCACAGAAAGGTGAGACCAAACATTTCTCAAGGCACAGAATGTAGGTAAGTGCTCAAAACTTCAAACAATGTTTCAAAATTTGCTACACTATTTTACAAGTGTTAAGAGCAAGCCAAAAATAATTACTGCCAGATGCATCAGTTCAGAGGCTTAAGAATGCGCAGTTGGTTCCTTAAGGGAGGCAATGGATCTAATCACAAAATATTAGATCAAAGACTTTGGTCATTATTCAATTTGTAAAAAGTGGAAGAAAAACTACCCCTAGTTTTTGTGAGGCAATACCACAATCCCAATATTAAATTTGGAGTTCTGTTCCGTAGCTTCACAGTAACCAATTAAGTCTTTTAATTGGGAAATTTATTTAATTTAAAAAGTGGGAAAAATGTCTGCATTTTATATTCTCCTCCTCCTCCACAATAGTACCACAACAGATTTTTGGTCAATTACAGGCACCCCGTTAATTTGCCAGGTTAGGGACCAGAGCACTGTCCAAAACCAGAAATGGTTGAAATGCAGGATCCAGCCCTTTTTAAAGTATTTTTTGTAAGTATGAATTGAGAGCAAAAGCAAGGTCATGGAAACATGACGAAACAGGCTGAAAGAGCAGACCATGCATCAAAGGTGTGGGTCCTGGTTATACATGAAAAGGGTTGAAAGAGCAGATTGCTGAAAGGTGGACCGTCAAAAAGCTGAGGGTGCCCATATAAGGAACGTAAAAGGCAAGATCTTTGTTCATAATTTTACCTTGACTTTAACAGGTTAAACAATCTATTTCTTGGGTACTTCCTTATAAATGTTATATAGTGTTATATAGAGTGGTCCCTCCACTTTCACAAGGGTTCCCATCCAGCACTGCCCCCTCCCATTCCTTTGCCTTTTGCCCAGGCATTGAGAAAAGAGGGACACACCTCTGGGCAAAAGGCAAAGGAATGGAAGGAGGAGAATCATGCTTTATGAATAATCAAATTCATGCAGGTCAAACCCATGAATGCGGAGAGAGAACTGCAATACTCTTTCAAAGCTAACAATAATGGTGCATTATAATGCATATCACACAGTAAACACCTGAAAAGTGATTCCTAATTCCACTAACATCTTAGTGCTTATTTTCAACTTCAGAAGGTCATCCTGGCCTTAACAGAAAATGAAGCAGACTTCATCTCAAAATGCCAGAAAGTATTTGTAACTAATGTACTCAAGGTACTTCAATCCCATTCTGTACACTGGGATTTTCCAAGAAGGCTACAGAATAAAATAAAAATATGTAGAATTGTGTGCAGTGTGATTATAATAAAACATCTGCTGAGATCTACATGGGCCATATACAGAACTTACAGCAATTTGTATTTAATTTGCATTGTTCTGTCTTTCTTTTATTATTAGATACAGTTAATTTTATTTAAGGCCACTGAGTTTCATGTAGCCTCAAGCATGTTGAATACATTGATTGCAAAAAATAATAATGATTAATCATTATTTTTTGGCAGTTTTTTCTTATCCTTCCTGACTTCAGGACAACTCCTTTGGACAAATTCAGATGAACATCTGAGTTGACGGAACCTCCATGGTGTGATTTTTTAAGAATTGCACTGCCAGATGGTGAAATGGCAATTCACCCCATGTTCCAAATGTGTTTCAGGAGATTGAAAGCTGTGACTTTACAGCTTGGCTGTAATGTGTTGGGGTAATCAGGAAAACAACTGCTGTGTCAACACTCTGCCTCAGTTACTCGTGGGAGTTTTGTTGTCTCCTTTATTTGGCTACAACTTAATGTGTGTGAGGGTGAAGGAAATATCTGAAGGGATAATATCCCGGCAATACTTTGGAAAGAATATACCGTACAGACTGGAACACATGTCCAGATTCAAAAGGAGCTACTGTATGCAGAATAAGGGGATGCTTCCTTGCAGAATTACAGAATAATTCCTGCATAACACAAGAATGAAGAGGCCCCAGCAGCAACAACTACTCATTTCGTATCTGAACTGTAAATGTGTGTGTGTGTGTGTTCACATGTGTGTGAGTCCACTCTACTTTGAAACAGATAGGTTTACTGCTACTGGTATAGTCCTACCCTTGGGTTGCAAGACTTCACAAACCCATTAATCCCTTCTTACTCAAAATCTAGACTGACCTACTACCTTGAGTGGTGCTGCAGGGGTTTATAGGCTACAATTTTATCTGTTTATCAGCGTTCTCCAGTATTCAGAATTTCTGTGTAACAATTAAGAACCCAAGTGAAAATGTAGTATGTGGCATTATTGAAACAATAAGCATTTAATGATCAGTGCATTTAATTGTCAGTGCATTAAGATATATGCAAAAATAAGAACAGAAAGCTGAATTAAAAGAATTAAGCACTACAGTACCTGTGACACAGATCCCCTCCCCACAGCAGAAGTATTAGTGACAGACTGAGCAGAAGATAGATTGGATGAGATAGGGTGTTTATAGTGGTTAGAAGACAGTTTGTCAGTAGATAACCTATTGGTTTTTCTGTCGGCTGGTGGATAGCGTGCAAAGATTTTCGGAGACGGCAAATTATCATATAGGCCCAAGTTATCATAAAGCCCATCTTCTCCTGTGCTTCTGCTACGAGAAGTAGGAAAGCCATCTTCTGGTTCCCACTGCAATACACATACTTAGTAAATTAGCATAAATGTCATGCACTGGGAAAAATTATATCATTAGAAAGTTACTCGGGTAATTAAGATTTCGTCCCACACCGCAAGCATGCATTGCCTCCATCAGTGACTATGTTTTATTCTAAAAGCCTAAATAACTATTATTGATTTTATTTTACAGATTTTTTTTTTATCCCAATGGAAATTATCTCGATTCTTGGATTATATTTGGGAAGTTTCAGTAATATTTGACAAGATTCTACTGAAAGGAAAAATAAGGAGTGGCTTTTCTGGATGTCCTACACCAACACACACATCCACAAATCAGTTCAAGGCATAGCATTCATGCTGTCCGAGTTGCTGAACTTACATCTTATAACCCTCAATGAGGCAAGCCAAGAATTTGGCTATTGGGTTGAAATCACAAGGGAAACAAAAAAGATAATTTAGGCCTATCCCATACCAAAATTGGCTCTCTTACGGCCCAGTTCACATCATAATGGAGCTGCTCAATGAAACAGTGATTGTTTGGATGTTAATAAGCTGCAAGAGTGCCACCTCCTCCCCTTATTTCACATGATTAACTGGGGAGGAGATTTCCTGGTTTCTTAAACCACAGATATTTATGATATCCAGAGATATCCACAGATTTTTATGATATCCAGAACTGTGGTTGCTTGTTAACCAGGATTACCTCTCAGCATCTAATCCCTCCTCAAGCATTATCATATGTTTTGGGAATCCCTTTGGGGCTCTTTTTCAGCTTGAAGACCAAATCAAATTTCAGAGAAACTGGAGGGGGGTGCATTTTAGTGATTGGCATGGTCAACGGCAAATGGGTTGGACCAAACAATCCAATGTATTTTAGGAAAGGCATTTCAGCCTTTTAGAACATACAAGCAACATGAGAGACACTGGGAAACTACCACAAGATGCTACCAGGGGAAGGGGCACAGCCATCTGGGGAAGCTTGATGAGCTGGATTGGGACTGGGGAGAAGATACAGTCCCAGAATCCGAGGATCCCAACTTCCCCATTATGTAATAACAGCTATAGGTAGCTGTTAGTCCTTTTCTAACAATGTATTACTAGCCCATTTTCTTTGGAGACTGATAAGGAACTAATGGATTAAAGAAATGCAGTCAGAATATGATTTGTCACAGCCAAATTAAGCAATTACAAGCTACTCTTTCTGAGATTTTTGTGTTGACGCTGGCAAGAGGATACTAGGTAAATAAATAAAAGATGCATCATCCTCCCATTTTATTTTGCAGAAATGCAGGGTTAATCAAACCCTTCCTTTGACCTTTACCCAAGGAGCTGCATCAACATTTTGGCTTAAGCCAACTAACAAATACTGGACTATATATGTTTATGTTGTCTTACATGCTGCATGTAATCTTGAAACAATACACCTCATATCTAAGTAATCTGTCAATGAGACACAGTCAGCAGTACTTTGGGATCATGGCCAGTAATACTCTTTTAAGCGGTTTCATAGGCTTTGGAGGGTTCAACACACATAAGTGATTTGACCTACACAAAAATCAATTCTTACTGATCCATTTATGCAAGGAACATCATCATAATGAAGTGCCATCCCGCTGGGACATGCGTAGCCATTGGCAGCATTTCCTCGATAAGGATTAGTAGAGACAACCCGTCTGTTCATAAAACTAAAGCAAAAACAGAAAACAGTGTACATTCCTTAGTTTATGGTGAATCATGTATCAAAAATAAATAATTCATCCTAGCTTCCTCTCCCAAAAATTCTTTCATTGCCTCTCCCATCTTTAGGTTACAGAACGTACACAGCATATATTACAGAATGTGTGTAGCTGAAGTTTCAGCCAGGAAGCTATTATTTAACAAAGGACAATACACAGGGTGGGGGAAAATAGAGTATAAATTATTTAATAGGAGGGAATCACCAGGTTAAAAGAACAATGGTAGATTTTAGGAACAAGATTGCATATTTAGGGGCTCTGATCAAATTCTTAAGGCTATCTTTACAGTAGAAAAGTTTTTCTAAGGGAGATTATAGCGGAAGGTACTTTGTTGCAGGAGGTGGCAACAAATAGCTTTGGCTTTTCTAATTTCAGTTTGCAGATCCAAAGAGGCAACTCTGAGGAAGAGATGGGGTTCTATTTCATTAGCAGACAATGGCCTTTTATTATACATGGTGGTGGGGCTGGGCATGAACTGTCTGGGTGGCTGTCTGAGAATGTCTGATCCATCTGTCTGATCCACAACAAGATTTTTAGAATTTCAGTTCAGGAGGAACAAAGATGCATTTTGATTTTAGTGAAGAAAAGAGCAAGAGTCTGGGGCTTTGCCACTAGTTAACTAGTAAAAAGTAACTGAAAGGGCTCATATGTCCTTCTGAAGATCTCAGTCTGGACTAGTCTTTTATGTGCCTACTTGCTACTTGTGTCCAAATAGGAGAAAGTCAGCCTTAATCCAATATTAATCCAAATTTTCATCTGATTCTGCTTTGAATAAGTCTGGAAGCTGCTGGGTGTTTTACATAAAATGTTGCTTTAAGTAAAATAGAAGCTTGTCATGATGTTCAACTTGTCTATGAGAAACTCTTATAAGGACGGCAAAGGATGTAAAATGACTGTAATGAACTGCTAATAAAGCACACACATCCTGATTTATTTGCTAAATTATAAGGCCTAGTATTTCTAGGCACATTTCTCAAAAAACTACTCCTCCACTGAAAGCTACATGAAATTAGCAGGTTAGCCCTAAGGGAAACCTTTATCCACATACCGTTTCTTAACAAACATTTGACAGTGTACAGGATTGTAGACTGTGTTGTGAGTTGCTTAAAGCAACACTTTTTACACTTGTGGATCACATCTATTTATTACTTGAAAACCGCTGTTAGTATCATCTATAGTTTTAATTCAATATAAGCTAATGCTGAATGTTGAATATACTTCATTTGAAATATGAAGGAATCATGTGTTGACAGTAGGAATTCAGCACTTGACAGATGCACTGTGAACACCTTTAACTGATTTTAAGAAGGGGACGCCTATTAGTCAAGTGGCAGATTTTTCAATGTATTTAACACAAGTGGGTATAAGAAAACTGCAAAAGGCAAACATACCCTTCAGACATCATTTTCTTGTACTCCCACATAGAATGCCTCTTCTAACACGATGTCTCCAATAATGAGCATGTGTCCTCTAAGTAAACTGTTTTGTGCTTTAGATACACTGTTTTATCCACACGCACATCTCACTGATAGATCAATTATTAGTCAATTAACTTTTCTTTAAATGGAATGTAACACTAAATCAACAGCAATTTCTTTTGTGAACCATTCTGAGTGAAAATGGATGTTTCACAGTTAATCCTAAGCATATTTATCTGAAGGTAAATTCTACTGACTTCAGCAGAAATTATTCTCTAGTAAATGACTGTGGCCCAAGTTGCTTGGTAAGCTTTGCCTCCACTCACAGCTTCAAGAAAACACAGACAAACCCTGGGCAGAGAGGACTTGCTGACTTTTTGGCATGGCGTTTATTAACAAAAGCATGAATGCCAGGGTTTTGTGATACCAAATGCAAGCAATGAGAATGTGGAGTTCCTGAAAATGCTCTTAACTGGTTTAGCTCTCCTACCAGAAGGTCTGTTTTGCAGCTTGAATCACACTAGCTGTTAAGTCCACATCAATGTAGTCGTAGTGCAGAGTGCCAGGATCTGCAGAGGAGCCACTCTCAGCAAGCAAAATCCCAATCCACCTGCCCATGTCTTCTGAAGAGGCAGCCTATATAAAAAGAGGTGAAAACACAAGGAAATGCTTCGTCTCTTACAGAGAAACCACTTTGCTATGCATGCCATCTTTTTTTTTTTTTTGGCTTTACCAAATTTAGTGACTATGCCTTTCAATGGAAAAAAAATCCTAGGGTGGTTCACACACATTGTGGAATCCAAAAATTACAGCAACAGGAGCAGATAAAAATTTATAGCAATGACTAAGCAGCCAGGTAAAAGCAACAATTAATAAAGTGCCACCACATATTAAGAATTAAGAGACTGAGGAAATAAAAAAAGTCTTTGCCCAGAACTAAAAAGACATCTAAGGTTATTAAGTGACCCTCCTGAGAGAGAAGTTTTCGACAAAAGGCATGCCTCAAACAGATTTCCTCAAACAGAAATGGAGTGATAGTATAGTGGAATAATTGGAATACAGGATTGTTTGGTTTGTGCTGTTCTCTATTTTTTGGACCTTTTTTCTGTCCTTAGGTTATTATCTTTTTCAATATTTTATTCTATTTTTCATTCTTATTTTTTTTACATGAGGAAGTTAAGAAAAAAAATTGAATAGACTGCATTAATAGTCTAAAGGTTGGAAATGTATGGGATGAAATTCACAACATTAAGACAAAATAGAACCCTAGCTAGGAATAGGGCGGAAGTTTATGTTTATGTTGAAGTTACGTTAGTCTAGGATTGTTTGTCGATGCTCACATTTATACATGAATCCTTATTTCGTATATATCTAGGCAAGCAATATTATTTGTTTTTGTTTTATATTTCTTTTTCTTTCCAATTTTCTTTCTTATTTCTCTTACTTAATACTGGACATTTACTCTTTCATGTTTTTGTTTCTTTTTTTCTTTCCTTTATTTATATATGATGTTATCTGTTCTGATGTGTCTTGTTGTATTTTGTTTTTGGTATAGTTAAATAAAATTAAAAAAAAAATTTAAAAAAATGGGATGCCACAGCCAAGATGACCCTCAGAAGACAGAAGCACTTGAGAGACTGTCTGCAGGTGCCCTGATAGTACGGAGTCACCCTGGCATGTGCAGTACAACACAGGAAATAATTACATGGTAGGGTCAAACAGCTAACTTAATAAGAAAAGACAAGCCATCATCCTGCTTCCCCAAATATTTCCTCTCCGTGGACTTCGTAATAAATGCAAATTAAAAACCAGACAGAGAGAATCCACCAAAGCCACATTCTGGCCTGAAGATGTAGGTCAATGACTCTTGTCACCCTGACTTGTGAAACAACAGGTACTTTGCATTTGAAACTGATTGTAAATAGAGGCAGACAAAAATGTATTTCATAACAGAAGAAGTATTAGACACTTCCAGGGAAAGAAGAATTATAGAAAGTTGTGACTGTCACGTTTTATGCTCCTAATGTGTAAATACAACTTAGAGTGAAAAGTTAGGGTAGGACAAGAGCTCCTGATACCAAAGAATGTGGGCAAAGGTAAATACTTAAAAGAGAAGTGGATATTTTCTTAGATATGGGAACATACGGCTTGCTCCATAAGCAGTGGGATTCTGTTTTTGCTCATCTCTGTAAACCTGGAGCGGAGAACCTTTTTTTTAGGGGGAGGCATATACTCCCCTGGCCCTTCTGTGATCTGGATGATGCCTGAGGGCCGGGCCACACCTCCAATGTCTCTGAGTCCCCATATAAAGCACCAGCTTCTCCTGCCAGTGCCTCAGTCAAGGGAGCTGGCTCCTCTGCCTTCTCCACACATGGGATGAGGAGGTAAGGGCACTCAACCAATGTGTCAGAAACTAGGTGCCTCATGAGATCGCTCTTCTGGTACCTCAAGTTTTTCTTCCCTTTTTCCTTCCTCACAGACGGAAGGCAGAGTGAAGAACACTCAATAAGCACTCAGGAGCCCAGCAAAGATTGCTGGTGCAATCTTCCATCACCTCCCCCACAGGGAGGGCAGGGAAGAGAAGGGGAGGGAGGAGCAAACTGATTGAGACATGGCTTTAAAGTTGTGGATGAGTCACTCTTCTTTCCCTTCTCCCTTCTGAGGGAGATGGCTTTGCTGAGGGGGAGAGATTTATCCTAGAGACAGCCTGGCCAGCTAAATCTGGCCCAAAGGCTGGAGGTTTCCCATCCCTGATGTAAAAGATATGCTCATTAAAAGACATACCTCTAAGACTGCAACCTCCTGTGCATTTCGAAGCAGGCGGAATGTCAGCGGATGCTTGGAATCCAATCCTGGGATAACTTCACAGCCACGGAGAGGAATAGAGACAATGTGGGTCTTTAGATCTGTCCTGTCTTTGTGGAAAATGAGCTTATTATCCTTCACTCTACACCAGCGCTCACGCCAACGGTTATTTGACAGAACATTAAGGTATCCTGCAGGAACAAAACAAGCATCTTTACTATTTCACCTCATATAAATTCAAGTAGTTTTTCAAAACAAAGTGCTTGTGTCCGAAGAGCAAAAACCCAGAGCCAAGGTGAAAATGAGGTTGCTTTTCACCAAGCTTCCTTAAACTCCAGAAAGGGTGTCCATTTCATCAATTCTGGATGGGCTGGGAATGGGGGACAACTGCATGTTCATGTTCAAAACACACTGGGATGCAAATTCACCCTTGCTGGAAGTTGTGATGTTGCTGTAGCATGAGCTGTTACACAGCCCTGACTGCACAGTCATTTTGCGATAAAATCCTTATCTCAAAGCAAAGAATTGGGAGAGAACCAAGAGTATCTTTGAGGTTTCTACTGTGCAAGTTGTAGAGGAGACTTCAAAGAAATTTCTCACTCTTCAGCTTCTTCCTCCATTAAACTGTTCTAATGATGGACAAGGAGTTACTGCTGTTTTCTGAACCACTTTCAAAATTTCTGCTCTAACAGAAGAGGAATAAACAAGATCTCATACAATGCTGACAGAAAAGGCAACTGAGAGAAATTTAACAAAGAAAACATATTGTGCAGGAAGGAAAAGAATCACAGAAGATTTGAGGACAGAAGAGGCGGTGTGTCATTGACAAACTGACAATCAAACACCAGAAAGCTAGGGAAGATGAAAAGTTAAAGGGGAAGGCAGAAGAATGAATTAGAAGGAGTACTGAGGCAGAAAGATGCCCCCATACTAGGAGAGACAATGAGTAAAGAATGATACAGAAGGCAGGAGGCTGAGGGGGTCGCATCCAGGAGAAAAAGGGACAGAAGATGAGAGGGTTAACTCTCAAAACAAGGTGAAAAGAACATCAGGGCAGGAAGAACTATGAAATAGGGATGATGTCAAAAATAATTAAGAAAGGAATGCTGACACATACAAATGTAATTCCATTCACCAGTCAGAAAACTGGTCTGATAAGTGGCAGAGCACAGGAAGAGAATATTAATCTGCCTAGTCAATGGGAAATCAAGCAATGTCAGAGGAAGAGGGAATATCCATTGCAGGGTATATACAAACGGCACATCAGCATGTAGAGATACTTTCCCCACCCTTGCTTTAGAGTGTATGACCCTGCAGCCCCTAGTACTCTTTTTGTGGACCTCTGACCTCCCTAATTCTTCTTCCTCTAAATGCCCTTTAGACAATTTTGTCACATTGATGCTCCCCTCCCCTGACCCCAACCCAGGCAGGTCCAAGAGAGGCCTTTCTTCTTTTCAGGAAGCGATGGAAATTTAACTTCCATATCATTTTCTTTTGGAAAAAAAGGCTTTTCCTGGGCCTAAAAGGGCCCAGAAAGCCCCCAAAATATGGTAGGAGGGGCAAAAAATGCAAACATCTTAGAGCAAGAACACGTCATCCCTCCCAAGATTCCCTGGGGGTCGGCAAGAGGCCGCCAAATCATTAAAAGTTCCCCATCTTTAACATAACAGCAAGAATTCCAGAGGCCTGAATGGAATTTCCTAGTAGGCTACAGAGAGGTGGGAGTGTCATAATGTTTAACGTCACTGTTAATTAATCCAAACCCGAATCTGAAAATAGACTGCCTTTAGAAGAACAGAGCTGGTGAAGCCTGGGAGACAAGTCTGGCTGAGCTTTTGCTACTTGCCCCGCTTTCTAATTTATTTGTTGCTGACAATATAATGAGGCCACTCACCACATGTTGGGATATCTTCCTCAGCTGATGAGGTTTGCTCATCTGTGGAGGGCTTCTTCTTTCCTAAGCTAATTATCTTTGTTATCTTCTTCCCTGTTACTTTAGAGACAGTGCTTTTGGAATCTGTTTTTGAGCTTTTTTTCCTCTTTACTGTCAAGAAAAGGATGAGCATGTCAGTCTTACAGGTTTTCAAGAAAAAAAAATCCAACTCAGAAGCAGAGGCAACTGCGCCACAAAAACATTTCTCATGAGCAGGTGACAAAAGAGTTCCCTGTAATGAAAGGCTGGCCAGTATGGTTGAACAGCTGAAGTAACCAGAGCCAGAAGCAGCCAAGTTCAAACTACTGATCTGCCATGGAAAAATCACTATGTGGTTTTGGCTAAGGCTGTTTCCCCATTACATTCTTTCAATTCTGGTGGGATATCACACTTCCATAATTAGCTGAACGCAGAATTAAAAACACAAGTTTCACAGAAATTTTTATAGAGCACCATACCATCCACTAATGAACAAGATCCTAGGCTAATGTTTATTCACAATTAAGTCCTCTGTAGCAAAGGTCACTTCCGATGTTAACTAAACCTTTTGTCGTCTGGAGGTCCTGACCATATCCTGTTGATTATCAACTAGGGCAACCATTTTCAACAGGGTCCATGTGGTTCCCCAACATGTCCTGGGACATTGGAAGAGTGTCACAAACTGAAAACTGTGAGAAGGGTTTATCAGTGTAGTGGTGGTGGTATCTGAACAAATGAAATACCCAAGCAGCAACCTTAATTGGAGTCAATAGTTTCCCTCCTATTTATATTATCTTTCCAACACACTATTTGAATTCAGTAAGAGCTGAACTCCATAAAAGTTGAGGCTTTTGTGATATATGTCATACCCCTTAGCAACTGGAACGCGGGCCCTGGAAACCGAGAAAAGCTTTTAAAAGGGCCATGGCCAAAAGCAGTTGAGAATGGCTATGCTAGGGGATTAGTGATGAACAGCCTTTTAAACACCCTAATGTCAGAACTTAATGGGACTGGCATCTAAGTAAGCACCAACAGAATGGTATTTAAGTGTTACTAAGAGATGTTCATTGTACTCTTCATTGTGCAAAGAAGGGGAAATCTGACAAAAAACATAGCATTGCAGCAAACATCCTTCTATGCATTCCTTGAAAGTACAGGAGCCCTCACAACTTCTAACATTTTCAGGCCAGTGGGCACATTTAGAATTTTGGCAAGTGTCATAAGAACCATCATGAAAGGGGTGCTGTGATGGGAATAGCAGGGGACAAAACACCCATTTCACTGAAAGGCTGCTGTTGTTGATGATGTTGTTGTTATTTCTTAGCTGCCTCTCCCTATAGATCAAAGCAGGTGATGATAGATTAAAACGCAACAATAAATAGATAGATAACACAGTTAAAAACATGAATACCAACTAAAAATACATAATGAGTTAGAAGTGCATAATATCCATTTAAGAAGCATACATACATATTAAAAACCATCTGGATAGGCCTGCTGGGAGAAATTAGTCTTTATTGCTGTTTTAAATGCAGCCAGTGTATCCAACGATTGGATCTCTTCTGGGAGGCCATTCTACAATTTGGGGGGTGGCTGATGAAAAAGTCCTCCAGTTAAAAGTTGCTAGCCTGGTCCTGATTGACTGAAGTAAATGCCCCCCAGAAGACCTGAGTGTATGGGGAGGACTATATTGGAGAAGACAATGCTACAGATAAACTGGACACAAACCATATAGCATCTTAAAGGCAACAACCAACACTTCATATCTTGCCCAGAAACTAACTGGCAGCCAGTGGGGTGATTTTACTATAGGTGTAATATGACCACTCCTAAATGTAATCTAGTAAATCTGGCTGCCATGCTTTGTGCTAACTGAAATTTCCAAACCTGGTGCAGAGATAATTCAATGTACAGCGCATTGCAAAAGTCTAGTCTTGAGGGTACCAGTGTGTTCACTACCGCCTTTAATCCTCCAGTGTTAGGTAGGGGCACAGCTGGCGTATCAGCCAAAGTTGACAAATAAGTACTCCTGGCTGCTGTATATATCTGGACTGTCATTTGGAGTGACAGATCAGAAACACCCCAACCCGTAAACAGTCTTTCAGGGGAATGTAATCCCACCCAGGACTGGCTGATACACCTCCAACTCTGGGTTAGTAAGCACCTCCATCTCATATGGACTCAGTTTCAGTTTGTCCTTCCTCATCCAAGCCACTACTTCTTCCAAGCATTTCTTCAGAGGAAATACACTATCCTTAGTTGATTCTATTTCTGAAGGTATGGAGAAGTGCATTTGGTTGGCACTGGCATACTGACAGCACCCTACGTCATGCTTCCATCCATCATACAAGTGCATACACACCCTCTCTCTCCTATTCCACTCAACCCAGCCCTCTACTTATCCTGCACTTTTCTACAACCCTAACTGGCCCACTCTAGGTCATTCTACAACACTTCCTCAAGTTTACAAGGGAAACAGGGAGCAACCAAGCTTTTTGTGTTCCCCTTTCTTTTCTTCTTCCTCTTCCTCCTCTTCCTCTCACCCCCTTTTCAAGAAACCTCAGCACGTAGCCCAAACAGGGCACTGCAAAGTGACCTGCCCGGTTTACATTTGCCTGTCATTTTAATTCCCAATGTTCTTCAAATGACAAATGAGCATCTATTGTTCATCTGAATATAGAAGTATAGTAATGGGGAATCTCCTGCTTACTGCACTGCACTTATAAAACGTATAGGGGCCTTGCATACTGGCACCTGTAGGTCTCTATGAAATGTTCTCCCAGGACTTGTTTTCTTGGGCCTCTGATATGGCTTCCTTTAGCCCCCTGCTTGACAGCTAGTATCAATCAGTGTTTAATGCTAATTTTATTCAGTTCTCATTCCTTAAGCTCTGTATCAATGTTTTCTACACACTTACTGGTCTCATCTTGACTTGACTTCCTCTAGCATCTACTTCCTCTACCTAATACTTTCCTGAGTTTCTTTGACTCAGAACATTTCTGATTCTGCCCCTTTCCTTCAGCTATCCTCTCCTTTCAGTTCCATGCCATCTGGGCCTTCCTACCTTGTCCACGCAGCCCCTTCTATCTCTACAGTCAGTTACATTTTCTACGTCCTGTTAAAACTGATTTTCCCTTCTTTCAAAGAGAATGTTTGTGAAAATTTTGTGCCTTCCTTTTCACTTGCCCAGTGCTTAAGAGAACTTACAAGCATTTTACAGTGTCACTCAGACATTACTAAAAGCATCTTACCCTGTTCTTTTCCATTACAAATGGCAGCTATTCCATTTTCTACAGCACCCTCTCCATCAGAACTTGGTCTTTCTGAGGACAATTTCTGCATGGACAAAATAATTAGGTCATTATTTACAGGGTCAAGCTGTAAATGATTTGTCATGAACCAAACAATGTGCCAAACAGTCATCTATCCATGAAAAGTGAGACTGCCAAGAATTCGTTTTGAGGAACTGACCTTTGCACACAAATATTAAAAATACAGTACTTGCCAAAACTGTTGATTACTTCCTGATTCCCCCTGACCACCACGATAGAATTTTCTGCACAACACTTTTATTTTAAGCAGATCCTATAGCTCTGCTGATATCATGTGAGAAATGGTGGCTGCAGCAACAGGGGAGAAGAGGAGGAGGAGGAGACTTTTGAGTAGCTTACTTTATGAACGCTTGGCTCAGGGGATCCTTGAGCTAAGGCACTTTGGAAGAAAGATTATAAAACTGACCCCAAAGACATCCAAAGGGGACATTCATAAAAATAAGCAGCTTGGGGCCAGCAACCTCCTCCTGTCGCTGCCACCCCACTGTCACTCTCCTGCCTGTGAGAATGCTGAGATGATCAAACTGCTTATGGAAGAAGTCTGTTTCAATGTCATTGGGTGGGGAAAATGCTGACTGCAAGCCACGTACAGCCCCAAGGGCCATGCAAATCGAAAACTGTTGATGCCACTGTTTTACCATAAACATCCTCCCACAACCCCTATGTTTACGTACTGGGCCTAAAACAGCCTAGCCCCTCCCCATGGTAAAAATACCCCCTACATTCCCTACAAGGCATCAAATCATTGTGAAGTTAAGAAAAATTAAAAAAAATATTTCAGGGTTGAGACACTGCAGCAATACATCCCTCTGAGGTTCCACAGGGGACAATGTGGGACTCTCTCAGCTTTTGAGAGTTTCCTACTCCTATTTTAGCAGTCTGCCACACTCAGATCCTGGTGTATCTCATCATTAGGTACTCAGTCCTTTAGTAACGTAATAACAGCTTCAGTTTTGACTACACAGTCCATAACTGTTTCTTGACTGATTTATTGGAGATCTTCAGTCTCATACTCTTAAATATGGTACTAGCTACAAGCTGTTAGTGAAGAACTTTGTGAAGGCTCAGTCAACTACAGAGCTCTGAGCTCAGGGGTGGCCTAGGGGCAGGGAACTGATGATGTTTCTACTCTCCTATGAGGATCCTCAAGTCTCTATCTGTCCTGTATGTCAGGTATTTCTGCTCTGATGCCTCATCACCGTATCAAGCTCAGCATGTCTAGGACTCAATTACATTGGTTCTCCATTCCTTTTTATACCAAGCAAGAAGCACTTCTCCTTATCTTTATTTACATCTCTCTACAGCCTGCCCCTTCTTCTGTCTGTGTTTGCCATTATAATCCCATCTCCTTGGCTATTTCTCCTTTCGTTTCTTGTGCCTATTCACCAAACTTCTAGAACAGTCCCCTAGAACTCCTATATGGTGTCCCCTCCCATTCATTTCCTTTGAATTCCTCCTCAAAACTACCCTTCTTTGCAAGAATTCTGGATTAATTTCTGAATCCTCACCCCAACTGAAAAGAACGCTTCAGAATATGTAACTGCATCCCTCTCCATGTGATAGCTGCTGGTCTCCCAGTCTTTGAAGTAAGCCATACCACTGCCACTCACCCTACTGGCATCCATGCACTGGCACTGGCACTTATACAGAAATTGTATGTGCAAGCAGTGCTCATGCACAGACTTCCAAATGATCGGACTTCCCAAATGTGCAAGTATTTCAACCACACAGAAGTCTACACACAAGCAACAGCTGTTTCTGTACAGCCCTCTTCCTTACAGACATCCAACACAAACGTTGAAGAGAGGGTAATGTGCAAAAGTAACTATTATTTACTCATATTCACCTCTTGTTATCCTTGGCTCTCTCCCCCTTACCATCATATGAAACTTCATTGGCTCAGGGATCTATCTGCTTTACTTATGAAACTCTAAAGTGCTTTGTATGCAGATATTCTATACCTAACAGTAACAATAAATAATCAATCTACACATAAATCTGAAAGGATATGCAACCATTTCCCAGAACATGGTTTGGTCTCTTTTATTTTGTTCCTCCCCACTCTGCAGGAATGTACATATCCTCTTCTGTATTAGTCATCATGTATCTCTTTAGCTCTTGATCTTTCTCTGCTCCAAAGTTCAAGTGTGTCTTTATTGTACTGATGTTCCTCAAAATGTTTGATAAATGGAGCTGGAATCCTGCCTGTCCTCATAACAGAGCTCCCTTCAGCAAACAGTGGGCCAGAAATAACATTCACAGAACTGGCCAGAAAAGATGGCTTTTATTCTTGTCTTAGTCTGTTGCCGTCTTTTTAAGGAAAGTTCATCTTTAAAAAATTTGCCAACCTGAATAAAGGGGACATAGTTCTCCAAATACACAATATATGACTAATGACTGCAGATAGGGTTCTCTCCCACTGAAAAATAATTACCAAGTTATTTTTATTTAAAAGGAAATTACTGACATTGGAGAAATATACAATAATCTACTGATGAAGTCATCTTACACACTTTAATAAAATATTTCTGAAACACCTGAATACAAAGTGTTCTGAAATACAAAACAGAATAAAAGGCAAAACCAACCCTGCAGTTTTACAACCAAGGAAAGGGACGCAAAACTGAAAGCACTAAAGGATACTGAACTGAAACATTTATATTAAAACGTAAACTTCTTTAGGTACTTCTTAAGAATTGGAGGGAGGTGACTTTACAAAGGTCCATGGAAATTACATTCCAAAGATAAGGAGATGCCAAAGGAAACAAAGAGACAAGCATAATACGTGATCTAACTAAAGGCTAGCATTTAAAAAAATACAGGGCTGCAGGGGAAGTATGAAGAGAGATCAGGAGCAATAAACTGCAATCATAAAAGATAAACAGTAAAATCTTACAATGAAACCAGTAAGGGAAAAGAAAACAATAAAAAGGAGACAGAAAAAAAAATGAAACAGGAGAATATTTACAGGAAAGAAAAACAGGTCTGCAGAATATTAAAATGGATCGACAGAAATGTGCAATCTCTCCACAGCTCATCTAAGATTAACATAAAATAATCCATGCCCCCACTTCCCCAAAAAGATGGAAAACCCCAAACATTTTCTGAGACTATCTGAGGACCAGACAGTATTTCTCTGCTCATCTCCACTTACTCTCACAGTCCTCCAAAGACTTCCTAATGCAACCCCCAAAACATGTTCCTCACATCCTTCCTCTTATCCTGCAAGGAACAGTTGTACCAGAAGCTACTGCTGCAGATGGGAAGCTTTCCCTTCCCTCTCCCTTCCTCCATTGTCCTGACACAGTTGGTAACACCACATAGTGCTTTAAAAGACATTTGTCACTCAGGTGTAATTAACACAAGCACATACAACAGTACCATGTTTGGCTTCAAACATACAGCCAGGCAGTCAGTATTGCCTTCTTTTAAAAGTGAATTAAAAGAAGCTGAAGAAAACCAATGAATTCTCTAGTTTTTCAAAAGAGACAAGACCACTATCCCAAAAATCTTATGCAGGGAGATTACATGTAGGCATGAAAATTAGCAAAAATAAAAATGCAATGTGATTTTTAGATAAGTAAGAAATATGAAGGAAAGCTCAACTAACTCTGCCAATTTTTAAAGAAGATTTACTACTTGTGTTTCATCAGCTGTGATCACACTTCACTTTAAACCAGAAATCCTTAAATGAGCTACATGCTGGCTGGCACTTTGCTCCACTCTTCTCGTACATAAACAAACCAGGAATGACTAGATTACCATAAAGTCCAAACCCAGGATCATGGTTTATTACACCCAAACAAGCTAAACCAAGAAGCAAGCCATTGTTTGAAACTAGCTTCCAATTTTCGCTTGATGGGCACAATCCTGTGTTCTGATGTCATAGTAAGGAACCCCTGCTTTATTTCTTTATTTGTTCACATAAAGGGAAGAGTGAGGAAGGAGTAAATAGGCTGCATGCAGGAGCACAATGTTTATTCACACTGTGGTTGAGGAAGTCAAAGTTCTTGTAGAAGTGTAGGTGGATAAGAAAATACAGTAAACTTTCATGATGTAGATAAAAATACGATGGAGAAACTGTTTTAAATATTTGCTTTGTATTAAAATAATATACAAAAATGATAAAAAAAGGAGTCAATTATCACATACTTGTCATGTGCAAGCTAACTTGCTTTTCCAGGAAACACTCAGACATTTAGCAGCAGTGTTTATTTTGGAGCTGGCAAACAACATGGCAACTTTTGAAAGTTGCTAAGACTGGCATATGTTGGATGGTAACAGGTTTTATACCTTGACATACAAATTCAGGTACAAATGGCAATGATTGTTGAAAGCAGTAAATGTCACATCACCCCACCAGAACTCTAAGTTTCCCAGGCATCTCTGATGTTTACATAACTTTCATCTTGAGAACTCGGACAGTTATCGTGTTTTCATCTTGTCTATCCTGGCTGTTCTCACAATACCTTCCCACTGGTTTCACATTCCACCCTTCTGATCCTCTCCCCTTCTGATCCTCCTGCCCCAAGCATCAACTATCGTCAGATCACCTCCATAGGCACCTTGAAGCCTTTGAACTCATACCCAGGCACAAGCAGCAAATGGCAACTGGTAATTGATACATTGTTGCAAATAGCACTTAGCAGTAGTACACTGTAGTACTATCAATCTCTAATCCCTTTTATCTACTGCCTAAGCCAGAGCTTTCCAAACTTTTCATGTTGGTGACACACTTTTTAGACATGCATCATTTTGTGACACAGTAATTCAGTTTTACTAGCAAACCAGCGGTTAAACTAATACCTTATAAGAGATATAGACACATACATAAATTGTAATAACAAAACCTATGGGAACACAAAATATCTCATGAAAACCACTCATACATTTTTAAAAATATATGATTTATAAATAATAACATACATTTCTAAGATTGTAGGTGACACACCTACACGCTTCAGGTGACATGCTAATGTGTCGTGGCATACTGTTTGTCGTGGCCTAAGCTAAATATATTCTCCCAGTTAACATAACAGGAGCCAAGTTTCCTGACAATACTACATTTTTCCCCTGTATTCTCTTATAGGACAATTACCTTTTCTAGTTCAGTCTTGTGTACAGGAGAATTAGATGAAGGTCCGTCTGAATCTGTTGCTCCAACACAGTTGTTGCAAACTTCCTTTATTACCTTCAAAGAAATGCAAAGACAAAACACCCTCATTTATACATTGTTCGAAATAAAAAACATTATATTGGAGTGAGGGGAGGAGAATACAGAAAATTAGGATTAAAAGTGGCTACGGTCTTAAAAACTGGGAAACGTAAGAACAAAACTGACACGCTATCTCTCCATATGGTCAAATCTGCTTAGTCACTCTGGAGAAGCCACAATAGAGAGAAGTGGAAGGTTTTAATCTTAAACACAGCTTAGCCTTGAAAGTTCCATTCTGAGCAAAGAAATGTTTGTCTAACTGGGCCACAGTCTCGGTCTGTTACTTGATACAGGTTTAGCATTCCTGACCTCCTCTCACTGGTCTCTGTGCCCCTCAAAATTTGACTTGGAAGCTGCGGAGACCCTACGGAACAGTGTGTGAGAGACTGCAGGATGAAGGAGAAACTGGCTATAATTGCGATTCCATTCAGCCTCTCTGCCACCAGAAGGAACCCCTTCCATTCAATGATAAGCAACTCTGAATCAAAACCGTTTTATTGCATCTGATAAGAAACAGGGGCAAGAGAAACTCGCCAGTGCTTCAGACGTGTTGGACTACATTTCCTACCAACCCTAGCCACCATGGCTGAGGATGAGTAGAGTTATAGTCCAAAATACCCGGAAAACAGATTTACAGAGAGTAAATCAGGAGAAGACTGGTCTAAATCAGAAGTAGATAGAGGTAGATGTCCAGATGTTTTGGACTTCAGCTTTTCATAATCTGCTGCCATTTACCATTTTGGCAGGAATGGATGGGGGTTGAAGTTCAAAAAACATTTGGAGTTTAATCTTCTGTCTATCTGTGATCTGGACACATACTGAATAACTTCATATTTTCTAAGCTTCCATTTAATCAACTGTTTCATCACAGTTCTCTCATTGTTCCCCCTCAGCACTTTGTACCAGCATCTTGCAGTAAAGCAACTGAACAGTAGGGGAGGAACAAATAATGGGAGGAAGGCCAGATCCAATACATTTAACTGAAACAGAACAAGGGCAAAGATATATCCAGCCGTAATCACATTATAAGTAAAGATCTTCTGCATCTGAAACTAACTGACATGCTTTGCTATTATAGTCAGATGGCACATGTATTTCCTTTTCCATCATTGTGGAGAAGTCTGATGGATTTTTCAGCGGCACTGATGCACTAAACAACTTGTTTCCTTCTGTTTCTTCCTACTCATTCTCCTTTACCATTGTTACCTCCTTGCTAGATCCCTTAACTATTTTTTTCAATAGCTAGATGAAATAAAGTTATGCAGGGGAAAACGCTAAGCTTGCTTACAATCTAAAAATGTTTAATATATTTCCACTTTTTTAAAAAGAAAACAACCAAATAGCTGGTTTATAGAAAACCCACTGTACTTCTCTGTATTTTTGCTCCTGCCTCTTTGATGACCCCAGCAGAATTGCTCATATTTTCAGCATCTGCTCATACCACAGAACAGGCAATTAGTTTTGGCTGTGCAGTATAATGGAAGTCAGAGAGCGGACACAAGGAATAATTTGGCAGTGATCACAGAGCTCTTTCAAATGATGATTGCATCACTAGCACAGGAGGGGATCCAGGCTCCACATTATTATCAAGACTGCTGTTTTTCATCCAAAACTGATTGCCACAGTTCACAGCCTAAGCACTGTAAGGGTGGGGTGGAGATATGTCTGCCCTTAAGGCCAATGTAGTGGCAATCTTAAATTTATTTCTTAATTAATTTTTATCCTGCTCTTCAACCCTAAAGGGCTTCCAGAGCAGCTAACAAATTAACACACTAAAAACAGCAATACAAGCAATATACTACAAATGACAAAATTGCAGACTAGATTCCTATTTTCTTCTACAATTAAACTCAAAGACCTGGTTTTGACCTGCAAAGAACCAGGCATGGGAACACTTGCTCTGCCTCACCATGATCCTTAAAACCAGCTCTAAAAACCCAACCACTGTCTGTATGCTAACTCTGTTCACAAGACTATTCACAAGACATGCAACTTTGGCTAAGTAAAATTTTGCTCCCCACCTTTATAACTTTGTTCAGTACATGGGGCTGGAGATTGGTTAGTAAACTCTTGGAACAACCCTGCAAATCCCCTTCCATTTCCCTTCCTAATAATTTCAGGTCTAATATATAGTGCTTGAAGATGGACTGGGGGAGCATGGTGTAGGACAACAGAGATGATGGAAGAAATCTGTGCTTTTTTCTGCTATGAAGGAAGCAAGGTAGCTTACAACACAGTTAAAACAAAACACAGTTAAACATCTGATGATAAAACCTTAAAAAAGGTATCATATTAAAACATCTATAATTTAAAACACAACAAAATCATTTAAAAATAACAGTAAGGATAAAAGTACAGCACACATAGTTTTCCACACTGATGGTTAATCACCAAACACTTATTTGAAAAAAGACTGACCCTAAGCTGCCAGATACATTCTCTGCATATCTACTGTGCAGTTCAGCCACTGTTGAATTCCATCGTTGGTTCGAAAAAATTAAACTCAATAGAAGACTATTTTTGTGGGACTGATTTCTAATATACTTGCTGAAGGAAGGAGTACAGAGCCAGCCTTGTTTTCCAAAGGAGGGAAATTCACAGCCTGGGAGCAGTCACCAAAAAGGTCCTCTTATGCAACCATACTGGATGGACCTATGACAATGGTGGGACCAAGAGAAAGCCTTCCCCCACAAATCTCAAGTTCACCCTCACCAAAAACAATTATAGCCTGTAGCTTCTTTAGTGAATGGAAGTGTACATCTGGCACTAGCCAGAAGAGCAAGTGTAATTGGACAGTTGCATCACTTCTATCTATGGAAAAACACCAGTATTTGGAGCTATCAAACGTCTGCCAAATCTAGAGTGAAGACATCTTAAGATCTGACACTTTAGCTATGTTTATGGTGGACTAAGTTCAACTCTTAGTCCCAACTAGATGAGACACTATGGATGGGAGTGTGGTCAACTCTTACCTGCTGGGACTCTAGCTAGGAGCAACAACTGGATTCAGCTCATTGTGCTTAACAGACTGCAGAACAGTGGAAAGGGAACTTCAGCCCATGGATCTAAACTGCCAGCAAACAGTCCCAATTTGCAAATGAATCAGAAACCCGCCTCCCCAAATCCTAAACAAAAGATGGTCAACTGCGTGGGACACAATTTTTGCCACTGTGACCTCTGCTCCACGTGGCACACCCACATGTCTCAGCAACACTGAAAGCAGCATGACATTATTTCTAGCTGCCATTTTCTACATTTTCCCATCATTTAAAAAGATTTCTGGGATGTTGGTATAGATAATGTAAATAGCCATGTATGTGGGTCATTCTGGCACGTCTGGGGCCTTTTATGACTGAAAAATCAAACCGGGAATTAGGGAGGGCCATGGGTTCTCCAGAAGAGCTCAGGGGGAACATGCAGCCCACTGGCCGCACTTTCCCCACCACTGCTCTACTCGTCCTCATTTGCTGGAGTGGAATTGTTCCAGATCTGTCACCATTCAAACAGGGATCATAGACAGGAAGGAGATAACAGCCGGGATCTCTCCACTGCACTACTCACCTTCCAACTCAGAAAGACCATCAATTGCCCATTATTATCTCTACTCTGTAATGGGAGCTAATAACAGGGAACTTGGTCCACCCTCCATCCTCTCTTGTGAGGGAAGACTTGGGGCCCGTGAATTTTTCCAAATCCAGGCTATAAAATATTTTTGAAGTCAGCAACTGTGCCTCAGAGTCAGCTTATATAAGAGTTAGCATCTTTATCATGGTGCAAGCCCTGCCCCCAATGTCATCTGGCCAGCAAAAGCCTTGAAGGGAGGTTAGTTAGCTTCCCACTTCATTTACATTCCCCACTTCTCTAGGTGGTTACAGCTGCCTAGGCTTTGTGCATGTAGAGTATTTTGAAAGGGATAGTAGTAAGGGATCAAAGCCTATGGTAGAGCTTTAAAGATATTCACAGAATAAATACTTTTGGATAGGCTGACCAACTGTTTAAAAAACAACCCTGCAGTGTTATATCATGTTTATGATACATTGCCCATGTCTGCATATAGTATTATTTTTGTTCTAGACTGGAATGGTCCAGTAGGACCTTTTCTATGCACCACGGGAAATCAGTGTATCTCAATAGACAGAGCAGCAAGAATCTCACTTCTGAAAGGCAACAGCTAGGATAGAAATTGCTCTTGGCATGGTTGCTGTTATAAGAACTGCTTTCCATCTTTAAATTAAATATCAAATTGCTGACCCAAAAAACATAGTTGTTATTTGACAGCTTTGAGAATTACAACACTGAAGTACTGTGATCATTCACCATCCCTCTCCACCCCTTCTTATTTTGTTGGAAGTCAAATAAAACTTTGCGGCATTACAAATTTTAACTAGATGATCTATGTTAAATGATGTTTGCTGTTACTGACTAAAATAACTTGGTATGTACTGCTTCTTTATGATGCTGTCACAACACAAAATATCTTTTTCATGAAAACCATCATTACATTTCCATATTTTCTTGAAATAGTCCATTTGATATCATTCTACTATGAATACAATTAAAGCAAAATTGATATATCTAAAAGGAATGTGAGTCCAAGTGCAAAAGGGGAAGGGAGATTCTAGGACTTTATCAGAACCAAAGTATTTGTTATTTCATATTCCTCAATAGCTGACTAAAAAAAACAAAAGGAAGGCAGAAAAATGTAGGTATAATTATGGAATGAATACGTTAAATCTCCAGGTTTACCTAATTTTATTGATAAACAAAAACAGAACTTTTTTTTAAATGCATGCTAAACAGGGTTCTGCATCACATCCCTAATATCTAGCACAAGGCAAAAATATGGTTGTAAGCATATTCTTTTAAATGATATGGGTCATCTGAAATCCTGCAGACAAATGTTTATTCCAAGGCTTATATGGTTCTTGGCTACATAAATCGGAACAGTCAAAGTCATGCTCAGATACTAGAAAATATAATGCAGCTGTGTGCTTTACCCACCTATGTTCAGTAAGCCTGCCACATATAAAGCATCCCTCCAGAAAGAAGGGGAAACACAGCAAGACACACAGGGAACAGATTTTCTGAGAGAAAAAGAAAACAAGGTTTCTAATCCCACCATCGCAAAAACATTCCTTGTCCTACTGATGTTTCTGATTAAGACAGAACAGATAATATGCCTGGCTCATCAATCTGAACCTCCCATGTGTTCCCACGAGTGGAGACAGAGGGAATGTGGAGATGAGAAGGTAGATGGCAACATGTTTGGCATAGCAGGAGCTAGACCATACTGCCAAAGGCCATGGTCTCACTGCAAATGCAAAATAATGTTTGCATCAGTGATTTGTTACTTGTAATTCAAATAACTTTAAGACGATTACTGAGCAATAGAGTTTGGAAAACTATGTTAGGCTTATAGATTAGTTATAGAAAACTGAGCCTAAAATCTGAAGTAGTAAAAAGAGTATATGCAGGTAAAACAGAATCCTATATCAGAATTTCTAAAAATGAACGACTCAGTACAGTACAAGGACATTGTATTAATATGCTTAAGAAATGACAAATGTTATAGAAGATGCTTCCCTCCATACTTTTCCAAAGAGCGTGCAGACAAGGCAGGATAGTGCAAGACATGACAGACCTGAGACAAAGAAGAAAGGGCAGTACCATTCACATGTGCACACAACTGATTGGAAACATGTTGCTAAAAAAACAAAATTGTTAAGACAAAATGGTACACACACAGACACTACAAGAAAGAAAATGTTGTGATTATGTTCACACTACTGTTGGCCAGCATGCCTGTTGCACAACCTAGTGTTTCCTGAAACACTTAATGAAAATGGTTCAATTCTGGGAGTTTCTGAAAAACAGCTTTCTCCCCATGAAGGTAAGGAGCTCCGTTGACAGATGAAGAAAGTTTAATGTAAATGTGAGACAGTTCCACTGTAGCTGTCTAACTTGCCTGAGTCAGTGAACAGGCAATCCCTGAATAGCCTTTTTGTCTCTCCAATACAGTTGCCCCATTGTGCCCACTGGCATGAATTAGTAAGTCAATTTGCAAATATAAGCGCACAAAAAAGCAAAAGGGAAACAGCTCAGTAAATTTCAGTGAACCACTGGAAAATGTTTATTAACCAAGAGCCATTCTGAATACGTATCAGGCTTCAATACCTCAAACAAATATATATCAGGCTTCGATACCTCAAACAAAGGAAAAGGAAACATCAAGCCATCAGAAGCAACTGGCTGCTAAGATGTTAAAGGTCCTTAAACTGATCAGTGTTATGGGGGTCTTCCTTCATTCAAGTGTTGAAGCCAAAGAAGGTCTTCTGTGCAAGTTAACCTGCTGCCTTCCAACTATATTTTGTCAGAATGGAAACTGTATTTTGAAATCTGGAACAGCGTTAGGCAGGAGAAATTTAAGCAAACCAACAGGATCTAAGATACAGATTTTTAAATTTTGCCTTTGTTCTTCTAAAATGCTGTTCCTGCCACCTACAACACACTAGTCCCCAATCCAGTTCCAAATACTTGTACGCAAGGCTCATTTAATGCAACGAAGTGAGCTAACATTAACTGATATCCCACTACTTTCAAACAAACTCAATCGTGCAGACTAGTTCCAGTATGCTTGCACTTCTATTACTACTATTATAGGATAGTTTGAATCCACAAAAGATTAGCCAACCAAAACGCACAAAATATATCGGGCAAGCTTTCAAAGCTTCACTGACTTCTTCATCAGGCAAAGATATTACAAACCACACAGGAGAAGAAGTGATAATATTTTGAGGAAATGTGATTCTAGTTCATGCATTTTGTAACCCCAGAAATTTCCTTTATTAATATGAGTAGACGCAAAAAGGTGACAAGAATAGAGAGGCCGGGAAAGAAAACTGGATCAGAGGTCAAGGAAGGTGGAAAAGAGGAGATGGCACTACCTTCAATATCAGTTGAATCCAGAAAGGAGGACGAGGACAGCAGCAACAATGGTCATAACATACACTGTTCATGATTTAAGCATGTTAGTGGATTGAATTCTCATATTGCTGAATTTCTGGTGATGGAGTAATTTCAACACTTCACCAAAACCTTCAAATTTATATTGAAATACCAGGACTTTCACATTTTACAGCATATTTATCCATCTCCATTTGAGAATGACACTAGTATCACCATAATGATTTTATGACATGGGACTGGTTAACATTTTTGCACATACCTTCAGCCACTGATCTGCCTGTTCCTTGCTCTGCACAGCAAGAACTAGGGCATCCTGCCCTTGATGTGTGATTTTTAGCTCATGCTTCTTTTTTTTACTGTCTTTGGGGATATATGTAATACTGCAGCCACTCAACAGTAGTTCCATCTGAGGTTGCTGATCCTTTGAACTTTTATAGCACTGAAACAAAAATAAGAATGCCATGAGGAGAAAGCATACGCAACGAGCAACTCCAATCTTATTTGCCTTGCCCTTCTGTTGATAAAATATCATCAAAGTCAATATAACAATCATGAGACATTACAGATATCCTCATATGAGCCTACCTGGATACTGAGATCTTTAGGAGAAGCCCTTTTCTCGGTCCTAGCACCTTCCTAGGCACAATGAATGGGGATATGAGATTGGGCCTTCTCAACTGGTGCCTCTAAACTGTGAAATTCCCTTCCTAGGGAGACCAGAATGGCTCCTTTTTGTTATCTTTGTCAGCAGGCAAAGACTTTTTTTTAAATTCCAAGAGGCTTTTGAGAATTGAAGATATTAAAGAAACGGCTCTTAAGAGGGTTACATATTGTTTAAATTGTACTATTTTAAAATGCTTTTCGTTAATTGAGTTTTACATTTTTTTCTAGTGTCATTAATAGTTTAATTCTATTTTGATGCTGACCTTTAAACTCTTTAATTGTATTATATCTAATTTAATTTGTAAACTGCCTTAAGTCCCAGTTTTCAGAATAAAGCAAGGTATAAATAAAGTTGAATAATTACTATTACTTTTACCACTTTTACTTCTACTTTTGCTTGTACAAAACATTCATTGGACAAACAATCAGTGAAATGACCAAGACGGCAAGCGATCTGGAAATGAAGCCCTATAGAACAGTGGAAGGAGTCAGGTATGTTGAGCCTGGAAAAAAAAGAAGACTGAGAGATAATGTATTTAACCATCTTCAGGTACCTGAAGGATAGTCATGTGGAAGATGAAGCAAGTCTCCTTTCTTCTAGACAACAAGACCTGAACCAGTGGGTTAAAATTATAAGAAAGGATATTCCAACTAAATATTGAGAAGAATTCCACTGATGGTAATAACTTGCAGGGCCATCACAGAAGGTTGTGGAATCTGCTTTGCTGGAACATTTTAAACAGATTTGGGATGGCTAATCTCTTGGGGATGCTTTACCTGTGCATTTCTGCACTGGCAAGGGGCTTGTCTAGATGCCCTTGCAGTGGCTTCCAACTTTACAATTCTATTATTCTATGAAAAAGGAAGGTAACTCATTCCCAATCAGGGCCAGGTACTATCAAATAAAAGCCTTTTCCACTGTGGTAAGGCATCTAGTTGCTGTGAGGTTATGTGATTATTGGTTTATTCTGCTGGTTACATCTCCACCTGACCTCTGTTTGACTGCTGAGCTGGCTGAGACATCTCTCAAAATACAGAACCACATATCCACTGATTACATGTGGCTGACTCAAGCCAGTATGAACAAAGTAAATCTCTCTTACTCAGAGACAGATACCTTATATGGTATGGTACTTCACTGAATGAAGTCAGTCCCAAAGAATACTTGTGAGAAGGCTAGCACACAGCTATTTTCTTGCAGAGAATATTTAGCAACCAAACTGTGTTGCATGAGTTGCTTTCTCACTGGCTCCATAACGTACTAGAAGAGACTAAGGCAAATTTTCTTTCCTCCATTTACCTCCCCACTCCTAGCACCTCTAGGTAGCACAAATCAAACTTCTTTAGAACTGCCAGTGCTTTCAATATTGCCAGCTTCTTCAGGATCAACTTTGTAATATTTAATTTCTAGAAAGTTCAAACATTATATTCAAATGAAGGTGTTTGTTTTATTGTTGTTTGTAGCAACTCTGATATTCTTACAGGTTTCATCAGTCCAGAGAGCCTATTACATAAGTACTTCAAGGTCACTGCTTGGACAACAGCTCCGGTACCTTTCATACATTCTTCCATATTTCTTGTTGCCTCTGTCTGAACTTCTTGATCTGCCTAGTTTTCCTGCCTATAGCTCACTCTGAGTTCTGGTCCCATTCTTCAAAGCATTCTGAATTCCTGGCTGCCCATGCCCAAGTACCACCTCCTCGCTGTGAACACTCAGCATACTGAGATGAAAAGGACTGGGAAATGTTGCAAGGAAAATGTACTGAGAAGCATTCCATAACTCTGTTTTCTGTAGGGGAAGCTAACCAATACATGATCAGAAAGAAAAAGACTCAGCCAGGCAGCAGAAAGTCAGCCAAGAACTTAGGCAAATGACTATGGACCTCACCAGTAGTTTCCCAGCACCATGTTGAGCCTGACTGTATTAAAACAAGGATTAGCCAAATAAATAAATAAATATAAAATAAAAAGCTTCATTACCAGTAGCTTGTTTTCCTTGACCACACACAGCAGCTTGGTCCACTGTCCAAATCGCTTCTTTCTTAAAAGAAAGGCACAGATTTTAGCATCCTTAACAAGGTCCATTGATGCTTCCTCAGAAGGCCACTGATGTCTCATTTTTTTTCCTTTCCCATCCTCGTCCTCTTCATCATAAGACTCATAGGAACTGCTCATAGCATCAGAATCATAATCTTAAGACAAAAGTGGGAGTAGACAGTTCTATTAAAATAAAATCAGTCACAGAAAGCTATCCAACACAGCAACATTTAGAACCAAGCAGTCCCTTCTGAGTGAGCTTATGTCTGATGAAAGAAAATCTTACATAATTTCAGTATGTTACCTGTTGTATTTAACACTATTAAATTCTGAAAGGAATGATAAACTTGTAGAGTGGACAAACAAGATACTATGATTTACCTTTATCTTCATAAGCAAAACTAATCAATTAAAATGATTAACTACTGTAGCCAAAGCAACTTTGGCCTAATTCTAAAGCTAGTTATATGAACATGGACTCAAACATTCAAGGGACACCTGCTGCCCCATCCTCTTGTGGTTGTACCTCCTTCCCAAGATAAACTGTTTGAAAATGCCCCGAACCAAAATATTTTTGTACAAAAAAAGTTTTTATTGCCCCAGAGAATGCAAACACCTCATGATTGTGATCTACTGAATGAAACTGATTTTCTGAATCCATTTCAGTGAAGGTTCAAGACTGGTTAAGGCAGTAAGACAGCTAGTCCAAACAGTCCAGAAATTTCAGCTTGTACAAATAGTGACTGCAACAGCTGTAGTTTGGAGCAGGCATGGTGTAGTGGCTGAATGTGGGATTACGACTCTGCAAGACCAGGGCTTGAATCCCACACAGCTATGGAAATCCACTGGGCAACCCTGGTAAGTCACACACTCTCAGCGTCAAAGGAAGGCAATGGTGAATTCCTTCTGAATAAATCTTGCCAGAAAACCTCATTATAGGTTTGCCTTAGGGTTGCCATAAGTTTGAAATGAAGGCAGATAGCAACAAATTATGACATTAATGTTGGTTCCACCTGTGAGTTTAAGTGGCAACCAAAGTATCAAAATTATAGAGCAATCCTTTTCCTCTTCAGTAACAAATGTAAGTTTTGAGGGGAAAAATGAATGTCTAGAAGCAAAAACCACTCCTGCCCTGCCTCCTTCAACACCAGTTCTCTAATTCCTCATCAAATAAGGATGAGTAGGCAATATGGATGAACAGTCCCTATCAGGCTGCAGTACCAACCTAACCACAATGTTCTATCTCCACAGTTTGATGCTACTCATCTCAAAAAGTAGCCATAGAAGGTTCCTTCCCTACTTCATTTAGGACATCAATTCCAGATCATTTTTGCCATGGTATCCACCTTGGCCCTTTGATCATCTTCTCGGCAACCTGACCCCCAAGCTGTGATCTGTCTTGCAGTTTTCCTAATGCCCAACAAGAGAAGTAGATCATGAGTCCATTTCATTCTACCAGAGTTGTTCATTTATAAGCATTTGCCTTGGCAAAGTCAGAGATACATTAAAGAATTTATTGTTTGTAAGAACAAGACAGATTTCACCACTTAAAGAGTTTGCAGTAAACATCAATTATTATTCCTGGCATCCATCACCATGAGAATTGGTCAATTGTAAAACAGTGGCACAGGATCAATGTTAGCAGGCCAAACTGGCTAACAGGAACAATGAAATCTAGTCTAACTAAAACAGACGTTCAAAATCTTAGAAAGTGTCTGGATTTTCCTCCTCCTCTTTCCATTTGATTTCATGTGATAAAACAGGGTTGAAGAATATGTTCCCCTTCCAAATCTGTGCAACTCACAACATCCCTCACCATTTACTATGCTCAGCAGGGCTGATGGGAGTTGTCCACTCCTGCTCTAAAAACAGAAGAGAAACTCTTTGTAGACTTCTAGGTGTATATTTTACTTACTGGATGTAATGTACTCAGGAGCCTTCCCTGGGCTGAGTGGTACAGCCTCTTCATAGTAACCTTCAGGAAGAGATGAAGAAGGCAGTGGAGGAGGACCATTATCTGGTGGCTAAACAGGGGAGAAATTACTAAGCAGACTCACTAACCAAACCAAGTATAAAGAAAAGGTTTCACTTCAAACATCTCTCAGAACCATAATGAAAACTCAATTTTCTTCCAAAAAAAAAAAGTTGTAGAAGTAGGTGGGCAGACCACAAAAAAAATTCAAAATCCATCTTGAAGTGATACTTTCACTTGATAAATAACAAGAAATAAAATGATGTATTTCATGCCCTTCTATTGGCATAAACCAGTGTGGTATAGTAGTTTGAGTGTCCGACTAGGACTCTGGTGACCAGGGTTTGAATCCCCACTCAGTCATGGAAACTTTATGTCTCATTTTTAATGTGGAGTTGGGCATAGATACTATGTCAATAAAATCATAGAACAAAATCAGCATTGTGTAATTACTAGTGGTATGATACAACGACAAAAATGTAACATATAGTAATTCCTTAGAAAAGAATTGAGGAGTACAAAAAAAAATAAATAAACAAAACCCCTAGCCCCACAAAAAGCCAAAAAAAGCCAGTAATTTAATCCATCATCTAATGATAACATATGGGGAAACTTGTCTTTCTATATGAAATGTAAAGAGTAACATTTCTTTACACTGATTATGAAGAACAGTGCCTTTATATTTCATTATGTTTAACACACTGACATTTACTATAAAATTGAAAGAAGTTATCAGAAACATGAAATTATGAAGAGGAAACACCTGAACAATACAAGAGGAGATTCAACTCCAACTCGTGTGACTTGAATAGGCAAAAAGGATTTTTATCTTACTACACGTCTTAATTACTTGTATTTGTATTACCACTCAATTCTTGTACATTTGTTTCTTTGTTCTTGTTAAATGGCCACTATTTAGACAATGTTAACTGTCTTTCATTTTTGCATTTCTATTCCCTCTGGTCTTTCTGATAACAATCCTCAACTATGAGAGTTCATCTAGACATTAAACTAGCTCTTGTTACTTGAATAGGACAAATGTTTCTCACCATCATGTATGTGGTAATCTGTTCTTCTAATCTTCATACTACTGTTGATAATCCTCAAAGTTTCTGTCTCTGTATTTCAATTTCCTACATGTTGTGTGCACACCCAAGGATGTGTATAGATGTTTGCCAAATGAGCCATCACTTAATGCATCTGATGAAGTGAGCTATAGCCTATGAAAGCTTATGCCAAATAAAACCAGCCCATTTTTATAATGCCAGTACACTCCATTGTTTTGCTGCAACAGCCTGCCTTGAGTAGTATATAGCTACCTCCACTTTCAGAAATTTAATAATAGTGCACATTATCAAACATTTTCAGTACTGAATACTATCAGTTATCTATCAAATACTATGAAATAAAAATACAGCACATAACAGCAATTATCACATACTATCTAATGTTCAATAATTTTGCAATCCAACCATTAAATGCTGTTTAATATATTTTTAACAACAATTTTCACAGTATGTTCCAGGTTCCTTGGAAAGCTGTCAGGAATTTCTCAATGAAAAGAGCAGCTGAGAGAAAGCTTGTCCACTATCATTACAGATCACAGTCTGCAATGTTCAGCCACAGGAATGTCTGGTGTGAACTGAGCATGAGACCAATAATATGTCCCAGAATCTTCTGCAACATTCAGGGATTATATAGAAGGTACACTGAGATTTCTTGACATATAAGGTCAAATTTACTTCCCAAAGGCAGTCTCCAAACACTGTGATATATTATTACATATCAACTATCAACTGCAACATACCAACTATCAAATAACAAACAATGAAGTCAAATCTGATTAGGAACATCAAATTCAGCTTACAAGATTAATGGGATATGTGGACACAATCTGGACAACAGTCAACATAAAAATTCACTTCAGTGATAGTTAGATGTGAACAGAGAAACCTGCTAGGTAACCAGTTGAGAATGTCATTGTCTAAAATTGAAAGAGACAAATTGTTATGTTAACAACAAAGTAAGGAAAAAAGGGATGTGAAATAATATCACTGTATCTACTTCTGGAAAGAAAATGGCTATCAAAAGTAGATGGCAAGCTAGTTTTCTCCTGGAAATAAGAACTGGATTAAATCTGCAAAAAAAATTATTTTTTGTTGCACAGATGAGATGAAGAGATATCAAAATGGATCTCATCCGGTTTCCGGTTGGGAATGGCAGAATGGGACATTGATTTTTAGGGAAGCTCTCCCTCAGAATGATGTACTGAGAGCAATAGGACCCAGTTTGGGACACTGGAGACCAGCAAAAAAAAAAGTTTGGGATATTGGAGACCAGCACTGCTTCTTGGGGAAACATGAGCTCAGAGGACCCCACTTTGATCAGAACTCTAATAAGGCTCAAAGCCATGATGGAGGAGAAAATAACAGGAAGTGAGATGGAAGTGAATTCCAAATTACCCGAGCTTGACTTTCCATAACAGAGTCAAGATTTGAATGGATGCTGGAAGAGCAGTGCTGATATCTAGTGGCAAAAGGGAGAATCCAAACTTAATTTGACTTGACAGCTTTCAGAACTTAATAAGAGTAGATTTGTTAGCAAATTTCATAGATGAACTCCAGTGAATTAATCCAAGGACATGGTCCTAAACCACAGGATTTTGGGGGAAATGAGGAAGATGATAGAGAAGATATCTCAGATCTGTGCAGCTGTGAAACAACATGTGAAGGAAATAAGGAGATAAATACTAAAGAGATAAATACTAAGGGAGAACGGCCTGAGGACAGAATGGAAGCAACAGGAGAAAAGACTCAAGAGATTCAGAAACTTGAAGAAACTACTGAAAAACTGGCCCCTCCTGAAACAGCAAACCCCAGAATTCCATAGGATGTTGAAAGTGGAATAATAGGCTATACCAGTCTAGTGTGGAAATGGCCCAAATTATACTGAATACAGTTTCAAAAGTGAAAGGTTTTTGGATGAAATTTGCAAAGATTTGGGAGGAGAAGACTTAAGAAAGAAGACCAAGGAAACAGGGAAAGACAGAAAAGAAGGATAAAGCAAAATTTCCAGACCAGACCCTTAAAGATGTGCCAAATGGAAATGAAAAGGAATTGGTTGAGATGGACAAATTAAAGATTCTAATCAAAAATTAGTATTAGAGAGGGTTTAGTTTTAGTATTAGAGAATTTGTTAGGGAGTTGTTTTTTCCAATTGAATTATAAGAAAAATGGGAGAGGTTATTTTGTTTTTAGGAGTAGTAAGGGGAAGTCGTGCCTTCAAAGCATTTGGTTAACTTGACTGATATCCTGACTGTAGAATGTTAATGTTATTGTACTAGATAATTCTACATTTAAAAGGTAGAGAAACAATTGTTTTAGAAGAATAAATGTAGTACACATTCATATATGCATAATATTATATATTATGCATATATGAATGTGTACTACATTTATTCTATATTGTTTCTATAGTGTTTAGATAAGGTTTACTGTTACAGAATTTTGAAGAGGAGAAAATCTGTTTATTTGAGGGTTTAACAAGGGGAGGCATAAACAGCATCGCTGATCTTAAAATGTCTACATTTATACAAATGCAGATGGGGGAAATAACAAAGAAAGCAACTTGCCTCTATTAGGGATCCAGCATGGAGGCAGAGACAAGAGGCAGAGGCAAGAAGCCCCTCTTGGCATGGTAGCAGTGCTTTCACCCCATTACCCATCCCTCATCCAAACTGGAGAAAGAAAGGCAGCCTTCCACCCTTTTCCCATCTTCTTTGTCAGCCCAAGTGGTATTCAGCAGCAATCTGGCATGCCTACTATTTTGGGAGCCTGAGGTGCGGTGGAGTGGCGGCAGCCATTTTTAATAAGGGCTTATTGTATAAGCCTAACATCATGAGGCTTGCAGAGAGACTGCAGACTCATGAGACTTATGCAGACTATTAAAAACAGCCACTACCACTGTTGATTGATGACCAAGGACCCTGAGTCAACTGCCCTTCCCAGTGAGTCCTCCAACCCCTGAGGCAAACATCCATAGTAAACATCACTCTCCTAGGCTCTTGAATGGGTACTCTGAGAATCCTGGAGTGCCACCATCTCAAGGACAACCTGACCTCTGGTGACAGCAGGACTTGTGACTGTTGCTTCTCTGCTATCTCAGCCTGGTAAGGAACCAGACCACACTGTAGAGCTCTCAGATGAAATCTCATGCACGGAACACAATCTATACACGTCACCATGAGCCCAGTGGGAGGAGGGATTAGCTCTCTCAGTCAGGGTGGAGGAAGTTAATTATTTCGTCTGGAAGCCATGCCTCTGGAGCAAGACCCACAGCAAAGATGCCCTCCCCACACTGCTTAGTTTCTAATCTATATTCTGAAGAAAAAGGAAAAAGAAAACTCTTCATTATTATTGAACCATCTGTAAGTATTATTGGTAAACCATTTATAAGCACTCACCAACCATTGCTGAGGAATCTCTGGCAGAGGCATCTGAGGAGGAGCAGGTACGTTATTGGCAACCTCTTGTTTTGGTATATTTTCTTTCATGTCAAAGTCTAATGGAGAGGAAAAAATACTATTGAAAATCAGTGAAACAATGGGTTTTGTGGCATCAGTGCATCACTCCCACACGGGAAACTAAAAGAAAAAAAATAGCATTTGGAGTGAAGACAAACAAGCATAATTCTCCACAAAATGAAAAACAAGAACAAGAAGAGAGTAAGTTTCTTTATTATAGTCTCCTTACAAGTAAAAGTTTCCTTACTGAAAAGAGTCTCTCAACTTTACTGTGAATATATACATAAAAAGAAACTCTGTGTTTCACTTTCCTCACGCATTATATAAATACAGACTTGCTACACGCTACAACATATGAAATAAAAACCATATGACACTGACCTTTTGATGACTGTATCCTCAGAAGAATGTTACTTAAAACTGCCTTTTTCTCTCTGACTGTGGATGTCAAGTATTCATGGTCCAGAAGTTGAAGGAACAACTGCAGTTCAACTATTAATTCTTCCATTGCTAAAAACAAAAATTCTGCATTATTAAATTAAGTCTAATAATAAAATTCAGAACATATAACCTAGAACTATAAAGAGAAGCTACTACTCCTGTTTGTTAAAATTATATTTAAAAGCTGCCCTAGCCTGTTGCCGTTTGGACCAGTATTCCCTTAGGGAGGAGGAATGGTGTTCGCACAATTGCAACTAGGGCAGAGTAGGTGTCTATTTATATGGCTAAGGGGAAAAAATGGGATGGATCCAACAGCACATAATGCAATTTTGTCGGGCCACTGTTTGCCTTTTCTAATGCAAATAGTTGTGAAAGGCTGTAAAAGGTAAAAAGATTCTGCATTCCAATATCTTTGGATTCTGTATAACTGATGGCATGTGTTCCACTTCCATCTTCCCTTATTGTATTTGATGCCATTTTGATAGTTCATAATTGAACCTCTTCATGGAGAGATGTTTATCTGATACAGCAAACTTTCAGGCTATGCTCTGCTGTCAGGGGTGTCCCTTAAGGATTCATAAACTCCTCGTTTCTGGGACAGTAAACTATTCTGTGTCAGGGCCAGTTCAGGTGTTAACTGCTCCCACCACATGCCAGCAGTCCAATTGCTGCTGTGTTTTTTCACCTTCTCTAATGTCCCATGTCTGTAGGGAAGGTGCAGGGATCTACTTTTTTTCAACAGCTCAGTGCTATCGCAGGAAGGTATCAGAAGATCCCTCACCCTCTCACCATGCACTGTCCTTTTCCAACCTTCAACCAGGAGCCATATGAAATGGTGGACTACCACCATAGACAGAAAAACAAAGTCACCAGCCATGAGCTTCTATCTTTGGGTAGCAAAATGTACAGTATTTGCAAACTTTCATGAATAGTGTAGGAAGATTCTTCTGTTTTCCAACATATGTTTAAAGTATTGATGGGCAGATGTTGTTTGACTGCAATTCCCATCAGCTCTAGCCAGCATAGCTGACAGTGTGGAAGAAGAGGAGTCAACAGTTCAGGAACATTTGGAAGCCCACACTTTGTCCACCCTTGCTCTAGGGGAAATTCACAAACATCAAACAACTGCAAACCTTTTAACAGCAGAAAGAGAAAGGCCTATTCTTAACAGATGATCTGGTTACACGATAGTGGCTAATGAAGAAAAAAATAACTGTAATTTGAAGGTCCCATGAATATTTCTATTACAGTACAGTTTTCAGTCAAACTCTCAGAATTATTACATCAAAGTACAAGGGTACTCTTTCATTTGCAGTGGGTCCATCTATTCACCAAACAAAAAGGGGAGGATCTTTGAGCATAATAATCTGGCCAAAATCCATCATTTTGTTTTCGTATTTGAAGGTGCTGTAAAAGCAGCTGTATACCACCCACATCACGAGGGAAAGCTGCACGTGGTGGTGGTGGTGGAAGGATGATGAAGATGATGACGATGACAATTTCACCATGAGTCTCTCAGTACCTAATGGAGAAACCAAATCCTCCAATATGCTTCACTGCATGCATATTCTTGTTGACTGAATGGAACTACAATTAATGAAACTATAGGACCTTCCAGACAGGTCTAAAGATGCATGAATTCATGCAATATAACTACTTGGATTTTGCTGAGATTTGCCAGTTGCTGTTGCTTCCCTGTCTACACATTCCAATCTTTTGAGGGGGCTGTTTGCAGTGATGGACCAGCACCAGGGTTTTTTTTCTTTCTCTCTCTCTCCCCCCATCCCTCATTCAGGAGACAGAGAGGGAGAGAGGGAGAGACGGAGAGAGAAACTAGGTCACGGTTGACAACAGGAGCTGTCATTTGGATATTTTAAAAACCCACAAAGCCTAAGAATTAGGGCAACAAATGCCACAACATCTTGACACATTTGCCCCATCTGGGGCAGTCCATAATTTTTCATCTGCCACAAGCCTTCTGGTAGCTTTGTTCCCAAATACACAAATGAGCAGAATACAAATAAGATTAATAATAAGTCTCTGGGACTCTTTTCTATAAGTTAACCCACCATGTGAAAAGCTTGTCTTAGTATTTTTTCTTGCCTTGGGAAACGGAAACCCCATCGTTGAAAATGTGTGGCAACAGTGAAATTTAACTCAAAGAAAAATGTAGTTTGGTTCCCTCGGTGATTTATTTGCTTCAGTAAGACTTCTGGCAACAGCCACTGAATAAACAGTGCTTTGGCATTCAGCTGGTTCTTCAGATTTCCCTTCTGCATATTTAGGAACAAGCCTACCATGACTTTCATGACAGATGAGAGATTACAACCTCAGGCACTGTAGTCCCCTCCTGTTGAGATGCACAAATATATACATATTCATACATACCCCAGCATCTTATTCCAAACAAATTCCAAGCACTAACCCTACCATATATTCCCCAAGTGTGCTATCCTCACACACCAGATATCCACACCCTATCTTCTCTACATGTGTCCACGTACTCTAACTCTTTCTCATACACACTCCCTTCTATCTTCTTTGCCCAAACAGGAGACAAGGGAGGCCCAGAAAGGACTTCTGCCCAAATAGGAAACAAGGGAGGTCCAGAAAGGACTTCCCAACATATTTATACTTGTTAAAAGCAGATGGAGGCGATATGGGACTCTGTGTGCAGCAGGATCCCGTCCTCCCATATCAATGTTGTTTTCCTAATTATACTGCATTCCTCCTCCAACAAACTATTATTTGTCCAAGTAGCATTGAGGTTTTTTTTTTTACACTAATGAAAGAGCAGAAAGGAGGAAACAGTGCAGAGGAAACAGGATAATGTAGTCTGCTGAACACCTCTGCCCTAATGCCATGTCAACCCAAAACAACTTGTTACCTAGGACAAAGGACATTATCATTCCTCTCACCATTCCATGTATAAAATGTGCATATTTTACTTCCGTGCTTGCTATGGGGAAGCTGTCTGCATTACATCTCCAGGCAACAGATTAGGGGGCTTGAACAGGCCACGTAGCACACAAGTTCTGTCCTCCAGTTATTCCCCGGTATACTCTGTCCCTCAGCATCTGCTGGCTAAGAAGGCTGCTACACTATGCCACTATGCCTAAGTATAGAGCTGGCCCTGCTCATACTTCAATCCTGCCGGTTTTAAATTAAAAAGAAAATACTGTGAGTTCTGGTAATTAATTTTGCAGAGTATCCTAGACCTTTCCCTGATAACAAATAGCCTAAGTCTTGACTCTTTACCTGAAACTGCTTCCTAATCTGCTAGCTAGGAGCTGCTGGTCTCTTTGGAGTAACCTGTTCCTGTAGCACAGATTCATTTGTCTGATGTTACCTAAGCAAGATGTTACCAAGGCTTTCAGCAAGTCAGCTATTAGATCCACCAACGCAGCCCAGCTCCACCAGCTGCGTAAGACCCAGAAGTCACAGACCAACTGTGCAATCTATTATTGCAGCACTTCATCTCTGTCAAACCTCCTCTGAGCCAATTGGATCTTCACTTGCCCACTTCTTCCAAGGCTTCCTAATTGTCTTTCATGCTGGCAGGTGAGAATCCATAATGAATGCCTCATGGGAACTTTCTGACAACGCAGAGATTTGAGCTGTTGACACAATGGCCTCCAGTTAGAGCTCCAGTTTATAGGGCTTCAGGGAAAAGCCTAACCTGCAAGTCTTCCTGTAATGTGTAGTTCTGTCTTATGATAAAATTTCTCAAAACAGAAGCTAGTTTCTTTCACAAGAAAAAGATCCTCCAGGTGTCCAGAAATTCTCTGCTTGTAAAACACGAAAGATTTAAGAGGAAACTGTGCTGTATACATAGCTCCTAGACACCTTGAGCAGAGACTAGAATTTTTAAAAATCAAAGGCTAGTGAATCTTTTACAATTGTCAAGTTTCCACAGAAGCCAGAAATCAAAGAGAAATGTATTTCTTGTCCAAAATGTATTGTTAGCAGCTGTACACACCCACACTTTCATATGGTCTAATTGGCAAATACTAATTGGCATGAAATTAAGTTATATACACTTATAGCTGAAAGCCCATGTGGAAAAGGGACACCAGCTGGGAAGGTGTGCAAAAGTAGATCAGATGTGACCTCAGCATGGCCTGGTTATAAGTCCACTGTAGAACAGCTGGGAAAGCCTGACTTAATGGTGCTAGACTAACTCTCTCAACTGCCCAACTTCAGAAAACATCAGTCAAAGAAAATTGACCAGGTGCAGCAGGCAAGCATCCCATATGTGCGTTTCCTACTGAAACTTTCCCCCGTCACTTTACCCAACCAAGACATTGAGAAGCTGCCAGGACTCCCATCAATATTTTGTCAATAATCAGTCCATTCCAGACTCCTTTTATTTATTCTGCCAGAAAGCAAATAACTCACACCCTTTCTAAGAGGGAAACACAGTATAAAAACCACCTGTTTTGAGCAGCTAGTTTACAGTACCGGACTTGCTGAATGCCACGTTGTCGCTCTCATTCCCAAATGAGTACTGTCCTTAGGTGCAAGTCTAAGGCCATTTCCCTCTACACATCTATAATGCTATTATTCTACTTTCGATATCCTATGGAACCCTGGGGTTTGCAGTTTAGGGAGAGGCATTTAGAATTCTTAGTTAGAGAGCTCTTTGGCCTCAGTGAACTACAAACCCACAATTCCATATGATGTTGAAAATGGAATAATAGCACTATAACAGCGTAGTATGGAAATGGCCTAAGCCACATCACTGCTTTCTTTGCAGCTCTCCAGATCGGTTATTATTGGCCATCCCCTAAAACTCTTGTTATCAACAACTTTCCTCCCTTTATCCTTTGGTTAGCTCTTGTGCAAGTATGTGAGTGAATGAATCTTTTGCATATGTGATTGAACTTTTCAATAAAATACATTTCAGTTTATTTGGAATCTCTGGCTGGCACTTTCCTGGGAGGACCCCATAAACATAGGTGGAAGATCTTGCTTGCAGGCCTCCTAATTGAGCTAATTAATTCCTCACTGCCATATGAAGGTACTGGCATTGCAAATTCACACCTGAGTCACTCACATTTTGAGGTAACAGTATCAAGTGGCTACTGGTGTGACCTAGACTCCAAAGGACTGGGAAAATCTGGGATTAAATTATATGAGAAAATACCAAGGAAAGATGTTGTTCTCTTCAGATAAAAGTAAAGAATTTTGCTCTTATAAAATGGGAATATGGATGTTTGCAACAGCAATGTCAACCGTCTTTCTGAAGGGGCTATTTTATCAAGATAAGCTCAAGAATCCTTCTCTTCAAGCATCTCTTCATGCTAAATCATTGCTATTGTACTTCGTTTTCGAGAAGCTTTTCCCCAAAAAACTGAATGACCCAGTCTTTTTTTCATTCCATCCTCACAATCATCTATCAAAAAAAAATTGTTGAACATGTTCCAGTTTGCTGCTATACTACAATATTATTTATGAAATTTTACAGATACCTTTTTTATAAGAAGAACTCAACATTTCTTACAATTAAAATAGCCAAAGGTTAAAACAATAATGCTATATGTAATATAAAGTCACACCTCATCAAAACAAATTAAAGGGATAATCAGCTGGCAAAAGACCAGTTAAGTATAATCAGATCCACTGTGAAATTAAAGATTTGAAAATTTTGGACAGCTTATGATTTGGTTTACTGATGCCTTGCTCTTTAAGAAGTCAGTGTAGCATAAGAGAATTTAACAAGAGAGAAATACGTTCGGGTATGTGTAGGTAGGGACAAATGGAGGCCTACCGAGCCAGCAATAACTAGTGTGAGAATGGGGGCGTTCCAGGTATGTAAGAGTGCTCTGCTTTCATTTGTGAAATGACAGAAGGTATTATTGTGTACCTTCAAATGGTTTCCGACTTATGGCAATCCTAAAGTGAGCCTATCGTGGGATTTTTATTTTTTTTTGCAAGATTTGGTCAGAGGGGATTTGCCTTTGTCTCTCTCTCTGGATGAGAGAGTACGACCTATCCAAGGTCACTCAGTGGGTTTCCATGGTCAAGTGGAGATTTGAATCCAGATCTCCAGAATCCAGGTCGAGTACTAAACCATTGCACCACACCAGCACAAGAAAATATAGTAGTATTTTTCCATGACGATTAACAGCAAATTATCAGCACAACAAAGAGGGACAAATAAAATTACAGTAAGTCCCTGGTATCCGCTAGAACAGTGCCCACAGTTTCACTTACCCACAGTCCACTCCAGGATCATGGCTGCCACTGCGGCCCAGAATCCTTGATCTCCACAGCCGGGCTGAGAAAGGTGCATGGTGAGATATAACCAGGCGCCCTATGCTTCTCTTGGCCAAAGAAGGAGTCTCTTTCCATCCCTGGCTCAAAGATGCACATAGCGAGGCACAGCTGCGCTTCCCATGCCTCTTTCAGGAGAGGATGGAGTCTCCCTCGTTCCTCCCGCCTCTCTTGGCCAAGAAAGGAGAGGGACACTCCTTCTTCAGCCAAGAGAGGCATGGGAAGCCTGGCTCCACAAAACTCCATGCCTTTTTCAGCAGAGGAAGGAGACAAACACTGTGTTCTTGGTTGAGAGAGACACATAGCTCCAAGCAGCCAGGTCTCCCATCAGATCTGGTTCCCAGGAAGAGGGGTGCTCACCAAGGCTACTTCCGCACTAAACTGTTATAGTGCTATTATTCCACTTTCAACATCCTATGGAATCCTGGGGTTTGCAGTTTAGGGAGGGGCCTCTGAGGATTCCATAGGATGTTGAAAGTGGAATAATAGCACTATAACAGTCTAGTGAGGAAATGGCCCAAGCCCTATTGGGAGGGAAGGAAGGAACAAGCTGCATAATGGAGCTGCCTGCCTCTCTCACCACCTCGCCCAGCCTGGGAGCCAAAATATAGTATTTGGTATTACCTGTGTTTTTTGCCATCCACATTAATATGGGAAGGTAGCCCTCACATATATAGGGGATCTGTTGCATATAGGTTTTCCAAAGTATCTGTGTGTAGGCGTGTGTGTTTTAAATCACCAGAAAGCTTGTTGTGAAGTTCCCTTACTTTACACGAGAACCTTCTACCCCAACCAAGAAAAGGTATTTTGCACATTACAACAATAACTACAGTCAATGAGTGCTTCTGTAAAAGGGCCATTGCCTTCTGCTGAGGCACTGTTTTCCTGCAAACAGCTGAGAGGTGGAAAAAATGATTTTAAAAAGCACTTAGGAGTTTTATCACATGCCAGTTTGTTGCACAACTGTACTGGCTTAGTTCTGTTTTTGATCTCTCCTTATCACATGACATTGCCACTCTCCCACTGTTGGATTGCATTTCCACCATTATTGGGTTGTCCCTTTTCATTCACAGAAAATATTGATGAATGGCTCCAACAACACAGCTTTTTCACTATTGCCTATTTGTGTGGTCCTTTCATTCTGCTGCAGTTCCAACACTGCAGCAGGCATGTAGGGTCAGTGGACCTTGTTTTCCATACGACAAACCTCTTCTCCAACAGTCCTTCATAACTCCCCCTCTTTCTGGTTAGCAGAGTTATTGACTTCCATATGACAAGCCCTTTCTAGGACAGTCCTTCATGGTCCTCCACTTCCGGCAGTGCTGGGTGAAGAGGGCAGAGCCACAGCCACCCTACCCATCAGCAACAGCACCAAGAGCAAGGAGGAAGGCAAAGGCAGCTGCCAAAAGTTAACCTCGCAAAAGTTGATAATTCACTGTGCAGTGCATGCACCAGGCAGCAGGGACAGGTGAAGAGACATGAGCTCAGCAGAGCAGTGCAGAAGACCTGTTGTGGGACATATATCACCAAACTGGTAGCACAGCACAATGCAGAAATGGTGTAGCAGTGATTGCTTCTATATTGGTGTGTTTCCTTTTCCTTAAATAATGCCATTGCTGTAAGACACCAGCCTGGTGTGATAAAGCCCTAAATCCAAGACTAGCCCTACATGGACTAAACTAAAGGTTTCCAATCTTTGGTCTTCCAGTTATTTTGAACTTCAGTTCCCCAGAATCTCAGACAGCATGGCCAAGGGCATGGCCAAAGGCATGGCCAGTTCTGAAAGCTGAAACCTATAATGTCTTAAGGGCCAAAGGCATGAAACCCCCCGGAGCAGACCACTGAATTCAACAGACTTCGTCAACCACATCTAACTGTGGTCCCATTGATTTGAATTAATCTACTCCAAATGAGAATGTTATGATTTCTCTCATCATACAAGGTTATCTTAGCTTCACAACCAACAGCCTTCTCTACACATTCAGTCACATGCAGCAAAGACTTCCTCCTTGAAGCTTCTGCCCTTTTTACTGTCTCCTGTTTCATGCACCAGCAGAAAAGAATAGATTCTAAACTGACCTTAATCACCATTTGCATTCCCAGAGGAGGTTTTAATTACTGATCTTCTCTCTTCCCTCTCCTTTTTTCATTTGGAAGACAACAGTAAACAATTTAGAGATTACATCATTTGGATTTGCTGTAAAAAGCAACAGAACAAAAGGTGCCAATTCCAGGCTAAACTACCAGTGAGAAAGCAACTAGACCGCTAAGCTGGCACCACTTCTTTTTGACAGAAAGCCAATCCATGAAAAGGGGAAGAAAAACACTGAACCTCTTGAGCTAGAGCAGCTATCCAAACTGAGGCAACCCACTCATAACATCAAGACTAACTCTAACGGACAAGCACAGCTATCTTACAAGATGGCTCTATTAGTGCTTGGTATCCAGCATTCTGAGAACCAGCATAGTGTAATGGTTTGAGCACTGGACTACAATTCCTGGAGACCAGGGTTCAATTCCCCGCTTGGCCATGGACACCCACTGGGTGAGCTTGGGCGTGTCACACACTCTCAGCCCCAGAAAATCCTGTGATAGGTTTGCCGTAGAGTTGCCATAAGTGGAAATAACTTGAAAGGACACAACAACAACAAATCCAGCAAAAGGACACAGGTTGGATGGAACAGCCGGGTACTTCTTTTTCACATGAGCATATATTTTTGTAGACAGTGGCCTAGCTGAAAGCACCAGAAATAATTAGAAGTGATCAAGATGACAGTACTCAAGACATCTATAGAAATCTCAGGGTGACCAAAGGAAACTTCAAACAGAATTCCTACACGCTGTTATTTACAAAATATACCCATCCTTCCTTCAATGCAACTCTAGGAAATGCTGGAGAGCCTAGGCGATTTGTTTCCTCCGCAGCATTCTGCAATATCCTTGTCCTCATAGTCTGTGATACAGAAAACTGAGACTGTTTTATTTTTGTTCATTCCTATTCAGAAAAAAACAGGCCAGCTGAACAAGAATAGCTGTAAATCCCTGCTATTTCAATAAGTTATTTGTTTCTTGAGGTTTTTTGTTACTTAATTTTTTCCTATTAAAATGTACAAAGGAATCTGTTGTTCTGGTGGTCTAATCTGAGTCTGCATTTACACCTTTGCAACTTAGTGGGTTGTGAATAAAAACTCAATGAGTGTTGAAAACCAGATTCAAGATTTAAAAGGAAATGAATCAATTGGTTTATTGATAGACCATGTGCCAGGCAAGAAAAAGCCCATTGAGACAAATCTTCAGTTAAGATACAGAATGCAAGCTTGAAATTCCTTCTCAAATTACACTGGTTGGTTGCTTTGCCAATGAAATTTGAAAGCAGCCCATAAATCTACCTGTCCCTTTATTTATATGTCCACCTCTCTCACACACTGAGGCTCTGTTTTGCTTACACAAGGCAAAAAATTGCAATAAAAGCACAAATAATTAAAAACATTAAAATAGTAGAATTAAAACTGTTTAAAATATTACTTTAAAGCAAAGATTAAAAACAGTACAGCACCATAAAAACTCTCTTTTTTTGTTTGTTTGTTTTTTGTTATCAATTAATACCCAAAAGCTTGCGGGACTAGAAAGGTCTTAACCTGACACTGAAAATACAGTCAGAAAGACCTCTTCCTAAGGAGAGAACTCCAAAGTGGGGAAGCAACCACAGAGAAGGCCCTGTCCTCCACTTCCACCAAATGTGCTGTGAAAGCAGTATGATAAAGAGAATAATTAAAACTATTTTATTGCTCTTTATCAAATCACTTCTGATCTAAGAACTGATACTGCTATAGCTTTCTCAAAGGCTGCTTGGTTACTGCATAGTAAAGTCAAAGAGCTGTGCCTCAAGGTAGAGCTCTGTCTAAGAGATGAGGTCAGACTTCAATTGTTTAACCCCCTTTTCTTTTGGCCAAGGTGAAGTCACTCTCCTTCAGATGTATGGGTAGCCTCCTCTACTTCTTTCTCCCAAAACTGATTGCACCTGTGGTCCCCATCCGCCAGCAGATAAAGCAGCAGACATAAAAGAGCTGGCCCTTAAGTCATATGTGAGGGTCGGTGCTCCTGGCTGACCCATCCTTACCTTTTCTGCAGTTAGGAGGGAGGAAGGCAATGTGGCACTTTCTAAGCAGCAGACCAGTTTCTAATAGGAATTCACACCATGACTTTTGAGTCAACTACAGCACGCTATGGGCATCTATATTATTGTTACTCTCTATAGCAGAACTTTTTTAAAAAAAATAGAAGTTGAATGTAATTAATATTTGCTATGTTGATGTGTAATTGATGAAAATTTGAACGTGCACATTTGAATGCAAAAATACTTGGGAAATCTGTTAGTCCTGGCCACAAGTTAGATGACTTTCAAGAGAATCAGGTATACTGATGGAGGAGAAGCCCATTAATAGCTTCTGCAAGGCATGTTAGTTAAATGAAAACTCAGTGTTCAAAGGACTTCTGAATATCTACATCTGGCAAGTAGCATCATCATCATGTCCTGCTCGCAAGTTTCCAGAAAAAGAAAAAAAAATGCTGGGGTACATGAACTTTTAGTCCCTTTTAAGAAGGGATGTTAAGGGGCAGAACATACACTAAAAACAACAAGGTACTTTGAGCAACTTTGCACATTTCTGGCATATTATTCAAAGTGATTTACCAACAGGCCTGGATATATTCTCAAAAATAACAATAATATTTTCCCTTGTATCATACTACATTACGGCTGTAAATCTTTTTAAATTCATTCTTGTGGGCAACAATTAATACTTTAACCATCAGTTTGCCACTGGGGCCATACGCAGCTGAGTCCTTTGGTTCAGGCAGTGACACCAACTAGGCACACTAGACAATGATAAAGCTGTCACGGGGGAAAAATGCTTTTCTCATCTTGCCAGCTGCTTCTGCTCCCCAGTTGAAATTTAATATGAACAGTATCAGTATTAAAATGGTATTGCAGCCATCTTTCTTCTTTAAAATCAAATTACTGAATTTCAAAAACATGATGTATTTTAGTCTTTTAGGGTGGTTTAATTATCTTCAAGCAAAAAAAAAACATTTTTTTTAAAGCAAAAAGAACCAGAAGAGTTTATTTGCCATTTGTGGTTTTTCAATATGAAATTGCTATTAGATCTTTTCATATAATCATTTCACCTCTACTTCTCCAAATAAACTTGGCTTCTCCCTTGGCGGGAAGTCCTTTCTGTGCAACATAACAAGGTTGAAACTTACCATTAAAAACCTACACTTCCAATTTCTAACTGTTGTTCTTGGTACTGTATTTTGAATCTCCTCATTATGATCTACATTATCAAGGTTTTATCAACATATGGCTGGGAATGGTCACAATGGGATTTGGCATGTCCTATCAGTCTGTCTGAAGGGGCAGCTGCCAACAGTCTGTAGCAAAACAGCTGTGGTACACAAAAGTAACTAGCAGAGGCAAATGTTCAAGAGGCCTTGCTCCAGATATCACATTACAATGTATTTCACAATTCTCCACCCTTCATCATAATAAAATGGCTAAGAGAATCAACTTGGTTTGAATGTTTAAGCAAGTCAGAAATAAACAAAACCATGTTTCATCATAACAGCTCAAGGCTCAGAGGCAGTATCACACTATGTTAGGAATGTAAACCTTTTTAAATTTCATTTTGATGTGCAACAATTAATAATTTCCCCATTTTCTCCCCAATGTAATGAAGTGCTTTAAATTGTGCAATTTGCAAGAACTATTCTTTGTTCAGGATTTATTTAGGAAAAACCTACACAAGGGTTTTTTTTTGCAGTGAACAGCATTTTCTGTGTAAAAATGTTGTTTTCTGCACAAATGTGCAGAAAATGCCATTTTCTTCGTTAAAAAAAACTGTGCAGATTTTTGGCAGAATAAGTTCTGAACGGAGAAAATTTTCATCCATCTGAGATTCTCCTCATCAGAAATTCCTGGCACTCCTTGTTTTTTTTATCTAAAGTTGACTATTTACAAATATTCTTTTCATCCCTGTGTATCTTGTTGCCCTTCATGAAAGTGCATGCAGAACTCAAAAGTGTTCAAACCTAAAACGCATAATGAGAACCTGAGCATACACTTTATACCCTTAAGGCACATATATTACAACAGTGCATTCTGTAGCTTTTCTCCTGCCTCTAAAATGGTAGAGAATTTCATACGGACATATGCCCATATCTGTCCTGGACATACATATAAGTTTCAGTGTTTCTTCATGTTTAGCAGAAATAGATGACAAAAAGCATTATACCAAACTCTGCTAACAATTTGTATATTCTATTATCAATCTACTCTGTTTTCAATCCTTAGATTTATTCTTCAGTTTAAAAAAAAAGTATTATTATTGTTTCCAAATGCCTTGCAAGCTGTATAAGAGGCACAGCAGTTACTTCAATCTGAGGCCTGGTACAGAATTATTTACAATACAAATATGCAACCATCTCAAAATGTACACCAAACATTGCTCAGTATTTCCAGAAGTTTATATCACGACTGTCCACATGACACAAATTACCTCAGCAATGCTGATTGTTCGTATTGCTGATCTTGACTACAACGGAAGGCAGAAAGGTGAGGTATTAATCCAAATAAACAAATGGGTGCAGAGAGTCATAAAAGAGAAGTGCACTCACTTGCACTGAATATGCAGGATCAGATGCCTTGGCCTTTACTCCAATCTGCACAATGTTCAGCCAAAGGTCCAATCTTACATTCTGTCCCAGTAGTGTATATACGGGTGTGCATCACTGGGGCAGAATGTGTGGAGCACCTGAAACCTAATCACATGAAAGAACTCATGCATATACGATGCAACCTGTGTACATCTCAGTCTCACGTCTTCTACTAAATGCATGGAAGCCCGAACCAGCAGATCTTGCTATCTTGCTTCCTCCTCCTTACGTGTAGTTAGCATGAATATGGAAAGAGAACATATACAGATAAAAAAACCCAGTAAGTTCAGCTTCACTCAGAATGTAGAGAACTGTCTGAAACACTGCCTAATCCCAAATGTTTTGTTTTTCATTAAAGGTCCTTCTCCAAAGTTGCCCTGCCTTCTGTTCAGACAGGTAATGACTAGAGAGAGGGGATGGTGGTTCCCCACATGCAGTCCTTTGAAGAAATGCTCTCCTGTTACCAGATTTGGTGACCTTTCATCACCAGGCAAATTCAGTATACTTCAGGCATGCATTTGAAGCATAATCCCACTCAACCACAGAAATCCATTGGGTAACTTCAGGCAAGTCACATTCTCTCAGCCGCAGAGGAAAGCAATGGCAAACCCCTTCTGAACAAATCATGCCTAGAAAACCCTGTGATATGGTCACCTTAGGACTGCCATATGCCAGAAACAACTTGAAGACACGCGGCAGCAGCAGCAGTAGCAACTTCAACCAAAAATCTCCCATAGCAGCATATAAAGATCAATAATAAGATAACCCCTGCCCACAGTCATTGCTATCTAAAAGACAGCTGAAATGAAGTCTTTCAAACATTGTTCTTCACTATTCAGTTTAGGTTTTTTAGGTGAGCTATTTTAACTACTCTTTTGGTCTTCTACATTATATATTTATTGGCTAGATACTCCCTCAGCAGAGTACATTATACTCTTCACCGAGACTGACTGCTATAAGCTACATGGAAAATTGCTTATATTCAGTTAGACCTTTGGTCCATCTATCTAAGTAATATCCATGCTGACTGGCAGTAGCTCTCTGTAGTTTCAAACAAAACTTTTTCAAGCACACTCAGAAAATACCAGAACTGGGTCCTTCTGCATGCACGTCATGCAGTCTAAACTCACCATTACGCTTCCTTAAATCACAACTGCAATATGTGGCTACCCTACAGCACTCAACAAAGGGTCTATTTCACTCCATGTTCATGTCAGCATTTATGTGTTAACCCAAGTTGAAATAGACTCTGTTTGCATATTGCTTTGAAGGAATGGAAGGAGGAATACTTAGATTCCCAAGTGGTTTCAACTGACAAAACGTTGTACTTATCAACCAAATGATTCAACAGACCACAGAATAAGAGGGTTTCTCAATTTTGCAATTAGTTTGAACTCCCCCACACCCATTATCATTACTTGTTCCTTTTTTTGTGGGATTCTCAACAAAGGAAAGAAGTCAGATGGTAACAGTTTCTTTGGCCTAGCACTCCAGACATTAGGACCACACCTACTGGAATAAAAGTTGAGCAGTTGCTTGTATGCCAAATACAGAGGGGTGTAGCTTAGAGAGGATACAAGTCTCAGCAGAATATTACATCAGTCATCAGAGTGCCAGAAATTATCAAACCGAGCACTCCCCCATTCGACACCACAAAAATATTTGGATAAATGCATATATGACTGTATCCCTATTTTTGCTAACAAAGCTCTTTACCAGGTAGCTGGAAGAAAATCTAATGAGTTTGGGACACGTTTCACTGAAATTCCACTTCTGAATAGCTTCCTATCACAGACCTCACTCTTAATATTAGAATTCATTTAAGCCACATATAAAAGGAAGATGCTGCTTGGCACACTCTCATTAATCAATTCCAGTTAATCAATTTAGAGAAAACACTGAAAATTAATCACACTGAACCACCTAAATCATAACAGCGCATAGTGTTGGCAGAGGATAAATAAGTTACAAATATTTTCAGAATTTTAGGATTATGCATTCATGTTTAGTCCAATTTAAAAAAGAAGTTGCTAAAGGTCATGACAGAAGCAACAGCAGCAAAATATATGTTTCCATTAAAAATCCATTTCCTTCCAATGCTATAGACTAGGTTCACTTCAATTACTTGATTTTGCTCTGATTTTACAAACTGGCAAAGAGAACCAGCCACTTTTACCAGCTATATTTTAACTATAAGCAGCAACTGTGCAGTTTCCTACAAGTCTCAAAACTATTCATACTCTTTATACTAATTATACTGCTATATTTAATATTCCGCATCTTCTTACAAGTATTTCAGTAATATTTACGGAACATGTGTGATCCATAAATGCATAGTGGACTTTTCAAGAGTGAAGTTGTCCATACTTAAATGTCCATATCACAGCCACAGGTACAAGTAGTATGCTATCTGAATTCAAACCAGCAGCGCTGTAGCACATGCCTTACTAGCGCATCTATATACCTCCCTATCAAACCACTGTCTCTCAGCCGGCTTAGCGACTTCTCCCTCCTCAGCTCTTTACAAGCAGTGCTTGCACGCGAGTGGTTCCAAGTGAGCCTCTATACGCAAGAACTGAGGAAAGAGCCGAACCCATACCAACTTAATGGAACTTGTCCTTAATTTGGAAACATCCAAAGACAGAGTGTTCAGATAATGGGGCATTAAAAGGTGGGAGCTTCCTGTAATCATTTCTAATACAGGGTATACCGACTGGTATTTGACTGGTCTCCAAGCCCTTAACTATGTTGGTTGCTCTTCTCCACTTATGTTTCAGAGTGCCAATATCCTTAAGCAGTCAATTGTCTTAAATCCATCTCCGCTCAAAATATTAGCTATCTTTCCCAATTTGGTGGGAAATAACAGCCTAACATAGAGTTGTCTAGTCATTAGACTCTAGTATATTGATTGTCAGGCTAGAAGACAAAGACCTGCATTCAGATCTTTCCTCAGCTATAGGGCCTCCCAAATGCTCTACTTCAACAGAATAACAGAAGGGCCATTAAGGGTAAATATTTACACCACCTGAAGTTCCTGGAAGGAAACAGGGGACGAAAATGAGGTAAATAAATAGTGAGCAACTTTCAGACATATAATTTTGGAATTAATGTTTAAGATACGCTGTCACACAGCTTTGATTTTCACACTTACATGAAATACATTATACTTCTGAGAACCTCTTACATTTGTACCTTCCTTCACATAACTGTCAGTTCTTCTGGTGAAGGCATAAGGTGCTTGGGTGGTTTCAAAATGCTATCCAGTTCCCCCTAGTTCCAGTTAAAGGGGCTCAGCATTGCAGAGTCATGATGCAAGAGGACCAATTACTCTCTGACAGCAATGAATATTCTCAATATCTCTTGTGGTACATCTTGAGAATAGTGGCAGATCACCAAAAGCTGTGTTCAGCCTTCTGTAGATGTCAACCCTGTTCACTTTTGCAGATGTCACACGTAACTAGACAACTCTTATCAGAAAAAGACATTGGAAAGTACCTGTTTTTCCAGGTTTTGCCAAGATAAAACTATCAGTCTTGAACATCATTTCCAACCAAAATATGAGGTTTTACTAAAACACTTTACAATTCAGGTCCAAGGGCCTTTCCACACTACATTGTTATAATGTTATTACTCCACTTTCAACATCCTGTGGAATTCTGGGGTTTGTAGTTTACTGAGGCCAAAGAGCTCTCTGGCTGAGAATTCTAAAACCTCCTCTCTAAACTGCAAATCCCAGGATTCCACAGGATGTTGAAAGTAGAATAACAGCACAATAACAGCGTAGCATGGAAAGACCCTAAGTTGATGCAAAGGAGTGAAAGTATCCTTTTATTCCAGTTCTAAACTGTACCCATAGCACTGTTAGTCCTTCGATATTAAGGATTTTCATGCAGCCTAGGGGTTACATCTTTTAATTTGAAAGTACTACTACATATGGGAACCATCTTGTTCAACCACCTTGTTCACATATGAAAAAACATACTGATTAACTTCAGTTTTGCTACTGAGTTCTTGAATTTCCTGCTTATTATCATTTTTTTTCTTCTGATGGATAAATGTATCATATGCATGGTATAGCAGTTAATTGCTTACAGGATAGTTATTACAAGTTCACTGTAGAGGCTGAAGACACTCCAAACTTGTCTATTCTGATAGGAACAGGTGTACTATGATCAACAGACTTTAACTCACCTTGGCTGTTCTACAAAGTCTTTTTGATTCCTTCGCTGAAAGTTCTTTTTAGGATCACTGCTTAGAAATGTTAACTTTTCTGAGACTCTTTTACCTTCTGCTATTCACCCTCTGTTATGATCCCACTTTAACTGTAATCTGGAAATAGTCTTTTAACATAACAATTTCATATGTGTGGATCCTACTATGCTCTATGTATCTCTCAAACTGCTACAAATAAAACCCCAAACTCCACCCACTAAGCCTGTAATCAATATGAAAACAAAAATTGTGTATAACTAAAATATAATAATCTGAAATCTTATTTCATTCACAAATAAATCACTTCCTCCACAGAACTGAACACTGAAGCAGATTTTTTAAAAAGATGTTTCTAATATTCCAAGCACTTAGAAGTCCATTGTGGCTTATAACACTTTTTCCCTGAGCTGTTCTTTTAATTTAAATTCTTTAAATTTAGGGGATCATGATTACACTTCTTATATTGGGCAAAACTGAGCACTGTGTATCTTCTTCTGACATTTTGGAACCTAGGTCTTTCCAATGGGTGCCCAATTCTTCCCCATTTAAAGGAACATGACAATATTTAAAATTCTTGCACTTCTTTTCAGTAGTGGCTTCTTAACAAGGATTTGGGTACACCTGAAATACACTGCTATTCTGTTTGATATAACTGAACAGTAAACACTCCTGTTTATCCTGAAAATCCCTGAACAATTATCTCATTCCTGTCTCTCTGGAAGCACTTTCAAAGACCACACTGAATTGGACATTACAAAAATACTATACATCATCAATGTATTTTTTGACATAAAAAATTTTTAGCTTCCTCCTTAATTCTTCTACTGATATCAACAACTTGATCAGTAGATGATAATTTAAATAAAGGCCAGTCTTCAGTTACCAAGTAATAAAGCTGTTTTCATGTTTAGTTTTAGAAATCAAATACTTAAATCAGGGGTGGGAAGTCCATAATCGCCAGGTTTGTTGGATTCCAATTCCCATCAATTCCAGCCAATATGGCTGATACCCCAAGATGACGGGAACTCAGTTCTACATCTGGAGGGTTACAAGTTCTGTGCCCCTGAATTAAAGCATTGCACTGTAATTTGTTTCTTCTTCATAAGTATTCCCTTCTTCTGCCATTATTTTCTTAACCCCTTGCCTTTAGTAAAATATAATGATCATAAATTTTAGAGACAATGTCTAATAACCTAATACGACTTTTTGAAAAAAACTTCCTCTTGTTTTCTATATTGGCACGATGATACTGGCTCCTATCCTCAAGTGTCTACATTCTTTAGCAATCAGCCAGTATTTGTGCTCTGAGCTGCTTCTGACCTTGCACAAGGGTCAAGGGTTTGGCCTGTGATACCACAATGAGTTTTGGATCCACATCAAAATTACCCCTTTTTTTACACAGTTAAAGCCAAGTTCTTTGTCATCATAATCACATTTCTGGAAATCATCACAATTAATATATGCTGTCAAATTATATGGAGCACAGGGAGAAACAAGAAAAGTAGTGGTAGTGTTACGATACTAACGATTAAGTCAACAGAATGTGTTATGCTTTTTGTATAATTGGTCTTAACAGTTGTACTGACTTAATGGATCAACATTACTTGGAATATCAATTGGATTTATACAAATTATCTTTATATACATTCCCAGAGAATAAGATAATTGGAAGAACACTGGAGAAACAACATGAGCTTACCCAACCTGATGGGCAAAAACTAAGAACAGAAATATAAAGCCAAATACATGCTGAAAATTAAGATTTTTCAAAGAGCAACTTGAATATATGTTTTTAAGCAACATTAATAACAGAAAAAACAGGACCAGAACTTCCAGCTATTTGGTTGACATACATTTTTAAATGATATAAGGGCAAAACTAGTTGACTAATGTGTCAATTACAGAGAGATGGTACCCAAGTGGAAAACATATTTTATCTGCTTTATCTACCTATTTTATCTACCTATGAGTAAGAGCACAATACTTTACTGATGATATAACTTACATACTAAGAACATTTAAAGAAAGAAGAGAAGAGAAACTAGTCATCTTTTATAGGAAACTGGAACCAGAACTCTCAGAACTAGTGGCAGTCATTCTCAATTTTGGGGGTTACAGACCTCTTTGAGAATCTGATGAAAGCTACGGAGCCCCTTAAAAGAAAGATGCAATTTTCAAAGTAAGGAGAAGGAAATTGCAGAGGGACTCGTTTCTTTTTCTCTCCTTTTTTTTCTCAATTAAGTGACCAGCAAAAGCTCATCCTTTCACCCTGTAAAAATCATTGATGTTGGTGACATTTATGTATGGCTTTTCTTATTTCTTTTCTTTACCTGTAGTTGCAGTATTTCTTCCATATAACCTTTTGAATTTTTCTCTGGCTTACAGTTTGTTGCCTTCTAAAATGGAAATTTAATTCAGGAGGAGGAAAGGAACATGAGATAGTTGAGCAAGATCTCTTACTAAAATGTGATTGTGTCACTCTCACACTGAACACAGATTATAGGTTTTAAAGCATACTGCATGGACACACAATTTGTAGTTATACTCCATTTCTGCAGGCGGTGCTTAATACCTCTCAAACATGGCAGATAACACTTTGAATGAAAATGAAATGTTTGCTCTCTACCTGCCTGCTACTGCTCATGGACTAAAGAGGGGTGTCTCACCCCAAAACAGTTGAATGAGACATTTCTCTACCTCTCCATTCACAAGCCACACACCTGACCCTTCCACTTTGCTTCTGTCCATTCCTGTATCTGATGAAGTATGTTTTACACATGAAAGTTTATTCCATTTTATTTATTTCACATAGAAAGTCAATGTAGAAAATGTAAATCAAACTACAGACATCCCTCCACATACGCTAGGATTAGGGGAACAGGACCTCCGTGAAAGTGAAAAAAACGTGAATAACTCTAGGCCCTCCCAAACCATATTTAACACAGAAAAAAAATATGATCACCATCCCACCATGGATTCCTCTGAGGCATCAGGGTTCCTTCATATGGCAGAAGTAGGTGGCTGGTAGGGCTCACTGCCACCTCCACTGCTGGCCCATACCATTTCTAATAAGGACTTACAAGCCTTCTTTGCAGTTTCTCAGTCTCATAAAGCTTGCGGTACCTATTAAAAATGGCACAGGGCAGCAGCAGAGCTGACAGCAAATAATCTGTGAATAATCAAATTCGCCAAAGTGAAACCCACAAATGTGGAGACTGTATTAGTCTCAAATTTAGACTCCAAACCATTCTACTTCATTCTTCTGCTGATCTTTATAAAGCATTTCTAGATGCCTAGTGCAGTGTGTCACATGAATAAAAAGAGAACCTGAAGCAATTTTCCAAGGAACAGATACCATCAGCCTAGCAAACTGCACTGTAAGACAATTATTCCTTTATGACGGTTGGTGAGATTTCCACTGGGTTTCAGAATAACAGTTTGGAAGCACTACTGTCCAGCAGATGAACTGCCCACATCCAGAATACGAGGAATATTTATCTTTGAAAAGAGTTCACCAATATTACTAGCTAAAAATATTTTTATGAACTCATTTGCCTATTAGCAACTTGTAGAATATCTATGTTTTTAAGAACAGTAAGCATCCATATCAAATTATGACAGCCTGGTAATCAGGAAATATGTCTTACTACAAAAATAGAAAAGATCTGCTAACAAGTCAGAATCAGATCAATATATGTCAACCCAATTCAACATCAGTTTAAAGAAACACACACTAAACAATTTTTAAAAATATCTCAGATCTGCATCTCTGCAAACAACCACACAGCTATACTGGCCATTTCCGCACTAGATTGTTACAGCACTCTGATTCCACTTTCAACATCCTATGGAATCCTGGGGTTTGCCGTTTTGGGAGGGGCCGTGCGGAATAATAGCGCTATAACAGTCTAGTGCGGAAATGGCTACTGAAAGCCCACTGGAATTGGTATGGCTTTAGTCACTCGTAAGCCCGCTTTCATGCCTTCCAACGGGGCTTACTCACAACTAACTTTTTTCCTGAATTTCCACAAGGGCTTGTAATAAACTCCGGAGAAGAAAAGGCAAACAGACTGGCCGATTCATGTGTTTCTGTGAAGCCTGCTCCCTGTGCTTATGCGTAAAACAAAAGCCCTCAGATTCCCTCAACGTTCAACCGAGTTTTCTAGGAACTCCTCGTTTTCCAACTCTTACTTAAGCCGCGTTGATTGTTTTTTTCCCCCCCACGAAGAAGCCGGTTTAAGAAGCCTCCCCCCGCCCCGCCGGAGTGTCATGCACGCTGCCGGGCACACCGCCACATCTCCATCCCCGCCGCCGCCGCCCGCCCCACTCGCCCCGGCAACCCAACAAGCCGGCCCCTCAGGGCAAGAGCGTCTTCGTGGGCCTCCGACGCCTCAGCCGGACGGGTACGTGATGCAACGCCGCCTGAAGAGACCGAAGGGCGAGAGCCGGGCCAGGCGCTCCCCTCTCCCGGCCCGCCATTCAGCGCCTCAGCGCCACTCGCCCCAAGCGACGAGCCCTCGCTACCAAGCTCCGGGCCTGGGCAAACAGCCAGCAGGAGGGAGGAAGCGGCCGGGGCTGAGAGAGAGGCTGCCTTTTGTCTCCACGCTCGGGAGCGCTCGCCCGGGTGCGGCGGCGGCGGCGGCGGCTCCTTCCCCCCGGTTCCCAGCCCCGCCGCAGTCAGCCCGCGACTAGAGGGCGCGGACGCCAAGAGGATACGGAGCGCGCGAGCCCTTCTTACCTGGCGCCCTCCTCGTGCCGAAACTCTCTCTCTCCCTCTCTCTCTCTCTCGCCCAGGGCAAAGCGGCGGGGAGGAAGCCCCTCACTGGCCAGCTGGCTCTCGCGCGCGCGCGCCCGCCCGCCCTCTTTCTCTCTCCCTCAGCACTCACGCCCTCCTGTCTCAGCGCCGGGGAGGCTGACCCAAGCGGTCCCCTCCACCCTCGACTGGCGTTTGCGTGAGCCAATGGGCAAGGCGAAAGGAGAGGGGAGGGCGGGGTCGAGAGAACAAAGGAGGGAGGGGGCAACCCTGGAGAAATGGCGGGGGCGGGGGGAGTCCGCCTCAGGCCCTGCCCCGGCAAGGCGCAGACACGGGGGACGCCCGCGGAGCCCCGGGCGCAGTTTGGGGTGCGGGCGAGGCGCTCGCAGTCCCGCAGGCCGGGGCCGCGGAGAGGAGGAGGAGGAGGAGGGCAGAGGAAATGCTGCCTCCTGGTGTAGGACGGGACTCGTGCCCGTCAGAACTTTCGCAGGGTTAGGAGCCGCCGGCGGGGCGAATTTATCCCAGAGTTGCGGAGAGAGGCCCAGAGTTCACTGAGAGGGAGGCCCTGCTGGTGTCTCTGCGGGTCGGGAGCGGGAGGCCCGGGACTTGGGTCTGTCCCTCAGAGGGCAGGAAACGGCTTTGAGTGGTACCGAATTGTCCCATAGCCCCCGTTTGGGTCAGCCGCGGGCATCCCGACTGCCTGAGCGAAACCCGCTCGACTCCTCTACACCCTCTCGGTCTAAACTTGTCCTAAAAATAAAAAAGTCTGGCCGACTGAGGGAAAATCCTCTGTTATGAAGAGGCTGCAGAGGGGAGGCGGGGAGAAGCGGCTGGCCTTGCTCCATCCCTTCAGCGGCTGCTTCCACGCTACCAGGCCTTCCCCCACCCCAGGCCCGGAAACACGATAATCTCCTTCTCGGTGGTCCTGTTGGAAAAGGGAAGGAGGAAGATAAGCTTCTGTCGCCCTCCTCCCAGTTTTGGTTAGCGCTTCTCAGGGGCTTCGGCGTGGTTAGCTGTGCTGCTCCTAAAAGGCTCGCCTTACCACCAAAGGTCCAGGCCCATCTAGCATTTCAGTAATTTAAAACTTCAGTTGAACGTTTAAGAAATACAGTTTAGGCATCCAGAGAACAGGGGCAGGCAAATCTAACAAGAGATTGCAAACACAGCAAATAATCAGAGTTCTAAGTGTGAATGATTTTTGTGTCTCATGCTCTGCAGTGCTAGAAATATGGGGATTGAAGGAAAATTTCATTTGGGGGACAGGGTTCTTAGGGCAGAGGCAGTGCTGTAGGAGTTGCCTGATTTTGCCTACCTCATAGTTACACATTTTTTTTCTGAGCCTCCAACACTCCTGGCCAGCTGTGAAGAACTAAAACAAGGTAAAGATGAGCATAGACAGGATCTTTAGTGCAGTGATAATTTGAGCATCAGCACTCTCTGATATTAGGAGAAGAAAAACGATGCTTTGGTGTTTCAGGACCTCCTGGAGGTCTGTGTGGGGGAAAACTAGCTGGTCTGCTTGTCTGCTTCCATCTTGTGAGCTGAAGAGTTCCTTAGAAAATCACAACTCTTCTGCCAACAAATTAACACCCATTATCAACTGAGGTACATGTCTGTTAACTTTTAGGTAGAATACGTTTAGGCAGTGCCTCCTGGAGGCTGCCCGGTGAAGGATACTGACAGTGATGTAGACTCAAGTCGATAGATTCGGACTCAAGTTGGACTTCAGTCACTTCAGTGACTCAACTCAGACTCAACTCGGCCATAAATGATGCACTAACTTGACTCAAGACTTGTATATTTTTAATGACTGACTTGATGCCCTTGGTTCAGTAACATAACACATTCATCCAGATACCTTACAACTTTGAACAACGCTTCCATCTTTTTGCCTACTAGTCACATAACAATCTTTCTCAAGCCCAAAATGTGGGAGCATTGCTCAGAGGGGGGACAGCAAACAGATTAGACGGTGGGCTTGAGGCAGGGTTGAGCGAAGTCTGGTCCACAGCCTGTCCCTGCTGCCTGTCGGAGGAGACTTCTAAAACGTTTCCTAAGAGTAAAAGACAAAACTTGCCCCCAGAGTGCAGGGTGCATTTCTTAGAGTGGAACAACAAATATGTTAGGCAACAGGCTTGAGGAGGAAGGATCCTTTCTTCTAAAGTATTTGAATCTTCAGTGATGGGGAGTAAGATGGGATCCTATTCCCCACTTCTGAAGCTGCAGATGGCCAAATTGCAAATGTGGAGAGCCAGTTGTGTTTAAATTGTTGAAACTGAATTTATTTCACTCTATCCAATAATTCTGGAATTTTGCTTGGGGTATAAAGTTGGCTTCCAGACTTGAGACTTGACTTGAGACTTGGAGTAAAAGACTTAAATACATCACTGGGTATTGGTACTAGGACCCCTTGAAGATTTAAGCACTCTCTCAGCCAGCGAAATGAAATGTTGGTAGATATTATGAGTGTGAGCTAATCTAATGTGTATTTTCTTTCACATATTCTCTTCACACTAAAGGAGGTCATTCCATATGTATTGCTGGAAAAGGGTGGTATCCCCCTGCCAAATAAAGCAGATGCAGGGGATGCAAGGTGTGATGTGGTTTAGTAAAGCCTTTTTTTACAGATAGTGAACCAGGACCCAGGAAGGAGAAAAGAGAGGGCATACGTATGCTACAATGGTCCTTTGATCTAGTTTGGGAGGGAGAAAGAGGGCTTTTAACACTAACTCCCTTTACTATCCTAAGAAGCAAACAGTGACCCATACTCTTCTAAATAACTGTTTGAAATTTCTCAACTGATAGGAACAATGGCAGAAAAGTAGCAGCAGAGTCTTAACCCTTCATTGCTATTAACCCAGGCATATTTGTTTTTAAAACTACCTTTTAAAACTGCTAAGCTGAGACTCTGCCCACATAATCAGATGGAGAAAGTTGGGGGAGGGCAGCTCCAGAAGATCATGAGCAAGCTGCTTTCTGTCCATGTTTTGTGTGATTAGAAGCATAGCAAGCATCCCACCTTCCAGGGACTGTGAGAAAAAAAATGAGGAGACAAGGCCCATGAAACACAAGAAACTGCCTTATGCAGAGGCAGGCCATTTGTCCACCTAGTTCAATGACATCTGCAATGGACTCTTCAGGCAGGCATCTTCCCCAGCCTTTTCTGAAGGAGTGTGTATATGTGGCTTCAATTCATGTGTCAGCTTATGGTAACACCATGAATTCACAGGGTTTTCTAAGGCAAGGAATACACAGAAGTGGTTTTGCTAGTTCCTCTGAAATATAGCCTACAGCACTTGGTATTTGTTGGCAGTCTCCCATCCAACAGGGCTGACCCTGTTTAGCTTCTAAGAATTGGATAGGATCTGGTGCTTTTAGGGTATATGAGAGATGAAAGCTTTCTAAATGTACTGAAAATGACTGGGGAAATGTACTTCCCAATCAACAAGTCTGTGCATAGTGTCACGGGTACTATTTCACAGCACCAAATTCTTCTTTTCCCATTGTGGAGGGCTTATGCCCAAAATAAGGTGATAATTCCAAATGGCTAGGGCCATAAAGGTCTTTCTGTTAATTTAGGACTAGAATTTGATGCAAACTAGTGTGATGTCATAATTTAAGTGTTGGATTAGGACTCCAGACCTGAGTTTGAATCCTTGCTTAGCCATGGTGATCTGAGGAAACCTACTTGGCAATCCTGGTATACTCTCTCTCGGCTTTCGAAGAAATCAGTGGTAAACCTCCTCTGAATAAATCTTGCTGAGAAATCCTGCAATAGGGTCACTATAAATCAGAGCTGACTTGAAGACGTATAATAACAACAAAGCATTTGATGCAGCAGAATAAATGTAATTAAACATTCTTCATAAGTTTATACCGTTATGATTTAAAACTAGCAAGGTGTAGTTTTACTTCAAAGTAAAAGTAAAATTTAAAACAAAGTCAAAGTTGAATTTGCTATATAGAGAGAATGGTACAGTTATAATCCAACCATTTTATTCATCATATTGTTTCTGGCAACAGGTTGTTCTACATTAGGAAGTTCCATAAATTACTGAAATACTAACTGTGGGAGGAATTATTCAATTGAAACACTATTATAATGAAATTATCTAACAGTTTACATTGAGGTTTTTAATAAAGATAAACTTGTTATTCCTATTGGAGCAGTTTATATGGCTTTACTTAAGCTTCTGGTGACACCTTGTGGGAAAGTGACAGAATTCCATCACTTCATTTGTTCTCGTTGCTTTGCTTGTGATACTAACATTCAATGTCACATCACCTAAATTCTCTTGGAACAAGGAAAGTGAAGCACACAAAATATTCTGCAGAATATTTCTAAATATTATTTCAGAGAAAACTGAGATTACTGAAAGGGACTATATGAGGCTCAGATAACTGATCAGCAAAATCTGTTGCCTTTTACAGACAGAAACATTAATTTGTTTCTGTTGCAGCCTCACAAGCGAAAGAAAATTTGTATTCGTGACATTACTTAACATCTTATATTGGAAATATTTCAAGACATGGTTTCCAGCAGGGAAACTGAATACCAGACATCAAAAGACTTGCTTTTTCAAAAAATCCCACTATTTGAAGATCTTTCTAACAAATTGAAAATCACCCTAATATAGGAAGGATATTCTAATTTATAAAGAAACCCTGACATTTTTCATTGTAAATCTCAAAGGCCAATATACATGTTGGTTTGAAGGGATCATAAGACTGGGCAGGCTCTCCTACCTCTGGCCAAATACTGCTGCTGTCCTGTGCAAGAAGTGGTGCTCCTCCATACAAGTGGTGCAGATTCCTCACAGGCGCAAAATTCCCCTTTCCTATATGGCAGAGCTCTGTCTTTGCATTCTGATCCGTGTGTAGAGCACTCTGATGCAAGCACCAAATCCACAGATGATGGGGGGCGGCTGTGGAGAGGGGTGGGGGCTACTGCCTACAACTCCACAGTGTCATCACAGAGACTTTGACTCAGAGGAATGGACTGACTCCCCTGCAGTGAGACCTTTCACTTAGTCATTTCCTAGTCACCAATACAAAGAACTAGGGATGGGCTGAGTGTGTTGTTCCACTTACAGTCTGGTTGCAGCAGAGAGCAAAATGAGTTCATTCTGCTCTGCTAAAATACTGAAACAGGTTAGAGGAGTGGCTTCTGCAATATTCTTCACAGCAAGGGGAAAGGACCTTTTTGCCAGCCGCCTTGGATGTGACAGAGCAAATCAGGCTAAACCTTTGCTCTGTTGCAATAAAGCCATAATTTGATATATTATGCCCCCATCCTTTATTCCACAGAGTACACTGCATATCTCATTATGAAAGTCTCCAGTTCTGCAATAGGTAGGTGAAGGAAACCTTTGGGATTGTAGAGAGGTCCAGTGCAACATGGCGTAGTGATCTGAGCATTAGATTATGATCATGGAGATCAGAGTTTGATTCCCTGCTCCGCCATGGAAAGCCATTGGGTGACCATGGGAGCAGTATACACCCTTAGCCCCCAGAAAACCCAGTGATAGGTTCACCTTAGAGTCACCATAACTCGGAAATGACCTGAAAGCACACAACAAAAGCAACCAGTGCAACTTAGGGGACTTTAACAGCCTCCAACATAATGCTCATCATATTTGGTGACTGGAATCCTTTTTGTTTTTACACTATCCCTTTTGGATGGCAAAGCATGTTGCTGCCCTCCTACCATATGTAATTTTGCTTATTGCAAAAATGTATTGCTTCTCTGGGTTACCACGGGAAAGAAGGGACAGGACTACCGACCCTTCTGTGATTAATTTCTCTCTTCTACATAAATATTTCACTTAGCAACCCTGCTCCTGGGCTGTTCCAGGGCTGCAAAGCAACTGTGAATCCCAAGAGGGAAGGTCTGTCATCTAGGACGTAAGAGATAGATAACCACTTCTCATCTGATTAAAGAAATGGGATCCATGATGGTCTAACATAGGCCGCTTATGCCCTAGACAGTTACAGTGCTATTATTCCATGTTCAACATCCTGTGGAATTCTGGGTTTTGTGGTTTACTGAGGCCAAAGAGCTCTCTGGCTGGGAATTCTAAATGTGCCTCCCTAAACTACAAACCCCAGGATTCCATAGGATGTTGAAAGTGGAATAATAGCACTATAACAGTGTAGTGTGAAAACGTCCATAGTGATTCACAAGCCAGAATGGGCTTCAAACTCTTTCTTTTTTTTTTAAAAGCCTGCCCAATCTAGAAATACTCCCTTGCCCTCTAGAAACCATAGTTACAACTTGGGGGTCACTGGTGGTCAAACTTTGCCCCCTTATTAGGAGCATCCAGAGATGCATGTAATATTTGGAAAGAACTGCAGACCCCAAAGGTAGGAGATAGGAAAATGAAGACTATGAGTTGCTTGTGGACCATTTTTGTTTGTTTGTTCTTAGCAGCTTCCAGGGCTTTTCAGTAAAGTAGTTAGAAATACTGTATAGAAGTATTGTATTTCATTTTTTTTTAGAAAATATCTTGGTCGTCCTTATGCTTGCATTGGGCTTCTGGGCTTCTGACTGACCAATGTGCAAAACAACATGCTGGTTTCCCCGGGCTCTATCCCAGCAGAGCTCTTATTGTTTTCTTACCTCATTTACAATACAGCAGAAACATTGAAAATATATGAATCAGTAAACTAAGTATATATCTGAGAACATTTCCGCACGACACTCTTATAGCACGACGATTCCACTTTCAACCTCCTATGGAATCCTGGGGTTTGCAGTTCTGGGAGGGGCCAGCTGGCCCCTCCCGAAACTGCAAACCCTAGGATTCCATAGGAGGTTGAAAGTGGAATCGTCGTGCTATAAGAGTGTCGTGCGGAAATGGCCTGAAACTCAGTGACTACCAGAACTAAATATCTACACAAGTCAAACTACTATATATTGTGATTTGACGGGAGTTTTCTAACACGCTCTTGTCAACTAGATATTCTAGACTGATATCAAAAGCCAGCCCATCAAGTCCATGGTAGGTCTAGATAACCAGTGGCTTACCAGACATTCTTTGCTGTGTATATATAGACATCATAAATGTAGGAATGAGATGTGGAACACACACTGTGAGCTTGTCATTGTATGTCAGTAAAGTGGATAATAGCTACTTCGAGTTGAGAAATTAGTTCAAAGACAGTAGGTTTAAAAGTGCATGCTGTTATTCTTACGCATAACTGTGTTATAGAAGAGACAAATATATGGTGAGTATACCTTCTCCATCCCTGCAGCACATGAAAGCAGTATACTAGTTCTAATAGGCCCAGAGAGCAAGTAGAAGTGGAGGAACTAGCACTCACCAAATACGATGTAGGAAAGGACTAGTTAGGGAACAGGAAGGCTGGGGCACAGAAGGGATAGAGTGCTGGTGAAATACTAAAGTACTAAGTTACTAACTTTACTAAGCTATATGAGGGCAGAAATTACAGATTTAGAGAAATAGAAAGGGAAGGAAAATTAGTAAAAATGATTACCATATATACTCATGTGTAAGTCAGCCTCATGTATAAGTTGAGGGCAAGCTTGGGGGCCAAGATTATATATTTTTTAATATGAATATAGGGTCATTCCACAAAGAGAGGAAAGTGCCAGTGCCACCGTAGGAGGCTAGCTGCCCTTGGCCATTTTTCCATCCAGGCATTCAGAAAGACCTTTGCCACTCTACTCAGAGAAGGGCATGGTTCTTTCTTTTTTTTTTTTTAAGTTAAGGTACAGTACTGTTTCTTATCAAAAAAGCAGCCATCACCTTCTCTGAGTAGAATGGTGTAAGGCCACTACCATCACAGGTGTGATTTAAAAAAAAAAATTTAATAGACAAAACAGAAACAAAAAATACAACAACCTTACAATACTACAGAGTAAAGCAGTACAAATAATACCAGAAATGAACTATGCAACAAAAACCATAAACAAAGGAAAATAAACAAAACAGCACAATATATATGTAAAAAAAACAACTACAAAACTATAAATGTCTGGTTAAACTAACTAAACTATCACCAGCTAACAATGGAATAATTACAGCTAAAAAAATGGTTTCTGCTGTCCTTGCCAACAGCTCATACTAAGTAAGTAGTCACATTTAACTATAAAATCTTCAGTTAAAACCAAAGTCAACTCTTATTGCTGAAAGCAATTATAGCCTTATCTATAATTATAGCCTTATTCATATGCCCGAAAGATTACATAGTTAGTAAAAAAACAAAATTGTAATCAACAATAATCGGCTTTTAACATTATTCCATTATATTCAATTAGGCTCATTTTAAACCATTACTTCAAACCTCAAAAACAACTTGAAAAAGAAAAAACAACAACATCAAACCTATTTCAACTATGCTTACTTATATTTATAATTATTATCATCATGTTATTCAGACCAGTAATAAGCAAACAATAATAAAAATAATAATCAGTCCTCAAAGAATTTTTAGTAAACCATCAGCATTATTAATAAAACCATATATTATAAATATTGTAAGTAACCTAAAACAGCAATAAATGTCAACAATCTATTAATTTTCACATTACATTTCCCATGTAACAGTAAACAACAAGCTGGAACTTAAAAATTCAGTAAGTTAAAAACCTATTATCATCAATTTGCCCTCATTTTTCTTTAGATAATCAGACATTTCCATTCAGAAATATATTCACTTATTGCATGTCTCTTTAATGTATATGTAAACTTGTCCATTTCAACAATTCCCCATCACAGGTGTGTTTGGTGAGGATATGAGAGAATACCTTCTTGGTTGCTGCTCCCAGGTTGTAGAATTTCTGACCCCTATTTGCTTTCTTTCAGTCAGCAGGTCTTTTCATTTAGGCGGGCCTCTGGCTCTTAATTTTACAGTGGCAAAGGAGTCTTTTAATGGAGTATGTTCTGCTTTTATCCTTTTTACTATGTTTTAATTTAATGTTTTCATAGAATTACTAAATAATTTTTTCTTTTTTTTCTTTTTTTTTACATTTATATCAAATAGGTTTTAGTTATGCTTTGTTATAATTTGTTGCAAGCTGCCTTGGGTTCCATACTAGGAGTATGCAGGATACAAAACAAACAAATAGGTAGGTAGGTAGGTAGGTAGGTAGATAAGTAGATAGATAGATGATAGATAGATAGATAGTTGTGACAGATGAAAGAGTAATTCAAATACATATCCTCACCAAACACACCTGTGATGGTAACAGCCTCGGAAAATCTTAAAAATCAATAGACTTTTAAAAACGTTGATCCAGTTGCTAGTTCTCATATTCTATTTGGGATCTTTAAAAGAAAAATCATTGTTAATAATAGTACTGCTAACAATACTAATAGTGAAATCCTGTGTAAACAATGGGACGACATAGCCTCGTCTCATATCTAGACTAATGTGGAGTACATGCAACTATTTCTAATCCCTTAGATTGTTCACACCACCAAAACTGGGTATGTAACAGAAAAATTGCCCCATCTCCCATTTTCAATATATGGATACATGAATATATATCCCCCACCTCTTTAAACAGATAACATTTTGAGGTCAGATCTTTAGTAGATGAACATCTGAACAAAGAATCCTCCATTCTCTCCTAACATTATAACCTAATAAATAACAGGGAGGAAAAATAAGCGTTAAATACGGGCACATGGGGTACTGTAGATCCCAGAAGGGTTTAATCAGTGTGAGCAAAACCTGCACAAAGTATAATGAGGATATTCTGCAGCAATGCAGAGGTTTATTTGGTTGCTGTTTTACTTCTTAATGCAAATGTCCAACTGTGAGCCTGTTTACTTGTCCCTTAAAATATTGCTTTCAGCAAACCAATCAACCAGCTAACTGAAAACACTTAAAATGGAGTCCCCAGGGCTTAGGAATTTGAATAATAAATCAAATCAAATGTTAAAAAAAGCTCTATTCTCTTCTCATTGAGCATATACTGGTTGCCGTACAAATAAATTGCATGCATTTATTGTATGATTTTATGTGCATACAAATGAATTCAGGATCAAATTTAACAACACCTCTCTTAATACCAGCCTTATTGCTGTCCAAAACTACCTTCTGATTTCATGCCATGCCTAGGGAAAATGAATGGCTTTTGGTGATTATGCATGGTCTTTATTATTATTAATGATTATATCAGAACCGTGACGTAAACACACTCATTGTTATTATTTTTGTAATACTGATAGAATTTCAGCCCCTTTTAAGAAACATTTCCCATTTTAGATGCCACCTAAACATTAGGAAGGACTTCTTTACTGTAAAAGCTGTTCAACAATAGAATAGACATCCTTGTAGAGCGGTGGATTTTCCTTCTTCAGAGGTCTTTAAACTCAGTTTAAAGTTAAAGTTCTTTTGGGAAGCTTTATATTCCTGCATGGGAGGAGTTTGGACTAGCTGGCCCTTGTTTTCCCTGCTGGCACTAAGATTCTCTGATTCGTTCTTTAATTATTAAATTGCTTCAAAGATAGTGTAGAATGCCTGCCAATGAGTCTTGCAGAACTCTCTCTCAGATTCAGTAAAAAACAAAATGAGAAAGAAAAGGGAAGAAGAAGAAGAAAAAAATCTGGTTGGTAGAGAACATGGCAAAAACTCAGTTTGTTGCGTATGGCAGTGTTCCAATGGTTATTCAATATGAAGATTAGATACAAAAGATCTCGTGCTGCACCAAAACTCACTGGGTCATTCAAAATTCTGCAGGCCTTTAGGTGAACATAGCCTTTGTCCATCACTAGAAGGCCAGTAGCAAGAGGGAAGAAGAAATTTCCCCTGGGAGGATGTTGTAGATCTTCCAGATCCAGGAAAAGAAGCAACTCAAGTTATCTGGTGATGTTTATAGAAAACCGATACATGACAAGCACAGGAAATATGCCAATGAACACCACTCAGACTCAGGAGGTCTCTCTATAGGAAACAATACAATGGATTGCTTGCTAATGAGTACTTAAATGCACACACAACTGTTATGCATATCCCCTGACTAACAACCAACCCTGGGGCTAGTCCACTCAACAATGGGCTATCTTACAGGCCAGCTGCACCACTAATGTATCACAAATGCAAATCCTTCCCACCCGGGGATCACACAAGTATATATACTCCATTCTACCTCCATATCTCCAGATCCTCTGAAGATGCCAGCCACAGATGCAGGCGAAACATCAGAAGGGAATACTACTAGAACATGGCCTCATAGCCCAAAAAACCCACAACAATGCCTGGATTCCAGCCATGTAAAGCCTTCGACTTTACACAGGAAAACAATTTGTTCTGTTTTATATTGCGAATAAATGATGTTCAAGGCAGCTGTTGGTGACAAAATCAAATAAAAATACAGTTAATTTTAAAACAGGGTTTAAAACTCCATTAAAGATGCCTCAAATTAAAAAAGGGAACAATAGGTGTTTGCTTGTTCTGCTTATATCATTATACCCACGTACTGCTCTCTGAGGCCATATACGTACCCTTTATATCAAATACAGTTGCATAGGTGGCAGTGGCAGCATATTATACTCTCGTTGGACATCATGAAAATCCATGCATATCTCTAGGCACATGCCATCTGTCTTTTACAGATCAGTCTAGAGAGGGGGAAAGCTGCAAAAGTCAAAGAAGCTCCTTTAGGCCTTTAAGTTTTGGTCGCTACAACAAGGTCCTTAGAGGCACTCCAGCATTCAGTGCTTAATTCTTAAATCAGCACCAAAGATAAAGGTTGGTGGAAGTGAGTCCTATGAACAGAGTCTTCCTGTTGTTGAGGCCAGTATAGGTGGAGAGGATCTACTGAGGCAGACTGGTTAATTCATTCACCTTTGGTTGCATAGGAGAAGGTGTTCTGTGTGACTGTCCGTAGTGGACACAGGAAAGAGCAAAAATGCTTGGCACATTCTAATTGATATTCCTTCCTCCGGCAGGAGAGTAAAATTGCAGAAGGATGGAGTGTAGTAGTACAGATTCATAGGAAAATAGGTTCTTGGGGATTACCGGAGTTACAACTGCTCCCAGGTCAGAAAGTCAGGATCCCAGAGAGAACACTTTTGGTGAAAGAAACTACCTGAAATGTTGCTTAAATAAACTGAAGACATCAATTCTTATCTGATCTACTTTGGAAGGGGACTTCCACGGACAGGCAAGTGCTGTGGGCTGTACTCAGAGAAAAGCAACGGCAAATCACACGTGAGTAATCCTTGCATAAGAAAACCCTATGAAATCATACCCTCCAACTGTTCCAGTTTGGCAGGGACAATCTAAATTAATCTTCTGTAGTCCCATTTGTCCAGCTGCTTTTAAAACGTCCCAGTTTCTTCCTCCTCTTCCCATTTTCTCCTTTTGTCCTCAGCTTGCTTCTATCGGTCAAAACTGATTCTGAACTGCAAAAGTAGTATGTACTCAACTCGGCAGGAGGGAGAGTCAGAATCTTGCCTTTATCTGTACACTCAGGCAAAAGTAAATGGCTGCAGCTCCTCCTAGTTTGTGTGTCTTTCCTCATTAATAACTTCTGTGTGTCTTTCCTCATTAAGAACTTCCTCATTAATAACTTCTGCACACTCATATGCTGCATGGCCACATATATCGCAGCTTTCATTTGCGAGATGTTGGAGGATATGATCAAATTCATAGAAGGGCAATAAGTTGACAGGCAACTTGAAAGCACACGCCACCACTCCGAGTCCAAAACTGGAAATATAATGTAGGAGGAGGAGTGGGGAAAAGAAAATATGTGAAAACAGCAACCCCAGCACATTTCACAAATAGAGTGAGGGACCGCTACGGGTTTTGAGAGTTCAAAAATCATTCCCAGTAGGTTTGAGAAAAGAAACACTGATATCTAACCAAACAAGTAAGGAAGACCAGTCCCTTCTTCACTATTCCCACCAGATGGCAGAACAGAACAAAGAAACTGGGAAGACAGACCTAGCTTTCCAATATGGGCTCTAAATATTGCTTTTTCACCGTATGCTAAAAGTGGAATTGCAACTGATTGTCCACACTTCAGGGGCTTAATGGCAGTGGGGATGGTGGGTGGGTGTTGCCATGCTTGTTCGCATGCTAGACATCACATAGCCATGTGAACGATGTTGTCTCCTCTGTTTTCTCCACACTTTCCTGTTTGCCACCCACAAACATTTCTCTAGACATTTTTAATTGGGGGTTTCTCAGAGCCATTTTAGCGCTTCACCCTTTTTGCACATGTTTGTTTCTATGGTTTAAAGTGACACACAACGTGTGTGTGTGGGAGTGCGCTTAGTGAAACCAAAGGAACTCGCAACATCTGTGTTCATTTCCCTCCGTAGCTCATACATTTTCTTACCCTCAGCCAGAGAAATAAAGCTATAATTCTGTTCTTTCCTTCCACAGTGGATTTTCTGTTGAAATTTTAAGAAAAGAAGAAATAAGTGGTAAAACTGTGTAAAATCAGGCGATTTAACTTTTAAAACAGTATTGGTAGGAAACAACAGTGTGTGTGTGAGAGAGATGTAGTTATTGTTGCCTCACAAAAGCAAAGACGTTTACAGTCAACAAATTTATATTTGAGTCAGGAGCATCTGACGATGAGGATTCCGGTCCATGAAAGTCTCCAACCTGTAATGGGAAGCCTGTAATCCTTCAGATGCTGTTGAACTGCAACTCCCAGCCAGTGGCAGAGCTTGGAGTGTGTGGAGAGGGGGATGCTATTACGGCGCAAGGGGTGTGACCACTATGCACGGGGGTGTGGCTGTGGTGTGGGGGGCGTGGCCAGGGCACATAGGGGCGTGGCCAGGGTGTGCAGGGACATGGCTACAGGCTGGGATACCCCAAAAACATTGCCGCCTGGGGCGAACTGTCCTTCCCACCCACCCCGTCCCTATGTGACTGCTCCCAGCATTCTTCATCTTTGGCTATGATGGCTCAGAGTGCTTATTGTTGCAGTTCAACAGTTTCTCTAAGGCTGCACTGTTCCTACCTCTGCTTTGTACTATGCAACGGAGACTGCAATTATGTAACCTTTTTCGCAGGGAACAAAGAAATTGTTAAAAGACTAGGAATATCATAAGACTGTGATTGGTCATCAGATGGCTGCAAGTAATAAATGGATTGTAATTATATGATTTGTCCACCAGAGGGCAGCAGAGGGACAGAATGGGAGGAGGGAACCACTGCAATGCCATTGTCTCTCCCCTCCCTGCACAGTGAGCGGAGGGAAATGGAAACCTGTCTGCACGGAAATCAAAGCAGCACAAACTGTCCGTGCTTACTTGAGTTATGGTATTCGATGCCATTCTAGCCAGTGTGCTGCAGTGGATAAAGTGCTGGACTGGGAGATCTAGCTACTAGTTCCCACAGAGCCACAAAACTCAGTAAATAACCTTTGAGTAGAGTCACTCTCAGTGAGTCTGATTTACCCCACAGGGTTGCTGTGAAGATAAAGTGGGAAAGAAGAGAATCAGGCATGCCACCTTGAGCTTACAAGAGGAAAGGTAGGACGTAAGTGTAACTTAGGTGGTTGCCTAGTAGAACTTTTTCAAGCGGCCGAGGTCTTCTGAGATCTGGATGGCAGTACGTGTGAGAGGGATCTAGGAGTCTTAATAGACCACAAGCTGAAAATGAGTCAGCAGTGTGATGCGGCAGCCAAGAAAGCCAATGCAATTCTTGGCTGCATCAATAGGAGTATGGTGTCTAGATCGAGGGAGGTACTGGTACCACTCTACTCTGCTTTGGTTAGACCTCATCTTGAATACTGTGTCCAGTTCTGGGCACCCCAATTCAAGAAGGACATGGTCAAGCTGGAGCAAGTCCAGAGGAGGGCGACCAAAATGGTGAAGGGCCTGGAAGCCAAGCCCTATGAGGATAGACTTAGAGAGCTGGGTATGTTCAGTCTGCCGAAGAGAAGGTTAAGAGGGGACATAATAGCTATGTTTAAATATTTGAAGGGATGCCATGTAGAGGAGGGAGAGGGCTTGTTTTCTGCTGCTCCAGAGACCAGGACAAGGAGCAATGGATTCAAGCTGCAGGAAAGGAGATTCCACCTGAACCTCAGGAAGAACTTCCTGACAGTCAGAGCTGTCCGGCAGTGGAACATGCTGCCTCGGAGTGTGGTGGAGTCTCCTTCCTTGGAGGTTTTTAAGCAGAGGCTGGATGGCCATCTGTCGGGAGTGCTTTGAGGGTATTCCTGCATGGTAGGGGGTTGGACTGGATGGCCCGTGTGGTCTCTTCCAACTCTACATTTCTATGATTCTATGATTCTATGATCTGAACCTTGGGAAGGTGATGTTGGAAGCTGCAAAAGCCTGCTGTGACAAATCTGCTGGGCACTTTGAAGATGAAGTTGCTGGTATTCACTCTGACCTTGACACCATAGCTGATTCAGTTCCTCATCTTGGCTAATTACATCGACCTGAACGCCTGACTGAGTGAGCTCAAGAGGTTATGGATGTCTCTTTGACAGAGGAAATGGTCCCAAATGCCTTGAGAGAGGGTGCCGCTAAGGCCAGCTTTTCAGAAATCTGAATTAAATGTATACGATTGCAACTGTGTTGTCAGTTTAAATACCATTTTAGTCATAATGTTTTGTATGTACATGCTTTTATTTGTAAGTCTTAACTATTTTGTAAGCTGCCTTAGTGTGGTGGTTTAAGCATTGGACTACAACCCATTCCCTCCTTGGCCATGGAAACTCACTGCATGATCTTGGGCAAGTCACACTCTCTCAGAAAACCCCGTGATAGGTTTCACCACAGGGTCGTGTCTAGCATAAACAGCACCTAGAGCAAGTGTGGAAGTTGTGTCCCTACCTTCTTACTGCTGCTTCCGACCCCTACATGCACGGCTTTTTTGGGGGGCCCTGGCATTGGCGCATGGGGCACTTGTCCTACTTGCCCCACCCTAGGTACACCTCTGGGTCACCATAAGCTGGAAATGACTTGAAGGCACACAACAACAACTTGGTGTAGTATAAATAAAATAATGGACAAATGTATGGATGGAGAGAAATCCTTGCTTGATCCAGAAACTCTGACAACTATCACTCAGCTGCAAATATCCCCTTTCAGTGCAAGGTACTTCAAGGAATGATGGTGATCTAGCCCCAAATGCTGTTGAATAGGGTTGGTGACCTTTGTGACCCAAACAGTGACCTTTGTCAGGAAACAGAGAAGAGTGTAAACCTGTTGGTATTCTTTGATCTTGATCAGTGACTTGTGATTTGATCAGCTCTGGCATCCTGTTAGAGCAACAACATGAACTGAGCCTGCTGACCACGGTGATATGGTAGTTCCATTCATACGTATAGGATCAGTATCACAATATAACACCAAGGGACTGTTGCTCATTTCTGTTACATCTCAACTGTTTCCATCCTATTCTCCATGTGTTTCAATATCTATATGAAACTGTTGGATGATGTAATCCAGAAATTTGTAGTAAGTTTTCATCAGCATTCTGATGAATCTATCTGTATCTTGTCATCATGTTTATGTGAGGATATGGAAGTATGGAATTGTCTGTATTCAGTAAGGTGATAGATGAAGACCATTAAACTGAAGCTGAATTCTGACAAGAAAGGTGCCATGTGTTTTATTGGTTCCCAAGTACAGGGAGCTGACATACAATCTGTTCTGGACTGGGTTGCACTTCCCTGAAAAAGGAGGTACATAGTGTGAAATTGTTCTCATATCCAGCATTTTGAGGCATAAGTGGTCTTGATGGTGTGGCATATAATAGCTTTTACTATTTTTATCTCATTTGTCAGCTGCAGCCCTGGCTGGATTAATGTAATGCATTATGGCTGGCATCCCTTTGGTAGCTCCCAGCTAGAGTAGATCCATTCAAGCAATTCTTGAATGCTGAATCAACACGTAGGCAAACCCACTGGGTCTATGCAAGTCAGGATTAGCGATAGGATTTAGTCCAATAGATGGAACTGCCCTTGGATACAGTCCAGAAGCTTTAACTCAGCTGCTAGAACAGAGCCTAGCATAGGCCATTTCCGCACTAGACTGTTATAGTGCTGTTATTCCACTTTCAACATCCTATGGAATCCTCAAAGGCCCCTCCCTAAACTGCAAACCCCAGGATTCCATAGGATGTTGAAAGTGCAATAATAGCACTATAACAGTCTAGTGCGGAAATGGCCATAGATGGAGCAATATTACCTGAATTCTGGAGGAGCTGCAGAGAGTGATCTTTTAGGTAATTTGAACAAATTAAGCTCTGAAGTGAATAATACAGTACTGTGAAAGTTAATTGTCCGATATTTCCCCTTTTCCGAAGAAATGATGTTTTATGATTCAAAGGGTTGTCCTTTACTCAAGAAAGTAACAGCTCCATTGGATACAATTGATACCTTCTCTTTTCAGAACAGTAGAGCTTGAATAAAGCTGATAACCAAATGTGGTTTCAAGAATGTTCAGACAATAGTGATCTTTGAAACTGAAATTGCCAGAGGAGAAACACTTTTTACACTGAGTAGGCACATGAGAGATGCCTGTAGAGTTTTATGTAATGAAATACAGATTAACACTAATACAGATAGTAAGAAGGAAGGACCAAATTGGAGGCTTTCAAGTAAGAAACCTTTCAGAATTCATATGATACAAGAGACAGATGACTCTTCCTCACTCCAGACTCATTTGCAGTACAAACATATATCATATTTATACTAATTTATCTTCCATGACTTTCCCTAAAGAATATTGGGAACCGTAGCTTGGCGAAGGTGCTGATCATTTTCTGAGAAAATTTAGTTCCTCTCATATCCCCACTTGATTCCTCACCAAGCAAGGGGAAAGAATCTTGCTGATATCTCCAATCAGTGATCAGTGAAGCAGCAGGATTCCCCTTCCCATCTCTTGTCCTCCCAGTCGGGACAGTCAAACAGTGCATGGATAAATCTCCCTCCACTGGGTATGTCCAGCTTGGGAGAAGGGATTGGGAAAGAGCTCCCCAAGACAGGCCTCCAAGAGCTGGGGAGCTGTTGCAGGCCAGTTTAGACCCAGGAAAAGAAGGCCATTTCTCAGATGCATCCTTGAGTCCTGGCTTTGGGGAAAAGGTGGGGTGTAAATAAATATGATGGTGATATTAATACTCTTCCATAGGCAGTGAGAATCTTCCACACCACCAGAAATTATTTCTTTTAAGCACTATCTGTTTCCAGCCTTAGATATTCATGATCTTGTGCTGCTTTTAGCCTGTGTCTCTGGACAGGGAAGTCTCATGTCCTCTCCAGAAACTGCACACACACAAATCCAATCTGAGAACTGAAAGTGGCAATTTTTCCTACTGTGCTCACTTCTATTTCTTTCCTCAAGTTGTCATCTTTTGGCAAATAGCTAGTTTATTATAAACAGGCAGAGACTGTTTCCTCAAGGCCCAACAATGAGATTAAATGTGCAGCTACATCAGGGGTAATAATATCTGTGCTGTATTTCCATGGGAGCCAATGTGCTGTAGCAGTTTGAGCACTGGACTTTGAGACCAGGGTTCAAATCCCCACTTGGCCATGGGAATGGATTGGCTGACCCTGGGCAGGTCACACTGTCAGCCTCAGAGAAAAGCAATGGAAAATATCCTCAGAACAATTCTTGCCAAGAAACCCATGTTATCCTAATTTCTTGGGGGTCCCTTGGGGGACACTTTGATGTGCTCCACGATAGGAAGGATGGGGAACTTAAAGGAGCACAAGCGGTAGCGATATGAGAGGCAGGGTAACCTAGCAGGATCTTTTTACCCGGTTTTTACGGGGTCAGGCCAAGCCAAAAACCAGACTAATGTATCAAATAAATGATTTTATTGAAAGGAAATATTCTCATGCACCAATGCACTCACTCACACAAGACCTATTAAGAAGCAAAAGAGTGGAAAAATAGACAGGGGATTTAGAGGAGATTTGTAGATTGGGTGATACTGCACCTATCCTGAAAGTCCTTGGTCCGGGAAACAGCAAGCAACGCGGAACTCAGCAATGAAATTCGTTACTCAACTAACAGAGTGATGGTTTGCTAGCGTGGCAAGGAGTTCTCTCAAAAACTAAGACTACTTGTAGGGCAAAATGTACCTTGAGGGCAAATCCTCTCCCGGGGAGAACAATAGACACCGCAAAGGAAAGGAAGCTCCACAATGGCAACTTGTTTTGCATGATGGTTTTATGATGTGTTGCCAGTGTTTCAGGATCTTTGCTTGCAATGGGTTGTAGTGTAAATTTATGTAGATGGTGCTTGCCTTGTATGATTTTTCCTGTACCAGTGCTCGACTTGGGGAAAACACGCTAATCCCAAGTTGGCTCCTCTGTGGCTGAGGACCCTTTGTTTACTGTGGGTTTGCACAGCTTGAGGTCTCCTTGGGCTACGTGACTGGGGATTTTATTGGCCTGACCTAGTTCTCGATCATTTGACTGTCTTTGCCTACGTGCTCATCCGGGCAACCTCTCTGGCATGGTGAATCAAATTTGACATTAAAAATTGTAGACCCCGGGATAGCGTGTGCCAGTGGGGTAACACCCACATCATAGGGTTGCCATAGGGTTGCCCTAAGTCAGAAATGACTTGAAGGCACACAGCAGTTTCCATGGCTAGTCCTACGATTAGGCAGAGTGAGGCAACTGCCTCAGGTGGCTGATTTTACTTGTCATGAAAAGGTGGCATTAAAGTTGCTGCTATTTTATTAGTTCTAGGAATAAATGGTGCTGGGATTTCCTGCCTCATAATTCAAGATAACATGGTTGGCTTTGAGGAGTATTTGCCTGACTGAACCAGCTGTGGAGAATGCTCTTGGCTGTAATGCCTCAGATAGTGAAATATCTTGGGCCAGGCATGCATATCTCCTTTAGCTCTAAAAGTCTCAATAGTTTTCTGCTTCCAACTATATGCCAGAGCCAGGCTGAAAGGAAGGAAGTCTTCAATAGCAGGAGACATTATATCATTTCCAAATCATGGAGCTGGATAAAGGAGCCTTCATATACTTTAGCTGCCTGGGGTCACTAGCCTTACTCTGCTCAATTATTGTGTAGTCTGTTGGGGACCACATCTTGCTTTCTGTCCAGTCCTACAACCGATGCCTCCTTGAGCATTGTGAGAAATGTCTGTTGCCACTTATTATGTTTGTACTATAAAAGGGTCAGCTAACTTTAAATAGGCATGGGTGTCCCTTCTTGCTCCTCTACATTAAACAGCTGTTTTGCTGCTCTAGGGTGGCAAGGTGGTCGATCAGTCACATACTGCTCAGCCCGCTAGATTTGTTTCAGGTGGCTGTGAAATCTGTGGCAACCACTTCTACGCGTGGCTGTGCTTCCTTGTGTTGAAATTAAGTGGGTTGGTATCGTAATTTGGTTTCTTTTACAGACGCAGCTGTCTTCCTTGGTTCTCTCATGGAATCTGTGTATGCAGTATATCTGGGAAAGGAAAATAAATATCAGTGCTGTGAAATCATACTTAGAGTAGGAAAGGGAACATATGGATACAACAAGGGCTTGACTCCAGTGACTCATCCTAACTAGTGTAGACCTACTGAATCAGTGGAATTTACATAAGTGTTGACTTATTGGTTCCCATGGATTCAGTGGATCTACAGCAAATAAGTTTGATAGTTGGATTTAGTCCAACGATTGCTAAATGTTTATTGGAATTAAAATCACAAGGACAGAAAGAGAGAGTGAGAACAAAAAGTACAAAAAAAGAGTATAAACAGAGTACAAGTTCTTGTGTTCTACAGTGGCTGAAAGTAGCTAATTCTTAGCTACAAAATACAGATTCTAAACTACAGATGAAGACATTCCCAATTGAACTGTCACCTCTGCCAAGAAGTCACTAGGTGGCCATGGGCAATCCTTTTTAGTCTTCTTCATACTTCACACTCCTCCCTAGTACAGCCATGTGGACGTAGGGGGCAGAGCCATACTTGTGGGTCCTTCCCCCTCCATCATGTTCCTGAGAACCCAACCCTACTACCATCCTCATGCTGGAACTGAAGGTCTGATGCAGGGAGCTTGTTGCGTATGCATCCATTCCTTGCATAGCTTAGAACCTGCATCAACAGGGGTCTGACGTTTCCAGGCAGACTACATGCATCCTGTAAGCTCCTCATTTCAACCCTTCTGTCCCGAAATTGAAGGCAGAATCAGAACTGGACCACTAAGGATGCAGTATAGGGAGCAGAGACCAACAAGCATACTCTCACTCTTCTCCATATCAGGTTGTAAGCACTTGCTTAAGCAAATACATACACCTGCTGGTGAGTCTCTGCAAGATGTAGCAAGAAATCAAACCTTGCCAATTGTAGCAAGTTGCTGCTGCACTAGCTGAACTGGAGATTCGCATACAGTTCCTCTTTTCCTTGCAATTTTTGTGGTGCCAGGGCTCACCTCTACTCTGTACTGCATTGACCTTCTGGATAGAAGCAAATAGGCTACATTAAAAGTTCCTCATACCATCTCTCTCATTAGATGAGAAAGAATAGTTCCCTCATTTCATCTTGGGAACAGCCCCTTTAGCTGTCTTAATTTCCAAAGAAGAAGCTATGTTCTCTCCGTCTCACACACACACGTGCACAGAGCAAGCCCTGACAACTGTGGCTGGTACTGAACACATAATACTTCATAACCATCATCAGGAGCTGTCTCTAGGACCATTTCCACACTAGACTGTTTTAGCGCTATTATTCCACTTCCAACATCCTATGGAATCCTGGAGTTTGCAGCACAGGATGTTGAATGTGGAATAATAGCGCTATAATAGTCTAGTGTGGAAATGGCCTAGGTCTCAGGTTTGGGCCCTAAAACCCCAGGCTCTAGGATAGTCCTGAACTGGCAAATGTGCTCATTGCTAACCAATGCCATTTCGCAATAGTATTTTCACCATTGCTTCAAAGCATGTCCTGTCCTTTGCTTACCTCAGCAGCAAAAGCTGGATGTATTGAATTTTTGTATAGGAGCAAACCAGTTCTCAATTTGCTGGTGTTCATTTTATGCAAAACTCTGTCGCGGGGGGCATTCAGGCTGATACTGCTTCTGTTTGCAAACCTCTGCCTCACCACGTAAGAGACCAATGTGTGCATTTGATAAAATGGGCTCTCTAGTATCTGAACCTTTACAGTACAGAGTATTTGTCCATCAGAGCTTGGCCATGCTGGCTGTGGGATTCTGGGAACTGTAATCCCCCAAATTTAACTTTTCCAAACTCTGGTTAACATGGTAGAGGGTTCTTCCTTGCTTGTGTTCCAGATGATAATGTTCAATCACCCTGTCCTATTCACGGAATTTTACCATAGGTCAAGACATCATCCTCTTCCACTTGTTTTCTCACTGCCTATTCTTTTTTCTTTAAAACAAACGTACAAAACCCATAAAGGAGGTAAAGACTCCACAATGTGTTTTGAGTCCTTGCACTAGGTACTATCTGACTGAAAGCATATGGACACAGATTCCTCTCTGCGTTAACTCTTCTTGTCTAATTAATATGGGCTGGGAAAACTGTGGCTTTCACAGATGCTAGTCTACAACTCTCACAAACAACAACAATTGTCCACATCACTTAAGGCAGTAAGGGCTGGAGCTGATCAACCTCTAGAGGACCATAGGTTCCCTACCTATGAATTAAACCCATTAATTAAGTCACTCACCATGTTATTAAACATCGTTGTCAACACTCCTGCTATTTATCACTTATTTCACACACACACACACATACAAGAAGAGACTTTCCCATTCAAATGTCATCAGGTCTTTCTCTTCAGTAAGGTAACATTTTTAGTGGCCAAAGGGAAGAAGCAGCTTTGTTGTTTCTGTGTTTAAGATTCACTAGGGAACTGGGGAAGTGAGGCAGAGAGAGGCTGAAATATGAAGATTAATTTTTTTAATTGTTATTTGCTAGGGACTCAGCAAGAAATAAGAAGATATGTCAAAACTGACCATATTTTGTTACATCAGTAAACCAATGTGGCTCAATCTAGCTTGCAACGTTTAACAGTGCATGTGAGTTGTTTATTTTCATAAGCTGTGCAATGTAAGAGGGAGGTATTCATGCAGACTGCAGTGGCGGCTTCCACAGAAAGGGCTCTGCTTTCAAATGTATTCTGGCCATGCAGTAGCCTTGAATGAGTATCCGCCTCAGAGATTATGCTACACTGTTCACACACAAATGGGCCACTTATCTGAGGTGTTAAATGAACAAATTACAGCTATTTTGTAATACTGAGTTCATAAAGTAATGTAGCTGGAAAAACCGAAACAAAGGCAAGAATACTTCTCTAGGTTTTTTTTTCCAAATGTAAATAGTTAAAGAATTAATTAAATAAAAACAAAAAGATCAAGTTAGACAGGATAATAGCGGATACCTACATATAGAATGTACTAGTAGAGGTTTTGATCATTTTTCATTTACAGTAACCCATGAAAAAGGTAGGAGGAAATTATGAGGGGATACACATAAACAAATATGCAAACTTTGTAAGATGTGGAAACCCTCTATTTTCTATTCTCCTTTTTCTCTCCTATTCCCATCTCCTTTTTTTGATATTTTTTCAGTGCTTCTTTTGACAAGCAATATATGTACTCAAAAAGAAATATCAAAATATCTTTTTTCTTTCATGGCTGTCAACTCACCTATTTCTGTTCTCTTCTTATGTAACCTTTTTTAACTTTGCATTTGGAAAATTAATAAAGAGATTAAAAATGTATTAGTTTTAATATTTTTTTTTTACCAGTAGCAAGGTAAGTTTGACCTGTTCTGAAGTCAGCTTAGAAGTGATGCCAGTGAGAGAGCAAATAAAATGGTTTTAGGGATGCAAAACTGTTATTTACAAAAAAGGAATCTGACCTTTTAAGCTGCTGCTTTCTTTTTTCTTTTCTTTTCTTTTTTTTGGACAGATGACTATGTCTATGTACAGGAGCACTACTTATGTGGTACTTTAACACTAAGCTTGAAGTGTGTGTGAATTTTTTTTTTCTAAAAATAGAAGCCGAATGTGATATGGAAGAGCCCAGTGACTGCCTTGGCTTCACACTTTTCCTGCTCTGACAGAGAGAGAGATTAAAACTAACAGGAGGAGGAGGAAATAACCTGCTCTGAGGTGTAAGAACATGTAGCCAACAGAGTCAGAATGAGGCCTTCTGGCTGGACACCCACTGCCTCTCTCTCTTGCTCAAGAACATCTTGGAAACAATGCAAAGAATCATGTTCTTTACAGTGGCATGAATTTAAAGCAAGGATGCGGAACAAATGGCCTCTTAGAGCTGTTGGACTTCAGCTCCCATCACCCTTCATCACTGGTTGTGCTGGCTAGTGTTCATACAATCCAACAGCATCTGGAGGGCCTCAGTTTCCCACCCTTGATTTAGAGGAATCAGCTCAGCATAAATTTCACAGATATTCACAAATGATATGTGAAATCCTCAGTGCTTGCACCCACAGTTTTGGGAAAATCATCCAACAGAGTTGGGATACTACACACTTTATGTAGTGAGTTTGTGCCATGGATTTTAGCAAATGTAAGCTTTTCTAAAATGTTCTTAATTCAGGTCTTTTATTCCATATCATGCTGATGTTTGGTAGACCTCCCTCCGTGTGAATTAGCCAAAAACACTCAGACAAAAAATTCACTGTCAAGCTTCTAGCTCTCTTCCACCTCCTGTCTAGATTCTTGAAACATTTACATGTGATGAAAGACTAATCAAGTCAGAAATTAAACAAGAAAACACTGTCCTGTATTACGGTAACTATCTTAGACTGCTGAGATAAGATACACTTGTTCAGTCTCTGCTGTTCTCCCATATGAATCGGGATGGGCTTCAGATCATCATGTTCCATAGAGGTTAACAACGTAGAATAAGATATCCTACCAGATATCTTAGGATAAAAGAACAGGCTGGGCAGTCCACAGGCAATACCAACAGGCAGGGCAGGAAATTGCAGTCTGATGGGACATGATGTGGACAGCCTTATCCTGTGCGAGGGAGCTTCATCACAGGCACAGAACAGACAATACATTGTTGTTGTTGTGTGTCTTCAAGTCATTGCTGATATATGGCAACCCTAAGACAAACTTTTCGTCGGGTTTCCTTGGCAGAATTTGTTCAGAGGGGGATTACCCTTGGATTCCTCTGAGGCTGAGAGAGTGTGACTTGCCCAAGCTCACCCAGTGGATTTCCATGGCTGAGTGGGATTTGAACCCTATCGTCCAGAATAGTAATCCAGCTCTAGCTGCTACATCACTCTGGCTCTGATCTTTTGACTACAAAATAAATACCCATTCTGAAAAGCAACGAGTTATCAGCCAAGTCCATTGGCTCCTAGCAGAGCCCAATGGGGATTTCAGTGGGAGTCATCATCTTTATCATCATCCATCATTTTCCAGTCCGGGACTCCAGACAGCTTACAAAAGTTAAAACAGATATAGCTTTAAAATGTTATATCACAGTTAAAAATATAACTAAACTATCCATAAAACTAAAATGAATTATAAAAATAGCTATTAAAAAGAAGCACAGCAAATATAAACAACACAGCACATTATAAAAGGTCCTGAAAACACTAAAAGGACTTTTGGACCAAAAAGGTCTTCACCTTTTCATGAATGCATAGCAAGGAAGGCTCTAGTCTAATTTCTCTAGGAAGCGAGTTCCAGAGCTGGGAGAAGCCACCAAGATGGCCCTCTCCCATGTTCCCACCAGACATACCTGTGAAAGTGCTGGGACAGAGAGAAGTAACAGAGAGAACAGTAAGTATTCTGTTTTTTCTTGAGAGAGATGTGCCCAAATGTGTAGGAATGGAGGTGAGGAACTTGATCTCATCACAGATATGATCCAACCCCTTCCCTGCATTCATGTGCATAACAATGTTCAGACCAATGAGTGTAAGTGAGATTTAAAAAAAATTAAGAAAGCCCTACTCTTAATTTGGAAAAATCCCTGTTCTCAGACTGAGCCCAGAAGCCACGAGTCCCTATTCCCTACAAGCAAGAGGGCAGCATAGGCTCAGATGTCCCTTGTCTCCTAGCCCCTGTTCCAACTCATAAGTGAAAAAAAGAGCTTCCTGTTTGATTTACAGTTGTTAACTGCATTCCTTGTTTAAAGTAACAGATTCTCCAATGTAAACAAGCCTGAAAGTTCCTGTTAATTAAAAAATCACATCCTGTGACCATGGACTCTGAAATGCCTCCCATCTCTCTTTGAACTAGCTAGGCAGTGAACCTCACTCTTGCAACATAAGTCAGAGATGGGGAACATTTTTACTACCAAGGGCTGTAGGCGGGGACTTTGGGGGTGATGAGTGCACACAGGGTGACATGTACATATGAATAGGCACATGCCTGTTGTATGTCTTCAAGTCATTTCTAATTTATGGCAACCCAAAGGGGAACTATCAAGAGGTTTTCTGGGGTGAAAGTATGTGACACGTCCAAGGTCAGCCCGTAGGTTTCCATGGCCAAACAGAGAACTGAACCCTGGTTTCCAGGGTCATAGTCCAACACGCTGGCTCTCTGAGTAGACAAATGTCCACTCCCCCCCATTGGAGCTTGAAAACATGGCCATGCTGGGGTTATTCTGGGATCTGTAGTCCAAAAGTGTGCCATCTTCCATCCTGTCACATCAGATTTAACCTTCCCCTCCCTGGAAGACTGAGATGCCATTTTGTTACTCCCACTCCTCAGTTGGTCAGCTTTCCCCAGTGCCTATCAGCCGGATGGTGGAAGAGGCACATGAGCTATTAGGGAGATGACTCCATCCATATACTGCCATCCTTACTCAAATCATACTCCACCAGGCAGACCCAGCTGAATTGTGTTGCTGGATCAGGAGGGCAGGGTGTGGGTGAACCCCTAATGTTCCACGTCATGTTCCATTCTGTCAAGCAGCTGTGTGGCTAGCATAAGTTTGGAGGTGGGGAATTTGGAAGCAGTGGCTTGCTGAAACTTGCAGTTCTTGAGGAAGGGCTCAAAGGACCACTGTTCATGTCCTACTGGCTACGGGTTGCCCAGATTGCAGAAGATGAATTTCCAGTCTCTATGATGGCAGCCCTCTCTTCAAAGGAGGGATATTCAGCCTACTCTCTGCAGCCTTTCAGGGATCTTGCCTTTGCTGCACTGCTGTAGCTATGGGGAGGGAACCAAAATGAGGACATCCCCCACCCAAGAATTCTGCTCCCCAATGAAAACGCCCTTCTGTCCCCAAATCTCTAGCATTGCAGTAGCTTCAAATTTCAGTTGTTTAGAAGAAGAGTTCAGGTTCCACAAGGGAACGAGAACACAGCAAGTACAAGAGTTCCAGGTGTGAAGAGTTTTCAGTGTTTCACTCTCTGCAATGCTAGAAATTTGGAGATTGAAAGAAAATTTCATGTGGGAGGGCAGAATTCTTGTTTCGGAGAATAGTGCCTTCATCTGCATTCCCTAGCTATGCTGCAGGGCTGCTGTGTTGGCCCTCTGTTTACTATTGATTTTGGCTTGCCTGCTTTACTGAATGTTGCTGCTATTATTATTATTATTATTATTTATTTATTTTGTTGTAAAGCACAATTGGTACAATTAACAATATTTTAAAATACCAAATCCATCATTGTCATACCTACCTGGAGGCCCTGAGGTAAGGAGGCACAAGGTCACTTTTGCCTGTTTCTTAACTGGGTGGGTGTTATTGAAACGGGGGGCCAGAAACCCTATCAGCAACTTGTGTTTTAGGTCTACTGATGGCGGGATTTCCCTCATGCCTGGTCCTAAATACCCTAAAGCACTGGCTCTTAACCTTTTCTTTATGGGAGGCCCCCGTAAGTATAAGCTGTTGCTGGGGACGCCCAAGATTTAACTCAAGATTTAAATATTTAAATTTAGATTTAAATATTGAAATATTTATACATATTCAAATATTTGTTTGTTTGTTAAAGGCTCCTGGAGACTAGTATTCCAATCCCCCCTACTCAGACACAAGTCACATTCTCTTAGCCTCAGAGGAAGGCAAAGGCAACCCCCCTTTTGAACAAATCATGCCCCAAAAAACCCTGGGGCGATAGGTTCACATTAGGGTTGCCATAAGTGACTTGAAGGCACACAGCGTCACTGACGGGGAGGTTCTTTCTAGGCATCATGCCTCTTTCCTTTGAAAACTGACGTATGGCAACCGTATGACAAGATTTGTCGCCTTTCTGTGAGGCTGAGAGAATGTGCCTTGCCTGAGGTCACCAATGGGCTTCCATGGCTGAGTGGGGATTCAAACTCTGGTCCCGCACATGCCTGCCACCCCGTCCCTTTCATCAAGAATGTGGCAGCGGTGGGTGGTGGGTGGTGGGTGGGCGCCGAAACCGCTCCCTCGTTTGCAAATGAGGAAGCAGTTTTGGGCACCTGCGTGTGCCTGCCTCTGTGACCCTTGGCGCCCACACTCCCTGCTGCCGCATCCCTGATAAACGGGAGGGAGCAGCAGGTGTCCATACACGCACCCAAACTGCTCCCTCCCTCGCAGTGTTGGCACACGCCCTACCTGCTACCTCGCCTCCGTTGCTGCTGCTACGGATACCCAGCTGCAGGGCTTTGTGGACCCCCTGTGAGGGCTCCGTGGACCCTCAAGGGTCCTCAGTCCCCAAGTTAAGAACCACTGCCCGAAGGGCACCAACTCCTCTCCCATCTTGGAAGCTAAGCAGGGTCAGCCCTGGTCAGTACGAGGATGGGACGCCGCCAGCGAAGACCAAGATCAAGGAAGCGACTAGCGAAAGCACCTCTGAGGATCCCTTGCCTACGAAAACCCTAAGCAATTCACGGGGTCGCCGTAAGGAAACAGGAGCCACGAAGCCGCACTATCACGCGTGGAAGTTTCCGCGCCCCCTCCCTGCGCGCTCCACGCACGACGCTGGCAGGAGGCGCCGCCGCCTTTAGGACCCAGGAGCTCGCTCGTCTCCCCCGCCCGGATTCTCGGTGCAGGGCTGTAAATTGCTCTCGTCAAGGCAGCGCGAAGCCCCCGTTGCAGCAGCGGCAGCTTCGGACTCCGGCCGCCGGCCTCCGAGGGCTGCGGCGCGCCGGGCACCGTCTCGCAGCCTCCGCACCATGCCGGGCGGGGAGCAAGCGGGGCGGCCGGCGGGACCGCTTTCCGACCTTCCCGCCGCCACGAGGCGCCTGCCGGCCGGGCACGGGCCGCCCCCGGCCGGAGCCGCCCCCGCCGCCTCCCGTCCTTCCAGCGCCCCTTCTCCGCCCCGCCGCCGCCCGCTGCTTTGATTTGTGCGCCTCGCCTCCGGAGCGGCACTGCAGAGGCCGGCCGCTCGTCGGGGCGGGCAGGAGGGGCCGGGCGGCCAGCCTTCCCCGACGGCCCCCGGGGGCTGCGCGCGCCCCGCCTCAGCTTCGACGGCGGCGCTTGAGGTCACCTTCCAGCTTCGGTCGGCGGTGAGTCCCGGCGGGGAAGGGCTTGGGCGGGGGGCGCCGCGTCCCGAGGGAAGGCGCGGGATGGGCAGAGGCGGACGGGCGGACGGAGACCGTGCCTCCCCGCGGCGGAGCGACTCCAGAGTGGCGCAGGACTGCGGGGGAAGGGGGAGGGCGGCGGCGGCGGCGGCGGGGCTCTCGCCGAGGAGGGTCCGCTTCACCCCGTCCAGGGCGCCCTGCTCCGACGCGCTCTAGGTTCCCGGGAGGGGGGCTCTCCCGCCCCGAACCGGGGCCCCCGGCGTCGTGCGAGGCATGTGCGCGCCGCCCGTGAGGCTTCCCGCCTGGCTGCTCGGAGTCCCCGCTCGGGCGGGTGGCGCGCGGCGGGCGAGGTTCCCGGGGCGGCGCTCGGCTCCGCGCAGGTTTTGCGGCCGAGATGCAGCACTTCGGTGTCGCCTTTGGCCCGCGGCGGCGCCCCCCGAAAGGGTCGCCGCTGGGGATCGGTGGGGAATCGCCTCTTCTGGGCGGTGATTGCCTTCCCCCCGCCCGGCTCCGCCGAAGTCGTGCGAATCCGTTCGGGGGATTCCCGGCTGAATAGGAGGTGGGGAAAGCCGCGCCATCGAACGCAGCGGGAGCCGCGCACATTTTCGCCATTTCTTTCCGCACTGAGCTGCTATAGCGCTGTTATTCCACTTTCAACATTCTGTGGAATCTTGGGCCCCTCCCTCAACTGCAAACCCCAGGATTCCGTAGGATGTTGAACGTGTCATAACAGCGCTGTAACAGAGGAGTGCGGAAATGGCCAAAGACGCCCCGGTGAGACAATCAAACCGTAGGCAGGAGAGCAAACGCAGAACGCGACGGCCCGTTGTCGGCTGCCGTTGCCTGCTGCGACGGGCTTCGCAGACGAGCCCAGTCTGGAAAGAGATTGTTATGAGATGGTACCGTCGCACACTTTAATCTTTTCGAGGGAGATGAACGCTTGGCTAGAAATGCATTCATCGGCTGTGATTTGTGGCCAAAGCTCTAGCACCTTCGTTAACCTCTGGTTCAGAGCATTCTTTGGAATGAATGTAAGGTGGAAATGTAAGAGAAAATGATAAGGAGATCCTTTTTGTCGTCTTAATAGGCAGATGAAAGTTCACTGACAATGATCAAAGACTAGGAGAAGCATAATTCATCCATTCCATTGAATTCAGTGGGATGGATGTCTAAATATACCGGAGACTCGGTAGAATTTGTGGGTTATTTCCTTCTCTAGTTCTTAACTGCTGTCTACTAAACTTCGACTTATGGTGACCCTGTGGATGTGAGACCTGTAAGTCGCCCTGTCATCAACAGCCCTGCTCAGGGCTTGCCGATTTAGGGCCGCGGCTTCCCTGATTGAGTCTATCCACCTGTAATGTGGTCATCTTTCTTTCCTGTTTCAGTCTCTAGAGTCTGAAGTATAGTAGGGATAGATTTCTCAAGGAGTCACGATTTAGGGGTTGACTTTTATCGGTCTCTTATTTGTAGCAAAATGGCTATGCATTGTCCACTTGGACAAGGAGACCTCACATGCAGAACTGCTAAAATTACTCAAGATTATTTATTTGTCCACCTGTCTCTTAAAAGTGAAACTCAAGATATGGTATAATGCAAATTGATAACCGTTTTTTCCCTCTAAGTACCCCAAGTAGGGCCATAGCAGGTATTTGAGGAGTCATTAAGGGAGGGGTTTTCTTTACATTTTCAAACACAGTAGATGGAAATATGAGTCAAGAGGTACCCTGCTTAAATTTTGCCTCTGCCTCTAATCTCACTAAAAGTGTACATTATGCTAACCGTTATGCTCTCAGCCTCTGGATCACAGGCAGTGGTGACAATAGCGGCCGTAAGGTTTGCTAAGAGTAATCACTGTGAAGGGCTTTAAATGCCTACACATAGATGTAATTTTTTTCTTAATATTATTATTGAGATGTGATGAGTACAGCATGAGCATAAGGACACTCACACAAAGGGAATTTTCCTCACTGCAAGGCTTACACTCACACACACACACATCCAAGTTTCAGGAATGATCTTGGATATGGGGTGCTGGGGTTGCTGTGGGAGGGGAGAGTCCATCCGAAATGGAACAGAGTAGATCCCCTTCCACACACAGACACCCAGGCCGTGTTTCTTTGGAGTGTTTTTTAGCAAATCCCTAGGGTGGTGGAATTCCCTCTGCGCAGACATCCTCATACAAGCATTGCCTTGGATAAGCCTATTATTATTATTATTATTATTATTATTATTATTATTATTATTAAGACACTTAGGTGTGGACTTGTAGGCGTTACTGCTTGTCAATACAGAGCCAAAGAGTCTTTTAAAAGTTTTAATTAATGTGGGGAAGAAAAGGGAGATTTTGTGCACAAATGGTGTTAGAGCGAGGTTGCCTACAGAAACGTGCTGAACTGCAGTTTCTTTTCATGGTGAACGTATCAAATGACTTGTCTGCCACGAGGAGGGAATTAATGCCCAGCCGGCCAGACTGGCAGGTGTGAGCACTTTCTTCGCCTCTTCTTCAGCCTAGATAAAAGAGCCATTCACACATTACTTTCCAAAAGAGGAGAATGCATGTACTTCCATCCAAGGCCAGTAATGACAGAGACTAAAGGAAAGGCTTCCAGAATAGCTTAAATTGCCTCATGCTTTGCTCTAAACTGGGGAACATGAATTCCCACATGCTGGCCCAGTATCTATTTCGGTTACTTGTTAGTTTGGTTAAAAAAAACAAAAACAAAACTAGAAATAGCTGCTTTCAGAGTAAACAAGTCATGTTTGCTTTTTAACAGTTAGGTCAGAGCTTTCCAAACTTTTCATGTTGGTGACACACTTTTTAGACATGCATCATTTTAGACATAGTAATTCAGTAAGTAATTCACTAAGTGGAGGCAACCCCTTCACCCATGCCTCGCGTGCTGCCGCTGCCCTTGCTGGGGTCTTCTTCAGCTTGGGGTGGCAGAAGAGGCAGCCCCTTCACCCTAGCCTGGCCTGCCTCCACTCGTTATGTTCATGCGACACACTCACACACTGCAGCCAACACACTAATGTGTTGTGACACACAGTTTGGAAAGTTCTGAGTTAGAGTCTCATATTCATTGTGCAAATCAGTTTGTGCGTGATGCTCCCCGTCTTCTTTTCTTGTACTGGCTCCTGTTTGGAAGGAGTTTGTTCCTTTTTGCTGGATTTCAAAGCTTACACAGACTCAAACACGTATTTCCTCATTAGGAGGGTAACAGGAAAATCAGACCTTACAGCATTCACCATGTGTGTTGTCAGTCTGGCATGAATAATGAGCCACATAATGGATATATTGACTGACTGTGTATGAATTGTTAAAGATGGTTTGCAGATGTATTTCTAAGTATTCTTCCCCTGCGCCCCCCCCCCATCCCAGTACCATACACGGAGATATGAAGAATATTTGAAAAGGGACTGCTAGAAAAAGATGGATTGTTCTAATGATTTTCAACAACTACTGACCCACATCCCACTAACTTGCACACAGGCCAGAATGGCTCATGACCTTCTTTGCAGAGCGCACTGATAAAACATTACCCAATATTCAAGTTAAATAAAATTTATCTCATGTTTAAATGAAACTGTAATTAGTATCAAATTGGAGAATAATTTTCCAAGTAGTTGTAAATGTGTAATTATGTTACAAGGAATAATAATCAGAGTAAAATGAGTTATAGATTTATCTAAATATGCAGAATTGGTTTTTATCAGTGTTCGTTTAAGAAAGGATTATTGCTTAAAATTTTAGAAATATTGGGAAATGGCTTAGGTAATCATTTTAGAAATAAATGGGAAAATGTATTTGGGAGGCATTATTGAAACAAATGTGACAGTTTATTCTCATTTATGGATGGGCTTTGGCTCCATGTTTAAGTATTAAAGAAAATCGTTGTATCATGTTGTACAAAACCCTTATGAAATTCATGGTGTCACCATAAGTCAACAGGCAACTTGAAGGCACAAACACCATTGCTTTAACATCTGCTTGAATCAATACATTCTATAAACATACTTTGGACCAGTGTTGGAGATGTGCTCGAGGTAATGCATATTTTTACTTATTTGGAAATCCTCTAAAAATTTCAGCCTTTGGAAAAAGAGTCAATATGCATTTAATTTAATACTTGAGTGTATTATATGTTTGGATCCATTAGTAATGCTGGTAAGTTATCTAAAATATTCAGTGAAGAATGTACAGTATCTTTTTCACATTAAATGAAAGAATAATGATGCACTTTCTTTTAAAAAGCAATCATCCAATTATGAAAGTGGCAGTTTTTTTAAAAAACTGAATTAGAGAAGGAAGGAATCAGCAGGAACATTCTATGAAGATTTTTATAGCTTTATGAAGAACAGGCAACATTGGAAATTAATCATCATATTTAATTTTATTTTGTATCAGTATTATTGGATGCAGAACTATAGATATAAGTTATATTATAGATGTATTGTGACTTTATGTTTGTATAGTGATTGGTGATATATTTCATGTACTGATGGAAGAATGGGTTTCCACCACTGTCCTCGTCATTAGTATTATTCTTGTAACAATCCATGAGGTGATTATTAGAATTAATGAACAGCTATTCCTATTGAATACTTCCCTCTTAATGGTTGTATTCTTTAAAAATTCTTTTTATATTCATGGTATAAACAGTATTTCTTGATTGTTTATACTGTGAATGATAAATTTTTATGACTAGATGTTGTTTTTGTTGTTATGTGCCTTCAAGTTGACTCCTATTGCCTAGGGTTATCCTCGGGTTTTCTTGGTAAGATTTATCCAGAGGAGATTTGCCATTGCTTTCTCCTGAGGCTGAGAGAATGTGATTCACCTAAGTTCACTCAGTGGTTTTACATGGCAGAGGAGGCATTTGAACCCTGCTCTTCCACAGTCCTAGTCCAGCACTCAATCAATTACACCAAACTGGCTCTCTCCTTAAGACTATATAATTATGACTATCTAATCATTTTAAGTGATTGCATATTATGTCATCACAATATATGTATGTCATTTTAAAAATATCTTTCATGTCTATCTGGCCATGGGTTTCTCACATGTAGCCACACATCACCAAAGAAAAGCCAACATAATAATAGAATCATGGAACAGTAGAGTTGGAAGAGACCACAGGGACCGTCCAGTCCAACCCCCTGCCATGCAGGAACGCACATCAAAGCATTCCCAATAGATGACCATCCAGCCTCTGCTTAAAAACCTCCAAAGAAGGAGACTCTACCACACTCCGAGGCAGCATATTCCACTGCCGGACAGCTCTGACCGTCAGGAAGTTTTTCCTGAGGTTCAGGTGGAATCTTCTTTCCTGCAGTTTGAATCCATTGCTCCTTGTCCTAGTCTCTGGAACAGCAGAAAACAAGCCCGCTCCCTCCTCAACATGACATCCCTTCAAATATTTAAACATGGCCATCATATCCCCTCTTAACTTTCTCTTCTGCAGACTAAACATACCCAGCTCCCTAAGCCATCCCTCATAGGCCATGGCTTTCAGACCCTTCACTATTTTGGTTGCCCTCCTCTGGACGTGTTCCAGCTTGTCGATATCCTTCTTGAATTGAGGTGCCCAGAACTGTACACAGTATTCCAAATGAGGCCTAACCAATGCAGAATAGAGTGGTACCGTTACCTCCCTCGATCTAGACACCATAGTCCTATTGATGCAACCAAGAATCGCGTTGGTTTTCTTGGCTGCTGCATCACACTGCTGACTCATGTTCAGCTTATGATCTACCAAGACTCCTAGATCCCTTTCACACGCACTGCTATCCAGTCAAGCGCCCCCCATCCTATATTTGTGCATTCCATTTTTTCTGCCTAAGTGTAGGACCTTACATTTCTCTCCGTTGAAATTCATTTTGTTAGCTTTGGCCCAGCTCTCTAATCTGTCAAGGTCAGTTTGAAATTTGATCCTGTCCTCTGGGGTATTAGCAGCCTCTCCCAATTTGGTGTGATCTCCAAATTTCATCAGCATGCCCTCCACTCCTTCATCGAAGTCATTGATGAAGATGTTGAACAGCACTGGGCTGAGGACGGAACCCTGTGGCACCCCCCTAGTCACTTCTCTCCAGGATGAAAAGCAGCCATTGGTGAGCACCCTTTGGGTTCGGTTGGTCAACCAGTTACCAATCCACCTAACAGCAGCCCTGTCCAGCCTGCATTTTACTAGCTTCTTTGCAAGAATGTCATGGGGAACTTTGTCAAAGGCCTTACTGAAGTCAAGATATGCCACGTCTACAGCATTCCTTTCATCTATCAAGCTTGTAACCCTATCATAAAAAGATTTCTGAGAAATCCATGTTGACTTTTAGTGATTACAGCATTGCTTTCTAAGTAATTACAAACTGGCTGTTTAATGACCTGCTCTAGGATCTTTCCTGGTATTGATGTCAGGCTGACCAGGCAATAATTATTTGGGTCCACTTTTTTTCCCCTTCTTGAAGGAGGACATTTGCCCTCCTCCAGTCTGCTGGGACTTCTCCTGTTCTTCAAGAATTCTGAAAGATTATTGCAAGTGGTTCAGAAATGACTTCTGCCTGTTCTTTTAATATCTTTGGATGTAATTCATCTGGCCCTGGAGACTTGAATTCATCTAGTTTACCAGATATTCCTGTATACTTCTCTTCTTATTCTGTGCTGCATTTCCCTCGCTTCCTCACCTGCTCCCCACCCCCCAGGTTGGGTGCTTCTATCCTTTTGGGAGAAAACTGAGGCAAAGAAGGTATTGAGTGGTTTTGCCTTCTCCCCCTCCCCCCGGTATTAGTTGGTCATCTTCTCCACGCAGTGACCCTGTCACTTCCTTGTTTTTCCTTTTGCTGTGGACATATCTAAAAAAGCCCTTCGTATTGTTTTAGATGTCTCTGGCAAGCCTGAGTTCATTTTGCACTTTAGCTTTTCTGACCTTATCCCTACATATCCTGGCTATTTGCTTGAATTCCTCTTTGGTGGTTTCACCATTCTTCCATTTCCTGCGCACATTTCTTTTAACACTTAGCTCAGCTGAGAGTTCTTTAGTCAACCATTCTGATTTCTTTAGACACCTGCCATTTTTCCTCCTTATTGGCACAGTTTTCATTTGTGCCTTCAGTATCTCACTTTTAAGAAACTCCCATCTGTCACGAACTCCTTTCTCTTTTGGTATTCTTGACCACGGGATTTCAGCAAGTAACTCCCTAAGTTTACAGAAATCAGCTTTCTTAAAGTTTAGGATGTGTGTCTAGCTACACTTGGCTTCTCCTTCCCACTGAATGGCAAACTCCGAAAGAGCATGGTCACTCCCTGCTAAGGAGCCCACACCTCCACTTCATCAACAAGGTCATCCCTGTTGGTCAGGATCAGATCTAAAATAGCTAATCCCCTTGTTGCCTCTTCCACCTTCTGGACCATGAAATTATCTGCAAGGCAAATGAGAAACCTGTTGGACCTTGCGGTCTTGGCAGAGTTTGACTACCAACAAATATCAGGATAATTGAAATCTCCCATTAACCTGCATCTCTCCTTTTTGAATGTGTGGTCATCTGCTCCAGGAAGGCCTCATCCAAGTCGTCAGGCTGGCCCAGAGGCGTGTAGCAACCCCCCGCAATCAAATCCCTATTGTTTCTCGCTCCCTTAATTCTTACCCAGATGCTCTCGACTTGGCTTCCCAGATTTAAGTCCTGGATCTCTTCACAGGTGAAAACATCCTTGACATATAAAGCTACTCCTCCTCCTTTCTTGTTTGGTCTGTTTCTGCGAAATAGGTTATACTTTCCTATGCCTACATTCCAATCATGAGATTCATCCCACCAGGTTTCAGTGATACCTACTAAATCATATTTATTTTGTTGTACCAAGTGTTGGAGTTCATTTTGCTTATTTCCCATGCTCTGTGCATTAGTATAGAGACACTTGAGACCGTATGCCCTTCCTGGAAGTCCTATACTAAAGTTACTTTTCCCTCCCCCTGTTGGTCCCTAGTTCTACTTGGCCTGCCCTATCTATATCATTTGGACTATTTTTCACAGCACTCACTGAATCCTTGCGTAGAATAATACTGTCTCCTTTCCCAGTCAAACTCAGTTTAAAGACCTCCTGATCCGTTTTGTGAGACTGTTAGCAAAAACATTCCGGCCGACAGTTGTGAGGTGCAGGCCATCCCTTGCCAGAAGACTATTTTCATGGAAATGGAGGCCGTGATCCAAAAAGCTGAATCATTCCTGGTGGCACCATCGTCAGAGCCAGTTATTGATCTTCACTATTCTTCTTTCCCTTTGTGGACCATGTCCTTCCACAGAGAGGAGAGACAAAATGACAACCTGAGCACGAAGGTCCTTCAGCTTCCTACCCATAAACTCGTAATCCTTTGTAGTCAAGCCTATTCCTGTCTTCCTCATAGATATTAGCTGAATATATCTGATTTGGCTGGGATAATAGAAGAAGCAGCAGTTGGGGGAAACTGGGTGCACAGGATGGGAAGATGTTTGTATGCTTGAGCTTCTTCTCAGGCTTATAAAACATCATGGTGCTTTCATTAGTTTAATATGTTGGAGATGTAGAAAGAAAAAAAAACATGGAAGGGGCACACAGGACAAAAGTTTCTGAAACAGGAAGGCAGTGCCAACCCTTCTCCAAATGGTTTCCCTGATTTTGGCTATAGATAGGTCAACTCTGGCAACAGAATTCACACCTGTGCTCACTGAGGACATTTTTTGGCTAAAGCTAAGGGCTAGGCATCTTCAGGCATGGTGGAGGGAACTTGGTCTGGAAGCTGTTCGGTATGATGTATGACGATGGGTTGACCTCTGTACTGGATCACCTGAGACTGCAGATAAGAGGATATCATATATTTAAATGCTTTCCCATGTTAAAAAGAAAACCATCTGTTGCTATTTATTACAAGGAACAGAGAGCTTTCTCAAGCAAGATGAAGTCAGGCAGCTGAGCCAAGCTAAGGCTACCACAGAAGTGGGCAACATCTTCAACTGGGGTGCTGCATTTGTTGCTCCACATGCTTTCAGGGGCTACAACTTTTGGGGCTTGCTTTATGATTGCCATTACTATCTCAGTCACTGCAATTCCTGTGAGATTTCAATGGGAACTGCAGCAGCTCTGGGAAAGGAAGGTACCAAAGCATTCTCCTGCACCGTAGAGACGTCTTGCATCACACATCTAAATGCATCCATCCATTTTAGGAGTGCTCAGAAATGTCTATTGGGTTCTGCTGTTTGCTGCTGTGGCTATGAATTCCACAACTTCAACAGTGCCAACGACCAGAGTGAGCAATTAAGCAATGGCAAGCAGGGTTCGGGGCCACAGAAATGGCTTTCCAGGACCTCATGCATCCTGCATGCCGTTTGGCCCCTTTCACACTGCACAATTATAGCACGATGTGTCTTGGTCCTATTTATAGTTCTGGGCCTCCCCACGAGTTCTTCCAGTGCTGAACACTGATACAGATTACTGCTGTCACGTAAGCTTTATGATGGCAACAGATGATACTTAGCAGAGAAGCACTCCAGTTCTATTGCTGATGGTATCCAGCACGCCTCACAGCCAATGGTAGAATTGGGCTCCAAAATGAATTCTGCCCAAGCTTATCTCTTTGACTGGCAATCAAATCTAATTCCTATCAGTGGACATACAGGGCATTTGGGTCAGGGTGCACTTCCTCCCAGACTGAGGCAAATGGAGGATGGATTCTCAAGGATTATATAGTGCAGAAGCAAAGAAAGAAAATCAAACTGTGCAAGAATGACTCCTCTCCCCACTCATAGCTATGGGAGCTGTGCAAGCAGGTTAACAACAGAGAACAATTCATTCCCCTGGTTGGTTGTCGGCCTTCGTTTCTCTTCCCAGTCTCAAACAGCAAAGTGAATGCAAAAATTATCCAAGATGGTCACTAATACAAATGTAATGTCAGTGCTGTTAATGTTGGCCATGATGCCAACATGGACTCCGAAACCCAGCTGCCTGGCAAAAGCCCAACTCACTACACTACAATTTCACTTTAACTGCCATGTTAAAATGGCACGTTCCAAAGTTCTGTGGGATTCTGGGTTGGTAGTTTGGTCAGAGATGTGAGTGGAGCTCTCTGGCAGAGAATTCTAAAGGTCCTTCCCAAAACTGTGCAAACCTCAGGATTCCATAGGATGCAGCCATGGCAATTAAAGAACAGTCACAGTGCTGTGACTGTCTAGTGTGATTGGGCCCCATGTTGCCCACCTCTGTACTGCAGGAATAACAGAAAAGGTAAATCCAAACCATGGTGGTTACTAGCCATTTTTACTTGGGAGAAATCTCATTCCCTCTTGCAAAGGAGGCATGTGGACAAACTTTGTTGTGTAAGCAAAACAAACCAAGTCTCTGTCTACAATATTTTCCTGGATAAAATATATTGTTGCACTATGTTCTGCAGTATCTCACATGTATCTCATGTAAATGCTTGCTCTGTCAGACAGCAATGATCCCTACCCAAGTTCATATGGGAAAACTCCTATTGGGATTGTTTTTTTGCCTGCCCTTGTAGTTTAGCCAAGCAGGTTGTTTTCCAGAGAAGACAATGATCCAATTAGAGGGCAAAAATAATCATTTGCTGTTTATTGGCCAACTCCTGATCACACACACACACCCTCCTTAGCCGTACATAGGTTTTCTCCTCAGGAGAATTCCTCACACACCTACAAACGTAGGCAGAGTTTGGAAATGCTACTAGTAGTGCTAATATTTTAATGGTAAATCATTGAGGGAACCTAATTCGCTGAAGTGAAATGTAAAATTTGATTTGTTACATGACTCATTAGTTAATTCATTAAATTGTTAGGGCTGAAAACATCAGGTAGAAATACTGAGAATGACTGTATTGAGTTAGCATGTAAGGAAATTGTACAATAACAGTGTGTGGTGATTTACCAATTAAAATAATGAATTTTAAATTCAGTGCTGAAAAATTTAACCCTTTAGAGTGACAATTAATTTGTGAACATTTTCAAGGATAGCAGTGTTGACCATGCAAGCAAAAGTACAACAAAATCCAAAATGCACAGAACAACCTTTATTGGTCCAACTAAAATGCATAAAATGCATCATGCAGGCTTTTGAAGCTTTACTGGCTTTTTCATCAAGCAAAGATATTAAAAATCATACAGGAGAAGAAAAGTGATGATGTTAGAGTCACAGGCGTACATTCTGTCTGACGTTATATCTGTTGTCAGTTAAGATGGTCTGGAGGGATAGCAATAGATGCAAAGGCCACTCTCCTTCTTGGGCGTGTGGGCACCAGGGACATAAATGACATTTATGGAAGTAAATGACAGGCAACAACATTTCAAATCTGTTAGCAGCAGCAGCAGCTGCAGCTAAGTTGTGATTCAGGCTGTCTGTCCTATGCAAGGCTAATTGCCCCTTAGGCAGAGAATATTGAATTTCTCGAGAAGTCTCTGTACTGCTACATCTGAAAAAACATTTAGGTACTGTATAAGTAAAAATTGACAACTGTAGTCCAAATGAAAGAGTTTTATTTTTAGAGGACGTAGAAACCTCAAAGAGTTAAGTCTCAGTTCATTAGCTCCCTCTTGTTAAACTTTTGCCCCTGTGGTGGCAAAATTTGGTGTCTTTAAATCCAGGATACATATTCAGGGAAAGCCATGTTGACCATGCAGTAAAATACAAGCAACAAGTAATTTGTAATTAATAATTACAACTCTACACACATTCATCTCATTAAGTTCTCCCTTCTTTTATTATGTTTTTATTATTATAAAGCACTGAAAAGACTATATATAAAAAAACACAAAAAGAGGAAAACACAAATTTGACAAAACCAATCACATACATTGTACAATAACATACAACCTTGTAATACAAGCTGTAGAATGGTTCCACTTACACATAAGAGGGAGACTCAAGGTAATCCTTATGATAGCAAGGATACAAAAATCTTAAGTGGAAAGAAATCTGGGGAGAGGAATGGTCCCAAACAGCCCAGGACCTGAGCTGTCCCACAGTTGCACCTGAAAATGGCTCTTAGATTGTGGGAAATAGGAATATGGCACACACTAATAGTACAGCTCCTTCTTAGATTTTATATGTATGTTTATTATACGTGTTTACATATAATGCTATGCTGAGAGTGTGCCTGTGAAGCCCTTAACTGATACTCATTAGCAACTCTGTTGCAGGGGCCTGGTTATTCTCCTAAAAGGCTCCATTTGTGTAACCAAATATGGTTTAGACCCTAGGCTCACTGCCCAGAGGCTAGCTAGAGATGATGGGAGTTGGAGTCCAGCAAATCTGGAAGACATCTGGTCAGGCTATACTGGTATAGGAATGCAGAAGGTGCCATTTTTGAGCTATAACAATAGAGCCAGAATATGCCTAGAAGTAGCACTCCTTTTCAACCATTAATCTAAAACAGAGTCTTGAGGAAACAGAAAGGTAAGCAGAAATGGTAAGGCTGTTAAAGAGTGCTTACTTTTATAATGGCTTCAATACAGTTCTCCCCACTGGGACTGCAAAAATGTTAGAGCAAATTAGCAGCAACAAAAGCTTATTTTCCCCCCACAGGGAAGAGTACTCTGCCTCTCTCACCACCTTTAATTATAGCAAAGAAACCCTTCCAAGAAATCCCACTGTCTCTCTATTTCCAGAGCATAAGTTTGATTATGGAGGAAGGTGAGAAAATGCATGACATACAGACTATGCTTAATGGGGGAAACAGTTTTTTTCAGAAGTATTCTAATGCAACTGCAGCTGTGCAACTTTATCCATCTCTGCACAGCTATGATGGGGGGGAAAACAGCTCTATGGAATGCCTTCAGCCTCAGAGCTCACAACAGAATCAGTCTTTTACTAAACATGATCTGGAAACTCTTTGTTTGGAAAGAGCTGAAGAATACCAGTGCATGCAGAAAATTAATTTCACATCTATATGATCAAAACCTCTGCAATTTGGATCAGGATTCTCTTTTCATCTTGCTTGTATTAGTGGTTTCTGTAAGAGGATTTTTAGTCACCAGAATGAATCACTGTGTGAAATTAAGCCCCCATCTCTGATAAATTAATCTGCAAATTAGTTTTATGTTCACAGCAGGTTGTGCAGCAGCAGTGCCAGGTGCGTACCCACTGCAATGAGAATGGATGCTATTTAAAAGACAATGTTGTGCCATTCATGTGAGATTTTCCCATTTCACAGAAATGTAAACATTTGTCAGTTGAATGAAATTGGACATTACTAGACCAACAGCTTGGATAGTACTCTGGTGTGTGAATATAAACTTTACAATACTACTTTTTTGTGTTGTCTGCAACAGTGTAATCACGTACATACTATCTCAGCCTTCACATTGGGTTAGGTTTTAGACAAACTTGTAGAAAGAGGTCTACAATAGCTCTCAAAGTAGCCGTTTTTGAAAAACTGCATCATCAAAAGTATATGATGACAATACACTGATTTGTTTTAATAATATATTTTTGTGCCTGTTATAGTTCTCTTGTATTGCTGTTGCTTTTATTTTCTCCTTACACATAGCTTTTACTGCAATGTTCGTGCTGTTTTGTTATGAATATTAACAATATTAACTCTTGACAACAACTTAGTAGTCAGTTACAACAATATGGTCCTTTTTCAAAAGTTCAAAACATGATGAAATTGTGTATTCCACATTTTCCACTCCACCTTATTGGAAAGAAATACTGCCGTATCTAGAGATATAAAGAATGGTGGCTGTGATGCTGACAGTAGTCAGAGGGGATGGACAGCAGTTGTTCATGGCGTCCCAGCAAGCTACAAATTAATACCATTAACACATCTCCTGTTCATGGAGTCTGCTGTAACCCTTGTGCAGAAGGTTGGACAACCCACCAGGACAGATTTTGGGACTTCTTGTTTCTTCCACATCCACTACTTGTACTGTCTTGCATGACGAAAATTTCTAAGAGAACTTGAAAGCTTGTGCCACTTTTGTAACATTTTAGTTATCCTAATAAAGTGTATTATCCAATTCTGTATTTTGTTTTTGCTTATGAACTGCACAACAGTTATTTTTATGGCTACCTGGTAAAATATATAGACATCAGAGATGAGATTTGACCCAAAGACCTCCTGGGTCAAACCACCATCTTTCAGTCATGATGCTACAGTAATTTTATAGTGGTAGCACCTTTGAGATAAGGGCTTTATTACACAAGGCAGGATATCACACTTATAGCTGGATAATAGCAACTTTGGTGGAGACTTATTACATGACATTGTTGTTCTCTTGTCCTCCTGGGAGAGACTGTTTGGAAAGCATTTCCTTTTATTAACACTAAAAATCCATTAATCCATTAAAAAATCTCCCACTTCTGTTGTGCTTTGATTTCCTGTGTGAAAATTCAGTTGCACTCTCATGCGAGTTTTGCTCACTGCTCTCCCCACTGCCTCCTTTTCCAACCCCCTTCTGGAGTTTCTTGCTGTCTCTCATTTTCTCTCTCTGTCTCAGCCACCCACATTCACACATGCCTGGAAATATAAGTGGAAAAGAGTGTTACAGTTTAAGAAAGCATTTCTTTTAGTAACTCATTAATTCTTACTTTCTTCTACTTTCAGACTTAACTAATTGCGGGCAGATGAAAGCTGGCATCAGTGAGACAGATAAATCAGTAGCTGCTGGCTTTCATCTGCCAGAAATAAGTTAAGTCTGAATCTTCTGCTGGTCTCTAGGAAACCCTCCTCCTTTAAATAAAAGATTTTTAAAATGTAAGACTTTTTTTATTTATATTTGGGGGGAATCTCTGTGTGTGCATGCACATATTTGTGACAAGCTAGGAAAAGGGGCATATTCTTGGACAAGGGGGGGGGCAGTCCAAAATGCTGTGTGTGATAAACTGTTAGCACAGATGAATGCTATAATTCCAGAATGGTTCTGAAGGTGTGAAACCAAATAGTCCAATCCTGCTTCTATAGCATTTTTACAGTAATGCTGTTTTAGCAGGAGAAGGGCCAGGTGTGATAAAGCCCCAGCTGAGAGAAAGAAGTTTGTAGCATAAGCTTTTGCAGACTCTGTTTACTTCATCAGATGTGGCGCTAGTGATATGAGAGCGGTCTGTACAGTTTATTGTTGTGAAATAATTTTCAGCATTATTTCCAGTTCATTAACAATCATCACTTCCACCAAATGCCCTGGAAATGTGATTTGTAATGCTTAGAGCTAAATTTATTTTTATCTGCAAAGAGCTTTTATCAGATGATCACTACAGAGCTAGATAGAGATTTCTTTGATGGTAATTTAAATTATGTTCTTGCCCCCACCCATCTCATTTCAAGAATATGGGACCTGTTAATTCCATGTGATAATCATTGCAGGAACTCCAGTTCATCGCTACAGGAACACAGAAGAAGGAACACAGGATGGATGGCTTAGTTGAGCAGAAGAGTGGCATGTTTAAGCACCATAAGGATGCTGACACCAAGAAGAGGAATGGGTTGATCAACACAAGGAACTTGATGGCCGAGGGCAGGGAGGGATTGGTTTCGGTGTACCCAACCCCCCAGTATCAAAGTCGGCCAATTGGGACGCTCTACTCTCCAAACTACTCCAGAAGTGACCCAGCGCAACAGCTCCTTGACCCCAGTACTTTGCCACAGGCAGTGGAATCCCGTTATCACCCAAACATCATTCTGTATTCAGAAAGCATGCTGAGGTCCTGGGGAGAAAGTGTGAATGCGGAATGTTGTGAAACAACCTTCATTGAGGACAAGTCACCTACCAAAGGCAGCCTGGATTATCCTGATGGCAAATTTGTCACTCTGTCCACAGATGAGATCAAGATCCATACCCTGTCTTACGATGTAGAAGAAGAGGATGACTTCCAGGAACTAGAGGTCAGTCAGTTCTACTTCCTAATGTCATCAGTTGCATGAGTACCTATGCCAGGAACACAAGTGTGCCACAGGAAACAGTTTCTCACATAATGAAAGGCTGCTAGGTCACCCACCCACAAAAGAGGCTGCCTGCTGCTCTCAGTAGTCACTGATCAGGGCTCGTGTCCTTCCAGTTTGTCTCCCTCTCTGCATCAGGCATGGGTGCACGATTCAAGTACTGCCTGTGCAAAAACAGATGCAGCAGAATTACCCAAAGTCAAAGAATGTGTCTTGTTGTGGTACGTCCAGACTTGCTTTCTTCTCACCACAAGGCTCATTCAGAACAGGGAAAGGCTCATTTAGAAATATTGCAAGGTGAGTGGAGAGCCTTTTTTTTTAGGACAGGCCATTCTTATTCTTGAATGCTATCACCGTTGGGGTACAAGAGTGAAATGTATGTCCATATCTAACTAAGAGAAAAAAGTTTTCCTCACCTGTCAGAACTTCAGGAAACATTAGCCCATTACTCACAGAGATTGATAAGACAGGAAAACAAAGCTTGGAGTGAATGGCAGGAAAGTAGGGTAACAAGATGTGAAAGAGGACTGTTGTGGAGGAGAGAACATTTCAGCAGATATAGCTTGCATTATAAACTATTCCTATCAAAATTCTTTCTACACATTTGTTAAAGGTGCTGGAGCCCTATCTTCTTTTACATTTGGTCACCTTGCAGCAAGAATGGGCAACCTCTTCCTGCCCCAGGCTGAACTCTGTAGGCTACATTCAAGTAATAAATGGTGGGATCAAAAATACTATTACATTTTAAATTATTTTTTTTTACTGCCAGTAACTAAGTAAGCCAACCTCCTAGAATTTGAAGAATCCCATACAAAAGCTGGGAAACCAACAAAACCTAGTGTTGTGAGGCTCTGTAGAAACCCACCGGGCTGGATTGGAGCCTCAGAAGGGCCAGATTCACCACCAAGATTTGAGGCTTTCCACTCCTGCCATACAATGACAACAAATGTGTTTCATTTTAATAATCCAGATATAGTACAAACTGGGCATTTCAGAATATGTTAAACTGCAAGTCTGTATCCTTTTACCAATTCACTCCCAGTGAAGTGTATGGATGAACAGACTTCTTCAATTGTCTGTTTATACCCACATTACATAGCTTATTGGCTTAGTATCATGTAATAACCTGAATATGTGGGGGGGGGGGACACTTGTTGATCAGGCTCAGCCACAGTTTCCATAAGAACAAGTTAACATATGATGCTTCTCTAAAGATGTGGTTGATACAGATATCTGATCTTCATCATACACTGAGTAATCCAGGTGTGGGTTTATTCTCAAAGTATCCTTCAGTAACAACAACAAAAATCCCTAGAGTCCCTGAGGCTTATTGATGCATTTTAACTTCTCAGAGCAGCAGCATGTGCTTGGAATTTTTTAACAATTACAACATAACTAATCTGTGTTAAGTGATCCTGAGAGGAACTCTTTAAAAATGCCATCTAATATCAAAGTCATGTGGGGTCTCTTGCTAGAATGCCAGCAACCAGCAGGTGCGAGGGTGGTCTTCTAGAAATTGGCCAGTCCCCCAGTGATGTCCAGTCTACCTTCTGCCGCCCCCCCCGCCCCCAAACTAATTAAACTGAGATACATACCAAAGTACTTGGAACTGAGGTCTGGGTGGAGTAAATATCCTATTATCCTAAGGGCAGACAATTCTAGGAGAACAGTAACTGCTTTGTTGGCTGATCTCATGGCATCTCTGAAAGCCTTGTGAATTCATTTCATCCATTTACATCTTGCATCTCTTTTTTTTACCTTTCAAAAAGCTGATCATTAAAACTTAAAAAAAAACCCCACACCATAAAACAAGAGATAGTAGGATTTAAAATCCAGCAATCCCAGAAGAATCTTGTACACAGTGTAGACAACAGCTACCGCACACCCTTACTCAGGACATAGCCAGGAGTCCAAAAAAAGTATTTTTCCAAGCTCTGACCAAAACATTTATCTGTGTTCAAAAATAATGATGGCACAAAAGCTTATTTGAAGTATGTGTACTTCAAGCAAAACAGTATGGCCACCTCATACCTCTCCACATCTAGGCACTGAAGAAGTGGAAGGGACTATCAGAGGGTTGGCAACCAGTGCCCCTAGGGCAGCACATAGCCCCGAGCCTGATTTCATCGGCTCTCTGCCGGTTTCCCCCAACAGGTAGCCTGCTAGGGAGAGAGGGAGGGGAAAAGAGTGCATCCCTTGCCCAGACCTGTGGCTTTTACTTTGCTTGATACTAGCTTTGCCCTGTGTACTGTTACCATTTCTCCTCGGCATATTGCCCTTTGGGACTTTATCCCTTTTCAGGGCACAAAGGGTGTACATCCCCTGTTCTAAACCTTCAGTTCCATCTGCTTTGCCCCAGTTGTGTTTAGCAGGTCCTAACTTGAGAAACTTCCCTTCTTTGGACTTTTCAAAGAAGTAGCTGTGTCACTCTCTTGCAGCATAAAAAGGAGGAAGGGGGAAGAGAAAAAAAGGAATGTGGCAGCACCTTTAAGATTAACTGCTTTTTGTTTTAGCATAAGCTTTCATTCTAAAATAAAATTTCAGAGTTGCTATATCACTCTGTACTGCATCTGAAAAACTGGGATATATCTATGAAAACGCATGCTGAAATAAAAACCAGTCAGTCATAAAAGTGCTGCCACATTCCTTTTTATTCCCTGTCCTTTCTTTGGACTATTACTCCCACCCTCCACAGCTAGTATGGCCATGCTGGCAGGGGTACTGGAAGTTATAGTCCAAAAAAGGAACTTTCCCAAGATCAGATTTAGTAAGTGAGAGATGGAGATCCCTTCAAAGACTGAGTAAAATAAAATATGGTGGATTTTTTGGGGGGGGAGTCCCTTCTACCTATGGTTTTAGAAGAGAAAGCTACTTTGTACACTTACAGAACACAGACCAGTGAAAGAGATGTCTTTTACTCCATTTGATTTCAGTGGAAACATTCAAGTAATCTATTGAAATCAGTGAAGCTTTCAATTGATTAACTTTGGCTGAATTGTACCTATAGTCGGTGTGTGTGCGTGCGTGCGTGTGCGTGCGTGCACACACACACTCTTTCAAGTTGCCTGTTGAGTTACGGTGAACCCATGAATTTCACACGGTTTTCTTAGGCAAGGAATACTCAGTTCCTTCTTTTGAAATATAGCCTGCAGCACTTAGTATTCAATGGCTGTCTTGCATCCAAGTATTAACCAGGGCTGACCCTGCTTATCTTCCAAGATCAAGGGGGATCTAGTGCCTTTAGGGTATTTGTACCCTTTATCTATAGTCTACAAACTATAAACGCAACTTTCAGCTGACAGATGATACTGAAGATGACTAGGGGTCAAGGCAAGAACATTATTTCCTTTACAAAGTTGATAGGAAATTTTAAATGGAAACCTATAGTGCACAGCCTATAAACATCAGTTTATAATTTCCTGGAAACTTTGTACAGGAATTAACTTTTCTGCCTTGATGTCCAGTCATCTTCAGTACAATTTCACAGGTTGAGGTTGCCTATCAGACATTTGATTTGCACAGTATTATTCAAAGGAGCTATCCCCACATTGTAAACAGTGCCAGTTGCCAACAAAAATTTCTATGTCCCAAAATGAACAAATAACAAAATACAAGTATAATGAAATACAAGCATTTCTGGTTGCTGACTGGGTTTGCCCTTTCTACAAAACTGTTAGTTTATTTTCATAATTTTTGCAGTGGCAAAAAGGGCCAAAATAAGCCCAAAAACATTATTTTTACTAAGACTAGAAGAAGCACATCCTGCCTACTTCCCCATCCCAAATTTCATTCTGGTGCTTTAAATAAACTACAGTAATTAAAAAAAAACTGATTCAAGACTCAAAGGCTGAAATCCATAACTCACTTACAAGGGAGTAAGCTCTCTTTAATTTGGTGGGACATACTTCTGAGTACAGATGTAAAATTTCTAGATGTTTTGAAGCTATGGAAAACAAAGCCCTTTTTAAGAAAAAAAATGAAAAATGCAATATTAACAGCCTTTATCATTGAAAGTCACCTTGCTGCTTTAAAAAAAAATAAAGTACTTTAGATGTAATTTGCTTTGGCATAAAATTATAATGTTTGTTTTATTAAATGTACAGTTTCTTCAGAATGTAACTGCAAATGGAACTTTTTATGTTCCCTTTTTTTTGGTAACAGATGCAGCTACAAAACATAGTCAGCCCTCCACATTTGCGGGTTTCAATTTTGTGGATTTGATTATTAACGGATTATTTGCTGTCACCTCTGAGGCCTCCCTAGGTAATTTTTAATAGGGTCTGCAAACCTCCTGAGACTGAGAAACTGCAAACGAGGCTTGTAAGTCCCTATTAAAAATGGTTTGGGGTAGTAGTAGAGGTGGCAGTAAGCCCCACTAGCCACCCACTTCTACCTTGTGAAGGAACCCTGGTGCCTCAAAGGAATCCACTGTGGGTTGAATGTGGTGATCATACTTTTTTTGTGTGTTAAGTATGGTTTGAGAGGGCCTAGAGTTATTTATGGTTTTTCCACTTTCACAGGGGTCCTGTGCCCCTAACCCTAGCAAATGTGGAGGGATGACTGTACTGAACTGTAATGAACACCCAGACCCCTTTTGTCTTGCCAGTTTGAGGAACAGACAACTCCTGCCCCACCATAAAAAAGCAGAAGAAAATACTAACTTTAGTAAAACAGAGATAATTATTTTGCGTCAATGAGGTCTCCATAGTTCAAGCAGACATAACACATCCTTCCCATAAAAAGAGCTGAGAAAAAGGAGAACCAATGAGCTAATGCTCTAGATAGTGTTACATGAAAGTATCATCTTACATAGTTTTATAAAATTATTTAGAAAAATGCTTTAGAAAAATAAACTTTTTTTCTTGATTTTCCTAGGTTGGGGATGGCTTTACATTGCTATTTCTGAGTAAATATGCGTAGGCTTCCCTTGTAAATTTATTAGGAAATTTGCCCCTGTTGTATCACTGTTGTTTCAAAGAAAAGAATTTGAATTAATTGACATGTTGTAAGAGCTGCACATACAACACCCAGCTCTTTTGTCTGTAACCAAGACATAGATGTCAACACTGTACAACACCAACAATTTTTAAAGCATAAAATTAAATGTGATCCTTTTATCATATAAGTGAGTATACAAAAAGCAAGTAGTGAAATAGAAAGAAAGGTTAGCATAGGCTTTATAGCAGGTGTGGAGAACTGAGGCTCTCAAAGGCCATTTCCGCACCGGGCTATTAAAACGGTGCAGAGCGACCTCCGACGGAGGTCTTCTGCACTGTGGAGTGGACCGGGGTGGACTGCTTTTTGTAGTTCCATACCTCGGTCCGGTTCAGAGCAACTGGAACTCGTCGCGCAGCGTGCTTTTTAAAAACCGCTTTTACGAGGTTTTTAAAAAGCACGGAGCGCGTGACTCTGTGTCGCTCCGTTGCCGCGCTCCGCTGCAGATTTGCAGGCGCTCACAAGTGCCTGCCTGCAGATCTGCTGGGGGCGGGCTTTAGGCTGGCGAGCTTCTCCGGTTGGTGGAGAGCCTCCACCAACCGGAAGCCGCCATTTTGGACTCCAGAGCAGCGCGGAGCGACGAGCTCGCTCTGCTCCTCGTCCCGACGGACTCGCCCGGGCGCTCAAGAAAGCCGGCGAGTTCCGTTTTCGCGCGTCTCCTTTCTCGCGTGTGGAAAGGGCCACTGTCTCTTTGGATTCTGATTCCCATCAATCCTAGCTGGCGTAGCCAATGGTCTGGGAGGATGGGAGCTGTAGCCTAAAAACATCTGCAAGGACACAATTTCACCATGTCTGCCCTGGACTGCATTCCCTCCCTGCCCAAGCATCAGTAGCTGATTATGTCAGACTTGGATGCACTGTAAATTATTCTGCTGACTTAATTGAATTAAGGCAGTCAGTTAATGGAAGTTATCTTGCTCTTCTCATTCTCTCTGGAAGGCAGGCAGGCCTGATTAAAGCTTCAATAAAAGGAGGAAAACTATATTCCCTAGTGTCTCAGTTTCAAATCCCTTCAAATAAAAGAGATTTTCTCAAGTCTTTCTGTCTTCATTTTGGCCAGCCTCTCAATTGCTTACTTGACAATACTATAACAAACAGCGCTCTGTCGTTTAGATATTAATTCTCATAGGCAGTAATCCAAGTTCTGTTGGCAGCTGATACAGTGCTTTGAGTGACTGTATCAGCAATGTGTCTGGGTCCTTCCAGAATATAGATCAGAACTTCTAGTCTGGAGTTCCATTTAAAATTTTGTTTCTTACCTTTTTCCTCATGTTTTGTGTACTTGTTCTGGGCAGTACAGGGGAAGAGCTGATTTCAAGTCTCTGCTCAACGTAAAATGTGCTGGTTGCACTTAGGTCAGTCATTGTTACTCAGCCTTCCCCTCCTCACCTTGGTGCTGTGATGGCAAAAGGTATATAACATGAAGGAGAAAGGGAACAAATTGGAAGGACAATACAAGCAGGAATACAGATAAGAAAAAACACAAATCCAGGATCTGTTCCTACCATCCTCCTACCTAACTGTTTCTCCCCTCCCCAGCAGCAGGAGGGTTTTACTTTGACTGAGGCATCTCCAGATTGTTCCTTAGCAAATTTACTTTCTGCCAAGTCCTCTATAGTGTTGTTCTTGGGTCAGCCATGGTGAGCTGTGTTCAGATTATCTGTCTTAGCCATTAAGCTGAGGCTCTGGGCATGTCATCTGCCTAAGGGGCTGTTATGATTTATATACTGGAATGTTCCTCCAAAATCAGGTAAATAAAACCCATAAATACAAGATGGAATGCTAGGGAAATGTGTGGGTTCCTGAGAAATGGTTCAGGGACCCACAGTTTTCACCATTTTTCAATTTCCACCTGAAAGCTTTTCGGGTAAGGATGAAAATGATGCTTGATGGCCAATTCCTATCTCCCTTCTTTAGTAAGGCAAGCAAGTAAAGCAGATACTTCCAACAGCCTCTGTGCAAGAAGTCAGACAGAAACAAACCTGGGGCAAAGCAAGTATAAAAACTTGGCTAGCGGCTACATCTTTCTTTCCCCTTTCATTCATGCTCCAATCTTAATTTGGATCTTTGTATGGTGGAAGGGATTTTTCCCCCTTCTCCCATCTATCACTTCCCCAGGTTGAGGAGCAATACAAAATAGTGGTTCATTTGCTTAATACATCACTATTTTGCAATGAAGAATGCAGGTAATGGAGGCCTAATCCAGATTGGGACTGTAGTAGCCACATAGAGGAACTGCTTCCAGCCAGATAGGTGCTCCTCTGGTCCTGGAACCTCTAAACAGGCAGGGATGTCTACGCTTTGACTGACCAGATACAAACTCTGGGATTTAGCCTATCCTCCCTGGGTTTCTGATTGAACTGTAAAGATTTTTGATGTGCTTATCAGCTGATGAAAAGCAGAATGACTGGGTCAGTGGGAACAATCATCCCATAAGTCCCTTGGTTTAGGAAGGACCAGAAAGGGAGGCGAAATAACAGTAACCTTAGAGTGTATGCACTCTATGTGTATGAACTCTCACAGCCTTCTTCCACCCAGCCTACTCCATCTATCCACATTTCAGGACAATAACATTGGATTGCCTTACAAGACTGTTGTAAAGATGGTGAACAGTAAGCACTTTGCGTACACAAAATGTGGTATGTTGCTGCATACTCTCCTTCCAGTGGTGGGAAGTAGAAAGGTAATATAGCTAGAGCTTGTTGAGGGAGCACTGGAGGATTAGGCCATTTACACACTAGACTTTTATAGCGCAATTATTCCATTTTCAACGTCCTATGGAATCCTGGACTCCTTAGGATGTTGAAAGTGGAATAACCACGCTATAAAAGTCTAGTGCAGAAATGGCCAGAGTGTGTTAGGTATCTTTGTAATTTTGATAAATATAAAAGCAAAAAAAGGAGGCTCCTTTAAAAATGCAGCAAATCATCAAAGAATAACTCTGTGTACAATCCCTACAACTTTTTAACCTCTATCTGATAGAACCTTAACAAGTTACCTGCCTCAGTCTCTTATTCCTTTTTCCCTGCTGACCTCCCACTCCATCTCCTGTAGAGCAGTACTAAAGGTGTTGGTCCATGGACTGATGCTGGTCCCTGAGCCATTGCTGTGAGTCCCTGGTTGGTTTCCATGAAATAAAAAAAACAATTGTTGCCAATGGACACAAATGTGGTACCAGTACCAGGCCCACTGGGGGAAAAATGCCAGTCTCTCCATCAGTCAGCTTAAGATTGCACAGCTGTTGAGAACTTTTCCTGATTCCTTATCCCTGCAGAGTCAATAGTGCATTCAAGGAAGCATTTACAGTCATTAAGCAACATTAACTATCTTTTACGCACTCCTTCGCTGTGATCAAGCAAGCCAAACTCCCTAGGTCTGTTTCTTTTAATGTGCTTTCAGCAACTCCATTCACTTCTCATAAGTTACTCTGTACAGACTTCTGAAGTTAGTAGCCTTCAAATATAAAACCAGTGCAGATCCTGGTACAGGCAGGAAGGATTTACTTCATTAGTAATACACATCCTCTTTATATGTTTTCCCTCTTGCTGTTTCAGAGTGATTACTCAAGTGACACTGACAGTGAAGACCATTTCCTTATGATGCCACCTAGGGACCATCTGGGACTCAGTGTATTCTCCATGCTCTGTTGTTTCTGGCCATTGGGAATTGCTGCCTTCTATTTGTCACATGAGGTAATATAAAATGTTGCTGTTGCATTTAGCAGCCTGCATGGTCTTTCACCGCTATCTCATTTATGCTGAAGTGAGAGCATGTGGTGAAGATATCCAGAGCCTGGACAAAGGGAATTAAATTTACAATTACATAACTGCAAAACAAAGGGAGGTATGGTTTACAGGTTAACAGAAACTTGCTGAGAGATTGGTTTTCAGAAATAAGAGTTTGAAGTACATTAAAATTTAAGGCACCATTGGCTCCAGTTTCTGTGCTCCTCCAAACCTGCAAAAGAAGAGGAGGGCTGACTGTGAAAGACCAACTACTTTGTACGGGATACGCAAGGCTGCAGAATGTGATTATTGCCTACATAGTACAGATGTTGTGGTGGATACTCAAAATAATAATGTCTATGCTTTTTGCTTCATGAATGAATTTGTAAGGGACTTTTTTTTACAAACTGGAAGGGTTTTTTTTTAAAAAAAAATCCTAGAAAGCATATACAGTAGAGTCTTGATTATCCGACATTCGGTCATCCGACATTCTGGATTATCCGACATCACGGCTGCTTGGGGGCATGGCTTTAGGCATTTCCGCGCCCCCCCAGACACGCCCCCAAACATGGCGGCCGTGACGGGCAAGGAGAGAAGGGTGAGTGAAGCCTCGCCCCAAAACACGGCCCCGAGTGCGGCAGCGGCGGCAGCGAGCAGGGCGAGTACCTCCAGGCCCCAAAACAAGGGCCAAAGCATGGCAACAGGTGATTTCAAGGTGATTTCTTTGACCCTCCGGATTATCCGACATTTTCGACTATCCGACTATTAGCCTGCCCGTTTATGTCGGATAATCGAGACTCTACTGTATATGAAGCAGAAAATCTGGGTAGATTTTCATATGAGACCGAAAAAGAAAGAAAGAAAGAAAGAAAGAAAGAAAGAGTATTACACTAGCTCTTCAGTAAAAGTTTTCCCCATTCATGTATATTATTAAAGTGGGATGAGAAGAAGTTCTTTCCATTAGAATCTCTTCATACTATCATTCTCTACCTTTGTCTAAGACTGCTGCCACTTCCTTTTCTTCTCCATTCCCACTGTGACTCTTATTGTACACAGACAACTGAGTGACGTTGAGCATCACTGTTGTTTAGGCACTTTAGGAATAAATAAAAGAGAGGGGGAAAATCATTCAAATGTGATTTCTTGCTACCGTGGATTGCACATTTGTATTACAGGCTTCCCCCACTTATCTGACAGGTTAGGGACTGGAGCACTGTCAAAAAACGGAATTGGTTGAAAAGCAGAACCCATGTACTATACTGTAGAGAGCATGAAGGATTTGTGGAAGCTCACTTGGGATTGACTGCGTGCATGCTGCTTGCAAAGCTTCTCGGCTAGCTTGGCACCTTTTTTCTCCCTCTCAGCTTGCTTTGCAAGTAGCATGCACATGTAAGCAGTTCCAAGTTCAGAAGAACTGATGAAAGAGCGGAACTCTCCATTGAATTAATGGAACTTGTCCTTAATTTGGAAGCATCAAAATAGTGAGTCATCAGATAACAGGGTGTCAGAAGGTGTGGGCTTCCTGTAAAGAGTGATCTAAGAAACAAGCTTATTTGCATTGTTGTGCATAACACTGCTGAAAAGATAAATGCATGAAGCATATGTGATCATTTACATGCCATTAATTCTTCCTAACTGCTGTCAGTCTTGCTGTCCTTGCAGCTTGCATAACATCACTGGTAATGTATCGCTGCAGAGAAAAATACAGAATGGGGAGACACCCTGTGTAAATGGGTGAGGATCATTTGAACAGCAGGCTAGCCAGTAAAGACATTTAAGAATGATCAGTGCTGAAGGATCCAAGACCTTTACAAGGAAATCTGTGCTGTTATCTTTCATGCTGTCTGCTGTTAAACAAGCTGACTTGCCTGTTCTGTTGCTGAGAGGAAGTCCCCAACTTAGAATTCCGTTGGTGTACTGCACTTGCCATCACATTTATTTATTAAAGCTCTTGGCCTGCTACTGAAAACATTTGAGCTTGAAGACGGTGTTAAATTGGCTCATCAGTCATCTTGATGCCAGCCACAGTCTGGTGATGGAATTATTTTTTTAAAGGAACATTCTGGAACTCATAGGTGTTGCAGAGGTACCATTTAGGACAGCAGAGGAAAGCTGGTTAGAGAAGAGGTCTTATCACAAGGCCCAAATGACTATCTGGTGAAAGATTCTGCCATTTAGCATGGCAGAATGATAGTGATTTGGACCATTATGAATCAGAGCAAACTCTAGAGGTCAAGGCTGGGCAGACTTCAGGCTTGTGGGATAAACTTTCTTTGTTACAAGAACTCCACATTCCATCTGCCAGAGACAGATGTAAGAGATCTAATACTGAAAATTAAAGAACACAGTACTTCCGAGCACATTCTAGGTGTTTATTTTCAGTATAAGAACTAAGCTGGTTGCACAGTTCTTTTACCCAAAAGCCCATACCCAGTTTATCTATTCCAGCAGCATAATTTAGGTGAAAACAGTCATATTGCTGCTGTTGTTAAACAGTTGGAGGTCAGAAACCCGTGCCAGTCTACTGTAAAATCACCAGGGACTTAGTGTTCTTTCCACCCTAGATGCTAGTTCTCTTGTGCAGCCTTTGTTTGCTTCAATGTGGAGGAAAAGTTCCCAAAAGGCAGTTTTCAAAAAAAGACTTCAGCTCCCAGAATCCCCAGTTAGGATAGCCTCTGACCATGCTAATTGAATGATTCTGGGAGTTTCAGTTAAGAAAAAAAAAAAAGGTAACATTTGCAGCCTGTGTCAGTGAAATATTTCCCTTGTTAGTTACTGGGAAATTTACTGCTATATGGAATTCAGACACCAACATATTTGGGGGCGGGGGTCCTGCTTGTATTTACTGCAATATATTTTAATGGTGGTAGTGATGTTTCTTTGAGAACAGAAGTGGGGACAAGTGGATGCTATTGAACTGCAATTCTCATCAATCTTGCGAGGGATCTTGCAGCACTTCCAAGACGGATAGAAATATTTCAACATAAGATGTTATGGACTCCAGTCTGCTTGATCAGGTGCACAAGTTTGCATCATGCTTGCAACATATTTGCATCAGTTGCATCTGATGGGCTGGAGCTCACAAAATTTTATACTGAAATATATCAGTCTCAGAGGTACTGCTAGACCCCTCCTTCTTCTCAACCTCTTTTCCTCTTATGCTAAAAAACAGCTCCTTGAAAACTGCTTGTAATTTTAAGGGTTTTAAATAATTTAAAATGTTACTTGTTAGTTTTCATACAATCAATAATTCCGATCCTTCTACAAATATCAATTAAAGAATAGCTTTTAAAAAGAGCCATGGTACATGCTCTGCTTTTTAAGTGATATATGATGATTTCTGCCTTTAGCCATTCTTTCTATGTGTATTTTTTCAGCACAACCCATATATACAAAGTTGTGTTTTCCAGAGGGGAGGCAAAAGTACAACTGACAGCCAATCAGTGCTATATTTGACTCCAAAACTATTGTTTCAGAACAAATGTCTGTCTATTTGACAATTTTCAAACTGTTTAAACTTGAATTATTAATTTTGAAAAATATTTATCAGAAATGCAGTTGACAAATAAAAATGAAAACCTATAAACAACCACAAAGAAAGAAAGAACTATTTGACCGACCTAGGCTTCATGTATTATAATGAAATTAAAGCAATTTTTTTAAATCGTCAGCATTATTTAAGATCATAAAAGGATCCACCTGCATGTGCCAAAAAGGGAAATCAGAAAGACAGCTAAATCACAAGTCCCTAGCAACTGTTATCTAGTATGTAGATTTAATAGCACAGTGACTTTGGCCTTTGTAGCGTCAGGCTATTTCTGCCTTGGCAACAGGTAAAATAACAACAACAAAACCTTAACTCTTACATTTATATCAGTATTCCTTAATGGTTCAAAAAGTTTCTTCTGAAAAGTTGAAGGGTGCTCTATATCCAGATTCACTAAAGTCTGCCTTTCCTCCCCTCTGCAGACAAACAAAGCCATCGCTAAAGGGGACTTCCACCATGCAAGCTCCAGTTCACGACGAGCCCTCTTCTTGGCTGTGCTATCTATCACTATTGGAACAGGCATTTATGTAGGGGTTGCTGTGGCACTTATAGCTTACCTGTCCAAAAATAACCACATATGAGACTGGAAGTGTTGGACTGCTACAGAAAGCCACAAGAGACCATGACATTTCAAATACCGCTACTTTTGATGGTGTGGACTCCTGCGAGAGTATGCAGCCAAAATTTGGAAAAAGAATGTTCCAGGTCTTTTCAGCCCTTCCAGTTTAATGTGATTGTTGGCGATACCGTCATTGCAAGAAGCCAAGAAATCTTGGTTCTTTCTCAAGATCAAGAGCTTCTTTGCTGCTGGTCTGAGGTGGACAAAACCCAACAGGAGCTCTGTTAGCTTCAATGTGGGTTCTTCCTGTCAAAAGTCAAGAGAGTTATGAATGTACAGAACAAAAGCCTGATGCCCACGTCACCAGTTCATCTCTTGGTGTTGTATTTTTAAGAAGCAGAAGCAGATGACTCAGTGTGTATGCTTAAGCAAGTCTCAAAGATGAAGCAACCGTAAAGTGAATGAAGTGTTGGAGTAGCACAGGGCCCTAATGACGGTGACTGAATGCAACATACCCAGCAGTGGCCAAACCAGGAGGCAAAGACCAGTGGAGTTGCCTGAGGTGTTAGATTTGGAGTGTCATTAAGGGCAACAGAATGGAAGAAAGAGGGATTTAATTCATGTAACAAAGCTGCCAGGAAAGATTCCTGCATAAGCTGCACTAAAATCAACACAAGCTGCAAAAAAAGTACAGTAGCGTTCTGCAATTCCCATTTATTTCACTGCAGTTTACTTGGGAGGGCTTCATGGTGGGTTGTTTATAGGGGAGCTTGGGTTGTCCACCTGGGTGCCAGGGCATCTTGGCCTGACCTTAGTCTCATCCTAAAAACATTATGCTTGCAAAGCATGCAGCTCTTTCTGGCAGCATCTCTCTTACTGAGCAGGCTTTTTCAGCAGCTAAATATAAGAAGCTCGTTGTCCACAAATTTCATGGCAAGGCATGAAATACCATACCAGAGCACGGTCCAGGACAGCACTCTTGGTAAAGGAGAATGCCTAATGGCGCAGGACCTCATTCTTGGCTTATGGACTGAGCAATGCTGCAATACACTCTTCATTCTCTAGTGGCCATGCCCTTCCTGCTAAAAGTCTGAACAGGCTATGGGCATATTGAAAAAAATGTAATTAATATTAAAAAAAAAGTCAGATGAGAATAGTAATCTTCATTTCACATTTTACTACAGTTTTTTCCTTTGATTTTTCTTTGATCTTCTAAAGCAGCATTTTACAGAATACTGTGAAACTGTTTACTGCAATGAGTCATTGCATTACCTATTTTATTTTTATCAACACTACTCATTTTTCTTTAAAAGATGTACAGGTGTTGAACTGTTTTTCTGCAAGTCCAGGCAATTTATTAAAACATAAGAGATACTGATGTTGGTGCATGTTGCTCTCCTTTGATAAATTTTATGCAAGCAGAATTAGCCAGATGGGGAAAGCTCTTAAACCCCACTGTGCAGATTGCTGGATTACACATGGGAACAGGGAAAGGGCATTTCCCAGAGAGGGCATTTTACATCTAAGTTCTGTCTAAATTTGAATCCCAGATACAAATGTAAGAGGATCAAGAAGGTCTTCATTGGAGCTCTCTTATTGAAAGTACCTTTCCATATATTTTTCTATTGTTACAGAAATGATATTTGAGATTAATTTAATCTGTGAAAAATTTGGGCTGGCCTCAAGATTTGAACTTGGGCCTACTGTCTTCTGTAGTTACATTCCTAACAACTGTACTATAATGGTAGGGGCAACCAAGGTTGTTATGGGATGCCTCACTATTTATTTAATTGTTTATTTATTATTTCCTAGAGGGGATCAATAAAACATACTGGTCATGGGTGGTTGGCTTCTGTGTTACTGGTAAGGCTACCTGGCCCTTGCTCATTGTTGAATTATGCTTTTACTGAGACTGCCCTTCATGGATGGAAATAGTGCACTGTTGCTATAGTCTCCTTAGAAATCGTCATTTTTCTACTGCAAGTTGCTTCTGCGTTAAAACAATGTGGTACTGCTGGTTGAACATGATGAGAGAAGGCATGTGTTTGTGCTGGAGCAAGCTATGCTGCAGTGGTGGCCATCTTGCCATGATCAGACCACATATGGCCAAGATTTCCACAACAATAATATCAAGTCTATCATTGTTATATCCCACTCCCACAAACAGGGAACTGGGGCTGGGAAACAAAGTGACTTGTCCAATGGGCTAAATCCAACTGTTGGTCACAACTAGAGAAGATCCATGGGATCACTGGGACTTGATAAGTCAACATTTATGTAAGTCCCATTCATTCAGGGGATCTAGTCTAATTTGGGCTAACAGCAGTATTTATCACAGTGAAAACAAAGTCAAGGCAGAAACCAGCTGAGCTAGAGAAAACACGTTCTTTATTCACTGGGCCACACAGTGTTGTTACCCATAGATATTTTAAAAAATGATTTATGACCTCCACAATAGCCGGTTGTTTTGATGTTTCCCATCCTAAGGGGGCCTTTTTTCATTATGATTTGATGAAAAAGGGGCCCCTGAGGATGGGACTCAGGTTCCTTGCACTACAGCTGCAGAAGGTTTATGGCATGTTTCCTGGAGATGTCTTAGTTCCAACAAGCAGTTGACAGAACATGTTGGATGTCACTAGTTTCCCATGGAAGCTAACAAAGAACTGAACAATACCCACACGCCCCCAACACTATAGGAAGAAATCACAGTCTGTTTTCTCCAAGATCCTTGGGAAGCTGTTCGATGCGAGGAGCCCTCGTAGGAAGGGATTCCATCCAGATTTCCTATCACTACAATTTGGAACATTGTCATACAGTGTAATCCTTTGCATTGTTACTCAGAAGTAAATATAAGTGACTTCAGCAAGATTTATGCCCAAGGATTGAACTACACCACCATTTGGTGCAACTACAGCATTGTATCCTTAGACTAGCAATTTTCTAAACCTGACCACAAATGCGGATTTGTATTTTACATATGCATTTCACTTTTTCCCTGTTATAATCATTTTGTCCAATCTACCTGAAACTTCTATTATATAATGAAATAGCTGAAATAATGAAATCTAATTCAGGAGGAATTTTATTTTTAAAATTAGGACTAAAGAAAAAAGGCAGATGGGGAAAAGAACCTAGCAGCACCGTTGAGAATTATTTATTTTAAGATCATCTTTTTTGTATCAATCTCCTTCTTCAGATGCACTGAAGTGCATCTGAAAACAAGGACTACTTTAGTTCCCTCCCAGTGTGGAAACAAAGCTAACTTTTCCAAGATTACTTTGTTGAAAACAGGGAATACAATACAGCCCTGAATTAAGAATGTTTCAGACATCACTGACAAGAAGCAAAATCTGTAATGGCTAAGAGGCAGCCTTTGCTGTTCCAGAAAGCTTATTTGCAAGCATGTCACACTGAGTGTGTGAGTTGCCTTTCAAAAGAGAAGTAGACATAAATCAGAGGCTCTCCTTTGAAAGATGTCAGAAAAGAGAATGTGCAGCCACGCTTCATACAGACTGGTGCTCTGCATGGGACCAGTAAATTACTGGTACATGAATGCAAACAAAGCTTGTCATACGTGAGCCTTGATAGCATTAGTGAAACCAAAACCACAGTAATTCAGCTTTTCCTTGAGGGATAAGAGTTTTAAAAAATTAAATCTTAAATGATGGTGAAGTTTAATAGGAACAAAAATGAGGAATCTGGTTGTAGGTGGAGATAGGTGCCAACAGACACCTTTCTGTTCTCCCTACAGATAGTGAAGGAGTCAGGTTGCATCTTCCTGCCTACCCAGTATCCTTCCTCCAGCGCTCACCCACCCTGGCTGTGCACAGATGCAACAGCACAGATGCTATAGGGGCATATTACACACAGGCCTGAAGCATTAGGGTGGCAGATGCAAAACTAGATAGAGCACTTGTCCTTTTAATTTGATGGAAGGAATTTCAGCATGTGTTCCTTGCTCTAAGGGCATCAGATTCTTTCTGATCTAAGAAGCTAAGCAGGGCCAGCCATGGTTAGTAGTTGGATGGGAGACTGGAAATGACTACTAGATGCTGTAGGCTGTATTGCCAGGATTGCATCTGAGTGGGCCTACACAAGATTGTGCTGTAAAGTTTCTTTCCAGTACTAGTGAAACTTTTACAAACTTTTACAAAGTTTCACTTCCTTTTGTAAGAAAGAAAAATGAGCTTGCCTGTATTTATGTTTGAAATTTCTGTCTTTGTTTAGCCAGCAAGACAAAATATTATTTAATTTAATTTAATTTTTTTTTACTTAAGAGGTTTTTATCAAAATTACTGTTACGAAGAATGTGTCTTCTGTCTTGTTTCTTAATACACTCAGGTTGTTTTCTCTTTGACTGGACTATTTAATCCTTTCATAGTCAACATTATCTGTTGTAGCATCTGTTATTTGTACATGCTATTCTATGGTAAGTTGCTGTATGTTCCAACTTCTAACCCTTAGTCATGCACTGGGGTAATTTCTGTGGAGGTGTTATCCACATGTAGCAGAGTGGAGTGTTTTTTGATTTGTACTTCCTATTCTGTGTCTGCCGTGCTGTGGAAACTTTCAGATTTGCTTCATGTTACAGTCTGTTTTCTCTGAGTTTCCTATCTGAAGGTATGATACAGTGCTGTGTGTATTGTTCAGCCTTTAAAAGCTGGCATGGAGAAAATAACTGTTACAGACTTTGGAAATGTTGGATGAACATGGCATGCAGCCACTATGTTTAGCTGCCAGAATATTTTATTAATGAATGAAGGTTAGTGAGCCAAACAAACCTCAGATCAGTATTACAAGTAAATAAAATATTCCCAAAGTGAACAGGCCCCTGGGAAAAATGATGGACAGATGTAGAGGAAAGCTAACTAAAAACAGCTTGTCTTCTATTTCCGTGAACAGTCCAAAGGTAAAAGATTTACAGCACCTAGTACAAAATCCTCGCAGTAACTGCTGCGCTCTGAAAAAACATGTCCCAGAGGCAAGCATTAAACATACAGCAGAGTTTCCAAACAGCAAAAACGTGTGCAGCAGCAGAGTGTAACTTACAGCATCAGCTCTGACCCCACTACCCACTGGTTAGTAACTCTAACACAGAGTTGTCATCCAAAAATACCTGGAGGCTTTTATTCTTCAAGTTCCAATATATACACATCTGTACAATCAGGATACACAGATCCTCAGTCATAGGTTCAGCATCACAGACACATCAGGCAGAGGTTCACTTGGACAGAGGTTTGGTGTCATAGGCCATTTCCGCACTAGACTGTTACAGCGCTATGATTCCACTTTCAACATCCTATGGAATCCTGGGGTTTGCAGTTTCAGGAGAGGCCTTTGAGGGGCCTCCCTAAAATGCGAACCCCAGGATTCCGTAGGATGTTGAAAGTGGAATCATAGCGCTGTAACAGTCTAGTGCGGAAATTGCCATAGAGTCAGCGAATAGTCAGAACAAGAACCAGTCTGAGCTCCCCTCTTTTATACACACCGGCTAGGGACAATGGCTGATGCAACCCTTTGCCATGATTTCACATTACCATGACTCAGCCTTACTGTCCCCTAGGGATTACATCATGACTTGCCAAGTCATTCCCCAGGTGTATCTCACATGCTCCTCAAATGTATTTTCAACTGGGGTAAATGTCAGAGCGTTTCTATCCAACAAAGGAGACCTACACAACTGAGTGCAGTACAAAGGACACCCATCACACTAGCAGTACAAATCCCAGTGAATCTTCTGAAGGACTTTAGGGCTTTTCCACACTACACTGTTATAGTGCTATTATTCCACTTTCAACATCCTGTGGAATTCTGGGGTTTATAGTTTACTGAGGCCAAAGAGCTCTCTGGCTGAGAATTCTAAAGGTCTCTCCCTAAACTGCAAACCCCAGGATTCCATAGGATGTTGAAAGTGGAATAATAGCCCTTTGTGTAGAGAAAGAATTGAGAACCAGGCCCACCATGACCAAATCCAGCCACTTAGCTGCTGCCGCCTACAATTGCCAATCCAGAGGCAAAATTGATGTTTGGTCTGACTGACAGTTGTAGATATGACATCTGTTAGTAACTCACTGATACTAAATAATGATGGCCTCATTTAACCTACTACTATCCATGCCTCCTTTATGGGCCCTGCAGGTAAGTGAGTCACTGGTATTTGAATGTTGCTATCTGAAAGCATCTTGAGATGCTACAGTGAAATGTTCCTCTTTCTAGACTTCTGCTCACAAGTTCCAGATGGAATTCATAGATCTTCCTATATGAGGCTACCAACTGACCAGAGGAATAAACAACAACTACACCTACTAAAGTGTCTTTAATATTAATTTGATCTGCAGAAATCAGCAGGTGAAGCTGTTAATACAATGGAAATAAACATTTGTTGTTGTGTGCTTTCAAATAATTTCTGATTTATGATACCCTATCTGGCAAGATTTGTTCAGAGGCTGAGAGAACACGAACTGCCCAAAGTCACCCCGTGGTTTCCGTGGCTGAGCAGGGATATGAACCCTACATTCCAGAGTCCTAGGCCAACACACAAACCACTACACAATGTTGGCTCAGATAAATATTGTAGCATTTTATATTGTAAATATATAAATATATATTGTAAATATATTGTAAATATATACAATATATAAATATTGTAGCTATACAATGAACGGCTTTTAAAACACAGCTACAGTAGCTGGCTAAATAAGTTATTCTGCAACATTCATGGTGTTCAAATATTGAGAAGTAAACGGGGAAAGCAAAAAAAGTGTGGCTCCCCAGAAGCCCAGAAATCTCATTACATTGTAAAGAATGAACAAAAGCATTCTACTTATTGTTTTCTAGTTCTTACATGCAACACTTTCTTCAGGCAAAGCCTAAAGTCATGTTACTTTGGAAGCAAGTTGTAATGATATCATGATCATTACAGACTTCAGGGGTCCTACCAAAGCTTCCTTGGGAGTTTGGTTTCCTTTGAATGGGGACACCTGGCAACTAGAATTTGGAACTCAGCTTGGAGCTCCAAATCCTTCAGACATCAGCGCTATTACACATGTCCAAGAGGCAGTGTTTCCAAGTTCAGCACACTAGCATGTGTCTCAAACTTCTCCCAGGCAGGCACCCAACACCACCATGGTTCTCAGCAGCAGCTGTCTTTAAGCCCGCTGATTTTTCACAATGAGCCACAGCTCAAAACCTGCAGCTTTTACACAAGCCTTGTATTAGCCTATACTAGAGCTAGTAAGAAGCAGAAAGTAACCACCTTCCAGAGCAGAAAATGACCTCCCCTTTGCCATCAAACATCCAGAGACGGAGAGGCATTGGGCTAATCTCCAAAAGAAAATGCAGTCTGCCAGAAGCAGTTTGGGCCTCCTTGAGCAATGCCTTGTTCTCTTTTAGCCCTACTGCCACCCCATTCTCTTTTATAGGGAAAGATCCGTGAGAGGCCACCTTTACCAAATGCTGTCCACCATCTCATTAGGCATCAATGGGACTGAAAATAAGTGCCTCACGCACAAGGCATTTAAAATGAAGAATTAGATATTTATAACCCACTTTCCTTCCCTTTCTCTGCTGACTATTCTATATAACATATGGTTAAAAATAACCTTCCTTTCATTCTGGCAAAAATGCTTGATGAAGGATAGCCTGTGCAGAAGCAGTTCATTAGGACATAACTCCAGGTGTTAGTCCCCACTAGAATAAGTCCATTGATTTAATGAAATCAACATAAGCATTGACTTATTCTCCTTGACCCAATGGGTCTACTCTTCTTGGGACTAACAGTTGGATTAAGACTTATGATTGCCACCTACTGTTTAAAAGTGGGAAAGCACAAGATCATCACAAAAATTGTGAAAATCCGAGGGCTTTCTCACACCAGCTGTTGTCTCACAGCAATTGCGCTAAGGAAACTGAAACATAGTGATATAGAAACAATCACTATCATGCCCTCTTTACAGTAGTGCTATGCTGCTGGTTTGGTGAAGCATGTTCCCACCGTCAGTCTTCTGCACCACCTCACTGACCCCACTTCTCTTCCTGTGTCCATATTTCCTGGTTGCATGTGCTATTTTCTAAAAATTTAATTTAATTTAATTTTTTGCCAAAACTGCACAATCACACAATTTTGGCATAATGCAACATTTGTGACACCACTTCAGGATTTCAGTTTTTTGGAGTTTTGTTTTCAAAACTGCAGCAGAATGACACCATCACACAAGAGTGGAAATGCAGAATGATTGGAGCCATTAACGGGAATCGTTCATGAATGAAAATAGGCAATGCAATAACAATGGGAATACAATTCAACAACGGGAGAGTGACAACATCATTCAGTAGGAGAGATCAAACATGGACCTAAGCCAGTGCAATTGTACAACAAACCCAGCATGTGAAAAAGCCCTGAGCTATGCTTTCATCAGGTGTCTTTACTTGCCATCATGTTGGACAAAGGACAAACATTTTAATATGCATCTAAGATTTTCAAAGGTATATCTAGTAAACATGAAATATAATTGCAACCAAGACCATTTCTGCACTAGACTGTTATAGTGCTATTATTCCACTTTCAGCATCCTATGGAATCCTGGGGCTTGCACTTTAGGGAGGGGCCTCATAGCACCTCAAAGGCCCCTCCCTAAACTGCAAACCTCAGGATTCCATAGGATGTTGAAAGTGGAATAATAGCACTATAACAGTCTAGTGCGGAAACGGCCTAACACATTTGCTTATATGTGTATCACACAGATATATTCATCAGATGGTTATGTTTTACAGCAGCTCTTTGTCTTGATTAAGGGTCTTTCCACACTAAACTGTTATAGTGCTATTATTCCACTCTCAAGCTCCTATGGAATCCTGGGGTTGGCAGTTTAGGGAAGAGCTTTTAGAATTTTCAGCCAGAGAGCTCTTTGGCCTCAATAAACTTCAAACTCCAGAATTCCACAGGATGTTGAATAACAGCACTACAATAGTGTAGTGCAGAAAGGCCCTTAGTCTCTGTGTAATGAGTGGAATTTAATGATCTAAAGAGGAAGACAATGAGAAATGGAGAATGAAAATACAGCAAAAGTTGGTCTACGAGAGGAGGAAAAGTTATTCCAAATTTAGACTAGAGCAGTATCTTTATTAGGACCAACCAAAATGTCACAAAATAGTGTGCAAGCCTTTAACTGTCCTGGAGCTCTTGGTTGCACAAACAACGAGGGGCAGGAGGGGAAAATAAACATACAAATAAGATTCCATAGGAGTGTGAAGTCTGTATTTTAGACTGAGTTTCAGCATGGACATTGTAAACCGAGTTGATTAGTTTTCTCTGAATAGGATAACATGACTCACAAAATTTCCACCAGTAAAAGTCAGTATCAGAATATTAATGGACAGGCAGCTGGGTGAGTAGGCTTCCTCCGTTTGTCCGCAGGGAGAGGCCGGGGGAAAATCAACTATAATGCTGAGGCTCTTCTATCTTCTGCAACAAGAATAACAATAGATCTCTCAGGTAAAGGGCTTTAAATTGAGCACCCTCAGACAGCAGATATGGTGTTCCCTATCACAAGAGACCGTATGGATCTTCACACACAGAAAAGTTAGTGCCTCAACATGTCTGCACTTTGTTTAATCAACCACAGATTCAGTCGCCATTTGCCAAGAGGAATGCGCTTTTCACAGCCTGTGTTTGTTAACATTCTGTCTTCTTCCTCATGCACAGATTCTTGTTCATCATATGGGAAGCCATTTACTCCCAGAAGAATTTGGAGATGGGTAATTGATTTCTGCATTGAGCTTGGGGGGAATTTGTTGCGGTATGATATGCAAATATTTTAAAACTGTGCTTACATTTGTATGTTGGAAGAAAGTAATAAATTAGTCTTACGTGTAATAGCAGTAGGCTTGGTGGACAGGAACACTTTACAGCAAAGAGAGTTTATGTGCTTAAACAGGTTCCCAGACTTTGTTTCTCTTTTCTGTTACTTTTTCCCCATGGCAATGGTCCAAAGAAACAACCAAAAGAAAAAAAAAGGGAGGGGACTTTTCCTCCCTGCTGATTTCAAAGCATCAGTTACACAGCCTTGTTGTTGAACCAACGCTCTTGTCATCAAACACTACGAATGGACTGATACATAAACCAGACATGTAACTCTCTGAAGAGGCACTGGAGTGTTTATAACTGAAAGCAAAGGAGTGGGAATCTTGTGAGTCTCCAGATGCCTTTAGACTACAACTTCCAGCATTACTCACCATTGGCTATGCTTGCTTGGGATACAAGGTAGCTCAGCTTCGAAAGGACCACACGATTTGCACCTCTGCCTTATGTCATGCACTGAAGTTGCAGTACAACACTTTCCAACATGTTACTTTTGCATTGGTAAGGAATCCATGCCTGCATTCTCCAGAATCCTCTGTGTTGGGCCAAGCAAAATCCAAAGTCTTCATGGGTTCTCAGGAACCACCCAAAGGTTTTCAAACAGTCAAAAAAATCCCAGGAGAGATACAATGTCAGAAACCCTGGTGGTGCAGTGGTTAAATGCTGGTACTGCAGCCATAAGGTTGTGAGTTTGGTCCTGCCAGGCTCCAGGTTGACTCAGCCTTCCATCCTTCCGCAGGGCAGTACAATGAGTACCCAGCTTCTTGGGGGCAATTAGCTGAAAACATTGTACACTGCTTAGAGAGCACTTAGCTGACAAGTGGTATAGAAATACACATGCTATTACTAAGGCCCTTTTCGCATGGCATTTGCCATGCAAAAGAGCACCTGGAGCGTCACGTGATTGTGAGGAGCGATCTGCACGACACACTCACAATCACGTGACGCTCCAGGGCCTGGCAGGCACCCCTCACGCAATTTCTCGTTTTTGGCTTTCAGCCGAAAATAGTGCGCAATTGCCATTGCTCCAGGGCCCCGTGCGTGCTTGCCGTGCGTGCGGAGCCTCCAGAGCCGCGGCGGTTGCACTTCCTGCCCCAGCACAGCCTGGGAAACTCCCAGGCTGTGCTGCGGAAGGAAGAGGCAGGGCTCTCACGCTACCTGCTCGGGAGCAGGCAGGTCATGCAAAGCTGAAGCAGCGGGGATGCGAGAGCCTCTTGCTGGAGGCTGCTCGCGCGATCCCTGCACCCCAGTGCCGAAAAAAGGTAAGGTGCGGAAAGGGCCTAAGTGTGGAATAGTATTCTCTTTAATTCTCCGACAAATGAAGTTGGGATTTTTTTCCTGAGCCCTTCCTAAAATGGAGTAAAGGGGATGAGATAAACTTCCTTTGTTGGGGTTGATTAAGGGTAAGGATGGGAAGTCTGTGATCCTCAAGACTTTGTTTGATTAAGCATCCCATCATTCTCAGCCAGCACTTCCAATGGTCAGAGACAATGAAAGCTACAGTACAGCCACCTATAGAGTACCATACATTTCCCAAATCCAGTTTAGCCTGTGTACCTCCAAGAGCATTCCTTGCCCATTTAAGAAGGTATCGAAGACATGACAATCAATATACTCCCCCCATATGGCTTTTATAGGATTATCAACTCAAACATTCCTCTAATACATCTGGCAGATGCTAGTTATATGACCAGCCTACAGGATACAGCTTTCTGAACAATGAGAAGAGAGCAGTCCTCCTCCCACCTTTTAGGATATTACAATTATTATATAAAAATCATCAGTATGTCAAACATTACCAGGTTGCTTTAAGCAAGGAGAACCAGTCTAGCATTACACTATCTTGTTAGAAAGTTTGTTTCTGTTTAATGGAGGATTTAATCATGTAATTACTCTACCTGTATCCTGAAGTGATGCAGACTGTCAGGGAAGGGACCACAGCTTTGCAACAGAGCATATCTTTCACGGTCCAGCGCAATCCCTGCTGCCTCTAGTCAGAGTGATGGAAAGGGCTCTTTCCCTTTGTAAGGCAGGACAGCGATGGCCAGGCGGGCATGACTGGACTAGAACAGAGCCCCAAAACACCCTCTAGGGGTGTGGATGAGTATTTCCACCATATTTGGAGCCCCCTAAGCCTGCAGTGGTTAAATATATATATTTTTAATAAAACTTTATGTCCTCAAATGTCCATTGGGGCTGTGGAGAGCATTTCCACCACATTTTGGGCTCACCCTGGGCCAATTTAGGTCCAAAAGTAGCCTTTTTTGAAACAGGAAGTGAACAAGAAGTGACTTCTGCTCACTTCCAGTTGTTAAACAAGGCCTCTCCCAAGTCTAAAATGGCCCAGGAAGCCCCAAAACATGGTGAAAATACCCCTCTTCTCTCCTAGAGAGCATTTGGTTGCAAAATATTTTAATTATTTTACAGGAACAGTTGTGGCAGGGGGTGCAAACCTCCAAAGTCTCTGGGGACGGGGTAGCGCGCCCTCTTATCTTTCTACAGTTGCTCACTCCTGGACTAGAGGGACAAATAATCTGATGTGGTCTCAGACAGCTTCCTAAAAGCTTCACCAGAACAGAAAGATCAGCCAGGAGCTATAAGGCAACTTTAGTTTTATTTTTAGAGTCACCAGATTGCAACCCAGAACTCCCATATTTATTCTTCTTTCTTTCCACAATATCACCACAACAGATAAAGAGACTCAGCATCTTCAGCTTCTGTCCTTTCCGTGGTCCTTTGGTCTCCTCTTTCAGTTCTCTGCAGCTGAATAGCAAGAGTCAGATGTGCTACCCAGACGGCAAAGGAGCAGGCAGAAAATGGAACTGGGAAAGAGATAAGTGAGAAAAGGAAGATCTTCTTTACCTCTCACTACATTTATATGCAGTGGAGTGATTTATGTTATGTCAGTCCAATGGACAACTATTCGAAAGTATGTTATGCTGTGTCCAGAGGAGCTTACTCACTGAGAGGCCCTAGGACACTAGCCTTTGTTTACACAACATGCATTCTGAATTACACCTCTCAGCTGTTGGGGGAAGGTGCATTCTGAGTCCCCATTTTGAGGGAAATGAATTGCTGGGGTTCACTAAGACCATTTCCGCACTATACTGTTATAGTGCTATTATTCCACTTCCAACATCCGGTGGAATTCTGGGGTTTGTAGTTTCCTGAGGCCAAAGAGCTCTCTGGCTGAGAATTCTAAACGTCCCTCCCTAAACTGCAAACCCCAGGATTCCATTGGAGGTTGAAAGTGGAATAATAGCACTATAACAGTGTAGTGCAGAAACACCCTAAGTCATCAGCAAACTGCACAAACCACAATTTCAGGCCTGTTCTCCCACAGTATGGCAATATCCTACGGAATTCTGGAAGTTTGTAGCTTGGTGAGGCATAGAGTTTTCTGGATAAGAATTCCAACCATCCCCAGTTGCAGATCCCAGGATTCCATAGATGGAACCATGACAATTAAAAGTGGAATCACAGTGCTATGATTGTGTAATGTGGAAGGGGCCTAGCTTCCAACCATTGACTTATAAGGCAGTACCTCCTAGTTTCTAGGCTCTGTCCCCTGTGAGTCTGAGCCTCAGAGAATCTGCAGCCTTTGGAAATGGACAGATTGACAACGAGGTCTCCCCACACCATAATATTTTGGCTGTGGTGTCTCTCCCATTTTCTTCATTTCTTTCCCACTTTAAATGAAGTCAGTTGTAAGTCAAGCCAATCAGCCCAAAATCTCACCTACTGCCAGCATTTCAGTCAGCTCTTGTCACCAGCTGCTAATAGTTAATTATGTAACCCAGAAATGCATTATTACCTTGTCATTTTAAAATTACTTGATCATCACCTACCATTGTTCAAAAATATAATAATCCCCTCGTGTTGCTATGACTACGTACACTAAGTGGATGTTCCACACTAGTCAAAGAGGACAGCCTGCTTGCAAGAAAGGTGCTGCCTAAAGAAAAGTTCCTAAAGATATTCCTGTCCTTATGTTAAGATGCATTTGAGGTTAGAATTGTTACATCTCAGACCTCTCCCTCCAATTTTCAGTGTTTTTCTCTTCTAAGTGTTTACACTTTATCTATTTAATACCGCACCCTTCTCCCAGGACAGGAACCAAAGCGGCTCACATCAAGGCCATTTCCACACTAGCTTGTTATAGCGCTATGATTCCACTTTCAACATCCTATGGAATCCTGGGGTTTGCAGTTTTGGGAGGGGCCGACTGGCCCCTCCCAAAACTGCAAACCCCAGGATTCGATAGGATGGTGAAAGTGGAATCATAGTTCTATAACAGGCTAGTGCGGAAATGGCCCAAGTTGAGAACCAAGTACAGTAAAAACCTATTTGATACAAAAGTTTAAAAAGCATTAAATGGTTCCATTAAAAACACTAAAATACAACAACTAAAAGCAAATTAGGACATGGTAAAAAGATAAAAACATAAAATACCCCATTAAAAAGGTCTTTCTGCTACAGTAACATAAATGCCAAAGGCCTGCCTAAATAAAAAGATCTTTGCTTGCTGGTGGAAAGAAAACAGACAGGGGGTCACAACTGAGTCTCCTATAGGTGGGGAGCAGCCAGTGAGAAGGCTCTCTCAATTGCACTCAGCAAAGACACCAATAATAGTGGAAGGGCAGAGAATAAGCCTCACGAAAATCTTAAAATTTGGGAAGACTCATAGAAAGAGACAGATCTGTCAAATTGTCTAGACTCCAGCCATCATAAAGATCATGATCAGCAATTTGAATTGCACCAGAAATGGACAGGTAGCCAATGAACTGATATGACTTTTTCTTGGGGACTCTATAACAGCACTATTGCTCACTGTTCAATAAAGCTCGTACACTGTTAGATGTCATAAATCTAAACACAAGTAATATAAAACATAGTCTACATGATGACCACCTGGGTTTCTTCCACACTACACAATTATAGCACTTTGATACCTGTTTTAGTGTCATGACTGCAGCCTACAGAACCTGGGCACTAGGACTTTATGGCAAAAAATTCTAAATACCTCACAAAACCACAGATTTCAGAATACTATAGGATGGAGTCTATGATGGTGAGCCTGTGGGCAACAATAGTCTTGTTTTTTATTAAGTGCATGAAAGCTGCTTTAGGAGCCTTTTCAGCTGAGAAGTGGGACAAAAATGCTTTAAACAAATACATAAAACTATACAATACAACATTAATAAAATGCAAAGCTGTCACAGGAACATAGGAAACTGCCTTACTGACTTGGACGAATACATGCAGAATGGCAAAGTCTCAACCACAAATGCATAGACCACAAAAGACCATCACCAAAACATAGCTAAAGCTAAAGTATATCCGGGTGGTCTTCTATCCATGTAGCCACTTGGCTTCTAGAATCAAATGAAGTTCTGTGTGTTCAGGTGTTACCCTGATTTCTGGGGGTCCCGGGAGGGACACCTAAACGTGCTCAAACAATGGGGAGGGAATTAGCACAGAGCACAAGTCTGCAATGCAAGAGGCAGGGTAATGTAGCGAGATCTTGAACCCTATGTCTACGGGGTCAGGCCGCGTCAATGATAAGGCAGAAATTGAAAATAATAATAATTGTTTTATTGAAATACAGTCAAACACGTGTATGCAACACACTCACACAAGGAACTGTAGAAATAAAAGGTAGGAGTTGGATAGAGGGATTTTGAGAAGAGGTTTGGTATGAGAAATACTATACCTGTCCTGAAGCCCGGTAAAAGCAAAGAAGCTGGGGAGCGTGGATTCTCAGCCCGTGGGGCTGAGGGGAGGCTTGTCAAACAGAGCAGCTGCAAGTTGGGAGGCAAGTCACGAGTGATCCAAGGAAACGCTCAAAGTCAGGGGTTCTTATAGGGAAAATTGTGGCTGCAGGCTAGTCCATACTTGGGGATAACAATGAGTTTGGGGCTGGAGACAAAGCCTCCAAAAGGTCAATACTTTAGATGATTGAGTTATGACCAGATTGTCAATAGAGTAGCCAGTATGCAAACGCGGAGTGCTTGAGAGTTGTATAGTCCGCTCATCAAGCTGCCTGCGCGGGGCAGGGGATCTTTTGTAAGCAGCGTGCATACATAATGTGGTACTTGCCTTGAGGTCTCCTGAAGCTGCATTCGGCAATGACTGGTCTGCCTGGATTGGGATTTGAATGGTTCGGCTATTGTCGGTCGCGCCTGTGTGCGTGCTTGTCCGGGGGCCTCGCAAGCACGTGGAGAGGACTGGGTAAAGAAGGCCAAATTATTGATATCAAATAATATCTTAATATCCCACAAGCTTGGGTTAGAAACAGCGGTAACAATGGGTAATATGGTGGTGTCAGGGTAATATTGAACCAAAACTTAAGATCTATCCTCACCAAAACTTTGTTTAGGAATTGGACTTTAAAAAGGTGTTTAGTGTTTAGGGGGGAAGGAAATGGAAAGGAGTGACTGACAGCTCTGCCCCTAATCTTACAGCAAGGGTAGGCAAGTTATAGAAATCCAAGGCCCACATATGTCCCTGGAAGTCAGTTCTGGTTTTGAAAAAAGCTTCCTTGGGCTAAAAAGTCTGGAAGGCATCTTGCAAAATTTTCCCCACAGGTGCCTTTCAAAATCAAAGTTTTTTCCCCCAAAATGGTGGTAGGAAAGGCACAGAACCATATTATTATGGGTATTATGAATTTTCTCACCCTTGACCTGTGAATAGAAGATGGACCTGTCAATCAGCCACAAAATGCACTTTGCTCTCTTTTTTCCCAAAGTATATTTTAACAGAGGCTCTCCAACTTTCCAAACAGAAGGGGATGGTGGTAGCTAATAATACACATTTAAAAATGACAAGTCCTATAATCACTGCAGACACTTTCCAAATACATCCTGAAGAGCCTGGGGGGGGGGGGGGATCCTGCCACCTGGCCTAGGGATGGCTTGATAACAGCACAAGTGGTCAGATAGTTCTAGTCTGCTTCCTTCCAAGACAGATTGTACTTTTGAGGGACCTGTAAAGCTATAGAAGCATTCCTTTGCAGATGGAAACAGAAACAAGATTATTGATTCTGAGCCAAAACTTCTGTAGACAAGCAAAAATGCCTCCCAGAGTCCTCTGTCCTTGACCTCCCAGATGCCAGTGTCCTAGTACTTGCCTACTACCTTTTATTTTGAAATTGAACAATAGCAGTGCACAGGATTTTCAGAGAAGGAGTTCCTGGGCAGCTGGTTGCTCCATTAGCAAATTCTGCACACACAAAATCAATGCATCAATGGGCAGTTCAGCTGTAGGTGGCAAATGTTCAAGTATGAGCTAGTGAAAACAGTTTTTTTAAAAAATTCTGTAACAAAGAGATTAAGCAATTTCAGTCAGAACTACACAGTTATATGGAAGAGGGGTGGGCAATTTATGACTCTCCAGATATTGTTGAACTACTGCTTCCCTCAGCCATGGCCAGTATAGCTAATGGTGCGGGTGTTTGGGAGTTGCAGTTGAACAATATCTAGAGGGCCAACCATTGTCTGATCTGATATAGCAAAAATTATTCTTCATAGCTTAAATATCATAGTAACAAATAACCAGAAATATTACTGCAAGACAATTGAATAGTGAGAATCAGTTCTACATAAAGATCATTCTCTACAGAAAGATCAAAAATGATGTTCTATCTAAAGCCTTTTTTGAAGTACAACTACTTTGACTTGTCAAACGACAAAGATTCCTACTATGTTCACAGCATAGCATTTAAATCTAAAGTCATTAGGGACAGCTAGCATATTAACCTAAATGAAGAATTAAAGAGAAATTTTCATAGTCTTGACCTGCACTGTAGGTTTGCTACCATCTACCAGTTAAACGAACAAAAATGCAGCAGCCAGGTCAAACATTCCCAAAAATGGAGATATGGCAATATGTGGTAGGTACGTGCAAAAATGTCGTAATAGTCTTCTTTCTCTCTTTTTTAAAAAAAGCAACTGGAGAGACAGTAAGTCAGAGCAATATGGATTCTCAACCTTTTCCCTCTGCTGCTTTTTTCCTATTCAGCTCACGGGGCTCTTTCACACTATTCAGTTATAATGCTATGATTCCATTTTAACTGCCATGGGTGCATCCTATGGAATGCTGGGGTGTGAGGCCCTAAAATTCTCTGGTTAAGAATTCCAAACAGCCTTCCCTAAACAGCAAGTCCCAGGATTCCATAGGATGCTGTCATAGCAGTTAAAGTGGAATAATAATGCTATAACTGTGTCATGTGAAAGGGCCCACATACCCGGTTGCTTTCCATTTATGAGGTGAAGGTGAGGTGGGAAAAGTAACATACATTTTTGAACAAACGGTTTGAGGGTAAAGCAGCATTTGCACTTGAACAACCTTTCTGCAGCTGTCCTGTGCTAGCAGACCGCCAAAACTTGCAGCTAACTAAACAGGCTATTATCAGGAGCTAGCAAGTAAAGTTTGTCTTAGTCATTTTGCAGTCTTAGTTCTCAGCAGGTTTAGGCAGATAGAGTCCAAATTTACCATTAGTCCAGAGAGAGAGTGTCCAACAGCAAAATCCATAGACCAGGCAAAGGTCAAGAAGCACAAGCAAGGAATTCAGGAGTAAGCTAGGTTACATCCACCAACAGGATCAGTTGGCCACAACAGCTTCCTCCCATTCTGGTGTCCTGTTATTTAGGCTCAGATTCCCAGATGTTGCTTAATTAATATGTCCTTTTTATATAAATACTGCCAGACAGCTGGGCTCTCCCTTTTCTACCTACACTGGCTGCTTTAAGTACCGTCCCTCTTAGGTCTCTAGGGTGTGGCTGCTAGGAAGGGTCTTGTCTGGGTCCAGCGGCAGGGGCATGACAGCAGCTGTGTTTCATTTTAAAAACAGTACCATCCTGTTACAATGACTGTGTTACACAAATCTGTTGTGCACCCATTAATCTGTCCCTAAGTGCTGGGGAAAAGCTTCTGTTGGTGTGTAAGGCTGCTGTTAGAGGTACACAAATACCAGAAAAAGCTGGCAACAGCATCCACCATCGTTTACATTTTAAGGAACACTTTTTTTCCTAGTTCTTCAGGCTTGGGCAATTCTGGTTCATCCAATTAGTAAAAATATAATTGCTTCCCCATCTCATTTTCTTAAAATATGAAGTCACTAATTGAATGCAGAGGTAGATGACAAAAACCAATATTTAGAAATCAACACAGTTTGACCAGTATGTCTCTCTGCATTGGGATAATATTAAAACTGGCAATAATGCACAACACGAACAAGAAGAATATTAAAAATTCCCAGCTGAAGTGATTCAAACATCAGGCTAGCTTCCTCCACAATATATTATCGTTTAGGCAATTTAAGAGCAAACAAACAAACAAGGATAAGTGAGTGATCCCCTGAAATCAGGGCTGAGTAGAATTCAGTACCTTAATTTTGGCTGTTAGTTTGCAACAAGTCAATGAATGTAATTTCCCACAACAATTCTCAGTTCCGTAATATGTTAGGAATCATTGTCCAAGACTATATTCCAAAGAAAAGACTTACTGTATAGATTCTGTTGAAATAAACAAGGGCTATGAAAGAAAGCAGTTTTAAGTAGACAGTGCCCATGTCTGTTCATGGTAACCTGTCAAGATTTTGCCAGTTCCTGGGAACCATTTTTCATAGCCCAGGTCATGACCATCAAAGGCACTGGGTATCTGTTCTGTCTCTTATCACTGATGATTCCTAGAACTTGGAAACTTAGATTTTGAAATAAGTCATTCCCATTTACATGTTGCAGCACTGAATAAAGTAATTTGTTGTTTTGACTCATTTCAGTGTCAAAAAATAATCAGTTGCACTGCTCATTGCTTTTCCATTACTTTTTTTGGGGGAGGAGGGGAATCTTTTATAAGAAAATGGCATAAAACCTGGGACGTGGGAGAGATCTACTCAGAATGCCTCTTAAAATACCTTAAAGTGTCCTTTAGAAGTGACTAAGAAAAATAACCAGAAAATGTTGCTCACTGTGACAGAAAACATTGACTTTGTTCTTTATTCATTATGTAACTTCTGAAATGTAGCTTCATTCTGCCCTTGTTAGCAAAATGGTAACTTAGAATAGGTAATAGGTTATAAGTGATTCTGGACTCCTTTGCAAGCAGGCATTCATGTGGTACCACCAATGCAGCAAGAGGCAAACAGCCCCTGCCTCTCCACCTGGACCTTCCTCGGTCCTTTAGACAACCTCTCTTGCCTGCCTGCTGTACATAGTACACAGAGAAGAAGTGGAGGAGTAGATTAGGGGTCAACATAAGGAAGAGATGAAAGAAGCAACAAGCACTTTATGTTCACTTTTCTTGACTGATTTCAAAGCTTATCTCATTTTTCACTCAGTAGCAACACGGCAAACCTATCATCACTCAAGTTTCTGTTTTCTTTAAATGAATGCTGGTATCCCTGCTAAAGTGGGAGCATCCACACAGACCATGATTATCTTCATCCTTGTTTGTCCTCTGCTATGCCTTTCTCCCTTTTCAAAACAGGCACTGTTTGAAAGGAAGGGGGGTTAAATCCCCTCTCACCAGGGTCCAAAATGGAGTAGTAGTGGTAGTGGAATGTGGTGGCTGCCATCTGATGAAATCTGAAGAGTCAGGAAATCTTGTCACAAATTTCACAGATTAGAATTTTGAAAAGTCTTCCTTCATAAAATGTTGCCTAAATGAAAAGAATGAAAAGCAACACAAAATAAATTCAAGCAGACAGTAAGGGATGCAAAAAGCGTTCTGAGAGCATATTGCTAAAAAACATTAAGATCCAAAATTAAAAAGATGTCTTGAAATATATCACAAGAAGGGAACTGTAGTTCTGCTGACAAGGGAATTAAAGGAGTACTAAAGCAGGATGAGGAGATGGAAGAAGTAAAATGAATCACCTGCTTTATTACATTGTAAAACAGGGCTGATGCTTGTACCAGCTGGAAAATGAACATGCAGCCAGGAATTATTTATTTAGTAATTGGAGTGAAGTGAGATATGGTGACATTAAGCTGGTGTGTCACAGGCTAGTCTTGCCTTCAAATTGGCTAAGTATATCTCAAAAGTCTAGACGGCTAGTAAATGTTACCTAAGCCAGTCACACACTGTGAACTCTGAAGTTCGTACAAGCTTATATAGGACATTGAGAATAATTATTTCAGAGTTGTTACTGGGGTAACATTTCAACTGTGCAGTTTTCTTTACTATGCATATTATACTGCAAGCCTCTGCGGCAGTTTGGCTTGGGATATATTGGCACAGAATATCCACAATCTTTTTTTTTGAATAATATTTATTGAATGTACACACTTATATAAGGTAGACCTGAACATATAAAACATATACCTGAACATATACATGTACAAAATGCGAAATGGGAAGCATTGCATGGAAACGAATTGTCAAAGTGAAAACCAAGTATATCTGTAGTTTCCCTCCCCTTTTGTTATTCGTTTCAAATTTAAACAATGTTACGTTAAATTACATTGTATTGTATTATGTTGTTAAGCTATAAGTTTTTACATATCATAAAATAAATAATAAGTACCACTTGTCTGTGTTTTATAAAAGTTCTATTAATAAAAGATATACCAAGAAAATAACGACCTCTTACATTCCTTCTTCAGCACACTTTTGGGTTTACTAGTCTGCCATATTGTCAATATTTATACTAAGAAGCTTCCATACCAACTCATTCAGTGCTGACCTAGTAACTCCACAATCTTTTGAACTGATCAGGGGACAAAGTGTTAATGGCTTTAGGGGCCAAAGGAGATGCAAGGAGCAAGATGAATGGAAGACTAAAAAAAAAATACAGATACCTTATTGGAATAAAAGATGGTCACACCAATGGAGCCTCAGCAGTGAACTCTTCTCAGCCTGCCTGCTGGGAAGAACTATGCGATTACAAGTTGCAGGATCCCATATGGGCAGAGGTCACTGCACAGTTCACCTTGCCACTTGGGAGTGAATCAGGTCCAAGAGGTTCCCACAGGGAATGTGTCTCTGGAAGCCTTTACCCTCAGATCCTTTAAGGCAGAGATGGGCAACTACGTGAGGTTCCTGGCCAGCACCTCTCACGAGAACCTAGAGGGTAATCCCTTTGTGTTGCCCCTACCCCAGATTGTTCCTCTCGATGATGTGGGCGGGGATTTCAACATGTTTTTGCCTACTCTCTGGTCTGGTTTTGGCTAAGGAGAAGCCTTTTGCCAAAGTAGAAATTTCAGAAACCTTTCAGTTTTGGAAAAAGCTGGATGGAGGACAAAAATAACCCCCATGGCTTTTTTGAGAGTGCAGGGGCTATTTGAATAAAAGGATATTTCCCCTCCCCCTAAAAAACTGTGAAGCCCTCACAGGCCACAAAATGGCATTGGTGCTCACAATTTTTTTGCCCCTCCCTTCAGCAGATTCCCAATGCGAGAGATAGGCATTCAGGCCTTGTTCCCCCCAAACTGGTTCCAGGTGAATGCAAAAGCTACCTGCACCAAAATTGTGTCAAGGACTTAAAGAAGGATTCAGACACATGAGAGAATTATTAACGCACAACCCTTCAAGGGAGGATAAGGAAAGTCCAAACAGACTGGGCACCAATGATATGGTTGAGACCATTTATATGCTCCCCAGGAAGACAAGAGAGCAAACTACTCTTCTCAGATCTTCCCATCAACATTTGATGCCAGCCTAGATAACAGCATCTGATTTGTGGGCCTAGAGAAAAGCCTCCCAAGAGCCCTTGTGAACCCAATTGGCTCCTGGCAGTATGGCTATACCATCACAATTGAAGATAATGGTGCTAACAGGGGCCCCATGTGAGCTCGTTCCTTTCCAACAGGAGGTTCATGGCACAGGTTCTGCAAGAAGAAATATTGATCAGTTTACTTAAGATTAAAATATTAAAAAAGATTTAGAGAAGGAGGAGCTATGTGTGAGAGTCTACAGATGGGTCATCCAAGAAAATAAGGAACCACAAGGAGAAGGCAGATGGGAAAAACAAAAGCTTGAGGAAAGGCTTAGAAACAGTGGCCTAGAGAACAAAGAGAAAACATGGATCCAGCCTTATGATTGCCATAGATCCACAAACACCAAAGGGAGGAGAGATGAATGATTTTTCTGATCCTTCCCCTGTAGCTTCCAGTTTACTTTAAAAATCTGCTGCAGTGTTTGAGGGACCCTCCAAAGTATCATGTAAGGCAAGGAAAGTGGGGGGGAGGTAGTGAAAAATGATTTCTTGTGCCCTTCCTCCAGCTCAGAAACCCTGGTAAATCTCAGTCTCTTCAGCAAATGGAAAGCCCAGCCTTGTTGCCAGTGGTGGCTGATGGCTCTGCTGTCAGTAGGGGTGGTGAATCCACTCTGAACGTTAAAGGAACTATGCAGGATACTAAATATGTGTAGGGTGATAAGGTTCAGAATCTTGGATAGCTTATTTAAAGTTCAAACTAATTCATAGAATGGATTAACTGCCTCACTCCGTCTTGCAGTGATTGTTGCAATCGACCAGTAGCCATTTGTCCCACCAGTTTTCTTTGGTCTTAAGACATCTCCTGTCGGGAAAATTCTGCTAGGTCCTGCTTTTATCACTTCTGCCTAGTTTGACCAGGCAGCTCAACAAAAAACATAAAATAGACAATGGGTTTGCATACAAAGCTTCATAGGTTTCCAGGTAAGAACAGACCTTGGACCAAGTTCCTCCCTTTATTCTTCTCTTCATTTCTATCCTGCCTTTTCGTTGGAATCAGGATTCAAGGTGGCTTACAAGTAAAACCAGATATAATAAAGTCAATATGCAAAATATTATAACTAAAATGTATTTAAACTGTTACAGTTTTGAACTACAGTTGGCCCTCCGCATTCACAGGTTTAACATTGACAAATTTGAATGTTTGTGAGTTTCCTTCCCCTCAAGCACAGTTTTTCCACATTTTGCAGGGGTCCTGAGACCCTAACCCCAGTGAGTGTGGATGGCCAACGGTACATGAAGACATAAAAGCAGTTGAAAAAACAGTACAGCACCTTCCAAAAGTTCTTTCTTCAAAAACAGTCAAAACCTTAGGGAATAGAAAAAGTCCTTGTCTGCTGACAGAGAGACAACAAGGGGGGGGGGGGCGGGGGTGTCATTCTAGTCTCTCCAGGAAAAGAATTCCTTCCAGAGCCAAGGGACTGCCACTGGGAAGACCCACCAGACATATCTGTGTGGGCAGTGAGGTTCAGTGAAAGCCTCTCTTGAAGATCTCAAAGCCCAAACAGGCTTATATAGGTGACTATGGCCCCTCAGAGGGCCTGGAGCTGACCTGCATAGGGCTTCATAGGTAATAAGCAGAGGCGTATCTAGCATAAACAGCACCTAGGACAAGTGTGGAAGTTGTGCCCCTACCTCTGGGACTGCTTCCTCCGCCACCTCCTCTGCTACTTCCAACACTGCTTTTGTGTGTGTGCTCCCCCTGGCATTGGGGCCTAGGGCACATGCGCTACTTGTCCCACCCTAGATATGCCTCTGGTCATAAGTGGCATGCAGTGAACTCAGCATGCTTAACTAATCAAGCACTATGTGTGAGTTGCAGATGAGAAACCATATCTCATGCTTTCTGTGCTCTGACAGCTGTAAGACCTTGCCATGTAAAGCATTTGCTCCCCATCTGTACAGAAAGACGATGAAGGAAAGAGTCTGAGAGCGGCTGGGAAAGGCAACTTTCCGCCTGCAATGCTGCTAGATTTATTTTCAGCGGATGACCTTCTTCTGTTACATAAATCCACACGATTGATCAAACGAGATCCACTTGAAAGCACCCACTCTTCTTGTGCTATTTAAATTGGGAGAACAACAAACTGCAAGCGGGGTGCTCTGACTTTCTGCAGACCTACTTGAAAGCATTCTGTTGCTGAGGAGGGAGCGGGAAAGTGTTCTGGTATTCTGAATTCCTGGCAGCTGCCACAATGTTCTGTGCATTGTGGACTTCTCATTAATCACAGCTACTGCTTCAAAGGGCCCCTGACAATGCACCGCAACAAGAACCAGGCAATTATCCTTTTTTGCAGGTTTTTAGGGACAGGTCTCCAAGCTGATGTATGTGCATACTGTTCCCTGCTGTCACTGCCATCGCTGCCTCCCACCTTGAGACTATGAGTGCATTCACTATACCAAGAGCTGTGTGACCATCACCTTTTCAAAAAGTGAGGGACTGTGGGCGCTTCAGATGTTTGGGACAATAATTTCCACAATTTCTTAGCACTCACCTTGCAAGCTGGGGCTTTTGAAAATCACAGTCCAAAGCACCTACATGGCCAAACTTACCTCAGCCTTGATTTGAAAGTTTACCACATGGCACATACATTGGACTGAATGGTGGTGTATGGCTACAAAACATATTTAAGTACCACTATCACCCTGTTTTCCAAAATTCATGAACTGTGGTTGTTATCCAGAGCATGGATAACTGTGGCCAGGTTATTTCTGTCCAGGAGAGGCTGCAACTAGTGGATGATGGGGCTTATAGTGTTGAACAGGACAGAGACGGCCTAAATATCAAAGGGAATTTACTTTGTTGCTGCCAATGGGCACCAACATGTTTTTTACTACCTTTGTTCTCAGTCCCCACATGACAAAGAAGCAGTGGGGCCTCTGTTACCTGCATCAGCCCTCCCTTAAGACCACCTTAAACATCATCTTAAACCAGTGTCTTAAATGATGCAGGCCTGAGACTCAGACATTTTCTCTTTTCTACTCCTGCATGATTTTAAACGTCTTTGCCTAACAAAGAAATCAGGTAGCTTTGAAATTCAGCAGAAAGCATTTTGCTGCTTTGGGCTTAATAAAAGTATAAGCACAACAGGTATTTTGGGTTTTGTTGTATTTTGAAGATACTTGGTGTTGTGGATGCCACCTGGGCCTCTAGTAACACTGCTTGAGAGGTTAATGCTCTCAGACTGTAACTTGAAGCCCATGAACACAACACAACTGAATATCCTCCAACATCTCACAGATGAAAATTGGGACACATACGGCCAAGCAATATCAGTGTATGATCAAGACTAAGGGAGGTTATGAATGAAGAAGACCAGACATGCTAGAAGAGGCTGTGGCAGATTGTTTTTGCTTGAGTCTATTGAAAAGACTCTGTCCACTCCTCTTCTCTCATTACTTTTGTACTTTGAACTCCATTTGCGGCAATGAAAGTAAGATGAAGACAAAGGGGCAACGTGGGAGGAAGAGCGAGAAAGTGGGACTTTTTAAGAGCAGCTGAAAAATGGGATGGCAGAGGATTAATTGAAACTGTTTTCGCCAAATTGGGACATAGGAGGATCTTGTTATCCCAAAACATGGGTGACTTGGGGATCTACCTGCGATGTCAATACCTCCATGAAACAATGGGGAATATTAGCTCAAAAAGGAGGCCTGCGAGGGGGGGGGGTAACCTCATGAGATCTTTTACACCTATGTTTACCAGTACTAGTGCAGGGAAGAACCAATTAGAGATCCAAAAGTAAGCTTAATGTGTTTTATTGGGACAACTGCAATCACACACACAAGATCCAAGCAGTCACACGATCACACAAGGCTAACTGAAGGAAAAGGGAGAAAAGTTTTGGATAGCAAGATATTCAGGGCAAAGTGGGTGATATTTACCAATCCAGAAGAATAGCGAAGAAGCAGCAATGTGGCTTAGACACAAGTCTAAGGACAATATACAATCAGAAATCAGAGCAGCAGAATGGTGACCAGCAATCAGTGTACTGCAAGTGGATAGGCTAAAAATTGGGATTTAAATACCCTGTTACTTTCTGGAGGGCTAAGGTGTTAATGGCTCTCAGGCCAAGTAAACAACGCAGTCCTGGGAGTGGACAATGAGGTCTAGAACAAACTAATGATTTTAGCATTAGGTGACAAAGGGCTAATGGCTGTCCTGATAGCTCAATACTTGTCAGACAGGTGTGTAGATAAAAGGAGAAGTTTGCTTGGTCAAAGGAGTTAAGACAATTAACCATTTTGTGGGAATCTTCCAGGTACTATTGTCTAAGAGATTGAGTCATTGGAAGCTGACTGCAAGCCCATTATTGCTGGAGTTTCCTGCTGATTTCCTGACTATGACCTGGCTATGCCTGGAGGTCTCTTCTGACCAAATTCACAATGCACATGTTTGGTCAATCTTTCCCGCTTATTCAGCATGGCCAATCGGCCAGGGCAGCATATAATTTATATTTATGCCAATTAACATATTTGGCCAATTAAATCATATTTTGCTAATTAAACCATATCAAAGTGGGGGGGGGGGGTATATGGCCTGGTAACAGTATGCAGTTATAGCACTATATTCCTCTTTAACCATCATGGCAACATCCTATAGGATCCCGTGGCTTGTAGTGACAGACTAGACCTTTTTGGCTGAGAATTCTAAACATCCCTTCCAAAACTGCCAATCCCAGGACTCCATGGGATGTTGTCATGGCAGCTATAGTACAGTATAGCACTATAATTGTATAGTGTAAAGGGGCTCCTGGTCTAAGAAGCTGGAATGCAGCCCCATGTGTAACAGCTTGAACAACACCTTCTTGGTCAGACAAGCCACCCATTAACAGAACCTTCAGCTTATCGGTGCTCATCCCAACTATTTTTGTTTCTAGATACTGACTCAGCTTCTTCACTAGCTTCACAAAATCTGGAAAACAGAATGAAGTAGACTGTCTGGGTTGCCATTATATGGCATTTCCCATCAAAGTGCAGAATGAGTTCACTCAGTATTTTATACAGGTGTTAAACAGCATGGGAATCCATATGGAACCCTAGAAAACACCCTAGTGGAATTGCCAAGGGGTTGGGAAGTAGTCTCTTTTTACCATCCTCTGGCATAATCCAAGCAGAGGTGGAACTACTTTGCTGTCTGTCCAGACAAGCCTATCTATTTTGTGCATTTTTGGTTTGCCCAATAAAAATATCACTGTTTTGTGGATTTTGAATGCTATTGTATTTAGCTGTATGGCTCTCCCTGGATAGATAGATAGATAGATAGATAGATAGATAGATAGATAGATAGACAGACAGACAGACAGACAGATAGATATAGATATAGATATATTTAGAAAGATCCTGTGGCAGGTGATATCAAAATGAGGAAGACAGCAGGGGTAAGAAATAATATAATATAAGAAATGGTTAGGGAGGTTAGGGAGCACATCTGCCACCCAATGGACTGTGGAGGGCCACACATCCCTGTTACTTTTATGAGTAATGAGGACATAACATTCCTTTCACAGAATAACATAATGCCTGGTAACATTGTTCATTGTGTTTGTGTGTAATGATTAATGTTAGCTTTTTACTTCTAGAATGTTAAGGGGGATAATTTGGAAGGGGGGATTTTTAGCTATTTTTCTAAAGCTTTTTGTTGAAGTTAATTTTTAAATTATATGTTTAGTTTAAAAGTAAAGTGACAAGCAACATGTTACTTCTTAAAAGTGCTAACATGTTAGCTTTTGAATATAACAGGCCCAGCTCTGGGGTGATAGTGGAGATAAATTAAAATGGTGGTAACTACCTTAGATTAGGTTTGGGTCATGATCATCCCAGTCTGTGATAATATAAGCCCCTTACCATTGTCCTTGAAACCACTGGTAAGTTTTCTGAAGATGTTTGAATGCTAACAAGAAAAGCTTGTTAATATTTAAACACACCACGCATATCTTTGCTGCAGGTAACCCATTATACGCAATTTTGTGCTATTACTATAAACTTCCTTTCACAGAGCCACTTTGCTATTACAAAGCATCAACCGACTCCATTTAACAGGTCTGACAATGGAGCATCAGGAAAGGTATCATTGCTTATAATCTCAAAGCCTATTTCATGCTTCAACTGCTTGCCCTTTCATTCTAAGCTAATGGGGAAAGAGATGTCGAAGGAGAAGTGGGTGCCGAAAAAGGGGGGGGGGATTGTCAGCAATAAGAAGCAGTAACAGATAAGAAGCACGCGACCATAGAATTTGCTTGCTGGCTAGTTCAATCAATGTGAAATTCAGCGCCCCACCACATTAATTGTTTGCCCCCATTTCCCCTTTCAGATTGTTAAATGAAATGTTGCAGTGATGGTGGAAGTGAGCAGAATTCTCCCCTTGATGCAACACTTAAAATATTGGAACATTCTCTTAATCCCCATGCCTCGTCCGTCTCTCTGATCTGACCTTCACTCCAGTTGGTCTGTCCCTTTACTGAGCAGCTTCTGGGTCACATCCTGGAGGGAGAAAGGACCAAAATGGCTCAGAGAGGATAAGAAAATGTGGTGTCATGGCCTCCCATGTCCTCTAGGGGGCACTGGTGGCATTTGAGGACATTTACAGGGTCCCCCCAGGTCCCCTGAATGGCTCCCCAACCCCTGACAGATGCTCACTCCTGCTTTATTTCATCTGTTCTGTCTTTGTGCTTGCTATCAAATATGATAGCTTCCTTATAATGTAAATAAATATTTTAAAACACTCTTGATTCCCTGATTTTTAAGATGATTTCAGATGCTTAACTTTCTCCTCTCTTAACAGGAACTGTGTCTTGAAAAGAACAGAGGGCCCTGGGGCATCTTAAAGAATGCCTGGTATTATTTGACATAAACAGAAACGGGTTGGAGACCACGAAAGTTTGTGGCAAATAACACATGTTTGTCTTTAAGGTGCCATAAGGCTCTCTGTTGTTTTTCCTGCAACAAGCTAACATGGTTGGCGACCTCTCTCTGCACTGTGTTCAGAGGAGATTCATAGTCTAGTTTGGCCCCATTACTTCACTCATCTCATAAACAGTCTCATTAGAGAAATCTGGAAAGTGGAAATCTTATTATCTGGAGAACCGGTGGCTGACAGAGAAAAATGGGTATTGGTGTTCTTATACAAATTATTCCCTCTCTGTTCCGCCTCCCTCTCATCCTGAGACTAGGCAAATCCTCAAAGTTTGGGGAGAGGAGAGTAGAAGAGCCCCATGCATACAATTACTTCCAATAAATTGGAGAGCTCTAGTAAAGGAAGGACAGAGATAAATGAGGGTCTATGAAGCCAGCAATCCATCTGAGGTGCTCCTCTTTACCGTGGAACAATAACCTCCTCTCCACTCAGCCTCTTCTGTTTCAAAAGAGCTCCTGTAACTATGTCATTGTCACTAGCGGATATATCTGTGCATGTAGGGCAGACTTCGTTCTTTTACTCCACCAACCAGGGTCATCAAGATACATATATTTACTAAGCATCTCATCCGCCTTGGACTTACAGCCCTATAAACATGACACACAGATGGTAAAGAAATGGCACCAGCTACATATATTGCCCTACGATATCATTTAACGTGCTGCAGACCTCTGGCTTGGAGCGCTGACTCTACAAATAATATACAAAGATAAACTCCTGGAATAAACAAAAATGCTGTAAAATAAGATGGGACTGAAAAGCAAATTGTGGTAAATTCTTGAGGCATATGCCTACCCAGAAACTGCATTCAGAATATACTAGAATGGAATCTTCAAAAATCACAAGCAAATGGAAAGATTCTCTGTGGCTCAGTCATGTACGGATTTCCATATACACTCATCACACAAGAGGCAGATTTTTTACAATATTTTTTAAAAGAGTGGGAGAAAAGAAAGAAAAATTGTTATATCATTTTAAACTATATGTAAAAAGTAGTTATACAGTAGTTAACTATATGAAATGTTAATACTTTTTTTCAAAAACTATATAACTACTTTTTCCTTGTTTTGGTTTTTTGTTCTTATCTCTCAGCCTCCACTCATGCAGCAGTGTATGTAGGTTATTCTTGCTGCCACTGGTAAGAAGAGCTGTATGACTGGCTGCAGTGAATGCTAATGAAAGTAAAGGTTTTCACTTCAGAAGGCTATTTAGGAAGAAGGAAAACAGGATCACTGATGCAGCCAATATAGATTGCAAACTACCAGTCAGTTACTAACTAATTGGTTCACAGTACAGACACTTGGGTGGGTGGGGGGAAATTTATTCCTTATTGTACCTGCCTGCCTTTGGTAGGGGACCTCCCTCCAAGTGCTGGGATCTGGCCCTGGCCCTTTTATTGGAACAGTACAGCAGAATACTAACGTTGCTCCAAAAAACAACTGTCTTCTAAGAAATTGTCAATTAGACTTTTCCCCCTACAACTAAAAATATTTTAGCTTAAGACAAGATTTAAGGTGCTTTCATATTCACTTCTGCCTCAACAAGCACGGAAAGTTACCATGTCCAACTTCACCTTCATGCAGAACTTTGAAAAATTACAATTTTTGTACTATAGCTCCAGTGACCACGTTGGTTGGGCAATTCTGAGCACTGCAGCCTTAAAAATTAACTATTCTAAGTACTATTTTCATGCTATGGAAGTAGTTAAACACATGCTACATAGTGCACTCACTTATTATTTAGGCCATTTCCTCACTATACTGTTATAGTGCTATTATTCCACTTTCAACATCCTATGGAATCCTGGGGTTTGTAGTTTAGGGAGGAGCATTTAGAAATTCTCAGCTAGAGAGCTCTTTGGCCTTAGTGAACTACAAATTCCAGAATTCCACAGGAGGTTGAAAGTGGGATAACAGCACTATAACAGTGTAAGGCAGAAATGGCCTTAGGGTGCAAACATTGTTACTGCCCTGGCTAGCCCGAGCTTTGGGGATATAAAAGATATCTTTCGATATCATTAATTCAGCTTCACATATCCCTTCCATGTGCTTGCGAGGCCCCCGGACAAGCACGCATACAGGCTCGGCCGATAATCGCCGTAATATTCCTAGACAGTACAGGCAGGTCAGAAACAGCCGACTCGCAGCTTTAGGAGACCTGAAGGCAAGTACCTCCATTAGGTATGCAAGCAACTCTCAAAAAGATCCTCTGCCTGGCGCTGGCAGCTTGATGTTCGAGCTATACAACGCTCAAGAACTCCGCATTTGCATACCGGCTACTCTATTGATAAATTCAGCTCTAATTCAATCATTCAAATTCTGACCTTTCGGAGGCTTTGTCTCCAACTCCAAATCTATTGTTTTCCCAAAGTCCGACCTAGCCTGCGGTCACAATTCTCCTTATAAAAACCCCTGATTTTGAGCGCTTCTTTGGATTGCTCCCGAGTTCCAGACCGCCTTGCTGCCGCTTTGCTTGGCGAGCTTCCCCTCAGCTCCACGTGCTGAGATACACTGAACCCCAGCTTCGCTCTCCATTTTCTTCCGGACTTCAGGACAGGTTTCGTATCACCCAAACCAACTATCCCTCTGAAAATGCCGCTATCTTACTCACACCTTTATTTTCCTTAGTTGTCTGTGTGCTTGTGTTGCTTACATTGTGTGCCTGTATTTAATAAAGATTATTCATTATTTTTGCAACCGGTCTGCTTCTTGACTTGTCCTGACAAGATTCCGCTAAGTTACCCTGCCTCTCGTTTTGCCAACTTGTGCTCTGAACTAATTTCTCCAACTTGTAGCAATTTGGTATCCCTCCCGGGACCCCCAGAAAACAGGGTAACAACATCCCAAAGGCACTGGATCCCATCTGATCCTGGAAGTTAAGCAGGGTCAACCTCGATTAGTACTTGGGTGCCTGACTGCCAATGAACACCAGGTGCTGCAGGTTATATTTCAGAGGAAGGAACTGGCAAAGTCATCTGTAAGGATTCCTTGCCTAAGAAAACCCTATGAAATTTATAAGGCCACCATAAGTCAACAGGCAACTTGAAGGCACATACACAAACATCCACATTAGACAATTATTGTGCTATTGCTTTGCATCATTCACAGAATTTGACAAGGAAACAATTCAGAAGTGCCCCCCTGCCATTTATAATCCTCCTGCCTCTCTTCTATGGCCATTTCCGCACCGGGCTAGTAAAACGGTGCAGAGCGACCTCCAACAGAGGTCTTCTGCACCGTAAAGTGGACTGGGGTGGACTACTTTCTGTAGTTCCATACCTCAGTCCACTCCGGAGCAACCGGAACTGGTCATGCGGCGTGTTTTTTAAAAACCTCTTTTTAGAGGTTTTTAAAAATCACGGAGTGCGCAACCCCGTGCTGCTCCGTGGCCGGGCTCCGGAGCAGATTTGCAGGTGCGCGCAAGTGCCGGAAGCCGCCATTTGGGATGCTGGAGGACTGCAGAGCAGTGAACTCATGCTGCTCCTCGTGGCGATGAACTCGGCTGGCCGGAAAACAAAGCCGGTAAGCTCTGTTTTCGGGCGCCCCCCCGCCATGCCGAAAGGGCCTATGGTTTTTTTTCCCTTTATCAAAATAAATTTACTATGGAGAAAAAGAAAAAGTAATCCCCAGATGTCTTAAAGAGTCTGGAAACCGTTTGGAAACATGCATTGTGGCTGTTGGCTCCCATGTCAGGGGGGTGGTGAACTTGCTCTGTGTTTGAGTTGGAACTGTACAGGAGCGATCCCCAAAACAGGCTTAGCACCTTGGAGAAGCTCCTTTAAAGATCTGATTACAGCCCAGAGCAGAATCACCTATATAGGAGCCGTCAGTCCTTGCTGGGAAAAACTCCTAGGCTGTCCCTTGCTTAGTAATCTAAATGAGAGACAGTGGGTGCCACATGTTAAATGAGAATACTAATAAAATAAACAGATACTTTTTAAAAAGGACTTATCTAGTGCATTCCCTCACATACTCAAAAGATAGAGAACAAATTCCTGTTGAATTCATTTACATTTCCTTTCATTTATACTGGTGCTACAAAACTCCCGGTGGCTTCTGGCATATCATATTTTGCTTATTCAAACTCACCACAAATCATAATTGATCTGACAAACTGAACTCTGGCCCACAAAACATTATGCTGTCACAAATTGGTTAAGTCTATGGGTGCCCAAGGAGCCTGTCTTTTTTTGGCTGCTCATAGACTTAACATGTCCATGCCTCTGGAATCTGCCATCACAAAACCTCTCCAGACAGAGTGAGAACTCTAGATGCCTGGCTCCAAACTGGCTGGCTCTCATTTTAATTTACATTTAGATGGGTTGTTTCAGAAAAATGAGTGTAAACGTAGTCTAAGAAGAGCATCGCATATATGGAATATCCAGCAAACCTACACAAGATATTAGTTATTTGGGTGCAAACATAGGCATAGATAGGTTATGAAAAAGAGACATTAAGACACATCCTGAGTTTCTAGCTGTATCTGTCTATTCTTCAGGGGGAGATTCTATGAAATAAACAATAACATACGAATAATAAAAATAGAAATAATCCAAGTATACACTGCCTCACACTGTGGTATTTTATGGCTGTTCCTGTGTGCCTTCAAGTTGTTTCTGACTTATAGCAATCCTACAACTTATAGGAAAAATAGTCACATTTTTTTTTACTTCCTTTAAACTCTAAAATCTTCTATGTATGTATATATCATGAAGCAGAAATATGAAGAATGAAATGTAAGAACTATCAGATAAACTAACAGTAAAATGTTGTACAGTACCTAAAGCTTGTAGAAATCTGGAAAATGAAATCTAGATCAATGTGGAAGATCAGATATATTTCAATGAAGCTGACAATCAAATATATATGTTTTATAATGAGAATTTTGAATAAAATGATATTTAAAAAAAATAAAATCTTCTATGTATGTCACTTTGTTCTTAAAACAGGGTTGGTTATTGTTGTTGTTGTGCCTTCAAGTCATTTATGACTTATGGCAACACTAAGGCGACCTTATCATAGGTTTTTCTGGGGCTGAAAGTGCGTGATGTGCCTAAGGTCACCTGGTCGGGGGGGAAGGGGAATCAAATTCTGGTCTTCCGGGCTGTAATTGAATGCTCAAACCGCTACACCAGGCTGGCTCACTAAAACAGGGTATGTATAGCTAACAAGCGCTTCTGTAGGTGTGTTACCCCAAAATGTAGGTGCCACAAGGGCCGCCCTGCAATGCCAAATACCTCCTTGAGAAAGTGGGGAATCAATTAGCTCCAAATCAAGAGGCTGCGAGAGGGGGGCAACTTAGCGAGATCTTTTCTACAAGTGTTTATGGGCACACGCAGGAAAAGAACCAGCCAGAGATTCGGAAGCAAACTAAAAATGTGTTTTATTGAGGGGAATTCACTCATGCATGCACACAAGACACACACAATCACACATTTAGACAAGAGTTAACTGAAAGATCAAGGGAGGAAAAATTATAGAGAGGCTGAGGGGGTTTGGGAAGAGTAGTGAAGAGCAGAATTGTGTTTCGGCTTAGGTGTGACCTAAGGACAGTTCTCATTCAGGAGCCAGATGGACAGAGTGACGGGTAGACCTTCGGGAGACTTCACTGAGCATCCTGAAATCAGGGGTATTTGTACCCCGAAAATAGCCTGTAGCAGTGAAGTTTCCAGATGCAAGACAAAGGGAACCTGTTGTGGACGATGGGCCTTTTGCCTGTTGATGGGCTTAGTGCTTTGATTGACAAAGACGTGATGGATTTGTAATAGCTGTCTATTGTGGGTGCTGTGAGGAAAGAGGAAGGAATACAAGTGTACAAGGGATGGCTCTCTGTCAATCAGTGTCCTGGTGGGCTCCTCACAGTTGGATTCCCTGTAAAATTCCATTTAAGCCTATTATCCACAGGAATGGTGTGTATTTGCCTGACAAATGACTGAGTCTTATCTGGAGGAAGTTTCAAGTTGACCTATCCTTCTCACATTTACAGTCAAATTCTTTCCCTTGCTCGGTTTGACCTCTCCGTCACTTCTCAGGCTTGAATTTGATATTGGTGCCAATTCAAGTGTGTTGCCAATTACATATGATGCCAATTAGGTATGGTGCCCATCCAAACCATACTGATATTGGGGACCCCCAAAGCGGTGCCTGACAGGTGGGTCGGGGGACTTCTGAGAGACCTAACTGGCACTTAAACAAGATGCATGCTCCCTGTACACTTTGTTTCAGTGTGGAAGTGACTTGGGTCATTTAAAAAAAGCTGATGTGCTACCCGGTTTCTGCGTCACTGTGGCACTCCCTCCATCCGAACTGCCATTGCCTTGGCCTCAGAAAGAGAGAGAGAGAGACAGAGAGAGAGAGAGAGAGAGAGAGAGAGAGAGATGGGCTAAATCCCCTCTCCCACTGCCATTCCCTTTTCCTTGTGTGTCTTCTCTCATATAAACTGTAAGTCTAAGAGCAAACAACTGTCAATTTAACAATTTGTCAGAAAAAACTTAAAGGCAAACAACAAGAACAAAAACAACAACACTGCTCTAAGAGCCTTTGCAGCTGAAGAGAAGGGCATAAATACTCTAAATAAATCAATATGTCCTGGGGGGTTATAGAAATACTTGATAGGCACCCACAGCCTATGGGCCAAAAACCACCCACTCCTTTCCTAGATATTAGTAGCTAATCACGAGTACCATAAGACAAAAGATGTCTACGGCAGAAAATGTTTTGGTTCTTCTAACATGTCATCTCTTCTATTGTTTGATATTGACTAAGTTATTAATACAATTGCATTTTTTTTACTAGATGTAATAAACATTAATGTGGGTTCATATATTAGTACGTAATACATACCGTATGACTACAAACATATATGTGAATGTTCAAGCAAGTCATTCAGATTTGGAATGTTGATCCCTGTATCAGCAAATATTTAGCTACAATGATAGGAATGGTTGATTCTGTAATATTGCCTGTGGATTATTTTGGTCTTGCTGTTATTGTTCATTGCATAGTCATATTAGACAGAGACAATGGCAGCTGGTGGCTTCTGTGTCAGTGGAGCAGAGAATCCACCCCTGGTTTTAATCAAGGGTTCAAAGGTTTCCAAGGTGCTGAATTCTGTTTCTAAATACATTCAGCACTTTGGCTAACTCCTTTAAATCTAGCCAAAATCTAAAATGGATTCACTGCTCCAATGACATGGGAACAACTAGCTGCCACTGGCCCTGTGAAACAGATTGGATTTAGTCTGGCTGTTCTGCAATACACAACACCAAGATCTAGTGGAAGCTCTCTGCTGGAGGAAGAGAAGGAATGTTTACCAGGTTCCTCTTCTTCTTATGCTACTTCTCTTGGATTCTGCAGCGTTATATCTGTGGAGTTTTATGTCTTGCATATATGCATCTGGTTGTTTTGACTAGCTTGAAAGTTGCTGTTCCCAGCCATTTTATGTCATATAGATTGTTGTCCAGAAAAGGCATAGGAACCTGCGGTCTGTGTAAATGTTGTGGCTTACTGAATTAACCTCATCTAGTTATTTATGATGGTGGAGTTTGTGGTTTGGCTTGTTCAGAAGTTAGCATTGTTGGCCCTTTTCTGATAATATAAATTATTGCCTGGAACAGATACTACACTGTGGTTTCAAGACTGTTTTGTGGTTTATTACATCAGTCTCATCGTGTTTGACTGGTAAATTTAATTCCTTTGGCTTTCTTACAGGTTTGCATTCTAGGTCAGTTTGGGAGATAATACTAAAGGAAGGATTTTCAATTCTAAAATATTTTCCCCCCAACTTCTTCTAATACAGTCTTCCTAGAAACTGGAAAGACACAAGCTTTGGAATGAGAAATGGGAACAGACTCCTTTAAAAATGTGATGTGCTAGTCTGTAATCCTTTCCTAAATTGGTGACCCCAAAATTTGTTAGACTAGCAGTGCAATCCTATCCATGGCTCCTCAGAGGTAAGACCCATTGAGTGTGATGACTGTAAAGGTATTTCCATACTAGACTGTTATAGTGCTATTATTCCACTTTCAACATCCTATGGAATCCTGTTTAAAGATAAAGTGTTTAAACTTTGAGATTTTATTTAATAAAAACAATTTGGGGAAAAAAAGAAAGAAAGTGGAATAATAGCACTGTTAACAGTCTAGTGCGGAAACGGGCTAACTCCCAGATAAGCTGCTACAGGATTGCAGCATAGATTGGGAAAACCCAAGGTCTGCTCCTTCTGCTCTCATATGCTAACCATGTGAAATCATATAGGACCAATTCCAATTTGCTGCATTTGTACTATCTTTTATCTACTCTGTCCCCAACCACATGCATCAGGGGAAAACCAATACTGGCACATATTGCAGGCAGTGCTAAGGGTACCTTTCTCAGCTTTAGTCACCACTCTGCAAGAAAAACAAGTGGATGACGTTGCAGGTTGGTTTAAAATCATCACCATCATCTTCATCTTCATCTTCATCATCATCATCATTATTACTAAAATATTGTTATTACTATTATTGCAAATCAGTAGTGCTTGAGACTCTGCACTCTCAAGATTCCGTTTGGGCTCAGGCTATCTGAAAGACTGTTGTTGTTGCTGCTGTGTGCCTTCCACTCTTGTTGTGTGTCTTAAGCCACTTTTTTTTTTCATCCAGGTTCAGCCTGTGCTGATAACGCGGTGATATAACCACTCTTTAATGATAAATAAAACCACACATATACACATAGAGAGTCCTGAGTAACAAACAGCGCAGAAGAATTATATTTTGCTTTCATCCTTTTGTCACTAATTCCGTGAACCCCCGTCTCCACTAACGAGAGGAAAAAAAAAAAACGAAGCCGGAAATTCCCAGGAAGTGTCATCTCCTTCAGAGGAATTATTACTCTAACTTTATACTCTATGAATCAAGCTGACGTACACGGATGCCGGGCTCGGCAAAGCTCTTCGCCATTTTGGAAAAGGGCAATACCAAGCGTGGGGGTGAGGAGGAGAAAGGGTAAGGCCGGCCTTCTCTCATGGACGTGGAGAATGACGTTTTGCACCTCGACCAATAAGCAAAGCATGACTTATATTATAGAAAAAAGAAAAATTAGACAAATAATGGAATTTTCAGAGAAAAATATTCCTATTTCGTTTCGAAGCTGTTCCGTTCGTAGTTCCCACTTTCGAGGCCGGGAGACCAACCGATAAATGTCAACATCCGCCGGGAAACAAGGCATTGTGTGTGACTCTACCCATGGTAAGTCTATGGCTCCGACGCTGGCGCCTGCTGTCGCCATTTTAACTGAGGGTGGGCTGCCGCTGAGCTGTCCTTATTGGCGCGGGTGTGGCTTAGCCGTGGGAACGGAGCGAAGTCTGTGAAGGGACGAGAGTCTCGGAGGTAAAAAGGAAAAAAAGGCGGGGAAGGGGACCGTGAAGTGGAAAGGTAGTTGCGTGTCGGCACCTGGGGTGGCGAGAGGGGTGCTCCACGGCCCGGGGCTCCTCTTGGGAGGCAGCGGGTGGCGCTGCGAAGCGGCCCCGGCATCTGGCCCCGCAGCTCGCTGGGGGGATGCCGGCCGGCGCCTGGCTCTGGCCCTTCTGGCTGGGCCGGAGTGCCTTCGCTCCACGTTCCTCCGTCTGCTTGCAGAAAACTGGCATGCCTGCCGGGGAGAACCGTGCTACCCTGACCGTTTCCGCACTAGACAGTTCTAGTGCTATTATTCCGCTTTCAACGTCCTGCGGGATTCTGGGGTTGGAGTTTACTGAGGCCAAAGGGCTCTCTGGCTGAGAGTTCTAAAGGCCCCTCCCTAAACTGCAAGCCCCAGGATCCCATAGGAGGTTGGGAGTGGAATAATAGCACTATAACAGTCTCGTGTGGAAATGGCCAAATTAAAATGTATCTGAAATCGCCTTTCAGCTCTGCAGAAAACCGGGCTAACTGTTAAAAGGCATGGCTCAGAGGATGTACAGAGTGAAATAAAATAGTGCCTTCTGCCTGCCCTGCTAGTTTCCTGTGTGCAGGCAATCTTTTCCTGTGGAGTAGGGTACTTGGTCTTTTGAACCGCTTGCCTGTAGTCTTGTGTAACACTGCCTTGGGAAAAAGAGAGGGAAATCTTTCCTCCTTCAGCTGTGATAATATTAGAATGTGTGGTCCCACAACCAGATTGCTTTGTAGGATTTTAAGGATGAATGAAAAAGAATCCCTTCTTCACCGCGCAGTACGTATGGAATTCTCCATCGGAAGAGATGATGAATCTACCAACTGGTTTCTGATACCTGTGTCTCAAAGATCATGTATCTTTACTGAATTGAGATGCCGGACTACCAGTGGAATTTAGACCCTTACGTTGAAGACCCTTACATCTCAAATACCCTAGACGGACAACCAGGGAAAGTTGAGACCTTTATGCTCAGTTTATAAACTTTCTCAAAAAGATACATCTGAATACTGATAGAAATAGAATAGACGTCTGCTTTAGGTCACTAAAGAGTTCTGAAGATAAACTGAATCTCACTGTGCTCTACCATCTGTGGTCTCTGCAGAGAAGAAGTTGATTTATTATTGTCCCTGACCGTATTTGACAGGAGGCCCCACTGATTTCAGTGAGACGTCTTCCGTGTAAGTCTACATAGGTGTGCAGACTTAAGTTCCTGTCAAGCGGTTGTAAAAATAAGGTACAATATTCCTCTAAGCCAAAGGGGAGCTGGTGAATCTTGTTTCCCAGTACGTGCCGTAAATTTATCAGTGAGAAAAGGAGCAAATGTAGAATGCTGGGTAGGAAAGAATCGTACGATTTTTCTGAATGAAAGTCAACCACTTTACACCAAGTCCCCTGCATCTGTCTGAGTGCATATTGTTTTTTCACTGGCTTTCAGTGCAATCAGTTGAAAGAAATCTGTGGTGCTTTTGTGGGCCCAAATATTCGTGAACAAACCTGTCATTTGTCTTTGCAGAAACATTACAGTTCTATGGCGACTTACCTAGAGTTTATCCAGCAAAATGAAGAGCGTGATGGAGTGCGTTTCAGTTGGAATGTATGGCCATCCAGTAGACTGGAGGCCACAAGGATGGTTGTCCCCTTGGCCTGTCTACTCACTCCTTTGAAAGAACGATTAGACCTTCCACCTGTCCAGTATGAGCCAGTGTTATGCAGTAGACCAACTTGCAAAACTGTACTCAATCCGCTCTGGTATGTATTTGTTCAGTGTCATTTATTTCATGGCTGTTGTATGTGGGTTTTCTTGGTTTTGAGGTAGATGTATTTATAAAACTTTTGATGTGATCTTTACCTGAGAATATTTTTTTTCTACAAGTAAAGGTAATCCCAACTTGGAGTTTGGTAATTGAAACATATGGTATATCCAATGACATGGATAATAAAATAAAAATCATTCTTTAAATTTAAAAAATGTTAATATCAAAGTTCTCTTAAAGAATAACTTGGTTATATAGACGTAATCTAAACATAATCATGTGAGCTGTACAGTTTATCTCTTAACTGGCTCAGTGTCCTCTATCAGATACGGTGGCCTGATTCAGATGTCACCTTGAATCATAGTTTGTGGTAGGAAAGAACTTAGCCTCTTCTTGAGCTTGTGCGCAACCATTCATTCCGTTTCTCCTTCTCAGGTGTGGACCTCTGTGCCCCAAACTCTTGCGAATATGGAGGGGCTACTGTATAACTAAAATGGTTACCTTTTAGTTAGCTGAAAAATCTGAAGGCTATGAGCTACACTGGTCTGTGGTGTAAAATACTCTTCTTCCAGTTCCTCATCTTCACCTCAACGTCCACACCATGGCATGTGGAATAGCACAAGCCAGCACATAAACTATATTATATTTCTCTTCTATCACTGGCCTCATAAACAATTTAAGACTACATTTTTTCATCCTTTGTTGACCAAATGTCTCCTTCCACCCAGATTTGGGACTGATCTGCATTACCCCTATTTGCTGGCATATAAGACTCACTTTTTTCCCTGAAAAATATTGTTTGAAAATGGGATGCATCTTATATGCCGGTGCATCTTATACGTCTGGAAATAGTATTTGCTGGCATGTAAATGGGGTGCATCTTATATGCTGGTGCGTGTTATACGCCAGCAAATATGGTGTATATGAAAGAACCCAGGTACTTCCTTGAAATACACTTTGAAAACTTAGGACACGGGTTATGCAGAATTTGGCTAAACAGATCTGGGAACTAATTTAGGTACAAGAGGGGAAGGATGAGTAAGCATAGTCTTGTTTCCAACTCCCTAAACACAATTATTGTGTGTGTGTATGCACATGCACCTTCCTTTTACCTCACAAAATACTGTTTATCTCCTAATACAATGCAAATGTAAGAAAACCCAATTGTCAGTACTTATTCTTGTCGGCAGACCAATCAGATTAATGGAAAGACAGTGAACACAATTGAAAAGACTACCTGACTTGAGGTAAAGTAGAAGTACAGTATCTACCGGAACTCAGTTAAAAATAGCTCTCCTCAATAAAGAAATGTACGCTAGCCTAATTGAGAATAGTTGAGTTTACTGCTATTAGAGACTTTAAATGGGGAAATTGAACTTGGCTTTTATCAGACAATACTACTAGTAGTAATTTTCTCATAATGTTATAATAGTTCTTTTTTGTGTCATACCTTGACTTTGAGGATATCTATTATACTCTTAATGCCAATTCTTTGCAAGAGAAATGGAGCACTGTGGCTTTTATTTGCTTGATCTTTCAAAATGCGATTTTAGGAGCTTTTATATATTCCTTTCTTACAGTCAAGTTGATTACCGAGCCAAGCTTTGGGCCTGTAACTTCTGCTTTCAGCGAAACCAGGTGAGTGTGAAAGATTCTAGGTTCTACGAACAAAAATATATCTATATCTATGTGTGTGTGTGCGTGCGTGCGCGCGAATGTGTATTTTTAAATCCCCTTGTGCAGAAGTGATTTTTCTGATTATGTCTCACCTGCCCAGATCAGTAAAATTCATTCCTGTATAAAATGAATATGCTAACATTCAGCTGTTCAGTTTGATCAAAGATATTTCCAAGGTTGAAATTGAAGTTTATTGATGAGATCATCTTTGAGTTTTCCATTTTTTGTTGTTGTTACAGAGCAGGCCCATCATGATGTGATATTGTTATAGGTTAGACAACAGTGACTTAATTGGGTTAATTGTCACACTGTGTTTTATTTAGACCCCTAACTGTGGCTTAGGCTTCAGAATATACAACAGGTAAACTATGATTTATAGTTGCTTGTCCACTTTTATTTTAGGTCTGCTCAGAACTTCAGTCTCTAGAATTGTCCTCAGGCGGAACAGCAACCGTCATAACTGTAGTTCGCCAGTATTCGAATCATGCCAAGAATTAGCAAAGCTGTCATTTGTCATCAACCCATGGCTTCTAATTCTGGTTTTCAGATCAGTTGCAAATCATGATTTATGATTCATGCGTTATGCAAAACCATACTTTAGTTTTTAAACCGTGCTTTAATGTGACTACGAATTGAGGCCGTATATGAAATAGACATAATGTTTGAGGTAGTTTGCTGTCACCTGATGTCCTGTTCACTCATAAACTGTATCCTAAAATGTTACCGTATTTAATGGAAAGTTAAGGTAATTTCCCCTGTTTTGTTGAAATAAAAAATGCTTGTCTGTGTTGCATTAGAAAGGAACTTTTGCATTTTTCAGTATGTGTCCTGATGCTTGATTTTTCCGCCCCCTAGTTTCCACCAGCATATGCAGGCATATCTGAAGTGAATCAACCAGCAGAGCTTATGCCACAGTTTTCCACAATTGAATATATAGTCCAGGTAATCTTTTGTGTTTCATGTTTGAAATTCACAATAGTATATTGAGTAACTTTGTGATAGCAGTCTTAAAGAGTTCTAAACATGGTTTTTCCAAGGTTATTCCGTTGTGTGTAGTTTTATGTGGTAATTTTTTTCCCTCTCACACAAGCGTGGTCCTCAGACACCCCTAGTCTTTCTTTATGTGGTGGACACATGTTTGGAAGAGGAGGACTTGCAGGCTCTGAAGGAGTCTCTGCAGATGTCTCTGAGTTTGCTGCCTCCGGATGCTCTTGTTGGCCTGATTACCTTTGGCCGAATGGTCCAGGTTCATGAACTCAGCTGTGAAGGAATCTCCAAAAGTTATGTTTTCAGAGGCACCAAGGATCTAACGGCAAAGCAAATACAGGTATGTTTTTGCCTTCGCTTTTAATTAGAGCTAATCCTACTTTCCAGTTGCCTGCCTCTCCTTCCAAAATTATTTAAAGGTGGAATTCTCTAATGCTGGTATGTGTTTTTGACTGTTAGGATATGTTGGGTCTTTCAAGGCCTGCTGCACCTGTTCAGCAAGGAAGGCCTCATCAGCCTCATCCACCTCAGGAACAGCCCCCCATTTCAAGCAGGTACTTACCTCTTTTAAAGAGGTATATTTCAAAGGATGTAATTGGTTGACTTTTGTGAAATGTCTAAAATATTAAAAGCCTCTGTAACCAGTTTCCCAGATTGGACTTTTTAAAATAAATAAAATGAGTTCTTTTCCAGTTCTTTGGAGCTGTTTCTTTTCATATACAGTCATCTCTCCACATTCGCTAGGGTTAGGGGCACAGGATCCCTGTGAAAGTGAAAAAAGCGTAAATAACTCTAGGCCCTCCCAAACCATATTTAACACACAAAAAAGTATGATCACCTGATCATCAACCCACTGTAGATTCCTTTGAGCCATCAGAGTTCCTTCACAAGGCAGACGTGGGTGGCTGGTGGGGCTTACTGTCACCTCCAGTGCTGCCCCACACCGTCTCTAACAGGGACTTGCAAGCCTTGTTTGCAGCTTCTCAGTCTCACGAGGCTTTCAGTCCCTATTAAAAATGGCATAGGGAGGCAGCAGAGGTGACAGCAAATAATCCGTGAATAAGCAAATCCGCAAAAGTGAAACCTGCAAATGTGGAGGACTGACTGTATATATAGCTGTGGACCGATGTCTGTCATCATGATGTCATTCAGTATGCACTTTTGAGTTCAAAAGATGGAAGATGAAGATTCTAGCAAGAAGGAATAAATAACTGAATAACTAAAACATGTCAGTTCATTTGAAATTATGATGTAAGAACCACTCAGTTTCCAATATGGTAGTTTAGGTTGTCTTTCCATGGCACATGCTTAAGCAGCAGATCTCGTGAGATTTTTCAGTGACTAAATAGATTTATTGTTGAATGAGTTTTGCATAGATGTGCAAAATTTAGTTTCTGTCTTTATTTGGTTGATACATACAATTTTCATTTGACAGTGCCTACCTTAGGTATCTTAGCTTCTTTTTGTATTAACTGATCCTTGAGCAGTAAGCTAGAAATTCAAGCAACCTGAGAAGCTTTGCATATCAAATTGATTCTTTATAGCATAAACCATTATTTACCTTTTGTTTGACCTTTTGTAGATTCCTGCAGCCTGTTCACAAAGTTGACATGAACCTGACAGATCTCCTAGGGGAACTCCAGAGGGACCCATGGCCAGTCATGCAAGGAAAGAGACCATTGCGATCCACTGGAGTAGCCCTGTCAATTGCTGTTGGGTTACTGGAGGTATATTTGCTTTCAATAACAAGTTTGAAAGACTGTAGAAATGAACCAAAATTATCTGGTGCACTCATTGCCTGAAAAGTATTTGTGCTCCATCTTGTGTCCATGCAGCTTGATATGCATAGGTTTTTAATGCAGTGCCTCCTAAGTACTGTTTTGGAAAGAAGATGTTTTAGTACAATTTCTTGTGGTTTATGGGAAGTAATTTTGTATGCTTGCTAGTTGAAACACAGCTTGAAAGTGCTTTGCCTTCTCCACTATTGTAAATTAAGGCTGGAGAAATGGTGATAATACAGCATGCACAGTTCTTCCTTTTTTGACATTAAAGACATGCTATGTGTTTATAGAACTGAAATAGGGTATGATGGACCACCTATTTTTTTCATAAAAATATAAATTAATATCTCAGTGGGATGGGTGTAGTCAACAACATAGGTATGCATCTGCCCAGAAATACTTCACAAAAATTGATCATTATGCGTGTATATTCTCCCTTCTTTCTCTACCTCCAAGGGAACATTTCCAAATACTGGGGCCAGAATAATGTTGTTTACAGGAGGTCCTCCAACTCAGGGGCCAGGCATGGTGGTAGGAGATGAGCTGAAAACTCCAATCCGTTCCTGGCATGATATAGAGAAGGATAATGCGCGGTTCATGAAGAAAGCCATGAAGGTAGACCTTTGCTTTATACTCACTCTGTGTAACGTTGAATAATTTTTTTCAGGTTCTGCTGAACACTGGTTTTCCTGAAAATACACAGTTACAGGAAGTCTTTGGAAGCTGATAAAGGATCAAAAATGTTCATCTTGATTTCAAACCATTTAGATCAAATGCTTTCTTCTCTCTGTATGATCTCTTTAAATATACTTTTGATTACAAGATGAAGTCATCTAGTGAACATCCTGACTGAATGTTTTGCATATGTCTGTTGAACCAGTTGCTGGAACAACCACTATGGTTGCTTTTTCTTATCCCCCTATTAATATTTGTTTATGCCTGTGTAGTTTTGACCCACCTTAAAGGCTGCTACACAAACCCTGTCTCTGATGTAAATATTTTCTCAATGTACAAAGTTGGGATAACCTTCCAGCAGGTTCAAATTCCTATGCTCTAAAGCTCCAATGAGCTGTTTAATAATGACATCCCTGATCACATGTCTGTGGTGTTGTCAGTAAGTTTCTCACTGTTCAGCCACCTTGTGTGTTTATTGGTGCATATGATTTCTCCCTCCCTAAACGGCTCAACTTTATCATTCATGCGTGACTTTTTTTCACATTTGCCTAAACTGCTTGCTATCTTTCCTTTTTCTTGAGCTTTTGGGCTCATCAAGATCAGCTAATCAAGACGGTTTTCACTGCTGTACTCACAATCCAAACAAAGTTTCTCTTGCCTTGGGATATTTCCCAGGAATTCCCACTAATTAGTGCAACTTTTATTCCTTATCCTAAGTGTATTTTTTTCATGCTACCTTTCAGTACATTTTGAATTCCAGATCTATGTGTGCTGCTATTGGTGTGGTCCATTTCGTTTTGTTTTGGCCAGTGCTGCCTTTATGCATTGACATTGGCTATGGGTATTCATTTCTCACGTTTTCATGCTCCGTTTGAGAATTTCCAGTTTCCTACCTGCTAAAACCAATTTCCCTCTTTTCAAGTTTCTCTTTTATATCTCTTTCTCTAATGTTATGTTTAGCGCCTGAAAAGTTTTTTTTAAAAAAAGTCTTGCATTAGAGTGCTTGAGTTTAAAAAAAAAAATTAAATTTTCCTGTGTGCCAGATCCAGTTTCTCCCCTTTACTTTGTTTTTAAAATTTTTCATACTGCTAGTCAAGAATATAGTGCTAGAATACCTAAATTAGAAAAGAAATCTGTATTTTTATTTAAATGTATTATACACACAGAAGAAAACATCAGATAATCAGTAAAAAAAAACATTCTATACAAGGGGAGATGTAAAACTTTCTATGTGAAACTCATATTCACAATGTTCTTCCCACCTATAAAAAAGTTGTATGTAAAAATTTTGTATATAAAAAATATTTTTCTTCCAGTGCTAGAGAGCTTGTGTATTATTTTAAAAAATCCTCCAATTTTCATATAGGGAAACTTAAAACAAAGAAGGAAGAGAGGCCAATAAAGCAGAGGAGATTGGGGGGATGAGATGGTAAACCTGTGTTTGGAGGCAGATGCAAAAATAATTAGAAAAAAATCATCAAAACTAGTCACAAATTAACTCACAATTTCATGCTACAGTAAATTAAATCTGGATGAGCCACTCCCTCTATTTATATACAGTAGGCCCTCCACATTTGAGAGGGTTAAGGACACAGAACCCTCGTGAATGTCAAAAAACCGTGAGTAACTCTCTCCTGGTGGGTGCCCTCCCTACATCCTCCTGCTGGACCCTGGCGCCGGTGCACCCATCCCAACAGTGGGCAGGGAGCTCAGGGAACTGGTGATCGCCCTCCCTGTACTCTCCTGCTGGCCACTCGTGACATGCCAGCGGTGGCCGAAGGAGCACAGGTATGGGTGATTGCCCTCCCTGCAACCTTCTGTTGGCTGCTAACAGCTTGCCCACGTGGATGGCAGGCGATCGCCCTCCCTGCACCCTCCTGCCAGCTGCTGCCGGTGCACCCCTGCAGGCAAGGGATGGGAGAGTGCAGCACAATGAAGATCTTTTCACCTCCCTGTGCCTGGGCAAAAAAGGCCAGGGAATGGGAGGGGGGAATAGGGGGGACAGGCAAGTATCTCATGAATAATCAAATTTGCAAAAGTGAAATCCACAGATGTGGGGGGAGAACTGTATCTCTCAGTTTCACCTACTTTTCAGCTAGTGAGCATTCTTCCCTTGGCTTTCTTTCTGTTTACTTAGCTTCCTAGGCCTTTGTCTTGTCTGTTTGCCTAGCACTCTCTTCCTACTTGCAGCTCCCACAATGGGCTGTGAGACTCCATTTTCAGTCAATAGTAGCTTCTCCGAAGGGGCTGAATATTTAATATCAGTTTTGACTTCTCCAGTTATTTGGCTGATTGTCAGCCAGCTCAGCTTTTTTTGTTTGTTTGTTAAGGAAGGGTGAGTTAAAAAACAAAACAAAACAGGAAAACCACTGCTTCTGGCAGTATTGGGGAGATTTTTTGCCTGAAAAGAAAATGTGGAGAGCTGTCAGAGAGCTTGGGAGTGGTTGGGGGCAGGAAGAGAGGAGCTGAGGACCACATGCAGCTAGCAGGTCACACCTTCTTCACACTTGTTCCAGGATTGTAATAATCTTTTGTCATAATGGTAGCAAAAGTTGTCTACAGCTTCTTTCTTTGCTTTGTCTCTGTAGCACTATGAAACACTAGCTAGTCGCACAGCTGCCAATGGACACTGCATTGATATTTATGCCTGTGCTCTTGATCAGACTGGTCTTCTGGAGATGAAATGTTGTACAAATCTAACTGGGTACGTTCTCAGCTCTTACACTTAAACTCTTAAACTGTGTCCACAATCTGCTATTTTTCCTTCTGGGACCAGAAAAACTTCTTGTCACTGGGAGTCTATTGCCTAAATTTTTTAGTCCTGATTAGAGCAGACTCACTGATACTGTTAGATTTATCTGTGTGTTGAATCACCATTCAGCAGTTGATTGAATGGATCTACTCTAAATGGGATTAACCAACAGCTGTATGTGTATTTGGACGGTATTGTACTGAAATCATGTGTAATGCTTAACTGATAAAATAGTTTTGTACATAAAATACCAGTATATTTTCTCATACTATAATACCCTACTCTGTTATAATTATGGTCACAAATGTGTGTGTATTTATTTAGAGTAAGCCTCAGTGAATTAAATACAACTACATCCAAGGAAATATACATAAGATGAAACTGTTAAAAATTGAACTAAAGAAAGAGCTGTATAGACAGCAGTAGTTTGGTTGTCAGTGACAGCCTATCCATTTCTTCAAGACAAAATAAACATGCTGAAATTTGTGATACTGCTAAAAGATGAAAAAACCAACTTCTTTAAGAAACTCAATGACATTTAAGATTTATCCTGGCATATACACACATGGTGTGCCTTTATTTGTTCTCAAATATATTGACTGACTTAGTGGTGGTGGGGAGACAAAGCTGACCGATATAAAAGGGCCCTTATTTCCATGACAAGCAGTTGGCTGGTGTTCACTGAGAGGAACTCCTGTGAGAGGAAACAGTATGAAACATTGCAGTCCCTTAGATGCAGTATATGAGATCTTTCTTCCCCACCCTACTCCCATCATAGTGACAGGCATGTTGTAGCCCGACATTCCTCTCCTTAGTATAAATGCAGATGTTAGGTTTGTTTCAGGTTTAGTTGTTGCTCTCCCTTTCTTCTGTGGAACATTAAGTTTGGTTGTTTCACTCTTAACAGAAGCATTTTCAAATTAGACTCCCTTAGCATTCAGCAGTGAAGGCAGAGTGAGAAAGGTGGTCTATTTTTGTTCAGCATTTCACTGTCTACATTTCACTGAAACTCCTTTTTTCCCCCTCAGAGGACACATGGTGATGGGGGACTCCTTCAATACTTCCCTTTTCAAGCAGACATTCCAGAGAGTGTTCAGCAAAGATGTCAGTGGAGAATTCCGAATGGCTTTTGGGGCTACTTTAGAAGTGAAGGTGAGTGTGACTGGCTCTAGCTGCATCTTGTAATTGAGGATCAGTAGCTGAATATTAGTATTATACTATCTTAATTTGGATGGAATGTATAAAAAGGCTATAATATAATACATAGTTGTCAGCTTCAAAGAGAATTCCCTATTCATCAAGACCTTGCTTCATCTTCCTTTCTCTCTCACGAATGGGTGGAGTATCTCATGGAAGTCTAGTTCTTTCTCAACAAATCATTGTTTTTAGGACACATTTGCAACAAGGTGATAAATTACTCAATTTCCTGTAATTACCATTTGGGGCTGATGTTGTAATACCTTGAATTTCAGACTTCTAGAGAGCTGAAGATTGCTGGAGCTATTGGACCATGTGTATCCCTAAATGCCAAAGGGCCATGTGTTTCTGAAAATGTAAGTTTTATGACTGGAGGTAGGATGGACAAAACTATTTGGGGTAGGGTAGAGAGTACATTAATGTGTATTGTGAGCGTTAGGTTATTTAAATGGCATGGCAACATGAAAAGCTGTCAGCCAAAATATTGTTCAACATCTTGTGTAATTTAATTTCTCATTTTCTGTAAGTGGTGGTTATGTATAAACTAGAGCCAGTATAGAGAGCTGAGGAGAGGTGCATAGCACTGCTGTTTTCTCAGTGCTTTCTTTCTTTTGCTCCTGCTGGGAATAGATTGCAGAGAAGAACCCAGGGTGGCCATAGAAACTGGTCATGCCCTGGGTTCACCTTGAAGAGCAATAGGACATTCAGCTCCTGAGCGAGTTCTCTACTGCCATTTCTGTAGATGGGCTTATTTCTAATCTGTCCTTCTCAGAGCCATAACAAATCAATTACATTCTTAATTAGAAGCAACAGTAATAAGAGTAATCTTCAAGGCTTGCATAAAATCCCTGTACTGTACGGGCATGGAATACATCAGTAAAACAGAAAACAGGTATAACTTGGTTAACAAACTAGATGTGTTCCTGGGCCTTATTATTTTAACAGAAAATTTGATACCAGTGGAAGGAAAAACATGGAAAGAATAAAGATAGGTTCCTACACCACAAAAAGACGAGCAGTTCAACATGTTTCAACAGACTTTTTATTCAGAACTAATAGTATGCACATCTGAAATTGAAACCACTAAGCAAACTTTGCATGAGTAAACAATAATATTCTGAATCTCTTGGAGACCATTTGAAGGTTTATTCCAACCTGCATCTGGGGATGACATTTTTCTTTAATCAGCCTCTACCTTTTTTATGATTCCCATTTGATTGGGTACACTTATGGATATGATTTTGTGACATTTGGGGGTAGCTGGTATGGCATACCTGCTTTCCCCTTTCTCCCATGTTTCGCTGTTCATGCATGCTCAGTAAGGGATTCTGGAAGCAGCTTCTATTTACATTGCCTGTTGTAGGCAAGCACACATAACTACAGAAATATTTGCTAGAATAGAATCTATTTCTTTCCCAGTTGAAGATTTTTTGTGTTGTTTAATGCAGATATACTGCTGCAACCCAATACTGAAAGTCTGTGTTTTTCCAGCCCTTTTCATCTTCCTCATACCAATGCTGCTAAAAAAAACCCCTTCAAACTAGACAGAGGATGAGGAAGAAGAGGAGGCTGGAGATACTAAAAAGAGTTTCACTGTCAGCAGTTTTGTTAATTGAGGCATACATTTGGACCATGTCTTTTATTTGGCTGTTAAATAGAGATGACAGGTGATCTTCGAGGGGAGTTGCTTGATGGCTCCCTGCCCCGTGTTATCCTAGGGATTGATAAGTGACATCACATATTCTTCAGATGCTAGTTATAATATGCAGAATACTGTACCTTTAAAGTATACCAACTTGACAGTTGGTATATTCCGGCTGGAACGGGGTGAATGTCTTCTTGATGACAAATGAAGGTGGTGGCAAGGGAGCAAGGCCAAATTGTTTTCTAAAAGAAGCCACCAGACATTACAGGGTACTTTTCGCTGGGTTTTAGGCTTCAGTTTTTGTGTTTGTTTTTTAGCCAGTATAGGCAGGAACAAATTGTGCTCTGACCATATCCTATAGCCATGATATAAACAGAACACTCCCCTTCCCCCTTCTTGGACTTTCTCATAGGAACTTGGGATTGGTGGCACATGCCAGTGGAAAATTTGTAGCCTTGACCCCACCATGACTCTTGCCGTTTATTTTGAAGTAGTAAATCAGGTAACCCCGTCTTTTATTTTATTTCTCTGCTTAAAATGTTATGGCTATATCTTGAGATTATTTCTAGATGTGTATTTTCTAAATTGATCAAATTAACCTTCCAGAAATTATAGCTGCTCTTTTGTTGAGCAATATGCCATGTTTAGCAGATAAGATTATGTAGAGGTTAGTTACCTTACTGATCAAAGTTGCTCCTTATTTTCTTTGCTTTTATTCCCCCCTTTTTGCAATTTCTCATAATGTACATGTTCAGCTCTGTCAGGATACAACCCTAAGCACACAAGGAGTGAGCCTCTTGGAACTCAGTGGGCCTTACTTCTGTGTAAACATAATTAAGATCGCACTGTTAATCTGGTTCTGATGATTTTAGACACTTGCATTTAAGCTCTGAGAAGCTTGTTTGCTCATTATTGACCTGCAATATAATAAGCTGCTTTTATTTTGTTTTTATTCTGTAACTGTGTGTGATATTTTGAACCTGCCTTTCAAACATAGCTTGTATTCTCAAGGTACCTTCTCTCTCTCTGGTTTCCAGCACAATGCACCAATACCTCAGGGTGGCAGAGGGGCCATCCAGTTTGTGACACATTATCAGCATTCCAGTACACAGAGGCGTATTCGTGTGACTACAGTTGCTAGAAAGTGAGTTGGGATAAGTAGTCTGTGTTTTGTGCTTTGTGCTTATGTTCAACTGTGGTGGGTCCAGGGGCCAGTTTTCTCTGTTGGTACCCTCCACAACAAACAGCAGCAGCTCAGAACCAGCCAAAATTTTAAACAGTTGTAAAGGCCACCTGCTGGGGTGCGAGAATTGTGTGTGGCCTTTAATCCTCAAAAATGTAGGTGTACTAATTCTTGCCATTATTATTAGCTGGGCTGATGCACAGAGTCAGCTGCAGCACATAGAAGCTGCCTTTGATCAAGAAGCAGCTGCTGTCCTGATGGCTCGACTGGGTGTCTACAGAGCTGAATCGGAGGAAGGGCCTGATGTGTTGCGATGGCTGGACAGGCAGCTAATCAGACTTGTGAGTATGATCCATTGCAATCAGTTATCAGTTAAGGTGATTGGATTATTCCTGTATGCATTCTTATAGCTTTGAATACTGTCTCGATTTCTCTGATATTGTTAGGTTTTGTGTCGCTCTTATCCCCTGCAAGTAGTTTGAAACCACATTCAAACAATTCAGTTTGTACAAATGGGCTAAATCTGAAACATTCAACTTACGCTGAACCCTTCTTCTTGTGTAGCCAGAAGTGGGAGATGCAGAATTCGCTCTACGTAATGACAAAATGGGGGAGCTTTATTTAGTTAAACTAGGCCATTTCCACACTAGCCTGTTACAGCACTGTTATTCCATTTTCAACATGCTGTGGAATCCTGGGGTTTGAGGGCATTTGAGGCCCTTCCCTAAACTCCCTAAACACTAGGATTCCATAGGATGTTGAAAGTGGAATAATAGCACTATAGCAGGCTAGTGCAGAAATGGCCCTAGAGGTAATGAACAAACCAAGATTTTAGGATATGATTTGATCCTGGCCTGCTTGAAGTAACCATTATTTAAACCAATAAAGTAGTTCAAGTTCTGGAGAATTCTGTTTAGCTTAAAAGTGGAGGCAAACCCTTCTGACTGTCACATTATGGTCATCTCAGATACATTTCCAAGGTTTCTTCATGTAATCCTAAATATTACTGCTGTGTCTGAATAGTCCCATTTTAGAAAATAATTTTATATTTTGTCAAAAATCTAATTAGGCTGAATAAAGCTCATCCTCTACTCATTTCAGATTTTAATTTTCATGTGCTTATGGGAGATAGCTTCACCAACTGAGGGTTGTCATTAGTGAAACTTGACAGCTCAAATTCCAGAATCCGTTGCTCCTTTTCAGTGTTGATGATGTTAGAGTTGATGATATTATTCTAAATTTACTTTTTGTTCAAGTTAATATCCTGTATAACCCCGATGGGCAACTGCTTGAGAGGAAGGGGCCAACTTTCACTCCTACATCACCCTGTGGGCTGCACCCATATACATCTCAAGTGCACCAGATGACACAATGTCACTTCCATCCAACTGCTTTACATTTTTGAGATTGTTTCAGCATTTTTTTTAAAAAAATAGGGATATTGAGGGCTTACGCAAGATAAATGTGTGCAGGTGTTGCATTTGCAGATTTTGGGGAGTTATTTTTGTCCGTTTCACCTAAAAAGTGGCCAGAAAAAAATGTTAGGAAGGAGGCTGAGCAATAGCAATAGCATGTGTATTTCTATACCGCTTATCAGCTAAGTGCTCTCTAAGCAGTTTACAGTGTGTTAGCTAATTGCCCCCAACAAGCTGGGTATTCATTTTACCGATCTGCAGAAGGATGGAAGGCTGAGTCAACCTGGAGTCTGGCAGGATCGAGCTCACAACCTTACGGTTATAGTACCAGCATTTAACCACTGCACCACCAGGCCTCAGGACACTTGGGAGGGCACTGAAGTGGCCTGAGGGGATACAAAAGTGGGACTTGGGGGTCTGGGCTGCATTTTCCCCACCCTGCTGTGTAAGATGGCTCAGTTCATATAGAACACTAGTGCATACATAGCTTGATAGTCCGACCACCACCCTCCATGTAGATTTACATACTCTTTCCTTTGCCTGTTCGGTCCTTCCTATACATGTTTCCTACTCCACCTCCTGATTTTTGCTAACCATAGTTTGCCATGGCATATTTGTTTTACTTATTACATTTGTATTGTGCATTTCATGAGATCATATCCCAAGTAGCTGCCAGTAAAATTAGTAGAAAATACATCTTCAGACTATTGCACCATGTAAAAAATGGTCAGTTAAAATCTATGTGAAAAGACACAGCAACAATAAAGAGAAGCTATTGAGCAGGCCAAAGGTCTGTTTAAAACCATCATCATCATTAGCAACAATAGCAACTCTGTTGTCAGATGTCATCAGATTGGTTAGCACTTTGCCACTGGACCATAATCTGAAGTTCTGGTTTGTAGCATATTTATAACCCATAAGACAGACAATGCTGCATACTATGAACTGTGGTTAGAAAAAAAAAACAACAGGAAGGGATGAGGGAACCAATGAGTAAATGGCAGAGAAGTATGGCAGGACCGGGGGCGGGGGGGCAATGTAAAAAGAAGTCTTGTTTGTTGTCCCCAGAACCAAAACATACTTCTGTATTACCTCTGAGTTGTCCTATATAATACAGAGTATTTAATTAAAACCCTTTAGTTTTAGTTTCAAGCATACAAGAGTCAAACCGTCGTTTTTTAACTGCTTGCCTGTTTTTGTGTTTAATCTGCTCAGGACTCCAGTTATAAGCAATACAGCTAGTATGATAAACAGTTGATATGATTATCTTGGAGGCAATTTCCCCCCTCAGTAATTTTAAAGTAATTTCTTTATTAAATATATCTACTTATGTAACAAATTTGATTCTCTTCCACTGGGTAATAAACATGCTTAAAAAAAAACAAATCTTCAAGCCTTCTTGGTAACATTGCTACAAGTAATTGATTTATTTTCCTCCATTATTACATTATAAGAAATTAATTAAAGTATTTAAGTGATTACTGAGATCTGTATATTTCTTCAACAGTGTCAGAAGTTTGGACAATACAACAAGGATGATCCAAATTCATTTAGACTGTCCGATTCATTCTCCCTGTATCCTCAGGTAAAATAGTATTTCTCAAAAAAATTTTTTTTAAACAGTAAATAAGAGGTAGCAGTGGTGCTCCAAGACACATCTGTGATTGTTATAAAAATAGCTGCAATATTGAAACTTTCTGTGTTTTTTTTTTCTGATGTGTGTGAGTCTTTATATTCAGCTTCTTGAATCAAATAAGTGAAGTGCCATGTAAACTAAGAGGAAGACAGTAGTTCTGGCCAGCGTTACAGTTCCTGTTTTCTGTTTTCTATGCAGTTCATGTTCCATTTGCGTCGATCACCATTCCTTCAAGTGTTCAATAACAGTCCAGATGAATCTTCTTATTATCGCCATCACTTTGCCAGGCAGGACCTGACCCAGTCCCTCATCATGATCCAACCTATACTGTATTCTTATTCATTCTATGGACCACCAGAGGTGATTTCTTTTCGTTCAGAGCTAGGCTTCAGTAAATGTTTTTGTTAATGGGTTAGTTGTCTTCTCTGAAAGGATTTTAGGCTGAATACATGTTGAAAGCTGGAATGTAAAAATTCTACTCTCAAATTATGACTACTCCACCCACATCTTGGTGAAAATTGCTGAACAAATTATTTTCCCAAGAGTAGGGCATATGTCACATTCACACTTGGTAGAAGAAAATCTTCAAATGCACAGTTGCAGAAGGAGAAGACTCTTGTGAGAAGAAATTTCCATCAGGGAGATAGTTCCTTTTAGATTCCTTTACTGTCTGCTAGTAAGTGTGATCAGTCTTTTTTAAATGAAAGACACCAAAATATTATTAAAAAGAACCTGTTAATCTATATGCTAGGAGTAAAGTAAGTGTCTTTTAAAATGTATGTGTACATGCCTTTAAGTAGCCTGTCAACTTACAGTGACCCCATGAATTTCTTAGGCAAGGAAAACTTAGAGGTGGTTTTGCCAGTTCCGTTCTCTAAGATACAGCCTATAGGACTTGGGCTTCATTGGTGGTCTCCCATCCAAGTACTAACCAGAGCTGGCCCCTGCTTAGTTTCGAAGATCAGGTGTGATCTGGTACCTTTGTGATATTTAGGCCTCACTGTTTTTAGAAATATATTTTAAATGACAATGTCTGCTTAGATAGTGCACTACTTGTTATGGAAAAGTTATGCTTTGATGACAGGGAAGGGAGTGTGTACCACTCTGTTTTAAAAATTTAGTTCTGTACTTGTTTCCAAATACAGTGGGATGCAAGATTAATGCAAGCTCTTTTGTGGTATATTTCTCTCCTTCTTTTGGTAAGGCAGTTTTTTTGCATATTGATTAATTCATTTATTTCTCCATTTTCTAGCCTGTACTGTTGGATAGCAGCAGCATTCTTCCTGACAGGATACTGCTGATGGATACCTTTTTCCAGATTGTTATCTACCTTGGTGAGGTAACGTGCAATTAACTTTTTTGTTTCAGCTGAGATCTGAATGACTTGTGTGAATGTAAAGTAGTTTCTTGAAAATTTTGTCTATTTGAGGATCCTTACTATGTGCTTTGACTCTCAAGCCTATGTATTAGAACTGGATAGTGCTGGGTAGGTATTGTTCAGAGTTTGGTAGCGTGTGAGGCAAGATAAAAAGTAGAGACAATCTGAAAGATTTTTCCTTTTAACCTCTCATCTGAAGGATAGAATAAAAGTCAAGTGAGCAGTCAACAATTCATCCTCTAGTCTTGGTCACTGGTATTTCTGATAAGATATATTTGTGTGTGTGTGTGCGCGTGTGTGTGTGTGAGATATGTCATTGGATGCTCTGATTCTATCAGGCTTCAGAAAGGTACAAATATCTATGCATATTCATACATAATCCTGCCCCCCCACTGCTGCAGATATGCAACTGTTAAAATTTTCCTCTGCCTCTGCATTTAATTGAAGCAACCTAGTGAAAGAGATTAAATTTCTCAGTTTTACCAGACTTCTTAAGTCTTGCTGTCGAGGTGGCTGGAGAGGACTTTAGTTGAATAATGCCTGGGCCTAGGGCTAGAAAGGACTCATCTGCTTTGTAGAACTTTTGCTTTCACTTTATATGCTGATGAACAAGTTTAGCTTGGTATAGTGCTTGCTAAAAACAAAAGCATTTGCTGTTTAAGAGAAACTAAACCATTTTTGTTGCTGCTTCCAAATAAGTTCAAATTCTGCCAAGAATACAAGGTCCTACAGGCAATTTCATTGTCCAGAAGGTGGAAGAAGCAACAACGGGATCAGCTATTTTAGATCTAATCCTAACCAACAGCTATCCTAACCAAAAAATGACCTGATTAATGGAGTGAAAGAGGTGGGATCCTTAAGTGGGAGTGACCACATTCTCCTGGAGTTTGTTATGCAGTGTGGAGGAGAAGCCAAGTGTAGTCAGACAAGCATTCTAGATTTTAAGAAAGCTGATTTCAGTAAACTTAGGGAGATACTGGCTGTGATCCCATTGTCAAGAATACTTATAAGAGAAGGGAATTCATGATGGATGGGAGTTTCTTAAAAGTGAGATAATGAAGGTACAATTTCAAACAAATTCCAAGGAGGCAGAAAAATGGGAGGTGTCTAAAGAATCTGGGATGGATGTCTAAAGAAGCTTCAGCAGAACTAAGATTTAAAAGGGATGTGCAGAAGAAATAGAAAAAGGAGGAAATCACCAAAGAGGAATTTAGACAAATAGCCAGCATGTGTAGGGAGAAAGAAAAACTAAAGCACAGAGTTTGCTCAGGCTTGCTAGAGAAGTTAAAAACAAAAAAAAGGGCTTTTTTGGTTACGTCCATAGCAAAAGGAAGAACAGGGAAATGGTAGGGCCATTACATTGAAAAGATGGCAAAATGCTAACAGTTTTTGAATTGAATACAGATTTGAAAGAAGTCAGGTAGTAAAAACACAGCTATGTTTGTCAGTGCCTAATAATAAAATGGACTAGTTTGGAAATGAAGGGAAGCCTGAAAATAATAAAACATTAAGTTTGATGGAAATAGTTTGATTAATTTTCACATATTCCTCTATCTTTCACTATTAGACTATTGCTCAGTGGCGTAAAGCCGGCTATCAAGATATGCCTGAATATGAAAACTTCAAGCACTTGCTGCAGGCTCCGCTAGATGATGCTCAAGAAATCCTGCAGACAAGATTTCCAATGCCACGTTACATTAATACAGAACATGGAGGCAGTCAGGTAAGACACAGCTTTACACAGAAAGGTGTATGAAGAGCTCACCAAATATATTCACAAGTAAATTTTGAAAGTGTCCCAAGACCAGATGCCTAGTTCTCATTAAGATTCTGGGAAAAATTGTTTTCACTAGTTGTATGTTCTGTTAGGCTATTTAATAATACCTCTGTGAGCGTATTTCTTAATCATAGTCCTGTATAAAATGTAATGTACCTTTCTAACTTGGATTAGAATAATTCACTAGGCATGGCTGGGGTTACCATCCTGATGCTAACCTGCTAGGAGTGAAGAGACTTAGTTTATTTTGCTATATTTTGTGCTTCTTGATTTTAAACTTTTCTGGATTGTTTTGAAAAGGTTTATACTATTCATTCTTATCTTATCATTGCTCCAAAGATTTTAGAACAGTGTTCTTATTTGTAGCCCTGTAAATTAGATTAGTCTGTAAAATGAAGACTTTGGCCAGGACCACCAAATATGCTTAATTCCTGAGCATTTTAAAAGCTGCTATACCATGTAGAAGTGTATCTTCATTTAATACCATTTTTTTACATTTATCTACCTTACAGTTAAAGGTTTATTTTTTAAGAAAAGAAACTTCAGTCCCTAAACTACAGGGCTTCTCTTCGGTTCTTACCGTGTCAGCTCTCAAAATTTCCCTGAGATATAATTTGAAATTATTTTTATTCAGCTAAATGTGGCTCTGTAGAGCCCTCAGTATAATAAATCATGTGATACACACACACACACACGCACAAATATTGATATAAAATGACAAAGGCAAACAGCAAATTAGAAGCAAGGCGGCATAAAATTCCTTCTTGCAAATGCAAAATTAGAAGCCAGTTGAGGAATGAAGTTTTATTCCATCCCTGTTGAAATGTTTATGTCTGCTGAAAGAGGAAGGTTGGCTAAAAGTGAACAGAGGGCTGAGTTGTTTGGGGAGGAACTTCTAAAGGAAAGGTCCTGTTCCTTGTCATTAGTCCAGCTTCATCAGTAAAGAAACTCTGAGCAGAACCTCATCAAAAGATCTCAGTGTCTGAAGTGTTTCATCTGGTATTCCCCAAGCTAAGGGTGTATTAGGCCATTTAGTTTTCTGGTTAATCATGGTATTTTCAATTCTGCTTTGAAAGAAATTGGAAGTCAGTGAGGATCTATTAGGACAGTGTCATGTAGACCAGCTGTCCTTTGAACTAACTGAAATTTCCAGAAATGTTGTGCCCATTATATCATCCAGTTTGAAGCTTACCAAGGGATGTATGGGTTGAACTCTGATTATTTCATCCTAAAATACCTTTTGAAATATTAAATGCCAGCAGTGTGGTTGATTCCTGTAGAGGCAAAAGTTATTCTTCAAGAACCCCATTCCTTCAGAATGAGTTTTTACATTGTCTTCCATCTTTCCAAACTATCTTACCTGCCATCTGCAGATGGTCCCAGTTAATTCTGAGCTGTTTTAAGGGAGGTACGCAGCTCACTTAGAGATTCCTTTAGACATCTTGGATATGGTGGTAAGATTGGGATTTCCTGTCATTTTAACTCCAAGCTACTTTTTCATTCTGTCTTCTACAGGCACGGTTTCTCTTGTCTAAAGTGAATCCCTCTCAGACCCATAATAATCTGTATGCTTGGGGACAAGTAAGTAATGAATAAAATTAAAGTTCATATTTCCTCCCTCTGCATATATTCACCTAATTAATTAATTTTGTTAAATACTTTAAAAAATAAGGATGTAAATATGGCACTTGCTTTGTGCATTTTGGAGTTTTGGGTTTTGTTATGTACAGAAATACTTCAGTTAACAAAGTAGATATATTCCTGGACATTACTACTTTAGCAGAAAATGTTGGTAACAGAAGCAGAAATAACATGGAAATAACAGGGATAGGTTCCTATCCCACAAAAAAGAAGAGTTCAACATGCTTCAGCAAACTATTTATTCAAAACTAACAGTGTGCACATTTTGCAGTGATGCAGTCAGGTCAGGTAAACCTTGCATTAGTAAACAAAAATATGTTGAACTTTGTAGAGACTGTTTGAAAGATTCTTCCAAAATGTACCCAGTTTCTACTTTGCCATTTTGGTAGCCAAACATGGAGATCTGCAATTGCTGAGGGTAGCTGAGGAGTCAGGATTATCTACTTTCCCCCATTTTTCTCTGTTTTGCCATTCATACATGTTCAGCAAGAGGTTTTGGAGGCAGTTGTTGTTTACCTTGTTGCACACACAACTGCAATAGGATCAGCTAGAGGAGAACCTTATCTTTTCTCAGTTCAAGCTTTACTGAATTATTTACTGCAGACGTGCTGCTACAAACTGGCACGGAAAGTCTGTGTTTATCTGGCAGTTTTTTTATCATCCTCCCAGTGCCAGTGCTGCTAAAAATTTTCCAATTAGACAAAGGACAAGGGGAAAAGCAGGGCTGGAAGGCATTTTGAAAACTTTGTAAAAAGTACTTTCTTTGTAAGAGGCTTTGTTAAATGATATATGCCTGAATAAGCACGAGGCCTGGAAATAGCTAGATAAGAAATAAGAATAAATGTTGAAATGTGGATCAACAGAGCTTGGGTTCTTAGGCCCATGCTTCACACTCGATTGTGCTTCAGTCTGTTCCCCACTAGTTATGAGAGTTCAGCTTTTGTTATTTAAACTGTATTTTTTTAATTCTAGGAGTCTGGTGCCCCAATCCTAACAGATGATGTTAGTCTACAGGTATTCATGGACCATCTGAAGAAACTGGCTGTTTCAAGTGCATCATAATTTCTACCTGATATGGAAACCTCAAAATCAATGAACTAAAATCATGCTACTGATGAATCAGTCTGCCAAGAACTAATGACATTCCTTCACCTCCTCTACATCAAAATTTTAGTGATTCCACCTAACAAATGTGTTGGGGAAGTTTTGTATCTTAGATTTAACTTATTGATATTCCTTCTGTCTGTGTTCTGCCAGTTCTACTTTTTCATTCATGTAATTATTTGATGATGATTTACTGCACCTATGCTGTCCCATCTAATTAATTTTTCTGCACTTGTACTTAAGTAAAATAAAAATTGGGGTGGGTGTGAGGTTTATGAGTTGTCTTTACCAGGCCATTGTGTGTTTCTACGTGTGAGAAAAATTTTGTCTCCTTTGCCTTACCCTAGATTGGGGTGGGCAAAGTATGGCCCTTGGGCGCTCCAGACTACCTCTCCTCTAATCAAAAAGGGTGAATTGCCTTTTCTAAAAGCCTTTAGTACTGCTCAACATCAAGAGAATAGTTTTTTCCAAAAAAACCACATCTAATTTTGTTCCCCCCTCCCTGCCATGAGGAAGACAATCTGTACAGACTCCAAAAAATGTCAAAAAAAGAATTGCCCCTTGGACCTAAATTAACAATGCCTGTCCTACATAAAGAAGGCGGGGGGGGGGTCTAGGTCCCCACCTGCAGCACTGATTGGAAACTGTAGCTGGCAGAGTAGTCAGGAAGGCCGCAACTTCAGCGGTTATGCTCCCTGATATCATCCAGTTGTACCCGGCCTTGAACCTTGAGGAGAGGCAGGTTAACAAATAAAAATTGATGATGATGATGATGATGGAACCATCATCTGTCTGTCACCCAAAATAGGTTTTCTACTACTCATCTAGCATACTGTCGTTCACACTGACTGGCCATCTTAGTGAACTGACTCTACCAATCATAGGTAACAAGTTGGGTTTGATGCAATAAGCCACAAACATATCCAGAGAAACCAAGTTCCAAATTCATTATTTTATTAACTGTTTTTAAAAACATTTCTCAACATCTCTTCTGCAGGATCTTTGAATAGCAGGAGCTTTGATGCAGTAACCAATCTAACATAGTTGTGTGTGGTATGTGAATTGGCTAAGAGAAGGGAAGGGAGTGTAGCTGGTCACTGGAAGCCTTGAGCTTTGGTGCAGGCATGAAGCAGTTACCACTCCACCTCTCCTCCAAAACTGGGATTCAGGAGCTTATGAATTGAAACACGTGTAGTGTAGTTTAAGACCATTTCCGCACTAGCCTGTTACAGTGCTATTATTTCACTTTCAACATCCTATGGAATCCTGGGGTTTGCAGTTTAGGGAGGGGCCTTTGAGGATTCCATAGGATGTTGAAAGTGGAATAATAGCACTATAGCAGGCTAGTGTGGAAATGGTCTAACAAAACAAAAGATCAACATTGGGCATCAGACAGGTCAGTAGGGAGAACCAGTGTGGTTGTAGTGGTTTGAGTGCTGGATTGTGACCCTGACCACCAGGGTTTGATTCCCTGCTTGGCCATGGAAACCCCCTAGGTGACCGTGGGCACATCACACTTAGCCCCAGAAAACTGTACGACAGGTGCGCCTTAGGGTTGCCAGAAGTCAGAAATGACTTGAAGGCACACAACAACACTACAGGTCAGTGGGGATGGAGAGAAATTACTAACTGTAATACCACTTAGTGTTCACTGAGCCTGCAGTAGCTTCAGACACTGACATACACAATGGCTAATAGACTAGAGCAGATTTTTTAAACACAGCGCTGTATTTTTTTCCTTTACTTTTGTACTATCATGCCTGATAAAGAGTTGTGAAAATTCCAAAGTTCACACAACTTGTGTACCACTTCTGTAACATTCTGTAACATTTCAGTGGTACTAAAAAGGAAGTACCTATCTTTGATTTCTAAAATATAATTAACCATGGACTATAATGCTGGCAGGCTTTGAAGACCTTCACTACACTAGGGTCTCCCCCTCACCTGCCCATACTGATACATACTTACGATGGGCTGCTTTCGTTGAATGTACTGATTCGCATTAGTTCGCATTTGCACTGTTTGAACGGGGGGGGGGGATTGTTATTGTTGTGTGCCTTCAAGTCGTTTTCAACTTAATGACGACCCTAAGGCGAAGCTATCACAGGGTTTTCTGGGGCTGAGAGTGTGTGATGCGCCCAAGGTCACCCAGTGGGTTCCCATGGCCGAGGGAGGAGTCGAACCCAGCTCTCCCGGGTCCATTGTCCGACGCGCAAACCACTACACCACGCTGGCTCCCATAGGCCTGTCAATCTATTATTGGACTGCAACTCCCGGCATTCCTTGGCAGCACGGCCGATTGTGAGGAATGCTGGGAGTTGTAGTCCACAAAAAATGTGTTCATTCCCTCCCGATTTAATGTTTAAAAACCTCAATACCTGATAAGCATGTTAAGAAGTGACCCAGAAATAAAAGGATGCAAAGTAAAAAACCACGAACGTAAGGTGAAAGCTTACGCAGACGATCTGGTGATCATCCTGGAGGAACCAGATTCAAGCACAGAATTGGTATTACAGAAGCTAAACCAATTTGGAGAAGTAGCGGGATTAAAGATTAATAAAGAAAAAACCAAAATACTAATGAAGAATATAAGAAAGGAAGAAGAAATAGAATTAGTTCAGAGAACAGGATTTAAAGCAGAGCAAAAAACAAAGTACCTGGGAATTTGGATTGCGAAGAGAAATAATGAACTATATGAAAACAATTACAAACCAATATGGAAGGATGTTAAGAAATCATTAGAGAATTGGACTTTAAAATTATCACTGTTGGGAAGCATTGCAGCGATTAAAATGAACGTGTTACCCAAACCAAATTTCCTCTTTCAAAATTTACCCATTATTATTAACGATAAACCCTTTAAAGAGTGGCAGAAGGACTTGACGAAATTCATTTGGGAAAAGAAAAGACCAAGAATAAAATGGAGGCTACTCACGGAAAAAAGGGAAAAAGGCAGCTTTGGTCTACCGGACTTGAAAATGTACTATTATCCTTGTGGACTTACCTGGATTAAAGAATGGATAACACTCCAAAACGAAAAATTACTAAATTTGGAAAGTTCAGGAAAACGTATGGGATGGCATGTGTATATGTGGTATGATAAAACAAAGATAGATAAAGGATTTCAAAACCACTACTTAAGAAAAGTGTTGCTAACGATCTGGCAAAAGTTCAAGAAAAAATATTACAGAAAAATGCCCCAATGGGTCTCACCACATGAAGCGTTGTACGGCAGATGGAAAGATCCAGAGGACAAATGGATAAGATACAGAAACTTAATAGAAAAAAATAATAAAGACCACATGTTGAAATCAAGAGAAGATATTGAGAAGGAGGGGTTCAAATGCCATTGGTTTTTATTCAGACAATTAAAAGATTCCTTATGGACAAAAAACTAGAAGGAATTGATTCGGCAGTAAGAGATGACATATTCGAAAAAATAATGTTTGAAGCCCAGAAACAAATGATATCCAAATTATATAAATTACTGCTCGAAAGAGAATTAGAAGCCGAACAAATTAAAGAGACAATGATCAGATGGACTCAGAATATAGGCCATGAAATACAATTAGAGCAGTGGGAGAGAAGTTGGAGGGATACCCATAAATTTACAGCTGCACAAAAACTGAAAGAAAATTACCTTAAAATGTTTTATAGATGGCATCTGGATCCGGTAAAGTTGAATAAGATATACAAAACAAAAGAAAATAAATGTTGGAAATGCGGTAAGGATAATGGTACTTATTACCATACATGGTGGACATGTGAAAAGGCAAAAATATTCTGGAAAAAAATTCACAAAAAAATGACAGAAATTTTACAAATAGATCTGCCGTTAAGTCCAGAAATATTCTTGTTAAAATATATTGCAGAGAATAGACAATGAAATAAGAAAGAAATATTGGAAGATAATTTTATATATGATAACGGCGGCAAGATTAATCTATGCGAAGATGTGGAAAAATAATTATACACCACAAATAGATGAATGGACCATAAAAGTGGCAGAACTTAGAGAAATGGACAGATTAACAGGAGTGACACAGGGCAGAATGCAAAGACGACACGAAGAAGATTGGAAACTAGTGGGTGAATATATGTCAAAAGAGGAACTAAATAATGAAGTATAGAGGACAAAGATTCTCAAAGATAAAGGTAAAAGAGGTTTAAGTAAACAAGAAAAGAGAAATGGCCGACAAGAAGTTAAAAGCAGCAAGACAACACTAGATGGAAAAAGAGAAAAAGATAATATAAACAAATGGTTTATTTCATTAATAACTTTTTAGGAAATAAATAAATGGTTTACCCCGTAGAGGGAAATAAAGAAGAGAAACTCTGAAAAGTACAATAAGTAATGGGATTAGGTGAAGTTGGGAAATTAGAAGAAAATTACAGAACTGATTTGGATTAACGCTAGACCGGGAAGAAGACATGGAGAGTTTGCTTTAGTGGGGAATAAGAATGATGTGTTAAGACTGGAAAGAAAGAATATATGTAAGTATGTACAAATAATTACAGGAAGGAAATGAACTAATGGATTATATTTTCAGGAAAAGAGTTAAGATGAATTACTGTGAATATGGTTTTGACGAGTTATGAATGTTTCATAAAGATTAATAAAAAAACCCCAAACCTCAATACCACATTTCCACAGACAACAAAACCTGCGTTAGGAAGAAAGGAGGCTATTGTTACTGGTTTACCTCGGGGCGAGGCCAGAAAACATGCCTCTGCCGAGCGAGAACCGTCCCCTCGTGGAAACAGAACCGTCTCTACCGCTTCCCTCAGTCTGTCAAAAGCGCCTCCGAGAGCCTCGCGGCGGGTTTGAGAGTCGGCCAATGGAAGAGACCGTTGCTCGGAGCGGGGGGAAGGAAACAAAGTCGAACGGCGAGGCTAGCCAATAGGGAAGCAGCATATATTTCGAGGTGGCGCATGCGCGGTGCCCGTCCGCCTCGCGTTCCGCGGGCTCTCCGCCGAAGGAGAATTGAGGCGAGCGTGGAGGCACCGGGGCTGCAGGATGAGGAACCCGACCGTCTGGAGTCGGCGCGCGGCTCTGCTGTACTCCATTGGAACGTGGACCATCTTCGGTTATATCGCCCTCCAGTCTTTCAGTTTCTTGCGGAGGGCGGAAAGATACGAGAAAAAGGAGGACGAGGAGCAGCAGCCGCCCGGTAGGTTTAGGACGCCGTGTGACTCCTTTACCCTTAGGACCTCTGAGCTGACGTGCCGGAGTCCTCTCAGTCTTCTCTGTACGTGAGCAGTGAAGTTATGCCCAACCTCAGCCTTTAAAACGTTGACCGTTTCCGCACTAGCCTGTTATAGCGCTATTATTCCACTTTCAACATCTTGTGGAATCCTGGGGCCTTTGAGGCCCTTCCCTAAACTGCAAACCCCAGAATTCCATAGGATGTTGAAAGTGGAATAATAGCACTGTAACAGGCTAGTGCGGAAATGGCCAATGTTTTATGTACCTGGTTCGTATACCGTATTAGTGCTGGAAACAGTATTTATCGTACATATTTTCCTTTTTTTTTTTATTTTGATTTTTGCTAAGCTTCAGTGAAACAGCTTATTTTGGAGGTGGACCTGGCACTTACGCAGTATCTTTAAAAAAAAACAAAACTTCCTTCATGCTGCAAAAGGCACTGTGTTTATTTCATGTTGCAAAAAGTCACACAGATGAGTTTATTTTACGGAAAGTAGAGAAAAGGCAACAAGCTGTCACCAACAGCCTATCCTTGCATCACTGCTACAAAGGATGACGTCAGTGGCCAGCCTGGCAAAGTTTTGGCTGAAGTATCTGTGTGCAGCTTGTCCAAGGTGTACTTGTTGCCTTTGTGAAGTGTCCTGATGCTGATTGGAGTGTTTTTCCGAGCTGCAAGGCTTTGACAGGCAAAAAATGAGCGGGCATGAGCTTAATTCCAGAAGACTATGGAAAGCATTTGCAAGAGTGGAGGTGCAGTGTTAGGAAATCCTCACCTGTTGATATTTTGCCTGCCATGCACAGGTTTGTGATGAGGTAAAGGGGAGGGTACTACCATGTTTTATTGTTTACCAATATCTGATTGTTTACAGGTTTGTAAGCTTTCAGATTATGTAGAAGTTCAGCACTAACAGAAAGTTTTCCTGTTAAGTATGCTAATAATGTTAATAACTTACTGACTGAGGTCATCATGGTGACAAGGTGCTGTTTCTGTCTTTTGGTAAAACTTGGGGCCTTTCCGCACTACAGTGTTATAGTGCTATTATTCCACTTTCAACATGCTGTGGAATTCTGGAGTTTGTAATTTACTGAGTACAAAGAGCATTCTAGCTGCGCATTCTAAATGCCCCTCCCTATACTGCAAACCGCAGGATTCCATAGGATGTTGACAGTGGGATAATAGCACTATAACAGGCTAGTGTGGAAAGGCCCTTGGCATAGTTCTAGTACTTTGGGTTTGGGAGGTGCACTTGTTTAGATCTTCAGACATCTAAATTGTGGTAATGATTAATAACTTGCTCAAATATGTGTAATATATGTTTGAATTGTAATTTTAGCATCTGAATGTATCTTTTAAGTAATCTATTAAGCTTTATATCACTGTGTTTGGGGAAAAAAACTTCCTCAGCATTTTACCACAAACCCCTATAAACAGGAACTCTTACTTTCTTTTGCCTTTAGATAAGGAACCGGGATTTGGTACAGCTGCTTCAGAAGACAGTATAACAGAAACCACTGTATATGGAACCCCAGGGTCAGGTTTTTATGTTACATCAACAGTGAAATATAAAGCAAACTTCGTGCCTTACACAACTCGTTTGTATAATTACATGCAATCCTTTTTTGATGACAGTGCTAAAAAAGAAAAGTAAATGAGTCTGAGTGCATAAACTGTTACATCTAAAATGATATCCTGTATTGAAGAATGTATACCAGTATCAAGATGTTTTATGCTGAAGAATGGAATTATCTTTATTTTGTTGCACAGCATCCTAATTTAAAATCATTGGAAAGTTCTGTGAACTGTCAGTTGCTCTTTAAAAAAACTCAGTCGGTTTCTTCAGTTGCCTCATGGAGGATTGCCACGGATTTGAATTTATTCTCACTTATTAAAAGTGGGTTGCTTTTGGACTACATTTCTCTGGTTGCAGTGTGTTTGAAATTCTTAGTGTGCTATATATGATATTTTAAAAACATGTGATGGACTAGAAACCTTTAACTTTCATCCTGAGACTCATTCATCTCTAGTTTGTTAACCATATTGGTCTGGACTCTGGAAGAGAGGAAGAAGCAAAGTTCCTAGGTTCATTCCTCATTTCCTCTTTGGCGAGTCTGACATAAACATTTTCAAAAACATGGCCAAAGTGCTGTAAGTTTTGTGATTTTTTTTTTAAATTTCAAAATCAAATTAGAGTCTTAGTAAAGTCGACAAGCAAGTGAGTGATTCTAGGTATTTGCATCAGTAGCCAACATACAAGCAGCCTGGCTCATTTTGATACAGGCCATAACATATGTTCACCTTTCTTAACTGCTAATAATTTTCAAGGAGTTTAATACAATATCCAGTCCAGGTGCTCTTTGAAATTTCTTAGACCCATAGGTAAATCTGGAATTACAAAAAGAATCAGTGGAGGAAGTCAAAAAATAGCTGCAACACTAAAGGGCTGCCACTTATGAAATAGTTGCCATGGCAAATGCATTCAGTCACAAAACACCCCACGAAAGGAAATTGTTAAGGGTAGAAAGAAAACTTGTGCAATAACCTGAGTACAGCTATAAAGTGGCTATAAAATGAAGCATCTGATGTGCGACCAAGTCCTACCTGGCCTACTGAGGCCTTGGGATGGGGAAAGTAAAGATGACAGGTAGCTGCAAAGCAAGCAGTTCCATTTGCAAGCTCTGCTGTAATGTGCCTTCAGGTTGACTCCAACTTATGCTGGACCTGTCCTAGAGTTTTCTTGGCAAGTTTTACTCCAAGAAAGTTTGGCATTGCTGTCCTCAAAGGCTGAGAGATTGTGAATTGCTCAGCGTCACCCAGTGGGTTTCTGTGGTTCAGACCATGGTGTCTTGGAGTCCTAGTTCCAACTCTCAAACTGCTAACCATGCTGGTTCTCACTTTGTGGGCACGAATGCTGAAAAACAACAACATCATTAATAGCAATCAAAGTAAGTAACCTTGGTGGCTACCAGCTTGAGGATCCTTCCCTCTAGGTTAGGACTAAGCAGCTGGGGTGGGGGTGGCATTTCCCCTCTCCATACCTCACAAAATGTGAGGTAAATTCTGGCATGACTGAAAGTGCTGTTGTATCACTTCTGGTTCTTGGAACTGACCGAAAGATAGGTGATGGTTGCTCAAGAGTGCAGGGTAAATGGGAGGTGAGCTGAGGGGACCCAAACTACAAAAAATTTGTGGAGTTTTGGTTGGTTGTTTTTTTGGATTTATTGGCTATTTTTTTTCATTTGGGAGGCCTTGGGGCTACAAAAGTTTTGTGGGTCTCATGTTCCTCACCCCAGCTTGAGTCAAAGTCTTGCTCTCAAAATGGATCTGTTAATTAAAACAGACTAATGTAACTAATGCCCTGGAAGCAAAGATGCTTGTCTCCTTGAATTCTCATTGTCACATGATTTACATTATTCCTGCTAAAATGCAGACCATGGGAAGGAGCTCACCAAGTTTCAGTATGAATCAGCTACAGAGCTGAAGCCAGGGTGATAACCTCATTTTTCTCCCCAGCTTGTATGATTTTGGGCTGCCCACCATCTTAGAGGCGAAACCAGAAATTGTTGTAACATCTCTACTATTCCTTTCCATCTGCTTCATATGTTCAAGCATTTAGAATGTGAGTCTAAGCTGGGCAGTTCTAGAAAATCATTTAAAAACTATCAACAGACTATAGAATGTGTAATGGCAGAAGAACAGGAAGAATAAACAACATCAGTTCTCAAAATACTGCTTTTCCTGTCACCACTGTAACCTTGTTATTGTGTGCCTGCAAGTTGTTTCTGACATGGTAACCCTTAGGTGAATTTATTAGGGGCTTTTTGGGGGCTGAGAGTATATGATGTGCTGAAGGTTACTCCGTGGGTTTACATGGCCAAGGAAGGAATCAAACTCTGGCCTCCAGGGTCATATCTAATGGTCAAACCACTATGCCATGTATAGCCCTCTCAAAAGAGGATGCCTCTGATAATAACAGTCTTTGTCACCGCTTACTTTTCTCCTCAGTGGCAAGCTTCAGACCTAGAGCATTTGCTCCCATAAGCAAACTGTAGAAATAAATGAATTCAATATCACCCAAGACAGTTTTCAAAATATAAAAGAAGAAAACTATGAAGTATACATGTATATGTTCTAATAGCCTTATTGTATTTTTTTTTTAAATTCACCATGGTATAGGTAAGTGTGAATTCAGGAACTTGCTCTGAGTGAAGAAGAGCCAGATCATCACAGGATGACGGCATGTGTTTTTGATTTGTGTTTGTACAAAATAGGTGACATAGCTTTCATGGTATGTTGAAACACACCAGCATTTTAGAATTAAATAAGATGTAGAAGGAGGACCAGAATAATCAAGCTCCTTTGCAAACCTAAGTGAAGATAATGAGTATATATTATATTGTAACAGATCCAAATAAACTTTTAAAAAATATTTGTGAAGGCTTATTTCTATCCCATAAACTTTCAGTTCCATCTAAATTTCTAACTTCTTGCAATAGAATCCACACTCAACCAGTGGTATAATTGGCTGTCTGTTTGAAGGATACAACTGAATGATTGCGTGCACCTGTCTCTGCTTCTTATCCTCTGCTTCAGGTATGTTTTTGCCCCCCTGCCCACGCACTACTATTGACCTGAATGTCTTTTTGGAGTAGACTGCATTGTGACTCTCTTGAGTTTCCCTCCTCTACTGATTTTATTGTGATTTCAGTTGTGTATTATTGTACAAAATATAAAACTGTATAATTTTATTTGGGGTGAGTTATAATTAACATGTTTATAAGCCTTTAGTGTGTGTTGCTGCTCACAGTGCTAGGCATCTGGGTTATTAAATTATTTTCCCCACTCCCTCTATCCCCTCTTCTGCTCTGTTGGCTTCTGTTCCTTCCTTCCCCCTTTTGCTTTCCACCCTTCCCTCTTCTGCTTTCCACTTATTGGTGGGTTCATGAGACCTACATACATTTGGTAAGGTTGAAACTACAGTCCTTCCTCCACATTCATGGGTTTGACTTTCACAAACTTGCTTATCTGTGAGGTGCCCTCTTGTGTCTCCGGCTTCTCACCCTCCCATTTCCCAGCCTTTTGCCTGGGTGTGTGTGCCTTCCTTTTACAGACCTGGGCAAAAGCAAGCAAATGGCAGGGGGCAGCTCTGCGTGCATGCCTTCTCTGGTCATGTTGTTACCCCTTCCCATTTGCTTGCCTATCGCCTGGGCACCTGGAAGGCAGTGCATCTCAGCAAAATGCAAGTGGAGGGGTGGGGAAGGTGCGTGGCTGCCTCCTCCTATTCACTTGCCTATTGCCTGGGCACCTGGAAGGCAGTGCACCTGGGCAAACGCAGGTGAAGGGGAGGCTCAGATGCATGCCTTCAGGCATGTGGCTGCCCCTTCCCTTTTGCCTGTCCATTGCTTGGGCAGCTGGAAAGAAGGCAGTGCACTTGGGCAAAATGCAAGTGAATGGGGGAGGGGTCCTGGATGGGAATGGGAGGGAGGGTGCTCACTTGGGTGGGGGGAGGGAGGGTTGTGTGTGTGTGTGTGTGTGTGTGTGTGTGTGTGTGTTACTTTCATGAGGTTTCTCACCCTGAATCCTTGCAAAAGTTGAGGGGCTACTGTATATCAAAGATTCATTTAGCTAAATCCATGCCTTCCTTATGTTTATTTCATTTCCTTCTCTATTAACTTCTGTCTCTCCCTCTCTCCTCAACCTCATCTCTCCCTTTCTGTTTTTCGCCCATGTATTTCTTCAGTGGATTTGAGAGGTTTGGTAAGATTGGAGCTTGGAGTAAAAATTACAGTTAACTGAATTTATGCTTTTCCAGTTCTACCTGTGTTTGTCTTTCTTCTTTTTTTCTTAAAAATACTAGATATAAGTCCCATGGGGTTAAATGAGCGAAACATGTTCCCTACTTTGCAGACCATGCTTATTTGGGAGTGGGGTGACAGAAAAGATGCATGATTTGTTTATGTACAAAAACATTCTACATGTGCTCAGAAGAACACAAAAAAATTCTGGTTAACCAGTCCCCCCCCCCCCGCTCCAATTCACGGATTTGTCTTTGTAGCCTGCCACTTTTTGCTGCACTTACTGTCAAGTAGTTGAAATTAATACATTATTCCTTACCAACCTTTAACATTACTCCTTATTAACCTTTAACAAGGGCCAGTTTTAGAGGATGAGAAGAGGTAGAAGGAAGAGGGGAGAGGTGCATGTCATTGACAAAACTTAATTGAACAGGTGGTCCTATACTTTACGACAGTCTTTCCCAAGAGGACAGTTTTCAGATGTATTGAATTCCCACTGTTCCCAGCCAAAATTTACAAACTTTATAGTCTATCTAGGGAGGAAAAATACAGGAAAGGCAACATTAAAACTACAAAAAAAGCATTTGAAAGTGCCAATAATATGTACCCCTAGGGACCAAAGTGGCAATCTCCATACCAAAATAGGCCCATAGTCTGTTCTGGAAACCAGCATTTCAAGCATTTCAAATTAAAGATAATTTTAATTATTGGTGTTATTAATTTTCATACTTAAGGTCACAAGCTTTTTTTTTTTAAAGGGACTTTGGGTGGTTTTGTGTTGAGGTAGAACAGAATTATAATGCCTATGGGCACATGTCTGAGCCCATGTTGCTTTTAGAGCCACTGATCTAAAGACAGAACATGTGTGTGCATACAGCAGTAGTCTGCCTTGTGCTTTCCTTTCTGGAAGTACTACTGTTCTAAGGCATGAGGGCCAGTTATGGAAGAACGAAAAATCATTCAAGAAGTGAAGGGCAATTAGTGGACATAGCTAGCAAGATGGGACCAACACTTACTGGCTGTGAATGAATTTTGTGAATGAATTCCCACTATTTGCTGGTGAGCATCCAAACTGGAAACAATTTTTAAAAAGTACAATAAATAACTTGTACCTGTTTCGCATGCACGTGTGATGTGGTTCTGATAGTACTTATGCATGCTTTCTCTTCCATGCCAAATGAAAAACAAAATTTTTGGTATTTGGAAGTGGGATCATGCTTATTTTTAGGCAAAGCTGTCATGGGAAAGCATCTTAAGAACAGTTCACCAAGAGGGTTGCCACATTTCTCTCCCCTTCCCAGCTGCTTTTGACAGATGTGTGGGGAAAAGAGCAAGAAATCATAAAAGATGGTTCCTTGTTTCCCACTATGAGAAAAGAGTGTTGCCCCCTTTTTTTTATTTCTTCTAATTGCATTTATGAAAAGAAAGATACAGGTGTGTCACCATGAAAAATATAGCACCACCCACATGCACACACACCTCAATGCTGGCAGTGATTACTTGGTTTCTGCAGATTGATCATATCAATTTCTATATTATAAAGCAAAGAATTGTTGACATCTTAAAAGACTAAGGGCCTTTCCACCACACTGTTATAGTGCTATTAATCCACTTTCAACATCCTATGGAATCCTGGGCTTTGCAGTTTAGGGAGGGGCCTTTAGGATTCTCAGTCAGAGAGCTCTTTGGCCTCAGTAAACTACAAACCCCAGAATTCCACAGGACGTTGAAAGTGGAATAACAATACTATAACAGTGTAGTGCAGCAAAGGCCTCAGACAATGACGATGTTTGTAAGTTTTCATGGAAAAGTCAAAGTGGTGTAGTGGTTTGAGCACTGAATGAGGATTCTAGAAGGTCAGGGTCTGAGTCCCATCTCAGCCATGGAAAGCCATTGGGTGACCTTGGATAAGGCACATTCTCTTAGCCTCAGACGAAGGCAATGGCAGAGCTCTTCAGAATAAATCTTGCCCAGAGAGCGTCTCCATAAGTTGGAAGCATAACAGCTGGAAAAGTTTCACGGATACCAGTTGTTGTGGCACGTCCCCTCGGAAGTTTACTTTTTAAGCTGCAGTAAGAATCTGTTGTTATTTTCATACAGTACACTAACATGGTTACCCCTCTGCAGATTATTCTAGCTGTCTAGACAGGAAAAAAAGTTTTCCTTCAGTTTTCTAAGAATAGAGGTAGGCAACAGCATCTCTTCCCATTGTCTCAAAATGAACTTCCTAGCTCCATCTCACTCCCTCCAGAGCAGCAACATAGAAAGGAATACATACATTCGGCAGATTAGTATGGCTGTATGTAGACCATCCTTCAGAGGAAGGAGCTGGCAAAACCACCTCTGATATTCCTTACCTAGGAAAACCCTCTGCAATTCATGGGGTCCCCATAAGTCAAGAGGTGAGTTGAAGGCACATACATGCATGTACGCCTGTGTGATTAGCTGTTCGTCCTTTGCAGGGGAGAGCGCCCAAACCAGTGAGAGTCCTATGTCTTGCTTGACTCTTCGAAGGCCATTTCCGCACTAGACTGTTATAGCGCTATTATTCCACTTTCAACATCCTGTGGGGTTCTGGGGTTTGTAGTTTCCTGTGGCCAAAGAGCTCTCTGGCTGAGAATTCTAAAGGCCCCTCCCTCAACTGCAAAGCTCGGGATTCCATAGGAGGTCGAAAGTGGAATAATAGCGCTACAACAGTCTAGTGGGGAAATGACCTTACATTGAGGACGGGAAATCGGATTCGTTCGACTTCCGAAACCGTAACAAACTACTTCGGCCACTTTTGTTGCAGACACAACACATTCCCCCAATGTTGCAGCCATGGGATAATAATGGGCTGGAGGTAAAAGTGACTTAGGAGCAGCCCTCCTAATCTAACACTAGTTTTAGCGGTTATATTTCCTTGAGTTTTGCCCTCGCTTGTTCGCGGAAGACCTTTGCTCCATCGACGTGCACGCAGACAGGTCGCGTTTTTGTTTTAAATAATTCGTTTCCTGCGAACTGAAACCTGGACAGGGACTCGGAAGCTCGGGGACAAGGAAGAAGCAGTTGCCTTCAGCTCCCAGCTCGCTCTGACGTTCCACTTCCGCCTGGAGGAAAGAAAAAAAGGGGGGAAATGGTAGCGAGGATCTGAAGGAACTCGGAAGTTGGGGAGCCGGCCTGAGTCTATACTTTTAATGAATCCACAGCTGGAGGGGAGGCCTCCATTCGCTTCCTGTCCGTGGCGGAAGTTCCCCGGCGCGGCTCCAGGAGCGCAGCCTCGCCGGCTCTTCCGCCGGTCGATCGCCTCTGCGGGGCCGTCATCATGAAGGCCATCATCCAGCGCGTCACCCGGGCCAGCGTGACAGGTGCCGCTTTCCTCTTTTCTCCCCCTGGCGCGGCCCGGCCCCGCGCGGGAGGCCATTCCGGACCCCGCCTGAGGGGCTCCCGTCGGGCCGACGAGCCGACCTGTGACCGGGTTAAGCAGCCCCGTCGCCCTGGCGGGCAGCCGCTTCACCGCCTCTGAAAACACTACTCGGGGTCGCGGCCGACGTTGTTAACGTCTTCGTCGAAGGCCGTTTTTCCCCCGCCCCGCATAATCCTGAAGTGTGACATTTGGCCATTTCTACACGAGTGTGTTGTAGTGCTGTGATTCCGCTTTCAACATCCTGTGGAATCCTGGGGTTTGCAGTTTAGGGAGGGGCCTCAAAGGGGAGGGGGCCTCCCTAAACTGCAAACCCCAGGAGTCCATAGGACGTTGAAAGTGGAATCATAGCGCTATAACACTGTAGTGCGGAAATGGCCATGTGGATGTGGCACAGAGTTTTCTGCGTACATCGCGGAGCTGAATAGAGAGACAGATGTGCCAAACGGCCCTTAGCCGACTCTCTTCTTTGGACTCAAGAGTAGTGGTAGCTAAGGGCCAGAAGGCAGCAAATGTAATAGTTCCCACCCCTGGTTGTCTTGTTGGGAAGCAAAATTAATCCCATGTGTTTGATGAATATGGTGGTATGACCCTTATAAACATTTAGTTGTCACATTCCTGCTTAATGTCGTATTAAAAATTTTCTTAAGTGTGAAAATCACTAGATGTTGGAGGGGGCAGAGGTGTGGAAAGGACTTCAGATGCTTGACACCTGTTTACTGTTTGAAAACAGAAACACACGCTTTTTTTTTAAAGAGGGCTATGGATGTTTGAGGATAAGCAACCAAGTATAGGATGGAGGACGTGTGGCTGGATAGCAGTACGTGTGAAAAGGATCTAGGAGTCTTGGTAGATCCCAGGCTGAACGTGAGTCAGCAGTGTGACGTGGCAGCCAAGAAAGCCAACGTGATTCTTGGTTGCATCAATAGGAGTATGGTGTCTAGATCGAGGGAGGTAATGGTACCAGTCTATTCTGCATTGGTTAGACCTCATTTGGAATACTGTGTCCAGTTCTGGGCACCTCAATTCAAGAAGGATGTTGACAAACTGGAACGTGTCCAGAGAAGGGCGACCAAAATGGTGAAGGGTCTGGAAGCCATGCCCTATGAAGAACGCCTTAGGGAGCTGGGTATGTTTAGTCTGCAGAAGAGAAGGTTAAGAGGGGACGTGATAACCGTGTTTAAGTATTTGAAGGGATGTCATGTTGAGGAGGGAGCGGGCTTGTTCTCTACCGCTCCAGAGACTAGGACAAGGAGCAATGGATTCAAGCTGCAGGAAAGGAGATTCCACTTGAACCTCAGGAAGAACTTCCTGACGGTCAGAGCTGTCTGGCAGTGGAATATCGGAGTGTGGTTGAGTCTCCTTCTTTGGAGGTTTTTAAGCAGAGGCTGGATGGCCATCTGTTGGGAATACTTTGATAGGTCTTCCTGCATATCAGGGGTTGGACTCGATGGCCCCTGGGGTCTCTTCCAACTCTACGATTCTATGATTCCTGTTCCCTTGCAAGTTGCACTTGCCTACTGGGATACTCAGGTGTGTGGCTGTGACATCGCTACTTCACTCTGGAAATATTTTCTCTGTTAATTTCCTGCTTCTCCAGGGCTGAGTCTTGGAGAAAAAATTGTCAAAATTATATTCGCTTTAGTGAAGAGGAAACAGCATCATCACTATCCACGACTGAAGGCTTCCTCTGTGCTCCTTGCCGTTCTCTCTTCCCTCATAATGAATTTGATGCTTTTTGACACAGAAAGGCCTGCTCTGCATACTTGTCTTAATCCAAAGCAGCTAATTGCATCAGAGAACAAAAATTTTGGATACCAGTGACATTTGCATACTTCTTCTTTTGGTTTTGGAGGATATACTTTGTTAGAGCATTCCAGGGACAAGAAGAGGAAAGAAGAAGATTTTCAGAAAACTGATTTAGAAATAGAATTGGTAGCTGACAGCCTATGGGCAGTAAATTACCTTTCTAGTTCTAGAATAAGAAAACTTTAAATTTCCATTGTCACTGAAGCTTGCTGGGATGTAGATTAATATGTGATATAAGAGAGAAATTCTGGAAATCTAACATGTCTAAAATGTCTTCTACAGTTGGTGGGGAGCAAATAAGTTCCATTGGACAAGGCCTTTGCGTACTACTGGGTATTTCTGTGGAAGACACTCAGAAAGAGCTTGAACATATGTAAGTTACCAGAACGTAATAAACTTTTCTTCTCTTCCATACTTATATGCATTTTATGTATGCGCACAGTTTCTTGTACAGATGTTAATTTTCAACATTCAGTGACTCACATTCAATTATCAAAACACCAAATGCTCCAAAGTTATGAGTCTGTGTTTGTATCATCCTTCTTCCCAGTGTTATGGATATGTTGCCCCCAAACTATTAAATACAAATCTTTTTCCTTCCAGAAAACACCATTCATGCCTTCTGATCTTCCACTTAGGGTTCGAAAAATTTTAAACTTGCGTGTGTTTGAAGATGAAAGTGGGAAACACTGGTCTAAAAGTGTAATGGACAAGCAGTACGAAGTGCTATGTGTGAGCCAGTTTACTCTTCAGTGTATCTTGAAAGGAAACAAGCCAGACTATCACATGGCCATGCCTACAGATCAAGCAGAGTCATTCTATAACAGCTTCCTAGAACACCTTCGCAAAACATACAAGCCAGAGCTCATTAAAGGTAAGGTAAAAGCTAGATTATGGTTTGAGGGGGAAAAAAATCTAGATGCACAATGCAAATTGGTTGCCTTTGGGAACTGGAGCTTTTAACTTGTCTTCAATTAGTTTAAGGTAGGGGTACATCACCTTGGATGTCCATGGTATAGGTATGAAGTTAGCAAGAACTACACCACTTTTACAACCCAACTGACAGCTGTGGAGGAAGATCATAGATCTGGCAATGCTGTTAGCAGTGTTGGAACTGCAGTCTTGATCAGAAATTGCTTTGAGGTGAAAACTTCTGACTTCAATACAGTAAGTCCCCTGTATCTGCGAGGGATACATTCCCAGACTTGATGCAGATTGTGAAAACGTGGATAATAGCAGATGCTTTTGACCCCATGCTGGGCAAGGTGATGAGGGAGAGAGGCAACTCCACTGCTTGGCTCCTCTTTCCTTTCTGTCTTCCTTCTTGGTGAAGCCTGGCAAGTAACCCACTCCCTAGCAGGAGGCCTTGTAGCTTGGAGCCGTGTGCCTCTCTCGGCCAAGGAAAGAGTGCTTATCTCCTTCCTTGGCTGAGAGAGGCATGTGGCTTTGTGAAGCCAGGATTTCCATGCTTCTCTTGGTTGAGGAAAGAGCATCCATCTCCTTTCTCTACCGAGAAAGGCACGGGGGAAGTAATGCACCTCTCTCAGCCACGGAGGTGGGAAGTCTCCTTCCTTGGCTAACAGGCATGGGAAGCCCAGCTATGTCTTGCTGTGAGCCTCTCTTGGTCAGGGATGGAGAGAGACTCCTTCCTCAGCCAAGTAAGGTGCGTGGGCCCTGGCTGCGCAGAGCAAGGTCCCCAGTCGGCAGCAAGAGCCAAGGCCCTGGAGAAGATCATGGGTAAGTGAAACCGTGGATATTGGTCTAGCAGATACTGGGGCCTACTTTATTTCCTGCTGATACTTGTTGCCAGATAATAGTGTAATCTAAGTGCGTATGGGGTGGAGTGGGGGGTTGGAGAGAATTTGTCACCTTTACCACTCTCAGAAGTCATTCATCTTGCTAGGTAGGGAGAGGAGAAATGTGAAGGGGAAAAGTGTATATGTGTTTGTGTGCATGCACACACACATATATAGGCATGTATGAGTATATATATTACACATGCATGCAGTTCTCAGCCAATAAAACATACAGTTTTCAGAGCCAAAAAGATTGTGCTTTCCCGATTTAAGTGATCTTTGTTATGTGAAATATTTGGGGAAGAACTGAAGAATTAGTCATTCCATAACAAAAGGAAGTAGTCTGGGCGATTAATTAAAGCAAAAATCACAGGGGTAGTAAAATTCTTCATCATGTAGCCCATGGCCTAGCAAAATGAAAGGAGAGTAGTAGGGAATTCTGAAAATCATAAAGGTATAAAAAAATGGATTTCAGAAATGACACACCTGTTCCCCACCCTGAGCCAAGTCCTGTGTATGGTGCTGCCTTCTTGCTGCCTTGGAAAATTGGCAGCTGAGAGTGGTATGTGGGCATGAACTGTCAGCTGCAAGTAAGATTGGAGGGAAGGAAGCTTGCTTGATTCATTTCAGGCTGGGACGTGTGTTACCTGATTATATTTCCTCTCTGTGAATCCTGATAGGATAGAGCCCATTTCAGATTTAAAGCCTGAAGTATGTGTGAGAGGCCATTGGGACTTTACTGTTTGTGGGAAGGGACTTAATAATGTGCTGTGCAGTCTGTATTTCTTACTTTTCACTGGATATGCTTTTAGATTGTTTTTAATTCTGTTGATAGTTTAATTTTACTTTCGTATGTTTTTATTGGTGTGGGCTCTTACCTGTATCTGTTTTCATTTTTGTAAGCCATCTTACATCCCCCGGCTGGGAAAAAGTGGGTGACAGATAGATAGAGTGAGACATGTTGATCCAAAGAATGTTTCTTCTGAGCAGTTTCACCTTTCAACTACACACACACACACACATGCGCACACACACAGGATTCTGCTGTACACCTTGTCATGCCAACAAACTGTTGTTTGCCATCCAGTCTTCACACTTTTTGGTTACATCAGGGTGGATTTTTTCTTTGTTTTTAAAACACAAATATGAGAAAAATGTTTCTGGGTCAAGCATAGGGTGAAGCTTATTCTTCAGTTGGTTCCACTCTCAGACTGATAATGGAGGAAGGTTCTTGCCTTTATTTAGAACTGTGCCCTCTTTTACAATATCAGGTTACACCAAAGTATGCCATGACAGAGAATCAAAGGGAACAGATTATTTATTAATTACATATAGTATCAGTATTTGGTCACATTATGGAATTATCTGATATGCTATAGAATTGTCAAGAATTTTTCACTCAAGAATATACTGTTCTTTCAACATACAGCCCTTTACACAGTAGTATCTTCAGGAGTTTTTGCAATATAGGCCAGGAAGTAGATTAAGTCAAAAGTAACAAGATAACTTCCCTTTTGTAATGAAATAAAAACTTTTAGTATTCTCTGGGAATTGGCAGCCTATTCAACTATGCTACAGAAAAGTAAATGATCATATTAATTTGATGCTTAAGAATAAAAGCAAAGTTGAAAGTGTCACCACATACTTTTCCTCCAGGGAAGAGTAGTTGTGGAGAAGATATTAAGTAGACAGATGGCTGGCAGGAAAAGGGTTAAAGAGCAATGCTTTCTGCCAATTCACTGTTCAACCTTGAAGCCATCCATAGCCCTTTTTGTCTTGATTTTTAAAGTGAAAAGTCAGGGGAAAGAATCATAGAACTACCTGAAGCATGTAATCTGTCTCTAACTAGGTATCTCGTTTTATCTGTGTCCTGAGTTTACAATTTTGCAAACATATTTGGTCCAATACAAAGGTGTCAAGTCAACCTTTTTGAGTGTGCATTTTATTTTATTTGTAACTGATGTGTATTAGACCGTGCAACACTGTATACTGAAAATCATCTGTTTAAATAACTCTGTCATGTTCAACCTAAAGCATTCCATATCATGCTTGAAAGGAAAGAAATAAAACAGTAGACAGAGGGAAATGGAAGACTCCTGATTGGCACTGGAAAGATATGCCTGATTGGTTTTAAATGCATTTCTGGAACTCAAGATTTATGTCAGCTGCTTTCCATTCAGTGCAATTTGGTGTGTAGTATATGTTCCTCAGATAATGATATCTGCAGAACATGTCAAGTGAAAACTTCTTACATGAGTGTGTTAAATACAAAACGTTTTTGTAAAGTAACAAATAACACTGTGTACATATAATGTGTAGTGCTGAACCAGATCCTTTCAGAGTTGTATTAAGAGCTAGTGCATATTATTTTAGAGCCAGTGTGAGTTAGTGGTCTATGTGGTAAACTAGGACAACGGTTTGAATTCCTGCTCACCTAAAGAAACTCACTGGGTGACCTTGGGTAAGACACAGTCACTCTCTGCCTGAAGGTAGGCAATGGCAGACCTCTTCTGAACCAATTTTGCTAAGAAACCCTATGATTCGATTGACATGGGATGGGATTGACTTGAAGGCATACAGCAACAACAATAACAGCAACAACAAGCCGTTCTGGGGTGGGGGAGGCCTCAGTTAATTTATTGTAATGCAGTCATGTGCATTGTCACTTTTATTTAAAAGTTTGTTGTCATAGTCATAAATAATGTTTTAAAAGGAAACTGCATGCCAAAAATACATACAGTACAGGTTACTTTGGTTTTGAATTTTAAAAAGCAATATTATGAGTTTAACAGAAGAGAGATCCAAACTTGTTCTTGAGTAAGTAAGTGTCTTCTTTTTTCCCCATTCCCGTTCTAATTTGTTAGATGGCAAATTTGGCGAATACATGCAGGTACATATTCAGAATGATGGGCCTGTGACTATAGAATTGGAGTCTCCTGCAGCTCCCATTGATTCTAAGCAGGTAGGTTTACACTGCTTTCCTTCACCTATCCTCATCTGAATTTGTACAGCTCCTGCTGATATTTAAATGTCTATTACATTCTGCTTAATTGTGGTCTTCACTGACAGATCTGAAATATTTAATCCAATTCTGGAGAACCATGATTCCAGGACTGATTTGTAGAGAACCTCTTTTCTGTTTGAGGGTATAAAAACATTGTTCTTAAAAACAACAGTACATTTTCAATAACAGTTTTTATGAAGACAAATGTGGTCATTTATTCTGGTAATGAAACATGGCTATGATCTTATGGTGCCTTCTTTACTGTTGTCCTTTTCAGCTGTTGTTCTGTATGTTGATATGAATTGTTATAAAATTGTCAGTTGAAATTAAGCTTTACATACCTAAGCTATTCTGTATAGTTGGTAGAATTATATTTATGTATGAACTCAAGTATGGAATGTCATTAATAGAATCTAAGCTGCATGAGAAGGTAATTGAAAGGAAGATGCCAATGGAAAGCTGGTTTATATTGGAATGATCATTCCATTATACTATTCCGTTCTAATTGAATTAGTAGCTAATAACTGCCATGGTATATAATGGGTGCCCCCAGCAAATGCAGCTATATAGGGATGGGCCAAGTGAATACTTGAATCGTGGGTAAGGATTCGAGATTCCCGAATCTGAATCCCTGCACCAAAATAGGCAAACCGAATCTTTCGAATCCGCCAACTAAATAGATGGTTGGAGACTGGGACGGCTGAAAACCAGGGAGACTGGGACGCCCGAAAACCTGGGAGACTAGACATACAAGGGGAGATAGTAAGTAGGTGAGTTTTTCCCTTGGAGTAATAATGGCCTTTGCTAACAATTTCACAAATTACATCTGGACTTGTATTCTAAGTTATTTAAATTGAACATTTAAGAGTTAAGTTCAGTACTTGACTGGAAGCTACAGGCTTGAGATTTCAAGGACAACTGAAACATTCCTTTGCATAGCTCCCTTGCAAAGCTCTTTCAGACACAATTCTGGGCTTTGGAGTTTTACAAGGTGCCGCAGCCTTCTCTGACAAAATGTACTGTTGCATCATCAAACTACAAACCCCACAATGCCAGAAGGAGCTATGCAAAGAAAAGCCAGTTTTGACCTGGATTATCTCTCTACTGTAGTAGGTGGCCCTGTTTACACAGGCAGGAAAATGTGGCATTAATCCACATGTGTAGAAAGGGCCTTCCATGTCATTTTCAATCTGGGGAGATGCTGAGGCAAAACTATGACAATTGTCTTGGCCAGATTTCTTCAGAGGGATGTTTGCCTTTGCCTAGGCTTTTGCTAAGGCTCAGAGAGTGTGTCTTGCCCAAGATTATCCTTCTTTCCCTTGCTTTTTAAACTTTTTTAAAAAAAAGGATTTGAAAGATTCGAGATTCGTGAGATTCATGGATTCCCAGAACCTTCCAGGGATTCGGATCTAGATTCGGATTCGGAAAATTCTGGATTCATCCCATCCTTACAGCTATACATGGATTGGTTCAGTGGTAACTGGGAGTATCTTTAGTAATTGATGACATTTAGTGCTATTTTCATGATGCTACACAAGGGGGGAAAAAGAGACACATCCCAAGATACATGAAGATGGTTTTTATTATCGTCTCAGAACACAAATATGAGACAGGCAGCCATGAACAGAAAATTTTTGCAAGGTATTTTGCAAGTTATTGTAAAGTTACATCTTGCATGTTATTTATTTTAAAGTGGTATATACTGCATTGTCATCCTGGGTTGGGTTTCTGGGTGATGGTGGTGTACATAAAAATTAAGCATGCAGTTCAATAAAACATATAATCTAACCATGAAAAATAACATTTAGAGGGTGGTTGATGCCATTAAATATAAATGTAAAAATATAGAATGTTTATGTTTGTTTTTTAAAAAAAACACCTATGGGTATACAAAGGTGTTTTGACTTTGTGGCAATAAAAGTAACAATTTTTGTCTCAGGTGCACTTCCTTTGAGAGGTCATTTCAAAGTCAAGATGCCACAATGTAGAAGGCCTTTTCTTTTTTAGATGACGTGTTTATGTCTCTTATAGAAAGTACGTAGAGAGTAGCTTCCTCTGATGATCTTAATGCATAAGGAGGTTAATATGGGAGGAAGTACTCTTGCATTATTTGGCAGGCACCAAGCCCTATGTTGGTCTCGGTAGCTGTGATGCCATGGACATTTGGTGTAAAAGGTTGTTTAATTTACTATATATATATTAAGGTAATTTGGTTATGTATGCACTCTGTATGAGAGGTGGTAAGGTAAGGTGCTGTTGGAAGGGGTGAGAGAATGGAATTTTGGGAGTAAGTAGTGACTGGTGGAATATCTGGGGGGATATGAATAAGGTTGGTGAATGACAGTTGGGATGTCAGTTGATATAATCAGGGTAGTTAGGAGAAAGGGGTGAGTGAATGGACAATTAGGGTTAAGTGAATCAGTGGGGTCTAGAATTAATGAGTGGAGTTTAAGTGTCTGAATTGGCTAGGAGTGGGATTTGTGAGAGAATGTGAGCTGTGTTCTAAATATATTAAGCTGTTTCGTTATGTTCAGGTTCTGTTAATAACTCACTGTTTTTGTGTTTATATGTTTTTGGCCTTTGGGAACGCTATATATTATAAAGCTTAATTCAGACATGGTGTTTTTGGTGGCAGCAGTAAATCAAGAGGGTAGTGTCTAGTCGAGATATAAATTGCATAGTATCTCGCACAGGTACCTTGAAGGCGTGTAGGAGGTTCCCACAGTTAGTGGCCATAGCAGCAGGACAAGAAGAGGTCCTTACAGAGGTGGGAACAAGGGAAAGCCCTCACTCTTGTTGGTAATGATGAGATTTATAGAAGTCTTCATGTTTGACGGCAGCAGAAGTTTAAGCAGAATCTGACACCTCATGGGAAAATGGTGGGTTAAATGATAAACCCTGACAAATAACAAATAAGTAGCCCTAGGTTCTTCAAAATTAATGCAGTAGGACTCCAGCCAGCCAGAAATCTAGTAACTGAATACTGTACCATTTGAAGCTTCTGAACACCTTGAAGGGGCAACCTGACACCACAGCAATGCAGTATGGCAATTACTGGTGTCTAGTCACTGTAAGTAGGCAATAAAGAACCCAGATAAATCTGGCATAACATTATGACTGATGCCACAGGGGGCTTGAGAGACAAGAGTGTCCTCACACTGTGTACCTGCTCCTTCAAATGGAGTGTAACCTCATCTTCTGTCAAGATTCAGCTTGAATCTTCATAAATTTATAAGTCTATTTCTGTGCCCAGACAGGTATCAGACCTCACCTGCATAGTCTTACCTGAATCTAACAAAGATAAATAAAACTGGCTGCCATCAGCTTACTGATGAGAATATGGCTTCATATTGCATGGAGCGGAGAATAAAACTGAACCCTGAGAGATTCCATAGAGACTTCCATTTGCCATGGAAACAAGCAACAATATGTAGCACTATTTTTTGAAACACTTCTAGAACCACTGTATCACTGTGATCACCAGCCTGAGCCCATAGAGTCAATCTTAACAGGATACCATGTTGAATGGGATCAAAAGCCATTGATCACAAAGCATTAAGAGGCCTCTATTCCTCCCTTCAAAATCTGGCAAACTCTGCTGTCTCAGTTCCAAACCTAGACTAAAAAGGATCTAGGTAGCCTTTTTATCTAATAGTGCTTGAGGTCAGACCACCAACACTCTCTCAAGCACTTGTCCCCCTGCCCCCACAGAGGAATATTTGCTGCTAGATTATATTGTTAAAGTCTTCTGGTTCCACAAAGAATTTTTCAAGACCTGGCCCAAGGCTGCCTTCTTGAGGTGATTAAGACCACTTCATTTGTCAGGAAGGCATTTGTAATCTTCTGAGCCCACCAGGTCAGTCCTTCAGATTGATGTAACTAGCCAAGATGAGGAATTGTATCAGTAATGGTGTCAAGATTAGAGTGAATATGAGCAACTTCATCTTAAGAGTGCCTAGCAAATTTGTCACAATAGCCTTTTGTAGGTTCCAACATAACCTTCCCAATGTTTGGATCTGTAACAACTCATTAACTACCTTGTTAAGCTCTGTCAAACTCAAGAATGCATTGAAGCTCCAGAAGTGAAATCATCACTCCCTCATTTCTACTGGTAGGTACAATAATGTGTCATTTCATGGATTTGATTATACCTGCTTGTGTCATTTGCATTTTAGTCATTATCCTGCTGGTTTCATTGCCCCCAGTGCTCTAGTAAAGCAGGGAGCCTAGTGGCTCTATAGTGCTGGAGGTGATGCTTCAGAACAATCATGTGCAAAATTATTTTATAATTCCATAATAAGATCAGGACTTCATCAAGAGTACTAGTCATCTCACCAGAATCGATTGGATTCCAAAAAGCTCTTGGGGCACACTGTTGTAATCAGCCTGCTCAGGGGAAAAGGCGCTGTCAGTCTAACTTTCACCAGAAAATGGGTTAACTGACAGTAGGCTTACAGAGAATCTGTTTCCACCACTTTCAGTTCTCCAGTCTCTTGTTCAGTTGAAAATACTAAATGAAGAGTATGCCCCAAAAGATATGACATCCTGAGACATCCTGATGGCTGTCATGGTAACCATGAAGTCTTGCTCAGACCCTCTTAAGGTTGCCCACTGAAAATATCAAAATTCTATAGTTCAAGCATCCTAAGCCTTTCTTAACACTGTGTCTTTGGCCACTTTGGCTAGCAGGGTAGAAATACTGATGGACAGTGGGATGATTGCTATATTAGCAGTACCCATGACCTATCTAGTACAGTACTGGTTCAAACAAGTGAGGAGGATCACTTATCTTTATAGATGGTAGGATCTTTTTTCCATTGTATCATCAGTTATCCCTAACAAATACATTCTGGTTTCATTTGTATCTGCATCTTAAGAAATTTCTCAGTCTGTAAGTGAATGGATTCCATTTTTTTTAATCTTTCCACATGACTGCCACAAGTGAAAGAAAGTGCCTTTTTCAGCACTACATTTCCAACACTTATCATAATTTTTATACATCTTGGGTAGTTTATCAGGTATCATTTACCATCCAAAGTGCATCTTATACAGATTCTCTCTTATTCTCTAGGAGGCTCTGTATTTCATTCTCACAGACCATGTTTTCTCTCACTGAGATAGTTCTATATGGTGCCCAATATTCTCAGCCCATGTTATCATAATGTCTGTTATAACTACTTCTTCTAATTCCCTTTTTAATAACATTCTGTATATTTTCAAAAGTGCATTCTCTTAGTAGATAATATTTCTAGTTCAGTGTTTTTGTCATGTATTCCATTTGATCTTAAATCTGTCTTCAGTTTCGCTCTTACTTGTCTGTACAGAAGCCAATGACATTTTATCCTTTCTGCCAATAATTCTTCTTGTGTTTTAATTCTGTAATCATCTTTTTTTAAATATCACCATCTCCTTATAAATGTTCCATTTATCTTTGAGAATATTTTCTCTCTCATAGAAGGCCTCATGTGGCGAAATCCACTGAGGTGTTCTAGGACAACATCTCCATTTATATCTTTTCCAAACTTTTAATTATGATTTTCATATACAGTGGCCCCTTGACTTTTGTGAGGGTTTGGGACGCAGAACTTTCGTGAAAATCAAAAAACTGTGAATACTTCCCCCCTGTGTGAGTGAGCGCTTCCCCTCCCATTCCCTTCAAGGGCTTCCCCCTTCTTTGCTTGCCTTTTGGCTGGGTGTACTGCCTTTCAGGTACCCTGGGCAAAAGCTAAGCAATTGGGAGGGGGCAGCCATGCACCCAAAGAAGACATGCATGTGCCTTTCCCCCATTCACTTGCGTTTTGCCTGGGTGTTCTTCCTTACTTCCAGGTGGCCATGCAAAAGGCAAGCAAATGGAAGGTGGCAGCCATGAACCCAGAGAAGGTATGCGTGTGCCTCCTCTATTTCACTTGTGTTTTGCCCGGGCATGCTGCTGCCTTTCTTCCACACACCTGGGCAAAAGGCAAGCAATTGGGAGGGAGCAGCCACCCATCCAGAGAAGGCATGTGTGCACCTTCTACATGCACGGGACTTCCCTCTCTCATTCCCTTGCCTTTTGCCTGGGTGCATCGAAGAAAAGCACACGTACGCTGGCAAAATGCAAAGGAATGGGAGGAGGAGAATGCAGGGGAGGCAAGCAGGTGCCTTGCAAATAATTAAATTTGCAAAGGTCAAATCCACGAATGTGGAGGGAGGATTGTTTAGGGATTATTGAAGTCTTTATCAACCATTTCTTTATCATATCAAAGATATGCATGCCAGCCAAATCTAAGGTCTTCTCCTTCAATTTGGAGTAATATTTTGTTCTTTAAATTAACCCAACCGTTATCTATTCCAAGCTACTTGCATAATAATACAATTCAAAATTTGGTAGATCTAGATGGCCTCTTTCCTTTGAGTCTCAAAGTACTTTCATTTTAACTCTTGACTTTTTCCTATCCCATATGAAATCTTGAACATCTGTCTGCAACTTTTAAATACTATTTTGTTAAATATAATTGGGATTGCTTGGAACAAAATTAATAGATGAGGGAGAATAGACATCGTGATAGCTGAAATTATTCCAAGAATTGATCATTTCAGGGCTTTCCAATTTTTTATATCTTTTTTTATACTTCTGCCCATATTTTTTCATAGTTGGTCAGAATTATTTTTTGTACAATTTCCAAATATTTTACCTTTTTATTCATAGTAAATCCCAGTCTTTTGTATTTCTGTCTGTTCTTCCTTCATTGTATTTTTGTAAGTATACTTGTTTTGTCTTAATTAACTTTAAGGCCAAAAAGAGCCCCAAAATCTGTTAGTATTTTCTTCAGAGTATCTACACTTCGCAAGTGGTCATCCAATGATATTAACAAATTATCAACAAATGCTCTCATCTTATATTCACATCTTTTTATTTTAATTCCTTTAATATTGTCATCTTCTGTTATTCTTCTATTTAAAGTTTTGATTAGAATCAGAAATATTAAAGGAGATAATAGAGAGCCCTGTCTAGTTCTTCCCTGAATAATTCCATTTTTTTCTCCATTTACTATCATTGGAGCCGACTGATTAGAATAGATTGCTTTAATCCATTTTAAAAATTCCTTTCCAATTTTTATCTGATTTAAAATTTCAACAATAAAGCCCCAGTTGGCATTATCAAACACTTTTTCTATATCCAAAAAGATTAATGCCAAGTTTCTTTCTGTGTGTTGCTCAAAATGTTCAATAATATTCAAAACCATTCTTGTATTATCCTTTAGACATCTTTTAGGGAAGAATCCACATTAGTCTTCATGGGTCCAGTTTTCTAATACCCCTTTCAAGGTCCTGATCTTCTTTGTGTATTAAAACTATGTTGGTGTCTCCCCAGGTTCTAGGGATTCTGCCTTCTAAGATTGTATTGACAGTCTGCTGAAATGGCAAGTTTATTTGATCTTCAAAAATTTTGTAATATAATGCTATAAAGCCATCTGGACCTAGGTGCTTTATCCTTTTTAAATTTCCTAATTGCTTCTGCTATTTCAGCAGCAGTTTTTGGATGATTCAGTTTTTCCCTCTGTATGTCAGTTAATTCAGGTATCTTTTGTTTAGATAAGAATGCATTAAAGTGCTAGGGAAGTAAAGTTTAGTTTTCTGACAGCTTATTTATTTTATATTCCACTTTTCTCCCAACATGGGACCCAAGGTGACTAAGGATCATAAGGGCCTTCTCTTGTATTTCTTTCTCATCTCTCACTTAGGAAATGAGCCACAATCCTGCCTTTCTCATAGATGAAATGGCTCTGCATCAACTTTCCTTTTGCTGTTTAAAACCTGCAGAGTGCTGCCCTCACCTGTGCATATGCCTGAAGGAGTGACACTCAGAGGGTGATGCTCCTTTGGGATTGCCTCACTGATGGTGATTCACTGCCCACAGTAGAGGCCCTTCACTATGTGCCAGTCCTCAAAGTGCAAGCTAAGAGATTCTTCCTAGTAAAAAAGCATCAGTCACCACAGTCAAGTATTTTTATAAATGCTTCTGGTTATCGTATAATGAGTTTATCATATTCTGTCAAGTAAAATACTTCAGTAAAAGTTATGAGCAATTCAGATGCCAGCAGGTGTCAGTACAGCTTCAATAATTCTTCTACCACTTTCTTTGTCATCTTTGGATATGTTTCCACTAAAGTCTCTCTTTCTCCATTTGCTTCCTTTTGGTTGGTTTCCCATTTACAGCTATGTGTTCTGTCCTGTTCATTGCGTATTTATATTACCTTACTGATGGATCAGCAGAGCTGTCATATATGATGAAAGATCTAGTAAGGGACTAACATGCCACTCTCAATAGCAGGCTGCTTGCAAATAATTTTATTTGGTCTTTCTGGGTAGGGCTTTGTTCTTTATGCCTTTTTCCCATGGGACAAAGTTGATGTGGTTTACTAACCGAGAACTATGAGCTGAGAAATTTCTAAAATTATTGAGTGACTTTGATTTTAATTAAAACTGCTAAGATTTCCTTTTAATTTTTTTTTAAAAAACCCAACCCTTTACCATTCTGTTTTGCATGTTTGTTGAAAACTTTACTCACATAACATGTAAGAAACACTTTGGGTATATGAGAGCACTGTGGTAGCTGCAAGAGTCAGCAGTACTGCTAGAAAGTTTTTAAATTAAACTTGGTGCAACTTATTTCCAGGTAAAAAGCCTGAGATCACCATAAACATCTTATTATTGGAATTGTAGATGGAGGGAGCTGAGTAGAGATTCACAGTCCAGAACTCTAGAATTTATGTTCCACGGGAAAGGATGTAAAGTTTGTTCACACATAAAACTAAATTACATTTGGCATTACAGGATTAACCAGGCAGAAGCCTTCAAGATCCCTTCTACTCCCCTTCCTTCTTCCATTTGCAATAGCATTGTACCTTCCCTTCTGAGCCAAACCATCTGTTCCCATTTTTTCCCCCTGAGCTGGCACATTGTAGTTGCCTCAAACCAGGATAGGAAAGAGAGAAATACAGTTTGAGAGACTGAGGAGGAAATGTGAGAGTCAAAGATTTCTAAGTGACCTAAACTCCCCCATACAGAAACACAGATTTCCAGCAACAAGCATAAGGTGTGTTGTCCATTAAAATCCATGTAGTAGGCAACCTCAGGAGGAACAAGTGAAGGTAGAAGTGATATTGAATTAAGATGTAGCTCCAAACTGTCCACATTTATACCCTGACAGAGCACTTGGGTATCTGTTGAAAAACATGATGCGCTATCCCTTAGAAACTGTGTCTTTACATTTCGGTGTTGCCATTTTTGTATGTATGTTCTTATGGCATGGTGTCAGCTAAAAAGCTTTATCTTGCACCATTCTTGTGAGCTTTTTTCCCTGCAACAGCCACTTCTGCTGATTCATTCATGACCATCTAGCTTGCCAGTGTCTTTAGTTTTCAATTGTACCAATATCTGCAGATAATAAATATTGAAATGGTGTGTTGGACATGTCACCCAGTTCCTAAACCTGGCTGCCATTAGTGCACTGAGCCGCCTCCTTGTTAGGACTCAGCTTCAGTTTATTGGCCCTCATCCAACCTGTTACGTCATCTAGACAGTACTCCAGCAAATACAAAGTCACACCTGAACTGAGGACAAGGGCGAAATGAGATTGGATATTTTTTGCATATTGATGGTCTTAAATTCCAACACCTCCAATTACTTCACCTAGCAGCTTCACAAGGATATTAAAAAGCAAGAGAAAAAAAATGAGAGTAACCTAGTCCACACACTGCCAAGCTCTAAATAATAATGAGGTACAGAGTGCCCTGTCTATTTGAGATATACTGTGGGCTTATTTTACAAGAATCGGCTGCTGCAAAATTACCTTCACTGGGATTACATACCTGTATTGTAACATTCTTCTACCAATTGTGAAATCTCCAATGCAGATGGAACATTGCCTGACTTTGCAAATGAAAAAATATACCTGTGGAAGAGACAGAGATAATACCCAGTGCAGCAAACAAATGCTATAGGGCCTTCCCTTGTATTTTTACCAGTCTCGGGTGGGTATCAGCAGCTCACTCCTGCCATGATGAATATCCAAGATCTGTCATCTGCACATACTGGGGAGAATCAAGAGTGTCAGCCTAACCACTAAGCCAGCAGATATAAATGAACTGTTTTTCAGCAGATGTAAATTAATTGTAAATAAGTCAATCTGGAAGGTGACTGTGCTTAAAGTACTTTCGACAGTATGGTCTGTACATTCCAGATGACATTTATTCTCATTAAAGAAACAATGATAATGTACTAGCATATATACCCGGCATTGTCTGGGATTTTATTTTCTCATAGGTAATAGTTGTTAGAAAGATTTGAAATCCTGTGTCTCTAATTTCCCAAACTGTCTTGTCCAGTACCTGTAACTTTCTCCTATATTCACAAATCCAATCTGTATTCAGAGTTATTAACATGCAGAGGTTGGGTTCCTGAGGGAATACACTGTTGTCCTCCTTGCTGCTAGGCCTCGTCTCCATAGCAGCTGGCTGGGCCCAAGAGCTCTCTGGCTGAATATTCTAAAGGTCCCTCCCTAAACTGCAAACCCCAGGATTCCATAGAATCTTCTTAGGCAGCCAATCGTATGAAGTCAGATCTTTGCCTGACACAGACAAACTCACAAACTTTAACTTCTATATATTAGATTGTGCAGCTATTATGTCTTTTGTATGTGATCCCTATCACATCAGTGCTTGTCTCTTATCATCATCAGCTGCTGCTAATATTCCGTGAAACACTTCATTATGCATCTTTGAGAAGCCCTCTGCTTCTTCCAGCAGAAAAAGCAACTGACTTCCGCAAATTCAAAGACAACCCTCTCCTATGACACAGCTGCATTATAGCTCATTAAATGATAGATTGCTAAACTGTGTCCAATATTTGGGCATTACTTGATGCTCTGTTCACATTTTATGCTGCACCTCTCATAATGTCTGGATACATATATCATTTTACTTTTATAGAAATTTGGATTCTTTTCTCTGCCTCAGTCTGTAGAGCAGAATTAAGATAATAACAATGGCTACTAAATTTTTTAAAAAAAATTTAAAATGTTTTCTTTCTTTTTGTATTTGGGATTTAACAGTTAACTTCTTGTTATAAATTTTTAGCCATTGGATTAGGTGTTCTGTAAACCCAATGAATTATTCTAACTTCATGTTTTCATTGTGTGCTTAAAGATTATGCTGGATTCAGTAGAAATAGAAGTATGCCACATCAAAAATATATGGAAAAACTGCCTGGGATATATTCTAAATATTTCATCAGGTGTGTTTGTGTTAACAGGTGGATACTTTTTAACAGAAGCACTTTCAAATGTACATTTGCCTCTTTCTGGTTTAGGCTTCTGAAGTAAATGTCTGCTGGGCTGGCCCTGTCATGAGTCAGTTGGAGTCACCTTGATCAGGCAGTAGTTGAGCTGAGCAAGTGGGAGTCTCCAGACTTGTTCAGCTTCTCTCACACCATAGTCTTGTCTGAAAGAGCATGCTAGGCACAGATCACTAAGCAAAGTGCCACAGCAGCATGGTAGAGTAATGAAGCTAAGGCAGTAGCTCTGAGGAAATAGATAGCAGGTATGCAAGCAAGCCAAAAAAGTTTGGTTGTGCATATTCACATGTAGCATGCATGCCAGACTTGGTTCGCAGTGGGATTTTGGCTAAGCTATTTGCATGACAGAGGTGGTTGCTTGCCAAAAGACAGTTGGTCTTCCCAAGTATATTGGTAACTTTAGCTGGCAGCAAAAAACAACAACTTCTTAAGCTTTAAATTAGTTTAGGTGAACAAATGTAATAACAAATGCAAAATGAAGAGACTTCAGTAATGTGCAGTAGTGTGTGTGCAGGAGGAAACTGCCTGCTGGTTCACATCAGGTAATAAATATTTTTGACTAGCCCTACAGTTAATTCAAATGTCATGCTGTCATTCTTCAACACCAGAGATGAATAAGTGCCAGGGGCTTGTGGGCACATCATCACTCAAGGGACCTTAAGAATATTAAATGCATTAATTTTTACTTCTTCACCCACAATTTGGAAGTGTCGAAAAGTCCCCTCCATGATGAATGGTGCCTCCAAAGTCTCAGGAAGATGCTCTTGGTCATTTTGCTGTGCTTTGGGGACTTTTTTTGCACCTAGATGGGGATTTTTGTTCCAACCTGAACATTAAATGCTGGTCACTTTCTGTTTGGGAAAAGCCTTGTCCAGGCGTCAAAAAGATGAGGGGGTGCAGAAAGGTCCTTCAGTGCAGCAAAATGGACAGTAGAACCCTGAGAGGCTTGGGAGCTGCTGCTAGCCATTTTTGGGCTGAAAGTTTTAGCCTCAAATTGCAAGGGAGAGAGGGAACTCTTGGGAGGTTCTCTACCAACCTGTGCACTGGATCTTCTTCACCCCTGTTCTAAGCTTTGCTTTGGAAAATTAAGAATATGCCAGGCGCTTATGCACTCCCTCTTCACCTTCTCTTGTATTAGTTGCCAGCTGTTTCCTGTGCTGCTTGTTTAATGTTCCACATGGTGTGCTATAGTATCCAGATCAAGCATGCTACACTCATCGCAAATCAGGACTTGCTTTCAAACTAATTTCTGATTCTAGTTTGGCAGCTATTCCTCGTTACAATAATAGTAATTTTCAAAATACAGACATCATGTCAAACCTTGGTTTGTACTAATCGCAGATTAGAACTGAAATGTTTTGAGCTTTCAAAATAGGGACATATTACAGTTGTGACCTGCTTATCTGTTTTCATTTTATGCCAGCTCAGCACTCCAGGAATTAGGTGCCAAGGCCTTTGCAGGCAGAAGATAAACTAAGTGTAGAAATATAAACTGTAGTAACCATTGTGTCCTTCTGGTATCTGAGAATGGTACGAAAGCATTCCTTGTCTTGCTGCAAAGGAATTAGAAGCAGTGGTTTGCAGAGGGAAAGACCAGTCTACTTTTAAACTATCATTAACAAGCATTTTGATCTTATTGAACCTTATTGTATGGTTCATACACTACTGTTCATAACAGGACCTAGCTTAATGACTGTTGGTTGGAGAATCATGTGCACAAATAACAGATGTGTTATCTATGACATTGTTAAACATTTCCGGAACCTTCTTTAAATATTCTTTTTCAAAACTCACCATGCTGTCTTATTGCACATTGGTTCTTACGGTCACTCCTCCCTTGTCTTGGAAGTATGTATTTTACTTCTTCCTGAAGTACACACTATTTCAAAGAAGAAACGAGAAAAAACCTTTAGGTTCTTCTTGAAGTGATATGAACTGAAATCACTTCAGAATTATTATGAAGACTGAATTTAGAGGACCAACACTGGTAGAAGGGATGGGTATTCCAGAAGGACTGCATGTACTATAAATGTACTATACTCTTTTAATAGTCTTACTAGAAACAGCATATTAATTTTAATTTTTAATGTCCACTCTGTAATAGAAGTCTTCTATGGGTCCCATTTGTTCTTATTGTCCATAAGGAAATCAGTTGTGCTATTTTAGACCCATATTTTGGAAATGGACGCTCTAGAGAGAGCAAGCAGGGGTATCACAGAATTACCAAAGAACCTGTTCTCTTTAAAACACTGCAAACTTATACATAACTCAATAAATAGCAGTAGCAGTGTTTTAATGATGTGTGTGCATTGCTAATTGCTTCTCTTTTGAGTGAGGATTTACATCACTGATTACAGGAGGATGCTGATTAGAGTAAATCATTTAAGTGAGCATCAATCACTTTTAGTTTCTTGACATGGCAGGAGTATTCAGGAGTGCCAGCTGCCTGTCACACTAAGATGATTTTATGTGGAAGTGTTTTCAGACATCTAAGAGCGATATAGGTTCAGAAGAGAAAGGAGCTCTTGCTTTTCTTAGGACCCAGTATTGATTCCCTGGCACTTTTCACATTCACCTCAGGCTTCAGGTCCCTACTTCTAAAGCTTCATACTTTTGATAATATTGCGTATCCTGGCTTGTAGGTTGTGATGCCTATTTTTGCTTTTTTCATTCTCTTTTTATTAAAGGTATACAACTTTTCCAGCATAGGTGAACACATACACACATGCACACATGTCACAGGGACAGGGAGGTTTAAACAGCTCTCACTGTCCAGTGAGATCTAGAGATCACTGGAGTGTGTTTGTGTGGATCTGAAATCCTCTCTCATCCTTTCCCTGTGATTTCCACTCAGATTGCTGCTTTCTTGCAACTGGGAGAAGAGGGGAAGATCTCAGAAGCTAGGGCATTCTCCTTCACCTATCCCCTGCAGCCCAGCTGATCAGATGGATTTCAGGGAAAACTAGGTGGGATATCCCCAGTTCAGCATATCTCATAGGGAGTGATCGAGGACTACAAATGTGGATCCCTTCTCTAGGGCTTTTGTGTTTGTTTTGCTCTGAGCCTTGTGTGATATTTTTGTTTATGGTATAACTAAGCTGGTATATTACCCTCATTGTCATCTTGAACTTCTCTGGGATATTAAGAAGTTTAGTGACTAAAATCAACCTAAGTTCATAAACACAATTTAAGTTTTGCTTTGCCTCTACTGATGCTTTCCCCAGTGACTTACAGCTGTGGGCTTGCTCACTGTTTTGCAAATGGAGAGAGAAAGGAGGTGTTTCTACTGTCTTATATTGCTTCAGTGCAAATTCATTTGCTTTTCTATAACTTTCACCTGGTGTTGTAACATTTAATGGTAAAAGGAGGTAACATATTTGCAAAATTAATAGGAAATGCTACCTAACACTCATTGAAAAGGCCGAATGCAGTACCTCCCCTCCGCGGTTTTGCTTTCTGCTGTTTCAGCTACCTGTAGTCAGCCATGATTTGAAAATATTAAATGGAAAATTCAGGCATCCAGGCGACAGCAGCCGTGTGCCCTGTTTGGGGTCCTGCCTCTCACACCTTACCTGCCTGCCCCCCACTTTAACTATCCCTCTGCCAACACTGTCACAAGAAACAGCTCAGATGTTGCCAGAAGCAGCCCTCTAGCTTAGCAGGCTACTATATATTATAGGGTTTGGTACTTCCATGAGTATTCAGGTATCTAGAAGGGGTCTTTGAATGTATGCCTTGTGGATAAGGCGGGTGGGCTAATATATAAAGTACATACACATAATTCACTTAAAATCTATGTTCTTGATATTTTGAGTGAAAAAGAAAGTCTACTGTTAAACAGTAGCTTGGACTTAAAGTACGTGATGGTGTTAATAAATGTTTTAAAGATCCATATCTCCTGTACTGTTTCCTACTCCAGTCCTACTCCACAATCCATCTAAGCTGTGTATTTTTCAGTCCCCCTTACTGCAGTGGCACCACTAAACATGTGCTTAAATTGTTTCCAGTGCAATCAATAGGGCTTACGAGTGCTTAACTTCTTACTCATATTACCATTTGTATTGCTTTGTGTTAATATTATTATTACTGTTTTTATTCCTAATACTGCAGGCAATCTTAAGACATTTTCTTTTAGATGAATACAAAACTATCTGTAATTTACTCTAGTAGCATGCCAAAATTGAATAGCTGCATATGTTTCTCAACAGAGAATTAGTATACAAGCTTCCTAAGTAATACAGAAATGTGTCAGTATAATAGCCTGTCATCAGTATGAAGGCTAGATATTTTAAGCAGTGCGCTAAGATACCATCAGTGAAGTTATGTTGTTTTTGTCTTCTTTGTGTATTTATGAACCCTCCCCCTTTATTTTTTATTCTTATTCTTTGCAACAGTTGGCAAAACTTGAGAAACAGCAGCAGAGGAAAGAGAAGACCAGAATGAAAGTGCCATCTGAATCAAGTAGAGAAAGAAACGTTCCTAGAAGTAAAAATGACCCCAGTGCAAGTAGTGGAGCTGAGGGAGATGTTTCTTCAGAAAGAGAACCGTAGCTTATGAAAATCAAGTTCAGGTATGGACTCTTCTTTCCAGCTTATAGCTAGGACCCAGTCTTGCCATGCTTCGGTACAGAGTGAAGTGGAATTCACAAGAGCATAATTTGTAGTGCCTTCTGTTCCTTACCTGTTGTTAAAATATTTATCTGCATACGGATTGACTGTTGTCTAAACGAAGGAGGGCAAGCAAGTTGATTAATCTACTGGTGGGTTGGTGATTGCTGAGATCAGTGATAGTCTTGCTTTGACCCTGTAATTACTAATCTTACAACTTACTCAGTTTCCATTCAGGAATAGCTACTGAGTGTTTTTCCACCACTTGGGGCAACTGTCTTCAAACTTTTCCCTTCAGAAGCACATTGCCAACAGGATCTTCACATTTATCCTCTTATGAGTATAAGGAGTGCTGAGTTAGTTTAGTTGGTTCTTTGAGATATATGCACATAGCCTAATGGGTGATGAACACACAGTAAGAATAAGTTGATAAAAACAAATATTGTAGTACAGATAATATGTTCATATAAGCATATGATTCTTTTCAACCTCCTCCCTCCACAGACACTTAGTGCTGATGTGTAATTCTTTAGCAGTCTTCAGTGTCTTTACATAGCATGGTTATACAGTTTCTGATTATAAATCCCCACTACACTGTCATCTGCTTTCATTTCCAGTAAATAACAAAACCACTCCTTAGCCCATTGACTCTTTTGCTTTTCTGTCTCCCCCAATTATTTCTCAACTGTCCCACCATTTTCCATCATTCCTCACCTTTCTCCTTTTGCCAACCAGTTTGCTTTCATATGCAAATCCATCCTGCTCTTTTCTCTGCAGTCTTCTGGAATCCTTGTTTCTATTTACCATATCAACACATTATACAGTCCCCACATTACATCAACTACGCCTGACTAAATAGACCTTGCTGTGATCCACCAAAGTGTTGGTTACATTTGTAAGCAAAACTACATATTCAGAGGAAGTTAATCATAGATCAGATATGATGTAAGTCTTAAAAGAACCAGAGTATGTACTGTTGCTTTGTGACATCAAAACAAGTGGCAGTTATATGTTGCGGCGGGGGAGAACAGGTAGATCTTATAAGACTGAAATCAACCACAACTAGTTTGGTCACTTCTTCATACCAGTGTGTCCTCTTCCCATATAATTTCTTTCAGTCAGTTTGCTCTATCTGTGCTCATTTTTTTCCTACACATTGCTGATAATCTGTCTCCTCTAATTTAAGCCTTTATCTCCCCATCTATTTCCACATCTTCTTCAAGCTTTCACTCACTTTAATAGTTTACCTTTCACTTCTTCTCTCCTTAAACGCCTTTTTTGCTTTCACATCACTATCATTTTGTTTCAGAGCCTTTTATCACCTTTCTTCCTCTGAGCCTTTTCTTTTTACCCTGAACTACTCTAAATCCACCTTTATGACTGCTTATGTACTTGCATGTCCTGAATATTGAGACACAACAAGAAGTTTAGCAAATACAATTTGTTCAGATATTTTTTTCTGTTCTTGAGAGTGTTGGATGACCCCAAAGTGAGCAGATAAGTAACATTTTCTAATTTTCTTTTAATGAGTTTTTGAGAAGCATTTGGATTAGAATTTTTCAAGTTTTATACTTTATTTTCCCAGTCCTTTCATTTGGGGGGGAGGGGGGAGATTCTGAACAATGAAAAGTGATAACAAAAGTCAGTCCCACCCTCTGATTACTTATTCTTCACTATTGGAATGAGTGGTGGGAAGTAATTATTTTTACATGGTAACTTCCCAGTTTCTGCCATAGTTTGTCAGTCAGACATTGTAGCGCTTTGTGACTTAATGGTGAAACTATGTATGGAAGAGCAGATATAGCACATGAACTCCTAACTAGTTTGTCATCCTCATTTGGTGAAATTGTCTAAACTGAGCCACAGATTATATGAAATAAGTTGGGGGCAAATTGTAAAAAAGTCATCTGCGGCTTCTCTTTTTTCCCCTTTGAGTATAAATAACATGAGGTCTAAAGGCTTATTTACATTAGCAAAATTCACCTCCTAGCACTTGATGTGCATTACAGTGGTTGTGAGCTGGCGCTGTCAGCTAATTGCCCTATTGGATTGACGAATCCACTTCTTTTTAACCTTGGGAAGAAATTAACATTCTTGTGGGCAGAATATTGATTTGACCACATGATGGAGCAGTCTGACAGCCCCTTCATTCTGAATTTGCTGCGGGGCCTGAGTCTATTTTTGGTTGTGTCAGGGGTGAGGCTGCCCTCTTGAAATGACTCACTGAACATTTTGCACAATTTTCCTGACTGAGTTCAATGATGGTTTTATAAAATTCTGTAGGGAAGCCATTCAATCAAGCTGCTTTCCATACTTTCATTTTGAAAATTGCTTTGACTTTCTAACCTCCTGACAGGGAGGCATTTAAACCTAGCATGCTGGGCAATGGTAATAGAATGTCTCCAGAGAATTTATTTTAAGTCATCATTAGAGAGACCCTAAACTTTGAAACAAAGGGGGTGAGGGAAAGAAAGTGGTTATTTAGTAATGTAGGAATGAAAAGAAGGTTACTGAAAATATTGAAGGGAAAGTACTCAGTACTCAGAGGCCAGAATAAAGAATACCATGCTGGAATGCATACCATGCCCTTCTTAAAGTGTTAAATAAAGTGGCTTTTAAGAGTGACAGAGGTGAATTTGGTGATATTTGTAAATACCACTACATAAATCCAGTTTCTCCTTCTACAATTATGGATTCAAAGTGGAGTTGCAATTGGGTAGGCCTTCATTGTAGTGCCAGTTCAGTAGCTCTTTCAGCAAAAGATTCAAGTTAAACAAAATAAAATACTTCATAGAAGATATCATTGGTTTAGGAATTTTGTTGCCACAGGATATAGTAATAGACAGTTATTTGGATGAATTTAAAAAGTGGTGAAGCAGATTAATATATGATAGAACTATTAGTATCTCTCTTTTGGCCTTTATAGTTAAATAGAACCATCATGTTCTGAATATCTGTTGTTGTGAAGCAGGCAGCTGGGGAGGGGAGGATAATTTGTCTGCAAATACATGCTTGTCTACTTTTGGGAACAGCATACTACATTCAGTCAGTCGTCTACAAGCCTTTGCAACTCAGTGACCATCTTTATAATTTGTAAGATGAGAGCTACTTTTATTTTCATAAAAATAAAAGTAGATCCCATGTTGCAATTTAGTAGTTGCATAGCATATAGAATTTGAATGCATGCAGTTTGTCATGCAATAGTGAAGAGTGTGACCAAGATAAAGTATGACCACTAATTGTGAAATTTAAACACTTGTACTTCTAATTTTTCTCCCACTTAGGTTACATTTGGGTGTGGGCAACTTATGGCCTTCCAGATATTATTAGACTGCAACTCTCCTCAGCCCTAGGCAACACTTGTGGTCCAACAATATCTGGGGGACAATAGCCTTATCTCTGAAGTAGATGTTACTCAGACATCATGTCCACACCTGTATATTCGATGGGACAGTTCTTATTCCTTCTGCATTTGTAGCCAGCAAAATTAATTAAATTTAATATGGCTGTAGATTTCTAAAAACTTGTCAGTCAACAGGATTACCTGGGAATTAATTAAAACAGAAGTATTGCCAAATAGATAGCTCCATTTTACTCAGATCGAGTTTTGTGGGGACACAGAATTAATGGACTGATGCCAGTTGTTTGAAGAATTTAACACAGAAAAGTTTAATTAAGTTAATGGTGTGAATAGGAATCCACATTTAAATTCAGTTTGTCAACTTCTTTACAATGGAGAGATTTTTTTTCCTTAACAAAGACAACCCTATATTAATAAAAATAAGTAAAACAGAAAACATAGCTAATGGAATTATAGATGGAGCAGAAGTTTTGAATAATTCTGTAGGCTGCTTTGACATAAATATCATGGTATGAAAACTACTGTTGCACAGTTTTTTCTGTTGCTTGGAGAGCACCATAATAATCCCTGGAGTGCCCAGGTGAAAGCCACACTGTGGCTACTTCCTGTACCAATTTTCACCCTCTTGGAATTGGAAGCAACACTGGCTTGGGAAAGAAGCACACTTTAGACCTCTCTTGTATAACCTGGTGGTGTGGGAAGAAGCTTTAATGCCAGGAGTTCTATCAGAAGAGGACTTCTGTTACTCCTTTGGCCAGTCTAGATTTGAGATTAGGACAGGAGTATGTCGCCCACAAATGAAGTGAGTACTCTCAGTGTGAAAGAGGTGAGACATGGGGTATCAGGTTAGAACTTTGCATGCAACATTTCTTCTAGCAGAGGGTGAAAATGGTAAGCAATCATTACCACCAGCAAAAAAGAAGAAAAATAGTGTTATACTGCAGAACAGTGAAATTAATAATTTAAGCATAGAGGTTTCAGTTGACACAGAAAGCTCTCACGGTGTCGTTTAGGCTGTAGTTATCCCAGTCTGTCTCTAGGTGGAGATGGTCACCCAAAGCCAAAAGCAAAATTTCGTGCCATGCCCAGGCTGTAAGCCAGACTGGCAGAGGTCCAGAAAACTGATAGAATCCAGGTGTGCCTGAAGTAGACTGGTTATTCCTCACTCAGCAACCTTCCCCAAAAAGGGAAAGTTCAAACTAAGGTGGTAGCTGTTTGAGGACTCTGTATCCAAGGGTTGGTGCTTGTTTTCTTCAGAGCAAGAGCCACAGAGCTGAGGCATACAATGAAAACCAGCAAACACTCAGTTTCCCCGGCTCATTTTTATAAGCAGCAAGTGGGCTTGGGCCCAACTTTTAAAACTGAATACTGAAAAAGAATTATATATTGAGCAGAAAAAGAGCTGCAACAATTATTTGGCAGGTGGAAAAAAATAACATTTTAATGGCAGACTATACAATGTAGAGTTCCCACTCAGTTCTTTTGTGGTTGACAGGCTTCTATTATGTATATAATGCCTGAAGTTGAAGTTATCTACCACAGTCTCTTAAATTACCTCCCACACCCTCCCCACCTCATTCAGTCCTTTTTTTCTTTCTTCTTCCAGTTTCTCAGTGGTCACCCTACTGAGGTCTTCTAACCATTCCATGTGCCCTTTGACTCTAACTAAATAGTCCTGGTTACTGTCTCCTCTGATGTTATCCATCTGCTGTCTCTGTGTCATCACTCTGTCCTTCTCTGACATTTCCCCTACTGAATTCAAGCATGTTCCAGAATTCCTGTTTATTTTTTAAAAAGAAAAACCTTTGACAGAGTCTTTCACGCATTTTTCCTACTGTCTTCCGTCACCTTGATTTTCACTCTTTCAGATCCATTTTTGACTCAGTCTGGTTTCTATCGTCCAATGAAATAACTCTTTCTTATCATCATCATGGATTATCTTCTCCTGGCCATTGTGCACAGATTACTTCTGTCTTTTCTGCCTTTGATACAGTTTGAACATCATCTCTTGCTTTTTGCCTTAGATTTCTATTACTCCTCTTAACTGTTTCTCCCCTTTCTGTCAGATTGTTTGTTCATTCCACTGGGGAAACCCTTTCCTTTCTTTGTTGGGTCACTCAGGGTTCTGATCTTGGTCCTCTGCTGTTCTTTTTCTGTACTCTTTCCGGGGCTGAACACATAAAGGCAAATGATGTAGCTTATATGTATTGATGACTCCCAGCTATATAGCCTCCTCTATCTGATTTTTGATCGCTGCTTGTTTGATATGTGCATTCAAATATCTCGTCTCTATCTCAAATTCATCTTTGTCTTAAACTAATCGTAACTAGTACTACTCATTTTCTCATGTAATCCTTCCTCCCTTTATACATTGATAATATAATCATTCACAGTGTTAACCAGGCATACAGTTTGTACTCAGAGAATGGGCTGGAATGTACCTTGAAAAATTAAGCCACAGTCTTGGAAGCATCCCATGCTTTATGCTTTTTGGGTGCATGGGGCCTTTTTTTCTATCAATATGCTGACAGGAGCATCTCTTGGAGAAGGAGATAGGAATATACCAAGACTATCTGTCTGGAGCCCAACAGCAAAGCTGGTTGTCATTAGGGAATCTGGAAAGCATTTTAATTGTCAGAGAATGCAGTTCCATCACTGAGGCCTGGCTGACTAAGCAAAAGGCAGGCAGGCAGGGACCTAGGTGTGCATGGGAAAGTTCTGCTGGGGGAAGGGAGCGACATGAACAGCTATCAGATGTATTCAGGGGCAATGCATGTTCATTGTTGTGGAAGCTATTTAAAGAAAAAATACGTGTATATTTCTGAGTGCAAGAATGTAGTGTGTTTTTAGAAAAATCATGCCCCAAGGCTGGAGGAATCCTGGGCTGATTGTGGAAAACAAACATGGGAAGATTATTTCAAAAGATTTACAGAGGTTAAACTGACACTTAAAGATGAAGCTGTTCTATTGTTGTCGTTTTAGTTAGATTAAGGCAATCATTAAAACCAATGCCAATTTCAAATGATTTAGTATGTTGGGGAGATGTGAATGTTTTGTATGTGTGTATAATGGTTCCCCCCACTCACTATTTTGACAGAAAACCTTCCTAAGACGCTGCTGGTGACCTTCTGTGCTCATTAGTGGATGACACTCAATTCCTATATGAAAAAATGAGGCAGAAAGAGACATGGAACAAAGAAATAGAAAGCTAAGATCTGCATCATGCTGTATTGAAAAACAACCAAAGGAATGTTATCTGTTTCCATTGCTAATATGCTTAAAAAGGTGGTAGATTACTTTTTTGTTGTTGTTTATTTGGATAATTTCTTTTGTGCTTGTTGCAGTGTGGTTGCCACATGTGTGGCTGGGCCCCACTTATGTGGGATGGAATCTCATCGTCCACCCTGGCTGGATGGTTCTTGGCAGAGTCTACAAATGTTCTCAGCATGGAAAGTCTCCCTCCTTTCCCCTCACCCCAGTAAGAATGATTAATCTGCTGGCAGCCTGTGAGAGAGAGAGGCTAGGGGTGGGGTGGGGTGGGGCTGGGATAGAAGAGTGCCCAGCACCGTGGAGGCATGATACAACTGCAAGTGTGAACCCCAGCTCCCCTCCCTATGTCAGTTCTCCAGAGGGAGGCTGGGGCTCATCAGTTTATACTGCATTTTCTGGGAAAGGGGAAAGAGGATTGACCGTAATCTTGTGCTGGGCTTTGGAAGCAACTAAACTTGAATGCCTCCATACTTCAGTATGAAGATAAAAATAAAACTTCCACCTTCCACTAGGCTTGGGTGGGATACATTCTGGCAGCCACACACTTTCCCCCTGAAATATGTCAATCTCCATTTTCTAGATAGAGATATTATTGATGCAACAGAGAATACCCACACCATGTGTGTGTGTCTCTGTGGTATTTAGTTCCACCCACACCCTAGCCATTCCATAAAAATCAGTGCTTTGTCTGGTTTAATGCAGTCCCTGTTCTGATATTATTCTAGTGAGATGGAAATCACTGCAATGTCCCTGCTTTCTACACCATCAAGAAGCAGGAGGAGATTTGAGCTAATGTGGAAGTTGTCTCCCTCCTGTAGTTGCTGCCTACTCCTTCTTAAACAAGCAACGCTAATTTGGGAGGAGCTGTTTTAGGGGGTCCTCCCATGTGACACAGCGTTCTTGTGTTACCTTGGTGATCCAGGAAGGAACTGTTCTCACACTGCTAGTATAATGTAAGAAGAGGACCAACTCTGCTGAATGAAGAATGGTTGTTTTTCTATGCAGGTGGTAAGCAGCACTGTTGTAATGGATCATATGATCCTTTTTGATAAATATTTTTTCCCTTAGATTTTCACTTCAGTTTTGAAAAGTAAACTTATATTTTGGTCCCATCAACATGATTTGTTTTTTCATAAGACTGTACAAAAATGTGTGCACTGACTGTGTATTGTGTATGTATTTATGTGTGTCAGACTGTACGATTTGTGAAAAATAATCAGTTCTTGGGTTGGGGAGAGGAGGAATCCACATATAGTGGGTTCCACTGATCTGCCATGTATTTATCCTGTGAAAAGTGTGTGTTTGTATGTGTCTTTTAACTTTTTTCAAAAAGGGAAAACTTTACTAATAAAGTATGCCACCTGACTATCTCTCTTGTGCTGAGTGCCTATTTCTTTATCAAGAAATTCATTGGATTTCATCAGATCAACTATCTGGTCACGTTAATATTAGCTACAAGGAAGGAAACTCTGTTAAGCTTTCCCTTAAAAGCTTCCAGAGGACAGTCTTGGTCACATTTCTTTAATGAGGGATATTCTGTCATTTTGTACTGGCCACAGATGGCCAAATTACAGACTGCAGTTAATGTGTGTAACTGTCTCACAGTGCCCTCCCTCTTGCATTTGAGTGCCTGTCAGTAGGGAAAGCTACAACATGGGTGAATTTGGAGGAAACCCTTTTCTCACCTGTCACTTCTCTGCTTCCAGTCCAATCCCTCTGCAAACATCTTTTTCTCTTCGAAAAGAACTAGAGCCACACATTCTATGTATAAACCTGGAATGGGCAACTGTGGCTCACCAGATGTTGGCATGCAATTCCTGTTAGTACCAGTCAGCATAGCTAATTGGGAGGATTGCAGCTGAATAACCCCTGGAGGGCCACAGTTGCCCACCCCGGTAAAGTCTTTGGCCTTGAGAGTTAGTAAAAGCCATTCCTGCATTCTGTGCTGATGACATTTCTGCCAGAGCCAGCAAAGGCCATCTGGTCTTACCTTGCAGATGTTGTGTAAAGAGAACAGAGGCAGCAAGTTGCAAAAGCTGTGTGGTGCTGGAAAAACAGAATTTCAGCCTTGTCTGGTCAACTTTCCACAAATTGGCAGATGCATTTGTATGTTATGGGCTTTGCCAAATGTACAATTTGGTATTGCTCAAAGGGCAGGTTTAACCATTGTTTTTATACCAGAGTTTGTATCTCATGACTTCTAGTATCTTAGGAAAAAAACAGCCTTTAAGATCCCACTGTAGTCAGATAGGTGGTCATGCATGCTAAGTGTCCAGTCAGCTACGGGATATGGGGAGATGGTTTCTAGGATGCTGTGTGTATTTTAATCCAAAGGCTGGAATCCTGTTGGTGTCTTATTTAAGCATAATTTCCATTACGGTTGGACATTTTTGTCTGATGTGGAACATCTGCTTTCAGTTCAAGTTTGTGGAAGGGATGTGCCTGTGATGCCTTTGCATACCTTGTTTGCTCTTTTACTTGTATATTCCATGGGTGCATTAAGTTGCTCATTTCGTCATGCGTTAAGTGGCACATTCTGTTGTTCACTTGCTTGCCTAAAGTTGCCATTCACAAGGCAATAAGCAATATTACCAAATCGTGATGTCATTTGCAGGGGTTTATGCTATGCAACTGCAATGCTAGGACCTCAGCCATTCTCTTTAAATTAGATGCATTCTACTTTAGGCTTTGGAGGGCCATGGGGCAGACCTCCAAGGTCCCCTGGAAGATAGTCCATCCTCCTAGTCCCCAACAATTGCACATTCCTACATTATACACATCAAACGTATGATCACTTTAAGAAAATCTTGGACTCCATCCCCTCTTTTTATTGCTGTTGTCTGCAAGTAATATAAAGTACTGACTAAAATTCATAAAAGCAGTTGAGTCATAAGACTATTTTTTTCCCTCAGAACTGTGGTCCCTCAGCACTGTACTGCAAGCTGCTTTTGAAGCAGCTCTTTTAAGCAGGCTCTGAGATTTGCCAACATGCTGTTTACATTACTGTCAGCATTTTCTACGGTGTTTTTTAGAAATGGCAGCAAATTCCAAACCTCAGTGGAAGGACTGGACCTCAGATCAGCTTGGAAGCTGGTCCAGATTTCAGTGGCACAAATCATCACCATAATGCCCAGCACTGTCCAGCAAATTAATCCTTCTTGTGGAGTGAGCATTGGTGGACCATTTGGGGGTCTTCATAACTTTATGTGAGTAGCACTGCTGCAATTTTCTGAAACTGAAAGTGACTTTCAGTTTACTTTTGTGGGTGATGTTTACTTGGGGTGGGGCCTTGGAAACAGTGCTTAAATGCAAAATTGTTCTGTCCCCACAATCATTTTCCCCCCAAATTTTACATCTTTTGCCCTTTTTTGGAGCTAGCTGTTGGAGACAGGATTCAGGGAATCTTAAGGACCACACGGAATGCTCCTTGGGCTGCATAATTATCAATCCTGCCTTATTGCAACACTCAGTGTAAATGTAGCTCACCCACCCATGCTTTCTTGAAGTATTTCCTTTATGCAGTGATGCGGAGGTGCCCTTTCATGTTGTGACTGCCACAATAGGAACCAGCTTTGTTGGGCTCAGCTCATAGCAATGCTGTCACCATCACACGCCAGGCACTTACGCTAGAGCAAATCTGGATAAAATTTTCAGACATCTGGGAACTTCCATCTGTATTCCAGATTACTTCCAGAGGTGGTTTAGGGCTGAGAGAGATTTGTTCATCCATAATTTTACAAGGTAAAGGCAACAACTATTTCACTGAAAATTAACAAAGCAGCATCAAGTTGGCTTCAGCTTATGGCAACCCTATGAATCTCAAAGAGACCCTGTTGGTACTTTCCTTGCTTAGCTCTTGCAAGCTCAAAGCCTTGGTTTCCTTCATTGAGTCTATCCACCTGTAATGGGGTTCTCTTCATTTCACACTGTCTTCAAATTTATCATCTTTTCATTGAATCATGTCATGTCATGATATGCTCAGTGTGCGACAGGCTCATTCATTTATCTTTTAAACAGTCCATGGAACTCTCCTCCAGCATCACATTTCAAGTGAGTGGGGCTTTTTTTTTATATGAGTTTTCTTTACTGTCCAGCTTTCACGTACAAGTAGGATGAGAGCTAAATACTAAGAAAACAAAAATAATGACCACCAAAGAGTTATATAAATTTAAAGTGGTTGATAAAGATATTGAAATTGTTAATTTTTTTCTGTACCTTGACACAGTTACCTTTTCTTCTATCGCTCCCAAGTTATGGAATGGCCTGCCGGAGGAGACCCGGCATATTACCAGTCTGGACTGCTTTAAAAAAGCGGTCAAGACTGATCTCTTCCAACAGGCCTTCCAAGACTAGCATTTTCATCGCCTCCCATCAATTGGCTTCTTGTTTTGTTAATAGTCAACTGCTTGTTAATTGTTGTGTGTTTTAAGGGGTTGGTTTAGGTGGGTTGGTGGATGGTGAGGATTGGATATGTTTTTAATCTCTTTTAATGTATTAATGTTTTTTATGTTGTTCGCCGCCTCGATCCTTGTGGAGAGGCGGGATAGAAATAAATATTATTATTATTATTATTATTATTATTATTATTATTATTATTATTATTAATCAAATTAAGACAGCCGTCAAAAACTCAGAAGGACGGCTATCAAGGAATGGGATAAGATCCTGAAGCATAAAAATGTATTATTGAATACCAAAGTCTGGATCCTCCATGCATAATATTTCTGATTTCTTCAGTAAATATAAAGTGTAGCATATATTTTCTAACTGTAAGTAATCTTAAACACTACCGTAAAATATATTCACCAATGAGAATACAGCATGCAAATTAACTAAAACTTGATGCTGACTGGCTGTCACATCTGATTTCACAATGTACCCACCCAACAATGATTTTCTTAATGTAAATACAGTCTGTGAAACCGAAACACTAAGCCAGACATACAAGGAGGTATGGTAACACACATAGCTATTGCATCCACAGTGAGATAAATCTGTAAAGTACAATCATCCTCTGCTATCCAGATTAAGTAATTCTCCAAAAATCTACAGATGAAGATGTGGAAAGAAAAAAAGAAAGCATGTTTTCAGACAAAGATCAACATGCCTGAGGAAGCAGCTGTCTCAGATTTGTATGTGACTCTCATGTCAGCTTCTAAAAATCCTTCTACAAAAGCCACTGGACTCCAGAGTGACCTGGTATTTGAAGAACTTGGTCGCCGCATCAAGGAGGTTGGCAGTCAACTTGTCAAAAAGGTGAATGCTGTCTTTCAATGGGACATTATGTGTGGAGGGACAATAGTGGCACAGTGGACTCTAGATCTGAAGACAGGCTCTGGTGAGGTCTACCAAGGAGCTTCCCGCCAGCCTGCCAACACTGTGTTCATTCTCTCTGACCAAGATTTCATGGAGCTTGCTTTGGGCAAGATGAAACCACAGAAGGCTTTCCTGGTTGGCAAGGTGAAGGTGAAGGGAAATATTCTGCTCAGTCATAAACTGGAAATGATTCTCAAAGAATATATTAAGCTCTGAGTTGCTCACCAGCAGGAACACTGATAAAATCCCTTATTCTCTTTAGTCAAGATGTTGGTCATAGAGGAGAAGGAAATTAAAATGCAGAGTATTTTAATTGAAAATGTTGCTGTGGAGATGTGTATTTACCGAACTGAAATAAGTATGAGCAATCATGATGTGCCAAAGGGAAAATCCCAAGTAAATTATTTAGCCCCGTATCCATTATGCCTGCTGTAACTACTCCCATACATGAAGGAATGCCGAGACTTGGAATAGTTAATGTTTTGGACTAGAGCTCCCAGGCCATTTCTGCCTTACACTGTTATAGTGCTGTTATTCCACTTTCAACGTCCTGTGGAATTCTGGGGCTTGTAGTTTCCTGAGGCCAAAGAGCTCTCTGGCTGAGAATTCTAAATGCCCCTCCCTAAACTACAAACCTCAGGATTCCACAGAATGTTGAAAGTGGAATAATAGCACTATAACACTGTAGTGTGGAAATGGCCCCAGAATCCTGCAGTCAGCATGATCATGGGTCATACCAGTCAGGGATTCTGAGAGTTGATGTCTGAATAAGTAACTTTTGTCAGGTTTGTGAGTAACTGGGGGAAAAGATGTAAAGTTACCTTGAAGTCATCTCCTTTGAAAGTCTAATCAATGGAAGAGAGTTCAGCTTTGTTTATTGGGGAAGCAAGACACTTCTGATATATATCAGGATTTGGAATGTCACTCTTTCCTTGTTAAGGAGACAAATCTCCTGCTGGGTATTTTCAGAGTAGAGGATGGGGAAATAAATTTGACCTTGGCAAAAATAATATGAAGTGTCAGGATTAGAGAGAGTGTATGCATCTCATGAAATGGAGGAATATGTGTTTTAAAGGGACAAGCAGAAAATAATATAAATGTATTCTCATCATAAGAATGTCACATACATGTTTTATAATCAGTATCCAAGTCCAAAATATTATGCAAGCTATCTTGAACTATCAAGACAACTCTAGGAATTTAGCTAGACAGAGACAGAGGTAGAGATCTATCTTGTAGTACTAATCATAAAAAAGCAAAACGCCATTCTGATCTAACTAGAGGGAAAATGATCTGGAAACCATAGCCGAGGAGGTAAAAGTTCTGGAAACGAAGCCCCAGGAGGAATGGCTTTAGGGAGCTGGGTATGTTTAGCTTAGAGAAGAGAAGATTAAGAGGCTGGATAGCCATCTTTAAATACCTGCAATGATGTCAAGTACAAGATGGAGCAAGCTTGTTTTCTGTTGTTCCAGTGGCTGAAACACAAACCAATGGATTCAAATTACGAGAAAAGAGATTTCACCGAAACATTATAAAGGATCTCTTGAGTGTAATTGCTGTTCAACGGTGGAATGAACTGCCTTGGAGTGTGCTTGACTCCTTTTCTTTGGAGGTCCTTAAATAGATTGGATGGCTATCTTTTGGGAGTTCTTTAGTTGTGTATTTCTGCCTGGCAGGGGCTTGGACTTGATGGCCCTTGCACTCCCTTCCAACACTATGATTCTTTGAAACCCCACAACTCTTCTATGCTGTTGATGAACAGAAACTATTAGGTGAGGCTTTCAAAGCATGAATATGTTCACCTGTGGCACATCAAGTTGCCCTTAAAGGTGCAGCTACATTGACCGGTTAAAAAGTTGCTAAGCCTTTTCCATCAGTGCTCGCATAATGATCAGATTAAATGGAAACACATGTACTAAAGCTACAAGCTAATACAGAGCTATATTTCGGTTGGATTATTGTTGTGTGCCTTCAAGTTGTTTCTGACTTATGGTGACCCTAGTGCGAACCTATCATGGGTTTTCTGGAGCTGAGAGAATGTGATGCACCCAAGGTCACCCAGTAGGTGTCCATGACAGAGTGGGGAATTAAACCCTGCTCTCCAGGGTCATAGTTCCGGTGTTCAGAACTCTGCCGGCTCTCAGGCATTTGGGGTAGACATTGCTAATTCTGCAGCTAGATAATTTTGTTCCCCAAGCAGATGCCTGTCTAAAATTATGTTAGAATAATACTTTATTCTTTGGGGAGTAAACAAAAGAAGAATCAATTGTGCCGACTTATTTAAAATGCACAAAATTGAGCTGACTTTTGCCTTCAGGAGAGGAGATGCTCAGTCCTTTTCAGTGGCAAAAATCACAACTGAACCCCGATGCTAATTTAAACAGATCACAGGTTTCTCTGACTATCAGGAACTTTCCAAAGTATCAGGCAGAGGTTTTTCTAGCCCTGTTGGATAATATAATGAGAGATTTTGAGGACTGAACCTGAGCCCTTCTGCAGTAAGAGGCAAGAAAAGAATGAGAGATTTCCTATTGTTCTCATGCTCTTTCCAGATCTCTGAACACTTTCACCCTTCCCATAAAGGAGAATAACTAGAGCACTCCTTAGCAAAAGACAAATAGGTGGAGGAACAAAGATGCTCTTCACAGCATGCTTTCATCCCCCACAAATTTAAAAAGAAAGGTCAAAGGAGCAGGAAAGAGGCTGCCACAGCAAACTGCAGGCAAGACAAGAGGAAAGGAGCTTGATGTAATAATTTTAAGCTCTTGTGGTTCAAAGTTGAATTTAGCAAACTAAGCCCATATTGTGGTTAATGGATATAAGCACCAGAAAGGTAAGTCAGGAACTGCAGATGTATTAATATTAACCAGACAAACTCTTGTTGGTGCTACATGTGTCCTTAGAACTGCAGCCTTAGAGATGCGCTGATGCTAATCTGTCACAGCAAAATACAGCAGAGTTCGTGGCACCATAAGGAATGATAGATTATTGTGGCAGTAGTTCTGTGGACTTGATTCCATCTGGGTACATCTGTAAAGTGATATTCTCACTTGATGGTTATTCATATGTACAGAGATGTATGTGAATGAGAATTGATATGTGGAGAGAGAGAGAAAAATACCTTTTAGTCCCCCTATTTACATTTTTTTGGTACATAAGTACATATAAACTCTTGTGTGTGAACATGAGAGACATATGCCTGCATGTCCACGTATGCAGGTATACACACACACACACAGCCCATCTACTGAAGATAGCCCTTTATGCATACTTCTGACAAAACTGGAACTGCAGAAGCTTGTGCTACAATAAACTCTTGACCAATGTGGATAAATAGTTGCAAGAGTTGCATACAAGTTTTGAAGCCAAGGTCCCAATAATAGTAGCTCCAGCTCTTGGCAAACAAAGCGTTTAAACCAAAGCAAACTACCATTTTGCACACTGTCTCTCTTATTATTTTCCTACTTTGTCACTTTTTCAAAAGCACCAGATGGTGTCCTTGGCTTCTGCTTCTTTGTACTATTCAAAGCTAATAATATTTCATAGAAAAGGCAAACACCAATGGTTTAAGCATTCCTAGGTCTATTATTGCATGCAGTGTTGAAGATATTCAGGACAACACTGGATGGGTTTGTTTCTCTAAACGCAGAAGCAAGCATATGGCATATCAAAACCAGGAGGCTTATGAATAGGAGGGAGGCATAGAACAGTTTGCAAAAATAAATAAATATTAGCACTGCAATCACAAGCAAAGGAAAATGATGAATGAAGGGAAACAAGACCTCATATGACACAAAACTCATTAGTTTCACAGCCTCTCCACAAGTGGCTTCTTGTTGGTTACGTTGGGGTTATATAACCCTAAACCTAATGTCAGATTGATTTTAGAGATGGAATTAATTCCTCAATGCTCTACTGATTCCTATAGATCAGGTGCTAGGGAGCCCTTATTGGCCTGGGAACCGAACTGGTTCTGGGTAAGGATTCAGGGATATCTACAATGGGCCAGGCAACCTCATTGCTAGTAGGTGCCTTCTGCTGTCGCTGCTTTGTCCTCTTTCATTCACACACATTGATGTAGCCATGCGTGGGCACACTTGCTGGTATGACGGTGCCAGTGGAGGCCTGATTGCAGCAAGGAAGAGGTATTTGAGGTTGCAGGGGACATGGACAGTCCCACTGAGGAGGGAAGGGTTAACCTTTCCCTCACCAGCAGAGAGCCCCCAGTGTTGCAATACAACTTTTAAAAGCCTCCACTGGCTCCAGTTGAAGTTTTTTAAAAGCCCACTTCAGCACAGGAAAAGGAAAGGGAAATCGCTTCTCTCTTACCAGGGATGTAGAGCCACATGGGCTAAAGGTTTGCTACCTCTCCTATAAATGTCTCCTACATATCCAAATAGGGTCAATAACTCCCAACTACTGTGGTCTCAAACAGTACATGAATCCATTAATCGAATTAGAGACTGAACCCAAAGTTTCCATCCACAGAGGACTCTGCATGCTGCATCTTCATGGATCACTGGCCCATGCCACTTCCCCACTGTTTTTCACTGGGGGCCTCAAATGAGAGTGGATTATGCAGTCAGCCCTTCTCCTGATGATCAGGATCACCCAACAGTCAGGAATCTGACTGTTGCATCTCTTTGAGTGCTTGTTTTGAGCATGCCTTCTCTTTCTCCTTGGGTTGTATCCCCAGAACAATGATGTGTGTGCATGTATGGGCTGCTGACACCTAGAAGATGGTGTTATTTCTGCTGTCACATTCCTTAAAGTAGGAATCAGAAAATATCAGATAGTTGTTAGGTTTTAGTCCCCATCAGCCTCACCCAACATGGCCAATAGACTATGAGAATTGTAGTCCAATAGCGCCACAGCTTCGATCTTCAATGTGGCCTATTATTTCTTATCAAGGTAATTGGGTTGCTCATTCCTCTCAGAATGTTGCTGTCTGCCTGTTTGGACCCTGCTCTTGACCAGTACGTTGGCGGCCCTTCTAGCTGGCCCTATGGATGTACATCAATCAAGATAATTTAACAGCTCTTGCTCCTAATTATATATAGGTAGGACTGTTACAGCTTTAGGATTTTAAATCCCCCAAAATCAATTTCTCTAGATTTGCCACTGTGACAGCTGTAATATCTGGAAGTGGGAAATAACCTTATGTCACCTCTGCTGCCTTCTGCTCTCGTCATGCAGTAATATGTAATTTCAGGAAAAGGAGCATGAAGAAATTGATGCCCTCTTTAACTGGAAGAAATATTAAAGTGCCAGATTGATGTTCTGCCAGAGCTGCTTTAGTATCCAAGTTTCTGGTATGCTAGAACTTGCAGAGATTTTGATAGCCATATCTATGATGTAAACTGCCCTTCTAGTACCTTGCTGATATGGACTACAAACATTGTGCTGTTTTTTCAGAAGTTTCCCAGCTATTTGCTAGCATTAATGAAACATGTCTTCAATTACGTGGTGGACTTTAACTTTTGAAATATTGTGCTTCACAATTGTGTACAAAGCAGATATTTTCAGGATTAATTCAAAATTTGCTGTAGTTAACCAAGTTGTAAATTTGGGGTGCATCTGTGCATGTTTCAAAATTTGGGAGGATTTTTGGGCAGATTTCTTCTCCCAAACCAAAACTCCCTTTTGCTGCTGGGATTTGGTCACTCTAAACAGGGGATAGTGAGATGGACGCAGGCCTTATGCACTGGAGAATTAGCCATTGCTTCAAGAAGACCACCTGGTAGCTCTTGATCTGGATTAAGCATTCAAATATATTGTGTATGGCTTTTTGTGGGTTTCGTTTTTAAGTTGCAAGAAAGAAAGATCTCACATTTTTGAATATATTTTATTTAAAAATATACCATATATTCAAGCAAAACAACAACAAAAAATACAACAAACCGCAACCACAATCAAGTACAAAGGAAAAAAAGTAGAATACAATACAATATGAACATATCCTCAATACGAATTACTAAAACTAAAACTAAACAATGGCACTAAATGCTAATACAAACAACTAAAAACACAATGAGATATTAAAGGTAGTTTCCCACTTTCCTAACATGAACTCCTATTGATTATATAAAAAGGTAACAACTTCTCTAAGTATGCATATCATTCCAAAGCCTCAACTGCTACTTTTCTCAAAACAACAACAACAACAACAACAACAAAACACCTAAGGATCAAATCTGGCTATGATATTACAATAGGTTTTTTTCTCTTATCAGTTTGTCGATTTCAGCTGAGCCCAAAGCCATTTCCGCACTAGACTTTTATAGCACTATTATTCCACTTTCAATGTCCTATGGAATCCTGGGGTTTGCAGTTTAGAGCAGGGCCACCTGGCCCCTCTCAAAACTGCAAGCCCCAGGATTCCATAGGATGTTGAAAATGGAATAATAGCGCTATAAAAGTCTAGTGAGTAAATGGCTCAAGAGTTCTCCACACTTCCAACATGTGTTGGCAACACCTTTTATACGTTTTAGACAATTTCTTGGGTCATATACCAGTAATATATCACTTTGTAAAAATTCTCTTTGAATTTTAAAGTAAAAGTAAATTTTAAACCCTTTGTCTACATATGTTCATTGTCCATTGTTCCATCTTGGATATCATACCCAAAACATTTAGCTCAAAATATGTAATTATACAATCCTTAACCTGTTCTTCCTCCACATCAACTTTCAATCAAAGCTTAGGTGTTCATCATCCATATGTAATTGTTTTTTAAACTCTGGTTTATCTTGTTCAAAACCACATCCCATTTTATGTATTTTAAACCTAACAGTTGTTACCCCAAAACGTAGGTGCCACAAGGGCCACCCTGCAATGCCAAATACCTCCTTGAAAAAGTGGGGAATTAATTAGCTCAAAATCAGGAGGCTGAGAGAGGGGGGCAACTTAGCGAGATCTTTTCTACCAGTGTTTACGGGCACACGCAGGAAAAGAACCAGCCAGAGATTGAAAGTAACCTAAAAATGTGATTTATTGAGGGGAATTCACTCACGCATGCACACAAGATACACACAATCACACATCCACACAAGAGCTAACTGAAAGAAAAAGGGAGGAAAAATTACAGAGAGGCTGAGGGGTTTGGGGGATTTATAATTACCAGTCCAGAAGAGTAGTGAAGAGCAGAAATGTGTTTTGGCTTAGGTAGGACCAAAGGACAGTTCTCATTCAGGAGCCAGACGGACAGAGTGACGGGTAGACCTTCGAGAGACTGCACTGGGCATCTTGAAATCAGGGGTATTTGTACCCCGAAAATAACCTGTAGCAGTGAAGTTTCCAGATGCAAGACAAAGGGAACCTGTTGTGGACGATGGGCCTTTTGCCTGTTGATGGGCTTAGTGCTTTGATTGACAAAGACGTGATGGATTTGTAACAGCTGTCTATTGTGGGTGCTGTGAGGAAAGAGGAGAGAATCCAGCTGTACAAAGGATGGCTCTCTGTCAATCAGTGTCCTGGTGGGCTCCTCACAGTTGGATTCCCTGTAAAATTTCATTTAAGCCTATTATCCACAGGAATGGTGTGTATTTGCCTGACAAATGACTCAGTCTTACCTGGGGGAAGTTTCGAGTTGACCTATCCTTCTCACATTTACAGTCAAATTCTTTCCCTCGCTCAGTTTGACCTCTCCGTCTCCTCTCAGGCTTGAATTTGATATTGGTGCCAATTCAAGTGTGTTGCCAATTACATATGATGCCAGTTAGGTATGGTGCCTATCCAAACCATACTAATATCAGGGACCTCCAAAGCGGGGTCTTACACAGTTGTATATACGAAAACCACTGAAAGGTAAATTCCTCTGAAAACAATTGAATTTTATCTTTAATTTTATATTCACCTTGAGTTCTCACCAATAAAACTTGATAAGTTAGCTGACTTTGGTTACCCATCATTTCTCTTCTAAAAAATGCTTCCTGTGCTGAAACCAATAGAGGCATTTTAGGACATAACCTATTTTTACACTTATTCCATACTCTTAATACAGTATGTCTTACAAAATGATCCTTAAAAATCTAGGTTCAGCTCTATTATACCAAAAATATCCATACCACCCGAAACTTAAATTATGTCCCTCCAATTCCTATAATTTTCTGTTTCTTAGTGTTATCCATTTTTTCAACCAAACCTGACAGCAAGCAGCAAAATACAATTTCAAGTTCAAAATACAATTTCCTTCCTTTTGCATATTGTAATATTTTAACTCTAACTAAGGGTTTCTTTCCTTGCCAGATACTAAGGATTTCTTTCCTTGCCATGACTTTAAGGCTACATCATTTGTCAAAATTGGTATTGTCTGGAACAAAAACATCATTTTAAGTAATACATTAATTTTTATCACAGAAATTCTACGCATCATTGACAATTTTAAATTATCTCATCTCTCCAGATCTTTCTTAATTTCATTCCAAACTTTCACATAATTGTTCTGGAACAATCAACAATTCATATCTGACAAAGCAACACTAAGATATTTAACTTTCTTCTCTATCTCAAAACCAGTTTTATACATCAGAGCATTCTTACTTTGGGCAGCCATATTCTTTGTTCATATCTTTGTCTTTCATTTATTTATCTTAAATTCAGCTAAAGCACCAAATTCTTTTAGTTTTCCCATCAGCACCCATATGCCTTCTGCAGGATTTTCCAACATTATAACCAAATCATCAGCAAATGCCCTCAGTTTAAACTCTTATTTTATGACTTTTACATCTTGAATGTTTTAATCATAGCTTATATCTCTATTCAAGATTTTTAGCACCAAACTAAACACCAGTGGTAACAATGGACACCCCTGTCTTGTACCTTTCTGAATTTTACACTTTTTTTGGCCAATTTTCCAATCGCAATTAGTCTATGAACTGTAAGTTGCTCTTGCCTACTTAACAATTTTTTCCCCAAAATCCATTTCTTCGGCACTTTAATAAGAAATGTCCCATTCAGATTGTCAAAAGCTTTTTCACCATCCAATGCAGTCTGTTTCTCATTATGCCATTCTAAATATTCAGTAACATCCAAAACAATTCTAACATTATCTCATAATTGCCTCTGGGGCAAAAAACACAATCATAGTCCCTCCCTCTATATAAAATTTGTATTAGAATTTCTTTAGGAACAATTACATGTTTCCCATCAATCATCAATCCATTTTCAAAGAGTTACTGCAAAGTATGATCTCTTGTCAATTTCTTGGTAAATGAACTATAATATCCCTTGGCACCTTTCTCAATCTTGCATACTGTGAATTTATTCTGTAGATGTGGTCCACCTCCATTGCCATGTTTGACACTTCTAGTTCTGAAAAATTTTCCTAGTCTGTAATCATCTTTTCCTTAGACTCTTCATTACAAGCCTCCTCTACATCTCTAAATCTCAGACTAAATTATTTTTCTCTTGGTTCCATCAAGCCAAATTGTCTTGGTCTTTCTGCATTTCAATGTTCATGAGTTTCGTTTTTGTCTCCAAGTCATGGATTTTCTCATTAACCTGCTTCATCTCCAGAGACACTTGCCATAAAACACCTTTCAAATCCTCAATCTCATTCTTAAATGCTCTTGTCAGATCCACTCTCATTTGAACCACTTCTTCCCTTATTAAAGTTCATCCACCACTCTTAAAAGGATACCAGGAGATGCAGATTTATCCCCAGATAAACTATCTGATCCCCTCCTTTCTCCTGCCTTGGCCATCCTCCTTGTTATTGTCATAGTTGTCAGCAAAACCTTACATAAAAAGAAAAACTCAGCAGCAATATACAGTCCTCCCCCATTTTTCCTTTAGTTCCCTCCTGGTATCTGTAGTAATTAGACAGTTGCCATTCTCAGCCTTATCAACTGCTTGTTAAAATAAACATCTGATAACTTTCACTTTTTCACAATCTCTTATCTTCTTTCATAAACAGCTTTGCAAATGTCCAGATTTCTACTGTCTTACAGCTTCAAAATCCAATGTTTAGCTTGTGGTCCTCTCAACCATTTCAAAATCTTTGTTCAGCCAAATTTTTCTTAAACTTTTTGGCTTATAAACTCAGCTCTCTTATTGGATTTTACAATCCTTTAAATCTCTCTCACAGCAAAGTGTAATCCAACCACTGAATTTCAGACCTCTCAATTGTTAATAAAAGCTCTCTTGATCCCAGTCAACTCCCCCTCACAGTCTATCAACTAAGAGAGGAGGGTATGCAGGTTAAGTGGCCTTTTAAAATTGAAATGCTCTTTAAAGGTCTGCATCTAATGACACGAGCCTGTTCTTTCTCCCAGTGCCTCGTTGCACTCCATGGACTTTGTCCTGTTTGTGTTGGTCTCCTTGAGAGTTGTGTGGTCCAGAGGCTATGTGGGTGATCTTAATGACTCCCCTCTAAATCGAGGGGGGGGTGGACGGTATTATAGTGGTCCAATCCCTCTCTTGCTGGTGTTTTTGTCACCCTCTCTTTAGCAAAGATGAAGAGACAGTTTCCAGCCACCATGAGTTCCTCCCTGAAAGTCTCCTTTTGTCCAGTTTCCATGAAACCGATAGCACTTTTCATGATTTGGAGAGAACATACTGCACTAACTTAGTCTGGGAGAGATAGGCAGGGTTTGGAACCTACTGAGTTGCACATGCTGTGACTTGCTTGCCAGATGCTTTTCAGGAATGTTCAGTGTATCCTGCCCTTGGTCCATGCTGTCACTGGAGCAGTACCAATGAGATGGAATGTCTCTTAGTACAGAACCTTGAGGGAGCATCTGTCAGATGAAGATCAGATGGATTATATTTTGCAATCTGTAATTATGTATTGGCTGGCATAAAGGTCAGGTGCTTTTATCTATTGCTGGTCCCCTCAAGGAGTCTAGCATCAGTGCGTGGGAGAAATCTTCTTAATTGGACTAGAACTAGACTAGAACTCCTGTACTTATGGTGTCTACTTTGCCATTTTTTTCGTACTCTGAGTCATATGTGATCACAAACTGGGATCTAGTGAGGAACGAGGCCTGCCAGGGCTGACATAGTGTTTTTGTAATTCTGACTTGTTCTACTTTTCTATGATCTCTGTCTACAAACTGGTACATGAAAGGCACTTCAAGTCCTCACAGGTAGACTACAGAGCCCCCGTAGAGCTTCACCCTTCATGAGCAACCATTTGGGGCCAGTATATTCTAGTTTTGTTCTATCTGGAATGATTTTCCATGAGCTGATTAGACACAGATCAATATGCTTTCAGGGCTTGGGGTATTTGGATAAGACTTTTTGGTAGTAGCTGAGACTCACTAAAGCCAATATGTAATCAGAAGACTCTACAGCTGTGGAAAGTACAAGAACTTGGGTTTGTCCATAAGGGAAAAAAAATCCAAATCCACAGTTGAGCAATATGCCCTCCAGCTGAGCTTGGATCATTAGTGTTAAAGAATGGATATAATAACATGCTGAAATTATCTATAACACAGCAGTAGTAGGATACTGTTCTGGGATTCTTAATATTTAATTAAAGTACTTTTTATGATCAAACAAAATGTCACAAAATAATTTGGGAAATTTCAAGTTCTTGAGAACTCTTCGTTAGGCTGGATGTTATGCAAACCTTGACTAGGGAGGAGAACAAAATAATTAAGCAAGGTGTGCCTTAATCCATTGTCAGCCTAACAAGAGACTTGCGTGTTTCACTTAAAGCTAGAAACAGGTTGGGATAATCACTATACTTTTATGTTTTCAGAAATGAGGTTCAGCCCAAGATCTCAGAGGTAGCCTAAGACCAGAGGCACCTAACAGTATCTGTCTTGAGAGAGATTCTTTACGGCTCCATCATCAAGCTACTCATGCATTCTTTTTAGTTTTTCTCATCTGAGAACCTGCCTTGGGTTCCAAATTAAATAACTATATAACTTTGCTTTGTGAAACATCCAGAGAATCCAAAATCTTGTTCATAATTCTTTGATATATTGGTTGTTCCTAATAACGTTATGCTCCAGCTATAGGGTTTGGAAAATTATCTGGACAAAGATGTTGAATCAGAATTGAAAAATAATGGGCCTGGAACCTAAATGGCTGCTTAGTTAAGGGTTACTACCATGGTTTTTAATCTGCTGAGGGACAAGAACTGACTGCTGAACTGAAGAAGCCTTAGAATTTCTTGTAAAGCTGTGCTTCTCAGGCTACCTGGTGTGAAGAACCAGCAAGATTTTTTTTTGCAGTGTTCCAAGGATTGGCACCATATTGTGCCCATTGGCTACAACTGTTTCTTTCTTTCCTAGAAACTCTCTGCAGACCAGAGCTGGATCTGCAAACTTGTGTTGTAATGGGTATCCCAACATTTTGGTGTTAGCAAAAACTGTATCAAATGCAGAAACTGCACGCCTTTATGTTAGTCCAAACACATAAATGTTAAACTGAAAATTAGTTAGTGTTACAGTCACCCTTCCCTTATAGTGACCTTCTCACACATGAATGTTGCACATCCAACTATAGTCACTGGATGTAGTGGGCACGCACCCCTGCTGCTGTAGGTACATGAATGTCACATCCATTGACTCTAATGAGATATGATGCTTCTCATTTTTTGTTTTACACAGGGGTGCCTGGGAATGGGACCCCTGCATATACAAGAGGGCACACTGTACACTAAAAAACTGTGAAATGGTTGCATTAAAATTTAGCAAGATGGTAGTTAAAAAACCCAGAAATATCTAGAAATGAAAACACCTGTCAAGAATCCCCCAAAGGTAACAAAATAACATGGAATGTTAATTATTACTCAACCCCTCAATACAATAGCAGTTTTATGATCTAGGTAATGATTTTTTAAAATACTGATTAAAATGAATTTGAGTTAACCAATTAAACTCTATCAAATTATCTCCAACTCTGGCTCAAGTATAAGGAGAGAATTGCAAATGCAAGATTCACGAACAGGGAGCATCTCTGGGTTATTTCTGTAGACACTGTACCTTCAAGAAGGGAAGCTAATTGGTTTTCGATCAACAAATTATGCTCCGAAAGAATCAGAAGAGAGATTTACAACACCCATTTTTCTATCAGTTGCTTTTCTGAGATTTGTCAAAACACAAACTTAATGTGAGGACATTGCCCTTACAGGGACGTGTTGCTGTGTATCTTAAGGCCTTAATTCTTCCAAGTGTTTCTGCTCACTCCGTACTGATGTGCTAGGACCCTCTATCTGGGTGCACAGCTAGTTTTGACAGTTCCTCAGTTCAATTTTTTCAGTTTGCCATTTTTTTTTAACTTACTGGATGCATAATTCATATTTCATGTTCATCACTGTTGTCTGTAGTACAGAACGTGAAAACTGGCCTCTGTGCCAAGTACATGAAGTGAACATTAGAAGGAGCAAACCTATAAACATGTCTACTGTTATCAAACTGTTGTCCCTGCTGACATGGGTCAGAAGGCAGAGAATATAACAGCTGCAATACTTCAAACCAAAGCAGGCTTGGATAAAACAAAGAGAATGGATTGGGGTGCCTTTAGGGTAAGATCTTTAGTCCTGGAGTCACTAATATTCTATAGCTTGGATGGGGAGATCCTACGGATACCCCCCTTCTCCCACCAATATTATGGCTTTATCCAGTTTTCCAGATGGCAACCCTGTTACAATGCATACATATTGTGGCAGTAGGCCATCTTTCAGACAGTTCTATACTATGATGTAAATTCTGGTCATGCTAATAGCACTGAACAGTGTGAGCATAGCTGATGAAGAGTACTTTCCCTCTTGTTCTTGCATGATACCATTTGCAACTCTTTTAGGACATTTTTGTAACAAGAAAACACTGGCCTAGTCACCTGTGGAGAGTCAGAGGCCAGTTCCGCCTTTAGCTGTTATAGTGCTATTATTCCACTTTCAACATTCTGTGGAATTCTGGGGTTTGTAGTTTACTGAGCCCAAAGAGTGTAGTGCGGAAATAACCAGAGTTTCCTTCATAAAACTAGTTAGAAAAACTGGGCAACTACGGTGGTTTTTTTTTTTTAATCTCAGAAAGCTACTTATAGCTAACAGACATCGATGAGCAGGTAGACTAATGATTTTTTGGTGAGCTGGTGGTAATTTTTATGGAGTTAATAGTACAAGTGTTTTAGACAATTCAAAAACTGGATGGCAGGAGAGACTGTACATGCCTTTTAAAAGGGTTTACTTGTTTTTATCTCTTTTCCATGTATATCATCTTGGGAGCCCTCACAAAATGAGAGGTGATAAACAAATACAAAAATAAAATAAATGACTTGGCAAATATTGACCATGGCAGCTGAGCATATATAGAACTCTGCTGTTATCACAATGGTCATATGTTGGGAAAGTGTGTATGCATTTGTCTATGGCAGAATACATTTCTCAGCAGGGGCAGATAGAAGAAAGATGAAGGCAATTTGACAGGTAGTAGCAGTGCTTTGCAACAAGACTTTGTACAGCTCAAGCCAGGGCATGGAAATATTACTTTTTTTAGTGAACTTCAAGACGACAAATGTCAATTGCTGCAGTCCTCCTCAGCTGGTTTCCCTAGCATCTAGACCATTGGAGTTTGCTACGGGTAAATGGCCTAAGCAGAACATATTGCCCGGAAAAGGAGTGAGGAAGTGAAGAGCTGTCAACCAGGGGAAGACCCAATTCAAGATACACAGCCAAAAGCAGACAAAAGTTCAGATTTTAAGAACAGTGTGAGACTGAAACTTCTCACTAGGAGACAATTTGCTTGGGCTGTTAGGGCTGAAGCTTTATGGCATTGTTCATCAACCCTGGGGCTCTTTCACACTACACAGTAATAGCATGATGATTCTGCTTTAACTGCCATGGCTGCATCCTATGGAATCCTAGGATTTTTACTTTGGTGAGGCACTAGAGCTCTCTAGATGATAATTCTAAATACCCTTCCCTCAACGGAAATTCCCAGAATTTCATAGGATGTTGCCATGGCAGTTAAAGTGAAATTACAGTACTTTAACAGTATGGTATGAAAGGGCTGATGTGGTCCTCCAGGTGTTGGGCAATTGACTATGCTGGCTGGTAATGGTGGGACATCAAGAAAACATCAGGAGCTGGAAAGCTGCTTTACATTAGGGATAGGAAATTTGTACTCTCCAGAAGGTGCTGGGCTATAATTCTCTTTAGCAACATGACCTTTGGTGAAGGATGGTGGGAATAGTAGTTCATCAACATCTGGCAGGGGGGCTATATGTTCTCCATCTCTGCTTTATAAGGTCAGATGGAGCTGCATGGACTTTCTGGTTGCTGATTCAACTGGGGAAGTTTGTGATGGTGGTGTCTCTGGGCCACTGGTTCAAACTGCAACTTGTCTGACAAATGTACTGTCTCAGTGTAGAAGAGATAAAGAACTGCTGTGTGGTTAAGGACACCTGATATCCTTCAGCTACTTGAGGGATATATTAGCTCTGAACATCAGGGTCCCATTTAATTGTCAGGACTAGCAGTCATCGAGAGATATGCTCTCTGTTTGTCTGGTCCTTTCTAAAGCTGTCCACCACCAGCTTTATAAATAAATAGTTTCTTTTGTCTGCTTGGAACCACTTTTTCATTTGGTAACGATGGCTGGTGGTTCCTGTGGCATGATGTCAGAGAATCCATTCCAGGTTTTAGCTAGATCTAAATAAGTTGTCCAAGGCACTGACAATAAGTTGTCCAAGGCACTATGTTGGAGAGCACCTTTAAAGCCTGGAAGAAAATTGGAATGGATTCATTGCCCTACCATCATGGGAACCACCAGCAGCCACAGATTAGATGATGCCAAGTTTGCAAGCCAGTACAAGTGATCAGATAATCCTGGGAGTGAGGTAGATTTTACCACAGGTGCAAATGCATGAGAGAATGTGCAGTGAAATATGTGGTAAAATGATTTGTTTGGTCTCCCAGTATTTCATACATGAGAGGAAAAGACTCTGTTCACTGTCTGGGCCATGATATTTTTTACTCCATAACAGAAACAGTGATTGAGATCCTAGGTCTAAGTAGTGTCTCCTGCCCTAGCTCTCCCAATATTGCTTTACCAGGCAGTAGCTGCTGTAGGTGATGGAGGTCTGATCTCCTATAGGCACAGCATAGGGATATTTTTCTTCGGTGCAACAGTGAGAAGTAGAATTCCTGTCACAATTCCTCCTCACATCTGGGATCGTTGGAAGAAGGGGGTGGAAACATCAGTATGTGTGCCCTGATCAATAGAAGAACAGAGCTCTGCTGCTCACAGCTACCGCTGCCTTGGGAGCACTTTCACAATTGTGGCAATAGTGCCACAGTCATGAATACATAGGGATGATGTTACAGATGCATCTGTAACTGCAGTAGTCAATTCCAGCCTTCCGAATTAGTTAGATTTATAGCCTACTTTTCCTATAGTTAGCTCTAAATGATTATCTTCTTCCTTCTTTTTTACCCTCAGAACAACATTGTTATATGGGTCAAGGTGGAAAAGCGTGACTGGCCCAAGGTCAGACAGTGAGTTCTGTGACTCATTGAGACTCCCAAGCCTTCTAACCACTACTACATTCTCATTTTGTTTTAAAAGTTTGTTTTTTTCTGTTAAAGATGCATATAAAGCAGCATCACAAAAAAAAACAAAACATTATGACAGAGCAGGAATTTTATGGCCTTCCATGGATTGTTAGACTGCATGTCCTATTGCAGCCAATGGTGAGGGGTACTAGGAGTTACAATCCCCACAACATCCAGAGGGCCTCATGACACCCACCCCCTAGACAGGCAGAATCTGGATGCCATGTTTATGTGAGAGCTGCTGTGGGCCAGGGATCCACTATTTCTATTTCTAGAGAAAGTATGCATTCCCTGTGCTGGAAAATGCAAAGTTGATTTAACCAGCTTCGTATACAGAGATCATCGAAGCTGATCTCAGTGGAGGAATTCAGCACATGCTTAATCTTACCTATTAAAATCAATAAAAAATCAATTAAAATTTTAAATGTTTATTGCTCTATGCTTTCTGTGATATTACATTGGTTTATTTTGCATGTCTGTGGTTCTGTGTTTTGTGTAGTCCAATCCTATTCATTTGTCCCCCACAATGAATCCTACTGAAATCAATGAGACTTACTCCTAAGTAAGCAGGCATTTACAGTTGCCCTAATCTCTTTGCAAGCTGGAAGAATGTGGCTTGTTTCTTTATGGGGTATAAACATTTACACTGTCCTTCCAAACCCTATCGCTTTAATCTCTTTGATAGGCTTTTCCAGAAATGCCTACTGGCAATGGAAAAACAAATTAGCTAAAGTTCATTTATTTTTCTTCCATATATATGAGCACTTTAACTCTTGGGAAACAAAAACCAAAGTAATGGTGGTGGTGGTGGGGGGGTTGTCAGACACTGCAGCCCATCTACAAAAGACTCTGGCTTGAGGGTCTTCTGGGAAAAGAGGTGTTAACAACAAGAATCTGTTGCAGTCACTACTAAAGTACAGAAAGAAAAGTTATCAGTGGCCCATTGATTGTGCTAGAACTGGGTCTCAGGAACGTTTTAACTGTAGAAGTACATGGTTTGAGAGAAGAAAATGCAAACATTTCTCTAGCCATGTAGATAGCTAGTACTGTCTTTCTTTCTTACTTTGTTTCTTTTTTAATGTTACCTGTTTGCTTCCAAACAGCAAGGCTTGTGCTCCTTATTGAAATAAGAAAACTTAGACTCACAGGGTGGAAAAAGGGCTAGGCCTTCCTTCTCTCAGATTATGAAGTATAACCTATCATTAAAGGCTATTAATCAGTGATGGGCAACTTTACAGGATCAAGGGGCCAATTTTTTGCCCTCAGGACCCACTCCTGATTACAATAGGCCTGAAAAAAGGTAAGCAAAAATTGCAAAATAAAAATAAAAATGGCAAAACTAGAAGTCACCAGATGTCCATTTCTGGTTTTGTTTTTTGCGGTCATGCACAAAGCCCTGTAGTCTATGGGCTGCACTTTGCCTAGCCTTGCTGCAGACCAGGTATGCAAACCATCGACTTTCCAGATGTTGTTGGACTGCAAGCCCCAGAATTCTTAGCCAATATAGCCAGGGGTGAGCAATGCTGGGAGGTGCAGTCCAACATCTTGAGGGGCTCATGATTCCTAATCCTTCTTTAAACAGTCAGTTACCTATATGTACCACTTCTTGTTTATCAGAGACATAAGCACATAAGCGTATGTTCTTGTCCCCATCTTTGTCAAATTACTCCTCTTGAAACCTTGGGGAAAAAGGTGGAGAAATTCCTCTTAAATTTTTATTAGCCTTCTTGAAGTTTCAGCCTCTTCCCCATTAATCTCCACAGTTGTGATGAGAAATACGTAGTTCTCCAGTTGCTACTGGACTGCTACTCCCATCAACTATAGTCAACATAGCCAATGGTAAAGGATGATGTGTGTTGTAGGCCATTAAAATATCTGGAGTGGCACCTCTGCTCTAGAGATTAAATCCCTGAAATGCTGTGTGTATGCCATTTTAGCTACATATTGCAGAATGTGTTGAACCGCAGCAATTTTATAATAACTGCCACCAGGTAAACTGTGAGATTAAACACAGGAATTCTCTTTCGGTCTGGTTGCTAGCACAGCAGATGCCAATGGGAGAGTGTAGGTCTAGATACACATGATGTTAAATATATCATAAGTAGTAATCCGTTATCCAGACTACAAAATATAGGAAGGATTCCCCTCCCACCCCTTTTTACTGTTGCTTCCCCAGCAGTAAAAATTGCCATCCCCTAAATTCAATTAGAGAAAAAAATAGTTCCCATTGACATTAATAGAATTGGGGTGATGTTCCCCCAGCTGCCTTCAGTGCGATAACAGGCTGTGATAATACTTTCCTTGTGTGATACTAGGCTGTGACACTTTGAAGAGCATGCTGTTTAACTACTTTTTTTAAAAAAAAAACTTAGTGGTGACTTATTTTTGTATTTTCTACCTTAAGCACTCAAAACGTTTTGCATTGGTTATCTGTGAAATTCAAAATCATCCCCGAGGAACTCTGAATTAAAATGTTCTCAAAATCTATGTGGTTCCACAGCCTAAGTCATTTCTATTGGCCCAGATTGTTCAAAATATTTTATACCTTTGATAGAAGCTCAGGCTGTTAGAAGCCTGTAAGCTCAGAGACAGATTCCTGCGAAGTACTGTAGTAATTTTTTTAATGGCAGAGATATAAAATTTATCATGTGAGTATCTTGCCTAAAAAAAATCCTATGCAATTCATGGGGTCACTGTAAGTTGACAGGTAACTGGAAGGCACATATGCACTACATCTTCGTCACAGCTGATATAACTGGTGAAATAAGTCAGGAGGATGAAAAAAGCATAGATAGCTGAATTCCTTTAATGGGTGCAGTCCAAATAATTTATGTCTCTCAGGTAGTACAAAGGAGAAACTACCAGAAAGGCAAGAATAATATTACCTTCTCTCACCTCTCTCTAGAGACACAGTGAAAAGGCATGTTGTTAAGGACTTTGGGGTCTGAGTTCATGGTCAAGTTAGCCCAGTGAGTTAAGCCTGTGGTAAAGCTTTCCTGTTGTACTGCCAATAGTGTGTTCAGATCCTGGTGAAAAATTCTCTTGGGTGTTGAGTCGCCACTTGTTTGCCAGCAGCAGATCTGGGAGGGGGTTACCAGTGGGTGGCTGTGGGTTGACCAGCCACCAACTCACTAGGTGAGCACCTTTGGGATTGAGTGATAGCTTTGGGCCATTCTGGCTATGCATAAAAGGATCATCTCCTACCCCACTGCCTTCCTCCCTGACTTCTTGCAGGCTGGGAAAATTCTCTAGACCCCTGCTGCCTGGGGGCCGTCCTGGGAGGCATGCCCATACTATTCCCAGTGCCAAGGAGGCAGGCAGAGAGGGCAGAAGGACATCAAGGTGGCAGTTTGGTGCAGAGGTGGGGGAGACATGGGAGAGTCTCCACTGCAAGCCGTAGCCTGAAGCCTAGCTGGCTTTGCTTTCACAGTCAGGCCCCTTCCCTTGGCAGCTGGAGGAGCAACTCCTGAGGCATTCAGCTTCCTTTCTTGGCCTGCCCAACAGCAGTTTTGAGCCTCTGTCAGGGTGGCTAAAAATCTTTACATGGGATTTCACATTTTGTATCTCTTTAATAGTAACTGTACCCCTTAGAAAGACAAAAACATATGTGACACAGTGAGATACTGGGTTCCATCCCAGACCTTTGGGTCCTGGTGATTTGTACCTGCCTTGAATGCAAGGCAAAGACTTGGCAGAAAATTCAATCATACTGCAATTCAAACATTACAAAACAGCTGCCCTTTCTGATGCAGAGATTAATCGTTCTGTTGGAAAATGTGATATGTGGAGTGATGTCAAGGAAAAGCTGACCTGATTGCTCTGCACATTAGTTCCCAAACGCACAGACCAGGACTGGGCTTCCCCAGGTTTTTAAAGAATGGAAGATCTGAATTGTCATTCTGTGGTGGACCCTCGTTATTTCTGCAGTTCACCCTCATTATTTCTTGACATTTCAGCAATATTCGTGCTGATCTTTAAACCACTTTGAAGGAAGTGAAGAAGGGATGGAGCAGTATGAAATGGAATCATCACCTTTCCCCACCCAGTTATTGGTTGGCCCTGGAGTTACACTGTTTAAAATCTTCAAGTTAGAATAAGAGTCAACCAACAGCAGCATAGTGTGATCTCATGACATATAACTGACAGATCTGAAGGCTAAATGATCTGAATGGGGTTTCCAGCCTGTCTTTGTGATACTTCCAATAACATCACTGGCTGTTCTACTGAATTCCCAGTGGCCTTCTTGCTTCTGGGGATTCTTTTCCATTTTGCCATAGCTTGTCTTTGCTTGACAAAGGACACAAGTGAAAAAACACGTCTACCATGGCCAAGCATGGCTTAGAGTCAATTTGAAGGTTATTTTTGGATGGTGGTGGTGGTGAAGGAATTGTCATTCTCTGTTGTGACAACATCTTGTCACATGTGGCTGAATTACTTGAAACTGCCTAATTGCCACAATTTTAAGAATGTTAATTTGTAGCCCCAAATACTACAAAGAGCTCTTCCATACTGGGCAAATATGTCAAGATGTGGTGGTATTTCTTGCTGTAGTTCTGGCTTTTTTCACCCAGAGATCAAATGACATTTTGCCAAATCACAAAGTTGGCATAGCTGGTCTGTCTCCCCTCCTTTTCCGCCATATTCATATCCTATGAAAGGCATTTGTTGCTGTTATGTCTTGACAAGTTGGATTTGACCTATGATGACTCCATAAATGAGAATCTTCCAAAGTGTCTTGTCATTGATGTCGCTGCTCAGGTCTTGCAAAGTCAGACCTGTAGCTTCCTTGGTTGAGTCTATTCACTGGTAATGTGGTCTTTCTCTTTTCATGCTGCCTTTGACTTTTCCAGCTCTTTCATGTTTTCCAGTGAGTCATGTTGTCTCATGATATGCCAAAAGAATGGTAGCCTCAGTTCAGTCAACTTGGCTTCCAGTGAGAATATTTGTCTCTTAGGTGATCCACGATACTTGTAAAATTCTACAGTTTTTTTGTCACATGGATTGTGACGATCAGAATAGATGTACACAATACCTCATCCCTTCCCTATTTTTAGGATGTTGCTGTCCTCTACCCTATATCCTCTCCTGCACGTTCCATGCTTTCTTTGAAAGTTTTTTTTTCTCAAAAAAGCTTTACCCTCTGTATAGCCCTAAGGATAAACCAGTAGATTCCTGTGGTGGAAAGAGGACCACCAGCACATGCAACCTGAGAACTCAACCTGAGAATTCAGGTGCAGGAAAACTTCCAGACTTAAACTCTGTCTAGAACCTTAGTGCTATGCTACTCATATCTAGTGCTTGGAAAAATCATTTCCTTCCCCCACATACACATAGACTAGTCAATTTCCAATTGGAGTTGAAGATGCAAAATTAAGAAACAGGGAAGGGGACACTGGTATCATTGGAAACATTGTTTCACTTAAATTTTCAGTTCAACTGGCATGTCCATTGAGGAAGTGTTCAGTACAGGAGCTGAGTTTCTGAGCTAAGAAAAGTTTGTTGTTGTTGTTGTTTTTAAAAAAGCACACTAAAAGGCGACACTGGAGAGAGGAAAAGGAAAGAAAGAATGGGGTTGGAATGGGGTTTGTAGGAGAAAAAGGAATCTGTTTATTTATTTTCTATTAACCTCTCCCCACTCTGGTGTGGCCTCTGCCCCTCTAATTCTTGCAAAAGAAATAAGAGGTTTGGGCTAGGGAAATGACAAGAAGAGGCAAGAAGCAGCCATGAAAGTGGCATGGAAAAGATGTGGGACAAATTGCTGTCTGGATGGGCTTGTAGGGTCTATGTGGGAAATTAAAGATTAATAAATATGTTCTGACATAAGCTTTCATGCAAGAGGCCACATCATTAGATGCATGAAGATGCTTGAAACCACTACATTACATCTTTTCAAGAAGTTCAGTTTTATCACTTACTAGTGAATTTACCCGGTGTTGCCCAGGATGTTATTTTCTCATAGGTAATGCTTGTTAGAAATACCTTAGGAATTACATTACCTTAGGAATTAGATGCGGTTGAAATGCACAGATTTAAGATCCTGTGTCTCTAATTCTTAAAATTATTTTGTCTAGTCCAGTACCTGTAACTTTTCCCCATATTCCCCAATCCAATCTGTATTCAGAGATGTTAACATACAGAGGTTTGGTTTCTGAGGGAATACACTGTCCTTCTCCTTCTTGCTGCTAGGCCTCATTTCCATAGCAATCAGCCTGAGGCCCAAGAGCTCTCTGGCTGAGATTTCTAAAGGCCCCTCCCTAAGGTGCCAACCCCAGGATTCCATAGAATCTTCACAGGCAGCCAATCATATGAGGTCTTCTCACCTGACACAGCCAATCATATGAGGTCTTTGCCTGCCTGACACAGAGAAACTCACAGACTTTGACTTTCATATATTAGAAAATTGTTTGCAGTGAAATTAAGGGGGGGTGTTGTTCCATTACAAGCACTACTTATTTTACAGAAATATAAGCGAAAATGTAATAGTTATTTATTCCTTTTAGATTTCATTTCCCTATAGCCTCACTGTTCATATTCCAATCCCTGCCCCATGCGCATAGATATTTACCAACTGAGGAAAACACTTTGTGCATCTGATAAAGTGTACTCTAGGCAATGGAAACATAGACAATCACAAACATATTTGTCTTTGAGATGCCACAAGACTCTGTTGTTTATGCATCACTCATACATCTACAACAGCTTTACATGGCTAGACAAGACCAGCTGGAGGTAAGTAAAGTTGAGTTGGACATCCTGAAGTGGTGCTGGCACTGGTACAGAAGTGTCCCAGTGTGCCCAGGTAACACATGTCTACATACCTTCCAAAAAGTCCTGATCTGGCATGGACAGTGCTGATTAACTCTCTGTTATCCCATCACTTCAGTTGTTTTTAAAATGTCTCTCCTTCCTCCTCCCACTTTTCCCTCCTTACTTCAATTGCTGCAAATTGAGCTCAAAGTGTAACAGTAGTTTGCTCTCATTTAATTCAGCAGGGAGGAAAGGCAATAAGAATATTATTTTAAAAGCATGATTAAAACAATTCAAACTTTTAAAACATAATCACCAGTAAAAGATTAAAAATGCAGCACACCACTCCACACACACACTAGTGCTTCACAATTAAAATTCAGAGGCCAGCCTTAATACAAACATCTTCACCTACCAGCAGAAAGAGAATAGGGCTGGGCCCAGCTGGACCTCCTGCAGAAGATCATTCCACAGCCTGGGAGCAGCCACTGAGAAAGTACTGGTAGGAACCAGGAGAAGAATTAGCATGAGAGTTGCATTGTGATGGCAGTGGTGTTAGAAGCCTCTTCTGTGTCACTTGGAAATGGAGATGAAACTGCTCAAGATGTCCAGAGTTACTGCTAAATCCAGGGCTCTGTGTTCTCTAATGAGACAGTTGTCTCCACTTCCCTATAAGGGTTGGGCCACTATATGAGTGTTATACGCTTAAATCCCTCCATGATGCACAGACTGCAAGTTTCATTGTTTCCTGGGACAAATCAGCTGAGAGTTCTTATTCCTTTCCTTTATGATAAAAGAAGAAAGCAGGAGAAAGAATTTGAACCACAGCCACTTTTTGCAAATCACAAAATGTACACTTGGCCCTCCACATTCGCTAGGGTTAGGGACACAGGACCTTTGCAAAAGTGAAAAATTCGCAAATTACAAAATTTGTGTGTTTGTGGGAAGGGGGTTGAGGCGTGGGTGGGGAAAGTGGGCATCCAGGGTCTAAACCAGGTCAGGCAAAGGAGATGGTTGGCACAGTGGTCCTGTACTTCCTCCCTCTTGCCCATCTCCTTCCTTGGGTGTGTGGGACATGGGTACAGGGTTTGTGGTGCTGAGACTTTGGGCAGAGAGCCATCCTGAGCTGGCCAGGCAGAGACTGGTAGAGGCAGAGGAGGACCAGAGGTGGGTTTTTAAAGGGCTATGCGGCCTGATTGGAGCCATCAAGAGGGAAGGTTCCCCCAAAAAAGAAGCACCTGAAGTGGGAGGGGAGGGGCTGGAGAAACTCGCAAATAATCAAATCCGTGAATGTCAAACCCGCAAATATGGAGGGCTGACTGTATTACTCTTCAGTCCTAGTAACTTTTATTGATGATCTTTTGGGTCCACTCTCACCGAGGTTTATAAATGATGAAACATCAAGAGTGGCCAAAAGCAAAAAGCAAAATCAAAACATATGGCAACTCCCAGTCTAAAACAAGAGAAACTGAATTCTGCAATATCTATAAATCTGTCTGTCTGTCTGTCTGTCTGTCTGTCTGTCTGTCTGTCTATCTATCTATCTATCTATCTATCTATCTATCTATCTATCTATCTAAATATCTTTAAATGGATTTACACCACAAATTATACTATTTTGTACAATTTATTCTAACAGTCTAATATACCTCTGGGGCCTGATGACCTTCTATCACAAGAGGAATTTTGTTAGTCGGCTTCTCTGTTTTCTGAGGTTTCATCAGGCATTGTTTGACATTTTCACACATTCAAGCATATACTTACAACCTTCTCTTGCCCAACCTTGCTTTCAAAATGAAAGTACACATTCTTAACAAGAAGAGTTCTAAGTTTTGTGGCTTTTTAAAATATGCTTTAAAACGGAAAAAAACACAATTATTTCCTTTCCTCTTTACAAATCATTCTTTTCATTTGTTTAAATCATTTTAAGCTGCTTTCCTGAGAGCTTCAATGTGACTTAACACTGAGTAGGAGAAACTCAATTAAAAACATAACCAGATTGAAATGTCATCTGAGAAAAATTAACAGCACACCAGAGAAACCAACCAACTAGTTCTTGGAGCAGAAAATTTCGTAGCCCTTGAGAAAAGGGGCACTTGCCATTGATTGAGTTTGTCTTCCAGTTCTTCCCTCCTCCCATCCATTCCCTTTCACAGGAAGGGTTTTCCTCAGGACTGCAACCAAGGAGGAAAGAGTTACACTTCCTCACCATGCCTATTTTGATCTTATTTCAGGCTTCTCCCTCCACTGATGCCATTTGCAATCTTTTAAACTGTACATATGAGATTACAAAGTACACATTTGATGTTAAGTCCAGTTTGGGCCTCAAAGTAAGTAGAATAAACATCAGTGGTGTTGGTGGAATAGAAACACAGGGGACTAGAGCTCTGGCCATTTTCCAGGCAATTGTGATAAAAAGGGTAGTATCCTATATACTATTGTTCTTTGAGGTGGGGGAGGTATATCATGACAGTCTCCTCAGCCGCCCCTCAAAGAGAGTCCAAAATTTAGGAAGTTGTGTTGATCTATTAGATATGTATTTCTTTATCATGGAATCAACACAGCTGCCTGAATGTGGGACTCTCCTTAGGTGCATTGCATCAACAAAGACTTTGGCCATTTTAGCACTTGACTGGTATAGTGCTATTATTCCACTTTCAACATTCTGTGGAATTCTGGGATTTGCAGTTTAGGGAGGGGCCTCAAAGGCCCCTCCCTAAACTGCAAATCCCAGGATTCCATAGGATTTTGAAAGTGGAATAACAGCAGTATAGCAGCCTAGTGCAGAAATGGCCTTTGGCAAGGAACCTGGAGAGCAAATCAAGACTGATAGGGTGTTAGCCAGGAATCACCAAGCTAACCTAAGTTTAAATCTGCAGGTCCAGATGAACTGCCTTCCAAAGTACTTGAAGTAACTTGCTCTGAATACCTTGCCATAATTTCTTGACAGTAATAGCAGTTTGGCAATGGAATCAATTGCCTAGAGGGGTGGGGAGGTCTCCTTCTCTGGAAGTCTTCAAAAAGAAGCTATACCTGCAGAGGATGGTTTGGCTGGAAATCCTGCTTTAAGCGGGGGGTTGGACCAGACGGCTTATGGGACCCCTTCCATGATTCTAGGACTCTTTAACATTGGCCACTACTCTCCTGGTAAACACTGCTTGTGAAAGTGAGTGGGAGCAGTTTGGTTTCGTATAGCAAGACCTTACAACAATAATACCCCTGTGTTCCATTTAATTTATTGCTAATGAAGGAGAGTCCTTCACAGGGAATCAAAGGGCTATGTAGGTTCATAAAAATTATACTCCAAATAAATAGATATTGGTCTCTTCTAATCTGATGCTCTCCTGTAACCAATTTTGCTTCAGGAATAAGCCAGAGTTCTCCTGCTCTCCATCTGCCAAAACCCTCTTTCACATATGCACAATGCTTATGACAAGAAGTGATTTTTCTTGTGGTAAAAATAGCTGCATGGGATTGAAAAGGCTGTGCTGACTCCTCCAAGATCTCAGTTATTCAGCTAATAATTTAATTCACACACCCACAAGGCAGGCCTCAGATGACCAACCATTCTGCTCAGAATTCTACAATCTTACAAGGTGAGGAGCTACCCTGATTGTCAGGTGTTGGATAGCATTAACAAGTGCATGCAGAGTTGGCAGGGAAGCCAGTGGTTTGAGTGTTGGACTAGGACTCTGGGAGGTTAGAGTTCAAATCGCCACTCAGCCATAGAAACTCACTGGGTGACCACAGGCAAACTGTACTCTCTCAGCCTAAGACAAAGACAATGGCAAATCTCTGAATGATTCTTGCCAAGAAAGCAATGTGACAGCATAAATCAGAACTTGGAAGCATATAATACCAGTAATGATGCAGAGCTGATCTTTAGACCACTGCAATATCCTCAGGGACTTATGCAAGAGAACCCACAGTACTGAATGTGCCCCACATTTGGAAGGGGAAAGATGCTACTTTATTTTATTTTTATCTTGGGCGTACAACTTTGTCTCAGTCTAGTGAGCCATCCTTCTGCATTGGCACTTGTTCATGGTTCTAAGCCTTTTATTGGAAAAGCTTCATGTTCCCATTGTTCCTGAAAACAGAATGACGTTTTCTAAGGAGGTATTGGTGATATAAATGAGGGAAGGTTGTTTTTTCCCCCAGTTTGTAATTCATTGTGTTATAATGGGCAAGGTCTTTGATTACAGCATTCAACAGATATGCTCTATACCAAATCACTTTTATGTCATTAAAAAAACTGTATTGAGGGAAAATGTTAGAACAGGACGGGTTGTTTCTGAAAGAACTAAAGAATAAGGAAGCCATCAATGCAGTTTCCTGCAGAGCTGCCATTAGTAAGAAAGCCTGTATTTTGAGTCTCTAAGCAACTTATTCATCATGCTTGCTCCTATTTATGATGTATTTAAGCCATTACATTTTTAAAGCTATTCCTGACACATTTCACCGAGCAGTGAGTTTAAACAGAAATAAGAAAATGCAGACATGCAGAATATCTTCAGAATAATGTAATACAATTCCAATGGGTAATTCTGTTGGGTTTAATCTATATGACAGATGTTAATCCCTCAATGAGTACAAGATCTAGCAAATTAGTCTTAACATTTTTATTCCATCTTTCATTCAAGAAGCTCAAGGTAGCATACCAGGCTCTCTCCCATTCCTGTTATCCTCACATCTTTCTTGTGTGTCAGACTGGGTGAAAGGAGAGTGATCAGCCCAAGGTCACTCAATGAACTTCATGGCTTGATGGGGATTTGAACTTGGGCTGTCCTAGTTGTTACCCTGTTTTCTGGGGGTCCCAGGAGGGATACCTAAATAACCTTGCAATTACACAAATTGGGGAAATTAGTCAAGAGCACAGGTTGGCAAAATGAGAGGCAGGGTAACTTAGCGGAATCTTGTAACCCAGTGTTTACGCGGTCAGGCCAAGTCAAGAAGCAGACCAGTTTGAAAGTAATAAATGATCTTTATTAATGACAGGCACACAATGTAAGCAACACACACACACAGATAACTAAGGAAAATAAAGTTGTGAGTAAGATAGTGGGATTTTCAGAGGGATAGTTGATTCAGGTGATATGAAACCTGTTCCTGAAGCCCAGAAGAAGATGGAGAGCGATGCTGGGGTTCGATGTATCTCAGCATGTGGAGCTGAGGGAAAGCTCGCCAAGCGATGCGGTAGCAAGGCGGTCTGGAACTCGGGAGCGATCCGAGGAAGCGCTCAAAGTCAGGGGTTTTTATAAGGAGAATTGTGACCGCAGGCTAGGTCGGACTTGGGGAAAACAATAGATTAGGGGCTGGAGATAAAGCCTCCGAAAGGTCAGAATTTGAATGATTGAGTTATAGCCAAATTGTCAATAGGATAGCCAGTATGCAAACGCGGAGTACTTGAGCGTTGTATAGTCAGATCGTCAAACTGCCAGCGCTGGGCAGAGGATCTTTTGAAAGCTGCATGCATACCTAATGGAGGTACTTGCCTTGAGGTCTCCTAAAGCGGCGAGTCGGCTATTTCTGGCCTGCCTGTATTGTTTCAGAATATTACGGCGATTATCGGCCAAGCCTGTGTGCGTGCTTGTCCGGGGGCCTCGCAAGCACGTGGAGGGGAATGGGTATGTGAAGCCGAATTATCGATATCAAAAGATATCTTTTTATATCCCCCAAAGCTCGGGCTAGCCAGGGCAGTAACACAGTCCCCATCTGGTTCTGAGTATTTCTAGATGAAGGAATCCTCACACTAGCAATTCAGTGGTTTTTCTCTTTAGCAGATTTTCTGTGGCAAAGAAAAAGGTAGCAGAAATGGTGATAAAAACAAAGGAAGGTTGTAAGTGGAGAACAATGGCATGTGTCAGGAGAAAAGCCTCATCCAGAACTGCTCGTTGCACCTATCTACTGCTCTACAACAGATCTCTATGCAGCTGGGAATGGGACTGATGCCTTGCATGTGTCAACAGAAGCCATCACAGACCTTGCAACATATGGAGAACTTTAGTGTCACTTCAAGCACCTTTAGCTCCAAGTCATCAAATTTATCATAGTCAGGTGATTCCAACTTATGCTGAAGCAACCCACTACTGGTGTCTTTAAACAAGCAATTCCAGTTCATACATGCAATTGTATGTTTGGCTTTTGCTGACTTCAGTGAAACAATTGTTAATTTGAACAAACTGAAGGAAGGATCTCCCTCTTTTCCCGCTCTTTCCTAGTACTTGCTACCTGCATGTATCAATCTGTATGCAATTTATTAGCTATTCTTGTTCTTAGCTTTGTACACGGGTCTTGTGCCTGGCAACTGACCATCTTCATTAAGCAATGAATTTGCAGTGTTTCTCTGTCTCATTAGGGTCACATCTGATTTAAGCTTCCCTTGTCGGCTGAGAGACAGGTCTGATAAGCCAGGCATATTTTGCACACCTTCAGCCCTAAGTGAAAAACATGGCTGACATTTTGCTTGTTCCACTTAGGAGTGAGCTATGGGTAGCAAGCACATAAAGATGCCCCTGCATGGGAGGGAGACAGGAAGCTTCACACAGGAAGAGGTTACCTATTTTAATAGTAAGGTTGGTGTGCAAATTTACCGTTCTAGTACATAATGAACAAGACCCATCTTCACTTACCGGAGCAAACAAGAACACCAGCAAGCAAAGTCACTTTGGTGGTAATGTTACCCTGAAAATTGAGGGTATCTCAAGGACACCCAAACAGACTTCAAATTAAGAGAATTAACAGAGACACTCAAAGCTTGCAAGAGGTCAGGGCAAGGGATCTTTAACCCTATGTCTATGGGGTCAGAACCACGCAAGAGTCAGAGGAACAGTCTAAAGTAAATTTATTAAAACTAACAAAGAAGGTCACAACACACATTAACAAATAATCCTACAATCGCACAAGGGCTACAGAAATGAAGTTGGGAATGAGAGACAGTTAGGCAGAGAGGGCCTACGGACCTTAATCTAGGCGTCCTGGAAAGGAGAAGATTAGCGAAGGCTCGGTGTAAAGCACCAAGGGGAGGCTGGATCCCGGGGCTGGAAAGCTGGAAGCAGTGGGGTTTTGCGGCGAGTGGGATACTTGAATCGTGTTTAGCTCTCAGTAGCGTCTGAGAGGCTTAAGTGGGACACCTCGGGAGCAGCGAAACGGGACCTTGTCCAGTCTGGGAGGCTCTCCGAAGAGGCTCAAAAAGTGAGGATTTTTATAGCCAATTTCTGTCCTCAGACAGTGTATAGGCTAGAAAAGTGGCGTTAATGGGCGATAGTTGTGGAATATAATGTTAGGCAAATATCACGACCTCTCCTCGGTTTTGTATCTCCCGGAAAAGTCCAGGTACATGATAGAATTATCATTCCAAATTGATAGACGTTGATTGTTTACCCTCGCAAAGTTCATCAGCATGGCTTGGGGCTGAGGCAACCTTTTTGTTAATCAAGAAGAGAGTCTATTGTGGCTGCCTAGAGATACGTGACTGGGAACAATAGGTCATTGTCTTTTACCCTAAAGGACACTGTCTACGTTCCCATACAGCAGCAAAGGCGTTGTTGGTCTTGAGAATTTAATTCAAAACCAATTTTTACTTGTAACCGACCTTTGCTAGCCAATATCCAATATGGGGGAAGTCATGCCAATTTAGGGGCCCTCTCTTAGGTTTACTCTGGGGTGTAACAGTAACGATATCTGAAATTCATCCTTGATCTAACAAAATGCAACACAAACAGCAGCATCTCTGTCCTTAAGTGGGATGGATCAGCTTATGGGGATCAAAAGTGGTGCTTAGAGGAGAGGTTGACTGTTTTTTTGTGGTGAAAGAGCCTTACTGCAAATAAAATCAACAGATATTGAATACTGCCCTATCTCCCTTCACTACTAGTTCTCCCTCTTTTTTTGCCCTCATTTTTCCTCAGCAACCTGGGATTTTTTCCAGCATTGTCTTTAGTAATGCCACATGACAGCTCCATGACCCAGTTGCTCCCAGCCATTTCTTCCTTCACTTCAATCTCACTGTTTGCAAATTTGTGTTTCAGATTTCAAAAGATAGTGAGAGGTGTTGCAAAGATTTGACAGGTATCAGCCTAAACACAAAGGACAGACTGAAAAGATATTCAGCAGCCAAAGAGGGAGGCAAACCTACCCTTCCAATCACAGGTAACCTTGTAAAGATTTCCCCATACCATCCCTGTTCCATTGGACTAATTCCTGTTGGAGGCACCAGGGACATAGCCTAAGCCAATGTTCCTCAGACTATCTGATGTGGAAGACTTGCAAATTCTGTATTACTAATATGTCAGGGACTCTTATCATGTCTGTGTCCTTCATCCTGTGTTTCTTTCTTTCTCGGAAGCTTGCAGCCAATGGCTCATGAATTCACACTGGTCCACATAGATCACAACTCTGAGTACCACTCATCTAGGCCTCAATAGCTGAACTGTCTGAATTGAACTTTAGTTTCAGTGCATGATTGTTCTGAACAGCAGTATCACTCAAAAGTCATACTATCAGTGGCTGCCAGAGTGAAACACACACATTTTTATTTGGACGTTGCATGAAGATGTGGTCCCATTTAAAGAGTAAGCTGCCTTGGGTTAGTAGTATTTGTTTTTAATCTTGTGACCCTCCTTGAGGTTATTATTCACCCCATAAAGTGGCCTGAAAATATTATAAATATTTATTGTATTATATTTTTATTAATATTTTAATTTTTACTTTAAAGGATCCATAACAAATCCAATCTCACATTTTGTCTGGCAAATTTTAGTCTATTTGTTGACTATTTAGTTCTAATTTTATCTGTGGCTTCAATCAGATCAGAAAGCCATATTCAAATAAGAAAGAGATGCTCAATTTTTCTTGAGAATATGCAAATTACCTGCACAGATGTCACCTCTTAGATAATCAAATAATTTCCAATTATTGGAGAGCCAATCTGATGAGGTTGTGCAAATGCTCAAATGGTTGTTAGAGTCCGAAATAAATTGATGTAAATGCCAAAGTGTCTCTATATTTCAGAGGGGTAGAAATGTTACTCTATTGCAAAAAGAGTAACTCTATTACAAAAAGGAGGTTTTTGTTACACTTCATTAAGATCAAACGATTATGGCATAAGCCTTTGTGGTCTGGAATCCAGTTCATCAGAGGTATATGAGATGTTATCCTGACCTTGCCAATTCATATTCACAATAGTGTGAAGTGAGAAAAAGATAGCAGTTAAGATCACAGGGAAATGAACTGCAAAAAAATGCAGACCATGAGCCTTCTGTTAAACTTAAGTTCAACATTTCCAAGAAGCCATCCAGGACAATTTACAGATTCTCTCTCTCTCTCTCTCTCTCTCTCTCTCTCTCTCTCTCTCTCTCTCTCTCTCCCCCTCCCTCCCTTTCTCACATTTGATAAGCAGACCTGTTTAATACAGGCCATTTCCACACCGGGCTTCTGTAATGGTGCAGAGTGACCTCTCACAGAGGTCTTCTGCACCGTAGAGCAGACTGGCGTGGACTACTTTTTGTAGTTCCACACCAGAATCCACTCAGGAGCGGCCGGAACTAGCCGCGCTGCGTGTTTTTTTAAAATCTCTTTTTCGAGGTTTTTAACAAGCACGAAGCGCGCAGCCCCGTACTGCTCCGTCGCCGGGCTCCAACGCAGATTTGCAGGCGCGCGCAAGTGCGTGCTTGCAGATCTGCTGGGGGCGGGCTTCCAGCTGGCGAGCTTCTCCGGTTGGTGGAGAGCCTCCACCAACTGGAGGCCGCCATTTGGGACGCCGGAGGACTGCGGAGGAGCGAGCTCGCGCTGCTCCGCGTCGCGACGGTCTTACCCGGCTGCCGGTCAGCTCTGTTTTTGGGCGTTTTCGCCCGTTCCCCCCCCCACATGTGGAAAGGGCCACAGTTATGTGCAGTAGTAACATAGCACAGTCAACCAACTGTATTACATCAAAATGTATCTCAAATGAGACATATCGGTAAGTTCTGAAGTTTTCTTTTGCTAAAAAAAAAAGTCAAAATATTTCATTAGTAAAAATTAGACCCAAAATTAGAATTACTCTTTTTAGTTCGGCTTACGTTAGAATGGATAGCAACGAAGGTACCAAGAAATTGATAACACTTGGCTCCCAAAATCTAGTTGAATAAATCAATACCCCCCCCCCATACACTTCTTGTATGGGCTCCTCAATTACTCCCTTCTAGAGGTCTCTCTCCCTTCTCCGCTCCCCATCATCTTGATGTCCTAAAAGGAAGCTGGTGGCAAATATGATATCTTATGTTTCAGATGACAAGTATCGTGGGGCTTGTACTCTTGAGGACCTTCTGCTGCCCCCATCTCCTGCACTCCACTGTTTGGTTCCTTAAAATGGTGGGCCAAGCTCAAGATGAGGATGACCAGTTTGATTGAAAGGACTCCAATTTTAGTTCTCCTCTCCCATTTCGGCCCCAGCCCTACAGCCAGCTCATGTAAACATTACAGCTGCAACAATTCACAAATGGCCATGCAAATGGAAGTATTTGTTAAAAGACTGGTTGTGTTTTCAGAAATGCGTAATGAGAGAAGTCAGGTTGAAAGCAAACTATTGCAGATTATAATACAGCAGCTATTTCCATTTTAATAAATATGTATAATGTAAATACATATCTGCTCCATAAATGTAATGAAAGTACAGTTCATCATTTCTGGAAGAGCATTGTTAGCAGTAATAATTCACAAGGCTTAATGGCATAATAATGAGTTGTATGGACAATCACTCATAATGATACACTCATAACAGGACAAAATGCAGTTATTCATTTCTAATACATTTGTCTTATTCGCTTGCCTTGAAATGACTGCAGATCTATAAACCTGAGCAGTACATGTCCAGATGTTGCCCTACAGCAAGAGAAGCTGAAAATGCAGTAAATTATGGAGATGTTTTTCATGCTTTCATGTACACTAATAACTGCAAATCTTCTGCATGCTAAAAGGATAGATGTAAGAACGGCTTAGCACAGCCTGGTGGGTGGGGCTCAGACTTAGGCATGCTTAAAACAGAACCATTGAAATAAACGAGAGCCAGTGGAGCCATTCATGTAAGTTACATGGGTCTAACTCAATGTTTGGAAACAACCTTGCACCACACCTTACTGAAAGAAGCCATAATCCAGAAGAAAGACATTTTTGTACGTTCCCCTAAGAGAAAGAGAAATTACAAAAGAGGATCTTAATATCTGCTGGCCACATAGGAAAGCATTGTGTCAAGTTAGTTTTGACTTTAAGGCAGCCTTATAAATGAGAAATCTCCAAGAGCCCTGGTCTTCAATAGCCCTTCTGAGCTCTTGCAGATTTAGTATATTGGTCTATAATTGTTTGACCACATGACCATATTGGTCTCTAAATTTCTAATTTGTCCATTCATCAGATCATTGGAGATTGTAGTTGGCTTCATTTTGTGAACATATACTCTATGAACCAATTGATTGTTATTGGCAGTTGGTTGTACAGATAATGTGATGGATAGGGACATACCTAACTATTGGCAGTCATGTACTTAAAACATATGGATGAAATTTGTCTGCATATAATATGAAATTGAGCACAGAGACTGATATCCTATCATTCTCTGTAGTCATGACAGTTCAATTAAACCTTTCAAGCACTGTTGTGCTAGACCTGTGGCGTTTTTTAATTAAAAACTGAGTGTACTCGTGGGTGGCTGTTGGTGAGTCACTATGGCAATCGTTGTGGCTGTTTGAAGGTGGCAAACAGTGAGGTCTGGTATTCACCTGGTTACATCCCACTCTTTCTAGGGTTTCTTTGGAAATGTACAGGCTGGGTTGGGCTAGAGGTACATTTTCCAGTACATAAGAACTGGTTGATCTTCCAGTAGAAAATTGAAACTGATGAAAAAAGGCCTCTTAGCTGCATTATCGTTTATATTGAAGTGCATAGCAAAAGCATGTAGTGGAAACATGCATTCTGATTAGTATTTTATTTTATTTTATTTTATTTTATTTTATCTTGAGAATGTAGGATATTGCTTCATACCAAGTAAGACCATTGGTCCATCTCATTCTTGTTCTTCACATTGTTTGACAGATCCTTTCCACCTATAAGTATGGCTAGGAAACATACCCATAAAACCTGTATGTTTTCCTCAGGTGCACTTTTTGCAGACAATGAAGAAATCTACACTCCCATTATACCAAGCCCTAGATTTATAACTCAAATAGGACTGCAAACTCTCTTCTGGATTCACAGAAGGGGATTTTTAGCCAGTGGGGGAAATGACTGAAAACTAGCCATTTCAAGTAGAATAGGCAAATAAGTTTTTCAAATCTCATGCAAATAAAAGTGAAATAGACTTCACTTATCCACATGAGATAGAATACACACGTGGCCACCAGCACAAGGCAAGATTTGTCCACAGGATATTAAAAATGTATCAGCATATCAACAAACAAATACCTGGCAGTGTATGTGTTGGGGGCTTTAGAACAAATGGAACCAGATGAGTTAGTTCAACAAACTTTTAGAAATCCAGCCACTACAGTCTAGCTCAGAGTGCAGCAAACCATTTCATGGTGATTTCCATCTTCTCCACAGGCAGTCCAGGATCTAAGAGTCAATTTGATAACCCCCAGAAAGAAATCTGTGAGTCCCTGAAGTGTGGGTTCCATCTGACCTTCCATGAGGTTATGTTGACTGTTCCATGAAGTCCAGGCTTTCATTTGTTGATATGATTTGATATTTTACCACATAATTGCAAAGTCATTTGAGAGGTGGACAGTAGTGGACTGATGGGGGACTTTTTTGATAGAACTACTCAACAAGTGGTCCCAGTAGCTGACAGCACTTTCTGCACAAAAATATCCCTGCAAATACTAGTGTCTTATCATTGCCTCTTTATTCTTCATCTGTTACTTCAGTTCTGGACTTTGCCCACTCAGCGGCCTGTTTGGCATACGAGGAGCATACTTGAGGAAACTTGGAAACAATCTTTATCCTCTCTCTCTCAATATGGGGTGCACAAGGCAAAAAATCAGCACCAGGGACCGTGCTCCAGCACCAGATTTAATATTTCCCTGCTTCTCAAATTCCTCTCCACAGTGGACATGCAGAGGAAGGGCAGGCTGATCCAGCCTTCTCTTCTATACTACCTTTTGCCATGTTCTGGCCTATTGAAAGCAGATTTTAAGGTCTTAAATTTGCTCTCTCATTACATCAGTCAGCCCAGAGTACCACCACCCCTCAGGTTGTTCTTTCCCAGAACAGAAACAATAATAAATATTTTCTTGGGTGGCTTCCAAAGACCATCACCTCCATGTTAATTTTCTAAATTTACATTAACACATCTCACCTGTAACACAATGTTTCAATATTTAGGGGCTTAGCCATTTTTCACTTCCCCTCTTGCATAACTTAGGTGGGTTTACAGGAGCTTCTGTGCATCCCTTTAGCCTTTTTTTTAAAAAATAAGGTTTTTATTTATTAGTGCAAATCTTGGGTCTTGTGTCAGCATGGTGATACTTCCTGCTTATTTTCCGGTAGCCCTGTTTTTGGCTCTCACCCTGGCAGCAATCAGTACCTGAGTGGCATCTGAAGGGTTTTTTGAATGGCTGTGCTTAGTTCATGAAACATATTGATTAGCACTGTAAACTGCTTCTCAGCCCCAAAGATAGAGAGGTTCCTGGAGACACAGGGACAAAAGTTGTGCTATCAAGGAGGGAAAATCAATTTGGAATGGCTAGGAGTGGCACATATAAGAAGCTAAACCCACTCACCCCCAGTCTGCCAAAATTTCTTATGCAGGCCCATTAGTGACGTGCAAGCTGCACCATGTGGCCGGATCTAGGACCAGACTCTTTCTCCCTTGCTTACAACTGACCTGAGACCTACTCTGAGAACCAGACTTTTTTGAAAGTTCAGTAGTTCATTTTTGCTGACAAAGACAGGAGGCCCTGTGGTTCAGAGATAGCTGTTGCTGAATCACTTGCTTCTTGCAGTATTAGTGGTTAAAATATGTCAGAATGTACACGCGAACACTCATATCCTAAGAACAAAGAGAACAAGTCACAGGAGATCCAGAGGACAACTGACAACCAGAAACACAAATATTTCCTGCAATAGGCATGTTCTGGGCTGCCAGTTTTAGCACTTTCTCTGGCAAGATGTGAGGCCCTTTATAGCACTATGAGTCCTCTTTAATGCCATGGATCCCTCTTATAGAATCCTGAGGTTTGCAATGAAGGAAGAGACATTTAGAATTCTCACCCAGAGAGTTCATAGAGTAACTCTGACCACTTTACAGACCCCAGGTTTCCCCAAGATGCAGCCATGACAGTTAATGTGAAAACACAGTGCTATAAATGTGTAATATGAAAGGGCCCATGGTGAAGCCGCATAGTTTATTTCACTGCTTTCTCTGTTTCTGCTATTGTTTGTTGGACCAACTTGCATGATATTTTCTTTCCCATTATTAGGATGCAGGGAGAAAAGGATGGTGATGGGGAAGGACTAAGGATGGACGAAGTCTCATCCATTGTTGTAGTAAGATTATAGCTGTCAAAAGATATTTGAAGGGTGCAATATATTTTTGGAAGGGTCCTTTTCTTTGGTGAAACTCTGCCCTGGTGTTTTTGCCACAGGCTAGCCTCCCACCACCGTTTGCTAGGGGTATCTTATCTTGCCTTCTTCTTCCCCATATAAGAGAACAAATGTTTTGTTGTTTTTCAGAGGGTGGAGTGAGTTTGTTGTAGCAGAAAGGAGGAGTCTTGTGTCACCTGGAAGCCTAACCAGCTGTACTTTGGTGCCACTTATCATGTTAAATGTTTATTACACCACATACAAAAGTGCAAGCTGGAAGTAATTAGTCTGTAGTCTGCAACACGCCTGTTTACTCTCAAAGTCTCCTGTGGACATCTGTGGAGAAATTTGCCACTGGCTCCTTGTCTATTGCGTGTGATTGTGGTGTCATACTGCTGTTGCTGCATGTCATGTTTCATCACTGTTTCCTCTCAGCAACCTACACAGAAGGATAGGGCAAAAATGAAATTGACATAACATTCCTGGTACTCCCTATTGGGCTGCTGGTCTCTTGAGACGTGGTTCAGTGCACACGGATGGTCAAGTTCCTCCTGTGGTTGCGTTCTGACAGGGCTTGTCATACAGTGTCCTGGTACATATATCTGCAAATCTAACCTAAGGGGAAAGGGAACCATCACACCCTGATCTATGAAGAAACATGAGCAGACAGCTCTGTGGGGACTTGAGAGGCAAAAGAAAATGCAATGAGAAGACCAGTAGTGTAAAGTAGCCATAAGTCTTTTCTCTCCAGCCTAAAGTTTCCAAAAATAAGCCTGCGTTAGAATTGAAATTTAAAAAAGATGAATTTGTAGATACTTATCTAACCAAATTAGGCTGGAGAGGAGATTTGGTACCAGATTCTGCACAATTTCATATACATTTCCATAAAGACTCTTCCTTCTCACGAGCCTTCTGTATCCAGCTACTAAAAGTGCAGGTGAAGGCATTATGTAGCTGTCATCAATACCAATGTTGAAAGGATAGACACATGAATTACATCCAGGAAATTAGGATGAGCAATCTAGTAGGGAATCAGATCCTGACATCTGAGTATTTGTTGGAGACGTTAGCAATGTTCTTCTGGGCTCAGAGAAGTAATTCAGGAACTCAAATAAGAGGCAAGCCTCCACATTCTTCTTCTAGTCAGACCAAAATCCAAGCCACAGAAGAGTTCCTAGTTGCCTCTCTCCCACTTCTTATTGCCACTGCCTCCATTGCCTATATACTCTTCCTTTTCTAACTAGAAGAAAAGAGAATTGAGAAGAAAGGAGGGTTCCCTGCTTCCTTCTTTCCATTGTGCCTGCTGACAATATCCATGAGCATGCATGACTATGAGAGCCTTCGAGGGCTACTGCAAAAAGCTTGTCTTCATAGTTGTTCTTCATCATTCACTTGTGGATCTATTAAACAGTGCAAGTCTTTGCACCTTTCTTTACTGTGAGATGTTTTGGTTGTTAAGTATGCTGACATGTCTAGGCTGAAGGTGAGTATTGGTGTAATGGTTAGTAATTTCACATATTTAAATAATGAACTGCTAATAATAATAACGTAGAAAGACAAGTCCAGAGTTTGGGGAGATTGTATTTGGGTCTGATTGTTTTATTGATCTTCGTAAACTATTCATGAAGCCTTTTCTGCTGAAGCTGAGAGGGGTGAAAATGCTATAAACAAACCAACCAATCTGAAAAGTAACAACAGTTGTGTGGTTTGTTTGGACGTGGAACTGCCTCCAATCATGTAGATTCTAGAATGTAGAATCTACTCCCCACCCACAGCTAATATGCTTGCAGGCCCTTTCTTCACATAGGCTTTTTGCAGCTGGGGTCCTGATGTCAGATGTGACCCAGATTAGAGTAAATAACAACAACAACAATAATAATAAATTTTTATTTGTTACCTGTCTGTTCTCAAGGCGGGGTACAACAGCGGTTAAACTACAATTAAAAACACATTATTATTAAAATACACAAAAATACACTAAAAATATAAAACTACTCAAAATACAAATATATCATAATTAAAATATCATAATTAAAAATACATCATAATTAAAAATAGATTGGGTAGGCCTGCCAGAAGAGATACGTCTTTAGCACTTTTTGACATTCAGACAGCATATTTTGCTGTCAAATCTCTTCCGGCAGGTCATTCCACAATCTCGGGGTGGCCGATGAGAAGGTCCTCTGGGTGACCATTGCCAGTCTAGTTCTAGGCAGTTTAAGTAAATGGCCTCCAGAGGATCTGAGTGTACAGGGCAGATTGTATGGGAGGAGGTGATCCTGTAGGTAACTTGGACCCAAACCATGTAGGGCTTTAAAGGTAATAACCAACATTTTGTACTTTGCCCAGAAACTACTCGGTAGCCAGTGGAGTGATTTTTATATTGGTGTAATATGTTCACACCTTGCTGTACCTGCTGCACTCGGGAAGAGAGAGAATAAGTTACAAACAGACGTAGAGCTCAGCTCCCCTCACCCATGTGCCCCTATGATGACTCTGCCAAGAGCAGGCTGCTGTTCTCATCTCCCAGTGGGCCTCAGACACAGAGGGCAGTGGGTTGAACTTCTTTCATCTTCCTTTCTCCAAATTTTTATCTTGGGGTTGCCAGACTGAAAACTGGAGAGTGGGCTCCTGCACCTTTAATGATTGTACAGAAGAGGGAATTCCATCAGGTATTGCTTATCATGTAATCAGATAAGAAACACTTGTTGAAATTCCACACAACCATTAAAGGCACAGAAGCCCTCTCCAGTTTTCAATCTGGCAGCCCTACTTCTCTTCCTCCTTGGTCCTGGAATAGCTGGCCTTTATACTCCTGGAAATGTGATGTGATTGTGATATATATACACATGTGTATGTGTATACACATGCACACACATACATGCTCCTCCCCAGTTCCAACCTTGCAGCACATCTAGTTCTTGTGGCAGTGAGGATGTGTGCCATGACAATGGGACTATAGTGTTCTGCTGTTCCTCTTTTGATGCAGCGATGTTGCCAGGGAGACCAAAGGGAAGGAGCCAGCTGCTCCACTGTGTCTTCCCTGGCGCATTAGAGTAACGAGGGGGCCCACCTAGACAGCCCCCTTTGCTTTTGCTTTTGTAATCATAAAAAGTTATTGCTCTAAATCTCCCCTTTCTTTTAGTCTGAAATGAAGTTAGGAAAGATACAGAGATCATGGGGTGCCATCCTCCATAGACCACTGTGAGGTGTGGATCAGTTTGTGCCACCCATATACAACAATCCAACACTACCCAGTTTCAGAGGGCATTATTCCAGAATTTAAGTTGTGGAGTGGTCTAGTAATCAGTGACAATGTCTCATAGAATCATGGGATCTGAAGTTTAGGGAGAGGCATTTAGAATTCTCAGCCAGAGAGCTCCAGTGCATCACCAAACAACAAACCCCAGAATTCCACAGTGAGCAGCCAGGGCAGCTAAAGTGGGATAATAGCACTATAACAGTGTAGTGTGATTGGAACCTAAGGTTCCAGTATTCTAAACATTATACCCATGTATTGCTTTTCATTTCTCTTGGGCTATTCTCAGTTTGTATGTTAGTCTCTCACAATGCAGAATTGATTATATCCAGCCTTGTTCATCCAGGTTCTCACAGTCAGTCTTTACAAGCTTTTTTTATCATTTAATTATCTCCAAATAAGATAGTTTTTGTGGTGGCTGGAGCATTCTTTCCATTTTTTACAATTTTTTTGGCAAAACCAATTTAAAAATAGGGGGGCTCTGTGGGCGGTTCTGTGAGACCTCCAAGAGCCATACTTTCACCACCCTGGTCTATATACTCTGGTAATGAGAGACCCAAAGACAATCTCAAAATTAAATTCAGGCAGAGGTTTGAAATCATATGGCAATTCAGTTCAATCAAAAACTTCAAATCCATCCAATGACAAACTATGGCCCCTCCGTAAACTGCAAACCCCAGGATTCAAGATGTTGAAAGTGGAATAATAGCACTACAACAGGCTAGTGAGAAAATGGCCTTTGTTTCTATGTATTCCAATATTGCACCATGCTGAGTGTCCACTGAATGTCCAAGAGCTTTCTCAGTGGCTGCTCCCAACTTCTGGAATTCTCTCTCACAGAATGCTTCATGGGCCCCCTGTGTACTGTGATAGATGACGGCTCAAAAGTCAATGAACAATCGATTGTGCCAGACAGAGAGCCAGTGATAGACCAAACTATCTTGGAAACACTCCCATCAGCTGAAAGACAAGCTGAGACAGAGTTGTTGCAATTGGTACAAGAGGGAGAGGAGACAGCAACGATTTAGAAGAATTAGATCCACCTTTGCCCCCCAGCTCCCGATCATGGAGGAGACAGAAACGAGTAGCTCAGAGAGGAGCCATTTTGGCAAGACTAAGGAAACAGAACAATGATAAGTAATACGTGTTTCATCAGCAGTATAAGTCTGTTGGTGTGGCTTGCTGTTTGCTTGTAGCAAATCGCTACTCAAGCTCCCATGACCCTTCTGTTCCAGCTCTCTTGACCCTTTTTGGGCAGACCTTCAGTATTCTGGACCTTTTGGATTTGACCTTGACTTCGGCTTGGCTCCGTGTTTCTACTGATTGTTGCATTGGACACTCCCCACTGCCTCCTCCTCCTCTTGGGCAAGTACTATCGCCTCCCTTCCCTTGCTGACAGAGAGGCACGGGCAGGGAGTTGAACTCTGACATCTACTCTCCTTCAGCCGGCAGGCAAAGGCCTTTTTATTTAGGCAGTTATGAGGCAGAAGAATATTTTTGATGGTATTTATTATTTTTAATGTGCTTTGAATTGTGGTGGTATAGTGTACCAGACCCCAAATACAAATGACTGCTACATGGGTATTATCTTCACTTCGTGTGAAGACTCAACAGTCTTAGCTCATGACCAGCTCTCCACTATTTGTCCCCTAGACTGAAAATCAGCACAGAGAGATCTGAAATAAAGAATCAGGATTGTGGTGTTCTGCAGGAAACTCTTCTGTCCCTGCCAAATGTAATGTTTTAGACTGCAGTTTTGGTTTCTTTTGTTGTAATGGATTAATTGAATAAACATTTATTATGACTACTGGGATACAGTTCAAAAGTGTCAATGAATATATCTATATTTTGGTCTTTATTTACCTCTGATCTGTAAAGATTCATAAAGAGATTTTTTGTTAGCTTTGTTTTTATCTAGGTGATCTGTAGTCAAATTGTTTGATTTCTTTTTAATGCCATTATGATGTTTCCAGTTATTTTTCTTCCAATAAACCCTGCTTAACATTTGAGACTTTTTTGCTTTCCAACTCATAATGCTGACATTTCAGTTATATTGGTGATAACTGAATCCTGCCAGCATCCAGAGAAGATCAGTTCAGCTCACTTGCAGTGTAGCTGAGATGGAATTTTTCAATTGCCAGGTTTTGGTTTTGGTTTTTAATAAAAACTATGATGTGACAGATGAGCAGTGTCTTTGATTAATAAATCCCAGGTACTTTTACCTGTTCTTTTCAATTTGAGAAACTTCATGTATGGACAGACCTCTAAGCACTCCTTTCAAAGTGTCCCATAGTAAGCCTGATAATATTTCTGGTCTAGAATTCTCTTTATGTTAGTGTCTAAGGCCATTTCCACTCTAGTCTGTTATAGTGCTATTATTCTGCTTTCAACATCCTATGGAATCCTGGGGTTTGCAGTTTAGGGAGGGGCCTCATAGTCCCCTCCCAAAACTGCAAACCCCAGGATTCCATAGGATGTTGAAAGCAGAATAATAGCACTATAATAGGCTAGTGTGGAAATGGCCTAATAGAGTCACTATTATCAGAGTTACTTAGCTAACTGCACGAGAGTTCCTGTGGTTTAGTAGTTTGAGTGCTGGAGTTCCAGTGTTTGAATGCAGTGTAACTCATTGAGTGACCTTGAACAAGTTGTACTCTCTGTCTGAGAAAAGCAATGGCAAATCCCATTTGAACAGATCTTACCAAGAAAACCTGTGTTAGGGCTGCCTTAGGGTTGTCATAAGCCAGAAATGACTTGAATGCACACAACAACAACTACACTACTATATCTGAGGGATTTGGGTGTTTTAAGATCTGGGCGCCAGAATACAGCATGCGCTTTCAGTGTTTTTGCTGAGAAAGTTCACTGTTAAGTACAATTCATTATGCAAGCAAATGAGGAAGCGCATCATATCAAATCCCCCTTCTCATTTTCTGTGATATTCTTGAGGTGTGTGTTCATCCTTGTTGTGTACCTTCAAGTAGTTTCCAACCGATGGTGATGCTAAGGCGAAACTATCACAGGTTTTCTGCATAGGTCTGTTGGGAGGGTGCCTTTACTTTCCTCTGATGCTGAGAGAGTGTGACTTTCCCAAGGTCACCTGGGTGTTACTCCACTGGAGAAACCCTATCCCGGGGTCTACAATTTTGATATTAAAATATAATTCTGCGGGCCAGAGAGGTCCTCCGAAGGGGCACGTAGGCAGGCAATGGTCAAAGATTGAAAACCAGGTCAGGCCAGTAGAATCCCCAGTCGCGTAGCCCCAGGAGACCTCAAGATGTGTAAACCCACAATAAACAAAGGGTCCTCTGCCCTGAGACGCTGACTTGAGGGGATTAGCGTGTCTGTCCTAAGTTGAGCAAATATTCCATCAGGCGAGGACCATTTACAGGAAGTCACACCACAAACTAACACTGCCGAAGATCCTGAGACTTTGGCAACGCCTTGCAATCTCATCACACAAAGGAAATTACCAGTGTGGAGCTTTGTGTCCACTGCAACACCCATTGTTCTCCCTGGGAAAGGATTAATCCTCCAGGTACTTTTCCCCCTACAAATAGTCCCAGTTTTTTAGCAGTTCTTTGGATCACTCCCAGTCATCCCAGCAGACCGTTTCTCCATCCATTGAGTGATCCCCTCAGCCCTCTCCGTGCTGAGCCCCACTTCGCTGCTGTTTTTCCCAGACCAAGGACTTCAGGACAAAGGTACAGTATCACCCCAGCTACACCCCTTCAATATCCTCCTATGCAGTTTCCTCTCTTTTGCTTCTTAATAGGTCTTGAGTGAGTGTGTTAGTGATTGCGTTGCTGCGTGAGATTTTCATTCAATGAAATCATTTATTGGACATTTTTGTTTGGTTTTTGGCTTGGCCTGACCCCGTAAAAACTGGGTAAAAAGACCCCGCTAGGTTACCCCGCCTCTCACATTGCTATTGCTTGTGCTCTGGCTAGTTTCCATTCCCCATCATGTGGAGCACATTGAGGTGTCCCCCAAGGGACCCCAGAAATCAGGGTAACACGGGGGTTCCATGGTTGAGCAAGAATCTGAACCATGGTCTCCAGAATCACTGTCCAACAATCAAACCACTATACCACACTGGCTGTCCACATTCATCCTGTGACTCCTATTTTCCAGGGGCCAACTAGCATTGAACAATTATAGCACTATTACTCCACTTTAACTGCCACTGTTCCATCTTATGAAATTCTGGAGTTTATAGTTTGGGGTGGTTCTCTAGCTGAGAATTCTAAATGCTGTTCCCTAAATCCCATGATTCCAGAGGACAAAAGCTTGGTGGTTAAAGTGGAATAATAGTGCTATCACGTTGTGGTGTGAATAGGCCCCCTCCCTGCTCTTCGACCTTGATTAGAGTGCAGAGGTATTGCCTCAACAGTTTTAATTTGAATTGTGTGTAAGGCCCATACTAAGAACCTCATTCACTACTGTTTTGATGCCTGTCACTTTCATTGACATTTTAATCAGTTTCAAGTTTACAAGTGAAGGATCAACCTTTCAGGCACGCTGCCATTCAGAACTTAATTACTAAAGCATGTTGCTAAACTGGGCACTTGGTTCTCACTCCCTCATTCTTTTGGCACCTTTCGCAGGGTTTGGCACCATGTTGTACAGGTCTGGGTCCTGGGCTGAATAATCCGGTTAATTACAGGACAACTACTAAGCTAAGTTCTAAACAGTCAAGATTTGACTGTTGTTTCATGCTTGGGTAGAATTTTGCTCTTTAGGCAATATCCACATCAGAGTATATCAGATTTTGTCAGCTGAATTTTGTTGGAAGGAAGAGGAGTAGCTGATCTACAATGCCATCTTGATTGCTGCTGGTCCTGCTTCCCAGTCCACTTTCTTTTTGAACTTCTACCCCCCTCTTGTCTGTATCTGGTGCAGTTCCATGTCTACACATACAAAGCTGGTGCTGTTACATCTATTTTGGCTATCAGGAAATTTCTAATCTTCATAGCCTTCCTCCATATTGCCTTTTTTCCCTTTCTCATTTCCTCCTTCAGCCTTCCTTAAGACTTTTGTTCTTGTGATTCTAGCAGGCCAGTGTAGTTTATGTGGGTGACCCAACCGGATGACATACCAACAAATGCATGAAAAGACCCAGCTGAAAAGCATTGCCTTTGAATTTATGGTTGGTGCTGTTATGAAAGTTTTCTTGGGGTTGTGATCAGTGATGGTTCATTCATGTATAGAAACTGCCCTTCAGTGCTGCAGCCCCCAAGTGACAAACCTACATGGGAGAACTTGTCCTCAGTTCTCTGAAGCTCTCTTGCCGCTTATGCAGAAATTCAAATCCAAAAGATGGAGTGATCAGGCAATTCAAATAAACTGCAATGTGCATGGATTCAAGGCTCCAAGAGATTTAAAGCCGGTTTGGGAATGAAGAACTGAATTGCTGCTAGTGCCCACTTTTATTCCTTTTCTGCAGGAGGGAGAGACAGAGGGAGAGAGAGAGATCCCCTCCTTTTTTATATTATTTTGTATGAGAACTGCCCCTCTCCCAGCCTCATCTTTGTTGTGACAATTACTTGCATCTGAGGGAGCATTCCCCTAAGCAGAGAGCCTGGCCAGGTTGACTCTCCTGTGTTTTGTTGACAGTCTCACTCATGTAAGCTAATTTAATTACCAACCATGCATATCAATTTGTTTATTGTTCATCAAAACTGAATCACGCATCTATCTGTTTTAAGGTTGAAAAAAACCTCAAACAGGCAGCTGGGGAAGAAACAGAGAGGACTGTAAATCTTCCTTGTTCTCCTTGCCAGGCTATGTACAGTGTCCTGATATGCGTTGGTTGCTCTTAAAAATTGAAAGGCAACTAGGGAATAGGAGTTTGCTGCCAAATTGATCAGAGCACAGTGTACACGTGTGTGTATTTTACTCCTTTTGACATTTTTGTTCACTCAAAATTCCCTACACAAGCTGTTTTTCCCCCCCGTGGGAGAAAATAAATCCTTCTTGTAGGAGGAAACCAGCACAAGAGAGAAAGGTGTTACATATAATCTTCTTTGTTATATGGTAGCTTACTACCTGCAGGAGCATTTTACATGGGGAGCATTCAAGTTAGGTCTTCTTCTCACTCCCATTCTAACATAGTACAGTCTGAAGTGGTCCATTTTTTACATTAAAAAAAGAATATGGGTGACTGGATCTGAAACTGTCCTCTCCCTCTCCTGCACTTTGATACTGTGGTGCTGCAGGCATTTTTCTCCCAGCCTAGCATTATTACTAGGATAATTACTAGAAGTATTCTCCACTGGAGAGAAATGTGCCTGAAGATATGGGGTCATGATGAGAGTAAGGCTTTAGCTCCTCCTCCAACCATGCATCCAGCTTTCATGTGAAAACAAGTATTCTCTCTCATTGCTTTAGACATAAATGGTACAGACACATGAATAAGCAATGTGGCTCCCCCCTGCCATGTCTAATTTGCCACTGAATTCTTTGTAGCTGTTGTGATTTTCATCCACTCACTGAATTATCCAGTTTTCTTCTTGCAACCTGCTTTTGAACCTTTGTATCAACATTATATGTACTTGCAGAGTCACTGTTAACATCTCTAGAACCTGGGTCTCAGTTCATGATTTCTGATGCTGAATGACATGGCAACTATGTAGGCCCCAATCTCAGGATCCATGCCCTGGTACCGTATGTCTAAAAACTGAGTCATTAGGAAAAAAAGTTTTTTTATCAGTTAGAACAAACTGTATGCTAATCTATGCCATCTAATTACAAATATAGAGTTGGACTCATTGTAAGCCCCACTTTCATCCCATTCTCACACAGGGAAAACCTTATATTTTAATTTAAAAGCATTACTTTCGTTTTTATTTTGTTGCAGTTGTACTTTGAAAAATACTGAAACAACGACATTGCACAATACACAATGCATTTGAATCCATGGTGGGTAGCAAGCCAGCTGCCCAGTTCTGCCTTTGAGGAGGCAGAGTTCCTTCACGAGGCAGGAGCAGACAGCTGGCAGGGTTTGCCACTACCTCCACTACTGCCCTGTGCCATTTTTAATAAGGACTTACAAGCCTAGCCTTGCATTCACAGTCCTTCTAGGCTTGCAGAGAGACTGCAAATGTGAGGTAAGACTGATAAATCCCTATTAAAAATAGCTTAGGGCTGCAGTGGAGGCAGCAGCAAATAATCTGCAAATAATCAGATCTGCAAATGTGTCCACACATAGATGTGGATGACCAACTATAATTTTAACTTTTCTTCATTGCCATCATTATGTCGCAAATCTCATTGACTGTATTAATACAGTGGCTCCTCCACTTTTGTGAAGGTTTGGGGCACAGGAACCTCACAAAAGTCAAAAACTGCAAGTCTCCCCCCCCCCCCAAAGTGGAATGAGCAAGCAGGGGAACACATGCCTTTTCCATTCCCATCCCGCTCGCCCTCTCTCAGTCCCTCCCCAGGCTCCCCCCTCCCATTCCTTTCCCTTTACCCAAGCATGGAGAAAGAAGGCATATGCATGTGCCTTCCCTCCGGGGGCTCCCCCTCTCATCCTTTTGTCTGTTGCTCATGAGCGCACACTCCCTCCCCATTCTCCCTCCTCCCATACCCTTCTCGTTTGCCCAAGCACAGTGGAGGCATGGACGTGCCTTCTCTCCCAAGGCTTCCCCCCCCGATACAATTCTTGTTTTGCCCCACCACAAGAAGGCAACGAACACATGCATCACGCGAATAATCAAATTTGTGAAGGTCAAGCCCACAACTGTGGAGGGAAGGCTTGTCAGTGTTGATTAGCTGGGTTCATACAAGTGACTAGTTTAGGAATGCTACTGGAGCTAATTAGTTGGTTGGATAGGAAGAAACAAGACTAAAAAGGTGAATGTTCACATTTATTGGGATTTTTTTTAAAAAAAAATCCCTACTACATGAACATGGCAAAAGTGGATGGAAGAATGATAAATGTAAAAACAGGATACATGGCAACACTGAGTAAATGAGTAAAGCTGAATAAAACTACAACAATCCTTGGGGGAAATACGTTTTCACCTGCTATGTTCATTCAAGTGAAATTGCAGATATATCTGCTAAGAGTTGATTTCCCATTCCATAGTTCTTAATGCCTGTGCATTGAACAGAGGTTTGATATATTGTGTGAACATGACACTGGTGAACAAACAGGCTGGTCTGGAAGAAGTTGCTGCTTAATCAACTTAAACTGCACCCACGAATCACTGGAGAGATTCTAGCTGGGGTGCCACCTTCAACAGCTTTCAGTTTCCAGTAAGAACATGCAACTTTTATTAGCATATTACATTCGGCCTTGATGACTTACCTTTGAGAATTACTGTAGCACTTTTTAATCAGCAAACTGTGAGTGAATGCAGACATCTGTTGACCAAGTGGGTGGCAGACTGGTATGTCGGCAGCTTTATCCTTATAAGATAGGCCAAGCTGTCAGACGCCTTGGCTGTATTCCTGAGAGTAGAGGAATATAGACAGGGTGAATTAAAATGATCTTTCATGTCACACACAAAAGAATACAGGCCTATATAAATGGAGAGGGACAGGTTCCTTTTATACTTTCCTTTTCACTCTTTATCCAAGTTAGTACATTTTTTGCAAAGCAGTCTTGTTCATGGGTTAAACCAAATCTCTTGCTAGAAGGAGATAACTACACTAATTCAAATTGCCAATTCACTGTTTTTATGAGAGAACCATAGGAAGAGGAGTTCAGAAGTACAGTATTCAGTTCCTGTTAAATTTTGTAAAAAATGAGTAAACAAATCATTAGCTAATTAACTTATGAAATTTTATGAATAAGTCATTTTGAGCTGAGAGCAAATCCTTGATCTTCTTGGACATAGCTTAGCCCAATGTCACCTCTTGCATGTCCAACTAAAGACAGAGGAAGATTCATTTAGCACGAAAGGTATGCCTCCGAATATACTCTGCAGGTCCTCAAGAATGAAGTTCAAACTGATAAAACTGATAAAAACTGTTAAAAGTGTTAAAAGAAACATGTACATGAAATGGAAAAATGGTGAAACCACCAAAGAGGAATTCAAGCAAATAGCCAGAAGATGTAGGGAGAAGGTCAGAAAAGCTAAAGCGCAGAATGAACTCAGGCTTGCCAGAGACATCAAAAACAATAAAAAGGGCTTTTTAAAATATGTGCGCAGCAAAAGCAAAAACAAGGAAATGATAAGATCACTACGTGGAGAGGGTGACCAATTAATAACGGGGGGGAGTGAGAAGGAAGAACTACTGAATGCCTTCTTTGCCTCAGTTTTCTCCCAAAAAGATAGAAGTACCCAACCTGCAGTGTGGGGAGCAGGTGAGGAAGCGAGGGAAATGCAGTACAGAATAAGTAGGGAAGTAGTACAGGAATATCTGGCTAAACTAGATGAATTCAAGTCCCCAGGGCCAGATGAATTACATCCAAGGATATTAAAACCACTGGCAGAAGTCATTTCTGAACCACTTGCAATAATCTTTCAGAACTCTTAGGGAACAGGAGAAGGCCCAGCAGACTGGAAGAGGGCAAATGTCATCCCCATCTTCAAGAAGGGGAAAAAAGAGGACCCTAATAATTATCGCCCGGTAAGCCTGACATCAATTCCAGGAAAGATCCTAGAGCAAATCATTAAACAGTCAGTTTGTAATTACTTAGAAAGCAATACCATAATCACTTAAAGCCAGCATGGATTTCTCAGAAATAAGTCATGCCAGACTAATCTTATCTCTTTCTACGATAGGGTTACAAGCTTGATAGACGAAGGGAATGCTGTAGATGTAGCATATCTTGACCTCAGTAAGGCCTTTGACAAAGTTCCACATGACATTCTTGCAAAGAAGCTAGTAAAATGGGGGCTGGACAGGACTACTGTTAGTTGGATTTGTAATTGGTTGACTGACCGCACCCAAAGGGTGATCACCAATGGCTGCTTTTTGTCCTGGAGAGAGGTGACTAGTGGAGTGCCACAAGATTCTGTCCTGGGCCCAGTGCTATTCAACATCTTCATCAGTGACTTGGATGAGGGAGTGGAAGGCATGCTGATCAAATTTGCAGATGATACCAAACTGGGAGGGGTTGCTAATACACCAGAAGATAGGATCAAATTTCAGTACGACCTTGATAGATTGGAGAGCTGGGCCAAAGCTAACAAAATGAATTTCAACAGAGAGAAATGTAGGGACCTGCACTTGGGCAGAAAAAATGAAAGTCACAAGTATAGGATGGGGGACGTGTGGCTGGATAGCAGTACGTGTGAAAAGGATCTAGGAGTCTTGGTAGATCACAAGCTGAACGTGAGTCAGCAGTGTGACGTGGCAGCCAAGAAAGCCAATGCGATTCTTGGTTGCATCAATAGGAGTGTGGTGTCTAGATCGAAGGAGGTAATGGTACCACTCTATTATGCACTGGTTAGACCTCATTTGGAATACTGTGTCCAGTTCTGGGCACCTCAGTTCAAGAAGGATGTTGACAAGCTGGAACGTGTCCAGAGGAGGGCGACCAAAATGGTGAAGGGTCTGGAAGCCATGCCCTATGAAGAACGCCTTAGGGAGCTGGGTATGTTTAGTCTGCAGAAGAGAAGGTTAAGAGGGGACACGATAGCCATGTTTAAATATTTGAAGGGATGTCATGTTGAGGAGGGAGTAGGCTTGTTCTCTACCGCTCCAGAGACTAGGACAAGGAGCAATGGATTCAAGCTGCAGGAAAGGAGATTCCACTTGAACCTCAGGAAGAACTTCCTGACGGTCAGAGCTGTCTGGCAGTGGAATATGCTGCCTCGGACTGTGGTGGAGTCTCCTTCTTTGGAGGTTTTTAAGCAGAGGCTGGATGTCTATCTCTTGGGAATGTTTTGATGGGTGTTCCTGCATAGCAGGGGGTTGGACTCGATGGACACTGGGGTCTCTTCCAACTCTATGATTCTATGATTCTATGATCAATCAAAACCTTGGAACTCCTGGTCATATACTACCAGGTATGTTCCTGGAGGCTGAGTCAGCATAGAAACCTTACAGAGATATGGCTTTGGGTGTCTCCAGTAGCCTGATGTGGCTAGACAGAATTCTTTCTTCAGGCATTTCTAATAAAGGAAGAGGTTGGGATATAGAAGTACATCACCCAAAATCATATTAAAATACTTCTCTGGGTATATAACCTCTGTATGTGGTTAAAGGCAGAGATTTGACCACACATCTGCCTCTGAGGTAGGATGCACTATTACTTGTAGGGTCACATGGAACATACCCTAGAATAGTAAAAGTTTGTGATGATTTTTGTGCCTTTTTGGTGGGACTAATAAAAGTGTAGGCTCAATTTACCTTATTGTCAACATGGCCACCCTTGTATTTAAATGAGTCCTGAGAGTATCCTACTGTGTGAGCATAAACTGAAGGAGAAGAAGTCATATCCTCTTTACTACTTGATGGGACAATCTGAATGATTGGCTTCAACCCACATATGTCAATGGCTACTAGTCTTGCTAGCTGTGTTTTGCTTCCTGTATCAGAGACACTGCATGTCGTATATTTCTGAATACCACTTGCTGAGGAAGGTGAACAGGAGGCTTCCCACAGGACACCAGGCCAGTCACTGTGGAGACATAATACTGAGCCTACCTTAGTCTGATGCAGCAGGTCTTATGTTCTTCTAATTTATTTGGCCTATAGTTGTCCTTATTTTTCTTGCATAATGGTAGCTTCAGGCAAGGCCAACCTTTGCATCTATATTCTTTTGCTGAGATGGAGTACAAGTTTATCACCACACAAGTAAGGGGAAGAAACCCAGAGCAACTCATCTGTTCTCGTTTTCCCAAGAGTGATTTGAAATTTCACAAGGACAACTGCACCTACGACAAGTAGGGCACTCAGACTGTGTAACAAGTGCCACTATAGAATCACAGCAAAGCCACTTCCCCAGTCTTAGGTAGGCACACCTGGAAACGTGACAAACATGATTGGCTCTAAAGCTACATAATTAGACTTTGTTTATGTTCTTAAGAAAGATGTTGAGTGACTCATATGATTATGGACCAGGAGCTCATAAATTCAGTCCTCTAAAAGCAGGTTGCTTTGCACACTGATAGCCTACAAATTAACTCGCCTAGGTTGAACCACAGAATAGAGCGAGCAGGAATAAACAGGAAGGACTGTTCCAAGCAATCTACAAAGAATATAGTTCCTTATAACTAATATGTACATGTAGTTTCATTTACTTTCATTATCGCTTGCTACTTTTACCGATCTTGGCCCCCTCTGGTTTGTTCCTACTGCCTATTCCTTCTTTTAGTTGAAATTGAGATGATATGTTTACAGGGGCAGAAATCTGTCTTTGATTGTAAAAGAACATCTCCTACCACATATGGGCAGCCTCTGGCTCACATGTGGCCATTGGTCACTCTATGTGGAAGTCATGGAGCTTCCTGGTGCACTAACCACTTTTCTTCACCACCCAACTGATCATCCATCAGCTAAGAGGCAGGAACTGATTGCCGTTTTCCTGCTGAATCACTAGGACAGAAACAAAATGAAAGAGGGGCAGAGGTCACAATTTTCTTGTTGTTGTCTCAGAAATGCTGGGATGGAGGAGTCCTCTTTGCTTCCTCCTAGCCTTCTGAAGCTCCCACCATCTCATTTCTGATCTCAATGTAAATCTCCCTAAATCTGAGGCATAGAAAGGTGGACGTGTATCTCTGAGTGAACATGGATATTATATGTATATGTGTGGCCTCCAATGTACCACCCACTACTGTACATTGGTTGTAGGACCAAAAATACTGCCTGCTCCTGAAATAGAGTGGCACTATTATAACAGGAAGGAGTAAAGGCTAGATAGGGACCATTGGACAACTTCTAATGAGCTATTTGATATTTAGATCATGTCTGTAAACACATTAAGTGATTTCAGGGAAGCACAGAAAAGTATGAGAATAAAAGCATGAATTAAACTAGCAGAAAGAGAATGGCCAATTGCAGTCAATTACTTATTGTAGGCACTGGTGTAGCAACTCCTTTGACTCAGAGAGAGCTATATGTCATCAGAGGTGATACCTCCTTCTGAATCCCCAGGTGACTTCAGTCAGCAGTATGAAGATGCAAACCTGTGGGGTTCTTGCTGCAAGTGCTACAGGCTAAATAACAGTTCTGGAGTACCATTTTCTGGAATCAGCCCTCCAAGGAAAGATGAGACTACCAACTATTCATGCCTCTATCACCAAACCAGATCATCTATCCATAAGAAGACAGATAACAGGAATGGGTGGAAGGTAGATAGGTGTCTACCAGTGGGCCATTTCCAGTGAACTGCCTGACAGTATGAAGATTACCAGAGATTTAGGAGAATGAACAGAATTGCATACCTGTTGTCCTTTATCTAGCAAAGACAATGAACAAGGTGACCAAGGCACTTTTAGGACAAATCAGGAATCCAATAGAAAGGGATCCACGTAATCAGTTTCACCTAAAAATAAAACCATAGGTTCACAGAATCATAGAGTTAGAAGAGGCCACAATGGCCATCGAGTCCAACCTTCTGCCATATAGGAACACACACTCAGAGCACCCCCAGCAAACGGCCATACAGCCTCTGTTTAAAACCACCCAAAGGCGACTCCATTGTACTCCGAAGCAGCATATTACACTGTCAAATGGCTCTTACTGTCAGGAAGTTCTTCCTGATGTTTAGGTGCAATCTCTTTTCCTGTAGTGTGAATCTATTACTCCATGTCCTTGTCTCCGGAGCTGCAGAAAACAAGCTTGCCTCATCTTCAACATGACATCCCTTCAAATATTTAAACATGGCTACCATGTAACCTCTTAATGTTCTTTTCATCATCAGGCTAAATGTTCCTAGCACCCAAAGCTGCTCCTCATAGGGCATGGCTTCCAGACCCTTCACCATTTTGCTTGCCCTCCTCTGGAGATGTTCCCGCTTGTCAATATCCTTCTTGAATTGTGGTGCCCAGAACTGGACACAGTATTCCAGGTGAGGTCTAACCAAAGCAGAATAGAGTGGTATTATTACTTCTCTTGATTTCAGCACTATACTCCTATTGATGCAACCTAGAGTCATATTGGGTTTTTTAGCTGCCACATCACACTTTTGGCTCATGTTCAGCTTGTGGTCCACTAAGACACCTAGATGCCTTTCATACATACTGTTTTCAAGCCATGCTTGAATACTTTGACTGCATGGTGATTTTGTTCATTATTTATTTATTTTAGAGAGCCAGCATGGTGTAGCACTGTGAATGTTGGCCTGTGACTCTGGGAGATCATGGTTCAAATCCGCTCTCCACCATGGAAACCCACTGGGTGAACTTGGGCAGGTCATACCACCTTAGCCTTAGAGGAAGGCAATGGTAAACCTCCTCTGAATAAATCTTGAAAAGAAAACCCTACGATAGGCTCACCATAATGCAGAGTTCACTTAAGAAACCATCAGGCTTTCAAGGAAGGTTGGATGAGAATTTCAGGAGATCAAGGTTCAAATTCCTACTCAGCCATGGAAACCCACTGAGGGACCTTGGGTGAGTCACATTTGCTCAGCTTCAGAAGAAGGCAATGGCAAACTTCCTCAGAATAATTCTTGCCAAGGTTGATAGGGCTCCCATAAGTTGGAGTCAACTTCAAGGCGCATAACAGTGACACATTTATTTAATCCCTCACTTTGTTCCTTGAGCACAGAGTGGCTTACAGCAACTTTTCTAAACATTAATGGTTCTATTTCCCAAAGGCTCACAATCAAAGATCATATGCTTTGATCTCTTTGGGTACTTTGCCCAAAAAAGAGGATGTGTGTCACTGACCAATCATAGTTGCACTCCTTAGGACTCAAGGAGGGTTACCTTCTAAAGGATCTCACAAACACCCTTTTCAGAGTGACTATGTCTGCCCCCTCACATTACCAGGCATTGTTGCCTCCTACATTTGGTTTGTCTTCTTCTGCTAGAATATGTTCTAAACCAAAAAGGATGAGGTACAAACAGGGATGGGGTGACCCATATTCTTTTAAGAATCTCATCCATTTCTTCAAGATGTCAAAACCGAAATCCCATCCCTCAAATCCTATACTGGACAAATACCCTGACTGTGCTGCAGAGCTAATTATATTCAAACCAAGGCAAGCAATTTTAGCCTCAAAGTAGTTAGCAAACATATCATGATGTGCTTCAGAGAGTTCTTTCCCATCTCTCTGAGGGTTAGATTGGAGAATGCTGAAAACTTCCTGGGGAAACAAATGCTATTAGATGGCACTCTACAAATATGCAGTGGTAGATATGAAAAAGGACCAGCTTACTGGCAGTACTGTTGCCATGGTTTCTATGAAAGCAACAGATGACCCAAATGTTTTGATCAAGGGATCCCAGGCAAAGCAGAACCTGATAAATAGGCTGCTAGAGAAAATATTTGAGTCAGATTCCTTTTAAAAAGATATTTTAAAATTTTTTTAGTCATCTCATGGCTGGGTGTTAAGTTTTCTTTGCTTGATTATATGGCTTACAATTTAATGTATTTTGCTAACAAAAGAACACTGGTTGCAGAAAAAAGCTTTCTAGAAACCATTACTAGTAGTTGTTTGTTTGTTTTCCTTTTATTACATTCTGGTGTAGGCTGGCATGATGATTACTTGATTAGAAAGCTGGAGTTTCAAAAGAAATACGTCACCACCACCCAAACTGGATACCATACAAAACATGTAAGACAAGCAGTAGGTGGAGTCTAAGCCTATAGTGGGTAGAAACAGAACCAAAAGTTCTGTTCCAAACTTTATGTCCACTTTTCTCTTTCTTTCTGTCACACCCTTCTTTCTGACACCCCGTTATATTTCAGTTTCCCTTTTCATCTCACCCAACAGGTTGATGGGAATAGGGCAGACTCCTCTTGCCAGGGATTTGATCACTTAAAGAAGGATTTCAAAATTGGGCTGAAGACCAGGGCCAACAAGACCGTGAGGGAAGCCAATACAAATACTGGAGCCAGGTGACAGTGTGGAAAACCAGTGAATTTCAAAGAAAATAATAATGATAAAATGATCTCAATAGATTCAAATTAGCCTTGACAGATTGAAGAGCTGGGCCAAAGCTAACAAAATTAATTTCAACAGGCAGAAAAAATGAAATGTGCAAATATAGGATGGGAGACATCTGGCTGGACAACAGTACATGTGAAAGGGATCTAGGAGTCTTAGTAGACCACAAGCTGAACAAGAGTCAGCCATGTGATGTGGCAGTCAAGAAAGCCAACATGATTCTTGGTTGCATCGACATGGTATGGTGTTTAGATTGAGGAAAGTAATAGTACCACTCTATTCTGCTTTGGTCAGACCTCATGTGGAATACTGTGTCTAGTTCTGGGCACCTCATTTCAAGAAGGATATTGACAAGCTGGAATGTATCCAGAGGAGAGCAACCAAAATGGTGAAGGGTTTGTAAGCCATGCCCTATGAGGAGTGTCTTACGGAGCTAGTATGTCTAGTCTGCAGAAGAGAAGGTTGAGAAGGGACATGATATCCATGTTAAAATTTTTGAAACGATGTTATATCGAAGAGAGAACAAGCTTGTTTTTCAGCTGCTCCAGAGACTAGGATTAGGAGCAATGGATTCAAACTACAGGAAAAGAGATTCCATCTGAACCTCCACTGAACATTGTATATCATAGATTCTATGATATACAAGGTTCAGCACTGTTCAGCAGTGGAATATGCTGCCTCAGAGTGCGCTTCTTTGGAGGTTTTTAAACAGAGGCTTGATGGCCATCTGTTGGGAGTACTTTGATATGTGTTCTCGCATATCAGGGGGTCGGACTGGATGGCCCCTGCGAACTCTATTGTTCTATGATTCTATGATATACAAAATTTGAAATCCCCTATAAAAATTACCTTGTCCACCAGGATCTCAAAAGTGCTGCTGGGCAGGCCAGGAAATGAAGCCAGTCTCCTCAGGAGTTGCTCCCACAGCTGCCAACTGAAGTGGCCTGACCATGTGTGCAAAGGAAGAAAGGCCTCCTGCCTTCAGCTGAGCAAGGTGCCAGATTGCTTCTTGTACGTAGAGATCCCTTCTGTATCCTCAGATGCCCACTGCACCAAAAAGCCACCTTGCTCTCCCCTTACCACCAGTCTGCCTGTCTGTTTTCCTTGCTGCTCGGAATACTGCAAGGACACCCACCAGGAGTCTCCCTTGGGCAACAGGTCTCCAGAGTTTCATCCCCGCCTACAGGAAGCGAGGAAGGGACTGGAGATAATGAGGACTCTGACTGGAGATAATGAGGACTCTGACTGGAGACAGTGAGGACTTCCTCTCCTTTGCTACCAGCAAAGTGGAGGGGACTGAGTTTCAGGGAGGGAAGCCTCCATTGGCTATATTCAGACCCTACATGGGATAGAGGTCCTCCTTAGAATCATATAATCATAGAACTGAATGGGACTAGAAGGGCCATCAAGTCCAATGCCTGCTATGGAGGAATATACAACTAAAGCACTTCTGAAAGATGGCCACCCAACTTCCATTTAAAGGCCTCCAGAGAAGGAGGCAGTCCCCTATTCTCCAAGGCAGTCTAATCCACTATCATACATACATACACTATCATACCACCAACAAACTCTTCTAATGCTTAGGTGTATTCCTCTTTCTTGTAATTTGAATCCATTGGTCTATGCTCTAGTCTCTGGACCAGCAGAAAACAAGCTCGCTCCATCTTCTACAATACATGTTTCCAAATGTTTAAAAACAGATAGAATGGGTTTTATTCCATATTCTATTTGCAGCTGTTTTGACTGTTAATTTATATTTTATAAATATTTATATTTTGATTACATGTATTTGCTAGTTTGCTTTATATCGTATTGTATTTTTGTATTTTATCTGGTTAATTTCTTTTACAACTGTATAGTTTAATATTTTTCATTATTCCTTCCCTCTACCCTCTCTCTCTCTCTCTCTCTGTGTGTGTGTGTGTGTGTGTGTGTGTGTGTGTACACACATATATTTTAGATTGCATGTCTTTGTCAGGACCCACTGTTCTGGATTGTTTTACTTGTAAAGTGCCATGTACATTGATGATGCTAAATAAATAAATAAATATTTTTGAAAAACTGAAAGGAAAAGTTTGTGCTGCTTTAGTTAATTGTCTCACTATTTCTGTTGTTTTACGCTTTCTGTTTTACAAATTCCTGTGAAAAGATTTCACCTGAAGAGTAGATAGGAAGCATTTTAAATGGAGAAATAAAATAGTACTTCTCTGAATAAATAGCAAAAAAGGCAAGAACAGGAAAGTTAAGAGGAAAAAAAATCAAAACAATCCCATTTAACGTTACTGAAAAATAAGTCTTATCCATTCAGCACAATGAAGTTTCCATCCGTGAACTGTGACTGTAGCATTTGCATCCTATTTTAAAAATAAGTGGATGAATAACGGTAGATTGCCAGCATGGATGTGATAACTGGTGCCAAAATAAAGAGGGCATTATGGATAAAGACAAAGAAATAAGAGCAAAGGATCTAAAATAGAACCCTGGTAAACCCTCACAGACTGAGCAAAGAAAGAAAAGAAAGAGACATTAACAGAAACATGATGAGTACAGTTAGGGAGATAAGAGGAAAACCAAGACAAAACACAACCATGAGAACTGAAATCATACAACAAAGAAAAAGAAATAGCACGTTCTTAAAATACTGAAATCAGAGGACAGATCAAGGAGAAGCAGCAAATACTGATCTCACGGTCACACTAAAGTGGTTTGGGCTGTAGAGCCAAGAGTGTAGCTACAGGGGTGGATGTGGGTGGGAATGAGGACGTTGCCCCCCCAACAAAAACTCTGCCTCCCTATTCAATTTTCCTTCAGTCCTCAAATTTCTAGCACTGCAGTGATGAGACAGCGAAAATAGTTCATCCTGAGAACTCATATATTTGCTATGTCTGTTTTTCTTTGGTCAGCTCGCCTGCTCCTTTTTTTGGATGCCTAAACTCTACGGCCATTTTCATATATAGCCTGTTATAGTGTTATTATTCCACTTTCAATATCCTATGGAATCCTGGGGTTTACAGTTTCCCTAAACTGCAAACCCCAGGATTCCATAGGATGTTAGGATGTTAAAAGTGGAATTATAGTGCTATAACAGGCTAGTGTGGAAATGGCCTATTTCTAAATGCTGAACTGAAGTTTTACGTGACTGCAATGCTAGACAGAAGGAAAAATTCATGCAAGGGGGAGGGCAGCAGAATTATTTGGGGCAGCGTGCTCTCATGTTGTCTCACCTCCAGAACTATACCCTACCTGGACAGGGTCCAAAATAGGGCCCCCTTTCTGCCAGTGTGTAACTTACCCTAGTGGTGAGATCAAATAAACCTCATCAGGAAGTATCATAGCCAAACATGAGGGAGGTGCTTGAATCGGAGGCTTATCTTACCAAACCATGAAGTGTTTGACAGCTGCAGGGGAAACAGAGAGGAGTTAACCTGGCAGCAAAAGCAATGTCAGGGCCTCCGTCATCCCACCTACCATGTGTGATAGATGACTTAAGCACAATCAGCCAAAAGCAATGCATATTCTAGGAGTGGTATCACAGAAATCATTCTGCATTGTCAGACGTAACTATGATGATGAAGCTCTGTTGTGGTTACATCTGATTATGCCATCTCCCTAAAACCTACATTTTCATCTTAGTAGCACCACAGTTGAAGGGTTACAGAGGCACTACAGAGTGGGGTGCTGGGAAATGATGTCTTCGGGGGTTTTCTGGTAGTACAAGTTTATTATTACGGCAAAAAGCCAGCAACGTTTTCTGGTAGTGAGGACTCCTTGGGGTCCTGTTACAACTGTTTGACTATTTCCGCACTACAGTTATAGTGCTATTATTCCATTTTCAACATCCTGTGGAATTCTGGGATTTGGAATTTACTGAGGCCAAAGAACTCTCTGGCTGGGAATTCTAAATGCAACTCCTTAAACTGCAAGCCCCAGGATTCTGTAGGATGTTGAAAGCGGAATAATAGTGCTATAAGCATGTAGGGCAGAAGTGGTCCTTGTCTCAATCTCCCTGTGAGCAGAAGAGCACCGCAGCTATCATTTCTCAGTGCCCTCATTTGCAGGACCTGCCAAGGAGAAAGGATAATCTCAGGGGGTGAGGTCATATTTGATGATTAATAACTGTAAACATGAATCTCAGCAGTTTTGAGATTGTTGATCCAACATACAGTCTCGCAGCTACTGAACAGGATGCCAGTATATACACGAAGTACAATAGGCACAGCACAATAGTGTTACCCTGTGTACTGGGGGTCCCGGGAGGGACACCAAAATGTGCTCAACTAAAGGTGGGGAAAATCAGCTCAGAGTACTGCTCAGCGTTATGAGAGGCAGGGTAACGTAACGAGATCTTGAACCCTATGTCTACGGGGTCAGGCCGAGTCAAGGAGCACACGGAAATTGAAACAATAAATGGTGTTTTATTACAAACACAAGCAAAACAGTGTATGCGACACACTCACACAAGATAACTAAAGAAATAAAGGTTTGAGTGGTATAGAGGCATTTCTAGAGGGGTTGCTGGTTTGGGTGATACTTCACCTGTCCTGAAGCCCGGAAAAATAGAGAGCGAGGCTGGGGTGCGATGTAGCTCAGCACATGGAGCTGAGGGGAGGCTCGCCAAGCAAAGCGGCAGCAAGGCGGGATGAAACTCGGGAGCGATCCGAGGAAGGTCTCGGAATCAAGGGTTTTTATAAGGAGAATGTGACTGCAGGCTATGCTGTACTTGGAGGAAAACAATAGATTTGCAGTTGGAGACAAAGCCTCTGAAAGGTCAGAATCTAAATGATTGAGTTATCGCAGAGGTTCTCAATAGAGTAGCCAGTATGCAGCCGCAGAGTACTTGGGTATTGCATAGTTTACCCATCAAGCTGCCAGCGCAGGGCAGAGGATCTTTTGTAGGTTGCGTGCATAGCTAATTAGAGTACTTGCCTGGAGGTCTCCTAAAGCGGCAAGTCAGCTATTTTCTGGTCTGCCTGTACTGTCTAGGAATATTATGGCAATAATCGGCTGAGCCTGTATGCGTGCTTGTCCGGGGGCCTCGCAAGCATGTGGAAGGGAATGGGTATGTGAGGCCGAATTATTGATATCAAGAGATATCTTTTTATATCCCCCAAAGCTCGGGCTAGCCAGGGCAGTAACAATAGTCTTCATATGTGAATCCATTTTCAAGCCCCACAATTTCAATAAGACTTACAGCTTGAGCCAATGCATTTTTACTCAGTTATTCAAATACTATGCAAAATGTGTATGATAACAGAAACATCAGGAGATTCAGAACATAACTGGAGAGGAGTGGAAAGCAAACTGCCCCTTTCCCCTTCATCATTGGGCCCCTAGCAGTGAGAGGCCTGAAGCAATTGCATCAGCTGAACCACTGACAATCCAGCCCTAAATGGACTAGTCCTATCCATGTCGTCAAGATGCAGGAAGATAGGACCTGATGTAATTCAACAGCCAATCACAGCTGGTACTGAGAGAGAGCAAAGGGACATGGCAGGGCACTCAGCATGAGGCTACATTGCCATGGCTTCATATTATGTGCACTTAAATCTCACATAAGGGGTAAGTTTTCGTGATTTGGAAAAAAAGGAGAAAGGATGGTTTACTTGCTTGTTTTGTTTTTGCACAAAATTGCTTGCCTCCAGCACAAACATTGGTCTGCTAACATTACTAACACTTCCCTGCTTAGACACCTAAAAGATGCTTTGTGGCCAGATCAGATATCTCTATAAGCAAGTAGGGTGAAACAGATGATACAAAATATAATTACTGCAAATGATGCCCATGTTCCACACCGTTCCTCATGTAAACACTCCACCTACCATTGATTATGTTCCTCTAACACTTTACTTCCCTCCACCACACAAACAATAGAGAGCAGTCTCCCCAGTACAGAGTGGAGGTACTTTTCCCCCAAGCGTACATAGGCTGTTGGCAGTGCTGGTCAGACTTTCGTGGGTGCTTGCATCTTGCAGCATCATAGCCCAGATGCAGGGAGGAGAAACTGCAACTACTATACACACAAGGTACCCAGAAGGAGGATGGTCACAATTTGTCTCCTCTCCAAGTGTGCAGAGAGGGAATACGGTTAGCTGAGGCAAGACTGCTAGCAGAGCATGGGGGTGGTGGTGCACCATTCCCAACTCTCTCATCTCCAAAACATCTTCCATACACGCAACTCTGAGGACTATGGCCCTTTTCGCACCTTAGCTAGTGCCGCTGGCATCTTTGGGCATCACGCAAAAAGCCTCCTCCAGGAGGGAATCGCATCCCCGTGCTTCCCTCTGCACCAGCTCTGTGCTAATAGCTCCGCCCCATCCTTCCGCAGCGCAGCCAGGTACTTTCCCAGGCTGCGCTGGGGGAGGAAGCGCAGCCATCGCGCTTCCTGAGGTTCTGCACACCAGGCAAGTGCGGGAGGGACGCGGGAGGAATGTGCAATTGTGCGTCATTTTCAGGAAAAAACCCAAAACGATATAATGGGTGATTGCTGCGGGATCACTACAGGAGCAACGCGGGATTGCAAGAACGTCATGCAGAAGCATCCTCGCGATTCCGCTTCGCTCCCATGGCCATTTCACGTTCGAAGTCGTGTGCGAAAAGGGCCCAGGTGTCCTCACTACTGACATTTGCTCTCTGCCTGTGGGTGATTATTCCACAGGAACAGGACCAATCCCACGTGCTCTTTGATGCAGAGCAGGAGAGAGGTCCACTCCTGACCAGCAGCATTAACCAGGTTACCCAGGGGTGTATTTAGCACAAACAATGCCTAGGACATGTGTAGAAGGTGTGCCTCTACCTCCAGGGCTGCTTCCTCCTCCTCCTCCTCCTCCTCCCCCCCTTCTGCTCCTTCCAGCACTGCTTTTGCATCCCCTGATATTGGTGCCCAAGGCATGTGCCCTACCTGCCCCACTCTAGATACACCTCTGAGGTTGCCCCTGACTTTTTTCCCCATGGGCTTAGCATATTTCTCCTAGGTCAAAACAACAAAGTCACTTATGGCAACTTAAAGATAAATAAGCTTTGTTTGACACAAATTTTTGTGAACAGCAGCCCACTTCAGAGGAAGCTCACTTCACTGTGGGCTGTGCGTGAAATGTGTTGGTCTGTAAGACTCTTTTGTTGTGTTGGCAGCAAAAGACTAGCATAGTTATGCCATGTCACTTTTCCCCCCCTCTAGGCAGATTCCTGCCCCCTTGCCTGGTTAATCAACAGGACAAGATGTTCTGGGAATGGAGCTGAAGCTCTTAGGCACTCAGTATGTTGCTACACTGCTGCCTGTCAAATCACTGGTTGAGGCCTAGAAGTCATCTGGTTCTAGCAGTTGGCAACTTCATGTGTTGCTTTCAGGTTCAGCTCCATCCTAGATACTGTGCAACAAAGGCTGCCTAGCCTGTGGCTTTGGCCTCTTCCTCACTGAGCAAGAACTCTGATATAGCTTAACTTGACATGAGTGTGTCCTATGAAATCTTGGGATTTGTAGTTTCATGGGAGGCACTAATGGTTTTGGGCAGAAAATTATAAATACCCAATGAAACAGCAAATCTCATGATTCCATAGAACAGAGTCGTGGTGGTATCAAAGAGCTGTAATTGTGTAGTGTGAAAATGACCTTTGTAATGTGTGTTTCCCCTGTGTTTTCTAAAACCCCGTCAGATCTAATTTCAGCTTGCTCGGAATGGGATTCTAAAGAAAAGAGGCAGAGCTTCATCAACTGAGAGGCAGTGATCCCTCCTCTCTTCATTCTGATTGCCAGCACTCAGGTCTCTGCAGAGACATAAAAGGGATGGCACTGCCAGGATGTGCAAAGCATTCATTTGGAGGTGTGGGAGAAAGGAGGGGAAGGTATAAGAAGAGGAAGAGGCTGACAGACTTGCTGGGATATCAATTGGCAGGGCTAGCCTGTTGAGCAAGCAGTGGAAGCTATCCATGGATTGCGCAAGTAGATGCCAGAATGAACCAAAATGGCTTGTTGGCCTATGAATGGCTCAGCTGTACTGGAAAATTATATTCTCAATTTGAAAGCAGGACTTCCTGTACGGACAGCATAATCTGTTCCTCCCAGATAAGGCACCCTCTGCAGTCCCTGTGCTCTTGGTCTCTGTATCACCCAGTCTTCAGGGCAAGGGAATGCAAACACTTCATTGGGTGTCATGTTTCTGGTCTGTTGCTGAGGCTGAGCAGAAAGGAAACCATCCTGTGGCATTTGCAGATAGAATGTGCATCCTTAAAGTTCTCTTCTCTTCTCTTCTCTTCTCTTCTCTTCTCTTTTCTTCTCTGTGCCATGATTCTTCCCACTTCTAACGCCTTTCCCTAGCTGTGCCAAGATGAATGGAGACATATTCTCCCCTTCTGCCTCCGAGGGTTCAAGCTCTCACCTGCTGCTTTCCAGCTCCCTGCCCTATAGAGTGAGCCACTGCAGACTGGCCAGAATGTCCCCTTCACTAGTTAGCCCCCCCCCCCGATCTTTCTCTTCCTAGGTAAATCTTGAATTTTGGTCACAGGATACCTTTGTGGGCTTTCTGTGTTGATTAAGGAGTTGTGTGGGCATTATGAAGTGTCAGCTCTCCTTCTCTTTATTTCTGTATTACTGTGTTTTGAAACACTGCTTGTGAGAAGCAGGCGTGTATTGTTTGTTTATAGAATGCCTAGGAATCCAGGTTTTCTAGGTGGCTTACAATAAAGAACTGAACCCATTAAACAAAGTAAAATACAAGTAGGAAGTCTGAAACAGAATAAAAGCAGCAACTGCATAAAAACAAAATAATACTAAGAGCCGAGGATAACTCTTGTGCAAAAAATTTTAAAAGCACTGGAGAATTTTAAAACTCAGGTAAAACAGAATTTTATTTTTGAGTAATAAGGTTGTCACCTGATGCTCAAAACATTCCAATGTATGTACCAGGCACACTTCTGTGAGCAGTGTTCATAACCTGCGTGCCATTGCTAAAAAGGCACTGTCTCTTGCAACTGCCTCCTTTGGCAGGGGTGTCTGGAGATCAACTAATGAAAAGGTGAGATAGAAGTGGGTCTTATACTCATGGCATGACAGCAGATGATCTCTCCTAGCAGTTTCATGCAGAAGCTACACACCAAGGAGGAGAAACTAGAGCCCTTAGAATCCCCATAGCATCTGTGCAAAGCTGTGGAACACTGAACAACCCAAATTACTTTATGGAATCACCATCCAAATAGGAACACAACATAGTACTACTGAGGCCTAACTCAGACCACTTCATCAGAAGAACGCCTGGGATGATGGCACCAAACACTGCCTAGAAGTTCAAGAGAATCAAATGGGTTGCTTTGCTTTGGTCATTCATTCTTTTGTCATCATCCTACAAAACAGATCAACGCAGTTTCTGTCTACAAGGGGTTTCAAACCCTTACCCGTAGAGATGCCTAAGGATTGGCAGCAGCAGGCACATTGCCGGCTGAGCCAGTAAGATTGATGGATTGAGGGTACTGTGGTATCATTATGTATGTTGTGCAATGCAGGGATGTGAGCTGAGGTGTGTCCACAGCTCATTAGAGCCTTCTGCACAGGAGCTTTGGTTGCCCATGCAGTTCCTGATCAATGGGCATTTGAGACATATCTGCCATATGGATGTCACGTTTCTATTTTCTGGTTCTTTTTTCCTATCTCCTCCCAGGCTCAGCATGCCCTGGATAACAGATACTTCCACCAGCATAGGGCTTTTTTGTCTCTAGTATAATCTGACTACAAGGATTATTCTGTCAAGTAGTTTTGAATGGCAACGTGTGTATCAAATGTTTGATGGTGCGTTTATTTACAACAGCTCCTTGGATAATGATTCATACCACCAGCAATGAGTTTTTGAATAGAAACTATTTAGGGTTTTTAAACTTTAAATAGCAAGAGGGTTATGCAAAGCTTCTATGAATATAGATGTTAGGTAGAATATTTTAAGGACACGCTTTCACCATCTGTTGCCAAGTATGGCTTACTAGGGTGTCTTTTTTAAGAGATGCGCAGCATCTTTGGGGAAGCAAAACGACTTCAAATACATTTGGGAAATGTGTTTGGAAAAACTTGGAAGAGGAAAACTAGAAGAAATAAAAACATTGATTTAGTGCCCTTTCCTTCACCCATTGTTGCCATGTAAAGCTAAATGGGCTCTACCTGGAAGGGGAAACAGGCTTCCCTAAAAGAAGGAACACACATTTCCTCTTTCTTTTCTCCAGCCAGGGGGAATTTCTGAAAGGGAACATGCAACTGAAGTGGCATCTTCTGGCTGGTTCACACATGCACCTCATCACCTAATGAGGGCAACCTCAGGTGATGACTCCTATGTGTGACTAAGCCATTACCAATCGACCACCATGGACGGAACGTCCCCACTCCTCATCACGTGCACTCATTTTCCAAACGCAACAGTTGTCCGAGTCAATCGAGGTCACACATTCAGCCGCCACTCGTCAGTGGATGAGAAATGAAGCCATGCACCCCCTTCCTTCCCCTCTGCGGTGAGGGGAACGGACTCTAGACGTGCTCAGGGGTACTCTCTGCCCTCCAGTCTGAGATTCAGCAGAGGCCAAGATTCATAAAGCTGGGCACAAACGAAAGCCAGCGTGCCGGTGGCCACGGACAACTCGGCCACGATCCTTCGGGTCCCCCATATCCCAGGGTCCTAGAGAAAGAACTCAGCGGCAGGCACCGACCCTCGCTGCTTGCACCCCCCTTCGCCCCTGGTCTATTGCGGTAGTCAAGCGGATCACCTCGGGACGAAGGGGCTTCCCCGCGGTCCCCCGTCCGCCAGTGCCCCAGCACGGACCGCAGGGTCCGGGGAAGCAGGCGGCGGCAGCGGCTGCCCCGTAAACGCCCGCCCCCCAACCGCCATCAGGCCGCGAAGAGGGGGCGGAGCCGATGGGCAAGTAGGGGGCCCCTCGGTCTCCGTCTCCTCGCGGCCGCTGGGCCGGCTGGAGCGCTAAGTCGCCTTCGCCGCCGCCAGCGAGCGAGCCAGCCAGCCCGCCCTGCCCATGGCGCAGCGCCTCGCCCCCGCCGCGCCGCCGCGCGCCCTCCAGGCAGCAGCAGCAGCAGCAGCAGCCGCCGCGCTCCGAGGAGGAGGAGGAGGAGGAGGAAGAGGAGGCGGAGGAGGAGGCGCGGAGTGAGCCGGGCTGCTGCCTCTGCCGCCGCCGCCGCCGCCGCCGGTGCTCTCAGCAGCTCACACGCTGCGGCCGGGCAGGACGGACCGGGCGCTCCTCCGCGTCTCTCTCTCTCTCAGGGAGCGGGCCGGCTGTTGGGGCTCTGCCGCCGCCGCGCGGGCGAGCCCGCCGAGATGCCGCCGCCGCCGCCGCCTTCCCCGCAGAGGGGCCAGCAGCCTCCTCACCGTCGCCGTCGTCGGAGGCAAGAGCTGCTCCTGGGCCAGCTGGGCGTCCTGGCCTCGCTGCTGCTGCTCCTGTTGCTAGCGGGCGCCCTGGCAGGCCAGCGGGATGGCCGCCCGGACGCGGCCGCCGGTGAGTGTGGAGAGCGAGGGCGCCGACCCGCCGGGGCTCGGGGGGCTTCGGCCGGGGGGGGCTCCCGAAGGCGGCGGCGAAGGGGGGCGCTCGGGCGCTTGGACAGGCCGACCACGGGGGCATGCGCGGGGGGGGGTCCTCTTTGCCTATAAGCGGGAGCGGAGACCACCGTGCGCGGCGCTGGGGGAGGCTCCCCCTACAGAGATCTCCCCAGTCGTGCATCCCTTTCCCTCTTTTTTCCTTTCCCTCAAGATGTACCTTTGTGGAGACCCTCACCGGCCCTGGCGGTCTCCGGCTCAGCGCCGCGCTGTTGCTTCCGCCGAGGCTGCGGGGAGGGGGGCTTGGGGGGCTTTTGGGTTTTGAGAGAGGAGAGGAGTCGAAGCAATGAGCTCTCTCGCTCTCTCTCTCTCTCTCGTTCTCTCTGGCCGTTTCCGCACTACACTGTTATAGCGCTATTATTCCACTTTCAACATCTTATGGAATCCTGGGGTTTGCAGTTGCGGGCCGGCCCCTCCCTAAACTGCAAACCCCAGGATTCCATACGGTGTTGAAAGTGGAACTATAGCGCTATAACAGCGTAGTGCGGGAATTGCCTCTCTCTCTCTCTCTCGTGGTGCATCAAGTCGTCCGTCGCTGGATTTCTGAGCCCCTTCCTTTCTCCGCCCCTCCTCCCTGGCCTCGCCTGCCCTTCTCCCCCTGCCTGGCCGGCTCCCTAGTGTGGGGGGCTCCAGCTCTTCCCACTGGCAGGGAAGGGGGCTTGTCGAGCTGGCAGCTCTCTGCCGCGATCAGTGTTCTCTAGGGAACTGGCACGCTAAGGGAGTCTTTGGGGCTGCATCACTAACTGGAAGGTCGGTGGGTTTGACCCCTTTCCCACCCTTTCCCCTGGACTTGTCTTGTGCAGCCCCCACTGAAACGTGCTCCCTCTTCAGGAGGATGGGCAGGAGAGGGGTGTCATGGCGAAGCTATGCCTCATGAAGTGAATTATCTTGGGTCGATCCTGCCAGGTGCATAGCTGGCTTTCTACATCAGTCGATGCCCCTCTTTCTCTGCACACTCTTGAACTTCCTTGAGTTCACAGAACTAGTCATGAAAAAAAAATAGCGTGCCACAAGAGCAGAATTTGGCTGAGTTCCTTATGATTTTACTGGCCCTTAATCACACCGAACGCTATATGGGACCGTGGCCAACCTGCACATATCACCTTTTAAATGGGCACCCAGGCTTTCAGCTTGTGATTTGATAAATGGTTTCCGTAGCCTACAAGTCAGAGACTGCAGTCCTATGCTAACTTACCAAAAAATGACAATACTTAATACTGCCTTGCTGGGGAATGACCCTATTGAACTCGGCAGGACTTACAGGTACGTGTTTAGAAACGAACTGTCCATTAATCAAACTAATTATTTGATGAAAGATCTCCCTCCTAAAGGGGTGAGGAAATCCTTATTCCTGTTGTATAGGAGAAGAGTAGGAACACTGAGGTGGAAGCTTGGAGCTCAGTCAAGGGCTAGCATGTTACTGGTATTCACCATATTTCTTGGTGAAATCAGCCTGGAAAATGAAAAGAAAAATAGCTTGCCACTCCAGCAAGGTAAGCCACATCGTCTGCATTTATGAGCAGACTGTAAGGTGGCAATTCTGCCATTTTTTCATAGGTGTAGCTCTGCTGATCAGTACAACTTATTTCTTATTAGCCTGATTAGAAAATGTGTTCTTTTTCTTCAAGAAATCATGCGATAGCAGATAAATGAACATTTCATTGACTAATCGATGGCTGAAATTCCTAGGCTTGATCAGCTATGCTTCCTTTCATCAGGTGTCACCCTTAACTGTCAGCACTGAGGTATTTGATCCTTTTGTAATAATTACAGTTAACATGTCTACAGCTACACTGCACATACATTTTTTAGTAATCTTTTTTTGTAGTCTTGTGAGGTGGGTTATTCTTATTCTTGTTTTTCTTCATGTATAAATCAATTGTGTCTAAGGAAGATTGGCTTGCCTAATAGCCTGATGGCAAAGGGTGGAACAAAATGACATATATCGCTCAGCTACTCTTAGCTACTATGTTCTGACATCTCTTGTTATAACAATTCTTTCCTCACTGTCAAGTTGCCTTGTCAAGTTTAAGCTTCCCTAGAATCCTAGGCTTCCCATCCATCAGTTGTACCATACAGCCAATTTTAGGAGTGGACTTATCAGCCCAGACTTCCATTGGTAAATGTGGGATACAGCCACATTCAGCAGCATTGTGGCAGCAGACGTGCATTTTCACGAGTTGCAAATCTCACAGAGTTCTGTTTTGCTATGGTTGCGTAACTCTGGTGGAAAGGCTATTCATTAGATTTCTTTTGTAATCCTCTCTGTGCTGTTGGATTTTGGGAAAGGAAAGGCTGTTTACAATGCATCACCTATCTTTGAAAAAAGGGAAATCCCCCTGAATTCACCTATTGTCTGTATTTTTTTTTCCTTTCAAATAGTGAGCGTCACTGAGTCACAGAGCCCACAGCTTTGGAAAAATGAACTGTCTGACACAGTTTAGTATCTTTGTGTTGTGGCGGAATACCATGGAGAAATTCTGAGCATATGCTAGAAGATCTTTTTTTAAAAAAAAGAAAGAAAGATAGATACATAAACATAGCATAGCCAGTTTGGTGGTTGACAGATTGATGCTTACTTCCAGTTACCTCTTGATTCTTTTTCCTGTCAGTGCCATAAAAACACCTAAAACATGAAAATGCAATGACATGGGGTTAATATTTGCATTTAAAATTTGGAAAAACAATCATAGAGATAGAACTGTGTGAATCGCTGCTGTGGTAATATAATATGACATTAGGTGCACTCAGTATGGATTTATACAGGGAGAATCAGACCACCATCTTTTCTGTATTCAAGAAACATGTGAAAACCTGCCTGGGCTAGCCCCTCCACATGCTGCCAATAACACACACCTCTACACAACCAGAAGCCTTTGTCATGTGGGCCAAGGGTAGAGATGGTGGAGGCCACAGAAGACAGGTGCAGAAGGATTAACCCTCATAGGCCTCATGTTTTCCTAAAGTATAGGAGATGTTCATCCCTTCCTCACCTTAAATGATTTTCCTGCCTGCTACTAGACATGTGTTACTAGGTACATGCTTGGAGAAGCAGTGGACTTGCCTGGCCGAGCATTTGGTTGCAAGTGCAATATAGCTTGGAATGTCAGCCTCTAGAATGAGGTAAACTTCACACCAAGTGCCAAGATGTCTCCCAGCTGCCAGAGTGTCTTTGGCCAACCAAAATGTGTTTCTTTGCCTGTGTCAGTCCTGTTCACATAAAAAGAGATGTGGGTTGATGTTAACTCTAAAAGACATATATAGGAGAAAGAGAATTGAATCCTTTCTTCACCTGAGCCTTCCCTTCTCTCACTCCTTTTTGTAGTCCCAGTTAAATGAGGTCCAGTGGACTGCCAGTCAATAGATCAAATCCCACTTTATGTTCTCAAAGGAGTGGACCAGGCAAGTCACAGTGGCAGCTTAAGGCTATTTCCTTGTTCTTTTCTTATCAGCGTGGAAGCCTGAACACATGAGCCTGCAAGCAAGAGGTTTTCTGCGTTGGTGGAAAAGAACAACAAGAAGTGTCCAGCTGATAGGGAATGGTGATTTTGGAACTAATTGTCGAAAATAGCAAGGTCATTTTCTACAAGCCAGCTTAAGCAGAGGTTGCTCCCATACTGTCTAGCTACATACATGACTTTTCTTAGTAGGCTTTTGTAGCTCCACTCTGATTAACATACCAGTGGAGGCCTTGATTCTGGAAGCACTTAATTGGGGGTGACATTCTGCCCCCCCGAGCAACCTCCTTCTCCTCAGCTTAGCTTGTGATGATAGGTAACACGAAACTTCTTAATTAGCCTGGGGGCTCTGACATGTTTGGCGTCAACCGTTGCTCTTTGGCCAGTTGACAGGTGTTTCCAATTTACTAGATATTGAAGACCCCCCCTCTGTGCTTTCTGGAATCCAGAATTTCTGATATCTTGAAGTATTGCTCTTGTCCCACCATTATGAGGGGAGGCAGGCCTGCTTGAACTGGTGGTGACCTGGTGAACTGGTGGCACACTGGTCTCTGGTGCAGTTCTGAGTAAGCTGAAATGAAACACAGGGTAGATTTGTCAGTAAGATGTGGAAAGTTCCAACTCACCAGTCATAGCATTGATTAATTTCTTGACTCTGAAGGGTCCTATGTATTTGGGCCCTAACTTTTTTGAAGGCTGAGAGCATTTATGAATTTGGTGGACAAGTACACTTTATCTCTAGGTTCGATGTCCCAATTCTTGTCGCATTTGTGATTTGCCTTTTTTTTTTTTTGTACATGGCTTTTGCATAGTCCAATGCACACTACCTTAACCTTGCTGGCCCAATCAGCCAATGGTCGTAGATCAGTTTGGATGACCTTGAGGGTTGACAAATGTTTGAGCATTTGTCCAAGTGCTATTTCAAACAGGGCATGTCCCATACTTTGATGTACTGCATTGTTGTATGCCATTTCTGCAAAAGGGATCAAGTTTCCCAAATTCTGCTGGTAGTTAATATAACTCCGCAGATACTGTTCTAGCACTTAGTCCACCCTTTCTGTCTGTCCATCAATATCTAGGTGATGAACTGTGCTCATCACTTGCTTTGCCTTCGATAGTCTTAGAAAAGCTTTCCAAAATTATGAGGTGAACTGGGTACCCCAATCCATGACAGTCTTTACCGGGCACCCTGTGTAACCTGTACACATATTGCAGAAATAATTTTGCCAGTTGTGTTGCCGTGGACAGGGATTTGTAATGTATAAAATTGGCTTGCTCAGAAGATAGGTCTGTGACTACCCAAATGAACATTTTCTGATTGCTTTCTGGGAGATCAGTGATAAAAGTCCATACTAATGTGAGCCCAAGGATGGGGGGTGCTGGCAGAGGCTGCAGCAGTCCTCATGATTTACCTCCCACCCACTTGTTTTGTGCACAGACTATGCACCCTTTTACATAACTCTCCATGTCTTATCTCAGGTTCAACCACCAATACTCCCTCATGACTGGGTGCAAGATTTTAATGAACTTAAAGTGCTGTGCCGATTTCATGTCATGACAACACTGTAAGATGCCTTCACAATTGATGAGTTCTGACTCATGGTTTGTGGCCCAATTCTTCTGCTTAGTGGCCTAAGTTTTCTAATGGGGTTTCAGGGACCTCTCAGGCACAGTGTTTCCCCTTTGTTTGGCTGTGAGTCGTTGCCTCCAGTTCCAATTGCTGGGGGATGAATAGTCTGTCATCTGTCTCTGGTCTTTGGTACTCATGTTGAAGAAGGTATGACAATGTGTCCACTAGGAAATTCTGTTTCTCAGCCATGCCTCTGAGGTCCAGCTCCTCAGGTCCTCCATCTGCAGTTGCATGCCCATGGCATTTGCGGGGTTCATTAAGCACTAGGTACATCCCAAGCCTATTATGGCCAGAAGACCCATGCTAGCCCACTCCCCTGAGTGTCTTAATTTGATGGGGACAAAAAAATGGTGTCACGCTTCCACTCATCCCAGATTACGGGCATCTGCTGGCACTTCAGCACTTAGGACAGGCCTGCTTTGTTTCCCACCAGCTCAGTGTCACTTTCCTCTGAGGTCTCCCCGTTTGGGGATAAAATCACAACATCTGACCTCCTCCACTGTTAATGACAGGCTGCTCCCTGAAACTTTATTCTTCCTCTGTTTCTTCCCCTTTTCACTGCTTGGCTTTGATGCTTCTGGGCAATTGGCAATGTGTTGTCCCATGTGTCCACAGCAAAGCTACAAACCCCATTGCATCTGCTTCTCCCCCTCACTGGCCATTGGTCCCCGACTGTCACAGTCAGTTCCCTTGCTTCTGCCACCTCTGGCCCAATGTTTTGTTGGGGGGCCTTGCTTCTGCTAGATGCTCTTGACTTGCTGCCTCAGTGTTTCTACTTCCTTTGCCAGCAGCATCTATCCCATCAACGCATTTGGGTTTCTCTCACAACGTCCCACTCAAAAATCTCCCACCTCAGCCCCTCTTGAAAGTACTGGATCTTGGTTGCTTCTGACCGGTTGGGTACTTGGAGGACTAAGCATTGGAATTCTTCTGCATAACTCTGCCACTGACCAGTTCCTCAGTTTCAAAGATTTCAAACCGGGCAGGTGCTTTGGAGGGGCAGAAGGGGTCTTCAAACCTGGCCTTCACTCGGTTCATCAAAAGCCAAAAGTTAGCCAGCTTAAGGGGCCCTGCATTGTACAGTCCCACCAGCCAATTGCAGGCCTGTCCCTCAAGTTGTGCTGCCACACATCTCACCTTCGACTTTTCCGAGAAGAAAATATGCTCCCATTCGACCATGAATCTGGCTATCTGCATGAGGAAGTAGGGCAGCCTTTCTGCCTGGCCATCTAAGGTTACTTTTGGCTGCCTTCCCCCTAAGATCTGAGGGATGGGAGGTACTGGTTGTGAAGCTGGCACTGATCCGGCCAAAGGCAATAGCCCTACCAGTCCAGCACCACCATCTCCTATTGCCTGAAGTCTTCATCCTCCTCCTTTTTATCTGCTGGGAGCTGGCCTGCCTGGCTCCCTCACTGGGACTGCTGTCATGTCCCAGCCCCTACCCATGCCCACAGCTTCAGTTCCTTGTCTTGCTTTCATGGTAAGCCACATCTTCTGGACCATTTCACATATCTCATCCAGTTCTTCTTGGAGTCATTGTGCTTCATTTCCAAATCCTTGGTTGTTAACCACACATGGGAATAAGCCTCCAATCTTGATATCACAAGCCGGTGTGATGTCACTGGCACAGTGTGGGGTCCCTGACTGGGATCCAAGGGGCTCCCACCATCCAGGTGGGGTCTAGATTGCCATGCCAGTCAAAGCTCTCTCTCTGGCATGCACACTCACCCACTGATCTCCACCACTGACACAGTGGGTTGCCCTGGCCAATAACGGCATCCATGCCTTGGCCATCCAATCCTTGAGTCCCTCAAGCTTCAGGTGGGCTCCCCCTTCATGCCCTGATGGCTTTCTACTGAGGTCCTCTTCCTGCTCCAGTGGTAGTTTTTCATCCCAGTCTAGCGACTCCTTCTTGGATTGCATAGTGCAGCAGTAAAGGGCTACCAGTCCTGGCTAGGAATGTAGTGTGGAGTTTTGGCAAAATGTCATGTACTGGATAACCCACACTCTACAAAAGCTCTACAAAAACCCACACTCTACAAAAACTGCATGTTTAGGTGCACAAAACATTCATTGGTCCAAGCCATAAATCCCTTCATGTGTCTTTCCCCCCTTTACTTACCCAGACTGGTTCTTGCCACGACCACATACACCCTTGACCAGGGTGACCCTTCATGTACATTTCTCTATCCCCGAGCTTTCCAAACTTTTCATGTTGGTGACACACTTTTTTAGACATGCATCATTTTGCAACACAGTAATTCAGTTTTACTAGCAAACTGGAGGTTAAATTAACCTCTTATAAGAAATACAGACACATACATAAATTGTAATATTAAAATGTAGGGGGACACAACATATCTCATGAAAACCTTTCATATATTTTTTAAAATATATGATTTATAAATAATAACATACATTTCCAAAATTGTAGGCGACACACCTACACACTTCAGGAGACACACTAATGTGTCGCGTCACACCGTTTGGAAAGTTCTACTCTATCCCTTCCATCACAGTAGGTTGTTCCCATCACATTCCAGCATTACCAGCCTTACTTTCAGTTTCCTTCTCCATTCTAACATGAAGCACAATGCAATAGCCAGCTGGCCTGCCTGACTCCCTCGCTGGGACTGCTATCATGTACATGTACTCAGTCACTCTGTGAAAAGACCTGTGGACTGAGCCTTCATCCAGTACTGGGGCTATTTAGTTCTGTGGAACTTGTCTGTGGGTTACAGTGAAGCAGCAATTAGCAGTATTTAAGCCTGGATACAATGTAACTTCTTTTTGCAATGGTTAAATACAAAGTAGCCATTAACAAAGAATACACATCCGACAGGTTATTATTTTCATGACAGGGAGGTTAGAGAATTTAGTGACCTGATGGGGGTCTCCTTTGCAGGAACAGAGTTTGATGAAGGAAAGCCTCCTCCCTCTTAAGCAAGTGCTCCATCTTCTAACGGGAGTTATTCTACATGTTCACTACTGTCTTTGTTTTTGTCTTAAGGTATATATCATTATAAATAAGTCTTGGATTAAGACTGCTGCTAGTATGAACTGGGGTCTGCTGCCAGGGTGTTGTGTATATGCTTCTTTCAGGCTGAACTTATGGAAGCTGATGGGGTGGTTCCCCAGGATGTGCATTCAATTTTATGAGGCATTGTTGACCTGAGACACAGTGAGGTACTGGGCACCTAAAACTTTGAACTCTGGAGAAATTATCCCAACCCATAGCAGAAGGTTATAAGCAAACAGCTGCTCCTGCCTCCCAAAAGATGACCAAGAGCTGATGTGTGGTAAATGATCATGTGTAATGAGTTCTCTTCAGCATGGGAATTATCTGCATGCGTTTTGCAGGATTGTTGTAAAGTGAGCATGTAAAGTGAGATATCACACTCGATATACCAGGTGTATATTCATTTTGAGATACTAAATATGGCCATAAAGAACCAAATGACTTGTTTTGTTATTGTGTGCCTTAAAGTCATTTCTGACTTATGGAAACCCTAAAACGAATCTGTCATGGGGCTTCTGGAGCTGAGAGTGTGTGATGTGCCCTAGGTCACCCAGTGGGTTTCCATGGCCAAGCAGAGAATCAAACCCTGGTCTGCAGTATCATAGGCCATTTCCGCACGAGACTGTTATAGTGCTATGATTCCACTTTCAACACCTGATGGAATCCTGGGGTTTGCAGTTTAGGGAGGGGCCGACCAGCCCCTCCCTAAACTTCAAACCCCAGGATTCCATCGGATGTTGAAAGTGGAATCATAGCGCTATAACAGTCTCGTGTGGAAATGGCCATAGTCCAGCACTCAAAGCTTCCACAGTTGAAACTGCTATAGCCATTCATTTTAATAGGAATGGCTTTCACTGATTGAAAGGAACCCTCTGTCTTGCCAATGTCTCAGATACTAAGGTATTGCAGAATATTTTTGTGAACATCCCAGCTTCTCTGAGAACATAGGGCGACCAGACACCAAGGATGCTGCATGCTGTTTGTGTAGGGGAGTGCAGTATAGACAGGATTATGCACTCTGTTCACTCTGTGTGCATGTAAAAGAGTAAGAGAAAGAATGTACATATATGTGAGTAGTCTATGAACGACATACACAGGTAATGCTTACATGTAAGGATTTTATGAGGATGGTGTAAATGAGTATATTTGTAGGGGAAGGGAAAGGAAGGAGGCAATAATGTGAAATGGACAGAGACAAAATCTAATTTGGAGATTTTTTATGGACCTCTACTTTTGTTATCAATTTCTTCACCCAAACATGTTCAGGAGCATCTTGACTTAGGATCATTAACATTTTTGTTGTGTTTGGTTAGAGTTATCAACTGTATATCTATTTCTGGAATTAACATAAATGGGACCCTAAATTTCCTACCTTTGCCTGGCTGTTTTCAGTGTTTCTTGCCCTATTGTTCTTTCCCTCCTCTGGCAGTGATTCCAAGTGCTTGTCTGCCTGAGGGGAGAATCTAAGGTCAAGAAAGTCAAGTATAAAATAATAGTTACACCTATGCCTAGAGTACTTGTACCTGTGTGAATTATTGCCCTTACGAAAGAGGACAAAGTACTTTTTCTTTCTTGGTAACTTACTCTGCCACTCCTGAATTTCTGGTACCTCTGGGGACATCTGCTGAACAGAGTGCAGCAAGACTACAAAGCAATTTCTAGATCAGGGGAAGACAACTGATCTATAACCAACTATGTAGGGCAGTGTTCTCTCTGATCTGTAAGGTGGATTTTCCATGTTCTGGCTCCCTATGGTTTTCCTATTTTGATGTCAAAAGAATTTTTAGAGATGAAGCAGAGGCAGGAAAGAAGTTTTACCAGAGTCGATGGGTTTTCTGTTTTTCATCTGCTATGTTAGAGATTTCTGAAGTGCTCCGGTTGCTCTACTGCAAAATCTTGGTGTCAAAGGGCTGGTTTTTAAGCCATAGTAGTTGGCCTCCCACATTTAAAAACAAGATCTCAGTGGGAAGATTCATAAGATGCCTCCTGGGAAGGAGTCCTCTCAGGAAAATGGAATACATGGATGGGTGTCTGGTCCAGAGTTGAAAGGAAAGACAGAATGCTTAGTTAAGTGTATCCATCCCATGCCAGCCATTCTCTTTTCTGGTAGGTGGATCCTAGTGACAAAATCCTTAGTCAGGTGGATCTGTCCCATACCAGTACTTCTCTTTCTTAGTGGCTGCTGCCAGGCTGTGGAATTCCATAGGAGGCTGTGCTACCTGCCCCCCTGCTCTCCTTTCTTTGGCAGGCAAAAATCTTCTTATTCAAACATGCATTTAATGATTAATTGGTTGAAAGGAATCTTTTATGGGTTTATTTTTAACTTTATTGTTATGTTTTCAAACGATGTTATACTTCTTAAAATTTAATGATGTCTTAATACGGAAACTTGTTTAATTGCGCTTTAACTTTTTTATTATTGGGTTTTTAGCTTATCCTATTTTAACCTTCTTGTATGGTGCCTTGGTCTCATGCTGGGAGTAAGACGCCATAGAAATAAAACTGACTAACTAAATAGCCCCAGTGCTGGATGAAGGCTCAGTCCACAGGTCTTTTCACAGAGTGACTGAGTACATGTACTTGGTATATTGTGAAAAAGGCAGTGATGTATTTAAGTCTTTTACTCCAAGTCTCAAGTCAAGTCTCTACCTTCATGTCTCAAGTCAAGTCTCAAGTCCTTGAAGGTACTTTCAAGTCAAATCTCAAGTCTGGAAGACAACTTTATACTTCAACCAAAATTCCAGAATTATTGGACAGAGTCAAATAAAGTCAGCTTTAACAATTTAAGCAGAGTCAGCCCTCCATATTTGCAATTTTGCCATCTGCAACTTCGGACATGGAGAATAGGATCCTTCTTACTCCCCATTACTGAGGCTTCAACAGCTTTAGAAGGAAGAATCCTTCTTCCTCAAGCCTGTTGCCTAACACATTTGCTGTTCCCCTCTGAGAAATGCACCCTGTGCTCTGGGGGCAAGTCTTGTCTTTTGCTCCTAGGAAACATTTCAGAAGGCTCTTCTGATATGCATCAGGGACAGGCTGCTGAGCAGACCTCATCCCTGCCTCAAGCCCATTGCCTAACCTATTTGCTGTTCCTTTCTGAGAAGTACACCCACACTTTGGGCTTGAGATAGATTGCCATGTGACCAGTAGGCAAAAAGAAATGGAGGTGTTGTTCAAACTTGTAAGCTTTCTAGATGAATGTGTTATGTTACTGAACCAAGGACAGCAAGTCAGTCACTAAAAATATACAGGTCTCGAGTTGAGTCAGTGCCTCATTTATTGTTGAGTCGAGTCCAAGTTGAATCACTGAAGCGACTGAAGTCTGACTTGAGTCCGAGTCTGTTGACTTGAGTCTACCATGCTGGAAAAAGGGGTTTGGTACTGGTGTATGGGGTAGGGTAGGAAGTGTCAGTTTAGAGGGGAAAAGGCTATAAAAGCTTGAGAAGCATTGGTATAGTGATAGCAACAGCCTTCGTAGAAGAAGTAACTTCGACTGGGCTCCTTTAACTGCAGTTTTCTTCAGACACTACATACACAAAGGGAACTCCACATGCTTGAGGTACAACAGGAGCTGGCCTGTCTCCAAATACCCACATATTAGGATGTGGAGATCTGCCAGTGAGGTGCGGGTATGTGAGCCTATGTGAATGCATGTGGAGCTCTGTGAACTTGACCCTAATTACATATAAGCAATGTATGTATTATATCTTCATGAACATAATGAGTGAGAGGGGCCAATGTCTTTTTGATGAGTAGCAGGGTCTTTTCTAGAGATGTGTACAACCATCTTCCAAACTTTTATTGTTTGCATCAAACTGCTTTTGGCTTTCCTTTAGATTCCTCAAGTATTTAATCTGTGTATTTCTATGTGGTTGCCAGATTTTAAGGCAGAATTTCCTTGAGAAATATCCCCAGAATGGTTTTACTGCAGATATTTTACCCTGAGAAGAAATGTCCAAAATCAGTTTGGATTGCACATGTGGGACATTTTTAGGGGTATATACATGTTCTATGTCATTTTTAAATTTGTAGGAAACTGATTTGTGCTTTTATGCTGAATCATAGCAAGGAAACTAGTTTTAATGGAAATAACTGCAATTACTCCATTCTTTTCTATGGATTTTCTAAAAATACGTGAAACCAAACGACATATTCTTCCTTACTCTTTTTTAAATTTTTATTTTCATTTTTTGGCTAAGCTTACCTGTTTCCGTCAGATGCTTCCCCTTATATTTTTGCTAATTCTAAAGAAAGAGGTTTTATTGCTTCTGGAGTTTTATAATGCTGCTCCTAGAGTAATGTCCTTTGAATGACTGATGACTCTTTGAACTCAGTCATCACATTTCTGGCTTGTGCTCAGTGTAGTTCCTGAAATTATTCCTATAAGAGTTACTGTCCCATCAGTTCTTCTTCTTGTCTTTTGTGTAGTGCATCTGGCTACCTTGATTTTCTTATTATCTAGATGGATCATTTGTACTGTTTCTCTCCAAGGAATTCAGGAGATTTTATATGGGACTCATCACCATTTTGCTTTTAAATAGCCCTGTGCAGTGGTTTAGCTGAGAGCTGGTGACTTGTTCTGGGCTGCTCAGCAGTCCTTATGGTTAGATCTGAATCCAGTTCTTTCTTGACTATTTTCCTTGACTCTGTGCACAAACACACGCTGCCTAGCATCTTGTTTGCTGTATATCCAGATCTTTAAGCTTAATCTTCTTACAGAAAGCTTCAATTCTCTTCAGTGCGTGCTTTCTATGAATTTGGTAAGTGTGCTATCAATTCTTTTATGTAAGAGCTGATGTAAAAGTATGGTTTCCTTTTTCTGAGTCTTTTTTTTCCATTGGACCATCTTTGCTGCTTTAATGGCTCTGATCATTTTTAGTGCAGCTTTATAATAAATGACTCGTCTTACAAACTGGTTTGTAGTAGATCACATGTTTTGTACCCGGAAGGCCCCATATTCAGTGCCTCCTGTCTCCAGTTAAGATCCTCTATCAGAAATTCCATGGAGTCCCTCCCAGTCAACATAGTTAACATGGGGCTAGATGGTCCAATGTTCTGAGTAAAAGGAAGCTAGCTAAAAGGAAGCTATATATATAGCTTCCTTTTACTCAGAACATTGGACCATCTAGCCCCATGTTAACTATGTTGACTGGGAGGGACTCCATGGAATTTCTGATAGATATATATATATATATATATATATTTCTGATAGAATATATATATTCTGATAGATAGATAGATAGATAGATAGATAGATAGATAGATAGATACATACATACATACATACATACATATATATGGTGTATATAATACAGAAGCTCAAAGTGTCTTTGTGTGAATATTTTCATTAGCAGAAGTAGCATTGTAGGAAACACCCATAAACATGAAATGCAGTGTGAAATTAATAATTTATCAGTAAATTTGGATCTGTTCAATTTGGAATTAACTGAGACTGTGAGTTTCTTTTATACCAAACAGGTGAAACTAGTATTGCCTAGCTGGAAGGATGAGATAACAACAAGTTACTGTTTGATCAGTGCTCTTGACTTACATTTGCTTATCATAACCCTATTATTGCTTCTAACATTAGCTGGTCATTGGGACCCGTAGTTTATAAAATACACATATACATATGCATCTGTGCACAAAGATGTTTGTGTGTAGAGGTGGCACAAGCAGTATTTGTAATTAGTGCTCTGCATGGTTCATCATGTTTCTGATAATTTGGCGTCCAATCCATTATAGCTTATGTCTGGGGGATTCATATGATTTTCCACCACATTGAAAGAGGATGCAAGGAGATTACGGCATCACACAGACTAGCTGTAGCCGTGATATATCCAGTGGCCACACCCCTTCCATCAGTGTTTTTTATACGTATTGATGCATGCTTTTAGAGCTCCTTCAAGTGTGGAAGTAATATTAGTTGGGTCAGGATTACATTTTAATGAAAGAGGTCTGCACAGTTACATTGATACATGTGTAGAATGCTTGTCATGTGCACTGAATCCCTATACATCATGGCTAAACATACAGAGAGTGAGGTTGCTGAGTACGGCAGGAATGGAGCTGGTCTGTATGGGCTCAGCCTGATCTTTCATGACCATGATCATGATCAGCTTGATTTTCACAATCTTTCATGATGTTCCAGTGCAGGAATTGCTGCTTGTGTGACTCATTAAAGTTATGACAAGCTTTAAGACCTTTATTGAAGCATGCTACTCTTTTAAAAGGGAGACCTGGTTCATTCAGCCCTATTTTAACCAGTACTAAATACCCTCCAAGATGGACTAATTCAAATCAGGGCTGTTTAAATGAGTACAGTCATCCCTCCACATTTGCTAGGGTTAGGGGCACAAGACCTCTATGAAAGTGGAAAAACCGTGAATAACTCTAGGCCCTCCCAAACCATATTTAACACACAAAGAAGTATGACTGTCATATTCAACCCACCGTGGATTCCTTTGATGCACCAGAACCCCTTCATAAAGCAGATGTGGGTGGCTGGTGGGGCTTACTACCACCTCCACTGCTGCCCCACACCATTTTTAATAGGGACTTCTGTTACCTTGATTTCTGGAGTCCCTTGGGGGACACCTCAGTGTGCTCCACATGGTTGGGGAATGGAAACTAGCCAGAGCACAAGCAATAGCAATGCAAGAGGCAGGGTAACCTAGTGAGATCATTCACTCAATTTTTACAGGGTCAGGTCAAGCCAAAAACCAGGCAAAATTGTCTTAATAAATGATTTTATTAAAAATAAAGACTTGTGCACGTACACACTCATGCACTCAAGACCTAGCGAGAAATAAACAGAGACGAAATTGGATAGGGGGCTTTGGAGGGTTACAGCTGAGGAATACTGCACCTGGTCCTGAAGTCCGGAGGTCCGAGAGAGCAGCAGAGAGAGATGAGACTCAGCACGTGGAGAGCTGAGGGGATAGCTCAACGGATGGAGTGATGATCTGATGGGAAGCTGGGAGCGATCCAAACAGCCGCTCAAAAAGCGGGTCTATTTATGGAGGAAAAGGTACCTGGAGGGCTAATCCTTTCCTGGGGAGAACAATAGCTGGAGGAGCTAGAACAAAGCTCCAAAATGTCCACGTCCTTTGCATGATTGAATTTACCGGGGTTGTCAAAGCCTCGGCTGTATGCAAATCGTCCTCACTTGATGGGCTGTTTGTCAGATGCGTTAATCCCTTCAAGCCAGCTGTTCGGGGCTGAGGACCCTTTTTGTATTTTATGTTTTACATGTCTGGAGGTCTCCTGGGGCTATGTGACTATGGATTTACTGGCCTGATCGGGGTTTTCCTGTTTTCGGCCATTCGACCATGCCTGCCTATGTGCTCGTTCGGGGGACCTCTCAAGCATGTGGAGATATTTTTTAATATTAAATTGTAGACCCCGGGATAGGGTTATCTACCACAGTAACACTTACAATGCTCTTTCACAGTTTCTCAGTCTAACGAGTCTTGCAGTCCCTATTAAAATGGCATAGAGAGGCAGCAGGGGTGACAGCAAATAATCCGTGAATAATCAAATTCTCAAAAGTGAAACCCGCAAACGTGCAGGGCTGACTGTAGTTTAAATCACTATGGGGGAAGGGGATAATTTAGACTGTTGATTCAAATCAGACATCCCATTTTCACATTGCTTGAACACAAGATCACCATGTCAGTTTAGAAGTAGCCCATTCTCTGAGCTTCTTTGTAGCTCAGGCTGAAAACTTCTTGAAACTTTAGGAGGAAAAAAAACCCTAATGCATTCCAAAGAGTTCCATGGGAACCTTCCTTGCATTTGTGTTTCCTCCTCTTACTTTCTTACAGTCTCCCTGCTTCCATAAAGCATTGGGGAATTGACTTTTGAGCAAGGGTGGTCCTCTGTGTCATCCTTAGGCATTGTAAATGAGATGTTTCCACTGTGAAGATTCCTGTGAATTACAGTTTGCCTGGGCTTGTTGCTATTATGGGCTTCCAAGGTCCTTATTGAGGGCACCGGAGAGGTCCAGTCAAACTATAGTTCCCAGGGATCTTTTCACCAATACTTTCCTCTTGGTAAGGATTTTAAAAGGAGGAGCCCTCCTCTTTGCATCCACCTAGTGCTGCTGTTGTTAGAAGATTAGTCTTGGGATCATGGTGTAGTGGTTTGAGTGTTAGACTATGATCCTGGAGACCAGGATTTGATTCCTCACTTGGCCATGGAAACCCACAGAATGATATTGGGCATGTTACACACCTTCAGCCCCAAAAAACCCTGTTATAGGTTTGCTTTAGGATTGCCATAAGTTGGAAATTATTTGTAGGCACACAACAACAACAAATTTTGGGAGGGGGAAGCAGACAGTACTCATCTCAGGCCCTTTTTGCATGGCATTTGTCATGCGAAAGGGCCTCCGGAGCATCACGCAATTGCGAGGAGCATTTCACATGATGTCCTCGCGATTGTGTGACGCTGCTGGGGCCAGCAGGAACCAATCGTGCAATATATCATTTTCGGCTTTTGGCCGAAAATGATGCGTGATCATGTGTCGCTCCAGGGCCCTACACGCACTTACTGTCCGTGTAGAGCTCTGGAGCCGCAGCCCTCGTGCTTCCTCCCCCAGTGCAGCCTGGGAAAGTACCTGGCCGTACTGCGGAAGGAAGAGGTGGAGCCCGGCAGCTACTGCAGAGACAGAGCAGAGGGGACATGAGTGCCTCACGGAAGAGGCTGCTTGCGTGATCTCCAGTATCTACAAGCTGATCAAGCAGCTGGTGACATTTTCAGATGGGAAAAGAAGGTCTGAAGCTGTGCAATGCTTACAGATGTATTAGGCTTGAAATTTGGAGCTCTGTAATTTGCTATAGAATTGATGTATTAATTGGCATTTTAGACACTCAGAGCTCATAAAACAACCTTGCTTTAAGAATTGTTTGTTCTGTTTTGTTCCTGTTTATAATCAGTATGTACAAGTGAAGTTCTCTTGAGAATGACCTAGGATAAAATAGGGTCATGTAGACTCAGGAACTTAAAGGTCAGTTAAAATATAATGCCTGTAACTTTGCCGATGCTGATGCATGAGTCTTTTCTTCCTGTAAGCATTCTTTAATATAAACTTTAAAAAATGATATAAGAAGAGAAGCCTGAAAGAATAAATTATCCTACCGGGGATCCTTTGATCAAAGTACTTGTGTGTGTATGCTTATCTTTCTTTCTCTTTTCTTACCTTCCTACCTTGTGTTTGGGGGTTTATATCAGCTCCATGTCCAGCTGAGGTACAGTAAGGTGTGGTCTGTTTATCCACCCTAACAGAGGGAACATGGGATGTAAGACACATTGCTAAAAAAGAGCCTGTGTACATGTGGGGGAAGAGCACCTCCATTCTGTATTGGGGAGACTGCTCTTTCCTGTTGGGGGGAAAGGAAGAAGAGCATTAGAGGAAGCCCAGTGATGCATATGGCAGATGTGGGGGGTAGTGCAATGGACGAGGGGGAGAACAGTAAATTTGCTCCCAAGTTAAAAATTTTAATGTATGAGTAGGAAATATGAATATGAACCTGTGTTGGCAACATGGGGCTTTGTGTGCCAGCTGTGTTCCAGCATCTCCAAATGTGCTTGCCCGATGTTCTCATCTGAAGAGGATTTCTGCTTGCTTGGAAGCCCTGCTTTATCAAGGGAAGGGGGCTCTAATTGCCCCCAAGTGGCTTGACTCTGAATTCAGATACAGTCTATTTTGGAAGGAGTTGCACTCCCTGTGAAAGATCTAGTTCGTTAGTTATAGTGATAGGTTTAATTTAGGGTTAATTAGGTTGGTGAAAAAAAATTAGTATAATGGTATATAGAGTACTAAGAGTAATTAGGTAATGATAGTTATGGTTTAGGATAGAAATAAGAATGAAAATATGAATACTATATTTTGAAAATGTTAATTATGAGTATAGTTATAACATATGGTATAATGAGAATGAGATATATACACACACATGCACACACACACACTAAAATATATAACCAGTATGATTTCTAACATATTGTATAAGTAATGCTATGTATAAGAAATTTGGAGAGAAATAGAAATGTAAGCATTTTTTCCTTTCCTTTCACTTTTGTTATATTATACTTTAGTTGTTTTTTTTTACAATAATTTTTTTTAAAGAAAGATCTAGTTCAGTCCTTTGTCCTGTACTGTTCCTGGACCTTCCAAGTGGTGGTGATGGTGAGGAGCACATTTCCCAAACTGCATTAAGTGAGCCAGTGGCAACTGTTCCTGAGTCAGCTGGACCTTGCAGGAGAGGACTTTTCCCTGTGTCTCTTCCAGACTCTTTGAAAAGTGTTCTCTCTGGAGTTGTAGTTGGTTCCCATTTGTTCCATATTCAGCAATGGGGTTGAGACAAGCTTAGTTTAAAAAAGAAGCGTTATAAATTTTAGAATGTTTATGTTTTATTGTATTTTAAGTGATCTTTGTTTTATTTTTGTACGCCACATTGGTCCGTTTCAGAAAGGCAATACTGAAGTATCATAATTAAATTGACAAGCAAGATTCCTGTCTGAGGAAGTGAAAGTTTATACTAGAAATATCTTCTTCCTGGTTAGTCTCAGATGCTACTGAATTCCTTTATATCTTATGCTAAAATGGACTAACATGGCTATCTGCTGATTCCTGATGTTCAGCAAAGTCAGGGATTTAAACCCTCATGTGCTGCAGAAGGATATTTTAGTCCCCTCAGAATCTTTTTCTTTTTGTTTTTCTAGAACTCACACTGAAGTAGGTCTGCAATATAAGCATCCTACAGGACTGTCATTTAAACAATTTTCCTAGAGTTCAGTTCCTTGCCTTGCAGAGCTCAAAATGGCTGCAACAGCAGCAACAAAAATCTCTATCCCAATCTGTTGATTTCTATCATTGGGGTAGCTTTTTATCTGTTTAATACATCAGGACAAAAAGGTGTTCCATGCATGGTTGCAGTGAACAGTGCTACAGTGAAGCAGAAATTGTGTATTCTTGTTGTCAGTCAGTTGGTCCCATTTGGGAAAAACTGAACTTATTTCCATGATTTGGGGGGGGTGGACACTAGGGCTATTTCTGCACTAGACAGTTATACTGCTATTATTCCACTTTCAACATCCTATGGAATCCTGGGGTTTGCAGTTTAGGGAGGGGCCTCAAACTCCCTAAACTGCAAAACCCAGGATTCCATAGGATGTTGAAAGTGTAATAATAGCACTATAACAATCTAGTGCATAAATGGCCTAGAATTCATTGATATCATTGATATCATTGGTATCAAGAAATACCTTACACTGCATCTGATTTTATTTCAGTTTCGTTCCACCTGGTATTTTTTGACTTTTGCTGTTTGGATGGAACATGCTTGATTCTGTATGCACAAATGCTCTTTTGGGCATGGGGCATTTGTACTGTATAAAGAAATGAAATGAAATGAATGAATAATAGTAATAATGTATTCTGTAATATATGAGAATTCTCATTCTAATCTTTGTAGGTTTTAAAACAGTGTTCTTTGATTGTGTATTTCTGCATGGCTGGGAGTTTGACTCGATGCCCCTTGTCTCTTCCAGCTCTATGATTGTGTGATTCTATCATTAAGGTTAGAAAATAACACATAACTCACACAAGTGCAAGATTTTTTCCCCTCTATCCTAGTGCATCAGGGTTAATTACAAGACATACCATTGGAAGATGCTTTACAGATTTCCTTTTTAGGACACAGCAAGAGATTTGATGAGGTAGAGCTGTTCTGTTGGGGCAGACGCTCACCCAACGCTGTTTTATCTGTTTCAAGTTTACAACATGAATTTGATTTTTTAAATATATGTGTATACACACACACACACTGGAAAAAAAACCCTGACACATATTATCCTGGAAAGCTATGTCCCCAGAGAGAGTCATAGAAATGCTTTATAGCATCATTAAGGGCTGTGTGTACTGTAAAACTAAAATAAAATAATTCTCGATCAAGGCAACACATGCTGTTTCCTGATTCTCTGGCTAAGAGTGGTTGTCCAGTGGCTTGAGCAAGGTCTGTCTTTCCTGGCTCTGCAAACATTTCTAACCAGAGATGGTTAGAATGAGGACTGGATATGGTAGCTTCTGTATACTAGTCATGAAGTCTGCTACTGGATTCCTGCATAAAGTAAGCCAGTCTTCCCCAGCCTTCATCTTCCAGATATATTCTCACCTTCCATCATCCCCAACATCCTGCATGGCCATGTTGAGAGTTGTAATTAAGCACATCTGGAGGGCATCAGGTTGTATTAAGCAAATGTATGTAAGTATGTATGCTTATTTTTGCACAACTTTATCTCTTTCTGCTAGGATAGAAATACCAAAGGCAAGAATTCTCCTGACCCTGGAAGTTGTATGAGCGAGTTCTGTGCCACTGCCTGCTGTATTGTCTCAAAAGTGGCATTTCTTCTGTCTGGTCAATGCACTGAGGGAAGCCACTCAGCCACGTCAGGTGCTTCTGGGGAATTTTTCTGCCTGCTTCCTCTTTGCGTTCCACATCATGACCCTGCTAGCCAGTGCCCTTTTCTTCCAGACCCTTCAACCAAGAAAACTATGGCATTAGCCTGGTCTCCTTTTAGATGCCAGACTGCACAACTGCTTTCTTCCTCTTGAAAATGATAGGCCTGGTAGGATGGATGTGGTGTTGTTACCAGTCCTGAAAGCTCCAGGGTTGTTTTGGGAGGTCTTCCTGAACATTTCACTCAAAGTTTCAAATGTATCTGTGGGTAGACTCAGAGTTTGGAAAAAATGACTTTTTTGAATTATGATGTCTGGAGAATTCTAGAAGGTGAAGTTTAAAAAGTACTATTTCCGGCTGCAGATCTTAGAGTTTAGTTAAAGCCTTGAGCCCACTGTTTCTCTAGGGAAAGCCACAAGCTTTCATAAAGTCCAAAGAGTTTTTAGGATGCTTGTCTTGCTTGGCTGTGGCTGGTCCGTAACCTTCTCCGTTCTTATATAAAATCTGTTTTCAGGCCAAAATCAATCAATCCGTCTGTCTGTCTGTCTGTCTGTCTGTCTGATATCTTGCCTTTCTTTCAGTATGGGACCCAAGGCAGCTTATGATAATAGGTTAAAACATAGCTAAAACAGTATGTTGTACAAATGTTTAACCATTGAACAAACAATTCAGTTCAAAGCATAGTAAAAAAGACAGCACAATCCACTTAAAAAATCCTTTTGTGCCAACCAGCTAAAAGTCAGACTGTATAAATAAAAAGATCTTTGTCATCCAGCAAAAGGAGAAAAGAAGGGGGTCCATAACCTAGGACCAGCCACTATGAAGGCTCTGTGTCATGTCCTCACCAGACAAGCCTATGATGGTGATGAGTCTGACAGAAAGTCATTCTCAGATTATAAGGTTTGTGCAGGCTTATATAGGGAGATAAAGTTTTTCAGACTGAGGTTCCATTTAGCATGTCTTCTTTTATTTTTAAATTGCATTGGAAAGCTGGGTGATCAGGAATATGCCCTAGGGACAGAGAGAGGCAGCATCAGACTTCCCCCTTGTTACACAGTGCGATTCCAACAAAAGCTTCTCCTTTCTTTTATCCCATGCTAAAACTGTCATTGGCATGTAACACATTACTCACAGCTCACAGGCAATACTCTTCACTCTGTCCCAGCTTGTTCTGCTATACTTCCTTGATTGCATTTTCCCGGTTTTCCAGTCCTGTGACCAACTTTGCTTTTCACATCTGCCTTGCCTGTTTGGGCAGCTTTCTGGGAACTGATTTCAGCCTGGCTTCAACTGTTTAGACTGTAAGAGCATTAGGATTTCAGAGGGTGATGGTAGGTGGAAGCATTTTATTCCTCATTCCAATAGCAATAATCAGTCATGCCTGTATAGCCTAAGGCTTGGCTACTGTAGTGATTGAGGGAGGGGTGCACCCCCATTCCCTTCTACATAAGGTTCAGCTTTTCATTTGCTTATTTATTTCACTTTCAACATTGTTTTTAACTATATGATTGTGTTATGCTTGCATTTGATACTCACATCTTTATGGATCTTTTGGTTCCCTTGGGACATAGTCTGTAAACCTCCTGCGAAGCACTTAGTTTTAAAAAGCATGTACACAGAGTAAAGAAGAGAACAAAAAAAGAAAGATCCTCACTCAAGCACTAGTATATCTCTATTCAGACATTACAAGTGAATTAGTGTTGAGGGGGCATGAATCTTTGCATACATGTAGGTCTCTATATGCAGTACTGGAAACCCCGCTTTTTCTTCCTGATTGCACAAAGGAAGCCATGCCTGTGTACCATTGTACTCAAGGAGGTTCTGGACAGATCTGATGTGAATGTCTGAAGCAGGGACAGTGTTCAAAACTACATACACCCTAGAGGACATGCTAACTACATTTGTACCCAATAATCCTTTGCTTATAATTTCTTCTCCCTTCCCTGTGTTATTTTCGCAGTATTGAAATTTATAGTAAAAATTGTTTGGGGGTAGGACTAATTTTTGGCAATGTCACCATGTAATAATGGGCTGTGACCAGTGATGACAATATATAAATAATCAATGTATAAATAACTACTTCAAGGTCTGTTTAAGGTCAAGGAGAGATTTCGTTGCAAAATTAAGGAAGCGTAAGAGAACTTGTTCTCACATGAATCTATGCAACTTGAGAAATCAGGTGGAAGCTCATATGGTCAAATACTTCTCCAGACAGAAGGAATTCCTCTACAGAGAAAACAAGATGTCATACAAACAGGGAATTATTAGTATAATCTTTGCCTTGACATGTTCTTCAGTAGCTATTTGAAGCTATTGGAGAAAGTCATTAAAGTTTCAGAGCTGGGTTTCATTAGTATGCTGATAACATTCAGCTTTACTTCTCCTGATCTTTGGAATTGGTTGGGGTTATATACCTATAGTGCCTAGATGCTATAATGGGCTGGAAGAAAACTAGTAAATTGAAGCTGAGTCCCAATAAGACAGAGAGTCTGTGGATTGGTAGGTCACAGGTCTGGGAATTGGATAAGTGATCTGACCTGGATGGGGTTGCACTTTCTTTAAAGGAACAAGTGCATAATTTAGGAGTATTTCTAGATCTGTTTCTATCATTGAAGGCCAAAGTGGATTCCATGGCTTGGGGTATTTGGGGCCAGTTTCAACGGGTTGTCCAGCTACAGCCTTTCCTGGACTGGGATAACCTGGCCATGATAGTTCATGCATGATAGTTCATGCATACTGTAATGCCCTCTGTATGGGGCTGCCCTTGAAGATGACTCAGAAACTGCAGTTAATGCAAAGTGGAGCAGCTAGATTGTGGGTGAGAAGAGCTTATAGAAATCATATAACACCAGATCTAAAGGAATAGCACAGACTGCCAATATGCTTCCAGGATGAATTTAATGATATTAAATGCTAATGATGTTAAAAGTTCTTAATGGTATGGGACATCAATTTTTGAGGTCCCCAGATATACTTGCTCATTGCCCGTATATACCTGCTCATGAAATAAGATTTGTTGGAGGGGTCCTCCTTTGTGCCTCAACTGTAGGAGCATATAGGAGAAGACCTTCTTACCACAGCTGAGGAATGCCGTCCTGTTGAAGATCCAGTTGGCAATCATGGTGGTCTCATTTAAATGCCAAGGTTAAGCTTGGCTTTTGGGGCCTGTTAACTTCACTCAGTGTGTATACAGGGTTATATATTGTATTAGCTTCAACTTTTTAAACTGTGTATTTGCTTAATATGTTTTCAGTTTGTTTGAATTGCTGTAATTGTTTTCAATGTTATTGTCTTAGTGTTCTGTGTTTCAAATTGTTCAGATGATTTTATCATAGGCCACCCAGAGTTTTAAGATATGGGTCAGGGTACAAATAGTGTAAATAAATAAGTAAGTAAGTAAGTAAGTAAGTAAGTAAGTAAATAAATAAATAAATTTCTGTGTACAGGATTTGGGTGTCTGTATGGAGAGCAGCCATTCCTATTTGTCTACATGTGGTGTGCAAAAGGCTAGAGGCCAGCCATCAGTTTCTCTTTTCAGTGAGACTGGAGTCCCACATCCCCTAGTGCTCTTCCAAGTCAGAATAGACACCATAGCTGACATCCTGTTAGGCAGTTACAATGTTGTAAGCTAGATTTACAGCCTCATAACTGTTTTGTATTCACATTTATAATTGTGCTACTATCGCACAACTACAAATGCCCCTAAAACCAACCTTGAAAGCCAAGCAGCTGTGTTGAGCAAAGGAGTTCTGTAGTGCTGGTGAGTGTGGTGCTAAAGGATGACATGTCCAGCCTCCTCCCACTACTAAGCCATGGTGCAAAAAGGAGTTGCAAGCCCCCAGAGGTCTCCTTGTTCTCATCAACATATTGGGGGAGGAGTCTGGACTTGTCATACATTGTGGCCCCTCTGGCTAGCGCTACAGAATTCCTTCAGCTGGTGTGGCTGCTCAGCTTTTAAGGTGGATTTTAAGGGCTCAGATCAGGAGATGAAGCATAGGATCTTGACCTAAGTTTGAAAAATTTCTAATCTGCCAGGCCACTTTTTTTTGTTTAAAGTATTCAGGTTGGTTTAAAAATGAGCATTAAAAATAAAAACAGTGCCAATGTTTTGAGCCTGGCCAACAAACAAACAAAAAGGAGTAGTACTATTTGATAAAACTGAACACATATATCATCTCTCTCTCTCTCTGTGTATATGTATATATTCATATATATATATATATATATATTCATATATATATATGTGTGTGTGTGTGTGTATGTATATGTATATATGTATATATATATATGTGTGTGTGTGTGTGTGTGTATGTATGTATTCATGAGCATTTTATATCTATCTATCTATCTATCTATCTATGGGGTGGTTGCATGTTATGCAACCAAAACATCTGGAAAATCTAAATTGGGAATGGAAAATTTTAATAGGAAAAACACTTAAACCAAACATTTATGGATATTATATTTTACTTGTTTGTTTTTAAATGATAAAAGATAAATGAAAGTGTGTTTCATAGTCAGTTTGGAAATAGATGTATCTGTTGTGCTCTGTCAGTTATTGTTTAAATTTGGTGTTTGCTGTGTACGTGTTTGTGTGTGCAGGTGATGTGCCTGCATGTGAATCTCAGTTGTCACTGGGCCTTATAGGCCAAGATATGCCTACTTCCATCTTTGGCTTCCCCTCCCACCACAACAGAAGACATGGTGGCCCTTTCCGCACCTTACCTTTTTCCGGTGCTGGGATCACACGAGCAGCCTCCAGCGAGAAGCTCTCATGTCCGGGGTCCTTCGGCTCCGCATGAGCTGCCTGCTCTCGCGAGAGCCCCGCCTCTTCCTTCTGCAGTGTAACCTGGGAGTTTCCCAGGCTGCGCTGGGGCAGGAAGCACAACCGGCGTGGCTCCGGAGGCTCCGCACGCCAGGTAAGTGTGTGTGGGGCCCGATCCACACCATTTTCAGCTTCTAGCCGAAAATGAAAAGGTGTGCGATCAGTGCCTGCCAGTCCCTGGAACATTGCGCGATTGTGAGTGCATCATGCAGATCGCTCCTCACAATCGTGCAATGCTCCAGGCCTTCTTTTGCATGGAAAATGCCGTGCGAAAAGGGCCATGGTGATACTATATGGAGGAGGACTTTGGAAAAGTTCCTTTTGAGGCTACAGTTTCCAGAATCTTCCAGTCAGTATGTCTCATGATGATGTTTGCTGAAGGAAACCAGAAATAATAAATAGTCCAAAAAAGTAACATTTCCAATCTTTGAAACAGAACTTTCTAGCCAATGGATTCATTTTTGTCTAGATCCACACCTGAGGGACTCATTTTAATCTGGATCATCATGCAGGATCTGATTCATGACAAAAAATCCCCAAAGTCCTTTCCTCCTAGCTCTCTCTCTAGTATATATTCCACTACCACCACCAGCACAAACCTTTATGAGCTTTTGACCTTATATGTCTAGATGAGCCCCAGCAGACACCAGTGCTCTATTGGGGCTTTTCACGTAGATAGCTTTTCAGTAGAACAAGGCAATTCCTTCATCCTTAAAAAGAAATGGAAAGCTTGAAAGCAGAACAAAGACAACACATCATAAATGGGATGTCCTTCAGTCTTTGCTATTCCTTAGATCTTTGATACTGAGGCTTCAGTATTTTTTTATGTTATATGCCATAATTAGATTGCTTAAATACCCCAAAGGCACCAAATCTTGTCTGATCTTGGAATCAAAGCAGAGTCAGACCTAGTTAGTTCTTGGAAGAAAGGCTGCCAGAGAATACCAGATACTGTAGGCTATATTCAGAGGAAACCACCTCTGAGTATTCCTTGCTCAAGAAAGCCTTGTGAAATTAATGGGGTTTCCCAAAGTCAACAGGTGACTTGAAGACACGTTGTTGTAGTATACCTTCAAGTAATTTCTGCCTTGTGGTGACCCTAAGGCAAACCGATCGTAGGGTTTTCTAGGGCTGAGAGTGTGTAATCTATAGTGTAGATCTGTGTAGTCCACAGGTCACCCTGTGGACTTCCATGGCTGAGCAGGGAATCAAACCCAGGGTAGGAGTCCAGCGCTCAAACTGCTATGCCACACTGACTGTCACAGAAAGCACATACTTTACTTTTATTATATGCCCTTAATTATTTATATTTGTACCCTTTCTCCCAGTGCAGGACCCAAGGTGGATTAAAACAGGATACAGGTAAAAATCATTCATGATATTGAAGAATTAAAAAGGAATTAAATAAGCTATAATCTTAAAAGAGCACTGAAATTAGAAAACAGTTTACAAGCATTTAAAACAAAGCCCTTCCACAAATAGTTAATGGCCAAGCTCTTTCTAAACAAGAAGTTCTTGGCCTGCAGAGAAGGGAACCAGGCTAGCCTCTGATGGAAAAGAGTTCTATAGACAGGGAGCAGCCACTGAAAAGGCCCTGCTTCATGCCATCATTTGGTATGCTTGTGAAGGTTGTGAAACAAACAGAAGGGTTTCCCTGAAAGATCTCAAAAATTAGGCAAGCTCCCAGGACTTATTAGTCACTTCCTTCTCTGCCTGTTTTACATTTTACTTAAAAATGTTTAATAGTCTTTTTCATCTCTTATTGGATCCAGCTGTGTTGATTGGGTAGCCACTGCTCAAACCCATTCAGCAGCTGTCATTGTCCTGGCAAATGCCTGTGTGTACATGCTTGTGTCTGAAGTGTATGTATGTATTTACATATATGTGCATTAGAGTCTGCAATTTATCTTCTAGAGACCCTAAAAAAGAGGTCCTGAAAAGAACTGTTGTTCGCCAACTCAGACAACACAAATAGCATTTTAAAATGGGAAATCTTAGCATCTTCCCAAAAGAAAAAAAACAAGCACAAGGATGAGAGAACAAAGACTACCCCAGTAAATAAATGAGACATATGCAGCAAATGGAAATATACAGGTAGTACATCCACACATTCTGTATCCATGGTTATTTACTGTGAAGATCACTTTCTGGAATGATCCTTGTGGATGGCAGATATAGCCCATAGATGAGCAGAAGATCTGAGATGAGAGCTTGCTAGACATGCGCTCTAGAAGAATGAACTAGGGTGTTGATATGTAAGGCTTTCCTTCTCCTTGATCTCTCTAGGACTTCAGTTGGGTACCTGTTCTTAAGACATCATCTTCCCCGTTGCATTACTGAAGGCTGCCTGGCATTCCAGAGGGTAGGAACAGCCACTGAGAAGGCTCACTCCTGGGTCCTCACCAAGGCTATTTCCACACTAGACTATTATAGCGCTATGATTCCAGTTTCAACATCCTATGGAATCCTGGGGTTTGCAGTTTAGGGAGGGGCCGGCCAACCCCTCCCTAAACTGCAAACCCCAGGATTCCATAGGAAGTTGAAAGTGGAATCATAGCGCTACAACAGTCTCATGAGGAAATTGCCTATATTGCACATTCAGTACCTATCTTTTAACTTAACCAGAAGTATCCCACAATGAACAAATAGGGCCGGCTGGCCCCTCCCTAAACTGCAAACCCCAGGATACCATAGGATGTAGAAAGTGGAATCATAGCGCTATAACAGTCTAGTGCAGAAATGGCCCAAGTGAGCCTGGGATGGTAGCAAGACCAAGGCCCTTTCTGCAACGCACCTTTTCGCGGAGCTGAGGTGGGGGGATTACGTGAGCAGCCTCTAGCGAGAGGCTCTTGCATCCTGGTTCCTTCAGCTCTGCAGCTGCTGCCTGCTCGCGTGAGAGCCCCGCCTCTTCCTTCTGCAGTGCAGCCCGGGAGTTTCCCAGGCTGCACTGGGGCAGGAAGCACGAGCGCTGCGGCTCCGGGGCTCTGCACACATGGCAAATGCGCGTGAGGCCCCAGAGCGATGCGTGATTGCGCACCATTTTTGGCTCACAGCCGAAAATGAAAAAGTGCATGGTCGGCACGTGGCAGCCCCTGGAGTGTCGCGTGATTGTTAGTGTGTTGTGTGGACCACTCCTCACATTCGCGCGACGCTCGAGGGACCGTTTTGCATGGCAAATGCTGTTTGAAAAGGGCCCAAGAGAAAGCCTTCCCCAGCAGATCTTAAAACTCTTGCAGGTTGGTGTAGGGAGATAATAGTATTTCAAATACCTAAGCCATATAGGCTGTATAGATCATGAACAGCATTTTGAATTGTGTCCAGAAATGAACAGGTAGTCAGTGAAGCTGTTTTAACAAGGGAGTTAGATACTCCCTTTAACTGGCCCCAATCAGTATTCTGGGTGCTGCATTTTGAACCTGCTGAAGTTTCTGAGCAGTTTCCAAAGGAAGCCCACATAGAGTGCATTACAGTAATCCAACCAAGATGTAATCAAGGGATGTGTTACTGTAGCCAGATCTGACTTCTCAAGGAACAGGTACATACAAGTTTTAACTGAAAAAACTGTTTTAAGTTTTAGCTGTGAAAATGCACTCCTGGCCATTTCTGGAATTTGGGCGTCCAGGCTCACAGTAGAGTCCAGGAGAAAACTCAAACTATAAGCCTGAGATTTCAGGAGGAGTGTAACACTATCCAGCACAGTCATAATCTCTATTCCCTGACCTGCCTTTCAACTGACCAGGAGCACCATTGTCTTGTCTGGATTAAGCTTCAATTTGTTTGCCCATATTCAGTCCATTACTAATAACAGACACTGGTTCAGTGCTGAGACAGTTTCCTTAGAATCAGGTGCAAAGGAGAGGTACAGTTGGATGTCATCAGCATATTGATGACACCAGCCCCCCAAACTCAGGACCTTATTAAAAGCCTCTTCCCCAGCAGCAGTTAGTTCCCACAGGCCTGTTGAAACAAAAAGGAAAAACATCTCTTTCTGCTGTTTGTCTGAGCTACTTTCAGAAATTAGGCTCCACAAGGTCACTGGCCCTGTTGTGAAGATCATCACTCACTGGCTCCATCCCCAAACCTTCGCATGTTGGGTGAAAGAGGGGACCTATGCATATTGGCATGATTGGGAATTGTTAAGTACCAGGATTGTGCCTGTTAAGTGCCAGGTCCCAGAGCATAACCACAGACTACTTTTCAGTTCGAAACAGAGAGGTTATGATGCTGCAGTGCAGTAGCTCTATTTGATGGAACAGTTTTATTTTGTAAATAGAAAAGCACAACCTCGTGACTGGTAGTAGTGTTTCCTCCAGCTGTGCAGCAGATAACTGAAAGTTATCTCAGCAGGTGAAGGATGTGCAGTAATGGAGAAGTAGAAGTGTATTGTTTGAATTCCTTCACAACAATGGCATCACAAGAGCTTGCTGGACCAGAGGCCCATATAGTCCAGCATTGTAGCTCTCCAGATGCCTGTGGGTAACCCTCCTGATTATGTTCCCCTGCCTCTTATAACCAGCGGTAGTTTATAGTTACGACAACTAGTAGCCATTGATATATAGATATAGATATAGATATTATAATACCTTCATACATTTCCTGGAGTCTGCTGTTACCTCCTTCTTTTGTTGCCAATTTAACTATGTGATTCGTGGGACAATTGAATTGGAATTAGAATGTAACACACACACACACACATACACTCCCCCCACCCACATAAGGAAAAGATTTAAGATGTAACAATTTTTAAGCAGCAGCTGTAGCTTATCAGGCCCTTTTCGCACACCACCCCCAACCTGCACTGGCCACAGGATTGCCATGGGATTGCAACGACAGTTCTGCATGACATCGTCACGATCCTGTCATGATCGCATGGCCGTGCCTTCACAATTGCAGATTAAATCATTGATGGGTTTCTCCCATCAATGACATGTGGTTGTTCAGTCCTCTTGCCTCCCTCCCACACTTACCTGTCATGCAGAACAGCAGGAAGCACCATGGCTGCACTTCCTCCCCCAGCACAGCCTGGGAAACTGCTGGGCTGCATTGTGGAAGGGACAGGCGGAGTCATTGCGCTTCCTCCCATCCAGCAAGCAGCTGATGCGGAGCGCGACAGAAGCACTCCCCTCCCAGGAGAGGTTTTCTCTGGATCCCAACCCAATGGCTCCAAGGAGAGGTAAGTTGTGGGAAGGACCTCAGAAAAGTGCTTGTAAGGGGCCCCAACCTCTGACTACCTAAAGCTATGGGCCAGTCTCCTGATCTTCTCAATGTCTCTGGTTGGTTGTGCCCTTTATCCTTGTAGAGGTCTCATTTGCCATTTCAAATGCAGTGTATCCAAGACTAAGCTATTTTTCCTTCCAAGCAGCCTTCTTATGAACCTTTTCCTCTTTCAGTCAACAAAATCATCCTCCACATTTGTTTATTTGGCAGGCTAACTTTCTCTTTATCCCCAGTTCTTCTCTCTTGTTTGCTTTCCACATCTGATCTTTTCAGAAATCATATTGCTTCTTTCTCTACAACACTGCAAAAATCCACACATTCCTTTTTAACCCTTGGTGAAAATTCAACATCCTTCTTCATATGTCTTCACTGTGAACACTTTATTTTGTTGAAGTTTTCATCCTCTGGAAGAAATTACCAGAACTTTATGCATGTTGATGTTCTTTTTGCATTTTGGAATTTAGGAGATTGTGAAAAAAATGTTTTTGTGGAGAAACAGTATATTTTTTGCAAAGCCACTGTTGTCTGCACAGAAATGTTTTTTGTGGAATCGTTTTTCATCAAGGAGTCCTGAAGTACAAAAAAAAAAAAAATGTTGCTGGTAACCATTGGGATGCAAACAGATGCCTTTTCTTCCTGAGAACAATAACGCTTGTGAATCTTCTTTACATACTGTATCCTTCCCTGGCTTCCCATCTCCTTCCAGATCTAGGCCCTCTTCGCACAGCATTTGCTATGTGAAAGGCCTCTGGAGCGTCACATGATTGCGAGGAGCCATCCGCACGACATCCTCACAGTTGCGCGACGCTGTTGGGGCCAGCAGGCACCGATTGTGCACTCTTTCATTTTTGGCTTGTAGCCAAAAATGATGTGTGCTCGCACATCGCTCCAGGGCCCCGCGTGCACTTACCATGCGTGTGGAGCCTCCGGAGCTGCAGCGCTCCCCAGGTTGCGCTATGGAAGGAAGAGACGGAGCCCTCATGCTGCCTGCCACTTGGCAGGCAGCAACTGCAGAGCCGAAGCAGTGGGGACGCGAGAGCCTCTCGCAAGAGGCTGCTTGTGCGATCCCTGTGCCCCATCGCTGAGAAAAGGTGAGTTGTGGAAAGGGCCCTAGTGTAGACTCCTTGACTTATATTATGAGTTGTTCACAGCTTTACCTCTCCATGCTCCTCTCTTTTAGTTGATGTTTCTTCTTCACATGAATGTGGAAAGTGGCCTTATACTAGATTGGACTGCTTGGCCATGCAGCTGGTTTTGTTTGCTCTTGGGTGGGAGTCTCAGGACTCAGACAGAGAGAAGATTTCTCTCTTCAACCTGATCCTTTTAAAATGGCAAAAGTGCCAAGCATGGGCTCTGCTACTGGGCTATAGTCCCACCCTTTTGTTCCCTCCCCTGGTTTCTGCTGATGCTATTATCACCATGCAGCTCAAGCCCTCCTGCTCCTTTAAATGAAGGTGAGAACCTTTTGCATTTCCCCTACATGTTTGGACTTAATATTGGTCATGCTATGTGGGTGTTGAGCACTAAAATATACAGAGGGCCAAAGGTTCTCTACCCCTGCCCATTCTCCCCTCTGTCTTTTTGCATGAGCTGCCTCACTAAATATATATGTGGTGGCCCCTAGCTCTTCCTTGAAGTCCCTTCTTCAAAACCAGTTTCTGCATGGCCTCTGGCTCATCCCTCTAATCTTCATTTCTAAGTGTAACAAAGCTTTGAGTGTTAGGTCAGTGTAATGGTATTTCCCCCACCCCTCTATTCTCTCTGTTTCTGTAAGGACTAGTTCAGATTTTAAACTTATTGGGAGTGTACAGCCCTGTGTTGCTCCTGAAAATAAATAAATAAATAGACAGACAGACAGACAGACAGACAGACTGTACAAAGATACCTTTTGGTTCCAGACAAATAAATGCTTTCTCTTGGCCTTTTCTGGGAGGCTAGTCCTTTGCATCATGGGGATAGGGGCAAGAGATGGAAAGGAGCACGCTTGTTATTCCACCATAGGAGATGTGGTACATGAAAGACAATTAAAAAAGCCAGCCTGATGCTTGGAAATGCCAAATGCCAGAAACATCAGCAGTGTTAAGATTGTACATTGTCTACATACAAACCATTAAGGAAATGATGAAAGACTGATCAAAGGCTTCTGATTCTCCTAAGCAGCGATGAAATAGAGAAACACAAAATGCTAGAAATACCCAATTCACTGGTATTTAAATCAACAAATTCTCCTTACCTCTAGGAGGAGGAATACAGTTACCTTATTTCTGATGACAGCAGACAGCTGCAGTGAAAAAATGAGTGGCTTGCCTGAAGGAGAATTCAGACAGCGGAATCCTATGCTTGTCTACTCAGCAGTAGGACCTTCTGAGTTCGGCTAGACTTACTTTCAGGCAAGCCTGTTGCAGCCTGTAGACATGAATACAATGGAATAGGGTAAAAAAAGCACATATGAAGTTGCCCTATTTGTTCATTGTGGGATACTTCTGGTTAAGTTAAAAGATAGGTACTGAATGTGCAAGATTAGTTAGTGATAGATAGTACGTATGAAATGGATAAAGCATCTGGGAACATCTTTGGCCAGTGTTATACAGATTCCATAGTAGTAGTAGTAGCAGTAATAATAATAACAATAATAATAACAACTCGCATTCCAGAATTTTTGAAGACAAAAATAGGAAATTTTAGGTTCCCATACATATTTTAGGGATTCAGCAAATATATTTTAGGTGTATAGAGTATGAATGAGACAAACATCTCTTTCCAAATGTGTGCATATATGTGTTTGTTTCTTTGTTCAGCCCATATCACACTGCATACTTCATGGAGAGCCTCCAAGTAGCTAACAGTGAATTTAAAACAATCTATTATTCATTTTTTTAAAAAAATCATTAAATATACAAAAACAACAAAACATCACATAATATAGTAAATACCAAAAACAGTACTAAACAATACAAATCTAAAAATAAAAAATACACTAAATACACTAATACACACTAAATAATCAAAACAGTTTAGTCCAGTAAATGTACTACAAGAATAAACCTAGGATAGCATGAATGACAATCTGTGACAAGAACAGATTCCAGTAAGATATTGTTGGACATGTAGTCCTGTGGTTCTGACAAGTCGGCATGCAGCTTATGCCAGTGTAATCTCAGTGAAACTGATAGTTTTAATGATAACTACTAGCAGATAAGTTTGTAATGTACTTAAATCAGTGAGGCTACTTTGGAAGTGCCCTCATTCAGATGAACTATTCACACCCTAAGGGTTGAGGAAAGTTTGCTGTAAAAGCTGGCTGGGCACAGGGTTCATTGGCTTGTATTAAAGTCTTTATAAACTTCTCTAGAGCTGTCCCCTGAATCTTTCAAGTTGTTTTCCTTTTTTTGTAATGTAATCAGCTTTTCAAAGGGACAGCATTTGAATCTACAGAAGTGCACATTGTGTTTCAAAACAACTTTTTAAAAAAGGCAGACAGCTTGTCTAAGCAATGGAGAAGGCTGATGACCAAAATACTGTTTTGCGTGCTGGCAAGTGCATCTATCATTAATGTTACAAAGGTGGGAGGAAGCCAGTTGTGTACTAAAGGAAAATAATCTGTCACAACTCTGTTTTATTGCTAAGTATGCAAATGTGCTAAACTTCTGCAGCCTAACCTATTCCTGATTTTCTCTCTTTTTGCTAGAGCATTCCTGGTTCCACCAATCCTGATCATAAATAAATGTCCTGTCTTTGAGCAAAGTGAAAGAAGTGAAAGAAGGCATTTTAATGTTAATCTTTTATTACTGAGCTATAGCTGAAGATCGTTTGAAAAAAGAGCAAGGGACCTTTTACTATATTTGGTGGCCTTGTAACAAGTCTAAAAAGTTTTGGAAGTCTATTGAAAAGATGTTAGGGATTACATTTAAAATGGAACCAGAAATGTATCTTCTGAAACAATAGTAGTTGGCTTCTCTGATTAACACACACATATAATGAGAAAATATGATAGAATTAGATAAGAAATAAGAACATGTTCAAGGATCTTTATATAGCTTAAGAAATAACCAAAGACACTCAGGGGGAAGTGTTTTGTTTTTTTTTAATAAGTTTACTGACTTTGGTCCTTTTTTCCTTTCTTATCTTTGTCCTTCTAATTTTTATGAACCAAGTTTTATTATTGGTAACCTTTTTCAAATAAAAATAGATAGCAAAAAAAGTAAATTAAATAAAATAAAGAACCCCTTTTCTTTCATTGTGCTGAGACACTGTGTTTAGCATTAATGGCAGTACCCCATTGGATAAAGAATGATGTACAGATACAAAATGGAAGTACACCATTGGATACCAAAATACAGCGCTAGATTTTCACCAAACTTCAGTGGAAAAAGGCAATTCCCCCTTGCCGTTAAAAATACATTTCTTGTCAGTTTGCAGCATTGAGAGCTTGACTGGCAAAATGTATAAAAAATGCAGATGTCTATAAAGATGTAGATGGCTCTTTTTAATGTTAAGTTACTGGGTGTCCACTTTACTGTAGTCTGTATAAAGAAACATAGATGCTTCTTTTAAAGTGAGGGTACTGGAAGCTGGCATTTGTTCTAAAAATTATGGCTGTTTTGTCTGAATCAGGAGGTAAGCAATGGATGGACTAGGAATGTATTGAAGACTCTTCAAGGGCTACTTGCTCACAAAAGTATTCTACAGCCGTAAGTATACGTATAGAAACCTTAAACATGCCACCTGTTCAATCAGATTCACTGATGCTGGGGGATCATGGTCACTTAGTTCTAAATTATTAATTTTTTGAGTGTGCTTTCAAGTTGTTTCCAACTTGTGGTGACCCTAAGGCAAGTCTATTACAAGGTTTTCTGTGATGTGCCCAAGGTCACTCAGTGGGATTCTATGGCTGAGCGGAGAATTGAACCCTGGTCTCTAAGATCATACTTCAGTGCTCAAGCCGCTACACCACGCTGGATTGCCAAAATTTAGATATATATCTAAATTTAAACTTTCAAATAAACCCAGAAAACTCAGTAGCCCACAAGTAAAAATACCATCCTGTCTTCCTTACATATACTAGCATACATAGTTTTGATTGTCAAATGTATAGATTGGAAGAGAGCTTCACAGTTGCAGTATGGAGATTTATTCTGTTCATTGAACCTGGAATACACCTTAAATGTTTCCTTTGAACTTTAACCAAGATCCTTGCTGAGGTTTCTTCTGATTTGCTTCCTTAATCTTCTTTCCAGTATTATTTAGATTTATCTGGTATGCTTACATATGAAGCATTTCATTACTAAAGTCTTGTGGTCACTGGGAGACAGTCTACAGACTGTTCTTTTTTAAAAAACAAAACAAAAAACCAAGCCATTTTATCTGGTGCTTATTGCTGACATCTCTGGAAGAAACAGTTCTCCATATCAGGCTATAATGAAGCTAAAGTAAAATTATTGTGCAATTCTGACTCAGATTACCCTCTGAAACTGTGTACTGTAGAGCTTAATGGGAGGGAGGCTTCTATTTTTTGGAGATTCTTTTTTCTGTAAGAAGAGTTCCAGATTCTGTAGATGGGAGGAAGTGTAAATGTGGAAGGGCAATGACCCCATGCATTTTTAACAGTCAGCAGAATCATTTGGTGAGGCTTTTGCTTGGCTGTGCCACTTCAAGCTCTAAGAGCGGGTGTGGGTAGGGGTGTTGTAGCTCTAAGTGCCTGCCTCCCAAAACAACCAGCACCCCCTGCCCAGCCCCTAAAATACTAGCATGTCAAAGAGACTAGGGTGACCTCTTCTCATTTTGTCTGTGTGAGGTTCTCTTAGGGGAGGGAGGCATGATTTTTTTAAACTTAGCACACCAGGACTTTAATATTTGATTCTACTGAGCTTTCAATTGTCTGTACAGACACTGACAAAATAATGTGTTGTCATTTAAAACTGTTTATTTTTAAATACAAGATTTACAAAAAGAGAATAAAATAGAAGAAATACAAGTTTATACTGTGAGGAAGTTCTCACATACACAGTCCTCCCTCCACATTTGCAGGTTTTATCTTCGTGAATTTGAGCATTCGTGAGTGTGCGTGCCCCCCCCCCCGTACTCCTCTTCCCATCCCCATGCAGTTTGCCTTGGCACGGAGAATTCACGTCAAGGCAAAATGGAAGAAAATCATCCGTATAATTATATGTGTAAATATTTAAAGGTGGGGGGGGGCTACAGCTGTGTCCTTCCCAACCAATCTATTCTCAGTGTCCGCCCCAATGTTTCATTTTCTCCTGCTCCATTAGGAATGACATCAAAGAAATGTCTTGCCACTGAGTTGGATGCATTTCACCATTCTATTGAAGGAGAGGGTGGGTTCACACTTGTTTTCTGTTGCTTCGTATTCTTTTGGGTGGCACCACACAGGAGACTATTTTGTGGAATAGTCTAATTAATTTCAGTAGAGTCAGTCCACACAATCAACAGGCTTGTGAAAGGTAGAGCAGGTATGGACAATTAAGATCTAAGATTTTTTTGGATTACAACTCCCATAACCCCTTACTAGGCTGGCTAGTGTAGATGGAAATTGTCAGCCAAAAATATCTGGACGACTACAGTGGGCCACCCATGGTGTAGAGAAATCAAGGAATGTCCAGGATATATCTGAACCCAACCAAGCTAGAGGTGGTTCTGATACAAAACACCCCTGGGAAGAGCGTTTTTAGAGATGGGTTGAAATACTAATGCAGGTGAGAATTTTCGTATTTACAACTACTACTATGAAAACAATTTGGTTACCTTATGCAAATATGCTTCACAAAATGCATAGCTAGACCACATGATACATTGACCAAGCAGACCAGCTCTTATAAAGGGAGGCTATAAAGACTGTTTTTGGTTTAATCTGCATACCCTTCAACATTTCATGGAGGAAAGCTGTGACACATATGGCCAAGCAACGTCAGAGTGCAGTCAAGACAGTAAAACTTATTAATGAGGAAGAACACACAAGCTAGGAAAGGCGGCAACACCTTGCTTTTCCCTGACCCTACTGAGAACTACAAGAGGCCCCCTCCACTCTTCCCCCAATGAGCTAACTGAATGCAAAGTACTATAACACTTTGAACTGGCGTTGCAGCAATAGAATAAGTTGAGGACAAAGGGGGGAGGTGAGAGGAGAGAGCAAAACTGGAACATTTTAAAAACAGCTGAAAAAGTAAGATGACAGAGGATTAATTGTGACTAATCCTGCCAAATCCAGACAGTTGGAGGGTGTGAATCTGCTTCAAATTGCTGGTGAATCATGGAATGTTAAGTTTGGCTGCTACTCATTGCTTGCGTACCGGAATGGATATTCCTGTTGTTGTTGTCCTGAGTACTTAAGGCCTAAGTATTGTGAGAGTGCTGTCGTCTTCAAAGGAAGGAGCATAGGCAGACACAAATGAGAAAATGTGTGTTTGGAAGCACATGACATTTGAAAGGCCTTGCCTGTGTATAGTGTGTTCACAGGATGTAACTGGCTGTACAGGAGAGCCAGGGATTGTGCCGACACTTGAAAGTCCTTTGTTGAAACTTGCAATGATTCTGCAATGCGGCAGTAACAAATCATTCTTTTGTACTTTCTGACTGCCTAGTTTTAAAAGTCTCTCTCTCAGCTGTTGTGTGCTAATACAGGCTGCTTCTTTCTTTTGTGTATCTCTCCATTTGTAAGGTTATTTAAGCAGGTTTTGAAACAACTCAAGTTCATTTCATTCCATGATATTGTTTTGGGCAAATGAATCTTCCCACCATATAGAGACTCTAGGTATCCATGGGCTGACTTTAAAGAGAATAGAATGAGGGGAGCATAATGGAGAGTCGAATGTGTTGTTTAGAACTTTAGGTAGACACCTGAACTTTGTAACCTCCCTGCTTTTTGCATTTGAAATCTCCTAGCAAATTTTCCCAGTAAACTCCAGATCCAAATTGTGTTAGAGGCAGCAACCTTAACATGCTTATATTCTTTAGTTGTTGGTTTCCATGTATCTCTAAGAATTTAGGTTTATTTCATGTTATTTCCTGTTTGTTCGTCTTAACACCTTTCTTCCTGCAGTAGTTACTCTGTTCATCCTCCATTTTGTACTCTGCAGTTCTCTCTTTTCTTTCCATGTTTGAAAAATATATTGTGCAGAGCCTCTGCATTTTTAAGTAAACCCGCTTTCTACATTTTTCCCTTCCAAAAAACTAAGCCTGTTTTATTGTTCTGTTGGATGTGTGTTGGTGTGGGACTAGTTGTTGGTCACCTTCTGCTTGTGAATACTAATCACTCTGCTTTTGAGATACAGGATGCCCTCCGTATATGGGAGGGGTTCTGCTTCAAGAACCCCTGTGGAAAACAAAAACATGAAATATTGCATCTTATTATAGTCAATGGATGCACTGTGTGCATATCTGTGACAGTGCAGGCATACATCGGCTGCACCCATTGACTATAATGGGACGTGGAGTTTGCCCATTGTACCCTGTTATCTTTCAAATTGTTTTTGTTCTGTCAACTCCAAAAATGATTTCTTTCTGTCCGTATCCAACTAGGCTAGGCCCAATGCCTTTTGCTCCTGGAATGATCTTGTCTCTCATACATCAGCATGGAGGAAAGTTAGAAAAATGTTGCTGAACATAATGGCCCTAGTCCTGATCAACTTTTTCTTCCTCTGTTGTTGTTGTTTAAAGTTTAAAAAACAAAAACAAAAACACAAGTGTGCATTGCCAAACTGTGCATTCCACGTAGCGGGTAGTTAGAGAATCCATTAAAAAGAATACTATATAGTAACCTTGAAAGAGAGAACCTTCAGTTGTCACAGTTTCATAACAAAGTGGAGGCTGCATGCTCATAGTGAACAGCTTGGAATGTGGATTCTTATGAGATTGTCATGGCAGCATCTGGGCAGAAGGGGGAGACATTTAAATTGGGGGAATTGCACATTTTGCTGAAGTCGCTCCACCAAAAAAAAGATCCTTCAGGGACGGAAGTGTCCAATCAGAGTGGAGAATGTTCATTGAGGACAGAGTTCTGATGGATAATTTGAGAGATACGGAAAACCATGATGGAGGAGCCATAGAATTAGGCAATCCCTGGAGAGATTATGACTGAATGGCTGAAATCCTGAACAAGAGTGCTTACATAGTTCGAATGTTTAATTTCTACAAAGAACCTTGCTGGGGTTGAAGCTTGCTTTTCACTGACATTATTTTAACATAGAAGTCAGCCATTTCAGGGTTTGGGGCAGGGGGTAATAGTTGTTGTTCAGTAGTTACAGAAAAACACTTTACATATTCTCAGAGGTATCCTTTCGCTAGCGCTTGATCTGGTCATGGCACTCAAAGTCAGTTCTGGAACTAATGCTTTCCATTTGAGTCCTTGCTGTGATTAAGTCAGACTTCCACCTTTTTTTGTTCTGGCCTGCCACTCTGGAATTGCTGTGCTTGCTGTATGAACTCCCTGAGGACATTCCTAGGAAAAAAATACTTTGCATCTTCTTAGTACTTTTTGACTGCCATCTGAAGCAGCAAGTGCAGACTTGCAGGAAAGAGGCACATGTTGCTCCAAGTCCTGTTCCCTCATTGTGTTTCTTCCAGAATGAGTCTAGGCCTTTTTCTCATGCCAGTCCTGTTGTGAAATGGCCTCGGGAGCACTGCAGGATTGCAAGGACTGTTCCACATGACGTCCTTGCAATCACACGACACTTCCGAGGCCATTAGGCGGAGATTGTGCATTATATCATTTTCGGCTCATTGCTGAAAATGATGCACGATCATGCATCCCTCCTGTGCCCCACCCGCACTTACCTTGTCTGCGGAGCCTCTGGATGCGCTGCCATTGCGCTTCCTCCCCCAGCGCAGCCTGGGAAAGTACGTGGCTGCGCTGCAGAAAAAAGTGGTGGAGCCCTTACGCCTCCTTCCACCCAGTGCAGAGCTGATGTGGAGGGGAAGCAGAGGGGTTGCGAGTGCTTCTTGCAAGAAGCTTCTCACGTGATCCCCTCGCAACGACATCGGAATGAGGTAAGGTGCGAAAAGAGCCTAAGTAACTGTACTGTCCATCATGACAAAGATCCATAGGTTGTGCTGACCACTTGTATTTTGCTCAGGCTGTTTCCCAAATGAAAGTGATTGGGTTTTTTTCCCCTACTTGTTCATGGTGAAACCATTTGACCATGGTTCATATGCAGTGTGATCTGAGCTTGGAAATGGTACTTTTTCTGGACTAAACTCTCTGAATCCCCTGGTGATTGGGGGAGTTTTAGCCAAAACCCCTCAAACTTTCTGATTGATTTCTGTGCTTGGTGTAAGCTTCCAGTCCTAGAGCCCCATCCAATCATCCAGGTGTAGTTGAGATCCAGAAAAAAAAAAGTTGAGATCCAAGTAAAGTTGAGACATTGCAAAAAATACAGTTCCACCAGCATTATTGCAGTCAGCTCCACCTTTGGGCAGTGCATCTTTTTTGATACTGGAGTGCCCCCTTGCACATGGCTGATTTAGTGGCTAAGGTGAGGGGAGACACTTGAGAGTCATCTGGCTGGAGATGGGCCCTCTGGAATCTCGAATTAGTACCCGTTTTTTCCCCCAGCTGTCCAACAACATATAAATGGTGCCTGGGCAGTGAGGTGTATCTTGGCACCTGAAGCTGCAGTTGCACTGAGGAGGCAGTATTGCATAAGGAACCTCCTTTCACAACATCCATTCAAGTACGTACGATGCATAACTGAGGGTTATGCTGGCATATTCACAAATGCCTGTTATATAATAGGTAAAGACGTTGAGAAGATAAAAGTGGAGTTGCCCATGGCCTGTTTTAGTAAAATCTTGAAGGAATGAAGAATAGCTGTGGATTATTAGGGTATTCCAGGTTGTCACTACTCATACTGTATTGTGAAAGTAGAACAGCTCAGAAACTGTGGTGCAAAAACATACTGAGTGTTGCTGTCCAATCCGAAGTAGTTGGCCAGAGGACGAGGACACTGATTTTTCTCCTCTGCTGGCAGGAGTGTTCGGTGGCTTCATATATTAAGCATTAATTACAACAGCAAAGAGAAGTAGCAAAGGCCTCACTTTGCCTGGCCTGCTGTTCTTGCTAAGCCTGTGAGTAATTTGATATGTGACTTTGGTAGGGGTGCCAAGTTGAATATAGGGCAGGACTCTTGTAGTGTTAATAGTTAGCAAATATAACCCTTCAGCGCAATGCACCCCTGTATAGGAACATAGCTGGACCTTTCCACTCTCCTTTGGCAGTAAATGGCTATGTTTAGAGGGTGCAGTTGCTAAAATGTAGGGTCGGGAGTAATGGTGGTGGTGGGGGAGATGTTGCTTAGCTCCATCTGGCAGAACTATATGCTACATTTTCCTGTTTCCAGATCTGTTAACTATTAAGAGGACCCCTGTCCTGTACTCAACTTGGCAGCTGTAGATTTTGAAGATCCACTTGAAAACACATCTTAATGCCTTCCAAACTCTAAAGGAAAAAATAGATTATTATTTGCAACCTATCAAACTATTTCACAGTAACATGCAGTTTTTGTCTTACTTTAGGCAGATGCCTTGTATACTATCAAGTCCAAATAACTACAGTTGGGCACTAAAAACCATTACACACTCAAAACCAAACACTAGATATAAAATATCACTGAATGCTAGTTGTCAAATATAGCTTACTAAATACCAGCTTTTCTTGTGAGTAACCAAGAACTATGGCCTAACTTCTAGTCTTAGGCCCAATTAGAGTAGAGCCGTTAAATCAGTTGGGTATACTTATGTGTTGATTCACCGTCCGTCAATTCATTTAATGGGTTTACTCTGGGATAAACCAACAGGATGCCAGCGTATATCTGCTGTTAAATATCAAATATTTGAAATAAAATATAAACACTCAAGACTATTTTGATGTCAAAACAACTCGGTGATATTTGTTAAACATGGGAATATTAAAATAATATTTTCTAAATATATAACAATCACTTTGACAAAGGAGCATTCTGAGAAGAAATAAGGGATGAGGAGACTTCGGCCATTTCCGCACTTTTGTGACTGGCCCCTCCCTAAACTGCAACGCCAGAATTCCATAGGATGTTGAAAGTGGAATAATCGCGCTATAAGAGTGTAGTACGGAAGTGGCCACAGTCTTCATATTTGAACTAGTGTTATATAGGTAAGAGTTTCATCGAAAAATCAGGATGTTTCCAGTCTGAATATTGTGTTTTCCATGAACATATTAGGTGGAGTTAAGACAAGTTGCTTTCTCAGCCTTTGCTTCCCCTCCTCAACACACTGCACAGTTTTTGTAACATGCTTGGGGTAAAGATTACAAGAAAAAAGGAAGAGCTCTGAATAATCTAAAGCACTATATAAATGTGTATGGGACAGCCTAAGTGTTTATGGGACTGCAGGTTAAGTCAATGCTGTATGCATCCTATATTGTATACATGCTTAACTAAGATTATTCCATAATGAGGAGAGCTAACATGATGTAACACTTTGAGTATTGGACAAGGACTCTGGAAGACCAGGGTTCAAATCCCCAGTCTTTCATCGAAACCCACAAGTCACACTCTCTGAGCCTCAGAGGAAGGCAATGGCAAAACTCTTGTGGACAAGAAAACCTTGGGATAGGTTTGCCTCAAGGAAACGACTTGATGGCACACAACAATGCTGTATTCAACTCAGTGAGGTTTACTTCTGAGTAGGCATATAGAAGACTGTACTGTCTGCTACATTATATAGTACTGCAAGCTCCCATATTTCTGGAAAAATGGAAAAAGCTGAGCTGCAGCCTTAAAACTGTTTCTAATAGTTGATTAAATATACAAATAGGATCTGCAATAAAATGTTGCGGTATATCCCCACCTCCTAAGAGGCAGCGCTGTTCATTGAGGCAGCTTTCAAAAGAGTGGAAGAAGAAAATTGTACTCTTTTTATTTTCATCCTGAAAGCCTCCACCTGCTTGCTATATATAGATGTCTTTCACCTGAACATTTTATAGCCATATTGTTGGAGGAGGGTGGTTCTGAAGAGTGGCAAAAAAAAAAGGGCCTTTTGTTATTTGTTCTCCTGAAACAGAGGCCCTTTTCGCACCTTACCTTGATAGCACGACGAACTAGAACCCTCACGATATTGCCAATATCGCAAGAGGCCCAGTAGAGAGCCGCTTGCAGTCTGCACACGGTAGGGCATTCGCGAGAGAGCACCAGTCCCGGCCCGGTGCCTTGTCCGCATGTCGGCATCCTGGGCCACGCCCAGGTCCTGCCTTGTCCCTGCCCCACCGCCTCTGATTGGTCGGTGGTTTTTCTTTTCTTTTTTATTGTTTCGTCAACTATCATGCTAACGTTAGCACGATAGATCCTGCCAACAGGTTGTTTCGTACTGTGTTGGTAACGTGCTAACAATAGCACCGTTTTTTTTTAAAAAAAAACACAGCTGGACCCTGCGGGCTGCCGTCGTCTTGAGTGTGAGTGGTGACGCAGCCCCGGGGTGGCCTCTCGTGGCAACGTGTCGTGCAGTGTTCTCTGCTACGATGGGGGCAGCAGCCGGCCTGCTGCTGGGCAGAGTGTTTCCTGGGAGTTGCTGCATGAGGGACAGGCAGCAGGGACTGCCCACATCCTGCCCACTCCCGGGTTCTTCCCGGAAGCACACCGGACGATGGCTCCGCAGGCCCTCTGGTCGCGCAACCGATGCGTGAAAAGGAGGTTATTTTCACCTTTCAGGAGAAAATAAGAAAACGTGCTATCAGCACTATCCGTGGCCGTGATAGCACCTGGTTCGCCAGAATGTCATGCGGTACGGCGGCTCGTGAAGGGGGGAGGGAGCGTGCCTAATACGCTTTAAAAACGCCATGCGAAAAGGGCCATAGTTGAACAATGCAGGTTGCAGAAGTGGTTCAGAGTATTTTTTGAATAATGCACATCTGCTAACCAGCACCCCAAATACTCATTATAAACTATTGGGACTTGTATTGTACAGGCTTCCCCACATATCTGACAAGTTAGGGACTGGAGCACTGTCAGAAAATGGAATCGGTTGAAAAGTGGAACACATATACTGTACTATAGGGAGCATGAAGGACTTACGGAGGTTAACTTGGGACTGACTGTGCGCTTGCTGCTTGCAAAGTTTCTCAGCTGGCACCTTTTTTCCACTCTGTGCAAGCAGCGTGTGTGTACGAGAGGTTCTAAGCAAGTCTATGTAGGCAAGAAGAACTGATAAAGGAGTGGAACTGCCGTTGAATTAATGGAACTTAATTTGGAAGCATCAAGAATGAGTTGTCAGGTAACAAGATGTCAGAAGTGGGAGAAGGGAGACTTAAGTCTTGAACCCAGGGGTTACAGTAAGAAGAGATATTCTGCCTACTGGCCTGTGTGAATAGAACAGTCAGCGACTTTCTGTTAAATCTGGATCATTTTAATCATTAGTCAGGCATGATACATGAACTAGACTTTTTCTTCTGGTCTGGTTCCTAGATTTTTAACAGCAACCTGACACACTGTGAAGTTTAGCAGATGATGTTTTTTCTGGCATGGACGTAAGTGTTGTGGAAAACATCATTTGCGAAATTTCTGAGCAGAGGTTGCCGTTAAATGTACCACAGCAGGGCTGGTGAGAAGGTGACTTCTCTCCTGGCAGCTACTTCTACCTCTTAAAAGTAAACCTTTTCTTTAAGTGTCATCTCATCTTGCAACTTGTGTGGCCAGACCTGTCCAACAGCTCTGTTGCTGAATGCAGTATTCCCCCCCCCACCAGCTTCTGATAAAGGAAACTCCAATGGGAAGGGAGATATGTGGGCAAAAAAGAACCGCAATGTGTTGAACTGGAGCAAGAAAGAGTGAACCTTTTTATGTGTGTAATGGAAACTTGGCAAAAACTTCAGTAACTTTTTGCTGAAAGGGACTGAGCCATGAGCTGTACTACATACAATGGGCACCCTGCTGTTCTCTCCATGCTTACAGCCCTGCCAGATGTTACTGGCGCATGAACATGCACTCCCTGCTTAATCAGAGCAACATGCAAGTTTCCAGGATGAACAGGCTCTGGCTGGAGGGGGAGAAAAGTCCCTTGGAGAGGTGCCATGTGTTTGTATTGAAGCTGCCAACCCAGAGTTTTCCTCACCACCATTTCCTTTAAAGTAACACAGAGAATGAGGACACTGTGCAAGTCACAAGCCTGTAATAGCTCATCATTGTACATATCTAGGGCTTCCTGTCTCAGGCCTTGTTCCCTTCCCCAGAAACCTTGAAAGTGTTCTTCTGGCAACTTAGAAGCATATATAGATATTAGCACAACTACCCAGCTTTGTATGGGTTGGAATGACTCTTTGATTCACTGAAGCCTTCAAACAAAGCTACCCAGGTTTCAGAGCTGCAGACTTTGGCCTAAATCTTTTTAGTCCTGAGTAGAGGAGACCCAGATCTATCTTTGGCCATCTCTGCACTAGACTGTTAAAGTGCTATTATTCCACTTTCAACATCCTATGGAATCCTGAGGTTTGCAGTTTAGGAAGGGGCCTTTGAATCTGCCATGTCTGGGTAAGGCCAAGTTCTATTTTGTCCTACACTGTGCTTTCAACAGCCGGATGTCTCTGGAAGCCTTTTGATGCTCTTTGCTTTAGTAAGTTGCTGTAGCCATTTATTTTGTTTAAATTTTGTTTGCAATTCCAAGCTGAGTTGATACTGAGGAAAGCAAAATTCATGTGTTCCTATTGTACGAATAAGAAGGCATCATGTAGCTCAGTGACCACTCATATTTCATACATATAAGGTCCCAGGTTCAACCCTTGACATTTCTGTTTAAAAGGATTCAAGACAGTTTGTAGAGAAGGAGTTTTGCTGAGACTTTGGGAATCTTTATTAGAATTTCACATTGATTTTCAGTCACATTTCAGTCACATTCACTATATGCCCCTATAGATTTTGGGCTTAGTAGTTTTACCCCTTCCCTCTTTCCATTGCCATCAGTTACTTTGATGTATCCTGCAGTGCAGTTTCTGTTGGGCTGAAGTTAGAGTTCTCAGTCCTTGTGTTCACCTCTTTATGCTTTTTACTGTGTTAACTGTGTGCATCTCCAAGTCTATCAACCTGTCTGGGAGATATGTCACCACACCATGCTACCTTTTCAGAGTCTATGCAGTCTCCTTAGCATCCAGTTTCCGTCTCCTCTGTTTGTTCTATCCATATATGGCACTGTTGGAGGATATATTTCTAAACATGCTGTTAAAAAGGAGTTGATGGTTTCAAGAAACCCCAGGCCAACAACATTTCGTACATCAACATTCGTACTGACAAATCCTTCAGCAGTCTTCTCTGCAAATGATTTAGTGGAGAAGGGGCATTTGTTCAGTATACATCCTGCCTTGGATGTAGGATGATCCAGACTCAGTCTCTACTAGTCAATATTCAGCTCTTTCTCATCCTTCAGACTGTGGCTGACAGCATTCCCTGGTCTGATTCTACATACCTGTTCTTGTAACAGTTCAGTGAGAACCAGAAGTTTGACCTTGAACACAGTTGGTATCCTGACCACCTATCACCGCTGTTTATAACCAATATGTCCAGCATTATTCACAACAAACTTACATGGGAATCCACAACACTGGAGAAAAGTATCCCCTAAATTTTGCAGTCGAAGGTAGAGACATCAGGACAAGGAGATTTAATATCTCTGTGGAAAGGCCACAGGTGGGAAGCTCTGACCTAATATCATGGGCGTATATTGACTTTTTGTCCATTCTTCCCTACTGTGTCCCTTTTTTGGCTGACTCCATTCTTAAACTATGTGGCTACACTTACTGTAGAAGAACTCGAAATTTTAGTAGAACCCATTGTCTGCTTCAGTCTGTGAACATGATGCAGTGCCTTACTGTTTCCTCTTGCCCTGAGTATAATATTTGTTTGGTTCTTTTTCTTTTTAGTTTATGATGTCCTAAATTCTGCTTTGGAAACCAGTGACAAGTGGATTGGACGAAGGCTACTGCAGGAAGCTGAGGAGAATGTCACAGATAACCCTGAAGAGACAGGGCATCTTTATTTCAAAAACTGCACTGAACCAGGTAAGTTTGTCTTCTACCTTATGTAGTTAGAGATGTGTTTAACCAGTTGTTGTGCATGTGTGTGAAATGTGAATGTTGATCAGTCTTTGAACTCAAGATGGTGAGGCTGGTAGAGTTTCAGGTTTTCCTATTGTATGTAATGGAGTTGAATATATCAAAGGTGTTTTGACAATTCTTTTTTGTTGCAAATATGTTATTTCACATGTGGTTTTTTATTACATGAAAGTTAGGTGAATGCTCCAAAGTTAAGAAGCAGTATAAATATGTTTTGTGAGGAGGGTTTGACTGGAAAACAAGAATGGGACTAGACTACAAATTTATTTCTATATTTTTAAAATAGAGATGTTTCTTTAATTAAATTTAATTAAATTAAATTACTTAAACCTAAAGCCCCTCTAACTGTTGCACAGTTATCAAAAATCATTCTTGTGCATAAAACATGATGGCAGAATTATTTCCCCTACCCTCATATGCACAGTCATGAATCATGTTTGCTGAGCCTGAAGTTACATTGTGACAATGAAACCAAAGGTCAGGACTTAAATCAATGTTTTTTTTTCCAGAGAGAAAAATAGAAATCCCTCACAGCCAGGGAAGAAGCAAAGGCTTTTCTGGTCTCAGAATTATAAAGGTCAAAGGCTCAAAGGAGAGCTTGTTAAACACAGTTCATATTTTGGTGTTGTGCATCTAATTTCTTCTTTAATACTTAATAACATTGCTGAGGCAGTTGAGTGATCAGTCCTTATTTTCAGCAGCCCAGGGTTGAATTGTTTTTCACTTTCTTATGAGCTTTCCAGAAACATATTCTTTCTGACAGATTCATTATGCAAAGATCTGCAGGCATCTTTTCTTCATTCTGAATCCTTGGTTTCCTTGAAGTATAGTTTTCATGAAAGAAAATAGAACTATTCACACAAAGTACTAAACAGAAAGGAAATGGCTTCTGTGGTGATCATAATTTAAACTGTTTGTTTGTTTGTTCTATTTGTTTATGTAAAACACTTGTGTCAAGGCTGAACAACTCTGGATGTTGTTAGCCAATGATGACTGTTTATCAGTGTTGCAGTTAAGAAATATTTAGAGCAGTGGTTCTCAACATTTTGTCTTCTAGATGTTTTGGACTTCAGCTCTCAGAATCTATCACTATTGGCCATTCTGGTGGAGGCTGCTGGAAGCTGAAGTAGAAAACAGTATCAGAGGTTGAGAACTCCTGGTCAATAGGAGACAGTTGCCTAACCCATGCTTTACACCCAGTCTTCCCTTAACAAACCAAAGGCAGTTCTCTAATGGAAGCCTTCAGTGAAATGATTGAGGCTTCAGTAGAGCACTGGATGTTTCTCCATCATTCTCTGGATTGCCATGTTCTATATGGTTCCTATGTCTTTGATAGATCCAACTTTTGCCATTACTATGAGGATTGGATTGGCCCCTTTCTCTGGAAATCAACACTTTTTCTTCACGCACTCTTTATCAAGAGTCCAGATTATGTCACTGAGAAATCACTGAATTCTAGGATTTTTAATTGCCACTCTGTGGTGTTCTGGGTCTCTGCAGTTTGATTAATGGTGGTATTTTTCTTTCATTGTTCTTGTGTTGAAATATGATACAATTCCAACACAAGCCTGTCCAACTTGGACTGACAAAATGCTACTGCAGTTTCGAGGGGCAAAAATCCTACAGCTTTAGACCATCTGCTCCATCCCAGGCTTGATGTAGGAAATCCTGAGTGAGAGCATCCCCAAGAGAGGGCTGTCCAGTATTGAATGGAGGACCTCAGGTGAGGGAGAACCCAGCTACTGACCCATTCTAGTAATTGGTTACATTGTGAAATTGCTCTTACCTTCAGCAAGTTTTCTTTTGATGTTCAACTAAAGTTTACTCAATTGTGATTTAAATCCGCTGATCCTGTCCTGTGACACAGCAGTGCCCTTTCAGTATTTTCTTCTCCAGGCCAAAGATAGCCTGGTCCTTCAATCTTTCTTTGTAAGACTTGTTTTCCATATGTTTAGACATTTTTTTTGCACTTCTCCCGATTTGCCTATGTCTTTACTTTAATGTGGAATCCAGGATGGGGCATAGTGCTCCAGAGGAGGTTTTACTAGTGTGAAATAAAATAGAACAGTTGCTTTCCATTGCCTGGAAACTGTGGGTGAAATTTGAAGTTCTGTTAGTGAACTTTTCTCCTTTCCTCCCCATTGCAGTCCTACATTTCTCCACTTCCTCCAAAGCAGATCTTGAGGGGGACTTTGTGCGGATGTAGAAACTGTTTCGTCAACAAGACAGATAACCACCCATGGGTTCATGGACCTAAAAATGTATCTTTTTTTTTCCTGTTCCCTCTCACTGCTGATATAGTTGAGCTTGTCCTCTACTGCAATTCGAGGAACTTTTTAATATGCGCTTCTTCTTTTTGTTGTTTTGTGCCTTCAAGTTGTTTCTGACTTAGGGCAACCCTAACGTAAATTTGTTGTGGGGTTTTCTGGGGATGAGGATGTGTGATGCGTCCAAGATCACCCATTGGGTTTCCATGGCCTAATGCGGGGATCAAACCGTCGTCTCTAGGATCATAATCCAGCACGCAAACCACTACACTACCCTGGCTCTCAATACATGCTACTACCTCTGTATTTTTAGTCTAGCATCCTGTCTTCTCACTGAGCCTGTTGCATTGCTTCTTGTTGAGTATGGCTAAGAAATTACTGGTGAATAACTTACTGATTGCATTTTAAATAGCCCCTCTTTAGTACTCATTATTTCCATAAATGATTTCTCTCACTATGTTACCTTACAGAATCACAGAATCTTAGAGTTGAAAGGGACCACAAGGGCCATCTAGTCCAACTCTCTGCCGCGCAGGAATACACAAATACAACATATTGTAATTATAATTACAGAAATTTTCATTTTCTTGAGGGAATCAGTGCTGTTTTGCAGCATAAAATGAAAAGAAAAATAATATCAGATCAGTGATTAAGGCTTTGCTCCCAATAATAGGAACTGATGTTAAGGGGCAATTAGGAGAGGCTATTCAAGGAGCAATTAACTAGCTAATAAGCATTAGCTGTTCCCCAGGCATGCTGAATAAGAGCCTGAACTGGAAAGCAGGAAAGTTTTGATTGATGTTGGAGGGGGTCTTAGCAGAGCAAGGCTGATTTCTGCTTAAACATAACAGGAGGCTCTTGGTCATGGGGAAATTCATTACTCAATAATGCAGTACTCTATGAAATGCTGCATGGAACCTCTGTATTCTCTTTGTTTCCAGCTAATTGCAGAAAAGCAATTTCAGCACAGTTTGTTTGTTTGTTTGTTTGTTTGTTTGTTTTAAAAATCATCCTCTGGTTTGGCCACATTCAAGGATGGGAAAAGATGCTTCCCCTATGAATTACCACTTATGCAGTTAGAAAACACATATGAGATCTGACAGCATTGTCACCATTATATACTGTGAGTGCTTCTAAAATTCTCAGTCAGAGTGCTGCATCTTGGTATGTTTAAATATTTAGGCGTCACAATACAAAGCTAGAAAGTCATCAGATCAGATAGTTGAAATATTGGTATATGCTTGTAATATAAAAGATTTCATTGTAGATTTTTAAAACCCCACAATAATTTCTAAATATTTGCAGAACTATTTAACTGACAGCATGGTTTTGCCAACAGTACAGTTCATTACAAGACACTGGGAAGTTTTGTTTGCCAACTCATTCCTTTAATTTACAATAGCTTCCCTGGCTGTTATCTTTGTATGAGCAGGATGGTTTGTTTCAAAGGAGTGAAGTTTCTGATAAGCATTTGAATTTTCCTTGCTCCTTCATCAAATTTTGGTATTTAATTTTATGGATGAGACTTTCTAAAAAACACATTCTTTTTTACTGGAGCAAATTTGTTGGTGTACGAATATGCAAGTTTTTGAGTTACTCAGAGTTTTCCATCAGAAAGAGTTTATGTGTTTCCATAATTAAAAAGAAATGTTTGTATGCTTCTATACTTTAAAAGAATGAATGGGAATATTACTCCATCCATTGTATACTATGACAGCACTATAAACATTTCCACACTACATAGTTATAGTGCTGTTATTCCACATTCAACATCCTAGGGAATCCTGTGGTTTAAAGTTTAGGGAGGGGTGTTTAGAATTCTCAGCCAGAGAGGTCTTTGGCCTCAGTAAACTACAAACCCCAGAATTCCACAGGATGTTGAAAGTAGAATAATAGCACTGTAACAGTGCAGTGCGAAAATGGCCTATGATCGCAAATACATGCAAGCATGCATCTGGGCATGCATACTAGGCCAATATAAAAATACATACTTGAACGGTGAGCAGAGGAATGGCCCATGCATACAGACTGTCCATGCTGTGCTGGATGCAGTGAGGGATTGTCTCAGAAATACAGAATGCCACTTTGTTATAGTACCAATAGTTAAGGTAAGAGATTGTGAATTATTACCTTCCTCCGTAATAAATTCACTGCCTGTTCCCGTATGATTTTTAATAGCAGTGACAGAGCAAGAGAAGAAGGAACTCTGCCATACTAGGAGCAGCAAGAGTGCTGTAGTAATAGTGTAGAGACATACGGTGTGGTAACCTATGGTGTGGTGACCTATGAACAGCAGGGAGACAAGAAAATTCAGTTCCTCAGTATTCATATTTGCTTGAGGGTTTATGGAAGGAAATGACTGTCCCAAATTCTACAGGCTTCTCATTAGGAATTAATGATGGGATAATCAGCCAAGCTTCAAAGCCGAGGAGATATCATTATTTGTCTAGAAAAGTTGGTGCTGCCCTTCATAGGTTTTGGACTATAGCTTCCATCATCCCCAGCAATATGGCCGGAGGTCAGGAATTCTGAGAGTTGTATCCTGAAATATTTGGAGGATAGCAGAATGTGGGAGACTAACCCTCAAAGGAATGGCTTTAAGGGCCAGAATGAGGGGCCAGTGGCAAACTAAGCCATGTTAAGGAATCCTGGAGCCCCAAATGGTATGGCATTCAACCACAAGAATATAACTTAAGGTGAAAGTCAGTGAATCAGAATCACACCTGAAAACCAGACTAAGCTGAAGGAAGAAGCAAATACAGGGAACTGGTAAGGGTAGAGGGAAGAGGAGGCAAGAGAGGGAAGAATCTGACCAGCTGGCCAGGTGTATCATCCAAACCATCTAAAGCAGTGATGTGGAACCACAATGGTGTGTGTGTTTGCCCCTTCACTCTTGTGTCGACTGTCAGGAGAGGTGGATCTGAGGAGGTGTGGGTGTCACCATGTCTCTGCCAAAGCGCAAAGTAGAACTTTTGCAGTTGGCAGTTTGTCTGTGAAGCCAGCTTTAGTCCTCATGAAATGGGAGCACCACACTTGGTTTTGTGCTGGCAGAAACCTTCTGGCTTCTGACCTTGAGAGTCAACTAACTCCTGCAAGTGCCCACTGCCCACTGGGTATGTGGTTAGATGTATTCCTCTGTTTCCTATCCATGCTTCTCCTGGCCTTTTCCTCCCTTTACATCCACTGGGAAATGAGTAGCACTTTGGGGAATCTGTGCTATTATCTCTAGTCACTGAACAAAGGTAAATAGGGACACTTTCATCTGCTTGTCTCCATGGAGTTGGGGTATAGTGAAAATCCTTAGGAACGAAGGGCCTGCCTAGAAGCTTTGTAAGAACTTGTAAGGCTGATGGACTGAAAATTTGCCTTGCTCTGAGTTGTAATGCACAAAATTATGTCCATTAAAACAATGTTTAAAGTATCTCTTTTCTGTGGGATGAATGGTGCTAGAATAAAAGGGCCACAAGCATTCTTGAGGCATTACACTTTTTATGTTTGATCGTAGTGTATCTCAGTTCTTAAGATACGCAAAGGTGAGTAGGGTGGATGTTGTTTTTTAATTGTGATAGTTGCTAATGACAGCTTTTGATTTGTTTCCCAGAGGTGTGGTAGTAGAATGGAGGATATTTACTTGCCAAAACTTTTGATTGGCCAATTTAGGTTACCTCTTAGGTGACCTGATTATTAGAAATGTGTCTCTACGTGTCTGGAGTTTGTGTGGTTTGCATATTTGCATGAGATAAAATTCTGTTAATTCACTGATGGTAAATGACACTGTAATTCACTGTTGTGAATTTTGATTGCATTAGGTGATGGCAGCTTTCATAGTACTGCCTAATACTCTCAGCCTGCACACCTTTTATTCACTATACAGGCTTCTGGAACAGACATGTGAAACAGAGTGCTGAGGTGATGGCAACAAATAACATGCATAAATGAGCATAACTGATCTTCTCAAGAATATTACATTGTATATGCTTCCTCTCATTGCCATCTGTAGGCATTTTTACATCATGGGGGTTTTCTATGAATTTTCAATTAACCTTTGAGACATAAAATCACTTAAATTGGCTTCCTCAAACTAGTGCACTCCGGACATTTGGAATGGCAGCTCTCAGCATTGCTTTCCAGTGGCCTCCTAGAGAGAGTGATGGGAGTTCTTGTTCTCAAGTGAAGTCTGTTTCTTTCCCTCTTCATAGAGGCTCCCCACATTGTTCCCGTGAATCCAGGCATGCTGGCAGACATGCAGTTTCCTTCTCAGCCAACACCCACAATGTGTGAAGTGATCTGATACAGTCCTTTCTGGGAAGGGGAATATTGCCTGGTGCCCTAGGTGTAATCAGTTTTCCAACCTGGGAATTAAGGAGCTTGGGAAGGTAATGACCTTGTTTCAGGGTTTTTTTTTCATCCTTTCCTTGTTATAATGTTTGTGTTGACTTTGCCTTGGTTGTTTCATAGAATGACTAACTCAGGTGGAAGTTAACGTGGGTGAGGCAGGAATATGGGGAGGTAAACTATTTAGTTCTGTATCTGCAGAGGTACAAGGAAGCACTATAAAGCTAATAAACTACGATGCTTCACAACAGACTGGGAAGAATATCAACAATTAAGGCTGTATTTGCATATGTGGTAGGAATGCCTACATGTGGCAACTTTCTGGAAGGAAGTGTTTTCAGAAATCGAGGGTGTCGATGATCAACAGATAAGAATAGCATCTCTTAGAGAATTAGGCACATTTTTGCTAATGGTAATTAGACCAGGTTTATCCATCAAGAAGTAGTATGACTAAATATGGGGAACAGTTCTTGCTGGGAAACTAACCAACATCATACAATCACTAGAGGATTAGAAATAAAGCAGATTCATTTGAGAATGCATAGTTCAACTTAATCTTCTTCCTGAAGTTGACTTGCTCTGTGTCCTTGTGAGATATAAATCAAGTCAATTAGAAAACTGACAGAAACTAGTAAATTCTCTTCTTGCTTTTATTCTTTATTTGTTTTTCTTATCCATTTGTCTTGTGCTTGTTACTTTGAAATACATTTAATTTTTTATTTTTTGGAAAAAAATGACTGGAGTGGACGTGACATGGCATTTTTGTCACAAAACACCTCCATGCACATCCTTCTGGGGATTGGGAGGAGGGAGCTCAACAGCGACAAGAGAGCCAGATCAGTCTCTTCCTTCTGCCAGAAGAGACCCCAGTGTTTCTGAGAAGGACGAGGGATCCAGATTTCTGGCAGTGGGTGAATCTGTGGCCCCTGCTCTGTGAAAAGGAGGGAGGCAGAGTGCCTGGAGTGTAGAAGCTGAGCCAGGATAATGCCATGAAAGGTGCTGAGAGCTTGTCAGGGGTGCTGTTTCTTTCCCAAGGTTTTCCTTTCCCCATCTCCTCTTCTTCCCCCCACCCCACTTCTCTGGTTCCCTGGAAGTGATAGGGTGGTGTAGTTGCTTCCATCACCTGGAACTACGTTCTTTCTAGGAATTAGGAGAAGCGCTTTTTCCTTGTTGCTGCTGTCTCTTAGTGGCAGACTTTAGAGAGACTGCTTTGGGGAGAAGAGTATGTCTTTTCAGTGGTAAAATGCCCATGTTGCTATGTCATTATAATGTTGTAGATTTTCTGTCTAATATGGAGATTCAGTGCAGCATAGTGGTTAACAGCATGAGTAATAAATCAGGAAGCCCTTGGTCTAAATCTTTCCTTTGCCATGATCTTGCTCATAAGATAGCTTTAGGCAAGGCATTCTCTTTCAGTCTTTGTTCACCATCCAGAATATGAATATTAATTATATGAGGATAATAATACTGAGGACAATAATATTGATCTGATCTTATGAGATTGTTGTTTACCAAGTGCTCTTGCTTAATTGAATTGACATTGTTTTAAATGTAGTCTGTCTTGTTTGTAAACAGCTCCTGGTATTTTTTAAAAATATTTTTATTAAGTCTCATAAATTAAAATTCAGGAAAAAATAAGCTATGATCAAAGTCTTAACATATCACAATGCAATTTAGATCCAACGCATCAAAAATAGCACTAAATACACATCCTATGTCCTTAACTTAATCCTCTGTTGACTCTTTTCTCCGGAAGTTTTGGGAGCTTCCTTATTTCTTAATCAGCTTCTGTGTAATAGTTAAATCTTAATATAAGTTATTTCTCTACTTTCAACCTTGGTGATATCCTTATTTTTAACCTATAAATAGCTATATTAATACATATTACCTAATGATTCTAACATTTGTACGTAAGAGTTTAACACATCAGAATTACCTAGATGCTAATCAAGGGTTTCTTATAATATTGGTTTTCAATAAAGATCGAAGCAAAATTCAATCATTTCAACATATCCAATAAAGTTAACAGTTTGACACTGCTACCGTAGCTAATTCTCCCCACTGTTTCTCCCACAAAGGGACTGGTATCCTCCATACATCTTGATATTATTTATTTTTTTCATTTGACAGCGTCGTTGTCAATTTATCTAATTCAGCCATTTCATATAGCTTCAGCAACCAATCCTCTATATTTGGCATATTAGTAGCTTTCCAGTATTGAGCTACTGTTAAATGGGCTGCTGTGTAAACAGCTCCTGGTATTTTGATGTGGTCATCATTTTGGGCACTGGGATTTTTAGACAAATAACGAAATTTGCCCACAGTTTGCATGTGTGCATACAACATGTGTGATAAAGGGACTGCATTTGAAGGGCCTTGGTCAGGCACTTGCACTTAAAGTTTAAGTTGTGTTGTGCCTTTGAATCTTGACCAGTAAACCTGCTTGCCAGAATGGTCTTAGGAGAAAAAACTGTTCCACACAAAGGCAAAGGCCACATGGATGTGGTCATGGAATCATTTATAATCTTATGGGACAAAATCAAAAAACGTGTTTCTTCACCATGATTGTGGCTCTTGTTCTCTGAAGGCAGAGGGAAGAGATCAGAACTGGATCTGCTGATGCATTTCTATGAAAGAGAGAGTAGGCAGTTTTTAAGAGCACAGTACAGCTGAGTAGGTGGTAGTAGTGTAGGAAGGCTTAACCCCTAGTTCTGCCAGTCCTTTCCACTTGAAACCACTTCTTACAAGGCTTTACGAATGCTTAGCTTCCAAGCTCAGAGCTTCATCAACTGACTGAAAAATTGAACCAACCAATTGAAAAATACAGGTGGAGACAGAGACTATGTTAGTGATAGCTATTAACTTTAAATTTCTTTTTGGTAACTTATCAACATGTCACTTGTTTTACAAGTAAAAAATGTTTTAAGCCTTAAAAATAGAAATATAATCCAAAATGACCAACTCCCTGCTTGACTTCTTAAAAAACAACTCTCTCAAATTTACACCAAAATAATTTACACCAAAATAATTACACGTTAGATTTATTCCTCAACTTTAAAATATGGATAAATTGCCCCTACAAAAATAATGCGTTACTGTTACTTACAAAATATTTTTGCCAAACGCTGGTGTGAGGGAGAAATACAAGAGACAGCAATCTTTCTGCCCTCCCAGTGCGCACATTTTCTGCCACCCACTTTAGAGTTATTAAAGGCAAATCCTGTTCTTTGTCACAGAGCTGCCACCACTGCGTCTAGTAAAACCAAAAGTTATTTCATTCAGTGCTTCAGATGTTGTGATTATTTTATTATTTATCATATTTTTATTGTTTGCTTCCTTGAATACCAGGGTGGAAAGGCAATAGAAATACATTTAATATAGAAATTAAATAGGACTGTGCTAGGTTTTTACTATGTTGAAATTACCAGAACATTATTTCTTCCTTTGAAGGGTCCAGTTGTTTCCATGAGTGTTTGGAGTGCCCAAAGCAGTTTGAATGACCTTTATCTTCCCTACTTATATCTGACCACCATTGTGATGGTGGGGTCCAGGCTCTGAAATCTGAAAACCCTAACTACAACTCCCAGAATCCCACAGCCAGTATGACCAGCGTCCATGGTCTCTCAGATGTTTTGGTAGTTGCAGTCCAAAAAGGCAAGTAAAACATGGTGTAGTTATGTCACTTACAAACAGAAACAAAATAACACGGGCCAATATGATGAATGAGGGAACATGCAGGGAGTGTGCTGTTGTGTAATTGTAATCTGTTGCTACAGGATTTCACTTTTGGGATGCATGCACTAATCTCAAGTGAACACAGGGAGAAAATCCAAGAGGACACTCTGTCATCGCTAAAAGACAAAAAACAGGGCAAATGTTCTGCAGTTGGTAAAAATAAACAGGAAAAAAATAGGGGAGTAGTCTGATCTCAGTCCAAGTTTCAAAGAAGAACCTTGTGAAATCAGAACCAAGAGAATAATGGGGGCAATTTTTAGCTCAAGTAATTAAACACACTTCCACATATGTCCTCCAGTTTTATTTAAGACATTGGAGGTTGACACTGATTTATAAATGGCAAAGGCAAGAGAAAGATTTCATTGAGATCCCTCCCTGCATGATTTATGGCAGATTGCTGGATGTGATTCTGCTTTTGCCTATTTTTTTTTTCTTTTCTCTCTAGCAGGAGTCCTTTAGATACTGCTTAAGTGGAACTGCAGTGCTGGACTGAAAGCAGCAGTGAGTACATCCAGCCTGCTCACCTGTAATTATGTGCAGCTTTAATCCCTTTCCTGTATGCCTAGAGACAAGTTCAGGGTTAACTGAAATTGGGGCGGTTATAACAATAACATAGCATATCATGGCTCATCTTGAATGTTTACAGGGATCCCACATCCTGACTTGCCTTCAGACAGTTCTGGGGGTGTTATATAAGGAACATAGAGAGAAGATCACCACTGGCATAACATATGCAACAAGGGCAGAGAGAATGTCTTATTCTTAGTTTTAACACCTTACAAAGATTTGGCAGAACATTTCTGCATGGCTCTAAGGGTGAAGACAGATGTATCACTATGGGTTTTTCATCTGTGGGGTGAACCGAGGTTGAATGCTGGATGGGTGAGTTCTTTCCCAGGCCAGAAATGTGTGTCTGTCAGCCCTTAACTTTGCCCTGTTTCTTAGGTAAATCTAATAGACTGTTAAGTGGAAAGGAAAAGAGCACATACTTTTACCATACTCTCCAAATTAAAAACTGCATTAAAATCACAGCACTCTATTAATATTCTAGAGATCTGTATGAGAGCGATGGCAGATTTTCTGTTCTAACAGTGGATTCTACCCCACCCCATTTCAGGTGCAATCATGATCTCTGTGTGCAGAATGCCCCCTTAGAGTCAGAAAACCTGTAATTGTAATTTTTACTCCTTAGCAATCTTATGATAGTGAAATATTCCTGCATCACTTGGATTTAAGGTTGACACAACATTGGACACCAGACTACATTGCAAAAAACTCCTTTGGGATTGCCTTTAAAGCTTACTGCAGATATGGAGTACAAATTTCTCGTATACCATTTCCCTGCTCAATGTCAACTCCGAAAGTTGCAGTTTATCCCTAAAGTTGCTGCTATCTATCATCAAGATGACAAAGATATGCCTGCCCCAAACTGGGTGACTGAAAGGTGAAGCCATTGGGAAGGAGGCTCAAAGGAATAGTCAGAACCTTGTTGTTCTACCACCTGACATCAATAGTTGTCTGTGTCACAAAATGTCACCCTACCCTAAAAACTGCTTTCCTTGATGGATTCTGTAAACAAATCGCAAGGCTGTTGGTAAGGATGGAGGGATCAAGTGAGCATCTCAGCTGAACATATTGGTTGACCTTCTGCTTGCAAAATTCTTGCTGTGTGATAGCCACAAGTAAACACTCATAAGCTGCGTGGTGGATCCTTCCCGTAAATAGCAGGATTGGTTGAACAAGGGCTGTCAGCATTAAGTAGTTGGATCAATTGTCTTTGAAATGGGAAGAGAATGCCAGCTTGCTGAGAGCAGTGAGGCCAGACTTCTTTTCCTCTGAGTCAGCCATGCACACGTGCCTTATGCTCATTTGCTGTAATGTCACAAAGTTTATCCCAAGCCCCACAAGAGCTTGGCAGCAACACATAGTTACTATTTGTACTGTCTCTAATAAGAATGCCCAGTTATTCTGAAATCAAGGCAAGGCGAGGGAGGGGAGTGTTAACTGCTCTGGAATGATTGCTCCTCTGTAGGCAGGTTTACTTTATATACTGTAGACCTACTAGCTGAGCTGGTAGAGAGTGGTGACTAAGATGCTACATCATGGATCAGGAGATTGGCAGTTAAGTTTTGCCTTGACCCCAAACTTCTGAGACAGGCCTTTCAGCTGCAGTTTGGGATAATAGTAGTGACAATACTGAAGTGCCATACGGGGTTGTTATAAAGATTGAAAGAGGATGGGAGAACAGAAGGACTTTCACTGGAACAAAAAAAGAGAAATTTCCCACCATCTCTTTCTCTGAAAACCTTTTCTGGTGTATGGTGATCCATCCAGAAATATGTGGCAGGAGGTGCAGAGGGTTGTTAAAGGAAGGAATAATTCTGACTCCTAGTAGTCTCTCATGTGTCTCATTCTGCCTTGTTCTGGGGACCTCTCAACCTTGCAAAGATACACTTTGGAGCGTGGAGGAAGGGACAGAACGTTCTTCACTTCACTTTCCTTTGGCTTCAAGCCACAGTGTGTGTTCTGAACTCAAACTTTTAAGTGTTATTTTTCCTTTCCAGAAAGCATGCCACCCATGTGAGGACGTGCTGAACCAGGGTCGCTGCTGGTTAGAGCCCAACCCCATGAGTGTTTATGCAGAAGGTTCACTTAATTCAATGAGACTTTCTCCTGATAAGTAAGGTATAAGATTGTGCTCCAGAGAGAGGTGGAGATATAAATTGCTTGGCAATTGCTTGGCATGTACGTATGTATGTATGTATTTATTTTCGGAACATTGTGCATTTTCATAAGATTGCAATTGCAATTTACCCCAAGGTGAAGATGATATTTGTCAGAATAGAATTTTCTTTGAAAATAATGGTAGCAAACCAGCTTCTTTTGAAAGTTTTGATGTGATTTTACTTGCTAGGACTTGAAGCATGTACAATTAGGATCATGATTCCTACAGCATTAGTTCTGTACTTTGTTTTCAGATAAATTTGTGGGGCCTCAAGGGAAGTAACAGAGAAAACTGAAAGCCTTTCCTAGAAGAAATACTGACTATTGCAGAGTCAAATTTTTTATTTATTTATTTATTTATTTGAACTACTTTTGTCCTACTTTTCTGTACAACATATTAAAAGATGACTGAATCCCATTGATTTCACTGGGACTAAAGCATGGCTAACAGAGGCCCTTTTTGCATGGCATTTGCCATGCGAAAGGGCGCCTGGAGCATCGTACGATTGTGAGGACCGATCTGCACGACACAGTCACAATTGCACGACGCTCCAGGGTCTGGCAGGCGCTGCTCTTGCACTTTTTCATTTTCGGCTTTCAGCCGAAAATGGTGCATGATTGCACATTGCTCCAGGGCCCCATGCTCACCTGCCGTGCGTGCAGAGCCTCTGGAGCCACGGCAGTTGTGCTTCCTGCCCCAGCGCAGCCTGGGAAAGTCCCAGGCTGCGCTGCGGAAGGAAGAGGCAGGGCTCTCGTGCTACCTGCTCAGGAGCAGGCAGCTTGTGCAGAGCTGAAGCAGCGGGGACGCGAGAGCCTCTCGCTGGAGGCTGCTCACGCAATCCCCGCACCCCAGCGCTGAAAAAAGGTAAGGTGCGGAAAGGGCCATGGTTTGGATATATCCCTATAGTTATGTCTTCTGTGGGCAAAGATTCCTGCAGCACAGTGGTTCCTTGGTATCTGCTGGAGGTTTGGTTCCAAGACACACACACACACACACACACACACACACACCCCACTCCTGTGAATACCAAAATTTGGGGATGCTTAAATCCCATTATTGACAGTACTGTTGTAAAATGACATCCCTTATATAAAATGGCAAAATCAAAGTTTGCTTTTTGGATTTTTTAAAAAATATTTTCAAGCTGTGGTTGGTTGAATCCGTGCATACAGAATCTGTGGATATGGAGGGTCAGCTGTATAGCTTCAGCCTACAGAGCATTTCTTCTCTAATGCAATATAAATTGTCTGTTATCAAAGTTTTTCAGAGCCAGTGTGGAGTGTGGTTAATGCTAGTGTTGTGTAAGCTCAACATGGATGCAGTTTTGAACCTCCCTGAGACTCTCCATAGAAGGGAAATGGCAGGTAGGCAAGTGGCGAAAGGGAATGGAGGACAGTATAGTTTTATGAGTGAAGCTTCACCTTTCAATCAGGAAGTGACTTTATGAGAGCTCTCCAGTGGTTACTTCCAATTTTATTGTACTTGAAAGGATGCTGAAATACAGAGCCCCTCCTTACAAGCCTTGTACTGTTTTTATTTATCATACCTCCCTAAACTCTGTATCTATCCTTCAGAAAGTTTTCATAGAAAAAAATTTAAATTCTGTACTCATCCTCCAGGAAGCTTTCAGAGAAAATGTGTGTGTGTGTGCACACATGTGAGTCCGTGTACCTTCAAGTTGTGTCAACATATGGTGACCCCATGGAGGGATACATTTTCAAGTCTTGTTTACGCAAATTGCTCATAAAACCACATAGAAGGAAAGCTATTCTTATTTTTAACAAAATGAAAATTTCAAAGGCTCTGCACTTATTTGTCTGATGAGTCTAATTTTTCTAATTCTTTTAGAAGGGTCTGCCGTGCCTGCAAATGTGGTGAAATTCTGTCAAAAAATGCCAGAGCCATAACTCTTTGTTGCGTTCCCCACACATACTGTGCAACAACGCACTATTGTTGGATTTGCCCCAGTAATGAGTGTACTGGAATCATTGACCTGTAGTAGGCAAAATGTCAGAATATATAAAGTCAATGGAATCATGGCTTGCTACAAATCTGGATTTTTGTCCTTTTGGAAACACATTGTGATTTCTTCTGAAGACACGTGGGGAATGCTGTAGCTTAGCTCATTGGATCTTTCAAGTTTAGTGGGTTGTTGCTTCCACGTCAGTAGGGCAGTAAATCTCTTTTGGGCTTTAATTTGAACTTTGAGGAAGCCATCCATAATGCTGAGCACAATCCCCAAATCAGGTTCATCACTCTGGATAGCTGCTTTAAAATTTGGATTAAAACTATGAATGACTTCTCGACCCCATTGACATGGAAGCCAACAGACACTGCTGCTCTTAAGATGTGAGGTTGTAAATCAGTGTCAAACTTCCGCTTTCCTGTTTGATTGTCAACTATCACTCTGGATGTTAAACTTTTATTAATTAACCCAGTTCTCAAGGTAGGTAGGAGCAAAGTTATTTGATCAAAATTTCACACTAAAAACTATACTATAAAACATTTGCACAAAACTAGTTTGAGGCTCCTCCCTAAACTGCAAACACCGGGATTCCCTAGGATGTTGAAAGTGGTATAATAGCATTGTAACAGGCTAATGCGGAAATGGCACCCTTAGATCACCTAGTGGGTTTCCATAGCAGAACGAATGTAAAATGAACAAACACATAAACAGAGCTTTAGCTGGGTTTTATAATGCTTGAAGTGCTCATATTGTATCAGATGAAACTACGTATACAGTAATTTATAGTTGGTTATTCTGAAGTGCAATGACCTGATGGCTTCAGTGCATGTAAAGAATGAATCATGTAGCCTTTTTTTACTCAGTGGTAATTACTCTGCAATTACTCTTGTTTACTGTCTAAAAGATAATGTGTCAGAAATTATTTTTTTTAATTTTAATTTTTATAACCTTATAATAACATAAGAAAAACATACATATATACATTCTCCTTAAACATTAACAATAAATTAACATTGCCATTTTACCATTATATATAAAGAAAACTTTGATCAAATATATATTTATCTGGAGAGAAAAGTATTGAAAGACAGGTATTATTTTGTTAATATCTATTGTTTGTAACCTGAAACTAAATATAAGAAGGACAATAGTAAACAAGGACAATAAAATCTTGTCTAAAATTTCTTTATCTCAAATTAATCTTACTCTAATTAATACTCACCAAACTAAATTGAACCCACTAAGTGTGATCGGAAATTATAATTATGTAGCTCTGTCTCAGGTGTGTCCTCAATGCTTCACTCTACACTTAGTGGATGTCCCAGTGACCTACTGAAATTTGCAGGCCAGCCCCACCTACTGAGACTAGTTGCTGAATTAGTGATCATCTATGCTTCTGAGTAACCTCAACTGTAACATTTATTTACATTGAGTGTAGCCATGGTGGTACCTGGAAGCAGAGAAATAATTAGCATTGTTGCAGCACCTTAGAGAGCATTCAAAGCCGTTTGCATACATTATTTGTTGTCCATACAACAACCCTGTACTGGAAACAATGACTGTAATTATAGTTTATAATTTGGAGTTGTTCTCCTATGTGGGACACTCATCTATAATAATAAAAGCATATATGCATGTGCCTCATTCCCCTATGTAGGACACTCATCTATAATAGTAAAAGGATGTATGTGTGTCTGTGTATCTCTTTTTCTCTCTATGTCTGTCTCTGCCATAGTTCCAAGACACTGAGTGTATTTCCGCACTAGAGTGGAGGAGCGTTTCACCACGCTTTATGAGTGATGCTTTTTACTCTGACTTACCCCGATTCCTATCTGCACACCCTTCAGTTTCTGTCAAAGTAAAGTGGAGAAAATCATTTGTAGCTTCCGCGTCATCAATTCTCCTGGAACTCCTATTCCCCTCCCTCCTCTACTCTGCCACCGCTGATTGGTCAATTTAACGCCCACCTCTATGGTGTGAATCAATGGAATGCTTCCGTATGTAGGAAGAAACGCAGCGACACCGTTGTGGTTGGTTTGCATAGGAGTTTTTCCATTTTTATATTACACCGGTTTCACAATGATGTGAACCATGCCAAGTGCTGAACACATGCCGAATGAACTACGACAGAATGACGTCAAACTGGCTTGACATGCAGATGTATTTGTGACGCAACAACACAACAGCAATGTATCTCCCTTGTGCAGAAAGGGCCTGAAATATAGACCCCTGAAACATAACGTACATACTAAGGGGACCACCAAGAGTATGCATTTCAGGAATATTTGGGTTTTTTAAATGAATTAATTAATTTCAATCAATTAATTAGCCAGGAGAATAAGGGGTTTTAACCCGGATACAGCTGATACGAGCTAAACGAAATAGTCCTGCAAGAGGGATGGGATAGTGTGTTGGAACTCGAAGCTGTGTACTTTCATACGTTAACCGTAATAGGGAAAATAGTAATTTGTGTGCCCGCCAAACAACCATGACAGGCTTTTTGAAGAAATCTTGAGAAAGCTGTATAAACCACTGAATTACTTTTACAAATTAAAGTTGTGATTTGTATGTTTGTTTGCTTAACATATTTCCAAGCTACCTTTAAGTAGAAATGCTCTGTCAAGGCAGCTATCAGAGTAAAATAGAAATTACAATGAATATCACATACACCCTTTTCACATAGTGTTTTTAAAGCGTATTAGGCACGCTCCCTCCCCCCTTCACGAGCCGCCGTACCGCATGACGTTCTGGCGAACCAGGTGCTATCGCGGCCACAGATAGTACTGATAGCACGTTTTCTTATTTTCGCCTGAAAGGTGAAAATAACCTCCTTTTCACGCATTGGTTGCATGACCAGAGGGCCTGCGGAGCCGTCATCCGGTGTGCTTCTGGGAAGAACCTGGGAGTGGGCGGGGTGTGGGCAGTCCCTGCTGCCTGTCCCTCACTCAGCAACTCCCAGGGGACGCTCCGCCCAGCAGCAGGCCAGCCGCTGCCCCCATCGCAGCAGGGAACACTGCACGGCATGTCACCGCGAGAGGCCACCCCGGGGCTGCATCACCACTCACACTCGAGATGACAGCAGCCCCCGGGCTCTGGCTGACTGTGTTTTTTTTTTTAAAAAAAACGGCGCTATCGTTAGCATGTTAGCACATTACCAACGTAGTATGAAACAGCCTGTTGGCAGGATCTATTGTGCTAACGTTAGCACGATAGCCGACAAAAAAAAAAGAAAAAAAAAGAAAAGAAACACCACCACCCAATCAGGGGCGGTGGGGCGGGGACAGGGTGGGACCTAGGCATGGCCCAGGATGCTGACATGCGGACAAGCCACCAGGCGGGGACTGGTGCTCTCTCGCCAATGCCCTGCTGTATGCGGACTGCAAGGGGGTCTCTACTGAGCCTCTTGTGACATTAGCAATATCATGAGGGCTCTGGTTCGTTGCGCTATCAAGGTAAGGTGCGGAAAGGGCCATAAATGTGTGCAATGTTTATTGTAATTTCTGTTTTATTCTGTTTGTATATTATTTATTTCAGTCTCTTTATTTTATTCTGTTTGCAATTTGTATTTTTTCCCTATTTCTATAAAGGGAGCACTGATAACGGAACAAGCATCCAGCCTCTGATATACTAAAATTCATTATTATAGCTGAAAATCGTAAGAAGTCTTCTAAAACATTGTAAGAAAAATTAAAACATCGCCACCTTCATCCAATTTGTTAGACAGCTTTTTCTAAAAGAACACAAATCATCTTAAAAATGTTAAAATATAGATACATCAAAATATACATACAGATACATAAAATCTTGATGTTGTTGAGTGTCTCATTTCCGACCTGTGGTGACTCTAAGGCAAAATTATCATGGGGTTTTCTTGGCAATATTTGTTCTAAGGATGCTTGCCTTTGCTTTCCTCTGAGGCTGAGAGAGTGTGACTTGCCCAAGATCACCCAGTGGGTTTCCATGGCTGAGCGGGGATTCGAACCCTGGTCTTTAGAATCAGAGTCCAATGCTCAAACCAGCTTACCCCATGCTGGCTCTCACATAAAATATGCATTATGTAAAACGTACATAAAAGATACATATATTTAAAATATACATGAGCTCCTTTTCTGCATGTGGCCAGATACTGCTTTACTGCAGTCGTAATATTCTCTGTCTACTTGCTTTGCTCTGCTGAGATCTGAACCAGCTGAACAAGCCCAAAGTTAAATTACATTAACCCTAATTATGTTAATCCTGATTTTCCTTTTCTGCCCCCCAAAAGCTGCCAAGCAGCCTGAGAGGAATATCTATATCTATTCAACAGAACAAATGGTCCTTTTGTTTTATGTTGATCCCCAAAGCCCAAATTTCTCAGTCTGGGAAGCCATCACAGAAAAGACCAGCTGCGTGTTCTATTAAGCTCAACTGGGTATCATTTCTTCTTTCAGCTATTTCCTAACAGTGGTGAACAGGTTTTAGAATCACTTGTTTGCTGGGATGTTGTATAGATGATTTCTGAAGTCTTCTGAAAATTATACATACTGCTGTGTTCCTGTTTAAACATCTGTGCCCTGGGAAACATCTGTATTTAGGAAATCAGGCCCAGCCCTGCTTCCCAGATGCATGTATATGCATGCCTTACTGCTATTCTTGAAGCATTTGCTGCCAGAGGTATTCTTGTAAATGGTATTTCCTGCAGAAAGTAAAACAAATAACCCCCAAGGCTTCAAGTGTTTCCTTATGAGCTATTCGGTCTATCTCTGTTGGGCAAATTCTGACTATCAGGATCAATCTTGCACTTTCTGCTGAATGAATTATCTGCTCTGAGTTCTATTGTTTTCCCCAGGGCAGTGTAAGCTCTGTTGGTAAGTGCTGGTCTGTGGATTTCTGTTGGACAAAGGCAACCATTATAGTTTAAAGTATACTCTCTGGACTTAGAACATCATTCTGGGAAGCATCTCTTAACAAACTGTTTTCAATTAATCTGAATTTTTCCAGAGTCTACAATTATCCCTTCCCTGCTGAGCTCCTGGTGGGAGTTTATTGGGTAACGGTTAAATGTTCTGATAATAGTGTTTATTTCCTACTCTCATTGCTATATCTTTCTGTGCCTCTAAAGTTCTTGTACTTGTCAGTGGTGCAGTGAATTTGCTTTGGGTTTTAGTCTGAAATTTGAGGAAATGGTTCAAATAGCTGAACCTTATCCTCAAAACAGATCTAATGCCTTGGCTAGTTCAAACAAGAACCTGGAGTTGATTTATTACACTACTGACATGGATGCTGCCAGGAACCACTGGAAATTCCCTGATGTGTGATAAAGGAGATGTATTTATTGTTATCACACAAAAGGGTATGCACTAGTATATTATTTTCCATGTAGGAAAAATGTCGTGTGTGGAATGGCCTAAGAGAACTTGGAGGTAGCCTATTCACTATTTGGGGTAGCCTATTTGCATAAGCAGTACAATCTGTCTGTTTCACCATGACAGCTTCACAGAAAACATCATAAAATACCTTTGAAACTGTGGAAGTTATTTTGGTTATTTCTGAAATTACTCACAAGCAGGACAGCCTCATGAGTTAATAAAAAAAAATGCCACAAATAAGTACCAAAGCCTATAGTAAGCCACACAGTGGAGCTTTCTCCATGGTATATTGTGTATACACTGTATAAGATTGCAGCCCTGTCATGTAAAATCTGTTTCTAATTTTGAGAGCATCCTACAGTTTGCATCTTGTTTATTCTACAGTGATCCTCTGATGCAGGTCCTCTATGTTGTCATTTATAGTGACTGAATCTGTGAAAGAGAATCTCACCCAAGTGAGCTGGTAGCAGGAATGAGATACAAACCCAGGCCACCTCTGTATCCATTGAACCACAGAGGTCCCCAGGCAAGCCATATGATTTCATTTTTTACCTGCTTCACTTCTGGCTACAGTTCTCCCTCCACATTTGTGGGTTTGATGTTTGCAAATTGGATTATTCGCGAGCATCTGTGCCTCCTCCCTTTCATTTTGTCACAGTGCAAAGAACTCATGCTGAGGCAAAACAGAAAGGAATGGGTGGAGGGGGGAAGCTCACGCAAGCCTTCTTTTCCCCCTTCCGGAACTCCCTTCTTTCCTTTCCCATGCAAAATGGAAGGGCGAGAAGCTTGCGCAAGACTTTGTTTCCTCCCTTTGGAGCTCCCCTTGCCACTCCTATGCATTTTTCCCTGACGTGGAGAACTCATGCAGAGGCAAAATGGAAAGGAATGGGGAAGAGGCTTGCACGAGTTCTCAGTGCCAGGGCAAAGTGCATAGGAATGGCAGGGGGAGCTCCAGAGGAGGAAAGCAGGCCGGTGTGAGCCTTCCCCCACCCTGTATCCCTTTCCCTTTTGAATGGGAATGGGAAAGGGGGAGGGCTAGAAGGGAATGGGAGCAGGAATGTGAGAGAGTTACTCGCGGGTTTTCCACTTTTGCAATGGCTCTGTGCTCCGAACCCTCTCAAAAGTGGAGGGACAACTGTATCAGTTTTAGCCCCCAAACAGGATTGGGCTGGCTTCTCCAAGTCAGTGGGTCTGCTGTAACAATAGGATCCAGACCTGTATGTTGAGTTCTTTTAGAGGACACCCCTTAGCAATTTTTTTTGGTGACCCACAGCACCACTATCACAATCCTGATGCCCCCCTCCCCAATACCTCCCCTGCTTTTACCCCTTCCTCAGTGCTCCAGGAGCAGCAGTTTTGTGATTAAAGCCATGCATTCTCTCTCTTCAGTCACTATTTCTATTTTTTCTTCTGTGTGGGGTTTGTGTGTGTGTGTGTGTGTGTGTGTGTGTGTCTTCTGAGCCTTGGTATGGTCCATAGGGGCAAAATCTGAACCATAACCAGTTAGTTACTGCCCGCCCCACCTTACTGAGTGACTGATTATTATGTAAGTCATCTCATTAGCTGACTAACTGGATGCTCATGTACCTCAGGAGGTAGCTTTTATCATGCTGAAAGATAAGTGTTTTGTTCTCAAGTACTTTGTTCTCAAGTACTTGTAAAATGATAGCTTCATAGCTGTAGCCTGTGGCAGCTCAAGCACATTGGAATATTCATTTTTTAAGTATTCCTTTTTCATATGCCTGCATTTTCATTTTCCTAAAACACATTTTCTTTTTGCTTAATGAATCTTTGTTTGACCTTGGTATTTTCTGGGTTCTTGCCTCCCTCAAAGCTTTATGAGGGAAAAGGTACCTGAATTAAATAAAAAAAGAGGTATGGTGGGCTGAGATGAGGTAAACCTGTCACTCTGTTAACTTTTGCAAAGATTTGCAGTCAGCCTCGGTGCAAAATAAGACCTGAATGAAAAGTTACCAGAATGAAATCTGGATGGGTTGCTCCAGGTTATGATGTGAGGTGACAGAGATAAATGATTGGATTACCTACTGTCTCTTTCTATATTATCAAATAGCAGCCATGGTGCATAAAGATGCTGTTTTGGATTGGAACCATGCTGCTGGCTGCATCAGTTGGTCAACCCTTCCCCCTGCATTTTATTTTCATGATGAAACAGATATGTGTATTTGAAGTGCTGTAAGTCTCCTTGAGTCCCAAATTGGGGGAAAAATGGGAAACAGCAGCAACAGCAACAGCCTCCTCTGAAATGATGTTTGCTGTAGCCATGTCAGTTTCTCCTCAAAGTCAAAGAGCAGGTAAGGCAAAAATTTAATTGTGAAAATGGGACTGTGGTGGAAGGTTCACACACACACAGAGCGAGCGAGCGAGAACGAGCACAAGTGCTATACCCTCTCGAAGAATTTAAACACATGGAAGATTCAGATGCGGTTGGGTTACTGCTTAGGAGCTTATCTTCTAAATCTGTTTTAAATCCTTTTATTGCAATTTAAAAGTGTTTCTCTTTACAGTTTCTCATGTTTGTAGGAAGCATCTCAGATTGCTGTATACGCCAAGGTTTGTTTGTGGAATCCATTTCCTGGTGCAGGATGAATTGCAGATCGGCCACCAGCAGGGGGTGGTGTTGCTGACCTGGTACCCTTCTGGACAATTTCTGTTGAATTCTGCCAAAACAAATATCCAGATCTTGCTAGGGATTACGCTTCTTCCAGCTTTAAAACTGCATGCTCAGAGAATAGCATGTGAAACTGAAAATAAAGATAAAAGGCTGAGATCTGAAAGAAGAGGTTTCTGTTGCTGATTGATGTTAGTCCCAATGAATTAATTCCATGATGTAACAGGCTCCCTACAAAGAGAGGAGTAAGGTACTACAGATTAAATTGATTAAGAAGGGATTCAGCTGAGCTTGGCAGGGTGTGGGGAGCAGGGAGGGGGAGAGAGAGAAGGCTGGCAGGATAGTGGGAATATTTGCTAGCTGTTTGAGACTGAAAGAAATAAAAATTCCTGATAGGATGAGTCAGGTGAAGAACAGGGAGGGGAATATATTGCAGGGACTGTAGGTTGTCAGTGTGTATGTGTGCTCTGAACCTCTAAATTCTTTGTCAAAGACCTTGCTCTTTATGATGGCTATGCCAAAGTATCTCGGGAGCACGAATACAACTATGTCTCCCTCTGCAATGGTGCCCCTGATGTTTTCTCAGTATTTTCCCCCTTGTGTTAAGGGGTAAGATTAGGGACAACGCTAGTGTGGGGTTTTACATGAGCAGCAATCCCTGTGTTTGTGGTGGCCAAGGGCGGGGGGCAGGGAGAGATATGTTTTGCCACGGCCAGGCCACTTGTCAATTAGAGCCAGTTTTCTTTGTCCCTTATAAGAAAAGAAAATAAGAGTGAGTCCATTGGGGATACAATTTTGGAGAGTCAAACCTGCTCCTTTCCTCAGATAATGGTGACCCCAGTGCTGCTGTCTAGGTCTGGATGGGAATATATAGCCCTCCTGAAGTTGTTGGATTGCAGTTCCTGGCATTTATCATCATTTGCTGTGCAGGTTGGATATGGGGCAGATTTTGTGTCCCTGATTTCAAACAGTATATCTTGTCCCATATATAATTCTGCAGGTGCTACTGACAACTAAGTCCATCCCGTGGGCAGTCTCTCCAGATGTATTGGACTACCACTCTCGTTATTACTACCATATCAGCTGGGAGTAATAGGAACTATAGTAAAGGATTCTGGAGAGGCACTGCTTTGGTTGGAGTAGTATGGCTGTACTTTGGATTCTGTTTCTTGGTTGGATTATACAACTGCCCTTCAGCTGGTGGCCTAGGACCCACAAATGAACTGAGTCTTGAAATCAGTTCAAGCTTGGCCTAAAGCAGGTCACACAAATTGGCATCTTACAGTGCAATCCTATACATATCTACTCAGAAGTAAATAAGTACCAGTGACTTCAATGGAGCTTACGCTTGGAGAATACTGCTGCAGCCATAGACATCTTCTTCTTTATTTATTGTTGTTCCTCTCACTAAGTACAGGATTGGCAGTTGATGGGGAGAGGATGACATATATGTAACGTTGTATTTTTTTTAAAAAAAATGGTTTGCATGTGGAATATTTCATTAAAATAAGGAGGTGGAACCTGTGTCCCTCCAAATGTTGTTGGATTCCTGTAACGATAAGCCCTAGCTAGCATGTCTGAAGGTGTAGGATGCTGGAAGCTGTAATCTAACAATAGCCACAGGTTCCCCATTCCTTGGTTAAAGCTGTTTTTTGTTGGGTGTTCTCTAGTACATATGTCTTTTTCCAACCACATTATGTGTACCCCTTCCTCTTCACACCCATTTTTCCAGATATAAAAAAAAAGGCTTACGGTGGTGTCCTATGCTATTATTCAGCTGCACGAGAAACAACAGTTGCTGATGCAAATGAGCATTGCCTTTATATTTATATAACGGAAGCCTATTGCAGTCTGTGAAGTAATCTAAGACAAGTTTATCTGATCAAAACTAATATGGGCTTGTTTCTTTTTTTCAGCGTTTCTTCCTTGTGATTCTTTGATCATTCGATTCCTGCCACACTTTCAGTCCAATACCGACTATGCATATTCAACATTAAGTCTCATTGATATCTGTTGAATTAGATTCTAAGGAGCTGTCCTCAAGAACGTAGATTGGGTCTGTAGGAATACAGATAATTTTTCACCATATTGGGGCTCTCCTGCATGGTTCCTTCCTTGTATAATATTGCAAAATCTCCCCTTTCATAAGTCTTCTTCAGAACTTGAAAACATTCCTCTTTTTGAATCTGCTGACCATTCTGCCTGGAGAACAGTAGTCTAAAATGTAATGTGTTCAAGCTCTGGTTCTGTTTGCATGTTCTTTCATCCAACATGCATAGAGCTGCTGTTTTCAAGGCTTTTGTCCTTGTTACTGTTCTTTTATAAATGATTTTTTTTTATTGGCAAACATTGAAGCTATTATAAAAGCACATGCAAACCACCAACTAAATAAAGATGGGGAACAATTCAGGTGGCCAGTTGCATAAAAAGGGAAGGACTGATTCCTTTAGCATTCATGACAAATTATACCTGCTGAAATTCTCTCTTCTATACAATTATTAAATATGCAGGAGCCATGCCCTCATTTGCATTTGGCCACCCTAGGGACAGCTCTCATTTGGTCTGCTCCAGACATCATGTATATTTAAACACAGAATGGCACTTAAAAGTAACGACAGCAGGAAAGTGTGCCAAGGGGCCTAGATTGTGTGGCCTGTTGTTTTTCTGTGAGTCTTTCCCAAGAATTCCATGCATCCATGACTCCTGGTACATGGGGGAACATTGAGATGACCAAATCATACGGGTGGTAGCTAGTCATTTAAATCTCCATTAAGGTTGGGTCACATTGTATGTGTGGATGAACATAAACTTAATTTGTGAAAGAATGTCTCAAGAGACCATTCCTTCTTTTGTAGTAGATACAGAAACATCTGGCAGAAACCAAAGTATGGATCAAGCAGAGCTTGGAAGTAATGTGCACAAGTAACAAAATTGGCTATTTAAGTTATTTTTTGGGCAATGCTGTGATCACTGTAGCTACTTTCAAACTGCAGCATGATGGCTGGCAATGCCATTATAATGAGTGATTTGTTGTTTTGTGCCTTCAAGTTGTTTCCAACTTATGGTGACCCTAAGGCAAACCTATCACAATATTTTCTGGGGCTGAGAGTGTGTGATGTGCCCAAGATTATCCAGTGGGTTTCCATGACCAAGTGGGGAACTGAACTCTGGCCTTCAGGGCCATAGTCCAATGCTAAAACAGCTACATTCCAGGCTTCAAAATCTGCGCCTGCCCATTTTCTCAACCTGTGAAAAGAAGTCAGGAGCTGTACATGATTGCCATCAAGATGAAAAAATAACGCTCTTTATTCCTTTTCTCTGTCACTTTTTTTTAAAGACTATGGAGCTCACAGCTAGTGTTGTGGTTAGAATGATCAGGGCCGAGTACAGCTCTGTTTTCAGAGGGCACCAGCCAAGGATGCAGTCCAAAGCAGGCAGGCAAGTTGGTGGTCCTGAAAGGTGGCAGGCAAGATGAATCACAGAAGTCTGTAGAACAGTTTCTTTGATTACTGGATTGATTAGTCCAAATATTCAAGCCCAAATCAGCAGTTAGAGCCCCCTTGGCTGCCCAAGAGCCAAGCTCACCTTGTCCTGTTTGATCACCCAGCTCACATAGGGCCTAGCTGAGTTAGGATGATCAGCTGTGGTACAACTTTCAGCCCATTATCCAGGTGACTGCAAAGAAGCAAGGATATTTCAAGTAACACTGGTAGTATAGGACTACTGCTGGTTTCCCTGGCTATCTTTTCATGGCTGTTGTATGGATTACTAATAGAATGCATGTAGAATGTCTTGAATACTTGAAAACCATGATACAAATGGTAAATACTAGTATCATTTTGCTTGCAAAATAATGAGTTCAATTACTTTTACTTGTATGTGTACTGTTGAGCATCCTCCTCTCCTAGCCCCAACGCACTGGGGTTCTGCTATTCTGCTTATTCTGTGGAATTCTCAGAAGAATCTGGGTCTTTCCAAAATTCTTCCAAGAACATTCAGGAAAACATACACTAGTGGGAGCTTGGCCTTCTCAGCCAGTTTACTGGCTTCCCAAAGAAATTTGGGAAGCAAACGGCATTTGAAGTTTTGTCTGCATTGTTCATTGAATTAAAATGACATATTCCATGAACATTCCATGCATCTTTGCAGACCTTAAATATCTCCCCTAGGAGATGGCCAAAGGGCAGGAGGAGTCCAAGCTTTTGATTTTCCTGGGCTTCTCATTGGCATTTGATATCGCTGATTGTGGGATCACTTCTCATCTGTATCACCTCACATGGACAGGAGTAGGAGGCACTATATTGTGGTTGCTTAGTTTGTTGTGTTCATAAGTCTCTGGAAGATGCTGCTGCTCAGACTGGGAGAATCTTCTTCCGTCTTGCATAATGTGATACGACCATAAGATGAGGCTGTTGGACCAAACATAAGGAATGGACAGGTGTGGCTCTCCCAGTGTTAGACTGCTTCCGCTTTCAACCGTCACCATTGGCTGTGTTGTTTAGGACTGATGGGAGCTGCAGTCCCATGACATCTGAAGGGCCATAAATTGTCCATCCCTCGATTACTGTACTGTTTTCAAATGCAGACAGTTAGATGTCCCTAGTAAGCAGGTAAGAAGCATGTAAAGACTAGAGCTCTCCCCTGTGATTTTTGTCTCTTAAAAGTTAATGATTTCTGGTTTTTGTTAGAGTATTTGGTAATATCACAGAGTTATGATGGACAGATTCAGAGCTAGCTACCACTGAGGCACAGATATGACAGGCATTGGCTAATCCTTGTCACAGGAATATATTCAACAAGGAGGAAAGACAGATATTTTGCAGTTTGGCCATTAGATTTGGAAGATCAAATTTCTTGTAAGAATGTAAGATTTATTTAAGAATATCAATGGCACATGTATGGCTAAGTACCCTGCAGGCACCAGATCCCCTCTGATCTTGGAAACTAAGCAAAATCAGCTCTGATTAGTACTTGGATGGGAGACAATCAACAGATACCAAGTGCTGTAGGCTATATTTCGGAGGAAGGAACTGCTAAAACCACCTCTGAGTATTCCTTGTCAAAGAAAATGCTGTGCAATTCATGGAGTCATCATAAGTCGATAGGGTACTTGAAAGCACATGCACACATATATGATATTGTATGAGTTCCCTCCCTATTGCATTCTGTAATTGTGTGACCCAGATATGGTACTAGAGGTCTCAGATTCCACACACCTATTAGAAGCAAATCATACAGTTTGCCAGCACCATTTTTGAAATATGACATTTGTCAATACCAGTAGCATGGTTTAAAGTCCATTAGGACTGCGGCTTGGATCTAATCAGCAGCCAAGGCTTTAGTGGAATTCAAATTAAGTATAAAAGTTTCATGAACTCTTCAGCCATTCATTTAGAGCAGCATTAATCCTTTCGCTGTCAGCATCCACTGTGAGGGAAACCATAGGCACCAGCGTGCAGGTAGATGGTCTGAAAGGACAGGTGCTATTAGGAAGCTGCTGCAACTACCCAGATTGGTTTTTAGACCTTGCTTTGGGAATCTGCATTTCTTTTTAGCATCAGTGGTTATAAAACTTTCTGTCTTGAGCAGATCTCTCCTACATCCCACATTTGCAGGGGGACCCATCTTTTCACAATTTCTACCATTTTGAAGAAGAAACTGTAAACAAACTGGATCTGTAATAGGTTTTTTTTTTTGTTAACTTGGACAGAGCTTACAAAATATGAATAATCTATGGATAGTCTGAAAGGCTGACAGCTTTAAGTGAGCTTGTTGGCTAGTATACAATCTACTGTTTTCTAGGCTAGTTTACTTTGTGGTATGCAAAATATATGGTTTATTCATAATATGCAAACTGCACACCTCCCTCACTGAAGAAAAAACCCATGAAGAAGTGGATATGGAGATGGAAATGGTCTAGCCACAAAATAGGAAGGAGAAAAGAAGAAAATGGCAACTGGAACAAGTTTCTTTCTTTTCCGTTCCATTTATTCCATATGATTAGATGCAATGCATGCAAAGATATCTCAAACCGGGCTCTGCTTGTTCCCCAGTTGAGGAGTAATCAGTATCCTGAAGCTCTGCTGAAGCCTTATGGAAAATAGGAGTGGCACATGACAGTCAGTTGACCAGATGCTGTCACATATTCAGTAATGGGGTAAAAAAGCCACAATATAAGCCTCAATAGCACAACCACTAAGCTGCCTACTAAGCCCAGCTGTCAGGTATAACTTTATTTTCTTTCTCCTTTTTAAAAGATTGGTGTTCCAAGATAAAATCTAAAGAACTGTTAGAATGAATCATTAACATTTGTAATATATAAGTGTTTTCATTTACAATATATCGGTATAAAAGTTATAGTGGTGTTTGCAATCTTTGTGATAAAACCTACTGTACTCCATTTCTATGCTGTTAGTAGTAGTAGTTATTTATTGTATCAATTACATGTAAATCTTGTATGTCCTTCAGTGAGCTCAAGGCAGCATGTCTACAGTGACTGAGGCAAGATTGATGAGTTTCATGGCTCATGAAACCCAATGTGGAGATTGGAAACTAGATTCTTCTGTTTCCAGTTCAGTATTCTAATCACTATCATGCAACCAACATGCTTTTGTTTTGCATACATTTCAGTTTATTTTGTTCGTGTCAAATACAAAACAGCATTATGTATCACAATTATTAGGTTCCTTTTATAAGTAAGAAGATGAGTTGTGGCGGGTTTATTTTCCCCTGAGACTGAAGCTCCATGGAACTCCATTGTATTGACATTGTATTATATTGGGTGGGAAAACTTTGACTAATAAACTCAGATTGTGTCTTTTCGGGAAATAAAATAAAATGATAATATTTCCCTAATCTTTATTTTTATTTCAGTTGAATCCTTTAAATCCCTTAGAAATGCAATTCTAAAATAGTATAACATATGGAGAAAACACACAAATAAGAATAAAGGATCAAGATAAACTAAAGCTGTTTTACACTGACTTCAAAAGGAGACCTGGCTATAGCTATCGTCTGCATCCATTTTGTGTCTTGCCAAATCAGAGGAATTATGCGTCTTGCAAGCAATAACCCAAACACAGTTTGGTTCCTCACAGAAGCAGATAACAGATAATATTCCATAGCAAGCAATTCCCTTCATTCAGATGATCAGGGTCGTGCTAAGCTTCTCTCTCTGCTGCACAAGAAGCTAGAGACACTTTTCCTTGAGGCCCCTGGCATTATGTGTTGTGTATGCTTGGTCATGCATGATGCTGCCATACTGTAGCCTTGCCCTCCCCCACCACCAAAGAAGCAGAGTAAATTGGGACTCTTCTGGCTGTAATATATATAGTTGGTTCATCAGAAACTCTGGTTTCTGTAGCATGTGGGGAGGGGTAATTTCAATGTATAAGTTCCTATGTAAGCTACAACCAGGAAAGCCCTGATTTTCCCCACTTCCATGGCACAAGGATATATGGCTTCGTTGTGAGCAGCTACACAAAATTACAGTCAGGAGGAAATGAAAGGAAAATAGGAAGACAAGGAAAGGAAAAGATTGTCCTAAAAGGATGAAGGACAGAGATTTCCTGCATAACTGTAAAGCTGAGAATCTATTCCTCGATTATAATTGTAATCAGTATAGGATACTGTGGATAATGGGAGACAATGAGTGAAGATTTCTTTGGCACTGTCCCTGAGGTGTGATGGCACTGCGGACTGAACTGGAACTGTGAAAATTTATGTAATGGTGAAAGTCATTACAAAATCAGATGATGAAAAGCTGGACTTTCCAGGTGCCAGTGAACCATGTAGCACTTTGCAAAATGAATGCTGGATAAAATTGACAATGCTTGCAGCGGCACAGCTGGGTCCAAAGCAGCATTTATCCTCCTTGTCAAAGATAAAACAGCTATATATTTGGTCTCCAAAAAATAATTTTATTCAATAAAAAATGAATTGAAAAAAAAAGACTAGGAAGACTGAAAGGTAACAGAAGTCATTTTAATTCTCTATTTTTTAAAAAAACTTTTTCTCAACTAGTTAAGAGATAATTTCGTTCTTTATTAAACCCCATATTGTCAACCAATACTGTTCAACATTTCAGAGATGAAAACAAGGACACATCTAGCCAAGCAATATCAGAGTGTGATCAGGATGCCAAAAATTATTATTGAGAAAGAACAAACAAACTAGGAAGGGCTGCAGCAGTTTGCTTTTGCCTGAGTCTGCAGAGAGTCTGCAAGACTCTGCCTCTTCCTCTTCTCTCCCTTTCGCTGAATTAATTGAGTGCAAACTACGTATGCACCTTGAACTCAGTTTGCAACAACTGAAGTAAGCTGAAGACAAAAGGGAGAAATGGAAAGAGAGAGAACCTGGATCATTTTGAAAGCAGCTGAAAAAGTGGGATGACAGATGGTTAATCACAACTGTCCCTGCCAAATCAGGAGAATCGGAAGGTATGCAAGCCACACAAAATCTTATTTCTACTGCACATTTTATTTTCCTGCTGCACAAAATTTGTCTAGCTGTGTATAAGGGTAGTTCCTGAAACTGGATATAAAGACTCTTTAAAAGCTGCCATCCTCCCCTACCCCCGCTAAAATGCAAGCTTGGAAATCTTGGGCTAACACATTAGTTTCTTTTCCATCTCCACTACTGTGCATACTAGGTCGTCCTGAATTTTGAAATTAAGATAAATATAACCGGTATAAAAGACAGATGAACAACAACAACAACAACAATAACAAGGTTGAAAGACTTATTTATAAAAAGAAAGCTGATAAAACAGAGGAATCTTGAAACGAGGAGAAACAAAGGGAAAAAACAAAATGTAGCTTGCTGACTGTTTCGCTATATGAGAATCCTAGATGTGCATGGAGCCCATTTTAGTATATTAAAGGTGTCTTATTGATAATAAACAAATGGCTTAGTGAATTGAACTATGACACTTATACAGTTCTCAAACTATCATGGGAGATTAAATGTGGCCCATGGGCTGCATGCCCCAAGCGTCATAATTTTTTTTCTGTATTATGTCCATAAATGACCTCTAGGGAGTGTGGAGGGCATTCCCACCACGTTTGGAACTCTCCTGCACCCCTAGGGATCAAAACTTCATCCTTAAAATGACCCAAAACATCTCCTAGGGGCCCAGGAAGGCCCAGAAATATGGTGAGTGTAGGAAATAACTTGGGGAAAAAACTCACAAAGGAATTAGGCACAGGATCAAGTGAATCACATTTATTTTAAGTACTCATTCTACAGAAGAGGGTGCCCATAAAGAGAACACCCCCATATTGAATACCTGACGTTTGATCCCCTATCCCTGCTGCAGGTTTTCCCTCCCCTGGGATCCCATTGGATAGGACCCCAAAGGTTACTGCCGATCAGGATTGCCTAAGAAGTTACATTTCCCCTTCCCCATATTTACAGTATGAGTGATCATGCACTGATCATGCATTTCCCACGTGTATCCTTAATTCTGATTAGCAGTTTCAAAATGGCCCTTGATGTAATCACCCTAACAGTTTCTAACCACCCCTACTTCTAAACAATGCCAACCTTTTTTCTTATATTTCTTATCAACCAGTTTACTCCTTATAGATGGCCTTGTCCTGTCACTCAGACTGTCTTATCAGTCTGGTTCTTCACTCTGGAGATCCAAGGCCAAGAAGCCTTCTTCTGTTCTGTGGCCAATTTTAGAAAGCTGTTTTCTTAGACTTAGTGTACTACAGAAGCTAAAAAATAAAATATACTGAAATATATGTGTAAATATACCTAGAATATGTGTTATACATATGAGCTAATATATATGCTTCTAATACATGTTATTAATACTGTATACCCAGTGCAGAAGCTAAAATAGATTTCATTTCTCTCAGTGAGGATACCCCCATTTCCCCTAGGGGGCATTTGGGGACATTTTTTTTTTTTTAATTTGGTGGGAGCAGGTACAATTGGAGGTGAAGCCCATTAAGGTCTCCTGGTGGGCTGTTGGAGCCCCCTGGCCTTCCACAGTTGCCCATCACTGCACTACAGTAATGGACTGTTGATGGGATCAAGTTGATTTCCTACTTTGTATAAATTTGTTTCAGCACAAATTAAAGATGCCGTGTTAAAGGTAATTTACAGATGGCATCTTAAATCTACCAGATTATACCATTAAAAGAAAGAGAATTCACCTTTCTGTTGAAAGGGAGAGTGGTCAAAATGGTGTGTTGGTTCACATGTGGCTGTATTAACCCAAAGTGGAAATATTCTGGATATAGGTTCTTGGAATTATGAATGAAATAATGATCGAACCTATCCAGTAATTCTTCTTATGCTATCCATTTTAAAAGATGAAAATCTACACATGCTTCATAAACCACTGATCCATTTCTTACTGTCAGCAACAAGACTGAAAATTGCTGCCCAGTGGAGCACTGCTTCCAGTCTATCTCTCCCATGATGGATGGACAGAATCTGGACTTTTGCTGTATCAGAAAAATATAGGTGTTGGCTGAGATTTGTGAAAAGCATTGGGGAAAAAAGAGATCACATCACAGAGGCCTGACATTCATTTGCTAGCTATATATCAGGAGAGCCTGTGTGGCATAATTGTTTGACTGTTAGAGTAGCACTCTGGGACAGAAAAGTCAAAATACCTGCTTAGCCATGGAAACCCCTTGATCTTGGGGAAATCACACTTTCCCAGCCTAAGGGGAAGGCAATGGCAAACCTCCTGAGAACAAATCTTGCCAAGAAAACCCTAGGATAGATTTGTTGGAGCTGGCTTGAAAGCACGTAATAACTTGTGATGTACTCTATTCAAATTTCCTCCCTTATACTTTTTTCTTTTGGAAAAATAATTTTAGGATTTCTAATTCTCTTTCATTAGCTAACTTTTAAATAGTTTTTCAAAAGCTCTATGTTTGTGTTACGTCTTTAAAGAGTGATGTTTGATGCATTTATTGTAAAGTTTTTAAAATGGGAGAGATTATGCCAGTCTCTGTGATGGCTTCCAGTCCATTTTTAGGTACATTTCAAAGCACTGGCGTTAACCTTTCAAGGCTTGAAGCATCTTGAGCCTAGATTGTTTCAAGGACTGTCTCCTCCTATGATCCAAACTTGGAGGTCATTTGAGGTCCTCTGGCCTTTCTTGAGGCCAGATGAGGTGAGATATGGGTAGCTGCAAGAGATCAGTCTTTTCCACTGTGACATCCGAATTATGAAATATCACTCTAAAGATGCTCACTTTGTGCCTATGTTGTAGTATTTTGTGTGCCAAGTACGGAGGGTTTTTTTTTCCCTCCAAGGCTTTTTGATTATTCTGTTTTAGAACTAAGTTGATGCTTTTTAAATCCTTGCACTTCTGCTGCCCCCTCTTGTTGATTTTACTTTGACTTATTCTGTGGCTCTTTCAGTTTCTTTCAGATTTTACTTTGTCCTAGTAAATTTCAGTTTTTATGCATATTCTAAGGACTTCACAAAGAATCATATTCATGAATTTAGAAAGAAGCCAAGAGTTTCAGAAGTTTTCTCTCACAAAGCAAGGTTACAAGATTTTTTGCAAATTTTAAATGGATTTTCTCATTTTGGTTCTCTTTTTGCAAGAAATTTTATTAGCACAAAAGAATTTTTCCCATGCCAAATGAAAAAAAAAATGTTTTCTGTGCAAAAACGTCATGCCTTGGAGTCATGGACCGTTCCTCTCTTCTCCATGCTGTTTCAGTATTTTGAGATACTTGTCTTCACTGAGGACTTGAAAGGCTGTGAACAGTCTTCACGTTTCTCTTGCTTTGTGAAACGCCTAGAGAGTTCCAGTGATTGACTAGTATGAAAATGCAGTAAATCAATCTGTCAGTCAGTCAGTAATGGGCAATAATGTAGTCCAGTCTTTTTTTTTTTTAAAGATTAACCGTACTTGAAATAGTTCTGACTATTCCTAGTGTATATGCTGACTATATCTAAATCTTTCAGTCACTAGCCTACCTGCTTGCTTCATTGCAGTGTTCTGTGTAGTTGTGACTTAATATTCCTGAAAATGTAGGCTTGGAGAGAGTTGTTCAGCCATTTGTACTCTTCACCGTTGTCCATCTTGGCTAGCTACATGAAGCTGAAAGGAAATAGCTGAGTGGGTTCAGGAGGATATGCTGAGAGGGAGAGACATGAAGAGACCAGTTTTTAAGAAGTCCTCAATAACATGTATATGTATATTTAACATATATGTATACGTATATATTTGGAGAGGCAGTGTGGTGTAGTGGTTTGAGCATTAAACTATGACCCAGGAGACCTGGGTTAGATTCCCCACAGCCATGGAAGGCCACTGGGTTACACTGGGCATGTCACAAACTCTCAGCCCCAGGAAATCCCATGGTAGGTTTTCCTTAGGGTTGCCATAGTCAGAAATGACTTGAAGGCACACACAACAGTATATATATATGTATGTACACATTGCATGCATAATATGTTACAATATGCTATTGTGTGTGTGCATAGATTTGCACACGGTGGTGTATCTGTACTGATTCAGATCTATCTATCCATCTATCCATCCATTTATTTATTTATTTTCCACCACCACTACCCCATCCTTTCTTCCAGCATGGGATCCAAAATGGCTTACAAAATTTGAAATAAAGGTCTAGTTAAAAACTTATTTTCCAAAAGTAAAAAAAAACACAAAAAAACCCACCCACAATTGTATTAAAGGGGCACATGATTAAAATAGTTTAAATTGCATTTTAAAAATAACTGAAAGAATATGAAATGAAACCCTTGCTGCCTTACGATTGAAAGTCCAAGGCCCATCTAAAAAGAAGAGTCTTTGCCTCCAGGCAGAAGGACAGCAGGGAAGGGCTAGCTGGACTTTGCATGGAAGGGAGTCAGCCTGGGAGCAGCCACTGAGAAGGCTCTGTCCTGTATCCTCACCAGATGCATCTGTGATAATAGCAGGACTAAAAGAAACCCCTGCCCTGAAGATCTTAAAACTTAGGCTGGCTTGTATAGGGAGATACAGTCTTCCAAATATTCTTGACCAAAACCGTATAGGGCTTTAAAGGTCATGACCGGTACTTCTCGCTCAGAAACAGACTGGCAGCCAATGAAGCTGTTTCAGCAGTGGAGTTATATGAACTCTCATCAGCTGGCTGGTCGCAGCATTTTGGACCTACTGAAGTTTTCAAACTGTCTCCAAAGGCAGCCCCACACACAGTGTGTTACAGTACTTCAAACTGGATGTAATCAACATGTATGTCACTGACTATTTCCGCACTACACTGTTGTGGTGTTATCATTCCACTTTCAACATCCTGTAGAATCCCAGGGTTTGCAGTTTAGGGAGGGACATTTAGAATTCTCAGCCAGAGGGCTCCTTGGCCTCAGTAAGCTACAAACTTCAGAATTCCATAGGATGTTGAAAGTGGAATAATAGCACTATAACAGTGAAGTGTGGAAATGGCCATAGTAGCCAGACCTACTTCTCAAGGAATGAGCACAGCTGATGCACTAGGTTGAGGTGTACAAATGTATTCCGGATCACCACCAAAACCTGAGGATCCAAGCTCAGATCTGAGTCCAGGAATATGCTAACTCTTGATATGGAAAGTAAAGGTCCCTGTTCTCTCATTTTAGGATTTCTTATCCTTATCCTGGGCAACCCTTAAAACAAAAGACCTCTTAAATGGATGACTCTCCTCTGATAACCTTGCCAATAACCACCCTTACTGGAAGGTTTGCAAAATCCATCTCTAGAAACTCTCAGCTTTTTTAGAAATTAATATTTTGTACTAGTTACAAAAGTATAACCTGTTAGTGGGAGCTGTGTTACTAGTTGATAACACACACCCAAAGAAAGAGAGATAACAAAGCACAGTCTGCAGATGCTGAATGGCTACTGCTTTGATTCAGATTTTCAGTTGGGGAAGGAATATTGGAGACAAAGAGTCTGTGTGTTAGTCAACATCTGTCAACATCTGTATGACCATTTATAAGTTGTTTTAAGATAAGTGGGGTTCAGCTGTGAGGTGTAATGATTTTGCCACGTGGCTGATGCTGATGCATTCTCACACAATCAAGCTTGATTTTCACCTACATTTTCCAAAACTGAACAAAATCCCTGCTGTCTGTTACAGTCTGAAACTGTTCTCCTTGATTTTACTTTCAGTTTAAGCAGATGACAGGTGCTAGAAAAATTCTCATGGCAGAGTGAAAATTATATTTGCATCATATGGTTGTTTTACCTAACGGTGCCTGCTTTTGAATAAACAAAAGTTGACTGCTGAAAAATGTGTCTTAGGATAAGTGGGACTGTAGTGAATTTCAAGAGATTTTGTGTTTGTGAGTTGTTCAAGGCACCTGCCTTAGAGGATTTTTGCATGGAAACAAATTGTGGGTTCATCTAAATGTGCTGATGGCAGATCTTCAAGTTTTGCTATGGAGCAACATATGAATGTTCTTCTTGAATGAATAAAGAATAGGGTGGGCTCTGATTTTAAAAGCAAACTGCTTTGCAGATGAGGTGTGCAGAACCTTCCCCTCTCCCCAGTGGGGGTCAGTGACTTCTTTGTCCAGGCCGCAGTGAATCTGCTTTGAGTTTTAGGTCTAGAATTTAGAGGAGCCTGCTATAGCTATAGTGTGTTTTCAAGTGGTTTCTGACTTATAGTGACTCTAAGACGACACTATCATATGGTTATCTTGGCAGGATTTGTTCAGAGAGGGTTTGCTTATGCTTTCCTCTGAGGCTGAGAGAGTGTGACTTGCCCAGGGTCATCCAGTGAGTTTCCATGGCCAAGTAGGAATTCGAACCCAGGTCTCCAGAGATATAGTCCAACACTCAAACCACTACACTATGCTGTCTCCATGCTAAACCCTATCTCCAAAATAGGTGTAACACTTTGGATAGCTCATTTAAAGTTAGCAATAACACCCAAAGTAGATTCACTGTATCCTTGTCATGGAAGTCACCAGTTGCCACTACTTCCATGATTTACTTCCCACAATCCCTCTTCCCAAGTGGTATTTTTCAACCATCCAAAGTTGCTTCCAGTATTTGGAGCTGGCCTGAGAAGAGAAAGAGACCCAGGGAGGGAGCTTGCAGGGAACTAAGCTGCAGAATCAGACTGCACTACTTGGTGTATACTTTGGAGCAATTCTGTGTTTAAACACAGGAAGCCAGTACCATCCAGTGTATGCATAGACATTTTCACAGTGGTAAGGCCAGGAAATGTATCTGCTTTTGGATAAAATATGCCTATATCTTCTAAATGCACCAGATCTTGTCTGATCGTGGAAGCTAAACAGGGTTAGCTTTGGCTTGTACTTGGGTGGGAACCTGCCAATGTATACTAAATGCTGTAGACTATATTTTAGATGAATAAGCTGGCAAAACCACCTCTGAGTATTCCTTGCCTAGGAAAACCCTGTGAAATTCTTTCGGTTGCCATAACTTAACAGGTGGCTTGAAGGCTTGAAGGGATTTGCACACATCCATGCAGGCACGGGTACACTTCTTGACATGGGTTGTTGTCATGTGACTTAAAGTTGTTTCTGACCTACAATGACTATAAGGTGACCCTATCATGAGGTTTTCTGGGACTGACAGTGTGTGACATGTCCAAGGTCACCCTGTGAGTGTCCATGGCCAAACAGGGAATCAAACAGTAGCAGTCCAGTGCTCAAACCAGTACGTCAAACTGAGCAGAGCCTGATACCTCTAAGACTTTCCACAATGAATACACCAGACCAAACTTTGAAAAGTAAGAGGACTTTTTAAACTGCAGAATGGTGTATGATTACAATGTACATGCCCTGTGCACTTTCTTCATCTGTCCATATATGTTTTGTAGCTTAACGTCACATCCCATGAGATTTAGAAATCTAGACAGAGTGGCAGAAAAACCTCAGAAGTGGGAATGTGGTGGTACTCATGCAGAAGAGTGCTAAATTCATAGCTTCACACAAGAGGCATCATGAATTCCAGTGAAACCTTGTGGCCTGGGGTAGCTATTGGTTATTGTACTGTGGATATGGCTTTTCGTAAGTGTTGCTGTTCTTCTGTACCTTGAGGTCAACTCTGCCTTATGGTGACCCTATAACAAGGTTTTCTTGGCAAGATTTATTTGGAGGTTTGCCATTGCCTTTCCCTTAAGCTGAGAGAGCATGACTTGCCCAAGGTTATCCAGTAGGTTTCCATGACTTGAGTGGGGATTTACACCCTGTCCTCCCTAGTTCATCACTGAAACCGCTGTAACACGTGGGTTCTCTTGATAGATGCAGTGTCTAATGTCTGTTTCTGGTTTTCCTTTACAATGAAATCTGGATATTCCACATATGGAAGACCTTAATACATGCGTTTAAAAAAAAATCTATAGGGCCATTTTCTAGTTATTGAAGCCACTGGCAGGGGCTTTTAATTTCAAATTTTCATCCTGTGTATTTATTTTGTGAGGGGAGCAGAAAATACTGTCTCTGGAATCTGAGGCCCACATTTAGTTGCTAGAGTGGACACAACTAAAATAGACTCACTGAATAATGTAACAGAATCAAAACTTAAGTAAGTTCTATTGGTTTGTGTACATTCTGTTGTTTTATTTTAGGCTAACACTTGGATTTAGGCCCAGTGATTCCAACCTAGCATGCCTACTGTCCTAATTACTATTAAAGGTTCATTACCTAGGTATATCTACACTGTACACAGTGTCACTGCATGCTGTAGTATCAGTATGAAGCCACATTAACTGTCACAGCTGTATCCTAGGAAATCCTGGGATTTTTAACTTGAAGAAAAAACCTTAGGAACCATAGCTCACACGAAGTTCACTATAATTGAAGGATATCAGATGGTCACTACACACTCCTGTTGGCTTAGCTGTGGTTAAGAGACTGGCTTGGGGAAGTCAGGTCCTCCCATTCCCTTCTGGGCTATTGATTTATTCTGCCCTTTCCCTGTTAGCTCGGACCTTAGCTAAGCATTATAGGCTGACTGGAACCCATTCTTAACTATGACTTGAAAGTAAAGTAACAACCATGGATACACAAGGTATGTACAATAGCCCAGACTATATGAAAGACCATCTCTCTCTCTATGAGTCTGCCAGAGTTCGAAGAGTTGCAGAGGAAGGCTTTGCCTCCATCCTGCCACCATCACAGGTTTTCTTGGTGCGGACGCAAGAGAGAGCCTTCTTGGTGGCCGCTTCCACCCTCTGGAACTCCCTTCCATGGGAGGCTAGGCTGGCCCCCGCCCTGCTTTCCTTTGACCAGCAGGCAAAGACCTTTTTGTTTAAGCAGGCTTTTAATGTGTAAGCAGAGGAACTTCTTACTGGGATGTTTCATTTATCTTTTTAAACTTTTGTACGTCTTTTAAATGATTTTGTGCTGTTTTATGTGGTGGTTTTCATTGTTTTAAATTTTACATCTTTTGATTGACTCTCTGAGAGCCACCTTGGATCCCACTGTGGGAGAAAGACAGTACACAAATGAAATGGATAAATAAGTACATAAATTCCCCAGGCTGGAAGAGTTCAGAAAGACCAGGATCCCCACCCCCACCACTACCAGTGGCAGGATTTTCTGTAGATTAGCTTTTTACAGTACAGAGATGCCCTCATGTCTAGAAAACAGTTGCTGTCTCCTCACACAACCTTGTTTTTCTCTCAGAGACAGTATCAAGCAGCGATGTGTTACGCAGGCAGACTGCATAGGATCAGCAGGGCTAGTGTGATAATTTGTCTAATTTACATAATTCATGTTGCTCCTGGTGAATTTGCAAAATTCAGCTTAACTGGCTTAGATCTTGATTTACTAAGTGCATTCCTGAAGGAAGACACTGTAATCAGAAGATTGCATTTGGTCTTCAAATAATCGTGCTTCTTTTTGGAGACAGTGCAGGAGAGAGATGCATGAGTGGTGTGCCAACCCTACCCCATTATTGGGGGTGGGGCTGGACTGTTCAGGGTACATAGCCAATTTTCCAGTACTGGCACAAGCATATCCAAGAGGAAGCATCTCTGCTCCCCCATCCCACCCAGAGTGCTTCTTGAAGCTTCTAGTAGAGAGTTGTAGCTTCAGGCCAAGAGTACATGGGGACATGTCCTTGGCTCTGAACCTTTGAAATGCAATTGAATATTTCTGCCTACTGTTGGGAGCTGGCAGCTCATGAATCAGATGCAGGCACTGAGCTCGCTGGAGATGAATAACTGAGGGAATATATCAATTACTCACCAGTTTAAGATGTTGCCCACCTGTGGATCATCTGGCACCTCTGTACCCAGCAGGAACTCTTACGTAAGGGTGGAGTCAAACAGTAAAAGAAAGGAATGCCGAAAATGAGAGGGAGAGAAGCAAGGGGGGGGGGTGCAACAGGTGAGCACAGTCATGACAACAATTCGGTGAAGCAACACACTTCTTTTCTTCCACCTGACCTGATAGCCTGAGGGAGCTCCGTAGAGTTCACCTGCCCTTCCCAGAACATCTGCAGTTCATTTTTCATTCTCTTCCTCACCAAACAACACTTGCCAAGAGACCTGTTTTTTTTTCCCTATAATAAAGATAATGATGCCGATATGTGGTGAAACACAATCCTCTGTCCTGTAAATAGAAAAAGTGAGATCCTTTTCTGTAGTTGTGCTTCTACTTTACCACAGCAGGATGCATTTAGAAGAATTTTAACCACTGCAGAAAAGTTGCAGGCATACTTTAGAATTCCCTGTTGTGGGAAAAATGAATGTATAAACTTGCCTGTTTAAAATCAATCTGACATTTTTCACTGTGGTCAGGGATTATCGCAGTGGTTGTGACTGGATAAGAAAGATTGTATTTGTGGCTCCTCCTAGGTTTGTTTCTATCATTCTAAAAGATGGAGGCTCCTTTTTAGAATCACTTCTTTGCGAAAACAATGTTACGCCAACAGATCATGGGAGATGGAAATGTATCAACTTCAGTTCAGCAGCATTTTTTTAATATATTGGAGAGAAAAGGATTTCCCACCATGTGGATTTTTTTTAAAATGTTATGAGAATAATTGGTGCAGAATCAAAGTGGTTCTTCCACTTTTCCTTCCTGTTTGCCTTCCTATGTCCTTCAAATGAGAAGCTATATCACACAGGAAGACCAAAATTAAAATTAACTGTCTATTAACTGGAGCGGTAAGGTTATTGGAGCCTAGATGTTCACCTAGATGTTTTCTGGCTTTTGTTATGTGAAGAGTGAAATGCCACTACTTTGATTATTCATTTCATTTCTTCTTCCAAACAATTCTTCCTTCGGGTCTGAGTGTTACATTTGTTCTTTAGGCTGTTTAAGTGGTTAAGGAGTCAGACTCAATATACTGTGACATCGAGTGTAGTGTTGCTATAAGTGTAGTTTTTTCTAACCTGATGCACTACAGATGTGTTGGACAACAGCTCACAGCATGGTGATGAACTCTGCCACAGACAGTCTATATGATAGCCAGAATTGGATTCAGACTGGGAAAACTGATGTGCAAATTCTCACTCAGCCATGAAATCCACTGGGTGACCTTTGGTCTATCACTCTCTCTCATGTTAACCTGCCTTATGTGGTTGCTGCAATGATGACATGGGATGGGCAAGAACTATGAACAATACCTTGAATTCCTAGGAGAAGAAGGGATATATATGTAATATGATATTTGAGGTTTCTTTTAGTATGGAATGAGATTTCCTAAGTAACATCTCATTTAAATCAACACCTTTTAAAAAGTTTGAGCCTGGCTTCTCATCCATAGCAAATAATATGGATTCCATATTTTACAAGTCTTAGACAGATGGCCCAGCTTATTTGCCCTTTGGAGCATAGAGAGAACTAATGACACTGAAACATAACTTGGTGCCTTAAGTGTTACTAAAACAAAGTCATTACTTTTTCCTTGGATTTTTAGCTAACTGCTCACTGATATTTGAATGTGGACATACACAGATATTTTGATTAAGACTGCCAAGTGAATTAAAACAAGAGCAACAACAACAACAGATTAATAATTGTTCTCAATGAACTGATAATTAGTTAAATATGTGTGTGTGTGTGTGTGTGCATGACCAGAACCATTAATAGAAATCTGTCTTTAGTTTTGCAATTAAAATAGTATAAAATGAAATATGATGGCAGCTTGTGCTCCAAGCGTGTTGACCTGTTTGTCTGCTGTCTCATTATGCAGTGAGCATTCTGTGCTCAGTGATTTAATGCTTGCAGAGTCTAAGATCCTGACTATATGTTGCACATGCCACAGTAGCTTAGCTATAACCCTTGGAGATGCTAAAGGGTTCCTGCGCAACAGATAGAGAAAGCTAGAAGGGAATATGAGTAGGTGGTTTGTTGAATCTTCACTGCCAGGTGCAAGCTCCGTATGGGTGCTGATAGCATGTTTATTAGAGAAGATTATATAAAGCCCCTCAGTGGGGTTCCTAGCAGAAACCTGCACAAGGCTTCTTTTAATCTAAGCCTAGAGATGAACAGGAGAGTGAAAAAGTGATGATGGGCTGTGCTTAACAAAATAGTGCATAGTTAATCCACACTGTCTGAATACAATATGGTAGACAAAGACACATGGAAACAAAAGATATTGGTCACTTTTCTGTCTCTGTGCTGATTTCTGATTGTGGCTATTCTGTCTTTCTCTTAGGAGAAATTAACTCCTAAGCAGAGATAATCAAAGATAAACAATGGAGGCCACTAACCTTTGCTCCCTCAAGTGTTTGCCTATAATCCACTGTGACTTTTCCTGACTTCACGCATGTGAGCCTTAAAAATTATTGGCAAGGAGGGGCTACAGAAACATTCCTCAGCCTATGTGGATGGGGAGTCCAGCTAACACTGAGACCGTGTATCTGTGGGACATGGCATGAGTTAAATCCATGCATTTCGACTTCTTGGATCAATATCCCTTGGGACAAATTACAATTTGTGATGTGCACTTGAGTTCGTTGATGGCCAACTTGTAAACTCTGATCTGAAGCAGACTTACCAGGCCCTTGATAGACTGAAAACATGGCGTTAGATTTCACGCACATTTTGGGGGGGGGGGACACTTGGAAAGGTTTATGTATCTCTGAAAGATATCTTTCAGGAAGCATGTTACTTCTTCTCCATGATCTCTGTTCCCCACATCAATAAGTTTTACACCTGCCCAGATCCATCAATGGAATCTCCCAGAGGTCAGTAGTTTTGGCAGGAACCTCACCCCTCTAGGCACGAACATAAATAGAGCCAGGAGCTACTCCCCTCAGTTCCTTTTCATCCATTGTACTGTTCATCTCGGAAGAGCTAGTGCTGAGTAGCCTTTCTCTTCTCCATCTCATTTTCTATCTCCATACATACAAGTTTTTAGTAGCTATGGCTGTGGAAGTAGCCAACAATCAAGGCTGCATGCCCATTTCCTCTGGGAGAAGATGGAATCCTTCATCCTGTACCTGCTGGAGAATCTGAAGAATGTGGCTCTTTCAGCAAGAAGCCATTTTTGTTATGGCAGGTCAAATTACTGCAGCATGTCATGGGGCTGATTGTGCTGCAAAAGTAACCTCCATTGGCCTTTGCCATCACACCTGACTTAGATCTGTGGGTTTAACTGAGGACACTCATAATCAGATTGAGGACCTTCCCTTTGAGGGGGAAGGTCTTTTCAACTCCTGCACCAATAAGGCTAGGATTACTCTCTTCAATGACCAAGAAAATGGACTTCAGACCATCCACTCACCTTTGTCGCAAGACCAGACCCTATGAGCAAAGGTCTTGCCTTCCTCACACTCAAGGTCACATTCTCTGTTCTGGCAGTCTCAGCAGTCCTCAAAGTCAGAGGGGTACAGGACTCCTCTAAACAGTCGAGGTATCAATCATCCCTTGCCTCCTGAGCAGTCACAGACACTGCTCTTCATAGGAGCCCTGGCTCATACCTTTCTCCCTCCACCGTGAGGTCACACCATATGGACCCTCACCTGTTGCATCTGCCACAAGTCAACAACCCCTGCTAGACTCGTATTGTGGCTCCTGGGCCTCTTTGGTACCACCATGATAGTCACCCCATGTGCAAGGCTTTGGTTTTGACCCCCTGCAGCTGTGATTCCTACAACTTTTCAACCCATGTCAGGATTCTCTCAGTGAGAGGCTGCAGATCCCTTTACCTATTTACTCCTTGCTACACTGGTGGTTTTGACCTATCAGTCTGACCAAGGGCATGCCATTCTGCCTTTCCCAACCTACAGCTCTGGTGACCTCTGACGCCTCCTGCCTAGGCTGGGGTGTGCACTGTAAGGGCCTCACAGTCCAGAGGAGGTGGCTCCACAAGGACCAGCACCTTTGTATCAACACCCTGGAGATGGCAGCTGTCATCAAGGCCTTCAGGGCATTTGAGACCTCTCTCAGAGGCAAAATAGTACAAGTGTTGTTGGACAACATGACCACAGTGTATGGCATAAACAAACAAGGTGGCAGAAGATCTTGTACTTAGAACATGCTAGCAATGTGTTTGTGGGACTGGTCCATTTCCTGATCAGTCATCCCAATAGCCCTCACATTCTGGGATGGGACAACACCCTGGCAGATTCTCTCAGCCTTGTGATTCTGGAGCCCCACAAGTGAACTCTGTCTAAAAAAGTGTCTGTACTTCTACTGAGCCATTGGGGTCCTCTTGAAATTAATGTGTTCACTTCTAAGAGGAACTACAAATCCACCCTCTACTACAGCAGGGGAGACCAGGGCAGAAGATCAGTGGAAGATGTGTTTCTCCAGTCCTGGACAGGACCCCAGCAATATCTGTTTCCCATGCTCGTGCGAATGTTGGTCAACATGCAAGAGGACTGAGTAGACTGGATCTTAGTCACTCTTGGTGTCTGAGAATTCTGGTTTCCAACACCCCTAGAAATGTCTCACTGAGAGTACCTATGACCTCCATACTTTCCAACTCTCTTAATGCAGGAGAGAGGCAGGATGAGGCACCTAGACCTCAAGACTATTCACTTTTCTGCCTGGTGCATGAACAGATACTAGATGACCACATCCAAGCTATCCTGTTGGCTTCTTGTTAGCCTTCTACACATTGCTCCTATGCTCTGAAGTGGTGCCATTTCTGTGCCTTCATCCAGGCACTTCTCACTTCACAGGTCTCACTTCTGTGCCAATAGATGAAAGATCCTGAAGGAAAAGGGCCACTTTTTCTCTTCATTCCACATCTACTTAGCTGCCATAGCACTGCACCAGCCTCTTATGCAACCATCAGCTGCACTATTCTGGAGCACCACCATTAAGAGATTTCTGCAAGTTCTCTCAAATCTCTAATGGGTTTTGTCCCATTCTTCTCGAGCTGTCTAATCATCTTAAGCCTGGCTGCTTCAGGAAGTCTGCAGAGGCACAACATGGGCACAACCCTCTCTATTCTCATCTGGCTCTACTGAATAGATTGCAGAACACATGGCAGATGTGGAGTTTGGATGGGCAGTGCCATTTTCTATCGTTGGATGACCTAATCCAACTTGAGTGGTAAGCTAGCTAGTCAACCAGTGATGTGAGGCACAAAGACCGTGAAGAAGGAGGACAGGTTGTGTGAGGCACAGGGGCAATGAAGAAGGAGGACAGGTTGCTTACCTGTAACTAGTAATTCCAGTGGTCATCTGTACCTTCACATAAACCCACCTTCCTCTCCTCTTTTTGGAGGTCCACATCCACCTGATGGACATTAGAACTGAAGGGAGTAGCTCTTGGAGCTATTTATGTTTGTGGCCAGAGGGACAGGGTCAACATTTAAAGCAACTCATCTCTGGAACATTCTGTGGGTGGGTTTGTACAGGTACAAGATCCATATGTGCTGAGGGCACAGATGACCACTCAAAGAACTACAGTTAAAAGTAAGCAACCTGTCCTTCCTCTGCCACTCCACTGAAGACTCAGTTCATGTGCTTCATCCCTCTGAAGGTGACATCAACTTTATTGCTTGGTCATCTGGGAAGGACCTGAACTTTATTACTGCCGAATAATGCAGAACTTGGATTCTTTCTTTCTTTCTTTCTTTCTTTCTTTCTTTCTTTCTTTCCTTCCTTCCTTCCGTCCGTCCTTCCTTCCTTCCTTCCTTCCTTTTGCTAATTCATTGATTAAAGCTTGCACACCTACAGCCCTAATTTCAATGCACAAGAATTAATACCTGCAAAATCTCATTTGTTTAGTTATAATAACTTGTTCTCCTAGAGCTTACCAATAACTCATGCTTAGTTTCTAAAAGGTTAGATTCAGTACTGCGTCTTAAAGCTGCCTTATGCAAGTGGAAAGAGGCACTCTGAACATACAGAGGAGCATTCTTCTTATAACCCATGGCTGACCCTTGGCACTCAAGACAGCTTCCAGACCTTAAAGCCCTAGAATACCTGGCATTTTGTAGATAGCCATGCTGTGATGGAAACAAGAAAAAAAATCTCCACAAAATTTAATTCCAGCTCTTCTTCTTAAGTGCTGCCAAGTGAATTTCTTACTGACAACACCCTTTTCATTGGTTGTGTTGTGCTTAAGCCTAAGAAGAAAGTCTTCCTTCTTGCTCAGCATGACTGTAAAACATGTAGTATGGAGCAGCTGGTGTGAAATATGTGCTAACCACTGCTGTGCAGCCCAGTGACAAATGGCTCATGAAACATGGTCAGCAGATCTCTGTAAAAGTGCTTTGGGTTCTGATTCTAAACTCAGGAAGACACTCTGCACATAAGATACCATGAAACTAAAACTTGTGGTGATGTGTTTGTTTTTGTATTCTTTGACAGCCCTAGATCTCTCTTGTTCTCTTCCCTACTTATTCCTTTCATGGCTGTGTTTATTTCAGTTTGTGATGGTTGAAACTCACAGCATGGACCAGACTCTTCTTAAGTGGTGCCAGCAAGTCTAGTTCCATTGATTTATTTTGGAGCTGTGCTAATGAAAACGCTTTAGAGCATCTTGTCCCATCCTCATTAATGGCTGTGCTCCAGTGTTTAAACAATTCATTGATTAGATTAATCACTTAAAACCATTTTGATTGATTAACAAAATGTGTCTTGATTAATTGCTCACTATATATTTTTATTTTATTTTATTTCACTATAGGTATTTAAAACTGCTAGTGGTAGCTGAAGTCTCAGAAGCATCGTCCTGTTTTTTTCTCACACATAAGAGTGAATGCTTCTTTTAAAATAATGCCGTTGGTTACATGTACATGTACTGTATAAAACTGTACAAAATCGAAATGTTCTTTCTGTACCTCAGATCTATATTATCACATGCACATGGAATATTTGCTGTTAGTTGTTTAACTCACTAAAACTGGTGAGATTGCTAAACTAAGATTTACTTAATGGAACACTTAGGTAAATGATAAAAGACCTAATGTAAGTTCTAAGGTAGGACTGTCAGAAGTCATATTGGCCTCTAGCTATTGGGAAGTTATGGTCTTGAACCCAGGATCCTTGTAGTCAGTTGGTGAAGCTGGAGAAATTTAAAAAGTCCCGGAAAATGGATTGCAGAATATGCTTTTGAAGCATGGATTTGGTCACTAGGCGAAGTATCTGTTTCAGGATGTGAAGCTGAAGCCCTTAGGGTGCTGCCTGAAATCTTAGACCGTTGATATGCTTTCTTCTGCTGGTACAACAGTGGTGGCTGTTCTTGGGCAGGGATAGCTTGGCTGCAGTGGTTCAAACAGTGATAGCTTTATGGCTGAACTATGTGTGGCGGTCTTTAAGACTCACTGAAGCTGCAACAGGTATAGAATGCTTTGACTAGGGCCATTTCTGCAGTAGACTCTTATAGCGCGATTATTCCACTTTCAACATCCTATGGAATCCCAGGATTCCATAGGATGTTGAAAGTGGAATAATCGCACTATAACAGTCTAGTGCAGAAATGGCCTAGAATTCTGAGTAAGGTGATCTGCCGACAGCATATGAGACTTCTGCTGAAAGAACTACACTCGTTATCCATCTGCTACTAGATCAGTCTCCCTAAAGAACTTGACACTAGTTATCTGAGAGAGAACCATCTTCCTTATAGACCCGTTTTGATCCTTGTGATAATCTGGAAAGGCCCTACTTGTAGAGCCACATACTCTTGATCTCTGTTCTGCCATCATTTGCAGCAAGACATTTCACAGTTTGACATCCTCCATGTGGAATACTTTCCCTTCTGAAATACAAGATGTTCCAACAATTTATATTTTTAGATGCATGTTGAAACTTGACCTATTTGTGTGAGATTTCCCTTGTGTCATCCAACCTACCACCTATATCATGAACATAAAAACTGTATTTTGGTTTTGTGTATCATGCATATGGTATGTTTTATTGTTGTACATTGCCTTGAAATCATGGTTTATAAATATTAATATATAAGTAAGTATCGACTAGGAGCAGTGTTAAGCCAAGAGAGAGGTATGTGTGGATACATTGACTTTCTCCAAAACCTGTCCTCTCTTATGAGAGATTTTGCCCCCAAGTATTGGTACAAAAGCAATTCACAGTGGAGCACATGCTGGTGTGGGATAAGAAAAGGGAATACATCCCAGACTAGATGTGTATGTGTAACTGTATGCAACCAGAAGTGTCTTGGAGCTAAAGTCTTCCCACATTGTGTTGGTGGGCAATTGAACTGCCATATATCACAGGACTGTTGGCCTAGTTGTTTGCAAGAAATATACACTCCATCTTCTCTCTTTCCTTTCCAGGTAAGAGAAATGGAAGCATTTTGCCAACAGTGATGTTGTCATATGGTTAGATCTGATTGTCTACAGGGTGGCAGTCATTATATACTCAAATCTGATGGGGTACTTGGTTCCAGTCATCAAGTTCATTACCTTATTATCTGAGATCATACAGTGAAGAATTTCCTTCAAATATTGTTAAAGAAATGATGCAAAAGTAGCAGCAGATCCTGAAAAATGGTGGCTCTTAACAGGTGGAAAATAGATGAATGAGTAGAAGTTCGGGATTTTTTTAATGATCCTTTTCCTCCTCCTCCTCCTCCCCAAAATGACAATTTTTCACAGTGAAAATCAAACCTTGTAGACATTTGGTGCTTCACTGGTATTGACCTTCGGTTTGTAATGCTAACACTGATACTTTCTGTCTCTATGGTATGCCTAATCTGGACAGATTTAGCCTTCACTCTTCATTTTACAACCTTCAGTGTCTCTCCTATCTCACTGTGGCTGAGGATCAAGCAGGTGTATGGCATCAAAAATGCAGCATCACTTCAGCTGTCTTGCTACCTCTAGGATGGAGTTATAGTATCATTAGTGTTGTTGCAGGCCTCCTTCACTTACTGTTATTTTCATTTTTTCTTTCTCTTCAGTATTTCTGGCTTCTTTGTATGTAACTTTGAATAAGTCTTCAGTTTCTCTTATAAACATTTTTATACTTCAGCTTTGTTTAATTCAATAGCCTTTGCACCCCAATATCTTCCCATAATACGTTTTAAAGAATGGTGAATTTAGAAAATTAATAATATGGAATATGAACGTATACCAGAACACAATGAATAATTTAAATGAGTCAATAAAGAATCAGTACTGCACTAAATCTTCAGAATCCCTCAGTGCCTCACCATTTTAAACCAATTACGTATAAGTACCTTTGGAAGAACTATGCTTTAACAGATAAGAGATGCTATTAATTGTTAGAAGGAAGTTCAGTCTTTAATATGTTCTTTTTAGTTTAGAGGAACACACAAAAGCCCAAATAGGTTAAAAAACAAGGGAGTATGTCCTTTCCACCCTACTGATTTAAAATTGACTCTCACTAGGTGAACAGTTGACACTTTAAGGCATAATCCAAGACTTTTCTGTTCACTCAGATGAGCAGAACTTTGCAAGAGCATGGTTAATGAATTAAACTAAACTTGGAGTCATGACAATGTTTTTAGCAGCACTAATTTTACCCTATAATCTGCCTGAGCCATAAAGAACAATTCTAAATGTACATGCATTAAAAATGATATGGAAATGAATAAATATTACACCAGTAGCTAGTTTATGTCTGAATCTCAGTTGGTTTATCTATCTTAAAAATAGAATGAGATGTAATTAAGTGAGTGTATATATGTAGTTAAAACGTATATAATGATTTCTCCATGCTCTGCGCAACTTCTTTCAAAATATATGAAATATATAAACAATAAAAACATACTGTAAGAGCCAGAATGATGTAGTGGTTCAAGCACACAACAACAAAAAACATACTGTGCAAAATTATTAAAACAATGCAATCAGAAAACTGGAGCCGTCTGGAAAGGTCTGCGAATTCAGATTGCAATGAAGTTAGCACAGGATATATTTGGAAGGTATATAGGAAGTGTTATGTTATTTCCTGCGACTGTGTTAATAAACTATCGATGTTGGCTGGGTTATGTAAAGTTCAAAAGGCAAGCTTTGACAGAGTTCTGAAAGCATATATCCAGTCCAGACAACTGAAGGGGAAGCAAAGGGACAAACTTTCTCAATGTTGCTTGGCCAAAGCAGTGGCAATCCATGACTTGTCAGTTACTCTGGAGAGCCTTTGGATAATATTGTCTTTTCACAGTGGTGCACCAACTGCCCTTTACCTATTCCCTGAAATGGAATCCATGACTCCATATTTTTGAAAAAATAAAGCAGAAGAATCATGCAAGTCATAAAATTATTGAGTCCCTTTTCTCACTAATTATAGTCATCAGCATTGAAGTTCAACGAAAATCCCAAATCAACAAGTGCACCTTTATTTCAGTTAACCTGCAGTTAAGTAATTCAAGTTCTGGCATACTCTCCACTGTGGTGGGAAACCTGCATCGGAACTGTACCATTTCAGACTACAAGGAGCTGGCTCACATCATTTAATGGTCTTCCAAACATGCAAATTCATTCTGCATAGACTGGCACATTAGGAAGAAGGCTTATAGCTTGGGCCCTTTCCACAGCTTACCTTTTTTCAGCACTGGGGTGCGGGGATCGTGTGAGCAGCCTCCAGCGAGAGGCTCTTGCGTCCCTGCTACTTCAGCTCTGCACGATGAGAGCCCTGCCTCTTCCTTCTGCAGGCTGCGCTGGGGCAGGAAGCGTGACCACTGCAGCTCCGGAGGCTCTGCACGCACAGCAAGTGCACGCAGGGCCCTGGAGCAATGCATGATCACACGCCATTTTCAGCTGAAAGCCGAAAATGAAAAAGTGCGCAAGCAGCGCCTGCCCTACCCTGGAGCGTCACGCAATTGTGGGTGCGTTGTACGGATTGCTCCTCACAATCATGCAATGCTCCAGGCACCCTTTCGCATGGCAAATGCCGTGCAAAAAGGGCCCCTAGTGGCCCATCATCTGCCAGTACAATTCTTTTCTTGGCTTCTGGGTTGCTTGAATATAATTTACCATGATGTCCAAAACCAGACAAACTATGACTAGCACTTATGGCAATACTATGATTTGCAAACCACTGTGAAAGTGGTTCAGGCCATGATTTGGAGGCTGATGCTATGCACTGTTTGAGGACCATAAGATGTTATAGTTAGAGAGATCCTGAAAAGGAGATGGCAAAGAATAAAAAGAGAAGCAGGTATATGAGGCTGTAGGCTACTCACGAGCCATGGTTTGTAAGATTGTCCAAACTAAGCTTGCATCTTCTGCTTAAGGAAGGCAGGTTTTGTGGTTGTCCCTGACATCCCAGATTTTCTGGCAAGGAACATCTTTCTCTTTGTAATGTATTGATCAGGACTAAAATTTAATAACCTGGAAAAAAGATTAAACTTAATATATTGATAAAACACAGAGGCTGAGATCTTACCTTGGTGCCAATTTACATAGTGTAAATAATTGCTAGGGGGTTACATTCTGCTTCCTTTACGCCACCATCATTCCCCACACACTTGATAGCAATATAGCACAGTAAATGTACATTGGAAGTCAATACACATGGGTGTCCATTGTATATTAGAATGTGCAGTGTGCAAGATAATGCACATCACTGTACCAATGTGCATTTGCATGCTAGTCTTAGAATGTCATGCACAAGTGCATTTGCAAAAGTTCCATGTGCCAAACTCTGCTGCTGTCACCATCAGTTGAACATTGTCTGTGCACACAAAAACACACATGCCTAAACACACACACACACACACACGCACACACACCTGTTGCATGCATAGCACAACTTATGCCTGCAGATGTCACTAACAGGAACCTGGACAAAGTCTTTTTCCAAACGTCTCTCTATGCAGAGATTTATGTTCAATTAACTCTTACCTTAGTAGAGGATGTATTTCTTCCCTGCCCCACTGCAGATTAAACCTGTTTAACTCAAAGTACTTGGTTTTCAATCCTGCAATCCATTTCCCTAGGAAGTGATTCTACTTGGGCTGCATGTGGGCTGATGGACCTTTTTGTAGTGTCATTGATCTTTGATATATTGTGCTAATGAAGATGGTGTGAGTCGTGTTGTGTCACAATAGGGATTTCTGGGACAAATGAGATGTCACTAACTGCATCACTATCAGTAGGTAGTATACACCAAAACTGCTATTCCGGCATTTTAATCCTCTCACACAATGTGGAAGAGCAAAGATAACACCCACCCCCATGATCTGAGTGACTTGGACAGCGCCCATGTGCTGTGGGGGTTCCTCTGTTCTACTTATGGAGGTTCCTTGGGTTATTTAGAACCCTGATTCTTCACAGTTCCAAATCATAAGTGCATAAGACCACTGCGGATTGGCATCCATTAACTCATGGAAAGTGACAGGGGAACAGCCTGCATGTTAATCTCCCCTCTCTTGGGAAATTCAGAATGCCTCAATAGGTTTTGATGTATACCACGCAGAGCTTGGAAGAAGTTGTCTTCTTGAACTACAATCACCAATAGACTCCAGTCTCCATGGTAGCTGCAAAATTCTAACAGTTATAGTCCAAAAAAAAAGGGGGGGGGGAGTTGTCCAGGCTCTGATGCTAAGTAGTAGGCAGTACCTTTCGTGCTGTCCCCAGGAGGCCATGTCCTGATAAGATATGACTCACACAAGCTTTTAAAATGCACCAGGGAAATTAACACCCATATAGAATGTAGTTAGCTAGGTATTTAATACCTGTTGATGCAGATATACATTCAGATCTTTATAATTCACACAGAAGTTCTGAGAGGAAAGTTTTAATGTTTTAGTTTTCTTTTACAAGCAAGACAGGAGGATAAGAAACAACAATAAATATACATCTCCAACACATATCTTTTCCCATTTTCTCCTCTGAATTCCTTAGTGAGCTCAAATTTCTATCCAGGGATCTCAGAACCAAAGCCAATACTGTGTCCATTTGACCAAATTATAAGGTTAGTATCAGGGTAACAGTATCTACCCTGATGACAGACCCCATCCCGGGGACTATAAATTTGATACCAAATATGTCCGGCATGCCAGAAAGGTTGCCTGACTGGCTACGTGCATAGACAAGGAGGTCGAACAACCGAAAATAGGTCAGGCCAGGAAAATCCCCAGTCACGTTCCCCTAGGAGACCTCAGCCTAAACACGTCTGCATGGACAAAGGGTCCTCAGCCACGAGTAGCCAACTTGAGGGGGTTATTGGATTTTCTCCAGCTTGAGCAACTCCAATGTTAGTAAACCCTACACTGCAAAGTCTATCTGCGTAAACGAATCATGCAAACTACCAAGTTGCTATTGTGCGGCGTTTCTCCCTCAGTTTTGGCCATTGTTCTTCCCGGGAGAGGACCTGCCCTTGAGGTACGTTCTGCCCTATAAGTAGTCCCAGTTTTTGAGGGTCTCTTCGGAGAACTCCCCACCACGCTAGCAGACCGGCACTCTGTTAGTTGAGTGATCCCCTCAGCCACTTCCCTTTGCTGAGCTCCGTTCTTCTTGCCATTTCCCAGACTGAAGACTTCAGCATAGGTGCAGTATCACTACCTTTACACCCTCTCCACTGAATCCCCTGTCAATTTTCACCTCTTTCCTTTCTCAGTAGGCCTTGTGTATGTGAGTGAGTGAGTGCGTTGGTGCGTGAGAATACATTAGTTAATAAAATCCAGTTATTGGTATGTTTGTCTGGCTTTTCGCTTGGTCTGACCCTGTAAAAATTGGGTAAAAGATTCTGCTGGGCTACCCTGCCCCTCATTTGGCTACAGCCAGTGCTCCGCTAATTTCCCCAGTCTTTGCATTTTTGGAGCAAATTAAGGTCTCCCCCAAGGGACTCCCAGAAGTCAGGGTAACAATACTGCCAAAACACCTACCATAAGCAGAAGGAGGGAGAACCACAGTTAACAAGGCCTGAAGTGCCTGACACTGTTGCCAAAATTCAGCTGACAATGTTAGCACTGGCTGTACTCCAACACACAGTTTGATGCACTGCTAATAGGGGGATTGGAGGTTACATACGGAGAGAAATAATAACAACAAAGCAGTCCAGTAACACAACCTCCCATCAAGAGCATCACCCTAAATAAAGCAAGCCACCAAAAAGATAAAAAACTTTGTTAGAGCAGTAGTTAATAACTGCTTATTTTTATCAGTGTTCCACTGTCTTAAGGGCTCTCAAAGCACCTCAGTTATACAAACAACAGCATTTGCTGGTAGAGACAGAAATTCTTCCTTGAATATTCTTCTGATTTTCTGTGTCAGAAACGTAGGAAGGACCAGTGGTGCAGACACCCACAGACAGATCACTGTGACGCAGCCAGACACATCTCTGAGAAATGCCCAAGGCCAAAGAAGGACTCAGATGAAAAAAACAGTGCTAGAAATGTTGTCACAGAAAAAGAATTTCTTACCACATAATCTGTGAAATAAGCAGAGGGCACGGTGGAACAAGAGGAACCCCATCCGTGTCCAAATTTGGAAGCTGTTTGACGTTATTAACCTACATTGGTATATGTGGCTCCTTGTGGGAATTTGGACATCATAAAATATCGGAATTGTGGCATCCAGTGTTTGCTACTTCAGAGAAAGGATATGGTGAGAAAGGCTGTGAGAACTCACAAGGCACTTGAAACTAGTCAAAAAAGAAAAGATAATAATGTAATGTCTCTCATAAATTGACTTCTTTTCATGACACGGGGACTGCGTATGTTGAGCGGCAGTACGTGTTAGGGATGGATCTGTCCACTGATGAACTGCTGGTTGAGTACTGAGGTAAATGTCCATTCCAGCAGTATATGCAAATTAAAGTAGCAAACTACAGGTCACCCTTGTTTTCCCTCAACTCATTTACTGATATTCCACTCTCTCGAGGCTTGTAAATTGCAGACGTGTTCCTTCAATTCAATGAGGGATCCACTTCTTTCATTAGTTCTTGTTGCCTACAGAGGCTCACTTGGGACGGACCACATGCAGTGCTTGCAAGGTCAGGTGAGTGGGGAAGAAAGGTGCCAAGCTGACTGAAAGGTTTTGCAAGCAGCACATGCATGGTTGGTCTCAATTGAGCCTCCATAATTCCCACTGGGTTCTGCTTCTCAACCAATTCCACTTTCTGACCATGCTCTGGTCCCTAACCCATCAGATAAATATGGTATGACTGTACAGCAAAAAGTGTGATGGTGCTATAAAGCTATGACATCATGTTCTTTAAAGGGAGACAATTACCTTGTCAGGCAACCGGGTACACCAAGAGAAGTCAAATTTGATTACAGTGTAGTGACAGTGCTAGTGGAATCATATTTCTACACTGGACAAAAATAAGTGATGGGAGAAACATTTTTCACTAGTTAAGACTTTGTAGAAGATCTGGCCGTCAAAGGCCTAATGTATTCTGGACCATATGACAGAATAAGCCATATCTCCCCCCATTACCTCTGAAGTAGGACAAGAAGACTAGTGGGTAGAGCATCACATCTAGGAAATTTGTTTGCAAGGACTACAACACCATCCAAATAACATAATCTAGTTATCAGGAGTGTGGCTGACACAAAGCATGGCCACTCATTGGAGGGCATTTTCTTCAGCAGAGCCTATTTTGTTACTGGGGTAGAACATTGTCCCATGATACCATCAGTCTTAGTTCTTGGTGCAAATAAATAGTAACAGCCATTTTCCTTCTGGTTTTGCCCAGTGAAATTGCCACAGATTATACATGCACAGTGATCTAAACAAGACTCTGGACCAAAACAAAGAATAACAAAATATGGGTGATTTGTAATGCTTTCTGTTGCTCTGTAAACAGGACAAATGATTCAAAACTACAAATCCAAAGGAAATTGATAAGTGAAGAATTTTGTAACCCTTCATAAACTTTCTTCCTAACACCTTCACCCCAAATATCTCATTACAGACAAGTTCGATTCATTTTACTTTGTGTTTCATATTGGGAGAAAAGTGGGATATAAATTAAATAACCTCCTTGGTCAAATTCAAATTCCAAATACTCCTCCTCCCCAAACCATAAGAGTTTCTCTTATTTCTTCTGACTTGACAACTTTCTTCCTACACAGTCCTGTCTAGCATTGAGCATCTTAGTGTCCCTACAAAGTGTGAGCTTTCATTTTTTTTTCTAACTAAAAATACTAACATTACACGTGATCCAAACAAATAAAGTGCCAAAGGAGAAATAAGAGGCAGCAAGTAGGTATTAATAGATTGGCAAGTAATGTAATCCAGTGAGAGCAAGCAAAGCAAATTTTCTTTTGGAGAGGTTGGTGACCTTGTGAATTTATAAAGGAGGATAGGTTTGCTTTGTATTCTTGTTGATGGAGGTACATCCAGCAGCTTTCTCCATGTAATCAAGGAGCTCACGGGGGGATGCATTAGGCCATGAAGAGGGTTCCAGGTCGTGTAAGAAGCCACATAGGCCTCTTTCTAACATCACCACACCACACATGCTCTCCCTGTTGAACTTCCATTTGAATGAAAACATACATTCAGGTGTATGTACAGAGAGCGTCTTCACAAAAAGAGAAGCCCTGGCCTGCTTGCATGTAGGAGCTCTCTTTGCATGCGTCCACACATGGAGAAGCGCTGAGGCATATCAGATGGATATTAGCTGGGACGGCATGGGAGAGTGGGTGGGGCCAGCTCATGGAACTTGTACAGTCCCATCTCCTTCTTCATTCAACATGACAAGGGAGGTGTGTGCACCTGCCTTTGGTCAATAAAGCAGAAAGTAATTTTCTATCATGGACAACTCCATTAATTCCTCTTCCCAAGATCCTTGGCATTGTGGTACACCATAAGACACCTGTCTGGCCTCCTGCTGGAGCCACTCTCTGTTCATCTTTAGTGAAAAAAATGGTAAAGGAAGATTTCGAAAGTTTTGAGGGATAAAACGGTCCTTTTTGGTCATTCTGTCTGCCTAATTTTTTTCATGCCAGTAAGAAGATATATCTGCATCAATCCTTCCATCAAGTCAGCTCTGCTTCTTTAAAATTCTTCCTTAAATTCTTTTTATCTAAAAAGATTTTACAGAGCTACACAGTCCCTCCAGCTCCGCTTGTGCGATCCTTTGACTGACTTCACAGGAGTGGCGTGTCCAAATATGTCTGATACACGTAAGCCAAAACTTTAGTTGACTGCCAGGAGACTGACTGGCTATAGCCAAACCTCAGATTACGTGTGTAGGCCGTATTTGACTACACTGAACTCATATGGACAAGCAAAATGGTGGATGCAGGGTTTGAGTTTTGGATTAGCAGAGGAGGCAAGTGCTCTCAAAAATGGGCCAAATCAAGAAGGAAAGTAGCATCCTTTCTGGAGCTTTTTTTTAATGTAATTGAGTTGGATTGTTTGTTAAGAAAGAACCCTTGGCTTCTGGTACAGTGCATTGCAATTCCTTGATCCCCATGACAGTGATACCATATTTAAAGTGCTCAAATGAGACAATTCCAGCAACTTACAAAATGTGATAGCATGAGACCAGTATTTTAAAACAAGCATCTGCAAATATGGGAAGATATGAAAGTGAATTCTAGTTGAAGAAAGTATTATATAGATAAGGTACATGATAAGATGCCAAAAGAATTAATAAGATAAATCTTCCAGGATGATTCTGAACTTTAGCTAAAGCAAAGCAATGAACTAAAGAGAGGCAGAATAGTCAGATGAGGAGTTTTATCGTCCACACTTATCAGAGTTTGCTTCTCAGAAAGCAAGACTTGTGGCAGACAGAGGAATGTCCCAGTCATGCTATTGTTTTTCATGTGTTAATACTGAGGCTCATTGTGTACAGTTACAAGATGGCTAACACTGTGAAACATCTGAATATGGAACAATAAATAATGTGACAATGATAGAAAGAGCAGCAATTAAAATAGCATTAAACCGTGAAGAGTAACAGGCAGATTGAACAAGAAAAAAAGCAAATAGGCAAAGAAAATGCAACATAAACTTTCCATTTAAATGCCAGGACAAATTATTATCCCTTGCTGCCTAAAACTTGGAAAGGTAAGTGCAAAGAACATAGCTTTGGGAATAGCTTCTAATAACCAGGGCACCACACTAGAGAGGAAACAAGATCTGCAAACTAAACAGGTAGCGGTACCCAGAGGCCCTTCAAGAATAGGGCAGTTCATGTGCAGGTCCCTAAATGCAGCTGCATGTAAGCGAAGCTCTGGTTGCTGAAAATTCTGAAAATTTGCCTGGATACAGACAGAAAGTTGGAGGGGATTGCAGGGCAATTGGCTTTCCTTTTCTTGTTACTTGCTTATATTACTTCTTCTTTATTGTCTCTCGGGGTTCTGAGTAGCAGAGGAAATTAGGAGCTAAAGGAGAGATAAGATAAAGATTGCTGAACGGTGGAATGGAGAAAGGCAGCCAAAGGACTCCACACTCCATTCCAGAGTTCTCTGCCTGTCTCTGGGCAGAATGTTCAGCAATCAGAGTCTGGTTTACATCTAGCTCTTACGTATTTCAGCCTTTTTCAACCTAATCCCCATGTTTCTCAGCAACTCGCGTAGAGAGGATTCCTCTCTCCCAGAGCAAGGCTGGGGTGGGGGAGGATCTCTAAGCTTAGAGATTCGGGGCTCCCATGCAGCAGCCCACTGTGCTGCTAAGATAGGGATTTAATTCAATGGGTGGTGGCAGTGTTTAATGAGTGGAACCTGGGGAGTTTCCATCTCCTATTCAAGGGCAGAAGTCAGCGTTGAGTGGGAAAAGGGCCCCAATTCTATGACATGTTAATGTTTAATGTCCTCCAGATTGGCCATGTTGTCTGGGATAACAATAGGACTTTCAGTCCAGACTCCAGCTTGGGGAAGACTGAATCCATCTTATCCATAGAGCAGGTTTTTTCATGACCAGTGAGATGTGTATAGTGAGTAATTCAGCACTATCAGAGTAAATATCTGAATATCTTTGCACTGCATTCCATCAAGAATGACTGTGTACTTCTAGCTAAGGAAACACATGACACATGCATCCCCAACAACTTTAGTGTATGGCCAGAACCATACACTTTAAGCAACCCTATGGAAATGGTTGGACATTTTTGTTAGATGTGGAATGGCCATATTCAGTTCAGTCTTGCTGAAGTGGAATTGTGTAAGTGTGTCATTGTGTATGATTGTGCATTGTGTATAGTTGTGCACACAGATTGCACATGGTTACATATGCATTGTGTATGAGACTTGTATGCACAGTTGGCTGCACATTCAGTTGTGCAACTTTGCAGTTGTACAACCTAAAAAGATGGTGTTATGCAGACCCCATGTAATGCAGTGAACGTAAAGTTACATCTGATTTCTTTGATGTAGGATCTTGGCCTATATGTCAGTGGGTCGCCAGTGTCAGGTGCATTTCCTGACTCGCAAGGAGTGCCAGTTTGTGGATTGTGGTTATGTGTGAAGCGAGAGTATGTGCTGTGTTCTGGGTGCCAGGACTATTTCTCTTTCCCAGCAGCATGTGCAGTTTTCTTGGACTCTGGTATGGAGCAGGAAGAACAGCCAGTCAAAGGCAGCCTGGTTGGGATGAAGGCAGGCAGAGCTCAGAAAAAAATGTAGACCTCACTCAGGTTGACTCTCAGCCCATATAAGCTGCTTCTGCCCCATGAAAATTTTGATCATCCATATCTACCCACCCTCAGTATTTGGATGTTTGTATACATAATTGTTTTAGGAGTGGTTATCATACTGCTAATGTTGATTGTCACAAGTTTGGGTGGTTTTGACATGCAAGATTTCTTTCCGTTTGGGGATACACAAGGGTCATACACCCATGATACACAGTATGAGGATGTTCCCTTAAGGGTATGGGCAACCAAGTCATTTCCAGGTTGGGGTAGATGGTTGTACCTTACTCCCATGTGGCAAGGGAAGCCTGTAGTGGATTCCCACATTTATCATTCTAGCAGTACTCGACAGATGGTCTGGATAATTCATTTCTATTGGTTGGCAAGTGGGGTGATAGTTAGGGGAGTTGCAGTCAGGTCAGCCTATGCCTGGACCTGACCAAGCCTATTCAGTTGTAATCAATAAAGTTGTGGTCTTTTCCATGCCAACAAAATGTAGTCTATGTTTATTATTGCTAACACACGCACTGCTAGGTCTCCAAATTTCATTTGGACAGTCACACTTCCTAAAAGTAAAGAGCCAAAACAGAGGATCTGTGGGATGTGGCAATCTATTTCATGAGTCTTGACTGTGCCCCAATTTTTTGTTGCTTAAAACAGCTGTACTGTACTCCAATGAAAATCCCACCATAGCTGCTATTTTCTGGAAGAGGAAAACTGCTATTGGAACCATTAAAAAAAAAAAAGACTAGAATTCAGGAGGAAAGGGTTAAAACCTTCTTCTCTGAGGGTTGTATCCTGACTCTGATCACCCACTCGCACATTGCTTCTATATAGTAAATAAACTTGGATATGAGAAATGTGATAGGCCATTATATGTATTATCTAGTTTTTAGAAACACATCAGTCTCAGAAATGAACTGCGACACAGCATTGCATTCCCACATTCATCTCCCTTCTGAGATCTGTTTTGTGTCTTTTATTTTAAGGGTGGGTGTGCAGAGTTTACTTGGCAAAACGTATATCCGTTGTTAATGGTGCATCAAGCACTCAAATAGTCAGATTTCATTGCAGTGGATATTGTGACTGGTGTACAGTCCATTCCCTATCATATCTTCCATTTCAAATGCTCATTTACTATTCAGAGTGGATAGTGTCATGCATGTATTTATTATCTAAACTGTGATGTTTTGGAGTTCAGATAATGAGACAGTTATTTAACTATATTTTTATTTTTAAATACATCTCCTGCTGCAGCAGTGTCCTTGTACAGCGGTGTACAGCAGTGTCCTTGGGGCTCTTAAAAAATGCCTACCTACCTGGTCAAGGAGAGAATAGGATTCACTTTCAGATGATCAAGTTGGGGAGCTTGATAGTAACTGGAGAGTCTGGGAATTTTTAGTCACAAATGGCTACATGTATGAACAAACTGGCTAGCAGACTTATTTGTGGACCAGAAACACTTGTGAGGTTGTTGGCAAGGCTGAAGTGAAGCATAAATCACTTTCTAATTTTTTGTTTCATGAGATAATGTAGAGATGTGGGACTATAACCTCATAACTTGCTTTTGTTTTGGAAGAACACAGGTCTGGGTGAACTAATGGAAATATGCTAATCATAAATGGATCTGGTTTGTTCAATCATCTTTTCTGTGTTATAATAGCAGAGCATTGGCTTTACTATGAATGGTAGCGAAGAGAACTAGCAGTTTTATAAGTCTACCTACATATCTTTCTTTATAGCTCAGTTGAGTAAGTCCTCCCTGCAGGTCCATGGGCCTTCGATGTCAGTAATAGCTTCTTAAAGGAGAAGGAAAGTTCAATTAAAGCCTCATGAAAAATAGACTTCTCAGGGATAAGATTGATTACACAAGAGCTTTTTTTCTTCTTTGTCAGGAACATATGGTCAAAGAGGCAGTTTTATGGTAGCTAACCTTGTTTTCTTTCTTTTTTTTCCCCATCCTGTATCTTGTTTTTCTTTTTTTTTAAGCATTCCTGAAATTTACTTCTCCCCTTCTCTACAGCAAATTCATATCCACTAAGATACCCACTAGACAGGCAACCTTTGAGAGAATGGTCTGTGCCTGTTTTAGAGTTTTGGTGTTGTCTGTTTTCTGTTGCCAAGCGGCCCTATGTAGTACATAAGCCAGGGTTGGAAATTGTGCAGCTTCTTGATATTATTGAACTGAAGCTCAGAGCAGCCCCAGCCAGCATAGCCCATGCTCAAGTATAGTGGGAGCTATAGTTCAGCAACGTCTGTAGGACACACAGTTGTCACCCCTATACTGAGGCATATGCAAGCTAAGCCCTAAGTCTTACAGAGGGGGAACACCTGTACGTAGGGGCAGTATCAATTCAGACTGCAAGTAAAGGCCCTATGGGTACTGACAACATAACAGGAAGGTGAGTAGGCAAGAACATTTTTCTCTAAGTGTTTAGCTTTCTAAAATGGAGCGTATTTTTTTATGGTTGAACATTCCATTATGAGAACCCACACCTGCAGACTGAAGTGGAACTGACCAAAAACAGCTTTACTGGCTCAGTGAGATCTAGAGCTAAAGTGGGTCCCATTCCTCCCCTGCCTCTTCGAGCAGAAATACCAGAGTTTTTAATTTGCTATATACAATTTGGTAAACCCATAAGGTCCGTTAAGAAGATAGCTTTTAAAAAATTGCAAGTACTTTTATGAAAACTTGAATGGCAATAAATCCCCAATAAACCACAGAAGAAAGTCTTGAATGTCATGTGTTGGGGTGGGACTCAAGTGGGCCTCCAGCTGTTGTGGGCTGCAACTCTCAGCATAGTCAGTGGAGGGTGGATGCTGGGAGAGGAAATTAAACAACCTCAGGAGACCCACATTGCTCTAATTTCTGATATAAGTGGAACAAAATAATTGAAGGGGGAGATAAATTGATACACAATGCAGAGAGCTATTAGAAGAGATAGTTCTTCAACCAACTCCATCGATTTCTGTACATTGCTATTGACATATATAGTGGAAAAACCATGGATATTGTAAGCCACCCAAACCATATTTGACGCACACAAAAAAGTACCTGTACTGGTGGTATGACTGGTCCCGGCTGTGTCTGTGAAGGGGATGGGATAGGGGAGCAGGAGGAAGGAGAAGGGGGACACATATCCCCTCCCCTTCCTACCTGTCCCCTCTCCCCCAGCCCATGACCGTCCCCACTCCCACCCATGGAAGTGAGCAAACGTGTGCGTCTTCCCTCCAAACGAAAAGTGGGATCATGCCATAACTCATCAGGACTTCAGGGTGGATTTCTCAAAATTTGGCACTGCCTTTTGGTTGTTGATTTAATTCAATTGACCTCTTTCAGCCAAAATTCCAAAAAGGGATTTTAAAAGGTAAACAGGGACCATCTCATAATTCCTTGGGACATAATTATAGTCACTACAAATTAGTATTTCTAGCTTTGGCCAAAATGGAGTGGCAAGTTTCAAGACAAAGTTCTAAACTGAGGGCTTTGTAGAAGTTGAAAAAGGGAGGCCTTCCACAACTCATTGAGAAATAATTTCTTAGAAGGTCTAGAAAACAGGAGAGGGATCTCTGAATAGCCACTGAGACAGGAGGAAAACAGAACAGGTGCACTTCTAAGATTCCTGAACTTTAAAAAGAAGGGTTGAGAACTTTCTGAAGTACTTCTGGTAATTTTTCTGAAGTTAAAAAAGTGAACATTTCAAAAATGGGAGCCCTATGGACCTCCTTTAGCGATATGGATCCATGCAACATAGATACTCTACAGTTTGTGATTAATAAATGGGATGTTGTTGTTTGATGCTGTGTGCCTTCAAGTTGTTTTTGACTTATGGTGACCCTATCATGGGGTTTTCTGGGGCTGTGTATGTGCTGCCCCCATAAGTCACCAAGTGGGTTTCCATGGCTGAGCACAAAATCAAACTCTGGTCTCTAGGGTTGTAGTCCAAGGCTCAGCCACTACACCATGCTGGTTCTGATAGTGGGTACCACGTGAAGAAAAAAAGTGGGGGGAACATTTTAATCAACTACCTGAGATAAGAGGCTGTGTAATACTTATACTGAGACTATCCAGTACAATCTCTTCCCTTGATTTGTGATAGGTAACTGCAGTGGTGACCCCAGATTTTTTGCCTTTCTATGTACGGATGAGAACTCTTCTTTTGCCAGTGAATAGAAGGGTGTCTGTCAGTGGGCAAATTCTAGATTAAGTAACATATTTTTGTTAAGAGAGGTATCTTAACAGGAAAAGATAGTTCAAGATTAGACCCTATCTGAATTATAGGCCTAGTGCAGGTACTGTAGGCTATATTTCAAGAGGAAGGAACTGGCAAAACCACCTCTGAAAACTCTGTAAAAAATTCATGAGATCGCAATAAGTTGACAGGCAACTTGAAGGCACATACATGCGTGCACACACACAGAGCACAGAAAGGTTCTTGAGCCCTACCATGAGGTGCTTGGTGGCTACCTGAAGTTCACTTTGGGGACTTTTTTCCTTTACTGGCTACTGGAGAATTCTCCTGCCCACTGTCCCCTTGGTTTCCACAGACTAGTTTTATATAGGGCCAGCACAGCAGCCACGCTCTTCAAAGTACGGAACATGTCCAAAGCAATAGTTATAATAAGTCCAGAAACTAGAGATATGGTACACAACAAAACATGTAGGATGTTGTCATGTGCCTTCAAGTCCACTCCAACTTATGGTGGCTTTATCATAGAGCTTTCTTGTCCAGATTTATTCAGGAAAGTTTTACTATTGCCTTCCTCTGAGGCTGAGAGAGTATGGCTTGCCCAAGATCACCCAGTAGGTTTCCATAGATGAGCAAGGATTTGAACTCTGGGCTCCTAGAGTCCTAGTTCAACACTCAAACCACTGCACCATACTGGCTGTCTTTTATTCTCGTAAATAAAACAAGGATAGAAATTGCCACTGTTCTGGTTGCTGTTGGATGACATCCTAAGTAGTTCTGGCCAGCACAGCCACTGGTGAGGAATGCTGGCAGTTGCAGTCTAATAACATCTGGAGGGCCACACTGTTTCTACCACTGCTGTATAAAGAAGAAGAAGACTTCTATCTCCACATTTCCCAATGTTTGCTTGCAGTAACCAGAAATGCCAGATCTGCTATCATATTTTCCCCATTTTTGTGTTCATATAACATTCTTTGTTAATTTCACTAAGTAATTAATGAAATTAATTCCTCTTCCTTTGATGCATATTAATTTGAAATATATTTTCTCCTGGTGAAGCAAGATTGGAGGCAGAAGCTTGGTGACTCACAGTCTTTGCCATTGCACTACACAAGCTATCTATCTTATCCCTGATTCTTATTTGGAGGGATTTGCATTCAAGGTTATTCAAAATCACCTACTGTATTATCATCTTATCTCCATTTCATTAAATTTGACTAGTTAAGGCAGTGCGGATGGTGTTGTGAGGGTTGAGACTCATAAATACCAGAAGGTCAGCAAATGGAGTTGATGAAGCTCATCAAGTGAAATCCTATACAGATTTTTAAACTATTCAAAGATTCCCTTTCTGTTACTTCTGTTGAACAGGTACTTTGTATGGCATGTCAGCCATTCTTTCCTACATAGTTGATAGTAAGGCATGTGGCTGAGACAACATTAAAATAGGGGATAATCCCAAATGTTATAATCCCCAGTGTCTGGAATGAGGGACAGGTTCTCTTCCCCCACCCACAACTTGGCCAAAGATAGAAGATGGTTTGAACTGAGTTCAAACTAAAATGGTTTGAACTGAGTTTGCAAACTGACTATGATAGACAAGACATCTGAAGTGTGAAATCATGGTTATGGCCACTTCTCCACAGTGCTGAACAGATAAATTAGATAAAAATTAGGGATTTTGCCTGTGCTGGATGGGGTTACACTCCCCCTGAAATCTCAGGCTTGCAGCTTGGCTGTTCTCCTGGATTCAACTCTGAGCCTGGATGCCCAGGTTTCAGCAGTAACCAGGAGTACATTTGCAGAGTTGAAACTTGTGCACCAGCTGCACCGTTCCTTGAGACGTCAGATCTGGTTTCAGTGACACATGCCTTGATTACATCTCGATTGGAATACTGTAACGCGCTCTAAGTGGGGCTTCCTGTGGAAACTGTTTGGAAACTTCAGCAGGTTCAAAATGCAGCAGTGAGAATGCTGACCGGGGCCAGTTACAGGGAACACATAACTCCCTTGTTAAAACAGCTCCGCTGGCTACCTGTTCATTTCCGGGCACAGTTCAAGGTGCTGGTTATGACCTATAAAGCCCTAAATGGCTTAGGTCCAGGCTATCTGAAAAACCGTATCTCCTTGTACAAGCCAGCTAAAAATTTAAGATCTGCTGGGGAAGACTTTCTCTCTGTTCCACCACCATCGCAGGTTTGCCTGGTGAGGACATGGGAGAGAGCCTTCTCGGTGGCTGCTCCCACCCTGTGGGACTCTCTTCCATAGGAGGCTGGGCATGCCCCTCCCCTACTCTCCTTTTGCTGACAGGCAAATACCATTCTTTTCAAACAAGCTTTTCCTTTGGCTGGGTAGCTTATTAATTAGCATTGTTTTCAAGTTATATATCCTTTTAATGTTCTTTAGCCGTTTTAAATGTTTTTAGTGGTTTTAAGTATTTTTAATCTGCTTAATTTTATTAATTGTGTTTTTAACGGATATTTATTGATGGAAGCTGCCTTGGGTCCCAATCTTGGGAGACAGGCAACCTAGAAATATAATAAATAAATAAAATACATAAATAATAGAAATAAAAATACACAAGCAGCTGCAGACTGTGGTTTGCCTGTTAGTTTGCTAGTTGAAACCTAGAATTAGAGCAAATCATGGTTTGGTGCAATTTCTAAACTGAATCTGTATTTCTTTCCAACATCTCAATTGAAACAGAACTATGGTTGTACAAATTGTACAGTGGGCAGTAGGAAGAGATCTGGTATTAAATGTCTATTATTAGTATTAAATCACTAATGTGAACAACACATACTTTGATTAGCATTTTCAATTGTTCCTTTTAGTCCTTCAGTGAATGTTGGATGGGGGCAGTGGGGTTGTACCCCTACACCGTAGGCAAACTGCAGTGTGCCTGATTTCCACTAACTCAACTTCTGTCTCGTTCAGCTATAGGTAGAGCTATATATCTGCTGGAGCTTTCACACTGACAGCTGAACATGCATACGTTTGGGGCATTGTCTTATTCTGATCGTTCAGTGAACATATGAGGAAAAAATCTGATTGTCTTCCAGGAGTGAGTGGTGGCCCCAGAAAGTGAGAGAATTCTGGAGCCTTGTTGTAGAACTTGAAGAGAAGGCCAACTTGGAACAACATATTCATCCTTTCTAGAGAGGGATATGATCTCTATCATCTTCTATTCTAGTTTTCTGTCCCTGACCCCAATGGTCAGTTAACAACCAAATGTATTCCAGTTTCACTGGGTTGTTTATGGGTTCCTCTCCCTTTGGGTGTTTTGCCTCCTATATATCTGCTGTACTGTTGCAAATTCGGGTTTTTTCCCCCAAGCCTACTCATACCTTACTTACTTATATGGCATGTGGCTTTTCTATTGGATTTGTTCTTTTAAAATGCTGTTATGAGATCTCTTGTTCATGAAGGGTGATTTAGAAATGTTTATAAAGTAAATAAACAAATATTATTACAGTGAATGTATATTCTGTTTGAGCATCATGGTGTCCAACTGGTATCTAACTTAACTTTGTGAGTATTGTGATGACCGCAAAGCATGATAAATTATTCATCTGCACACCGGAGTTATAAGTGATGCCTCAGATTGTGAAAGAGTGCTGCTTACCTTCTCTTTGTCGGAATCTTAGGCATTCTGATCCTAGCTATGAACTTTACTGGACCTTTCTGTTTATTATGAAGTAATTTCCTTTAAACTTGTAGAGTGACTCCAGATTTATGCTAAAAGTTATGTCCTATTTGACCTCCTGAGAAACAAGGAAGAATCACATGCTTTGATCAGTTGTAATGGCAGAGAGGTAATATTTATTCAGCTCTTTCTGTTCAGACATGTCTGTTTTATATTCTGAAGTCTGATTGGTTGGCAGGGCATATGGAAACCTTGGATCATGTTTCTGGATTCTCTTTCTTGTCCCAGAGCCAGCATAGTCATTCCATTCTAAGCATGCATCTAGCCAACATAAATGCAAGTGAATATAGGCATGTTGGAATGTATTGTAGTATTTACTCTGAAATTTATCCTTTTTAAGTGGGTTGAAAATGTGCTGGTTTTAGGTTATATTCAGCACAAGCGAATGTATATTTACTCAGAAGTAAGACCTGTAAAGCTTCTGAGGCTTACTTCTAGCTAAATATGGATAGTATTCTGGCCTTAAAAGGGAAAATGAAACTTGATAGAGTGCAATAAAGTGACAAGAACAATTGTATGCATGAAGTCTGAATCATGGCTTGTGCAAAATAAAATAAAAATACCAATATAATAAATTTGCAAATTAAAATAAAAATATGATACGATCTATTGCTAAGCTCTTTCCATTACTATTGGTCTCTCGCAATTATTAAATCACAAATAGTACACTATATATTTTCTGCTAATTTGATCTCCAACTGTTTTCTCTTTAACAGTGCTACAATTGCAATTTTCTGTATTCTGTTTCATTCTGATGCCACCACCACAGTTATGTAACTGTGCCATTATACCAAAGCATGAATATTGTAGTTCATCAATATATCTGACAAAGTGGACTGTAATCTACAAAAACTAGCAAAGCTCATGTTAAGCATAAATCATTTCCTCTTTCCCTCTCTTCCTCTCTTTCTTTCTGTGCTGAAACAAACTATGTGTCTCTCTTAGAAAGTTCCTAGTCCTGCTGTTTATCTGCTTCATGAATGTTACCAATATTTTTTTCAAGTGTTGTAACCAGAGCTAGAACTAGAGAATACAAAATCCAACACCGTGGTAGTGGCCACTGCTAGGACAATAGGACTTCTTCCTCCTTTCCCTACTGCAGTCCTCCATGCCAATGAAAAACCTGAAGGGCTACCCATGTCTCCAAAGCAGGTTTTCAGAGGGCACCAGTGAAGGTTCTGATGGCAGGGAGCAGGGGTGACTATCAGTGTGGCAGTGAATTCATTCCTGATTTCAGTCTGAACTTAAAATAGAGCTATCCAAGACGTTCAACATACTGGATGCAGGGTGAATGCTTTCAAAGTTCAGACTAAATCCTAGAATGCATACATTGCCAGTGGAAGCTACTGTCCTTCTTCATACCAATAGAAACATTTTTGTTACCAGAACAACCCCATTGGACCTTGATGATAAACAATTTATTTCTTAATTGTTTATTTTTAATGACCTTCTTAATCTTATTTTCCTTTTGAACATATTTAGCAACTTTCACTAACAGAATCACATTTCAAAAGTAATGTAACAAGTCGAAATTACTTTAACTCTTTTGCTGTATTGAATAACACATCCTAGTTTCTTTTAAAACTTATTTTCAAGGCCCTTTTTCAATTTTCTGCGCTGTGGCAGAAATTTTTCAAATTGTCTCTTAAAAATTGTCTTAAAACAGAAATCCGAAATGTTTGAAGTTTTAAATCGTCTCTTAAACAATCCATGGTGCTTGAAGAATGAGTGAACAGTATAATTATTGCTGGAAGAGGGCAGTGGAAGGGATAAGAAGAGATGCAGCTGATCAGCGGCAGAACTGGATTGCACTGATTGTTAAATGCTATGCTTTTGGCATGCTTACCTCAAGCTGGCACTTTTCAGAAGTACTGAGCTACAGATCCCACCACTCCTAGCCAGCAGTCAAATTGGGCAGTTTCTGGAAAGTGCCAGGTTGGGGAAGAAAATCTGAACTCCTAAAGGAGTACTTTTGAAAGAGCTAAAAACTAGATCTGCCCTTTGTAGTCAATGATGTCCACAAGAGCATGGTAGGTGATTTACACTGTCTATTCTATGGTTGCTAACTTTAGTGTTGACTATAAAAACAATCAGAATTGGATGTATTAAAAATTTCACCCTCTAATATGTGGATTAGATTTTCAGGCTCAGTGTGTTAATAAGCCTTTTCTACATATTCTTTCCTACATATTGGTGGTGTAGAATCAGAGAGAGAGAGAGACAGAGAGAGAAAGAAAGAAAGAAGGAAAGAAGGAAAGAAAGAAGGAAAGAAAGAAGGAAAGAAAGATAGATTACGTGCTGAAACTGTAAATCTAAGCAAGTCTCACAGATGATGGAAGGATTACAGAGAACAATTACAAGGGGAGAGGACTAAATTTTCCTTCCTCTTGCATAACTGTTTTTTCTTTTTTGTGGTACCTAATGAGAATTTGAGCAAGGCAATTACTTAAAGATTTGAGCTGCAAAATAGAAAGACCACATTTTGCGTTTTTCCTTAGCCTACTTAGCAGGAGGCTTTAGGCAAGTCGCTCATTCTGTCTCAAACTCCCACCTGCATTATGAGATTGGAGCCTCAGACTATGATATGTAGGTGGGAAGCTCAAACTCCTGTCTGTGATAAGGTAATAATACAGATGCATATTAAGGAACTCCACGAGATAATATGTGGGATGTCCACTGAATACTCCAAAGTACTTTAGATATTATATATATTATATTCCATATTCCACACTCATTTCTTGCATTATCATTGTAATCTTGTACTCGTTGTAATCTGTTGTCTGATGCTTGTAAAGTAATGTATTAAGTACATCATGGTTCAAGGACAATTTGAAACCTTTATACTCAAAGTGAATACATTTTCTTATTGTGGATTCTTAGCCAAAATGGGATGTTCATGCATTGTGAGAGGTATTAGTAAGGAAAACCTCATGTTTGCAAAAGTACAAAAAGAAAAACATTTTAAAAAATGAAGGAGATCAAATCTCAATGAAGACTGAGTATGCTGATTGGCCATGAATATGGGCTAGTTGTTTGGGGGAGGACAGGAATGGAAGCAAGAGGGGTAGAATGAAACACGTGAAAAGGGGCATAGTTGACTGGTTAAATTGTGAACTGAAGCTCTCCACAAGTCCACTTCTATATTTAGCTCCGCATCTCTCTTGCCAAGTTATAGCAGTAATACATGATGGATGTGAGGCCCTAGCTTAAGATGTAACCTAATCCATAGTGAAGAAAATGGCATTTTGAGAAATCAGTGATGGCCGATGCATTCCCAGAGGGAATATTCAGGGAGACGCCTGTGTTGAGTAGGAAGTATCTGCAGCTTGCTAACACAGCAGGGCTTATGTACCTGCTATTCACTGTTATCATCAATATGTGATCTAGTTTCTAGTCTAAAACTCAGTATTGGACACATAGTCCTGCCCCACATACATCAATTTACCATGCTGCTAACGGTGACCTCCTGCTAGGGCAAGACATGAGGTCAGCCATGGTGTTGTTACCATGCTGTACATGCCATAGGTAGACCTCTGAGGCACCCACCGTTTGGGGTAACAGTGTTTGTATCCTCTGCACACCTACCCCCTCACCTTGAAAAGGAGAAGAATGTACTGCCCTTCCGCAGTGTTCCAGCTTGCTCACCTGTCTATTTGAAATGGAGAAGGCCATGACACCTGCTCTCCCACCCGCTGTCCTTTGCCAGAGGGGGTGATGCACCTACTGAATGTGAGAAGAATGTGACAGGACCACCCACCAAAGAAGCAGGTGGAAGCAGAGGCAGCTGTCTCCATCACTGCTGTGTGCCAGCTCTAGAGACTTATGCAGAGCAGCTGCAACCATTCTCCAGGGCAGGGGGAAGTGGAAAATTTGCCACTCCAAGCACCTAAGGTAACTGGCTCACTGGGGCTAATGGCAAGACCAGCTCTGTCAGATGCAGATGTTCTTTCAAGAACCTATTTCACACCTATTAGCTAGGTGATTCCCATTTGATGCCAGAGCATTTCCTGATAGCTACTGTATGGCAAACCTGATGAGTGCCACGTTAGCCACGTTGGTACAGAAACCTCTCCTTGATGTGCATTATTCTATTCTCTTGGCTTTCTTTCCTTGGTAACTTTTAGTAATTTAATACCAACAAAAAGAGGTCAGTATCTAATTTTCTTATTGACTGAAACAAAACCTTTAAATGTCAGGAATCCCTTGGAGTACATGCATGGTTTCTGGGGAGCTCTTTAAACAAGAATCACCCATAAACAAGTACCAGCTTGTTTTTACCCCCAGATAAGACATGGCAGACGTGTGTTCTTTGATCACCTGCTTCTTTTTCTGCTAATGGTGAAATGCTTGATGGATTGTGTGAATACAGCTGGGTCATCATCAATACTAATATGCTGGAGTGTGAGGTTTCAACTACAACATCATCACCAATATTATATAATTGTGTGAGTGTTGGTCTAGGTCTCCAAGAGATCAAGGGTTAATCCCCACTCAGCCATGGAAACCCAGAATGACTTTGGGCAAATCACACTCCATCAACCGAAGTGGAAGACAATGGCAAACCTCTTCTGAATAAATCTTGCCAAGAGGGCCATCATAAGTTGAAGCTGACTTGAAGGCATGTAACAACAGATCCAGTGCATATGTTTGAAGTTTCCTGATGCTACCAGCTTTCAGAACTATGAGTTTGTGGAGAGCATGGAACAACAGTTTCCTTCTAAAAATCACAGGAATAACTTGTATTTCTTTCTTCAGTTCATTGCCTGACTGAGCTAGCAATGTTTTGCTGCCTAGATCTATGGGTTGTTATGCTTTGATGTACTGGGCATGCCATTGTCTATAGAGTCATAGAATCACAGAATTGGAAGGAGTGTCGTGGACTATCTAGTCCAACTCCCTGCACAGTGCAGGATCTCCAGCTAAAGCACCCTCTGCAGGTAGCTATCCAGCCTCTTTTTGAAGATGTCCAGAGAAGGGAACTCCACCATATTTCTAGGCGATTGATTCCATGGCTGAACTGCCCTGACTGTCAAGAAGTTCTTATATTTAATTGAAATCTACTGTCCTGTAACTTCAAACTATTAGACCTTGCCCTATCCCCTGGGGCAGCAGAGAACAGGCCTGCTCCTTCTCTCTGTGACAGCCCTTGAGGTATTTAAAGAGTGCAGTCGTGTCACCCCTTAGTCTTCTCTTCACCAAATTGAACAAACCCAGCTCCTTCAACCTTTTTTCATATGTTTTGTTCTCCATACCTCTTATCATCCCCGTTTCCCTTCTCTAACCTGCTCTGGCTTGTCTATATCTTTTTTAAAATGCATTTCCCAGAACTGAATGCAGTACTCCAGATAAAGCCTGACAGGTGCAGAATACACTGGGAATATTATTTCCCTTGATTTGGAAACTATGCTTCTATTAATGCAGGGTAAAAAAAAAGTATTTGACTTTTTTTATACACCGTCACATTACTGACTCTTTTTCAACTTATGGTCAACTATAATCCCAAGGTCCTTTTCTCATGTAGTAATGCTGAGCCACGTACCTCCATCCTCTACTTGAGCATTTAGTTTTTGTGGCCTAAATGTAGAGTTTTACATTTGTCTCTACTGAATTTCATTGTATTAATTTCTGCCCAATTTTCTAGTTTATTTAGGTCCTTTTGAATTCCATTTCTATCTTCCAGTGTATTAGCAACCCTTCCCAGTTTTGCAGCATCTGCAAACTTGATGAGGGTTGCCTCCACCCCATCATCTCAGTCATCAATAAAAATGTTGAAAAGTAATAGCTCTAAGATAGAACCCTGCGGCACTCCACTCGACACCTCCTTCCAGTTTGAAGAGCAGCCATTGGTGACAATTCTTTGACTATGGGTTTCCAACCAGTTATGGATCCATCTGACAGTGTTCCCATCTATTACACATTTAATCAGTTTTCTTTTCAAAACATTATGGGGGACCTTATCAAAACCTTTGCTGAAATCCAGATAAATGACACCCACAGCATTCCCACTCTCTATTAAACTAATAACCTCATTGAAAAAAAAAAAAGATAGGGTTTGAAGTTAGCATTTCTTTCCTTCTAGTTTGTTTCATCTGCATATTTTCTTTAACAGAATGTTTGGTGTATGTCAGACTCCTTCATCATAAGGTTCTGTTATTTGATTGTGTCTGAGAGAAATAAAGATTTACCCATCTAGAATCTAGAAGATATTTCTTTACTTTTGTCCTCATGACAATAGTGTAAGTTATGTTAAGTGCCTACCACTGCACAGGCATTTGTGTGGTCTTTTCCTTACAGTCACAATCCTACATTAGCTCTCTATCCCCCATGTTATATCGCTTTTGGATGAAGGAATAAATTTGAATAGTGTCATCTCAGGGGAATCCTGGCAATGTCAGCTGTTGTACTTGGAGAATGTATGTGCTGTCAGCCAAAGGAACAGAAACAATCCATTCTTCTTCATAATGAATGAAAGCTGCACACAGCTAAACTACGTCATACCTATGACTTTGTCAATTTTGACCTAGTATCGGATGAATAAAAATAGCTGGATGTGGTTGTGGTTGCTTTCTGAATGCATTTCCAGTGGCGCTTTGAAAAAAAGAAGACAAAATGGTCCCTGTGAGATAAGAAGCTAAAGGCTGGGGTTTATATTTACACATTGTTCTCTTGTTTCCCTTTAATTAAAGGACTGCATTTTGGAAGGACACATGAGGAGTATATTGCATAAACAACTAAACTGACTAAAATAACTATTCAGAAGAACAATCTAGATTGATGAGTGAAATTGCAGGCTAGAGTTGATTTGAGACTTGCAATATGTTTGGGCAAGGAGACTGCTTCATGGACTCCTCTTTGATGCAGAAATTCCCTGTTCCCATTAGTTGGGGAGAGGAATACGTGGGGGCAGACAATTGTCCCCCTTCAGTTCTAGCTAAACATGTACAAGGCTTAAAGCCTTGTAGGTTTGGTGCACATATTACGATCTTTTGCTCTTGAAGGCAGATGGACTCAAACGGTTGTCTGAGTATCCAGTCATACTGTGGCAATCCAGCTGAGATATTTCTTGAATAACTGCTTTCTTTGGATAACACTCATTTTGTAGATTCTCTTCTGTTTGGCTTCTGACATGGTTTTGAAACTTAGCTTGCTTTAGTCACCTGAGTGGAAGTTCTCTGCCAGAAATGGACATGGAGGGTATGAGTCTGTTAATTCTCCTGGGTCTTCCAATGCTGTTCAGTACTGTCATAGAATTTCTGAATGAATGAAAGGTATATACATTAAGGTACTTTTGTTTGTTTGTTTGTTTTAAGGAAAAGTTACCATGATGTTGTGCTGGGCATTCATAAACTTGTCTGACTGACTAAAATGGTCAGACTTTGTTATTTGTTTACTGTGATGACAGTCTCTGTGTGTCCTTAAGTGACCTGGGCCTCAAAGAGCAGTTTCTGGTCTAAAAGGTCAACCTTCAGACTATGCTGCTTATAGGACTGTTATGTCCTACCTGTAGGAAGAGCCCACCAATGGCATTGCTCTTGCACAGTGGTAGGATTGCATACTCCTGTGAGTCAAGAGGCTATGCTGATGGCAGCAGTGCTGTCGGTAGGGTCTCCCATGTCAGACAGGCTTTTGCTGAGGAGCCAGACTAAATGTGCCTCGGCAGCAACAACAGTGTGTATGGGGGGAGGTGACACTGGCAGAGGATCTCCATCAATGAGACAACAGCTGTGGTACCATAGCAAACACTTGTTAGTACTGCGCAGGAGGAGGCACGGTAAAACCCTTTGAAATCTCCTTTATCACAAAAACCCTACAATGAGACAATTCAAAATGAAACAAGAGACAGTGCCAGAAGATGAAACTCCTAGGTCAGATGGCACTCTGTGAGCTACTGGTGTACAGCAGAGGACAGCTACAAGTAGCACTCTGACTAGTGGTACAGTTGAACTCAAACTGAAAGGATGTTCAGCTGTTGACATGCTTAAAGGCAAAAGGAAAGTCCAAAGCTGCAGAACACATATTATAGGAATATGGAATGTGAAAAGCATGAATCAAGGGAAGCTGTACATAGTATAACAAGTAATATAACGTATAAAGATTGGAATACTTGGGGTGAGCAAGCTAAAATGGACAGGAATTGTATATTTTGAGTCAGATAATCATACAATGCTTTACTCAGGAAAGGAAAATCTAAAAAGAAATGTGGTAGCTGTGATAGTGAGGAAAGATGTAGCAAAAGCAGTCAAAAGATGTAACACAAAGTCTGACCAAATCATATCAATGAGACTTCAGGGAAAGCCCATCAGTAGAAGATGACAACAAAAAAGGAAGAACAAGGGACCTTTTTCTCAAGATCTGATAAATCAAAGGAAAGTTTAAACTAAGAATAAGGATGGTCTGTGAACAGCAGGAGAATACACTACATGATCAGAAAGAAATAAAAAGACCATGGAAACAATACACTCAACAACTATGTAATAGAGATGAAAAAATGACAGGTTCATTCAAGGAAGAACTATTTGAAGATGAACTTGTAATTTTAGTAAGTGAAGTGGAAGCTGTACTCAGAGAACTTGGAAGAAAAAAAAATCACTAGGAACAGATGACATACTAATAGAGTTGCTTCAGGCTCTAGAGACAGAATCTACTTCAACAAATATGGAAAACAAAATATGGCCCAGAGATTGGAAATGCCCAATATATTTTCCAGTCCTCAAGAAAGGGACCAACAGGGATTGCAGTAACCACCAGACCATTGCATTGATCTTCCATGCAGTCTAACAAAGTGATGCTCAAAATTCTACAATTCTGCCAGATGTGCAAGCTGGATTAAGGAAAGGAAGAAGTACTAAGGATCATATTGAAAATATACAATGGATAATGGAACACATCAAAGAATTTCAGAAGAAGATCAGCCTGTACTGTATAGATCATAGCAAAGCCTTTGATTGCGTAGATCGTGAAAAACTATGGACTGCCCTTAAAGTAGTCAATGTGCCACATTTGGTTGTCCTGATGTGTAACCTGTACTCAGGGCAAGTGGCTACTGTAAGGACAGAACATGGAAAAATGAAGTGGTTTGCCACTGGTAAGGGGGCCAGGCAAGGCTGCATTTTATCACCCTGTCTGTTTAATTTGCATGCTGAACTTATATTTAAAGCAAGATTAGATTTGAAAGGAGGTATGATCATCGGAGGAAGGAACATCAACAACTTATGCAGATGATAAGATATACAGATACTACTACCAGAAAACAACAAGGACTTGGAATGATAACTGAAGAAATTCAAGGAAGAAAATACAAAGGCAGGTTTACAGTGAAACATTAAGAGAACAAAAATAATGACCACAGATATTTACATAACTTTAAGGCAGATGATGAGGACATTGAAATAGTTAAAGATTTTCCATACCTTGGTTCAGGCATTAATCAAAATAGAGACTGCAGTTGAGAAATCAGAAGAAGACCAGGAGTTGGAAGGGCAGCTATGAAGGAATTAGACAAGATCCTGAGGTATAAGGATATATCACTGAATATTAAAGTTATTTCCAATTTCTATGTATGGTTGTGAAACTTGGATAGTGAAGAAACTGGTAGGAAGAAAATCAACTCATTTGGAATCTGGTGTTGGAGAAGAGTTCTGCAGCTACACTAGACTGCTAAAAAAAACATATAATCAAGTTTGAATTCTTGACTTAACTGAGAATGTCAAACTTTGGCCATATTGGGAGAAGACATAACTCCTTAAAAAATACAGTAATACTTGGTAAAGTAGATGGCAATAGGAAAAGAAGAAGACCGCATTAAAGAAGGATAGGAGTCTGTAACAACTGAGCAGGGCTGTGAATGAGAGGGTGACTTAGAGGTCTCTCCTTCATAGGGCTGCTTTAAGTCGAAGCTGACTTGACATACATTAACAACAGCAAGTTGAAAGAGGCAGGAGGCAGGATAAGGCCTTCTCTGTGGCCATGCCTTGGTTGGTTGTGGTACTCCCCACCCCCCATTGTGGTTAAATGAAATTGTACTAGATTGTTTTCCTGTTCCTTATTGTCTGGTTCCTGGGTTAATTTTCTGTGTTTGAGATTTTAAAAAAATTATTAGACTTGTATGTTTTTTTTTCAAGAACAAAAGAAATGTAATTCAACAATATTAAGAGAAAAGATGCATTTAAATCATTTTGGAGTCAGTGGGATTCTCGAAGTCTAGACAGTAATGTCAGTGCTGAATGACTTCTTGAAACTGTAATTGAATGTATAGTGGCTAAGTGAGCCTCAATACCCTAGAGGTGCCAGATCCTGTCTGATCTTGGAAGCTAAGCAGGATCAGTTCTGGTTAGTACTTGGATGAGAAACTGCCAACTAATACCAAGTGCTATAGGCTATATTTCAAAGAAAGGAACTGACAAAGTCACCTCTGAGTATTATTTTCCGAAGAAAACTCTATGAAATTCATGGGCTTGCTGTAAGTCAACAGGTGACTTGAAGGCACATACACACACACATGGTGGCCCAGGAGAAGCAGAATCCTTATGAACATGAGAAATGAATATGCTTGCCCTCTAGGGCAAAGGGCCTAAATAGCTAGATTCTGTATCAGCTCTGATTCATATGCAAGTTTTGGAAGCAAGGCCACTCATTCTCCCAGTGTAATGCAATTTCCACCTTGGCAATCTCTGGTTATCTCCAGAAAAGCAATTAATTATGAAGAAAGTCCTATCACCATCCTTGAAAATCAGTATTTCTCTGCTGATTTTAAGTATTACACACACAAAACACAATGTACAACACTACACACACACTGCAAACACTCACCACTCAGAAGTTAGGGGATAAGTCCCCCCCATGTGGATACAACTCTCCAGATGAGAAATGTCAGCCCTATTGACAGAGAAGAAAATAAGAATTGAGCAGGCACTGTGGGATTAAGTCCAAAATGAAAAAGACATATCAGTAGCTAAAACAGGATGCCAGGGTATTTTAAGAAAATTAAAAGGAACTGAAAAGGTTAGAACTATTGTTTCTGTGAGAGAAAAAAACTCTACCTGCTCATTATACATTACGTGATTTTATACCAGACAGCTCCTTCATTCCAGCAGAGATCTCTTTCAGTGGTATATGAGTAATGTCACTGACTTCTCTTACTTTAAGCATAACTCCAACCTCTTCCAAATTCTGTCATTTAATTTTTTTAAACATCTCAGGTTTGTTTCAGCCACATGTCCTCTCAGTTTGCAAGCAAAAATATTCCATGCCTTCCTACATCTCTCCTTCCAGGATTAAAGACAAGGTCTCTCCCTTTAAATCAACTGGGATGAAAACCTTTCATTCACTTGGATTGATAGAAAGGGTTTTAGCAGCCTTTCTTATTAATCAGGCTTTAAAATATAGCTCAGTTCTGAAATTTCCTACAGAGAAGCTATTTGTTATCAGAATGAGTCCACTCATAGCACTTCAGAAGAGGGGATGAAGGATCCAGATCACGCTGACCAAGGGCACTTTTGTAGGTTGGACAGATGACCCCTTCCTTTGTTACCTCAGCATTGTGGGGGCTGCTGCCTGGGGGCTGTTGGGACTTACTAGGACCTTCTGGATGCAAGTGTTGCACTGGCCCCTTTGTTGACTGTCAATTATTGGTCAAATAGGAATCATTGAATCTTTTATCTTGTCCCTCAAAACTTCAGACAGTGCCCAAGTCACTAAAATACCTTAGAGACTGACCCTAGGACCACCTTCCTTCACTTTTGTGTGCTGGCCCTTGACATCTTGTGTGTACTGCCTTCCCAAACTCACTACAGTAGCACTAGAGACCTTCCAGCAATCTCACTGCTGCATGCATATTTCCAATAAATATTTAATTTCCAGCAATTAGGATCCAATTACTGCAGAAGACAAAGCATCTCAACTGATTAGGCTTTATTTAGCAATTACAGTTAGTCTAGTTGCTCCAACAGGCAGGTTAAGCCAGGAGGGTTGCCCAAAAATTTATAGTGCATTCCTTAATGCTTTACTTTTCAGTAGATTGTTTTCAGTGGGTAAATGGGGACATGTCCTTAAAATTCACAAAATGAATTATTATTGATCAGTTCTCCTAAAATTGCAGATCATATTAATGAACATTTGAACATTTATATTCTTTACTGAAGCACATGTGCGCCATATCAGAGCAAGTGTGGGGTATTGGTTTGAGTGTCAGACTAGACTCTGGGAGATGAGGTTTTGAGTCCCCATTTGGCCATAGAAACCCACTGTGTGGCCCCTTGGACTAGTTGTTGTCTTAGTGAAAGGCAAAGGCAAACCCCATGATAGAGTTGCTGTAGAATGACAGAAAATCAGAAGTGACGTGAAGGCACACAAAAACAGCAACATGCTACATCAATTGCTATAATGTAAAATTAAAACAAATGCATATTGGATGGTTGTGGATGGTGCTGACTTGTTTGAGTGACTATACAGATCCACAGCCAGACAGCAATTGCTGTCTTACATTTGAGGAACTGGTGATTATTTCAAAAGGGATACAACCTTTTCATGGTCTTTGTTTTCTTACCATTACACATTCAGTACTGAGTGCTGAAGTCTTTCAGAATGCCTACCAGTTTAAAGTTCTGGTGGTAGGGGTGGTGGTGGTGGTGGTGGTGATTTCTACAGTGCCATCATAGAACCAAATCAGCAGTTTAGTAAGACAAAGGCTTCAAGGAAGTATCTGAATGATACCATATTCTAGAAGGAGTTTCTGTATTCAATATGTATTCCATTCTTCCTCCACACTGACTTTCTTTTTTTATCTTCACAGCCAGGTGGGGTAGATTGAAAGAGCTGGACTTTGAGAATCTGACCGGTCCAAAATCATGTAGCAAAATGTAGGGTCAGGTGTCACATTTGAACTTCAGTATCCAAAGTTCCAGTGCTGCACTCCAGTTGCTCACTACAATACTTTGTTTTTCAATTCGACGAATAAGAAACAGCAATATAAAATGGGTGGAGTCATTTAAAAACGCGTTAGGCCAATTAACAAAAGTGAAAGCACAAAGACCTCAGTCAAAGATGCAATAGCAAAGAGATGTGCAAGGCGTCAGCATGAATACAAGTTATTCCGTCAGTCATTTTTCACATGTATACACAGTCTACAGATTATGCTAAACTCTTAACCCTGTAATGTGTATCTGTATAGGTAATTTACTGTTAACTGGGCATAATGATACAGTTTCTGTTCTCAGTTTGCTATGAACTGTAACAGTGGCAGTCGAAAATTTGGCTCTTAAGACATGGTATCTCCAAACAGAAAATGGACATTGTAATTGCTTATATCTTATCCAGGGAGCTATTTTGGCTTGGCTTTTATGTCAATTCTCCTATGTTAGTCCACAATGAAAAAGAAGAAATTAATACAGAAAGGGTGTGCTTGAATATTTAGCAATCAGCAAGCATATAAACAACAAAAAATATGCTTCTCTTAGGCATCCTTGGGTATGCAATAGATAGAACCTTGAAAGTTAAATTTATTACCAGTTGGTGTGCCTGCTAGGTAGCTATGTTTAGCTTAAACAGCTAAAATCTTGGGTCAGATGAACTTCTATATAGCCGCATTTTAGGTTCTTACTCTGTCAGTGTGGACAAAAAGAACATTTTCACAGCAGCAGGTCTACAAAGCATATAGGAGTCATAAATTTGCCACTTTCAGTGCCCTACCACTTGAGGCAGTTGACTTACTGATCATGGGTGTGCCAGGAAGCAGCAGTTTTAGCACATCATATAATTAGCAGAGACAAAATGTCTTCATTTTTAACTTGGTGGAATCAGATAGTGCCATCCAGTTGGGGTTGCTAGATTGAATCTGGGACAGAACTACTGTAAATTTAATCCTTAAGAGATCTTGGAGCAGCATGAGATAGTTCCATGAATCTGTAAGGCTACTCTTGTTACTTCCATCAAGGTGAGAGAGGACAGATGCCTTTGTTCTGCTCAGTGGAGCTTTATGGTACCTCATCTTACTCCAAGATTGGTGAAGGATAAAATTTACAGGAGACCTGTCCCAGATCTAGTCAAATAATCCTGCATCCAGTGCCTACTTAGGGCTTTAGCTGCTAAGGTCCCCAATCACTGCATGTTCAGCATCAGTGTGAAAGAGCCATTGGATTTGTTGTATTTCAAAAGCTACAGTTTGATAGAATTCATGGTTCTTGATCTGTGGTGCATTTGGTTGCTTAGTGGCTATTTTAGGAAGTGGTTTCCACTCTCATGCCCTGCCTTGGAGACCCTGACAGTGAGGAGGAGGATTCTGAATCTGAGGCAGAAGTTTCCCCAGAAGCTTGCTCAGGGGAAGCTAACAAACAGCAACAGAGGACGGAGTAGGGGGAACAGAAGCTGAGGCAACACAGACTCTTATTGTGTGAGAGAGATGACACCAGAAAGAGGGCTCTCCCACTCAGCTCATTTAAATAACAAACAAGCCTTAATGAAGGAACACCTGTGGCAATATCATTAGTCGATAAAAGGCAGCCAGCTGGCTCATCCCTCTCAAGGTTGACAACTCATCTTCCTGGTGGTTGAAGCCCTGTGCCGTGTTCTCTGGACTCCTGACTGTCTTGGACTTCTACCTGTTTGACGATGACTCGAATTTGCCTTGTGGATTTTTTTGCTTTGGAACTTGACCTTGTTTGGACTACCCCTGCTATTCCTTTGTGGATAAGCTCTGCTCTGCTGCTTGCTAATTGACTGCCTGGTTTGCCTGGGACACAACATCTACAGGCTTACACCAATCTGCTCAAGTTGTTTCTTCTAAAATATTGTCTTTCAGAAGGATGTGATTTATCCCATATAGAGGAAAAAATGTCTGTTAACATGAAATTCCCATAGAAAATTGTTATAGGAGCTGTATTTTCTTTTCTGTTTAAAATTAAACTAAATAAGAAATTTAAAAGAGGGTTCACATTTTTAAACAAGATGTCATGCCCTGCTTCCAGAGCATGGATTCTAACTCAGAGGCTGAAATAGAGTGCATGCCAGAAGCTGAAACAGAATGCCTGCCAGGGCCTGCAATACAGAGAGAGGTTACAGTGCTGGAAACAGAATAGAGGACAGTGCCAGCTCCAACAGAGAATCCTGCCTCTTCAGATATAGAGGAACACTTACCTTCACCTAGCTTTGCAGTGCACAGGCAGCAAAGAGAGAGCCAGTGTTGCTCTCTCAGGATTTATAACCGGCAACAGTCAATCAAGTGTCAGCTGTGCTAGGCTCTGGACCTATTTAGCCGGCATCCTTTGTCTCCAGGAATTGTCAGAGCTTATCTGACCCACTGCCTTGCTTGATGCCTTGACAAATGCTTGGATTGACCTTGGACAGTCCTTTGCTGTGAAACCCTGCTGGACTTTGTTTATGTTGGACTTAATTTATGACTCTTTGCTTATTGCCTGGAAGTAAGTAACAAGCTGGGAGATACTCAGTTTGTTTTGTTTGATTTATCAGCTGTGCCAGGACTGAGATAGGACACAAGACAGGAATCAGTAGGTTGGAGGTATTAATTCCCATTCTAACAGTTTTGTTCCAAAAGTACCATGTTCCTTTTTTGCATTAAATAATTTATTAAAAATGCGTTTATTTAATATCCTACCTCTTTCTCAATATGGTGACTCAATTAGGCTCATGATATAAGATAAAGTAAAATACATTTAAGACAATAGATAATACGAAAGTATTTTAAAAGCCCAATAAATAATCATGATAAAAACCATTAATTTATAACAGTTTTAAAAGGTCATTAACAATATAGTAAGCATTATAAAAATAGAGTGCAACCCAGTTAAAAGATCTTCAATGGCCAGTTAAGAGCCAAAGGCTTGCCTAAATAACAGGATCTTCGCCTGCCAGCAGAAAGAGAGCAGAAAGGTAGCCAATGCAGGCTTCCATGGTGGTAGTGGGAATTATGTAGTCTGATAGCCACCGCTGGGAGGGTTCTCTCCTGTGTCCACACCAAACATGCTTGTGATAATGTTAGAACTGAGAGAAAGCCCTCCTCTGGGGATCTTAAAACTCATATAGTCTCATCTTGATAGATATGTTCTTTCCAATAACGTGGATGCAAGTCTGCTTCTTTAGGCCAAACACACAAAATTCTGAGTTAAACAATCTCAGCAGGCTATTCAGTTCTTTCCTTTCTGGTCCTTTTCCTGCTCACCCAGTGTCTTTGTTTTTGGGAGAAGAAGAGATACAGAGGAACCTATGTGTCTTCCCCTGTGAGTGAGAAAACAACTGAGGGTAAATACTGAGCAGATCAGCAGCAGGAAGGAACAGGGCTAAGCCACTTCTCTGTCTTCTCCATAGTCCCATAGCTTTGCATACTTCCAACCTCTATTGCTATTTTAAAAAATCCTAAAACATTGGAGAAAAGAGTCACAGTGCTCTGTTTTGTATCTAACATGGCCCTCATTCCTTTGGCAAGAGCAAGGGCATTGTACTGGATGTCAGCACTGTGGAGATGATAGACCCCATACATTGGATGGCCTGGCCTGTACTGGGGAAAAACCTCCTTCTTTCCAAGACCCTTCCAATACACTCCCTCTTATCATAATGACATATTAGTGTGATGATTCAGTTGTGTTTTGCTTGTTCCAATATAAACCTTACTATTTTACCAGAGGAGTTAAGATGTATAAAGCAGCATGCTAGATTTGTCTCTGTGCAGTAGTCATAGTATTAGTAGCAGCAGTCCTTGCAGAATTGTCACCTAAACTGTTATCCTTTATGAAGGCATTAATGAAGTTAAGATGCAAACCCAGGGGGAAAATGTAGCTAGGGATATTTTGAAAGATGCATAGGCAGGGCTGGTGCTTCCTAATCACAAATGGCTTGTTTCTAAGCTCATTAGAATCAGACTAGGTGTTAGGGCAGAATCGACTTCCGAAATGCCATTTTTGCAGTCAATTTGCAAAGTAGGCCTGCAAGCCATGCTCACAACACAAATAGCTGCCAACCTTGATGTGCTTTCTAACCCACTTAGTACAACAGGGTAGCAGAGCTAGATTAAATTAATGTCATTTGATTGTTCAAAAATACAATCAACCCAGCCCTTTTTTTACACTACTCCTCATCACCTTATCCATTTACATTATTTGTATTTCTCAGGTGGAACTGTGACTAAGGAAAAATATGTGACATTCTCTTTCACCACTTACATTATAGTGGGAAGGCAAACAATGTAGTGAATGATCACCATAGGGGCATCATATTTTTTCTGCTAATTAGCTAGTCCCTAGAATACAAATTGGTTTCTCATTTAAAACAAGTAAATTATTGTATTGTGCTGGTATCCTCATCTCTTCACCATGTCTGCTACCAAGAGTCATCTGTAAAGAAGGCTTTTTAACAAAACCTGCTCAGCTCCTGGATTTTCTGTTCAACAGATTTTATCCCATCTGTAAATTTGCAAGTTCATTCTCCAGGGGCCATTTCTCACCTGATATGCAGAAGCAAATGTGGTTTTGCCAGTGAGTGCACATTCAGTTGCAATGCCAGATAAGGACAGGCAGTACTCTGATAGCTTTGCCTGTAATAGTTTGAAATTAGCCATAGTGTTGTAAGTTGCCCCCGTGTTTACATGGAGGAAGGGGTGGTACTTGCCACCTTTCTCCCCATCTGTACCCTTTCCTACTATTTCACCACAGCATCCTGCAAGTGCCAAGAACAGATTTTCCTAGGAGACTGCGGAAGGAAGGGGGAGGCAGGAAAGCCCTGTTGTGTTAACATGAACTCTAGGGAAGGATAATTAGGAGCCAAGCAATTGCATTTGTCACATGGCATTTTCCATGTTTATCAGTATCCTTTAAAGGTCGTAGGAGTGTAACTAAAAGTGGAAGGCATGAAGTGGGCCTTGGATCATAGAGGCTCCTGGTAAAGATTTCTCTACTGTAATGAAACAACAAAGAGTCTTGTGGCACCTTGGAGATAAAACCATTTTATTTTGGCAGAAGTTTTCATGGACACTATCCAGGATGTCAGATGCATAAACAGTTACCTCAGTTGGCCAGTTTATTTACACATGCTTGAGTGGGTGGATGGATTGTAAACAATGGAGTCAGAGGGAAATGAAATGCAAAAAGCACAAACAGTTATAATTACATAGATAGTGGCCATTAATAAAACAGGAGCTGGGTGGAAACAGAAATCCTTGCATGGATAAACTGGTTGATACATATATAGTGTGACTTCTAAAAATCTTTTTTTTCCATTCAGTCTGGTGCAGAAAAATCTCTTGATGAATTCAGGCAATCTGTTTTATGCTGAAATTCTTGTTTGATGTTTGCTTGTTCAAGGGTGGTCGGTAAGAAGAATGTCCCGGGAAGTTCAAGTGTCCCCTAGCTTGCCATTCTAACCTAGTTTTCCTTTGCTGCCTCTCCTCCTCCTCCTCCTCCTCCTCTTCCACCTTCATTTGAAATATTGCCATTTATGGTATCTAATGTAGCTTTCTCTGATCTCAGAGCTTGATGAACTCCTGTAGCCTGTATATGTTTATAGATGGAGCCTAGTGAAGCCAACGTAATCCCAAATAAGCACAAAGAAAAGTGATAGCGACCTATGGAGCTGCAAATATCACATTCCTAATTCTCCCCTTGCTTGGAAAAAGAAACTGCTAAAACCTCAACAGCCTAACTGAGAAAAACACTATCATTTGTTTCTATTTAGTGGGCACATTAATCCAGCCGTGGTGATGGGGAACGGCTCTAACTTATCTCAACTCTGCAAATGATGATCCCACCCAGAACCCCATCTATTTGCCTTCATGCTCCTTGGATTTGCATCAACAGGGCTTGATGATAGCTGGGGTGGAGGATGGGTGGGAGAACTAAATATTTAGAGCCAGAGTAAGCCTCGATGTTTTGTTGTCCACCCAAGAGATGCAGATTAGCAACCCAGTGGCTATGGCCCAGAATCATGGGAATACTGCAACTTTCCTTTGCTTCTGTGGCAGTTCCTTATGTGTCCAGGTATTTTTCATTGTGCTCACCAAGTGTTTTTGCCCTAAAGGACAGAAAGGGAAGATAAAATGGAAGCATGAACAGCATTGACTTATTCTTTTAATCTCCCAGTTCATCTCTGAGGTGTATTGAGGTGTAGACTTTAATTGAAACCTGAATGTAATAATAAAAAGATTAATCTATTCTGCTTTGGAAACTGGATCTTATGGTTGAAGTGCTGGTCAAAGTAGGGATGATTTTTTTTTTTACTTAATTCTGACATGTAAGAATTAATGATTTCAAAAGTGTTCTCTGTCCTGACTGAGATTATAGTGTGCTTTTCAGTTATTAGCTTTTTTTGGTTTGTTTGTTTTTTCCAATAGTTAAGTCTGCACAAAATGCCAGGTTTTGTGCAAAAAAACAAAAACAAAAAACAACAACCCTCGTTTAAAAAAACATTTTTGTGCAGAAAACAAGATTCATTGTTTCATGAACAAAAGTACTGCCTGATCTGTAAAAACTCAAGGTTTTTTTGTCTGAGTGATTTCTTTTCTCTACAAAAAGTTCCCAAATGTAAAAATTATGTAGCAGTTGACCAGTTTCTCGAGAAGATTTCTTGATATGTTGAGATTTCTTTTCTCATCAAGTATAAGAAAATCTGTGAGTATTCTTAACATCTCCAGATTAGCTACTTCTATAGGCATAGAGGTTCAGTGTTTTCTCAGAAGTATTTTTTGTGTATGTGTTCCATAACATCCCCTCTAAGACTGCAATCTAAGAAGAGCCAGAATATTGCTTAATATATACAGTTGTGTTTGTATGACATTAGCAAAATATATTTGTTCCAAGTCACGCATATGTCAGGATGGTCTTACATAACAAGCTAAAAATGGACAGTTATGTCCTCGTATTCTAGGAGTAAGATGTTTATAGCAGCTTCCTGCTGCTATTCTCCCGAAGCACAAAGAGTGATGCTGCTCACTGACCATGTCACCTATGCTGGAACAGCCATCTTGGCAGTGTACCAAGCTAGTTCTGAAGCCCTTTAGGTTCAGGAAGCTGAGTGAAAAGTGGGGCGGGTAGGGTAGGGAGAAATATAACTAGGTCAGGTAGGATTCCTAGATGGATCTACATGAACGTATAAAATATCCTCTTGAATCCACGTTTCACATGTTTGATAGTAACACTGACTCTTAATCACTACATGTATTGCTTTTACTGCAGATGTAATGGAAGCATGCCAAAAGTCCCTAATTAATGAAGAGATTGTAGTCCTCAGTTTCAGCTCTCTTAAGCCCTTATTTTATCCCTTAATCATATAAGGAAATCACTAGTTGAAACAAGGCTAAAGTATGTGGGGCTTCTATAGTTTAGAAGCAAGACATGGCATGATTGTGTTTTATGAAAATTGTTAATGATGCAGAGAGAGTGGATATATTCCTTCTCCCCCATAGTATGAAAATTTAGGAACATGATATTAAACTGATAGGTAATAGATTCAAGCAAGACTAACTAGCATGGGATTCACTTTCACAAAATAGTGGTAAGGTCACTGGCTTGGATGGCTTTGAGAAAGATTGTGACAAATTCATGTTAGGTCTGTCAATAACTATTAGCCATGCCAAGCAAGACATGAAGTAGAATGTTGCAGCATCTCCTCACCAGATAACAGAAGTGCTCCTTCTCAGAGTGCCAGCCATTTAGTGAATGATCCAGCCATGCACTTTCCTGGGTATTATAAGGCTCTACGTTTTACTCCGTGTTCACCCTCTCATATTTTTTCCCAACTCTTATAGAGTATGTCATATCTACTGAGCGTACTTGGTCCTTATTGTATTATTGGTTCCTGTTTGATTTGGGGTGTGTCCATTGTTTAAAGTTCTACAGACTTCAAAGTTCACCTGAGCATGCTAATATTTCTCCAGCAGCTGCTATTGAGGTTAGGGAGGCAGTGAGTCCACTCTGAGTTTTAGGCCCTGACTGCACGATGCACCCAACCTGCCATGAGCAGGAGAGAAGGACAGGGCCAGGACGATGGTTATGCATGATGTTGTCCCAGACTTGTCCTCCTTCCATCTGTAGGTGGTGCGATTGCACTGCAAATCATTGATGGGTTTTCCCTGTCAGTGACCAGTGATTGTGCTGCCCTGCCATCGCACGCCTGCACTTGCCTTTGCTGCGGAGATCCTGCCTCAGAGCGGCCTGGGACAGTACCCGGCTGTGCTGTGGAAGGAAGAGGCATGGCCATCACACCTCCTGGTTCCTGCAGGCAGTTGGTGCAGAAGGGAGCGCTCTATCGCACTCCTCTCCTGTGACAGCCGCTGCCATCAGCATCACTGGACACTGCTAGGACAGAGGTAAGCTGCGGAAAAGGCCTTAGTCTGTACTGCAAAGGATTGCTCTAGAGTGTTGGACCATATCCCCAAAGCAGAGTCAGGACTTTGGATAGCACCTAAAATTCATACAAAAGCTTCAAGTGGTTTCACCACTCCACTGATATTTGAGCCAGAAAACACTACTGGAGAAGTTATCAGTATGTGTGGGTGAACTCCAATAGTTGCAGCTGCATAACTTCTGTATTACCACTTGACTTTCCTGTTACAGCATGTGCTAGATTCCTAGAACCTCTAGGCCAGTTCATCTCTACAATTCTGAGGAAGAAATGGTGTGTGTGCACATGTATGGGTTACATTCATGCTTGGTTTGTCAGTGTCCTAGAGACATCTGCTTGATCACTCCTGGAAATGAGAGGATGGCCCTTTGGTCTTGTCCTCAGCATATGTTTCTGTGTTTTTAAGTTGAAAGGCTGCTATCTTAAGATCAAACACCTTTTGCTATCAAAAGACTACTACCCAGGGATCAAAAGACACATCTCTGCTTTTGCTCTAGCATACAGGTCTCCACACCGTTGAAGAAGGCCCTCTGCTTGCTATCTGAGAGCAAAAAGGGTTTTGGATAAGAAGTAACAGAGCTGGAGATCAGATAACTTGATTTTCCTTTATTCTGTTTATATCTATATATTTTTCTCTTTTGACTATGACAGTTGATACATTTTACAGAGAAGGGAAGAATTAAAAAACAGCAGGAAAATAGCATGCAGTTCAACAAAATGGTGATATGTAGTCTATTTGTTGCTTATCATCAAGTTGGGTTTGACTTATGATGACCCTATCAATGAGAAGTGTCTTCCCTGAACTCCACTCATTAATGCCCTACTCAGGCTTTGCAAACCTCAGGACTTTGGCGTCCTTGATTCAGTGGTGGAGCTTGGAGTACGTGGAGGGGTGGGTGGGAGGCGGCATGGCTGCTGTGTGTGTGTGTGTGTGTGTGTGTGTGTGTGTGTGTGGCCAGGGCATGTGGGGGTGTGGCTAACGGCTGGGATGCCCCAAAAACAGTGTTGCCCAGGGCAAATCCCCCCTCCGCCCCCACGTCCTTACCCAACTGCCTTGATTGAATCAATCCACTTGTAATACAGGCTTCTTCTTTTCCTGCTGTCTTCCACTTTACCAAGCATTATTATCCTTTCTAATGAATATGATCATCTCATGCATGGCTTTGCTGCTTGTAACCAATATGCCGGGGGGCCCAAGATTCTTTGACTTATCATCTCATGAAAACTGTCCAATGTTAGAGTTACTGTAGCATCTAATTTTACCATAAATATTTATCAAAAAGGCTTGCAGTGGCCAAGAGAGAAGAGAAATGCTTTGCAACTAATATGCTCAAGAAAAGGGGAGGGATATAGCTCCAAGAGTTCAGCAGATGGATTTTATTTTTTTTTAATTTTGAAATAAGCCCAACGCGTTTTGGCCCATTTATATATTTCAGTGAAATACATACATGGGCTGAAACACACTGGACTTGTTTCAATTTAAAAAAAACAACAAAAAAACCTGCTGAGTCCTTGGAGACGTATCCTCCCTTTCTTTCTGATGATTCCATTGGGTGATCTCCAGTATTTGCCTCTTCTTAAAAAATTAAGACACAGTAGGGGAAGATGCCAAGGTGGTCAGCCTAAAGAAGCACTTGGTTTGTTTAATTAATATATCCTTAATATGAACTAAATGTTTCTGATAGCTTGATTCTTTGCTTTTTCTTTGCCAGCTCTCCATGAATTCCCTAATGACATCTTCACAAATGAGGACCGGCGGCATGGAGCAGTAGTTTTGCACGCCTTCTGTGTGAGTCATTGTTTGTCTATCTACAAATTATGTTTGTTTTTGTAAAAACAAAAATACAAAAAAAGGGCATGCTTTTCTCATAGAGATCCTGAAAATCAAAAGATAAAACAGCAGCAGCAATAGTTAATAATACCAAGCAGCAGCAAGCCTTGCTTCAATGCCTTAAAAATTTTTTTTTTAAAAAATCTGATATTTTCAGTAGAGAGTAAAAAGTAAAGGCCCATGGCTACAACAGAAATATTTATTTTTAATTCAGTGGTTCTCACAAGGGATGCTTTGTTCATAGAATATTCATAGGAAAGGCTTATTATCTTTAGCTGTGCTGATTTATTTCCATAGTTTATCTCAATATATCCAATTTCCATAGTTCACGGACTCACTGACTCTTGCATTTGAATTCATTATGAATTGACTGTCAAGTATCTTGAAGTGAAGCAGCATCTGTTCTGACAGTCTCCAGGCTGCATGGTCAATTCAGGCACAGAATTCCACTGAGAATTCCCAGTTCGTTATTATGAGTCTTCTCCTTATAGCAGGGAGAAAGTGATGAATGTACTGAGTATACTACATTTATATGAACACAGCAGCCCTATGGCTTGGCCAAGGGTTTAAAGTAGTACCCCTTAGGTAGCTGGAATGCTGCCCTTCATGGTGAAGGGCATTGGTTCGGCAATTCAAACCCAACAGTGCTCTCTTTATGATCTTATGTAAGCCACCTAAGAAGGCAGTGTGGAAGAAGTAATGCAGTTCTCCCAGCCACTGTGCATGATTCCAAACTCCTCTCCCACCAACACCCAACAGCCATTGCTTCTTCAGTTTTCTTTACAAGCAGCCTTGGTCTCCCCATCTTCTGCGTATTTCTGTAATGTTCTTAAACTTTTTTTTATATAAAAGCTACTCAAATAAAAGAAAAAAAAGTCTAAAAGTTTTTTTTTCTTTGCCAAATAGTCTTGCAGCTACCTGTCTTTAAAGCAGAGGCCCAGAATATTAGCCAAATAATTACAGCCATCCCTCCACATTTGCTAGGGTTAGGGGCACAAGACCTCCGTGAAAATGAAAAAAAACATGAATAACTCTAGGCTGTCCCAAACCATATTTAACACACACAAAAATACGACCACCATATTCAACCCACCATGGATTCCTTTGAGGCATCGGGGTTCTTTCACAAGGCAGAAGTGGGTAGCTGGTGGGGCTTTCTGCCACCTCCACTGCTGCCCCCACACCATTTTTAACAGGGACTTACAAGCCTCGTTCACAGTTTCTCAGTCTCATAAAGCTTGTGGTCCCTATTAAAATGGCAAAGGGAGGCAGCAGAGGTGACAGCAAATAATCCGTGAATAATCAAATCCGCAAAAGTGAAACCTGCAGATGTGGAGGGCTGACTATATTCATTAACCTTGATGTTACTTCCCAAATTTAAGAGATTTAGGAGATCCAAGATAGAAGTGTACAGCTTCTGCAGTTGAAGTTGTTACAGAAAATATTTATCATGCCAATAAGCAGCACAGCTCTGACCATATGGGTGTGCTTTTGGATTGCCAAATGTCTCTTGATCTCAAGAGACAAGTCTTATTTTATAGAAATATTCCTTATTTCAAGAGAGATGGAAACAGCCCAGATTTCAAAGCTATGCACAGATATCACATAAAGACATATTCCTTTGCTTTTGAGCACTAATCAGGACAATACTATTAGATATTTTTAAATTAATATTTTAGAATAAGTCATGGAAAGAGCAAAATAGTATAGTCTAGTAGGAATAAGAGTCTCAGCTTTAATTCCTAGCAATAATATTGGCAAGTATATCTTTTCCTCCCCGTGTGGTTCTTTTATTAACATTTTAATTACTTCAACAAAAATACAAAAAAAACAAAACAAAGCCCAAGAGAGCGATAGCAATAACTGGCAAAAATTGGTCAACATACCATGTTGTCAGTCAAATCTGTAACAATAATAAAAGAGATGTATGTTCTTGTGGATGTGCCTCTCCACCTTTGCTGTGAAACTGCAAACTTCGATGCCCGAAAGTGGATGTTGGATACTAATGGGGGTGTAGCAGTGTGTACCTCATGGTTATTTTATCCTTTTGAATTGATTGATTAATTTTAGTTAATTAAAATTGGTCTATACCATCAGTCACTGGGTAGAATTGCTTAATCTGCTTTGCTTACAAGAGAGGAATTGCAGTCTGGCCTAAGGTATTTTCTCTAAAGGTGCTTTTAGTGCTTCCCTTGCAGGGCCCCCAAACTCTTCAAGCAGTATATATATATATATATGGGAGGAAAGATCCTGCTACCTGGTTAATGAGGTAAGCAGAGAAGGAAAAGAAGGTGCTGGCAAGGCTGAACAAGTACAGGATGGAAGGAAAGATGAGAGGAGGAAGGGACAAGTGAAAAGCGCAAGGGAGAGAGAAAGAGAAAGAACACAGGGGATGAGGGAAACTAAGGATTATTTAAAACTCAGATACTAGTAACTATTAAAAAAAAAATCCCTCTAACTACACTATGTTGTAATATGGCTGTTATCAAAAAAGTGTGTTTTGAGGAAAATAACTGAACTGAATTAAAATTAAAATGTAAAAAGAAGTAGCATCTGGTATTAAAGGAATCTGAAAGTACAAGACCTCTGGAGCAATGAATCTAATCCCATTAGACATTGATAACAAAAATTAAAACTAAATGGACCTGTGTTTTTCTATAGAAAAGTTTTTAAAAATCTAGTGAGAAAGGAGATGATGGATAGCTCTTCATAGAGTAGGTTATTAGACTCAGTATTGACCATCAGGGATATTTACTTGGTTTTGTATTTTACTTATTTCATCCTATATTGGATGGTTTACCAGAATTCTTATTAGCAAGTTACATTATGTATACATTCCAATACACAAAGAAAGCTCTGAAGTAGAACCGCTGAAGACCATCTCTTCCAAACATAAGTGTTGGAATTGCAACCCATTTTTATCACAATTATAAACAAACTTTCAGACTTCTTGTACTTGTTTAAGGACATTCATTTTTGAACAGCTAGATATTACATCCCTACTTTTTATAAAGTAGCCTGTACCTCAAATGAATATTCTCTGTGTTGTATATCTTTACAGTAAAATAGGAAGCAAGAACCAGTAGTACAAATCTATAAATATAAATATGTAAGTAATGTTCCCAGAAGACATGAAAAGACAAATACATTACTATTTAATTGATAGTTATGACATTTGAATAAATTCTAGCTGGTTACATTAAAAGAGTCTCATTCTGAGAGAAAGTGGCCAGTTGCCATTTTACTTGTTATATAAGCCGTATTCACAGAAGAAAAAAGAACCAGAGAAACCTTCCTCATACTAAGTTAGACCATTGGTCCTTCTAACTCAGTATTTTCTATAAAGATTCATAGCAACTCTCCAGCCCTTTTTTCACCCAGGCAGATATTAAAGAACCTGGAACCTCTTGCATTCAAAGCATCTGTTTTGTCAGTGAGCTGTGATCGTTTCTCATGCTTAGCATCAATATTTGCAGATGTGATGATCATAATGCAGAAATCACTAGACAGTTGTCTTCTTCGCTTTGAGTGCTTTATACACTTGCTTGCAAGCTGTGTCCTTATCTTCCATCTAAATTAAGATCAGTTTTAAAATGCAGGAGGAGGTAATGAGATTTCTAGCCATTACTCTTTCTTTTGTGTGAGTAAAGAAAACTGGTCTGAATTTTATATGGGATAATTTATTCAAATAATTGGATTGTTTTCTTCACAATTGTACTATTAATATTATGAGGATTCAATCCTAATAAATAGGCAATAGACTGAGTCCTCGCTTATCTCTAGTGCCTTAATAGGTCTGTGTTCTGTTGAGCTGTCTTGTTTTCTGCAATAAAAGATCAAATTTGTAGTATGTCCTTGCTTGCTGTATTCCAGTTTGGATCTTACATTAATGTTTCTATAGGAGTAACACACTATCTTAGAACAGAAAATAGAATAAAATATTAGAAGCTATAAAAATGACTTTGAAGGTTCTTCATGTCCGAGAGGAACTCAGGGCCTTTCCTCACTACACTGTTATAGTGCTATTATTCCGCTTTCAACATCCTGTGGTATTTTGGGGTTTGTAATTTACTGAGACCAAAGAGCTCTCTGGCTGAGAACTCTAAATGCCCCTCCCTAAACTGCAAATCCCAGGATTCCGTAGGATGCTGAAAGTGGAATAATAGCACCATAACAATGTAGTGCAGAAACAGCTTCAATCTCTGTATGATGGTCTATAGTAATGCTTAACATGCCTTCAAAAATAAAGTGCCTGGTCCTTCATTGGCCACTGTTTTTTGCTCATTCATTTTATGTCCCATGATGACATCAGGTATTGAATTGGCTGTCCAGCACCCCATGGCTTAAACCAGGAACTGAATGGTGAGCTATCATGAGCTGTGTGTGGCACACTGGGGTTTTGAAACCCTTCCCACTCTGGGTGTATTAAAAACAGAATTATAAAACCTAAGTCTCAACAACTAGAAGAAAGCAGTACATCTCGAGAACATTTACTGATTAACAGGTAAATAGTGTCTGCTTCTTGCACTCTAACTTCCTGCTTCTCACTTCAGGTCTAGGTTTGAGTCAAGCCTGATCCAGACCCAGGTTTTTGTAGCCTTGGGCAGCTAGGATCTTGTTTGAAATACCAGTTAGCCAGATCTGGTTAGAATCACAGAATCACAGAGCTGGAAAGGACCTCAGGGGCTGCTGGTCCAGCCCCCTGACAGTGCAGGAATCCATGGCCACATCACCTCTGAGAAGTAGTCTGCTCAAAGTCTTCCAAAGGAGGAGAGTCCATTGCCTCCAAGGCAGACTATGGTGCTGTCCAACATACGTGACTGCCAGGAAGCTCTTATTAAGTTTAGGTGGAATTTTTTCTTGTACTTTGAATCCATTGTTCTGTGTCTCTGGAACAGCAGCAAATAAGCTTGCTTTATCTTCTACTTGCCATCTCTGGTCCTCCTATCACCTCTCAGTCTTTTCTTCGCAAGATTAACATATCTGGTTCCTTCATTGTTCTTCATAGGTCTTGGTTTCCAGACCATGCACCATCTTATTCACTCTGCATGCACACTGCATGTATAGTGTTGGCCATGGGAAGAGTTACTTTTTGGGAAGATAACTTCCAGAATCTCAAAGCCTGCATACTTTTTAGTCCAAAAAAGTAACTTCTCCTTTCTCTGACCAGGAAGATGAAGCCTCTCAGATCTCTATGAGTTCTGAAAAAATGAATGCCTAGAAAGCCTGGAACTTTACTTTTTAAAATAATTTGCTCCAGCTACATATTGTAGTTTTTGAAAATAAATTTGTTTCATTCTTCACTATAATGTTAAAAACTGAATTTTGCATTGCTTCTTGTTTTGTTTCTTACTCTTATGTTACTTTTTGTTTCTTTGGAGCTTGGGCGGGTAGGTATTGAGTTGGTATTGAGAACAACATCAGAAGTAGAGCACTGCTGGAGGATCTCGATGCAAATAGTTTTATTAAGCAGCCCACAACTCTTTCCTCCTCTGCCCCTCCACCCCAGCTCTCCTCTGGAGGATTGCCTTGAAAAAGGAAGATGGTACCTAAGGCACCAGTCCTCATTGCCCAGTGCACCTTGCCAACACACTCTATTTCTGTCAGCTTCCATTCCCTTCACAATCCTCTTTCAGACTCCCAAGGGGCCAGATTTGGCTGAGAAGTCTTCAGTTAGTGATTCCTGATCGTTCTGCAAGAGATTAGCATGACTTTTATTTTAATGAAATGTAAGATTCCAAACCTTGCTGTCCAAGCCTGTTTCATTGTGGCTCACTCCACACTGTTCTGTGACTCATTTGTGATTTTCAACATAAAGGAGGCATTCTGTCAAAAATAATAAAAACTATACAATGTACAGTAGGTCCCCTGTATCCACAAGAGATGTGTTCCCAAACTAATGTGTATGGTGAAAAACATAATGCCAAAGGCTATATTTTGACCCCCAGGCGATGAGGGAGGGAGGCAGCCCCACCTCCTGGCTCCTCCTGCCTTTCTTCCCAGTGATGCTTGGCAAGCAGCCCCCTCCCTGGGAGCCAAACGGCCATCTCCTTCCTCAGCCAAGAGACGTGTGGAGGGAGCAGTGGTGGGCTTTCCATGCGTCTCTCAGCTGAATAGGGAGTGCCTGTCTCCTTCCTCATCTGAGAGAAGTATGGGAAGCCCCTCTGTGCTTCACCATTTGCCTCTCTCAGAGCGTGGATTGTGGAGTTGATTGTGGATAAGTGAAACTGTGGATACTGGTCCTGTGGTTATGGGAGACCTACAATATATAGCTCTGCATATTTATCATGAGATAAGGTTTTGATTTAGCTGTCCATATACGGGGTCCTTGCCACTGCATACAGACCAGTGATTCCCCAGCTGAAATGGTGCAGTCCCAAAAGGATGCTATTTTTGTATTGAACTGGCTCAGTGTTGGTGTATAATGAGTGATCAATACATCCTCTTTTAAGATAACTGGGGAAAGAAGCCAATCAGAACACTTTTATTGGTAGGCAAGAACTGAAAAGTTGTCATACTGTGGTTGAAGACACAATCAAGTTCACTAGTTGTTAGGTGCTAGATTTTGTAATGGAAAACTCTAAGCAATAGCGAAGCAACCAGGCCTTAAGTTTGTTAAAAAAAAAAAAAAGTAAACAAGGAAGTTGCTGAATGAGGAATCCGTTTGCCTAGAAATCGCATCACGTCTTTTAGATTCTTGACTGAATGCAACAAAAATCCATAGGATTGCCAGGGCTCAGGTTTGACCTGGAGTTGCGTTGTTCTAGCCTTCTTCTCAGGTCTCAGCAGAAGCTGCGAAATCTCTGAAACCCATGTGTGTCTGGCTCCACCCTGGGGACCTAGCCACAAGGGGGGCTCTTCCTCTGATGGGACAGGTGCCATCTTCTGCCCCTACCAGACCCTGCTGAGTTTCATCCTTATTGACCAGGAACCATCTCCTGATCTGCACCACCCTTTAGCTCCAAGGCTGTGGCCCTCTGGCTGGCAACCTTTCTTGAAACCTTCATTAGGGATCAAGTTGCAAAATCCTCAGAAGTAAAATCAAATGCAAAGAGTAACTTACCAGAGATCCAGAGGATGCTGTTGGGCACGAATATGATTAGTATTGTAATAAATAACTGTAACTTAAGAAGAAAAAGGGAAAAATTCTTAGCTGCACCAGAAGCCAAATGAGTAATAATAAAAAGGGTAAACAAGCTAAAATATTATATAGAGCAACTTTTGCAAAAGTTTAAACATATTGGCAGTCATCTTCAGTGTCAGCAGTCAGTAACAACTAAATTCCACAAGGAAAGTCATAAAATTACATTATCGTCTATCATCTCACAGGAACTGAAAGGACATCAAACAGGCAATGGCCCTTTGGCGTATCCCAGGGTCTTCAGGAGGACAGATAGCTGACTTGGCTATTAATTAACTATATGGAATTCAAGGTACCTTAAAACAAAATCCAGTTAAAATCTTATTATGCAAAAGTTAAAACAATTAAATAAACAATTCTATTAAAAGTACAGTTAAAAGAGATTAAAACATATTTAAAACAATTAAAAGACATGCCGCATCAGATTAAAAAGATCCTCCCACATGAATTAAGAGTCAAATGCTCATCATCATCATCATTGTGGTCTTTGTCTACTGCCAGAAAGAGAATAAAGGAGGGGTCAACCAAGCCTTTTGTAGATGGGATTTCCATAGCTTAAGAAAGTGCTCTCTTGTGTTCTCACCAGACATGAGGAATGAGGGAAAGGATGACCAAGTTCTTGTTCTCAGTTACATAAACTGATGGCCCCAGCAGTGTCCCATCCTGTCCTGTTGACTGTAATAAATTGTATTTTATTGCATTAAGAAACAAATTCAGTCTCTAAATTTTAGAGATTTTCTACTTGCACAATGAAAGGTATATTTTGTAGATATACCTGCAGGTATGGATTGGCTGCAGCTTTCCCCTGCTTTCATACATGCAGTGATAAGGAAAGATATTATTATTACATCTGTGTTCTGCAGAGTGTTTTCCATGGAAAAGGCAGTGCTCTTCAAAAGCTATGCATACTGTCATCTTCCCATGAAGGCTGTTGATTCTTAGTGGCCTGGCTACAAATTAGGAATAAGTAAAGGTCTCATGGTCAAACTGAATTTCTTCAGAGACTCTTTTTCTGTGCAGAAATGTTTTCCTCACATGCATTTTTCACTCAACCATTCTGAACCATGACGATTCTGGCCTGTCTAGGATTGCCCTTGTCAGGGTTTCCCAATGCCTGAGAAACTTATTTTATTGTTGTTGCTGCTGCTGTTATTGTTTTGTTTTTTCCACGGGTTTTTTTTTTTTTTTTTGCATACCTTTGAAATTCTTTCCATCTGTCATTGGCAGTCTGTCTATACCAGACTTCCCCAACCTGGAAATCTTTCGCATGTTTTTGCCAATAGCTACTGCCATCCTTAACTGTCCTGTTTAGGGCTGCAGTCCAAACATTTACATCAAGTACTAGGACTGGGAAGTCTGCTTTAGAGAAGAATGATCCTGGTTCCTTCCTCAATTTGTCCCACAATAAATTAATTGCTGCCAAGCAAACTATGAACAGGTTAGACTTTTGCCTTTGCTTTTGCAAACATAAACTGTGGCCATTCGTGTGTGGCTAACGTTCTACTCCAGATATTCCTTCACTGACCCAGTTCTCACATCACAGTAAATAAGGATTTCAGGGAACCTTGGTTTACAGTGGACAGAAATGGTTAGACAAATCATGGAGCTCCCATCTCATCTGATTTATTGTGGCATCTGAACCTAGCAGGACCTCATAGTCAGGCTTATCTTTCTCCAACAAAGCAGAGAAATGCGTGCAGAAGAAACCATGGATTATTTCCATATTTATCTGGGAAGATACAAACCAGACTGGTAGATCTTGTTGCTCACAAGAATTCAAAGATGAGGGAACCATGAGTACTTGCAGGATAGGCTGCCTGTATGCTGGATTGTTCTTTAGAATTCTGACTTGTTGTGACGGCTGGATGTGGCCATGGTTTCTGGCCTATGGTCTACTCATCTTCTGGTCCTGGAGGAACTACATTTTCAGCCGCTATATGCTTAATTGCCTGTGACCCATTGCCAGCCATCAGTCTCTCTGCATTTCTATTAATATTTTTAGGATTTAACATATAAGCAAGCAAAAGGTAGCTGTGAGGTGGAATTTGCATAATCCAGCCAGCCAGAGGCACAATGGAAATGCACATGATCATGTATATGAGGCTGCTGTAAACCAGCCCTTAAGCAATATAGTTCAGTAAACTAACATGATGATGCCACATTCCATTTACTAAGTGGCATTTGCAGTCTCATTTTATTCATTAGTGACATTAGTCATTTATTTTTGCAGATGCCCCTATTGCACACATCCAGCATGAGTGGGTACTGTTTCCTGACAGGTTTTGAGCGTGTGGAAAGTTTGTTAGCTTTATGTTTGTTTCTTTCACTTGCTAAACTGGAAAAAGCAAAGGTTTCATCTTGTCCAGAATAATACAAGTAAGACATCAGTGTGAATTGAACAGCTTTGTAATCATAATAGAGACAAGAATCATGTAGCTTTCCAAATGTTTTTGAACTGCAACTCCCATCAGCCCTAGCCAGCATAGCCAAAAGTGAGGAATGGTGGGAAGTACACTTCAAGAACATCTGAAAGGGCACAGTTGCCCACCCCTGAATTGCAGATGGATTTTGTAAGTAAATCTTCTGTTTCCTAGCAGTGTAAAGTTCAGTGATGTGTTAATTAGGAGTTAATGGTATCTCTCAAAGCAGATTAGGTTCATAACTGCCATGTAATCTGGATGGTTCAGGGACTGAAATCATAGATATCATTGCATAGAATGACCTTTCTTATTATTTTAAACATAGTTTAAAATGTCATATAGCTTATGGAAAATTGATAATTATGTGACATGCCAAATTAAAATAAAAATGGAGAAAATGTAGTGGCCACAGTCCACTGCCTCTGAAGTAAATACATGAGACCTTTCCGCAACTCACCTATTTTCGGCGCTGGGGTGCGGTGCTCGCACGGGCAGCCTCCAGAGAGAGGCTCTCGCTTCCCTGCTTCTTCGGCTCCGCACGAGCTTCCTGCTCGCGTGAGAGCTCCGCCTCTTCCTTTCGCAGTGCAGCCTGGGACCTTCCCAGGCTGCACTGGACAGGAAGCACGACCGGCCCAGCTCCTGAGGCTCTGCATGCAAGGTAAGTGCGCACGGGGCCCTGGAGCGATGCGCAACCGTGCAGCATTTTCGACTTCAAGCCAAAAATGAAAAAATGTGTGAGCAGTCCCTGCCGGGCCCTGGAGTGTCGCGCAAATGTGAGTGCATTGTGTCGACCGCTCCTCACATGTGCGCGAGACTCAAGGGGCCCTTTCGCATCAAAAATTCTGTGCGAAAAGGGCCCTACGGTTCTGTGCTGTTCAAATCTTCCTTTAAAAAATGTTGTGTTAGATGAACAATAGGTGTACAGTGCAGCATTTCTGCAGGTATTTGCAGAATTTCCCTTCACAGAAAGATAATAAATGCCTGTGAATGCTTGGGATCAGGCCCCAAAGACTGTGGACTAATATACATGAGGTCCATCATCCAAAACTGCTCCAGTGCCCTAGTACTTGGACAGACCTGTGTTCAAGCAGGTGAGGCATGTGGAACTGTTCTTCCATTCAGGTAAGTACCAGCATTCCTGGGTTTGTGGGAACCTTCTGTGCACATCAGATCTCCCATGCAATGAGCTATTGGACTAGGATAACACTGTGTTCAGCATTTATTTTAAGTTTATTTAATCAGCATCTGACTTGAACTGCTTGTGATGGTTTTGTCTGAGCTTTGGCAAGGACACCGCTGAAAGCTGAGCAGCAGCAATTAACCAGTCAGTTAAAATATTGGGCTGGTGCCTGGAATGTTCATGTCGATGATACTGTATGTTGTTTTATTTGATGTTTTTATTATTTATTGTGATAGAATATTTTTCTGTTTTAAAAAATATTTTTGGAAACCTCTTTGATCTTCTTGAGAAAGCAACAACAATCAAAAAGAGCAGAAGAAAATGTTCCAAAGCAAGGAGGAGCAGGCAGAAATTTAAAACCCCCCCACAGTTATAGTAGATATTAAGGTATGCACAACGCAAAACAGGATATGTATCTACATATAAGAAAATGTATGATGTACTACATATAATCCCTTTCGGAGATTAAAAGATTTAATGCTTTGCTCGTCTGCTGTTATATTCTCAAACTGTGTAAATGACCATAGTTCAGAGTATAGACACTGGATATGATCACTGGATTAGATCCAGACTGGCCATTCCATGAACAGGAGAGTTTCTTTCATGCGACAGATAGATCTGATGGAAGCTGCCTGATGGAGGAAAAGGGCAGGAGAAAGTGGGGGAATTTCGGTGTGTTTTTTGGTCCACTCTGGGGCATTGTAGTTCCAAGAAAGGCCTTTTTTCCAACAGAAGGGGACTAAGCAGCCAACTTACAGATCTCCTCTTATTAAAAAAAGGCCTGTTCTAGGCCTTAAATCTCTTTGAGGGGAGATCAAAAACATTCCAAAATTGCTTGGCACACCTGCAAGGAAGCATGTGTGGGTACAGTTTTAAGGTTTTTGAAAAAAAAAACATGTTTGGGCCATTCAGGGCTGGACGAGGGAGAAAATGGCCACATTTCCTACTCCTCCTATAGTTCCATCTTAGGGCCAGTGGAGTGGGGAGGGGGGTGGCCAGTAGACTGAATCTGTACCTGTCATCCTACCAGTTACTGTTTCAAAGCCTGCTAACGGCATGAATTAAGAAGCAAGTTTTGCTTTCCTGCATTTCTAGCACCAAACTAGTCATGCAGACAAGATACCCCAGTACTGATACTGGATAGCTCCTTTAACAGGGAGCTAAGTTCAAGTAGCCCATGGAGTATATTCACTGGTTGCGGCACATGGAAGTGTATGTACCAAAAGTTTGCAAATGCATTGAATGCATTTTGAGATACAGCTGAGCAGGTAACAGCAGATTTTAGGCTTATATGATCAAGTTTGTTTTCCACTAGAGGTATGTGGTGTGTAACTTGAATCAATTTCAAGAGCAGGAATAGGAATAGCATGCAATAGTATATATGTTTCTATACTGCTTATCAGTTAAGTGCTCTCTAACTGGTTTACAATGTATTAGCTAATTGCCCAGCCCAGCAGGATCAAACTCAAAACCTTGTGGCTGCAGTACCAGCATTTAACCACTGCATCACCAGAGCTCATTAAAACATATTTGGGCCACTCAGGGTTGACAAGCTGTTTTAAGTCCCATTTGAAACAAAAGTGGGATATAAATAAAGTAAATATAATAAACAAGGTACCTCTGAGCACTTGAATATCCAGGAATTTGTTTTTTAGTATCAGAATGAAATCATACACAAATCTGCTCCTTTTTCCTCCTAAGCTTTCTTGTTTTCAGCAGATTGATTTAGGTAGAATGGAAAAAAAAAACATTTTTGTGTTTGCTGTTATCAACTCCTTTCATTGATTTTGTACTACAGATTCCCTCCATAAATCCTAGGAGTGGTAGAGTACAAAAGAGTACGAGTACGAAGAGTCTTTTATTAGCAGTTATTGCTAGAAATAATGGTGAATGTAATTGTCTGGAGTAAAAAGCAAAAAGTTAGCAACCTTCAAAACTGATATCTAGTGCACACAATTATAGTAGTTTTATACCACTTTAACTTGTTTCGCACTGTCCCATGGAATCTTGAGATCTGTAGTTTGCTGAAGGTTAGGTTAGAATTCTCTATTCCATTCACCCTAAACTATAGCATTAGAGTTCTCTAGCAGCCAATTCTAAGTCCCTCCCAAAACTACACATCTCAAAATTCCACAGGAGGCAGCTATGACAATTAAAGTGGATGCAACCTGAGTTGATGTAAGCATTAAATATTGCCCTTTCCAACTCATTGAAAGTTGTGTTCATTTGTTACCCATGCATGAAACAAATTACCTTATGTTCACGTGCAATGTGTGTGTTTCATATCTGTGAACACACAGAAGCACAATAATTAGAACTTGCTTTTAGCTTAGAGTTGTAAAACACGGTTATTTCAGTAGACAACTGTTGTGGTGCATTTTAATATGAAATAATGAAATTTGGCACTGCCCTAAATATGTACAGAGTTTTGATTTATCACAAAATCTTGCTAACATATGTCTGTGATAGGTTTATGAACATGCAAATTAAAAAAAAGCATATTTTCACATGTCTTCTAAGACCACCTGTAGATTTAGCAACAGAAATGGCTCCCTCGCATTCTTAGAGTACAATCCTCAACTGGTAAGGATGGTAGGGATGTAAATCTTTTCAAAATTATTTCTCAGAGGGAGGAGTGAGTAATTTAGAAATATTCTGATGTTGTAAGAATGTTTGGGACTTATTCTGTACAAAACTCTCATTTGGGATTTTTGCATAGAAGACAGCATTTTCTGCATGGGAAACGGCACATTTTCTATGCAGAAAATAATATTTCTACAGAAACAGAATAGTTCTTTTTCTATTTCTAAAATAATATTTCTACAGAAACATTATTTTCTGCACATAAAATGCTGCTTTCTATATTTAAAAAATGCAAATTTTGGGCAGAATAAGTCCCAAACTGCAAAGATTGTCATCAGTTCAGGATTCCTCTTGTCTGGGTTTCCCAGTGCTGAAATACTTTTTTTAAGAAAAAAATTCAAATATTTTCAAAAATTCTTTTCATATCTAAATGATGGCCAAGGGTCAGATCAGCCAACACTAGGCCAGCGGGGTAATCTGGTTGTAATTCAGTTACTCTCATACTCCATTCCTTTTGAGCTCTTCTGCTTGCAGATCGCAGACAGCAGAGCAGTTCTGCTGGCAGACTGTACTGTTGGTATATATCTGAAGTCAGCTAGCAGAAGAGGATTCTGCTACCAGCAAAGTCTTGTGCCTAACTCAGTGTTTCTCTCTCTTGCAGTCAGTCAGCTGCTTTGTTGACTTCTTGGAGTGCATAGAACATGCCAGAATAAACTACTTAGAATAACAAGTTTGTGGCTTATCATTCTTTAGACCATATATCCCATTGGAAGGCACATTACTCTCTGTCTCTCAAACAAGAAGTAAAAGACTTAATAAAGAAATATTTCATATGGAGTTCTAGAGAGTGGCTGGGAAAAACTATGGAAAAACCAGCTTTAAAAAGCACATTTCTTCTTACACACTTGCCCCAAAATATAACCCTTTTAGAACTAATTTTAAATGTTGAAGCTGGAAAGAAAATGAGTTAATGTTAAAATATTTTTAAAATATTTTTATTGATGTTGATACAATTCATTACACCCATGAACAACATCATATTGGGACTAAATAGAGTAAAATTATTAAAAGTTCATCTCACTTAGACAATAATACGGTCAATATAAAATCATAATAGGTCTAGGTTCTCCAACGAGTTTTTCCTTTTGTGTTTAGTGGTATCATTATTTCTTCTGTTTTGTTTCCATGTGTCATAAGACTGGCGTGCTAGAAAAGCTATTAAAAGTAGCTTTTAAAAAGTGATTTTAAATAGGGTAATAATTACAGTATTTGTATGCTTACAATTATTTAAAGTGAAAATACTTCCCATTTTAGTTATTTTCTTTAAAAGAAATAACAGAATGTTTAAATACTGTGATTTAAAAAAACACCCTCTTCTCCTAGCCACATTTTTGTTGCGTCAACACCTACAAAAGAGCATGAGGTACAGCATGAAACAGCATTTACTTGGACCACATTGTATTTCTCCTCTACCATTTAGTCAAGGTTTTGTTGTGTTGTTGTGTGCCTTCAAATCATTTGCAACATATGGCAATCCTATCATGGGGTTTTCTGGGGCTGAGAGTATGGGTTTCCATGGCCAAGCAGAAATTGAACCATGCTCTCCAGAGTTGTCACTCAATACTCAAACCACTACACCATTCTGGCTCTCATTTAGTCAAGGTACACCGCTGTAAAAGTAAGTTAAAAGGTACAATTACACCTCAGAAAAGAGTAAAATCCCCTCATCAAGTTAAAATAATAATGTATCTTTGTTATACCTTTGTTATTGGGGTAATGAATGCTGTACCACTAGCTAATTATTTGGAATGGGCTGCTTCCAAACATTGTGATCAACTGATAGTGTGACATTGTTCTGTTCATCAGAGATTGACAACAGTAATTTATTTGACTTTCTAACCAGTTAGGTAATTAGTTTTCCCATGACTGTCTGTAAGGGACCCCAAGACCTGCCCCATCACTCAGAGCTATACTTTCAAGGGATCCCTGAACAGCAGGAGCAGTTATTAAATCAACAGTTCTGTGGCACAGATATGTCTTTGATGTTGTTCCAAAACCAATATGGAAATGTACCTTTAATTCTTTTAGCAGAATTAAATTAGGATGTTAAATGAGTACCTTTTAAAGGAGTGCTTTCTGTTTTCTCAGGCTGTCTACATGTTCTATGCTTTGGCTATTGTCTGTGATGATTTCTTTGTTCCTTCGTTGGAAAAGATTTGTGAAGTAAGTATCTGCTAACTTTTCGTCTTTATTGACAGAATACATGTAATCGTTCCTTTACATACTCTCATTGTTAATGTTAAATGGCTTGATCAGTTTTTAGATAGATAGATAGATAGATAGATAGATAGATAGATAGATAAGCTTTCCTACACATCTGCAGCAAATAGAGTATATAAAGAATATTGGGATATAAAGCATATTTGTAATATTTCCCATTCTTGACAAAACAGAAGATCTTGACAGTTGCAAGATTTTTTTCCCATAAGCAAGAGTGAAAAGCTGAATTCTTTTGTCGTCAGCAGCAGCATTCCCCCCCCAAAAAAAACTCTAAGGAAAAAAAATTTTGTGCCAAAAAACATACTTTGCAAAACTTTGCAAAATTTTTGCATAAAACTTCAGAAAAGCAGAAAGAAAATCATTAAAAATGTACAAAAATGTGTGTTCTTTTCCACTGAGGAGACCAAACAGGAATAGAAAAACATATATTCTTGCCTGGGCAGAAAACTTCTCAGATCTTCTATTTTCATGTGTAACAATTAAATAAATGAAGCTTTTCTTTCACATAACTTAAAAAATGAATTATGAAAACAAGAACTCTGTTGGATCAGACCATAATGGAAAGGCCAAAAACATGGTCTGAAGACAAATAGCTTTTCCTCCAATTGATTTCTGGTGAATTTTCAGTAATTTGTGGAATCTGAACATGGGGGCTTATTATGAATAGCCTTTGACAGATTTGTCTGTCATGGATTTCTCTTACTCCAATATCTTATATTGATTATATCTTAATCAATATAAGATATTGGCCATTAATATATCTTGTATGTAGGCTGTACAGGCTTTGTGGTAGGGGATATATTGCATTCTACGGCATACAACATCCTGGATTTCTCTCACCCTAAACCTCAGATTCTCGAACACAGTGTTGCTAATTTAGGGTTAAAACTGTTGGTATGAACAGTTCAGTGAGGGAAAACACAATCAGATCAGCTGACACAAAGAAAGTGTGAGCAGTACTGCCCAGCCCCTATGATAAGAAGAGTAGTTACATAATTGGCTTATTCCACATGATTTCATGTATGCTAATATTGCTAGGGTGTCATGGAGAATTCTGTTGTAGAATTAATTGTGTAAGCCTTACAGAAGTAAGTAAGTTCTGTTCAGATTGGAACTCAGAAGTAAGTTCTGTTCAAATCAGTAGGACTTATTCCCATGTAAGTTGTAGGACTGCAGTCTTAGAACTGAATGGCACGCGTGAACACCTTTGGTGCATGCCCTTTGAACATCTTCATTGTCCTCCTATTTCAGGAGAAGAAATGCTTAGAGGGAATATTTTCCCCCCTTTTCTTTCCATAAAGCCTGTTACTCCCTGCTCTTTGCTTGTGATGACATACTTTATCCCTTCCTTCACAGCGCCTACACCTCAGTGAAGATGTGGCAGGAGCAACATTCATGGCAGCTGGTAGTTCTGCTCCAGAACTGTTTACATCTGTCATAGGTAACTAATAAAGTGCTAATTTCTTGCTATAATTTGAGAAAGTAAGCACAACTATTTTTGTTTCTGTCATACATTCTGCTGCTCCAGAGACCAGGACAAGGAGCAATGGATTCAAGCTGCAGGAAAGGAGATTCCACCTGAACCTCAGGAAGAACTTCCTGACAGTCAGGGCTGTCCAGCACTGGAATAGGCTGCCTCGGAGTGTGGTGGAGTCTCATTCTTTGGAGGTTTTTAAGCAGAGGCTGGATGGCCATCTGTCAGGAGTGCTTTGAGGGTGGCAGGGGGTTGGACTGGATGGCCCCTGTGGTCTCTTCCAATTCTACATTTCTATGATTCTATGATTCTATACAAAGGTGTGTGTGTGTGTGTGTGTGTGTGTGTAAAATTAGCCAATATTGATGGAAGAGTAAACCCATTCTACAAGAAAAAGTGACAAAATGATACAATAGATACTTCTGTAGTCCTTTGCCTGTGCATTGAGAAGATGCTACGAAACCAACCACATCTAGATGTTGCACGATGCATTATTTCTATTACAGAATGACAATCCTGAGGATAGATGGTTTGGAATAAGCTCCAAGGCAAGCTTTGTATCCAGCCACAAAGCACAAGGCTTATAAACTATATTTGTATCTTCTAAACTATATCTTTTCATATACTGTCAGAACTGGATGTAACCTTAAGAACATGGCTTGTTCTCCAACTGGAGGCTACTTTGATGCCTCATGTTTGAAGTTTGTTGATTGCTGTGGAAAAGATAATGAAAAGGCAGGGCTCTCAGCTCAGTCACAGAGCACTCTACTCACATTTATTAAGTTCTTGACATTTCCATAAAGAACTTTGGCTCTAGCTTTTAGAAGCTCTAGAAGGTGACTTGGTAATAGATTGGGTTATATTATGTTCCTGTTTTCCTTTGTTTTGTCTGAGATGAGTAGGGCTGAGGGAGAGTGAACAGCAACGCATTTTCAGTAGGACCTCTTTAAGAAATACATAACACAGTTGAAGGCCATATTGAAAAACAGATGCTAAGTCAAAATACCTTAGGGGAAGGAATAAAGGTACTTTTAAAGAAAGTTACCCTTCTTATTAAGGAAATAAGATAATCAGCATCAGTATTCTGAGAAGGAATTGTGTCACGCAGCTTCCCTATTTTGGATTGTAATTCTGAGAAGAAAGACTCAGACTCTCTGAGCGTGGCAAGATCAGGTGTTTTTCTCTGGTTTTGGATTTAACTGCCATGACCATCTGTGATTATCAAGGGGAAAGGGAACCAGCAGTAAACAGCAGAACTAAAAACTATTAAATTCTTGTTATGAAATATTTTGCAAAGGGCTCTTTTGCCAGCACATCCTTCCTGCACAAGGTAAAGCCAAAATTTGTCATGGATGCGGAGGAATATACAGTCAAGAGAACCTGCCCAATAAAAGTTTACTGATGTGCTTAGTCTTGGGAATGGCCAGAGGCACTATATAGTTGGTCTCCAGATAATTATGATACATATTTTTATCTATGTTGCATTGGAATGTCCATTCCAGGGAAATTAATTTGCTGTGCAGAATCTTAAAGAGATGTACATTTGTATTGTTCAGATAAAATGTTCTCTAACTGGCACATAACAAGTCATTTCTTTCACAAATCTGGCTGATGCCCTGTTTATGAGTGAATGAGATAGTAGTTATTACAGATTAATTGGGAAACAAAATGAGATCTTATGCATGTTACCAGAGAACCCACCAAAATCTGACAAACCCTTTTAACAGCTCACTGGATTTGAGTAGATTTAGTCTACACATGCAGCAGAATGAGGTGATAAAGTGTTTGAAGGAGGTAGAACATACTGTACCATTAAGAGTGGCTGCAGTCAGGAAGAGAATGGGTCATATTTCCAGTGCTACCTATACAACAAACAAAACTCCCTGTAAAAAGAAATTACCACAGCTGGAAGGGACTTTGTTTGTCCCTAACAGTTAAAAAAAAAAGGCCTTTTGTTGCTTTTGCTTTAATACAGGAGCACTAACAATGGCATCCCTTCCCTGCCTACACACACCTACATCCTGAAGTGGCATAGTCCATGAGTTTCCATTGTGCTTCCTGCTGTAATAGATTCAGCAGTTCTCCTTCATGCAGTTGATCATGCAAAACTCACTTCTGTGTTATAACACATCTTTTGTACTCCAGCCTGTGCTAGAAGAGATGTGGTATTTTCCCCCCTGTCTAATGGCAACCTTAAGAAAAATACCCACAGTTAAACTGTGATGAGAAAACCTCTTGTCTTTAGCTAATACTGCCTGCCTATTCTGACTGACACAGTATGCCTTAAAATTATTTTCCCCTTAGGTGTGTTTATCACAAAAGGAGACGTTGGTGTGGGAACCATTGTTGGCTCTGCGGTGTTCAACATTCTCTGTATAATTGGGGTTTGTGGCCTCTTTGCAGGGCAGGTAAGAGAATTCATGGAAATAAAAAATAGTACTGTTGCTGCATGCTAGAGCTTGGGCGAAAGATACCATGTACATTGATGATACTATGTTTTTAAACATAGTTATAAGCTGAGGAAATGTAAACCTGGAAATTTCCAATTCAAAACTTACCACTGCTATAATATTGCTATCATCACCTGTATAGGACCTTATGGTGTGTTTCATATACAGTCCTCAGCACAACCTTGTAGCATATGTCAGTATTATTATTCCTCTTATTGCAATGAATGTGTTAGGATTTCTTCTATGCTGGACTCCTTTAACATTTCTTTGACAATGAATTTTCACAATCAGCTGGAAATTGAATTAAAACACAAGTTCAGTACAAAGCTTAATATAGCACTGTAATATCCGGCAACGTCCACCAATATCCCTACAGCCAAGACTTTTCTGTCTTTTCAAAGGAAATCAGCCCTGTTTCATAAAGGTCCTTTCCAATGTTAATAAAAGTTTCCTGCTTACAGAATTTACCCTTTTATTGTTTCCTGTTGAACACAGAAACAAATGAACAGGGTGTTAATTGACCCTTGCAAAGCCTCTTAATTGCATCTTATTTTTCATTTAGTGCTATTTCACTATATAAAACTGAAAGAAAAGCATTATGAGAGGAAAGCATTAATTAAACATCCTCTGCACACTTTCTGATAAGAAGCGATTAACAGGCTGTACATTACTAACCTTGCTGTCAAGGTTAGTAAAAAAATACAAAAGCACCTTCAAGCATAAAGTTTTTGAGAAAAGACATAGAAGCAGTGAATAGCCTCAATAGTGCTTTGCCACTGGATGAATTGAAGCTCCAACTGTGTTTTAAAGTTAAATTTAAAAAAAAATCACTGCATATTGAGAGATGGCGCTTGGAATATTATTTTTTAAAAGTAACACATTTGTGTTACCTGTTGCATTTGAAAAACTTATGTGTTACTTTTTGGTTTGTTGTTATTGTTACAAAAATATTTTTAAAAAAATCAAAAGTAGTCCTCACAATTTATCAGATACATGAAGAAGATGTTAACAGTAAAAGAAAAAGAAAAGAAGAACATGACTGTCAAGTTACTTTGCAAAAATGTTATGTTCCTGTTACTCCCTAAGCTACAGGTCATGAAATTGCTTCTGATGAACTATCTCTAAGCTCTGCCAGGAGGCCAACTCATAAAACACATTTAGTAAGTGAATGTGTAGCAATTCCACAATAAAGTGCTGCTGTTAAAGTAGATCAGCTGACCCCCACCTTAAAGCAACCTTGTTAGCAAAGACAGTGCTAGAATCCCCTTGTTAGAATCCCCATATCGATTGACTGATATACAGTTGAGCCTGAGGGAACGTTCTGGCTTGCCTAAAAAATTCGGAAGCAGAGTTTGAGCTGGGAAAGAAGAAAGGAGTCCCTCTTCCTCAACCAGGCTTTCCTGCTGGTCCAGGCACCAAGATTTGGAAGGAAGGACTCCAGTTGGCAAACTGGAAAAAACTGCATGACAGAAAACATACTACTCATTGATTTGTAAGGAGATGAGTAACTTTTGCATGAGCTGCAGTTTCTTTGGAGCAATGCATGTTAAATATGTTAATACTAGTAACTTGGAATTGCCATAGAAGCCTTGGAGCTCAGCTAACACCTTGTGAAACTTATCAGATATTTTTGTATCACAGTCTTTGTGGACACAGTTGTTCCTGTTATCATCAGGGATTGCTTTCATATTTAATTGTGTTAGTTGGTGTTTGAACTTTATTCAGTAGTAGGTAGGGGGACTAGGGAACTAATTATGCCCTCCACTGATACCACATAACGATATTCTTATTTTTTTATGTTGTTAAAATGTTTTTAGACCAACTGTCATCTTTATATATACCAAGGCATGAACAGTTAGCCATCAGTAACAACAACAACAAAAACCAATGACATAAAATGTCTGTTTGTCAGAATCATAGTTCCAAGACTATAAAACCGATATATCTACAACTTTGCTTGCATACCAAAAAGACCCTGTGGGTGTGCACAAGAATAATTTGTGGATTTTTTTACATGCATTTTTTATTTGTAATTCATTTCAAGGTGTCTTATGTTTGATGCCTGCAATACCATCTTCATTCACTAGGTGGCAGAATCACCTTTCTTGCGTATAAGTCTACAGTCAACAATATTTGAAGTTGTGGGAAGTAGTCTAAGGGACAGAGTTATAGGGCTGCTCCTCCCCTTGGATGTTGAAAGGGAATAGCACCAGAAGATTTGCTGAATTGTAAGCATGTGCGCACTTCACACACACACACACACACACACACACACACCTTAGCCCAATTAAACATAAACCCTACAAATCAGCATAAGCTTCTTAAAAATATTTTCATTGTACTGCAGATGAACTATAAATGTGTTACTATATTGAAAGATATAAAGCACCGTTCAGACTAAATGAGAACAATCTTTTTCTAGCTTAAGCATTTGTGGACTCCAATCTGCTTCACAGTCTGAAAAAGCTTATGCTAGAAATTTATATTTTCTCACTGTCAAAGGTGTTACAGGATTCCTTTTTAAGTTCTTGTGCTGAAACAGATTTACACAGTTGTATTAGTATATATTACATGCCAAAGAAAATCCACGCAGAACAAACTCATCTATAGGATCTGTGGTGACAACTGCAGCCCTCCAGGCTGCAACTTTCAGCTGTAGCTAGCATGGTCAATGGTGGAAGATCATGGGAGTTGCAGTCCCTTTACATATGGAGGGCCACAGTTAGCTTCTCCTGCATTCAGTCCAGGAGGTGCAGAGAACTGAGTGCTGTGAATGAAAACAGGCTCGTAGTATTTCCACCACTGATCCAAGTTTGTTTTGTTTTGTGTTACTGTAGCTAAACAAAAAAAAGAGGGTGCATTTGGAATTAAACATTTGGGGCTGTTTGGAACCATTCTTAGTGCAGTTAGTGCCAGATTAGCATTCTCTTTTCAGAACTGAATGGGATGTATGTGACGTTCAACATGTTTCTAGGAAAATCTGGTTGGATGGCTCATCTGACATCATCAATACATATCTTATCCCCATTCCTGAGATTGTTGTTATTGTGTGTCTTCAAGTCATTTCTGACTTATGACAAACCTAAAGTGAACCTGTCATGGAGTTTTCTTGGTGAGATTTCTTCACAGTGGGTTTGCCATTGCCTTTATCTGAGGCTGAGAGAGTGTAACTCGCCTAAGGCCACCCAGTGGGTTTCCGTGACGAAGCAAGGATTCAAACCTTGGTCCCTGACTCTTAGTCTGATATTCAGACTACTGTACCACACTGTATCTGTTTTCAAACGGCTTTTTAAAAAAATATGAATTTAAAGGAAAGCAATCGGAATGAATCATGGGTGAGGAAGCAACATGGATTGTGTCCTTGGGTAAAGTGTGATACTGAGGTGACACATTAAGCAAAGTACCTGTTGTATTTTCCATTTAAAACTACCTCTTTTCACCCTTATTTCCATGCTGTTTTCCTGCCAATTAAGTTGTCTCTGTTTAGGACACTATCTGGGATGACGGCATGTTTGGGTTTTGATACAGGGGTTAGGCAGAGTCATTTAAATAGGTTAATAAAGCAGATGTATTATAAATGGCAGTGGAATCCTTACATAAAACTCATAGTGATGTTAATCAGGCCAAAGCGTAAGGAGAACTGCTCAAGGAAAATGGCTTTTGATCTAATATGCCATCTGTCCTCCAGGCTGCTAAAGCCAAACAGGCATATCACAGCAATTACACAAGAGCAGTTTTGCAATCATCATGTAGTAATCTTGTGGAGGGCGATTTACTATAAGCACAGAAATAGGTAGTTAATTGTATTACCTTAACTAAAAATAAGAATCAGGTATGGTTTTAAAAGAGAGAAATGCCCACACACTCAATAAAGATTAATACATAGAGGGAAAAACCCATTACTTGGAACTGGGGAGGGACTTAGGAGGCACACTCACCAATTCGGAACTCCGCAGCACATCATGAAGCAGAGTCATTTCCTAGTTGTCTCAGTAAGCACCGGTTCTCCCTTCACTGATGGACTGAGCTAGTGACAGCAGCAGAGGCCTAATTTTTAAGGCTTGGATGAATGTCCATTACAACCAGATAGCATAGTTTCCCGTGCACCAGAGTTTAAGTGGAAGGCATTTGAAATTGCATATCCAATGTTTTCTAGCAGTAGTCAGTATTCCATGTGATTGTCCTCAGAGGTGAGGACTGAACTGCTAGGTTTCCCTGTTCCTCTTCCTTCATCTCAGAAAAGTAAATTTTGAGGAGGAAGGGCTGGCCTACAATGCAAGATGGACTGTGACTGCTCAGACATCATGAACCAGACATGATTTCTTAGTAATATCTAAAGCTTTCTCTGAAAGATCTCAAAAAATAATTCAGAAGACCAAGCCTATCACAAAGTAAGCCAGCAGGAGAGCCATCTGCTTGGTAAAAAATAATTGTAAACATCCTGCCTCAGCTGTTTTTCCTCAATCCCACCTCTTAGCAGTAAAATAAGGAAATAGACAATCTTCTGAAGTTTCTCATTCTTTACAAAGTGTCTTGACCTGTTGGAAAACCCTGTTGAGAAGTTGACAACAACTGTAAGATTCTCACTTCCTCCATGGGAGAAGACTGCAAACCCTTTATTTATTGTCAACATTTCCACCATTTGTGCAAGATGTCTTCATGCAAAACTAGACCCTTTTCTTTTTGTAGAGCAAACCACCAGACACACACAGTAAACACAGAAGGATAGGATTTTTGAACAAAAAGATGCAAGCAACCTATACCACCTTTATAATTTGCACAATCATAGTTTGTGGCAAAATTGTTTGCTGAAGTTAGCGCGCACGCACACACACACAAACACATTTTTGTCAGTGCAAGCACTTTCACTGAGAACACAGAAAAAAGTTTTGCTATCTTGTCAGAGGGAACAAAAAATGAGGTTGCTAAACTACACCCTTGCTCGAGCAAGAAAGAAATCCTCAATTGTTGCTAGTGGAGGCTCCCCCATTCCTTTTTAGACCATTATAGAGGGGAAGCTCCCATAACTGTGAATGGTTGAGTCCCAGACCAGATCAGGGCAGCACACATTTCTTGAAAGTTTGGGGAAAGGTTTCTGTGTTAAGTATCAGAGTGTGGTTTAGCCTTCATATTCTGAAATCATTTTCCAAATAGAGCTGACTTGGGAATTGAGTGACAATATCTGGAAGAAATGTATTATTATCCTGCTGCACACAGACAGTCAGTGGGAAAACCCACTAGTCTAGAAGACTATCTGACTATCACAAGAAAATCTCTCTTTCTTTTCTGTATAGTGATTGCAAAGTTGCAGTTAGATTTTGGCAGGGCCAATAACAATATGCAGGCCTAAAATTGCCTGCCTGATCTAGTACAAGTAATATATGAGAATGAGTTGCTAAAGAAATACCTACTTTTAAAAAAATGAAGAGGTTAGTATACATTTTTGATATGTTTTCCTGCCATGCTGGCTTGTATAGCTCTTAATTTTTCAGCTTCAGTTTTACCAAGTACAAGTACTTCAAACTGGCCCAGCCTTTGACCTCTGTTAGCATGACTGTTTATATGAGATTCCTTCTTTATAAATGGTTTTGGGTGTGTTCATTTTGGTAGATAACGCTCCCTTATAGCCTGTGCAGTACTTAGCTCAATGTTCTGGTTGTTGTAGAAAGAAAAATAAATGTGGTTTTGTATAATGCTGTAAACATTGTCAGGTGGTTCTGCTGTCAGCCCCCACTTCACATCAACTGTGAGAAATGGCTCAAAGACTCACAAAAGACAAGCAAGGGATCAGCTGGAGCACGTTTATTGAAAGTGCGTTTCTTCAGAAGTGGATGCTCCCCAGAGAGGACACACCTACCGCTAGATGCAACTAGGTTTTGTTCCCTAACACAGCCAAAACAGTCCCTCCCCTGCGATCCCATTGGATAGAGTTGACAGGGTTTACAACCTGTCCTGTCCGCCTACACATATCATGTGAATCTCCGCCCCGTTTACATCTCCCCTTCCCCACATTCCATTGCCTCCTACTCTTATTTACAGGTTTCCTTTTAAGGAGTGATCACAAACGGATCATGATTCCCTTTGTGTAGTCCATGTCTTAAGTCACATTTGCGATACCACCTCAGCAGTTTCTAGGCCTCTGGGTATGTCTTATCAGCCATTCCAGAGGCCCCTTGCAATGTTCCATCCTTACCCCCTGGCATTTTTCTCTTTTAAGGCAACCTAATTATGTATACCATTTTGCAGAAGCTAAACTGTATGTTATTTCTCTCATCAACTAAAGAATTCTCTCTGGGGATCTTTGCGAAATACATGATTTTGTTAGAATGACCCTGTAAATCTCACAGGGAATATCTTGACACCATACCAACACAAGGATGCATATGTTAATACACACACTTGTGTGGCATATAATTGGGTGGCTACCAGGTGTAGTATCAGGTCAAGCAATGGAATGGCATTGGAATGAGTTAACAAGAGTTTTAAGAATCCATGCAAGGTTTAGGCTAGGCTATGTGGACAGTTGTTGGGAGCCAAAAGCTTGTTTAAAAAAAACAAAACCTTGCATGGATTTTTCATCAGTGCTAGGGTTGCCAAGAAAAATAAAAGACAGAGGTCCTTTTCGCACGGCATTTTCGATGGGAAAGGGCCCCTTGAGCATTGCGCACATGTGAGGAGTGGTCCACACGATGCACTCACATTTGCGTGATGTTCCAGGGCCCGGCAGGGACCGCTCACACATTTTTTCATTTTCGGCTTGAAGCCGAAAATGGTGCGCATTTGCACATTGCTCCAGGGCCCCGTGCACACTTACCTTGCTTGCAGAACCTCGGGAGCCGGGCCAGTCATGCTTCCTGTCCACTACAGCCTGGGAAGGTCCCAGGCTGCACTGTAAAAGGAAGAGGCAGGGCTCTCGCACGAGCAGGATGCTTGTGTGGAGCCAAAGAAGCAGGGAAGCGCGAACCTCTCTCCGGAGGCTGCTCGCACGAATACCGCACCCCAGCACCAAAAATAGGTGAGTTGCGGAAAGGGCCAGAGTTCCTGTACCTATAATAGCTTCTTTTTTTTTTAGAAGAAGAAGGATTTTCAGCAGGTGTTGCTTGTCACATATTAAAGAGCCACAGTAGCATAGTGGTTTGAGCATCAGACTATGATCCTGGGCACCAGGGTTTGATTCCTTGCTCAGCCATGGAAACCCACTGGATGACCTTGGGCACGTCACACACTTTTAGCCCCATAAATTGGAAACAACTTGAAGGCACACAAGAACAACAACAACAAGTACAGGAGCCCTGTCTTGTGTTTTTACCTAGCAACCCTAGTCAACATTCAGTATGATTTTCTCCTAGCTACAGGGGAGATACAGTACCAGCTTAGCATTCTACCATCTCATTTGGTTGTGTATAGATTAGGCTTCAAGATTTGCTAGGAGAGATAAAAAAGTAGTCCCACTTGGGTGCTACCATTAAAGAGGTGAAGACACATGTCTACAGCAGGATAACAGTCAATTCTCTAACAATTTATTTTCCATTAGGGGCCTAAATACCCAAAATGCATCAGATCCAGTCTGATCTTGGAAACTAAGCAGAGTCAGCCCTGGTTAGTACTTGGATGGGAGCATGCCCATGAATACCAGGTGCTGTAGGCTATATTTCAGAGGAAGGAAGTGGCAAAACCATGGTCATATCTGCACTGGACTGTCATAGTGCTATAATTCCACTTGCAACATCCTATGGAATCCTGGGGTTTGTAGTTTTGGGAGGGGCCAACTGGCCCCTCCCGAAACTGCAAACCCCAGGATTCCATAGGATGTTACAAGTGGAATTATAGCGCTATAACAGTCCAGTGCAGAAACGGCCCTCCTCTGAGTGTTCCTTGACTAAGAAACCTCTATGAAACTCATGGAGTCACCGTAAGTCAACAGACAACTTGACAGTACATACACACACACACTAGGTCACAATGCAGTCATGGCATTACCTACAGTGACCCAAAGTTAAAGCTGCTGCCTACTCCTGAATGCCTACCTTGTGTAATCATACGTTACAGAGAATAGAGAGGAAAGGATCCCTTGTTTCATTACATGTTTGAGAAACAGAACCTCACAAGCATACCCTGAGTTCTTTGGCACGTACGAAGAACTTGGTAAAAAGGCTTGGGACCAGTTTCCTTTTGCCATGAGCTTTAGAGGCTTTAGAAGCATGCAGAGAGAATTACACAGCCTTTGAATGTCTAGAAAGCTTGGCCTAACATCTTCTCTGATGCTATGCCCTGTGTCTTGGAGGAGGATTGAGTTTTACAAGAACCTATGAGACTATGTTCTGAAAGGATGTGGACCTTACTTAAGTCTTATTTCCAATGTATCTTAGAGTCATTTCTAGCAAATCAGTCTGCATCATGCACTGAATTTTATGTGGACTTCAGATTATGTTTATTATTTATTTATTTTTATTTTTTTTTTTATCCCACCTTTCTCCCAAAATGGGACCCAAGGTAGCTTACAGTGTAGGTTAAAAGCAAAACTAAAACAATATATAATACAACCATTTCAAAAACCTGTTAAATGGGGGTTCCTATTTAAAATGAATTTAAAAACATCTTTAAACATATCTAAAATGTAAAGATGGAATTCCAGCATATCCGGTTAAAAATCCTTCTGTAAATCTAATTAGGAGACAAAGACCTAGTTAAATAGAAAGGTCTTTGCCTGCTGGCAAAAAGAAAACAAGGTACCCACCCACTGGAGGGAATTCAATAATCTGGGAGCAGCCACTGAGAAGGTTATTTCCTGTGTTCTCACCAAATGCACCTATGACAGAGGTGAGGCCAAGATAAAGCCCTCATTCAAATATGGCCCTTCAGGTAGTCTGGACCCAAACCATGTAGGCCTTTATAGTTCATAACCAGTGCTTTGAATTGTGCCTGGAAACTGACCAGTAGCTAGTGGAACTGTTCCTGCAAAGGACCTATATGGTCCCTATATGGTCAGCAGCATAACTGCAGCACTGTGGACCAAGTGAAATTTCTAATTAGTTTCCGCAGCAGCTGCTATAGAGTGCTTTATAGTAATCCAAACCGGATGCAATGAAGCCATGTATTACCATGGCCATCCCCAGGACTGAATGTAGCTGGAGCATCCTGTCTACAATAGAAACCTGGGCCTCCAGGATCAAGACTGAATCTAGAAGTATACTCAAGCTACAGACCTGAGACTTCAGAGGGAGTGTTACCCCATTCAGCACAGACTGAACGTCTATTCCCTCATTTGCCTTATAACCAACCTTTGTGTTTCCAACACTACGTCCACCTTTTCTTCCTACCTTGGAAACAGTACCTTCTGATGTCTAGTGAGAGAAACTCTCTGTTTGAAAATGATCTTGGAGTGCAAACTTCCTATTTCAGGAAACTATTGGGGTGAAACTATACCCATGAACTGGTTCTTTAGCTAGTGATATTTTTATTCATTCTTCCCATTGTTCTTCTGGCTGGAATGTACACCGGGAGACAGTAATGATCTCTTGTACATGCAGTAGCCTTGCATTTATAGTTTTATAACTCGTGGGAGTTATGTCTAGGATAATAAAATAGCTGCTTTTTAACAACAGAGTGAACAGATCGACTTTTGTTTTGTCATCCAACATTCTCCTTTCTGCTAGGTAGCATCAGTGACTGGATGACAACCTCAGCCTCATTTAATATAGTTGCCTGAACAAAACAAACAAACAAAAAGCAAGTCTGGTCTGTTTTGCACTGCTCAAACTGAATAGGAATCACTTTAGTACAAGGACCTCTGCAGGTGTTTGGGAGCCTGGTCAACCTCTTCTCCCACAAGCTAGCCAACTCATCTGTAGAATTGGCTCATGTACATCCAAGTTACCTGACCACATGTAACATAATAGTAGTGAGTCACCAAAGCTGTCAAATACATTTTTGTAAGTAATTGAAGAGAAGCAGGCACTGTGACAAAGTTTGTTGTTTCTACAAATGTGCTACTTTCCTAGTCAGTAGCGTACAAAATCCAAACTTGACTTTTAACATCACAGGTATAGTAGTTTTTCAGTTTTGGCATAAGATCATTTCACTTTTGGTCAGTAATGAGCCATTCAATATAACAGTTTCCTATCTCCATCGATAAATGCTTATTATTAATTCCTTGTGTAGGATAGAGTCATCTTATTTCAAAGTTACCCTTTTGCTGGGAAAAAAAAAGCATTTTCAGAACAGTAAAAATACCTATGGAAGTGGAGTTCTCCTAACTGAGTAGTGTAGTGATTAGAGACTGTATGAAGTTCTCTGTTTCTCGAGATAAGATGAGTAGCTCTTCCTTGCAGCATGTTATTAATATGGCCCTTGGGATGGTGCAATGCCAATTCATATTCCTTTTTTTTTTGCTTCCTCAGGTTGTTGTACTGTCATCCTGGAGTCTCCTGAGAGATTCAACATACTATACCTGTTCTATTATTGCACTTATTTTGGTAAGCACTCCATATTTCATCTCCTACATAAAGACTTCTTTGTTTAGCTGTCAGCTGCCTCCCTCAACATGAGGCCTTCCCAAGGTTTTAAACTACAGGTCCCAGCTAGTGTTGTCAGCGTTCAGACATGAGGAGAGTTGTAGTTTGAACTATGTAGAAGTAGTGACTGTCGTAGAAGTAGAAGTTTGAGTAGAAGTTTGAACTATGTAGAAGTAGCAAGCCTCCACTTCCCCCCAAAATTTAGAGGGAGGAATGACCCCAAATTAATCAAAAGCCAGAAAGCAAATTGGCTGGAAGTGGAAACCAGCTGTTATTTCTGGTATCGGTTTTGGCCATTTGTAAATGTACTTTTGGGCAGAGCCCGTGGGGGGAGTGAAAACTGGCAGTTGCCCACCTTTGTTTTAGAGTATATGCAGTCAGGAAACATACATGTAGATGCTCTCACTTTTTGAAAGCAGCAGAAAATTTTATTAACAGTAGCTATTAAACTGTGGTCTGAGGGTGGTCGGTAGTCCCTGATGTACTTTCAGATGATCTCTAAGCTCATGATCAAAGTAAATAGCTTGGTTCAGTTCACTTCTTGGCCCCATAATGTGATTTTTGTGCCTAAGGGACTGTTGCTGAATTTGTGAGTTGGTGCTTTATTATTGTTTATTACCTGAATGTGTGTTTTCCTAAGTATTGGATTTAACATTTATGTGTATGTTCCTTGCGGCAATTTCATTGTCCAATAATCTCTCGCATTGTTTTGAAATCATTGCATTTGTTTCTGTATGACATTACTAGCAGAATTTGGCTTGGGGGTGGGGTGTGAGGTAAAAATAAACTGAATGAATCATGGCGGCAGGCCAAGTGTTTCAGGCAGGTGGGTGCGTCTTTCCCCCAGGCTTCCTCTCCCATGTTGGCTCACCAGCAGCAATCCCTCTCCTTCTCTGCATCTCTCCCTTTGCTTCTCAACTCTGTGCCTTATGGCAGGGAGAGGTCTTGATGTGCATGGCCCATAGAACCTTACAGGTTCAAATGGCATGTGTGTTCCCAAGGGAAGACGATGACGACGATGGCGACGACGGCGACAATGATGATATATAATATAAGTGACTGTGATAGCACTTGCTTGATGATGGAGAATTGGAAACTAACTGTTCTGGGCAGTGTCCCCATTTATAGCAGCAACTAAGCATCCCCTCTTGGGCTGAGTACAATGCAGAAAGGTTACCGCTCTTTCCCGGCTGTCATATAATATAAAATGTCATGTTCTGGTGGTATCCAACCAATTTGGGCTGGCAGGAAGCAGGGCAGTAAAACCTGAGGAAGAACTGCATTCTTTCTGCCTGACATTGCATTGTCACATTTTGCCCTGACACCTTATTGTAGCATGAACATGTGTCCTTGACTATAAGCTGCTTCATAATGAGGCCTGTAGTTGTCGGTGACAGCTAAGAGGCAGCAGAGAAGCAGATGTGTCGCTACCTTTCCCACTGCCCAGTCTGGCAGCAAAGGAAATAGAAGGCTAGAAGGGTGACAGTGCAGATATTTCCTCCTGAATATGCCAGGCTACTTCATTTGTGCCGATCATTGCAGGCAAAGCTGGGTGAAAAAGGAAAAGGAAAGCTGAGGCACAGAATATGAGTGCAACCTAGTGGTGGCTGTAAAAGAAATTTATTGCTTTCCCTGAATTCCAGAAGAGTGCCTTGCGTGGAGGAAGGATATACATACATTACACAGAATCAGGTGCTAGAATTATTTGCCAGTGGAGCCATTTGTATTTTTAAATGCTTCTTCACAGTAAGAGCCACAACTCTGTATGTGTGTGTTTGTGTATTCACATGCATACATGAGCACGCGCACAGGCGTTTATGGATGTGTGTGTGCATTTTAAAACACAGCTTTATTGGGGCAAAGTTGTGTGCATCTCTGATGTACTGGCTGAACCTTCCTGGAATGTTTGTATGTCCGTACATGTGTGAGAGTGAGTACTGATATACATTATACCTTTTGGCATTATCTGAAATGGCATAGTCTAGAATTCTGTCACTCAGTATATGTTCAGATACAAATGATGGTCTAGAAAGCATGCCAGATTTATTACAGCTACATAGTTGAGTGGTGAGCAAGCTTCATAGATACATCCTGACACATTATGGATTTTGCAGTGTTTTCATTTTCCCTGAAAAGCAGCTATGGATAATGGAAATTAGATCAGAGTGATCAGTTTAGCATTTTCTCTCCATTCCATTTTCCTGAGCTAAACCCCTCCACCTCCTTAGTCATTCCTGTGAACCAGTTCTTTTCACTTCCCCTGCAGCTTTTAAGAAGTCATAATATCTTGGATTTTGATCCCAGATCCCGAGTGTACTAGGCGGATTGGCCCTGTTTTTTTGTACACCTTAGATTCTTTGGTTTCTCTGAAGTGTCTGCACTGCTCACTGCTTGTAGGCATAGAAGTCAGTTTAAAGCTGGATTACAGAAGACTGTTTTTAATGGGGAGACTGGATGATGTCATGCGAACTACCACGTCAGTGCAAGCCATTCTGGTTGAGCTGAGCCCATTCCAGGAAGGTTTAGCTCAGTGGCACATGCCTTAGCTATAAAATTACTCTTGGTGGCTTGGTGGCTCCCATGTCAGTGGAGTTATAAATCTGTTCTGTTGTTTTAGTCTGAATTTTAAAGTAGCTCTCTAGAGTGCTGAACGCTTATTCCTTAAATAGGTTCAGCACCGTGAATAGATTATTAAACACTTGGCTAAAACCAGGACCAGATGCACAGACCCACTGACATGGAAGCCACGTGACTAACCCCACAGAAAATGACTCATCTCCAATTTCCTACATTTGTACTTAGGAAGTATAATCTCAAGACTTAATGTTATTCTCATGTCCTCACTTTTTCACATGGTCATTTTGTACATCAGAAGAAGTTAATTTGAAAAAAACTTTATTTACAAATTGCAAATTGCAAATGAGTAGTTACATGAGATTACAGTTGTGTATAATGTGCGCTGGTGCCACAAAATGTGTGAATTGTAGAAGTGTTGGTTCTGGAACACTGTGATGGAAGATACTATTATTTTCTTGATTTTAAAAATGTAGCTTGCTTTATACGCAGTCCCGTATGGTAATACAGCTTTTAAATTTTTCCTCCACAGTTTATTTATGATGAAAAAGTTTCTTGGTAAGTACAAATTCTGTCATTTTCTGATTAACAAAAGTAAGGGAAGCAAACCTTCTGTCCAGCAAACCAAGTTCCCTCTCTACAAGAAAGCTAAATAATAGACTGGCATATGTGGAAAAAATGTTGAGTTAATAGTGAAAGCCTCTTTCTCAGCACTTTCTGATCAGCCAATCCATTTTTCACACTCATGCCAATTTCCACTGAATGAACTGAACTTATATAAGTAAACTGAATATGTGAGCTTTACCAAGGCCCACACACGACATCTTACTGCACCCCTTCCATTTCATCTACAGGAAGCCAGCTGGGAAGGCAGTGATAGAAAAGCATCCTCCACAGTCACGCAGGGACGGGGGGCAGTGAGTGGTTCGCCCTGGGGCGCAATATTTTTGGGGTGTCCTCGCCCAGAGCCATGCCTTTGTGTGCCCTGACCATGCCCCCACATGCTACAGCCACACCCAATGGCCATGTCCCTTGCGCCATAGCCCCAACCCCCTCCCCACAATCCAAGCTCCGCCACTGATCCTCCACCACACTCGAAGGCAGCAGGTAATGCAGGATAGACTTCTTTGCATACTATTGTCTAACAGCTTTCCACCTCTCAGGATCTGCCACCTAGGGTGACTCCTTCACTCTGCCTAATAATAGGGCCAGACTTTAACATTACATCCAGGGTAACAGTAGCCAAAATAGGTAAAATCACAGGGCATGCATACTGATATGTTAATTATTGTGGCTCTAAGAGACTAGCAAACCATTTGAGCCATCATCACTAAAAACATCCTCCTTATGATAAGCCACCCCCATGCCAACCATAGCTACTACAACTGTTAGTTATATGATCATTCCTGTCACATTGTGAATGAGTCTCCTTGAGCTCTCTGTGGCTTCTGCTAGTACAAGAACCTTCAGATCTTGTTTGAGTAGCTAGTGGGAGAGGTAAAACTGAGGCAATAAGTTTCTGAAAACTGCTGTCTTCACCCATTCAGTTATAGAAGTGCAGCAAAAGGTAGCATTTCTAGGAGGGAACAAGATAATTCCCAGTGTACAAAGATGACAATTAGCTCCCTGAGCGATCACCTCATTCTGCTTAATGGTGGGGCTAGAGAGGAAAAAGAATTGTGAGATGTTAGCCATCTCTAAAGCCCTTTCCGCAATGCACCTTTCTGTGGAGCAGGGGTGCGGGGATCATGTGAGCAGCCTCTAGCGAGAGACTCTCACGTCCCGGTTCCTTCAGCTTTGCAGCTGCCGCCTGCTCACGCAAGAGTCCCACCTCTTCCTTCTGCAGTGCAGCCTGGGATTTTCCCAGGCTGCACTGGGGCAGGAAGCACAAGCACTGCGGCTCCAGACCTCCGCACGCACGGCAAGTGTGCACAGGGCCCCGGAGCAATGAGCGATCGCACACCATTTTCAGCTCAAAGCCGAAAATGAAAAAGTGCATGGTCGGTGCCTGCCAGCCCCTGGAGCATCGTGGGATTGTGAGTGTGTTGTGTGGACCACTCCTCAAATTCGCGCTACGCTCGAGGGGCCCTTTTGCATGGCAAATGCTGTGTGAAAACAGCCTGACTCTGAATTCATAGGCATGAAGAGCTACAGGAAGAGCTAGCAGGAAGGCATTTAGGTCCCATTTGCATTCCTGTTGCTATCATTAGGATAAAAAATAAAACTTAGCCACACCTGTGCTGAATCGAGTATGAGGAAGCTCACCCATACTGCACATATTTTGGACTTTAGATTCATATAAAAACAATAGTCCACATAGAAGGGTAGGATTAAAAAAAACCTTTTTATTATAAGGGTATGATAAGATCAGATGTGGGAAAAGATGGTGCTGTGAGCCTGATGTTCCCATTCCAAATAACTGCATGTGTGTGGCAAAGAACACATGTGGTAGACCAAGTCTTAAAGTTTGCCCTGAAGTTTTAGAGTTTTATCCTTTGCAGCATTTCTGAGGGGAAAAGTATATCTTAAGATCAAGAGCTGGAAGTAGTAAGCCAACTTTTCTTTGCTTGGCTGGTGGAGCTTTGCCTTTTGCTCTGCTCTGTCCTCCCTGCTTCCCAGTTTTATTTCTGTAATGCTCCATCTTTGAAGCACCAGACACAAACCAGGTTCCCCTGAATCCAGAAGGTACTATCTCACTTTGTCCATTTCTGCAGTTTACCTGCTTCCAGTGTGGGCGCACAGGGATCACACGAGCAGCCTCTTGGCCGGCAGGCAGTGTGAAGGCTCCACCTCTTCCTTCCACAGCGCAGCCAGGTACTTTCCCAGGCTGCGCTGGGGGAGGAAGCGTGACAGCTGCGTCTCCGGAGGCTTCACACGGATGGTAAGTGCGTGTGGGGCCCCGGAGCGACACGTGATTGCGCATCATTTTCAACCAGAAGCCGAAAATGATATATCGCGCAATCGGTGCCTGCTGGCCCCGGCAGCGTCGCGTGATTGCGAGGACGTCATGTGGACCAGTCCTCACAATCGCGCGACGCTCCGGAGGCCCTTTCACATGACAAATGCCATGCAAAAAGGGCCTTTGTCTGGGCATGGGTAGACTTTGTCCCAATCCACCATGCTCCTCAGCTGCTAGGCGTGTGCCAGGATTGCCATCCTGAGTTACAATTATTTATCTTCTTTTCTTCCTGGTTTGGTTGCAGGTGGGAGTCTTTAATTTTAGTGCTGATGTATGTTGTCTACATTCTCATTATGAAGTAAGTATAATATGCTTCGTGTTCTTATAGTTCAATGGTACTTTTAAATGGCTATTTAGAACATTCCAGTGGGGGGAAAAAGACAATTGAGTACGGCCTATGGGTTTGGCTCAAGTCCCAATTTTCCACTCCGTTCCATCAAAATAACGCTGTTTGTGTAATCATTTGATCTGGTAAGTGATGAAAATTTCATTCTGCATTCCTTTTCATCACAAATACAAACTGTCCTTTACATGAAGGAGTTCTTCACTCCCTTCAGATTTGGGCTCTGATCCTATAGCCAGGAGCCACAAAATCACGCATCACAGAGCAAACAGAAGCTGGGGCAAATACTGGTGTCATCGGCGTTTATTAAAGATCTCAGGGGTTGCATGGTCAGAGCCCAGGTACAGGGAGAAGCAAGCAACGTAGAAGCCAGTGGAAAGCTTCCAAAGCAAGTGAAGAGTCAGGTTCCAGGGGCAGGGAAAGGATGAACAGCAGCACTCACCCTTCCAGAACCTCCTTACTATGTGACAAGAAGGAATGGCAGTGTCTGAGGCTTTATAGGACAAATGGAGCTGACTTGGCTCCCTTAGTTACCTGCCTGGGCATTGAATCAGATAAAGAGGTTTTGTTCTTGCCCTCGAGTAACCCAGTTTGGCTTGCAACCCCCTCTGTTGCAAGATGTCAATTGCTGGAGCTAGATCTGAAAGCACAGGCCTATAAGCATTCATTCATCATCCAGGTAGCCACAGAATCACAAAGTATCTCATTTGCTCTGCTATTTGTCCCTGTCCCCTACACGTTTTCCGAGGGAAATTAGGCCAGGAGCAGTATGGGACTGAGTGATGCCCAGACCAACATCTAGCCCAATTGGGTGGCATTATCCATGAGGAACTGAAGCAAACCAAGCTGTTAGACTGTGAGTTATGATGAAGGCCATGTTATGGATCTTGACCTTATTCTCTTTGGGCTCACATTTTGCCCTTTCTCCTCAATATCCTCTGTACAGGAACAGTTGAAGGTAGTCAGAATATAGTCAGTTCACTTATATGAACTGTGCCCCGTGTTTTAGTGGCTTTGATGAAATAAGAGGAGGAAGATTATTTTGGGAGTGTTAATATTACTATTTAGTAGTTATTGCTAACTACACTAGGTCTTTTTGAAGTTAAAAACAGTGTAGACATATTTTTAAAATAAAATAAATACATGAGTTTAATCTTTGTTCTGTTTTAAAAATTGAACTTCTTTTTTTAATAAAAGTCTCGTTAGCCATCAAAACTCATAGACTGTCAAAACACCTGGAGTGACAACACATAGTATATTAGGAGGCCTACCTGTTAGTAAGCTGTTGAGCAGAAATCTTCTGTTTTCTTTGTATAGGTTTAATGCCAGTCTACAACATATCTTTGAAAGGAGGACAAAGAATGCAACAAACATGGTGAATGGATTAGCAAATAACACAGAGATGGATGACAATAGCAATTGTGATGCTACAGTGGTATTACTAAAGAAAGGTAACTATTCCAGTAAGTCACAATGCTTGCTTGTAGAATTCTTCTGTGTATTTTGGTGGGCCAATAGCTGAAGGCAAGTAAAACATCACTACCAATACATCTCTGAATTCTATATTTTGGACTCCTTGTGTCTTTTAAAAACCTAAAGCAGTACGAGGGGCCCTGATCAAGATTGGGATTAGCATGTACTACAGTTTCCTATAACTGCTATTGGCAACAAGAACAACAGACGGGGGAATTCCAAACATGGAATTCAAAAATGTATTTAAACAACAGAGGCAAAGTTCAGAGAGGATGAGAAGTTGTACATTTCAGTTTGGAAGGTATAGTCTAAGGTTGATGGCAACAAATACTATTTGTTGTTAGTGTTTTTAAGAGGGCTGACTATAGCTTGAAAGAGGGATTATTGCCTTTTGTATCCACAGTCATCAGAATTTTGATTCTGGTGATCAGGTTTGAAGGATTTTGTATTATTCTTTATTTGTTTTAATTTTTTGTAGGCCACTTTAAGTCCTATCCTGGTAGAAAGACAGAGTATTAATTAAATAAATGAATAAAATTTTAGAGCCTGCAATACATGTGTAGCAGGAGGTGATGATGAGATTTTGAAAGGTGTGTGTACGGGAAGCAGAACCTCTCTCAAGCTATTTTCAACTCTCTTAAACAACTTTATCTGCACCTAGCCTTTGGCTTCATCAGTACTCAGCAGTGTGGCCCCCAGCCCAGGGGAGACTCTTTCCTGGATATGTCTAAACCATCCAAATCATTAACAGCATTTGTAGGACCACTCAGATAACTACAGCTACAGGTAGGCAACTTGTCTCTTTCCTACAAGACAGTGAATATGCAGATAAATATAATGCACCTTAAAATTCCATAATTATAGACAGCTTATGTGAAAGTGGAACAGCAAGAATAACAATTCCAGCTGCCCATATTCATGATATGAGATCAGGACCGCGTGAAGGAACAGCCTCATCTAGACAGAATAGTTTAATTGGTGTTAATTTTTGTAAATGCAGTAGACGGTGCTATTTTGCAGTTAGTTCAGTCTTTATCTTTCTAATTTATACAATTCCTGAACCAATTGTCTGGATGTCTTTTACAAGCTGAGCAAGATAAATTGCTGTTTGTGATCTGTTTATAGGTCTCATATTATGGTGCAAAAAGGCAATAAATTTGTGGACACATCCTGTTTTTAGCTCTGCATCAAATAATTGATAGATTTCAACTTGTCTTGCATCGCTGTTAGACTTGCATCTGAATTATGTCAATGTCCATGAAAAGTCATGTTCAGTAATTCTGAGTAATGTTTGTAAAGATCTACAGGATAATCAGTTAATGGACTTGTCTTACTCATGTGGGAGCAACTTTTCCCTATACAAGATTACACCAGTATTCCTGTAGTAAACTTATACCAAGTGGAGAATAGACCCACGTCTGGCAAGACCTGTATTGGCTTACAGCACATTTCCAAAATCAGTTTCAAGCTGCTAGTTTTATCCTTTAAAGCCCCAAACAGCTTGGGAACTGGGTACCTAAGGGACTGCCTTCTCCCATACACCTTACCCAGAAATGAGGCATGTGGTGAACCATGGTAGAGCCTTTGCAGTTGTGGCACTGCATTGATACTTGTGTTAAGTGTTTCCAGCTCCAGCTGAAGATCTTTTTAATTACTCAGAACATTTATATAATGTTTTAATCTGACTGGTCAATTTTCTGTTACTATTTTATGCTTTTCTGTATTTATGTTTTCCTATATTTATTGTTTTAGTCTTTATTATATTAGTTGTTCAGAGGTGTTACCTGAAGAAGTAGAAGTGTCTCAAATAAAATAAAAATTAAAATAAAGTAAAATAAACTGCATGCCCTGGTCAAGGTCCTTGAAGGAATAAATTGTACGTTAGTATTTAAGCAGGTGGATATGTGTTGGCCACATTTTACATGGTTGCTTTAGAAAATATCCGAGTAGATGTAGCAATCATGTTTGTTCAGTTAAAGCCTCTAACTGATCCACTGCTTTGAAAAGTGGAACATACAAGGTATCTGTTGTTAAAAAGTTTCCTTAAGCCACAAAAATTTGTTTCCTAGCTGGATAAAAGATATAAATCAGTTCAGACCAGCAAAACATAAACATAAGGCTGGAAGGTGGCAGTCAGTTTCCCCAAAACTCCCATTAGAACAATGCTGCATCAGGTTGTCAGTTGACAGAAGATGATCGGAAAAAATATGGCACCCACCAGCTTGTGCTACCAATAGCAGTATGTGCCACCAGTTTGTGCCACCAACACAAGTGAGTTAGATCACCATTAATTTCATATCCCTTAAAGAGAAGGAAAATATGTTTTCTCACACATTTTTGCTGGCCGCAATGTTGAGATTGCTCAGCATTATAAATGAGAACTTTTCCCATGGTGTGGTACAAAGGCATGTGATGCAGTAATATTGCCAAAGTAAAGTTTGGGAAACATGTGCCATCTTGGGTTCCACAAAATACATAAATCATACTGGGAATATGTTTACGTTGGTAGTAATCATATCATCAGTGAGAGCCAGTGTGGCATAGTGGTTCGAGCATTGGACTACAACTCTGAAGACCAGAGTTCAAATCCCCGCTCAGCCATGGAAACCCACTGGGTGACCTGGAGTAAGTTATACTCTCTCAGCCTTAGAGGAAGTCAAAGGCAAACCCCCTCTGAACAAATATTGCCAAGAAGACCCTGTGATAGGTTTGCTTAGGGTCTCCATAAAATTGGAAACTACTTGAAGGACGTATCAGTCAGAAATTAACAGTCACAAACTCAGGTAGAATTGAAGTGCATGCTTCATTGCTACTTGTTCATCTTTCTTTTGAATACATGTATGTAGCACTTTTATAAGTTTTGAAGTGTTTCACATTATTATGTTAATGATCTTTATGAGAATATTATAAGGAAATATACCCAATGTCAAGAGGTTTGGGAAGACAGCAAGATTTTTCTCCCCTTTTCTCTTAATAATAGAATTTTGGATCACCCGATGGAATTATTTCAAAGTTCATTTAGATCAGGGAAAAAGAAGCATTTCTTCATAAAATTTGTAATCATCAGCTTGTGTATATAATGTGCACCACGAAACATAGTGAAGTTTATTGGTTTAAATGGCTTTAACAAGGACACATTTGTGGCAGATGTATCAATCAATAGCTATAAACTAATATAGCTAAATAAAATCATATGCAGAGGCACGGTTGTGCTGAATCTTATTTCATGAGCTCAGACAGGAGACAATGGGGGTGAGTTATTACCTGATCATTGGCTTCCCAGAAGCATTTGGCTGCCCAACATGGGAAAACAAGTTTCTGAACTGTAGGGACTTGTTGTCTGAACCCAGAAGATTGTCCTTAACTTTATGAGAAAGTTGCTTATAAACCTTCCTGACTAGGCATAGGAGCTGTTAGTGACTAGCCTAAAGGCAGCTTATAAGCTTATAGCTGAGGTGTGATTTGGGGACTTCCTCCTCTGCAATCCTATACTGACCTAGAAGGAAGTCTGGGTGACAAGAGTAGAAATTTCTCCTGATTAATGTATAGTGTTGGACAGTTGGTACAGCTTCATTGCTCCAGCGCTTTATGGCCTGAATCCTACTAGTAATCCCATAGGTATTAACTCATCATACAACACTGATTCATTTTTTTTATAATTTTTATTATTTTCAAAGTACATAAAAGCATATATTGACACAAATATGTATATCATTATTATAATTCTTCTATTCCCCTCCTTCTATATATCAAATGTTTCCAGTTGATTCTATCTTCCCTTTATACATATCTTATCAAATACCAATATACTCAATGCACAGACATTTACAGATACATACAACACTGATTCAAGAGGTCTACTTTATTTGGAACTGCCAGTTGGATTTGGGTCTATGTCTTCTGTGCCAATTTAAAAAAAATGGAGATACTAGCAGAAGGTATCTGAAGAATGATATGCTTGTACTTCAGATTTTAAAAGCTGATCTCTCTTTTATGTTGGAAGCTTGTGCAATTAAGGTTGGCAATAGCAGTTCAAAACCTGCAGGCATTAAATCTTTTGTGGTTTGCTCCATGTTAGTTTACAATCCTCAGTCCAGCGATATAATGGAGCCACTGATGCTTTAAGGTTCTTAATGTTCTTAATATTTTTCCTCTTACCTGCTGGGATCTCCACTTAAACAAGATTTGCAGATTTCAGGAGTGTACTTGTTTGTCTAAAGATCGTAAAGAAGTATTTGAAACGTTATCCAGTGGGTAAATGAAAGGTACAATAACAGACTAAATACATATACAAATGTGTTAGGGTTTTTTTAGAACTAGATAGTCTTCAAATGTTTCTGAAAATTAGGAAGAATTATTGGAAATAGTTGTTAAAGATGAAGAAAGGTTACAGAACAGCCATGTGTGGCAGACAGTTCGCTTAGGAGAAACATCTGTTGATGCAAAAGACCTTTTCCCTTCTATTCTGTTAATTATCTTTAGGAAATTTCCACCGCAAAGCTTCTGTGATCATGGTAGATGAACTGCTGTCTGCGTATCCACACCAGCTTTCCTTTTCAGAAGCTGGGCTCCGGATAATGATTACCAGCCACTTTCCTCCCAGAACCCGTCTCTCCATGGCTAGTCGCATGTTAATCAATGAGGTATATTCTTTGTTTTGTCCAAATGATGTACTCTATCCCTTCTGTTGCTTCAGCTGTAATCTGGAAGCACCTTTGTACTATCCCGTGTCTTCTCTCAAAGTATCGTTCAGAAGGATGAAGGGACAATGGAGCATCTCAATGCATAGGGATCTGGAGTATTATCTTGCCAAGAACCTGAGATTAATTATATCTTATACTTTACCCCTTCTCACCTGACTTTGGGTGGCCCACATCTTCATGGGACAAGGTTGTGTTCTGTTTCTGTTTCCCTCATGTGAATCCTGAGGGCAATGTTTGCTGAATGATATGGCCCAGATAACCTATATTGTGGACTGGAACACAAGAGGGGAAGAAGAGGAACTGTGCTGGCGGGGTGGAGGAGGAACTCTGATGCTGAGAGATTAGAAGGTTTCACCCACAGTATGTGGAGAAAGAGAGGAAAATCAAATCCCCAAGAGACACAGCCTAGTCTTGGCAGGAGCTTAGAAACATAGTCCAAAAATCAAATCCTATTTGTTTCCAAGACAATGCTGCAAAATTGGTCACTTTTGTTCCCATATCATAGATGGGGAACTGAGATTATCATCTAGCGAAAGGTTACCTCATGAGTTTCCCAGGATCAAGTTCCTCTCTCTTTTTCATTGACCTTGTCACGAGGTTATTTCTGTAACAAACAGAGAAGACAGTATACCATGTTATAGTGTCCTAAATAGTCACATGATAAAGTGTTGCTTTCCTCAGATGATAAGATATTTAATTTTAAGAATAAAGTACACTGAGACATTGTTATTTGAACTGCTGTTTAGGAGCCTTTAAAAGTAGTCTTTAAACAGTTTATTCAGTAAGTTAATCAGCTAAATTTCTAGATGATTAATTACCATGTCCAGTTTTAATCAGTGGGACTGAAAAGTAAGAGCTCTTTTTTTTTTTTTTTTTTTTTGCTTCTTGAAGTTATTTTGGTTCTTATTAGATAATGCAATACAGCATGGAGAATAAAATATAAACAATGGCCTACCCATCTAACAAGGACTGGTAAATTGTGGGGATTCTCTTACAACATGTCAAGTGTCTCAAAGAAGCATTTTTAATTGAAACTTCAGTTATATGCAGCTATATTTATACTTGATTGATTGATTAATTGATTAGTCAATGCTGAGTATTAATTATTATTTAAAAAGAAAAAACTGCATATTTAAAGGCTAGCAAATCCAGCTTTTGTCAATGAATATCGTGATTCTCATGGAATGAAAAACTCAGAGGTTTACTACATCAACAGTGGTGGTAAGAGCTGTAAAATCACAAAAAATTATACTAGTGTATCACTTGCATCAATCAAAATATTTATTGGCAACATTTAATATGAACATTTGGCTTCAAAAATCTCCTCTGCCCCCATCTGTTTAGTCTCATTTTGTTTAAAGCACCTGTGTCTTTGACTTTATTGCTCCCAATAGAGGCAGAGACTAATAAACAGCAGAGTATACACCAATGGAGAATCAGAGGTGGCCGTCAAGGTCCCTGTCAAGCACATGGTGGAGAATGGTTCTGGGCCCAGCAATTCTGCTGAGAGAGGTGCAAATGGAACCAGGAGAGATGAGGAGGCTGCTGTGGCTGGAAATGACACAGAAAATGAAACTGATGACAATGAAAACAATGAAAATGATGAAGAAGAAGAGGAAGAGGAAGAAGAGAATGAAGGCCCTTACACACCTTTTGATCCACCATGTAAGGAATTTCTGAATTTCTCTTTGTGTAACATTTCTGTTCCTGCTGTTTCAAACAATTGTAGAAACATCTAGGCAGTTTGCAAAGATCTGTTTCAGATCATTACAGGCTATAAGGCCAAACAAGATGACGGAGAGGTGGCAAATACTCTCCTTTCCCTATCACATCTTTTGTGCAGTTCTAGCTAAAATTCATCTAGAGCACAGAATTTATTGGTTCCCTTGAATCCTGGAGGTGGTGCAGGGAGGAAACACCTCACTCATATAGCTATTGGAAGTATTGCGTTATGGCCAATGACCATAGGTGGTCTAGCAATATAATGTATTTTTCCCTTTAGGGGAAGAGGCTGCACAATATATTTATACTTTTTTATGTTCCTCTTATACTTTTACACTCCAAAACATGATGCTAGGCAGTATCACAGTTATATGCACCTTTGAAGAGAATCAACAAGCACCTCTGGTAGGAATGGGTAAGATAAAGATAGTTTAGAAATCTATTAAATTTCTGTTTTAATGATAACAAATCAAATTAGCATCTCCCAGATGTAAGTGTGAAGTGAAATGCATTGAAATCCCTAGTTTTCCAAATGTTTCAGTACCATTCACAGAAAAAAAAATGAAAAAGTGTACAAAAACCTGTGTCTTGAAAAGTGTACAAAAATACTATAAAAATCATTTGGAAACTGTATACATTTTTAGAGGTATGCAGAAAAGTCATAGTAAAATGCATGTGTTTTAGATGTGCATTAAAGTGTGGGGTGCAGATCACAAATGGTGAGGTGAAAGTGTGGATTACAATCCAGTCAGAGAAAGAGAAGAGAACCAGTTTAACAATGGAAAGATGACTGAGCTTCACCGATTCACCCTTTTCTAAGTTACACAGAATTGTTAAACTGCTAGTATCTTAGTGTTCTCAGCACTGAAATTAAAAATATGATGCAATTTAACCCTTCATTTAATTCGAGGGTAGAGAAACTGCAGTGTGCAGGCTGTTTATGCCACTACACTGCTTTTGCTTTCAGCAAACCTAGGAGATATGATTGACCATTTGGGGCTACTAAGTGGCAAGTCGGTAAGATCAGCATGAAAACAATGTTACTTTAAAGTATAGGAGACGTGCCAGGACCAATATATGCTGGTGCCAATGATGGTGCCAGTGGCTTCTATGTGAGGTGTGGTAAACCCACAATGGGTTTTATTCCAGGCTTTAATGAAACTATCCAAAATTTTGAACCTTGTCCTTAAAATAGGTTCCACATCTTAGATACCTAAGAACAGTTCTCATTTGGGAATCAGACAGTGTGATATTTAGTAAGTCAAGAGACTATGAGAGACTGCTTGAAATCTAGGGTTTTTATACCTGAAATCTACTGTACAGGTATGGCTGTGAATCGCTCTCCAAGCCTTGGACAATGGGAGTTTCAACACAAACAGTGAAGTCCAGATGGACTTAATAGTCTTAGTGTTTAGGTGGCAAAGGGATAATGGCTGTCATAATAGCTCTGTATTGTGGAGAGATTGGGAAGACAAAGCAGGGAAACATCTAGGTGTGAGGGATCAGGGTCAAAACAATCACAGTTTGGTGGGAACTTCCCTTTTCTGCTCTGAGATGTCCAACTTTTAGCATAAGGCTACTGTCTCTGGAGTTGCCTTGTAATCTGCCTGACAATGACTTTAGTTTCACCTTGGAAGGTGTGTGGCTGACCTGCCTTGCTATCTCATGTTTACAGTTAGTAGTATTCCTCTTTCCAGCTTGACCTTCCAGTCACCTCAGGTTTCATTTTATATCAATGCCAATTAATGTAAAGCCAATTAAATAATATTACCAATTAAACCATATCAATCTTGGGGGCTCCATGAGGCCATAACAACACCCTCTTCATATCAACCATGTCTTTCACAGATATGGCATTATATACTACACTAAGGTATTACTGTTCACCTGTGGAAACCTAATGAATTTCATAGAGTTTTCTTAGGCAAGGAGTGCTCAGAGGTGGTTTTGCCAGTTCCTTTCTATAAAATATAGCCTACAGCACCTGTTATTCATTGGTGGCCACCAACACAAATGAATTGGGAGAGGAAGGAGCAGGAGATGGCTTGAATCCTGTTGGTGACATATATTCACATCACCTGGAGTTACACAAGCATGCTTTTTTTTAATGTTGTGGACGGAGAAATTCAGTTCTTCCTTATATAGTATCCCTCCCATTTTCCCTGTTGGCAGAAGTGGTTCTTGGCCATGTTTCTTTCTGTCACAATTTGGATTCCAGCTTTTTTGTACTAGACAGCATGGGTGGTATGGCATGGATTCTGGCAGGCATCAAAAGGCATCCCATTCGGTTCAGAATATCAGAACATAAAGGAGCAGATTCCCAGCTCCAGAACATGCTGCCATGGCCATTTGCTGGCTGGCAGGGAAAGGACTTCTGCTGTAGTCCCGCAGACAGAAGAAAAGGGCTGAGCTCTCCCTCCTGGACCTTCGGCTACACATTGGAGATCCGGGAAAGGGGGGGTGATATCTGCTCTCTTCTCCTGAACTGTGGCTGATTCATGATCTATCGCTGCAGCCAGTAAATGGCTACAGCAGCACGTTCAGGTGTTTGAATACTGCCTTCAAAGGAGAGGGACACAGAAATACATGGGTGAAACAGTATATGATGTAGGATCCTCTCCCATATAAGATAACAGGGCTGCATAATAGATGGTAAAGCGAAGCTGAAAGCTGTTAAATCCTTGCTAGCTTTCTGTGCTTGCTTCTGAAGAGAGCCTTTCAGAATTCTCAGCCACCCTGATATATGCATAGCTAATTTTCATGTGGTGAGTATTATGCTGAGCCAGGAATTAGAGACTATTTGCATAAAAAGTATGAAGTTTTGAAATAAGGTATTCACACTTAGCTAACATAAAATCAAAGGAAAGAAAATCTAGGAAAGGTATTGAAAAAATTGTATACTTCCAAACTTTAAAGCTATTATGTCACTTGTGACTTGTAATTGTTGGATTCAGCTAATGCATAAACAACAGACCTCAGACCAGATTTATTTGGTCTGAGGCCAGACTTTATTATGACCTCCAATAGATACCCCGATGTATACCTTGCTGCCACCATTTTTCTACCTCTGTCCCTGCTGGTTCTATCAGTTGTTCTCTCCCCTGCAACCCCCCCCCTCCTCCCACACACACACATTGATGCTGTAAAGAAAAATGAATTCTGGGTTAGAAGATTTCTGGAAGAAAATTGTTGGGTGAATGAGGAAGAAAGTCAGTCTTTCCCTCCCCAAGCCAGCTCATGCCTTTGCCTGCTTTCTCTGTGCAGGGAGAAAAGAGGCAACCCCTTTTTGTCATGTTGATGGAGACAATCTGGGAGAACGAGGGCTGTCTCAGTGGAATTAGTTTAAAAAGGTTGTGTTTGTTCAGGGTGTAAAACAACATGTGCCCATGAGCTGATGGGACTGGCGATAGAGTCTTCTCTTCCTTTTACTGTCTCATGTTTCAGTTCAGAAGCGAGGTTACTGTGCTGACCCAACTTTTCAGTTTGTCAGTTCTTTTGGTATGTGACATAATGCGTTTTCCTAACAAGATTCCTCAATTTCACACTTGGTAGCATTTTTATCATTTCGGAAAGGGGTGTGTAAGGAATAGAAGAAGAAATAAGCTTGGTCTTCTGTTTTTTTAACAGCTGGCATGATAGAAATTCTCAAGTGGCTCTTTACCTGGCCTCTGTCTTTGCTCTTGTACTTCACGGTGCCCAACTGCAATAAACCCCAGTGGGAGAAGTGGTTCTTGGTTTCGTTTGCATCTTCCACAATTTGGATTGCAGCCTTTTCCTACATCATGGTGTGGATGGTATGTATTGCGTCCAAAGAATGCTAGAGGGTTTTAATAGGCATCCCATTCTGTTCAGAATATCAGACCCAAAATCCCTCTAGTCTAGTACTGTTTCCCACAGTAATTAATCAGATTCTTCTCCCACAAACAGAATGTGGAGGCAACATCCCTCCTCACTCTACCCTTCTGCACCTGGTTAGCTAGGCAACATTAAGTACCAGCAAAGCTTGAAAAAATTACCTTGTGGACCACAACTCATGGAGTTCCCCCAGCCAGAATGACCACTGGCTGGCCATGGTAGCTGTGGGATTCTGGGAGTTGATCTCCAAAAAAAAGTGACATTTTCCAGCTCTGGATATTAGGACTAACAGCATAGACCTCTGCACTGTGCATTTGTCCAGCTCCTTTTTAAAGGCATTGCCTCTTGCAGGCATCTAATCCTGTAGGTACCTTATGCACTGTATGATGAAGTGCTTTCTTTTGTCATTCTGAGCTCTCCTGACTCTACTGAGGTCTAGAGCCTTGCATTTGGAAGCTCTGATAGTATCCTGCATTGCTAGGTAGCAGATTTCTTCTACATGCACAATTGAGGGTTTCGTGCACTCTGAAATTAAAACGTTGTGCAATGGTTGATTCAGATTCTTTGTCATGGTGATTCAGATTCTTTGCCCAGTAAAACTCAGTTTTGCAGTGTAGAGAGAGAGAAAGAGAGCTCAATTTCTTCATTTTTCATAACAGAAATACAGCAGTTAAGTGTTTTGGTACTATGAGGATGGACAAACAGCAGCTCATTTCTCTCCCAAATCATAGGACAAAGGGAGAGCTGGAGGCTTACAGCTGCCTTGCTAACTGGTAGTCACTGTATTTGCCCAGAGGCATCCATCTCCTGTTGCCTTGCTATGAGGCAAAAGTATGATTTGGAAGCCTGAGCCTAAAAATTTGGTTGCGGCAACTATTGTGTTTTCTGCACTGTGAACTTCAACTAATGAGCAATAAGGCAGGCCCCACTATATAGTGAATCCCCCTGCCCCCAGAATACATTCTTTTACATCCCTCTCTCTAGTTGTTTTTGTTAGCCAGGAATTTTAAGGGTTGCATAAACACCAAATACTGTAATATAAAGAGGCAAAAGCAGAACAATTAAATTGGAAAAGATTTTCAAGAGAGGATGCTTGAGAGTGACTAGTCAGATTTCCAATAAATAAATTTGAAACATATCTTTTTTATATCATATTCTTTGGCTTGAAGATTCAAAACTTTCCCCTAAAAATATGTCATATCTTAAGGACATCACAAAAGAAGTGTCAGAGTATGTCTGGCCCCACATAACTTGAGTGATGAACCTGCTGTTGATCCACACGTAGCCGTTTCATTTTTCTCTGGAGTATCTGCCTTAGGAGTGTCAGGTCCTTGTTCCCAGCAGAAGCTGGCTGTACAGAGAGCTGATTAGCTAGCTCTTGTGATAGCCGTGGCAGCACTCTTCCCACAATGTTCTCTTTTTTTAAAAAAAATGCAAACTGCCATTATGATTATGATTACACAAATGTTTACTGAGTAAACATTTTGAACTGTATCAGTGTACCTGATGCCTGAGGCTTGGTAGCTGGGATTTAAAGCCAGAAGATTACTTAAAGCATGGAGGAAGGGAGAATGATGGTAGGGATGTAATTCTTCACTAATTTCATTTTCAAAGGAAGCAACATGTAATTTTGACATTTTTTTTCTCACTGCAAGAAAGTCATTGAAAATGATGCAGTTTTCAAAGGCTATTTGCAATTTGGGACTTACTCTGTGCAAAATACTCATGTGGTTGTTCTATGCAGAAAATAGTATTAATATTATTTTCTGACCAAAGAAGTGTTCCTTCTTGCCCAGAGAATGCTATTTTGTGCACCAAACAAAGGTGTGAACTTTTGTAGAATAAGTCCAAACTGCAAAGATTCTCATCGTTTTTAGGATTCGCCTCAGCAGTGTTTCAAGAAACTAAAGAAACATGTTTTTTACGATTTCCCACACATTTTGAAATATTCTTTCCACCCCCTAAAAGAGAGAAAGATAATCAAGCAGTGGGTTTGGAGCTGGGTTTATGTGTCACACTGATCAAAGGCAAAGACTAACAGAGCTCAGCTTGCCCCAGGAAAATCGACGGTAGCTTCTGAGGTGGGTGCATCTGAGGTGGGTGTGTACCATAAATGAACTTAAGCAGCCTGACAGTTTGTTTTACTTCTGCAGGTTACAATAATTGGCTATACTTTGGGCATTCCTGATGTGATCATGGGAATAACGTTTCTGGCAGCTGGAACCAGTGTCCCGGACTGCATGGCAAGCCTTATTGTTGCAAGGCAAGGTAGGTTTGTATTATGTTAGCCTTTGGATGTCAAATTCATTTTGAAGGTCTTTCAGAGAGAATCATTACTTTTGCCTTAAGGTAAAATGGCCAGCAAATGCTAGAACACAGAACATGTGCTCACAGCTATTCAAATGCTGTTGAGCACTCAGCATTCTACCCAGGGAGAGACAGGGATGGACTCGAGCGTAATATGTTCGCTCCAATTTTTCTTTCTCACTTCCCTCATAATGGAAAGAAGATTTGAAGGAACTGGGGAAAGGGTTAGATTTGCTGAACTCAGCATTTTAATTGCACTGCAAGATTGAATATGCTTTATATGCATTTGCTTATTTAAAAACATACATTTAAACAAATGCTAACCATAGTGCAGAGTTAGAAAAATATTTCTCTAGACTATATTTAGAACAAAAATTCAGTTTAGATTCAGTCTCAGCTAGTGAAACTGATGAGAACTGAGTTAACTTTGATTTTTTTTTTTTTAAGTTGGCTGTTTTTGTGGTCCACAGGCTCTTTGATGCCTTCCCCTGCTGGGCAAAAAGTAGTATTAACTTTGGTATTTTTCTGTATTTGGCATTCTCCAATTTTGTGCCAAACTGGGATTCATGACCCCCAAAAGCAACCTGCCACATCAGGAAACTTAGTTTGTCCAGTTATGAGGGCAAAATGTGCCATTTGAAGTTACCCACCTATAAGATTTTGGAATTCTGTCATAACACTTTTTATGTTAGTGAATAATGTGGCAACATGTGGGATACTGTGAACAATTCCAGCATCCTGTTTCTAAGAACTGGAAAAGGGGTAGAGAAATGTTAAGGAATTGTAAGTAACATGGTCATGAGGCATGCTAAAGCATTTGAGAGTTTTACATTTAGAAAGAAAGTGCAAGAGAGAAACAAAGTGAGGATTGTAATAGAATGAGACAGATTTTTTTTTCTTTCTCTTCTAACACTAGAACCCAAGATCATCCATTCAAATTTATTGGCTGTAGATTCAGCCCACAAAAAAAGTATTTCTTTATAACGTGCATTATTCTTATGCAGTTTGATGGCACCAGATATAGTGATGGTAACTCTTTTGCAAAAGAGATCTGAACATATTCACAGAGGAGAGCTCTGTCAATGAATATTGGTCTTGGCTATAACCTCTGTTGTCAGAGAGAATATAGCTTTTACATATCAGCTGTTTGTGTGCAGAAGGCTGGAAAGAGGTGCTGTCTTGCCTTTGTTATGAGCTTCTTGGAAGCACTTTGGGAAACAGAGTGCTAAGCTAGATTAATCATTGTAGATTAATCACTTTGTCAGTCAGCATTTTTATTCAGAAGAGTGGTACTGACAGTGAGGAGAGAAAGATGGGGCACTGGTCAAGAAAGTGGGCACTGTTTGCGTGGTTTGCCTAATCATAAACATAGTTCATTCATCTCCAATGGTTTCCTGACCTTTGGTGCAAAGAGCCCAGGAAATGGGAATGCTGTCGAACATGTTGATTTGGTTCCCTCTTCTAGAATCGTGTGGCCTGGTTGGGATTATATTTAGTCCCTTCCAGCTTAATGGCCCTGCTTCATTATGACTTTGAAAGCATCTGATTCTGTGGTGAGATTTTAACAAACCTTAACAGCATATGCCTGGAGTATTCTGCAACTGAAATACAGTTATGGATGTTTAAATCATTGAGTCTAGTGAGCAAAACAGACTGGTGTGGAATGTTTTGCTGGAGCAGTACACAGTATTTCTGTGAACAAAAAGCCAAGCCATGATCATGGGGGATTGCATGTTGATAAATAATGAACCTCTTATTGTGAACTAATGACTTTTCATTTAGAAGAAGAAAGGGCAGGACAAGCTTAAGAAAATAGGATTTATAATTTTATGAAGAATGTAAAAATAGCAACTCAAGATGAAAAAGTCTTGCTTTATAACTTCTACTCTGCAATAATGCTGAATTATTGTGATTATATGTTTCTGCAGGAATGGGTGACATGGCTGTGTCAAACTCCATTGGGAGCAATGTGTTTGACATTCTGATTGGTCTTGGTTTTCCATGGTCTCTGCAGACGCTGGCAGTAAACTATGGCTCCTCTGTAAGTCATTTGTTTAGCTGAACTCCTTTTTCTTGGATGCATGTTTCCTTTTCAAGTTCACAAATTCTCCAGGGGTTTTTGAGTAAGGTATACATAGAGATTTTCAGGAAATCATGATTTATTTTTTGTGAATATACATATAAGTGGATCAATTCCTATTTAAAGATATAAAAGAGATAAGAAATAGTGAACTAGTAAGATGTCCATTGTCAGATTCTGTTGGCATTGATGTAAATTATTGAGTAATACAAGAACTCTTGGTCATGCAGATGAACTCAGTGTAACCTGAAAGTCTTCATCTCATATCAGCAGACATTGCTATTAAAAGAATATTTTTGTTTTTCCTTCCTCTGGATTTTTTTCCTTCCTCTGGATTTACATGGTAACAGCTATCTGTACTGTAAATGCACAGGTTACCATATCATGTTATCTGTTTTTTCAATGCACTTAGTGAGCAGCTAATGAAAGTGACTGATAATATTTTTTAATTACGTATATGTATACATGAAACGAAACGCTTCTTCTTTATTAAAGAATGGCCTGAAGAAAACAATGCATTTATAAGGTTGTCAGATGATATAAATGTGCGAGTGTTTGCAAATATTTTAGAGCAGTGGTGGGTAACTATGACCCTCCACAAGTTGTTTGATGCAACTCCCATCAGCGAGAACTTGCACAGCCAATAGTGAGGAATAATAGGAGCTGCAGTTCAAAAACATCTGGCCCACATGCAATTTAGAGGATAAGCAAACCTCTAAATAGAATTTGTTCTCCAAGGTATTGTGACTATTCATTTTTTCACAATATCTTGGAGGCTCCTATAAAAATTAAGTAAAATGCACATATTCAAATAGAAAGTTTCCGGTTTGAATTTTTACACATGACGGAGGATATTTTCAAACAGCAACATTTCTAAGAGAGGTTTTCAAATTATAGTAGTTATCAAATCAAATGAAAACTAGAACAAAAGTAAAATACCATTTTAGGTGTATTTCTTAGTACTTTTAGCCCTAATTCCACTGTTTGCAGAGGCAGGAGTGTATACTAAAGTTGGATATTGGTGTGGGGGGTGGACAAGGAGGAAGAAGAAGAATCCAGACTGCCCCTCTACTTCTTTTATCAGCTGTGGGTTGAAAAAGACTACACGTATGCAGCCTCAGCCGTTGGACTGAACCAGAAGCTATTCGCACATTTGTCTGGCCTGTTCTTCATTGCATTGGGATACTTCTATGGAACTCTGCTTCCACTTGGCCCTAGCGGGACTTAGGAAAATTTCTCTAGCATTTCAGAAGTTTCTTCACCCAGAACCATTCCGTCTAGTTATTATGTAGCTTCATTATATGTTGGTATGGAAGAAACTGGTACCTAAATTTTTATGTTTTCTTTTTACCTACTCTTTAGTATCATGTATTTCATAAACCACAGTTTTGTACTATAAATTTCCTACTTTGGAAGAATCTAGATATATAAATGTAGTCAGTAAATAAGTAGTGCAGTGCAAACATGAAACTTGTTTATGAGTGAGAGGAATCTCCCTTCTTGAAAACTTTTCCGGAAGTGGCTGAAGAGCCTCAATCAGGACTGCTTGTTTAGGGATAATTAGGTGTCATTAAACATGGAATGAATCCCATCAATCAGAAACCACCTGGGTGTTAATGCGTTCTTATGTCTATATCTGTGTTTGTGTCTATGAATGCATTAAAGAGGACTAAAGAGTCTGTGAAATCTTTTAGCATGTGCAGCCAAGAGAGTGTGATTGATAGCGGATCTGTTAAATATGCAGTACTGAGAAATTTATATTGTTAAAACCACAGTATGTGTTCATGCTTACCGCTTAGAAGCTCTGAATGCTTGGAGGTAATTGTGTGAAACCACAGAAAGTTAAAAATGACAGGAGAAAGTTATTAGCAATCCAGCAATATGTACTGGAGGTGTGTGCATGTCAGCCCATCCCTTGAAAGAACTCCTAGACTCTCTCTTTTCTGACTACCCTAACTGGTTGCCCAAAGCCTTGGGAGAAAAGGGGGGTTATTGGTAAACACCTGTACGCTGACCACTATGTACTATGCTACTCCCCGTTTCTCGTACAAGCTTTCAAAGTTTCTGAGGATGTTCATACAACAAGGAGAAAATGGTCTAGAGTACTCATTCTGCTTTCTGAGAAGGAATAATTTAAACATATCCCTTATTCACAGTTCCTTGCCATAGGACTATCTTCTCTCTCATGTCTGCCAAGAATCAAGCTCACAGTTAACTGAAATGTCAACCAGAGAGTCACTTGTGTACCATGGCCTAATTTTTTGCCAAAAGAGAGAACTGCAGGAAGCCCCCATTCATAAGACAGTGCAGGTTATATGCAATCCCTAAGTGCTATAAATGGGGCCAATATGCTAGCTGGATCTACCTTCAGCTTTACTTGAGAGTCAGATAGCATGTTGACACATTTGGACTTCCTTGTCCTACTTTTCCCTCTGCCTCACTGGGCTCAACCTGAACTTGCTTCCTGAGACTTTTCCCCACAAATTGGCAGGAGGTAGGTCTGGCACACATATATGTTAGTGTTGGATGACAGTGTAACTTCATTTCCAATGTGTGTAGATGTACAGATATGTGTGTGCCTTGATGTTCAGCATAACACTGAATCTCCACCATCATCATTCTACATGATGGCAGCTGTTTTTCATCTAAAATTCCTTTTTGGGAACAAGACTTGTAATGAACTGATCAGCTAAAAATTGTTATTTCTAGTTGCCCATCCCAGTAGAGACACTATATAGGAAAGTTAGTGTTGAATTGGGCTCAAGACCCATAGTATTTCCAGAAGAAGAGATGAGAAATATATTTGCATTTGTGGCAACAGTGAATGCTTTTGCATATACAGAATCTGCAGTGAAATTCCTTATGACTATGCCAGGGGTTCCTCATCTCCTCTTGAGCAAAGTACTTCAAGAGAAGTGGAAAAGAGAATGTGCCATTGTTTGTATTTTCTGGAGTTTCTTTTTTTTCTTGGCAGATACTGCTGTTATTCCACTGTGCAGGTGGAACACCAAGAGAGACTGGGTGAGGCACAGGGCACCAGAATGTGTACATATGAGATGACGCTACTTTAACAAATGGGAAAGGCCTCTTGGATATGGTTGATACTTTCAGTGGACTTGTACCACTCTTCATTTGGTAGAAGGATGAAGATGCTGCCTTTCCCCATCGTTATGCTCATGACCTCTTAGGTGAAATATATGATTGTCCATTGAGGTGTTCTTGCATCACAAGTGAATAATGGATGGGAGCATGTTCTTTCCTCTGCTGTAAGTGAAATGCTCAGTCAGTGACAGAAGTTTCCTTGGATGCAGCATCTGGAATCTGAAAAACCTGGTGGTTTTGTGGAAGAGTAAAACCTAAAAGAATTCCACCCAACCAGGAGAGAGTGCTTTTTTCTCTTTATGGAATGTAATTCCCAATCAAGCCCTTGAGAGGCAGTCAGGAGACATGGCTGCTGGTACTGGCCTGTGTTGTTAGCCATTTCTCCCCACTGCCACTACTACCTTCACCTTAACTTCTCTGTCAGAAGTTAGATGGTGAAGTTCTGAAGAGAACTAACTTATAATTTAGGTAGCAATGTCTATTGTAGACAGCAGGGGGCATTACTATTATGTTATTTAATCCATTTGTTTTCCCCATGAGTTCATCTTTGTGTATATGGATGTTTTTTCTCGATTCACGGATTTTTCAGCTGTGATGTGAGCGTTAGTTAAGTTGCTTTAGCCTTCGGTGTGGCACAACAGAGGCATGTCAGGCATACCTTACTAACACTCCAGCCCGAGGTTAAGTGTTTCTTTATTTTTCAGTTGTGTGAGATATGTGCCAACATAAATTTTCTCTCTCCTCCCCCCATTTTTGTTTCTTTGCCCAGTGAGATCTGGTCTTTGCTCCAGGAAATACGCCTGTGATGACTATTGTGGGCAGTCGAGCTTCCTGACAAAGTGCGTTCCAGAGCTACAAAGCTGTTGCTTGCCTACCGTCCCAGAGAATGTTCCCCAGGGAATTTTCCCCCAAGGAAAATCAGTCCTTTTTGTTTAAGATCTGACAGTCTGGCGGGAGCACAAAAAGACAGTGACTCAAGGTTAATAGCTGCTGTAGGCAAGTTAAAACCCTGCCCCCCTTTCTATTTTTTGCTCAGCACCATAGCAGTACATTAAATAATAACATTGGCCATGATATTTTTTCTAATATCTGTTTTAAATGTTTTGTCCTTAAAGAAGCTGCCTTTTAAGAGAGGACTCGCTGGTGCTTCTGGCCCTACTATTGTCTACTCTGAACAGCTGTGACGCTCTAGGGTCTCAGACAGAGATCTTTCTCGTCACTTCACCCTTTTAAATGGATGGGTTGAAAAGTATCCACTCAAAAGAAGGAATTAAATAAGAAACACAAGGGTGCAGCTATGGGGGGGGGGTGCAAAAATAAGAATTTACCCCCTAAATGAAAATTTCCCTCAGTCCCCAGATTTCTAGCACTGCAGTAACCTCAAACTGCCTTTTAAGGTTTAGAATAAAGATAACCCTCCAAAGAAAGGGGGAAGGCAAAGTTACCAAGGGAATGTGAACACAGCAAATATCAAAGTTCTAACTGTGGATGTCTTTCAGTGTCTCATTCTGCAATGCTAGAAATCTGGGAACTGAAAGAAAATTTCATGTGGGGGAAGAATACTTATTTAAAAGGGCAGTGCCCCCATTTATTTCCCCCTCCATAGCTATACCACTGAAGGCATGTCCAGCAAAATGGCCAAGAGATGGATCATCATATTCCCTGGAATGCAGAAGATATTATTCCAGAAGATGAGACAACAAAGCAAATGTCTTTGAGCATCCCTGGAAAAGTGCAAGCTCTCATGTGTAGAGCGGGGCTTAGCAGCCCTGGGATTCTTCCTCCCAAGGTGATAGCCCAGCTCTTACCTCTGTGGCTGAGCTGATCCTAGAGAGGAAGCACCCAAAAAAGTTGAACCTGATTTTTCCTGGAGTAGCCATCCGCCTATCTGTAACATCCCCTTGTGGCTTGCATCTGTGAATGAACTATTAGAGATCAAACATGATGAGCAGAACTTGCATGTTATATGTTCTCATCTTCAACATAATGTTTTTCAGTGGTAGTATGTCCCACGTTAGGTTGAAGGCCAAACTAGATGTGATGATGGAAATTCAAATATATTTCTCTTTTACGTTTAAACTTGTATACATATTAGCTGCATGGAACAGGATGTATGTGTCCAAATAAGAACTTGGGAGTCGAGGAAGAAATTAACTCTCATCTGTGCTCTTTCCTCACTCAAAATTGACAATCTTTCAGGTATACCTCTGTGTTTTTCCAGTCAGGACAAATAGCAGGGGGAATATTTTCAGCAGGAAAAAATGGTGCAAAGGAAAAGAATCACCCCTCATGCCATAATCCAAATCTGGATCAGGGCCCCCTACAACTCCTGCCTGTAAAAACCTAAAGATGGTGGCAATGCACTCACATATTTCTGTTTAATATCTAGTCTGGCCCTGAGAGTCAAAGTTGGGGAATCAAGTGATGAGCATTGTATATAGCTGATGAACTGAGGGATGAACCAACCACCTTAATAAGCAGTGGCACTTCTTGGGGGGATGGAAGCCCACAGTCACTCTGGGGAAGAGGAACTGGTAGGCATGACTGAAGCTGCAAACTGATACTTCACTTAGCAGTGCACTCAACCACTTGTCCCAGGCAATAAGCCTTGTAAAAAAGGGGGAAGTTCCCCTTCCTCTTATCTGGTAAGCAGTAGGGAGTGGAAAGAGAAAGTGGTAGAATAGGAAACAGATAGGAGATGGAAAATATGACATGGAAGGAGCAGTGAGTACAAGCGGCATCCATATCAGTGGGACTGCAAATTCACTCCAGTCTTTAGTCTAAATTTTAAAGGAGCTCCCCAATATGCTGGCCCTGTTTGGGGAATAGATTATAGCACTTTAGATTTTTTTTGTTAAAGTTCAAACTGAAACACAGCCCAGATTTACCAGTCTACTGATGTGGAAGCTACTGGCCCCAAGCTTCCACTGGGGAGAGGTTGAAGAAGAGCAGCCTTGCCCATGAACTCTTCAACTCTCTCAACATTTCTGTCAATAGATCCTGAGATCTGATGTGGCTCAGAATGCATCCAGGCTCCTGGAATAATGTTATAAATTCATTTTGTGAACTGCACTGGAATTCATGATACTCAGTTTATGCCTATGTACATAACAACATTATCATAGAAGTCAAATAGGGGCACATTTCACTGAGCCAGGAGTCTTAGCTGGTTCAGATGTAGAATTCACACTTAACCCTAACCATCAACGCAGACTCTGCTTTCCATTTGTTACCATATGTATCTTGTCTTTTCTCTCACCTGACCTTTTTTTTCTTTCCTCCTCCCATTTTCTCTGTTTTATCCTTTAAGATAGAACTTACCCCACCCAAAAAAGTGAAGCTGGTGGGCAGATCACTTGTTGAGGATCACTATTTTAAGCTGTGGCCTCTATCTGAATGATTTGTTGGCCTTTACATGGGAAGCTGCTCTATGTTTGCAGTAAGTTGGTTGTTTTTTCAACCCAGCCAAGAAAGTCTACTGATGATTAAGTGTGCACTACTATTTACTGAGTTGCCAGCATAGTGAATCACTTTGATGCAGAAAATTTTGATTTGATTTGCTTGCTAGACTAAGAACAATTTTACTAAGGCAAAAAGTCCAGCGGTTGAACAAACAAAAGGCACATTGTTAGGGGTGCCTGAACTTTTATCCTCAGAGTTATTCTGTGGTGACAAATGAATGCTTTTTTCCCTACTCTTCTTTCTGTACATCTGTCAACCCAGCTGAGCAACCAAGATCTGGAAATCATCCCATTACCTTTGGAAGAAGAGCAGTGCTGTGCTAGTTCTACTCTGGACCCACAGAAAGGATGGCAGCCTGCCATTCAAAATACTCTTGCACTGTAACCAAACAAAAACAAGCCATCCAATATGAGATGATGTCGCTTATAAAAATGTCTCTGAAAGCAGTTACATTTTATGTAAATTGACTGGCCAAATTTACAACTTCAGCAGTAATCTCACAAACAGAATAAATCCAACATAAATCTATTTAAGAGTGGGAAAAAAGCAATAATTTTTAGAGGGTTGAAAGTGGTTTTTTAAATAAAATAATGCAATATACAAATATACAGAAAAAAGGAAGAGAGGAAAACCTGATGAACCACAAGCAGAAGTGGGATATGTTTACGTGCCACCAGCAGTAAACCCTCTTTTAAGCCACCTTCAACTCTGAAAAACTATCAATGTGCTATTCTGTTTGACTTTATTTCTAGCCATATATTATGAACCATCTTCATATCACACACATATGGAACCAAGTACTAAAATAACCAGATATTTTACTTCTAAAGGCAAAGGTAGATAGTGCTGCTGCAGACTGAATGCTGTGGAGAGTAGCGTGTGTGTGTGGTTGTGTGCCTTCAAGTTGTTTCCAACTTATGGCAACCCTAAGGCAATCTTATCACAGTTTTCTTGAAAAATTTTTTTTCAGAGGGTTTGCCTTCCTCTGGATCTGAGAGAGTGTGACTTGCCCAAAGCCACCCAGTGTGTTTTCATGGCTGAGTGAGGATTTAAACGCAGGTCTCCAGAATTGTAGTCCGGTGGCCAGACATCACATTGGCTCTCAGAGTAGCATAGCTAAGGCCATTTCTGCACTACATTCTTATAGCGCGATTATTCCACTTTCAACATCCTATGGAATCCTGGGGTTTGCAGTTTAGGGAGGGGCCAGCTGGTTATATATATATAATCAACTCATAAGTCCCATGAAGTTATATGAGGAAATGGGTTAAGATTACAGCCAAAGAGAATGATCTACTAATTTTGATGACCTTGTCATGAGTTCATGAGCTTTCCCAGGCAAGTCACTTCTTTCTTGCCCACCACATGTGATCCAGGGAGAAGAATAGTGATAACATTGCCAAGCCAGGAGCGGGGAATGGTTGCAAGGCTAAGTAGAAAAGAATGCTATGAACTGGATGATTCCAGAAATGCAGTGGTAGGGATTGAAATGTACAGTTTAAGATCTACATCAAGAGGGAGACAGACAGACAGAAGTAACCTTTAGCTCATTTATGAAAACTGTGAATGTGTTATTTTTATTATTCCAACTAAGCAAATTCTGTCCGGGAGAGAAAATGGAGTACTGGTGATAAATTTGTATTGTGTATGTAAAGAGACATAAAGGTATATGAAAAATGAGGTAGCCTGGGTTAAAATTTCTTGGTCTGCAAGGTCTTCTGCACTTTGCTGTTCATGCCATAGGAAAGGGAAGGATTCTGGTTTGCGTGGTATATGTAGATGTGTACAAAGGAAGATACCAGCCCCAAGTTTATATTTGTATGTGGCAAAATAAGTCATAGTGAATAATACCAGTCCTTACATCATTCAGGAACCTGACATGAAGTGTTCCCATCTCAGTATCGCATCCTTCTCAGTGGCAGGGCTAGTATGAGAATTCTCTGTGCTTTGTGCCCAAATGACATATGATATCAAGCACCACATGTTATGCCCACAGCACAGGAAGTGTTTCCATCTGTCTGTGTGCAACATGGATGCCATAAACGTAGCTCCTGCATACATGAGGTGGGGTGGAGACAGATTTGTGGTAGAAAATTTGTGGTCTTTCATTGGGTGTTAGGTATAATAGCTCGGAGGGGGAACCAAGAAGGCAACTTGCCTCTTGAGCACTAGAGCCTGAGACCAAAATTTTTCAAGAATCACTTTATCATTGCCTACCCCCCTCCCACTAGATGATCCTGCCTGAGTCTTTTGTTCTACTTCTGTGGCTATTTCTGTAATTCTGTTCTGAGGAATTTAAGTAGAGTCATATGTTCTATTCTTGTGGGTTTTATCTTGGTTCCTCTGATATAATAGATACAGTCAATGAGTGCTAGAGACAGAGCACTGTAAATCTGGATCATCCTGAGGGAAATATACCTGGCCACAGGGATGCTTCTTTTTCATTATTTTATTTTATATTATATTTTGACAAGCAGCAAACTGTCTTTTTTATTTATGTGGGCATTTACCAGATACTGCTTTTAACAAGATTTTTGTGCAGGCTCCTTTTATGATCACTGTTATGCTTTTAGATAAATTATTACTTTACTGTTGTTTTAATGATTTGATTCTGTTTATGGAAAGGTTGGGTAGAAATGCAAGAAGCTGCTAAATGAATGTAGAAACCAAAAAAAATTCCTGGAATTTTGTGCAATGAGTAATACCAAGAATGCTCTGAATATAACTTCCTTTTTGATATCAAAGGGTTGTGCCATAATCTTCTCTCATTTTTTGTCTTTGAGATTATGTTTTTTGTTGTTGTTGTTATTGTTGATGTATAGCAGGGGTGTCAAACTCAATTTGCTCTTGGGCCGCATGAGCATTATGGTTGCCCTCAAATGGCCGGTTGTATCTGTAAGACAATATAAATGTATCTACTCTTTTATCATATTAAATAATTACCTCTGCATTGGATTATTACTGGTTTTAGTAATAACTGGCTCTGAAACTGGAAGCAGATATTCAATTGTATTGTACAATTTATTGAAAAATTAGTTTTGAAAACAATGTTTTTTTTAATCATCAGACCGATATTACCAAACTCTGGCCATTTCCGCACGGGCTTAAAGAAATGGTGCAGAGCATCCTCCAGGGAGGATGTCTGCACCTGGGAGCAGACTGAGTTGGACCTACTTAGTGTGGTTCCATACCTCAGCCCGCTCCAGAACGACCCGAAGTGGTCGTCCAGCGTGCTTTTGAAATACTGCTTAAAACAGGTCTCTCAAAAGCACGGAGCGCGCCACTCCGTGCCTGCTCTCCAGTGCAGATTTGCAGGCTTGCACCAGTGCAAGCCTGCGATCTTCCGTGGGCGGGCTTTAGGCTGGCGAGCTTCAGTGGTTGGTGAAGAGCCTTGACCAACCGGAAGCCGCCATTTTTGTCCCCGGAGCAGTGCGGAGCGGCGGCCACGCACTGCTCCGGACCAGCCTGGACCCAAGCGTGGAGCCAAGAAGTCCGGTAAGTACCAGCATGGGGCAATTCCCTTGCCCCATGCAGAAATGGCCACTGTTTATTACATTAACTTTGTTTAACTTTTTGGTCGCAGTTGAGACAGGCAGAACAAATAATTGTATTATCGTCCCTATACCTCTGTAAAGTGACATAGAATTGGTCAGCATATCCAAAGTGTGCCTCTTTCTGCTCCCCCTTTCTCTATGGCTCTTTCTGCCGCCTTGCCCCTCTCTGTACCTGGTGAGCTTGATCCCCACATTGCGGGCCCCTGGCTGCCGGTATTCTGAAGAGAGGCCCAGCAGCAAGCACTTGCAATCTACTTCTACTTCTGACTGCTCCTTTGTCCAAATCTTGCAAGCCGTGCAGAGCGTTGTCATGGTAACACATAGCAATGCTCTGACGGTGAGACTTGGACAGAGGAGCAGTCAGAAGTAGAAGTAGATTGTGAGTGCTGGCTGCTGGGCCCCTCTTCAGAATACTGGCATCCAAGGGCCCACAGTGTGGAGATTAAGCTCACCAAGCGGGGGAAGTGCTATAGCTGCAAGAGAGATGCAAGGGCCACATGAAATGGCCTGGCAGGCCAGATTCAGCGCACAGGCCTTATTTGACATGTGATGTATAGGAATTATAACTGCTGTTCATTAGGAAAAAAGTGAGTGACAGAATTATTAAACCAATTGCCTTAACTTTTCAGATTAAGTTGAACAGCCGAGGACTTATTTATTCTGTGGGTTTGCTGCTGGCATCAGTTTTTTTCACTGTAAGTATTATCATCATTTTGTTGATATTCTTCTTGTTGTTATTGTTAATTACATTCATATTCCACCTTTCCAATTTACACAAAGTTACATTACATTTACATCCCACCCAGGAACGTGATGGTGCCATATCTGAGTCCTCACTTCGCCCTTCCATCAGCCCTGTTAAATAGGTCAGGTAGAGAGAGAGTAATCAGTTCAAAGACCCTTAGTGATTTTCGTGGCTCAGTGGGATTTTTCCCAACTTGAATCTCCAAAGAGTCATTCTAACACAGCTTTTATGATAGTATCAAAGGCTGAAATCAAGCGTTAAATATAATAGATGTTCAGGGTGATTTCTTGGCAGCATCTATTGAAGACTTCCATTCACCACCAGGAAAGCAACAGTATTTAGGATAAAAAAATACTTAATTATCAATAAAAACAAAAATACTTATTTATCAATAAAGAGTAATAAATCAACATAAATCCTAATCAGATTTCCAAAAATTGAAACACTGAACACACACACACACACACACACCATTTTTCACAAATTTGCCTGACCTGTGCTATCTGTGTAGATTTACAAATACTGCATCGGCCCAAAAGGATTTTACACAGATTTGAGCAGATTCAGAAGCTTTGTGCAAGTGAGTATGAACAAGGAGACATGCAAATATTTCCTAAGTCTGAACCAGCTTGACCTGAATTAGTATAGACTTGGTTATGACTTGGAAGGTACAGAACCTTCTGCCATTGCTTTGGTTTTTTAAAAAAGAGGGTGATTTGCTCTCTGGACCAAATCTGTACATACCTGTAGTTTGACCTCTGTTACTTATGGGAGAGGGCAGGCATCGTGTGGTTAATGCTTCTTTATTCTTCTCTTTATGAAAGAGTGGCTTATTCTTATATTTCAGCCACAGATGGAGATACAGCATACTGACATGTGTTTGGTTGGTACGAATCCTCTGTATCTGTAGGCATTTGTGTAAAGTTATTTTAAAGCCCTGGTGGCACAGTGGTTAAATGTCGGTACTGCAGCCACAACGTTGTAAGTTTGATCCTGCCGGCCTCCAGGTTGACTCAGCCTTCCATCCTTCTGTAGATCGGTAAAATGAGTACCCAACTTGTTGGGGGCAATTAGCTAAATACATGTAAACGGCTTAGAAAGTGCTTCACACTGATAGACATGTACAGAAATGTAATTGCTATTGCTATTGCTATTAGACTTACAACATTTATATGTCTCCTCTGGTCATATAGGATCAGGTAAACTTGAGATAAGTGATCAGGAGTAGTATCTTTAGCAGCTCCAATCTATGGAAATTTGATTAAGAATAATATTGATTTATTTACAATTATTTTTCTTTTTTAGTGATAAATATTTTATGCTATATATTGTTGCTTTCCTGTCCTTATTTGCTTTCTTGGTTATTACATTTGAAGTCAAGACTTCCTCTTGTTTTGTTGTATTTGATTTACCTAACGCTTCAATTGCCCAGAGAGTCTAGTTTTCAAATATGGTTATGGCAACAGAAATAACTAGATTATTTGGCCCTCCATTTGTTCTTGGCCTGCAGCTCCTAGCATTCCTTGCTATTAGCTATGCTTACTAGGACTGAAGGAAGTTGCAATACACATGATTGAACCTCTGAACTAGATGTTTTTTTGGTGGAAAAGAAGATTCATATCAATAGAGAAAGGAAAGTTCATATTGGCACCTATATAGGCTTAGGCCAACTGTGGCTTTATTTATGGAAGACTTTGTGTGTGCTTATAGGAAATAATATCTTCTTGTCTGTTTGTAGGTGTTTGGTGTTCATTTGAATAAATGGAAGCTGGATAAGAAGCTGGGGTTTGTGTGCCTTTCCCTCTATGGCGTCTTCTTGTGTTTCTCCATCATGACAGAATTTAACGTCTTCACTTTTGTGAATTTGCCTATGTGCAGAGAGCACTGATCTCACGGACAGACTGCTGAGAGGCAACTTCCTTCTTTACCTGTGCAATATGAAACATGGTTGGCATCTCCAAACAGTGTGTGGTGCCCCATGAAGGTAGTGAAGTACACCTTCTCACTGTTCATCAGTTCCTCTTCCTGTCTTGGTTTAGCCTCTCTCTAAGCGACCCCTTCACACATACAGGCACATACTTGGAAACTTCCTGCACTGATGTGAAGATTTACAAACTCAAGACCCTCTGAACCATGGTTGGCAGTCTAAGAAAACTGACTTCTACCTGGCATTGAGCTAGGGAAGCTGAACTACAAGGGTTTTTTTCTTTTTTAACTTATTTGATTGAAGACTAATCTAATTTATGAACTGAGACAATAGCTAGGATACAAAGAAGAAAGTATATTGTGTTGGGTGCTCTCTGAAGGAAAAAGAACAGATCTGTTTTATTCCTTTTCCCCGAACAAGCTCTCTTGTAGCTTCCTTACTTTTCTGGATACTCAGTTTCATGGGATGGTCCCAAAATCACAAAAGACACTGTGGGAGATGAGTTCCAGGTACTTGTTAATACTAATGGACCTTATACTTTTGAAAAAAAAATCGTGGTAATAGTCCAAAATGGCTTCCTTACAAGAAGTAATGTATCACTCAGTGAGGTGTGAGGGGACCTCCAACTGAATGAAGACTATACAGTTGAACAGTGCTGCCATTTTTTTTCTTAAACAAAGAATTTTATCTCTAACTTGTTTGTTGTATTTCCAAGCAATAGTTTTAGACCTACCAGCCCTGGAAGGTTAATGAGGTGGAGTCCTGGTTTTTAACTGTCAGTAATTTGAATTTGAAATCCAAGGTCAGAAACAAAGCCTGGACTGAACTGACCTTTTGTGGTTTCTCCATGTTTATAGTTTACACAGCACTTTTAGATTGAAAAGTGTTTTATGACCCTTACCTTGTTTGCCCCGGCAACAATCCTGCAAGGTAAGTCACTAATATTCCCATAGGGAATATATTTCAAACGGGGGAGTTGAGGCTGAGAGAGAATGATGTGCCAAAGGCCAGTGAATTAATTTAGGACTGAGCTAATGTTTGAACCAAAACTTTTGTGGTCTGAGTCAAAACTCACCCTCCTGGATCATCAGACTGGCTCTCAATGTACAGGAGATAGAAAAGGGGTGGGAAAGGTGTCTCAAATCATCTTATTAACTGAGAGAGATACATAAGCACATGGCACACATTTTTGAAAAAAAATTAGTTGTAGACACTGGCTTCTGAAAGGCATAGTTTGCACAGATATTATTGCTGAGGTGTTCATTTGCCACTCTGCAAAGGATACACTGGACCTGGATAGGTTTTCTTTCCTCTTCCAAAAGACTCTGGCACAATTCACTGGGAACTTCTCCTCTGGAAGCTTAGTATTGGGAGCCCTTCTCACTGGATTGTCTCCCTCCTGATATAAAGTTGCTTTAAATTTAACCTTTGTCTTCATGGAGGTTGATGGTATTGAGTAGGTAAGATGGTTGTTAAAGATTTGCCATTCAGTGTCCCATTGGATTCTACTGTCATTCGGTGTAGTGTGCTGTGTTCATATTACAAATGTACTACAGCTCAGGAGAAATACCCATCAGTGTCCCACTTGCATGGTTAACATAACTGTGCATTTCTGATTGTCACATTAAGCACTTGGTATTTCTGTTAAAGATGGTATGCACATTTTATTTGTAATGAGGGATTTCCCCCCCAGACAAATGTTTGAGGTGTATTTTATCTATAACCTACAAAGGCCATTATTAATAGAGAAGCAGCAAGCTTCACTACACTTATACACACGTCTATTGATCCACTAGTCTGCACTTTTACATATAATTATTTCAAAATGAATTTCTTTGGGATAAATAGTGTTAAATAAATTTTTCTAATCTACAATTTCCCTATCACAGCACCTTGCTTTCTCTTAGGATGTCCACAATGAGCACTCAGGAGTTAATGTAGTTTTCCTCGTATCTTTGCTCAGCTATACCCGTGGCTGGTTTACAGCCAGCCTAGTGCAGTTAACAGTTTCAGTGTAGTTCAACAGAGAAGGAAAGAGTTGGTTAACCCTCGCTACAGTCTACCTTTTGTCTGTCTGTCTGTCTGTCTGACTGATTGTGTGTTGCAAATTCTGAAGCCTGTTCTAGGACACACATTTTGACTATTGAAGGAATTAGCCACCAAGAGTTTTAGCTTTAAGTGAGAATTCCCCCAAGAACAGACCTAACACTCACCAGTGGCCCATGGTGTGAATGTGAGGAGGGGGTTCATTCCCCTCCCCCAAATGTCATGGGCTCTTGTAGATCGAAGGGAAAGATTAGCTGTGATAATAAACCTGTTTTTCAGGGGTGTTTGTTTGCCGTTACTGATCTTCTCATCTACAGCTGATGTATACTCCTGAAACAAAACAAAACAAAAAAGGACTTGCCAGAACACAGTCTGAAAAGCATTGCTTTTGACATCTCTTTCATACCTTCTTAGTGAAGTTTTTAGTTAAGTCAAGTAGTAGTTGCCACTCAATATATGTTTTCTTTAATCAAAATAATTCCAGCACCCAGAAATATATATTTAAGTCTTCTAGATTACTTCTTCCTTGATTGTACAATAGATCATATCTGGAAAACAACTTCACATTAGGATGTGATAAATAAGAGTCTCTTTTGAGGATTTGTCGGGCAGCTCCAATGGAGCCAGTTGGATCTATTTCTGTGAAATAGCCTTTATCTACCCCATTGCACTACACCATATTAACTGCACCAAAGGGACCTTTCATGTTGGAGGGAAGTCAAATAATAGGTGTTAAAGTAGCATTGAGTGTGCACTACCAACTGGGCAGGTGTGCACTGTGAGAGCAAGTCAGGGAACAGCCAATTTGATTAAGTTTGGGGTTTGAGAAAGAGGGTTGAAAGGCATACCTGAATTCAAATCTGAAGAGTGTGTTCTCCAACCCAGTGTCTCTGATATCCCCTGCTAGAGCTGAAGCCTGAGAAACAGTAAGAAGAGAGTTCAGCGGTAAATCAGGCAACACTGAAGAAGACCACAATCTACAAGACCTGTCAGTAAATTACTGAGTCTGTCATTTCACAACAGGGTCCTCTTTGTTCTTGAAGAATACTCTTAGACCATTATTACAGTGCACAATAATAGTCTTATATTCCGCTTTAATTGTCTTGGCAACATCCTGTGGGATGCTAGGGTTTGTAGTTTGGTGAAGCACTAGGTTTCTTTGGCCAACAAGTCCAAATGCCCCCCCCTAAACTGCCAGTCCCAGGATTATATGGGATGTTTCCATGGCAATTACTGTGGAATATAACACTGTAACTTTTTGGTATGATAGGGCCCTTAGTCCTGAGCACACACAAACACCCGACTAATGTATTAAAAGGACCTTAGTCTCAAGTTATAACTGTGTGGAATCTAGGCAGAGGTCAGCGCACGCTGAAATGTTTCTTTGTCTTGAATGAGAGATTGGCCATCACTCACCTTGGATTCACTTTATGGAAGCAGACTCAATAGATGTCTGATTGCAGCAAGCTAGAGAGCTGTGAACATTCACACAAGATGCATGCAGCTCTCCAATCTGCATTCTGAATATGCAGAAGTGATTGTGCTATTTGGTCCATACTCCTGGTACAGATAGTTTTTTGGGATGACCCAGATCCCCACCCCATCCTAACAATATTGAAAATACTGTGGAAATATAGGTGAATAACTGGCAAAGTGATAGCTCTGTTTCATACCTAATTGTGATGTCTTTCTGTGGTCACAGCTTAGTAAACTGATCATGTTTATTGACTGCCAGGTGCTTAAGAGCCTTGTACAATTTTCCCTCCTTCCCTGTGGAAGTGAGGGGAAGTTTTCAGGGCATGGCAGGACTGTACAGATGACTACTTATTGAGTGGATTGTGTAAACAACAGTGAGTTTATAATTTGGCATAAGATGTTTTGTGTTATCCATGATTTTGGGTACAATTTTGATACTATTGTTTATGTGCCCCATTGAAATGAATGGAATTTAGGTAGGAATGAGCCAAATATTCATCCAATTTCATTGTCATTATTTTTTAAATACTTCTGCTTTTTGTAGATTTTTCAGTAAGCATTTCTGCCAGTGTGAGAATAGCACAATAAGTTTAATTTGCACTGGGGATGTTTCCTTGGTGTGCAGATTTTCCTTGCTTCCAGTGTAAAAGTCAGGGAATAACCAAGTTGGGTACAGTTCCAGTAATTCAAGTAATGTGTTTCTAAGGCCATTTCCACACTAGAGTGTTCTAGTGCTATTATTCCACTTTCAACATCCCATGGAATCCTGGAGTTTGCAGTTTAGGGAGGGGCCTTTGAGGGATGTTGAAAGTGGAATAATAGCACTAGAACACTCTAGTGCAGGCCTAAGACTTAACTTTGAACTACTAAATGGTACTACGAACAGCTACAGCAATGGAATCACATTGCCTACAAAAGTAGAAAAGTAACAATAATCCCCTCATACAAATCATGTTTTCTTAGATTTCCTCTTATGTGTTATTTGTAATAATGGCAAGGAACTCAAGAACTTTCAAAACTTTTCCTATTACGCATTTCTTGGTAGAATCCAGTTTTGGGCATGTCTTTATTTCAGCTGAGCAAGAGGGTCACCTCTATTCCTCTTGAGTGTACTTACAGCGTGAAAAAATAGGGAAAAGCAATGTTTACTACTACAGTGTTTATATGTGATACAAAGAACATTGAAAAAGGTGAAAGTAGTCTGTTAGAAATCCCATGCTGAGTTACATATAATTTAAATGTCTCTCACCCCCAGCACTGCAAAGATAACATTCCGTCTTTGAGAATGCTTGCTTTGCAGAGTTTGGAATGAGAGAGGTTTAAAGTATAGGTGACTAAGTAAACCCCATGAAATTCATAGGGTCACAATAAGTTGAAAGTTTAAGGCACTTACTCACACACCAACAATTAAGCATGGAAGTTCTAGTAGACTACTTTCACCTTTTTTCAGTGTTCTTTGTATCCAGTATATATACAGTGGTTATGTACATGGTCATGACTCACATTGCTTCTTTTAGGGGCTAGACAGAAACCATACCAATTGCAAAAGGTTAAGAGTCAAGATTTTATTAAAAATTATTGGAAGCTCTTATTGTATGAATTCACAACCAAGCATTCTGCAAGAGGTACCAGTTCCAGTCTCAAAAGCTGTGATGCAATTCTGGCTGAACCCGTTGCACTGGAGGAACAATGCAAGTTTAGAGTCCCACTATCAAATATTGTATGGCAATGAATTGGAGAGAATCCAATGAACATGTACATACCAATCCTGTCCAGAAATAATTCTGGGCTGAATTATTAGTTCCTGAGGTGTCTTCTGGATGCTCAGGGAACTAATCTGGCCCAGGAACAAGGCATTGCTTTAGGATAAGAGGTGGTATCACTTATTATGGTGCACTAGAACCTGGACTGTGCCAACCTTTCCATGATCTTTGCACCACAAACACCACTGTTTCCTATTTTGAGTAGAAATTATTAAGAGGCTTGTTTTAAATACCTTGTAGCCTAATCCTATATGTGTTTACTCAACAATGTGTATCAGATGTATAGCTCAAAACAATGTATTCCCAAACAACTATGTATGGGGCTGCTGGGTTGGCCTAATAACTTTCTGAACCAGGAGTAGCAAATTTAGTCAGACCAAATGTTATTAAATATTTTTCAAAAAAATTCCGATTATTTATTTTAACAACAGAAAATATTGTTTCTTTCAACATAAACTATAACATTTGTTTGTTATGGAAACATCTGTTAATACCCAACTGTTAGGCAAAATTAGGCAACTGTCATAGGTGGCAGATACTAAGAGATATGGGACAGCAATAAGATATTAAGGGCAAAGCTGTGGGTGCTTTGCAGTCTGTCTTGCATCCCCCCTAAGCCACCTTGCTATCCTCGTGTATCATAGGTGATGTTATCCCAGTCTCACTATTGAAGTCAGATTCAATATTACTCAGGGCAGTACCTGTATATCAAATGGGAATGGGTGCCATTTTAGACCTTAAAATGTCTTGGGCTAACCCTGGCTAAAAAATGCTACTTATTTTTAAATTGTTTCAATGGACGAAGTACTATCGATCCAAAAAGCATTTTTAGCTCCTAACGTACCAGACTTTAATATCATCATGTCAAAATTATTTGATAGCCATCTGTGATATGATTTAGACATGGAGCAGAATGAGGTGGAAAAGAGGGCATTTTTGCCTTAGGACTAGGCAGACTGAAATGCACATTAAGCTCCCTATGGTTAGTTTCATGACTGGGTGGGAGGATGTGGCTGTCAGTCTGTTTCCTGACTGACCTAGGCACTCCTTGTGCGTGGCTCCATAGGCCCTTTCCATGGCTGCCAAAATTGCCTGGGTGACAGAAGGAGTGTCCAGAGCACTTGGAATAGGGTTGGATCTATAGCGTATAAATAAGCAAGCTCTCCCATTCTTTCAGTACACATGGAGTAAGTTGGTCAGGCTGCAGAAAAAGCTCTGAGTTTAAGACTTTATAGGATGTAGTGAGCTGGGCTTCTGATCCTGGATGTCAGCTATTTAAGTGCTTTAAATATTGAATGATAACCTATTTTTAAAAAACTTTTTTCAGGCAGCAAGCTAGGATCAGTAGAAAGGACTGGGTTAGAATTTCTCTGGTGTGCTCGTTTTCTGTTTGCAGGGGGGTTGCATTAAGAAGAATTGAAATGGTATCCTCCATCTACAATCTGAGTTGGTAAAAACAATTTTGTATAATATTGATTCTTTAACATAAAAAACCCTCCCTCCCTCTGTCCATGTTAAAATGAGACTCTGAACAGTAAGGCTTCAGAGTCCTGCTGCCTGTGTCACCAGTGCTCTTTTGACACAGTCTGTCACTGATGGGACAAGACACCAATGTCTTGTAATAAATTCTTCATTGAATTGTTTTTAAAATGCTTGTTCACACTTATTTAACCTTTATTGTGAATTGCTTCTGACTGGTTCATTCACCATGAGAGGAAAATGCCATATAAACAATAGAAAAGTGCGCCTTAAATTAGAACAGCTGCCATTACATCACAAGGCACAACCATCTTCCACTGCTTCCTATGCCACTCTCACCTGATTTTGTCTTCTTTAGGACTTACTTAAGGAGACATTTTGTTCTCAAAGATAGCTCTGCTATGAAGCAGGGTTTTCCCCCCCTCCATCAGTGCATTTTGGCACCATTAAGATCTGACCCATAGATTACAATGGTCTGGCCGGTTCTACAGAAGTCTCACTGAGATGAAGTGGAGATGAAAGAATTCAACCTCAGACTATATAAATGCTGAAAGGTGTGTATTACTTCTGGATGTCTAAAAGTCTGCAAAGTTTTAATGTGTTTTTTATTATTGGAAATGCATTAGATTCATTTTTATTAGGCTGGAGTAGATTTGTCTTTACTCTGGCCACCTGCTCTAATTTTATCAGAGGAAAATAGGTTAAGAGAATACCTACTATTTGTTCAGTAATTAATCTACTCACTGGGTTAGAGTATTACTATAGGACAAGTGGAAATTTCTGAACAACTCTGAATGACCGAAGTTTGCCCTCTCACTCAGGCTTGATTGTCAATGTGTTCTGAATTTTTGTGAGACATAAACAGACCAGCTCAACTTTTAGCCTTGATACAGCACTAGCTTTGTAAAACTAGAAGTGGGCAACCGCAAGGTCCTGCATGGAAAGAGTTTGTGCATTCCTAGTTAGTTCAGCCTGGTTTTTGTGTCCATGCCATCATGATATTATTCCATTATTATGTATATGGAAGCCTGCTGATCTGTTCTCCTTACAAAGTAGGAATCATAAGCATGCTTTTGATTCTGTTTCCTTTTAATCCTGTGTTTATGTTGGATTAGGCTGTCTTCTCCTAAACATGTTAATATGGTAGATACTAGCTTTGTAAGTGAATGACAATGGTAACATGGTCCAAGTATGTTTAATGTGTCACAAAATGGGAAAGGTAACAGTAGCTGGTGATTAAAGGTCAAAGCATGAAAGCCAAGAAGAAGTCTTCCTTTGTTAGTATATTTTCCAACATTTCCACAGGTCCTAAATGAGAAGTATACTGCATCCCATTTTATCACATCACTCATATTAAATTCCTAAGGAGAATTTAATATGAGAATCAACAGTGAATTGCTTCACTAGACAGCTTTATTAACAATAAGTACTGCATACCATATATGCTACTTTTTTCTTCCTTGCTCAAAGCAGTTCTCATACATATTGAAAAAAAACTATTAAACATAATTCAGTGTATTTATCCCCATACTAGATATGTTATACCCAGAGTGACATAGTGGCTTGAGTATTGAACTAGGACTCTGGGAGATCAGGGTTCAGTCTCCCCTGGCCATGGAAATCCACTGGATGACCTTGGGCAAGTCACACTCTCTCTCAGCCTCAGAGGGAGGCAAAGGCAACCCCACTCTGAACAAATCTTGTGAGAAAACCTTATGACAGGTTCACCTTAGGATTGCCATAAGTCAAAAATGACTTGAAGGAATGCAGCAACAATAATTAGATATGTTGGGCTGAGTCTGAGGTCACAATCTTATTGAATGCCAGCAGAGCAAAAAGGCTGACTGGTCTATTGACATGGTATTGACCACTGCTTGACATTGTGGATTTGATCTTTGCCACTGGGAAAATGTGAATTCTGCTTGTGGAACATCTTGATAACTCAGCATATAAGGAGTGAAAATTTCAAACAACTGACACTAACAGCCAATTGTGTCACTGGTTTAATACAATAGGCTGCTGGCCTGACTTGAACACAGTGGCTCAGCTTGGGCCATAAATTTGTAGGCCATGCTGGGGCCTCATACATCCATAGCCAAATGTAAAACTGGAGGGTGTGCTCTTCAGCTCAGGATCTTTCAGATAGGTAAGGTGGATCACACAAAACAACAGTATGGCCGAAACAAGAGTATAGCAAATAGGAGGCTTGCATCAGGTGGAGGCAAAAGGCAAGGATACTGGCATTTGTACCAGGCTTGGCTTACCCAATGACTTTTGTTTCCTGCCAGTTTCCAGGCTTTTTTCCATGCACTTCCTTCTTTGCCTGAAGAGAGCTCTGAGCATACAGAGTTGCTCACTAGCCTCCATTGCAAACTTGCGCTGTGAGGACTGGGGCAGTGCCTGGTCTAAAGGTAATCCTCAGTAAGGTGTGAGGTGATGTCTTGTATGTTGTTGGGCTTACCTGATGCAGGTAGTGGTAGCTCTCTGGTCAACACTGTGAGATTGTGTTTGGGAGCTGCCATTTTTATTTGCTGTAATGCCTTTAATTTCACTCTGGGGCATTTAGGAAAATTTAAGTAGCAACTCGCAGTCACTGGTGTTTTTGATAGGTGGCTCACGGCAAGCAACAGACGTGTGCCCTGCCCAAAGATGCCACAAGCTTACAGCAGGCATAAGGAGAATTCAGATTCAGATCCCAGGCTCCCTGGGAACTAGTAACATGATATGTGGTTTCCTATACAGTTTTTTTAAGAAAAAATTGATGGATAATATCATGAAAAAGAATAATATGTATTACAAGTTGAATAAATCACTTTTTGTAATCTTCCAACAAGTACGTATTGGAAGATTAAAGTGATCCACGCATTTGAATATGATTTTTTAACAAACAGGAAGAAATATTTTTGTACTTCATTTCATTTTGTTATGGCTTGTCATATCACTCAGTGACCACATGCTGCTGTTCATACATTCACACCATCATGTCACACAGGATCTTTCTATTTCAAAAGTGTGATTCTGTATGACATGATGGTGTGAGGTGGTAATAGCAGTTCATTAAAAAAAAAAACAAGTCTAAAGTCGACTAGATCTTAAGGAACTAATTTTAAAAGGAACTAGTTTTCAAGTTTTGGAGATATGAGTCCCTGACCTCAAGTATTTTGTTGAAAGTAACTGTTGGCATAAACTTCCTGAAGAAAAATTGGAGTGGATCAAGCAGTACTTGAGAATCTGCAAAAAAAGCCAGAGGAAACTCTAAGTTGTAGAACATAGAATAAAGGCAAGGGGAGAAGCAGTGATGGCTGCCAGAATGGGCAGTTTTAAAAGGGGCTTGGATAACTTCATGGAGAAGGAGGGGGTGCTAGCAGTGGGTTCTAGTCAGGATGGCAATATACTACCTCCAGGACCAGAGGCGGTGTATCTGGGGGTATCTGTTGCAAAAGAATGCAAGAGGGAAGCTGGCTGTTCCACTCACATCCTACTGGTGGGGTTCCAATCAAGCTGGTTGGATATTGTGTGGACGGAATGGTGGATTGCACCTTCCTTGTGTTCCAGCACACTTCTTAAATTTTTATGAGAAAATGTGACAATGTAGCACATGTTCTAAGCACCCCACTGCTGAACAAGAGTATGTTGAATTTTTTCTTCACACTGAGGGCACTATGATGATCATACCCCCTGTTCTGTTGTCAGGTACATCTGAGCAACTATATGGATGCTATAGTCAGGCAGTATTTGAGGTTCCCGTGGACCTAATGAATTTTCTTCCTATTTTTCTGACAGAAATGTATTTGGTATAAAGAGGCTTAGTTCCCATTCAAAGGTGTAATTTAAGAGAATAAGCCTACCTTTTGGTCTGATTTCCTTTTTCACACATGCTTTTAGAGTACATACCAACCTATGATGGTTTAAGCAAACACTTAACATGCAAAATAGAAATACGTCTTACACACTTTGTCTCCTTGTGCTTTTTAAGAGCAACACAGCAATGCTAAAATGTTAAAAATAAGTACTTAGAGTACTTGCTTATGTCAGTCTCAGGAATGAGAACTTTATCTTCCAGTGTGTTTTCTTCTCTTTTAAAATAAATCCTTTCCTTTTAGAATGCAGCAGCGTAACGAACAATGCTAAAATATGATTAATAGTGATGATCCCACTCTGTCACAAATAAAGCCCTACAATTATAAATATGTAGAATTCAGCCAAGGGAATCTTTGTCTTTCAGTGACAAAATTGAAATTTTTCTAAATGTTCTATTTATTTGAGAAATAATATTAAATGTGATACTAAGCAATAATGTTTCCTTGTTGGGGTAATGAAGCAGTCTGTTATATACACGGAGTATCAATTTCAGTGATGCTCCATACATGCAAAGAGGACCATACATTGGGTTGTCCCCCTGCTCTCATTCTGGTCACAGAACTAAATAGGAAACCCAGTTTTATATGAGGTCCACATGTGTCATCCAATGTACAAAAGGCTTTAGATTTTTGCATGGGCATGCAGCTCAGAATAAGGTAGATGTTTCAAAGACCTGGTCAATACACACTGCAGAGTAAGGAAATCAGATTCCAAGGTGGTAGAGTCACTTTACACTGCAGGTGAGCAGGATGTGCACACACAAAACTGCCTGGAAGAGGAGGAAACCCCTTTCACACCAGAGAGACTTACTGTATCCCAGTTTATTCCCCTGCTGTACTAGTCTTCTATTTTCAGGGAACGCTTTTTTTTTTTTAACCTCTTCTACAGTCAAAAGTGGCATAGCCCATTCTGCCATTTTATTCCTACTTCATTCCACTGTGTAGATGAGGCTTAGGTCCCATTTGAGTAAGTGGAACTCAACAGCACCTAACTTTTCCTAGTTTACATCCTGCTCGTCGTGTAGTCAAGACCATACTGGTATCACTCATGCACTGTGTTTAATGGTGGAGATGATCAGAGGAAAGACAAAGGATGAGGGTGAGCTTCCTCACTGATTCTACTTTAGGAGGAATACAGAGTGAGGGATCAGGATGAGGAAAAGATGGGAGACCTAATTTCCTCCCCTGTCTCACTACAATGTCTTGTAGGTCCCTCCTTGTATATAATCTGAATTATACTGATAGGGCTGTCTGACCACAGATACTCCTAGGTTCTTGTGGCCCCTTGCTTGTAGGTGGATGTGTTTTACTATAGCATAAGCACAAGCTTTTGGTGCCACCGTCTGTTGCTTTCTGTTTGGTCTTCCTCCATGGCTAAAAATGTTTTGTCTCACACTATAACTGCATGCTAGGAGGTAGTTTTAGAATGTACAGAACTGTGCAAGACAGATGGAATTAGCCTATTAGTTTCTTTCAGTCTTCTAATGGTTTACATATTAACTGGTAGCTAGAAAATAAGTACCTGTGTATTTTGTACTTTTACAATATTAAGTTTCCCAAAGGAAAAGGTAACATTTTTGAAGTGGAGCTTATACTAGGCACAGACAAAATTGATCTTCTTTACCTTAAATCATATCTCACCTGTTCGGTATGCAAAATGAGGACTGCCAATCTTTTTAGGAGAACTTTGCAATGATGGAAGACATACACTGGCTATTGCTAATCCAGTTTGATAACTGCATTCCAAAAGTTCTTAAATACTCTTGAATAGTGGACATCCTGCACTAAATTATATTTAAAGCAAATCAATTATACACGTAGATAGTTGGACATATTTCTGTCCTTATTTTTTTAAAATTAAGAGGCATAGATTTATATTCAGCTTTGTACCTTACACCCTTTGTATTATACAAAGTCCTACTACTGCCTCCCTACCCCATGGTAGCTGGCTGCCATCTGAACAGAAAACAAGCTGGTTATGGCTGCTGCTGAGCTGATAACTGTTGCCAACAACTTAAACAATAATGTCTCGCATTTATAAGCTTAAAATATGACAATTGCTAGTTTTTCATATTTGTATCAGGAAGTCAATGGAAATACAGTACACCAGAGATGGATATAATGTATCAGACCTAGCTGGGCATATGTTATCTTTGTAACTTTTGTAGTAATTTTTAAATTAGTGTTATTGCTAGATTGAAATTTTTTTCTTGGACTATGAGGAAAGATTCAATTTGTGTGCAGTGGTCTGGCAATTATTCATGTATTTATTTTATTTATTTTTAACTAAGAATGTAGGTTTTGTATCAGGGAAGCAATCCTTATTGTGAAAGGATATGTAAACTGATAATTAAATTAGAGCATATGCTTTAGTTCTATAAGAACACCACTCTAAATGAGCCATCTGCTTTTATGCTTTCCTGTATCAAAACCCCACAAACATACCGGGCATAATATGCCAGAAAGATGTCCTGCACATGAAATGCTAAGTGTATAATCATTTATTGCAAAGGCCATTGTGCAGGATAATTTTATAGTTGACTGTGGTTTTTAGCATCAATTGTATCAACTTCTGAACTGATAAAAAAATTAATCTATTGTATGGCCTTTGGCATCAATTGTGTCAGCTTCTGAACTGATCCAAAAAATCTGTTGTACCGCTATTTGATTTACTCATATATACTAAATAATTAACACACACACACAGAGCCTAAAGCTGACACACCTCTATATGGTGCATACTGATTGTACCTCTTTCCTGCTCTCAATTTCTGTTTTTGTTTTGTTTTTAATAAGCAGCACAAGGTACTAATGGCTCAGGTTTTGGTAGTACTATCATGTGTGCATGCATGTGTTGATAAAAGGCACCAAGGGGTCACTTGTCTCCATCTCCACAGCCCCTTTCTTGTGAACCCTGGTGTTTCAATAAAAGTGAGAAAAAAATAAAAGAAACAATAGAATGTTTTCAGACCAGTTATTTATCTATGTTTTCTGAAATCAAGTCTTAAAATGACAAAATTAAAGCATTTTCAGTTTGCAATTAGGTTTATCCAGAGGATCTGTACTCATAATGATGGAGGAAATGTTTGACATTCCTTGAATGACCTAAAATGTGGCAGAAGTTTGTTTTCTTTGTCATATAGATATTTCTTCTATACAAATTATTTGAATAGCGTTTGGTCCATTTCTCTCCACGCATATATAGAAACTGCACCTTTGTGACATGACCTGACATTTGTGTCATGTGGACAGACCTACTGCATTCTCCTTCTGTAGCTTCTATGTAAAATGGGGAGAGCAGCTGTGGGTTCTAACCCTCATCTCTGACCTTGACATATAGAACTCCAAAAAGGTGATGTGGAAGCTGATAAGGTACTTTATGATGAAAGGCAGCAAACTCCTCTACTCAAAAAAATAGAGCTCTTGTCAAGTTGGGGTTTTATAGTAGCAACTTGGGTAGTACTGATTCCTCAGCAACTGAATTGGATTTTACTGTAGTATGTTTTTAATGTGATTATGTGGTAAAGAGGGGCAAAGAATTAAACATGTGGCATGAATTCCACTGGGAAGTTCTTTTATGCAAACTTCACAAAAAGGAATAGGAACTGTCCTAGAGGAATACTGTGCAGACCTTGAACTTTGGAGTGGAATTCACACAGGAATGCCTCTTGCAAAGCAGTGTCGGTTAGTGGTCTGTGCCTGTAACAGGTGTAACGAACTATGGGCGGCATCCTGTTGGTGTTTTAGACACATGTAATTTACATTACACATGTGGTTGCACTTTTGGGGACATTGTGTTAAGTCTGTGTTCAGCTCTCAATTGCATAAACAGAGTTCCGCAAGTGTAATCGTTCCCCATACAGTAGGACACTCTTAGATGGTGCATAACTATTTGGCAGTGCTTTCTATAGACCACTTGATTGGATTGGATTGTGGGAAAAGCCATTGTGACTCCCCCGTTGCAGAAATGATCCAGGCACATTGGTAGGTATAAAATTGGTTGCACAATTTTGGTATTCAACAGAAAGGAGGCATAGTGCAACCAGCACTTAGGTATATTGGTGCAGATTTACAATATTTAAATATCGTTTAGGATCTCAGCCAATGCTTGTTCACTTTTGAGAGTACATAACATCATTAGGGATCGAAATAATGTTTGAAAATATTCAAAAATGGTTGAAAGAATCTGGGACTGATGAGAATCTTTGCAGTTTGGGACTTACTCTATGCAAAATTTTGATTGTGGTTATTTTCTGCAGAAAACAGAAATGCACAGAAAACGATGTCCAAGATTCTAGATGAGCTACTTAATTAAGTAGACTTAACTAGGTAACTGACCTCATCCAAACCTTCTTTACTGGGCAGCAGCCACTGTGAGTGATGGAAATCTGTTCTCCTGCTGATTGGGGTTCAGCATACAGATTTTTCCACCCCACTCTCTCAAGCAATCTCTGGTGCAACAATTAGAAGCAGGATCTGTTACAATTTCTCTTCATACCAGAGATCACTGGCAGGAGGGGGATGGAAATGTCAGTATACTGAGCCCCAATCAATAGGGAAACAGACCTCTGTCACTTGCAGTAGCTGCTGCATGTTAAAGCAAGATTGGGGACCCTTTCCAATCATAGCAATAGTGCCACAGTTGTGAATACCTAAGGACCATGGATACAAATAAGTTACAGATACTTAACCCTAGGTAATAGTTCCATAACTGTGACAGAGAATTCTAGCCAATATTTCAATACAGAAATATTATTCTGTATGCATAAGATGCTGTTTGCTGTGCAGAAAAACCTGTTTTCTGTGCAAACAACCACATGTGAATTTTGTGCAGAAAAAAATCCACAATTACAGCATTGCAGAAAACTGTAGAAAACAGTATTTTCCTACACAAAAAAGATGTTTCCTACACTTAACATGCTGTAATTGGAGATTTACTCTGCACAAAATTTCCACGAGGTTGGTTTGCATAGAAAAAACAGCTTTTTCCCCACTGGAAAGAGCTTTTCTGTGAAGAAATTTTTGGTGCAGAAAATGCTATTTCCTGCACAGAAAAAGGTTATTTTCAATACAAAATGAATTTTGTGCAGAATAAATCCTGAACTGTGCAGTTTTTACTAAGACTTTCTTGAAGTGGGGACAAAATTGCTAAAATTATATATTGCTGATTTTCAGAAAATATCCCTATACGTCATCCTGAGCATTATGAAAGGTGCACAAATATTGTTATGAGCATTAACAGTACAACCCAAAGAGCAACTTACAGAAAAGAAAGGTTTATTTGAGCCGCCTTCTCATTCACACCAGCACTGCCCTACGAAGACAACACAAGGACATGTTAAATGGAGCTGGTTTGCATCAGCTTGGAAAGTCTGCAATAACAGAGTAGTATGAAGAGATATGAGCAAAAGGAAGAATATGGCTCATTGACAAGAAACTTATTCCCACAAGCAGTCACCATTTTGGCTTTGATAACGATTGCTGTTACTGTTTCCAAAAGCTCTCTAAATGAACCTTGAACTGTAATCCTTGGCACACTTATTAGAGATCAAGTCTGATTGAGCCCAGTGGGAACTACTTCTGAGTAAATGTGCTTTGGTCCACACTGTTTCATACAGTTTCATTTCTCATTTTGAATTTACAAAATGGAATTCATTATCATGGTTGATGACCACTAGCTTACTGGGCATTTTTGAAGTGGGTTACCAAATTTGTGGAGGATGGCAATAACGCTTGGCAAAGTTGTAGGCAGCAGGAAAAGAGGAAGACTGCATTATAGTGGATAGATTCAGTCAAGGAAGCCACAGCCCTGCGTTTCCAAGACACTAACAGGGCTGTTGATAACATATGGTTCCTATGAGTCAAAGTCAACTTGATGGCAATTTTAAAAGAACCATCAGTAACTATGGCCATTAGAGTCACATTCAGATAGAGCAAGAGTCAGAAAACGTTGACTCTCCAGAATTTTTGACTTCAGCTTCAGAAGCCACAGCCAGCAAGATGTCTCCAGCATCTGGCTTTCAGAGCCAAAGGTTGTCTAACCCTGGCCTACAGAGACTATATAATGCTGAAAACCAGATGGTGGGGAGCACATTGCATAACAAAGCAATCACCTGTGTATCCTGCTTCTGAGCACCCAGAGGCATTCAGCACCAAGAGTATTCCAGGTGGCTCTTGATCTAGCACAGTGGGACTGAAATTCTTTGGGTGTAGCACTATGTAAAAGCAAACGCATGCTGAAGTGTCCTGAAGCAGCAAGACTTTATCATTGGAAGACATTACAGCAGAGTTCCTATGTCCACTGAATAGGTTGTGTTCCTTTCAACTTGCTTTTTAAGTTCAGCCAATTTTCAAGCAGTTCTTTGAAACCCATTCCAATAAATTTGGGTCATTAAATAAGATCCATTACAATAAATACAGGTGTTTTTATAGCTGGAGATGGGCCAAACCAATATCAGTTATGAGACTTTAGGACTGGTTCCTAAATATATGCTCCCTTCAAAATCCAGCCTTAGAAAGGTGGAATGAAAAGCACTTTTTAAATGTACACTTTTGCTTCTATGACAAAACAATTCTTAGCAGATTTGCTCCACATGTGAGCCATCAAGTCAAACATACATCCACGTATGTGCACACACATTTTTGCACTTGCAAGAAGTTTGTAAAACCAGAAAGATCATCAAATTATGAATAATCTTCACTTGCCTTGATGGGCCACACGAGTTGCATAGCCTATACTTTATACTGTTGGATCGTTGCTATTGTTATTTGCCATTGACTTCAGCTTATGGTGATGCTATGAAGAAGAGACCACCATGATCTCAGGTCATCAACTGCCCAGCCTATGCTTTGCAACTCAGTGCCATATCTTCCTTGATTGAGTTTCTTCCCCTGTAGTGTAGTCTTCCTCTTTTCCTACTTCCTTCTACTTTACCAAGAATGATCTTTTCCAGTGACTCACATCAGGCCATGATATGTGCACAGTATGACAGCCTCCATCTAATTATCTTTGCTTCTAGTGAGAATACTGTTGGATGCAGTTCCTAAATTCTTTGTCCCATTTTTAAAAAGCTAAAACAAACAAATAAACAAAAACCCCTTTAAAACCTATTAAAGGATGGATTTCACCTAACATAGTTTATTCCTTGCTTCTAGACTTCCAGAAGCACAGCAATAAATATAATATACAGGTCCATCTCTAAAATCAAATTACTAGTTGTGTAAGCTTTTTACAGATAAACTGATGATTCAATGTTGTTTCATGTTATCAGGAATACAGTAGGTAAAATTAAGTATAAACATTACAGTGCACATACAGTATGACTTTTAATGTATAACAGCCAGCATTTTGCAGTTGAAACAAATTGTCTAATGTTTGTTATAAGTTTTATTAAGCAAATCCTTTCCTAAAATGATTTTGAAACAGTCAAGCTGTATAGGTACAACTACAATCATTAATTTTTTTAAAAAAATGTTTAAATAATTTTGCTGTACTTGTACAACTATTTATGAGTGCTGGGGTTTCTTTTTGTACATTTGTTTTTAAAGTTTTTTGTAGAGTGATTCTAATCTTCATAGTTGTTCCAGTGGCTTGTCTTCTGTTACAAATTTTACAGAACTGAGAGCATGCATTTCTCAGTTTGCTGATAACATGAAATCAGAGCTCTGTATACCTATGTTTTTAAAGATGTTACAACTGTAAGCAACTAACAGCATTATTGTACCTGAATATATCAGAAAAATTATTAATTGCTTTTAATGTTCTTTCACTTGACTCTAGTGATGTATCTGGTTACAATACAGAATTTATGAGCCTAAAGACTTTTCACTGCTTACCAAGTTGAAAGTGCAGACAAAATGGCAACACTTCAGATTGTAATAGAACATTGAAACCCCGTATCAGAAACAATTTTTTAACAGAAGCCAACATTTTAAATGAGCACAGACTACGAGTTCCACTCACATTGCCTCTGCAAGTACTGATTTTGACTCCATAAGAAATAAGGGCTTCTGAAACCCTTTCCGATTTGGGGAGAAAGGCAGCATACAATGCAATAAATAAATAATAAATCTACTTTCTCACCTCTGTGCAAATGTCAATGAAAGCTTGGCCAGAGTTATCCCTCCTATTTATTTGGGATTATAGAAGCCATTAATTACCTTGCCCCTGTCCACCAACAATCGGTATGAAGAAAATACCATATTACACATCAATTTGGAACAAATGTGCACACTTAGGGTTTAGTGAGTCTCCAAGTGAGTGAAGAGAAGTCCAAAGTTATAACTGATCTTTACTTATTTCTTGCATCTTGGTTTGTGAAGTGAGGGGAAGTTTGTTAAAATGAGTTCTTGTGTTCACAATGGGGAGAAAGAGTCCAAAAAGTCATTGCCTCTTGTCTCAGCTCAGGCTAAAGAAAGCAACCAAGCTTATAATCCCATATATATTTATTTGCAAATAACTCAATAGGACCTATGTCTGAATGTATAAGACTGTGCTATAAGAAAGGAGCCCTTGGGCGCTTACCCCAATTTTGGGTATTTAATAACTAGGTAACATTCCAAAGTTTCCACAACAAGTTGCAATAAAATCCTGCCTATTTCTAGCCAGAGGTCAGCTCCACTGAGGTCAATGGAATGTAGTATGAGACTGCAGCCTTTGATTGGACACTTACCTGCTTGATTAAATCTCTACTTAGCACTCTAGGAACTGACATGGAGTGGGGTAGCAATTTTCATAAATGCTTCTTCTTCCCAACATGCACTCCCAAATGTTATTTCAGGAACCTGTAAGGAGGTGAAAACAACAAAGAATCCTGTAGCACCATAAACACTAACAAATCCATCAAAGGTAGAGTACTATCCCCAGAGCCTATGCTATACCACATTAGTCTAAGATGCCACAGAACTCTGTTGGTTCCACTCCAGAACACTAACACAACTACTCCTCTGGAAATTGTTACTTAGAAGCATAATTTAGAAAGACCTTTTTAAGAAGCTGAAGGTTCTCCGTAACTTTTGTCAAAAGCATGACTTTCGATTTTTAAAAATCCATCTGGAGGGAGCCTTATTAGTTAATTCCAATCTGCATCTGTACCCTCTCATCTTGGAACACTTTCACACTTCAGCACCTTCAAGATGAAGCACACATAGAAAACATACCTCAGTGATCTAAGAAACTAAGAGAAACTGTTGTTTTGTTTTTAAGAGTGGCATCTTCACACTGTTTGCTTATCAGTCGTACAAGACAGTTTGTAGTTAGAAAAGGTGTGCAAAAAAAAAATGGTAAGATCTCTTCTTATGTGAAAAAAATGTTGTTGCCAGGGTAGCATGTTCAGTCACCCCTTTTTATTCTCAAATTAATACGTATGAACTTGTGTGAGAAGTCTGTTTCACTCCAGAGACCTTCTTCTGTATTACCAGCTGACGTGTGATGGATGGACAGGAAGATGAGAACCGTTTCTATTGTATCCAGACTGGAGGCACAACCAGCTCAGAGAAGAACACCTGGCCTCTTCAATGCTCACTTTCTGCTGGATAATTAATATGGGCTTATTTTAGTATGGGCTTAGTTAACTAAACAGTGTTCATTAATTTTTTCATGGTTTGGGAAAAAAGGGTGTCTCAACACTTGAGATACTACAAAGAAAATGGGGAATGGCAGTTAGATTCTCTGTACTTTGGGACATTTCTCTGATAAATTTAAGCTAAATTCCATACTTCTTCTCCATAGGGGCAGAGCTGCCAAAAAACCAAAACCAAAAAAACCTTCCACCTTATTTTCTCAAGAAAAAAAAAAAATTTGTAAGCTTTATTTAGACATTACATATTGGCCTAAATCCTATTAGGGCGCTTCCAGAAGAGGAGAAAAGTCTCTGGAAGTATTGAGAGTTTCCAATTCTTTTTTTGTTTTGATTTTATCAGCTTATTCACAAGTTTGCATCCTGTCTCTTCCCTGAAATACGCCTGGTTTCCCTTCCTCTCTTTTGTCCTTCCCCTCCCCACACCAATGACATGTTATATCCTGTACAGTTTCATGCAACATTTCAGAAATCAGATTTCACCCTTTTATACTGGGCCCTTTTCAATTATTATTCGAGAGTGATAGTCAAAGCACTTTAGCAATATTACAGTAGTTAAGCATTAGTATAATTTTGTTTTAATGCTAGCATTCCTTTTTTCCTTGCTTGATCTCCATTGAATCTGTGTCCTGAAAACACTAGGTATATTTATTGGCAATAGCCAATTTAGCTTATTCCAAGAATGTAGAAACACACAAGGCAAATAGAGATACATTTCATTTTTGAAAATACAGGATTAATTTAAACCTACTTGAGGAGTGAGAATAAGAAGTTCATGGGACCTTTTGGGATGAAGAAAAATACATGTGGGTCTTCAAAATGAAAACAGTAAGCAGAAGAACAAAAACCCCATGACTTTCAGTTTTTAAAAATCCATCTGGTGGGAGCCTAATTAGTTAATTCCAACTAGACTAGACCAGCTGAATCAATTGTTGAATGGCAAGTAAACACTCATGTTAATTCTATTGATTATATGTACCCTAGTTGTGACACCAATATAACTCAGGCCAGTATTTTCTGTAAAGAAATTTTGATTTCTGTTTTTTTCTCTGCAAAAACAAAACAAATACAAACAACTTTGTATTTCCATACAAATTAATTCTTTCAGAAATATCCCAAAGTGTAAGAAAATGTTGAAAACTGCTCAGAAATATTCCTATTCTTCTACAGCAGAGAGGCAAATGTTTAAAATAGGTCCCTAAATGAATGAAGATTCATGTTCCTTGGTTTAATTAATTTTGCCTTTATTGTGGATGTGTTTATTATTTTATCACTATGCTAATATATTTACTGTTTCTGTTTTGTTTCAAGTTGCCTTGAATGTACTTGGTGCAGAAAATGGAAATGGAAACTTTTGTTTCCAATACACAAATATAGCAACACAGAAAGGTAGGTCTATTAGGTAGATCTACCTTTCTTAGCCTAAAGAATGACCAGCTCGAGGTTACCGACTAAACTTTGTGATCAAGCCAGCACTTGAACGTGGATCTAAACAGTGCACCACAATGGCGGCCAGGCAAGAAATGTATCTCATAAACGCAGCGTAAAAGAATTACACCTGATAAACTACTGGGGCAAAGATTTCTTTTTTTAACTTTTCACTTGGCTACTGCTAAAGGAAGTGGTAATCATTTCTTTCAGAAGGGCAAGTCCTCATTTCCATTTCCCTTTCAGCTGCTACAAGTGGGACAAAGTGAGCATTCAGAGGAAAAAGGAAGCACATCCTTCTGCTGTGAACCAGCCTTCTCTTGCCATGCAAGTCAAATCACCAAAGGAGAAAAAAGTATATCAAAAGCAATACAAATGTAACTAATCTAGCAGTAATATACTTTTGTCCTACCTATGATCACCCTTAGGAAGGCAAAGCAGTATATCAGAGCATCAGTGGATACCTGCAGGTAATAAATGTGCTCAGAATCACAAGCTTGAAGAAGGGAATTGTCACCACTGACAAAAGGGCTATTCAGAAGGGTGTCTTTTAAGGTGTGTTTTCCACATTTATCTGATAAATATTTGCTTCTCATGTTCCATTTCATTCCAGATTATTGAAGGACTATCTTGTAGGGATGTTCCCCTTATTTCCCCAAGGTATCACTATCACTGTCAGCAAAGTTGCTTTTCAGCACTTTTAAAAAGTTGGGGGAGGGGGGGGTTCTGTCCATCTGTCTATTTATTTATTATTTATATCCTTTCTCCCAATATAGGAGTCAAGGTGACTCACCATATCAATTAAAGTATAGATAAAACAATGGATAATACAGAAATTAAAAGATCATTGAATAATCATATTAAAACCAAATTTTAAACAGCTAAAAAGTCAGCCAAAACACAAAAATAATGATAAAAAAACAGCATATCCCAATTAAAAAAGACATTCTGCCATAGACACTTAACAGTCAAAGGCATAGATAAACAAAAAGGTCTTTGCATGCCAGCAGAAAAGAGGCCAACCTAGCCTCCCATGGGAGAAAATTGTACAGCTAGGGAGCAGCCCACCAAAAAGGTGCTCTTCCATGCCCTCATCAAACATGCCTGTGATGGTAATGGAACCACAAGAAAGCTCTCACACAAGTACCTTAAACCATGGGCAGGCTTATATTGGAGATACAAACTTTCAGATCGTCTGGACCCAGGCCATTTATAAGTCATAATCAATACTTTGAATTGTGTCCAGAAACAAACTGGAAACTAGCGAAGCTGTTTCAGCAAAGTTTCGCATCCCCTGTTACCAGTCCTGATCAGTAGTCTGGCTGTAGCATTTTGGATCTCCATGTTACTCCACTGATAAACCCTATCCTGGGGTCTACAATTTTGATATTAAAATATGATTCCATGTGCCTGAGAGGTCGCCCGGATGAGCACGTAGGCAGCAACGGTCGAACGATCGAAAACCAGCTCAGGCCAGTAAAATCCCCAGTCACGTAGCCCCAGGAGACCTCAAGCTGTGCAAACCCACAGTAAACAAAGGGTCTTCAGCCCCTGAGAAGCTGACTTGAGGGGATTAGCGTGTTTACCCCAAGTTGAGCAAAATCCTATCAGGGAAGAACCATTTACATGAAGTCACACCACAACCCAATGCAGCTGAAGATCCTGAGACTTTGGCAACACCTTGCAATCTCATCATGCAAAGGAAGTTACCGTTGTGGAGCTTCTTTTTCGTTGCAACACCCATTGTTCTCCCTGGGAAAGGATTAGCCCTCCAGATACCTTTTCCCTTACAAATAGTCCCAGTTTTTGAGAGTTTCTTTGGATCACTCCCGGTCATCCCAGCAGACCGTTTCTCCGTCCGTTGAGTGATCCCCTCAGCCCTCTCCGTGCAGAGCCCCACTTCTCTGCTGTTTTTCCTGGACCAAGGACTTCAGGAAAAGGTGCAGCTACAATCCCTTCAATATTCCCCTATCCAGTTTCCTCTGTTTTGCTTCTTAATAGGTCTTGAGTGAGTGTGTGAGTGATTGCGTTGCTGTGTGAGACTTTCATTCAATAAAATCATTTATTGGACATTTTTGTTTGGTTTTTGGCTTGGCCTGACCCCATAAAATCTGGGTAAAAAGACCCCGCTAGGTTACCCTGCCTCTTGCATTGCTATTGCTCATGCTCTGGCTAGTTTCCATTCTCCATCATGTGGAGCACATTGAGGTGTCCCCCAAGGGACTCCAGAAATCAGGGTAACATCCAGTTTTCAAAGGCAGCTCCACATAGACTGTGTTAAAATAATCCAAGGGGAATGTAATGATGTGTCACAGCTGCCACATCTGACATCTTCAGGAATAGGTGCAGTTGGCACACTAGCTTTAACAGTGCAAAGACACCTCTGGCCACAGCTGAGACCTGTGCCTTCAGGCTCATGGCTGAACCCAAACTACAAATCCTTCTATTTCAGGGGGAATGTAACCACAAACAAAAAGTTATTTAAACCAATTTTCCCTTACTACCTATTTGCCATTCCCCCACCACCACCCTTGGGATGACAATCCTTAAATCACACCTCCTCCATCCTCCTTTACCCCCCATTCCTATTATGAGGGAACAAGTGCTTTTGGAGGCAGAGAGGGACCTATTCTCCCAGGATAAATGTCAATGTCAGGAAATCATGGGGGGAGGCAATTTGGTCACCTTAAGTAAGATGTTTCAGGTCTCTGCATTCATTATACACCAATATCATACAAAGATGCAAAATGAGTCATTTGCATGCAAAAAATAAATACAAAATTTAGTACCCATTGGTATCTGCTTATGATATCCAAAATTTTAAGGCTGCCATGACCTCATATAAGAAATGGTGGAAAATGGAAGAAAAGTCCCACACTATGCTTTGCATAAATTAATAGTGTGGATTTATATTTTAGAAGCAGCATGATTATTTTGTAGAGATTTCATAGACAGTACCTCTCAGAAGCCCAAAATAGGGGCTTCAAGACCATACACACTCTCTCTCTCTCTCTCTGTTACACGCAAAGACACAGAGAAAGAAAGAGAAATACAGGGCAGATGTATGGACGAACACATGCAAAACTGGCATGAACTGACAATACTCTGATTCGTGCCACTGTTCAACTTTTATTCCTTACTGTTAAATTACCAGAAACCAATCTGTCCAAAGGTGAGAAAATAGGAAAAGGAGGAAGAGGAGAAGATGGGGCAGGAGCAAATACCCACATTTACATCATCATCACACCAGAAGTAGCATGCCCTTGAGGAAAGCAACACTTTCTGTGGATGCACAGGAAAGAGGAATCATATCCAACCACTCCTATTTTGAGCTTTGGACTTGCTGTGGAATGAAAATAATCCTGCTGATGTCGGGAATGTCAGGAACGTAGCCTGAGTTAATTGGAGCAAGGTATGCATTATCTGAACTGCATGTAAAAAAAGCACAAAGACCCGTGCATGAACAACCCTTGGAAATGCAACAATTCATTCATCGATGACACCCAGAGATACACAGCCATCAAATTTATCTATTCTATGATGTGCAGGACTCCAGAATTAGGTGCTGGGTGCAGAACTCAGCTTCTCTTAAAGGAACCTCCTAATCGTTATACTCTGAGGAACTTAGAACAAGGGTTCTTAACCTGGGGTCTGTAGAGCCCTGGGGTCCATGGAGCCCTCATAGGGGGCCTGCAAAGCCTTGCTGCTGGACACCAGCGGCAGCAATAGGGACGTGGCAGTGAAGAGGGTTGTGGTGCTGAAAGTGCCCCCTCCTTTGCAAACGAGAGAGCAGTTTGGGTGCACGCAAACACATATCCCCACTGCTACGTCCCTGATGAAAGGGACACAGCAGCAGGCACGTGTGTGCATATTTAAATCTAAATGTCAATATTTAAATCTTGAGTTGAGTCTTGGGCGTCCTGGCAAAAAATGATATTTGGAAGGGATCCCCAGTAAAGAATAGGTAAAGAACCACTGCATTAGAATTTGATTGGACAATGGTGGATAGATCTCAGATGATAGAAGAGCTGCTGAATAAGTTATGTATTCAGCCCAATTTGAGTCCTTTCTTTGCTACTCTCTGTTCTTTAATCAGTCCATAAGACAGGATGTGTATGTGTCACGCAGCCCTCCAGACATTATAGGATTGTTACCCTGATTTCTGGGGGTCCCGTGGAGGACCCTTAACTGTGCTCAATATAATGGAGGAATGGGAATTAGCCAGAGCGCAAGCTAGAGCACACGAGAGGCAGGGTAACCTAGCGAGATCTTAAAGCCCAATTTTTACCGGGTCAGGCCAAATTAAAGACTACACCAAATTGTTAAAGAAATGATTTTTATTTTTATTTTACTTAAAAATAAGTCCCTGCTCACATTCGCACTTACGCACTCACTCACACAAGGGCTAAAAAAAAATAAAAGTGAGAAAATTGATGGGGGGTTTGTAGAGGGTTGGATTTGGGAGATACTGCACCTGGTCCTGGAGTCTGGGAGTCCGAGATGGCAGCAGAGAGCGAGGAGACAGGTCTCAGCACGTGGAAGGCTGAGGGGAACGCTCGGCAAATGGAGTGACGGCAAGCGGGGAGGAAACCGAGAGCGATCCGGGGAACCACTCAAAATCAGGGGGTTTTATAGGGAAAAATGTACCTTGGGGGCTAATCCTTTCCCGGGGAGAACAATGGTTTGAGGAGCTAAGACAAAGCTCCAAAATGTGCCTGATTTGGAGCACAAAGCTCCGGAATGTCAGAGTGCTTAATTTGATTAGATTTGCTGGGGTTCGTCAAAAGCCTCGGCAGTATGGAAATTGCCCTTGCTTGACTGACAGAATGTCAGGAGCGCTAATCCCGTCAAACTATCATCTCGGGGCAGAGGATCTTTTGTGTGCCTTAACTGTTTGCATGTCTGGAGCGTTCCTGGGGCTACATGACAGATTAAGTCACTGGCCAGACTGTGTTTTTCCAAGTATTGGCCGTACTGCCGTGCCTGCCTATATGCTCGTCCGGGGGACCCTGTCAGACAAGTGGAGTGAATTTTAATATCAGACACATGGAGATCTTATAACATATTAGGAATTAATAAATTGTACACCCTGGGAGGGCTAGACGGCCGCAGTAACAGGATGGCAAGTCCTAATAGCCCTAGCCACCTTCATCAGTGGTAAGGAATTGTGAGAATCCCGCCTGCAACCTGACTTGACTGAGCCCCTCCCCACAAATGGGCAACTCCTTCTGCAAGAAGTCAACATGGCTTGCCGAATGGAGGTGGTTGCTCAAAAGCTCTGCTTAATGGTGCAAAAGCCATGTGGCTTTCCTTCTTGATTGGATCAGGAATGTTTGGATGGGGGGTTGCCTGATATAGGGTTCTCCTCAGAATTCGATCAAGAGACTCCTCCAACTTTCACACAACTTCTTTCTTTATACGTACTATGTGTTTCTGATGTCTTTCACTGAGTGTTGGACTGGGGGACGCACTGGGGGTGTGTGACTTAAGTTATAGAAGCTCCTTCTGTTGTCCACAACTTTTCCTCCACCCACAGTGCACTGCCTGTGGATATTGGGCTAAACTGTGGCATTGACACTGGTCTGTGGCTGTACACATGTGTATGTTCTGACACTGTGAGGTGTGCCCAGATGTTACAGCTTCCTGTCACTATCTCCACCTATTGTGTGGACATTGGTATGGACCCCATCCCTGGCTGGTTGCTGTTGAGGTTGTGCCAAGGTGCGCGCCTGTCATTTTCCCTAGTATTTTCAGGTATTATTTTCAACTCTTCCACGCTGGTCCTGTGTAAGCTGTGGTGGATATTCCATTGGCACAGTGGCAGTGTATCTGTCTGTGACTTAAAAGTAGAAAAGTCCTGATCATCCTGTGTAGATCATGAGCTGCAACGCAGAGCACTTGATCAGATCAACGCTTTATTGCAGGGAAGGAGAAACAGTAAAGTGTTGATCCGATTAAATCATCGCCCAGTGTAATCTAGCAGCCTGCTGTTCCAAACAACATTTTAGAAAACAGTAACTTTGGCAGAGGTAGTTGGCGCCGATGAGTAACTTTTTAAAGAATTTTAAAGCCTAGTCCTACAGGTGCTTGCTCAGAAATAACTCCAACCAAATTCACTGGACTTTGCTCCTCATTCAGGACGTGACATATTTTAGCCTTATTTAACTTCCAGGATTGGAAATCACGCGGCACTCCGGATGGCAACTCCCAGCATTCCTGAGTCATGTAGGCTGGGGCTGCTGGGAGCTGCAGTCCTCCCGCACGTGAAGGGTTGCTCGATTCCCCCCCCCCCCATTCCTTCGGCTGTAATCGACTGTTGTAAGATTGTTGAAGATTATTACCGTCCCTTGCTTGTAATGTAACCACGGACGCAAGAATAAAAGCAAGATCTTAAGCTGAGTTTAATCCAAAGTTAAAAGCATAAATACATAATTTCCAGATCCTTTAAAAAATCTCCTTCTCCTTTAGTGGGCCACCCTTCCTAACTTCCTCTGTTGGAAGCGTGAGAGAGCTCGCGTCATCCGCGGCTGATCCTCACTTTGAGGATCTTTTCACGGCTTTTCACTTTGCTTTTTTTTAGGGGAGATCGCCTCTCCTGCTCCGGTCCTCCTGTCCGCGAATCCAGACGTTCACAGGTTTCCGCCTTCCTGGTTCTCCGCCTCAGGAAACCCCAGGCGACGGCTCAGGAAGAAATCACGACCGTTTCCGCACTAGCCTGCTACAGCGCTATTATTCCACTTTCGACATCCTCTGGAATCCTGGGGTTTGCAGTTCAGGGAGGGGCCTCAATCCTGGGGAAACCCCCGGATTCCGTAGGATGTTGAAAGTGGAACAACAGCGCTGTAACGGGCGGACGTGGTCTCTGTGCTGGCGGGGAAGGCGTTGCACGGCGACCTCCCGAGGCACTCCTGGCCGCGTTGTAAGGCCGCAGCAGCCCCGCCGCCGCCTCGCAACAACAAAGCGAGGGCTCTCCCGCCCACGTTCGACAAGCTCTGCCCTGGACACGGAGGGAGGGAGCGCGGGCGGGCTCCGGACAGCCTCAGAAGCCCTCGCTACTACCCTCCGCGGCAGCCCCGGAGCGCAGCGCTGAGGCCGAAACTCTCCGGCCCGGCCCGGGAAACACCAGGCGGCACCTGCAACTCCCACTCCGCATTCCTGAGGCGCCAACCTGGCCGCCGCCCGCCCCGCGGACTCCCCCGCCTCCCGCCTTTCCTGGCTCTCGCTCGCTCGCTCTCTTTTCCTCCCTCCTCCTCCTCCATCCTGTTGCTCCCAGTCCTGGGCCCGAGCTCCACTTCCTCTTCCTTCCCAGAGCTCCCCCTGCCCGCTCTGGCCCCGGGCCGGACTGCCCTCTGCGAGCTCAGCGAGGAACGGAGGGGGGCGGGCCGGCGACCCTGACGCGGCCGCTCCGCCCCGAGAGAGCTTCCCAAGCGCCGCTGGACCCGGAGAGGAGGCGGGGGTGGGAGGCCGACAGACCGACAGTCTCCGAGAGACAAAAGCCTGGCTGGCGCTTCCTCCTCCTCCTCCTCCTCCTCCTGCCTTTCCTTCCACCGTGCGCTCCTTCGCCGGTCGCCGCCGCCGCCTGTTGCTGCTCCGCTCTCTGGGGGCGCTTCGGTCGAGTACGAAAGGTAAGGGCTGGGGAAGAGCGGGCAGCTGACCCCGGGGCTGCGGGGGTGAGGCCGGTCCGGGAGCGAGGAGGGAAAACGAAGGGCGACCTCCCGGCCAGGGCGCTCTTTCTGCCACTTCCTCGGTCCCCGGTTGGCGCCTACGAGCGTTCTTTTTCCTTGCTTGGGGTGGGGGAGAGGACTCTTGTCTTCCTAATATTCTGACACCCCGTTTAATTTGGAGAAAGGAAGGAAGGAAGGCAGAAGAGTAGGAAACGCGGCTGGACTTCCAGTATTGGAGTGGTGCTGGAGGGAAAGTGCATTCCCGTTGCCTTGGATGTTCCCTAAAGGGGAAACATCAAAGGCAATGAGAATGCACATTCGCTCCAGTACCACACCAATGTTTGGTAAAGACCTGCAGTCTCAGGGGTTACCAAGCACCCTGCCTTGTCCCTCAGGGGCTTCCCTAAAATTTGAAAGTGTGCGGGCCATAGAGTTTATGGCATTACGCAGGCCATTTCCGCACTAGCCTGTTATAGCGCGATGATTCCACTTTGAACATCCTCTGGAATCCTGGGGCTTGCGGTTTCGGGAGGGGCCAGTCGGCCCCTCCCGAAACCGCAAGCCCCAGGATTCCAGAGGATGTTGAAAGTGGAATCATCGCGCTATAACAGGCTAGTGCGGAAATGGCCGCAGTTACTCTAGTCTGAGTTCAGTTTTAACTTTCGTGGTTCCATCCCCCAGCATGCTGTGATTTGTTGCCTTGTGCTGGCTGAGCCTTCTCTTTCTAGGGAGCTCTAGTGGAGTGCACTGACCTATATACTTCTGAGAATTCCAAGTATCTCACCAGAGTGCGAATGGCAGGATGCTGCATACAGAAGAGAGCCCAAGCAATTGCAGTGGTTTCAAACTGCTTCTCTACACTACATCTCAGAAATGTAGCTCAGAAAAATCTCAAACATCCGTAGGATTTTACATGAAACAGGAGCAGGAAGCAGGAACCTAATTAATGAAGCACTTGTTGAGGGGATTAGTTTACTAAAGGGAAAGAGATTTATTCATCAAAGCAGAAGGAACCAGTTATTTGAACAGGTATGTGTTTTTCTGAGGGCGGTTTCACAAAACATGAAGTAATTTAGGAAGCCGCTTTACACCAGATTAGACTGTTGTCTGTCAATGTTGATTGTTTTAGTCCAGTTGGAAATCAGTTTCCAGGCTCTTCAGCAGAGGTCTTTCTCATAATTTCGGCATAACTTTTTAACAGACTGAATTTGGGACTTTTCCCATGCCAAACCCTTGGTCTGCCACTGAACTCCAATTCCATCCTTTAAAGGGCAAACCTTAGTTTCCTACTGAACATGCACCCAGCAAAAAGTTATGGTGAATCCTGGGCTGTCTGATAGGTGTCCACGCATGGAGCATGTTTTTGTAAACACTTCTTTGTTACAGTCACACCTTACTTTCATAGGTAGAAGAAGCATTAGCATTAGGTGATCCTTGAAGTTGCGGGCTAACTGGATAGAACTGAGCAGGTAGTATACACAGAAATATAGTGTTCCTCTAGACGTCTTTGAGATATGGTTCTGAATTAATATATGTTCTACAAACAGGTGTGGATCATGAATTGTCCTTAGCTACTTCACTCCCCCTGTAGACTATGGTTGTTGTGGTTTCCTCAGGTTGTCTTTACTCCTCCTTCTACCACTGCAAGCTACACCACATCTTTGTGGTTAGGAAGACAGAGATTCTAGATAAAATGTTTTGTGGTTTGGTATCTACTGTTTGTCTTTCATTTCAGAAATGAAGTGCTGAATTCTTTCTTCTCCTTCCATTCCAGTATGATAAGGGTACTAAAGCTCAGCTCTCTTGTTTCTCATTTTCACTTCCTGAATTTGGTACAAATCAAATTGGAAATGCTGTACTACATTTGGTAATGTTGTTTGTAATAAACAGGATAGAGCAATATCTGCTTGTACTGACTAAAAATGAGCTTTGCTTTGTCAATATGAGGAGGACTTAATACCTTGCTGATTGTGGACCTGGGAGCTTCCACATACCTTCACCCTTTGTCAAGGCCTTTACACAAAACCATAGGCCAGAAACCTATTTTGACAGCCCCATTCCAAGTCTTTGGGTTGAATTCTCATCCCATGTAGGACCAAAATATAATAAAACAATCAGTAAGTATTCGGATTACATGGTGCAGAATGTACATAGCATACAAGACAGTTGTCCTATTTTGTATCTCTTGTGACCAAATTTTTATTTGTTTATTGGCTGCCAACAGAATGAGCTGCCTTTAGACAGCCACAAAATGAAGCGCTTATGTACTGGTACTCCTTGAAATCCTTCCCAGTGGCCAAAGTGTTCACATATTTATGAATAATAATAAAATAATAATAATAATAATAATAATAATAATAATAATACCTGAAGGGAGTTGGTAAAGGCTTGTGAATATTACACATATTTAGTCCAGGGCAGGCAGTAAAGAATTTGGAAATGGAAACCCAACAGACAAATTGTAAAGATGTGAGAAACACACGGTTGCTGTTTTTAGTGCAGCCTTCTGTTCACAGTGTTTGACTAACTGGCTATGTGATGCCCACAAGCTGCACATGAGTGCAGCTGTGCTCTTCTGCTTGTGATTCTCAGCAACTGATAGACAGGAGAATACTGCCTCTGACCCTGAAAGGGATAGTGACTGGCAACCATTGAAAGCCTTAGTTTCCATTTCTGTGTTCAGTCTGTATTTAAAACTATCCAGGTTGGCAGACACTTTATGGAAGGGGATGTAGTGGTTTGATAGTGCCCAGTGCAAAGAGGTACTTCCTTTTATTCATCTAGAATCTTCAGTATTCATAGTTTTATATACATCTCCATCATGTGTCTCCTTGCATTCCTTTTTTTAAAGACAAATGGATGCGAATATTGTAGCCTTTCTTCATCGTAGAGTTATTTTAGTGCCTCGATAATTTTGTGTGCCCTTTTCTGCACCTGTCTCGGTTTTACAGTACGCCCTTCAGGTGCAGTGATATGAGCAGATTTTTACACAGTATTCCAAAGGTAGTCATGCCATAGATTTGTACAAGAGTCAAAAGGAACTGGCAGTCTTACTTTCAGTTCCTTTTTTAATTATGACCAACATGGAATTTGCTCCCCACTGCCCTCCGTATAGCATTTGCACACTGGATTGACCTTTGCACTGAGCTGTGCATCACCACCACAATATCTCTTTCTTGGTTAGTTGCTATCACTGCTAGCTCAGATTCCATCAGTTCTAGTATTTGTAAAGTTGGGATTTTTGTCCCAGTGTGCACCAGCTTGTTACAACCTTAACGGATTGACCCTTAGCTGCCAGACTGTTTTTCTGTTCCTCACACTTGTCCCCAGCCCCACTTCAGACCATTCTTGGATGCTTACAATCCAGGGAGGATGGACATGAGCTGTTCCATCCATCACACAGAATCATTAAGGTAAAGTAAGGAACAGGAGAACTGTTTATGCCTCTTGAATTCATTAAAGGAAATGTGAGGTATAAATGGAAATAATAAATGTATAGAATAAAATCTGAGAACATTATGTAATTAAGCATAAAAAAGATCAAGGAAGATAATCTCTGCAGGACTTCTAGTGTTGGGTCAGAAGTAGGAATAGTTGAATTGTTCTGCTCTGTGGGATCAGCTCCATGCCCTTATGTGTGGTTCTCTGGAAAAAGTCAGTTTTGTTTGATCTTTGCTTAAAAGACTACCTTTTTGATCTGGGTGGAAAAACATTCTCAGTCCTTGGACGTTAGCATCAGATTTCTCAGAAGTTGTGGGGGGTTTGTTTGTTTTGCTTAGCCCTGACTAGCCCTGGTTCACTGAACAATGGTTCAATAATATTTGATGGGGTGGCATTCCTCCAAGAAATGTGTGATCCTTCAAGATTTGGAGAGCTCATAAATTATTATATTGGTCTAAGCTTACAGCAAAGTGGAAATATACCAGTTTGGACTTTGTCATAGATTATGTGAGCCTGAATACCCTCGAGGTACCAGATCACATTTGATCTTGGAAGCTAAGCAGGGTCAGCCTTGGTTAGTACTTGGACGGGAGACTGCCAGTGAATACCAGGTGCTGTAGGCTATATTTCAGAGGAAAGAACTGGCAAAACCATTTCTAAGGATTTCTTGCCTAAGAAAACCCTATGAAATTCATGGGGTTGCCATAAATTGACAGGCAACTTGAAGGCGCATACACACACAAGAAGTATGTCCAAGAGTTTGCTTGAGCATGAGTCTGTTCACATGCTATATAAGCTGTGGAATTGAGCACTGTCAATCCACTCAGGAGGGTAAGTATCTCTTAATTGCATGGATAAGCAACCTGTTCAGGAGTTTGTATGTACACTATGTCGAAATACATAAATTTCTTCATTTTGTTTGTGGAATGTGATGCAAACATGGCATCCGTGATGATCAGAAGTCTTAGTGACTGGAGATATGCAGTGTACCACTAATACTGCCTGAAATCCAAATACATAAAAACTGGTTTCCAAAGTTCTTTCACACAACTGTTATGCAAAAAAAAAAAAAAAAAAAAAGGAGTGGAACAGAAAGCTGTACACATGAAGGAATCATCTATACAAGTTAAGAACCGGCCCAGTAAAGGCACTGTATGTGGGGACAGTATTTCAGTGAGGGTGAGAAACATGTACTTCCTCAATCATGGAGTGGCTCACTCGTCAGGGTTGCATTATGTGGCCCGCATACGTACTTGTTAGGCATTTTATTAGTGTAATCAAAGGTCAGAATCCCTTTGGATACTTACACTTTGGATACCTTCACCAATTACTTCCTTAGGCATTGTGCAAAGAGGTGTCTAGTAGCTTCTTGCACAGTGTCTTTTCCCAGCTGTGCAACTCTGGCCAAAGACTCATGAGAGCACCACATAGCCAAACAGTAGCTGGAAGGAGATGGAGCTGCATTTGGGTGTTCTCTGGCTGCCATGGACAGCAGTGGAAAAAGAAGTAGCCTTCACTGACCTGCATTGCCAGTGAATACACTAGAAGTCCAGGCATATGAAGGTTGATTTCCCTGGCTGTGCAGCTATAGGTAGGGGGCGTGTGGGTACAACTTTGTCCCCACTCACTTATTGGCAGTTGCACTGCTGGGTAAGGGAACTACAGGAAGTCCCAGAACCTCCCAGTGTAGGTACACTGGTAGAACTTTCTGCTCCACCAGTAGTTGAATAATATCTTGGCTGTAGGTGGCAACATGTATCAGTTAAGATGATACATGTTTGCTTTGGGCCAGAAGGCGGACAGTTCTCATATCTGTTGCTTACTGTTTTACTGGTTTGGAGTGCAGCTTCACAGTACAAGACGTGAGTGAGTTCGATTCTAAATTTAGTTGTTCCTCCTGATTAGAGTAACCCCATGGAATCAGTAGAACTTAAGTGCTGGCTCTCAGTTCCAATTAAGCAGCTGGGTTTAGGCCTTAATGGCTAGTTCATTATGGAATGGCAATAATATTTCTTATATACCACCAACAATGCACAGGGCACTTCAGTGAGTAACAAGAACACTGATCTTCTCACCTGCAAGAGCTTTAGTGATATGAAATTTGACAGAGGAAAAGAAGGCAGAAGAGCAAAAGGAAGAAAATGGGCTGAAGGAAAATAAAGTAGAGAGGGTGAATTCCATAGGAGGAGGATGAATGTGGATTGAAGAAATGTGGAGTTTGAGGAGCCTTTTGTAGGACGAGAGAAGTCACATTGTGTAGGTGTTCTGGAGGGCAACTTCAAGCATGAGACGACAAAGACTGGGAGCAGATGTAGACTCAGCCTCAGTGGTCCCACCTTTCTTGCATTCTGGTTGGTAAATCTTACGTTCAGAATGACACAGGAAACTCTTCTTCCCTTCATCCCCTCAAAGGATTAATTTCTCACACTGAGCTGCTGAAGTTTGGCACCAGTGGCTTCTGTCTCATTGTGTGAAACTCCTACTTTCTTCCATTTGCAGGAAGGGAAAAGTGGGTTCTTGTGTCAGAAAGAAGCCACTCAGCTTATTCATTGTTTTCTGACTATTCCAAAGCCCAGTTTCAAGTGAAAGGAATACCCTCCCATTTCTCTCCAAAGTTATTAAGCCATAATTGTGGGCACCTAGTCAAATACCAATCCTATCTGAAATAGACTAGTTCAGGTGTTGTGAGATGCAAGACCCCTTATGTTAACAATTAGATGGTAGTATTCAGTCATTCCATCTTTTTCTTCTTAATGGATTTTCCTGGATAAGGAAAAAAAAAAGACTGAAAAAGCAGTGGAAAAATAATTGATGATTGTGAATCAAGGCCCATGCTGTCTGAAGCCCCAATAGTATTCAGTATAACGATGCAGGGGCAGTCGTTTGATAAAACTTTCATCTGGAACTGCCTATCAAAAATGTAGAAATCTCCACTAAGAGTAATAGTCCAGCCTCCCCTTCTTCATCTTTATCATCTGACACAGATCCTTGGAGACGGAAAGTTGATCCCGGGTGTTTTCTACCAATATGCTTATCTTTTGTGGTTGCATCTTCCCCAGCTTAGCAACCTGACATACTTGTTTGTTTTTGCTGAATATGGAATCCTTTCCTTTGAAATTACCGTTTGCCTTTAGCCTAGAGTTCTTTCTCATTTGCTTTTCTCCCGAGTTGCTAAACTCATGCTGTATAAGCTTTGTTAATTAGCAACTTCTGCTATTTGCCAGATGTTGTGAGAGGACAAGGGTGATTCCAGTGGAGGCTGTTATCATGCAGTAGCTCTGGTTTATATACAGAATTTTGTTGTGGCTCCGGATGACAGTTGTCTTCCACTTGTAACCTTCCTGTGCTTTCCCACTGGTTCTTTCCACGAATACTCACTTAAAGGGAAAAGGATGGAATAGTTGCACAGTGTCTTTTGACTGATAGAAACAGGGGGCATTCGTGTAGAAGCCATCAAGATACCACAAATTGAAATTAATGGACTTTTGCAGAGCTCAAAATTCAACCTGGCTTTTAAAACTGCTTTGTTTATGATAATGATTTTACTGATTCTACTGTTCTAAAAGTGTTTTTAAAGTATATTTCTAAACTGCCTTGAACACTATTTTTGGTAGAAGGGCAGAATAAAAATGTAATAAAATAAAGACAAATCCCCCAATATTTTACTAGCTGTGGGTGTTTTTGACTTCAGTAGAAACCGTTCAGGTTGTTCTTGAGGCTATTTTTGGAATGTATGTATCTTGAAGACTTGCTGTACCTTAAGATGCGGGTATTTGTATAAACTTCTATGTAACAAAATAGGTCTTCATTTAAACTGCATTTTTTTTTTTACATCTTCCCCATTGGAAAGACTAAACAAAGTATAAACCAGGGCTGAGGAACAAGTAGCCTTCCTGTTGTTCTTGAACTGCAACTCACTTCAAGCTTAGCTAGAGTAGCCAATGATGAGGGATCAGGGAGATTTCACTCCAATATCTGAAGGGCCACATGTTCCCCATCCCCAGCTATAAATTAGTATAACTAGGGAGACATGCCTTTAAAGCAGAGAGTGGGAAAACTGGTCCCCAAACATTTTGAGGTTCCCTGCCCTCTCCCAGCATCACCTACCTTTGAAAAAAAATGGGGAAGGATGACATCTGCCTCTTTGTGGTGGTGGTGGTGGTTTTATTTCCCAGATAATTTCAGGCCCAAGAAAGGTCTTATTTTAAACCATCAGTAAACTAGAAGTTGACTTCCTGTTTTAGAAAATCTTCTCTTGATCCTAAAACAGCAAAGGGAGTACTACATAGCAGTATTGCCTCCTACACACACTGAGAGCTGTAGGAGCCATTTTTAGGGGGGTGTGCATGCATGCATGGAGGTGTGCACACACACAGAATATTACATTTATTAATTTATTTTTCTTTTTTCCTAAATTCAGTACATAAATCTAGAGTTTGATTAAAATACTATGGCTTTATGTGTTGTTCCTCATTTTAATAACTTTCAATACCTTTTGCACTCGACCAATACCCTTTTGAACACATCCCCATTTTGCTCAGCCACATGCCTTACAAATTCACAAAAGTGTTCCTTTTTTCTTCTGTTAAATGTTGGAGGGCAGGCAGTCCTTCCTTATACCAGTTTTCAGCCCTGCAGCCCAACACGAAGCCTCATTTTCCTGCCTGAGGCTAGATTCTCTTGTGGAAGCAATAGTATAGCTTTGTATGATACAAGCTGGCTTCTCCTTTCCGTCTAGAAAGATACAGCATGTGTGAAAGTGTGTGTATGTGTAGAACTTGAGTATTACTAAGACCCTTCACATATTCTGTGTGCTAATGCACACGCGCACACACAGTGATGTAATTTCTGTCAATAAAGGCTAAACTAAGGGCCCTATCATATTACACTGTTATAGCACTATTATTCCATTTTAACTGTCATGGCAACATTCTGTGGAATTCTGGGATTTGTAGTTTAGTGAGGCCCAAGAGCTCTTTGGTTGATATTCTAAATTCTCCTCTCTTAACTGCAAATCCCAGGATTCTGTATCATGAGTTAACATGGAATAATAGCCTTATAGTTTAGTGTGACAGGGCCCTAAGAGAACCACTATTGTTAACTGCGTTCATGTTGACTTTGACTTACGGCGATCCTCTAAATGAGAGACTTCCAATTCACCTTTTATCAGCAGCCTTTCTCAAGCCTTGCAAACTAAGATGTAGTTTTCAAAAGCTTTTTGCAATTTGGGACTTTGTATGAAATTTGCATATGTTTGTTTTGCACAGAAAACGGCATTTTCTGCATAGAAAATAATATTTCAGTGCAGAAATATTAATTCCTTCACAGAAAAAGCTGCTTTCTGGACAAATCAACCATGTGCAAATATTTATGCAGGATAAATCCCCCGTTGTAGCATTTTCTTTGCAGATATTTCTGTGTTAAAATATCATTTTCCACACAGAAAACACACTTTCATGTGCAGAAAATGCTGTTTTCTGCACAAAACAATCTTGTGTGACTTTTGTGCAGAATACAAAAATTCTCATCAGTCTAGGATTCTTGTCTCAACACTCAAAAAACATGTTTTTACCTTTTTCTGGATATTTTCAAATATTCTTTCTATCCCCATTGCAAACCCAGAGCTGTGGTTTCCTTGCAGTTTTCTTCTTTCCCTGCTGCCCTGTACCTTGCTAAGCACTTACTTTCTTTTCTGCTGAGGCATGTCTTCTCGTGATATCTCTAAAATGTGACAGTCTCAATTTAGTAATCTTGGTTTCTAGGAAAAGCTCAGCCTTGATTTGCTCTAGGACCCATTTATTTGTATTTTTGACAGACCAAAATATCTGCAGATCTCTCTCCTTCAGCATCACATTTCAAATTAGATGATTCTCTTTTCATCAGTGTTTAATATCCAGTTTTCACAACTGTACATAGAAATTGGAAATACAATGGCATGGTCAATTCTGACTTTGATATTCAATTATGTATTTTTACACTTGAGAATTTTGTCTAGTTCCTTGATAGCTGCCCTTCCAAGTTCTAGTTTTCTTCTTATTTCTTGACTGAAGTTTCTGTTTTGATTGATGACTAAGCCAAGGTAAAGGAATCTTTGACTCTTGCAGTGTCTTTATTGTCTGCTGTAAAGTCATGTAAATCATCTGTGGTTATTTTTGTTTCTTAATGTTCAGCTGTAAGCCTACCTTTGCACTTCCGTGTTTGACTTTTTTCAGTAGTTGTTTCAAGTCTTTGTTATTTTCTGCTATTAGTATACTGTCATTTGCCAATCTTAAATTGTTAATGTTCCTTTGTCCAATTTTTCATGTTTACTTCCTCAGAGTCTAATCCAGTTTTACATATGATATCTTCAGCATACAAGTTAAACAGATAGGGTGACTCCAGCACAGAATCTTCCAATTTTTTCCTCTCCTGCCTCTGTAGTTGGAGCATAAACTTTGATTACTGTTATAGAGAACTCCTTATACCAAGGCTAATATTCTCCCCAAGTACAGAGGGTAAGTGCAGAATGATTATAAATGCTTATAAATACTACACTATGCATTTATGTAAAATCATAGAATCATAGTGTTGGACAACTCTGCCATGCAGGAATAATCATCAGAGCATTCCTGACAGATGGCCACCCAACCTCTGTTTAAAAACCTCCAAAGAAGGAGATTCCACCATACTTTAAGGCAATTTATTCAACTGTGAAACTGCTCTTACTAGAGATGGGACGAATCCAGAATTTTCTGAATCTGGATCTGAATCCCTGGAAGGTTCTGAGAATCCACGAATCTCGAATCTTTCGAATCCTTTTTTTAAAAAAAGGATTTTAAAAGCAAGGGAAACAAAGCAATTCTACTGAAAAGTGTTTTGAAGCAGAATTTGACATCTTTGCTTAATGAAGAACAAATTAAATAATAGTTTTCACTTTCAGGAAAGCATACCCATATACTTCTTATTGAGAATTACATGTAATTTGGAAGTAGCTCCAGATGTTGGAGGATGCTTGAGATGATGCCATCTCCTGAATTGACTATTACAAAACAAAACAAAAAGGAGAAGGATAATCTTGGGCAAGACATACTCTTTCAGCCTTAGCAAAAGCCTAGGCAAAGGCAAACCTCCCTCTGAAGAAATCTGGCCAGGACAATTGTCATAGTTTTGCCTCAAGATCTTCCCATATTGAAAATGATTTGAAGGCCTTTTCTACCCAGGCAGGAAAATATGGACTATTAATCCCACATTATCCTGCCTTTGTAAACAGGGCCACATACTACAGTAGAGAGATAATCCAAGTCAAAATTAGCTTTTCTTTGCATAGCTCCTTATGCAATGCTGGGATTTGATGATGCACCAGCACATTTTGGCAGAGAACGCTGTGACACCTTTTAAAACTACAGACCCCAGAATTGTGTATGAAAGAGCTTTGCAAGGGAGCTATGCAAAGGAATCTTTTTCAGCTGTCCTTGAAATCTAAAGAACACTGTACTTTCCAGTCAAGTCTCAAGTCCTGCAACAAGGAAGACACTTTAAAAAAAACAAAAACACCAGCCTCTAGCCAAGTCTCAATTGTCTACCTGGATGTCCAGTCTCAAGTCTCAAAACAAGGAAGGCACTTTAAAAAAACAAACTAACACCAGACCCTAGTCCAGTCCCAATCCCTACCCTTCAGTCTCAAGACAAAAGAATAGGAAAAAGAGAATAATTACCTTGCAGAAGGAGGCAGCCATAGGGGCAGGCAGCAGGAATGAGCTTGATCCAGAGTCAGGCCCCGGGGTGCTCATGCTCGTGCAGGGATTCAAAAGATTCAATTCGCCTGTTTTGGCCCAGGGATTCGGATCTGTGAATCTCAAAGTCTTCCCAAAGATTCAAAGATTTGTGGATTCGGTTGGCCCATCCCTAGCTCTTACCATCAGGAAGTTCTTGCTAATGTTTAGATGGAATCTCTTTCCCTGAAGTTTGAAGCCATTGCTCCATGTCCTAGTCTCTGGAGCAGCAGCAAACAGACTTGCTCCATCCTCCACACGACATCCGTTCAAATCAACCAGACCTTGCTTAGAGTGACAATTTTCAGAGTCATGATCACACACAGCATCCGCTTGACACACGTTATATGTCAGATTCTCACACACACACATACACTTGGTTCCGCATGAAGATTATGAAATCACCTGAGATAATCACAGCAACTTCACAGGATTGTTAAGATTATAGTGGGGGAAAATCATATACTACTTCTTCAGCTCCAGGATGTTAGTGGAATTAGTTCGTATACACACAGCTTCTGAGTCGATGTGTATGATTGCATAGTTAGTGTAAATTAACTGTAGCTTTATAGAGGTTTACTTTCCTCTCTCACACACATCCCCGACACATGCTGTTTCCCTCACAAAGGTACCCTCTTTCACACATGAATTCCTAGAATACTCACACTCACACATGGATAAACAATTATCGTTGCATTTTCTTGAGACTTACTCATGCTGGAAGAAAAACTTTGAACTGCTCCTTGCCTTCTGCCAGCATCCCTGCATCTCTTTTCCTCTTTGTTCAGTCAGCCTCTGCAACAGGAGATGGAGAACTGCCTGCCTTCACTCACTTTGGATATGTTGTTAGGACTATACCTCTTTCCCACCCTCTTTTTGCTTGCTTGATCGATTGATTGATTGCTCACCCTGGGAAAAGCATTTGTGTGCACATATGTGTGTGCCTTCAAGTTGCTTGTCTATCTATGGCAGTCCCCAGAGATTTCATAGAGTTTCCTTAGGCAAGGGATTTTTGTCCCTTGGCTAAGAAAAGGTGGTTTTGGCAGTTTCTTGTTCTGAATTTTAGCCAACAGCATCTGCTATTTGTTGAGGGTCTCTCATCCAAGTACTAACCAGGGCTGATCCTGCTTAGCACTATCAAATAGATCTAATGGTGGTGGTGCTGATAACTCATGCTAGGGTTCTGAATCTGGGATTCTGCCAAGGCATTCAGTATATTGGGACCTCTGTAGGTTCCCAGGGATGCTTGAAGGGCTGAAGTTGTATGGTCACAGTGACACATACTTTAGCTATCTTTGCATTTTCTCATTTGGATTATTGTAATATGTAGGGGACTGCCTTTAAAGAGTGTTTGGAAACTCCAGCTGGTGCAAAGAACTGCAGCGAGATGTTAACTGGGGCTGGTTACAGGGATCATACAATTCCCTTGCTACAGTAGTTCCACTAGGTGTTGGTATGTTTCCAGATACAATTCAAAGTGCTTGCCATGACCTACAGATTCCTTATATTGCTTAGGCCTGGCTTATGCGATGGACTGTATCTCCCTGTAAGAATGTGCCTATGCTCTGAGAAGAGGCCCTTCTTTCAGTCCCACACCTTCATAGTGGGACATAAATAACGATTATCATGATGTTGAAAATAATAGTCTCTACCCTGTCATCTTTGGTGTTTACAAAGCAAGCAATATCACTAGCCACTCCAGTACCATTTTGAGTTTGTCCATTATTGTTTCTATTGATTACTTACCCAGAGAAGGCAGCTGTGATTAACACTGAATTTTGAACTGATCTAAGAAATCTTCTGGAAGACTGCCGCAGAAAAGTATCCAGTGTTTTGTTTCCTAACAAACATCCTGTGTTTTTGTAATGAATTTTAACAGTGCCCACCTAGACACTTTTTGTAAAGTAAGCCAAAAATCATTAAGATGTAAGATGTAAGCTAGACAACTAACATCAAAAACAGAGTTGATTTGGCCATTGATTCACACCTCAAAAGTAGCCAGCTTTTGCTCGTCTTAAATTCCCATACATAGTTGAAATTTCACCTCAGTTGTAGCAGAGAGATCCTGACACTCATGTACTTTAGTCTAGTTCGGCCTCTGATATACTTTTAGCTTGTTCATACAAGTAAAGGGATTTAGTCTAAATGTAATGATGGTTTATCAAGGGATTCAGCATTCAACCAACCACTTTCTGTCTGCAGGTTGGACAGGTTTGAGCCGAGGGCTAGGCTGAACAGAGCTAGCATATACTGACTGAGATGCTAAGCCTGTGTCATCATCTGCTGTCAGTAGCTTGGACATGCCTGAATCCTAAATTTTATACCAGGAATTCTGTACCTAGAATCCTCTGGGCTAACTGTATTCACCTGGGGGGTTGTCATCCAGATTCAATTCCTTGTGCATTGTAGTTTACAGTACTGTCGTCAGAAAATTTGGGTTTTTTTGGGTTTGGATTTTTTTACTAGTACAGTTTTTTACTAGTACAGTCATCCCTCCACATTTGCAGAGGTTGGGGTGCAGGACCCCTGTAGAAAATGAAAAATCGCCAAATGTCTATTGGCCACATTGGGGAGCACACCAGCCTCCCAGTGTTGCCTTATAGGCAGCAGGGTTCCTTTACAAGGCAGAAGCAGGTGGCTGGAAGGGCTTGCTGCTGTCTCCACTGATTCCTTGTGCCATTTTTAATAGCAATTTACAAGCGTCACTTTGGTTTTGCAGTTTCTTGCAGTCTCTCATAGTCTCATGAGGCTTGCAGAGAGATTGCAAATGCAAGACGAGACTTAAAAGTCTCTAATAAAAGGCAGTAAAAAAGCAGAGGCGACGGCAAATAATCTGCAAATAATCAAATCCGTAAATGTTAAGCCAGCGGATATGGAGGACTGACTATACCACAAACAGAGTGATTCAGTTGTTTGTAAGCAAAACATCCTGATATTCCCAAAGAACAGAAAGATGACAATTTCAAGCTGATTCACATGTAAATGTAAATGTAATTACAGTAGATTTAAAGAAATGGCTGGGTGCCCCCCCCCCCCCAATCTGCCCAACCTGATTTCTGGCAAAGCCCATTTTTATTTTAGTTCTTTCTTTCTTTCTCTCACCCACTAATGGGATCCAACAATTGTGAGATTTAAAATAATGAAATTTGTACTGTTAAAATGATCAAGCAGCTTACACAGTAGTAACTACAAACAGAATAAGAAAACAACTTAAATGTTTTAATCTAAAGTTTAATCTAAAGAATGACTTCTAGATTTCATTTATTTCTCATATGATGAACCCCAGAAAACCTAATTCTCATTTCTTTAATGTAAAATAAGGGAATTAGGTTTTTCAGGTTTCCTCATATGGGAAATGTGAAGTGTAGATCTTTCTTCTCACATAGGGGAGCAGAGACATTAATACATCTTCATTTCACAGTGAATGATAGTGAAAAATTTTTTTGGCGGGGGGGAGCTATCCCCTTGCATAGTTTGTCTTACAGAAGTCGAATTATTTGTTTAAACATGGCTTGGGTCTTTTTCAAAGAGAAGCTAGAGAAATGTACAATATGACCTAAGTCGTATTATGACAAAGAAACCACAACTAAGAGTAGAAATAACATAAAGCTGTATTAACCTGATTCTTAACCTGATTCTAGATAAAAATGTATATGCTTTTATTGGTGTGGAAACTGTATTATTCTTCTCTCTCCTACTAAAATCTATGTATTTCGTGTGTGTGTGTGTGTGTGTGTGTGTGTGTGTGTGTCTGTCTGTCTAATGGTACTGTATCAGCATTTCTTCAGAGAAACAAATACAGGTAAATATGAGGATTTCTCTTAGTGTCAATTCTAGGCCATTTCCACAGTACACTGTTATAGTGCTTTTATTCCACTTTCAACATCATGTGGAATTCTGGGGTTTGTAGTTTACTGAGGCCAAAGAGCTCTCTGGTTGAGAATGCTAAATGCCCCCTCCCTAAAGTGCAAACCCCAGGATTCCATAGAAGGTTGAAAATGGAATAAGAGCACTATAACAGTGTAGTGTGGAAATGCTCTAAGACTACTGTTGTGTGTGTGTATATGTATGTGTATATAACTTCAAGCTGTCTGTCGACTTATGGCAACCCCATGAATGTCATAGGATTTTATTAGTGGTAATGAATTAAAATGGTGGTCTAGTGCTCTGGTAGGGTGTGGGATTTCTTGAGATTGGTATAAGAAGAGGTAGGAAGAAACATAGACACTTTCATGGCAGACTTTTTTCAACATGGCAGTCATTGGCAAATACCTTTGAGCAGTGGTAGGGAAAGTGTGCCCCCCTTAACGACCATTTTTGTGGCTCCCATGAGCCAATTGTTTGAATATTTTTTAAAAAAAAATTGCTCCCAAATTGCGTCTGGGGGAATAGGAGGCATTTTTCCAAAATGGGCCAGGCAGGGACAAACATGTTATAGAATTACCTTCATCCTCTGTTTAGTATTGCAAGGCATTTGGAAGCAAAACACTTTTTGATTTTTTTTTTAAGGGGCTACAGGTGGAATGTTTGGCCCTCCAAGGGCCCCGAGGGCCTCCTAATGCCATCTAGTTGCCCACTCTAGACTCTGGGTTTTTGGATAAGGAGACACTTGACATGTGAGATAAGATAGGAAGTGTTTTCTAAGGAACAACCACCTGGATAACATACTGGCCACCTCTCAGTGCAACTGATATTAAAAATAGCTCCTAATAAATGACATTAACTTTAAAAAAAAATCTGTAAACAAATATTAAAAATAATCTTTCTTTTCTTTGTCCACCTGCAAGCGTACACTGAGCATGACATACCTTTTATTGACTTCTATAGTTTTTGCATTGTTTCTATCAAATTGTACAGTATTAGGCTACAGGATCTGCTCTTTCAGATGTATTAAGATGTTAGTGCATTATGTCTACAATCAGAACTGAAAGTGGGACAGCAATTGTTTACTTCTCCCCAGGCCACCCGAAGTGTTTCAGCTTATCACCCCTCACAGAAATTACAGTAAATTCAAATGTTCACCTTTTCAGCTTTTTCATGTGGCATGCCCCCATACACCTTCCTAATGAAATTCAAAAAGTTAATTCCCCCCACCCTTTAACACAATACACACACACACACACACACACACACACAACTAGTTTCTGAGAAATTCATAAATGAGGCATGTGCCTTATTATAAAGGGGACACATAGTGAGCTTATGCATTGGTTTACAGATGAAAAGAATCTCTTTTCACTGCCATGTTTTAACAGAAATAGCAGCAGAGTAAAAATGCTTGATGCAGTATATAGATTGCATTATACCTATATCTGATTTAGGAAGCATCTTGAACTTGAAACCATTTAGCATGTGATTAGAAGGGTACTAAAAGCTTCCAAAAAAACAAACAAGTGAGAGACCCCTTGCATGCAGATTTGTTTTCCCAGTTCTTCTGGGGTTTTTCACCATGAGATCAAATTGTCAAAATCTTTTGCTGCGAGCTGAATCTGTGATCTGGAGTATCTTTATAAACAATGATCTGGAGGTAGTGCTAACCACAGTTTGTCAATTTGCATGGCATCATAAATTGGGGCTAGAGAAAACCACAAACTGTAAAAGCAAACCCATCCAAGGGACAAAAGAAGGATTCAGCACAGTCAGCACATTCTTTGCCTCCAAACCATGGTTTGAAGAATCAGGTTTATAATATCTGGACCAGGCCAAAACAACATTGTCGCTATGATGTAACTGCTGAGCCAAGAGGAGCAAGGCCAGTGTCATTTCCTTATGAGTTGCAAACTTATACTAGTAACTTAATATCCTGATACATTCAGCAAAGAGATTTCTGTCCAGAGAGCTTGATTGTGGGGTTTTAATGTTTTTAAGGGTGTCATTTCTAGTACCGCACAGTTATATCCTTATGTTTTCTTTGCTGTGTACATAGCAGTTCTGAAACAGTGTAGAAACAATTATATCTTTGATCATGATAATGACTTCTAATGTTATGTGGCATTTATTATAGCAGATAGAAATACAATTAGACATTTTTAAATTAGGGGGAATTGGTTTCCTATCTGGTTTTCTCCCTGTGTGTGGACAAAATCTGTCTGAGTAAATTTAAAATCTTGCATAGTCCCATTCAGAAAAGAAATCTGCACTGTAAAAACAGTTTCTTTGTGAAGACAGTGAAGGAAGAGACTGGTTTGTCTAGATGACTTAGAAATTTCGTTACTTTTTGCTGATGCTATGGAGAATAAGTTCACTTATTATCCCAAGATATGTTCACATGAGATCCTAAGACATGAATCCTAGCTTATAAGGAACTAGCGTACATATCTGTCATTGGCTGGGGTTTTATTTTCTCTTAGGTAATACTTGATAGAAAGATTTGAAATGCTGTGTCTAATTCTCCAAGCTGTCTTATGCAGCACCTGTAACTGTTCCTCACATTCCCCAATCCAGTCTGTATTCAGAGTTATTAACATACAGAGGTTGGGTTCCTGAGGAAATACACTGCCTCCTACTTGCTGCTAAGCCTTGTCTCCATAGCAACCATCTGGCCTATTCAAGGCAATCACAGTTGACTGAGGCCCAGGAGCTCTCTGGCTGAGAATTCTAAAGGCCTCTCCCTAAACAGCAAACCCTAGGATTGCATAGAGTCTTCTTAGGCAGCCAATCGTATGAGGCCTTCACCTGACACAGACAAACAAACTTTGACTTTTATATATTAGAGATGAACCATCCTTTAGGGTACAGTACTGTATTATTCCTGCTTGTAGTGGTGGTGGCTAAACAAACTATGCAAATTTGTTCCCTGGTTGGTTTATTGTCAGAGTGGGAATCATGTAACCCTCCAGATGTTGTTGGACTGTACCTCCCAACAGCCTTTGCCTGCAGAGCCATAGAGAATGCAGGGGCTGGCAGGGTTCTCACCCCTGATTTATTGTGCTATCTGACAGTGAGCAGCTTGCCTTCTTGTGGTTGGAGCTTGTTGCCTCCAAGCAAACCAGAGAAAGAAGCCTGGCTTTTTTTCTGCCTCAGTTACCAAATCCACTTTCCTTAGTCTATTCTTCAGAGGCTTATTTTGTTATTGCTGAAGCAGGAAATCCTGTGTTACAGCGTCTCTAATAGGTGATCACCCACTGAACCCCTGCTTTATTCTGCAGATGTCCGGTAAAACAGACCAAATGTGTGCATGTTGGCTTCCATCTCTATCTGTTTGTTGAAAATGAAAGCATGCAACTTCAGTTGAACAGGGCTACGGAGTTCCCAAGATTGGAAACTCAGATTTATCGGGGTTCTTGTCATGGGAGCTCTGCAACTGTGCTCAGGTGAACTTTTTTAAGAGACTCCTACAGAGTGGCTTAGAGGTCTCTCATCCATAGGGTCACCATAAGTCAAGGTTGACTTGATGGCAGTTAACAACAAACACAAACCAGGCTCAGTGCAGGAAAGTCGGGAATGTTGTCCTGGCCTGTGTGTCTCTAAGGAGCAATGCTTATATGTTCAAACTTCACTGTACAATCTTGTATTGTGCACAAGCAGGCAAATACATCTCGTTTGGACTTGCGCAACGTGGAAATTGTTTAGAAACTTCAGCGGGTTCAAAACCAGCCAGAATGCTGACTGAGGCCAGTTACAGGTAGCATATAACTCCCTGGCTAAAACAGCTCCACTGGTTACCTGTCCATTTTCGAGCACAATTCAAAGTGATGGTTATGACCTATAAAGCCCTAAATGTCTTAGGTCCAGGCTATCTGAAAGACCATATCTCCCTGTACAAACTAGCTAGAGCCCTAAGATCTGCTGGGGAAGGCTTTCTCTCCGTCCCATCACCATGTCAGGTTCGCCTGGTGAGGACTTCAGAAAGAGGCTTCTCAGTGGCTGCTCCCACCCTGTGGAACCCCCTTCAACAGGAGGCTAGGCATGCCCCGTCCTTGCTGGCCTTTTGCCAGCAGGCGAAAACATTTCTTTTTAAACAGGCGTTTACATAAGCCTGGTAGCTTTATTTATTAACTTGTCATAAATCGAATATTGTTTTAAGTGTTTTATGGTTTTATATTCTTTTGATGTTTTGTAAGTGTTTTAAATGTTTTTAATGTATTTAATGTGTTTAATTTGTGTGTTTGTATGTGTTTTAATGCATATTTATTGTTGGAAGCTGCCTTAGGTCCCAATTCTGGAAGAAAGGTGGCCTACAAATACAATCAATCAATTAGTCAAATATCTGCTGAAGGCTACAGGTGAGGTTGTGTAGTGGATATGGTGTCCGTTGTCAGGCAGATCCTTTTCAGTATCATGGCCAAATGTTAATAGTTAGCCAGTGGCATAAGGAGGGTTGTTTAGGGTTCAGTAGGCCCTGTAGTATGGTATACTGGTTTGAGTATTGCATTAGAACTTTGGAAGACTATTTCTGCACTGGACCATCAACAGTGCTATTATTCCACTTTCAACATCCTATGGAATCTTTTGAGGTCCCTTCCTAAACTGCAAACCCCAGGATTCCATAGGATGTTGGAAGTGGAATAATAGCACTATAACAGTTTAGTGCGGAAATGGCTCAGGGTTCAACTCCCCTCTCAACCATGCAAACCCACTGGGTGATCTTGGGCAAGTCACACATTTTCAGCCCAAGAGGAAAGTTGTGGCAAACCACCTTTGAATAAATACTGTCAAGAAACCCAGTGATATGGTTTCCATAAGCCCCAAGTTTGTTTGCATGTAACAGTGAAGTCCCCGCTAGATACTTTACACTTTATCCTGGTAGTTCAAGGATATAGAGACAGCTGGGAGTAGACTGGACAAGTCAACTTTTCAGTTAGCAATTTGTGTGTAGTGGTCTCATATCTTTTAGGGTGGTAATAGATCACATCTGTGCAGCTCAGTTTCCTTTGTTTGGTTCTGCCCTATAAAACTCTGGCGATCCATCTTCTAGTTGCCTAATGGGAAGGAATGCACCCCAGCAGACAGATTATCCAGCCACAAGGGTTTGAACTTTTCATCCTGAGATAGTTTGGGTAGGCTTTCCTTTAGGGTCCTGGTTCTAGCACCTGCTGTGTGGTGATATTGGAACCCTTCAGCTAAAAAGCTATGACATTTTCTCTATTATAGATACCAGCTGCATCAGTTATCACCAATGACAAACTGTTTACACATTCTGAACTGACTGGCATCTTCAAAGACAGTCAGTCCCACGTAAGGCATATAGCAGTAAATTGACGAGGCTGATAAAATCTAAACATGGTGTGATCAGAAGTTGAATGTCTGACAAAAAGGCTGGGGAAATTCTTTTTTTGGACTACAACTCCCAGAATCCCCCATCCAGCATGGCCATCTTGGCTAGAGGCATCTGGGATATGTTGTCCAAAAAAAGGAACTTTTCCGTGCTCTAGTCTGGCAGTAATACTCCAGGTCAGTGCTCTTTCTCAAAATCTGTTTGGAGAAGAATCCATAGTATACACATAAAATCATGTAAGCAACAAGTTTGTGCTGCTTTGGTTTGTGCCGTGATTTGCCTTCAGTGAGTCTGTACAAGCTGTCCTGTTTCACCATGGGAGGATGAACAAAATCTCTTTCTTACCATTCTCGGAAGTATGGATTTCTCCCTTCCCCCATCTCAAAAATCCCATACTTTGTTTGCAGTTACAGCTGGGCTATCACAATGCGACATTTGAGTTAAGAGATCTGTTAAGTACTGGCACCATAGACAGTTCCTGTGTTTTGGCTCTAGAACGTCAATGTAATCCTGTGTGTAGCTTTACCAGCGGACTGCTTGAACTAGGCTCTCAGCCGACTGCTGAGAAGGAAATAATTTGAAAAGAAGTAACATTTGCCAATCTGCAGAAAAAGATATGCTCTTTTAAACAGCCAGAGAGTTTGTGGTGGGCTAGATAAAAAAATAAATCCTTTTAAAGAAAGCTGTAGAATTATAATAGTTGAAACCAGCAAGGTTTTTGCTCTGTCTTGGAAGTATTTTGAGATTGTTGGTTTACAGGGATAGGAATAGAGAGCTTTGTTCTGATGATTGTGGTGATGGTGATGAAGTACAATATTTCACTTAAGCTACTTGTTCACATGATGTTGGTAAATATGTCAGTTGATTTGTACGATTAGCTGGTATTTCCTCCATAATACAGGGAAAGTTAGTTTGTGGTTCAGGTAAAATTTGACTTCCTGGTGTATGCCTCATGATCTTAACTATTATATTACAGTGGTTTCACGTGAACTGCTGCTGAAATATGTGTGAGACTAAGCAGAACAGATGCAGATATCACGTTAGAAGAAAAGACAGTGTTAGGATTTTATCATTTATGTTCATATGAAAATAGTGACATTCCCAAAGATTTGGTCTGTGTTTGAGCTCCTGTCCCAAAGTAGATTACTGCTGAAAACCCATGAGTCCTTTAATTCTTCCAAACACTTAGATGTTTGCACATAAAGGCATGTTGTTTAATTTTCTGAATGCCCCATTTCCTTTTGCAATAGAAGAGAGATTTCTCTGCCAAACAGCTTCTGCAGAAGCAGTTAAGAACAGAAGAAGCCTAGTATTTCACTGTGAGAACTAGAGAGTGCAAACTCTATCCATATTAGCGCTTCTAGATTTGCCTCAGAACTGATGTGGAATAGGCAATGGTGTAACTAGTATACCTGACACAGGATGTGGATCATTTTCAAACACATTCCTAGACATTATTCTGTATAGGTTTTCTTTTAAATCCAAACAGCATGTAAATTTCAAATCTTTAGTCCAAACATCTTCCCATTGTTTTAGCTGAATATTGTGGCCTGCATTCTTTGCCTGTTTCACCATACAGTCTTTTATTTGTTCTTGCTCACTGCTGAACCTTAACAAACATTTGTAGATTTTGGCAACTAAACTTGTATGGGCAGCCTCTTTTTCTAAAAATTCTGATCTATCTTTGCTCCATCTGATTTTTTTTCCCCATCTTGTTCTAATTTGGTAGTAGATTGGCCATTGCATTTTATGACCTTCTCTTTCTAAGTCCTGTATATCTTTAAACTTCCAGTCTCTGTTCTTGAAGATCCTTATATTTCAGCCATTCTGAGTGCTAGCCTGTTCTTGTCTGCAGAATGCCTTCTGTGGAGATAGCCATCATGCATTATTGGACAGAGTCCCCCTTTATACTTTTCCCAAATCTTTTGCAAATTTATTTAGATAGCATAGCAATTAAATTTGGCGTTCACCTTTTCTTTCCCATACCATAGGCAGCCATGCCATCTGAATCTAAGTTCATGTCCTTCTAATTCCAGCAATCTTTTATTTTCAAACATTATCCGTTCTTTTAACCAAACAATGCAAGATGATTTGTATTATAATTTTAGATCTGGTAACCCAAATCCTCATCTATCTTTAGGATCTGTCAATAATTTCCATTTGATTCTTGATTTTTCACCTGACTGTATAAACTTGCTCAAATCCTTCTGCCATGATGTAGGCAGTTCTGTAAAAATAAATAAAAAATAATGAATAAACAAATAAAATAAAATGCTGGAAGTGTCAGGAACAGAAACATCAGCTTTGGGAGAACATTCATTTTAATTACAGAAATTCTACCCATCAGGGACAGATTCAAGATTTGAGATTTTTTTCAAATCTTGCTTTTTATTGGTCCAAATCTTTGTATAATTGCTCTCAAATAGTTGCTCATTTTTAGTGGTCAAGTTAATTCCTAAATATTTTACCTTCTTTACCACTTGAATACTTGTCTTCTTAGCCAATTCTGTTTTTTTCTGAGCTATTCATATTCTTTGTCATAATTCTGGTTTCATACACATTGATTTTAAAACTAGCCATTCTACCAAAACTCGTTTCAAGCTGTCTTTTATCAAGCTTTTTTCCTGAGTTGCTGCTGTTCTGCGTCTGTTCCACACATGTCCTGAATGTTTCATGTAAATCAGCATATTTTGAGGCAAGGATTAAGATAGCACTTTTAGTGATGCACTGATTTATTGCAAGGACTTTTTACTCTAGGGGGCAATTTAAAAAATATTTTACTTGTTAAAATATTTAATACTACTTTTATGTTGTTCAAACAGAACATTTTTTATAAAGCAATAAAACTGAGTTAAAACTACTACTAAAAATATAAAACAACCTGAAGCTACAGAAGGAGGTGTTTTGTTTTGTTTTTAAAAAGTCCTTTAGAAAAGAAAGCAAAATAGTAGATCTCTTGACCTTTATTGGAAACACGTTTCAGAGTTTTGAAGCAGACATGTTCTTGCACCAAGGTTTCATTGTTCATCCTTGCCATAAAGATGGCACAGCTGGTAAAACCTAGTAGGTTAACCTTAACAGGTAGAGTTTAAAAGGTTAAAACTAGTAGCACCTTGAATTGCTGCTGGGGCACTTCCATACTACACAATTAGAGCACGATGTTTCCAATTTAACTGTCGTGGTTCCATCTTTTAGAATCCTGGGATTTGTAGTTTAGGGAGAGGCATTGGGAATCCTCTGCCAGAGCTGTCTTCTAGTGCCTCACTTAATTATAAACCCCAGTATTCCATTAGATGCCACCATGGCTGTTAAAGCACTATCATTGTACTATAATGTGTGAAAGGCCCTTGGAGGCAGTTGACTAGAACTAAACAGCAACATAGCTGGCGTGAATAAGAATGAATATGAGTACATATTCCATCAGAAAGCATGCAAATGCTCTATACTCAATGAATCTACCGAATCATTTTCAAAAACTGCTTCATATTAAGTGCTTTGCAGAAATTAAGCCTGGAAGGGTGAGTCAGTATGACAAGGCCCTGGCATGCCTAGAAGAGACCTCCTAATTAGCAAAAGATGGAGAAAGGTAGTCCTGGCAGCTACTTTGATCTGTATCTTAGAAGCAATGCCAAATCTAGGAGGATGTCCTGAACTCCTAACTTGGTCAAATAGTTTAGGAAATAGCATCTATTTCAAGCATGCTAAGTTCCTGCCAAAACCACAGATATTCCCTACCAGATATGATTCGTCTCTCTATATTCTGAAATAAATTTATCATGCTTGTAATCCAGATTCAGCCACTTGTTTCTTTGCAGTGGATAGGAGGGCTTTAAGACTATTCAAACATCTGAACTCAAGCTACTAAAGTTATCATACTTTGTATGTAAATTACTGGGTTGGTGAAAGATGTTAAGGTCCAGATAGTGTGCCAGTGTGGTATAGTGGTTTGAGAGTTGAACTATGACTCTGGAGGCCAGAGTCTGAATTCCCACTTAGCCGTGGAAACCCACTAGGTGACCTTGGGCAACTCACACTCTCTCAGCCTCAGAGGAAGCCAGTGGCAAACCCTCTATGAACAAATGTTGCCAAGAAGGCACCATAGGGGCACCATAAGTCAGAAACAACATGAAGACACACAACCACAGTGTGTTAAAGTGATGCTGTTTTTGGTCACAGACAGGATTGATAGCAAAGACAATTAGGCACATGTGATTATAACTTCAAAAATGAATCAGTGATGAAGCTTTTGTTTTAAAGAATAGCAATGTTCTTTCTGATTTAAAGATCCGTAATGAAACCTTTGTTTTAAAGAACATTATTTAACTCAAATGGTTAATTTCTGTGAAACAAATGATAAAAAGATTTGAAGTGGTAAAAAAACAGTGAAGGAAGTGGTTTAATCTCTGAAAAAGATGAGTTATCATTATTCCAGAAATCACATTGTCTAATAACACGGAAATTGCCTGCAATCCCAGGTGGTATCCTGGTTCCAGTGAAGTTTGTCTGGCATTTCTGGTGGGTTTTGGGAATCAAACAACATTACATGCTGCTACACATAACATTTCCTGAATGGTCTGGCATTTTATTTTGTTTTAATTTGACATAAAGCAGCCATGGGGTGCAGGTCAGAACTATGTGAGGGTTGGCAGAGAAGAACTTAGAATGGTCCACTTATCTGCTTTTTCTCTCCTAAACGGTGATGCTGCCATCTAAGCTATTTTTCTATCAACTAAAGAAAAAGTACACGTATAGTGTCTTTCAGAAGAATTCACCCAATTTTGATTTTTCCATATTTAGTTGTGTGGCAACCTAAAATTGAACTGGTTTTAATTGGCATTGCTACTCATTGAGGTATACAAGCCGCACAATAGTGTGAAGATGCAAAATATTTTTATTATAGCACAAAAGCTAAGTAAATAAAAGTAAATTGGCACTTCTTTGTTGCGTTCAGTGTTAACCATTTTTGTTGTGACATGGCTAAATAATCTCTGGTGTAGCCCACTGCTTCCAGAAGTCACCAAATGATTGAATGAATTCTATCCAAGTGCAGTTCCAGGGCCACATGATCTCAGATTAAATACAAATATTTCTGGAAAGCCCCAAAGTTTATTGGAAAGCATACCTAAACTCACAGTCCAGTGAAGAACAAGGAGCTATCAAAACAAGTCCAGAATAAAGTTGTGCAGAAGCACCAAACAGGGTGATGGTTGTTGTTTATAAATCCCAGATTGTGAACCGTCCCTGGAGCACTATTAAACCCATGATTACAAAGCAGAAAAAACATGGCTTAATTATGGCTCTGCCTAGAGAATGGTAGAGAATGCTGTTCACCAAAACTCAGTATGAAGGGCATTACTCAGAGATACAAACAAGAAACCAGTGGTAACTCTGAAGAAGCTGGAGTAATCTGCATCTCCTAAAAGCTGGGCTTTATGGAAGAGTGGTAAGAAGAAAGCTATTGCTAAAATGAACCATGTCAAAACTTACTGAGAGACAATCTGGGAAAGGGTCCTCTGGTTTAATGAGACCAAAATTTAACTTTATGGCTTTGCCACATAGCTTGAACTCTCTCTAGAAGCCAAGACAGCTAAGCTGAGACTGTCATACTTCGGACGTATCATGAGGAGACATGACTCACTAGAAAAGACAATAATGCTTGCAAAGTAGAAGAAATAAGAAAAGAGGGAGACTGTATTGCAGATGAATAGACTCAGTCAAGGAAGTCACAACTTTGAGTTTGCAAGACCTGAGCAGAGCTGTTGATGACTGGGAGAAATAGAGATGTCTCATTCATAGGTTTGCCATATGTTGAAGTCGACTTGACAGCAGTTAAAGCTACAACAAACACTTAGCAAAAATGCTATAAGTCATGCTCATTTCTCTGAGAACACAGTCCCCACAGGGAAACATGATGGCGGAAGCATTACGTTGTGTGGAAGCCTTTCCTAGCTGGGAGTGGGAAACTGGTAAGGAGTGAGGGCAAGATGGATGGAGAGGCACGTGGGGTGATTCTAAAGGAAAACTTGTTTCAGTCTGCAAGGGACCGAGGTTCAGCTTTCAGCAGGATAGCAGTCTCAAACAACCAAAATAACACTGAAACTCAAAGGCCCCTCCCTAAGCTGCAAACTCCAGGATTCCATAGGAGGTTGAAAGTGCAATAATAGCACTAGAACAGGCTAATGTGGAAATGGTCTTAGTCTTTTGTCTGATGATCACATATTTCTGGATGATAGCAATGACTGATAAAAATACTCTGTATATATTCTGTGGCATTTGTCTTTAACATCTACATGCTAATCCTAAGCATGCAGTTGAACTGTGGGGTTAATGTATGTGTGTTCTGTTGTTGCACTTTATTTGGACAGGTGTTTTTTTTTCTTCTCCCTTTTCTTTGTTGGCTCACTTGCTTGTTTGAGCATTACACGTGTATCATAAGCAACTTACTTTTTATCTCGGACCTGGTACAGTTTTTCTTGCTAACATGTTAAACCTATAATCTTAGGTAGAAGATTGTAGTGACCCTTTAGTATTTGTTCAACGTGCACTTGAGTCTGAGGTCAAGCAAACAAAGCCAGCATTATGCCTTTGCATTCTTATTTAATGAGCCTGTTAAAATCTACCAAAAGCAACTTGTGGGATCTTTTGTGAGGAGGGGGAAATGCCAGTAGCACTCTTTGAAGTGCTGCACACAAGAAATGATCGTCCAAGAGGATATGTTAAAGGCTCTGGTAGGAAAGAAATGGCACTGTGTTGTTGACGGGAAAAGATCTTGGCAAAACTGTTGTTGTGACTGTTCCTGCGGCTTAGAAAGGAATTTCCTAGAGACTGGACTAACCATTAAAAATGTCTCTGCTTCTAGGAGGAGTCCAGCAGAGCTTTCCCAGAGAAATGTCAGCTTCAGCCATGGAAGCCCAGTGTCTCGGTGAAAGAGGAAACTTTTTTAAGGTAACTGAAAAATTATTATAGTTTCTTTTAGTAAGGAGACGTATTTTGCTCTGAAATGAAAGGTGCTTCTCTGTGTATACTAATTATTTTCCAGATGCAGAACTTTGACAGAGCTGCATGAGAAAACTTGCTGTTGAAGCACTGAATTCTTTCTTTCTGTAGGTCAGACTTTTGTAATTTGATGGAGTGACATAAGCAACAGCATGTGCTTTATTTCAACCTGATGCTGCATTAAATTGGGAGTGTTTGGTAGGGAAGTAAACTGTGTGTACAGCTGTAAACATCTCATTCCTGTTGCTTTTCATTCTGCCTGTTTAATTTAAGCTTTCTCTGAAATCCAGATTCTTCAGTTGTGTGTTTGCTCAAATAGTTATCTGATTTTTGTACACCCAGATATATTTTGCATTCATCTTGACAGCTAATAGTTTTGAATATGTATATACACACAACAGCTGTGGTTTAAAGCTCAACCAAGAGTAATAGGTTGCTAGAAAAAAAGGAAACTGGGGGAAAAAGCTGTGTGTTTCTGTTGAAATCTGTCCTGATTTAAGGCAGTAATAATTTTCTTTTCAACCGTGGATGACTTGCCAGCAGCTGCAGATTTTGCTCTCAGACAGATTACTTGAAAGAGTTTACCACTTAAATATGAGATCAACAATTTTTGCATACACCCTGGTTCTTAAAATCCACCTCAGCTGTGGAAATAGTGGCTTATACTACAGCAACTGAAGCCAGTTTCTGTGCTTCACAAGTGTGGAAACCTGGCCCTGCTTTTAAATCATCTCCTTCTTGGAGGAAAAAATTAGGCTGCTGACTGTAAAAACATGAACACTTCTTGGCTGTCTGTGCCTGCTGCCTGTCCTTGGCCCGCCCCTATCCAGGGCAAGAAATGAGCCCCACCTGCTATGGTTATATCAGATGAGATAAAATCTAGCCTTTTTTAAACTTAAGTAGTGAAATATTGGTGGAAATGATCAGGCGTTTACAAGAAAAAGAGACATGGAATAGGATTCCAGGGGGAAAAAATTCCTTAGATCGGTTCTTTGTGTTGCTGGTGAAAACTGTCACTGTATTCTTGGCTTCTAAGGTTGTCATGATTGTTTATGATCATATAGTGCCATCAGTGGCCAATGACACTTTTAGACTGGTGGAAATGAGAAGACGACAAACCACTGTCCTGCAAAACCTATAGTCTTAAAACCAACTAGCTGTTGTTAAAACACAATAATAGAATTATCATATTATTGCTGACCTCTAGGACATGTGCTGAGAACATCCTCATAAAGGCAGCATCATCATTCATTCAGCAACCATGTCTGCTGAATGTGGATTATACTCTTAACATTAGTGTTTTCTGCAATATACTTAAAGCATGGATAGCATTCACTCTTTATTAAATATCCATACGTGTATGTCTAAGGTGTATTTAGAAGGAATATCATTTTAAAAGTTAAGAATAAAAATTAAGAATTTTTCAGAATAAAATTAATTCTCAAAATCTTTGAGAAAAAATCAGGCATAAGGGGTCCTGATAAAGGGAAACAGGAATACTTTGTCTTCCACTGAGGTCTCAGTCTGGATCTGTCCACTCATACCTGCAGTTTGCACTGGGAGGAAAACTTCTGTTGGCACCAATGGTGCCTTTCTCCCACTGTAAATTATAAGATATAAGCCCCCTGGTCCAGAATGCAATGGTTAACAAGGAATTAAAACTCCACAGCAGTCTGAATTGACAGGCTGTGTGTGCGATTTATGCAAAACACACACACATAAGTCTCACTGGTACAACTGCTATTGTGTAAATAGTGTCATACCTGAGAACCTGAATTGAGCCAGTAGTATATGCCAAGGGGTCTACCATAGGGGATTCTGAGAGAACACTGGTACATGTGTGGCAAGCATGTTTGTGTTATCTAGGGTAAGTGTGGTGCTGTCTTATATTTGTAGCCTGTTTGCACAGTAGAATGTCAGTCCACATTCTAAGCTCTTCCCACTGTTTTAACTAAATGTCCTTTCCACTTCACTTTCAAGATACTTTTGGATCTAGAAACTTTTCCCATTCACATAGCATTTGCTCTCTTACAAAACAGCCTATCCAGTCTATATTCTCTTCTAGTGTATCAGTACATATATAAATTGAAGCAACTTTTCCTGGATTCTGAAAATGTCTTTTTATTGCCATCTCACCCACACCTGGTTTTTTACTTTATTCTACTGCCAATGTTCTGTCAAGATGTAGTGCATATAGTATGAATGCTAGGAATAAATTCCAGAATTTATCAGTTGCCAATTGTTGAAGTACTAAAAATACGTTAATGCTGAGAGAATGCATCACTAAAAACAGAGTTATGCCACCATTGTTGGCTATCTGCCATAACCTGAAACGTGATGGCTTTGAAGACTGAGGGAGATTCACTAGTTGAAAGGAAGAGGAAACTGAAAATACGGGAAAGAGAATGCGGGATTCTGGAAATATAAACAAACTCTGCTGTTGTGAGTTGGAAAGGCATAGTTTTCAGTGGGGGTGCTTATACCAGATGTGGCCCTCAGAAGATTCTTATTATTCCACCTCCCTCCAAAGTCTTTCATCCTTGCCCCCTTCATCTGTGCTGTTTGTGAACAGAGGATTTTCTATGCCTTCCTGGCCAGTGCGGAAAAACAGCACATTTTGGATTCTGAAGCCCCAACCCAAATTAGAGAACTAATAGCAAAAAGGAAGAATTAGGGCATTTTAACACACCCCTCCTTGTGATTCTGATCTGAGCTATCTGCAGCTTCACTTCAGTGGATGGTTATTTTGCAGCATATTGCTGGCAATCTGAATTGGGTTATTAAGGGCAACAAAATTCAATCCATATTGGACCCCGACATCTACAGTTTGCATGGGAGGGAGAGAGTAAACTCCCATTGGAGCAAAATCAGGTCTTTTCATCAGGGCAGAGTGTAGTGAGGAGACTTTTCTACATGTAGATGGACTCTGTGTCTCTCTGTAAGAAAGAGGATAGATGAATAAGGTATGGTTGGTGGATGGAGGCAATGGTGGTTCCCAAAACATTACCCCTGAGAGTGTGTGTGTGTGTGGGGAGGTTCCCTGCTCCTAATTTATATTATTCTAACACACAGAATATAGGATATTGTTTCCACATTTACTTTTTTTTCTTGAGTATAACCCAGAAATCTGAGTGTGATCCAAACTTAGCAGTTTTTTCCCTGTCTGGCAGCTGAAAACCGAGAGCCAGCACAGTGTAGTAGTTTGAGCATTGGACTATGCTTTGGAGACCAGGATTCAGCTCACTCAGCTACAGGGTGACCTTGGACAAATCACACTCTCTTAGCCTCGGTGGAAAGCAAAAGCAAGCCCCCTCTGCACAGATCTTGCCAAGAAAACCCCATGATAGGTTTGCCTTAAGGCTACCATAAGTTGTAAACAACCTGAAGGCACACGACAACAAGATGAAAACAACTTGAGCTTACAGTATTTCAGGCAAACATAATTTGTTTCTTTACAAAAATGTCTTACATCTTGGAATAAGAAGGAATTACCCCTTAAAATATCTTCTTGGGTTTTTCTGCCATGAGCCATGCATTAATCATGCAGCAAAGAGAATCTTCATACTGATGGCATCCAGCTTCATAATTCCTAATGATTTCACCCGGGAGCTCAACATAGATATTGAAGTGTATGGGTAACAAGATGGAACTGTGGGGTGATGCTCCTGATGCTACTGTCTGAAACTGTCACTATAGGTAGGAGGGTCAACCACAGTAACACAGCGCCTCCTACTCTCATCCCACAGAGATTGTCCAGTAAGATACCATGATCAATGGTATCAAAAGCCTCTTAGAAATCCAGGAAGATCAACAGGATAGCACTTCCCTTGTTTTTTTTCCTGACTTAGGTTGTCAGTCAGAGCAAATAAGGTTGTTTCAGTGCCACACACCCTGGCCTGAAACCAATCTGACCTGGGTCTAGATAATCTGTTTCCTCCACCTCTACATGGCAGAAGGAAAAAAGGAGTGTTTGAGTGGCTAAGCCAGTGCTATTTGTGGGAATGGAAATAGTGTGTGTGTGTGTTTGTGTATGAGAAAGAGAAGGAGGGGAAAAGAAAATATTTTTTTTAAAAAATATGTAGTTTTCTAGTGAAAATGGGAGGAGCATCCTGTAATATGTGTTGGTGTCCACCTTCTCCTGACAGGCAGGAACAAAGGAAATTTTTTCGAGGGAGCCCTCTAGGGGAAGCAGCCCTTTCCACACGGCCAATCTTAGTTCCTGCCTTGTTCCCATAAGCACTCTTACAATTAACTCCATTTGTTCTCTCCCCTCCCCCTCCCCCACCTCTTTTCTGGCTTCCTTGCTGCTTTTACCTTTGAAAGAAAGACTGTTTTCTCCACTTTGCTCTCTGTTTGCCTTGCCTCCGTTCGAACCCCCTTCCTTGGCGAATCCTTCCACTCTTCAGTCTCTCCTTTTTTCTTTTTGCTGCGTCTCCCTCCCCCCCCCAGCTTAGTGTAATAAGTGTGTGTTCAAGGGGAGTGCAGTGGATGAAGAGTTTAAGCCTGGGCAGCATGGAGGGATGCCGCAGGACCACAGAGGCCCCTTCAGTCTGGCTCCACTGAACAGGAGCATTTCTGAAGAGCAAGCAAGCAGGCGGAGAGACCCAGGAAGCAGTGGCTGAAGGAAGATCTCTCCAGTCTGCCCAAACACACTGAGTGGGCCAGGGTCAGAGGCACGTGCACAGACCTTGCAAGCTCCAGCGGCAGATTTGAGTACAGCAGGGCCCTTCACTGCCGGGGTTATCCCCCACTGGAGTTTCTGACTGGGTTAAAGGACTTTTTTAGTGGGGAGGGCATTCCATCCCTCCAGTACAGACAGCTTGAGGGAAGGGGCTTTGGTAGTTAAATTGCCATCATGGACTCTTCAGAGTCCGAAGACCTGGGAGGCCTAACTCAACAACCTCTTTCCACACAAGAAATGCAGGGGATTCGCTTCAACTGTGTCTGATGCCTCTGAAGAATCAGTCAGTGGATGATGATTACAGAGAAGAGGAAGTGCAGCATTACAATTATTCTGACGCTGAGAAAGGAGAACTTTCTTCTGAGGAGGATCAGGATCTGTCCCTCCTTCTGCCTTTCAGCAAGAGGATTTTAACATCTTGGTGAAAAGAAAAGAAAGAAAAGAAAAGTATGCCTACTCACTCCCCAGAAAGCCAAGATCCTGATTTGCTTCAGGACAGTGGGGAATGCTTTCCCAAAATTAGCACTGTTGCTGTACACATGCCCGCTCTAGACTGTTATCCATGAGGAATGGGAGAAGCCTGCTGCTAACAGACCAAATCGAGATTGCATCAAGAGGTTCTATGCCTTCCTTGAGATCTACAGGTCCCCCTGGTTAATGGGCCTGTGGCAGACCTTTTCGTTTCCTTTGTACGCACGAAAGACAGAGAGCACTTCCTGAGAGGCACTGGGGCAGAAAGATGGAGGCAGTACTCAAAAAGGTTCATGAAGTGATTTCCTTGGCCTTAAGGGCTGCGACTTCTACCTCCATTATGTTGAGGACTGTGTTCCTGTGGGCCACAGCACTCATAAAGGTGATCAACCCCAAACAAGTCAAGGCCAGACAAGGCATTAATAAGCTTCTAAAGGTGCCAGCCTTTACTGCAGACACTGGTCTGGATGATATCCAGTTCTGCTCCAAAACTCAAGCTAATGCGGTGGCAGTCAGGTGTGGCAAGCACAATTTCGTCTTTGCCCCATTTTTGGGTACCCAGCTTTTTTGTGAGTCCCTTAACTCTGTTCTCACATATAACCAGGATAAGAAGAAGGTGCTCATCAATGGGAAGAAGAAGGAGAACAGAAGGTTTTCCAGACAGGATCGATCCTCCTTTCACTCTTAATACCTAGCTACCTCTCCCATTTTTCCTGCTGCTCCAGACAGAGGGACTTTAGTAGCCTCAGCCCTCGGTGGGAGGACTAGAGACAGCAACTCAGACAGCAGTCATTCCAGGCAGCTGGAAGAGCTCATGACAGCTCCTCCAGAAAGGGACAGCACAGCGACCAGCAAATGTGACTCCAGTAAGAGGGCAGTCTTCAGGGTTTTGTAGCTTCAGAGCAATGTTGCTCAGCACCTTTAGCCAAGCTGACAGAATAGAATTCTCACAAATCTCTCCAGACTTTTACTCCCATTGCTAAGATCCAGAAAACCAGCGCAGTGTCCAACTGGAGGCAGTCAACCATCTCTAGCAGATTGGGGCCATAGAGATAGTGTCTCAGTCATAATGATTAGAAGGCTGTTATTCCATCATCTTCTTGGTTCCAAAGAAGTGTGGCTCTTGGGGGACAATTCTGAACCTCAGAAAGGTCAACAAATTTATGAAGAAGCACCACTTCTGGATGAAGACCCTGAAAAGTATCCTGCAGGCCACCAAGCAGGAGACTTCCTGGCTTCTCTTGATTTGAATGATGCATACTGTATTTGCATATTATGATCCATCCAGCATGCCGTAGGTTGTTTCACTTTGCTTACACAGGGAAACACTACCAATACCGTGTTCTACAGTTTGCTCTAACCTCAGCATCCAGGTTATTCTCAAAGGTGATGCTAATCCTGGTAGTGGGTTGGAGAAGGACACATGTCCTGTTTATCTGTATTTAGATGTTGGTGTGTGCAGTGTCCTTCTAGCATGGCCAAAGGGACATATGACAGGTACTTGACCCACGGGTCCACCACAATTTTCCAGTGAACCATAGGAAGAGCCACCTCACCATAATCCAGAGGATCCAACATCTGGCAGCAGGCATTGTGGCTCTGCCCCCAGAAAGAATTCAGAGCATCAGGAAGGTAATGTTCTGGTTGAAGCAGACAAGAAAGGTGGACCTAGCCTGTCTTCCTTGGGCAGGATTATATTCCAGACAACTGCAATGGCTCCTCCTCCCACATCAGGCAGCAATAGCAGCCAAAAGTCACCAGAGGGACTCTTGTCAAGGAAGGTGACTCAGTCTCTAGCCTAGTAGACTTTCCTGATGATTCACAGAGAGAGATCCTTCTGGGACACTTGGAAGGTCCTGATAAAAAATGATGACAGTCTACATGGGTGGGGTGCCCGTTGCAGACATTTCCTGCTTCACGGTTTCTGGGAGAAGGAAGAGGCAGCCCACAACATAAACTGACTGGAGCTGAGTGCAGTCAGCATTCCAGGGGAGAGCAATCCTTGTCACGACAGACTGGGTCACAGACAAGTCCCACATCAACCACGAGAGGAGGACCAGATCGCACCACCTCATGGAAGAAATGAAGCTGCTGCTAGAGTGGGTGGAAACCCATCTTTTGTCCATCTCCAACAAGTCCTGAACACAAGAGTGGGTTGAGTTGAACCAGTCTGAACCAAGTGGAGTAGAGCCTCCATCCAGGTGTCTTCCAGGTCCTAGTGGAGAGTCTTGGAGTACTCAGGTTGATCTGTTTGCTTCTCTAGTCAACCACAGAGTTCCCAGATTCCTATCAAGATACTGAATGGATGAGACGAAAGGCTTAGATGACCTGACCTCACCTTGGCCAAAGGGGTTACCCTCTACCTCTCTTCTGTACAGGGTGCTAAGAAAGGTAAAGGCAGAAAGCATTTTAGTCATACTCAATTGGTACTTCATTCATGTGCTTTATTTTCTTAATGCAAGTCAGACTTTAGATTGGAGACAAATGTCCAAGGAAAACAGACATAAATGAATGTCAAAGGCATTTTTGTATATGATGTAACATTTCTGAATTAATGAGTGAAGACTAGGAAAAACCCAAAGCTGATTATAATTGCCTATTAATCATCTTTGTTTAAAAAATTAGGTATGCGTCCCTCTGGTGGACAGAACTGTGAAAGACATACCCTTAAAAGCCCCGAAAGATTACATCACACCAAGCAGAAACCACAGTGTGTGTAATAGTTTGCTCAGTTCTCAGTATAGCTCCAGAATAATACGTGTTTTACTACCTTGTTCAGCTGCTTTCAGCCTGGAACCCAGGAAGGAAGCAGCAGTCTCCCTCCACACACCCAACAGACATTGAGTTCTATGGAGGCTAGGGACTTGTTAGGTAGGCCCCAAAAGTAAAAATGCACTCTTCTGTAGTCTTGTTCATAACTACATGGATGGCTCTGCGTTCCTGTGGGAAAATAGTCAAATACAGAACTGGGGACATGTAGACAATGGGGGTAAAGCCTGTTACAACTCTGTAGAGTTGGAGGCCTGCCCTCCTTTTACAGGAAGCCGATGAGAAGCCTGATGACATTTTTTGTGACCTAGAGCAGTCCTCTATTTTTCAGATATTTTAGACTTTAGTTCTGAGAACCCCACACCATTGACCATGCTGACGGGGGTTTCTGCTAGCTGAAGTCAAAAGCATATGGGGAACCCAGTGTTGAGAACCAGTCGTGTAGAGGGTTTTAGATTCTCATTCCACACACATGCCTTCACCTTGGCAAACATAAGATTTTTGCTTATCTGTAGCCAGTTGGCCCTCTTCATCATTCAACAACACTGTGTTAGTGGCGCAGTGTGCCTTTGTGTCCAGCAGGGGGCATATGAGTCCTAGACAGTGGGGTGAAACAGACCACTAACGGGCTGTGAATATAGAGATGCAGAAGAGCTGCTAGGGAGGCACAGATCAATCAGATTCTAATCTTTTATCTAATTATTTGAGAAATCATTTTATTTTGAACCAGTTTTCCTATAAAAAATTTCATATTGGCTAACATTAAATGAATACGCATTTTCTTGGTGCTTTATTCATTTTTTGAGGCAAAAACAGTTATTTCAGAAATGGTGACACATGCAAAAATCTAAGGATAACTGTGTTGTGGTTTGTGTATTGGTTTGGAAAGGACAGATCATATCAATTCATTTAAAGCACGTGGTACGAAACGAAAATTCCTGAACAAATCTAGCATTGCTTTTGCGAGGACAAGATAGGAAATACTGTGGAGAGGGAGATACCTTTCCTCTCTTTGGCCATGGTCAATCCTTTCCTTCAGAGAGAGAGGACGAGGGGGGAGTACTTTTTAAACACCTGTAATCTGATTTCAATTCCACTTTCAGCTGTAATGCCTAATATTTTGTGATATCAAACAATTATGCATAATTATAAAATTATGCATAAAATTAGCTGTATAATTCATGCACACACACACTTTTATATTGTTAGAAATAGTGGTTGTGACACTTTTCGATAAATTCTAGTAAATTTAAGAAATTCTGAGAAGAGCTTAGCACTGTTATCTTCACACAATACCACAATGTGTTGGTGTTATCACCCAACCCATCCATGTTGTTGATTACTGGGGACTATCAGAAATGTAACTCATGCTATTCATCACTAACACATTGCTTTATTTGTTGGGGTGATGTAACTGAGGTTACCAGACAGTGGGTTTTTTTCCTTTCTATTTCACAACTTAAACAAGGCTTCCACATTCCAGGGCACTGTGGGACCCTTACTCACCAACTCCCAGCCAAGCACTTCCTGGGAGGGGCGTCAGAAGAAGAGAAGGCTCTGATCCCCTGTGCCTGGTATTTGCCCCTGGTATCTTTTTTTAAAAAATCCACAACTTGATTAGTTGATACATAACACGCATTCCCACTACCAGGACTGAGATGTAGGAGAAGTTTGCTTTCCTGCGTGATGCCTTTCTTAGTATGACATGAAATCAACTGGTTCCTTCCCCTAAGAGATTAATACTTGGCTTTAGTAATAGTGATTCATATTTAATTTCACAGAATACTCAAAGAGTTGCTCATTCATTTATACTGAGACTCTCAGAACTGGTGCGGAAAAGCAGTTAAAAGCCAGCAGTGCTCTCTTTCAGATATTACCTCAGCCCTGACCTCACTAGGTGGCCTTCCATGCTCCCAAACCAAGCCAGCTGCCTATTTCTGATGTGCTTGAATAATCAACCTATCTAATGAATTTGTTGCAGCTGCTGTAAATACATGCAAGTGGCACTGAATACTCAATACTCAATCAGGGGTGGAAAGTATATCCTCCTCACCAATAGCTATGCTGCCTGGGGCTTCTGGGTCCAGATGAAGGGTGGCATAATTCCCATCCCATGTTATAGGCATGATTCAGCTTTTAAGACAGCCAGTTTGGTATAAGTGGCTCCAGTGCTGGCCTAAGAATCTGGAAGACCAGAGTTCAAATCCCCATTCAACCATGGGAACTCACTGAATGACCTTAGGCAAGATACATTCTCTCAGCCTCAGAGGAAGCCAATGGCAAATCCTCTCTGAAGAAATCTTAACCAGAAAATCCCAGGATTGAGTTGGCATACATTGGAAATGACTTGAAGGCACTCAACAACAACAGTGTTTTGGCCAATGTGAAGCATGTTGAATTTTGCCTGGATTGCATCCTGTTTTTTTTAAGCTTGCAAGATTGTAATATAGCTTAGCTGCGCTCTAATCTTGATGTGTTTATTATTGCTTTGTGCCAGTCTCTTTTTTCCTCACTCTGGAAAGGCAGCAAAATATTACAAACTTATATATCCTCACCTCTGTAAATAATACAATTAGCATTAAGAATTGAGGTCAGGAATTTCCCATCTGCTCCTGGCATTATCCGCATCACTTTTTTCCACCTCTAGTAGTTGATAAAGTATTTTCCTTATCCTGCCTAACCCTCCCCCAGCCCTCAGGAAAAGGAAGTCAAAATGAATTGTAATGTCTAGTGATTCATCCTGTTTGCTCCTTTATTTCCACACTTCTTCCACTTACTTGTGTTTTCTCTCTTCTTCTAGTTAATTGACACAATCGCTTCAGAAATCGGAGAACTGAAACAAGAAATGGTACACACAGATCTAGTACTGGAAGATGGGCCCACCGGTTTACAAAGGTAAGTTAGACATCTCTGTAATAATGCTGAGTAGCATCATATGGCATATGTTTGTGGTGTAGTTATGAAAATGTTATTTTCCACCATGTTCATTGATTTTTAGTCCTACAACTATGAAATACTGCGTTTTCATATACACTTTGAAGCAGTTTGCCTGTAGCAGTAATTGGTGATGAAACTGTATGAATATGTCCGTTCCATTTCTTTTTTTATATGCTCCTGGTTTCCTATAACAGCAGATTTCTATGGCATTGGTATCTCGTTTAAAATATCTAACACTGTGTGAAATTTGTAGGAACTGAATGTAGAACTTAAATGAGTTTAGTTATTAAAAGATTCAGCTTAAACATAGGACTACACTTTGAAGCTAAAAAAGCATATATATTTTATTGTATATATGTGTTGAAGGCATTGAAGAATATCAGATCATTTTCATTTTGATGGGAGTAGGGAGGAAATTCCATTATATGCAGAATTTACGCTTCAGTTAAAATGGTGCTGAGATACAATTTTAGTAACTTTTGTGAGGTTTTACTGACTAGAAATTCAGTTAAAAGATTTCAAATACACTGTCTGCATTTTGTTTTTTGTTCACAAAGCTGTAACAATATTTAATATAGTTTTCTAACGGAAATCGTGCCGCTGAATTCTGAATGTAAAATCGGACGATGTTGATCATTCAGAACTTGATCCTGGATGAGTATGCTGAGCTGGCACGTATGAGGAAGAACTGGTTGGACAAAGTAGGAGTAGTTAGTATTTCAGCTTAGTCCATCAGGTTTTACAGTAGAGTAGCAAGCTGGTCTAAAGTGGCAAGGATGCATAGCACCATTGCCCTAACTAAGTATCTTGTCTGGAAGTTGCAGAGTTTTGACTGTCTTACCTTCAGTGAGATAGGATTGGGAATTTTTTGGTATACTCTTTACTCCACAACTTGACAGTCTCCCTCTCTTTGCTTATGGAGGCGTTCTCAGTTGTGTTGAATTCTCACAGGCTTATTTTCCTATGTGGTTTCAACATCTGCGCTGAGATAACCTCTTAGGTATTCATGGCTGTCAAGAGTTCGTGGTTATTATGTGTCCTACTAGATAGACCTATCCACATAGCTGGAGACATGCTGGACTTTTTGTTTCTTCTATACATGTTGATAGTGATCTGCGGATGTGGAAATTTGTGATAGGGATTTTGCAGGGATTTGTCATTTCCTACCAAGATTTAGAATTCTTGGAACTCTGTAGGAGTTACAGATCTTGTTTTTTAAGACATCCTTGGAGACGTCTGGATCTAGAGGTGTTCCTGGTAGCTCTGGGGGAGTATCTCATCACCAAGATTAGGAATTTTGTCAAAGCTGTTGTTTACTACTCGAACGGAGAAGTGAATCAGCCTGTTCACACAATCATTTCTAAATGCTCACTGCTACCTGTAAGAGCCTGCTGAGAGCAGAGAGCAATGAAATGGCTAGAGGAATCCTGAAGGAAGACCTGTGATAAATCTGGTTTAACATAACTTGAAGCTCATCGTAGAACCCACTTAGCAGTGGTGATGGCTGTGGGGTACACCTCATCACCAGCACTGCATTGGTTCAGTTGTTAGCCATTAAAACAATTGTTCTGGTTGGTTAAGGGCCCATTTCATCTTGGCCCATGTGAAGAAGGGGAAGACTCTTGCTAGCTAGTGTTGCTCATATCTCAGTTTGGGCTCCAGACGGATGGAGAGAGCTGAATCTTAAAGAACAGCAGCCCTACTGTATATTTCTTTCCACTAAAGAATTTAAGACAGCACCCAAAAATCTCCTGGAAAAGCCAAGTTAAATAGGGACAAAATAAGAACAGTGATTCCTCAAAGATAGACACCAGAAAACAAAGACTGCTCTAGTAAATGGAAACCATTGGGAGAAAAGAGCTCAGTGCTGAGCAGATCTGTTATTCAACAGAATGTGCTTTAACCCTTTTCAGACTTTTGCATGGAGTGCCCCAAAGAATATAGAGAAGCCCAGATCCCTGTGGATGTTGCAGCTGAGGTCAATATTGTATCTAGTTGCTCCTATTTATAAATGTTAATGGTGTGCCGTGGGACTCAGCTGCACAGAAGCACTTCCTACACCATATTGGTACATTGAAATCAACTGTGAGAGGAAGTTCAGGATTGCTGCATCTTGCATGAAAGCAGAAAAAGCAGGGACATGACAGCAGAGCCTTGGTACCACCCACCCTTTCCCAGTGACTAGTCTGCACAGGGAGTTATGAATCATGACTGCGCTGAAAAGAATGGCCTGACACGAACAATGGATACACAAACAATGCTAGGATGTGAAATGTTGCCTCTGGGGCATAGGTGGTTACCTGTAATATTTTTTCTTATTCCAAAAGTATTTCCTTTTTACTGGAATGTAAATGTTCTCCTGCATCAAAGTACAGACGAGTGTTGTAACTAAAGTACTCACATGTCTGCCTCCTGGCGAGGCACCTGCAACAAGTCGGAACAATTTTGAGTAGGCTGTTTTTGCACTGGTGCAGTGCTATACATTTGTTCATTGTGAAGTCACTTAATGAGCCCATTGTGATTGGTGAAACTCAGAGATACATTAGAGAGTCAGTACCTTTTGCTAAAGATCTCAAGGGCAGTTAGCTTGTCAACATGCTTTGTAAGCTCCCAGTTTCTTGGCCAGAATCTGCCCTTTGCACTAACAGATCAATTCAGTAGTGGCTTCTTCTGAGCTGCAGGGGCTTTCAGTCTGGAAATGAGAAAGCTGCACCAGTACAGTCTAAATCATGCCTCCATATGTTGTATGTTTAAAAGCTTGTGGTTGGTGAAGATAATTTAAAGCTTCATATGAGTGTGAGTGTAGTTTAGCATTATCAGTGTAGTGCAGCTCCCATCATCCCTCACAGTTAGCTATATTGGCTAGGACCAGTGAGAACTGTAGGCCAGAAATACTTGGAATGTCACACATTACCTTCTGAAGCATAGAATGGATATATAATGCCTTGTGCTCTATAAAAGAAAGGACAAATCCCTAAAAATGTGTTGGAAGCTTGTGATTGTATATTATTGTATTTTAAAGATTCTTTTAAATAATGCTAGGCAAGATAAAGTGTTTTAATACAAAAGTTTGGGCAATTTTTAGAAAACGTGTCAAACACTAAGATTTTTTTAAAACTAGAATAATAGTCACACTCTATTTCCTAAAAGTCCATAACCCTTCACATATACTGACTCAGCAATACTTACAACAACTCTTTAAGGTAAAGAAGTATAATTATCGCAATGTTTCTACTGGGGATATGGTATTAGAATAATGGCTTGCTAAAAGCCACGTTGGCTTGAAAGAGAGACTGAATGGATTTGAAGTTCTGTATGGAGTACACAATTCTGTACTTTGCAGTGAAACAGATTAGTATTTTATATTGGGAAAAGGTATGTATTAGTGAACTGTGCAATGTATTGTGAAGGAAAATTCGTATAAATCGTGTGTTGGTTTAAAAAATGTGAATGAGTTAAAATGCATGTATTTGAAAAATATGCTTCTGGTCAGTGGAAAAATTACATACCAAAATATGTTCAAAAGAGTACATACAAAATATACATGTATTTGCATATGGGAACAGAGAAGTTTGACAACATAATATAAAAGAGTGATAGCATGATTCTGCCATTCACATGCTGGGAAATACAAGAACAAGAGTGCCGTATTTCCCCATACCTATCCATATAATGAATGCTTGTTTGAGATGGGACTTGAATTGTGGGTGTCTGGCTTATAGCTTGCGTTACACACCACTGGCATTGTCCACAAGTTTAACTCATCTGGTAGCTTTAATAAAACTTGCATTAGAAATTGCCTCCTTCCTCAAAAGGGTTAATTTGATATACACTGACATAGATCTTATCTATCTGTGTCATTTCACAAATTATTCTGTGCCACGAGAACTGTTACATTTTAGCAATCGGAGCAGGTATACTAGTAAAGACAAGTGGATTCTCTTGTAAAGGAAATAACAGGATTGAGTAGGAGCAAGTAGGTGTTGCCATTCTTTTGGGATTCCTCTCTAAACAGCAGTTTTATCTCAGGTGTGATTCTTGAGATTCCTGACCTTGCATTGAGCTTTCCTATGGAAGGCCAAGAATCTGTATGCAAACAGCTGTTCCAAACCCAGCGGTGGTTGGACTGTAGACATTGGATGGGGACTATTTGAGTAACAAATAAGAAGACAAAAAGAAAAAAAAGTCCTGTTTCTTCTCTCTTACAGGGCTGACCTTGTCCTCTGCACTAGTGTATTGTAAAAGAGAGGTGGTGTTAGTTGTAGTTCCTTGAGAGATTTTTTATTATGGCAGGAGCTTTTGTAAGCAAGCATAAAGATGCAAGAGGTGCCAAGAGATTAATAGATTAAGGCAGCTGTATATGATGTCTCCTAAAATGGCCATCAACAGACTTCAGAAAAGCTCACATGTGACTGAAGGTGGTGATTGTCATCCATGGTAAGATCACCTACAAGGTACTGAATGCTCATTTTGCTTTACAAAGAAGAATTGTTAAATTCTCATTACATCCACAAAATAATCTGAAGTATTAAGATGGAGCAGACCAGGAAAGAATTGTTTGTTTTAGAGCATGGTATATTCTCTTGAAAAGTACTGATAGTTTCTCAAGTAACTTAAATTTAGATTTTTAATGTTTGCTACTATTTCTCTTATTTATAGCTTAGACAAAGCTATGGGTGATGTGTGTTCGGATCATCAAAAAGATTTTAAATGCATCACACGAGATTCTGGATATGACAGCCTTCCCAATAAGCTCAGCATTCTAGATAAGCTTCTTCATACACACCCAATTTGGTTACAGCTTGGCTTAAATGATTCTGAAGCAGCTGAAGTTCTACAGTCACAACCTCCTGGAGTAAGAAAGAATTTCATTTCTCTCTAAAACTGAACAGGATACTTGTTATGGGTGCTCCTGCTGTTATGATAGGCTAGCTTTGATTTACTTTCAGAAAAGATGAAACACAACCAGACTTCTCACATACTCATGAACACCAAAGTAGGACAAGAACCCAAAGGTGCCATCTAATGCCATATTCTGTCTGTATGTCAGTCATGATAAGGAGAAACCTATATATGATGGCCTTTGCCTGTATGATTGACACAATCCTATGTGTTATGAATCTGCCTGGTACTTGTGGCAGACTGTTGGTACATTTAGCCAAGTACATTCTCTTCTGACAAACAGCAACTGTCCAAGGATCGGGTTGTTTCTTGGTCTTTTGACCAACAGCATTATTTTAGCTGGTGTTTGAACCTAGAACTCTGTAGTTAGTATTTGTGCTATGTAATTGAGCTGTGGGCTCTCCCAGATGGAGCAAGAAGGTGAATCTGGTTGCCAGTTTGAGTGAGGTTGTATCTAAGCCTTAAACTGCACAGATTACCACCAACAAAAAATGGCCCCATGTACTTTATGTGTGAGTAAAGAGGTCCAAGCACTCTCAGGGTTAATGCAGAACAGAAACACTAACTCAGGGGTAGTGCTTTATTTAAATCTAGAATGCGGCTTTCACAAGACTGATTGAGCAAAAGCTGGTGACAGAATTTGGGATTAGGCAATGCTGTACATCATTATCTGAGTGGCTACTTAACTATTATAATGTACCTGATGAAACAGTAGTTTTTGTAAGGTTACTGGTCTCTATGCTGGAAGTCCAATATGATTACTTACATGGACTGACAGCCAAAGCCAAGAATCAGAATGATATTTCTTCAAAATATAGCTAAGATGTCTTATTCAAAGTCTTGCTTTTTTTTGTAATCTCTATTTTAATAGACCTTCCTTGTTAGGAAATCTACAAAAATGCAGAAGAAGGTCTTGTGTCTACGTCTACCAAATGACTGTGGATTGTGCCTAAAAGAGTTCGCAATAAAAGAAAGTACATACAGTAAGTAGGATTTTTTAAGTGTTTCTTTCCTTGATCCCACTATCATGAGTAGAAAAATTCTTCTATTAGCAGATTGTAATTGGCAGATTGAGTCACTGTCTATAAAGGGAGAAAGGTTGAATTGACATAAATGACATTGTTTGTAGTCCAGATACCAGAGCAGTATCTCTTCTAATCATATTTATTTAATTTTTAATGCTTGCACATTTGTGACACTCTTAGTTTGCTCTCATATAATTACTTTTCAAATACAAACAACTTCAAAAGAGAGGAACAATAGCAAAGCATTCTCTAAGGTTTTTTTAAAGAATTCATACATAATTGCTTAACTTTCTCTAAAATAATAAATTGAAACTTTCCCCTTCCAAATCGTTTTACGTGTTTTTATGATTTTATATCCTTTTAATGTTTTTAATGTGTTTTAATGTGTATTTATTATTGGAAGCCGCGTTGGGTCCCAGTTCTGGGAGAAAGGCAGCCTACAAACACAATAAATAAAGAAATAAATAGCTGTATGTGCTGGATAGAACACATATAAGGGAAGGGAATTCCTGGCCATTATTGTTGGCTGTGTTAGTTAGGGCTTCTGAAAGCTATACGACAACCTCCACAGGGCCACAGGTTGCCCACCTCTGCTGTATAGCCAATGATAGATTTTGTCTATTATCAGTAACTGTGCTTTTAAATATATTAATATGAGTTTATTCAATCAGTGTAGCTCTTCTGTATTTATTATTGTGTGCCTTCAGGTTGTTTCTAACTTGTGGCAATCCTAAGATGAACCTCTCACAATGTTTTCTTGGCAAGATTTGTTCAGTGAGGGTTTGCCCTTGCCTTCCACTGAGGTTGAGGGAGTGTGACTTGCCCAAGGGTACCCAGTGGGTTTCCATGGCTGGGCATGGAACCATGGTCTCCAGAGTCATAGTCCAATGCTCAAACCAATACACAGACACAAATGTTACAGTTACTGCTTTCTGGGAAGAACTACTATTGATCATTAGAAAATAATGGCCTCACTTATATAAAATCTTTTGTGGGACCTGTAACTAAAAGAGCAAGTAGTTTCAGTCAAACAAATTGTATTTTCTCATATATTCTGACCTTAAGATGTGGGATAGTACAACCCACTGTTGTGCAATACAGGTTTTTGTGACTCATTTAACTAGACATTGAGACATTTAAGAATTTTAAAATCAAACAACCCAGTCCTGTTGCTTCAGAATTTTGCCTGTGATATTCCAGATGGCTGGCTCTGTGCATGTTTTTATTAGAAATGATAATTCTTGTTTGCAGATTCGCTACTACATAGAAAGTATGACTTAGCAACAGTTCTCAGAACATGTATTGAGCAATTGTGTTTGTTTACTTTATTTTGTAGCTTTTTCTTTGGAAGGCTCCGGAATAAGTTTTGCTGATTTATTCAGGCTTATAGCTTTCTACTGTATTAGCAGGTAAGGTTTGGACTTCGTACTCTGTCCTTAAACTGAATGTGTGGCTGCCCTTATACAAGAGATATCAAGGATCATTGTCAGATTTATGTAGTGTGGGTTTAGAGAAGAAGAGGCTGATAGGTCTTCTTTATGGTTCTCAGTTCAGCTTTTACTTAGTTCATCCCTTTCCCTCAATTAGTCCCCATTATTGATAATTCTACCCATTGATTCCACTGTGATATAGGCAACTTCCAGTTGTCTCAGTGTAAGTTTCAGCTATATATCTTCTAGAAGAAAATGTTCCAGACACCTCACCATGAGAATATAGTGCAAAATGTTCTCTGTGGTTGTTTGTAATCCCCAATACTAGGTTGGGCTTTTAGGCTTTTAGGTGCAATCCTGCCTGTCGTAGGCTGATCTTCTTCAAGAAATATACCCAAACTGTGTAATGCTTTCGTTGGTCCTAAATATGAAAAGGTTTTGTTTTATAAAAATGAGAACTGTACAGCTGCCATTGGTCCACCTATCTCAGATCCCAAGCTAGAATTCTTTTCCCAGCTTTGCTGCCAAAGATCATTTATCTGGACATCATGGGGATTGAACCTGATCTTTTGTATGCAAAGTATGTGTTCTTTCTTGTGCTTTTTGGTCATGCATAATTGAAGTTGCTTTCTGGTAATATGCTAAATTTCTGAGGGAGCTCTGTCTTTATCCAGATCTTGTGGCCTGCACAACTTGAACATGCACTCTCATAACCAGTTAATCAGAACTTTAAATGATAGTAAGTTCCTCCTTAAAAATCTCTTATTAATGGGCAGTTTCATTTTGCACAAAAGTTGCATTTCAGTAACTTCATTTATGAGAGCAAGGTATGCCAGTTCTCAAACCTGAAGTGTCTAAACCTGGGCCAATGATTTCCCATCCCTTTTCCAAATGAACCAGTAGAGAAATTGATACTTTTGAAGAAGTTGTGAAGGAAGGAAATGTACTTATTCAAAGGAAATATACTTAGTTGAAGTTGGTGCATATATTATAAACAGAGATTTGATAGTGCAAAGCAAATTAATTTTGTTATTCTTTATTTTCATCCAAGGGATGTCTTGCCATTCACCTTGAAGTTGCCTCATGTTGTTGCAACAGCAACAACAGAAGCTGAACTTGAAGAGGTGGCTCAACTAGGATTAAGTAAGTATGCCTGCTGGCTAGCCCTTTGTTAATTTAGCTCCTTCTCAGCAAAGAGTAAGAGCCAGCGTGGTGTAGTGGTTTGAACATTGGACTGCAACCCTGGAGACCGGAGTTTGATACCCTAAGTCATCGAAGCCCACTGGGTGACCTTAGGTACACCACATACTCTCAGCCCCATGATAGATTCACCTTAGAGTCACCATGAGTCAGAAATGACTTGAAGGCTTGCAACAGCAACAACGACAGATGATATTTATCTGTGATGATCTTCAAGATTGTAGTGTTTAGTTAGCATGAAGGTTGCATAGTACTCAGTAGGAAGACAGATGAGAAGAGGCTTAGAAGATGCTCCAAAAACTCTTGTCACAGTTAATTTTCCTGGATAGCTACTTCAAGAAGTAAACTAGTCCTTCGTCCTTAGACTAAGTCCACAACCAAGCTCCCAGGGATCTGACAGCACGCTGTTGCCACACATTCTATATATTCCATAATTTTTTGCATCTGGTTGTGAGGCTGATGATGACCCTTTAAGCAGAAATGAGCAGCCATGGAGCATCTGAAGTCCTTTCTCTTTTCCCTCCTCCTTTCTGAAAAAAATGTGAAAAAAGGCTATTTCTGTCCTCGTACATACCGGTGCAGGAAGCAATAGCTTTTAAATGGCCAGTTGGCACCCTTGGAGACTTCTGGGGAATTGACTGGAGAAGCCTGGAAGGACCTGGGGGCTGCTCTGAGGGCTTCATCAGGCCGTGTTCAGCTCATGGGCTGCCCAGTTCTTTCTTTAAGTTTCTGGATTATCCCCTGAGTCTTTCAGTTGCTGACCCATGTTCTAAGCACTGCAGGAAGCCATGCCACTTTTTCCTGTTAGTGGCATGAGCTCAGAAACCCAAGGCAGTGCAAGGGCAGTACGAAAGTAACACATTTGTCTTCCCTTGCCTCATCCCTCCATCCTCTACTGATGTGCTCTGCTTCAGCAAAATACACATTTGTTCTTGTTTCACAAAGCAATCCCATTAGGTAGGTTAGACTCCAGCTTGCCTAAGATCACCCAGTGAATAGAGATTTTACTGCTGAGCAGCTGTGTAGAGATTTCAACTTGGGTTTCTGCAGTCCAGATTCAATATTGTGAGTTTACCACATTGATTGTGAGAGGATGCAAGACTGTAAATGTCCCATATATTGTAAAGGGCTTTGGCTACATACAGTAAAGTTTTTGATGATGATTCAAGTTTGTAAACATAACAATTTAAGAAAATATGTGTTTTAGCTAGGAGAGACAGCATGGTGGTGTGGTTGTTTAAGAGCTGGACTTATGAAGAATAGACTTCAAATCCCTACTTGGCCATGGAAACCCACTAGATGACCTTTGGCAAGTCACAGTCTCTCAGCCTCAGGGGCAAATCTCCTGAGAATAAATCTTGTCATGAAATCCCTATGACATGTTTGCCTTAAGGTTGTCATCTGTCAGAAATGACTTGATGGTACACAGGAATAATGCTTTAACTAGAGATGTAATATTTGTTAAAATGTTTTATTCTTTATGAGAAATAGTGTCTCAGTACAGGAAGACTGAAAGCAACTGTATTAAGAGTTTTTACAACTTTCATGAAAGCAAAATGGCAAAAAAAAATCCCATCAGTTTCTCTTTAATTAGCACAAGCAATTTCTATACACAGCAAAGCACAAACTTATTTATCAAAATAATTTAAACACTGCATCTAGCGATGCAGTAGTGATATTAATTTCAGTTTACACATTTCTGCAGTCTGTATAACAATCCCTTGACTGTTTCTTCAAAAACACACACTCTTGCCTGGCATAGAGAAAAAAAATCACAGCTTTTCCTTCTCACTTGTCATGATTTTACATTTCTGTTTTTAACTGCAGTCATTCAAAGACAACTGTATTTATTCTAGGTATTTCACTTTTATCTCTCACTTGCTTAGAGAGTTCAGAGCAGGTTATCATATAGTGGGGCTATTATTGTAAGGAGCTCAGTCATCTTCCATGCAGACGTTGATCAAGCCCACACCTATATAGCCTTATCAATGCTTTAGTATCAGGAGCTCACATGAGAGAGAAGCTCTATGCATAGAAGTGGTAGGTACTGAAAGCAGCAACCTTTCTTCTGCATCTCTGAGGAGATTCTTCCTACAGATACTTCTGCAGCTCTACTTTTGGACTGAATTCCAGCAGTCTGCCTCCTTACCTTCAATTGTTCATTAGGGATAAGCTTGCTGTTGTGAAAAATATTTGTAAGCAGTGAACAGTTACCATATTGTACTGATGTGCTTAGTTAGGAGACTATACTTATTAGCAAAAAAAACCACTTGCAAATGCTTAGATATATACTGAATCAAACAAAGAGTTTAAAGCAAGCATTCTGTAGAGATCTGGCATTCATTTCTGGACCACTTGGAGAATAGCTTAGAGATAGTCTGACTTGTTCCATGACTAGTGCATACAGGAGTTTGCCCCTTTTGAATCTGCCTTGAAATAATTCTGGCATTCATACAGCACCTCTGTCTCATTAGCTTAATCTGAATTTTAAATATAATGATGGTTTATATGTGCATTTCTTCCTAATTATATCCAAGGCTACACACACACACACACACATACACACACAGAACATTGAAAGATGAAATAAAATTATGTGAACCAGTAATTGATTAGGAAATTTTAGCTACAGTAATTGATATAGTAACAGAAAAATTTCTGTAGCACAAATTCTTTAACTAGCAGAGACAACGGCATAATTGGTCAACCCTTGGACTCCCCTGTCAACTCTGAGTTGAGCTGAAATCCTCCCATCAATAGAAGAGGGAAATGGATTTTCCAAGCACAGTGCACCACAATGCACCATTATGAGTTAGTCCTGTTGTAAGCAAAGGTATTTGAGGTTTTTGCTTAGCACTTGAATGAACAAGATACATAAGATCCTCTGAAGATTCCATCCACGGATGCAGGTTAAACATCAGGAGAAAATACTAATAGAACACGGCCTCAAAAGCCTGGAAAACCCATAACAACCTATGGATTCCAGCGGTGAAAGCCTTCGACTTTACAAAGATACATAAGCTTTTAAAAAGACTTGCTTCTGGTAGACAGTCACATGCATTTTTGGAATCTCCTTGAGGGTGTTGTTATAGAGAGGGAGTTGCTATAGAGATAATTACAGTGAGTGCCTGCACTTCAGAATTTAGAATTATCAAAAAGTATAACTATCACTACACTACTGATTAGGAGCAGTCAGTCTCAGACAAGCAAAAGAAGGTACACTATATAGCAATGTAGTAGTAGCAGTAAGCTGTTGTTCTGTTGTTGTTGTTTTTACAATAATTATATAAAAAGTACAAGATTTACTGCTGTAATATACAGTGATCTCCATGAATTTATATGGCTTTCTATGGGAATTATAAGAGAAGACATGTGTTTGTGACTAAATAGAACTAGCCTATTAAGAGGCCATGCCTTCAAGTACCATTTGCAAGGAAGCCCCGGGAGGGAAGACTTGTTGCTTTCATGACTTGCTGTGGAGTTTCTGAAAGGCATCTAGTTAGTCACTATTAGAAATACCATGGTAGGACTAGATGTGCCATAGTGTTATGTTCTCTGAGAAGCAAAGCCATTCCTGGACTAAAATGCAGGATTCCTTTTGAAAATAGGGCACTGGTCCAGTTCATAATTGTTTGTTGTGGCTGGTAGTATCTCTCCAGGTTCTCATGTGGAGTTATCCAAGGCCAAGATTGAATCAGGGACCTTTTCCATGTAAAGCCTATAATGTCATGGGAAAATCTGTCAAGGTTCTTCTTGTGTTCGAGTGGTATGTGAGGAGGGGAATGCCATCTGAATTTCCCACCAAAACATCTTAGTTGGCCCAGGGAAGAAAGTTAAAGAACTCTTTGTCTGAGAGCACATGTTGTTGAGCAAAGTATTTTGAGCACTGGCTGCATAATATTTGCATTCTTACACTAACCAAGTAATGACTTTCAGATTTTTGGAGCTCCTCAGCTAACAAGAGACTGCAAAATCCTTCACCCCTCCAGAAGCCTCTCCCTTCAGATAGCGTTTATAAAGGCTCCCAGCAGCTCTGCCTCATAAATGGAGTTCATTCTATAAGAACCAGAACGCCCTCAGAACTGGAGTGCAGCCAGACCAACGGAGCCTTGTGTTTTATTAATCCGCTTTTCTTGAAAGTGCATAGCCAAGATGTTGGTGGAAGTTTGAAAAGGCAATGCCCAAGAACTCAAGATGTGAATGGCCCAGAGAGGCCTCGTTCGCCCCCACCCAGGCCTCCCCCACCTTCTATTCATAGCCTCCTTGCAAGTCCTCAGCTGTCCAGGACTGTAAACCAGGCCAGTCTGCCAGAAACTGTTGACAACAGCAGACACTGGAATTTGGATGTGCTGCAGAAGAGGCCAACTCCTATCCCGCCACCTCGCCTGAAGAAGAAAGCTCTCTCTCTTGAGGCAGAGAGCAACGCAAAGAACTCAGCTGTAACTGAGCTAAGCTGTAACTCAGAGCATGCCTCAGAAGCTGCAAGCATTCCAGGTGGAGCCCCGCCTCAGCAAAACTTAGCAGAGAGCAAAAAGAGCTTAACTCCACGCTCTGAGTCACAAGTGCAGTGGAATGGAGGCAGGCAGAGACTGAGCGACATGAGCCTGTCCACATCCTCCTCTGACTCGCTGGATTTTGACAGGAGCATGCCGCTCTTCCCTTACGATGGAGATACTAACAGCAGCCTGGAAGAGTATGAAGGGGAAAGTGATCAGGAGAGCATGGCACCACCCTTAAAACCCAAGAAGAAAAGGACCAGTTCGTTTGTGCTTCCCAAAATTGTCAAGTCCCAGCTGCGGAAAGTGAGTGGTGTTTTTAGTTCCTTCATGACCCCAGAAAAGAGGATGATCAAGAAAATAGCAGAAATGTCTCGAGACAAGCGCACCTATTTTGGTTGCCTGGTTCAGGACTATGTGAGTTTCCTGCTGGAGAACAAGGAGTGCCATGTTTCCAGCACAGACATGCTTCAGACTATCCGGCAGTTTATGACACAAATGAAGAGTTATTTGTCTCAGAGCTCTGAATTAGATCCTCCCATTGAATCCCTGATTCCGGAAGACCAAATAGGTAAGTGAGTGTGTGGCTTGAGGCACCTGTCAAAAGTGAAAACAGGCTATTCTTGTCATTGCCATTTCCATGCTGGCTTGAAAAGTCCAGATTGTATGTTAACAGCTGAAGTAAGAGTTGTTTTTCCTGCTTTAAGTTCCACTGTGCTGGAAACCAAACTGAAAATCCTTCAAGAGGAAAGGTTTTTGGTACAACAGACTGTTCTTTCAGTATAACAATGCATAATGTGCATGCTGTTTTACAGAGTAGCGTAAGATAAAAATAGATCCCTGTCCCAAAAGGCTTACAATGTATAAATGAGGTGGTGGTGTGAGGGGTGACAAGGGAGCTTCACATAGTTATATGTACCTAGCCTTTGTTTTTGGAAAGAAGAAAAATCGTAGAACTCTAAAATCTAATGCTGCAATCCTCTACTTACTGACTTGATAGTAAGCCCTGTTAGAACACAGTGGGGCTTAATTTCATGAAATGAAGGAGTTGTGTTGCATAGTTTTATAGGATCACACTATATGGTTGCAAACCTGTATACACTCATTATATCTGAAAGGACAGTGTGTGAAATCAGCTGCATGGCTGATGGCAGATATATTTTAATCATATATTGCAGTCATATCTCATATGTTGAACATCTCTGTTTTTATATCTTATGTTTTGGCTTTTAAGTAAAAGATTATGTTATAGGTCTGCCAATGCATTTATTTTTGTGTATTTAAAATACAAGCTGTGATGCCTTAAAAATGTGCAGCAGTGTTCAGAATCGCACAATTCAGTAGTAATTCAGTAGAATAATAATATTTAAGATCCTGAAAAGGGCTTTAATGCAAAAATAATGATAATGATGAAACAAATAATGAAACAAATAATTTAAATAATTAAGCAATCCAATTAAAATTGAAAATACAGTAGTGCTAGAAGGAAAATTGTCCAGTTTCAATTTTTAAACTACTTCCACATCAAAGCATTTCATGGTTCTTGTCTCTTCAGTGGAAAAAATTGAGCTTCTTTTGTTTATGTGGGATGGGTGTTTGTCGGATGGGGTGCCACCACTTAACGGGCCTTCTCCTCAAATTGTATCTGGGAAAGAACCTCAGATTCAGATCTGAAACGTCAAGCAGGCAGGTTCTTAAGGTAAAGGCAAGGCTCAGACTTCTTATAGAAGGAGAAGCTAAAAGAGGTACCTCATATTTTGTATGCCTCTCTGTTTCATGTATGAGTATTTTAAGTGACCATGGAAGTATATCTGTGAAAAAGTTATCCCCTTGGCATGAAGTCCATCATATGTCTCCAGTGGCTTGAGAGGGGAACTTGAAAGTTGTGTTCCCTAGGGGCAAAATACTTTTGCTTGTAAGTTCATTTGACTGTTTTCCTACCCATTGACTTGGTGTTCTTCTGATTTGGTTCATGTCCAGCACGGGGATCATTATATAATGCTGACAGATAACTAAGTACTTTCTCTAAAAATGGTTAAGTGTTTCTATGTTTCTATGCTGAAACTTTGTCCTGAATCAAATAGCTATTTCTATATGTGTGACTCATTGTTGATCCAGTGTTAAGGGAATATATAGCTAATGAAACAACATTCTTGGGTTATTTCTTTTTCTAAACCAAATATAGTTCAGTGGTTTACTATGAAAGATACTACTGTCTGTTGAGATTTTACAGTGCCCTGAAACTACGCTTGTGTTTTGTCCACATGCTCTTTTAAATTTCTTCTTGTGGTTGGTTTGTGTGTTTGGCTTTTGCTCTTTACTGGAAGGATGTAGCTTAAACTGTGTAAGCTTTGGTGGATTGCTACACTGATAACATTTTTGAAAATGTTAATCACTGTGTGCACAGAGCTTTGTCTTTTAGCTGAGTAAGTTCAATTGAATAATGGATGGCCCGTGAGCAATCTCTAATTAAGCAGAGAAGCAGTTTAAGCAAGCAGAAACTTTGCTTTTGAACAGTTTTGCTGCCTTCACCAGTCTTGAGGTTTGCAAGAAACCACAGCAGAGCAGACACATCAGATGTTGCTGATTTAAGCACAGAGCTATGTGGCAGATGGATTGAGTCATCACAGGCTATATAACAAAGGCGAACTTATCCATTTTACTCCTTTTATTTCCTGTATTCATTCTCTCTTTTTATAAGGAAAAAAAAAACAGAGATGGTGGGATTAATGGGCAGTCAACAGATGCATGCTTTTCTTCCTGGGTTAAATTGTGCCTTTCCCTCTTTGGCCTGACTTTGCTTTTCATAAGGTGATACCTCCAAGACTAGGCATACTTAAAATAACCTCCATCTAATTATTCCCTGGCAACGAGGGGAAAGCTTTTGTGTGTGTATGTGCCTTCAAGTTGCCTGTCCACTTACAGCAACCTACCAAATTCCATAGGGTTCTATTAGGCAAGGAATACTCAGAGGTGTTTTTGCCAGTTCCCGCCTCTGAAATATAGTCTACAACACCTGATATTCTCTGTTGGTCTCCCATCCAAATACTAAACAGGATCCTGCTTAGCTTCCAAGATCAGACAGGATCTGGTGCTTCCAGTGTATTTATGCTTTTTAGGAGATAAAATTGAGAGGCTCTAACCAGAAACTTGTTATGCAGCAAAATAATAATGATTTTATTTTATTTTATTTTATTTTATTTTTGTGTGTATGTTCCATAAACTTCACATGCACACTCAGTAGTCCACCTTCCTGCTCCTAAAATAGTCAACCCTGCTTGCCCTAGGAAGTTCAGAATCTGAGTGTGAACGCCAACTGGACTTCCTTGCAGTTCGCTTTTTCTTCCAGCAGCTATATTCTGAGAGATAGTGCCATGAACTTGGAGAGACCACACTAAGTTATCACAGCAAATTGCCCTTGATAGATAAGCCTTGTCTTGTTCCATCATTTGTCTGCTTTATATAAAGCTAGCTAAGCCCATTGCTGGACTTCATTTCCTTTTCTGAAGACTGCAGAGATTTTTCAGAAACTTTTGGTAATTAAATGAAGGCTACCCTTCTTCCTGACATGCCGGCATTTTGGTTTCTTTATACTGAGGGATTTTGTTTTGTGTGATAGGGAGGATCCCCTGTACACAGGTTCATCACTTCCATGAAAATTGCCCTCTGCCCCTGAATGTGCACCTAGAGCTCTGCTTTCAATCCAGGTACTTGCATGCCTGAAGGTGGGAAAGGGGGATTTCCTGTGGGTGAGCTGCCTTTTCTTCTTTTCACCCACTCTGCCGTCATGGCACCTCCCCCCTCCAATCTCTGAATCCCATCCCAGTACCTGAAGATCAGTGAAAGGATTTCTTGTGCTCCACCTTCATCCTTGTTCCCCCACCCTTCCTGCCTTCTTTTCCCTGCATGCTGGCTGTCCAAACTCCCCATCGCCTGCCTGGAGGCAGCTCTCTAGCAAGAGCATCTGCTGCAGGGTGCCTTCTTACTTCCTCACTGTGCCAGCAAGATACCCAACATGTGCAACTGGGCAGTGGGACACCGACTGATACTACTTCTTGTAGCCCTCACTTGATGGGACCTGGTAGGCCAGCAGTTCTCCAAACTGTCCAGGACAAGGGTGCAGTTTTGGGGGTTGAGTGGGAACTGAGGGCCTTTCCCCAAATACTTCCTCCTGAAATGAAATTTTTCTTCCATCCCCAGATTTCTAGCATTGCAGAGGGTAAATCACTGAAAACTGTTCACATCTAGAACTCTTATATTTGCTGTGTTTGCAAAATTCTCCTGGTAATTTTGCCCACCCATTTTCTTTGCATGTTGAAATATTTCTAAATGCTCAACTCAAATTTAACGTCCCCCAATGCTAGTGATTTGGGGACTAAAGGAAAAAAATGGTTGGGGGGCAGAATTATTACTGGGGGCAGTGTCCACATCCTCCCTGCCCCCACACCAGTTTGCCCCTGCTGCAATGGGCTTCTAGCAAACAATCCTCAGTGGCTGTTTCTCTGACTGCATAAATTAAGCAAAACTTTGGTCAGTAACATGGCAGAATGAGGAGTAACTTTTCCCAGTTTGGAACCATCATTAATGGCAGCCTCTCAAGAGTGTTCAGTTCCTATTTTACCCATTGTCCTCCAGGTGATAATATTCTTGGGAAAAGAAGAGTGTGAAAAAAAGCTGTAGATAAATTGGGGCCTTTTTACCCCTTTGGGATACAGAACTTCTTTTCTGCATCTTCCTGGTTGTTTTGTCTTCAAAGTTTCATGAAGAAGAAGAACAGCTATTGCTGCTCAGATTTGCCTCATGGAGATTACTATTGCAGAGATAAACCAAAGGTATCCTATTTAAATATTGTGTAAATAAAGTTATTCCTGGGAAAGCCAGAAGCAAGTGGCTCTGGCATTGCAGTTTCCGCTGTGTATTTGTAGGAGAAAAACTGTCCTTCACTCAAATGCTTTTTGAAGTGCTAAGTTATCTGATAAACCAATGCCTGTCTCCTTGTACTTGAAGGAATTTGGATGATGTGTTTTTGCATCTGGTTCCTCTGGACCATAAAGATCTGTAGAAGGTTACACAAGGGTGTTGTGGGGATCCCTTTTGCCCCCCAGTCAAGGCAGAAAAACACATTTGGACACTCATTATGTAAATTGTAGTCGCTGGGTTAGGGTGTGCCAGTGGGGTAACAATTAGAGCAGACATTTGTAATGTTCTCACTAGGGTACCATCCATGAAATTTATTAAAACTAAATTTGAATGCAGCATGTTACGTCTCCCTTGTTTGCAAAATAACTGAAGTTCATTCAGGAGGCTGCGTTACACAACTCGCTCCTTCCCCACTCTTGGTTTGAGATCTTTAAAACAAGCATTGTCATGGACCTCCATGCCAAAGGATGCTGAGCATTTGGCTGCCTTGGGTTCTGTGTTGGGAGAAAGGCAGGATATAAATAAAGTAAAATCAATCTGAGGAGCCATTAGGATGAGGTCTGGACTGATAGTGAGTTCCTTTCCTTTTTCTGTTTTGGATGAATCTAATGTCTAACAGGAAGGGGAGGATGCATGTGGAATTAGATGTTGCTTCTCTGTGAGATACAGCTCTGGAATGCAAGAAACAATGGTGGCATGCCAATGAGAGGATGGTACTGCGGTGAGGAATGTCTCTCCTATTTTGAAAGAAAATGGGGTGGCTTGAGGAACAGGGATAAATCTTAAAATGCTGAGAGCTGCCCTGAACCTATGGGATAGGACAAACTATTAAATGAATAAAAATCAGAACGATTTATAATGTACAGAAAAATAATCCATAAATTGACAAACGTTATCCCAATGCTGGAAATGGGAGAAGGGCTGAGATAGAGCTTGGAAAAGTTACTTAAAGTTACTTTTCCAGGCTTCGAGTAGAGGCTTGCCTAAGGCCTCTCTTTAGTAAGTTTATATGGCACTTGAACAAGAGATTCTCTGGTACATAGCTCTTAGAGATTATATTATGATAGCTTTTTCTTGTTTTGTGCAGATAATTAAATCAGTGAAACTAACACAATAGAATTAAAAACATGTTGCCCACTCATCTCCTGGCATATATACTCTGCTATCAGTGTGCTACAGTGATGAATTCTCTATGATGTGGTTTGACAACTGGCAAGAATGTGAAAATATGAACAAAAACAATGGAAATTTTTTTTTTTAACTTTAAGAATTCGCGGTCTTCTAAAGCTGTGACCCAAGACTCAGAATGTCACAATTTTCACCATCTACATAATAGCTTGGCATTGATTCAACCAAAATGAAGAACCAGAATGCTAGGAGGAAAGGAACACAAAAGAGGCTTGTCCTGAAATCACTGTCCTGAGTAGCAGTAAATATTTTAAAATAAATAAGATTAAACTTGAGGACCTTTTGATGATGGAAGATCATTCAGCTATTTTTTTTTCTCGCTTCATTGTGCTGCTTTGAATGATTGCAAAAGAGTTTTTCAGTACAGGATGCAGATGGGCATTCAGAAGTCACAGGGAAACTGCTCATCTTATCAAAGCATTTCCGCTTTCCGATTCCAAATGACTAATAGAGAGCTTTAATTAACTCACTTTACTTAGTTAAAGATTGTCTAGGACTACTGTTACTGCCCACCAAATTTGTTTTTGTTATAAAGTGTGATGGAATTATGCACTGGTTCAGAATACTTCCATGTCTCTACCCCCTACTCAAACATGCCTATTGCTGTGTGCTTCAAGTCACGGTGACCCTAAGGTGAACCTATCATGTTAGTTTTCTGGGGCCAAGAGCCTATGATGTACCCAAGGTCATTCAGTGGGTTTCCATGGCCAAGAGAGGAATCAAAATCTGGTCTCCAGGGTGGTAGTCCAACGTTCAAACCTCTACACCACACTGGCTCCCACGTATGTTTGTTACACACAAAAACTGTGAAACCAAAACTAGTTTTAAATATTTTCTAAGATGCATGAGCCATTTCCACACTAGATTGTTATAGAGCTATTATTTCACTTTCAATATCCTATGGAATCCTGGGGTTTGCAGTTTAGGGAGGGGCGTTTGAGGATTCCATAGGATATTGGAAGTGGAATAATAGCACTATAACAGTCTAGTGCAGAAATGGCCATAGTAAAGCCACAAAGAGATATATGAGATATCAAATTCAACCAGAGTGCATAGATTTTTAGGGGAAAAATGAAGTAGTTTCTACTGTACCCACAAATCATATTAATGAAAGAAAGGAAAAAAGTAGGCTACAGGGACTGAAATTCTCTTAACCCTTTGCTTTGCTACTTAGATATGATGGTAAATGTTTGAACATTCTCTAACTGCATAGAAGGTTAAGAGCCTACTGGGGCAGATTGGTTTATGTGTGCTGATGAGAATTTGAGATTTAATCACTTCGTGCTTAAAGAACTTTCAGATGTGTGCTATTCATGCCCAATGACTTGCTAATTTAGAATGTTTAATTTATTATTTATTATATCTATAGCCCAGCTTTCTGAAAATAAATGACACTTAAGAAGCTAATAATAATAATAATAATAATAATAATAATAATATTCAGCTATCAGATTTTGAATCCCCACTTGGCCATAGAAAACCTACTAGGTGACACTGAGCAGGCCACGCTCTCATAGCCTCAAGGGAAATCAATGGCAAACCCTCTCTGAACAAATCCTGCCAAGAAAATCCTGTGATAGGGTCAACATAAGTCAGAAATGACTTAAAGGTGCACAACAACAACAAAAATAGAATTATAATTAAAGAAATATAATTAAAATATGAAAAGATATCAAGATGGTTAGAATACATCAGTAAAAAGAAATAACAGCACCCAAGTGAGCACCTGGCAGTGGCAACTAACATGGAGTTATGGTCTGAGTTGGGCTACGGCCCTGGAGACCAAGGTTGGCCATGGAAACCCACTGGATGACCTTGGACATGTCATACACTCCCAGCCCCGGAAAAACTTTAGGGTTGACATAAGTCTGAAATGACTTGAAGGCATACAACAACAGCAACCCAGCTGAAATACCCAGGATTTATTTGAATAAAGCATCTTTTCCTGTTAGACAAAGGACAACAAAGAAAACTAACAACTTACCAGGTGTCAGAGAGCACTCTTTTGCTACTTCTGTTTGGCTTAATTCTTTAAACATTCTTCCAGAAAAAACTGGTTTGTGTTTATGCAAAAGTTTCTGGCATGTTTGCTGATGAAGAAGACTGATGCAGGCAGTTAATTTTAAGCTTCTCTTTGTTCAGCCTATCCTCTTTCTATAATTTGTTCATCCTTTTGTCATCTAATGGTCACACTAGCTGATCTCCTGCTTTTAAGGTACTCACGTAATCGAATGTTGATGTTGCTCTAATGTTTTTAGTAAGTTGTTATTCAAACTTTCTTCACATGTTTTACTGTCAAATTACATGCATTCTTCCTGGCCTTTTGCACCCTTTTTCACCTTATGTGAGCAGGGTTTTTATTTTTAGAAGATTCCTTGATACAAGTTTCCTTGACTGTTCTCAAATCATGTTGGCAGCTGAGTGTTTGTGCGAATAACTGAAATACATTATTTTGGGGCACTTGCAGGTTGATCTTCCCAACTCTTATTAGTTAATTGATTTAAAACATTAAAAAAAAATAGCGGAAACTCAGTTTGGGTGTTCTGACCAATTCCTCCCCCTTCTCATGTGTTGTGGGACTGTTGAATTTGATTATAACATTGCCAGTATCTTTGAGTTGTCTGACTACATCTATTTTTGACATTTATATCTTACTTTTGTATCTCACTGTTTCTCCAGTGAGCTCCAAGCAGTGAATGTGGTACTCTTTCCCCCTTTTTGACCCCAGATCAAAACTATGAGTCAAGTTAGGCTGAGGGATAATGATTTGCTGAAGGTTACACAGTGTGTGTCCTAGCCAGTTGAGGATTAGACTCCAACCTAAGGCTCTCTAGTCTTAGTCTAACACACTATAATCAGGTCACTGATGTTGGCCCTCCATTTACGTCTTGCATTAAATCCTTAGCCAAACCCTGTAGATTATTTCAGTTTACTAAAGGATGAAGAGGAGGATATAATAAGCCTGCAGAATTTTTTTAAATGCACTTAAAATCTTTCCAAAGTTTAAAAAAGGAGTGGAGGGAAAGAACACTAATACCTGGAACTATACCTTTACTTGAAATGGCAGAGTGTCATTCACATCTCACTGAAAGAAGAGGGAGGTTGTTGAGCCCTTGGCTTGTGAATGTCAGAAATGTTAGAGTCATGTCACCTAGAAGGAGTCAAATTATGTATAGCTGATAAAAGTGCCTCCTATCTTTGAGGTATGCAAATAGTTGTTCAAGGTTACAAATATTGACTGTGTATTGTGCTCGCCTGATATCTGTGAAACAGTCTTGCAATTGTTCACAGATTTCAGCTGTGGGGGCAGCTTGTATGTGGGAAGGAAGGACTGATTTTTAGAGTTATAGCATCATAATAAAAACAAAGTTCCTTCATGGCTAGGGGAGGACGAGTACAACTCTGCTACTCAAAAGGTCTGTTTTGTTTTGTTTTGTTTTGCTTTGTTTTGGTGTTTGTTAATGACTTCATAGCTAAGTGCTTTTGAAACAGAGTTATATTTTCTTGAACACTGAGTTGGGTTTTTCCAGCCTGTCACAACTCCAGCTTTGCAGCCTATGCATCTTATGTACATATTCACCATTGTGAAGTAAGTTCCTCCATCCATATTCTTGTGCGTGTCCAAGCCTAAAAAGATTGCAGTGTCTTGCACACCTATACCATAATATAGTGAAAATTTATTGTCAGCTATGCGTTTTTGAGAAGCGTTGTACAGCAAAATGTTGTGCGCAAGTAATTTTCTCTGAATAAGCACAATAATTAAACGTTTCCAGAATAAACAATGGCTGAGATCCTACATTGTCATTGTAATTATGACAACAGAGCTCTGTGCTGTAGTTACGACTGATGATGGCCTCCCAAACCTGCCTAGCAGCAACCTAACCAAAGTGTTTCTGGGGTGCTGGCGACTGGAGCTCTGAGAAGTGACATCCATGGTGCTCTCCCAGTGGCAGGGTTCCATGAGAGCAGGCGGCTGAAGAGACTCCTCTCTATTCTGCCAAAACTGCTTGTTCCAAGGCACCTTGCGACTGGGAGGATGCTGCAGAATCATTTCCCAGTGCTTCAGAAATGCTTTGGGCTATGAAGGTTGGTTTCTGGGATCCCATCTGGTCATTTAGGAATGTAAATGTGAATCTTTGGCTGTTAGGATAACGCAGGTTCAGCTTACTGTGTCATAACCGCCGAACAGGATGCCAACACTACAACACGTAAATAATAAACATCAACAAAAGCAGCAGATGGACAGTTTCTTCCCTGTGAAATAGAGGAAGCAAAGGGTTAAGGACTGGAACATGGAGAGGGAAGTGGAGTTGGAGAATTTTGCACCAGGGAACATTTCCTGGGGTGAAAGAATAGTCATGGTGATTGGGAAAGCAACTTGGAAGCATGCCCTGAGTGGTAGGGAATTCAAGATCAGCTCACTTTCAAAGGGGAACAAAATCCCTGAAATCTGGATTCTGTATAGAATCATGCATGATATTAAAGCAGAGAAGAGTGCTTCTATACTGCTAAGTATAAACATGCATTCCCATCCCAGCAGCTTTTTGTATAGTGATATATTTGTGAGCACCCTTTCTAGGGTAGGAAAACCATTATAGGGTGAAACCATTATTTTTATTATACTTCTCCAGAACTTTACTTTGGAAGTGAACTTACTGGACCTGGCTTAGTAAGTGCAACTTCTCTTTCATTGTTCTGAGACAGCATGGAAACAAAGCATCAAATGTCCTTTTATTACTTCAATTTTTTTTTCTAAAAAAAGGAGAAAAATACCAGGTCTCAAAATAATCAGGTTAATTGTTATTTGTTGAACCAGCAAAATGTTCCTCCTTTCACTCCTCACTAAAATGCTTTGTGCTGTGGGAGAGGAAAAATCACTGAAGGCCACAGAAGGGCAACAGTTTTGCTGCACTAGTATATAAGTCAGTTTGACCTGCAGCTCTTAGATTTGCTTGGTATTTGTAAGCTGGCAAGTGAGTCTTACAAATAACTACTGACTGATAGTCTGGCAGTTGAGTCTGTGCTGTCCTCAATTAAACATTCTGTGCACAAGAACAGCTCTCTGGAATGTGACTGACCAAGGCCACCACCTGTGTACTGTGGTTTCACCCCCCATCCCTTTGTTGTCATTCAACATATGCAGAAAAAATGGGATGTTTACCAAGTCCTTGGTGTGCTGCATTTAACATGATGGGTCACATGTTACACAGGCTTGCTTTAGACTCCTAGGGCAAAGCAGAAAACAGTAGAATAGCAAACATAACAGCTGCTGTTGGTCTACATCTTCAGTTAAAAGTATTGCGACTACTGGTTCCACTGTGTTCCTGGATGCCTTCCTAGGCACCCTTTCTGAACTATCCTTCCCTCTTTAATATATGTAATTTTAAATTTTTGTTTGTTCAGTCAATCAGTCTTTTGTTGATTTTTATACTTTGAAGGACTTGAAAGTATCATTTTGGTCTCCAGCTGCCCTCCTTTCCTTTCCTTTCCTTTCCTTTCCTTTCCTTTCCTTTCCTTTCCTTTCCTTTCCTTTCCTTTCCTTTCCTTTCCTTTCCTTTCCTTTCCTTTCCTTTCCTTTCCTGAGAAAACCTCTACATCCACATGGAAAGAGTGTGGTGCAGCTGCAGGCTGATGTTTTGCTTTATTTTTTCCTTATGATTTATTTTAAGGAAAGAAAAAGGGGGCTTGCCATTGTCTGGTAGGTTGCTGGGGGGACAGCCAGGACAGGATGAACCTGGGCTATTTTGGTTGAAAGTTTAGTTCGTTGGAGTGTTTTAGGTGAGAATTCTCTGAGCATTACCACCTGCAGTGGATGTTCGCTGAGCATCATTTTTTCTCTCTCTGAAATGGGTATTTTATTGTGCATATGTGGGATCAATTATGTGGTTTGTATTTATCTCAAAACCCAACCACTGCCTTGTGCTCATCACCTTTGCACAAGTTACTTATCCTTTGTAACTGGGTAGGCCCTTCTTGGTGCAATTTTGACGTGTTGACTTCAACATTTACCAGATTGCCAAGTGAGTCTGCAGACCTGACCTAAGTTCATGTTGGACTTTTTCCTATTCTTCTTATTGCTTCCTCCATCCCACCCCGGCCAGTTGCATTTTATGTTCACTAGTTCTTTTGAGGGAGATGGGAGAGGATCAAAGTATAAGTATTCTTTTTGAGATAATCAAACTGTGTTAGTCTGTGGCTTCTGATGGTAACCCTGGAAAACAAAAAGCATACTAGATTCTGCTGTGTATGGCATGTGCACATACTAAAAAGATTCCAGGAGATTCATGTTCTAAACTTCTAGGAAGTTTACAAATATGAAGCATACTTTGCACAGTTTACTATTTATTTTACAGGTTCTTCTTTCCTAAGTTATTATGAATAAAGGCAAAAGAGCAGATCATTAAAATACATCTGGAAACCTGGTTTTGCCATTAAGATTCCTCTGGAATGGTAACCAAATGGTTATTCTGACTTTGTTAAACCATTTCCATTCTTTCTCTCCCTCGGGAGAACAAAAATCAGGTTTCTTTGCCAGATTGTGAACTGAGCTTTTTGTGTGTGTCTGCAGATGTGGTGTTAGAGAAGGCCATGCATAAATGTATCTTGAAGCCCCTGAAGAGCCATGTTGAGGTGATGCTGAAAGAGTTCCATACAGCTGATGGCTCCTGGAAGCAGTTGAAAGAGAACCTCCAACTTGTCCGACAGCGAAATCCTCAGGAGTTGGGGGTGTTTGTCCCCACACCGGACTTTGTAGATGTTGAAAAGATTAAGGTCAAGTTCATGACCATGCAGAAAATGTACTCTCCTGAAAAGAAAGTCATGCTGCTACTAAGAGTGTGCAAGCTAATCTACACTGTCATGGAGAACAATTCAGGTAAATGCCAGTTCATGGTCAACATTTCTGAGCTGTTCAGAAGAGTTTCTGAAGGAGAGACAATGAACAAATGTTTCATCTTCCACCAGACCTTCCACTCTCTGTTTTCTCTAATTTGTCTCTAGGAATTTGGAAAGTGTTGTACGCTTCTTTAGACAGTCTGTATCTTGGTACCTGGTGAGGTGGGGTGTTTCAGTTTATTTCTGCAGCAGATTTCTAGGAAAAATGGGGTAGACACATTCAACATATTAGAAAAAGTAATGGGGAATCTAGTAAACCCCAAATCAGCCTTAGAATCCTTTTTCTAAGTATTTCAGGGAAGCATGGCAAGCCTTGTGTTGATCTGTATTTAAATGGGATGTTATAGCTACATTGCCATAGTGGGAAATGGTTCATGGCATTAGTGCAAATCCAGACCCACATCCCATCTTGAACTTTGATACAAAATCCAACATAGTTTAAATGGCACAATAAGCTTCTTCTGCTGTGTATGGCATGTGCACATGCACACATACATAAATTGTCAGATTTCCCTAGAAGTTGTTAATATGCCATCACCTCCATGTTTGTTGCATGAAACATTAGCCATTAATGCAGCTACTAGTGCAACTGCTCTTAGGTCACCATCTAGAATACTGGAAGTATTATGAAAGCATTTAATGTAGGAGAGACAATGGATGCTGAAGGCTAAGAATATGCTAAGATGTCCTTATGTGGGTGTGACGTACATTCTTCCCTAGCAGAAGAGTTCTAAACAGACCAGTTTAGCTGGATGTAACCAGTAACCTTTGTGCCCCAATACTTTGAAACCTCCACTGTGCAACTCTGTAATATTTTTAGCTGAAATCCTTTGAAGGTATCAGATTATTAACCCAAATGGATGCAATTCTTCTATATTAGAAAAGTTTGAATTTACTCCAGAAGATGATTTCTTCTTCTTCCTCTTCTTTTGCACTTTATACCCCACCTTTCCCTCAAAACAAGGGCTCAGGGCAGCTGTGCTGCTAGACAGACAAAACAAGTTCTCATACTATCAGTCAAAAGACACTGAGCAGTTATTCCATCTTTCTCCTCTGAACCTTATGTGATAGGAGAAAGGAGTGAAGAACCAGTTGGAAAACATGGGGAGATTACATCAAACTACCATCCCCAGTAAAGCTACGTGAATGATGCCTGTTGAAAAAAGACAATAAAACCTTGCCTGGAAGAACCTTTAATCTCAATAAACTGTATTTACTCATTGTGGAGAACAATGACAAACATGCCCTCCCTCTCATGTATGCAGTGGTCACTTCAGGTTTGGTTTGAAACTTAGCTTACTTATTTGAAAGTAGGCTGAACATCAGAATGTCTGTGCCTAAATGCTTGTAGGCTTGTCGTTCTCCAGAGCTCTGGTCATATGCCAAAGGTTACTAGATAGGACTAGCTATAAGCCTGGTGGAACACCAGCTTTGTTCCTAGCAGGAATGCAGTCAGTTATGAGCTGTTGGCCGCTTAGAACCGTACTCTCATACACTTTCAACAGAATCAAGAAGGCAGGTGAAGGAAATCTTGGATATGTCTTATGTAAAAACAGAGCTGGTTATGAGCTTCACAAAAAGACATGGTTATTTTGTTGACATCAGCTGCAGCACTTCCAAACTGAACCTTTATAATGGTGTGTAGAGGGTAGGCCTCACTTAGCCCCTCATTTAGATTTTGACTTATTTTGTCCTTGCTTCTTAACTCTGCTGTGGCATGCTGCAACTCATTAAAGAGCCCCACTTCCTCAGATGGTAACACAGCTAGTGAAGGCATATGAAATACATCAATATGTGCTCCAGTCTACAGTCATATCCGTTCTGGACCCTCAGATTAATTTTACAGCAGTTGATCCAGCAATAGTGGCATATGTGTTGAAATAACATTCTCTTATCATAGACCTAAAATTACACAGCTGAATGAAAAGAGCAGTGTGGAAGAGAGCTTTTTTAAAATGGAAAAGAGTAAATAAATGAATACATAAATACTGGCAGTGAGTTTTGATGAGACTTTCACTTTCTGTCTCCATTCTTCCTCAATCTTCACCAAAGGGAGAATGTATGGGGCTGATGACTTCTTGCCAGTACTGACTTACGTTGTGGCTCAATGTGACATGCTGGAGCTGGATGCTGAAATTGAATACATGATGGAGTTGCTGGACCCCTCTTTGCTGCATGGAGAAGGTAAATGGCCTTGAGGCTCTAAGGATGACTCTTTTCCCAGGAATTTGATAACTGATAGCATGCTTGAATAGAGAGCCTTTAAAGGCATTCCAAAGCTTCTAACTTGTTACCAACAGCTTATCAAGTAATTCTTACAAACATAGCATAAAGATAGTCCCAGACAAACAAGATAACAAGCTCTGGCTTCCTGTTGGCATGGAGAGTGTGCAGAGAAAACTTTTGTCAAGGGCTTCTGTGCAAACCTGTCAGTGGGAAAATGTGACTAGGCCTAGCAGCTTGTGATGGCTGTTTATGCCTGTTTCCTGAACAGTGGCTTTGATTAGTGTTACTTACTTAGCTTGTTATTTAGGTTGGGTTTGGATCAGACCAGACATCTTGCTGCAGAATCTGGAGAGACCTCTGAAAATCATTCTTGTTACATGCAGCTGTATTTTGACATTTGTGAAGGAATAATATTATGCATTCCTTTAAAAAAGGAGTAACTCATCTGCTTTATGCAGTTTCCTTCCAAGGGGTGAAGGATGCCAGAAGACTTCCTTCAGTTTTGTATTAGTGTTTATCAGCACATTACTCCAGACTCTTGGCCAGCCTGCCTCTTACAGTTAATTCAAAAGAAAGACATTTTCTTGCAGGTGCTAGGTGTGGCTGTGCCCCATAATATACAGGGAACAAACTATGTACAGTGCTACACTGTATAGCACTTTAATGTAGTGAATCAGTCTATGTTCTGCTCATTGTGCTGCATTTTCTGCATCTCACATGAGGATCTTCTGCAGTTAAATACAAAATGGTTTCCATCACTTTGGTCAGGAGTGTTAGTTTGGGAAATTGGGTGTGAGTGGTAGAACCGAAGAATGGCACCAGAAAAAGTAATCTATGTAGCACTTCAGTGTGTTCCAGGCACCTGTCAGGTGTGATCTGTAGTACAGATGTACTACCGTGTCTTGCAAGATGCTGTCCCATCTTGCAAGCAAGGAAAAGGGATGAGGATGAGAGCATGACAGCAGAGGCAGAATTCTAATTAAGACTTTGGGTGGTGTCATTGAGTCTCTTAATCATTGTGCTATATGAGTACTTTCTCTAATCCTATTGGGACTACTTCCTGTGCTACTTTTTGTAATACACAGGTCAAAAAAAACATGGATTGGGTAAGCTACCCAGATAAATGCCTCCCCAGCTGATATTCTTGCAGCCAAGAATATGCTTTTCCTGCTAGGCCTATAAGCTAACCCCCAGAGGGGTAAAGCATGTGAATCAGCCTTTTTTTAAAAAAATCCTCTTGTCTTCATTTGGGTTAGTTGGGAATAAGTGGTTTGCGGTCACTTTGGGTGACGCCTGAAAAAAGCAGTTTCTGATTTTCAAGACCTGGTGTTTGTCTTCTGTTCGAAAGAGTTCAGTAGTTTTCATCTGACACTTGCACTACATCTGCTGTTATTTGGCTTGCTGTGAGCATAGAAGAGTGAAGGATTCCAGAGGCCCCTCCCCTCCTGGGACAGCTGAAAGCAAAAGAATGCTGAAGCAGTTAAATCTGGCAGGGAACTTCTCTTTCCAAGAGGAAAACAAAAACAACAGGGTGAAGCTTTCTGCCAAGTGGCTGGATGCTGATATTTCCTTGGCCTCCAAACTGCATCAAACTTTCCTGTGTGTCTGCTGATTGTAGTAAAATACATCTTTTCAAGAAATCCTGGGTGGTGGGTGTGAACAGAATTTCATTTAATATGGAAAAGATCTGGGTACGGTGGGATTGTGAGAGGTACACAAAACACTGTAACAGGAGATGATTACTGAGAGGCTGTTCAAGCAATATTGCAATGCAACTAACATTTGCGCCTTATACTGAATGCAAAGAAACCAGGAGACTAGTACAGCTTTCCAGCTGAGCATGGTGACTGGCGTTTCTGTCTACAGAGAACACTGTTTTTCATAGCTATTTCTCCTGTAAAAACCTGCAGAGAATTCTTGGGCATGTTTTAGCATGTATGTTCAGTTCACATGGCATGTTGACCAGATATCTTACTGTTATTCCATATGAGTCACAAAAAAATACCCAACATTCATGTAGAACTGTAGATGGCATGCTACAGCTGGACAGGCAAATCCATCCATGTATCCGTCCATCCATCCATCCTTCACTTTATTCATATTCACCTTTTTTTCCAAACTGGGACTCAAGGCAGCTTACAAAAAGTCATGAAATACAGTAAAAGACATAGTTAAAACATACAGACTGGCACCCTCCCTGCCAGCTTTCCAGAGACAATTAAAGATGTTCTTATTTCATCAAGCATTTAATACATGATTATTGTGAAGAAAGGTGCTGGTTATTTTAATTGTAATTTGTTTGTTGTTTTTAATATGTATTTTAATATTGTTTTAATTACTTCTGTTTGTTTAATGTGTTTTTAACTTTTGTATGCTATAGTTTTAACTATGTTCTCTTTTTAAACTACTGTAAGCCACTTTGAGGCCTTTTGAGGAGAAAAGTGGGGTATAAATAATAAAGATGATGATGATGATGATACAATATTGAGATTAAAGTAGTATAAAATAACAAAAAAATGAAACCATTTAAAATCTTACTTTAAAACAAAAAATTAAAAATAGTACAGTGCCATAAAAAGCCCTTTCATTAAAATCAATTTCCAAAGACTTGCTGGAAAAGAAAGGTTTTAACTTGCTACCTAAAGGACAGAAAAGAAGGAGCCATTCTAACTTCCTTAGGGAGGAACTGTGTGGAACTGAGAAGCCCTTTTCCCACATTCCCACCAACTGTGCCTATGAAGACAGTGGGACAGAGAGAAGTACTTCCTGCAGATCTTACAGCTCTGGCAGGCTCATATGGCAAGATAAAGTCCTTTGAATATCCTGGGCCTGAGCTGTGGAGGGCTCTATAGGTGAAAACCAGCACTTTGAATTGTGCCTGGAAACAGATCAGCAGCCAGCAAAGCTCTTGCAACAAAGGAGTTGTGTGTACCTGTAATCAGCATCATTAGCTATTTGGCTGCAGCTCTTTGAACCAGTTACAGTTTTTGAATACTCTTCAAAGGTACCCCCATGTAGAGTTCATTACAGTAATCCAATCAGGATGTAAATAAGGTGTGTGTCACCATGGCCAAGTCAGACATGCCAGAGGACAGGCACAGCTGGCACATTAGTTTCAACTGCACAAATGCATTCCTGGCCATCTCAAAAACCTAGGCATCAAAGGTCAGAGCTGATAGGAGGAGTACACTCAAGCTTCAGACTTGTGTCTTCAGGAGGTGTGTAACCCCATCCAGGAGAGGCAGAATCCCTATTCCCTGATCTGCCTTTTGACTGACTAGGAGCATCTTTGTCTTGTCTGGATTGAGTTTCACCCTCATCCAGTCCATCACTGCCAACAGGCACTGATTTAGAACCAAGACTTGGGTTGCTTGGGTTGAGATGGAAAGAAGAGATAGTGCTGAGTGTCATCAGCATATTGGTGACACCTGACCCCAAACTGCTGGCAACCTCTCCTAGTGGCTTCATGTATACATTACATAGCATGAGGGACAAGGCAGAGCTCTGTGGGACCCCATAGGCTAATGGCCAAGGAGTTGAACAGGTGTCCCCCAGCCCCTCCAGAAAAAAATGGAGCCACCGCAAAATAGGGCTTTCAGGTCCATCCCAGTGAGGCACCCCAGAAGGATACCATGGTCGAGGTTATCGCATGCTGCCAGTAGAACCAACAGGGACATACTACCCATTTCCACTTCCTGGTGAAGGTCATCCACCAAGGCAACCAAAGCTGTCTCTATGTCTAACCAGGCCTGAAGCCAGACTGAAATGGAAGCCAGATAATCAGACTTATGTAGAAATCCTGGAGGTGAGAGGTTACCACATACTTGAGAACCTTGCCCAAAAATGACGTATTGGAGACCAGCTGATAATTATCCTGCGTAGTGGAATCCAGGGAGCCTTTTTTCAACAGGGGCCTTACAACTGCCTCCTTTAGGCAGGTTGAGACCATGCCTTGTTGGAAAGAGGTACTGCATACTCCCATTACCCATCCATCTAGTTTTCCTTGGGCTCTTTGATAAGCCAGAAAGGGCAAGTTGAAACACAACAACTATACAGAAATGTATAAATCTATCTATTAACATTGGACAAGCAGAGGCCAAAGGTACATCTACAGTATTAATTGTAGCATCCAAGTCAGAATGGATCTGAGCAATTTATCTGCAAAGTGCTTAGCAAATTGTTCACAGTGGGCGATCTGGTGGGCCAGATCCTGCTCTTATGGGCCAAGATGTAACAGGCCCCTAACAATTTGAAACAGCTCCATTGGATGGTTCTCTGCAGAGTAGTGGCTTGATGATGAAGGCTTGATGGTGAAGCAGAGAAGCCACAAGCAGACAAGCTTCCTTCTTTTTGCTTTAAATTGGTTCTCCAGTTCTCTTCACCAGGGTGGTGTCACTGGTCTTTGGGGGGAAGTTCTACTAGTATTACTGATCTTCCCATTGAAGAAACCCTGACAGGCTTTTGAGGAATGCTAGGGCTCTTCGGAATAAAGTTTAAAAAGAGTGGTCACTGCAGTTATTTCAAAGGGCCAATGGATGGGCAGATATTAGTACTAATATGTAATGTCTGCTGTTACTTATGTAAGATGGCAGATCCTTCCTGCCCAACTTCAAAAAATTATGGACACAGCAAGCCTTATACTGCTTTTGATAACCAGACTGTTGGTAATATCTTGAAGAACACTGTGTCTTTGGTATCTTTACAGGGGGCTACTATTTGACAAGTGCATATGGAGCACTTTCTTTAATTAAAAATTTCCAAGAAGAACAAGCAGCCAGGCTATTGTGTTCAGAAGCCCGAAATACCCTCAGACAGTGGCATAAGCGGAGAACAACAAACAGAACAATCCCATCTGTTGATGACTTTCAGGTACCGTTGATGACTTTGTTTGCAGCTGTGATTTATACAAGGCAGAATACCAGCATGGCGTAGTGGATAGTATGAAGGATTTGGATTATGTTGGTTGAACTAAGCATATCCTCCAGCTGTCCCAATTTGGCAGGGACAGTCCTGATTAATCCACTTTTCTAGCTCCTTTTAAAATGTTACATTTTCCTCCTTTGTGTTCAGTTATTTCAATTGCTGGAAACTTGAGTTCAAAGGACAGAAGTAGTTTGCATTCAGTTAACTCAGCAGAGCAGAGAGGAAAGAAGAAGGCAGAAGCTTGCCCTTCCCAACAAACTCCAGCAAAAGCAAAATGATGCATCCTCTCCTTGCTTGTCTGCTCTTGTGCTTTAATAACTTTTGCCATCTTTGCCACACTTTGAGATTGCTTGGCCACATATTGCTTGATATTGTTTGTTATGCTTTTCATCTGTAAAATGCTGGAGGGCATGAGTTAGTTCACATTTCCCCACATCTGTGAAGTTTGGGGCAGAAGCAGATGTCCTGGGGCATCATTTATGTGTCTGCTTCCTTACATATAAGGACCGTGTGTTGGTGTCCTTTTTTAAACTTGAAAACTGCAAAGGGACCTGTTGGGAGGGGGCATGCCTTTGTATTCCTCTCTCTCTGCTGCTTCAGACACTATCCTATCTGTCCAGCTTTATTACCGGAAATGAGTCAGCAAAAGAGAATAAGCTATACATTGCCCCTTTCTGTGTGTTCTTTTTGCACTTACACTGCGATGGGCAGTTTCTGGGGGCTGGGCTGGAACCTCAGAGGGCTGTTGCTGCGTAGCATCCACCCTTTCATTTCCCACCTGTCTTGGGAAAGGAATAACTCTCTACATTTCACTTAGGGCTCTGGAGAGATTAGTGGTGATGCTGACTGTAGCATCTCAGTGGACAGGCTCTCTTTTTGTAGCCCAAAGGTCTAAAACTGAGGGTGGGAAACTGTTTATTATTCCCTCAAGATCTTACTGTTGGAATCCGAGATGAAAGTCCAAAAATTGTTAAATTTGCTTTCTGATTTTTCATACTTTCTGACATTTTGGCATAATCATTTTAGCCCACTAACGGTGTAGATGCAGATTAAACTCCAGTTTATGCTTTATGATTAATTTAACTTTGGTGTTTGTTAAAGAAAGCTGAAGGGTTGTGTTCCACTACCTGAATTTTATTCTTAGCCAGACCTTCCAGTGTTTGGGATCCAAGCCTTGCATACATGCCAGAGGAGGCTGAAGCAAAATAAGTCTTTTTTTCCTCCTTGGTAACAAAAGTCTTGGTTGTGACATCCTGAATATACATTTTGGCCTATATTTGACCTAATCCCTCCCACTACTGACTCATTTCATGGAGTCTGAGGACAAACTGTGTTCAAACATGCATACTCTGCTCTTTTATCCTTCCTTCCCCATTTCTATTTGCTTGTCTTTTTATGTGCTTTCCTTTCCTTCCTCCAATCCCCCTTGCCACATCTTCCCTCAGAGACCATAGGGTACTTATTTCCTCTTGTCAGAATATCTGTGGTGGTGGTTTGTGTTCTTCTAAAAATTCTTCTCCTCTAATAAGAAGAAATATAAGTAATTTGTATTTTAATCAGATTTTTGTGAGCATTGTGGGGAACCTTTCAGGAACATACACAAATGATTTTATAATCAAGTAAATATTGCTTGTACATTGTGCAAAGAAGAAAGAGGGAATATAATGAAAATACAAAAAAATGTGGGAAAAACTAGTGTAGGTGGAGACAATAAGGAACGTGAGCTCACTAAGATTTTGTTATGTATATATAGTAAGTACAGAAACATTAGAAAAGAGCAATGTATAAAACCAAACATAGAAATTGGATGACAAGAAAGCTCCCATAGTCCTGACCTAGGATTAACACAGTTTTCATTGATATTCAGATCCAATTCTAAAAAAGTACATACATGATTTTACAGAGAACACTTCCCAAACTGTGCTTCCCAATCATGCAAGAAATGGCTTCTTGATGCCTGTTCCTCCAAGGCACTCACTACTAAGAAGCAAAAACTAGGATTTGTATTCTGCAGAACAGCTAAGTATGCTGTTCCTCAGCAGTGCCAGTGCTGGGTATGAAATACATTTGTGTGAATAGAGCCATGCTACTAGCAGGAAAAGTCTGTTTATTGTTCATTGCCTGGGAAATCATTATGAATATAGAAGGGATATGCCTTAATTCTTATCTCAGGGTCTAGTATCCCATTTTTGTTCCAGAACTCTGCTGAAGAATATATTAGGAACTTCAGTAACAGGAAATACTTAGGATATTGGTCAGTCCTCAAAAAATACTTGGTATACCCAGCAACCTTCTGTATCCAGCCAGTTATCAGTTCATTGAAATCAGACTGACCATGTAATGAAACAGATTGAGCTTGCTACCTGTTAGGATACAATAATGAATCCAAAGTGTGAATACCTCTAGGCACATACAAATAAAATGAAAAGCTTGGAAAAGCCAAGGCACTGGCTATTAAATAATTTAGTTTCTCTCATGGGCAGGTTGCATAAGGTTTCATTCAGAAGCATGTACACTTGACCTGAGGCTATTTGTTTTTACTTTTTCTATAATGCCATGTAAGTTTGAAGTTCATTTTTCTACCATGGGACAAAACTAGAACGCAGAGTGTTAACCAGGTGTCTTAGATCTTACTCCCCTCCCTCCGTAAGTACATTCTAGAACATTATCCACGCTTTTCACAGTGGTATATAGTAGACAACCTTTCTCTGCTGTTACTTTACTCTTCATCTGGGGAATGCTAGAAAAGTTTCTAGGGGGCCCAAGACTCCCTGGAGACTGTGGAAAAATTACCTTTTGTGGCTGCAATTCCCAAATGTCCCACCAGCATGGCCACTGGCTATGTAGATTACAGAATACAGGTAACTGTAGTCCGAAACAGTAAATTCACAATTGTCTTAAGCACAGTGTGTAGTCTTCTGAATATTAACAAGATGAGAAACTCATAGAAATTGTGATGCCCAGAAAAACAGATATAAATGTGCAAGACTTTTTTTAAAAAAAATTGGATTTTGAATGTGAATTTTTGTATACTTTTTTCCCCAACTATTTCCCCACTCCACAGAACTATCTACGCGTGGCATTCCAGGAAATAAACAGTGGCTGCACAGGAAAAACTCTGCTAGTGAGGCCATATATCACTACCGAAGATGTCTGCCGTCTTTGTGCTGAGAAGTTTAAAGTGGACAATCCTGATAATTACAGCCTGTTTCTTTTTATTGATGACACTTGGCAGCAGCTGGCAGAAGACACTTATCCTCAAAAAATCAAAGCTGAACTTCACAGTAGGCCACAGCCCCAAGTCTTCCATTTTGTTTATAAGCGCATCAACAGTGACCCTTATGGGGCCATTTTTCAGAACGATAACAGAGACCACATCTCACAAAGCTGAGATTTTATATTGTTACGTTTTAAGTTGCTTAAAAACATTGTTTGCTTGTTGACTGAGTTGGTTTTAACCTTAAGTTGTTTCAAAGGTTGTAAACCAGATGCCCGGTAAGAACATAAAAACTCACTGACTGTAATTGCTGTATATAGAATAATCAGCCAGTTGTACAGTGTGTACAACAATGGTGCCACAGTGCACAGCCACTGGAGCTGAACTTCCATAGAGTCTTCTCAAATATACTGTAGTAGATCCATCATCAGATCTGTGCTGCATTTTACTTCATATCCTTAGGGCAAGTGCTATTTCATTTAAATATTCAGATACTGAGACTTTTTGTAAAGTAACTGGTGGGCTCTCCCATTTCACCAGTGTACATATGCTATACTGTCCGATGCAGGGCATCAGTAAACTCTGTTATATGGATAGTAACAGTCTTCTCTAAAATAGTTTTTTATATATATTTTCCTGAAGGCAACATGATTTTATATATTTCACAGAAATATTTTAGCAGTTGCAGGTAAACTGTCATGGTTAGTTCTTAAGTATTTTTTAAGCTATAAAATGTTCTATAATTATGCATGTGATTAACATTTAATATAGAAAATGAATCTCTTGCTGGTTTTAGAGTATTACATTGAACATTTCTGTGAAAGTTTTTGCCTTTTTCTACCAAGATTTAAGGATTACTTTTAATATCAAGCACCATTTGAAAAAAAAAATTGGAATGATTCTATAAGCTGTTTTATTTTTGACACTGGCTGCCCGAAGCCATCTATAGATTTTGATGTAAAATTTTCAGGATTGTTTATATACTTCAGTCTTGAATACAGAAAAAAAATTAGATGAGGGATTTGAAAGGTGAGTAAACAAAATGTGGAAGTGAGAGGATGTAGACAGCCTGTTTTAAGAATAAAAAATGTTTGGGAATGTGATCACAATTCCCACTGTAATACCATTTTAGTTGCTCGTTAAAACTCATTAACCAGCATTGTTGCACAGAGCTGAAGACAAAGAATGATGATTGCTGAGAAGGTTAGAGTTTTTTTTCCTCTGGTGGGTCAATGTATGTTTGTGGAATGTCGATTGTGTTTCAAGTTGGATATTGGTGAGGACAGAAGTGGGTGGCAGTCCCTCAAATGGAGTGATATTGGAGTGATAAAAGTGATATTGCCCAGGTACCCCTAGTCTGCTGGTTCAGGCTGCTTTCAGAACAGGGGTGAAGAGATTGTGGAAGAAACCGTTTTAATTTTTAAAATATGGTAGTTGTGCAAATAATGAATTGACATCTGTTGTGTTAAAAACAGCAGGAATATCAATTGATGCATTTAATGCTTTTATACACACTGAAGTAAGCAACCTCAAACACATTTGATTGTGGCTGAAAAGATAAATGCTGTTTTCAATAGGCACTGAGATAAATAATTTCTGAGTTCCTCTTTGTGTAAAGCTATGAGAAAATTAAGGCCTTGGGCATGGTCTATACATGTGGCAGATTGATATGGGAGTGAGGTGGTGGAATAGGATATATTTCTTCAGCTTGCATATGGGGGGAGTGTTACATTTTTTGAAAGTTCACTTACTAAAAAACTATCTACAAGCAGAAAGATTATCCAGCCCCCATCCTTCCTTTGTTTTTCTGCTTTGTGTGCTAGGATTCTTTAAAAAAAAAAAACTTTGCAGAATTTTTTTTAAAGCACAAAGAAAAGTATTCATCTACTGCTTGCAGTGTGAACTGGCATTCCTCAAAAACTTGTTCACCTGCATGTGTAGATTAGATTTTATCACTATCATAGCCATAGTCATTGGGAGTAAAATGCATTGCACTCAATAGGAGTGACTTCTTAATAAGCATGCGTTGGCATGTGCTTATAGAGATAGAAAGGAAGTACAAAACTGAATGTGTTCTGTTACACACAACAGAACTTTGAGATCTTACATTCCTGGCCTCTTCAAAGTGCAAAGCAACATCCAATGATCTGGGAAGAATTTTTTTTCAGCCTTAAATATGGTGATCTCTGTGATTTTGAATGAAATCCCCCAAAGGTCATTGTTACCACCCTTATGTGTGCCAAGCTGTAGGAATTCCTGGCACCCTAAGGGAACAGGGACAAATGTAGATTTTATACTGAAGTGTAGAACTTCTTCTGTCTTCAGTAGCTTCCAACTGAACAATTTAAACTCTATATTAGGAACATCAGCCTGGGAAACTATATAATACTGTCTTTGTATACAACACCCATCGAATCCAGATATTTGTGTAATATACTGTTGAAAATCCTGGATAATGGTAAGTTGCTTATTGATATGACTTGCTCTTATCCAAAATTTTCAGTGATCTTGTTTATCTGGATAATTAGGATGTCTTTCAAACAATGTGATTGCTTTCTTCTGCTCAGTTCTTAATTGCTGTTTGTTAATATTCTGGAATTACAAAGAGAATGTTGGTGTCTGGGTCTCCAGGTGTGTTCTCTATGTAAAAGTTTGTAGGATTTATGTTGATTTGCCACACATCTGCCACACTGACATGTGTTTGTGTTGTCTTTCATTTTGTAAATGATAAAGCAGTAGTTTTGCACATAATACATTGTAATACTTTACTGTTGTGTATGTGTGTATATGTGCATGCATGTGTCTGTGAAGGAGGAAGACGATATTCTCTATTCAACTGTTTGTCAGTTTCTTGAATCTGGAAGACCAGTCCATATTCAGACTCTTGGAGAATAACCGTGTCGCTCAGCTAAATTGGTTGTGAGTTGAGATTATAGATGACCGACAAAGACAATAACCACATTTTTTTAATTGTTTAACTGGCAAACGTATTTCTTTCAGGACCGCATCTTCAGGTAATGCCTTTTGTGTCCGATTTATAATAAGCTGTGGTACAGTAGTGAGATTACATCAGTTGACCCGGAAGACCAATTTACACATTCACCTACACATTAAATGGACACTCAGAACGTCTCTCTCTCTTTCTCTTTCTCTGTCTCGATCTCTCTCAGTCCCTATCTTTTCTTTTTCTTTTTTAAACAAGGTTGGTTGTGTAGAATATTTGCTAAATGGATGTTTGGTCTACACATGACCATGTTGCTACTGTATCTGCAGAATCCGTTCTACAGCGTGACTTCCCCTTTCTGTTCCCCACATCCCCAAATGTCTTCTAGCAGATGGAATATTGATAGACATGGGGATTTCTAGGCATCACTTTCCTAATGGTGAAAATGAAGTAGGGATTATCTTGAAAGAAGTACATCATAAGAAATACCTATATTTTTTAAAACCTTGGAATTAGTAAATTGTGTGAAAAACTAGAGAAAAGACATTAATATGTGTGAAATTCTTAAACTGTTCATGTGGAAAGGTAAGCTTGAAAGCATAGGGCCTAGACAGGAGTGAGCACCAGTTCAAACTGTCTTTTTTAAAAAGAAGTGTTTTGCACACTCCTTCCTCTTCCAAAAGCATCATGGCTTTGAGCCAGTGCCTATTTATAACAACCCCACATGCTTTGCTCAGCTTGTACCCACCCTTTCCTTCTCGTGCACTGATAGAAACAACTGATATTCTTTCCACAGCTCAGAACCAATACCTGATTATTCTTCATCTCTTTTCTGTTAAGAAATGCGCTTTAGCAAGGGGTTTGGAGTGTCTTGTTTGCTGCACATTTGTTCTTGTTCTGCTTTTAGCTTCTGCTCCCTTGAAGTCAACTCCCAAGTTGTCCAAGTTAACTCCAAAGTTGTCTAACCAGAAACTATGACACATGGGAGAAAGGGGAAGGAGTTTATTTAAAACTGTATAAAACAGTGGACTGTAAGGAATAGATCTGAACTGGGCGAATACCCACTTCTCCTCATAGTTGTTGTGTGCCTTTTCAACTCATTTCTGATTTGCAGCAACCCTACAGCAAACTTATCATGAGCTTTTCTTGGGAAGATTTGTTCATGGGAGGAATTGCCTTTGGCTTCCTCTGAGTCTGACTGGGGTGTCCATGGTCAACCAGTGAATTTCCATGTCTGAATGGATATTTGAACTCTAGTCTCCCAGAGCCCTAGTCCAACATTCAAACCACTACACCACACTGGCTCTCCCTTCATAGTTGCACATATTTAAAAATGGAATCATTTCTACTCTGTCTCTTTCTCTCTCTCTCTCTCTCTCTTTTTTTTTTAGTATTAAAACCTAGAAACAGATGGCAGAAATGTTGAAATGTCTCCATGACAGTAAAAGGAAGTTCCATCATTGCAGAATAAAAAAATGTACTACTAAACATTACATTAGATGTTTGATTACTAATAGTGGTGGGTCAGAGTAACAGAGAAGTTACTGCTTTAATAACAGTTATAATCATTGGAATATGCTAGTGGAAATTAACAATAGGCTAGGAAGTACTTCCTTAAATATGATGTAGGGTGTGATCTATATTTTTTTTAAGGAGTAAGTACCACTGACATAAGTTTTATTGAACAGCAAAGCTCCATATGAATGCAACCATAGAATCACAACCACACAAAAGAATAAGTGCAATCCAGCAATGCATAAAAACCATTTATTACTAATGGAGTAAAGCATGCTCTTAAATTGTTCCCACATAAATTAGTGACTTCTAACTGTTGCTGGCTTCTGTCCATAATATCCTGTGAGTGAAAATAGATTTTTGAATCCTACACAGAGATTGCCTCTTAACATTATTTTTATCCTGCAATTGCTGTGCTCCAAACACAGAATTTTAATGGTGTGTCTGTCTGTCTGTCTCTCTGTAGGTTAATAATGCCTTCTGTTTGTAGCTTTTCTGTATTGTTCCAGCTTCTGCTTCAATCTTTTTTTTCCTTCCCAAAAAAGCCGATTAAGGAAAAGATGAGCATAGTGGTGAAAATTGTCTATTGTACCTGGTAGAGTAGAGCCATCTCCTCTCTCCCAAACATCCAAAGAGCACAAACAATCCATGACAAGTGTTCTGATGGAAAAAAAAAAACAACTTGAAGAGTTACCTACCTTGGCTCATAAAGACTGTGTGCTTCCACATAGTTCTGTGTTCTTCTGAGAGCCACTTCTCTCTTACAGTTAGAAGCACGACCTCTGAAATTGTAGAAAGGCAGCCCGTTTGGTTTGGTTGCTAAGAGCGAAACATCTAATCAAATTGGCATGTGAATTCTGCAGAAAAAAAGCAGACCAGGCTCTATGTGGATGGTCCAAATTTATTCTTTAAAAAGCACAAGGCATTTTGGCCTGTTTATAAATTAAGTGGCCTTCTTCAGGGGCTATATTAAAAATAAACACATATCAGTTTATAACCTTACAACAAGAAACACTACACACATATAAAATTCTGTAATACTTCCAAATTCACATAGTGAAGTATACTATTCAAGGGATGGCCTAGAGAAAGTGGTGTGACCAGTATAAAGGGCATTTGATGCAATCTGGCTGCAAGGTTGCCTTGCCTTTTTGAGTTTGTTTTATAAAAATAAAATATAAAAATATAAAAAAACAGAAAGGCCATCCCTTGTTTCTGACCATCTGATATAAATTGTATAAATTGAAAAAAAATACAGTTTGTCTTCTTTACTGCATATCAGTCTAGTTCATAAAGAGAATGCAGCAGCAACTCTAGAAATTCCTGTTGTAGATTGGATTCATGATATGTATATAATTTGTTATATGAATTGTATACTTCATTATGTGAATTTGGAAGTATTACATAATTTTATATATGTGTGTTATTCTTTGGTATAAGATTGTAAATTCATATATTTGTGTTTATTTTTAGTATAGCCCCTGAAGAAGGCTAATTAATTTATAAATAGGCCAAAATGCATTGGGCTTTTTAAAGAATAAATTTGGACCATCCATAAACATGTGGAGCCTGGTCTCCTTATATGTGCTTTCCTGTACTTACTCCTGCTCAAGTGAATTCCACACCGTGTAACACCAGCAGCAAGCCAGGAGAATGCCCTGCTGAGTCAGTGAGACTTGGAAACTTGAGATCTCATAACCACAGTAAATTGTGGAGTCAGCCAGAGCAAGAAAACATACCATTTTTGCGAGTCAGTTCAAGCCTTGGTGACACAAAATATGTATATCTGGTCACACAAAATATATTTTCCCCTTTCTTTCTTTTTCTCAACCAATTCACCACAGAAGGGTAGACACTCGATCTTATTCTTTAAAAAAATCTACTAAAATGAGAGGATAACAATCAGAATCTATGGTGTTGCTGATGGTCTCTCCATAGTTTGGGGTGGAGTGGGGAAAAGAAAACTGCCAAGCAGGAAGCCAAAGTGATAGCTATTTGCTTCATTTTGTGGTGGTGTGCACTTGCAGGGCAGGAAATGCAAGGAAACAGAAACCTTTGACTTCGGGATGCCAAGAGCTACCCAATTTGGCATCCACTGATGTAGGGCCTAATGCCAACACTCGTCATGAAAAGGCGTCAAACATAGGGCAGTGATTTGCCTAATTTCTTATTGTTACTTAATAAGGCAGGAGCCCAGCACACATTCTCAGAAGCTCATGGAAGGCTAAGAAGGCCTACAGCTGTTCTAGAAACCTTGAACAATGAAGAACAGCTGGAGAGCTGGCCAAATTACTTTATTACCTTGTGTGGATTCCAGACTCAGAGGTAAAACAAAACAGGGCTATGTTTCAGGGGGTATGGGACACAATGCCTTCCAACTATTAGCACTAAAGTCCTGTTTCTGAAAGCATTAAGAATGTGATGACTTCTTGCTTTTTGATCTTCCTTTTTGACAGTGCACTTTCAACCAGTCATATTTATAAATTACAATTGGTTTTGATCACAAAGTCTACCAGCAGATTGGTTTCAAAGCCCTAGTCATGATACAACTCTATCTTGAAAAGGTTTTGTTGTCACTATGTGGCACCTTTTATGTCCAGCCACTATTGCAGAAACATACATGACTACATTTTAAAGATCTCATAATATCATCTTCTTTTATGTTTGACCTGGATGGCCAGGACACCCAGGCCATACTTCCTTTATCCTCAATAAAACCTTAGAACTTGAGAAAGAAGATTGAAACTAGATGCAATAGTTTAGCCAGGCTTGTCTGACCAAGAGAATATCTCCTTCAAGCATAAAGCAGGATATGGTGTTCTAATATTAGCAAGCTAAGGGGCATGGGGACGAGCAAAGCAAAGCTTTCTCAAGTTGTAAAAAAAAAAAGAAGGAAGAGATATTTAAAATTACCACAAAGAGATAATATCCCAGTTTACTGCAGCAGCAGTCCGAATGCTGGCTAGCATTTGGTAGGGAGAATGGCAAAATCTCAGAATGTCATCACACTACTCTACTGTAGCACTATTTTCCACTTCATTGTAACATTCTGGGGAATCTTGGAGTTTCTAGTTTAATGAGGCCCAAGAGCTCTTTGACTGAGAATTGTAAGTATCCCTCCCTAAACTGCAAATCCCAGGTTGCCATACAATGTTGCCATGGCAGTTAAAGTAGAAGAGTAGCTCTGTAACAATGTGGTACGATGGGGCTCTTAATGTGTGTAGGGAAGCCGGGAGAAATTCAGGCTGAAAGATTTCTATAAAACTGCAATCAACAGTACATCTTCACCCTTAGAACCCCCTGCTGGATTACACCAAAGGCCTATCTAAAGGCAAACCAATAATCTATAGCAGATTATTGGACTCAACTTCCATAATCCCTATTTAGCATGGCCACGGATTGGGATGGTGTGAGTTCATAGTCCAGCAATGTCTCAGTAGCGCCAGGTGATAATGTTGGAAAAATCCATAAGGAGAACATGAGGAGCAAGCCCTCTTCTGCAACCAGAAACAGTATAACTGTCTTGAGTAATAGCCATCAGTGTCCCTATTCTCTACGAATTTACCTAATCCCATTTTAAAGTCATCTAAATTTCTAGCCAGGAGCCAACATGGTGGTTTGAGTGTTGGACTGCGACTCCAGCGAGGAGAATTTGAAGCCCTGCTTGGCCATGGAAACCTACTGAGTGACCTTGGGCAAGTTGCACTCTCATCCTCAAAAGAAGGCAAAGGCAAACCTCCCTCTGAACAAATCTTGCCAAGAAAATCCTGTGGTGGGTTCACTTTAGGGTCACCGGAACTTGGAAATGACTTGAAGGCGCTCAACAACAAGAAGTTGTGAGTTGTCACCTTATCCTCAGTGAATCCCAGTCTTTGTGTGTGTCTTGAATCTCCCACTAGTTTCATTGGAGGACCATGGCCTCTATTGTGGAGAGAGAGAGAGAAATGCTCAGATGCTGCCCGTTTTATTTGCCCATTTAACACCCCCCCTTTTTTTGGTTCATAAACTTCTTTTTAGAATTATAGATGGCTGAATTATATATTCGTTAGAATTATGACAGGAAGGTAGAGTTTCCAGGGTGAAGTAGCAAATGCCAACATTCAGGATTAACACTGGGAGGAACAGAAAAATAAGCATTCAGATGTAGGTGATATGAGATGTGAGCCCAGCAATCCAGCAGCAAAAGGGAGGCCGTTACAAAGTGTATTAATTTATACAGACCAACAAGATGCAGTCCTGTGAGTTGGTGATGTGTGCTTTCCAGTCACTTCCAACATATGGCAACCCTAAGGTGAATCTATGACAAGGTTGTTGTTTTTTTGTTGTTGATGCAATATTTGTTCAGTGACTGGTTGCCTTTGACTTCCTCTGAAGCTGAGAGAGTGTGATTTGCCCAAGGTCACTAAGTGAGTTTCCATGGCTGAGCAGGGATTCTAATCCTGGTATCCAGAGTCCAGTGTTCAAACCACTACACCATGCTTGCTCTTGGGAGTAAATCCTCCTTAGCTCAGGCTCAGTCAGTGGGACTTAACTTGTGAGAATACACATTCATTAGGCTGCCACCCGAATGCACATTTATATGAGATTGACCCATTTAGTAAGTAAACTTGCCTATACCTTGCACAAGTGACAACAGGTTTTTCTGGATGCAGGAAGCTTTCTCTAATTGCAGCACAAAAGCCCCACCCGCTTGCAAAAACAGTCTGAGGACACCGATGGAAAAGGAACTAGTTTCAAAGGGTACTGTATAAGGTTGAAGCAGAAGCAGGTGTTTGGGCACCTTAAAGACTTACTATGGTTACTTCATATATATTTAAGCTTCAATGCAGGGAGGGTAGGGGGCTGCAGTGTCCTCCCCTGATGATCTTGGCAGGCATCAACACCCCCCCCCGGGTGTTTTTTAGCCCCCAAACGTTCGCATAATTATCACAGAAGATATTTTAACGTTTAATTTCATTCTTTTTTCCTTGTGTGTGGTTGTGCATCCATGTGAGAGAGAGAGAGAGAGGGAGAGAGATCCCCCTGCCTTTCTTTCAAGCAGTTGCTTGCTGTGCCCCTGGACTGACGGACTAATGGTGCTGTGGGTCATCCTGCGGGGTCTGGTCTCTGCCAGATTTAGAAAACATTTCATGATGTGGACCTTAGGCCACAAAATCCACAATATATTCCCCTTTACTCTTTAAGGAGCCACGGATGCACTCTGTTTTCTTGCGACTTTTCATTCTAGTTTTCAGACTAGAAGATGCGAATCCTGAGGACTCAGACAACAAAGCCCAACTGCACAGCCGTGCATCCAGAAAGAAAGGCTCGCGGCTGAGACGCATCCTGCTCCCTTACATCAAAGGAGCACAGCAACTACTGGAGCAGAACTGTTTGTGCTTCAGTGCAACAGGAGGGAACTTTCTCATATCTGGTATGGACCTGGTATCATGTTGCACTGTGGCCGAGGTGCTTAACAGTAGACAGGCCATTTCTGCACTACACTGTTATTCCACTTTCAACATCCTATGGAATCCTGGGGTTTGCAGTTTAGGGAGCGGCCTTTAGAATTCTCAGCCAGAGAGCTCTTTGGCCTCAGTAAACTACAACCCTCAGAATTCCGTAGGATATTGAAAGTGGAATAATACCACTATAACAGCCGCCATTTCCGTACTGGACTGTTGTAGTGCTATGATTCCACTTACAACATCCTATGGAATCCTGGAGTTTGCAGTTCAGGGAAGGGCCTTTGAGGAAGGAGATACCCAACGGGATACCTTTGAGGCCCCTTTCTAAACTGCAAACCCCAGGATTCCATAGGATGTTGAAAGTGGAACAATAGCGCTATAACAGGCTAGTGTGGAAATGGCTTGAGATTCCGCCAGCGTTTTAGCCGGGGTGGCTGCATCAGCTGGCTGAATCCCACAAGCTGGCGAGTCTTAAATCAGTGGGACTCAGGGCACAGTCATACGAAAGTCAGTCAGAAGTACCCCCCTCAAGGGCGCAGCCTCCTCGGCCAAGTTTCACGAGAGGTAGGCCTTGTGAAATTGCCGCCCTCAAAGCGCAGTGGAAGGGAGCTGTGTTGAGCTTTCCCTGCCCCACAAGAGTAAAAGGAAGATTCCCTAACTGAAACAACGGAGTCCTGTGGCGCCTGCTTTACTGCAAACAGCTTGGGCTTTCGTGCTCTGCACTACAGTCGGCCTCATCAGAACGCCACGAAACCTCTAATAAAGTCGGTGCCACAGTCTCTGGTTACCAGGTGGAACAAGGGACCCTTGACGCAGGAGGAGGAAAGTTGTTGCTTGTCACGCACAACCACAAAGGGTATACAGGAGCCCTGGCACTTATTTCACTTGGCAACCTTATGCTATGCACGATTCTTCCGTGTTTTTCCAGCAACAGCAACCTTTTGGAAACGTTAACTAAGAAGGCAAAACGGAAGGTGCGGGCGCCCATCTATTTACTATCTCTATGTTCGAATGTTCCTATCTCTATAATCTGCTTGGCGAGCGTTCGGACGCAAAAGGAGGCGGGGCTGAACGATCGGTTACTCAAGTCCCTCCCCTCGGCAACAGCCTGAACGGACGTGATCCAATCGGCGAGCCACATAGGACAGAAATACTTCCGGGTTATTGCTTCCCACGGCCCTCCCCCCCCGTCTTTCCTTGCCGCCTTTCCCCTCCAGGTGGAAAAGTCATGACTTCGCTTCGGGCTTTCACCTGTAACGATCTCTTCCGCTTCAACAATATGTGAGTAGGGGCTCTCGCGAGCTGTAGTCGAAGAGGCTCCTTGGCAGCGCAAGAGCGACTACCTGTTGTCCTCGGCGTAGCCGTAGCGTCTTCCCCGCAGCCCGGGAGGGCGGCCGGTTGGGGCCCCCTTGCGCAGATCCAGACGCCGCGTCTGCCGCTCTGTACCCGCGCGGGCTCGTGTTTTCTGTCCCTACCCCCCCTCGCTGGTAGACTCCGGCCTCTGTTCTGTGATTCACTTACTCAGGCCATTTCCGCACTAGAGTGTTATAGCGCTATCGTTCCACTTTCAGCATCCTGTGGAATCCTGGGGTTTGCCATTTAGGGGGGGGGCATCAAAGGCCAGGGCTCTTGTCTTGCCTCAAAGGCCCCTCCCTAAACAGCAAACCCCAGGATTCCATAGGATGTTGAAAGTGGAATGATAGCGCTATAACACTCTGGTGCGGAAATGGCCTCAGATTCGCCGAATTGCTACGTGTAATAAGATCGTGTCCTTGGTGAGGATTTTGAGGATGTCTTTACAACCGCTCAAAAGCCCTCGTGATATTTCTGTGTCTCAGGGTTCAGCTCTCTTCCTCCACGTTTTCTGAAGAAGTGTATACAGGTGGACAGAGGAGTCTCCCTATAGAGCTCAGCCTAGTATTTCCAGAGCTTTAGAAGTGTACCAATAAGGCTGTCGCTTGAGGAAAGGTACATGAGAGGGGGAAAAAAAAGGCAATTCTGCCTTTTTACCTTAAACCAAAGTCTCATGTTTCCCCCATCGATTATATCTTGACGTTCTGGAAAATTTAATCTGAGGAACTAGTACAGCTAATCTGCTAAATTAATACAGTAAAACAGGGATCCTTGCCCCCGGACTAAGGACAAATGGGCAAGACTGGAGGAAAAGAGGCAACTTGGGGGTTTTTTGCTAGCCGGTAGGCTTCTCTTCCCAACTGTTTCTGTATGCCTTGCCAGAATTAGGATTTGGGCTCCTGCTGGAGTTTCCAGGTGAACAGAAGAGAAAACCTAGCCTGCTCTTGTCCCTTTAACATTATCTTGACGATTAGAAATCAGATAAAGATAAGCATTGTGATCTGCTAGTGTCTGTGCTTCAAGCTGCTGTTAAAAGGCACAATTGCAGCAGTCATTTGGTACCTCTTATTCAGTCAGGTCCTGAGAAGCTGTTTCAAAGAAACACATACCGGTAGTGAACACTATAGAACCTCCCCAAAAGATAGTATTTTGGAATGTGCCACCTGTTATTGTCAGGGTAGCTAGGTTGGAATTTAGGAGCCTTTTGTGTAGGTTGAGACAGCTAGATCAGTGATATTTGTTTAACCATCTCTTTTTGTATCCTTTTTCTGTCAGCAACTTGGATCCTCTCACAGAGACCGTATCCTTCTAAACCTGGATAATGCTAATCACAGTAATTTGGGAGACTGCATATTATACTGCAGCAAAACCATGTTTCCTACTTAACATTGCTTGTCAGGGAGCTGTAGCCAATCCCGGGACTTTGTAAGTGTACCTATGTAGTGCAAATACTTGCAAAAATGTTCCCTCCGTGGCATTCATTTATTATTTTTTCTGAACCCTCCATACAAACATAATAGATGGAAGAGCTCAAACAGCACCTGAAATGAGAGTGAATATTGATACATGTTGGTGTATGGGCTTCCTGTCGAACTCTCTCCCTTAATTGTTATACAGTTCAGAGAATTGTGTTTTTGATGTAATCAACAGAAAAGTGTTCTTAATATGCAAGACAAATGAAACTGTGAATTGACCCTGATATAAACAGTCAGTATATTTAATTGTAATTTTTGGTCAGAGTTTATTCTTTTTTTGGTTAAATTTAGACAGTCACACCAAACTTTATAGTTATGTTCATGCAGGTATTTTAATGGTAATGTAAGTATTAAGGCAACTTGGATATTTAAAAAATATAGTTTACTTTTTGAGGTATACTTTTCTTGACACATAATACTTCACAGTATGGAATTCCGTTTTACTTACAGTATTTGGCTCACTGGCCAGAATATTTTATTGTTGCAGAAGCACCTGGTGGAGAACTAATGGGCTATAGTAAGTGGACTAATCTTCCTCCTTTCTGAGTTGCTAGCTTTTGTCTTGGCCTTTAATTAGTTGAAGGCAGAACTTGAGTGTCCTGCTTCAATTTGGAAATTGTTGCAATTGTTGGTTTTTAAAAGCTTTTAACTTACTATAAAAGTGCCTACAATTACCTGGGCAAAAGCTAATTATTTTAGTATAAGTGGTAGAAATACATTCACCAGGAATTTAAACAAATCCAGATAGCAAGAACCTTTGTAAAATTGCTATTTTCCTTACACATGCACAGGTGAGTCCTGCTTACAGAGACACATTATCTTTAAAAGAATACTCTTGGTTAAAGAAATAGCTTTATGCAGGTACAGATGCTGATTTAATTGATAAATTGATTTCTAATCAACCCAAACATATTTAAGATGATTAAAGTTAATTTGGTTGTAGCCCTGCTTGTAAGCAAACCTAGTTTTTAGTGGATCTTCCAGCTAATGTGCATAGGATCATGGCATTTGTTGATCTTCTGTAGTTCTGTACCTATTAATTTCTCTCTTTCTTCTGGGACTCATAATTCATGGGCTCCTTTCTCTCTTATTTGCAGTCAAAGTCATGTGCAGATTTAGTAGTAATGGACAGGGAGGTAAGGAATATCTACCCAGAGTACTTAACTAAACTTGTGCTCCCTAACTACACTATAATGGGAATTGTAAGTAATCCAGCATTCTGGAAAGCACCAATTTGTTCTGTCTAACTGTCTCTATGCTCAGATGTTATCTCTGTTTGTAGGTAGAGTGGTCTGACCCAAGAGGGTCTGGTTTCAGAACTGGCTCAGTCCATCTTGGGTTTTTCATCATATGTACTTTGAAGAACTTTTTTTAGCAATTTTAAGACTGGAAAGTAAATCTTTTTATGAAAGGCTAGCATATATACCTGACGTTGCCCAGGATTTTATTTTCTCATAGGTAGTACTTGTTAGAAAGATTTGAGATCCTGTGTCTCTAATTCCCCAATCTGTCTTGTCCAGTACCTGTGACTTTTCCCCATATTCCCCAATCTAATCTGTGTTTGGAGTTGTTAACAGAAGTTGTGTTCCTGAGGGAATACACTGTCCTCCTCCTTGCTGCTAGGCTTCATCTCCATAGTAACCAGCCAGGCCCAAGAGCTCTTTGGCTGAGAATTCTAAAAGCCTCTCCCTAAACTGCAAACCCCAGGATTCCATGGAATCTTCTCAGGCAGTCAGTTACATTAGGTTTTTGCCTCACATAGCCAGTCATATGAGGTCTTCACCTGACACAAACAAACATACAAGCTTTGACTTTTGTATAGTAGGTGAGCCTATCAGGATTCTGAGCTTTTTGGTTAGTGTTGAATTCTGGGTTTGTGAGGAATCCATGTAGCCCTGCTTCTAATTTTATGCCTGTGTAATTAATCTTATCTCTACAGTGAAGCATTTTCTAAGTCTTGAGGCATTGTAACCTGAAATACCTCAGGGCCATAAATACCCCACAGTTAAATTCTAAACAAAATCCAGACTGGTCATAGATGTGTTACAGCAGTGAGAAGTCTGTTGGGGACAAGCTGAGAGAGGCCAACAGAAGAGTACTGTACATGTTAAAGGGCAAAATACAAATATTTTAATAGATTAAACACAAAAATATCAATAGTAATGTTCCTTTGGGATGATCATGATCTACTTCAAAAGTATTTGTTCATTTTCTGTTCCTTTTCTTTACAGTCATGGGAAAAGCAGAAGGTTCAGTAGCTAGAGAGGAATGGCATGGCCATGTTACTGCGCTGTCAGTTGCACCTGAATTTCGCCGGCTAGGTTTGGCTGCTAAGCTGATGGAACTGCTTGAGGAAATATCAGAAAGGTGAGTCAAGTTTATGAAACTTAGGAGCCTTGACTGTTGCACTGCATGAAAGGATAGCTGTTTCTTCTCAGTGTTGGACTGGTTGGCTAACACGCCCATTGCTTCTGCAGGCTTTGTCATGATAATATGGCAGAGTGTTTGGAAGACCCCGGACTGTTTGCATGATAGAAACTGGGAGAAGGCTATTAAAAAGTACATGCCTATATAGAGAAATTTAAAAAAATGGGGCAAATTATTGACCTATAGTTAGGCCAGTTACTGAACTGAAAACCAGCAATGTTCAGAGCTGATTGTACATGAGATAAGAACAATGACTTCATAGTTGTACTAACTACAACTGTTGTAAAAAAGCTAGACATGTTAATTGATGTGAAAAAAAATTATGTTGCTTCCTTTAGTTGTTAGGTGTAAGAACTGCAGTTAAGTTTTGATTATTTTTCTCACTTGAGTGTTATATGACCAGAACCAAAACAAGCAGAGAAGTTATTTTTAACTTGATAGTCTGTAGTCACAGAATAATATCTCATCAGTTACCGTTTATGATTTAAAAATTGCAGTAGGCATACAAGCAGCTAAAATTTGTTGTTGGAAATTTTATTTTTAAATAAAGAGGCCTAGACTTCCATGGGTTTGAAAGTGTCTTTGCTGTGATGAAAGGTGCAGTTCCATTGGAAGCCATGGGATTTTCTTTGATTCATGTGCATGTGGTCAACCTGCAGAGTATTTTCCTAGCATTTTTACTGTAGAAATGTGCAAGGGCATAGAGGTAATGATGGTGAGTGTTAGATCCACAGTCTGCCAGTTGTATCAGTGTTTTTCCTTTTCCATGCTTAAAGCATGGAAGACAAAAAGTGCTGACATAATGACTGCTATAAAATTGATGAAGTTGATACATGCAAATATTGTTTAATATAAACATTGCCTCCCCAGAGTACTTTGAAAGGCTGCACACATCCCTGCAGCCTCCAGAAAAAATAATTAAAATTATTTGTTTGATCCCAAATACCCTGAAGGGGGCATAGGGATAATTTCACCATGTGTGGTCTTCCGTGGGCTACTTTGGGCCTAGAAGAGGCCTTCTTTCAACAGGAAGTTGGCTTGGAAGTGAGGAAAAAATATGCTTTGTTCTCAGTGCATCAAGTTATTTCAGTATTTTTATCAAAATGCACCTCTGTTTCATAGTGCTATATGTCAGTTACAGGCTCCCTTTGAATGTAGTGAAAGCTGTGGTTTATCATTAGTGGGGGCGAGTCTCAGACTTATATATTCTCCTCCCTTCCCTTGATTGCAAAGTGATCACTTTCTCTTTCTGTACTTAGTAAACCTTGCTTAGCGTTATGTTTGAAACCTAGATTGTGATTAATCTTAATTATGATTAACTGAAACAAGTCAGCTTTGTATACCAATGTTTAAAGTTATTATGTTTTAGTAATGTTCTAGTTCTAATGTTCTAGTTATGTTCATAGGAGAGGATTGGACTGGATGGCACCTGTGGTCTCTTCCAGCTCTATTATTCTGTGATTCTGAACAATAGTTAAGACCAACAGCAGCCTGTCCAGTTTAACATAAAGCTAAACTTCAGTTACTTAAAACTTAAAATGAAGCTTTAGAAGCCTTAGAAGTCTTTCTCCCACTCTGCTGTTCTGGTATTATGCGGAAGAGTCTGAGCATTACCTATAAGTATTCCAGTAAAATAAGTAATAGTTTCATCAAAACAAGCCTATTGTATCAAAGAAATGGTTTATGCGAACCATAGTTTGACCTAGTTTAACCATAGTTTGCCCTTGCAGACAAGTATAATAATTAAGAAAAAGTACTACAGTGAAAGTCCAATAAAGTGTTGTTGTTGGATGATTTCAAGTCATTTCCAGCTCATGGTGACCTCTTAAGGTGAACCTTTCACAGGGTTTTCTTAGCAAGGTTTGTTCCAAATGGGGGTTGCCATTTCCTTCCTCTGAGGCTGACCTTGTAACTTGCCCAGGGTCACTCAGTAGGTTTCTGTGGCCAAGCGGGGATTCAGACCCTGTTCTTCAGAGCTGTTGTCTAGTGCCCAGATTACTATACCACACAAGCTAGGATATGTAATTGTTCATGAGTACAAATTCCTGGAAGAGCCAAAAGAGAGCTAACAAATGTTGCACTGCAATTCCCACCATTCTTCACCATAGACTGATGTCGGCTAGGGCTACTGAGACATGCAGTCTATTGGCATCTGAAGGGTTGCATAGTTCCCACCCTTTATTCTAGGAAAGATGGCTTCTGCAGGTAGAGTGCTGTCCATAGATCTAATTTGTGAATTCCAATCCATCGGCTCAGACTTCATACAAGTCTAGAGTTAATATAAAGTAATTAAAGATAGGTCGTCAAACTGTATATGAGCGGCCCTCCACATTTGCGAATTTGACTTTCATAAATTTGATTATTTATGAGGTTCTTCAACCCGTGCCCCCCACCACACCTCAAGTGCTTCTTTTCTGGGCGAATCTTCCCTCTTGACTGCTCTGATCAAAGTTTGCAGCCCTTTAAAACCCACTTCTGGTCATCATCCTCTTCTTACTCCACCAGCCGCTGCCTTGCCAACTAAGGATGACTCACACCCCAATTTCTCAGCACCACAGACCTTCTCCTGTTACTCACCTCTCCCACAGCCAAGGAAGGAGATGGGCAAGAGAGAGGAAGTATAGGGCTACTATGCCAACCTACCCCGCCCTTTCCTTCTCCTTTTCCTGACCTGGTTTGGACCGTGGGTCCTCGTTCTCCCCACCATGTCTCAACCCTCTTCACACAGACACGTAGGCCATTTCCGCACAACACTCTTATAGCACGATGATTCCACTTTCAACCTCCTATGGAATCCTGGGGTTTGCAGTTCCGGGAGGGGCCAGCCGGAATGTGGAATCATCGTGCTATAAGAGTGTTGTGCAGAAATGTTCATATACTCGCATTTTTATATTTCTGATTTTTCCACTTTTGTGAGGGTCTTGCACGCCTAACTCTAGCAAATGTGAAGGGCCAGCTGTATTTCCTGATTCTGCTGTGTTTGCTAGCCAGTTATAAATTTAATTTTTTTGAGATAACAGCTTAAACTTCCTTAAATATGGTTTCAGTTTAATTGAAGTTAGCCTATTCTGTGTTTCCTGTTACTCAGTATTTCAATTTCAGTGTAACCTCTTATAGTTGTGAAACATATTTTGGGGTAGCTGTTTTGTCTCACTGTTCTGTTTTCTTTCTTAATTAAGAAAGGGTGGATTTTTTGTGGATCTCTTCGTAAGAGTGTCCAATCAGGTTGCAGTGAATATGTACAAACAACTAGGTTACAGTGTGTACAGAACAGTGTTGGAATACTATTCAGCCAGCAATGGAGAGCCGGATGAAGATGCTTATGGTAAGTGTCTGGACTTAGAGAAATTGAGAATGTTTGGACAAACATAGTTGTGGAATAGCCTTACATTATAGAAACGCTAAAAACTTGTCTTTGGACCTTTAACTTCCTTACTAATCAGCCTATTTAAGGGAACAGTAAACCAAGTGTAAGTACACAAATAGTGATCACTAAAAGTTTCCGGTTACCAGTATTAGGTAATTTTACTACCATGGCATAGAATATAAAATTTGAGTGTCATCGTATTTATAGCAGATGATAGCTGGGAGCAGGAAAAGCCTATGGCAAATTGGAAGTCAATCAGGATCAGAGGTGATATTGACAGCCATTTTTCTTTTCATATTGTTGCTGACCCTTGGGTTTTTTAAAGCAGGATGGAACTGACTGGGGGGAAGTTCTTGAGAATGCAAGTTATTGTTGTTATTTTGATACGTAGGATGATATAATGAAGAAACTGTATGAGAGGGAGGAATGTTTTATCTTATTTAAGATTAAGGTGCTCCTTTTATTCCCTTAATGAATGTGCTAGTTTTCATACTATACTCTGCTTGATCAGAGCAGAAATTAATAGGGCCTCTCTTTCTGCGATTGTAAGCTACAGGCTTTGCTAAGAAAACAATAAAATGGTCTTGTGGGAGATAGAAGGAAATGCACAGAAAATGCACACAGCAGTTAAGAGTGTATCTTGGTTTGTGTTATCCTTTGGTTATTGATAAAATCATAAAATTTGAGTTGAGTACCCCCATGCTTTTGTCCACCTATTGCAGCGCCGTCAGTATCCTCAATTTGTGTGAATGTCCTCATGCAGCGTTTTTACAGAGTTTGGGAGTAATCTGTCTTGCATTTGACTGGATACAGCTATAGGTGGCCCTCCTCAGTCGCTAGGGTTAGGGGCACAGAACCCTTGCAAAAGTGAAAAATTCGCAAATATCAACATTTGTGTGTCTTTGGGAGCGGGGTAAGGCATAGGTGGGGACAAGGGGCACCCAGGGTCTAAACCAGGTCAGGGAAAGGAGATGGTTGGCATGGTGGTTCTGTACTTACTCTCTCTTGCTCTTCTCCTTCCTTGGGTGTATGGAGGGCTTTGAGAGAGGGCTCGTCGTGCTGAGAAATCAGGCTTTGAGCTGTCCTCGGCTGGCCGGGCAGCAGTTGATAAAGGAGGAGGAGGACTGGAGGCAGGATTTTAAAGGGCTGTGCAGCCTGGTTGGAGCCACCAAGAGAGAAAGTTCCCCCAGAAAAGGAGTACCTGAGGTGCTGGGGCAGGGGTTGGAGAAACTTGCAAATAATCAAATCCGTGAATGTCAGACCCGCAAATGCGGAGGGCTGATGTACTATATTCTTATGAAATGTATCAGTCAGATATATAAGAAGCTAATGATTCAAGCATGTGGTATTTGATTTCTTATTTGGAAATGCAGGGCCACAAATAACTTGCCTACTGTAGACTGGGATTTGTATTGTAATCTTCGCAGGCATCTGTTATTTTGTATCCTGTTAAAATATTTTGTGTTAATGATTTTTTACAGATATGAGGAAAGCCTTGTCCAGAGATACAGAGAAGAAATCAATTATACCACTACCACATCCTGTTAGACCAGAAGATATTGAATAAGCGTTTATTCTGGTTCAGTGTAATGAAAATAATACCTGTAGACCACTGGTGGTACTTTCAAAGGACTTTGCAGCATTTATCCTGAATGTGATTTGGAAGCCATGGAACAACAAGGAACATCTGTGAAGGACAATCTTAAATCTTCTAATGATCATGCAATGGAAACAGACTTGCAATTGGAATGTTGACACTTATGGTTTAATTTTTAAGCCATAGCTCATTCCTTAGCTATATTGAATTTTTTCTATGTATGTCAATGGTTTTAAGTGTTTTTAAGTTTCAGCAAACTCTTCAGTGCTGTCTTATTGATTTGTTAACATTAGAGCCTTAACATAAATATGAAAATAAAATCACAAAGGAAATGCAAATATAATTATTGCTTTGGGTCCCCTATGGGAGAAAAGTGAGATATACATTAAATAAAGTATAAATAGTTTCTGTGACTGGCGTCCTGTTAGTAGCATACACAGATGTGAGCTAACCTTACAGCTCCATTTATCTTTTTTTGGTCATTGTGGAAGTTGGTATTGTCTTCCACCCTCCATGGTGACCAAAGCTTCATCCTCGACTCATTGTTCAGCTGCTACCACTCCCCGAGCATACACATAAGCATTCTGTGGCTGATGCGGAGCAGAGGGGAATTAGGGAAGCATCTAGTTATGTCCCCCCAGCAAAACATGACCGATTACATCATCTGCTGGCAGCTCCAGAGGACACCAGCAGATCTCAGCATATGCCCTTGGTTTGCATCTGACATGGCCAGATGCTTCTTCAATCCTCCAAACTTTTTACCAGCAAGAGAATGGCATGTTTCATGTTTGAAAATAAGAATATCACTTTTCTTGTAAAGACATGAAAGTTGATTCCTTTCCACCTCACTGATTTCAATAGGTCTCCAAAATCCAATTTTAGTCCCAAGTATAGTAAACCCTTGACACTATTGAAATCAGAGCTGTGAAATACAGTAAACCTGAGCTCTCGTGTGGTGTAGTGGTTTGAGTGTTGGACTAAGACCCCTGATGGCAGGGTTTGGTTCTGCCACCAGCCATGGCATGACCTTGGGTGGATCACAGCCCCAGAAGACTCGATGATAGATTCTCTTTAGGGTTGCCATAAGCTGGAAAGGACTTGAAGACACACAACAACAGTAAACCCATTGAAATTAATGAGCTGTGTTAGTGCTGGCTAATTAGTCCCATTCGTTTCAGTAGATCTATACTAGCTGGGAATAAGGATAGTTTGATCTCTTGGTGTCAAGTTATTGAGGGATACTTTGGCCTTTTCCAGTGTTAAACTATTTTACAGCAACAATAGAATGCCATAGATACTGTTAATTACATTGAAAGCATGATTGTAAGGTTTAAGAGGTACTAGTTTGTAGATGAGCTCTCCTGCAGTCAGCTTGCTTAGTCACTTGGGCATGCTAAAACTGTCAATGGTACACTAGTTACATTGGCCTAAATACAATTGCTATTCCCATCTAGTGTAGGCATACTGAATTAGTTATGGAATGATAAGTCAATATGTGCTTTTGAAATGTGCTGAAGGAGAGTTCTGTAGATACCATGGATTGCCAAAAAGCCAAATGATTGGGTCCTAGAGCAAATCAATCCTGAACTCTCACTGAAAGCCAAAATAACCAAACTCAGAGTACCTAACTTTGGCTGTACCGTGAGCCAACGTGATTCATTAGAATGGATGATAATACTATGATGGTAAAGTGGGAAGCAGCAGGAAAAGAAACAGCACAATACAAGTGGATAGGCTCAATCAAGGAAGTCACAGCCCTGAGTGTGCAAGGCCTGAGCAGGGCTGTTAATGACCAGGGTCTTTGAGATCTCTCATTCTTAGGGTGGCTGTGAATCAAAACTGACTTGGTGGCAATTCACAAAGTCAATATGCATATAAATCTCAGTGTTGAGTTTAATGTAGTTGGGGCTAGGAATTGGATTTAAACTAGTGAGAGCTATGTGTGATTAATGTTTTATTTCAGGAAAACATTGTATGCAAGCAATTGAGAGGTTGGTACTTACCATGGAGAATCATTCTGGATGTCAGGAGGAACAATCCATCGCTCCTGAGTTAATCCCCATGTGCCAGCTGACAAGGTAGGAGACAGCATTCTTTTCAGTTTATTCCCTTGCATCTTCTTCCCTTCCCTGTCAGTTTATTGTCCAGCTCTGACCTGACTGTCTGGTAAACAAAACTGACCCAAACTATAACATACAAAATCTGAACTATATACCCATAAAAAACATATTTTTTATTCTTTGGAGGGGTGGATTGCTCCTCCTGCTATCCCAGAATGATCCTTCATGGTAAGTACCAACTTCTCATTCTTAGGATATCATGGAGGAGCAATCCACCACTCATGGTCCTTACCCAAGCCCTTTGTTTTTGGATGGGTAAAATTCACATCCTGTGATGCTACTGCTTGTAACACAGCCCAACCCAACAGCGCCTGTGCTGACTTGTTCTTATCTATAGTGTCTAATAAAAATAGTTCATTCCCTCTAACCAGCTGCATTACATACTGGATAGTGCACATGCTGCTGAAGTAGCCATTGACCTGGTTGAATGCAGCCAAACGTTGCATGGCCTTAGGTATTCTGGCATAATCATAACATAGGTATATGCAAGGTTTAATCCATCTTGCAATAACTGGTTTCTATGCCTTCTCATCTAAAATTCTAGGATTATATGAAACAAACAGCACCTCGGTGTGCCGGAGCTCTTCAAACATCCAAAGTATGCTACCTCTTTTCTAATGGATGTTTCAGATGAGAGAAAAAGATGATAAGTATGTGATATTGCTCTAAACTTTTTTAGGGATACATATAGGTAGAAATGTTGGATTCACTGTTAAGATAGCACTGCCAATTCTGAAACTTGTTTGTAACATCCAAGTGAGTCCATTTCCCTTCAATAGAATGAGCTCCCCAGCCAAAGGGACTAGCATCTGTGGTCACTGCTATCTTCAGGTGCAGCAACAATGATGTTTGTTCGGATAAGAAACGGTTTTAATTTCTGAATGTGGAACCTTGCCCACTGAGTTGTATAGTTGATATTAGAAGTCCTTGAACACCAACAGCATTATATTGTCAGATTTCTTTTTCAGAAGATGCTCAATTTCTTTGTTTACTTTCAATTGTCCTTGTTGAGACCAGAATAAATACAGTTTCCTGGTGTCTGTCAGTGCATCTAAATCTCTCAGTGTTGTTCTTGGCCTGACTCTTCTCAAAATTTATTACAAATCCCTGTTTCTGCAGAATATATATATAGTCTTAAGCTCAGGGCATTTTATCTTCTACTTGCTTTCACTAAAATGTTAAAGTAGGGATGAAACTGTATCCCCCTCTCTCCTGAGATGAGCTACAACCAGAACCAACATCTTGATGAAGACCCTGGGAGCCAAGGCAAGAACAGAAGCCTTGAACTACAAAAGATTGTTTCCGAACAGGAAACAAAGGTATTTCCTGCAATTTGGGGTCATCAGAACGTGCAAATATGCTTCTTTAAATTTGATTGATACCATCCAATTGTTCTTTTGCAAATTCTCTCTGATGGTTCATAACATCTCCCTCTTGAATCTGCAATGCTTTACAAAGTTGTTCAAGAATTTCAGGTCCCTAAACAGGATGGTAAACCCCATTGGTCTTCAGCATGGTGAAAAAGATGGAATAAACACCTTTATATATTTGTGTCTGATACACTTATTCTGTGACCTGAATTTGCAAGAGATTACCTATTTCCTTGCACAAAATATCTTGTTCTTCTTTTGCTTTTGGAACCAGCAGATACCTGCTGGTTGGCCTTTGTGTAAAGATGATGTTATATCCTTGAGTGACTGCCTGAATCATTCAATGATCTGTTGTAATATCTGACCAAAGCCAACTGTAATGGAGCAATCTTCCACTGAAATGATGTTGCTGTCAATATTGCTGTCAGCTGCCTTTGGCGGATTCCCCTGCTCCTCTTGTCTGTTGTTGGAATCCTTGGCTTTTTAAATTGATTCCTATTTCTGCTCCACTGATCCACTAAAGTCATTTTGTCTATCAAAACCTTTTCTCACTTGAAAGGAACAGTAAGCATTACAAAAAGGCTTCCTCCCTGACTTTCTCTTTTGCACAGTAAGCATCACTTGTTTTTCTCTTAGTTCCCTACTAAAACCTTTTCCAAAGCTTTCTCCCCCAAAATCAGTCCTCCTTTAAAGGGTAGTGTGACAGAGTCTAGGGGAGTGGCTATATCCTGAGTGGCAAGGAGCCACCTAGGAGGGGGTGAGTGAGAAGGATTGTTTCCTCAGAGAAAGCCTAGAGAGGCAGAAGAAAAATCAACCTACTTTTGAATCTGATCAGAGAATGATCTAGATTTGGGAATTGAGCCTTTGGCAAAAGGGTAGCCAGAGGGCTGTGTGTGGGAGACTCCCATGCCTTTATTCTGTTGTAAAGATATAAGAAACTGTCTAAACACATTCTGAAGTTCAGTTTGAGCTTGGACATAGATATGAAAACCAATACTTTATTCTGGTTGTTATTTTAATTAAGATTGTAGTACATTTTTTATAAATTTTGACTCAGCTGAGTTAGTTTCAGTAGTTACAACCAAACAGAACCATGCTACCGTGGATCATTAAAGGGATTTATAAATAACAACTGAAAAGCTTTACTCTTTTTACATGAACGTGGTGTTTTAAAGGAGAAGGCAGAGCTGAGTGGAGTAAGAGGGCACTTTAGCAGACTGGGGAAGCTGCCATACCCGTCTGTTAGAAGGAAAAGCAGGCCCTGCTACAGGCAGATATGCCAAATTGTTCCTTGATTTCTAATATGCCTCCCAGTGGATCAAAGGGATCTGTGTGCTGCTGTGGAAGCTGTAATACTCTTGGCAGCAAAAGACACAGAATCATGGCTTGCACTGACAATATATTGCAAGACCCCTTGAATTTTAATAACAGCCACAGGCAAATTACACCAACTGCTTTCCTGGGAGCTTATCGTATTCTGCACCCTGGCAAACCTAGAAGCTGTGGTAGAACTCCTGATCACAAAGGATGAAGCCTCAGGAGCCTTCTTCAGCGCTACGCTCGTCCACATCATTTAACATTGTGTCTCCTTCCTGAAATAAGTGCCACAATTGACTTTTCCACTAGAGGGACCTTCAGGAACTCCATATCCTTCATTTTGAATAAATACGATTTCCAAGTTTAATCTCGGGTCTCCCATTCTAAATAGACTACTTCCCTGAATGTGTCGGATTTCTACTGATTTTGGTAATGCTCGTTTTAGAACTGTTGCCATCCTTTGATCAGCATTGTCAGTTTTCTTATCCATTCCACTCTGACCCTCTTTTTAATAAGCCTCTAAACTCCTCACTGCAAATAGCCTGTGTGATGCACATTCTATGTCTGAATCAGCATCTGAAGAATTCTCCTCTATGCCGCTAACAAGTGTCTGATGCACTGTATCTGCTTCCTTGAAATCCTCCTGCATCTCTGACTCTTCCATGACATCTTCATTCACATGCTTAGCCTTCTTTGTGCTGTGTACTGATCAGCTTTGCAGAACCTGTTCTTGGCTTCCCGTTACTATCTGATTACTATTGCACTTACTGTTTTTTTGTGTGTGTGTCTGTACTGCTTTATTTGCATGTGGACACTTCCAGCTTCACTGTCTGGATGTGCATTTCCTTACTGAATAAATTCATATTCAATACGTTATTTGATTGAATCGTGTTCTTTAAATCAATTTGTAATAAGTAAAATCTGTTGGTAGGCTTAAATATAGGATTGTCTGTTCATTGCCTCTTTAATCACAGATTGAATCTCTATTCTGTAACGGCATCATTACCCGTGGACTGACTGATGGCAGCTGCACTGTCTGTGTTTACACTCAACATCAGCGTCTTTAAATAAGCTAAAAGGAAGGCTGCATTTCCACACATACCATTCCCCTGAGCTGACTCCTTTCTGTGCTGCAAGTCAAGCACTGCAACTGTGCAGAGGCTATGTTTGACTGACCAGCCAGGTTTGCTTGTCTGTGGAGTGTGTTCTGCCCCCTGCTTTAGAATCTGTGTTTCTAACATTGCGGTCTGAAGTAGTTGCTCGTTTTTTCCTCTTCAGGCACACACTGGGCAGTGGATCCATCCTTTCCCCTCTCACATTCCTTGATCTGCTTGTCAGCCATTGGGGGAACAGAAATTATACTTTCGAATGTCTTATTAGAATGCTTTAAAAGGGTTTTAAATGTGGTTTGTGAGCTTTCAAGTTTTAAGCTGCCAAACTGACTGTGTGCTAATTGTGTATTTTTTAACCTAATTTACCTCTTTAAAATTACCTCACAGACTGGAGAAGGGAGTTTATATCTGTTTGGCACACAGGAGAATGAAAAACTGAGAGAGAAAGGAAAGAGAGGTAATAGAATCAACCGAAAAGAATGTTATCTCCTGAATTGTCAGTTGGCACGTAGGGATTAATCCATGAATGGTAGATTGCTCCTCCATGCCATCCCAAGAATAGCATCCTACGCCAAGAAAATTTGTATTCTATGATTTAAGAAATTCTATGCACTTTTATACGGTTGTCCCTCATGCTCAGGCAGGTGGCCAAGGGCCAAAGAGATGGGACAGGAGAGCAGGAGGAGCGAAGGTGCACGTGCATGTATGTTCTCTTGCTTCCCTCACGCTTGAGTGGATGAGAGACAAGGAGATGGGGTGTGGGAGAAAGAGGAGGGAAGGTGTGCACATGCATTCCGTCACATCGGTGGGTGGGGAACAAAGGGATGGGAGAGGGGAGCACAAGGTTGTGGAAAATTGGTATAAATGGGAAAGCTGAATGAGCCGTGTAATATTTTGCAGATGTTTCAAAGAGTGATATTCTTTGTTTCCCATTCATTCTCTCGAGAAAAATCTTTGGATGGTGATGCTTTTCTTAATGTATTCTGAGGAATCTCGTTTTTCAGTGCAAAGAAAAGGCTGTGGAATGCTTTGGTGAGGGCTGTGAGAGCACATATGGAGTAGGATTTTCTTCCTTCAGAGGGGTTAATCTGATTAACTCTATGGCCCCGCTTGCCTTCCAAGGGGGTCACAGAATTTCATTATAGTATATTTTATTATACATACCACAAATCTTGCCCAGCCATGCCTTTTAATGAAAGCCAAGACACTCAGTATCCTACTTTAGAACCTCTACTACTGTATGATGTGCTTTTTCCAGCACTCCTCTAGTATCAAAGTATATACCCATAACTGTCTCTACAAATACTACTGTGATTCTTGGCAAGATTTACCAAGCTGTGTTTTAGGGAATACAGTTCAACCCATGAGTTTCATCTTTGTTTTCTCAGCTGCCTTGTTTCCAACAGTCCAGATACAGAGATGGGCTTGCCCTTTAACTAGCATGCAAAGAGGTACTGCCTGGTTAGGAAAAAAAAAAAAGCAAGCAGGGGGTGCTATAAAACTGGCCAGACTGTTTGTATGGAAGCAAGAACAGTATCTATCTTAATAATGTTGTTAATTTGATGTAAAAATATACAATGAATCATGTTAACATTTTTTTTTAAAAGAAAAGAGCTAGCATCATGATGAAGTCCATAAAAGCATGTGAACCAATTCCTTTGGCCACCTTGCTTCAGCTCTGCAATGAGTTCCCAATTCCTGCTCTCCCTCTGGTACTAAAGGGGCAAGCCACAGAAAGTGCAGTTAGCCTTCCACCTGAGCTGGAGTTAGGGACACAGGACCCTTGCAAAAGTGCAAAAACTGTGAATACTGTAAGCCCTCCCAAATGTTTTTAACTCATACAAAAAAGTACTTGTACTGGGGGGGTGGCTGGGCCTAGATGCATGCACGTTCCCTCACTCACTTGCAAGGGAGGGGAAGGGGATGGGAGCAGAAGGAGGGAGACGGGGGGAACCTATCCCATCCCCTTTCCCGAGTGCGCAAATGTGCATGTGCATCCTCCTCCCATCCCATCCCTGTAATCCCAGTGAGTGAGCAAGAAAATATGCACATGGTCAGCCACAGCAACCCTGTCAGTTTGTGTTGTTGGAAAGAAAATAATCCACATAATTAAAATAATAAATAATTAAATCTGCAAATTAAATACTTTACCTGCAAATGCAGAGGGAAACTGTATTGCCAGTGGAAATTCAAAACTGAAACTATGTGCTGCAGGGTATTCTACTAAGATACTGTTCCTTCTTGCTTGTGATCCTTGCTTCCGTTCAACCTTTCCTATGACAGATGCATGAAAGTACAACCTATAACCCTGACAATTTGGGGAACTGGAACAAGAATGTATTTTTCTACAAAGCTTAAAGCTCTTAATTGGTAGAAGATGCTTTCCTAGTTTCCCATAGCACTGATGCACAAAGACGTAGGCTTTTCCATTACTAAACAGGAGTATTATCAAACTAGTACCAGTAGAAACTATTCTAACTCAAAGATCATAAGTTTTTCTCATGGCTTCTTAATCCTTTCAAAAAAGCTAAAAGCAAAAGGTACGCTGTTTTCTACTAATGATTCAAGCTAATGCCATTCCAAGCATTACCAGATTTTTCTAGAAATATTTATTATATTCATTGCAAAAAAATCTATACAAAATTGACAGAGGAATTCAAAGGTAATATTAGGGGCTGCTCTCATCAACATCCTTGTCTGAATCTCTTTCTGCATTGTCATCTTGTTGCTGCTTCTTCCACAGTTTAGCCATTGCAAGCAGTTTGAGATTTGGCTGATTAGCAGCATCCTCAGGGAAGATATAATCGTAGTATTCTTCCCAGCCAGCATCAGACTACAAAGAGAAGAGAGAACATAAAGTGAGACCCAGCAGTAAACTTTTCCCTACTCTGCCAGAAATTTTCAGAACTCCTTAGTGTTTCTACACAATGTGTGATGATTCACAAGAAAAGCTGCCTAAAGATAACTAATCCAAGAAAATGTATAGGCTTTATCTGCAGCATGTTTTTACATTATTCTTTGTTAAGCTGCTGATTATTTGATTTGAGTGGTATTTCGTATTTACTAGATACAACTCTGAGAGCTGGTGGTATGAAGTAGTGTAATAAATAAATCAGTAAATAATTATAACCACACATGTAACTGCAACCTGCAGTAACATAGACCACAAAAACTTTACTACTAGATTGTGCTGGTTTTTAAATTAGCCCCCCTTATATATGCTGAGATAGCAGTTATGTTTAAATCAAAAAGAATGAGAATTAGTGAAAAATTACATATTTTTTAAGTCCCCAGTTATTTTTTGAACTGTTAATGCTTTCTGGCTCAAAATGTTGCATAAAGTAATTGTAAAAATCATACAGATCCAGGTCCCTAGCTTGCATTCTCACCCCATCTTCAGCTTGAAGTTTTCTCCTCTTTTTGACCTTCTCTGGCATCAGTTTGTCTACTCTCTCTTTGCTCGCTTCTGTTCCAAACTCTTCTTCAAAGTTTCTCCAGGATTCCAGAAGCATAAGCCTCTCCTCTTTCTCTTCACAATTTCTCATTGTTTTATTAGCCTCTTCATATACTTGCCGGCATCGTGTTAAACTGTCCTCTTTTCCTGCTGACAACTCAAACTGAGCAAAACTGATCCACACCTACAGCAAAATAAACAGTTCATACTACTATGTATGTTAAATTTGGACACTGGAAATAGAATCATAAAGCCTTGCCAGTAAGCCATATTCTCAGACAGACAGCATGGGACCAAAAAGTATTATTTTATTTATGTTTTTTGGTTCTATTTCTCCTCCAACCCCAACAACTTATTGCTTACTACCACAATATCATATCTTATCTTATCTTACTTTTCTTTTTGTTGCCTTCATTTCCCAGTCAAATTCTTATTCCTTCCTACTTTCTGTTAACTCTCCTTCTAGTTTTACCGAAATTTGTTTCCCACTGTTACCATTACTTTTTTCCCCTTTTTGTTATTTCACTGTAGTTTCATTTCCTGACAGTACAGGGCCTGTTGCAACACAATTTCCACTGGCCAACAGACAAATGGCAGTGTGTTTCTGGACAGAAGACAGACATCTAGCAGGTGATCCTTGAGAAGATATAGGTAACCTCTATGTTAAAGAAGTTAAAATTATGGAAAGTTGAAAGTTAATTAGACACTAAGGCCAAGATCCTTAGGGCAGGATATATGTCCAATGTTATGTGTAACTCTACGATAACAGAGCTATGTTGCTGACATCATACAGAGCTGTGTTAGAGAACTGTAATGATGTGCAATGGGGCACCACACAAGATGTCCCATTGCACAGCTGGGGCTCCCACTGCTTAACAGAACAACATGCAAGAGATTCTGTTGTGCAACAGGACTCCCACCACACAAAGTGGCACTGTAAAAGGTGGGACAAACTTATGTACAGGGCACCTATGACTTTCCATTGTCTTCTAATCTAAATTTAATCTAACAACAACAATGACAGTAGTAGTAGCAGGACACAGATACTGGAAAGGGACTGATAACATTTCCAAGACTACTATTTCATATGCTTAGCATTTATACTTGCAAGAATTGACATTGTGTAGCAGGTACAATGAGCCGGAACTACGGGAGGTCAGAGTTCAAATTCCCACTCGACCATGGAAGCCCAGTGAGTAATCTTGGTCACATCATGCCCTTTCAGCTTAAGAGGAAGGCAACGGCAAACCTTCTCTGAACAAATCTTGCCAAGAAAACCCTAGGATAGGTCCCCATAAGAGTTAACTTGAAGGCACATAAGAACAAAGCAAGTTTAAAGGTTGCTTTGCCTTAATAAACCCAATCATATGTTAACCAAAGCTCTACTAATTGCAATCTCACTTGTAGTTGTTATATGCCATCATGTCAGCTTCAACTTATGGAAACCTTATGAGAGGTGGACCTTCAAGAGGTCTCTGTTATGATCAGTCTTGATCATGTCTTGCAAGCTCAAGACTATAGTATTCTGAGGCATGGATGAACCTGACATTGGTATTCAATGATACATCTTTATACTTGTAGATCTTATCTAGCTCTTTCACAGTTACCCTTCCAAGTCTTCTAATTTCTTGACTACAGTCTTCATCTTGATTGATGACTGTGCCAAGGGATAGAAAGTCTTTTAACAAGTTCAATATCTTCATCACTCATTTTAAAGTTACATTAATCTTATGTGATGATTATTTTTGTTTTCTCAATATTCAGCTGTAACCTTGCTTTTGCACTTTCTTTCTTAACTGTTACCAGTAACCACTGCAGAGCATTTACCTTTACCAAACCAAGCACATACCTTGACATGCTGTGTTCGCTGAAGCAATCGCCGATAAAGATTTCTTGTGTTCTCATATTCTTCTTGTTCAATTTCAAAGTCAATGTAAGACTTCCAAAGAACCTAAGGAGGAGAAGATAGGTCAGTTCTTTAAAACTGTAAATATTTGCTTGACCCAACAAAGATATCTGAAAAAATAACATCAGTTACCACAGGATAAGGAAATGGAAATGTTCCTTTCCAGTTTGGGTCTTTGAGTAGCCTATTGAATCTGAAGAAACTTTGATCATGCTGAGGCAAAGGTTGCAAGATGCCTGATACTGATTTTCAGAATATTTGACCAGTTACGGCTAAGTGCCATTCTAATATATTTCACAAAGGGTTTACTGCCCTCCCTGAGATCATGCCCCCCATATTCTTCCTTCTCTTACTCATATGGGATGCAAAAGCTTTTAACTAGATGTATATTAAACTCCCTGCAGCTGATAGAGGGGAAGATGTGACCAATAGGTGATTGACAGATACTGTTCATTTGGGATGCCAGAAGTTGGAAAGTTTATTTCTTTTTGGAATGCTCATTATTCTTTGATTTGATCTTGCTACCTTGAACCACTTGATGCTGGTATTAAAAGTATTATTTCCCTAAGTAATAATTTACTTTTAGTGGCTGGGACAGATTCTTTAATAATGTTGTTGTTGTGTGCCTTTAAGTTGTTTCCAACTTATGGTGACCCTATCACATGCTTTTTCTGGGGCTGAGAGTGTGTGAGGTGCCCAAAGTTACCCAGTAGGTTTCCATGGCCAAGTGGGAATCAACTTGTTCCCACAGGGGATAAGCTCCCAACTTGTTTCCCGTAGTTCAATGCTCAAACTACTATATCATGCTGGCCCTCTATTTAATGATATACAGGTCTGCTAAGTTTGCCAAACTAACCCTAGGATAAAAGAAATTGCATAATTTACAAGACAACATCTTGCATCTTCTGGGTCATAAACAGTCTTCCCAATACTACAGCTGATCTGCACAAAGAAATACTTGTATGTGTATTCATGTTGGCTTTGATATATCATGCTCATTACCAACAAGACTTTGCAGATATATGAAATTCATAATAAAATGATAAGCAGGTCAATCTAAAACTAGATAAACACAGACTATTGTTAAATAAGAATGTTTCAAAACATATTGTTCACTTCTAGTAATACATGTAACACCAATCTTCAACTCCCTCCTTAGGAAACAAACAGACTGCACAGCACACCACTCAGAAGTTTTGTAGAATTCATCTTACCTCTGGCATGTCTAATCGTGGTTGGCCAATAGCCAATTCATATATAGCTCTGGCTCTGTCAATATCACCAAGAATGGTTTCTAACTCAGCAAATTTGATCCATGACGTACAGTTTTCTGGTGCAAACTCAAGAAACTTCTCATACAGTTTCCGGCAACGATCAAATTCTCGCAGTTGCAGCTCCAGTTCAATATAACCTTTAAACAACTTGTTCTTTGGACATTTACCTATGGATGTTCCCTGTAATAAGGAAAGCAGAAAATTTCTCAGTTTTTTTTTGAAACAGAGCACATCCCTACATTTTAAAGTAGAAACATGCTTTGGGTGGGGCGGGGGAAGGTATCTTAATAAATTGTAACAAGTGGGTTGCCAAGATGTTCTCACTCCCATTTTGATATTAACATTCTCACGTGATAAAGTGGTTCTGTGGTACTTTAACTTGCCATTGCCTAACAACAGCATCCAAAAACATCAGCTTATCCTGGCTAGCAGGATGTATGTATAGAGAGATACTGGGAATTCTGCTGGGCATACATTTAGTGGGTTATTTTTTTAAAAAAAAACCCAGAACCAATCATAAAAATGTGCAGGAGAAAGAAGAAAATCTAAGATATTGCACAGAAACAGGTGGCCAAAGGTGAAAGGGTTGTATGATGACACTGAAGCCAGCTCTGAGGGAAACCCTATCACAGTTAATCTTCTGTGATTCCACAGTGCTGATCAGACCTAAGTGGTTTTTTAAATCTCCTTACCAGAACTGGGTTAAAGAAGCAAACTAAGGATGGAGTAATCTTACAGCCTAAGTTAATTTGTCAGAAAGAAAGTGATCTGAACCTCCCATTCAGCTTAGAAGTCACCAACATGCCAGATCAGCTCTTACCTGGGGACAAATGCAGATAATCACTGGTAGAAAGATGTTTAATCTAAAATTAACAGCTAGCAACAGAATTATAACATTGCTTTCTGATGAAGAATGAACAAATCAGAATATTTACCTATGCTTACTAGCCGTTCATATCACAAATGTGCAACTATATAAAATCAGTTATGAAACCACAGACCTGGAGTAATATTTTATGTGCTTCTATTTCTTGATACAGTGATGCAAACCAATAGTTTAAAAACTATTCCAACAGAGATCAAATAAAAGCCAATTTGATCATCTTCTCTCCAACACAAGGTAAATAACTTGGACAAAAACTTTATTATGCTTACCAACGCTCGTCTTGCAAGTTGTAGATTTTTCTGTCTTATTTCAAACTGAGCGTACAACAACCATATTTTGGCAAATGTAAACTGAAGGGGGAAAACAATAAAAAGAATAAAATACAATAATTCAGTTTTGCTATTTTCAGTTTTTAAAATAATTCAGTTTTGCTAAGAAAACAATGTTTCTTTAAAAAAAAAATCATGGCTGAACCAGAAATCCAATTTAGGTGTGCTGTAGCAGAAAGCTTGTCTCAAGCAGTTTTTATTAAGCAACATTAAAAACTGTCTCCAACAATAATTTTTTCCCCCAAAATGCTGCTGTTACTGACTTTAGCAATCCAACATTCCTATGTCCTGCCATCTAACATCAAGCACCACTGCACAGAGAACATGCTTTACATGCAAAGGTTTAGGCTATGCCTCATCAAAAGAGATGGGACCAATAGCATGCTAGGTTCTTCTACTGCAGCTCAATGGTTTTAGAAAGACCTTAGTCATAAAACCACTTTAGCAGGATCAGAGCCGATATTTCACTGACTCTACAAGAACTAAAGCTGCATAAGGAAACTTCAGATATTAATATGTTCAGATTATGTTTCTCATAAGCCCCACCTAGCATGGCCAATGGTCAGTTACTGTGGGAGCTGTAGTCCAGAACGTGAAGGGAAAACAGTTCTCCATCCTTGAACAAAGAGGACATATGACAGTAACTCTCATTCTTCCCGTTGTGGCCATTCACAGAGCATGGAGTATAGTGTCTCAGTAAACATTTTAGATTTTGGGGAAGGCATACAGTAAACACATTTAGTGGTTTATTCACAGTGAGCTTCCAAATATAAAATAATGTACATGTTATGACTCTTCTGTTATAACATGAAAAGCTGTGTTTAAAAGCTTACGGCACCATCTAGAGGCTATTTCTTTCATGCGAACTCCACCTGAAATGAGCATAGTGTTCAAGAGAACAAATGTGCTCTTGTGTAGTTCCTGTTCACTTCTGTGGGCTTGCCTGGGACCATTTCTTGATGGAAGGTGCTCTAGACAAGTGCCACCAAATGGAGTTGAGCCTGCACAGCAGCACCATTTAGCAGGCTCCATCTTTTGAACTGCACTCCATACTTACATCAACTCTGACCACATCTGGATCCAGCTCACTGTCTTTGGAGGTCTTTTTTGTAATAATGTGAACATTAAAAACAACTATTACATTAATTATATGGAGTCAAGCTTCTGAATTTCACCAAGAAGGAAGCAGGAGAACACCTTCTGGTGAATATTTTTCTAAAGCCTACAGAGTGTATCTACTGACATATTTATCTGGAAACCTAAAAGCAGGCACCATAGGTGAACAGAAACAAGGTGCAACACAGGCAGTTCAATATTTTCAGCAGTATCAGCATCCTAGATACTAAACCTGCCAGCACACATGGATAGCCTTGCCGAATCAAACATGCATACATTAGTCCACCAATTTACTACTAATGATGAGATATCTAGCCAGCCACATGGAGGACATAAAGAAAGCAGTTGTTTCCTATAGGGAAGCAGATTGTGAACTGCTTAATATAAAGTTCCTATTAGTTACAGTGGCCAATGACCATTTATTAGAGGTATCCTCCATTATTTTGTCTAATCCCCTAAAGATATCCTCACATCTTACACATTCTGCTGCATTACAGTGCATACTAAAAACATCTCCATGGCTCCTATCCAAGCCTTTTGCTACGTATCCCTCTGCCACTTTTATTGCATGATGACATCTTATAAGCAGTGGCAGTTGGTGGCTCCAGTGTGAACAGAGGGATGAATTTGTCCTGGGATTTAGTTCAAACTTTAAAGGAACTATGGAAAGCACTACACTCTGTATTGGTTCAGCACCTTCAATAGTTCCTTTAAAGCCTGGATTAAAAGACAGAGTAGATACACCACTTTCCTGACATCCAAAGCTAATTACTCTGCCTGCTACAGAAGAAACAGGAAAATGTCTTCCACAAAACTGACCTCTAAAGATTTTGGTAAGTACAGGGCCAAGAAGGGAAAGAGATATAGTTAACATTTGATCCTCTGAGCTCACTTTTTGCACTTTTTATTCTTGCTGATTTATAATCATGTTTATCACTCCTTTATCATATGTTAGGTTTTCTCTAAAAGTGTGAAAGCACTCCACACCTAATACAGCAATAATCCATAGGCCACAATTACTCCAATATTTCAAAACAAAGTGTCAAGACTAGAATAGGAGAAACTACCCCGGGCCTGCATGACTTCATGGAGGAGATTAATTTGAATTAGGTTCTTCCCTGGTCACAATTTATTCCCTGCACCACTTGCATTTCTCTCTTCTCTTTAAATTTGTATTAAGTTGAGAACTGTATCAATATACTCATTTGGGATTGCATGTTCCTATGAGGCAAGAAGCTATGCTGATGGCAGCAGTGCTGCTGGTAAGGTCTCTCATGTCAAACACACAAGTTTTTGCAAGACAAGCCAGACTAAATGTACCAAATAGCTGCTGGGCAGCAGCAGTAGCAGAGGGCAACACTAGCGGAGGAGCTCTTAGAGACAATGTCAGTGGCACCATAGCTAACACTTGCCTCCTGCACAGAAGGAGGCATGGTAAATTTCCTTTGAATATCTTTTACCATAAACACCCTATAAACAGACAATCCAAAATGAAACAATAGTATCAGAAGGTGATGCTTCCAGATCAGAAGGTGCTCAATGAACTAATGGGGTACAGAAAAGGATAACTATGGGTAACGCTGTGGCTAATGACACAACAGGAGTCAAGCCAAAAGGACATTCAGCTCTTGACATGAAATGCTCAGTGGTGAAAGGAAAGTCCAAAGCTGTGCCACATAGACTGTAGGAGCATGGAATATGAGAAGCATGAATCAAGGAAAGCTAGATACAGTAAAACAAGAAATGGAACATATAAACATTGCAATACTTGGGGTGGACAGGAATGGGACATTTTGATTCAGATAGTTAAACAGTGTTTTACTCAGGAAATGAAAATCTAGGAAGAAATGGGGTAGCATTAAATGTAGGAACAGCAGTCAAAGGATATAATGTAAAGTCTGACTGCACCGTATCAATAATATTTCAGGGAAAACTCATCAGTATAACCATATCCTAAGTTTATGCTCCAACTACAGAGCAGAAGAAGAAGTTGAGAGATTCTGTGCTGGAGTCGAGACGGAAATTGACCATACACCAAATCAGGACTTCTGGTCAATCAAAGACGACTTGAATGCAAAAGTAGAAAAAAGAGCAGAATCAAAGATCATAGGAAAATTTGGCCTAGATCCAGAACTGAAGCAGGAGAACAACTGATTGAATTGTGCAAGGCCAACAGTTGGCTCATCACAAATATATTCTTCAAGCAGTCAAAGAGGTAACTGTATACATGGACATCACCTGAAGGCCAATATAGAATCAAATAGACTACGTAATTGGAGCCAGTAGATGGAGAATCACCATTTTCTCTGCAAAAACAAGAGCAGGAGCAGATTGCAGCACAGATCATGAACTGTTAATATAAAAAATTAGAGTAAAGCTAAAGAAGAACACTAAACCAGTCACTATGTCAACATACAACAAGAAGAACATCCCTGTAGAATTTAAAAATTATGTAAAAGGAGCCTGAAGAACTCTGGACCAAAGCCAGGGACACTCTTGGGGAGGAATGCAAAAAGACACTATCTGTTGCCAAAAAGAAAGAAAAACCTCAGTGGATGATGAATGAAACTCTTTAAGCAGTTAAAGAGAGACGAGAAATAAAAGGGGACAGAAACAGAGTGAGAACCCTGAATGCAACTGTTCAGCAACTTATGCTTAGTCACAAAAAGAACTAATATGCTAAACAATACAGAGAAACAAAAGATGACAAGAAAAAAGGAAGAACAAGAGACAAAGGGACTTTAAACCAAGAATGGGGATGCTATATGGCCAACAGAGGAACACATTACATGATCAAATGCAAATAAAAAGATGATGGAAAGAACACTTAAGAATAAAGAGATGACAGATTCTTTCATGGAAGAACCATCTGAAGATGAACTACAATCTTAGAAAGTGAAATGGAAGCTGCACTTGGGAGAAATAAATCAGCGCAAATGGATGGCATATCAATAGAGGCAGACAAGCTACAGAGACAGAATCTACTCTAGTTCTAAACCAAAATCTGTCAACAAATATGGAAAACAAAAGAGCGGCCCACAGTCTAGAAATGCTCAATATACATTCCATTCACCAAGAAAGGAAGCATCAGGGATTGCAGTAACTACAGGACCACTGCCATGCAAGCAAAGTGACACTCAAAATTCTGCAAGAAACACAAGATGTCCAAATTGAGTTCAGGAGGGGAAGCGGCACTAAGGATCATATTGCAAATAGATGTTGGATAATGGAGCATATCGAAGAATTTCAGAAGAAACTCACAGTTTGTTTTATAGATTATAGTAAAACTATGGATTATGCTTAATGAAATGGGTGTGCCACAATATTTGATTGTCCTGATGCGCAGCCTGTACTCAGGACAAGAGGCTACTGTCAGGATTTGGAGAAACAGAACGGTTTCCAATTGGCAAGGGAGTCAGGCAAGGCTGCATTTTATCACCCTATCTGCTTAACTTGTATACTGAACATGTCACATGTAAAGTAGAATTAGATGTAGAGGAAGCAGGTGTGAAAATTGGAGGAATGAACATCAACAATTTAAGCTATGCGGATGACACCATACTATTAGCAGTAAATAGCAAACCCTTTGAACAATTACTGAAGAAAGTCAAGGAAGAAAGTGCAAAGGCAGGTTTCCAGCTGAACAGTAAGAAAAAAAAAAGTAATGACTACAGATGATTTATATAATTTTAAAGTAGATGATGATCTTGAAATAAAGATTTTCCACATCTTGGCTCAGTCATTAATCAGAATGGGGACTGCAGTCAAGAATTCAGAAGAAGACCAAGTCTTGGAAGGGTAGCTATGAAAGAATTTTAAAAACAAGAATCTGAGGTATAAAGATACATACTTGAATTCTAAAGTTAGGATTGTCCATGCCATTGTCCAATCCATCTGATTTCTGTGTATGGTTGTGAAAGCTAGACAGTGAAGAAAGCTGACAGGAAGATTGACTCATTTGAAATGTGATGCTGAGAAGAGTTTCTACAGATAGGTGGGCTGCTAAAAAGACAAATAAATGGGTCTTAGAGCAAATGAGGCCTCACCTCTCCCTAGAAGCCAAGATGACTAAATTAAGAATGCTGTACTTTGGATATATCATCAGAAGACATGGCTCACTGGAAAAGATACTGTAATAATGCTTGGTATGCTAGGAGACAGCAGGAAAAGATGAAGACCATATTACAGATGAACAGACTTAATCAAGGAAGCCATGGCACTAAATTTGCAAGAGCTGAGCAGGGCTGTTGATGACAGGGTGACTTGGAGATGTCTAATTCATAGGGTTAACATAAGTTGAAATTGACTTGATGGCAATTAACAACAAACTGTCTCCTAGCATTTGCATCCTAATCTTCTTGTTCAATTTATCTTAAGAAGGCCAAATCCTTCTTCCTAATCCCATTGTGGTAACTCTTCTTCCTGCCTTTCTGTGAAGACTCATCAAAGTAGCTCTATCTATGTAGTGATATATATAAATGCTCACCAGCAGCAAGGCATCACACCACAGCAAAACAGCTTGTGGAGCCATTGGAGGGAGGTTAAGAGGAAGAGTATAATTACTGATAGAGTAAACAAGGAAGTAAACATGAACAGATTACTGCTTGAACAGCATTACTAAATGTCAAATATAATAAAGCACCATTACATGAACCATTAACTACTGAACATAGGTACCACACAGAGTTTAGTACCTTCTTGTGAGGAATGAGTTCAATGCATGCTTGATACACTTGTCTTGTTCGCTCTGGGTCCTGAGAAGCGAGAAAATCCATGTCACATAGTCAAAACAAAGCCTCACAGTCAATTAAAATTCAAAATGATGCAAGGGAAAAAATGTAATTTTGTTTTCTATATTAGTTACACTATTTGCATTTGTTTTCCATGTTCACAAACAAAGAACTTACATTTTCCAGTCTCTACCACAGGCCATCTCCTTCTTTAGGCCTCAGTTTTTCCACATTCTATTTCTTTTTGCTGAGGAGTTCTTTTTGTTAAGGAGTTCATAATGTAAAATACAACTGCTAAATGGGACTGAATACTGGAAACATGTCAGATTTTTGCATCACTACATTCTGCTCCACCTCAGAGCAAAATACAAAATCTTTTGAAGCCCTATAATTGCTTGAGACACTGGTACCCGACAGAATATCTTCTTCATTATCAGCCTGCCAATGCACTCAGATTGTCTCCAACTGCTCCAAGCACCTGAGGCAAAGCTGGAAGTAACCTAAGGGATGATTTTCTCAGGTATGGGATGCTGCTGCTGACACTTTCTCCTCCAGGAAACTGACTGGAAGACTGCACTGTTAACTTTTACAGTGGGGAGGGCTTTTCACCCTGAAGGTTGCCTTCTGCTATGGGTAACTTTTCAGTAGGTGTGTGCCAGTGCTGGACAGGGCCAAACCCTAATGCATATCCCATTCACACGTATCTAACCACATATTCATTTCCTTCAAAGAATTTACACATAGATCTCTACCATAAATGTTAACTAAGGTGGGGAAGGAAAGCTGCAGGCCAGTTAGTGAGACCTGATGGCCCATATCAAGATTTCTATTTTCCTAATCCTGTTTTTCCCAGGGCTTTTAAAAAATTGATATGTGCATTTTTAATACTGTCAAATTATTGTTCTACAGCTTTTTATTTTGACCCTTATTGTGAACTGCAGTGCATACTCCCCCCCCCCAAAAAAAGAGAAATAAAGAAATAAATACATTGCATAACTTATCTGTGCTTTTCCTCAGCTTTGTACACACACTCAAATGGACTAAATTCCAGGCAGATGCAGAGTAGTAGCAATGAAATGCAAAATTTAATTTCAAAAGACTGCTTAAAAAAGTGAGGATATCCTTGAAATGATACTATATTTCCTAGATCATTTTGTAATCCATGAAATGAAAGAAAAAGATTCAGGAGTTAACTTCTTTTACCTTTGCCTCCAATTCTTCATAGAGTGCATAATTAATCCACAGATAGATATATCTTTTCCAGTGTCTCTTTTCTTGAATCGGCGGTACATTGGCAATGGCTCTTTCATAAACTTCACGTACGGCATCAGGATCTGCATCGCTTTCCACAAGCCGCAGGTAATCAAACCAGGCATCATAGTTATGAGGATTAGCCTTTCAAGAAAGATGGAGAAGAGTTTCAGAAGTACAACTAGGGTCTGCTTCCCCTGCTTTTATTTAAAACTTGGAAAATGACAGATATTTAAAAAGCCAGGGGTCTCAGGTCAGGTTTGTTTTTGTAATGTAGCATATAGTGCCATAAACAGTACTTTTGTATCTAAATGTTGTCAGTGTGAGGGAAAAGATTTCACTAACAGTGCGGCAACTGCAATGAACATGCTGCCAGTTCCTACATTCTGAGAGTGTTACAGCAGCTTTTGTTTAAATTTAAAATAAGAAGTGTTTCTATCCTGTATGGTTGCAGAGATGGGTATGTTGACAATGCTTGGCTACATTTACAGAGCTTGAGGGCAGGAAGGTCAGAATGGTTTCTGTGTTTTACATAGCTCCCGGCCCTACAATTAGCACAGCAAAATAAAGCAAGTCCTACAATTGGCATAGCAGAATAAAATTTGCAAAATAAACACAATGGAAAAATAAGAGAATCTGGCTAAATATACATAGAGTTTTAAGAATTCAGTTTTTCCTGCCACAAGCACAATATCTTTAGTTAAGATGGAACTCTGCTTACAACTGTGCAAACATCCTGCAAGCTGGTATCCTCTGAATATTCTGTGTTTCTGTGGAACTTCAGCATACATACCATCCTGGCTATAATTCTCCACAGTGACATTCACACCATGCTCAAATTGTGGGATCAGTGCTAAGTGGTTCTACATTAATTTAAAGTGTTAAAGAAATATTAAATTAATTAATAATTATATTAAGCCTCCCCCCACTACCATGATTCTCCCTGATGTTATTATGTCCACCAACCCTATAGCTGTCTGCAAACAGCAGCCAAGAGAACTTCCACAAAAGTAAGGAGGCTGGGTCTTCTCCTGCCCAGTGCACTCACTTTCACTTCTTCTTCATATTGGAATCGTCTCTTGCTAACAATAATATCTTCAATTCCTCTTCGGTCTCCAAATTTTTTCTCAAAAATGGTGTAATTTTTGAAGAGTTCCTGAGCCTCATGCTTTGGGATCCTGTCCAGGGCATACTTGTAGATTACTCTCACTCGTTCAAACTAGAGGGGAAACAGAAAAAACTTAAGAAATCAAAGGAAAGCTGCTCAACATGTGTGTGCTAATACCCACTAATAATTATCATTATCAGTTAAAGGTAGGTAGAAGACGCTGGGAGAAACTTCTACCTGAAATGTGATGGTAAGTATAAGGCTAGATGGATCAATGATCTAACTTCATATTATTCACAATATGATAATACTATTATTCATTTCCTGACTGAAAAATGAGTTTCCTGACACTTGGATAACCCAGTTGTGAAAAACAACATAGTGGTAAGCATTGTGCACAGTTTTTGTTCAGTGATTGCATATCCCAAGATTTTTCAGGAAATTATTTTGTGTGTAAATACATGTGATTCTTTTTGGCATGAAAATCTTTCTGTGAGAAAATGGAACATTGGTACTCATTGTAAAGGTTCATTTTCTGTAGCTGTGGAGAGGGACTCCTTCATGCTGGGCCTGGCTCCTCATTTCATGCTTTAAAGACAGGGCTTTCAATTTCTCAATAACTTTACCACCCTAAGTGGGAGGGCCAGTCCCACCTTCCCAGTGATAGTATGACAGAGCTCCCGAGAAACAAAAAGCAAACCACCAGTGGCTCAGTGCATAGACCATCCACCAACCAAGCTGGAAAGGACTTCTTCCCCACAACTGCAGAAAGGGAACCTTCACAGTGAGTGCTAATGTTCCATTTTCCTGCAGTGTGAGGAGACAATCCATGCTGGGACCTAAACAAGCAGTCATCTGACTATCTGAGCGGGTAACTCTCTAGTTACAATGACACAACCTAATCAAATCAATCCGAATCAATACAAAGCCTTGACTAATGAGACAAAGTGGACAAGGCATCCTCCTGAAAACAGACAAGCAAAATTTCAAAATCTTTTGTTCTCTCTAAGCAGTATTTAAGAGCTCTCCTGAGCATGACAGAATATCAAATTCATTTTAGAAACAAAAGAAGGACCTAACTGAAAAACAACTGAATCCTTATGAAAAAACATCCAACTCCTTGCAAACTGACAATGCACTCAGCTCAAAGACTCTATGAGCAGACATAATAGCATCCAAAGATAAAGCTTTCTTGTAAGAAATTTCAAATCCAATGACCTCAAAGGTTCAAAAGGAGCCTTCAACAAAGGCCATAATACCACACAGATTCCAAAAAGGAAAACAGTGGATCATTCCCAGACAAAGCAAGAACATTCCCTTTAAAAAACTCTACATATGAGGACAGTATGTGAGTGGTATTTCTCTGCTTCCCTTTTAAGATGGAACCTAAGGCAGCCACATGTCTCCTGAGGGTGTTTGTAGTTGAGAGTCTTATTCAATCCTGCCTGCAAGAAGGCCAAAACTGACCCTACTGAAGCCAACTGAGAAAACACCCCTTTACATCTGCACCATTTCCAAAAAGCTCTCCAGGTAGACTCATGCAGATGCATAGCAGAAGGTCTTTTAGCTGAGAGGATGGACTGATCCTCATACCCCTCAGCCACTAACTTTTTCTGCTCAACCTCCAGATATGCAATTGTAACCGGCCTGGGTCAAGATGCAAGAGACCTTTTTGATGTATTGAGTCTAGCCAAGCTGGTAGAGGCCAACTCTCCTGTACCTACATGCTGCCTATTTCTGAAAACAACAGCCAACTAGGCCACCTGGGTGCTATCAAAATCATTTCTTCCCCTCCATCGTTATTTTCCAGAGCATTTTGGACAGAAGCACTGCTGGAGGAAAAGTGATTGTCAGAACACTGAAGGCTAATACCCCCTCTCACCAAAACCTCAATACAAATCAAGGGGCATTTTGGACCTGCCCACTCCTGGATACCAAAACCTGTGGATGCTCAAGTCCTGTTATATACAATGGCATAGTCGGATGGTGTCCCTTATATAAAATGGTGAACAACTCAAACAAATGTCAGAGAGCTTGAGCATCTGTGAAATGGTGGGTAGCTACAGCAAGGTACTCCTACACATTATCATAATGCTTGGTGTTCTTTTTTGATTTTTTTCCCTAATATTTTCAAGCTGTGATTGGTTAAATCTGTGGATGCAACATCCATGGATATGGAGGGCCAACTGTATGTTCAAGTCTTCGGTGTCTATCAAAAGAATGAGCTCAGGTAGTACAGTCAAGATGATAAATACTGCTTTACATGCTGGTCTATGACCGTAATAAAATTATTGTTTGAAATACTGCTTTAAGAGAGCAGTCCTGATTTGGCATAAGTTAAATAGGCTTAGATATAGGTTTTCAGTGAACTATAGTTTTAAAATCTACAATGGACAAAAAAAAGGAAATACTTTTGCTTTTAAAAGATCTCAATGTATTTTAGGGTAACTGAACTTTGAATATAAAATCCAATATATACACAATTTGGCACAATTCAACATTTTGAAGTTTATTTACCTCCACTGGAAGATATTTAATCAAGTATTATAATCTCTACGAATTAACTGAGTCTTAAAAGGCAGTGGATGTGGTCAGGAGTGATATTCACAAGTTCTGGTTTGCTTACCAACTATGATCTATATGAAGCAGTAGAACCTCACCGTAGTAATCTTTAAACTGAGTTTCTGCAATACATTTTACACTGCTTTTGAGAATGGTTTAGAAGCTCTAGTTGATTTAAAAATGTGGTTGCCTAGATGTAGATTGGAGGTAGGAAGTCTGAAAATATGCCTCCAGTTCTGCATCAGCTGTACCATCTGCTATTAAGTTTCTCAGGCCATTTCAAAATACTGTTTTTTTAAAAAAAATTTAAAGTCCTAAGTGGCTTGAGACCAGATTGTGTGGCCTTCACTAATACAGTCTGTCCATATTTTACAATCTGTCTTGAGGATCCTTCTGAAATGTCTTCTATTAAGACTATTCACTTTTCTCTATCTTTCTCTTCCTCTCCCCTACTTTCAAAACACTGTTTTCCTTCTCTGAGAAAGTAGGGTTGGGTGAGAGAGGCAATTTCTCTCATAATATTAAGAAGCTCGGGTTTCACTCATGCACAGGCAAAACACTGTTGAAGCAAGTACGCAACAAAAGAAAGTGAAATTTACTACACAAGCAGCCCCCCAAAATGGAAAAGCCTGAAAATAAGCCATCTCAACCCTTCCCCCTCAGAAGTCAGGACATCAAATGTACCCCACAAAAGCAGCTAACACACCTATACAGAACGAACTGAAGCACTGAGGGTTTGGTTCAAATCAATCATGAAAAGAGATAGGAAGATTTTGCAATATCAGGCAGGAATATATCATAAAGATTGCATTTAGCTATCAAGACAAGATGATACCTCTTTCTGGTTTTCTTCAAATTTTGCAAAAGCTACATACAGATGTTCATTCATATGTTCTTCACCAAAGAATTCCACCGCTCTTTCAAAAACTTTCCTTGCATGAGCAAAATAACCATGCTTTTCTTCAAAACGGGCATACTTGATCCAATTTTTAACGTCAGGATGCACAATGACAAGTGGCAAGCATTAAGGAATTCCATACAAAGTACTTCATTTCATCAACTACTTTTTAAGAACAATATACAACTAAAGCATGATATAAAAACAGTAGAAGAACTGCTCAGCCAGGAGATAATGACAATGGCCTAGACTGCTTTCACACTACACATTTATTGCAGTAATGATTCCATTTTATCTGCCAAGGCAACATCCTATGGAATCCTCATATTTGGTGAGGTACATGAGGAAATCTCTGGCTGAGAATCCTAACTACCCTGCCATAAACAGCATATCCCAGGATTCCACAGGATGTTGCCATAGCAGCTGAAGTGGAATCATTGTACTTTAACCGTGTAGTATGTAAGGATACTCATTTGGATAATAACATGCATGTTTATCACATCTACACAGCACCATGGTGAGCACTGCCTGATCATTCCTGCCTACAGTGGAAGCAGGAAACTTCACTCTGTGGTTTACTTTGTACTGTCTTCCTTACTTCACAAGCTAGGAAAAGGAACCTTAAAATAAACCCTGCCACTTATAACCATTAAGCCAGGGTTCCTGCTGTCCTTTTGTTGTACAGCGTGATTTCCACCACTGCACTGGATCCAGGATCTGCCTTGTGTGTGTAGTTCTGCCTGACTTCACCTACCCAGCAATACAGGTCACCCCATTCAGCAAGGTCTCCCACGGTCTGGTTAGCATTTTCAGAGATCTGAAGGGTCTGCTTTATGAAGGACTAGCGTATATACCCAGCGTTGCCCAGGATTTTATTTTCTCATATGTAATACTTGTTAGAAGTACCTTAGGAATTATCTTACCTTACATTAGGAATTAGATGTGGTGGAAATACCCATGTCTTTAATTTGAGATCCCATGTCTTTAATTCCCCAAACTGTCTTGTCCAGTACCTGTAACTTTCCCCCATATTCCCCAATCCAAACTGTATTCAGAGTTATTAATATACAGAGGTTGGGTTCCTGAGCAAATACACTGCCTTCCTACTTGCTGCTAGGCCTCATCTCCATAGCAACCAGCTAGGCCCAAGAGCTCTCTGGCCAAAAATTCTAAAGGCCCCTCCCTAAAGTGCAAACTCCAGGATTCCACAGAATCTTCACAGGCAGCCAATTGAGGCCTTCTCGCCTGACACAGCCAATCAAGAACTTCCTGATGGTCAGAGCTGTTTGGTAGTGGAATATGCTGTCTTGGAATGTGGTGGAGTCTCCTTCTTTGGAGGTTTTTAAGTAGAGGCTGGATGACCATCTTCGGGAGTGCTTCGATGTAGGTTCCTGTATGGCAGGGGGTTGGACTGGATGGCCCCTATGGTCTCTTCCAACTCTGTGATTCTATGAGTTTTTTTCTGTCTGACATGGACAAACAGACAAACTTTGACTTTTATATATTAGATGAGGTGGGAAAGTCTGTTTTAATCAGCCCAGGTGTGCAAACATCTAACCCAATCCAGAAATCAAATAATAGTCCTATTTTTTCATGAGAAAATAAAGCATGTTAGATCAGTATCAGAGATTTGGCAGAGTGGACATAAAAACAGTAAACTTATTTCTTTTAAAAGACTCAACTTAGATCAAGCTGATAGCACCACAGAAACATTTATGCCCTGCATACGTTTTTCTGTGCACTCACCAATATTTTTATACAAATGAAACCCATGGAAATTCACAAGAAAGTCTGACTGTACATGTAGATGATTGGTGATATCGGTGTTATGATTATGGTAAATTTTTAACAAATATCCAGTTTCAAAAGATTTCCCACTATAATACATCCCCTGTATCTGTGTGACCAGTATACATGATTTCACTTACCCATGCTACAATGTAAACCAAAAACATTACTCTGAAATTCAATAGAAATTGAAGTAATAAATGGACATACATACAGTATTACATGGAAAATGGAAAGGCACGGAAAATTCTAGAAATGTCACCCTATTAGCATGTGCTCTCACGCTGTCTCATGTTTCTCTGTATACACATGCTATATGCTATCAAGTTGTTTCTAGGCCTCTTGGTTATGTGATTTGATCACAGTACAGTGTGCTTCTGTAAAATTCTTGTGCTTGTACAGTACAGTAAAGTGCTTCTGCCTGAGTGCTTGTGTTGTCTGTAATGATCCCAAAGTGCAAGAGAGGCGATGCTGGCAATCCTGACAAGCCTAAGAGAACCCCTAAAGTGCTTCCTTTAAGTGAGAAGGTGAATGTTTTTGACTTAGCAAGGAAAGAAAACAAATTGTACACTGAGGTTGCTAAGATCTATAGTAAAAATGAATCTTCCATCTGTGGAACTGTGAAGAAGGAAAAAGAAACCTGTTTTTCTGTCACATCTCAAGCTGCAAAAGTGACCTCCACAATGCATCATAAATGCTTAGTAAAGATGAAGAAGGCACTCAATTTGTGGCTGGAAGACATGAACAGAAAACGAATTCCCATTAACATCCATGTGTTGCACTACTAAGCACTGAGGCTATACAAAGACTTCAGCAGGGCATCCCTTCAAACAAGTGCCACAAAGCCATTTACAGCAAGTAGAGGATGGTTGGGATAGGTTTTGATTTAAAAAAACTGAGTAGGGAGGCTGGGTCTGCCATTGAACAGCTGCTGCCACATTTCCAGATAAATTGTAGAAACTGATTCAGGAGAAAGGATACCATCCAAAGCAAATGCTCAATTGCAATGAAATTGGGCTCTCCTGGGAAAAAAAATGCCCATTAGAACTACATTCATAAAATTGCATAGGTGCTACCAGGGCATAAGGCATGAAAGGACAGATTAACTCTGATTCTGTGTGGCAACTTCGCAGAGCATATGATAAAAGCTAGGTGTAGTTTATAAGCTGGATTGGTTGCTTCCATCCACGTTTTTCATTAACCATGATAATGAAATCTAGAAATGTATCCACCACAGATAGAGAGGATCTACTGTATCTTCGTCCTATGCTGAAAACAATCAAGATTTTTAAAAAGGTTTTTCAAAACCTAAGGCACCCCAGACAGAACTAGTGACAACACTCTGATCAATGAGCATATCTGACTGACTAAACATTATCTAGCCTCATCCCACAGTCATGATGTGCCTGCTTTTACAAATAATCATGCTGTTAGAATATCTTCTTTTGAATGTCTAATAACCTTGTTCTTTCTGATGTGATAAACTTGCACTGCTTCATATTGCAAGGGAGGACACACATAACAAAAACAACACTTATTTAAAAAGTAGGGGTGGGGAACAAGTTGGGCAGACAGCACAGCTCATACTTTCCTCCTTGACATCTAATTTTCTGTTTCTTACACTAGCATATAGGCAAGTTGCTCAAAAGATGCATTACTAGAAGGAAAAATGTGAACAAAGTAAAATACAAAGCATGGCCCAGTCATAAGGCTGACACTGTAACATCCTGAAAAGGATATATCTTTCATAAATAACACGTGCTCTGTCCACCTCCTTGTATCTCAGCTCAAAGTTAATGTAGGAATGCCAAGATTGTTCCTCTGGTTGCCACTCCATCCAGCGCTCAAATACCTGGCGAGCCCCAGCAACATTTCCCAACATCTCTTCCATATAAGTATATTTGTACCTGTGTGATAACAGCAACATGAGAAAGATTATTCTGTCATCCAACTGAATAAGTAATTTTATACAAAAATGTTACAGCAAAAAATAATTCTTCATGTATAAATTAATTTAGGTTCTAGCAAAATAATTTAATTATTTGCAGCACTTGGATCTGGAGTGTCTGCACATTCGTTATGTAGCAAACAAAGCCCAAATTTCTGTTTTAGATTCTAGTAATCTCCCAATGGAAACAAATCAATCTAGTACAATGAAAGAAACCATGATAACCCTATTTAAAGAAATCGACAGAACTCACCATCACAAAGTCCTGTTCGCCACCTCATCATGGCATGGATGTATGCACAAATTCTGTCAGGTTCTATCAAAATGTCTAGTCTTAAAAAACGCTTCCAGGGTGGTAAACATACTTATTGTCTGAAAATCAACCTAGTTAAGTATGGAGAACCTCTTTCACATAAGACTGGCCATTCAGCAATGAACTGGCACAGCAACTATAAGCACAATAATAATGTGGAATATCTGATCTAGAGAGACTACTTGCTCTGGTGAAATCATAGATTTTCATGCTATTTAAGGTACAGAATTCACACAATTTCCAATAATACAATTGTTTTACTGATACATTTCAAAAATAGAGGATTAAGCACTCCTGAAGACAGATTTCTTTTGGCTTATGGCTGTTTGAATCATAGAATCATAGAAATGTAGAGTTGGAAGAGACCACACGGGCCATCCAGTCCAACCCCTGCCATGGAGGAACACCCTCAATGAAAGGGTTTGAAAGGCAGCAAAACACATTTTGCTTACCAGAACTGGTTGACTCTTGGTAAAGTTGTGATGGCACGATCCCAGATATTTCGAGCATGATTAACTTGGCGGTTCTTCATTTCCATCTCGGCATACTTCAGCCAAAGGGTGACATTTCGGTAGTCCACATCTAGAGCACGTTCGTAGATGGAACGAGCCCTGACAGCAAGAAAGGGTTGAAATTAATGCATTAAATTCAAATCTTAAGGGAATGGCCACTATTAGTTATACAGCAAGTGATACTCAAAGAGAAATAATTACCTTTGTATTTCTTTGAGGCTTTCCTCCCATTGTGCGTACTTGATCCAGTTACTGATAACTGTCCTATTTTTTCTTATGTTATCTTCAAAGGTCTATAGAGAAAGTAAATGTTTTAGAACAACAGTGACTCCACTATATAACAACAACAAAATGATCAGTACACAGTCTATGTTTGGTTCTTTTTTTAATTCCCCATAGAAAAGCATTAAAACAACTGACCTCTATGTAATGAAGTGGCAAGGTCAGAACAGTTTTACAATAATATGCACAGACAGCTACATCTGAAGGATGCTATTAAAGAAGATTCCATTTTCTTTATATCCAGTTGTGTTCCCCCCTGAAATCCAAGGAATGTCAACTGCACAAAAAAAAAGTGGATTCTTAGGAGCTAGCGAAGTACCTCTTCAATCAGTATGGAACTTTTCTTTAGAGGGTCATCCAAGCCCATGTAGAAATCTTTTAGAAAGCAATGTACTATTTGGCTAGCAACAATAGGGAACATTCTGTAGGTTAATGTATATTTTAAGGAGCCCTGGTGGCACAGTGGTTAAATGCCAGTACTGCAGCCACAAGGTTGTGAGTTCGATCCTGCCACGCTCCAGGTTGACTCAGCCTTCCATCCTTCGCAGGTTGGTGAAATGAGTACCCAGCTTGTTGGGGGCATTTGGCTAAAATACATGTAAACCATTTAGGGAGTACTTAGCTGATAAGCAGTATAGAAATACACATGCTATTGCTATTAAATGATATAAGCTCAAATAAATGATACCACACATTCAACACCAATAGAGTGTTATGTTTACTTACCTTTCTTTTGCGAAGCTTATAGTCATTTAATTCTTCTTCATCTGTGATCTTCTGCTGAGGCGGTGGGGGAAGAAGCTCAAGTTCTCTCTCCTTTGCTTCTCTTAAGAGCTGCTCTGCTGTGATCTGTACTTCTGCTGGGGCTTTGTTTTTTACCTAAGTAGGCAGAGGACCAACAGCTGTTAAATTATTCTGAAGCTCAGTCCATAATAATTGTACAGCACTAAAAAGCAAATTACTTGAAAAATACGAAGTTGCTAGACTTCAAAAGTACTTGGTTGATTTACTGAAATGAACTGCAAACAGACTGATACAACGTATGAAAAAGAAATTCCCTTGTCAATGTCATCAATATTCATACTGTGTATTTGCAGACAGGGTACAGAAATGACTTGTCTAACATACACACAGCAGGTACTGTCTCAGTATTTTAGTCCTGGAGTGTAATGCATGAAAAACTTGTACTATGACAAATTGTGCAATAAGGATATATGGATCACGCAATTTGATTCATATATCTCTGAAGCTGAAGATATGTACCCAGATACATATGGCTCATATCTGTGATGATATGGGGGTCTTCCTGGTGGCTACTCCCAAACTATGAAACTCTCTCCTATAGGAAACTAGACTGTTCCTCCTCTCTGCTCCCTTCCACCAGCAAAGATCTTTTTGTTGAGACTGGCTTTTGGTAATTAACTGGCAGGTGCAGAAGGATCTTTTAACGGGAGGGGGATACATGCTATACTTTTATATTCTTGTTTTAAATTCTTTTAAGGTGTTTTAAATTAGTGCTGTTTTTAAAAGTATAATTATTTAATGGTTTTTAAAAAAACTTTTTATTATGATCTTTGCCTGCTAGTTGTGCTTTATTTTTAATTTGTGCTGTGAAGCACCTTTGGTCCCATGCTGGGAAAAAGGCAGGATATAAATACAATAATGTAGTCAAGAGAGCCATCATTGCAAAGACAATGATCTATTGTTATCTATTGACATAATCTGATTGGGTAAGGTCTCATCCAAAAGTGTAACAAAACAAATTTGCTTTGTTCTATCACTATTCATAATTATTGGAAACATTCTTTTTAGGGAAATACATATATATTAAAAAAATCATGGAAAACACAGGCAACATTGTTAATTAGGAATATAATACAAGTAATGTATTGGACATTTCTTATTGCTTGCTTCTCTGCTTTTCTTACAAATCAGCTCAATAGGCTGAACAAATATGGAAAGAGATTTTGTTTTCCATATGAAAACATGGGGCAATGAATAAGTGTAATCTTGTGGACACTCACAAAATAGATACATAATACTGGAAGTTTATTTTGAAAGCAATATATATTGGAAATCTTCTGAAATATAGCACAACACTACATTCCTTAATGGAGCAACTCAACTTTTACTCATGTGGTATACATGAGACCATAGCAAAAACATAAGTTGTGAACAGTGCAATTTTTCAGGATTTAACAAAGCACTTTGCTTTCCAACAAAAAGAAACACAGAATTTTTCCAGAACAGAGCTTAACTTTTTACTAGTTGCTTTCCTATCATGCAGATGGATACTTCCCCCTGCACTTACAATTACAATATTCCATAGTGACATCCTTGCTATACCAAGCAATCCATATTGGGTTGGAGAGAATTCAGGCTTCTGAAATTGACTTGTATAATATTAGAACCTCAAGGTTCACCAAGTGCAGCCAAGGGCAAAACAGACATTCATACATACATACATACATCAAACAGAATTAACTGAAACAGAGCACCTCTGAGGACATGGATCAGGCCAGTAATTTTTCAGTATCAGAACTGAAGACAACAGTCCTTTCTCACAAAAATCCCCCCCTATCGCTTTCTTCATTTCATCAGCCTAACTTCACTTAGGTAGTTAAAGTAATCATGTTGCTGCTATTGCAATAGTTGTAAGTTAGAAACTCATACCTACGTACAGCAAATCATCCAGAAATCTATCAGAAGATCCTGATTGGCCTTCTATCTGTACTGATCTACATGATCCTAAGACCCAAGAATACTAACAGAGAAATGAAGGTATTACTAGAAAGTGACAGTTCTGGTTCTAGAATTCTTTTCATCCAATGCTTTCAAAGTGTTGCAGTTTGTCTTTAAATCATTTCTGACTTATGGTGACCCTAAGGCAAATCTGTCATGGAGTTTTCTGTGGCTGAGAGTGTGTGACAAGGTCAAGCAGTAGGTTTCCATGGCCAAGCAGGGAATTGAATCCTTGTCTCCAGGGTCGTGATCCAATGCTCAAACCACTACACCATCCTGGTTCCCAGTAGTATTTTTTTACCTATTAACTGACATTTCAGAGGCTCTGTCTGTAATCAGGAGAAAGCTTTCCATTTGTTTCTTTTTGTTTCTTTGTTTAATTTTATTTACTTATTCAATACTCCATCCTTCTTTCAATAATGGGACCAAACAAGCTCACAATATAATTAAGAAACAAATATGACACATTTTTGTAAAAAAGCATTTGTTGCTAAATCTTACTGCTGCCACTAATTATTCTTCACAAGAAACAACCTGAGTGCACATCAGTAAATTTTACATGAATGATAAAATCAGGCTGTAAGTGACCAGATAGAACTGATCTGTATATTCTGTATTAAAATGTTGCAATGTAGAAGGCCCCTGACTGTAAGCATTTTGAAACAATATTACCACACTGGCAAGCTTCCACTCTACATTAATGGAATGATGGGGAGGGCGGAATGCCGACTGGATACCTACAGTTTATTATGATCCAAAATAACACCCTTGCTGTTGTATTCCGCTTGGATAGTGAATGGCCAGACTATACAGATCTCTTGTTTTCTTAATCGTTGGTTAAAGAGAGATTTGTCAGCACGCATGGCTTTTTTCATCTTTTGTGGAAAGAGCTGCTGCTACCAACTTTTCTCTACATAATTATTTTAGCCTATTATTTCATTGAAAGTAAGGACCCGACACTGTTTCAAGATGAGGAGCTCAAGACTGGCAGACAGCTCATCAGTTTTGCCCACTTGCAGGTACCTGCTAGAAGAGGTGAAGGTGCATTTCCCATTCATTATTATTTAAGCATTCTTAAACACCTACAATGTGTACCTAGAACTGCCCTCCGTCTGCTAACTCCAGCTTCCTCCCAAGTTAAGAGTGCACAGGATAGGTTGCAGGTAGTCTTTTTTACTCCTGGGACAGCTAGACAACCACCACTGACTTGGGTCACTTCTGCACTACACTGTTACTACACTCCACTTTCAGCATCCTGTGGAATTCTGGGGTTTGTAGTTTACTGAGGCCCCAGCGCTCTCCGGCTGAGAATTCTAAAGGCCCCCTCCCTAAAGTGCAAGCCTCAGGATTCCATGGGATGCTGAAAGTGGAATAATCGCGCTATGACAGCATAGGGCGGAAACAGCCTTCATGTTTGCGGCTCAACTACACAGGCGGTTCAATTCTTCCAGATGATTTCAAGGAGGACTCGGTCCCTCAGTGTAGTCTTGGTGGAGCGGGGCTTAAGCCCCTTTTTTTTCTTCCGGGGTCCATGATCAGAAGGAAAGTTTCCAGAGATGAAAGGTCATTTCCGCACTACACTCTTATAGCGCGATTATTCCAGTTTCAACATCCTAGGGAATCCTGGGGTTTGCAGTTTAGGGAGGGGCCGGGCGGCCCCTCCCTAAACTGCAAACCCCAGGATTCCATAGGATGTTGAAAGTGGAATAATCGCGCTATAAGAGTGTAGTGCGGAAATGGCAAACGTCTTAAGGGGACTGCTGTTCCGACCCCAAGCAAACTGATCCAAAAGTTCCAGATCTAAGCACATCTCTTTAGAATGCAAGCCCTGCTGAACTCAGTGCGGCTTAATTGCGAACAGAAGTGTGACGGGATCCCTCTGTCACAAAAAAGAGGGGCCTTCCGGTTTCCCTGGCCTCGTCCCGCCCCGCACACCCTCCTTCGCCACCACCGCAGCCCTCGGTCCCACTCCTCCGTCGCATTCTCTCCCACTGCCGTCATCTCTCGATCTGGACCCTTTCCCCACGCCTCCCTCCCGGGCGCCCTCACTCCCATCCCAAGCCTATCCTTTGCTGTTCGAAGTAAACCTCGACGAGTCCGAAGGGACTGAACCCCGAACAGAACCGCATAATAGCAGGTTATGAGGCTAAAGGCCCCCGGCCGCTGCTTCGCGCTTTCCCCTTCCTCACCTTCGCCACTTTTGGGATCCGCTGCTTCCCGGCCGCCGTAGACGCCATTTTGGCACCGATTCCAAGTCTACCGAGTTCCGCCTCCCTCTTCCCCTGATCTTACGCCTCCCAGCATTCCGCGCGCCCGAGGAGCTCGGCCTCGCCGTCGCCGTAGCAACAGCCAAGCGCGGCGGTCTCGGTTCAGAGGCCGAAGCAGGGCGGCGAATTTCTTAGCGGGGCTCGAGGTGTCCGTGCCCAGGATTGAAAGGGGGTCGCTCCCGGGTAGGTGAGTCCCGCGTGATGCGCTGAAACATCCTCTGCAGCTTCATCCCAGCTTCGCTCTTGGATCCGTATGGAAATACCCAGGAGATTGATGGGCGGTAGGGGAAGGAGAGGTCAAAGAAAGCGCCCGGTGGCTTATGGCCTGTGTTGGTACAAACCTCTGGGTAGCGTTATGTGCTCTCAGACCGTCCCATGTCATTCGAGAGCTAGTGATGGCCAGCGTCTTAGCTTTCATTTGTGCTCATTTTATGAAGATATTTTTATGCTGCCCTTAGTAATATAGAGGCTGCTTCCTGCGCAATAGTAACAGATAACAATAAGCTTCACATTTATTAAAACACAGCAGTAACAATGAATAAGACGGGACTAGCCTCCAGATATTAAAAAAAAACCTCTAGCAAATACAGGAACTAAAAGTCATGAACAGTTTTATAAAATAAAAATCATGAGAAGGTCCCCTGAATGAAGGCCATGGCCGCACTACACGGTTAAAGTGCCATCATTCCACTTTCAACCTCCTATGGAATCCTGGGGCTTGCCATGTAGGGAGGGGACTTTAGAATTGTCAGCCAGAGAGCTCTTTGGCCTCAGGAAACTACAAATCCCAGAATCCCACAGGATGTTGAGCAAGTGGAATAACAGCACTATAACAGGGTATGGTGGAAATGGCCTTAATGTGTATTTAAGATTTTTCTAAATGCCTGTAATGAGGCGGTATAGAAGACTCCACCCTCTAAGATACTGCACAAACATGTGACCATTGCAAAAAAATCCGGTATCTTTAGGCTCACCACCTGAATTTGCTCTCAAAGGCAGTGCTTAAGAAGGGCTTCTGGAGTAGATCTTAAAAGTGCAGGAGGCCAGTGTGAGTCAGGACTTTCAGCTTATTCATTCATTCACGGTTTGTCCTATAGAATATCTCAGCAGGATGTAAACAATGAAAACAAACAGGGTAATCCAATTGCATCAATCCATAACAAACAACAAAACCATTAACATTTTAAAAGAAGAAGATAAATATCTGGCTAGCCCCAGAATAAGTTGGTGCCAAACCATATAAGGCTGGGGTGTGCAGCTGTGGCCTTCCAGTTGTTTTTGAACTATAGCTCCAATAATCTCTTAACATTGGCTATGTTGGCTCAGACTGATGGTGGTCTATAGACAGAAAGAAAAACATCTAGAGGGCCATAGTTGCCAACCTCTGACTTAAGATGTTAAAAGATTAAAAATAAAATGTTCAATTGGGTTCAGCGGCCAATTAACTGATATGCGTTGCATGTCACATAAACTGATCACCTGTCTTATCTAACAGATGCATTATTTCATTACACAGCAGGGAAGTTGACAAAATTTAGGACTAGTTTATACTGATTTAGTCGTAAGTTGGAAATACCCATATATTTAATAATTTCTGTTGTAAGAAATTTCCTGCCTGCAATAGGATGGTACATTAAATAGATTTTTAGTGTAAACCTTTGCTTCATGTGCCATGCGCAATGAGCTGTTTATGAAGGAACAGTCAATTTGACTTTTCCTTCTGGAGTATGATGTTAATATTGCATTGTTGGTGTACACTTGGCCCTCCACATTCGCTAGGGTTAGGGACACAGGACCCTTGCAAAAGTGAAAAATTCACAAATAACAAAATTTGTGTGTCTGTGGGGGGTACTGAGGCATAGGTGGGGAAAGTGGGCATCCGGGATCTAAACCAGGTCAGGGAAAGGAGGTGGTTGGCACGGTGGTCCTGTACTTCCTCTCTCTTGCCCGTCTCCTTCCTTGGGTGTGTGTGGGGCATGGGTACAGGGTTTGTGGTGCTGAGAATTTGGGCAGAGAGCCGTCCTGAGCTGGCCAGGCAGCGACTGGTAGAGGAAGAGGAGGGCTAGAGGTGGGTTTTTAAAGGGCTGTGTGGCCTGATTGGAGCCACCAAGAGGGAAGGTTCCCTCCCCAAAATAAGCACCTGAGCTGGGAGGGCAGGGGTTGGAGAAACTCGCAAATAATCACATCCATGAATGTCAAACCCGCAAATGTGGAGGGCTGACTGTACACTATTTTTTTTCTTATTTTAAGACTTTTATTTTGAGACTCTGAGCAGCTGATACCTGACAAATAGTAGTTCATATATCCCTTACCTATGGCTTACTGAAGTCAGGGCCTGTCTACACTGCACATTAAAATGGCAGTCTCCTCCATTATTAACTTGAGAGTAAACCTCACTGGACACCACTATTATGTAGTGTAGAATTGGACTTCACAGCTGGTTCAACAGCCATCCCTAGAATCCTGTGACTCAGGATGAAGAAAGAGACATATCCTTACAAAACTGGAATGTCCATGAAAGCTGATAAAATATCAGCTGGTTTTTGTATGGTAGGTATGTTTTGGGGAAAAAATGCAAACCAATTGAAGAAATTAATTAGTGTTTAACACACATTTATTTAGAAACTTGGAAGTTTAAGCGTAAGTCACACATTGCCTGATTCTAACAAAGTAGGGTTCATTTTGCAATCCTAAATGAGATTATTTGGAAGTGAGTATAATTCTAATCAATAAGTCTCATTTTTAGGTAAATAAGCAAAAAATACTGTAATTTTAAAATACTATTTCTACAAAAAAAAAATGTTGTCATTATTTTGAGTGATGTCTCTAACTCATTTCTCTGAAGAAACAATTTTCTCTTTTTGCTGCTGTTTAGAAAATGTCTTCTTCACCCATAACACCATCACCTACCCCACCATCTTCTGTTGTATTCAGTGCCAGAAGAACAGAATCCCATGATATTCCTAATATTGTTGGTCACATGAAGTATGATACAGAAAGATTGTTTGGCAGGATTAATGTTATCTACCTTTTGTAAGTAACACCATTGGAACAATTTATAGTATATTAAAAATCCTGTAGTTTCAATTTTCCTCGTTTTATTAATAAAAGCTGAACATTTGTTTTACAGAGAAAAAGCTAATCTTACAGTGACAATAATTAATGAGAAGAATATACCTGTCGCTCATGCTGCATTTGTGGACTACCCCACTTGGGATATTGTTGATCAGGCAGAGTGGGAATCATACTTAAAACAAAATTATGTTAATATCATGTGTACAGTAAGTAGGGAGCATTTTTCTTTAGAAAATTCTAATCTTAAGACTTTCCATTATTGTATGTGTTTACTACAGCAAATTAATACAAAGTCATCTCATAGCATATTTTGTAAATGTGCATTACTCTCTTCTGTTTATTAATTTTAATAGCTTCATCCAAGAGGTTGAATATTGAAAGGCATTTTGTCATTGACAATACATTTTGTTTCCATTTCATTGACTTAATGCTGCTGCCTGACAGAATACATTCTTGAATGCTGTTACCATCAACGCATAGAAGACTGCCGGTTTTTTAGTAATCTGACTTGTAGGTAGACACCTACACAACACAAACACAAACTTTCTAGGCCAAACAGGAAAAATCTGTAGAACTGAAGTATTATCAAGATATTGCTTTCACATCACATTTCAAACCTTCCATGTCAAACTCATCAAAACTAGTAATGTGTAAGCCCAACTTTGATGTTTCTGAAGTCTATGAGAAAATCACAGAAGAATGGGGAGGAATGTTAAGCTTTCTAAGTGCACTGCATTTTCAAAAAGTACCAGAGCTGTCAGAGACAAGGCACATTCTGCTGTAGTGTGGGCCTCCTGTTGATGATTTATTTAACATCATGTCCAAACTTGGCACTTTTTCACTTGACAAGCCAGAGCAATAACACGTGGTTTCCTCTTGCTTTATTTCTTTAGCTAGTCAGAGGAAAGACAAGCCGGAGTACTGAGTTTGGGTTTCAGAAACATTGTGCTTTGTCATTGCATTCAAATTCCAAATTACTGTAGTATCTGCAGTTTCCCTCATGCTCCTTCAACAGTTGAATAACTATTTAAATGTAATGAAAAAAGATAGGACCTTGGTTCTGGGCCTAAGAGGAATGCAGTGACAAACCACCTATGAGTAAATGTTACCAAGAAAACCCCATGATAGGAGTCAGCAAAAGTTGGAGTCAACTTGAAGGTACATAACAACAATATTTATTAACTCATTGACACTATTAACACTTGTTATTTTTCAAGTATTGTACCCAAAGAAGGTTCTAAAACAAAATTTATTTATGTATTTATATTCCACCTTTTTCTCAACTTGGTATTCAGGGTACCTCACAACATGGATTAAAAGAAAATACAATTGAAAACAATGATTATGAAAGTTTTGAGAAACAAATAAGATAGCTTGTTAAGGAGTCGGCATTAGGTAGTGGTTTGCACGTTGGACTACGACTCAGGAGACAAGATCTGGCAGGCCCTTTATCCTGTCAGAGTGGTGTAGCAGTTCTCCACACCTGATAAGGTGCCCTGTCTTTACCACACAGCCTCCCACCTTATAACACCACCTTTGTGTAAAAGGGTGAGGGTTTTCAGTGATTTATGGTAGCATGTTTTCTTTATTTTAAATACTGTAAACAAATCAGCCAAGTCAGTATTTATAAAAATAAACTTTTAACTATTATTTAGCTAATAATAAGAATAAAGTATTAAAGTTCATTTGCAGGTCAAAGTTAATATATTTCTTCAGTGCACTTTTTAGACTGTACACTTGTATTGTTAGACTCTCATATAAAGTGGAAGTATCATGTGAAAGCTCTTTGGCTGCACTCCCACCAAAGTCTCAACCCGCAATCTAGGTCATACACTTTGACCAAATTCTGCTAGAGTTCAATTACTCTTCTACCTTTCACTAGGCTTCCACTGAGAATTAACCTTTCCTCCACAGTTACACCCTCTGACTGACTAAGGGTCTCTACTCCATAACTTCTTGCTAGGAATCTCACTGAAGGATTGAATGGCAGTTGGTACTTGGCTTTATATAACTTTTCCTCTGAGGCACCAGCTCCTCCTCCACACTGCTGGGCTGGGTTTCCGCCCTGAGGAGCTATTTTGGTCGCCTGGCAACCTGCTTTCAGGCTGCCCTGGCACTTCAGATAGCCACGCCCCCAGAACTTCATCAACAAGGGTTCAAACCTCTGCTCAGCTATGGAAACTCACAGGATGACCTTGGGCAAGTCACACTCTCTCAGCCTCAGAAGGCAAAAGTATGAACAAATCTTTGCCTTAGGGTTGCCATGTTGCCACCTCTTACACACCCCATCCTGCAGAATAGCAAAATTGGCAAGAAATATCATTTTCATATAAAAACTGGACACTTATTACCATAAAAGCATGTGGCAGGGAGGGCACTGGCAGTAAGCGTCTTGCTAGGACAGATGACCTCAGCATGACTAGGTCATAAGTTCAAGAGGATTAGGCGGGAAAACCTAGCGTTAATAGGCTTCCAATAATCTTTTCAATAATACAGGCAACCAGGTAAATAAAACTGCCCAGCTGCGGCAGGCAAGCACCTCTGCTGTGCACATTTCCCACAGAAATCTTCCCCGTCTACCTTACCCAACCAAGACATTAAAAGGCTGTTTAGCTATGTTTTGTCACCTAAAGTAAAACAATCAGTCTGTTCTGGACCCCGTTTATTTACTCTGCCAGAGAGTCATTAACACTCATCCCTTCAGGTTAGGAAAAGAGTATTTAAATCCTAGCTCCGACCCTGGCAAGTTGCTAGTGCTTGGGCATCGTGCTACACCCCAAACTCCCATTCCTCCGTGCTGCCCTAAAACTTCTGTTTGAGCCACTCCTCTTTAATCCTCTGCTCTAGGACTGGTAAATATCACCCTGTACACCCAAAATCTCTCTCTGTCCAACCTTTCTCACTTCTCCCTTCACTAGCCTTGTGTGGTGTGGTTTGCACCTTGTATACCATACCTTGTATACCACCCCTTGTATGGTTTGTAAGACTGCTTGATTTCTTATGTGTGTGTCTGTTAATTTTCAATAAAAAACCCTGTTTAAACCTTTAACTGGAGTCCTACAGTTAGTACTGATATACAGAGGTGCAAAGATGCTGCTGTCCGTCCCCCCCCCCCCGCCTTTTGCAGGCCTCTTTTGAGCTGTGATTGCCACCAATTTCTAAAGAGACACTGACATGGCTGGTGGACCTCAAGGTCCCCCACCTTTTGGGGTAACAGCCATAAGTCAGAAATAACTTGAAGGCACACAACCTCCAGCACCACTAGCACCACCACCATATTAAGAAGGAAACTAATTTGAAACCAGTTAAAAGCTTAAAACTTAACAGTGAGGGGAAAAGTATAGTCTTCTGCAGAAGTTATAGTCTTCTGCAACAACTGGTTAATAGCCAACATCTATCTGTATAAAAAAGGTCTTTGCCTGATGGTGGAACAGCTGAGAGAGGACTTCCAGGTTGAAACATGGCAATCCGTGGTCGCCTGCTATGGACCGAGCTGCTGTAAGAGGGACGCTTCCTGTGGTGTTCATCAGCCAGAGGGTACTGAGATTGGTGAAATCATCTCCCTGGATCAAAATGGAGATCAATGGATAATCCAAAATCTTCTGCAAGCACTGCTCCCCCCTGCGATCCCCTCCCATTCCCCTCCGGAGCTTCCCCGCTCCCATTCCTTAGCCTCTGGCCTGGTTTTGGGAGGGGGGAGAAAAAAGACAAGCTAAACGGATTGCTGGTACTTTGCTCTCAGACAGAGAAGAGGGGAATTTTGGAGTTCTAGTTATTTCCAGTGGCCATCTTGAGAAAGGAAGAATAGGAGCAAAGAGAGCACCTGACCAGTCAGCAGCCAATACACAGCAGAATGTGCAACCACATGGCAGGTCACATCTTCAGCAGTAGGAGGGGGCGCTGCTCATCCAAAAGGAAAAAAATGTCCATTTTAAACAGAAGCCTTGCAAGTCTGGGGTGAGAAATACAAGGGATAGGAGGAGAACAATGATCAGGAGGCAAGCATGTGCCTTGCAAATAATCAAATTCGCGAAGGTCAAAACCATGAACGTGAAGGGAGGACTGTATAACCATTGCTAAGAAAGTCAGAAGACAAGATAAAGTTTGTTCTTTTATTTTTCTTTGTTTTATGTTCTTTTATCGCTGTGCTGTTCTTGCTTTTTTCTATTGGTATTCTTTTTGTCTTTTAACATATGTACGTGAAAGATTTCAATAAAAATACAGTAGTAAAGAAAAGGAGAGCAGTGAGAGGGCCATCCTAACCTCCTGTGGGAAAGAGTTCTTTAGGACTGTAGGAGCCACTGAGAAGGCCCTCTTACGTACCCTCACCAAACAAGCCTGTCATAGTGGTTTAAGATGTTATAATAAAATAACTTACAACAAGAACAATAAATGTTACTAAAATATAAATAAAAAATTACACGTATAGGTAGAAGCAAGCACAAGCAATACAGGCCCACATTAAAAGCTTTCCTCTACTTGAAAGTCCTCCTTACATAGAAAGGAGTGGCTAGGAAAGTGGCTGAATGAATTTATCTTGGAACAAAATGGGTCCCACTCACAAAGAATCTGCTTTTTACCATCACATTGAATAATTTGTAATGGCTGGAAAGAGGAAATGCACGTTGTCCTTTGTGGATCTGAATAGCCTTCAATTTTTTCTTTTTAAAGAGCCGCATAAATAGTTGTGTGGCTAGCTGTTCTTCTGCTAAGTTGCATAGTTGTTCTGGGGATAAAGGGGAGAATAAATAAGACTCCAGTGAAAACATAAGCACAAACTTTCCTAGAATCGAAGGAATTTATCAGAGTTCACTTGAAATTTGAACCCCCCCCCCAAAAAGGGAAAACAAATCTGATCACAGCTTGCAGCATGACAGAATAGCAATGTATATCTGAACTATGTGCATCAGTGGTTCTTCCATGCAAACCATGGTGCTGACTTGATATAGCTTCAACATATCCATCCCTTTGTGCTGAGAGGGTATAAAGATTTTTTGACATATGAAATAAACTGTATGACGAACAATACATTGATTCAATTGGCATTATCTTATTTTTTTTTCTTGATTCATAAGGTTAACGTATGTTTTGGTGCAATAAAGCAAATTGTTCTTGTTATTGTGGTGGTGGTATACCTTCAAGTTGTTTTTGACTTAGCCAGCTCTAAGGCAAACCTATCATGTGATCTTCCAGGGCTGAGAGAATGACTCACCAGAGCTTACTCAGTGGGTTTCCATGGCTGAGCAGGGAATTGAATCCTAGTCTCCGGGATTGTAGTCCAATGCTCGAACTAGTACATCATTCTGACGCTCAAAACTCAAAGGCCATATGTTGTGTTGTTGTGCACCTTCATTTCTGTTTTTGTTTGTGTACCTTTATTTCTGAGTTAGAGCCACCCTATCACAGGGTTTTCTGGGGCTGAGATAGTGTGACACACCAAGGTCACTCAGTGGCCAAGCAAGGAATTGAACTCTGGTCTCTGGGGTTGTAGTCCACTGTTCAAACCGCTACACTACACTGGCTTGTTCCTCCACGGTACCTAATCCATGTGTTTCCATAGAAAGAGAATCTTTCATTACATGAGGTTCAAACATAAGAAAATATCACTATCTTTCAAAAATACAAAAAAATGATAAATATGGTGGAATTGAACATTTGGTAACTATCTGGATGTTTCAGTTGTCTCTACCTTGTGAGAAATGATGAAATGCTACATAGCTCTTTCCAGGAAACTCCTCAACTGCTTGTCCTTATGTGGCTGGGAAAGTGGACTGCCAAGGGCAATTACAATGAAAAGTAGTGGTTAAGAGAAGGGTTAAGCTTTTGCCTCCTGCAGCTCTTCTGAAAATGCCTGCCATTGCTTTATACATCACAGAAATGTAGGCTTGGGAATTTGAAAATCGTTACCAGTGTCTAATTTAAGTATTCCCTTTATCCAGCAGCTCTTGGTAGATATGAGCTGTCCTCAGTGCTGAACAGTAAACTGTTTTACGCTCTTTTAAAAGCTCTGCGTCTGTTTTCTACACTGATTTTTCCTTAAAAATTAATTCTGTGGAAATTAAATAGGCTACTTTTTTTTCAAAGTTTTGTGCACTTTTAAAAAAAGTAGATCATGCTTATATTTTGTACTATGATAGAATTAAGTTATGCTGAAATCGTTTGTGCCTTCTATTCACAGTCTTTAAATACATTATTCATGCATCTGTTTGTGGCGACTGATGAATATGCCGTTGATTGTTGCCATGAAATTATGAAGTAAGTTGATATATTACAGAAATCTATACAATGAAGTGTGTGGCAATCCTAGTAAACTGATGTATTGGAATGTTTTAAAATGCCAAATGCTTGAAAGTCCAATCTCATGAATGCCCACCCAGACTCATAGACTTGAAAAGGATTCCAAGGCCATCCAGGTCAGCCCCCAGCTAATGCAGAAATCATTGTTCAATTACTCCTGAAAAACGGCCACCTGGGATCTGTTTAAAAATCTCCAGTGAAGGAGAGTTCACCTATTTTGTGAAGTAGTTTGTTTCACTGTCAGATAGCTCTCTCCATCAGTTCAAAAGTGTTCAATGAAGCTTCCTCCCAGAAATATGTGTGTTTATGTGTGTGGACTGCAACTCTTTCAAGTTTTGCTGCCACAAGGAATGCACTGTTCCACTGTTCTAGTTTTTACTAGCACAGCCGCCTGTGGGGAGACAGTTTAAAAGGGCTATGTGATGTATACATTCACTGCAAGTACGTATGCTAAGTCTGAGGTATTGGGTAATATTTCAAAAGACTGATTTACATTATACATCAAGAGTAGGGGTGTTTCAAATAAAGATGACTCTCTTTAGCATTTGATAGGAATATTGCATGTGATAGTTGTAATTTAAGCAGATTCATTGCATTTGCTGCAGCATAGATTGGGCAGCCTAGTTTGAATCTCCCAAAATGGAGTGTTAAAAAGACATAAAGAAATACAGGAGCACCTGCAAGACTAACTGGAAAAAAGAACATTCTAACATTTCATGGACAACAGTCCATTTCATCAGATATAAATTGGAGTATTGGGATCAGCTCTTAAGTCAAAATGGAATAATTGCAGAGATCCTTTCCTGTTAAGACTGTGATTTCTTCAAAGGAAGAATGTACCAGTCTTATTTTTGAGAAATACCTTGTGCTAGGTTGATTATATAAATATGACTATGAAATTACAGCAGTGTATCAGACATAAACACTTTGTTCTGTCATGTGGTATAGCTTGCATGAATAGCTTAGATTATGTTGGGTGTTGGGTTAAGGCTTGCCATCATGCATCTGGTGTGCACCCTTAGGAGTCCTTTTAAATTCTGTAGTTCATTCCACTGTTTAACAAGAAACAAGAAGATCTATGAGGAGTGATTCTATCTGCATTTGTAAATTAGGCCACTTCAGCCACAGATCAGCCTGGTTACATTTAAGCCATCACTTGATAACTTCACCTGGCTGTTAAAAATTCTCTTGAATCTTCTAATGCTTTGATATGTTATAGATTCTTCTATTTACAAAATATTAAAATAATATTATGAAAATATCTTCTTGTTTTTTCTCAGTAATGTATCATTGGCTAGAAGAGTTGAAGGATGATTATGAAGGGTGTTAATTAGAAACTAAAATGGAAAAGTATAATGAATTATAATTTATTTTTTGTTCAGGGCTGTCTTTACAACTGTACCAGAGCTGCATTTTGTACTTCTCTTCACACCATCTCAAGAGGATTTGGGTAAAGATTTAATTAATTTCTTTGTATACTTAATAATTTTGAATTGGATGTGCTAGTGCTATGATTCTTCTTTAGTAGTTGTATCCTAAGCTTTTTCTACTTGTAATTACATTTCTTAAAAATCCTGAAATAACTTTTTTACCTCCAGAAAATTGGAAGTGCAATTCTTGGGATGGAATAGGGGAATAATCCACCATGATTGGGTTAAGTCCCATATGCCAACTAAATCAGGCAGGAATCTACATTCTTTTCAGTTTTTAAAAATCATATCTCTCTTGATAATTTTCAAAAACACAAAAATGGTACAAATACATAAGAAGAAAACAGGCATAGAAAAAGCAAAAAGCATGAGAATTAGAAGTTAAAAGGTGACTTCCATTTTTTCTTTAAACAATGTGTAATGCTCAAATTGTTTCAAGCCTCTCAAAGATAATATCGAACCAATCTTTTCTTTCCTTCCCCCATTTCATTTTTCCAACAACCATAAAAGAAAAATGAACTTTCTTGTTCCCAAAGTTAACATTTTTAGCATGAAAGATCAGTATTATATTCTGTTACACATTACATTCATATGATAACTAATATTGCATTTTCTAGTTTTAATACTAAAAACTACTTGCTGACTTGATTACCTCGTATTAATCTTCACTACCTGAAAATGTGAGTTTTTTACATGTTACATGGCATCACTAAATTCAAATATTTCTGTATCATTTCATATTATAGAATCCTTTGTAAAATTTATTAGCCAATCCAGTTTTCATTGTCTTATATCTATAACCATTTTATAGCCTAGTTATGGCTGTCCTTTTCCTTTTAATCCATCCTGTCCATAAACTTTCCCTCACACTCTTCTCAGATTCCCTTCCTTACGCTTTGTTAATATTTTCAAGCCTTTCCCTCTTGATATTTTAAGCTATTTGTCTTGATACAGAACACTTTTATTTTTCGTCTTTCTCTTACTACCTATAGACATACGGGGCAATCCTTTCATTAACCCAGTTTAGTTTCATTCAACCATCAATGTAAATTTGTTACAGATTAATTTCATATTAGCTCCCCCTTCTACCTCCTCTGGGCTGTAATCCCTATTTCACAACCCAGACCTTCTTCGCCGTTCACCTCCTCCAATTCAGTTGCTAATCCCTCAATTGAGTCAACTTGGATTTGTCTCTTAATATGGTTTTCAGCCTTCTTCACTTCCATATTAGCTCCACATCCGTCCCCTCTTGTGTTGCATCTCTCCCCTGTTCTACCTTGATCTCCTTGTTCTCGTTCCTCAGGTTCTCTATCAAATCTCTCTTCAGGTTTGGGAGTCCCTCTTCGCTCAAAAAAACAGAACTCCTCCAACATCTGCTGTAGAAGGTCCCGAGAAAGTTCCTGGGAAAATTCCCTAATCCAGTCAAATCCAGAAGCTACAAAGTTAACAGTTCAGTTCTTCTCTTGCCTAGCCAAACACAGCTGGTTATTCAGTATTATCAGCTTCAAAGAGATAATGCCTGTACTTTCTCATGCTGTAGTTTTATACATTTAAATCCTTTATTTGTTCTCATTTAGATATGTTAACCCCCAATTTTCTCATTTGTCCCGATCTTGTGGGGTAAATGCACTTACTCATCTCTTGCATGCAGAAAGATGACTAGCAAAATTTCTGTTGTTCTGTTTGAATCAGAAGAATTCTTTACTTTCATAACTTCAAACTTTTGCTTAAGAGCTTTTTTAAAAAAAAGCAGATTGCTAGCATGGGGGCTGCCAGATCCGCTGATCAAAACAACTACATTACATGGCAAGTTGGAAGGTTGTAGTTCCCATTCATTACACATTTACTTGTGACTAAATGCAAGTACTGTGAATTCTGGACCCTGGTGGGTAATCGCCTGCTCCCCCTTTATTCCAAGCCACATACTCCAGCCAGAGATCCCTCTGGCCAGCACTTTTACAGTGCAAACTCTCCTTGCTGCAGAGCTGCCTTGAGCATCTGCCTGCTAGCTTGCCCAGAAGTTCTTCTCACGTTCTTTTCAGGACCTCCTTGCTTCCCTGACAGCTTTTTTTTTTTTTAATCTGCCAATCTGATCACATGGATTTTCCCTTCTTTGGCAAACTTAGAGATAGAAAAGATAATTCTTAGAGGATATAAAAGATTTATTTATACAAAAATGGAGAAAAATCTAGAGAGGAGAGAAAGGATAGCACAGATGATAAAAGAAAAGCAACAGATATGAAAATAAAAGACAATTCTTTCCCCCTCATGTCAGAGCAGCTGATCAGTGAATGGGAGAAAATGAAAAATATATCCACTCGGATGACCACCAACCTGGGAGTCTCTGAGAAGTAAGGAAGGAGGAATCAAGGAAAGTTTTCTAATCCTCAAACAAAAGCAATATGGAAGAGTTTGGAAGTTTGCAATATGGAGGGCACTGTTTGGCAATAGAAACAGAGATGAGAAAGAAAGGAAACACAGTAATAAGTCAAAGGAGTCTGTAAATTTGAATCAACAGATGAAAAAGAAAAAGAATAAAAAGGGGAATTCTATATTAAAGCATGTCTTACAGCAGACTCTAAAATGGAGAAAACTCTGGGGGTCATTTCAGAGAGCCATTTTGATTTTCAGGATTCCAAAGTGATGGGAGGGCTACATTAGAATGTAGCTCCTCAGTGCAGGCATGCTTAGCGTCTCCAGTATTAGCATCATTTTAAAATGCGTGTAGCAGAGACACAGAGAAAGCACAACATCAGAAGAGTGGTAGTATTTATTTATTCTTCTTTAAAACATATAATGCCAGAATTCATGAATTATTTAAAAATTATGTTTAAAGATTTGCCTAGTATAACTAGTATAATAACGAACAACAAAGACAAGTACCTAGAAGCGACAGTGACCAAATGAGCATTGTAAATGTAAATGCTGGAATTAATATGGGTTCAGGCATTTCAGAAATTAGTTTAAAACCTGCTAATACTGACATGAATTTAAACTATACAGATGCTAATGATTTATGCACTGTGATTAAGGAGACTATAGCTAATGAATTAAATTTAAGGGTCACATCTATAAACAATCAATTTAATGAATGAGGAAATTTAAATTCAATGAATTATCAAACTAACTATAGTGCAGTGAATTTAAATAAAATGAATTTATTGACAATATTAAATATACTGACTGAAAAGGATAATGAAATCTATATAACACAACAAACAACAGTAAAGAAAAGTGCAGCATATAGAGAAAGATGTGAGAGGGTATAAACAAGAGAACATACTAAGTAGAAAAAGGAAGCTAACTACAAACACAAACTCCAAAGATTATTTGAATTAAGGTAGGACAAAGAAATGTATGAGAAAAACTAAACATGTAGGAGTGACAAACTTAGGAGAGGGTGTCTGGCAAGATGAAATATTAAATGTGGATGGTACTGCTGAGAGTTAAGACTCCTCAGAGGAGGAGGCTGGTAAGGATGTAGATTCCAACAGATGTTTCCAGTGAGAATCGTTAAAGAGTTTGTTAAAGAGAGCATTGCAGACATTAGGTTTGGTGAATCCAGAGAGAAACTCACAGTCTAAGGAAGGTAATGATAAGGAAAGCAAGATAGCATCAGTAATTAAAAGGTAAGTACCCCACAGAGTGGAGATACCAGTGCCTGAGATATTTAGGGAGTTAATTCAAGCTGAATGGAAAGCTTTCCTGAATACTAGAAGGCTATTAGGTTATACAAATTTCCTAAAGGTCCCACTGATTGATGGGCCAATAGTAGCTCTTGTCTATGGGGTGGCTGTTCCTAGGGAAGATGGCACTACATTATGGAAGGTGGATGACAGTAGAGCTGATGCAGCTTTGAAAAAGGTACAAAAAGCTTTGGCATTAGCCATAAAAGACTCTATGGCTACCTTGACATTTGCTTGGGCAGCAGTGTTGTGGATGCGGGAATTTGCAGACAGGAAAGAGGTAGGATCACATTCTTTAGGCAAAGCATTAGGGAGAGTACGGAAACCACTGGAGTGTACAGGAGATGCTGGTCATGTCTCTGGTCATGAGCCTTTGCAGCTTGGAGTATAAATGCAGTAGTGGTGGCAAGGAGATCTGGTTATTCTAGTGGGAGGCAGACCAGAAAACAAGGAACAGCTTAGCTTATGTACTATTCAAGGGCGAGTTGATATTTTGAGAATGGGCTCTGGAGAAAGTTTTGGTCGAGAGCAGAGAGAAGAAGTAAATAATGCCAACTTTGCAATGGGAAAAGATAAATAGAAGATCTTTTCAAGGAGGATTTGCTTCCTTTTGAGATGGAAGAGGAAATGGAAGGCAGTCAGACTTTATGTTTCAACAATAGTTGTGGTTTAGACTATGAACACAGTACGACAGATCAGGACCATTTGCCAAGAAAGAGGATGTTGATCTATGCAAAAGAGGGATGAATCACAATATTGACAAAAGGAAAGTACCAGTGGGTAGAAGACCTCTGCTTTGCAGGGTCTCAGGTAACATCAGAGCAGGGGATAAACCAATTAGCAATGCAGAGTTACAAAATATTATTCAGCAAGAAACCGGAAAGCAGATATGCCATTAGTGGTGTTTCTGATGCAGAAAGCATATGTCTTTATCTGTACTTCGACGACATCTTAGTAAAGGTGAGCTTGAGGGAAAAGATTGTAAAGGACTTGCAGTTGACTATTCAGAATATTTTGGATTTCTAGTTAATTACAAGAAAAATCAATTGGAACCAACAACCCTGATTACACATCTGGGAATGCAGATAGATAACAGATTGGATTGTCTGACATTTTCAGAGGAAAGGAAAGTCAAAGTAGAGAGTAGAAATGTTGACTTCTTTTTTTTACAGTTTATTTTTATTAATTTCCAAAATTACACTATAAAAAACCCCCCAGTGGGTGAAGAGAGTGCAAAGGAATTATACGACCACAGTACTGATGACAATGATAATACTAATAATAAACATTATTCTTAAATTATTTACCCAATATTCCCTATAATACATGTCAAGTCCCTCTTTCCTCCCTTCACCCCCTTTAACCCACCCACCCTACCCATCCCTCCTCAAGAAATAAATGATTAATTATTTATTCCTTACTCTCTTAATTATCCAGTATAATTTTAACTAGAGCATCCACTATTTTCCCTAATTACCACTGTTACTCGTAGAGGTCCACTATTTCTTGAAAAATTGTTGATATCTAACATATTATTAACAGAGCACACATCCTTTAACATCCTTAAACCACATATATATCAATAAATAAAGAATTTTGTAAAGTAACATTCAGACAGTTTTATCAGAAAATTATTAACTAGTATCTTGTTTATCATAATTGGTAGTATTTTTCTTACTATAGTTATATAACTGTAGTTATTCCTTAAATTCTACAAATCTAATTTCGTTAAGACATTTACATCGATTAACTCAAGGCTCCAATCCCTAGAGATGCCTTATTTCCCCGTAAGTGTTCCCATATGGGTAATACAATCTTCCATCCGTCATTAGATTGAGCCATAGGTTTTTCCTGCATCAAAATCCGAATTCTATAATATTCTAACATCTCATAAAGTTTCAATGCCCAGTCCTCTATGTTTGGAGATTCGACTTGTTTCCACCATTGTGCGTAACTTAACCTTGCAGCTGTAACCATGTGTAGTAGGATCCTTTTTTGTGTTCTATCTAATTTGGGTAGAGAATCAGTTACGTTCAACAGATATAGCTCTGGAATTAATGGAAATTTAATCTTAGATGTAGAAATTTTGACTTCTTTGACGCCTGTGGATGTAATAGTGTTGGCAAAAGTTATGAGACTGCTAATTTCAACCATTCAGCTGATACCATGGGAAAGGTATCATTCCAGAGACCTTCTCGTTCCACATCAGCATGCCATAGGGAGGAAAAGGTGTTAGGCAGTTGCTTTGTCTCTTCAATTAAGAAAGGAGTTGAGATGGTGGTTAAAGGACTCCAGCTTGAGCAACAGAGTGCCTTTGATGCTTCAAAACCATGTAAAAGTAACAGCAGATGTGAGCCTGGCTGCAGTCAGTAGTTAAATAGTATTACTCCCACCCAATCAGGGGCTTTGTTAAGTCCCAGTCTTGGTGGATTGCTCTTCCATTCCATCCTGAGAATTAAGATGTTGGATTCACCATGAATATTCATTCTGGGATAGCAGGAGGAGCAGTTCACATCCACCCACCCCAACAATGGTGGGTGGCCAATTGCTCAGCAAATATACATAGAGTGAGGTTAGGTAGGGCTAGATAATCTGTCAGGATTGCAGGGAAGGAAGGGTTCCTAACAGTCACAACTGAAAAGAACGTAGACTCCTGCCTAATCTGGTTGGTATGCAGGGATTAATCAAATTGTGGTATATTGTTCTTCCTCCCATCCCAGAATGAATATTCACGGTAAGTCCAGCTTCTCAATTTGCATTTGGCATTCTCTGGCATTCTAGGATGTCATCAGCAGACCTATGATCCAGTTGGTTTTTTACTGTAGTACTAGAATAAGTAGATGATGAGTCGCCTTGCACTAGTGTTTACATTCAAGCACTAGGTTCTATGTTCTACTGCAAAAAAATAACCAGGTAACACTTCCCGTATATTTTTATTAATCCTTATAACAACCCTATGAAGTGAGCCATAATTACTATCATCCTGTTACATATGAGAGACTGACACAGAAAGATAGTGGCTTGTTGAAAGCCACTTCTTGAATCCATGGCTGAGGTGAGATTTTTCTAAGTTCATACTTGCTGACTGGTAGCTCACCATCCTAGCCACTATACTAGGTCCCCTTATAGGATCTATCCAAGCTGTTGTTAGCTCATGACATTCTTAAACTCCTGGAAAATCTTTTATCATATCGTATATGTGCAAAAGTTTGTTCAAAATTGCGCACAGGTTTCTTGGGATGCAATCCTGTATCCACTTAGCTGGGAGTAAGTTGCATTGAATTTAGTGAGACTGACTTTTGAGTCAACAGGTATAAAATTGCACTCTTAAAGTCTATTCAATATGTTGTAAAATGAAATTCTTCTAAAGAGAACTATGAAAAATAATTATTTATCTTGAAACTAGATTGATAATATGTAGTATTAATAATTCAAATAGAAAATAAAAAAATAGCAAAATGATAAAATGTTACTATGTTAAGGAAAACTATATTACCAAAGTGCAATAGCAGACATACCAGAAACTGAAGGTTATATACAAATTTTAAAACAAAAGTCAACAATTGATCTCTTTTTTGGACATGAGTACATAATTTAAAAGTAGTGACTCAGTTTTGAGCCTGGATTATGTTTAAAACTTCTTGCTAGTTATTCCTTTTATGCCTTGGTCTCTGTCTTACAATGATTAAAAATGGAGAAAGTGGACAGTAATACAGTAACATGAATTATCTGGCCTGTATTGATTTAGAACCTTTATCTTTTTCTCCATATATATTACTCCTCAAATTCAGTGTTCGTTTAGGAGCGAGATTTGCGACAGAAACCAGAACAGTATTTACTCAAGCCTCTTAAGTGGTCACTGGAGAGATTCAATACAAAACATGAGTTACTTTTAGTGTACTTTTGCTTTCTTCAGGTGTAGACTTAGCAACTGCTTTTGTGGCAATGAAGAGTAAACCAGGTTCAACCTTGAACATGGACTATAATCTGTATGTGTCACACAGGCATCAGTATTGCCCTCAGCTATATGTCCGCTACGCCAGGTAAGAGTTATGCGTCATCTGTAAATTTTTTGTTTACGTATTGCTTTCGTTATGTTGATTAACAGACCTCCCTTTTTTTTTTGCCTGTTTTGCAACTTTTGGATTTTCACACATAATTTTTCTTTCTTTGTTGTTCTGCTGTTGTTTTCTTTTGTCCAAAATTGATATGTTCCTTGGCTGGCTGGTTATTTATTGTTAGTTATTATTATTGATTAAATATTTGCTAACCTTTGATAAAAGTCTAACCGGAATATTATTTTGTATTGTAATATCTAAGTAAAGAAACTGAGAATTTTTCTCATTCTCACTCAGTATATAAAATGGGTGGGAGAAAGTATGGAACATGAGCTGCATATGGCACCTCTCAGGCATTCTTGCCACTAAAAATGCATTTATAACATACTAAATCGTTGATCATTTGCTGCGCCTTCATGACACCCAAATCTGCCACCTCATCCTGCTAGCTCTGCATTGTTGAATTAAATTGTTTTCAAATACTGGCAAATGGTAAATAAATTGAGAATTACAGAGTAGAAGTACAGTTTTCACATAACCACTAGAGGTCACCCTAGGACTTGTAACATAATCTTGTTTTTGTGCAGGTGTATATGTGGGTATATATTTCTCTACGTGTGTGTGTTTGTGTGTGTTTTACAGAAAAAGAAACCAACAAATCAAGACACAATTTATTCCTTGCATTCAAAATAACCTTTTGTTTTTCAGTTGAGATAATAGTCTTAGAGTCCATAACCCTCAGAACACAGATTTTTTTCTCTTCTCCCTAATTCCCATGTCACATTTTCATAGGGAAGATGTTGTGATTGTATGACTGCAAAGTTAGAATTCCCAAGTGTCCTGAAATTACAGGATGAAAAACTGTTCCAGTGTTCTAGACATCCATCAGAAATCAGAAAAATTCAGATTTATTAGCCCTAGGTGTAATAAGGGTAAACCTATATAGCTAATTGAAATAATGCTTGTTTTTAGTGTAACCCATGAAACTGGATGATGCAACTCCAATTCATAAAATCATTAAAACACCATGATAGCTTTTAACCAGGTGTGGGGAACTATGTGGGTTTGAGGCCAATATTTGCTCGCATGTGCTGCATAAGTGGGCACGCTGGAAGTGAAATCACATATTTTCTGGTTGCCATTTTCTGTCAAGTTCTGTCTGAAAAGTCCTTGTGGGTTCTGGGGGTTGGATAAAGGCAAGTTGCCACGTTTGTGTTGGGCAGTTTTCAAGTGCAAACTGACCTAAAAAACTGACCCTTTTTGATTTTCTGAGCTGTGGGCTGCCCTTTCTCCATTCCTACTTTAAACAATCACATAATTTAAAATGTTGCTAGAAAATTTGAAGTAATAGTGGACATCCTGTTATAGACTTACAATGACACAAGATGAAATTGAACTCTTAACTCAGGAAGGCAAATATAATTTAATAGACATCACTCAACCCTGGTAGGATGAGTGTTATGATTGGAACATACTAATGGAAAAGTATAGCCTATTCCAAAGAAATAGACCAAACAAAAGAGAATGAGGAGGAACATTGTATGTAAAAGGATGTGTATACCTGTGTGGAAATCTATGACTTAGAGCATAGAAAACAAGTAAAGAACATTTGGGTAGGAATAAAAGGAGAGAGAAACAACAAGATCATTGTGGGGGTCTACTATAGGCTCCCAAGCCAAGCTGAAGATTTGGATGATTCCTTCCTAAAACAAATGACCAAAGATTCAGAAAGGGTAGATATACTGTCAGTGAGAGACTTCGGCCACCATAGTATTTGTTGGAAGTCAAACTTGGTCAAAAATATAAATTGCAACAAATTCTTCACTAGTCTTGCAGACAATTTCATTTTCATTCAAGGTAGTGGAGGCAACAAGGGGATTAACTGTTTTGGATTTGATCCTGACCAACTGATCATTGGGGTAGATGTAGTGAGATCCTTTTGATATTTGTTATACAGTGGAAAGAAAAAGCCAAATGTCATCAGAAACACACTCTGGACTTCAAGAAAGCTGATTTCAGTAGGTTAGGGAAATACTGGATGAGATCCCCTGGTCAGAAATGTACAGTGGTGAGGGAGTTCGTGGTAACTGGGTGTTTCTTAAAGGTGAGATATCGAATTTGCAGTTGCAAACAATTCCAGTGGGGAAGAAAAGTGAGAAGTGTCTAAAGAAACCAGAGAGGATGTATAAAGAACTGTCCAGTCAATTGAGATTTAAAAGAGACATGTGTAAGTGGAAGAAGGAGGGTGTCACCAAAGAGAAATACAGACAATAATCAGTACTTGTAGAAGGAAAGCCAGAAAATCTAAAGTTCAAAATGAGCTCAGGCTCGCTATAGAGCGGTTAAAAATAATACAAATAGAATTTGGGGTTATATTTGGAACTAGAGGCAGAACAAGGAAATAATAGGACCACTGTTCAGAGAAGATGATAGAAAGCTGAAAGGGGACAGAGAGAAGGCAAAACAATTCAATACCTTCTTTTACTCAGTTGTTTCCGAGAAGGAGACCAGTGCTTTAACAGATGAAAATAGAAATAAATAATGCAACAAGATGACTGCAGCCCAGAATAGGTAAAGAAGTAATAAACAAATACCTAGCTACTCTTAAATGAATTCAAATCTCCAAGGCCAGATGAGCTGTATCCAAGAGTACTAAAGGGACTTGTAAATGTAATCTCAGAGCCACTGTTAATAATTTCTGAGAATTCTTGGAGGACAGGAGAGGTTCCAGCAGATTGGATGAAGGCAAATGTCTCCATCTTCAAACAGGGGCATGTATAGAAGAGTTTAGTATGTTTTCTAAATTGTATATTGTTCTTTATTGTTTTGTATTTTTGGTTGGATGTATGTGCTTTATGGTTTATGTGTGTTTTATGTTTATGTCAAAAATTTGAATAAAATATCATTAAAAAGTGGGGGAGCAAAAAGGAGGAGCGAAGCAACTCCCAACCATTCAGCTTGACCTCAATACCAAGTAAAGTTCTTGAACATATCATTGAACAGTCAGGGTATGTGTAGTTAAAGAGCCAGCATGGATTCGTCAAAAGCAAGGCATGCCAAACTAATCTTATCTCTTATTTTGGTAGAATTGCAAGCTTGGTAGATGATAAGATATATTGCTTTAGATGCAGTATATCTTGATTTTGTTAAGGCTTTTGAAGAGGTCTTCCATGATATTCTTGAAGGCAAGCTGGTGAACTGTAGGCCAGATGGTGCCACTGTTAGGTAATTGGTTGACCAACTGAACTCAGAGACTGCTCTCCAGTGGTTGCTGTTTATCCTGTAGAGAAGTGACCATTGAGTGTCTCAAGGTTCTGTCCCATGCCCAGTGTTGTTCAACATTTTTATAAATGAATTAGATAATGGAATAGAAGGCATGCTTATCACAGTTGCAGAGGATACCAAATTGGGATGGGGGATAGCAAATACTCCAGAGGTTCAGGATCAGATTTCAAAATGACCTTGATAGATGGAATAGCTTGGGCCAAAACTAACAAAATGAATTTCAACAACAGGGATAATTGTAACGTACTGTGTCTAGACAAGAAAAATGAAGTACACAAATATAAGAGGAATGACACCTGGCTTGAAAGAAGTACATGTGAAAAGGATGGTTTTAGTCAACCATGATCTAAACATGAGTCAACAGTGTAATGTGGTGACCAAAAAGTCCATGCTGTTCTAGGCTGCATCAACAGGAACAGTGTCCAGATCAAGGGAGGTAGTAGTGCCATAATATTCTGATTTAGTGAGACCTCATCTGGAATACTGTGTCAAGTTGTGGACACCACAGTTCAAGAAGGAATGTATCCAGAGAAGGTGACTGAGATTATCAAAAGTCTGGAAACCAAGTCTTATAAGGATCAACTTAGGGAGTTGGGCATGATTAGCTTGAAGAAGAGAGGTCACATGATAGCCATCTTGTAATATCTGTGTATTCCTGCATGGGAGAGGGTTGGACTCAGTGGCCCTTGTGATCCCTTCCAACTCTAAGATTCTGTTATTCTGTTTGCAACTTAAGCTGTTGTAAGTCACTTTTTTCATCATTACAGAGGTAGGAATTCTCTACCAACCTTGTACAATAATTCTCCATGAAACTACCATTTAGCAACAGGAACCCTGTCCTTATGGCTATTTAGTGACTGGTGCAGAGCAGAGAGTGTTGGAAAAGCATGTAATAGCTACATGCAGAATACATCATCTGCTGAGACTTCAAGGAGTTCTCCAGAGGTTTTGGTGATTATTCTGTGTTTGACTATAGGAACATAGTTAGACACTTCTTCCTGCTCTCCGTCACTCACTTAAATGACTGTGGAGGGGGGAAAACCTATTGCTAAAAGGTGGGTTTGGTGTATGTGTGAGAAGAGAGATCTAGCACAGATAGAGTATCTCAACTAATGACTGTAAAACATACATACTACTACACAGATTTGTTGGAACAGAGCAGAAACCAGGACAAGGAGCAATGGATTCAAGCTGCAGGAAAGGAGATTCCACCTGAACCTCAGGAAGAACTTCCTGACAGTCAGGGCTGTCTGGCAGTGGAATATGCTGCCTCGGAGTGTAGTGGAGTCTCCTTCCTTGGAGGTTTTTAAGCAGAGCCTGGATGGCCATCTGTCGGCAGTGCTTTGAGGGTATTTCTGCATGGTAGGGGGTTGGACTGGGTGGCCCATGTGGTCTCTTCCAACTCTACATTTCTATGATTCTATGCTGAGGGTCCTTGAAATCACAGTTGAAAGTACTCCTATCTTGAATGAGAGGACACATCTGTGTCTGGGCTGCAGTCAGTGCAAGTAACTGTCCTTAAATAGCAACTCTATCTTCTGCAGTTATGTACAACTACATTAGACCATGAAGTACACAGGACGTTGCTATATCACTTAGGGTGGAAAAAAACCCCACCTTCCTCATACCTTGCTCTTTGTTTTATGTATTTAAAAAAAACAACCTTGTTTTTCCCGTTCATAAAGTTAGTACCAGCAAATAAAGTCTGTAGTATTAGTTGTGTTTGCCATTTCATAGTACTTAAGAGTTGTTCGCTGCACGTTCAGGATGAGTCCTACTCTGTGCAAAATAGCTCCTTTAAATAGGCCAAGTGATTCAAGACCTGCCATACTGAGATGGACCATGCCTTCCCATACCTCTCCTGATTTTTATTGCAAGGAACTTTCCCACAGCCCTACTGTAAACCTGCAAAGTTGCAGGGGCCCCTGAGTTGAGTACTCCATGCATCATGCTGCACTTCTAAGCTGCCTGAGGTTTCCAGGAATGCTGTAAGCAGCTGATCTGCTTCTGGTGCCAAAAAACAAAACTTCTCCTCTTGAAACTGAGACAGTGAATCTGTGATTCTGTTATCCATTCCTGGAACATAACCAACTGAGAATTAGCAGACAAACATACCAGCACAAACCTCTTCACTAGTTTCATGACTCCTAATTGTGATGTCTGTCTGTTGATTATGCTAACTACAGCCTGATTGTCATACCTAAAGCATAACCTCTTATCCCTAAGATTATCTATCCACATGGAAATAGCCACCAGTATTGGGAAGAACTCAAGGAAAGTGAGGTCACAAACTGTATCATTTTCCAGCCAGCCTGCTGGCCACCTTTTGGCAGTGCTCCTGAAAGTAAACCCCAAATCCAGTGCTCCCTGCCACATCTGAATGCACCTGCAACTCTGCACCTGGCTCCCAGGCCTCCTGCTATAGAGAGACCCCATTATAGAGGAACCTTAACCAAGCGTCCATGTCCTCCTTCACACCTTTAGTAAGCTATCTCCAGTGGAGCAGAGACCTGACCCCAGGCGTATTTCTAGCCAGGCAGGTGCAAAAGGCAGGCATGTGTAAAATTGAAGTGTCGCAGTAAGGTCCTCACCTCCATAAAGGTGGCCTTCTTATGTTGCAGCAAACAATTCAGCCATTCCCTTGGTGCATCTAACTTTTCTCTAGGCCGGCTGAACACCTCCTGCACCAAATCTAAGAAGATGCCTAAGTTCACAAGCATATTGGTGGGTCCCTTGGTCCTCTCCTGCATCAGTGGGATACTCTGCTCCTAACACCTGAAACACTTCCAGCACCTTGTCACATTCCTCTTTCATGGCCTTGTTCATCATTTAAAAAAAATAATCAAGTAATGTGTAATGGAAGTCGACCTGACCCTAAACCTTACTGCCCATTCCAGGAATATGCTAAAAGTCTCAAAGTAGCACAACTGAGCATGATCTTATTGTAATACCCCCAAACCTAAAACCAACAGATGTAAGTCATCTATATGCACTGGGAAGAGCCAAATGCCAATTGAGTATCACATTTGGCAGTAAGGTTCCCCAGGCTACATTTGCGTACAAGGCAAACTGTCTGGTCAAAAAAGGCATAGTGAACTGAAAGATACTCTTGCTGGACAGCATCACTGACTGATGCTCCTTCTGGGTATGAGAGGTGATGGATGAACTTGAATTCTCCTGGGGTTTTTTAAGGAACAACTCCTGGGGAGGGGGAGACCCTCAAATTACTCATAGGTGGCTCCACAAATGGCTCTGCCATTCACCTAGACTTACACTCCTTCTCAATCTTTGAAACCACCACCACCACCACCACCACCACCACAGACCTGAGACTGCCCAATTCAAATGTAACTTCCAGCCCTTCAACTGATATCCTAAACCCACAAGAAAAGCCTTCCTTTATGAACCTAGCCTCCTTCCAATTAGGGTGTAGTTCCAGCAGGGGAAGCAAAGCAGCTAAGTAGATAGGAATGCATTCTAGCACTCCCCCTCCATGTGTCCTGCATCTTGCTATTTCATGCCACATGCCCCATTGGTGCTCCCAGGGTTGCCCCCCCTTCCTTATTACCACTGGCCACTATGCTCAGATATCCTTAGTGGAAAGTGCTGCTATCCACTTGCTGGGTGAGAGAGCATGTGAGTCTGGGGAATGGCCTGAGGCAGATCTTACAGTTATGCTTGAACTTGGATCGAGCCCTTTGGCACTTTCCCTGGTTGTACTCCCAACAAACCCATGTAGAGGAATCCTGCCTGCCTGCCTAATGAAAAGGCTTAAATCCCTCACCACTTCCCCTTATGTGTTGGCCAACCAGTATGAGCTAGAGTTTGTAACTGATTAAGTCCTGTCTGACTGTCTCACTCTGGTTATGTCATATTCAGTCACTGCTGCGTCCATGCAAGGGCACTTGCCTTGAGGACATTGTTGAGATGCTAGCCACGGTCTGGGCATCGACCCCGAACTATCCCCATCAACACTGTGTATCCTACCAGCCAGTTGAATGAACATTCATCTGCCCCCTCCTTTTCTTTCTTTTCTTTCTCTCTGACTTGGGTGTGCACCCTTCCTCAGTTTCCAGCATAAGAAATGAAGATGCATTCACATAATATCGATTCAAGGTTTTTTCCTTTAGTCTTCCTATCTGCATGTATCCCTGGAGGATCCTCATGATCAGTGAAAGTAACATACAATGCCACTGTCCTCATCTCCTTATCCTTGTCCCATGTACTCCTGAGTTCCTTTGCTGCCTGTACCTCTTTCACCCTTCTCCCATGAAGGGAGTCCTAGGACATGTGCAGCCTCTCTTCAAAAATCACTTCTTTCTCAACATTCATCCCTAGAGGACTCGCCTGATGATCCACTGCTGTCTGAGTCCTCCTTATTACTGGACCTCTGGCACCTCTTGGCTCTTCCCCATTTCTTCCTCTTGCTCACCCTCTCAACTTGTATTGGCCCCTCCTCAGATTCAAAAGTGGATCTTCTGCAACTGCTTGATGGCAAAACTAGCCTCTGCCTGGCACTTGCCTTCTCCCTGAATGGCAGTTTCAGGTTCCTACCTCACTGTCTTGAGATCACACACCACGTGAAACTACCACTGTTGTCACTTGGGACTCCAACTGCTCTACCTTCTTCACCAGCTTCTCTGGGGTTTGGGACAGGCCCACCGGCACCTCTGTTCTACTGTGTCCAGCACTAGATCTAGCTGGCTGAGAAAGGCCAGCACCAGTGGTGCCCTTCCTCTGCCCCTTCCATTCAAGATTTCCATGCCTGGCCAGCCAGCCCCCACATCCTTGGCAATGACTACTGCACTGTCTTCCGTGCCTTCCTGGAAGGGATTGCACTGGCTAACTACTGGCTAAAGGACAACACACACACACACACACACACACACACACACACACACACACACATGCATGCCGACAATTGTTCCCACTGCTGCTTCCACAACTAATGACATGCATCACAATGATAACAGCTGTTTTTGGATGCAATGAGACAAAGAATCTGTCGGTGTGATCCTGAGCTGATATTAAGTTGTACCCCTTAAATGAATGATAGCTGACCCAAACCCCACACAAGAAAATATCTGATTAAACCAAAATACAGATTTATATTGTACTGCATTGCACTATATAAGATTATTATATCTATTATTGTAATTGTGAAGCTACTCCCTCAACCAGCCAGCTCCCAGGAGCCCTAGTCAAAAAACAAAGACCAGAAAGAAGAAAAATAGTGAGGGGAGCAATACTGGCTGAGTTCTTAGCAAGAGTACTGCACCCTTTTTCCTAGTTTGGCTTCATTTGGCTATCTCCTTGAAGGTCACCCTCACTTTCCCCTTCTCTGACTAGAATCTTTTCTCTTTTGAATGTAAGCCATGGAAATTCAGTCTCCCACACAAGCACACACACAGAGAGATGTGCACAGACAGAGAAATATAAATGAAAGTTGTTTTACATTTAAAAAGGTGTTTATTTCATCACAAGTACAAGTGCCTTTTTTCTCTTGTGGTGGAGAGCTTCTTGATTCAGGATAGAAGTAGCTGCTGGCTACTTCTGCTAGAAGCTTCTTGGTTCGGGATAGAACTAAGCTGTTTAATTAATCTTTGATTAATTAAGTCTGAAGCTGGAAGTAAAAAAGAAGGGGCACAAGACAGGGTTAATGAAACAAATCCTTTTTTAAACTGTAAAGGCTCTTTTCTACTTCAATTTCCAGGTGGGTGTATGTGTGTGTGTGAGAGAGAGAGAGAGAGAGAGAGAGACTCTGGAACTAGACTGCTCTGGCTGGAAAAGGAAGCAGGATGGGGAAGGCAGTGAACAAAGTTTTGCCTTTTTGGTTTCTCTGTTAAGGCCCAGTGTGTGTGTGGATCACTTGCCACCAGATTTTTTTTCTACAGACAAAAAGAGTTTCTCAGTTACTTTATCATCTCAAATTGAAAGGAAATCAGATTGAAATTTCCACTCTCGCTCCTTCTCACCTGATCACTGGAGATAGAAGTTTCCCAGTACAAGAAGGTAAACAAAGGGCACCTAAGCTGCGCCCAAAGCATGCTTGCAGAACACCACCTGACGACCCAAAATCAGCATAAAGCAGAACTGAACTTTCGCACTAGAAATTGTAGCAGAACGCAGTGAGAATGGAGGTTGTTAGCAGATTTTTGTGTTTGTAAAAGAAACTCTTTTACAAGTGACACTCAGCAAATGTCTTTTCCAAAAACACACTCTATCTTTCTATCTAACTCCAAGGAAGCTGTCTCACTATTAAACCAATGTCTGTTGTCAGTAATGGAGTCGATGAGGCAAACAAATTAAAGCTTAGTTCAGACCAGACAGAGAAGGTCCTGGTCAGTTGGATGGTTAATCTGCAAACAGGGATTCAACCTAAGTTGGATGGGTCTGCACTTTTCCTGAAATCTTAAATTTAGCTTGGGCATGTTCTTGGACTCCACTCTGAATCTGGAGGCCCAAGTTTTAGTGGTGGCCAGGAGTGTGTTTGCACAGTTAAAATTAGTGCTTCAGGTATGCCTGTTTCATGAGAAACCAGATCTTACCACAGTCATACATGCCTTAATTACGTCCCAGTTGGATTATTGTAATGCACTGCATGTGGGGCTGCCTTTGGGATCTGTTTGGAAACTTCAGAAGGTAGAAAACACTGCTGACTGGTTATAGGGAACATATAACTCCTTTACTGAAAGAGCTTCCCTAGCTGCTGATCTGTTTCCAAACACAATTCAAAATGCTGGTTTTGACTTATAAAGCCCTATATGGCATAGAGGCAGACTATCTGAAAGCCCATATTCTTCCTATGAGCTTGCTCAAGTTTTCCAGTATTTGACGGAGGGCTTTCTCTCTATCACACCACTTTCCTAGGCTTAACTGGTGAGGACACGGGAGAGAATCTTCTTGGTGGCTGTTCCTCAGCTTTGGAACTCCCTCCTAAGGGAGTTCAGTCTGCCCCTCTCTACTGTCTTTTCATCAGCAGACAAAGACCTTCTTGTTGAAACAGACCCTCAGCTTTGGTTGACCAGGGTGGAGTGGTATACAACTGACTGTGCTGTTTTTAGTATGTGATGTGTGCTTAAAATGTTTTGATTGTTTTAATTTTTAATTAAAAATGGGGCAAACTCATTTATTAAATGAGTTAAATTAAAAGTAGTGTTTTAATTGAATGTCTGGTTTATTGCTTTTTAAAATTTTGTACTCCCAACTGTTTTAAATGTTACATTCTAATTGGTATCGTAAGCTGCTTTGAGTCCCATTTGGAAGAAAGATGGAATATAAATCGAATCAATCAATCAATCAATCAATCAATCAAGTCTTGGTGCTTACTGTATTTCCACATCTGCTTAAAGAAATAATCTCATCTGTAGGGTGGAAGACCATGATGATCTCACCCCTATCTTTGCACGCCACAATGATACTCTGAGGCAAACTTATGGAGAATACTTCCTTGCTGAACTAATAGAAGCCCAAGATGAAGAGAATATTGCTGTAGTTTGTGAGGTGAGCCTTTGCATTAAACTATGAACAGGATAATAACTATTCTATTGTTTTTGATGGTCACTGTATCTGTTGGGTGGAAGGGGTTTTGGACACAATTAAAAATTGTCACTGCCAACATCAACCATTTAGATGAGGGTTAGGAGATACCTTGCCACCACTTCATTTGTTGGGTGTCAGGAGCAGTACTTGAGTGATACAATGGGACACTGCTCCTACAGAAGTGAAATGTGGTCCCTCTGCTTGTAGAGCTTAAACTTACACTGTCGTGCGTCTCCTTAGAGGAGAGATAAAGCAAAGGGAATTGCTAGCTCCAGATCACTGGATTTTGGTGCACCTTTCACAGACTACACAATTTCAACCACATACCAGGCTTTGTCATAAATTTTATCAAAATATAATATTTCAAATAATTAATATTGAAATGCTCCCCTCTTTGTTTCCACTCTGTTGGCACACGTTCAGGAACTGAACAGAAGGAACAGGGAAGATGCAAGAGATTGGACAGTATTTTGATGCTGCAGATGTTTGGCATTATCTGAAAACAAAGTTGCTTGCTTTTGAGCTAAGAAAACACCAACCAGTAGGGGCATAAGATGGCATGTCACCTCCAAAGACTTGGAAAATATAGCCAACACTTAACACTTGCAAATTATTTTTACACAAAGAGAAGAAATACGAAAAGAGATGAATTAAACTTGGTATTGACTGAATGGAATGCAGTAGAGTTAAAATGTCATGGTTTTTACAGGAGTAGTTAAATGGCACAAATAGCAAGACTCTTTGTCATGTCGTGTTAATTGGGCATAATTATGGATAGCAGTTGGCAAAATCTGGTATATATGAGCTGAGCCTGGCAAAATCAGGATTTTTGCAGCTTTTCAGATCTTGGAAGAAATGAGACAAATTAATTGTCGCATTTTATGGTTTTGTTCATGCATACCTTTCATACTTTCGTATTTAGGATTCACATAATTCATACCATATTCCAATCAATCCATGCTACATTCTGACACATCATTATTTTATAACTCTGCAATAAGTCCAAAAATTAAAATAAGAATGGTTGGATGTAGTTTCTTTTCCCTGTACATTTCTGCAGGCTGTATCATGTTGCTTTCATCATGGGCATGGCATTTTTGATGACAGGATGATGACAGTGCAAATATAGGTTTTTTCTCTCTCTCCAACTTCTCCTTTCTCTACTTTTCCCACTTTGTTGCCTTTGTTCAGATTGATTTCTGGTGCCTAACAGTAAGGTTTGTCACCAGCTGAATAATGGGATGGATCAGACAATTACCAGTTTTGTTGCGGCAGTTTTGTGTCCATGCATATGTCTGCTCTGTGTGTGTGTGTGTGTGTCTGTGTGTGTGTGAGACACAGAGAGAGAGAAAGAGAGAGAGAGAGAGAGAATGGGAGAGAATTTTGCTATTAAGCCTCAGCTCTCGGCTCTCCAGAGATACTGTTTGCGTAAGGTCTACAAAGTGATCACTTTCACTGTTTATAAAAATATAAATCCAAACTACTAATTTGCACAAATTTTGAGGCAATTTTTTTTAAATGGAAGGCTTTAACTTCGTTATATTCATAATCATAAACCAATACCAATACCTACTAATTCTTTGCCTGCAAGATGGTTCATTTCCCATTTTTATACAGTATTAGTGTTCATTAGTGCACAAACCTATAGCTTCTTCTTTGTGGTATCTGTGACTCACATAAAGGGGGTTTACTGTGCCTGTGCAATGCATCGTTTGGAACCTTCTAAAGCTGCTATGCAAGTGTTTTGGAGGTAGCCCCTTCTCCACTGGTACTGTATGACCAGCCATGTTTCTACTCAAACCCTCAGTTCTTTTGCCCATTGCAGCAACAGCATCAAAAGGAATAGTTAGCTGTCTGTTTTGGCTTCTTCGATAATTTATGCTTGACTCAGACTGTTTAGGTTTTTTGGCTTTTGTCTTGGTTTTGGCTTGGCAATTTCATTCAATTGGTTCTGACTCAGACCGTCTCTTGGCCTCTTTTTCAGTTTACCCTCTTGTGGCTGCCCTGTCTACCTCTGTGTGTGTGATAGCCATGCCATCCAGATCTTTTAAAAAGTGTTCCATGTTTGGTGCAAAGATTATGAATACTGATAGCCACTCCCATTCCCTTTTGTGCCTAGAAGAGATCATAATATCATGTCCTGTTCATACTGTAAGATGACAACTCCACAGGCCCATAAAAACAGCTCTTCATGCCTGAAGGCTCTCTTGTATGAGCAGACCTTGACTTGTCCAGATGCTCCTTCAGCGTCCAGTTGAATTTAGGTTCTATGCACTTCGTCAGTACCAACTTCCTCTACATGAGTTGCTTCAAAGTGGCCATTGATCAAAGCCCCTGTGGCTGAAGGTGCTAAGTGTCCCCATGCATTCCTGCTATCAGTACTGACCAATCAAAGTGTGATGTCTTTTGTACTAGGGTTCCTTCCACATTGAGGTGCTCCTTTGAACTTGAGCCTACTTCCCACTGCACCAAATGCAGACATCATAAGAAGAAAAAGAGGTCTAAAGTTCTTCCCCAGCCTCAACTACCATCCCTCATAGTCTCTATGGTCGCTTCAGGCCTAGCATCACCTGACCGCTCACCATCCTGTTGGACCTCTCAGCTTTCAACTCCATGCTACTCTCCAGAGGTCATCCAGGCTGGTACAATTTCAGACAGAAATATAATTGCCTCCCCTTCTTGCTGTCCTCAACATTCTCCAGGTCTTCCTGCTCAATCTGAGCTTCAATCATTTCTGGTTCGCCTGGCTCATCCCTCTGCTCTCATCTCCTGCTGGGTGCAGGCATACCTCTGAGCACTCCTCTTCAGGTTTATCCCCATCTTCCATATCGTCGGTTTCAAGAGCTTGTGACCAACCCTCTCCAGTTTGTCATAGATCCTGACACCTTCGTGGCCCTTCTCTTCCTGAGGCCATTGAGTCAGGGCAGATTGGCTGTAGGCATTGCACTCCATCCCTGCAATTCTATTGGTATTCTTCTTCCCATTCTAACAATGTCTCTTTCTCCAAGGAAGCCGTGGATTACTCGGACTTTAATTATTATTACCAGAGGCACCGTGGCCCATTCCGTCACTAGTAGGCTTATCTCTCTTGAGAACGAAGCCTATCTCAGTACTATTATGAATGAGACTACTCTCCTTATCAAGGCATAGAGAATCTCCAGACCAGAGGAGACCCTCTCACTCTTCTAGACACCATTTATAGTCATGTTCTCCTACATATAACCATCCTGCTCACAAGATGTTGTTGTCTCCACTACCTACAGAAATGCAGGTGTATCCTGCAGCCACTTCTTTCATCAATGTGCCTCAGGCATCCACTTCAACAACCAATATGCTTCATTTCTCCACTGCTTCCACCAGTGTACCTCAAACCACTGCTATTACCAATGCTCCAATAGTTACTTCTGTTGGGAGTGTTCTCTCCACACCATTGCTCTTCTGCTTCCACTGTTCTTCCTGGTGTTACTTTGTCACTATCACCATGCAGATTGTGTTGTCATCACTCCAAGCCGACTGTATCATATGATAAAGACTCCGATTCTATTTCATCCTATTGAAATGTTGTTCAGCTATTCTCGCCAGCACCCTCACCTTCTTGGCAAGAATGAATCCATTTCACTTCGTGGAGTTTATGATACATATGGCAAAGTCCCTCCAGCTTGACACTAGGTTGCATGAGCCAGAACTCAAGGACCCAGTCTTCAGGAGACTCCAGGCTAGAGTTCCTATGCCTTCTTATACACCTCTTCTTCTGGTTCTTCTCAAGATTGCAAGGTGGTCTTGCAAGAGTCTGTCTTTTGTGAGACCTACTTCAAAAAAGGTGGACACTGTATATAGGATCATCAATTCAAATACTCAGTGGTTATCCCAGCACCTGAAGCCCAATTCTATTATAATTCAAGTGCACAGACCAAGACAACTCAAAAGAAGGTTACTACTCCAACTGATAAAGAGTACCAAAAGCACAATACTCTTGTGAAAAAAATTCTATTTCACCGCAGCGCTGTCCTTCCACACCACTAATTATGATGTCTATATGTCTGCATACCAACAGCATCTTTGGGAGCACATGACACCATTTCTTGCTAACTTTTTGGACAACAATCCATGCTTAGCAGCTGCACTTCAATCTGAGGCCCATACTTGAGCTTCATAGGAGCTCATGACAGCAAGGCATGTTGCTGACTGCAGCACAACATCTCCTGCATTAGTCATAGCTCTATCCCTTCATGAATGGCTGTAGTACTCAGGTTTGTCTCATCAGGCCAGGAACACACTGTCTGTTGTCACCAGGTGGTACATTTTTAACAGTCCCTGGAGACAAAGGTAAGCCTGGGATATTAATTTCTTCACGGAGCTTCTAGATAACTCCATGTACTGCTTTCTTCCATGTACTGGTCCCTGAATTCCTCAGTTTATAAAGAGAGATGAACTTCTTGTCCTGGCTTCCCTGTACCTGTCTTCAAGTACAATGGAGTCCTTCTGACTAGCATTTGAAAGTATATGAGTGGCTGTTGAGAAAAAGATAGAAAATCCCCTTTTAAAGAATATATTAGAAATATGGAAGAAAAACAAGGAAAAACTTATGCCGGCTATCTCACCATTAACTCCAGTAGTGATGATGGAAAAATTCCCAATAAATTTGAGGGATGAATTAGAGAAGGAATTAAAAAATCAGGGAATATATAAATTAAAAGAATGGATGAATATAATGATGAATACAGATAGAATAAAGGAGAGATTGCAGGGTACTAAGATGTCATGGTTTAATTACATTCAGCTAGAGCAGTGGACAAGGAATTGGAAAAGCAATAACAAAGAACTTAGAGAATACACTAGATCTGAACAAATGATTAGGCAAAGAGATGATATGGAAGAAAATGAAATATTGAAGGGTACCACAAGAGAAATACATAAAATATTGTCAAAAGATGACGATGGAGATGAATATCTTAGAAAAATATAGGAGAAAGAATTAGTACCAAAAATAGATATTCGAGACTGGGGGAAAATTTGGAATCAGCGTTATTTAAAAAATCTATCCATAAGGATAAAAGAGAATTATTATAAATTGGTTTGGAGGTGGTACCTAACACCAGTAAGGTTAAACCACATAGACAAGAATCATTCAAAGTTATGTTGGAGGGGTTGCCAAGAGATTGGCACATATATTCATATGTGGTGGAATTGCGAAGGTGTCCAGAAATTTTGGCAAATGGTGTTTAAAGAGATAAAAGAGATAACAAGAATTGATTTACAAATATGTCCGAGTATAGCGTTATTATCTATATTTGATAAGGTTACTTGTACCCAAACAATGAAGGAGTTAATTACAAATTTATTAACTGCGGCAAGGCTAATTATATTGAGAAAATGGAAAATTCAAGAAGACTTTCAAATAAAGGATTGGTATAAAGAAGTGTGGAAAATTGCAATCAATGATAAGTTAACATGTCAAATTAAAGTTTAAAAAGGGATGATTTTAAACTTTCTTTTAAACATTCTTTTAAAAAGAATGATTTTGAAGCAATATGGAAAATATTTGTGGAAAAGGCTTTACCAGAAGAGGGAAGTGTCACACCTCCACAAGAAGAATTACAATTTTGGAAAGCACAGTAAGCTGAAATATAATTGATTCTGGGAATGGGCTCACATTTGGGGTAGAGTTTATGATTAATAACTGGATCATATATAGTATTAGCAGTAGATGAAATATAATTGAAAATAATAGATTCAAGAATGAAATTATATAGCAATAATGAGTGCAAGGAGAATGAGGTTTAGATACATGAAATAAAAATATATAATCAATATGATACATAATATGTTGAATTAGTATATGATGATAAAGAACTTGGAGAGAAGTAGTAATGTAAGCTATTTGTGTTGTAATTTTTCTCTTTTTCACATTTATGTTATCCACGTGGTGTTTTTGTTTTATTCTGTTATGTATTGTTCTTTTTTCTTTATAACAATAACTATAATAAAAAAAATGAGCAGTTGTTGAGGGAAGCCAAGTTCACCACTGTGAGGTCAGGAAAGCTTGTCAGGTGGAAGCAGTAGAACATGAGCCAGTAACACTCAGAGGTCAGGAGCCAGGTAACTGGTCACCATCAAGGTCCAAAGATTTAGCAGCATCAGAAATCATAAAACTATTCAAGCGTCTGAAACTGCAACGGAAGCCTGCAAACAGATTCAGCAGGACACGGACTGTTTCTGTCACTTGGCCAAAGCTACAGCACAGTTTATAACACTGCAGGCATGCATGCCCACCCTGTTTCCCAGTTGTATTCTCAAATGGGCTACCTCCCAGAAGACTTTGACTATAGCCACGTATCCACACATCCAAGGTAGCCACTTTTACCTCCATCTTTCTCTGGGGATGGTTGGCTGTTTTTCTTCTTGTTCAGACCCCGAGTTGACTTCCCTGGTAGATGAGGGGCCTGGCTGCTCTTGGCCTGCCTGACTAGGCGTCTCAGGTCTTCCTTCTTTTCTGTTGGCAAGATAAATCTGGCTCCACATCTAATGAAGAGTTCCCAAGGGGGACATGACACCTCTGCTGCCTGGAGGAGAAAAATGAGCAGAGGGAAAGGTTAAATAAGCATCTAGGTGAAAGTAGCAGCAAGAAAGAAAATGGAGCATTGGAAAAAGAGCTGTGCATTGGGGTAGGGGCTAAGGGGTTTTTAACTCATGTAAGATTTGTAACTCTGCTAGTAACAAATAAAGACTTGCACAGTATGACTAGAAAATTGCTAACATAGAAACATCACTAGAATTGCACAATATGTTTGGATAGATTTTAAAAATGACTCTATTAAAGGCCATGCATCAATTTCATTCATGAATTACTTCTTGAATTTAGGGCAGTGAAATCACTGTATTTTTGAGTGATAGGGTACATAGACCATGGTGTACTTTTCAAAAATCCAGAAAAGGATCATTAATTCCAAAATGGTTGAGAGAGACTAGCGTAAAACATTTGGATAAAGCTCCTTTGTTTAAATGATACCATTGTAATTTGTTTAAAACTTGATTTCCTTTAATCGTTTTGCACAGTAAAATAATTGTTCAGATATTTATGGTATTAGTTATGCACCTGTCCAACATTATTAGTACAAACCCAAGAAAATCCATTGTAGTCATTTCATCAGCATGACTGTAGACTGGGAAAGCTTTGCCATGGGGGCCAAGATAGATGTCAGTTTGCCCTGCTAAGAATGAAGCTGGCAACTTCATTTTGCACATATGGCAGATAGATTGTTTAATCAGCTTCTGCTGAGCCTTGGGCCTAAAATGACATAGGAGCCAGGCAACTGCTGGGCTCCAGCTTTGTTCAGCTAAGCAAACAAATGATCCATGGGTGAAAAACACTATATGTGTTTTTGTTGTTATTGAAGTGTTGATGCCAGCTGTGTCAATCCAGTTCTTTAGAACAAATATTGTTCTAGGGCCAAGAAAACTTTAACCACTTGGGAGGCTTTTTTTAAAAAAGTCTAATGCTATTTGTCAATACAGTTTATAAGATGCTAAAGCAAGAAGAACTCTTTCTCTGCCCCCATTACATTTGTATGTACTAAGGATCAAACTAGCTGTTATGCCAAACTTGAAACCTCCTTTGCACTATAGTAATAGTAACAACAACATTGTCATCAACAGCAGCAGCAGCAGCAAGGTCAAGTAGGACAATTTAGTGTAAGGACCACAACAAAGAAAGAAGGTTAAAAAAAATCCATGCAGCAGTTCAAAGAAAAATCCCTCTCCCTGCTGCCTTTCCTTAGGGTTGTAGTGTTTTTGCAGGACAGAGAGACATGACTATAGTTGATATGCTTAGTACCATGTCTGCTTTGGCATTCAGTGAATGTTGCATCCTGATTGTAAGCATATTTTTCTAAAAGTCGATCACATTGATTTGATATTTGATATTTACACTTAAGGTTCAATCCCAAATGTTTTCCTACAAGTTCAGAACAAATTGACAAAGATGGGCTTTCTTTTAAACACATATCCAATATTAGAATCTTACTGAAATCACATGGAACTAAATGCAGTCCTCCAAAAATCTGTTTATTGATTGTAGGCGACATAAACCAAACTATTCAAATCACCAATGTCAACCTGGGCAATGCCAGGTAAATTTTCTCTCACATATATATGTAAATCATTCACAGTAAATGGGAGGAAGAAAGCTATATGTGCAATCCTTACTGAATGAAAGATAGCATAGAAATGTAATTGATTAAAAAAAGTGTTTTTTTAACTTGGCAAATATAAATCCTGGTGGGCACATAAACACACACACACACACACACACTGTAATAGATGCACCAGCGTTCCTAAAGCAAATAATTTGGCATAAATAAGTTTCAGTGACTCCACTGAGACTAACTTCTGAGAAGATACATGCAGGATTTTGCTGTAATGCTGTGCACATGTACCTGGAAGCAATCACAGTTGAACAAAGTAGACTGACCTTTGAGTATATATGTAGAGATAACTGTTCTCTACAAATCCAAATGAATATGTCTCTTGTTCTAGTAATCCAACAGGAAAACCTTTTTACACGAGCTCCATTGAATTGGAGGGGAACCCCATAAAAGCAAACAAGGAAGAGCATATTGAATTTGACACACAAATAGGATACTCTTCTGCGTATTCGTAATATGCTTGTAGCATAATGGTGGACAAAACCAATCTACAGGTGGCGAAGTGTAATTAGAATATTGGTTGCAATTATAATCTTCCCAAAGAAAGCTGTAGCTGAATCACTGCATTTGCTTTCTTCCATCTTCAGACAACTCCAGTACTATGAGCATGATTTAGAGTAGTTCTCAGCTGCAGACCAGTGGACATAAATTTCATGGGTCACAGACATGCAGCCTTCTAAAGGGGCCCCTTTTATATTTGCTTGTTCAGCATGCCTATTTGAGGATGCCTTCAGGTGGCAAAATCAATTCACAGTCTGGTTTGTCTAAAGGAAAAAGGAATCATTTTTTTTTCCTGAGAGAAGTATGTATGTCTTTTTTTATTTATAAAAAAATAGACACACGAAAGAAAGATTATTCTTTTTCTTTGGAAGTAAACAACAAACTATGAATGCAATATTTTTCTGGAGAAAAGCCATTACCCATGAATTAGACAAAGTCAAACAGCTAGAATTGGTCATACTCAGAAGCTCAGAGTACAAACTTTGCATGCAAAATGTCTTTGATTTAATCATTGGTATTTCTAAGTAGGGCTAGGAAGGCTCCTACTGAATTAGTGAGAATTTAAGACAGTACTTATATGACCTTTAAAGATTGGATAGGACTAGTCTGGTTGTCAGTAGCAATTGAATCTAGATCTTAAGGTCTAGTTTCATCAAAATGAGTGAGGTTTATCCCTGTTTTCTCTCTCCCGCTAGCTCCAGAAAGAAGCTAGGAAGGAGCAGAGAGGCTCCCTGCAGTTGTGCTTGGCTTTGGAAGGCTGTAGAAGCAAAGCACAACTGTGGAAATAATCACTGCCTTACCATCCAACTGGGAGCAGCACTTGTTTTGAAGTTGAAGCACTTGGAGTATTTCTACTAGTGTAACTATTTCCAACCCTCTCGTTGGGAGCTAGAGGGAGAGACTTCCATTCATTTGGCACTTGCAACAGAGTGTTCTAGATCAGTGCTAATCAAATTGGTGTTCCATGAACCAGTGCCAGTTTATTTACCATTGGCTGCTGGTTTGCAACGAATTTCCCAAAAATAAAGGAATTGTTGGAAGCAATGGGCACAGATACATTGCTGGTTGCTGGGACACTGAGGGGAAGAAATGCCTGTCCCTAAGAATCACAAACCCTGGACACTTTCTTTGTAACTTGTAGATGGGTTTGGGCAGGTCTTCCCTATAGTTATGCTGTGCCATCTCAGGGTAATTTAGGAGACGGCTCTTGACTTGAGGAAAAAGTTGAGGGTCCTGCCATTGCACTTACAGAGATAAGCAAAGTGTTCATTATAGATAGTATGACAAGTAGCATTTTATACTGTTAGCGTTCTGGGAGCCGCACAACTTGATTATTAACTGATCTGTCCCCACAAGCACTATACATGGGTTTCAAGCTTTAAAAGCATAATTGTTAACACAGAAGGTGACAAGTATGCTGTTCTGTTCTCTCTTCCATTTATGTATGTATGTAGGTATGTAGGTATGTAAGTATGTGTGTATTGATTTGTTTAAATTTTGCAGTTTTCCTACCCAGAGATGCTTTAGTTAAATGTTACTAGGAGAAGACCCTGGCTTTACTACTAATGCAATATAACAACACCAACAACATTATTAGCGTATATACTCATGCATAAGTTGAAAACTTTATGTCAAAAAAGAAACCCCCAAACTTGAGTCAACTTGTACACGGATCAAGGTAGTAACCTCTGTCCACTGTAGTGCTATGAGAATGACGGGGTTTCAGCTTCTTTCAGGGTGTCCTGGCCCCTTCTGATTTCCATACCCTGGCAGGGAAGCTCCAAAGAGCTGCCTCTGCAGTCAGGAGAATGGAAGGGTTTGGGGCTTCTTTTAGAGTCTCCTGAACCTTTCTAATCTCTCCACCCCTGCAGGGAAGCTTCAAAGAGCTGCTGCCATGTTGGGGAGAATGGAAGGGATTAGAGCTTCTTTCAGGTTCTCCTGACCCATTCTAATCTCCCCACTCCAGCAGGGAAGCCCCAAAGAACCACCACAGCTGTGAGGAGAATGAAGGGGATTGCGGCTTCTTTCAGGATCTCCCAATCCCTTGTAATCTCGCTATCCTGCCACAGTGGGTAGAATGGAAGGGATTTGGGCTTCTTTCAGGTTCTCCTGTGATAAACTGATATGAAAGCTTAGTCTATCTGGGGAGAGCCTAAAGGAACCACCAACTGTGGAAAGCCCCAATCCTTTCTCCCTTCTCCTCACCATGGTAGCAGCTCTTTGAAGGTTCTCTGCCTTGGCAGGGAGAGTATATAAAGTAAGTCTATGCTTCTTTTAGGTTCTCCTGGGGCAGACTAATGCATTTTTTGCATTTTAAAAAGCGAGTAGTCCCAATATGTGCACCATTTAGGTCCTCTTTACTATGAATAACAAGTTTCAGGTATTTAGGTTTCACAATCTCAGAGCTATGGCAGAAGCAGAGGTGCTGTTTCACGCACATTTTTGTTATTATAAACAACATTACATCAGGTATGTTACATTTAATGATCGGTAGTGTCACTTCTTAGCCTTTTTGATCTTTTTTTTTAAAAAAGAAGTTGATAACTTTTGTGTATTGATGTTTTCAGGATGATGGCCTAGCAGTTGGCTTCATGAGTGTATGCTCTGAAGTGAACGTACAGTTGCTTCATGAGTGCTTTGACTTGGGTCCCTTTCATGGACTGTGCAAACCGCACCCAGATGACATTCTTAAGCCACCACAAGTGCTAGTTGACACAGGTAAAAGCACACACTTTTGCAAGATTTAGTTAATTGTATTGATTAGTTATATACCGTTGAAGACAGTTAGAAAAATAACCTGGAACAATATAATTTAGATAAATGAATACCTTACAAAATGTGTTAATGAACAGTTCAGAGTAGGAGAATTTGGCCTTATGTAGAACATGTGTGTACATGTTTAAGAGACAGAGAATGTATGAATGAAAATGTTGTTTCATTATTGTTCTACATGAATGAGTTCAGGAGTTACATGACATGGTGTCTTAATCTGAATATCAAGCCATACTGGAAGTTTTGCACAGAACTATGTACTCAGACCTGTGTAAATTTCTTAATTGCCTGGCATAGCCTGGCCACAGAAACCTCTTCGTGTTCATGAACTTTGTATACCCACTTGTGCTACTCTGAGTTCCTCTTTTTGTCAGTGCACTTCTGCATTTAATTTTCCTCTGGCTTTGCTGACTCCAAGACCCGCTATGTGTGTTGTATATATAAGCCAGAAATTGTGATGACCTGAGCTATATTGCATGAAAATTCATAAATATGCTAGTTTGTCTTTAAATGTTATTTGCTCCTCTTTCTGCAACAGACTCAGATCCTTTAGAAATTCTTATTCTCTGTGTCTTTGTTCTAGTCACTGTTTTCTCTTTTACTGTGCCCGTACTTTTGCTCTGTCTATGGCCATTTCCGCACTACACTCTTACAGCGCCGTTATTCCACTTTCAACATCCTATGGAATCCTGGGGTTTGCAGCTGGCTGGCTATAAGAGTGTAGTGTGGAAATGGCCTATATTCAGAGCTTCTCTTTTCTAAACACTTCAGACGTGGTCAAACTAAGCGTATGGTTGCTTTTTCTAGCTTGTGCTCCACCTGTACAGAGATATTGTACAGGTGTCTATGGTTTTCTGTATATAAGTCTCTCAAACTGATGAACTTGATTGGGTTGACTTCTGAGTAGATGATTATAGGATTACACTGCTAGTCTTCCACACAGACAGATTTCATAGCTCTCTGTGTATATAAGAGTGAGAGAGAGGAGGAGAGATTGAAAGAGAGGGGACAGGTGGACTCAGAAACATGCACTTCAAAAACTAATCAGATTCTAAGAGATATTGTGAAATGTTGCTGTACTTTTTTAACTGACTCCATTGTTGATTTATCTATTTCATTCTCTTCCCACCCTTCCATTCAGGTGACGAATCCAGCAGTCTTACAAATCAAAAAGAAGAAACTACTAGTAGCCATGGACATTCAGAAATGGACATTCAGGCAAGTTTGAAGAAACCACTGGATTGAAAAAAGAAAATATCTAACCTGAGGAAGTGTTGCTGACTTTTAAAAAAATTAATATATAAGTACAGACACTTTTTGGGCTGAGACCTGCAGTTTTTTGTTTTGTTTTGTTTTTTGAGGTCATACCAGTATTTCCAAAGGTCACATCATTATTTATACTAACTTCTTTCCATCTATATCTGTTTGTCTGTCTGTCTGTCTGTCTGAACATATTATTTGAAACCTGTGCTGCTGGTTGCAAATCATAATGGAGATGTGCAGATGGTGTTTATTAGACAATTTCATATTTTATTTCTGTTTCTATAGAGAACTAGCAAAATTGGAAGCATCATTTCTCAGCTGTCTGATGCTGGGACAGTAGTGTCTACAAAAGGAAGTGTTCAGAGTAAATTGTCAGAGGTAAGACACTGGAATTAATTTATTATGTACTTGATGATCTTATGCTAGACTTCTAAATTTCATTAATTACCAGTAGGAAACGGGTGACAAGGATGGCCTATCTGCTTTTCACTAAATTTCAGAGGCATTAATTGCCATTGATAGTCCCACTGAATTATATTGTGGTTCCAATCGGAACGGTCTAGAATAGCCATTTAATTTAATTTAATTTAATTTAATTTAATTTAATTTAATTTAATTTAATTTAATTTAATTTAATGCTGCTTCAGTAAACTGCACTGGAATTTTTGAAACAGGCTAAAAATCTTAGCCTATGACCTTCCCCACTCCTTTCTAAGTTTTTCCCTTTGGAATGACACAACCAGTGTTCTTAAATCAGACCCATCCTGATTATTTTCACAGAGCCAGATGCTGTTCTAGGTAATAGAATGCCTTTGTTGTAACTCAGCTTCAGAATTACTTTGATATTTCCAAGCAGGACTATGTGAATCAGCTTTCACATGTGGGCCTGTCTCTAGTATTAGCAATCACTCTGGTAATGCAAGATATGCATGCTGGCATGTTGTTTATATTATTTTCCTATGATGTTTTCCTTCTTTTCTTCCATAGTTCCATACTGCAGGTCTGTATGCTCTTACTTGTTCTTCTTATATAAAGTCTTAGGATTATGTGCTACTCAAGATAAGGGGTAAAGTTAAAATTAGGCTATTAATACAACAAGAATCATGTGCCAGCTTTATTCAGAAACTGATGAGTTTTTTTTCTTTCATATACTGAACTCACAATTACATCTTAAAAATAATAATACTAAAATAGAATCATATGGTTCGAAAGGATCAATGAAGAGGGTTCAGTTTTCTGGACTTTCCTCTCCTAAATAAATTACTGTAGGCAGTATCCAACAGTTATGTGCATGTTGATTCACAAATGGTTGGCCATAGTAATTCTGTTTCCTTGCTTTTACACATTTAAATTTCATGTGTGTTTATTACTATTTCTCTTCTTAGGAGAATCCTAGAAGAACGTATTCTATGCCTGATTATATTTTTTAAAATTGTCTTTTGGTGACAAAATGAATTTGAAGAACAAAAGTTGATCAATGGGAGACAGTGTCTTCTTCCAAATGCTAGAACCAAACCAAATGCTAGAATAAAACCTCTTTTTTCATCAGTTCTTTTTCATAATTATTTTTTATGATTGCCTTTTCAGTTAGATTTTGTGTCTTCATTGCATTAATATGTGTTTCGCTCATATGCTTTTTTGTTTGCTTTTACTTGCCATGGCAAGCTTGAGAAGACCTAATTTGCTGCCTGATCTTGGAGCTGCAGTGTCAAGACAGAATTATCCCACAATTGCTCAGTGGTTGTCACCCTGCCCTAGCTCAAGTTTTGGGAAAAGACTAGGGGTCATTGACCTCTATACAGCTGAGCTTACTAGAGCGCCTTGGCTGTACTATTACCTGTCCTGGCAGCTACAAGTTTTGGCTTGGTCAAAAAGTATAAATAATGCTGTTGTAATGTGCCTTCAAGTCATTTCTAACTTATGGTGACCCTAAGGCAAACCTATCATGGAGCTTTCAGGAGCTGAGAGTATGTGACACAGCCAAGGTCACCCAGTGGTTTCCATGACCAAGCAGGAAATTGAACCCTGGTCTCAAGGACTGTAGTCCAGTACTCAAACTATTACACCATACTGGCTCTCTACTTATTTTTTATTTCCTTCATAATCTCTGTAATCTTTCTATCTGCCCCTTTACATAATAGAGAAAAGTCATCATTTGTCCACTGCATGTCTTCACTGCAAACCCCATAGAACACAATGATACCCATCTGACAGAATTGATATGTGATCTTGGCATTCAGAGTTGTTGCTGTATGTTGCTTTACTTCAACTGTGTGGTCCAACAGTTGCAAGGCTACTTTCTTAATCCCCTTTTCATGTTGTCATATGTTCCTTCAAGGGCTTTTCCTTACTTTCCGAGAAATATGCCTTGTTTTACACAGCTCACATACTCACACTCCCTCTTCCTCTGCTTGCTTTTTCAGTTTTGCCATTTTACACATTTTTTTCCAGTTCACTTCATATATTCACAAAGGCACCAGGTGTACCATTTGTATCAGTTGCCCTGAGCTCTGTACCAGCACATTTTACTTCTTCATATGTGTCTAGATAATGATATTCTTTGTATATTGAGTAATAATCATGTTGCATCATTATACATGTGTAATTTTTTGCCTTGAGGTCTTCTGAATTTTGTGCTTATTTTTTTATAGTATTTTGATTGCAGCAGATTTATTTCTGAGTCATGCCTTGAGCATATGGGGAGATAATCAGATTAAACCCTGAAAAAGAATGGCTTGCCTTCAAATGTTGTGCCAGCCGATTGCTGTGGTCATGTTTGGCATCTTTTTTTCTTTAGTGGCAGGATTTTGTAGAAAGAATAACTTAATTCCCTTTCCTATCCCCATCTAATTTTAAGTGATGATTTCCCACTAATCTTTTCAATTTGTGTAGAATTAATAAAAGTGATCTAGCCTGAAGTAATATCCCCACATTTCAAGTTCAAACAGATGTTGTATGCTTCAAAGCCATCATATCACTCTCTCTGTTTCATTTTACTCTCCACCTCATTTCTAAAGTATATGACATAGCTGTTATTTATCTCCAAACCAGTATATTTTCTACTATACTAGTAAACTAGGTAACAGCAGTTTTCTTTTACACCACGGAGCTAGAAAACAGCAGTGGAATACTCTGCAGAGTTGTCAAATTTTATTGCAGGGTAACTCTTGACAGCCAAATGATTATAACACCACCAAGTTATTTTACAGGGTTGAAATCTTCCAAACTCTATCAGTCAGAGCCCTGCATTCTGCAACATGGGTATAATAGTGATACGGTTTATCTACATGAGTTGGCAGACCACTTTTTAAAGTGTTTACAAGTTCAGAGGAGGAAATTTTATAACAAGACTTGTATTAGAAAGATCTTGTTGTCATGTCCTTGCTGCTATCTTAGTGTGTGAGTTGAAAACACCACAAGCCAGTCATAGCTACACTAAATCCCTCATTTTCTCATTTTTTTTTTAAAAAAAGGGGGCAGCAGTCAGTTTCCGACCTGGGAAGATCAAACAGTAACTTTACAATAAATTGAAAAATTCTTTCATTAGAAAGAGTGTGTACCAGCCATTGTGATAACTTTATTCATTGGCTAAAACTGTTGAAATAGTACAGAAACAGACTAGTTGCTTACAAAATAAATGGGTAGAAGAGTGGCTGCACGTTTTCTCTCGTACTTTAGCTTCTAGAAAGCCTAAATTCATTCATTCATCCTTCCTTCCTTCCTTCCTTCCTTCCTTCCTTCCTTCCTTCCTTCCTTCCTTCCTTCCTCTCTTTCTCTCTTTCATTCAAGCTGCAGATATAGCACATGTGGGGAAAATTGCAACTGCTTCCTTTTGCTGAACCTTTGGACATCCTTTTCCTGTGCTACAGATATCTAGGTCTTGAGGCTGGTGTCTCAGGAAAGAAAAAGTGTTTTATGATATGTCTGTTTGCTGTAACCATAAGCTGGGTAGTTAGGGGAATGTTCTGCTTGTTTAACCTAACCAGGCTGTATTACAGCAGGACTCATGGCTCATCTCTTCCCTACCTAATCAAACCGCCATGGTTCTCTTCTTCCTCTTCTGTGGTAGTTCATACTGTGGTGGTGGTACAGTTCACTAATTTAAAATGATGGTTTATTGAGGAAAAGTTTAGTTGGTCATTTCTCTATGTATGTGCACAATCTGTTCAATTCATTTCTGTCATCTGCTTATCCAGCCTAAGGTGAAAAAGTCTCTTTTACTTTACCCTGTGCAGGTGGGGGGAGAGAACGTCATACCCTGAATATGTTACCTATGATGTCCAGGTCAGCTGTTTAGTTTTTCCCCAGCACCCTCACCCCACAAGCGCACACAATTGTCTTTTATTTTAGATAACCTGCCCTTTTTTAAGCCAGGAAAGTATTTTTTTAAAAGGAACCCTATAATACAGAGGTTGGCAACTGTGTATGGACAGGAACCAGTTGTCACACACATCCTGATAGCACCAACACTTGTCTATACATTGGAAATGATGTCACATCTCTTTAGGGCATCTTTTTGGTCCAGTTTTCAGTCTTAAACCAATATTGTAGGCTTGGGGAATTCTGGATGGCTGATGAAGCTAAACTACCACATTTGCACGCAGTTTTCTTCATATTTATTTATTTATTTATTTATTTGCCAACATCTGATGGAAAATTACTCAAAACATTAGACTTTTGTTTTTAAGGGATTTGGGGGACTTTGGGGAACAGGCAGGGGGTTTTAGAGATCACAGAAGTGGGCTGTGGCACCACACACAGTTGATGGAGCACACTTTCTCCATCTCTCATGAAATGTACAGTTTTATACCACCGTTTCTAGACTAAACATAGCTGCACAAGTTTAAATCAAGCAACAATAGCTGTGTGTGAAATGCTCCAAAGTGGTTGTGTGCCAGCATAGTAAGACTTTGAAGCAGAAATTCTTCATTCAACAGAATTAGCAAGAGCGTTTCCAGTGCAGTAGGACTGGTTTATTACATTTTAAAAGCAAGTAAGGTTTTTGACCTTACCATCTAAAGGTAGGTGGACAGAATAAGATGCAAGTCCAAGGTCTAAAATTGTCTAATTGCAGCACTGCCTCAGAAGTACTCTGTGTGTTTTATATATGTATATATATATTGATAGGAAATGCTGCTACAAAGTCAGAATAAGTTTTGAAAGACATTGTTTTTCTCTCATTGTGTTTTACTGCAGAAGGAGAGATTACAAGTTCAGTCTTCATTAGAATTGTCATTAGAGAGAGAGAGAAGCAAGGATTTGAAAGCCACAGAGACACTATCCACTCTCAGTCTTGACAGAGAAGCTTTTCATCCCATGTACAAAGGAGCAGTAAATGCTTTCTGTATTCAGCTCTTTTGTATTGATGAGAAGCATGAAACAAGGCAAGTACATTTAAGAATCTAGATGGTTGATTTTATATCATCCTTAATGCAACAGTAAGTCTCTTTAGGTTTCACCAGGTTTATTTCATTTATTTATTTCCGTAGATTTATTTCATTTATTTATTTAAGATGTTTGCATACTACCTCTCAAGATTATTCAAGATAAAGCCGTGTAATAAAAGCCAATATGAACAAAACCCAAACAAAAAGCAGAAATTCCAATGTGCAAGAAGATCTGAAAATGTTACTGATGCCTAGTGAACTAATACTACATTTTCTGAATGGTGCTGAAGAACAATCTGCAGATATTGGGTTGTCCTCTGTACTGCCCTGAAATAGAGGCAGGAGTCATGATGACTTTTGGAATCTTGCTATTTTCTTTCTGCTCCCTCTTCGCAGTTTTTCCTTTCCTGCCTTTTGATAGAACATACCCAATTTTAGGGAGCCTTCTCTTTTCTCTGCTTTTGTGTTAGAGTTTTCTATTTGAGTTTTTCATTGAAATAGTCATGTTCTGTAGTTTCATCATCCCTTACCTGCTTAAAGAAAGAGCCTCTTTCATGCATTCAAATCATTTGGTCATATTATCTGTTAACCACATATATTCTTTGAAAACATATTGACCATTTTTGAACTGCACAATAAGTTATATTTCTAAAAAGTTTTGGCTTACTTTAAACAAGCCAGCTTGTTGATGCCCACTGCTTGGTTGTTTCTGCATGGCTTCTTTTGCCAAGTGGAAGTGGCTAATCAAACTGCAGGGCTTCTGTATGTGGTTTGTTTCTTGTAATGTGCAAACTAACAACTCTGTGAGGGCCGTGATAAAAAATGAACGAAAGGTCTATAGTTTACTTCTTCCATTACATGAGGACATAAGCAGAAATAATAAAACAGTATGCACCAGCAGCTGTTGCAGGTAAAACAACCTTAAAAGAGTGCAATTAAAGCACTGGATTCAGTTGTGTACAAAACCGTGTATACATTTTATTCCAAAAATCAAAATATATATCATTCATAAATTGCTCATGTATTGTGGCATTTCATCTCCACCAAACCTGGGAAATAAATTTCATATATACAACATTGATGCAAAAAGCACAAAATTCTAAACTTTTTGCTCATTTTACTCAGATGAAGATGCAACAGTTGCCTTTTGATAGACGAGAGCCTTCTTTGTAGCGTCTACTCTTAATATGGCTTGTAGCATATCGGATGGGAATTAGCTGTTTCCCCCATTTATCATGGCACCAATTCTCAAAATATATAAAATTCTACTAAATAAAAGCTAATTTCTCAATTAGAATAATGTGTCTAAAATAAAACAAATTTTAAAATGTAATTATCTGCAAATCATATTGTGAGCATGGACTCTAGGCTTGTGATGAGGTATAGCTTTATGTGCTGCATTGTACTGTACTCAAGAAATACAAGTTCTCCTGTAAATTATATTTTATGTCTTTACAGTTGATGAATGCCTAATGTGTTGTGTTTTTATATGTGTTTTGATTTTAGAGGAGGAGCTGAAGTGGGATAGCTTTAAAGTAAATGCTATACAATACAATATCAATATTTTTATAAAATTGTGTAATTTTATTTGCAGATCAGTGGATTTCCTCAATTTTGTTTTCAACCTTTTTCCAGTAAGTAAGAATGAGGCAATTAATAGGTAGAAAACAATTTACCAAAGAATATGCTTGTTAATATTCTGTCATATTTTTTTGTGTGGGTGTGGGTGGGTGGGGTGGGTGGAAGAATGACTAAATGATTTTAAGGACACCTGTAAGGATTTGTTCTTCTTGGGGTGCTTTGGGGAGAGTCTTGAAACAACACACAAATAAGTTATTTAGATCTCTCTCTCTCTCTCTCTCTCTCTCTATTTGTTACCTTTCTACCAAACATGGCACTCAGTATAGCGAAACACAGTTAAAAACATGGCAGTAATACTAACAAATACATACAAAAACATTCGTTAAAAACACAATGAAAAGGATGTAATAAAAAGAAAACAACACCCAATGAGTCAAAGTCCTCCGAACTTAATTGTATATTTTTCTAATTTTTATTTTGAATAATAAAAAGAGACAATAAGAAAGACCAAAAAAAAAAAAAAAAACACCAACAACCCACAATAACACTATAGTCAGCCATTCACATTTGCAGATTTCATTTTCCCGGATTTGATTATTTGTGAGTTTCTCCAACCCCTACCCCCCTACCTCAGGCACTTTTTTACGGGGCAACTTTCCTTCTTGAAGGTTCTGATCAGGCCTCATAGTGTTTTAAAAACTTGTTTCTGGTCCTCCTCCTCCTTCGCCAGCTGCTGCCTGGCCAGATTACAGCCTGATTTCTCAGCATTCAGCACCACAAACCCTTTCCCAGTGCCCTCCCTGCCCAAGGAAGGAGATTGGCAAGAGAGAGGAAGTTATGATGCTGCCATGCCAACCCACCCCCTTTCCCTCTCTTTTCCCTGGCCTGGTTTGGACTCTGGGTGTCTGTTCTCCCCACCATGCCTTGACCCCTTTCCCACAGACAGGCACATGCATTTTGATATTCGTGGTTTTTCCACTTTTGTGAGGGTGCTGTGCTCCTAATCCTAGTGAATGTGGAGGGCTGACGGCACAAGAAACAGACTAATACAAAGAAATAAGCTGTAAAACTAAACTACACAACAATACAATATTGAATTTTTTTTTTAAAAAAAACCACTATAAATATCAAGCTAAACTACTATCTTATCAGCTGTGCTCCATGAAATATTGATTATGTGGCTCATTCAGAAGAAGAGAGGAAGAAAGTGTAGAAACGTGGTGTGTCTGATAAGGGGAGAAAGAAGGGAGATTGGGATATTGTATTTGTATTTGCTTTTTTGCTTATCTTTAATACCTTTTGTTCATCTGTAGTATATTATAAGAACGGGGATTGGTGGGAAATCTTTTGATTTTGATATAAGATTGTATTGTTCTGTATGCTAAGTATTGTTAAATAGTAGGTTGTGGAATCCTAGCAGGACATTTACTTTAGAAAGGAAAATATTGCCAGGTGGTGAGAAAGATAATATTCAAGGTTAGAAGATAATTATTGGAGCTGGCCTTGACAGGTACAAAGTGTAAGAATAATAAAGTTAACCCATTAAGGGTAAGTTAAGAATTGGGAAAAGGAGAAGCTAGGTAAACCTTGGTAAACTCTGACATCTAGTGGTAAATAAATAGAACTGCAGTGATATAATCATATTGGTAGATATATATAATAAGATACATAGGATATTTAAGATAATTGAGATTAATTAGGTAAAGAGAACATAAGTATATAAACATAATATTTAAAATATACATATATAGAGCGAAATAGGTAAGAAAATATATAAATATAGTGCTATAGGGAAATAGTTATTAACAGTTATAGTGATAAGAATATAGAGAATCTCAACAGGGTATTTACTTTAGAAAGGAAATATTGTCAGGTAGTGAGAAAGAACATTAAAATTAATTGAAAGATTATAGAATTGGTTGTATAATATTCAAGGTCGGAGGATAGTTGTAGGAGCTGACCTTAATAGGTTCGCAGTGGAATAATAACAATAAGTTAACCTATTAAGGGCAGGTAAGAAATTGGGGAAAGGAGAAACTGGGTAAACCCTGCCACTCAGTGGTAAATAAATAGTACTGCAGTAATATAATTATATTGGTAGATATATAGAATAGTTGATATACATAAGATAGAATTAATAGGTAAGAAAATATATAAATAAAGTGTTGTAGGGGAAAGAAGATAAATTAAATAAAATAGATTAAATAAATAAATTAATTTAAATTAAAATTAAAAAATAAAGTTTTACAGGAATATTAAAAATTAAGAATAAATATAGTTAATAAAGTTGATATAGTGATAAGAATATAAGAACACTAAAGGTAGGAATTAACATTTAGGATTGAATATTAAAGGGTAAATAAAATACAAATACCAAGGAAGGAGTCAAAGAGAAAGGGAACATGAAAAAGATGGTGGCAGGAAGAAGAAGAATTGTTCAAACACAAATTCAAACACTAACACAGAGAAGAGACTCTGGAGAAATGGATCCATATAAGGTATTATTGGAAGAGGTGAAGAAGATCAGGACAGATACGCGGATGGAAATGAAAGATTTATCAGCAGAGGTTAAGAAAGAAGTAAGAGAAATGAAGAGAGAAATGGAACAATTTACACAGAAGTTAGAAAAGGTTACAAGAGATGTGAAAGATGTGAATAAAAGGGTGGAAGAAATTCAAGAAAAAACAAAAAGTTTGGAGAATAAAACAGTAGAATTAGAAGGTACAGCAGAACAAGTGGAAGCCAAGACTACATTGGTAGAATGGAAATATTGTGAGAAATGTATTAAGATAAGAGGACTAGAGGAAGAGGAGGAGGAGGATATCTATAATAAAGTTATCCCGGCATTGGCAAAACTTTTGGAATGGACTACAGAACAAATGGACGGGGAAATAGATCAGATTTTCAGGATCAACTCGTTAATAGCACGTAAGAGAAAAGTTCCAAGGGACATCGTGGTGTACTTTGTCCGGGAAAGAGTAAAGGAGTTGATCATATCTCAGAGCTACACAAACAAATTGATCGTTGATGGGAAGGAATTAAAAATTTTCAAGGATGTTCCGTCTCAAGTATTGAAGAAAAGAAAAGATTACCATTTCTTAGTACAAGAACTTAAGAATCAACAAATAACATATAGATGGGCAAAGATAGAAGGAGTGGTTGTGACATATAATAAAAGAAGATATGTAATAAATATGATTAATAAAGCGGAAGATTTCTTGAAAAGATTGAAAGAAGAAGAGAAGAGACAAGGAAAGAGACAAAATATGGAAAAAGGACAAGAGGAAGAAGAAAGGAGAGAGATAAAGAAAGATGGAAAACAGGATAATATGAGTGGGATAAAGGAACAGAAAAAGGAAAGAGAACAAGTAGATAAAAGACAAGAAGAAGAGCAAAGAGAGGAAGAACTAGTACAGGAGCAAGAAAAGTTAGAAGAACAAGAAGAGATTGAGGAAGAGAGCCTATTGGAAGAAGAGACGGTATAAGACAAGAAAGGACAAGAAGGTAAAAGAGAGAAAGTTTTAAATTATAAAAAAAAAAGGAAATTTAATTATAAAAATAAAAATAAAATGAGAATAAAAATGTTGTCTTGGAATATACGACGAATGAATTCGGTAATCAAAAAGAGAAAAATCTTTTATTATTTGGAAAAGCAGAAATGTGATATATACTGTATCCAAGAAACACATATAAGGAAAAATGAAGGAAAATTTCTAGAAAACTCCAAATTAGGGAAAGTATTTGCATCCAGTATACAGAAAAAAAAGAGGGGAATAGCGATATATGTGAACCCAAAATATGAGACAGTAGAAGTAATAAATGATGAGCAAGGGAGATATTTAGGAGTGGCAGTTAATATATTGGATACAAAGGTATTAGTGATAGGGATATATGGCCCATTGGAAAATAAAGAAAAATTTTATAAGAAATTATGGGATAAAATTAGAGATATAGAAAATAAGGAATTTAAAGAATTAATAATTATGGGAGATTGGAATGGGGTAGTACATCCAGAGTTAGATAGAACCAAAGGGAAAAAGCAAACAAAACACAAAGGGAAGCTACCAAAAATAGTATTTAATATGACGGAAGAGTTAACGCTAATAGATACGTGGAGAAGTTTATATGGTAAACAGAAAGAATATACGTATTTTTCAGAAATGCATAAAACATGGTCGAGGATAGACATGATTTGACACTCTAAAACAATAGATAAATATGTAAAAAAAATGGAAATACTACCAAGAAATATATCTGATCATAATCCTATGGTACTAACATTGGAGAGTAGGAAAAGAGAGTTTAATTGGAGAGTAAATGAGAATTTATTAAAAGAGGAAAAAATAGTAGAAAAAGGTAGAGAAATTTTAGAATGGTATTTCAGGGAAAATTTGGATAAAGGAGTGAATATAGGAACAGTATGGGATGCGGGAAAGGCTGTTATGAGGGGTTATCTAATGCGACAAGAAATAAAAATTAAAAAGGAGAAAAGAAATAAAGAGCAAAAAATATTAAAAGAAATAGAATGTTTAGAGAATAAATTAAAAATCTCCCCTATGGATAATAGGATTGAGGAAGAGATTAAAGTGTTACAAAAACAGATCTCTTTAGAAGATACTGATGAAATAGAGAAAAAATTGAAATTGGTAAAACAGAAGAATTTTTTTTTTGTGAATAAAACAAATAAATGGTTAACATATAGAGTTAGAAAAGAGAGAGAGAAAAGAATTGTGACACAAATAAAAGAACAGGAGAAGGTTTTAGTAAAACAAGACGAAATAAAATTGGCTTTTGAAAGATACTATACTAATTTATTTGTGAACAAAATTTAGAACAATGGGAAAAAGGAAATATTGAACAATATATAAAAGATGGGAATTTAATAATAAATGAAGCTCAGAAAGAAGAATTGAATAAAGAAATAACTAGAGAAGAAATTCTACAGTCGATCAGGAAGCAAAAACCCGGTAAAACTCCGGGACCTGATGGCTTTTCCGCGTTATATTATAAAACATTTAGTGAACAATTGGTAGACCCACTATATAAATTAATGAATGAATTGAATAAAGAGATACGGCCATCTTCATGAGGGCATGCAAATTTGACGATGATCCCAAAAGAAGGAAAAGATGGTTTGGAGGTAGGGAATTATAGACCAATTGCGCTTCTGAATGTGGATTATAAAATATTTACAACTATATTAGCAGAAAGATTTAAAAAAGTATTACAAGAGATTATACATATAGATCAAAATGGATTCTTACCAGGAAGGGCTATAAAAGGGAATATGAGAATAATATTAAATGCTATAGAGTATTATCATAATCACAATGAAAAGAAAGTAGCGTTACTTTTCCTAGATGCAGGAAAAGCATTTGACAGGGTTAATTGGAAATTTCTAGAAGAAACAATAAGATTATTGAACTTAGGGGAATCTTTCGTAAATTGGATAAAAGCAATATATTCAGAACAAAAAGCCCAAATTATTATAAATGGTGAGAAGACAGGTGTAATTGAGATTAAAAGAGGTGTAAGGCAAGGATGACCGCTGTCACCTTTACTTTTTATATTGATTTTAGAACTGTTGAATAATAAAGTTAGAAGAGAAAAGAGAATACAGGGAATCAAAATAAAGAATCAGGAATATAAAATAAGTGCATTTGCAGATGATTTAAGTGGTATAAGAATTTTATTAGATATTTTGGAAAAATTTGGGGAGTTATCAGGATATAAGATAAATAAAGGAAAAACAAATATAATTACAAAAAATTTATGCAGGGAAGACGAGGAGGAGTTGAGTAGAATAACTGGATTTAATATAGCGAAAAAAGTGAAATATCTAGGAATTATAATTACAAAAAATAATGTAGATCTATATGAAAATAATTATAATAAAGTATGGAAAGGAGTAAGGGTAGATCTTAAAAAATGGGAAAAATTAGATTTGTCACTATTAGGAAGAATAGCAGTGGTTAAAATGTATATATTACCTAAACTGAATTATCTATTCCAAAACCTTCCGATAATTAAGAATGAAAAACCCTTCAAAGATTGGAATAAAGATATAAGGAACTTCGTATGGAAAGGAAAAAGATCTAGAATTAAGATGAAAATTTTGGAGGACAGTAAAGAGAGAGGAGGAATGGGCTTACCAAACTTAAAATTATACTATCATGCAAATAATCTGGAATGGATAATAGAATGGATTACATTGAGGAATAATAGGATATTATATCTAAAGGGAGAAGGTTTAAGTTTTGGTTGGCACGCATACATTTGGTATGAAAAAGCATCAATAGATAAGAATTTTAAAAACAATATCTTAAGAAATGCTTTAATAACAACATGGACAAAATATAAAAGGCAATTATATCTAAGGATACCATTATGGGTCTCAGTTCATGAAACTTTTTACAATAAAGAAAAATTAAGAGGAGGGAAATGGATAACATATAGGGATATTTTGAAGATACAAGGGGAAGAAATAAAGTTTAAAACACAAAGTGAACTCCAATTAGATGGTTGGAATACTCATTGGTTGCTAATCAGACAGTTGTGGGAGAGATATAAAAGAGATAGGGATGGAGAAGGTTTTGAATCCAAAGGGAAAGAATTTGACAAAATATTAGAATATGGAACCAAACATAGGATAAGTCAGATTTATAAGATTTTGCTTGCAAGACAAAACGAACAAGAAGTAGTGAAAATAACAATGGTAAAGTGGGCACAAGATGTAAGAAGTATAATAACTATGGAGAAGTGGGAAAAGGCATGGAATACAACTTGGAAGTTATTGATACCGGTTAGCTTAAGGGAGAATTATTATAAAATGCTTTATAAATGGTATATAACTCCAGTACAATTGGCAAAGATGCAAAAGAATGTGAAGGACATATGTTGGAAGTGTGAAGATCGTGGTACATTTTATCATGTATGGTGGAAATGTAAAAGGGCGAAAAGATTTTGGGAGATGATACATAATATAATACAAGAAGTATTAAGAAAAAGATTTGATTTGACACCCCAAATCTATTTGTTTAATATGATTGATGAATTAGGTATTAATAAGTCACAAAAGAAAATAACACTATACATGATAACTGCAGCAAGAATATGTTATGCTAAAGTCTGGAAACAGAAAATTATTCCAACATTGAAAGACTGGTTGTTTAAGTTATATGATATGGCGGAAGCAGATATTGTTATTGAGTCATTAAAAGAAAATCAGAAAAAGAAAACTCTTGAAGAATGGGAAGCAGTACTCCCTATATGGAAAAAATACTGGGGAGAAAGAGCAGTATTATTTTTAAATTAAGAAGTTGGAGAAGTAATAAGGAATAAGGAATTGAATTGGAGATAAGAAAAAGAAAAGGTTTGAGAAAATTAGAGATAGATGGATAAAAGAAGGTAAAAGAAGGAGGAATAGATAGGGTAATAAGATATCCCTGAGTTTTCAGAAGGGGGGAGGGAAAAGAGGAGATTGGTAATTTATGTTTACTTGGGTGAGTGTTTTTGGGTGGTGGAGAATATTTTTCTTGAGGAAGTGTTAGAAAGGAAGATTTTGCACTGGGGGAACTGGGTGGTGGGGAATGTGAGAATTAATATGTGTAATATGTGTAATATGTGTGTAATTTGTGTGTTATATGGATGTTTGTATTTTTTATCTTTTTGAATTAAAATAAATAAAATTAAAAATTAATAAAAAAAAAGATAATGTGGCTCATTCACAATTATGCGTGCCTGTAGATGATCGAAAAATAAGACATTGTTGTAGTTAGTTATTCTCTGGACATAACATAAGGTTTGTATGAATATCATGTATTACTAGCCACCATATGTTAGATGTTTGACATTGGTTACAATCTGAATGTTAGTTTTAAATGAGTATTCAGCCAGGCTGCCAAGGCATGGCTCTGTTTATTTAAAAGTGACAGCAATCAACAAGTGATTCACTATGTATGAGCTTTAGAGTACTTAGGCTAAAACTGTGGGTAACAACATGTTGCATATCAAAGCAGAGGATCTGGGAATCTCAGCCTAGTGAAAAGGGATCAAAAGAATAGGTTGGGAAAAGATGGCCTCAGCGCGCCTGGCCATTAATTTGTCTAAATTCAGCCAAAAAAAGAATAAAATATTTAGGTATCTTTTCAGACCTTCCTAGGTCACTTCTAATTTGCATGTCTCAATCCAAGAAAGAAGTCACAATAAATTCCATTCAGTATCTCCTGTGTTCCAAAACAATAAGGCTGTGTACTCAAAGCATTTGATAACAGAAGAATATATGTCAGTTTTCCCCAGGACGTTAAAATTAGCATAATATTACACTTTGGACAGACTGGACAAATAATTTTAGCAACACCATCTTTGCAATATCCAATATGATTGTCGGAGTAGTAAAAAGAAAGTCCTATTACATAATTAATATAAGTCCAGTGCTATGATCTACATCAAAAACACAAAATAGTAGCCAAACAGTACAGATTGTTCAACTTCAGAAAAAAGGTAATTTAAAGAAAGAAAGAAATAAAGGTTCTTTAGAGGTCAAGGGTAAAAAAGTCCATAATCCAGATCCAAATCCAAAACATTTCAAACATTTCAAAAATCCAAGTACAGTTCTCCCTCCACATTTGCGGGTTTCACTTTCATGAATTTGATTATTTGTGAGGTGCCCATTTGCCCCCCTTCCCCCCCATTTCCTGGCCTCGAGGGGGCAGGAGGGCCCATGGAGGGCGATTGCCCTTTCCCCACACTTCTTCTGGCACCACTGCTGCCCATGTGGGTACGCCCTGGGCGGGCGGCAGAAGGTGCAGGGTGAGCGATCACCCCTTCTCCTTCGTGGTCTCTGTGCCTCACACAACGCATGCATATCTGCGCATGCATAGTAGCAGTTTGGAAAGTTCCAGAGCTGAGCAGCTTGATGGGAGTCCCTCCCCCTCGATGGTACTGAGCATGCGCAGTCCTGCCAAGCCAGCGACTCCTCTTTAGTTTCTTTTCGTCCACCGACTGGTTAGCAGCACAGAAGACTTCCTCTGCTGAGTAGCTTTCTTCGTCTTTTTGTTCCTTTTTTTCTCCATCCTGCGGGAATTTTTTTCAGTGAATTTCCCCCCTCCTTGCTTCTGTCTTCCACACTTTTCAACTGTGCAAGTCATGCAATGGAAGATTTGGCTTTCTGACAGGCGCTCCGAGTGCCTCTTTTGCCTCGGAAAAGGACATAATGCCCGGGCCTGTTCCATTCGTGAAGAATTCAAACTTTGAAGAATCAGGCTTCCCATTCCAAGTCTCGTTGCTGGGAACAGGCCCCCCAACTGAAAGACCAAGTGGTGTCTGACATGCCCCTCTTCCAAGCCCAAATTGCTATCGGTACTGAAACCGTTGCCTCACTCATCATCCTGCCTGGTACTGACGCCTCCTTCGATATCGACATCCCCATGCTGTTCTTCATCTTTGGTGCTTCCTCCGGTGTACCTCACCAACCCTCGCTGGACCCGAAGAAGAAGAAGGAGGAGAGACATCGCTCACCTGCATCTTCCGGAGCTTTTGCCCACTTCCCAGTCGACCCAACCTCAGCCTCATATGGCATCCCCTGAGGTGACTCCAGCCCCTGAGCTGTCGCCAGAGCCAACAACTCAGCCACGGCCACTTTCATCACCACTTCCTCCTTTCGAGCAGGAACGTTGACCTTCTTTGGTGCCTCAGCCACGGCCACTCTCATTGCCCCTTCCCCCTTTTGAGTGGGAATGTTGACGTTCTTTGGTGCATCAGCTATGGCCACTTTCATCGCCACTTCCCCCTTTCCAGTGGGAACATTGGCCTTCTTCGGTGCTTCAGCTGCAGCCACTCTCATTGCCACCTCCCCCTCTCAAGCAGGAACACTGGCTCTTTCCAGTGCCTCCACCTCTTTCACCAGGGAATCCACTAGGCCAAGAGACTATTCATTCTTCGCCTTCCACTACTGGCACCACATGCCATCCTGATCTGGAATGGCTCTTGCCTGGCACCGACTAAGCTACCCGTCGGGACTGGCCCCCCTCCCAACGTGGCCCACTCCCCGAGCCACAGGGACCATGGTAGATCGCCTCATCGCTACAAGTGCTACCACCAGCCTATTCACCGTCGCACTGCCACAAGGGAGGATTTATTGTCCTCTTCAGCTTGCTATATTGTTCAGTATGGACATGAGCACCCTTGGAGAAAGCCGACACCCATCACTGCTCCCCTCACAGTAGATGCAGTTCTAGATCTCCCTCCTGCTCCTGTTCTCAGCCACGTGACCAGCGTCCTCAGTACCGACGCTCTTGGTCCCACTGTTTGTCTCAGTCCGAGTATTACTGTCTGTATGATCACGTGGATCATCACTTTCTGGATTGTTCCCACCTATCCTGGGTTATTCCTCCGCCACCACTGATGTCGGCCACGGTTTCCCGGCCTCCTCTGGAGGAACCTTCATCTTCTATACCACCAACTCGCTGTTGGTACCAATGCAATCTATTGTCACCTCGATACCCACCACCATGCTGATCTCATCGGCACCGATCTCGTCAGTAACATCGATACTGACCCCTGCCCTACACAGCCATCGGCTCCACAAGGTTCTCACCCTACCCTGCCACTTCTCCTTAAAGAATTGCACAAGGATTCTCTTGACCCTTCTCTTCTGTCCCACAAGTCAGCTCCTCTTGCCTTTAAAGAGCCCACTCCTGATACAACTGTGGAGGATGTAAACCAGTTCTCGCACATCCTTCTAAGAATGGCTAATGCCTTCAGTCTTGCCATCTCTGGGCCCCCTCCTTCTGTCTTGGACCCAGTCTTCCATTATGTCGACGCATGGCCAGCTACGGCAATGTTGATCCCTTTCTTGCCAGCCCTACAGGGGATCATAAAACACCCTTGGTTTCAACTGGCACCTTTCAGTTCTACAACAAATTGGTGACTTTTGGTAATCAGCAGATCCAATCCTCTAACCATACTGTCGAGAGCTCCACTTTGGGTAATGGTCAGGGCTGGTGCCCTTCCCTACTTTCCATGGTTGCACTCTGCTGGCCTAACAGAGGACAGCTGGAAGTGGATTGAGACCTGCCATTTGACGGGCAAGGCCCTTTCCATTCCACCTCTCATTAGGCAATGGATCGTCTGTTAAAACCCACGTCACGGCCAAGATGATGGGCCCTCACCCGACTTTCCAGCCACGCAGGTCCCAGGCATGTTGTTCCGCTTAGCGGTGTGCTTCCTCACCCCACCCCTCTTCACATCAATCTTCACCTCCAGCCTCCTCGTCTCGCTGTTCTTCAGACAGCGCCAGGCTTCCTCAAAGATGACTTCTTCCACAGCCAAGTCTCGATTTTGACTCCTGCCACGGATCCTCGTCGCTTCCTACCCACTATGACGTTTGGCAAACCATGACTTCAGACTCTTGTGTCCTCACCATTGTGCATCTGGCTTACGCCATAGAATTTGGAAGTAATCCTCCAGTAAGCACCTTTTCTTCTACACCTCCCAGTTCTGTTCTGTCAGACATGGTAGCTTCTCTCCTCTGGAAAGGAACTGTGGAAACACTGCCACTAACTGCCAGACACACTGGCTTCTTCTTCCGCTACCTCATGGTTCCTAAATGAGACGGAGGCCTTCGCTCCATTTTGGTCTTCAGGATGGTCAACTCCTTCATTCTGCCATGAAGATTCAAGATCCTCCCATTCCTTTACTGCAGTGGTTGCTTTGCATCCATTTATCTACAGGATGCTTATTTTCATATCGCTATTCTCTCTCAGCACAGATGACAGCTCCACCGTGCCATCGGGGACACTTGCTGCCAGTACAAGTGCTTCCCATCGGCCTATCCACAGCCTCTAGGGTCTTCAACAAATGTCTCACTACTGTGTTTTCTCTCTTTCTATGAGGCATGGGAAGGCCTACTCCTATCTGGTCGCTTGGCTCCTGATGGCATACTGCGGAGGGAAACCCTACTAAGACATCCACTTCACCCTGCCCCTTCTATTCAACCTGGGCTTGCTAGTGAACCCTAAGAAATCTCACTTGAAACCCAGTCGTTTCTTTGATTTCATCGGGGCCACTGCTGACTCTCCACACACAATAGCATTCCTTCCCATCAATCGGATGAGAGTCCTCCACCGTTACATCTCCGCAATTCTGTGGAATCCGTCAGCCTTAGCTCACCAAATCCAGCACCTCCTCGACTACATGGCAGCCATGATATCAGTCACTTATCCCTCTCATCTTTGGGCTGCCCCCTACAACACTGCTTTGTCAGACACTTCGGCCTGCTGTTCAATGACCAGCGGTGGAGGTTCTGGATTCCTCACTCACTCACAAACTTCTTCCATTGGTGGCTGTCCCCACACCACTTTCTCGCTGGCATGCCCTATCTATCTACGCTGTCCATCCACTACGCTGACAATGGACACATCTCTGCAATGGACACCCACTGCAATCACCTTACAACCCAGGACCACTGGACCGGTCTGGAGAGACACCTGCATATTGCAGTCTTCAAGGCCTTGAGGGCTTCCCAGAGATTCCTTCAAGGTCATACGGTTCAAATTCTCTCCAACTACATCACCGTCGTCTGCTACATCAACTGTTAAGGCGACGCCCACTCATCACTTCTCCTTCCCCTTGCTCTTCAGATCTGGGACTTGTGTGTTTCTCTCCACATCCATCTAATTACGGTACACCTGGCAAGGTGAGGCGATACCACTGCAGGCACTCTGAGCAGAGAACTTGCCCTCTTTCACTAGTGGTCTCTTTCTTGCAAGGCTTTCTGCCAGATCATGTCTTGTTGTGGCATGCCATCTGTCGACCTCTTTGCTGCACACACAAACAGAAAAAGCCCACGTTACAGCTCCAGGCCGGGCAGCAGTCCGTGGTCTCTCGGAGACGCACTCCAGTTCCCCTGAAACAAAGGCCTCCTCTGCATCCTTCCTCCGTTTCCTTTCCTAGGCCGACTCGTGGCCAAGATTCCTGCAGATCATGCAAATGCGATCCTACTAGCTCCTTCTGGCCGAGGCAATAGTGGTTCGGCCGACTTCTAGCTGTCTCCTGGGGCCATCAGATGTTCCTTTAAAGCTTTTCGGATCTCCTTTCCACTCTGACAGCCAAGTGCTTCACCTGGACAGTCATTCTCTCCGCATGGAGGACCTCTCCTTAGCCTTACCCTCTATCTTAGAGGTCCTGCAGACATCCAGAAAGGACTCTACCCACAGGTCTTATCGATACAACTGGTGCAGGTTCTCTACTTTGCAGAGTCCCGCCTAGAGGCGTCCTTGCCAGCCTCTCTCTCTCTCTACTGTTCTCCATTTCTTCTCTGTTTCCAAGAGCAAGGTGTGGCCTTCTCTTCTCTTAAGATCTGCCTCTCGGTGATTGTTGCTTATCTATCTCCCAATTCTCCATACTCAGCTTTCTCCAGGAACCCTGCAGTCAAGCAGTTCCTCAAAGGCCTACATCTCCTCTATCCCCCGATCTCCCTGCCAATACCTCCCTGGTCACTGTTGCTGTTCTGTCTCACCTTATGTGCCAGCCCCTTCAGCCTCCCACCACCACAGATGAGTGGCTACTCATTCTCAAGTCGGTGTTCCCAGTGGCTATTATCTCCCCCACAGGGGCAGGAGAACTTAATGCAATTCTGTTCAGATGAACTCTTCTTAACCTTCCGCTGAGACAAAGTAGTCCTCTGGCTGGATACATCTTCTTCCCAAGGTGGGCTCCCAACTCCCACCTTAATCAAGACGTTATCCTCCCTACCTTCTACCTCTCACTGTCTACGCCTCTGGAACGCTCCCCACATTAGCCGGGTGTTCACAGAGCCCTCGCGCTTTACATCCAATGAACGTCACCTTTTAATTAGTCCCTCACCTCTTCGTCTGTTACAGTGGATGACGAGACGCTCTTAGAGCCCCCACTCAAAGACTTTTGAGATGGGCGATGGAGACCATTCATTTCTGTTACCAGCTGGCACTGCAACCTCCTACTGTATCTCTTGGTGCCCACTCGATCTGAGCTGTGGCATCTTCAGCAGCCCTCCTCAGCGGGGTGAACCTCAAACAACTATGTTGACCAGCTACCTGTTCTCAACCTCCGACATTCATTCAGTACTACAGCTTGGCTTGTAGAGCCTGACGTGATGCTCACTTTGGCCGTGCAGTGCTGCCTTCCATCTTCTAGGACCTGACTGACCATCCTATGATAAACTAAACAATCTCCCATTGTGTAAGGCACAGCGACCAAGAAGAAGAACAGGTTGCTTACCTGTAACTGTGTTTCTTTGAGTGGTCATCTGTGCCCTCACACATACCCGCCCAGCCTCCCCTCTTTCAGGTCTGCTGTCTATGGTGGACTTCGAAACTGAAGAGGAGTCGCTGGCTTAGTCGGACTGAGCATGCTCAGTACCGTTGAAGGGAGGGACTCACACCAAGCTGCTGAGCTCTGGAACTTTCCGAACTGCTACTGTGCATGCGCAGATATCCCATTGTGTGAGGCCACAGATGACCACTTGAGGGAACACAGTTACTTGTACATAGAAGAAACACAGTTACCTGTTCTTCCCCACCTCCTTCCACTGCTGCCACCTGTGTGGGCGTGCCCTAAACGGGCGGGAGAAGGTGTGGAGTGGGTGATCACCCGTTCCCCGCCCTCCTTCTGCTGCCACCGGTGGCATGAGGGCGCCCTGGATGGGCGACAGAAGGTGTGGGGGGGGGTAGGAGAGAGCCAAGTGGGGAAAGAGCTCTTTTCCCACTTGGTTCTCTCCTGTGACCCCTCTCACCCGTGTGATCAGGATCGCACAGGTGGGGGCGAGGAGAAAGACAAGCAGGGAAGCCCTTTCCCTGCCCACTGTCTCCTGCACCCCCCCATCTGCGCCATTGCAATTGCGCAGGTGGGGCCTGCAGTTATTTGCGGTTTTTCCATTTTCGTGGGGGTTCTGTTTTCCTATCCCCCATGAAAGTGAAGGGCCTACTGTACAGAAAAATCCAAGTACGCAAAAAGGATATGTAATCCCATGGTAAAAGTAAATTAATAAGAAGAAAAAGTTGAAAACTTGTTTGCTATTTCCTCAGTGCATATTTGAGACAATATGACAGGTAACTCCCTGCTCAGAAATAATTCAATTATATACCTTTAGGCTTTCACATAAGGCATAAGTATCATATAGCAGGCCTTTGGCTAAATTCCCACCAAAGGCTTAATCCCCCAATCTAGGTCACACTCTCTGACCAGATCCTACTAGAGTTTAATTATGCTTCTGCCTCTCACTAAGCTTCCAGTGAGAGCTAAACGTCCCCAAACAGTCACATTCTCTGACTGGCTAAGGGACTCTGCTCCATAGCTCCTTGTTAGACTCTTTCTGAAAGAATCAAAATACCCACAGGTACTTGGTTTTATATAACTTTTTCTCTCAGCCACGAGCCCCTCCCACACACTACTGGTTTGAGTTTCTCTCTTGAGGTGCTATTCTGATTGACTAGCAACCTGCTTCCCAGTTGCCTTTGCACTTCAGGTAGCCACACCCCCAGAACTTCATCACAATCTCCTGAGGCTTTTTGCACACACACACACACACACACACACACACACACGTATAAATACATTCTGGGGGAAGATTGCCTTCAAAGCCATCTCCTAGTTGAGGTGAATTGAAATGAATATGACTTCAAATTGGCTACAAACAGCCTGAAATCAAAAAACAGAAGTCATTTTCTGTTTTATTTTTATCTCGGGGTGGCTGTATGGGGAGGCAACAGTTGCCCACCCCAGCTTTAAAGTCTCTATAATTTGTTAAATCTTCATCTATACAGCTGACATTCAAGATTAATGTTATAGAAAAAAAAACAAAAAAATCTCACTGTGCTCTTCTGTAACTTGCATAAAAATTGCCTGCTAAATTGAAGCGTGTGTGCTGAAATCCAGTTGTCTTGAATTTAAAGTTCTTGATTTCATAAACTATCTGGTGATCCATGCTGATTATCTCTATTAAATGAGGTCACTTTGTCAAAATGTATCTGAATCCTTAATTAGTGTTTTGTTGTTGCATGCGTTCAGGTCGTTCCCAACCCTAAGGCAAACTTGTCACAGGGTTTTCTGGAGGTTGAGAATGTGTGACGTGCCCAGGGTCACCCAGAGGGTTTCCATGGCTGAGGCCATTTCTACACTAGCCTGTTATAGCGCTATGATTCCGCTTTCAACATCCTATGGAATCCTTGGGTTTGCAGTTTAGGGAGGGACCAGCTGGCCCCTCCCTAAACTGCAAACCCAAGGATTCCATAGGATGTTGAAAGCGGAATCATAGCGCTATAACAGGCTAGTGCAGAAATGGCCTGAGTGTGGAATTGAACCCTGATCTCCAGGTTTGTAGTCTAACACTCAAGCCACTATACCAGGCTGGTGTTTGCCAAGGGCCGAATCCAGCACGAAGTTCTTCTGAGAACCCACCATTTAAACAAACTGGAGTTTTGCAAGAGCCTCATGCATATTAATAGGATTTCACATTCACTGGAATTTCAGTGGGAAAATTTCATGTTGGACCGAGGTGTAGAGCAGAGAATAAGGCATTAAGCAAATACAAAAAAATTAATATTATCTCACAGTCATCATTCCAGTGCCACTATCCGCTTACTGTGTTTTTATGAAAAAGAGTAGATTTGACTATCAAATTGAGTGCTTTGGTTTTTCATAGCTTAGATACAGAGAGCTGCTTATGCAAGGGGGTAGTGGTACCTACGTTCCTTTTCTTCCCTCTGGACTCTACAGTGCCATGTAATGTATACCTCAGGAATTTTAGTGAAGAGAAGGAGAAGTGAAAAATTTCCACCTTGATCTGATCGTACCTTTTCGCTGCTGCATTTCGTTTTCTTTTCTTTGTATATTTTCTTAGACCATTTATGTGTGATTTTTATGAATTAATATTATTTCCTCTTTTCAGGACAGAGACTTCTGCGTTATTTCAGTGCCACATATGGTGCCTGAGTTTCATTTAATCCAGAACTTTGTTCGGGTTATCCCCTTTAGTAATTCCACACTGGATCATGAGCTCTATGTGTTTCATCGTTCTGGACTGCTCAGGTAAGTAACAATTTTGCTTTACAACCACTTACTTGAAGGATTGCAGGTCAATAGGTTGTTTCAATTTAAAATTAATTGCTCAGGTGTTTTGGTTACTGTCACCGGGCCTGCCTCTTCTAGTCACAGACTGGTATGGCAGCTAAAGCATCTTATCACTTCACTCAACTCTGCCTTCCCCTTTAAAACATCACCTTTGTGTGTAAGGGGTGAAAACTTTCAAAAGTTATTTAGAACCCTTTTATAGTTCTACTAGTGCATTTACCTGGCATTGCCTGGGATTTTATTTTCCTTTTAAGAACTCACCCAGCTAACTTCTCCAGTACCTGTAACTTTTCCCCGTATTCCCCAATCCAATCTATATTCAGAGTTGGTAATATACAGAGGTTGGGCTCCTTAGGGAATATACTGTCCTCCTCCTTGCTGCTAGGACTCATCTCCATAGCAGTTGGCCTATTCCAGTACCTGTCGCTTATCCCCAGATTCCCGAATCCAATCTGTATTCATAGTTGTTAACTACAGAGGTTAGGTTCCTGCAGGAATACACTGTCCTCCTCCTTGCTACTAGGCATAGTCTCCATAGCAACTGGCCTATTCCATTACGTGTAACTTTTCTCCAAAGTCCCCAATCCAATCTGTGTCCTCCGGCAACGTTGATGTACTGACTTTTGATTTCTTTGCTTTCTACTGAATTTCTGCAATGGCTTTACATTTTTCTGGAAACATTTTTCTGGAATTTCAACGTTAAGATTCCTCACATACGGAACCCATACAATCTACTGTGTGAGGCGAGAAGACCTTGTAACTATGTTGTGTATGTCACTTTAATTTTTCTCACACATGCCTCCCAAATGTCGTCTGGAATCCTTATTGATGGTAGGCCTCATCTCCATAGCAACTGGCCTGAGGCCCAAGAGCTCTTGGCTGAGAATTCTAAAGGCCCCTCCCTGAACTGCCAGCCCCAGGATTCCATAGAATCTTCACAGCCAGCCAATCATATGAGGTCTTCTCACCTCACTCAGCCAATCATATGAGGTCTTTGCCTGCCTGACGCAGACAGACAAACTCACAGAAAAACTTTGACTTTTATATAATAGATGGTAGTGTGGTTCTGTTTGATTATAACTACTGTATATCATTCAGCTGAGTTAATGTTTGTAAAAATTTACTATAACCTTTATTGAAATAACAAACAGAGCAAAGAATTAGATTTCATGTGTAGGTCAAAGCTCAAACAGTTCTTCAGAATGTGTTCAGACAGTTTCCTTATATCTTTACACCAGTATATAAGCACAGGTAACACAAACAGCCCTTTGGCTACTCTTTCGCTGAAAGGTTCAATTCCCAAATCTAGATCACACTTTCTAACCAGATTCAAAAATGAATTGATTTCTCTTCTCTGGGCTTCCCTGAGAAAACAAGCCCTCTCACTCAACCCTCCTGGTTGACTCAGAAACTTTAGTCCATAGTTCTCTCTGACTGAAGGACTAACCCTTAGCCCTCCCTCACTGATGTCTGAAAAAAACAATTCAGTGTGCCTTTTTATATGTAAATTCTCCTGTCAAGCATTAATCAGCTGAGTTTCTCTTTTGAGTGGCTATTCTGGTTGCCTGACAACCTGTTGCTGGGGCTCAGGATAGCCACACCCCCAGACTCCATCACAGTTACTTAATAGGAGACGACAGTAAATGCAATTAAGAAACTTTTGATTAGATTCATATCTGTCCAGAAAGCTTTATGCATCTGTGTAAAAAGATGACAAGCATTTTGCTTCTGAAAATTCTGTACCACATTAGAAACTCTTTCTCACTGACCCCTTGTGATGCAGTTCTGGAGGGAAGCTTGTAAGTCATCTTGCTTCATGACCATACCTTAATGAGTATTTCTTGAGATTAAACTAATACTGCACTACATTAAAATGTATTGATCTAGTTGAACAGTAGATTTCTTCCTTGTTTTATTTATTGAAAATATTTTATACCACCTTTCCAGAAAAAGACTCCAAAAGGCTGTTTAAAGTAAGCCTTTACAACAATAAAATGAAGTACTATTAATTAAAACAACGCTTGAAATAACTAGGTATAATACCAGTATGGTTTACAGCCTAACAATAAAAATAGTATAGCATTTTTTTTGTAAAAAAATAAAAATAAAAATTAGTTGAATACAGTTTGGAGCAACCAGGTCTTTCAACTCCATTTAAAAGCAGTTGAGGAGCCACAAACACATCCTGCAGCAGAGTATTCCATAAGGATGGCTCCAGAATGGAGAAGAACCTATTTCTCATGCCTGCCAGAGTAATAGATTTTGCCAGCAGGTATGTTAGTCCATCCACCAGTAGCACTACCATTCTGTGCTGGTGGGAGTTCATGTTCCTATGAGTCAAGAGGGTATGCTGATGACAGCAGTGCTGCTGATAGGGTCTCCCATGTCAGACAGACTTTTGCTGAGGAGCTGGACTAATATGCCAAACAGCTACTGGGCAGTATCAGTAGTAGGGGTTGACACTGGCAGAAGATCTTTCAGAGACAACAGCAGTGGCACCATACCTACCACTTATTTGTACTGTGAAGGAAAAGGCATAGTAAATCTCTTCTGAATGTCTTTCACCACAAAAAACTGTGATGAGACAATCCAAAATGAAACAAAAGATAATGCCAGAAGATGATACTCCCAGGTCATGAACTGCTAATATCAAAAATAAGAGTAAAGCTAAAGAAGAACACTAAGCCAATCATTGTGCCAAAATACAATCTGAAGAACATCCCTGTAATGTAAAAAATAGATCTGCACTAATAATCATAATTGACCAGGGACCTGAAGAACTTTGGACTGAAGTGAAGGACATTATCCGAGAGGACTGCAAAAGACACTATCTGCCCCCCCCCCCGAAAAAGAGGAGCCTCAATGGATTATAGATGAAGCTTTACACCAGAGCTTTCCAAACTGTGTGCGTGATACATTAGCGTGTCGGCTGCGGTGTGTAGGTGTGTTGCTGCTGCCACCCTGGGCCAAGAAAGACTCTGGCGAGGTTGGTGGCAGGCCCACCCCATCCTAGATATGTGTCTTGGTACTGCGCATGGATAATGGGGTTGTAATGGTGGAAGTGAATGTGAAAAGGTGTGGCCACTCAACGAAAAGCTGCCTGTCTGTAGGTGTGTGTCATGCAGGGTTGTTCTCTCACTTTATCACTATGGGAGTGTAGTGTTGGTGCTGTTATTTTCAAGTTTAATTACTTAAATTGCAGTTGAATTACCCCTAAAATGGATAAGTTTCTAATTAAGAATTTTGTTTCTTGTAATTTCGTTATTACAATTTATGTATGTGTCTGTATCTCTTATAAGGGGTTAGTTGAACCTCCGGTTTGCTAAAAAAAGTAAATTACTGTGTTGTGAAATGATGAATGTCTAAAAAGTGTGTCACCAACCTGAAAAGTTAAGAAAGCTCTGCTTTACATAGTTAAGGGCAGATGAGAAGCAAAAGTACAAAGGGACAAAACCAGAACCCTGAATGCAACTATTTAACAACTTTTGCTCAGGGACAGCATGGGTTTCTCAAGAACAAGTCATGCCAGTTTAATATCTCTCTTTTTATATATGGAGTTGAAAGCTTAGTAAATGAATGGAATGCTGTGAGTATAGCATATCTTGATTTCAGTAAGGCAGAAATAATTCTAATCTCTAGCACCATTGAACTTTCAGAAAAAGTGGCCCTTTTATTCGAGCACATTGTTTGTCAGCTCAGCAAATTAAATTGGTACACCATACAACGGATGGTGCTGCTAAAACCATGTCAGGAAACATGGCCCTCCATAAGTATGCCTGGTTTCACTTTCCTGTGGTATCTGAAGACACCAGAAGAAGGACTGAAGACCCTTCATTTGATCGAGATGGCCCTTTTTAGTTGAAAAACTGATGAGGTCATGGGCCACCTCTTCAGAGCTTATACCATAGTGAAGAAAATGGGATTTGGATTGCAGACCCAGCAGTGCATATAACAATGCACATGCTGGAAATATTCTGCATCTTCATTGTGTTCTAGGCTTAAATCTCCATTAAGAGTTTTTCATCAGTCATTGCATAATAGCACTGATGTCCTTGTTAAAAATCCTTCTATCAACCTTTCTCTTCTTTGAAGAAGTCAGCAGTATCTTCCAAGAATCATCTTTGACTCTCTGTAAATAACACTGCATTGTGTAGATCTGTCACAGTATCATGTATCACCTTTAGGCCCCAAATTATTCCACCATTTCAACATCTGGCAGAACATCTCCAATGACTCCTGGGTTCTCAATATTGTTCATGTGGGCTATGCAAGCGAGTTAGATAATCATCTGCCTGTAGGGAAGGGACTACTCCTTTGTTAGCTCTATTTTTCCTGTTACTTCACAGTGCAGAAGAGAGGTCAGGGCCTTCATCCTATATAGAATGGCTGTGCAATAAACTGATCTATAACACCTCAGAAATGTTGTATGGTAACACTTCATTCTAACCTTCTACTTCTATGACTGGTAGTTTACCTCTCTAGATCTAAGAATACATACTTTCACATCACAATACAGTTAGCCCTCCACATTCACTAGGGTTAAGAGTGCAGGACCCCAGCAAAAGTGGAAAAATTACAAATATCAAAGTGTGTGTGTGTGTGGGGCGGGGGGAAGGAGGCTGAGACGTGATGGGAAGAACAGACACCCAAGATGTAAACCAGGTCAGGGAAAGTCAGTGGATCTGCATGGTGCTCTATACTTCCTCTCTTTCACCCATCTCCTTCCTTGGGTGTGAAGAGAGTATTAGGAAAGGGTTTGTAGTGCTGAGAAATCAGGCTGCAAGTTGTCCTTAGCTGGCCAGGCAGCTGCTGATGAAAGAGGAGGACCAGAGGTGGATTTTAAAGGGCTACACAACCTAGTCAGAGCTGCCGAGAGGTAGAAGGTTCCCCTAGAAAAGAAAAGCCTGAGACGGGAGGAGCAGTGGTTGGAGAAACTTGCAAATAATCAAATCTCTGATAGTCAAACTAGCAAATGTGGAGGGCCAACTGTTCAGTTTCAGCATCACAGATTCTTTCAGTTTGCAGTGGTAAAAGGTCTGTGTCAGTGAAAAGGTGCTTTCAACTGCCCTGTCCAAAGCACTGAGGATATTCATGAAGTACATGACAGAAGCAGTCTCTTCTCAGGACTGAGGGAGTCATCATGTTTCTCAGCACAGGAAACTGGCTAGGTAGGCACATCTAAAAACAAACCACATTGAAACCTTCATCACACTCCCACTCTCCTTTGGGACTTAAGCCTTCAGGTCAACCCAGTAGGTCAGTTCTCAGACCCATGCACACTATGAACTTCATAGGTGCTGTGTTAGATTTTGTACAGAATCCTCATTTTACAGTTGAGACATCATCATACTGTATTAGCCATAAATTGCAATAACTGATGGTGACCGTCACATCAGTACTCTCCAAGTTCACCTCAAATTTTGTCAACTACGGTATTGGTTTGATCCATGAAGAGATTCTCAAAGGAAGTATCTCATTGTACTGTCAGATTTGAGATGATCCATGAGATGTGGTGGCTGAACTGTCTAAAGATTCTGTTGGGTGTTTCTCATTCATTTGCCAAGGGCTCCTTTGTAACCCTCATATTCCTTCTGACTGCAGCATGGTAATTGTCCTTGCTGTTATCTCAACTAATGATCAAACCCTTCAAACCACTGACATCTGTAGGTGTCCATTTCATTATTTTAAAAGTAGTGTTCCTTGTTGCCATCACATCTGCAAGCCTTGCAAATGAACTGGCAGCAGTGAGGTAGCACTGAGGTTGTCCTTTATCCTGACATCACTTTTTTGAAAGAGAACTGTCCAGTAGATGTTGCTTTCACTGTAGCTATTTAAAAAAAAAACTGAAGCAAAAATAGCTTTGGCAGGATGGTGCATGCATGGTAAAGAGGATAGGGTGAAGTTACTGCTAAGGCTTCTCTGCTCTACAACATTTTGTGCAGCTGGAGTCCTTCAAAGGACCATGGTTACAGAAATGGTACCTGTTCATATGGTTGGTGGACTGAATTCTGCTCAGTAGTCTGCATGTTGTGCAGCCCCTATATAGAAGGATTTCTGAACTGGCAACTTTGTTTTGAGTTTTAGTGTCTCTTGAGTTCTTTTGAGTTTTTATATTTCATTTACTTATAAAGTCTCAGGAGTCAGATCAGACCACACTCTACAGAAGGATTGTATGCTCTAAGCAAGGTGCACTTTTACATGAAAAACCAAAGAGGAAGGACTTATGGGCAAAGATTGGCATTCTGGTGAAAAACTACATCCCCTGTTTTCATCTAAAAATTCTGAAATTAAAATGTTATTTCTTTGGAAAATGTGAACATGAGCTGAAAACTAACCAGTAGTGTGTGTAGGGGGGGATCTAAGTAACATAAAAGCCAGTGTCAAGCCCTTAATAATTCTTTCCTGATGAGGAAAAATATAAAAAGCAAAGATCAATGCAGTGTTTTTACACTGGCAGATTTCAAAAGGCATGTGAATAGAAAGTGAGTTGCTGAAAATGAATAGAAAGGAAACCCATCAGAAGCGAATGTAGAAAGATGGAGTAGGCATGAAAGTGCAAAGTCAGAGAGATAAAGGCAAAGACTGTAAATGGAAGACTGATTGATAAAGGTGTTGGAAAAAGAAAAAGTCCTTACACAAAAGCTAGAGGATGGCAAATGCAACACGGGCCTGATACTTAACACACAAGGATACAAAGTAATAACATGACAAGATGTAGGCTGAAATGCTTAATGGATACTTCTCTTCCATTTTGACTGTAAATCATAATAGTAATGGTGCCCTTACTTCTGGACAGTCAAATGAACATGGATTCTGGAAGAGTTAATTTCTTACTGAGGGCACAGTGAACATGCCTCGGCTAAAGATATTTTTCTCCCAGTTTATCATTCTCATAATGAGTTTGTGTTTTCTTTAAAGCGGGTGCCTAATCTTCAGGTATTATTTTATCAATTTTCAAATTACTTCATGTAACTGATTGTACCTTACAGAGATTCTTTGTATTATATGGATATATGCCTGGGATGTAAAAGCAGACTTTTATAGTGGTTAGGATTCAGAGGAACAGGATGAAAACTTCTTAAAATGTTATGGGCTATAGTAATTATAAATAAAAAGAACTGGCTTTATTTATAGAAAATAACCCATATTCCAAACTTGCTATTCTTTTAAATTCTTTACATGGTATTTTTTACAGAGTCTTGCAAATATCCTTGACAGTAGCACCAACCTCAAAACATGCTGAGTCACTTTCTAAGATTAGCACTTTCTGTGAATAAACCTATTTATTTGCTCTAGGTGACCCACTGCTATGCCAGTGATAAAGCACTCTATTGATTAAGGTTGTGTTTGTTTTTGCTAGTACAATTAAATGTTCATGAGTTAATAGCTGCAGGTCCTCGCACACTAAATCTCAGAGTCAAATTTGGTTTTCATTCTTGAATGGAGCAACAAGGTATCCATCTGTTTAATCAGTGATGCTGTGAAACAGCTTTCCCCAGCCAGTTATTTGTAGATGTTTTGGACAGTATCTTCTGGGAATCCAGAGAAATGGTTCTTTGGGCCAGAGTTGATGGAAATCGAAAACATCTAAATGGTATTACTTTGAGGAAGGTTGTGCTAAGATTACCTGAGTTTCTATGTGATATTCAAATCATTGGGTGACTGTTTTAACAAAGGTAGGCTTTTAAGAGAACAAGTAAGATGAAATGGTTGACGGAATGGGCAGTGGGCACATAACAATGACAGCTGGGTGTTGTGCAGGTCTTCAATGATTCACGAATAGGAAAATCTACTTTTTAAACATGAATATCTAATATAAGCATCTTAGAACCAAATGACCATAAATGACAGTTGTGTCTTTATTTGTTACAAATAGTAAGTTGTGTTTCTTCAAGTAGTTTCCAATTTATGGCAACCCTAAGGTGAAATTACCACAGGGCTTTCTTGGGAAGATTTGTTCAGAGGGGGTTTGCCTTGTCTTCCTCTGAGGCTGAGAGTGTGTGACTTGCCCAAAGTCACCCATGCATTTCCAAGGTCAAATGGAGATTTGAACCCTGTGCTCCAGAGTTATAATTCAGTGCTCAAACCACTGCACCATGCTGGCTCTTATAGAAATGGTTAATCCAGTACTGATCACAATATATGTAATGTTCACAAAGACTGGACACTTTTCAGGATAAGTAGAGGGATTCTATGTTCCTGTTATATCTTTCTATTATAGGATTATATATTGCTATTCCAAATTAGAACTCTCGGGTTTCTCTGGGGAAAGCTGATGTAAGTTTATCACATGTATGCCTGTTGTAAGATATTATTTATATAAAATGTCAGCAGTTTCTATCTCCTAATTATTATGGCAACAACAGATTCTAAAACTAAGCTTACTGTCACTTCATCTTAAGAATGCCATACTTTCTGCCTCTGGAAATAATAGTGATGGATCATTTTTGAGACAAATGCCACTGTTCACTACAGATACAGATATGAGTTTATTTCTTTAACAGGTCTTTTCTTGTGAGAGCAGCAAGATCTGATGATGTCCCTGCTATTGAATTGCTAATAAAAACCTTGGAACTAAGCAAGAATATTTTGGATGATGTAGATAAGTATATACAAGCACGAAGAGATTCAGTAAGATGTTGCATTAATTTATATTGCTTCTATTTGAATTTATACACTGAGATGATGCCAATTAAAATTGGTTCATTCATTCATATAAAGCTCTGAAGCTTGAAACTTTCTGGTAAACTAGATCAGTATACATTAGATTCTTGCTAAAAAGACTAAAATTCCCACTTTGGCCTTTTAAATGAGGCAGTATGTGGTGTGGGAAGGGAATAGAAATGGGAATTATGGTACAACTTTAAGTAAATGATCAGTCTGTAAGAATGTGCAACTTGCTTGCTTTGTTTTTCAGGATGGGACACCAGTTAAGGCATTTGTAGCAGAAGTCTTGAATCAAATAGTTGGAATATCAGTTATTAGGAATGAAATGGTGTGTATTACAATTATTATTCCTTATTTGGTTTGAGAACACCACAATAAATTAACTTTAGTGGTAAATGTTTCCAAAAACAGGGATGTTTCTGTTTTTAAATCGGAGTTTGGAAGTAACATGTGACATATAATAACATTTCTGGTGACATTTTTATTTTGGATGGTATATTGAGGAGATAACAGCGATCCTTTTCCCAAAAAAGTGATGACTGGCAGTGTCATTACTTTTTTATGTGTGACAATTGCCCTTTACTCATTTCTTTTTCCTATTTGCTTTTTGGAGGCATATTATAGGTTTTTTTCAGTCATTCATTCATTCAGTTTATGAAACACTGCATATTGAATTTTTAAAAAAACAACAAAAAGCTACAGTAAAAACAAATGCATTGCTAAAACTGACCAGCATTTTTCTGTCACGAATATTTGTTTTAAAAGAAAAGTGTTACACAGAGACTGCAAACAAATAAGAATACTTGCATGCATGAGCTCAGTTGGAAGAGCTTTCCACAGGATGACAGCTGATACAATAGAGGCCATATTGTATCAGCCTTCTGGGGAACTCCAAGCAGATCTCAAACCCACATGGAAATACACTAGGCCCTCCACATTCGCGGGGATTAGGGACACAGTACTCTCGTGAAAGTCAAAAAACTGCGAATAAGGTAGGGGGAGCTTCCCTCCCCTTTGCCATCTGCCTGCCCCCCACATGTGCGATCGCGCCGGCAGTGGGGAAAAGAGCTGGTGAAAGAGATCTCTCCCCCCTTCTCTCTTCTTGCCCCCCCCCACACATGTGATTGCGTGGGCAACAGAGGGAGAAGAGCGTGTGGGGAGGGATCTTTCTCTCCTACACTCTCTCCCCACTCCTCCACAAGTGGGGCAGAAGAGCATGGGGGAGAAATCTCACTCCCTTTCTCTTGCCCACTGCTGGAACTGGACACTGGCAGCCCTGGGCAGGAGCGGGGGGAAGCAAGCAGGCACCATGAATAATCAAATCCACAAGTGTCAAACCCGCAAATGTGAGGGGGAGAATTGTACCAGGAGCAGTCCCTTAGAAGGTTTCAGTGACCAGGCAGGATCACTTAGGAGAAAATATGCACTCAGCTATCCTAAGTTTAAGGCTTTGTATCTAGTAGCAAAGTCTTGAACCTTTCCCAGTAGCAAATAACTAGCAGTACAAAGCCTTCAGCAAAGATGTTCCATGCAGATATGAAACAGTACCCAACACAAGCACTTTGTCCTCATTCTGTACTGGCTGGAGTGTCCAGATCATCAGCAAGAGAGGCCCCATGTAAAATGCATGACAGTAATTCAGACTTGTGATTGCCAGTACCTCTACTACCATGGCTTTGTTATCCTTTTCCAATAAACACAGAGATGTCTGTTTCTGAAGAGTCAAGCAAATGAAAATCAATCAGAAAAAGTTCAGAAGGCTCCTTAATAGGAAAATAATTGAGATTAGGATATACCTGTCTTATAGATTTTTTGAGATTCTAGTTTAGACTTGTAGCATTGGAGAAGTGACAGAATACAAATGTAATGTGATGATGTGCACATATTCCATAATACAGTTATATGATTTTGAACATACATGTTGGCTGATGGTGGTTAATAATAAAACAGAATAAAATGAACCTATATGTAATAGCATTAGTTTATTGTGAGGAAGCTGACTTGCTTTTTTCAACCACATAATTTGTGCATTCAAACAAATTTAATCAGTTTCAGCAGATCTGAAGAAATGACTATTTCGGCAGCTTTAAGCAAACTACAGTTGGCCAAATTTAGTAGCCAGTCATAATTTATTCAAGTCAGCAGTAAACTCCAGTCTTCCCACAATACTGTTATACTCACAACAATAAAAAAAAAGATTGTTTTAGAAATTATGCCTTATATGTTAATAAAATGAAAACTATTTTAAAATTTCTGTTTTGGGGTGGGTGGAAAGCAGATGTTTGCTGTGTCATTATATACATTTTCTCCCAGAGACCTTTTTTCTCTACTTCTGCAAAAAGAAAGAAACAGCATTTCTTCCTTGGAACAAACATTTTACATTAACCAAAAGAGAACAAAAATAATCAGCATAAGAAAACATTATTAAGTTTTCCAAGATGATCAGGAAGGGAGTAATTAGAGCCAATATGGTATATTTGAGCATTGGACTATGGCTCTGGAGACCAGGGCCATTTTCACACAAGACTGTTATAGCGCTATGATTCCACTTTCAACATCCTATGGAATCCTGGGGCGTTTGAGGCCCCTCCCTAAACTGCAAACCCCAGGATTCCATAGGATGTTGAGAGTGGAATCATAGCGCTATAACAGTCTTGTGTGGAAATGGCTCAGGGTTCAAATCCCCATTTGTCTATAGAAGCCCACTGGGTGACCTTGAGCAAGTCACGCTCCTTCAGCCTCAGAGGAGGGCAGATCAACCCTCTCCCCCAAACAAATCTTGCCAAGAAAACCTCCTGATAAGTTTTTCCTTAGGGTTGCCATAAGTCAGAAATTATTTAAAGGCACACAACAACAGCAACAACAACAAAATCCTGTCTCAATTTTTTTTCTTTTAGGCCACTTAAGAGGTCTCAGTTTAAGGCCTTTGCACTAAAACTTCAGGGTCTTAATCCAAAGCCCATGGAAGTTTTTCATGCCCATCTATAATCGACTTCAGACTTTGCACTGAAATGTCTGTTGTCTATACTTATGCACTGAAGAGCTAGTATAAACTCAGTGTCAAAATGTTTGAGTTTTAAAGTGGTGCTAGATGAAGGAAACAGTTAAAAAGAGGACAGTTGGAAGCTATAGGGAGCCAAATAAATATACTGAGGGTGGTATTCATACTCCAAGGCCATTTCCGCTCTACACTGTTATAGTACTATTATTCCACTTTCAACTCCCTGTGGAATTCTGGGGTTTGTAGTTTGCTGGGGCCCAAGAGCTCTCTGGCTGAGAATTTTAAAGGCCCCTCCCTAAACTGCAAACCCCAGGATTCCATAGGATACTGAAAGTTGAATAATAGCACTATAACAGTGTAGTGTGGAAATGGCCCAAGTTGAACTGCCTCAGGCTGAGACTGATTAACAGCAGCTACAGGCTGCAGTGCAAGACCTTCACCCAACTGCTATTAATGTGCAAATTATCCACTGGAATGGAAAATTCCTATTAGCACTACATTTGTCTCATACACCTGACTTTCTACCTCACTTCCTTTTAAAATTACATTTTAAAAGCAACTTTCCAACCTCTGGTTGAAATGAACATAAGATCATCCAGTTTGGATATTCACTTTCACCACACTGACAAACTTGTGGGTAAGATACCATAAACAAATCCTGGATATGATTATCAGTGTGTTTTTGGAGGATGAGGTGCAAGAAATGGAAGGTGAGAGAAAAAGAGAGTTTTGGGTTGTGAATATTCCTAGAATCACCCATCTAGATGTGGTCCAAAAGAGCAACTTTTACAAGTTCATAAAAATCTTTAGTCACAGGTGTAAAGAAAATAATATTGCACACTGGCACTACTTATATATCCTAACAACATACATATTTTTCCTTACCCACAATTTATTTTTCTAAAAAAACCCAAAATAAGGTACTAAATAAATCTTTCAAAATGCATGCAGTACATTTTACCCTTCTTTTAAATGTAACCCCAAACGGTTTGAAATTAAAGAATTATTCATTTCCCTTTGCTGTGTTATAAATGATTGTTCCAGTTTTATCCACAGAAAGGGCAGGCAGAATCCATGAAACAAATTTCATGACACTTTGCTAACAATTCTATAGTATATTTCATGTTTTTAACATGAAGCAATGCCATCTCTTATGGCTGGAAGGATACCAAATGCAATGAAATGAAACACATTGCATTGCTTCGAATAAAAGATAGTAATGAGAATGAATCAGAGTAATTAAACAACTAACCAATTAAAATGCAGTTTATAAATTAAATAAATAGTGCTAAAGAGTATACTTATATATTTTGATTTTAAAAGGCTATCCATGTTGTGTTTTAACTTGTAATGAAACACATAAACTAGAAAATTCTCATGCTGAAGACGCACAAAATGGGGCTTGCACAGGAGACAACTGAATGGTCTGTTTTATGGAGGGAGCTCTTAAAGCAAAAGAAATGCAATGCAGCTGTTTCAGCAGGAAAATAGACCTCTTTTTAAATCTTGTACTGCCTTGTTTTCCAGGATATTGAATATATTCGTTCGCACTACAACATTGAAGATTTTATTTATTTCAGTCATTACCAACAGGAAGAACATGGACACCTTTACCATTTTGCTCTGAATCCAATATTTCATCACTATGCAAAACATTTCATGAAGGAGATACTTCGACTAGCCCACAAATCTTGTCTCTACTACCCTATTTATCCACAGCCTGAAGAAGGCAAGGTACACTATAAGCCATGTAACTTATTTTTGTTTTCACTGGAATATGTAGAATTAGGCAACAAAAATACCTAACATACACATTTCAAACAACTGCAATACAGTTAATAAAACATGATTAAAATTGTATGGACAAGAGCTCAGATTTACAGACTGATAAGAGAAAATCCACATAAATTCAGAATATAACATGGACAAAATGAAGGAACTCAATAGCTAACATTTCCTTATTTCCTGAGCTCTTCACTGGGTGTTAGTTTGCATGGAGGGCTTCAGAAAATTCTTGCAACATCCCAGAGCCACTTGAGTTGATCACTTCTCATAGAATCATAGAAATGTAGAGTTGGAAGAGACCACAGGGGCCATTGAGTCCAACCCCCTGCCATGCAGGAACACCCTCAAAGCACTCCCGACAGATGGCCATCCAGCCTCTGCTTAAAAACCTCCAAAGAGGTTTTCTCTGTTTTCTCATTTTCTCTGTTTACAAAATGTATTAATATTGTAATTGTAAAGATAATATTGTATAGGATAATGTCAAACCAATTTAAAGGTTAGGAAAAACTGTGCCAGATATGTGTATATATAGTCTCTGATACAAAGTTTTTAAAACACCCACAGCTACATTAGAAAATTTCTGTCGAGATTTTCTTCACACACACACACACACACACACACACATATGTGTGTGTGTGTGTGTGTGTATATCATAACTTCATAGATCAGTTTTGAGAATGCATACAGTGCCCTTTGAAAAGCTTTTAAAATATTTGAAAATATATTTGTATGTCATTTCCATTTGAAAATAATGTCACTGAAATAGTAGATTTAAAAAATGGCTGACAAAACAGAGGAACTGAGAGTGTGAGCTGGAATCCTGGGTTCTAATTTCACCCTATTCTTGCTTGTGCACATAGTGTTAAACTGTGGTTTAGTGTAATCTGAAAACGTAACTCATGTGCAGACTGAGAGCACTTCTACATGAGGTGTTCCTGATGTTTTCTCAACTTCAGCTGCTTTTCCAGTGCTACATGTATGTGAAACTCTGGACATTGTGTTCTTCAGTCCATAGAAGCAGTTGTGGGGAGAAAAATATTGTTAGTGTGTGCGCAGAATATTGTACATGGCTCTTTGGATCTCAGCCATAAAGTCATAGTCAGTGACCCTTTGAAAGATTTCAGTTACATGTGACCAGGTTGTATTTTATGAATTTGAAATATTGCCCTATTCATTTATATGCAGGTGAAATATGGGTGTGCCAGATAGAAGACAATATGAACAATACTAGTTATTATTCTACATTAAATGAAATTAATTTGGTTTGCTTTGTGTCATGTTATGTTTATTTTAATAGCAGGTTGCATTCTTTTCTTTTTTAAAAAAAAGCAGTAAATGCTTTTGGCAAGGTTGTAGTATTCTTTGATTTTCTTTACTGTTCTCCATTTTTTGTTGCTTTCCAACTGTGTAAACGAAGACTGTAACTAAATTTGGGGTGATAAAATAAAAGTATTTTAATTATCTATTCTGCTTATACATGAGGATTTTTCTTTTATATTCATGCTATTTCATTAATGTGTCTTGTTTGGATAAAAACAATATTTTTATTTGCGTTTCCTGTGTACATCTTTAACTCTTCTTTTGCCTAACAACCAGAATTGAACAGTAAGACTGCAGTGTTGCTTAATTAGTTTGGATAAGAATGATTCATGATCTCAGTGAAGGAAAATATTCCCCTGGGAAGCTACTTGTGCTGCAAAATCCAAGAAACCAAACCACTTGTTTATCTGTCATTCCCACTGAGATAGTAATATAATTACTCTCATAATTATCTTCATTAGTGCTGGGAATTATCTGCAATCCATTCCTCTGCTCATAGAGTGTTTATACTCTGATGATATTTCTCTTGGATTCAGTCACGGGGATAAAGGATTCTTGTATTTACAAAGCACTAGCACAGACATCTGTGATGCACTTTCCTGACATTCTCTGTGCTAAAATACAGCTTGTCCTTCAGTTCCAGAATCCATGTGCCCATTCCCTGACATCTGCCCTTCATTACATGGTTCCCGTGCGACCAAGACGACAGATTGTCTATCCTCTGGAAAAACTTGGCATAAACGCTCCATCAAAAGAGGTCTCTAAGGATCAGGTGGGTAACAGAAGCAGCAAGCAAGCAAAAGGCATCGCTCCAGCTAAATGTGGGATTTGGCAGATGGGATGACATTACTGTCTTAATGTTGGTGGGCTGCCTCTTAATTACCTTGAACCTGATAGTCATGCTCTTACAGTTTCATACTTGCCAGTATCATTTTCTCAGGATGCATTTTGAAGTGAGGATGAGAACCAGTAGCTTTTAAATTATTCAGAATTTGACTAATAATAATTTAAGTATTTAAAATGACCAGATTTCAGTATGGGTATTTTTTATCAGAGAATTTCATCCAACAGTTCAGTTTATGCCAACAGGACAAAATCATCAGTCAAATGCTTATGATTCCCCCGTCCTTCCCCTCTGCAAAACAGATGCTCTGCTATAGCAAAAGAATGGGGCCTGGACTGTGATCAATAAAAGAACTGAATCAAAGCAGAAGTTCATCTAACCCACTTGTTTTCCAAAGTGACCAATCAGATGCTTTTCCCACAGGGGCCACAATCTTCTCCCACTGCTACCTCCCTTCTGTGAATTTCTTTAATCTCTTATTAATCCTGCCATGGCAATAAATGGGGAGGAATATGGGGCCAGATGCATGGTTGTTTTGAGCATGGTAATGCAGAATTCATAGAACAGGTGTGCAGTTTGTCACTTTGGATGTAGCTTGCTAAATAGGGGTCTCTCCATTTAGTTACTGGATGAAAGGAGTGGTGGTGGGGACAACAACAGTGAGAATGGTGATGATTGCTATTGCCTCTGCAGTTGCTTCTTGCACATATAAGAAACTGTAGAAGTCTAACTCTGCAGAGATGTACTTTCTTTTGGCTTGGGGCCATAAAGTAGAGTCACGTTTGCAACCTACAGCAATATTCTTTATGTTTCTTAATTTCTCAGCTATAGCATTGATGACAATGAGACGTGCTGATTATTTTTTAAAGAAGAAAAATTGTTTTTCTGTGCATTTGTTCATTTCTGTGTCATGTTTACGACAAAGCAAAATATGCCAAGGTATCACATTGGTGGCAACTAGATCTATGTATATCTATTTGCGTATTGCTTGGGAAAACATATGTAATTAATACCATATTTGTTTTATAATAATTTCAGTATGTTTCCATTCATAGCTGCTTTATAGTCTTGGCTTCACAAATTTCAAGTAACTAAAAGGTTTCAGAGTCTACTTGAACCATATGGATTGATTCTGTGTTTTCTCTTGGGACTTTTCATTCTCCGTGGCCTACAACCTACTTTAAAGTAAATTCACTCTTGCATTTGTTTACCCTTTTCTCATTCTTTCTTTCTTGCTTTTTATTTTTTATATTTTTATATCGAGCAGAATCGTTACATTTTCTAGCACAAATTCCTCAAACTTTCCTTGCACTTGCTGACTTCATGTATGACGAATCTTATGTTTTATAAAACATCTTCTGCATGCCTTTTATGTTTTCTAATTATGTGTATCTTATTGTTAAAATTATTTTGCTTTGCCAGGCTTAAAAAAAAAAGTCTCTAGGACCATATATGCATGTTGGATAAAGTTGCTTAGTTTGTGTGACATTGGCAAATGACACCACTCATATGCCTACACCTTAAAAAAAAATCACAGCCATTTCATTAGGACTACAGCCATGTTGGCAGCTTTCCCCCCAAAGCTTCAACCTGTGAGATGTAAAGCAGCCATGTGGACCAGGCCCATTGCTTTTACCACATGGACCTCTATGCTTCTGCCACAGCAGCCTTTAACAAATGGATGCTACAGTCCACAGTGAGCTCAGCTGGACATCAGTCCTGGACTCCCTCTTGCTAGGGCACAGCCTGGGCAATTCCCAGATACTTTCTGAAGCACCTCCCCAGAGAAGGATTCATAAAGTTAAGGGAAGCCTCTGGCCCACCCTTAAGGTGCCTGGTTGGTGCCCTGCGTCCTCAGTACATTCTTTTTCTTCTCTTAATACTAACATTTCTGGAAGGATTTCTGCCTAACTGATCTGCTGACTCAGTGTTGATGCCTGACTATAGTTAGACCCAGAGATTGAGACAGAGAACATTTCATTTTTCTTGAGATGACTTCACATGAATGTGTGTCTCCTGGGAAATGAATAAGACACAAGCCACATACAAGCCTTATACCTGCCCAGAAAGTCCCTTCACATTAAGTCCAATGTTCCTATTTGTCTTCTCTGTGAAAAAATATTTTTACAAATAATTCTGCTTTTAAATTGTTGGCATTCTTGTGCCTGTTGTTTAGGACTATGCCTAATATTTGCATATGTTTAGCAAAATATTATTCTTTAACTTGGAGTGTATTTGCTTCTTCTTGACACAAATATCTTGGTTCTCATATTCCAACCCTAGCTGAGAGATGAGGGCAGAGTCAAGCAATATAGCACAAGAAGACAGATTTCTGGTGTAAAAAGGCCACATGTTTATTGCTTACAGATAGAGAGGCATGGCCTAGTATGGGGCAATGAATCCGTGCATCTACCAGCTGATAGAAACTTGTACTCCTAGCCTAGTTTCTGGGTGTATGCATGGTAACCAAGTAGAATCTCACATAGACAAAAGCCACTGCATGATTGCCCTGCCACCTGGGAGTGGGGAAGTACCACAGCTCTGAACAGAATGCCTCTATCTGAAGTCCCAGAAGGGAACCCCCAAACTGTGGATGACAGGCATGCAGGCTCAGTTTCATTCCAAAATCTGGAGCCTGTATTCTTCCCCTGGTCAGAGAGATGACTGTCCTCAGGTCAAAACAATGTCTCCAGGTGGAGGGTAAGGTCCAGATGTGAGATCAGACAGCCCCTGTCTCAGTCACAAGGTTGCCCCCACAGCTTTGTGGAACCTTCTTCTAACTATGCCAGTCTTCTGTCGGTTAAGAGTTCCATGCCAATTGTGCCACTCAGGCAGGTCTGGCTATAATTACATAGTGTTGAGTAAGGAGGAGTGAAGAGCCCAGAGATTAACTTTGGTGTCCTAGGAAAGATCCGATCTGTCGGTCAGGGGAAGGTTGTTTTTTCCAAGTTGGATGATCAAGGCATCCAACAGCTCCCACTGCCCAGTGTAATGAAGACAAATTGGCTTGTCCAACTCCTACTGAATACCTTTTCCTGAGCTTGGTGATCCAGAGGTAGTCTTTTAGGAAGAGGTGCAGTCCCAATTGATTGCAATGGCATGCTTCCTGACTGAATGATACTGTAGTCTCATATCCTAACCAAATTGAGATAGGTGGTGGCAATTAGAGGGAGAGGAGATTGCATAGTAGTTGCTAACTAGAGTGAACATATCACACACATGCCAATGGCCTGGATGCAAGAGGTGGATGTGCCCATCTCCATAGCATAGCCTCTGTCTAGGATCTGTTCCCTTGCCTTATGGATAAAGTGGATACCCAGATTTTTTTATCATCTTCAAATTTAGTTGTGCTGGCTGATGCAAACTGTGCCCAAGATTTAGTGTGATGAGTCCTCTTAGCTTTCCTGGAGTCCATGCAGACAATCCAGGACATATCTTGTTGTTGTTGTTGTTGTTGTTTTTGTATGCCTTCAACTCATTTCTGACTTAGGGCAATCCTAAGGTGAATCTTTCATTGGTTTTTGGGGAGCTGAAAATATGTGACATGCCTAAGATCATCCAGTGGGTTTCCATGGCCAAGCAGGTAATCAAACCCTTGTCTTCAGAGTCGTAATCCATGGCTCAAACCACTACACCATGCTGGCTCTCAACATACACTGTTGCCCTCCTGTAATTCCTAACTATGAAACTGAGAATCTTCATTAGGGGACTCACTGGAAGTTCCAATGCTCTCTGAATCCTCTTGTAGTTGTAATGGCGGGGGGGGGGCAATCCTTAGCTATCAGTTAAACCTGATGACTGCCCTCTCCTAGGCCTGACAGGTAGACCTGACCTTCATGACTGTTGCATCTACCTCACACATGTTTTGCATTAGGTGCTTCTGGGATTTCTTGCACATCAGAGAAGGTAGGTGATAAGCAGCTGCAAAATCACTAAAACTATTTCTTTGAATATTTGAAACATGCAAGTGGCATTGCATGTTTTGAACACTTATGTACAAAGTGGGGTAGCTATGTTACCAAATGGCAAGAAGCATAAAAGGTGGTGTGTAAATCTTTAAATAAAGAAATTAAAATTCCATGTTGTTAGTGTAGACCCTAACAGATGTAAAACAGTTTACTGTTTCACATAAAGGCAACTACTTTTCATAGTTGTTCTCTATTCAAATTCTGATCACATTGCTATTGCATGTTGTGCCAGTTTTGGTGTATGTTTTTTTCATATTTCTTCCATCTGTGCAACTGGCTTAGTTACAAGCTTCAATACTTTTTTCCTTTCCTTTTTCATTTTCATGTATTAGTAATAATGGTTTTGAAACCTGTTGTAATATTTGGGATGCTTATTTGAAGCACAACTGTTTGATTCTTTTGTCTTCCCAAAAATGAAAATAATGGCTATTTGCAGCAACCCAACAGATATTTCCTGCATTCTGAACAAGCACTTAATTAGTAAGTTAATGGTTCTTTCTGTTATGAGAACTATGGGCACATCACAGTTTGACAGGGTCTTGAGCAGGAACAAAAAGAAGAAGCTGATTTTGAGAAACATCCATGTTTGAAAGAGAATTAAAGGAGTTTGTACATTAGTTCTTAGAAACAGATAAAGGAGGTCACACAATACCAGTGAATGGTAGTAGTAGCTGGAAATCTTTCACTGAGATATTTTCTTCAGGAGGAATTGCCCTGGATACCTGTTTTTATATCTAATATATACATTGGAGAGAAATATGGTTTAAACAGGACCTTTTTCAGTTATTTTAATGCACTGTGTATAATTACCTTGAGAGCAAAAACTATAATTTTTTTATAATTATATTTTAAGCACTTATATATTATTAACTTGTTTACCTTCTCACCATCTGGGAGCATTCTGCAATCCATCTGTTTTGTGTAATTATGTAATTATGAATATAAGTCTAGAATAGGTGATATAATTAACAAGAATAACTGCTCTGTGATGCATAATAAAAATGTCATGTCCGTTGAATTACTTCTTGTTTCTGACGAGCCATTGTTCACACTTTATTATTGCTTGGTTCCTCTCAAGCCGTCAGATTTTATTACATACTTCAGGATTGTTGTTTCTCCTGCTGCTTGCAAAAAGGCTACAGAATCAATTATTCTTATTATTGTTGAAAGCTGTCTCAGCTTGATAATTCTTCATGAAGAATATGTTTGCATTTCCTAGTCCAGGGGCAGGCAGAATGCTGAATGCAGCCCACTAATCACCTACAAGCTGGGTCATGGTGCACTTGTGACTGTTCACTAATCAAAATGGCATGAATTTTTGCAGTTTGAATTTGCCAGTCCAGCTCGCAGGATTAGCGGTAGTACTGGCATCCTCATAGAGCTTGGAGTAGGCTCTACAATCCTATTTGCATGTGTGTTTTGATTCTTCCTACTTTGTCCATGGTTTGTGCACCCTCTAGCTCCATAAGAGAAATGAGATTATGGTGGGTTCAGGCTGTCACAGAAGTCCTAAATTTTAGCTCCTCCCAGCAAATGAAGGTAAGGAGGGGTAGACTAAGCAGCAGATGACAGCAGCAAGTAGGTGGGCAGTGAATGGAGGATCAGATTTTTTGGAATATTTCGGAGAATCATGGAGCAAACAAGGAGTGAAGATAGTAGCTGGAATAGTGGCTAGTAGTGAGTCCCCTATAGGGATGGGCAAATCAATCTATTTCTGGTCCAAATCATTTTCATGTGTATCCTCCCAAAGTCTTTTCCATCTTATTTCCACATTAATCTTTTTTTCCTAAAAACTACATGAATATTTAAATATATAGTCTATAACAAATTTCTTCTCAAAATAGTCATTTCCAAACTTACATGGTTTTGAACCAAGAATGGTGTTGGGAAATTTGGGAATTGTGAAACTCAGTGGGTAACTAAGTTTCAGTTCACATATTAGTCTAGGAAAAATAGATAAGGTATCAGAATTTATGGATATAATATTTTTCTGTTTTTTGCACCCTTGCCTAATATGTATCTCTAGGGCATGAATGTAAACTATGTGTTATTTTTGTATTTTTTCTATGGTGTTTATGTAGAAATATTTACCTGTGAAGAACCTGGGGAGTGGGCATCCTTGGCATCATCATGTCAGATGTAGCACAGATGTCAGAGATAATTAACAAAACTTGCCATAGCCAATTTTTTGTCAGTGGGTAAGTGCAAATGAAGCTGAGAGTACAAAAGAATATAGGCCAGAATCCTGTTGGGGAGTTATGAACCTGTGACCTAGAGTTATGCATTCGTAACTTGCTTGGTATTCATGATCCCTACATATTCCCCTACGTTAGGAGACAGTGAAAATCCCCCAAACTGCCACTTACCAAGGAAGGAGCTGCTGTGATCAACAGGGGTTTGTTCCCCTGTCACTTGGGAAGCAACTGACTGATACTCCTCCAATGCACGTGATGTCCAGTGCAATGGAGAATTGTGACAGGGATCCCACTTGGACCTGTCGCAATGTAGGTTTCTCACAGGAAGAGGTGGGAATGTTACTCAGTAGCTTCTCAAGTGACTGGGGAATGGACCTCAATCAATTACAGCAGCTGCTTCCTGGTAAGTGAGGATTGGGGCAGGAGAGTCTGTACCCTTGTAACAACAATGGTAATGCATTCTCAACAGGATTCTGACCCATGAAAGTAATATAGAGCGGCTTAGTACTGAAATACAACAACTCAGTTTGTAAAGATTGTAAAAACTTTCCATAAAAGAAAAGTATTTTTCAGCAAAAAATGAAGCTGAAATGGGATGATTTGCAGTTCAGCTTTGTAGAAATTAACTTACAAGTCCCAATGGGTTAAATAAATGTCATTCTCTAATACATGTGCTTAGGAGTGTGGCCTTAAAATGAAGAATTTGAAAAATCATTCTGTGCGATTACACATAAGGTCATGTGGAAGTCAGCATGTTTTAATTTTATGCTTTTAGTTTAACAAAGAACTAGAAATGGGTTTCCAAGAAGCAACTGTTGCTCAAGATTTTGCTGGGCATGAGTAATAAATTGTTAATGATCTGTGTAGAACACGCGTGGTTAAAAACCTATTATTTATTCTATCATCTCTTGACACATGTAGTTGATGATTTTATAGTACTAGCAGGCATACAGATGCATTTGTTCTGAGCTGATGGTTGATCATAAATTTCCTCAATGTAAATGTCAGTGGGTTTTGTGTGTTACTGCCATTACATCTTGTTTGGGAGCCTGAGCATTACACAATTATGAGGAAGCACCAGATGGCATCATTAACAAGAATGCACTGAATGTTTACCACTTATGTTCATGTGTGAAATTAAAAGTAAGGTGACCTATCTTCCTTTTGAAAGCATGATGTCAGTAATATCCAGGTGTTAATGTTTTTTACCCCAGTAAACTGGAATATTCATTGCGAGCTGCAAAATTTGTTCTTTCTTGTTTAACCTTTAACATAAAATTAAACAGGTTGCTACCCTGCTGAGGATGAAAGCTGCTCAGAAAGGAAAGATAAATATTATTCCTTAAATATTACTACTTAATACTAACCTCAAGAACTACTAGAAACAAATCTCAGATTTCCCCTTGTTACTCATAACTTTCAGCGCAAAATCTGAAAATGATGAGGCATCCTAAAATTGAGTTTTCAAATTGGTTTAAGTCAATTCTGGTAGAAGGAATATGCCTTTCTGTTTGTACTGTTGTTGTTTTTTTTGTATTGTGAAATGCACATATACAGCACAGCTACTGTTGATGAGGACCGTTACCTAGTCCTGTGGTTTCAGTCCTTCAAACATTATGCCGAAACAGTCACATTGCAGAATGTACAGGCATGGAGATAATGTGATGAAACTAGATCTTAGTTTTGACAAACTAGGCAGCCTGCTGGGCTGTTTGGTAGGCTTCAGCTGCAAGTGCTGTTCAGAAGTGTAGCAATTTTCCCTAGGCTGGACTCTGAACAGAAGCTCTTCAAGCATGAAATGTTTATAAAATGGATACATGTGGCATTAAAAGGCAAAGTTAAAGGCTTTCATTCTGGTAGAATATGTAAGAATATTGGCTGAAGCAAAGTGAAGTGACTTTGAAACTAACATTTTTATACCAAAAGAAATTTTGTTTCACACTTTCTAAACCAAAAATGTTTTAAGTTGAACATGGAATGGGAATGAATATGATCTTGCACATTTCATTAAAAGATGCAGTGTTATACCTAAATACGTATTTTTACAAGTTTTATGCATTAAAATATCAAATGTATTTTGAAAAATAGCATCACTTACATATCTTTTGAAGTAAAGGAAAATACTTTTAAAAGCATTGCTTTGGTTTCCAGTAGGCATATAATATCATTATCAGTTGTTAACTCAGAAACAACAAACTGAACCATCTATTTCCACAAAAAATCAGGAAGTAATAACAAAGCAGTGCATGAAAGGGCAGGTGGAACTGATGTCTTCTTTCCAAAGCAACAGTAACTGAGGAAGATTAGTAACCACAGAATAATTCAAAATCTAGCCACATTCATCCATGTTGCAGGACATTAGCACGCATTTTAAGTAATGAAGAAACTTTCTGACATTTTCCATATAGCAAGTTGGTTGTCACTATTAGTACTAGGTGATAATCAAAGTATTTGCAAACTAGTTGCATCACTTGTGAATTAGTCAAGTCCATGGAAACTTTCTAGCTTCGTAGAAGCATTGGGTTGGAAGAGGGCACAAGGGCCATCAAGTCCAACCCCCTACCATGCAGGAATACACAATCAAGACAATCCTGACAGATGGCCATCCAGCCTCCACCATACTCCAAAGCAGTGTATTCCACTGTCAAGCTGCTCTTACCATCAGGAAATTCTTCCTAATGTTTAGTTGAAATCTTTTCCTGAAGTTTGAAGCCATTGCTCCATGTCCTACTCTCTGGAGCATCAGAAGGTAGGCTTGCTCCATCTGTCATATGATACTTCAAATATTTGAACATAGCTATCATGTTACCTCTTAATCTTCTCTTCTCCAGGCTAAACATACCTGGCTCCTTAAGCTGCTTCTCAGAGGGCATGGTTTCCAGGCCTTCTACCATTTTGGCTGGCCTCCTCTGGACACACTCCAATTTGTCAATCTCCTTCCTAAATTATGGTGACCAGAATTGAAAGCAATATTCCATGTGGAGTCTGACCAAAGCAGAGTAGAGTGGTACTAATACTTCCCTTGACCTAGACAGTATACTATTGGTGCAGCCCAAAATTCCATTGGCTTTTTTAGCTGCCATATTATACTGCTAACTCATGTTCAGTTTGTGGTCTACTAAGACTCCTAGATCCCTTCCAGATGTACTGTGGTCAAATCAAGTGTCACCCATCTTATATCTGTGCATTTCATTTTTTCTGTCCAGGTGTAGTACCTTACACTTCTCCCTGTTGAAATTCATGTTGTTAGTTTTAGCCAAGCACTCTAATCTGTTAAGGTCATTTTAAATTCTGATACCGTCCTCTGGGGTGTTAGTTTCCCCTCCTAATTTGGTATCATCTGCAAATTTGATAAGAGTGCCCTCTATTCCCTCATCCAAAGATGTTGAATAGCACCGGGCCCAAGACAGAATCCTGTGGAACCCCACTATTCATTTCTGTCCAGGATGAAGAGGAACCATTGGTGAGCACCCTTTGGATTCAGTTGGTCAGTCAATTACAAATCACCTAACTGTAGCATTGTCTAGCCTAGATTTTACTAACTTGTTTGCAAGAATATCATGGGGGTCTTCTGAAGGGCCTCACTGAAGTCAAGATATACTATATCCCAGCAAACCCTTTATCTTCCAAGCTAGTAACGCTATCAAAAAAAAAGATATAAGATTAGTCTGCCATAACTTGTTTTTGAGAAACCTATGTTGACTTTTAGTGATTACAGCATTCCTTTCTAAGTGCTTACAGATTGTCTGTTTAGTGACCTGTCTAGAATCTTTGCCATCATGGATGTCAGGCTGACTGGACAGTAATTGTTCAGGTCCTCTTTTTCCCCCTTTTTCTGAAGATGAAGACAATATTAGCCCTCCTCCAGTCTGCTTGGACTTCTCCAGTTCTCCAGGAATTCTCAAAGGTTATTGCCAGTGGTTCTGAGATTGCTTATGCCAGTTCTTTTAGTACCCTTGGCTGTAGTTCATCTGGCCCTGGAGACTTGAATGCTTTTGGAGTATCCAGGTGTTCATGTACTACCTCTTTTCCCATACTATGCTGCATTTCCTCTACCACATAATCTGCTCCAATTTCCCCAGGTAGAGCACTGTTTTTCAATTGGGAGAAGACCAAGGCAAAGAAGGTGTTGAGTAGTTCTGCCTTTTCTCTGTCACCCATTAGCATTTCTCCATCTTCTCCACACAGAAGCCCTATCATTTCCTTGTTCTTCCTTTTGCTGTGTCAGAGTGTCAGCCTTTCTTCACCTGTCTCACCATCTTTCCTTTCTCAAAAAGAAGAAATTTGACTTGGGTTAAAGGTGGAGGAGGATTCTAACAGCCTCTCCCAGCCTCACTCTGTGCCTCCTATTTGTTCCCAAAGATGAAGGCTTTTCCCCCTTGTATTGGCAGCTGGAGGGGAACAGGATGGATTCCCAGAGAAATTTTTGTGAGACTGCCTGCCTGAGGTTGGTTGGACCTTCTTGATTCTGTTCATGGTAATTCAAAGGAGAGGCTTCACATGTAGCTTTCTTCAAACCACTACACCACAGTAGTTCTCATTTGTTTTGACCATCATTAAATGTTCCTGCTGAATACAAAGCTATATGGCTTTGCTGTAGTTTGTTCTGTGCTACTAAAATCTGTCGGACCAGTAGCAACAGTTCCTTGGACATTGTTGGCTTAGCTGAACTGATAGCAAAAGGAGCCTGAGGAAGCAGAGTGGTTGGGAAGGCAGGGGTTGAATACAAAGAGTGATAAAGGAAATCTGGAAAATGCATAGAGCAAGGATAGAAGAGACAGAGGACCCAGAAGAGGAGATCAAGGCAATAAGAAAAGACATGGCAGAGGAAGAAAATGCTAGTCTCCTTTTGAAGAGAAGGACAGCCCAAAAATAAAGACATGGATAACAGCGGCAAAAGTTTTAGGGAAGGAAGGCATTAAGAACAGGATTTGGGTAACATGTATGCTGTCAGTACTGTAATGGCTGATGAAGAGCTAGCACAAGAGTATCAATGAAAGTGTTATATGTTGAATACCCAGCAGTTAATATATCTGTCTGAAATACTTATACAGGAATACCACACTGCTCTTCAGTTTGACAAACCAGAGGGAGTTGTGGAGTGACTCATTTGTATGGTTCCATGACTATACCTTTCAGCAGACTGACCTCCTGCTACCAATTTGAAGCCAATTGGCTTGAAACAACACAGAGTTGGAGAAGCTTGCTACCATATCCCATTACCTAGCAAGTTGTATCTTCTGTTAATTTATTGGTTGTGCCAAAGATTTAATACTGTTTTGAAGATGTCTGGGTCATAGTGGCTCAGTCAGAGGAGGGTGGAATAGCTGACACTTGTATTTAGTGGTCCATTTTGTTTCTCAGTGACTTGCAGCCATGCAGTTATGGCAGCCATCATGTTTCTCTGACGCACACCTGACACGTTGTTATGTGTGCCTTCAAGTCACTTCTGATTTATGGCAATCCTCAGGCAAGTCTCTCTCAGGGTTTTCTGGAGCTGAGAGTGTGTGATGCACTCAAGGTCAACCACTGGGTTTCCATGGCTGAGTGGGGAATCGAACCTTGCTCTCCAGGGTCGTAGTCTAACTCTCAAACCACTACGCCATGCTGTCTCTTGCCTGACACATATCTGTTCGAAGAGAGTTGCAGATATGAAGTCCCCCCCTCCCCTTTTGCACTTCTGTCTTTCAATTATACCACTCAGTCATTTGATTTGGTTGCTTATTTGTTTGTTTGTTGTTGTTGTCATGTTCGACTTATGGTGGCCCCAAGGTGAACCTGTCATTGGGTTTTCTGAGGCTGAAAGTATGTGACACACCCAAGGTCATGCAGTAGCTTTCCATAGCCGTGCGGGGAATTGAATTCTGGTCTGAAGGGCCCATAGTCAAATGCTCAAACCAGTGTGCCATAGTGGTTTTCATTTGCTTGTTTACCTACTATTATTAGGATAGAATAGGTCTGGTGCCCTGACTTTTTAGGTAAATTGAGAGGTTTGGACACAAACAGATCATATCCAGTGATAGCTTTGTGATAGTGGAATGTGTTTGTACTTGCACAGTATAAGAAACCCAACTTTCCCATGCCATCCTCTGTCATGTCTTACCTTATTTCAGAGGTCCTCAGACTCTCAGGAGCAACTTTGGAGGGGCTTGGAACATGTAACTGGAGGGTGGGAGACAGAAGAAATTAGATGCCTCACCTTACAGAAAGCTACCACTGAATATAGTCCTACAGAAACAGAATTAGCTGGTGATATGTATGACAGTTCCACACTGAATTACTTACGAAAAGTTCAGGTTTTTATGTATGTATATAATAAATTAATGTAATAATAGTAATGTTGTTATGGCTATTATTAAAATATTACTGAAATAACAAGAACCAAAGAAACAAATGGATAGCTTGTGATTAGTATGGCAGAATCACACTGATTTTTTAAAAATAAAAATAGAGAGTGTTAATGAAATAATAAATATATATTTTGATAGTGCATCCACATCAATCTGGGGCCATTTCTGCACAAGCCTGTTATAGTGCTGTTATTCCACTTTCAACCTCCCATCAAATCCTAGGGTTTGCAGTTGAAGGAGGGGCTTTTGAGGCTGCAAACCCCAGGGTTCCATAGGATGTTAAAAGTGGGATAATAGCACTGTAAAAGGCTAGTGTGGAAATGGCCTTGGCTATGGCTCCGTAAGTGCATGACCTTCAGTTTTCAGGATTACATAGGAAATTGTCTTAAATTAATAAGAAATGACTGTTTGAAACTGAATGAGGGGAAACGCAGATTTGGCTCAAATGATTCAGTATATCTTCAATGAAAATCCTGCCCCTCTTAATGTTTCCGCACGTTAGAACACAACTTGGCTTTTTTTTCTTGTCAGGCTGCATATTATGCCTACTATGGGAATGCTAGAGAAAATTCACTCTCACTGCCATAATGCCTAAGCCCACTCATCATATGACAAAGTGGTATCTCATGAAATTCCCTGCCCTCCCTCACCCATTGGTTACCATTAGTGGTGGCATGTATTGCATGAGAACTCCTAGACCTTGTGGCAGAGAGGGGAGAGCTCTCCACAGGGATGCCATTTTCAATTGCTTCTGCATGGTGGACATAATGCTAGCACAGTCTCTTTACGTTTCAGCCTCTTCTTATTTTGCATTTGTGGTTTCTTTTTCATTGAGCAATTGTTTCCACAGGTCACAATCCTCCTGTGCAAGCCCTGTCAAGATGACTGCTGTGCGTTTGTGCTACTCCCCTTAATTTCAATAAGGTCTTTACATGAGCAAGTCTTACTCTGAAACCGGGTCTCCTTCGAACACAGAAAACAAAGGGTTTTGTTTTGTTGCTTTTGTAGGTGTTTTTCTAGCATTTTCTTTGGGAAAGGCAGTCTAAAAGAAAATGTGGACTTGTTACGTATTAAAAATGGAACATAAATTACTGTTAGGCACGCTAGAGAACAAACAAATATAATGTTGGAGGTATGAGCTGTAACAATATGCGAGGTACATTCTGCAGTATATCCATTACTTTGTGAAATGTTGTCCATCATCCTTTAAGTACCTTGATATAAGCATGTTAAGAGAGGTTAAGCAAATTATTGCTTGAAGTGGTTGGAATCCATGGGGCACATGTAAAAACAACCCTTTTCCTTTCATACCAGACATGTCCCCATTGTCAGCAACTGCTGGAGGAGTAACAGGACAGCACTTTGCCCTCCCAGGTGGAAGCAATGTGACAGGTGGCCACAGTGGGAATGGCTCAGCTCAGTCCCAGTAATCAAAGATAATAAATCTTGCTCTGCTGCATGTTAGTTAATGATTCATGTTTTATTCAGTAATGGGAGAAAATAAACAATATAAGGTTTATCATTGACCAGCCAGTTGTGATGTCTGACATATTTAGGGAACATATGTAGATATTTGTCCTGATTATTTGCTAAAAAATAAAACAGCATTGTAGCTGATGCCATCTAATTTTTTTTTTAAAAAAAAAAACACTTCCTGGGGCTTGTTATTGTACTACTGGAAAAGTAATTTCTGGAGCATGAGAGTTGTTGGTGTTGGAGCTATTGTATGGTGAATAAAAAGGATTAGACCCTGCTTGTCTGATGCCTTTGTGTCATTTTATAGAGGACATAGCTGGCGCAGTTGGTAAACTTGGTAACTCTTTTCCATTGAATTATAAAGTGTTGGAGAAAACACACAGAACTTTACAGTTTGAGGTACCAGTCACCCTAAAAAAGAAACTTATAGTGCTGCCCTGGCTTCAAAGGGCAGGTAGAAGATTTCAGGAAAAGAAGAAGAAGAAAAAAGAAACTTTGCCATATTCCAAATTTGGGGTGGCTCTGGAGAATAAAAAGGGGAAACCGCCATTCTTGTACTCCTGAAACTTCCCTGAATAATATAGGGAGTGGAGTTCTGACTCTTGGTTTGTTATGTGAAAGTTTCAGATTCATTCATCTTCAGAGAGGCAATAGCACTGTGGCTTAAAATTCATCTGTGACTACTTAAAATAATCTAAACTTGGTTCTCCTTATGTGTGTGTGTGTTTTCTTAATACAACATGCCATTTATCGGCCACTCTGTGCACCACTGTATCGGAATAAAGCCCTTTGAACACAAGGGGGCTTATTATTCTGCTTGTTTCAGTAGCACAATCTCTTTGTGGGAAGTGCAGCATTTTTTCTTTAGTTTGCCTAATAGAGTTTGCCCTTCACATTCGTAGGTTTCACTTTCGCAAATTTGATTACTCGTGGTTTTCTACTTCCTTGCCCCCCCCCCCATGATTTCACTTCTCCCAGATCACCAGAGGAGGCAAATACAGATCAGTACTAAAGACGCTGGCAGCAGCTATTGCAATCCATCACCTTTCCGTTCTGCTGCCCAGTCACCCCTCTATTCTTCCCCCTCCTTGGAAAAGCCACAAAGCCCACTTTGGCTACTGAATCTTGAAAATGAAGCTATTTTCACAAGCTGCCACTGGCTGCAGCAGTACCTGATCTAACTCTTCACCCCCACTTCTCCTCCTTCCCCTCATCTCCCCTCTTCCATAAAGACACCCTTCCCAACTTCACTTCCTGCACACCTCAGAACATAAACACATCTCCATGATTCTCAGAGGAGAGAAACAAAGATCCATTTGAAAGACACCAGCAGTAACCTTCCCCTTGAGGGAAAGGTACTTAAATCCTGGAGGGAAGCTTATATAACGTTGATCCTGAAAGAAGACCGAGATCCACTTTCACCTAAGAACTGCTGGCCAATTTCCTTATTGAATGTTGATTATAAGATATTCATATTGATAGTAGTGAATAGATTAAAGAATATATTGAAAGATATAATAGAAGAAAAGCAAACTGGGTTCTTACTAAACAGACACCTTAAGGACAATATGAGATGTATCTTAGATGTGATTGAATATTTTGAATGCCAGACAGGAAGGATATTGGCCCATTTATTCTTGGATATAGAGAAAGCTTTTGATAGCTTAAGCTGGGATTTTATGTTTGAAGTCATGTCAAGATCTCAAGTTGGAGATAAATTTTTTAATAGCATTAAAGCAATTTATAGAAATCAAACAGCTCAAATAATTGTGAATGGGGAGAAAACCAAGAGTAGAAGTTCTTTTTTTTAAAATCATTTTATTCAATTTCACATATAAAACAAACAATTGTTACTGTAATAGTACATGACATATTTTAATCTTCCACACTGATCTAGAATTTATTTTCAATACCTCTTAATACTTCTATCTCTATTTGTACCGCATTTTAATGATATTGTTACATGTCAGTTCTTGCATTTCAATCTCCTCATTACAGTTCCATGGCTTACAACAGTAGCTTCCTCATTTCAAATCTTAGTCATGAATTACTCATTTTCATTCAACATTACCCGGCTATTCATTACTATCTGCCATTCCTTTTTAATCTCCTCTTCTGATTTCCCTTTTAATCTCTGTGACAAAATATCTGCATTTCTGTTTTCTATAAATGTTCCCCACTACTGTTCTATAGTTGGTATCAGTTGAGTTTTCCAAAGCTTAGCGTACTTTATCCAGGCTGTCGTTATCATATACAGAATTATTCTCCAATATTTCTTAGTATCAGTACCATCAAATACATTTGTCATATTTAACAAGTAAAGTTCCGGTATTTTAACAAATTGTATTTTCAATAAATCACAAATTTTATTATGGACATTTCCAACAGAGTCCTGTACCAGTGTTGTAAATCTTTTTCAACTTATTTGGTGTCATGTACCATCTATGGAACAGCTTATAGTAATTCTCTTTCAAATTCTGGGCAACTGTACAGTTTTGTGTCTTTTTCCAGCTTTCTTCCCAGAATTCTAATTGAACTGAATGTCCTATATTTTGAGCCCACGAAATCATTGCTGACTTGATTGTTTCTTCTTGTCTTTCTTGTTGTAATATTTCTTGATATATATAAGATAGTAAATGAGGAGAATTCTCAAATAGTCCTTTAATCATTCCCATTGTCTCTTTTGGGGCTATTCCATAAGTCTTTAAATCCATTTGGAACCTTTCAGTTAACTGCCTATATGGAAACCAACTTAGTGTTATTCCTTCCGATTCCAATTTTTCTCTTGCTTTAATCTTGTAGTTATTTAAAGTTGATCTTTCCAATATGTCTTCGTATTGAAGCCATTTGTCTGTTTCTGTCCATCTACCAAAGAAAGCTTCTTGAGGGGACACCCATGTGGAGAGCTGCCTTATGTTCTTATTCTTATATTCTTCCCAAATTCTCAAAAGAGATTTCCTGATATAGTGATGAGTGAAATCTTTATCAATTCTGGCTTTATCATAGAACATATGGGCATGCCAACCCATCCTCAAATCTGCGCCTTCCAATGCCAACATTCTTGTATCCTGTAAATCTATCCAATCCTTTATCCATGTAAAGGCTGCGGCATTGTAATATATCTGCAAGTCTGGTAGTCCCATTCCACCTCTAGTCTTTTGGTCCGTCAAAACTTTCCATTTTATTCTAGGTTTTTTCCCTTGCCATATGAATTTGGTTAACTCTCTCTTCCATTGTATAAAGGGCTTATTGTTTGTTATTATGGGAAGATTTTGAAACAAAAAGTTCATTTTTGGAAGTACATTCATTTTTATTGCTGCTATCCTTCCCAACATTGATAGTCGCGTTGAAGTCCAACTTTCCAAGTCTTTCGCTATTTCTTTCCATTTTTTGTCATAATTATTTTGAAATAATTCATTGTTTCTTTTAGCTATCCAGACACCCAGATACCTTGTCTTTTGTATTCTGTTAAATCCTGTTAATTTTGCTAGTTCCGTCTCTTCTTTCTCAGTCATGTTTTTCATTAGCAAAGCTGTTTTTTCTTTATTAACTCGAAATCCAGAGTATTCTCCATATTCTTGAAGTGTTCTAATTAACTCTTTAATACTTCTCCCTGGATCATCTAAAAACAAAACCAAATCATCAGCGAAGGCTTTCAACTTATATTGATACTTCTGAACGTGAACGCCTATTATAGCTTTATTCTCTCTTATAGCATTATTGAGTATTTCCATTGTCAAAATAAATAGAAGAGGAGACAAGGGACAACCTTGTCTTGTCCCTCTGTGCAATTCAATCGGTTTTGTTTTTTCTCTGTTTTCTCCGTTTATGACCAATCGAGCATGTTGTTGGATATTGATTGCTTCAATCCAGGACACAAATTTATTTCCTGCTTGTATCTGCTTTATCACAGTCTTCATAAATGGCCAACTGATCATATCGAATGCTTTCTCGGCATCCATGAACACCATAGCCATTTTCCGTTCGTTATGCTTCTCATAGTATTCAATTATATCCAAAACCATCCTTATATTGTTTTTTAGAGATCTTTTTGGTAAAAATCCATTCTGATCTTCATCAATTATTTTTATCAACACTGTCTTTAGTCTCATTGCCAGGATTGAAGCAAAAATCTTGTAGTCTGTGTTCAAAAGCGATATCGGTCGATAGTTCTTCACATCTGTTAAATCTCTACCTTCTTTGGGAATCAACACCACATTGGCCTCTTTCCAGGTGTCTGGTATTCCTTCCTTTGCTATCTCATTGATAGTGCTTTGGAGGGGTATTGAAATTTCATGTTCCAAAATCTTGTAATATTTTGCACTAAATCCATCTATCATTTATCCTTTTATCCATTTATCATTTTTCAAATTCCTGATGGCTTCAACAATTTCCATCATAGAGATAGGTTTATTCAGTACCAATCTTTGCTCCTCTGTAAACCTCATTTTGTTCATTTTATCCAGGTACTCTTCCACTTCATTTTGTTTTTTCATTTTAGAAATCTTACTCATCAGCTTCACGTAATATTTATGAAATGCTTGCTTTATTCCCTCTTGTTTTGTAATTCTTTCTTCTCCTATTTTAATCTCCACTATAATGTTTCTAGTCCTTCTTTTGCGAAGCAAATTTGCCAAAAATTTCGAAGGTTTATTGGCTTGTTCAAAATAGTTATGTCTGACTCTCCGAATCTGTTGTTCTATTTCATTCAAATTTAGTTGGTTCAGTTCAACTTGGTGCAACTTCATCTGTAATCTAATCTTTGGGTCTTCAGGTTTTTGTCTCATCTGTTTTTCAACCTCCTTCATTTCCCCCAAAATTTGCTGTTCAGTATAATTCTTAGCTTTTCTAATCTCAGCTGACCATCTAATAAAGTTGCCTCGCATCACTGCTTTACTTGCATCACTGATGGTTTTCATTGGCATTTCTGACATCATATTTTCATTTAAATAGTTCCGTAAATCATTTTTTGCTTCAATAATGTACCTTTCCTTGTTCAAAATCTCGTCATTCAATCTCCAAGTTCTTTCCCTCTCTTTGGCTTTTAACTTAAGGTATATTGGATTATGATCGGAGCACATCTTAGGAACAATATCTATGTCTGTAGTTTTCAACAACATTTGTTTAGTCACCAACATCATATCTATCCTTGACATGGATCTATACCGATCAGAATAAAACGTATGTCCATCTAATTGTCCATTTTTATATCTCCAAGTATCATATAAGTTTAAGTCGTCCATCATATTGAAGAAGCTCTTAGGAAGTTTACCATTATTGCGGGGAGTTAATTTTTGTGTTGTTCTATCAACCTTTGGACTAATGACTCCGTTAAAGTCACCCAAGACAATATTCAAGTTCCTTGTCGCATGTAGGTACTTCTGTATTTCTTTGTGTATTGTGGGGAAAAATTCACCTTTAGCTCCATTTGGTGCATATATTCCGACTATTAATATCTTTTCCTGTTTCAAATCTACTTCAACTCCTATGTATCGCCCATTTTTATCTTGGAAAATTTGTTGTGCACCATATCTTGAATTTACGTATATCAAAACTCCCCTTTTCTTTTTATCTATCGTAGCTGCAAAGCAGCTACCAGTTTCAAATTTCGAACATATTTCAAGTCTTGAGTCCTAATTCGAGCTTCTTACAAACATATTATGTCCAAATTTTGTTTTTCCAAATAATGGAACATTTGTCTTCTTTTATATTCAGAGTTAAATCCCTTAATATTCCAAGAATGTACTTTTAACTCCATTTTGTCCAGTTATATTACTAATTTATTTAGATGCTTAATCTTTGAGTGAGTCTCCTTCCCCTTCCCCCTCATCTTGAGCCAAAACTCCTTCTTCTGTATCTTCGATGTCTTCTTCCTCCTGGAGTTGTTCTCTTTCTTCCTCAGAAGGTTTCTGTTCCGGGTCTTCCTCCTGCATCAGAGTCGCTTTTTGTAGATCCCTTTTTAGTCTCTCCATCATCTCTCTTGCTTTGTGTACTGAATTGATCTTATATCTCTGCTGTTTGTGTGTAAAAGAAAGCCCCTCAGTCTTGTCCCATCTGTAGTTAATTTGTACCTTAACCAAAAGATTTGCCAAAGGTTTATATTCTTGTTGCTTCTTTAAGATTTGATAAGGTATATCTTTAAAAATTCTGACATCTCTATCTTCAATCTTCAATGTATCATCGTAACTTTGCTGTAATATCTTATCCCTTATCATTGTTCTTGTGAAAGTTATAATGATGTCTCTTGGAAGTGTCCTCTCTCTCGCAACTCTAGATGAAACTCTAAACATTCTGTCAATACAAGCTTCCATCTTTTCCTCTTCAATATCAATGAACTCTGCCAGGGCCGGGACCATCTTTTCAAACAAATTCTCTCCTGAAGATTCAGGCCCCCCCCTAAAACGGAGACATCTTTCTCGATATCTCAACTCCCACAGAGTAATTTGGGATTCCTCCTCCTTCTGTTTCCCTTTCAGATCTGTCATCTCCTTTTCCACATGTTTTACTTGCTGCTTTATTTCTTTAGTCTCAGTTTTAAGCTGAATCACATCCTTGTTTATGTTTTCCAGTTTCTTCCCCAATTTATCTATTTCTTATTTAATGTCTGCTCTCATCTCTTTTCTTGTTTCTTTTAAATCCTGTCGAATATCTTCTCTGATACTCTTCAACTCCTCCATCATCTGTAGCATCATATCTTATGGTTTCTGGGGTATATCTGTTGATGTTCTCCTGGATGTCTGTGAAGTTGTCGTTGCTGCTGCAGCAGCACCTCTTCTTGTTCTTTGATCCATCTTATATATCATAATCTCGAGATTCCTTATCAGTTTCCAAAAACTGGAACTCTAAGTTTCTTCTCCTTTACTCTTCAAATCTATGAATGCTATAAAAACTATATATACTAATTTCTATAACAATGTCAGTGTCAATATCAGTATCAGTAGCTATATCAATATTCTCTATATCTATAAACTATTCAGTTACCAGAAAAATATATATATAATGTAGTGAATATTAAGCCAAAATAAGACTACAATTACTTCAATGTATAATAGAATATATAATAAAATCAATTTCCCCAAATAGAATTGGTCACATAATTTTCGTCTCATCCCATAAGTACATTACACTTTAGGAATCCTTACTGAAAGTGCAGAATATGATTTATAAACAAGCATTATATACAATAGTACTCTTTATTATCTGGTAAACTCAATTCCAATTGTCTCTTAGATTTTCCCTCAAAGGCTGTGCCTAAAACCAGGCCACTCTGTCCCCCTCCCTCCCAGTGTTATAACTTCCTCACTGTTCCACAGCCTTGACTGTGTGTTTTCTCACTGACTGTTGATTGCTGAATTCCAAGCCGCTGCATTGCGTGGGGGTGGGAATCTCTTCTCAGTCCTTCCAGCACAGCCACAACAACAGTAACAGTAGTCTTTCTTATAGAACAAAGAGGGAAATGAACTCAGTCTGTGGATTTCAAAGTAACCCAAACTGTTATTTAAAACTGCTTGAGTATTCAGTCTCAAGGTCACTTGAAGCTTATATTCCGAACCAAAATTGATTTTAAATGAATCCTCTTCAATAGTCCAAAGTTCTGCAGTTACACAGTTCTCAGTTACTCAATTCCCAGTCTACATTCCAAACATCATAATTACTCTGTCAACATCCACGCAATGTAATCCCAAGTCTAAAGTAGTTCCAGCCAAAAATCTTCTAACAGCATTCAAAAGTTCAAGGGGATAAAAACCATATAATCCATAAAGTCCTCCTTATTCACGTTGCAAAATCCCAGTATTAAAAACCAGCAATCAAAAGGAAAAAAAAGTTCCAAATTTCTAATTTCCTTAAGAGTCCATTATTAAGATCCAAATCCGAATAAAGTCCATCCAAATACTCAAAAAAAGTAAAAATTATCCAAAGAGAGCTATGCAATCTTAAAAAACTTATGGAGAAAAGGAAAAAGAAAAACTTCGTAGCGAGGATATTGTAAACAAGACTCTTCATCAGCAAGTCTTAATATCTCAATCCTTTTTATTTATGCTTATCTTAAAAATAATCTCCCAGAAAATTAATCCATTTGGGGAAATCCAAGTTAGTAAAGTCAGTTTTATCCCTTTAAAATCTGCCTTAAAAAGGTCCTCCTTAAGAAATAGCCACTGCGTACTCACTGTTGCCTGTAAGCTGAGCCGCTTCGTATGCCCGCTGCTGCCCAACATTGCAAGTCTGAAATTGTTGCGATTTCCACAAAATAACAATCTAGATCAGGTTGCTTACTGTTTTCAGGTCGTGTCTTCTAATTTTAAAAGCCATAGGTGGCGCTTGTGCCGCTGCAGCGACGATCCAGCTGGGTCCATCGTGGCCCTACGATCCCCTGGCACCTCCGAACTTTCCTCTCAGAAAGAGCTTGATGTCAGTCCTGGAATCCCCTACGGGTCTCTTCCGCACCCCCTTTACTGGGGGGGTGTCTAGCCGCTTTTGATCTTGATAAAGCTGGCTGGAATCCAGCTGGTGATAGTTCGGAGTTAGAGAGCTTCACTCTGAGCTACCGCTTACGTCCGCCATGGGCCGGAAGTCCCAGAGTATTCATTTCAGAGTAGAAGTTCTTAGAGGGACAAGACAAGGATGTCCCCTTTCCCCTCGATTATTCATATTAGCTATTGAAGTCTTGATTTACTGTATAAACTAGTACAATTTAATACAAGAAGTTAAGGTAATAGGACATTAATTCAAAATTCCCACCTTTGTAGATGACATGGTAGTCATATTAGAAGACCCAGCAAGAGGATTTTAAGGAGATATTAGAGAGATTAGGAGAAGTTTCTGGACTGAAAGTGAATGAAGATAAATCCAATATTTTGACAAAAAAATAAGCAAAGAGGAAGAAAAAAAAAGTCAGTACCCGAACAGGCTTTACAACAAATTCCGAAGTAAGATATCTAGAGAATATCTAATTTTCATATCTAATGAAGAAAAATTCTGACTTATTAAAAAACAATTAATTAGAGTTTGGAAAGAAGTTAATAAGGATTTCCAGGCTTGGAAAAAATTGAAACTATATTTGCTCAGGCAAATTTCATCTGTGAAAATGATGGTTTTGCCAAGAGTGTTATTTTTGTTCCAAGCTTTACCTATAATTAGTAGTGAGTGTATTTTTAAAAATTGGCAAAGAGATATCTCCTGTTTTATTTGGGATGGGAGGAAACCAAGAATTCAACACAAAAATATTGTGTGATGCCAAAGAGAGAAGAGGACTAGCACTCCCTAATTTGAGACTTTATTTCCATGCATACTGTTTAGAATGGTTTCAGGAATGGGTGAAGCTGTCAAATAGCAGACTTTTGGCATTAGAAGTTGCTGACTTAGTTTTTGGTTGGCATGCATATATCGGATATAACAAAGATACAGTGCATGAAGACTTCAATAATCATTTTATAAGAAGATCAATATTGAAGATTTGAAAGAGATACAGATCAAGAATATACTATAAAACACCTTTATGGCTTTTGCCACAAGACGCCTTTTATAAAAGAGAAAATATCTTACAAGGTAAATGGATAATGTATAAAGATTTAATAAAAATTCAGAGAGATTCTGTTACAATAAAAACTCAGGAAGAATTAAGAAAAGAAAGCATCAACTGTCACTGGCTATTGTATAGACAGCTAAAAGAGAAGTTAAAAATGGAGATGAAGATAAATGGTTTTCAAATAGAAAAGAAGGTTTTTGATGAGATAGTTTTTGAGAAAAAATCCCAGATAATATCCAGACTGTATAAAATCTTGTTAAGATGGGATACTGAAGAAGAGGTTGTTAAAGAACTGATGATACTCGGGCCCCAAAATCTGAGACACTGTATTGATGTAGAAAACTGGGAGAAAACTTGGAAGAAAAGACTTAAATATACAGCTTGCCAGAATTTAAAAGAAAATATTTACAAAATATTTAAGAAATATATGTTGTGTATATATGAGGGTATTTGTGTATGTATACATGTATATGCATGTATGTATGTGTGCGTGCGTGCGTGTGTGTATATATATATGTATGTATATACACACACACACATATACACGCACACACATACACTCATCTGAAATGTGTGTGGACAAATCTGTGCAATATCCACTCTCACTTTATCCACTTTATTTTTGTTTGGACAACTGAAGGCTCTTGATGCTGGAAATGGGATAAAGAGATAGGTACATTTTTTCACCAGTGTCAGGGATATGATAGAGTGAAAAAATTCTAGTATTTGATATGTTCTAAAATGCAAGAGATTTTGAGAATAAGAATTGATTTAAAACCAGAATTCTTTCTATTGAACATCCTCAATTTAGACAAGAAATTGGAAGAATGGGACGATTGATCTGGTACATGATAACAACTGCTAGAATTGTTTTTGCCAGACATTGGAGAAGAGTTTCTATCCCAAGAGAGGATGAATGGCTGGAGAAACTGAGGGAGACTGCTGAAATGGATAAACTTACCTATATGTTAGAGAATAAAACCAATGATCAATTTTACAACATGTGGCTCCTTTCAGATTACCTTCAAATCAAAATAGGGAATGTTAACGGATTTAAATCTTAAATGTTGGCTATACTATTCTCCTGAAGCAATATTCCTTGAGTAAAGGAATTGAAAACAGAATATTAATAAGGACATCAACAATAATGATCCTTTTTTTGTATTGTATGAGATTGAGAGGACTACCTAAATGGTTATATAGTAGTGAATTCAAGTTAGAAATTTTAATTATTTACGTAATGATCATTTAGGCATTAATGTATATGATGTGATATAGTAGAGGATTTTTATTTAGTATCTCTGGATCTTCTCAAACTCCTTCTCATATTTGTTCTGAGGGTGAAAGAATAATTTTTATATTATGTTTTTATACTGTATCTTCATCGAGGGGATTCTTTTTAGTTTTATTTGTTATTATTGTAATAATAATTTATAATGCAATAGTATAATAGTGCATATTTTTTTCGTAATGTTATATAGTGTGAAGAATGTATAAGTATGAAAACTGAGACTATATACATATATGTCTGGATATTAGTCCTTTTGTATTGTAGTATATTGTAGTGCATTGTAGTGTAGATGTGATGGTGTTTGTTTGTATGCCTTCCTGTTGTTTATTTGATTTTTTTCCCTTTCTCCTTTTGGTTTTGACTTGTTCTGCCTTTCATGGCCATTTCCGCATGAGTCTGTTATAGTGCGATGATTCCACTTTCAACCTCCTATGGAATCCTGGGGTTTGCAGATTCGGGAGGGGCCAGGCGGTTCCATAGGAGGTTGAAAGTGGAATCATCGTGCTATAACAGACTCGTGTGGAAATGGCCCATGTTGTGTAATAAAGATAATTTTTAAAAAAATTGGTGAAAACTTTGTAATTTTTCTGGCAACTGTATGCAGCTTCTTAGTTATATGTAATTCTTCTAGCAACTGTACATATCTTGTCTGTTATCACTCTGGTAGAAAATATACTTTGCTGTCAGGAATTTCAGTCCTCAGTATCTAACATAATTGAAGAAAACTACTAAAAAGTTCTACACAAACTCCATTGAACTGAATGGGACTGGTGCTTTTCTATAACTCCCAGTCACTTTAGTGCAGTTTGTGTGAGAGAATTTCTCGGTAGATGTGCCAAAGTATTGTCTCTTCCCAAACTGAAACTGCTGTCAGCTAAGAACGATAGTTTTAAAACAAATTCTGCATGTTTTATGATTCTATTTGGACTTTTTTCCTGACTGTAATTTTTGCACCCACATTCCACTAAATATATATGTAAATTTACTCTTCACTGGGTTTAGATAAAGACTTCTGTACCAGACATGTGTCTGTCTGCTTATCTATGCTTGGATGTATTTTTCACTCACCTCCCATTATGACCTGTATTTGTGACCCCACTGCAGTGCTGACATATTCTTAATTCCTGCTACATGTCACATTCCCCCATCCTACCTGTCTTTGTAGTGTGTTTGCTTACTGAGTCTTCACTCCATGCATCTAAAAAAGTAGGTGGTAGCCCATGAAAGCTTATGCTGAAATCAGTGGATTAATCTTGAAGGTGCTACCATGCTCCTTTCTTCGTTTATACAAAGTGTAAAACAGATATTGCTAGGTAAACATTCGTAGAAAATTATTATTGATCATTTTCTGGAATATTTTTCAAGATGCCACTCAACTCAGTACAATTTTAACTGACGTTGGCCACCGGATGTCATGATTGCACAGCAAAATATGATAAAATGAAGATTATAAATCTGGCAGTTGGAAAAAAACTAAGAATCCATAAGGAACGTGCCCATGTAATTAGTTCATACTTCTGTCTAGAGGAATGTATGTCTTCACCTTGGATTCTGTAGTGCAAGAAAATTTTAGAGAAAAACAGTTTAATCTTATTCATAGAACCTTCTTTCTATTCTCCTAGACACATAGGGCATCTCCATATATTAGCACTATGGTGACCAATAGTAGTGCTACCAGTGTTTCTCACAGCAAAGTATGACAATCACACATGTACATGCATGTATCTGGAAAGATATTTTGATGCATATACACCATGAGATATTGACACTGTACAGAATTCCTATAGAAGATGGTGTAACATTGGTGTTGCCCTCAGTGGTAGAACTGTAAGCAGATGCTCTTACAGCGTTATCCTCTACAAACCTACAATATAGATGTAGTAGCAGAAAAACACTTGTCTTGCATCCAGCCAATCATGACTTCAAATGAATTGTGCTGATGTTGAAAGCAATAGAAGGGTATGGTTTTATCAAAGGAGGAAGTGGTATTTCAAAAATCCTGGTTCCACATCATTTGGGCCCTAATTTTTTGAGCTTTGAAGTAGGTATCACCATTATGCTGATGCGTTGAAATGAACTGTAAGCCAGTACAGATAACACAAGATGGAAATTTTATGCTCTGAAAGCAAAATTTTGAAGTCATACTAGCTGCTCCATTTTTGGACCATTTGAGTTTCCAAATGTTAAATTTAAAAAGCAATTCCTTGTAGAATGTGTTATGGTATTCTGAATGTGATCCTTAAGGGGTATTGTCACACTCATCAAAGCTAAGTGAAAGTATTGTTATCCAAAGCACCGTCTGGTAATCCAGTAGCAAAGCCAGGTCTAAAAACAATCCCAGTGTGTGATCTAAGGGCCTTTTCATTCTACACAGTTATAGCGCTATGATTTAACTTCATATAGAAACCTCATATACAACAGGAAGTACTGCTATTCCCACTTTAGCCTTCTTGCATAAAGGAGCATTTCTTGTAAAACTTGTAAATCTTGAGTAAAACTTGGTTTATTAGCTCATGTTTTTATTTGTTTTGTCTTTATCTGTTTTCATCATTTTTACTATGTTTTAATTGTGTATTACAGTGTTTTGATTTTATGTTTTTAACTGAACTATTATTTAATTTTTAAAATTTTTATATGAATAAGTTTTTAAACTCTTCTCTTTTTGAAGTGTCTGTGAGCTGCCTTGGATCCTGTCTAGAGAGAAATAAATATCTGGTCCATTATTAATCCTAAGTGATGATCTAGTGCTTCTAAGTACTTTGCCATTAGATGGAAAGGAAAGAGGGAGACGAATATTGTTGCTTTATTGATGATGCACCCTGATGATGAACCCTGATCTTCCCACATTCCTAGTCCACCAGTCAGACCACCAGATTTCTAATAGATCACACCTGATGAAATGCAGCAAAAGGGATTATGTCCCCCCTATACACACACACCATAAAGAGTAGAAAATGTTCCATCTCTTTATAAGTTTAAGTTTTTCATGTGTGATTTGAGAGCATTTAAATATCTGTGTGTGCTTTTGTAAAACTATTAGAAATCTATTGAATTTGTTCATGGCTGCCTTTTTGTTTTTTGTTTTTATTCCTTTTACAGTTAAAGTATGCTTTGAACCACTTCAATCGGAAATTGTCCTTAGAGCCTAAGATATCTGTCAATGCTAGAATTGTAGTAGTTGGTGCATCAAATGTTGGAATCTCCTTCTTGGAAACACTGATTTTTTGGTAAGTTTTTCAGTTTTGTATCATTTGTCCTAATTAGGGGAATTGATTATTCCTTACGTCTGCTGTACTTTATTCCTGTACTATATTAACCTATAGGCGCTTTCATGACCAAAGACTCCTTGGGCATACTGGGCATACAAGGACTCTTTTACCCAACCAATACCAGTTTACTCCAAAGTTGTGGGCACCACAGGTTGATTCCACTCTGTTAGCAGCAAACATGCTTCAGGTACACTTGTATTCTCTACAACAAGTCCCAACAATGTTGACAGCATACCTAGCAGAACCACCTGTTAGCAGGACGACTTGAAAGGTAGCCCCAGACATTGAACAAAGACCAAAAAATAGAGGGGACCTACTTCTCCTTACCTTGGAGAGATTATTCCCTCTGTCTGAGGTGAGGGGAAAGGAAAATTTGCTGAAGTCACCAAGTACAGCAGTGGTTCTGCAACTTTCCAGTCTTACACCATTCACTCTGTCAAAGGATCTGGATCCCACCACGATATAAACAAAAAGACCATTTTCCCCAGGAAGGACATTTACATATGTTCAGAAATTCTTTTATTATAATTTATTATATTTTTAAGGACATAAAAATTCAGAGTTGTTCAGAATAAACACTAGCAAATAGGAATACCAATTCTATCAGTAATTGAAATTTATTATGAAAATTCTTCATCTCACCTAGGGTATCTCTGTGTTACCTTGTTTTCTGGGGGTCCTGGGAGGGACAGCAAATTGCTCTCAAAATTATAGAAGTTGGGGAAATTAGTCAAAGAGCACAAGTTAGCACTGCGAGAGGCAGGGTAACGTAGCAAGATCTTGAACCCAATGTCTACGGGGTCAGGCTGAGTCAAGGAGCACACTGGAGTGAAATAATAAATGTGAATTTTATTAAAAATACAATCAATCGGTGTATGCAACACAAACACACAAAGAAACTATAGAAATAAAGGTTGGAGTGGGATAGAGGGATTTTTAGAGGAGTTATTGGTTTGGGTAATACTACACCTGTCCTGAAGCCCGGTCGGAAACGGAGAAGCTGGGGAGTGTGGATCTCAGCACCTGGAGCTGAGGGGAAGGCTCACTGGACAAAGTGACAGCAAGGCAGGATGGAAGCCAAGAGCGATCTGAAGAAGCGCTCAAAATCAGGGGTTTTTATAAGGAGAGTTGTGACCGCAGGCTAGGTCGGACTTGGGGAAAACAATGGATTTGGGGCTGGAGACAAAGCCTCCGAAAGGTCAGAATTTGAATGATTGAATTATTGCCAAATTGTCAGTAGAGTAGCCAGTATGCAAACGCAGAGTGCTTGGACGTTGTATAGTCAGATCATCAAGCTGCCGGCGCGGGGCAGAGGATCTTTTGAAAGTTGCGTGCATACATAATTGAGTACTTGCCTTGAGGTCTCCTGAAGCTGCGAGTTGGCTGTTTTCTGGCCTGCCTGTATTGTGTTGTAATATTACAGCGATTATTGGCCGAGCCTGTATGCGTGCTTCTCCAGGGGCCTGGCAAGCACGTGGAGGGGAATGGGTATGTGAAGCCGAATTATTGATATCAAAAGATATCTTTTTATATCCTCCAAGCTCGGGCTAGCCAGGGTAGTAACATCTGTGTTGAGAACCACTGAGCTAGAAAATTAAGAACAGTTAAGAGGTTTTAGCTTGTCCCTTCTAACCACTATACCTAGAACAGGGAAGATCTGCCTGGCTCAAATACTTCTTTAAAAAGTCCTCCTTTTTGCTCTGTATTCTCTATTATTTTTTAATGGTATTATCAGTATTCTATCAATAACATTCTCAACATACCATTCAGTTTTTGATTTTGTCAGTGATTTCTGTATATCTGAATGTGTCTAAATCAATGTATCAAAATGATTGTTCCAAAATATAATAAAGGGTTTTCAACTTAAAATAAAAATGAGTTTTCTTTATGTCATTCTTATTGTGTACCATGTCTGTTGGTTTATCAAGATGTGTAGTTTTTAAAGAACCACTGTCTGTTAGTGGGAGTTGTCAAATTGTTTCAAGATCTCGCAAAACATTATCAAATTTATAATCAGTTTTTGTACACTTTCATTTGAAACATCTGGGATATAATTGAGTGTTACGGTTACAACATCATTGACATTAATTGGTATATAATCTAAGACACCGAACTCAGTAATTTTGAATAGCCCCTAACACATGGTAGATAGTATCCTCTGATCTATAAGATTTCTAGTACCTAAACCTATTAGTTCTAAAGGTCCTGGTCATTTTTATTGTGCCATGAAATGGCCCCAGACTTACCTGGAATGTCAGTTTTGCAATGGAGAGGAGCAGAGGTTCAGCAACATTTTTTCCTGTCACTAGCTTCTTCTTCCCAGCAGCCTCACACAGTTTGCATGAGCTCTCGAGAGTGGTGAGACTAACCAGCCAGTCAGACTTGGTGCAGTCATTCTGGAGGCAGGACTTGCTGGAAAGGGCAGTTTTCACCCAGGGCTGCCAGGGAGGTATATAAGCCACTTCCTATCTGGCCAGGCCTCAGTTGGCTTTGAACTTCATTCCACCCTCTTCCTTTCCTCCCTCTCTCCCTCCCTTTGTGGCTAAATGTTACAGTTCATTTATAATTGTGATAACTTTTGGAGGAGGTTTGTCATGGGACCAGATCTAATTTGAGGGCAAATGGGGCCTGCATGCTGATCTTACCATGAGGGGTTGCTTAGGGGATCTGGGGAGTCAGAGTGAAGAGGGCCATGCCCAACTCAGGGGTTGGGACTCAGCCTCACATCCAGGTGGCAAGGACCAAAGCAGAGACTGTTACCCACATGACATCCCATTTCCTTCATTTCAGTGACACCCTAAATGTAGACTAGGTTTAGTTATCAGGTGACAGGTGGGTCGGAGGACATGGGGATCCAAGCTTTCCACAGCTGTAACCAAATAAAAATTGTGGGCTTTCTCATATCCAAAACCCACGGTAGTTGTGTGTTCATTCGCTTAGACTGCCACCCTCCCTATTTCACCACTGGACTCTGTAAATTACATCTATATAGAATTTTAAATTTAGCTTCTTTGAAGGAGTTCCTAACTTTAAAAAATGCTTTCTGTATTTCTGTGGCATATTCTATGTGGACTGTCAGATCTTTCTTACAACTTTCTATAAGACTCATTTTAAAACAAACACACACAAATAAATAAATAAATGGCCAGATTTGAAAATGTTTGTACTAATATCTGTCCTCCTAACCACCAGACACCAAACCTCTGGAAATTACTTCTGATTCATTGTGTGTCATATCCTTCAATCTTTAACAATTATTAGCCCAGTGATCAAAGTTGAATCAAAATTTATTGCATTTGTCATGCCTGATTCCAATGATAAAGATACATCAAAACTTAATTTTCTCAATAGAAAAGAGTTTGCTCGTTTGGTTGGTTGTTTTTTTTTAAAAAAAATAATGTAACTCTTGAAGATTGATTCTCCTTTCCAATATTTGACAATTGTTACTTGAAGAAATTTGTTGATTGAGAACAACCGAATGCCATCATGTACTGCTATATGTGTCTTAGTTTTTAATACTACTGTATTCTGTTAATAAAAAAAATAATTTTTTAGAAAACTTAATTTTCTGGTATATTTTCAGGTTCTTGGTATCTTTTGGAATTACCTTCAAATTAGTTAGTTTCTGCCCAGTCCATTTTTACTTATGGGAGAATGTCCAGAGGTACTGGGATTAATTCCTGTTTCTAGAAATACAGGCTCCAAATTCAACCTATGATTAGCTCACCTAAATTTCTGCCATCATAACTGATCTGAGTCAAGATCTCAGTCAAAGAAAATGAATCATCCTTCCATATGAGATGGTTCTAAAATGTCCATTATTATTTTAGCAATTCCCCCCATCCAAAATTAATGTTTTCAAAAGCTTTCTCCTATCTGAATGCCTCTGCAATCCACAACCTAAAGGTAAAGCAACAACAACAACAAAAGTCTCTTAAATCTTATGGTATTATAAGATTTTATAAGCTTAAAATTTTAACTAATCCTTCAAGTTTTTAAATACTAAATTATCATAATTTAATTTTCTTAACTTGACTTAATGTAGTTGCTTTAGACCCAGATATTTGGGTTTATTTTTCTTAATGCAGGTTAACCAAATCTTTGTCTTCTGATGCTGAAAGGTTTGTGTAAATTGAGATTTATGATTATTATATTTCTAGAAATTAAAATAATCTAATAATGAGCCAGTGTGGTGTAGTGATTTGAGCATTAGGCCATTTCCACACTAGACTGTTGTAGCACTATTATTCCACTTTCAACCTCCTATGAAATCCTGGGGTTTACAGTTTCGGCCCCTCCCGAAACTGCAAACCCTAGGATTCCATAGGAGGTTGAAAGTGGAATAATAGTGCTATAACAGTCTAGTGCAGAAATGTCTTTAGACTACAGTCCTGGAGACCAGGGTTTAGTTCCCTGCTTGGCCATGGAAACTCACTGAGTGACCTTCAGCATGTCACACATTCTCAGCTCGAGAAAACGTGACAGGCTCACCTTAGGGTCACCGTAAGTTGGAAGTGACTTGAAGGCACACCACAACAACAATGAATAAAGAAGGAAATCTGATTGAAAAGGATATTGTAAAGACAGTATTACGTGACGAGTATATAATGATTTTTAAGCTTCCTTTTTTGGTTGTCTATTGTTGCTCTTATTTGCATCCAGTTTGTCTCCCAAAATTGGGACTCCAAGTGGCTTTTCAATTCAAGTGTTCAGTTAAACAAATCAAATTCAATTGAGAAAGATAAAAAGCTATTCTAAACACTCCACCCCAGCCCATTCTTAACAATCTTTCCATTTTAAAATCTGGAATAAAAAAAAATTGCCTGTCAGCAAAAGGAGAGCAGGGAGGGGGGCCATTCTGACCTCCCTGGGAGGGAAGTTCTAGAATCTAATGGCAGCCACTAAGCAGGCCTTCTAATGTCTCCACCAGCTCTGAATGCAATAGTGGTGGGACTTAGAGAAGGGCCTTTCCTGATTATCTCAGGGCCTGGGCAAGCACATACAGGGAGATACAGTCTGCCATATAGCCTAGACCTGAGCCATATAGAGCTTTATAAGGTAATATAATATAATATATTGGAGATATATTATATTGGGGTTGGGAGCAAGACTACTGTGAAAGTGGGAAAAACGTGAATATAAATAAAAATCACTAACAAAAAACAAAACCCAACCTAAGAGAACATTTCTCTAGGAATCTCTACGTCCTCCAGTGCGACCATGTGGAAGCTGACCACAGAATCATGCTGGAGGACCTAGAGGTTCCTAGAGATGTGTTATCTCTAGGAATCGCTAGGACTTCTGATACAACTGTATGGTCAACTTCTGGCAGAAATTGATCCTAGAATTGCACTGGAGGAGCTAGAGATTTCTAGAGAGAACATATTAATCAAATCCATGAAAGGGAAACCAGGGAACGTGGAGGGCTATGTGTGTGTATGTGTGTATATAGAGCCCATATAATATATAAAAGGTTTATACCTTTTATATTGCTCTGATTGTAATTTTTGGAGATTCTATAGTCTATGCAAGTCATAACAGTGACAATGGAGAGGTTTGTCATATTCCCCCTGTGAATGAGATAGAATGAAAAAGAAGTAGATCTACATCCAACATCATGCTAACTTCTACTTTAGCACTTTCTTCCTTACTTCCTCCACCCCATCCCTGAGTTCTGTGCATAGCCCAAAAACTGACTCCAGATGGTTTCCCAGCCTTTCAGAGTATTTGCATAATTGAATCAATAATTCCATAATTTAATACTATTTTTGTTGTAGGAAAATTGTAGGTATTTAACAAGCATTATAATTTCCTTTTATATTAAATTCATCAAATAACTGATGTGTTGACATTTAACTTGCCCAAAAGTTTCAGCTTCATTTAAGCATTGGCTGTGATATTAGCGTTATGTCTAGTATTGTGTGTTCATTGGATATTTGGCACCGTTTTTTTCACCATAAATGAATCCTGTACAGCTTTTTGTAATATATTTTTGCATAATAGTTTTCAATCGTCTTAACCAGTAGTGTAGACAGAATCTTATAATTTGTATATTAAAAAGTGAAATCTGTGTACAAGGGTCAGCAGATCTTGCATTCTTGCCTGAATAGAATAGAACAGAACAGAACAGAACAGAACAGAACAGAACAGAACAGAACAGAACAGAACAATCTTTGTCTTGTTCTTAGAAAATGGAATGAAACCAATCCTGATTATAAAATTGTATAAAATTATTGACTTAGATGATGAAATACGAAAAAATGTTTATAGAAAGTCTAAAAATAATTAGCAGTCTCCTCTACCTTAACATTCCACTTTTATTCCAGCATAAACTTCAAGCCCTTTCTGGTCTCAGCTTATGATTTGTGGTTGTTGTGTGCCATCAAATCAGCTTTAACTTGTGTCAGCTCTGTGAATAGACAAGACCTGCTTAGTTCTTGCAGATTGAGGGCTGTGGCTTCTTTTATTGAGTCAATCGACGTGTAATGCAGTCTTCCTCTTTTTCTGCTACCTTTAACTTTACTGAATGTTCTCGTCTTTTCCAGCAAGTCATTATCATTATATGATGGCTGTTGTTGTGTGCCTTCAAGTTGTTTCCAACTTATGGCAACTCTAAGAAACCCTATCATGGGGTTTTCTGGGGCTGTGTGACATGCCCAAGGTCACCCAGTGGGGCTCTATGGCTGAGCAGGGAATCAAACCCTGGTCTTCAGCATTGTGGTGCAACACTCAAACCACTACATCATTGTCCTATGATGCTCTTCTTTGAATATTTTGGAGCTTTTATACTCCAGCTCATCACATTACAGTATCCTTATGTGAACCTGCCAGAGTTTTAAGATCCACAGGAGAGGCTAGGTTGGCTGTCTCCCTGCTGTCCTTTCACTGGCAGGCAAAGGCCTTTCTGTTTCAGCAAGCTTTTAATGTGTACTTTTTAATTTTTGTATACTTTGTTTTTGACTTTTGTATGTCTTCTAAATGATTTTATTCTGTGTAAATATGATGGTTTTTACTTGTCTTTGAAATTTTGTTGTTAGGTTTTAACTGATTCTTTTTGTGAGCCATCTTAGATCCAACTTTCGAAGAAAGGCAGCATATAAAATGACATGAAATAAATGAAATACTTTAAATGTTTGTATCAATCTGCAGTCAGACTATCTAGACCAGGAACCTTTTTTTTTTTTATTTGCTTGTTGACTTTCTACCAACTTGATATTGAATTGTGATCTCTGCTGTCTTTGGCCATTTCCGCACAGGGAGAGCGAATCGCCCTGTGACGCTTCTTACTGGGTCTTTTCGCTCCCTGGTCCGGTCCAGGCTGCTCTGGAGCAGTGCGTGCTCGTCGCTCCGCACTGCGCCAGGGATGAAAATGGCAGCTTCCGGTTGGTCGAGGGTCTCGACCAACCGCTGAAGCTTGCCAACCTAAAGCCCGCCCCCGGCAGATCGCAGACTTGCATTGGTGCAAGCCTGCAAATCTGCACAAGGAAGCAGGCTCGCACTGGTGTGCTCCGTGCTTTTGAAAAACCAAAAGAAACAGGTTTCTTAAAAGCATGCTGGATGACCACTTGGGGTCGTTCCAGAGCGGGCTGAGGTGTGGAACTACACTAAGTAGTCCGGACCCAGTCCGCTCGCAGGTGCGGATGTCCTCCCTGGACGTCCTCCCTAATACCCTGTGTGGAAATGGCCATAGTCTGAGAATTGAGGGATTTGATTTTTCCCTTAGGAAATTTAAACAGCTGTGTGATTTGGGTTTCTTTTTCAGTATTGCTGTTGTGTGCCTTCAAGTAGTTTCCAACTTATGGCAACCCTATTGGCTCACTCTGTTCAATATAGTGTCCCATATAAATTCCTGTTCCGTTAGCTCTTGTTTATGTTTTTGTTGCCAGGCTGGATTTCTTTGTTTTTGTTTTACCAGTTGGAAGGCAAATATTTTCCCTATCTTCATTCCCTTTCTCAAGGTATTTTTGTTTTTGTTAAGAAGAAAAAAAACTGCAGCAGCAAAGAAAGCTGAGCTTTCTGCTGCCACACCTTATCTTCCTGTGTTTGGTCACCTTTGACATTTTTCTGCTAGGCAGCTCATCTTCAATATCAGAGCCTTTCTGCAAGAAGCATATCTGCAACAATAAATTTGGGGGAGGATTCAGTTTCCATACCTGAGTGCATCTTTTGAAATATACATTAAATGCCCAATTCTGTTTTTGTTTTAGGCAGGGCAGTCATCTAGAACAAATACTTAATCTGGTTCTTATGATATATTTTGTTTTTTTAAACTCCCACCTCCTCCACTTGAAACAATGGTCAAATACTTTTTTGTCATAATTTTGCCACCCATTCCCCTTCCCCCATAAAGTTCATATATGTTATGAACAGTTTGCTAGCAGGAATTCTTGCGTGTAGTTGTAGTACCCAGAAGGTATGTGAGTGATCTATAAATATGGATGAACAACCAACTGTACTTGTAATTTAGAAGGGGGAGAGTTAAGCATTTTAAGTTTACACTGTTTTCCTAACTCTCACTTTGAGTATTCAACTTTGTGAAAAGATCATTTTTAAGCTAGAGCCTGTTGCCAAATATAGCTTTCCTTGTGTGTAGATATTCCTATGTATTTTTGCTAAAGGTCAGCGTAAAGCTACTGAAAACACCAAACAGTATTATAATACCAAATAAGAATTGTACAATTATGAATAAAATCAGGGGGGAAATCTGCTTTAGAAATGTGTTAGAAGAAACAGCTAATCTTTATATATCCTCTCATATTTGTCATTCAAGCTGTAGAATACTATTCAAGAAGGTCAGGAGCTAAGGGTGTTTTTGCATTACTGTATAATGCATGTTTAGTTTGATGTTTTACAACCACTTTAGTATATAAATCTGTAGCTCTAAATATACACATGGCCTTATACATCAGGGTCATATGTGTATATACATATTGTCAGGGACAAATGTAGGTATTGTATATTCAGTTGGTTTTGCTTACTTTGCATATGGACAGTGTGTGAATACTGATAATGCAGGAACTCTGAAAAAAGAAATGTTTGCAAAGAAGCAGTAAAGAATATTGCATCTTTGCCACTGTGGTAATCACTTTTACTCCAGAAGTAAAATCAGCACAGAAGACACAACAATTGTGGTGCAAAAAGTAGCAATCTTGGCACCGGATCTCTTTGAGTATCTTCTTTTTCCATGTCTTGTTTCTCTTTCCAATTTTAAATTTCAAATATTCTTCATCTTAGCTTCCCACTTTTTAAAAACAAAAAAACCTGTTTGTACTATCTTTTCTTCCCCTTCCCTCTACTCATTGGTCTTCTGGGAATGATTCCTAAGTTCATACAAAGCAAAAAGAAAATGGCTTCTCAAGCGTAATTCTTCCTCAAGCGTTCAGCATCTACTTTGGATTCTGATTGCATCATGCAATCTTCTGAGCAAACAGAAACTGTGGGAAGAGCTTACTTGGACAGTAACATGGAAATCTTCTCTTATGCTTGTAATGGAATCATAGGATCAGCCAATGCCTCCCTCATTGCTAGAATTTTAGACAGTGCAAGTGAAGACAAAATGGCTGACAATGTGAATGAGAACCAACTTTCCTTTTTAAAAGAAGATTAATTCTATACAAATAGTGTCAAAGTCTTTTTTCTGCCATTTTTCACCATCCTATTCTTCCCACCAACCTCTCCCTCAGTTTTCCACTCATTTGCCCACCATTTTCAACTGCCTATTTCAGTGCATTCTCATGGCTGCCATCTTAAATACAGCTACACCCAATTTTTAGCTTTTTGCCAAATGCCGTTTTGAGCAGCCAGATTTTGGGCCCACTCCTGCTGCACTTCACTAGTTCCCATCTGATTCTCTTTTTGGCAAGAGAAGTGCTGCTTTTGTGGTGGATAGTGGAAATTTTGATAGGGATAGAGCTGCTCAGTTTTGGCCATCTATGCAACAGCCCCTTCTTCCACCACCCATGGATCAATGTAGTGCTTCAGAGCCTCTTGCCAGTAAGCACTTAGGTCCTTATTAACCCTGCTCATGCAAATGCAGTGGTAGCAGTGTCTGCATTTGGTCTAGCATCAAGCCCCATTTGATCATGTGCCAGGCTTCCTGGTCTCTTAGTTTTCTTGTGCCAGTATAGACTATTTTGTTCAGCAGTTCAAAGCTTCTGAATTCTCAGCACAGATGGTGGCTAAAGAAGACTCCGTTTGTAATGCTGCTGCTCCCAACAACTCTTCTGGCAAGGCCCCAGTACAACCTCCTATAAGAGGACAGATTTGAAAGCCATACAAAAATCTACAGTTCAGAAGGGATCCTCTAACATGGTTTAAGCAATTCTCAAGGAAACCTTCTGCAGCTAATCCATCCCACCCCATAAGCCTAAGGTGGGTTTCCCTATCTAGTCTGCTGAAACTTCTGATGCTGATTCAGAGATGGACTCTTTGTTGCTTTTCAAATAGGTCACACTCACCCTCTTACCCATGCTCCTAGATTTGGTGAAGCAGTCTTGGACAAAGCCATTTTCAGTACCACCAACATACAGAGGAGTAGAAAGCTTATACAAGGCACAGCAGGAAGGAGTGAACTTTTGCTTTACATACCCTGCATTAAATTCTACAATAGTTGACATTTCATAATCAAAGGATGATAGCAAATCACATTCTGCACATCCAGATTGAGAAGGCCTTTACTTAGATTTATGGGGGAGATGTTTCTGTTCTTCATTCGATATGACAATCAGAGTGGCAAATTATCAAGCCTTCATGACAGGTTACTGGAAGTACCTTCGAAGAAAGTGCTGTCATTCATTGCCTGTCTCTCAGGTGATCTAAACATGTTTTCTTCCAGCAGGAACCTCATAGATTGACAGTACAACAAATCAGAACAACTCATCATAGACCTGACTGTACTGCGAAAGTAATGTCAGGATCTGTGACACTGAAATAACACACTTAGCTTAGGTCCGAAGGGTAGTTAAAAAAAAAGTTCAAGACCAGAAGCTCTCCCATTTGCTGAGGAATATTTACTCAATTCTAGGACAGATGAGGCAGATGGACCATTTGTACCACAAGGAGTGGAGGATGGATTTGGCATACGGACTAGACCATACAGGTCAGAAAAGAGAAGAGCATTGTCTACTCTGACTCCAGTATTTTCAGAGAGACTGGTTAGATAGGTTGTAGAAACTATTAAGTTAGCCCACCACTTAGCATAACAACCAAAAGTATTGCAGCTAAGATACTATTTGACAATGTCAGTGATGGCTTTGGTGACATGTTTGATGAACATACCTGTTCCCAATCTCTGCAAGTCAGCTGTATGGTTGCAGCCTTCTGTCATCATAAAACATTAGCACCTAGCGTGTAGAGCATGTGCACATGCTGACTTTCTTTGGGCAGTGCTATCATTCATTCTTGCTTTACTAGCAAGAATGAATGATAGCAAGTTTGTTACTCATTTGTATCAGGTACAGAGACCATGAGGAAGAACAGGTTGCTCACTGGTAACTGTGGTTGTTTGAGCGATCATCTGTCTTCTCACACAACCTTTTCCTCCTCCTATATTTGCAGATATAGCTTCCAATCTTTGGCAGGCCATGGAACTAAAGAAAAAGCAGCTTTGGTGTACAGGGGCATGTGTGGAGGGAAGAGTTCCTGAGAAGCTACTCAGTTCAAGACTTTTCAGTGCAAGGCACTCTGTAGCCACAAGACCCATTTGTGTGAGAGCACAGATGGCCACTCAAACAACCGCAGCTGTAGATAAGCAACCTGTTCTTACTACAGAAATGGTTGAAATTAAGCCTTCAGGTTATGAGCTGAGAGAGGAGGAGGAGATCTTGGCATTGAAGTAAAAATTCTCTTATACTGCTCTTGAAAAAGATATAAAGAATACGATAAGGAATAGTAAGATACTTTACTTATGGCTTCATTTTCATGTGGTAAGATTGTGTAGCAGACTCCACAGAGGTCATCATAGACAATTTAGGACAAAAAGGTCTGTACAGAATTATGAGCTTGAGCACTCTTATCATGACCACTACTTTCAGTTTTCCTCCACAGTTGGTTCACATAGTGTGCCATTATATTGGGAAGGTCCTTATATTTTGGTACATAGTATAGCATGTAGATGTTGAGAGACTGGATGGATATGTTTCTCATAATCACAGCAGATGTCCTATGCCCTCTTACAGACCTTATTGTTACAGGGTGACTTCCACTATCTGTAGACCTACAAATGACCATCTTGATGTTTCCATGTTGTTCCTGTCATGAGATTGGTTTCATGGTTTCAACTGTTTTGTTGTTGGTAGTGTTCCCAATCGATCAGTATCAGTACTAATAGTGTTTTTTGAAGTTAATCATTTCTGTAGCACCCTTTACAACTGTTCTCCTTCCTTTAGTACCTGTTGTGTCTCAAGCTTTGAGGGTGATTGCTTCAGGAGCAGACATTATCTTGCTGTTTCAACTCCCTTACAAGGATCTTCTGAAGAGTAGAATGTGCTTCAAAATTTCAAGACTCGGATCTGGAGAACTGTGCTTCTGAATAAGCTACTTGAACTTTACAGGACCTCATGTGTTCATCAGCAGATGAACTTGTGACAGATCAACAGCTTTCCTTTCCTACAGAAGATGTATAATCTTTTGCTGATCAACAAACATAGAATACCAAATTCTCAGTGAAGAGACTGTTGTGTGCCTTTAAGTAATTCTGATTTATGGGGCTCTAAGGTGACCCTATCACGGAATTCTTCTGTGCTGAGAGTGTGTGACATGGCCAAGATCACCCAGTGGATTTCCATAGCTGAATGGGGAATCAAACCCTGGACCTCAGGGTCTGTAGTCAAACGCTTATAATATACTATGCTGACTCTCATTGAAGAGATTACTGACAGTATATTTACCATTTTTAAAGGATTCGAGAAATAGCTGTGATTTTTGTTTCACTGTCTACATCCAAATTCTTTGATGGCAACTCAGGGTAAGGGAAAATAGAAGCTTCATTCACTGGATAACATGGAGGAGCAATCCCTTACTATTAGGTTAAGCCTTATTCTATTTCATCTGATAAAGAAGGGAGGCTCCTTTACAGGGGAGAGGATACTTTATTCTGCTTCAGCATTGTCCTTCTGGATTGCAAATTGCCAAGCTCGTATAGGGGCATGCCAGCCATTTCTTTTGGGGAATAGCTGCAGCTGTCTTTTTAAAAATCTGCCAGAAAAACAAAGACAAACATCAATAGTCTTTCAGTTGGATATCCATAGACTTGCCAGTCAACAAATAAATATGACATGGTCTCAAGGAAGTTGTGAGGTTAAGCATCAAGACCGCTGGGAAAATAGATCAAGATTAAAAGTTGAAAACTCTGCAAATATATATGATATTCACATTTCAGCTTTCTTTTGCAGGGGAGGAAGTTCACAAATAGACCTCTTTGTGACTCTGATAAATGCTCAGTGTACCCAGTTTTGCCCCAGAGGAGGATTACCAGAAGCAGTCTATCAGAAACACATTCTTCCACTATGGGGTGGGTGGATGGAGACTGAGGCCATTTCCACACTACACTGTTAGAGTGCTATTCAACATCCTATGGAATCCTGGGGTTTGCAGTTTAGGGAGGGGCATTTAGAATTCAGAGCCAGAGAGCTCTGTGGCCTCATAAACTACAAACCCCAGAATTTCACATGATGTTGAAAGTAGAATAATAGCACTGTTAACAGTGTAGTGTGAAAATGGTCCAAATCCAGACAATTTTCACCTATACCGCTAATTACCAGAATTCTAGTCAAATTGCAGTAGGACAATGCTAGTTGTATCTTCATAACCCCATAGTGGCCACAGTAACTTTTGGCTTGCATCTTTTATGTTGATAAACCATTTGCAAAATTTCATGTTTCCTCTCAGATCAGACTTACTAACATGGAAAACTAAGATTTCCACAGACACACACGCACACGCACACCCATGAGATTTTATTACAGTTGACAGCCTGGAGGTTATGATGAAAGAATTGTGTACAGATGAGATACTAGAGATACTGAAAGTATTTCAGAACCAAGCAAATGCCATCTTAAACCACCAAGTACTTTACAGCAGGGATGGACAAAGTGTAGCCCTTGAGTAGTATGAGTTCCTCTCCCCAAAGTTGCTTTTGCAGCCTTCAGCACTTCTAGATTCCCCTTTTTCTGAGCCCCAAAAGTGAATGGTCTGTTCTGGAAGCCCCTAGGATTGACAAGACACCTGAGTTATGCAGGACAAACTGATTCAAGCATCTTACCCACATAATTAGGCCAGAACTAATCCCAGGAAGCCTGATTAGGTAGAACAGTGATGTGGGGCACACTGATTGAAGCATATAGTCCAAGACGCTCTATGAAGGAGCTCTAGACATTTCCCTAGACACTGCAAAAATGTGTATCAAATTCTGAGTGAATGTGAGCAACTTTTTCCTCAAAGATCTTAGAAGATTGATACAGGACCACTGTGGAATCTTCAAATGAGAGAAAAAGAAAGGAGAATTTATCTCCCATCATGTGTTTAGGGTGATGTAATCTGGGCTTCATGTACCATCAGAGGGAGATAATTTTGGGGGACTAGGTAAACTAACAGCATTACCAGATTTCCCTCTGGAGATCTGATTTGGATTTATGAATATGGCTGTTGGGGTGTCCTGCCTCAGGTTAAGCTCAATTTCTATATTAACAAATAAGCACAAATGCAACAAAAAGAATATCCAGCTTTCAGTAAGTTCCTTACAGTTGAATCAAAACTGGCACAGACCTTGCACCTCTGAACTTCCTCATGACTTTGGGAAATTGTGGCAGGCCCTGGACTCTTGCTTGGGAATGATCAGGAATGGGATTAGCCCCTCAGAATAAACTTCGGCTTTTACTGTAGGAAAATATGGCTATTTAAATCTGCCAGCACCTCTCAGAGTGGACAGCTCTTTGCTTGCATGCATATATTTATTTTAAACCCTGATTTTCTGAGGTTAGAAATAAATTAATGGTTTTCTTTTCCTTCCTTTGGGCCCCTTCAGCAGCCTAAAATGGCTTAGAAATTGCATGCTTCTAAAGCCCTACTTGTTAAAGAACAGCTACAAGTCCTGTTATCTGGTAGCCCAGTATTACACAATATCCTGCACAGCTGTCTTGTTTGGCAGTAGCTAGCATAATACGTGCTGTTTAATTAGGCTTTTTATCTTTACATTTGTCTGAGAATGTCAGGAGCCTTCCTTGTTGCCTGCCACTAATTAGTTGTCTAATTAAATAGTTAGTGCTTACTTGCTGATCACAGGGCTAACATGTAATGAATGTTTTAGTAATTGTTATTGTTTTATGCTATCTGCCTTTTGCCACATGAGTTGGCTGAAATATGTGCCCTTTTTCGCTGCCTTTTTTCCATACTGAGGGAAAATAATACCAAAGCAAAACAATGGGGTGGTTTGTCATGTGTTTAGTTTTACTGAAGCAAAATCATTCAGACATTGTCTCCTTGCATCATTTAGAGCAAATGGAGAAGATCAATGCTGAGACAGAGACAAATAGGGCATGTTCTATCTTGCCTTGTTGTGAAATCACAATTACAATGGCTGTATTTGTGACAAATGTGAGACATACCCAGTGAAGAAAGATAGTGCCTCACAGGATTATTTATGGCAGTCATTTAACAGAGAATAATACTCTGATAATACTCAACATCATGTACTATTTCAGCTTTAAAATGAGTAGGATTTACCTTATATCTTTAACCTTTCATAGCATAAATCAAATCTTTCTGGAGCTTTCTGTTTTGTGTGTTTTTCACTGTACTCATAATCTCCCCTGTCCATTTACTTCAACAGAAGAGAACAATTCCTTGTAATAAGGGGTGGACAATGTTAGTCGTGTAGATGGCTTGGCCTGCAACTCCCATTAGCCCAAGCCAGTATTGCCAATGGTAGCATTATGGGAACTGGAGACAAAAAAAGATCTGGGAGTTGCCTGTCACTGTGTGTAACCATCCCTCAGTGTGTGAAAAGCTGCTCTGGCCCAGATGAAAAGGAAACAAGGAGATACTCTCCATATGCATCTGAGCATACATGGACATCTGATCAGAACCAGTCTGATGCATGCAAGGACACAAAGAGCAGTGTAAGATTTCCATAGGTGCAAATATTTCCTGAATGCTTTTTGACTTCCAAGTGCAAATGACATTTATACCTGTATCCAGATCTGAGATCTACAGATGTTTGTAGTATTTCCCATATTCATGTTCTACATTTACAGGAGCTTACTGAGGATTCACTGACAAGCTCCAGCTGAGGTATTGACCAGACTCAGACCTGCTTAGCTTCAACAAGGCTGTTATATTTTTTGCCTTCAAAATATTTCCTTCCTCTTGTTAAGAAATATAAGTTAGTCTAAATGCACTCCAGTTTTCTGTCTTATTGAAAACAGTTTTGAATAGTGCTGGAAAAATGGCTATTTTGCAACTTGCTCATCTTTTGGTTTTTTTAAAAAAGTTTTCCTTCAGAAGAATAATTAAATCTATCAAACAGATTTGATAGATTTGCTGGGGTGAAAACCATCTAAAGCAATGATTTTATTAAAAAAATCTTTTGTTTTCTTCATCATGTCCCAAATAAATTGGCAACATAAGCCATTTTTATTTGAAAGCCAAGGATGTTGAGGCCTCCTTTTGTAGCTGCCCTCTACAACCAGGCAATGAAACCCAATACCTTTTACTTATTTCCCTAGATACTCTAATCCCTCCTGCTTTTGCAAGTATCTTTGAGCTGTTCTTTTCCTTTTGTATCCACAGCAACAGGAATCCCTTCTGGAATTATTTGCTTCAATATCGCAGGTGCACTTGTTTAATGCTTGGTTGGGTTGAGCTCTTAACTTGAAGCCTTTCTTTAAAAAAAAAAAAAACACCCTGAAGGGTGCCCTGTGCTAGAGCAGCACATGGTATACACCATTCCTTATATACATTAAAAGCAGAAGCCAATATACAGAGCTTCTCTTGCAGCAGTTCTCTTTTTTATCACAACGAGTGGAAATATGTTGCTTTTTGAATTATGCCTTTTCGAAGAATTTACATGCAGAATGTATGAATCATAGATGTATTAGCATAAGCCATTGAAGCAATTATTCTCTAATTGTGTGCTGCAAGCAAACTGCTGGGGCATCCCAACAGTGAACTGAAAAGTGGAAGCATTCTTTTGAGCTTGAACTGTTGACTCAAAGAGGACCCTGACCCTCAGATCTCTACAAGGTCCACTGTTTCGGCCTTATCTTCTCCAGTCAGCCTCCACTTAGAATGATTGATTGGGATTTGTCTTTGCATTGGTTATGTTTGAATGTTCCAATTGAATTATTCCCAGTTGAGATGAAGGACCACACTTAGAAAGGTTCAAAAGATGTTCACTGTTGTAGCTATGCTCTAAATATAGCTTCTTCCAGTCAGGAAGCGCATCCAGTAAATGGGTCCAAGAGAGTGGACTTGTCCGGGACAGGGTAATGCTTGCTCTTAGACTCTGTAACACTGACACTATAATTCTGTAAAGCTGAAATCACACAACAAAGAAAGATGTATAGTTGCTCTTGAAATATTAATCTATCTTCAGTTTACACTGAGGAGTTACATAAAAATGCAATACTAAAACATCCCCAGTTGTAAGTACATTGTAATCCCAACTATCAGAGGTATGCAAAATTGTGATCTTCTACCCTGTAAGAGCTAGAAATAACAGTTGTCTTGTGATAAGAGAAAAGAAACTGAATTTGAAACAAAATTGAGAGAATATCTGTTACCAGTGATGAAAAGAGAAATAACAAAGATAATGGTTTTAGTAACATATGCCTCCCACTTTTCTTCTTGAGTTCAAAGCACCATACATGGGTTTCACGTTCCCACTTTTATCCTTTCAACTGTTCTGTGAGTTAGAGCAGGCTAAGAGAGAGTTACTGATCCAAGGTCACCTGGTGAGCTTCATGGCTCATGAGGAGCTAGAACCCAAAGCTTTCAGGCCTTAGGCCTCTTACCACTACAACACATTCATTCCCATAATATAAATATATTTGATTTAGCTATATTTAATATTTCTGGAAATAGAAGACTTATTATCAAACTTTATTCTTTTAAGCATTTACTTCCTTTAATAATTTGTATACATTAGATACAATGTCCATATTTAAAGTTCCAATGCTTTACAGCAGGAGTCACTCCATTTTGCACAGATATGCTTTTAAATTTGGTGTTTTGGATTTGTGTGTCATTCAGATATCATACCTTCACTCTTAATGAAGCAAAGATCAAATGTGTTGGTTATGGATATCTGTTAACTTGATTAACTTAGCTAAAGAGTTGTTCAGTGTTCCTGTAACTAACAAGACACACTCTTACTCCTACCTACAGGGAGTGGCCTTAGAGAAAGTGGATTGAAAATTTCCCTTGCTCAAATATTAATTTCTGGAGTCCTCCACTGGCAATCTGAGACAAACAGAAAGAAGGACTTCCCATGGCATATATTTAAACTGGAATTTTGTAACACAAGATAGCCTCTAATGTGGGTGACTTTAAAAGAGGATTATAGAAGATATAATTATCAGTGGCTACTAGTCATGATGGACATGTGTTCCCTTCTGTACCCAGAAGCAGTTTGTCTGTACATACGAGTTGCTGGGAAGCATGTGGGTTTTGTGATTATTTTATTAAAATAAAACACAGCAAGAAAAGATGAAATTATCAAGATAGTATCACATTGTAACAATACTACAGTCAGTGAGTGGGGACACTGTGATTGAGACTGGCCACTATGTGAAAAGGCAGCTGGGCTACATAATTCTTTGTTCTGATCTGGAATGATTTTTCTAGGGGTCTTAAAATATATTTGAGACCAAAAATTCTTCTTTCAGTTCTAAGTTACAACATATATTGGGGGTGGTGCAAGTTAGACATTTGCTAAATAACAAAAGCAGAAAAGGGTTCTTCATACTAATAGTATTGCTGCATTCCTTCTTCGTGGAGGTCCGTGCATCTATTGCAGACTAAGACGAGAGGCCATTTCCACATGGGCTTAAAGAAACGGTGCAGAGCGTCCTCCAGGGAGGACGTCTGCACCTGGGAGTGGACTGGGTTGGACCTACTTAGTGTAGTTCCGCACCTCGGGCCACTCCAGAACGACCCGAAGTGGTCATCCAGTGTGCTTTTGAAAGACTGCTTGAAACAGGTCTTTCAAAAGCACAGAGCGCGCCACTCCATGCCTGTGCTCCGGTGCAGATTTGCAGGCTCTCACCAGTGCAAGCCTGCGATCTGCTAGGGGTGGGCTTTAGGCTGGTGAGCTTCAGCGGTTGGTGGAGAGCCTCAACCAACCAGAAGCTGCCATTTTCGTCCCTGGAGCAGTGCGGAGTGGCGGCCACGCACTGCTCCGGACCAGCCTGGACCCAAGCGTGGATCCAAGAAGTCTGGTAAGTACCGGCACAGGGCGATTCCCTCGCCCCATGCAGAAATGGCCAATATCTTGCCTGAGGGACTGCAAAATTCTGGAGGCAGACTGACAACAAGAATGATAATTTTTTTAAAAATAATTTTATTAAGTTTCACAAATAAAAAAAAATCATCTCAAATTGTACTTTTACATGTAATGTTTTTGTTAACAAGAATGATAATTGAAACTCTTTATCTTCCAGTGAAATCTAATTAGTGTTATATACTCCATGATTATTATTTTGCTTATAAGGAACCTGTTGGAGAAGTATCTCATAGATGTCAAGAAGCTTTTGTGCGAGCTTTCCATCTTGCTGTCTAGGGCAAATTTTCTGCCTTTTTGACTATCAGCCAGTGGTGTATTTAAGTCTTTTACTCCAAGTCTCAAGTCAAGTCTCAAGTCCTTGACGATACTTTCAAGTCAAGTCTCAAGTCTGGAAGCCAACTTTATATCCCAACCAAAATTTCAGAACTAATGGATAGAGTGAAATAAATATAGTTTTAACAATTTAAACAGAGTCGGCTCTCCACTTTTGCAGTTTTGCCATCTGCAACTTCAGAAGTGGGGAATAGGATCCTATCTTACTCCCTATTACTGAAGATACAAAAGCTTTAAAAGGAAGGATCCTTCTTCCTCAAGCACATTGCCTAATACGTTTGCTGTTCCCCTCTGAGAATGCGCCCTGCACTCTGGGGGCAAATCTTGTCTTCTGCTCTTAGGAAAAGTTTTAGAAGGGTCCTCCGATATGCAAGGGGAACAGGCTGCTGAGCAGACTTCAAACCTTCCTCAAGCCCATTGCCTAATCTGTTTCCTGTTCCCTTCTAAGAAATGCACCCACACTTTGGGCTTGCGAGAGATTGTCATGTGACTAGTAGGCAAAAATTGATGGAGGCGTTGTTCAAAGTTGTAAGGTTTCTGGATGAATGCGTTATGTTAACTGAACCAAGGGCATCAAGTCAGTCATTAAAAATATGCAAGTCTCAAGTCAAGTCAAGTCAAGTCAGTACATCATTTATGGCCAAGTCGAGTCCAAGTCAAGTCACTGAAGTGACATAAGTCCGATCTGAGTCCGAGTCTATTGACTCGAGTCTACACCACTGCTATCAGCTTTTCTTCTGTTAATAGTACCCTTGTATGTATCAGTAATATAGATACCGTATTTTGTATCAGTGTGGAAAAAAGGGCTTCCTAGTTTGTTTTCTTGCCCTAGAAAGGGACAAGTTGCACTTACAGATAGTCACTGACATATGTGAGATCTCAGTTTGTGCAGACTGTTCAAAGGTCCATGGTGTGAATAGGTTGTTTTGTTTCCTTTGGCTTGATTTTATGTGGATTTAGCTGTATGATCACTTGCTGTATGATTCTTTCTCATTATATGTTCTGTGAGAAGCTGGCACTATTATATGTAGCATTCTTCCTTTAGTCTAATCCTCAGCACTGTGACTCAGTGGGCCATTTTGGCCCTGCTGTGAGCACAAGGAAGAAATTGGAAATATCACATAGCATATAGTTAATCAATGGAATTCACTGCTGCAAGTTGTGGTGATAGGTGTGAATTTAGATTAATTTATCTTAAAAGCAAATTAGATAAATTCATTGTGATTCAGCCATCAATAGCCACTAATCAGGGCTGTTGTATATCACCTCCCATATCAGAGCCAGTGTGCTTCTCTATATCAGTTCCTGAGGAATGCAAGAAAGAGGATGTAGCTGAATTCTTTTCCTGCTGGCCTCCTTCAGACAGGAAACTGATTGACCATCCGTGTGAACAGAATGCTGGACTGGATGGACTTTTTGTTGGATCCAGAAGGTCTCTTTATGTTCTTGTGTTTTACTTTTAAACTCACCAGAGTTCCCTATTACTTCTCCACCTGGAATTCTGGTTAAATAATCAAGGAGTACAAACCATAATTTAATCCTGGCTTTTTGAGAAAACCCTATTTTAAACTATGCAGACATAATGGAGACAAAAGCAGATGTTTCCAGTCCCTTCTCCTCACCATGCCAGAGGAAAGGGAAGGAAAAGCATAACATGGAACCATAATTTGACTGTGATTTAGAGTTATGCCTAAATGAGTTATTTATTTATATTTATTTATAAGAGATGGGAAGAAGAAAGAAATAAGCAGACTTTGGGAGCTCTCATAGCACTTCTTTTAAGGTAGAATATTTTCAGAAACCCCAGGAAATTTATGCTGATTAACATTCTAATATTTTGTTTTTTGTTTTCTGCTTTAGCCCACACTTGAAATTCAACAACCTTACCTTGATTTCAACTCATGGACTGCCAGGGAAAGATGCGTCAAACAATCTGCATAAGCGATTTTTAATTAACAGGTTTGTTTTAAGTCATGTTCAGTAATGCCAGAAAAACTAAGATTTAACATTCTTTTGAACTTATGAAATATGTATATAGTGCTATATTGTAAATGGTATAATAGTTGCTCAGGTTGTTTTATTTGACTTGTTATACCAAGTATACAATAGCCGCTCCACATTCCCAAAGGTTAGAGGCACAGAAGCCTTGTGAAAGTGGAAGCATAACAAATAACTCCTGCCCCTGCAATTCTCCTCTAGAGCTCCCCCCTCCCATTCCTTTGCCTCTGGCCCCAGCGTTGGGGGAGGCAGAGAAATAAAAAGACACAGTGAAGAGCTGACCAGTACTTTCCCCTCAAAGGGAGAAGAGCACGGTTCTTCCTCCTAGTTACTTCCAGTGGCCGTCTTGAAAAGAAAGGGTTAGGAGCAAAGAGAGCACCTGCCCAATCAGCAGCCATTACACAACAGAAAGTGCAGCCACATGGGAGAGAGGGCATGTCTCCAGCAGTGGGAGGGGGGCTTTGCTCACCCAAAAAGAAAAAAAATGTCCATTTTAAATACAAGCCTGGCAAGCCTAGCGTGAGGAATGCAAAATAAGGAAAGGGGGGGGCAAAAGCATGCCTCACGAATAATCAAATTCATAAAGGTCAAACCTGTGAATATAGAGAGAGGACTGTAAATGTAAGCTTCATATTAACTAGTGATTTGTTACCCTGTGTACTGGGGGTCCCGGGAGGGACACCAAAATGTGCTCAACTAAAGTTGGGGAAAATTAGCTCAGAGCACTGCTTAGCGTTACGAGAGGCAGGGTAACGTAGCGAGATCTTGAACCCTATGTCTACGGGGTCGGGTCGAGTCAAGGAGCACACAGAAGTTGAAACAATAAATGCTGTTTATTAAACACAAGCAAAACAGTGTATGCAACACATTCACACAAGATAACTAAAGGAAATAAAGTTTGGAGTGGTATAGAGGGATTTTTAGAGGAGTTGCTGGTTTGGGTGATACTTCACCTGTCCTGAAGCCCGGAAAAAAAGAGACCGAGGCTGGGGTGCGATGTAGCTCAGCATGTGGAGCTGAGGGGAGGCTCGCCAAGCAAAGCGGCAGCAAGGTGGGATGAAACTTGGGAGCGTTCCAAGGAAGGTCTCAGAATCAAGGGTTTTTATAAGGAGAATGGTGACTGCAGGCTATACCGTACTTGGGGGAAAACAATAGATTTGGAGTTGGAGACAAAGCCTCCGAAAGGTCAGAATCTGAATGATTGAGTTATCATAGCGGTTCTCAATAGAGTAGCCAGTATGCAAACGCAGAGTACTTGGGTATTGTATAGGTTACCCATCAAGCTGCCAGTGCAGGGCAGAGGCTCTTTTGTAAGTGGCGTGCATACCTAATTAGAGTACTTGCCTGGAGGTCTCCTAAAGCAGTGAGTCAGCTATTTTCTGGCCTGCCTGTATTGTAGTTTGAATATTAACGGCTATTAACGGCCGAGCTTGTTTACGTGCTTGTCCGGTGGCCTCGCAAGCACGTGGAGAGGAATAGAGAAGTGAAGCCGAATTGTGATATCAAGGGATATCTTTAATATCCCCAAAGCTCGGACTAGCCAGGGCAGTAACAGGTTTGTCTTCTGACATCTGTCCCTGCCAAATCATTATCATTGTGTTACTTTGGAAATATTAGGGGCTCTTACCATGTAAAGTTGTTGAACTTTTCATTTTTCATATTTAAACTCTACTCCATTTCCCTGGAATTTAACTCTCTGGGGCAGGCAGCACAATGAGTACATTTTTCTTGTTTCAGGCACATGTGTACCTTTATGTACACATACAGCTGAACGTAAATATAAGTAAGGCAGCCTGTAGAACCTTTGGCTGCTTAAAAGTTTGGGCTACAAACTCCACAACTCCCCACTGTGGGCAATACTGGGATGGGATGGTGGAAATTGTAATCCAAAACATCTGGAGAGCTAAAGGTTCCTAACACTACTGTAGTTCATAGCTTGCCATTTCACTTGCTACAGCTGGTAAGGTTATTTCTGAACAGTTGATAACATATTAGAGGAATACTTCTATGGGAAGGAATGTTTTATTTATAACCAACAGAAATAATACCCACTACTTTTAAGTCAATATGGGGGGTGCTGTTCTTTCGTAAATGAATCCAGCCCACAACAGGCAGAGAATATCCTTCAATGGTGTGTAAGAGGAAAGCTGTGGCTCATGCGACAAGAATAAGGTGCATTAAACAAACACAAGGGTATCCATACTTGCAGCTGTGAATATTGGCTGCAGGCTAAGAGCGATCGGAAGGCAATAGTTAATTTCTCTCAGTGTCATATCTGTTGCTAATCTTAATCTTCATACTAAATCTTTTTGTCTTGAGTAGGAGTGGGGAGCCTTTGGCTTTCCAGATGTTCAACTCCTAAAAGCCCCATTTATCATGAACATAAAGGGATTGTGGGAACTGTATCCCCAAACATCAGGCAAATCAATGTCCCTCTGGTCCTGATCAAGAAACACTATTGCAAAACAAGCACTTATGCAATGTTCCCTCTTGTGAACTAAGAATAGTGTAGGAAATGTCTGGGGTTCTTGGTTTTTTGTTTTGTTTTTTTTTGAATCCATGGTCATGATATTGTATTATCTTCTTGAAAGTATCTCTGTAGGGTTTGCTTTAATCGGGGTGGGCAAAACATGGTACATGGACTGTATACAGCCTTCAAGGCCATTTTTGTGGCTGCCAGGGTCCTGGGATGTTGTGGAAAAAAATTTTTTAAAAATGTTTTGACCTCAAGTGATTTCTAGGAGGTATGGGGATTGTTGGATTCCATTGGGTCATTTTAGGCCTTTGAGGGGCTGTTTTAAAAAAAACAGAAAGAGGACCATTTTAGGAATCGCTTCAGGGGTGAACTGTGCAAACATTGATCATAACTATAGCAAAAACATTTGCCTTGTAATATGTGAATTATTACATATTACATATTTTTGTATGGTTTGCAATGCGGCGTTATGCAAAAAAAAAAAAATCAGGAGAATACTGTCCAAGTTGTCATCTTCAGTTATCTGTTAGTATGAGCTTTAGTATACTAGCAGCAATTGGCAAGGACTTGGTCCATTATGGGACTTCATCCACCTCCTCAGATGTTGAATTAATGTCAGCTGCCAAAATGACATTTGCTCTTTCTTCATAGCCACTGTTTTAATGAGGATGACCATGCACTAATGTCACTTGGTTCATGGATTAACGTTGTGGTTGGGAAAATGACTGGTATAGACAGATCTGCAAAGCATGTCATAGTTTCCAAGGAGAAAAAAGTACCATATGACCATCTCATTCTGTGCACTGGCCAACAGTATCAGGTGAGATTATTGACTGACTGAAAAATAGTGTGTTTCATATCTCGGGCAATTAAAGAGCTCAAAGGAAGAAAAATTATGAGTGCCTCACTGTAAGATGTGTCATCCTTGTGCCATAATTTGTAATTAAGTTATACAGTGGACATTCAACTTTCACAGGGTTTAGGGGCATAGGATCCCTGTGAAAGTGGAAAAATCATGAACATCTCTAAGGCCCCCCCCAAAAAATCCATGCATGCTAGATGCTCTGCTTCTGCAAAAATCTCCTTCAGTGTCATCTTTCTCAAAGAGAATGAAGAGAAGAACCAGGACACTGAAGGAAATGCCATGGTCGCATTGGCACCACAAAACCTCCACCACCTCTGTTGGTCTCTGTGCCTTCCCCAGGAAAAGGCCCTAGATCCTCAGAGGGCTGGGCATCTCTACTTCACTCTGAGGCTGCCTCCACCTGACTGCTGTGGCCTCTGCCAGTCTCCAAGCCTTCCCCTAGAAAAGATCTAAGATCCTCACAGAGCTGGACTGCCAGCAGCAGCAGCAGCTCATCCTCATCCTCCTCTCCTTACCCACCAACAAAACACGTGAATGAGGCTGGCAAGTACTGGGGCAGCCTCACTTATGTGTTTTGTTTGTCAGTCTGCTGTGTATCTCTGACGAGCAGAGTTATTGACTTTCATGTGCACAAGTTCCTTTTTGGACCGTGCTTGTGATCCCCCATTTCTGGTGAGCAGAGTTGTTGACTGTCATGTGCACAAGTCCCTTTTTGGACAGTGATCCCCATTTCTGGAGAGCAGAGTTGCTGACTTCCCTGTGCATAAATCCCTTTTGGGAAAGTGCTTCATGATCCCCTGCTTCTGGGGAGCTGAGTTGTTGGCTTTCATGTGCACAAGTCCCTTTTTGGACAGTGCTTCACGATCCCCACTTCTGGAGAACAGAGTTATTGACTTCCATGTGCGCAAGTCCCTTATTCAACAGTGCTTGTGATCCTCTGTTTCTGGGGAGCCGAGTTGTTGACTGTCATGAAGGGTGTCATCCTTCCACACAAGCTAGTTGAAACTAAAGGAAGCTGTAAAAGATCAACATCCGTGCTCTTACGTAAGCTGTCTTTCATATAATAGAGACCTTTGTGTAGGTTAATAGGCTCTTTAAGTTGTACATCTATTCTAATGGATAGCGAACTAGCAGCAGGTATTTTTGATAGAAACCAAAGGATATTTTTATAATGCAAGCTTAAGATATTAATGAAGATAAAGGACTCTCTCCCCACTTTTTAGCACATACAGATAGGTGTTGACAATGTATAATGGTAAAATAATATTCACCTTTTTTTACCCCATGTGGCCAAAATTCTGCGTCAGAGGCCATGTCACACAACTTTACAATGATGTACTATGTTCCTGACACTGTATGCAACTCCTCAGTGAATTGTGACAATGCGTATCAGAGCATTTCACTCAGTGTCCTGTTGCACAATGGGACCCATAGTGGTATGATGTCCATTGAACAATAGCCACGCTGCTGGGTTTGCTTATGCAATTGTCACAGACATGTAACTATGGCTGTGCTCTCTTCCTGAGAATACAGACATTGCCTAATGGCACAATTTACTTTTATGTGCTTACAAGTTTCATAAAAAGGAGGAAAGGTGGGGGAGAAAAAAAAAGGGAGTTGGGAGCACCTTTAAGACTAACTGGTTTTTATTTTAGCATGAGTTTTCAAAGATATAAACCCACTTCTTATGATGCAATAAAGAGTGATATTAAAGCCTCAGGTTATATGCATATTTATACAGTTGTGGGAGTGTAACAGAATGTAATAGGGTCCAGAAAGTTGCAAATCATTTCCCTTGCCATAAATTTTCAGATCTTTCAGTTCTTTATAGTAGTCATGCTAAAATAAAAACCAGCTAGTTGTAAAGGTGCTGCCAAATTTCTTTTTCTCCCTTCCCTTTTAATATTACCATAGTCAGTCAGTGTTGATGTGTGAAAGCAATAATAATGCTTATAAGTCAGTTTACAGTGATATAATTATCTAGCAAGATGCCAGCCTATATTATTATACAGTCCTGCATTATAAACTACTTCTGTCAGTTATTCCTGTTAGCTTGCACTTTACTCAATCAGGTAATCCTTTGCACATGTAAATCCAGACTCCCTACTATTGTCTCAATAGACCACTGGAACTTTACTACATTAATATAAGTTACTGTTATACATAATATAAATCCACATTCCCTTACAACTTCCCACTGTTATTTACTCTAAGTCAGAAAAATTTTCTTTCCGATTGAAAGCTTGGGATACTAAGCCTTTCAAACTTATAGAAATAGCTCCAGAAACACCTGTAAAAGCTTTGTTCTCATACAGGTTATCTCCAGTGCAATGTTAAATAATGCTATTTTTTAAAAAAAATGGGTTTACAGCTAATTGATGAAACTTAAGCTTAATCCAGGCAAGGTGGAGGTTTTGTTGATAGTTGGTAAAGTTGATCAGGAAGTTGGTTTCCAGGTTTGGGATGCACTTTTTCATCTTTTGAAAGATCAGCTTTGTATATGCTGTTACATTTACCCCTGCCAAACTGGTAACCATGGATAAAAGGCACTTTTACAGTTTCAACTAGTTTTCCAGCTGCATACATCCTGAGGAAAACTGATCTTGCCAAATTTCTATGATAATGTTTAGGCAACATTACTGCAATTTGTTCTCTGTGGGGCTGCAGAACTTCAACTATCATGAAATATTGTTGCTAGCAAATTTTGTTGCTACCAAAAAAAAAGTTGGGCCCATAAGTTTCACCATACATTGAAGAACTTAACTGGCTACCAGGTTATTTAGAAACACAGTATATAGTGCTTTGTTAGTGCTTTAGACTGTTAAAGCCCTAACAAAACTGGGAATGGGCTGTCTTAAGAACTGCCTGGTCCCAGCACTCTTTTGATACTGCCCATATTTCTGACTTTCATTAAAGACTCTTCTCTGTGTGCCTCTACCTTTAGAATAGAAGTAGGTGGCACCTATGGTACCACCTAGGCTTTAGAACTCCATTTCAATCTTTATTTGTCAGGCAGCCATCTTTTAGATCTTTCCATTCTGTTTTAAGAACACTCATTTATCCAGGCCATTGGCTGCATTCTGCTGCTATTTCTTCTGCAAACAGACATTCAAGCTTTCATCTTTTTTTCCTATTACCTTTTTTTTTCTTTCCTTTTCCCCCAGCTAATTGCTTTAACTTAATATTTTGGTGGCTGCTTGACATGGCATGCAGTTCTTGAGTATAAACAGTGGTATCTCGTAAGGAAAGTAGCTTAATTGAACTAGTATTATAATATATTACATTCTAAAGATGGCATGGAGGAGCAATCCACCACAATTCTGCCAATCAGATTAGGCAGGAATCATAGAATCATAGAATCATAGAAATGTAGAGTTGGAAGAGACCACACGGGCCATCCAGTCCAACCTCCTGCCATGCAGGAACACCCTCAAAGCACTCCCGACAGATGGCCATCCAGCCTCTGCTTAAAAACCTCCAAAGAAGGAGACTCCACCACACTCCGAGGCAGCATATTCCACTGCCGGACAGCCCTGACTGTCAGGAAGTTCTTCCTGAGGTTCAGGTGGAATCTCCTTTCCTGCAGCTTGAATCCATTGCTCCTTGTTCTAGTCTCTGGAGCAGCAGAAAACAAGCCCTCTCCTTCCTCTACATGGCATCCCTTCAAATATTTAAACATGGCTATCATGTCCCCTCTTAACCTTCTCTTCTGCAGACTAAACATACCCAGCTCTCTAAGTCTATCCTCATAGGGCATGGCTTCCAGGCCTCTCACCATTTTGGTTGCCCTCCTCTGGACCTGCTCCAGCCTGACCATGTCCTTCTTGAACTGGGGTGCCCAGAACTGGACACAGTATTCAAGATGAGGTCTAACCAAAGCAGAGTAGAGTGGTACCAGTACCTCCCTCGATCTAGACACCATACTCCTATTGATGCAGCCGAGAATTGCGTTGGCTTTCTTGGCTGCCGCATCACACTGCTGACTCATGTTCAGCTTGTGGTCTATTAAAACTCCTAGATCCCTTTCACACGTACTGCTATCCAGCCACGTGTCCTCCATCCTATATTTCTGAATTCCATTTTTTCTACCTAAGTGTAGGACCTTACACTTCTCTCTGTTGAATTTCATTTTGTTAGCTTTGGCCCAGCTCTCCAATCTATCCAGATCATTTTGAATTTTGATCCTGTCCTCTGGTGTATTAGCAACCCCTCCCAATTTGGTGTCATCTGCAAATTTGATAAGCATGCCCTCTATTCCTTCATCCAAGTCATTGATGAAGATATTGAACAGCACTGGGCCCAGGACAGAACCCTGTGGCACCCCGCTAGTCACTTCTCTCCAGGATGAAAAGCAGCCATTCGTGATCACCCTTTGGGTTTGGTCAGTCAACCAATTACAAATCCAACTAACAGTAGCCCTGTCCAGCCCGCATTTTACTAGCTTCAGGAGTCCACATTCTTTTCAATTCGTGGTAAATCCAACCTCTCATTCATCTGTGGTATTGTCTCTTCATGCAGATTCCATGTCCTACTGGTGCAGATATAAAAAAATTGTTAACGAACAGAGAGGTCTCAGAAAACTTTGAACAAAGATACACAGGACTGGTGCCTTCCAATCTTTTTGTTATTTGTGATGATGAAGATGCCTTAATGGCAATTAAGTGGCTCAAAGAAAAAGTTGTTTATTCTTCAGGTAAGGATTTTAGTATCATTGTATTGGGATGAGGTGGCAGAGGTTGATGCATTTCTTGGCACAGGTTTTCTCCATTTCTAGTATATAATTGTGCCCTAATTAATCCTTACAAAACGTTTCATCTGCCATGATTTGTTTTATGAATTAATTTGCAGGTTATTGCCAGTTTTGAAGACCATCATATTTTTTGCTTGAAAGAAAGGCTGGAAATTAGAATTATCTATAATTATTTTATGATGTGAAATAACATCTCTTAGAGGAGAGTCCAGGTTTATTCATTAATTACAAATTAGATACACTTACATTGGTATATGTGTTGTGAAGCTAAATATAAAATTTTCAAATTAAAAACCCACTGGAAGGAAAATAAGATCTGAGCCACAGTAGACGTGACCAAAACAAAACAAAAACCCAGCTTTCATAAGACTCAGTGTGGAGATACTTGCACACAAAAGGCACCATGTATGACCCGTACCATTATGTTAATGTAGAAAGACATTTACCTCTTTATTAATATGAACGTGGCTACTTCAGGAAAACTGCTTCTTCCATGTTTGAATCTGTTTCCGCCAACACCTCTGTCAGACCACATAGGATTTCTTCATTACCTGCACACTTGGGAGAACGTATGGGTTTTAAGATTCAAAAAGGTAACCAATAGATCTTCTTACTCAATTTTCCATATCCTCTGCATGTGAAATGGGATCCCACTATGGTGTCTTTGGAGTGATTCTTTCTTCCCCCCTGAAGCCTGCTATGTGCCCTTCAGAGTAGCTCTTTTTATGTGACAAAGAGGCCAACAGGGCAGTGGGGAGACCACATCATAATAGAGGGTAATTGCTGCAAACATGAGCGATAAGAAGGTTATGATCTGAAGAACCACATGCAGCAAGGTTTTAATGCGTTTCTACTACAGTCTTTTGGATCCCCTGAAAAAGCACTTGGAAAATCAGGGAACCCTACAGTATAATGTGGAGTGGCAAAACAGTTTGCAGCCAGATGGAAGAAATGGGCAGCCCTCAACATCCACAAGTAGAGTGTTCCCACTCTTGCTTATGGCACTCCAAAGACAAAACTTTCTGCTTTACAATGCATAACATCTCTTTGCTTGATAACAGTTACTTCCATCCTTGGAATCCAGATTCTACTGTTAGTACTACCTTTCCCTTTTAGAATTAGGATGTCTTTTAACTCTGTTTCTAATATTAATGCATAAATTATCATTCGTTTTCAGTAGGTATATGATAGGTATATGCAAGGAGATAGGTATATGCAAGGAGAAAAACGACTTCATTGGTCCAAAACAAGTCATTTATTTTTCTGTTGATGTTGAGTTTGCAGGTCTATTAAATGCATGCTTGCTGGAATGTTATAGCATTGAAATTGCAGTGCATTAATCATGAAGCACAGCTTCTGAAGGACTGTCTAATATGCTTTCTTTTTAATGTGATTATTGCAAGCCTAGGAATTCAGGTCATACAAAGTTCATCAAAGTTTTATATTCCTGGTTGTAGGAAATGAATGAGAATTCTTAGACATGGTTATCTAATATTAAAGGATATATGCACTATAATAAGACTGAGTTATAGTTGTCAACTTCTTAGAATAATACTGTGTTTCTCACAGATACACTTTCACATATTGAAGATATGTTTGGAAATTAATAGGATCTATGGGATTGGTCTAGTTTGTTCTGTAATTACTGTTTGGCAGGCATGTATAGCAAGGTTGATAATAAACCAAAATATAATCTCTTTCCATCATGAGGAGAGCATTATTTCCTTCAAGATAATACTTTTGTCATTCAGTGTCAAGTAAAAGGAAATGGAAATCTGCCTTAATAAACAAAGGATGTATACAAATGGAAGAGTTAAAAAATTTACACATAAAAGTATAGATCTCTAGAATTCTCAAGCTGTATATCTCTCATAAAGTCTGTTTAGCACTGATGTTAAAAAAACCTCATTGATTTGACATTAGAAGAATTTTATCAGAGTTTTAAAGAATTAAAAGCTACTCTAGAAACTTTTGAAAGATATTCGGGACTGAGAGTGAATAAAGACAAATCAAATATACTGACTAAAAATATCTCTATGGAAGAAGAAATGCAAATATCGCATCTCTCTGGTTACACTGCTGTCAAAAAAGTTAATTACCTTGGAATTCAAATAACTAAAACAACCTCAGATTTATTTAAAAATAACTATGAAATAATATGGAAAAATATTCAAAAAAACCTTGAAAATTGGAATCACTTAAATTTATCTTTTCTGGGGAGAATTGCTGCAGTTAAAACGTCCATTTTACCTAAACTACTATTTTTGTATCAAACTATTCCTATCATACATAATGACAAAGTGATATATACTTGGCAAAGCAAGATTTCTAAATTTGTCTGGGCAGGGAAAAGACCAAGAGTGAAATAAAAATTTTTACAAGATTTGAAGGAAAGAGGTGGATTGGGCCTGCCAAATTTAGTTTTATACTACCATGCGTGCTGTATGAATTGGGTGAAAGGCTGGATTAAACTTGATAAGATAAAGTTGTTAAATATAGAAGGTGCTGACCTATGGTCAGGATGGCACTTTTATTTATGGTTCAACAAAGCCAAGATTAATAAGGAATTTAATAACCATTACGTAAGAAAATCCCTTATGAATGTATGGAGGAAATATTTTTCAAGGAGTTGCCAGAAAACCCCTGCTTGAGTCTCCCCCCATGAGGCATATTATAAAAAAGAGAATGTGTTATTTGATAGATGGACAAAATATGAAGACGTGGTTGAGTTACAAGATGATCAAACTGTAATAAGAACCCAACAAGAATTAAATGAAAATGGAACAAGATGTCACTGGCTGTTGTATAGACAAATTATAGGAAAATTGAAAATTGATATAAAACTTTATAGCTATCAACTAAAAGAAGAAGAATTGACGACAATTCTAATCTCAGAAAAACCAAAATTCATCTTGTTAATTTATAAGACTCTATTAAAATGGGACACAGAGGAAGAATCTGTTAAAACCTCTATGATAAAATGGGCACAAAATTTATCTCGTGTGGTCCCACTAGATCGATGGGAGAAAATCTGGAATAAAAGGCTAAAATATACAGTGTGCGAAGACATCAGAGAAAATGTTTGTAGGATGTATTTAAGGTGGTACTTAACGCCTGAACGGCTATCCAAAATGAATGCAAAATACCCTAACAAGTGTTGGAAATGTGACCTCGAGGTTGGTACTTTCTTTTATCAATGGTGGTCTTGTAAAAAGGTGAAAAAGTTTTGGAATACGATCTGTATTCAAACGGAAAAAAATCTTAGGGTTACATTTTGAAATGTCTCCCAAACAATACTTGCTTACAATAATGAGTGATGTTTTAGAAGAAAAGGCTGGTAAGTTAATATTTTATATGACAGCAGGTGGCAGAATGTTGTTAGCCCAAAAATGGAAACAAAAAACGCTCCCCTCTATAGCTGAATGGGAGATGAAGCTCTTTAACATACTACAAATGGACAGGTTTACTTATGTGTTAAGAGGAGATAAATTTGAAAAATTTACCAAAGATTGGGAATGTGTGATAGACTATTTCAGAAACTTGTGGGGCGATATAAAGATGGTTGACATTGATTTTTAATTAAAGAATGGTAACTACACAAGAGCAAAATATTTAAAATGTAATAGACAGACACATTGAACCTTTTCCTTTGGAAATATTAATATTTCTTATTCGGGGGGAAGTCGTGGATGATTGAAGAATGTGATTACAGTAATAGAATGTATATCAGGTATGCATGTAGATAATTGAGTGATATATTTTTTGATAAACTTGGATGAATGTTAATGTTAAAATTAAAAAAAGAAAACTCACTGAATTACAGATGTTAAAATGATTTTTATTTTGTTGTCTCAATTCTGACTCAATTATAGGGATTTATATTTAGAGATTTTTTTTTCCTTCCTAAGATTGTGTTTCATACAATTCTTTTTCTCTTCAGCATTGGAAAGACACAGATGTGTTGGAGTTAACAGTTTTTGCATGCTTATGCTCACTAATTGCTAGTTTATATGTTTGCAGGTTTCCTATTAGTTTGCTTCTTCACACATTCTCTTTTCCTGCATCACTCTAACTTGCAGCCTTTTTCTCATCTCTTCCCTTCTCTATTAGACTATGTATTTGAATATGCACAAGTTTTTGTAAATATTTTTGTAAGTTTTACAATGAAAAATAGCCTTATTTTTCTCTGCTAGCCTGTGTGTGAGGGGATAAACAGGGGACTGGTTGTTGTTCAGCTTCTGCCCTGCCAATTTGATTACTCTGCTTAAGAGATCTGCTGCTATCTCACATTTCTCAACAATATGTAGATAAAGTGTAATGTGGATGCAGTTTTCTTGGGGAAGATCAATCAGGTAAGAATTCTTCTCACTTCTCCTCTACCTGTACCCTCCCATTCCAAGAATTTCTGTTTGACTCGTTTGCATAATCTGATGCCATTTTTTCTAAACCACATTCGTACTCTGTGTAGGACATTGTGAGCCCAGGGCAGCCTGATAATCTCTGACATCTCAGATTTAATTTGTTAGTACTGAAGTCCCCTATTTACAAATGTATGAGTTAAATTCAGATGGACCTATTGTGATGCACTTTATGATGGTCTGACCTCAAAAAACTCTAGAAGCTTGCATTGGTATTAAATGCAGCAGTGAGGCTGCTGATGGGGACTCAAGGCTGGAGAGTATCATGTCAACTGTTGTGGCTTCTAATGCCCTAAACTGCTTGGGGCCAGAATATCTGAAAACCTCTCCTTCTGCAGGAATATGTTCATACTTAGCAGCCAACAGGGGAGGAGATGTTGTACATACTTCCAGATCCAACAACCTGCAGTTGGGCTTTTTTTGTTGCATTGTCCAGATTCTCAGCTTTGCTTACTAAGGAGTTTTGGCTGTCTACCTTGTTGAGCATTATCAGAAGGCAACTGGAGACAATTTTATTTGAGCTGGCTTTTTATAGAGTTGCTTTTTAATAGTAGCTGCTATTGTGTTTAATATCTTGCTGCTGTATTGTTGTTCTCAGAGACAGAAAAGTTGATGGGGAAGTGGTGGCACATTCTGTTCACACTAAAAGACCAAAAAATGTATGTAAATTATGTTTACATACATGGATGTTTATTTTAATTCTGTTCATTCTAACTTCATTCTAACTTGGCATTTAAATTTACACTACATTGTGTGTGTATGTACCCTTCAAGTCACCTGTCAACTTATGGTGACCCCATAAATTTTCTTAGGCAAGGAATAACCCTGCTGAATTGAAGATATAAAACCCCATCCATGATTCCACTCCTTGCCATTCTTGTTTTGAGAGAAAAGGAAACAGCTGCATGAATTTTAGAAAATCTAGTTTCTCACCCACCTAGCCATTGAAAGAGAAAGATACAAAACACAGCAAGAATGCAGGAAACAAAAACCTTTATAAACATAAGGTAAAAGACAGTCTTTTCCCACTCCCCCATAAACAATACCTGTGTCATTGTCACTAGCCATCTCTGGGTTTCCTCCATCCCTCTCTTCTATCTTTCGTTTAGTAGCTATGCATGTCATGGTTACAGACACATCTCCTCTGTGCATTGTTGTGTCTTTCTTTTCTTTTTCCTCTTTCTCTGGCCATTTCCACACTAGACTGTTATAGTGCTATTATTCCACTTTCAACATCCTATGGAATTCTGGGGGTCTGCAGTTTAGGGAGAGGCCTAGGATTCCCAGGATTCTATAGAATGTTGAAAGTGGAATAATATCACTATAACAGTCTAGCGTGGAAATGGCCTCTGTCTCTCCATACATGCTCACTCCCTCTCTCATTTCACCTTTCATCCTCACCACTGCATCCACTACTTTCTCACACTCTCTAACTTCCTTCCTTCCCATGCATAAATTCTGTACCAACAGGCACCACAACACAGGCTTCCTATTCCAACTCCTTCCTTCTCCTATTCTTTGATGCAGTACCTTGGTGTTTGCTGCATGTAATAATGTGCCATGGACTAAAGCCAAACCAAAATTAACCCCCCCAAAACAAACAAACAAAAAATCCACTCGTGAGGACAATAGGGGAGATCATGAGGAGGGGGTACAACATAGTTAAAGCTTCCTCCACAATATTGTTCTGCAGAAAATACTCTCAACATTAAATCATGGCCCTTTCCACACAACGTTGCTGTTGCGTTTTGCCACAGGATGGCAGTGGTCGGCAGGTTGTGCTTCCGCATGATGTCGTTGCCGTCCCGCTGCCATCCTGTCACAGAGCATCGCGTTTGCGCAGTTTTTACAAAATGGAAAAAATCCATTTCGCACCTGTGATCGTGTGGCGCCCCTGTCACTTCTGGCCATGCAGAAGATACAGAAGCGCATTGGCGATGCTTCCTTCCATAGCGCAGCAATGGAAAAAGCCCGGCTGTGCTGCGGAAGGAAGACGTGGTGCCATTGCGTTCTCTTCCGCATGGACCGAGCGGGTGCAGAGGGGAGCGTTGCTGACGCGCTCCCTTCTGGACCCAGGACTGCAGCAAGCTGACGCAGAAGAGCTTCGTCGTGCGGAAATGGCCAAAGTTTCTCTTGGAAATAGGTACTTCACAAGCTGGCATAAGTTGTTTTATACAAAAAACCATAATTAATATAATTAACATTAATCCATGTTCTGATCTTTTTTTGGGGGGGTGTACTCTGCTTCATTTTTATTTTTACATTCATGGTACACTGGTTTGTGCCCCATTTTATGTGGAATATACATGACTGTATATATCTGTAATAATAGAAGAGAATGCCTTCCTAATGACTTCCTAGGAAGAAGGGAGCTGCCATATTTTATGAGGTGATCCCAGTAGACACTTCAAAATTTGCCAGAGTATTTTGGAATAACTTATGGCCCAAGCTGGAGCAGCCAGATTCAGCTTGAAATTCTTAATTTGGATGAGCTCTCAGAAACAATAAAAGGAACCTTATCATAGCTCATTTGGAATTTTTAAGCACTAGAGTGGCACAACTCCTAAGAGTCCTCAGGCAGAAAAAAAAAAAGATGGGAAGCCAAGAGAAAACCAAGGGACTTCAGCTGAGATTTCTGAGGTTAAAGCAAGGTGGAAAACAGAGGGGTCTTTGAGGTACTGATGCTGCCCTCTGATTTTGACACACTGGTGCTTCTTTTCCGGATCTGGGAAAAACGTGTACTGCTGGTAGGATTTCTGAGGTAAAAATTGGAGGGAGCAGGAAAGGAGATAAAGACCAGGTAAATTTAGAACAATAAAACAATAAAAGGCAATGTATGTCTGTCTGTATGAGCTATAGGTCATTTGGACATCATGTTAGACATCTCAAAATTTTACAGAGTATTTTGGTAACCATCCAAGTTGTAGTTCATTCAGACAAGCTTTTAAAACAGAAAGTTTTCAAATAACAGGCTAGGGGGTGCAGTATTGTTTTAAGTCTTGTTTTTAAGAGCTTTTTATTGCCTCGGCCATTGAGGCATCACTAGAATCACCTTAGCCTTGTCTTGACGGATCTTTGCCAGTACCCTTGTTATCAGTGGGAACAGAAGAAAAATATACATGACAGGACCTGTCCAACAGTAGAGGAAGGCATCTCCTAGTGACTTCTCATTCTTCCTGTCCCTGGAGCAGTGTAGATCACACTGGTTGTTGAACCAGTATGCAGACAGGTCTATCAAGGGAGTGCCTCACAGATGGAAGATTTCTTTCAGGCATCCCATGTGGAGTCTCCACTTGTGATATGAGAAAGGGCTACAGCTGAGCTGGTCTGCTAGAGAATTATTGATACCAGGTAGGTGGACAGCCGAAGGAAGAATCTGTCTGTGTAGGCACCAATTCCACAGCCGGAGTGAGTAGTCAAGCAAAGTCCTGGAACGTGTGCCCCCTTGCTTATTGATGTAGTACATCATCATTGTATTGTTTGTGACAACTTGAACCAGCCTGCCTTGAAGGTGCTGTTTGAAAGAGTGGAAGGTGTTGATCACTGCAAGGAGCTCCAACGCATTTATGTGAAGGGGCTTTTCATCACTGACCACCGTCCTCTGACTGTCAGGCCACAAGTGTGAGCTCCTCAACTGTCCAAGGAGGCATCCGTGGTGATTGCAATCAATGGGAGGTGAGGTAGGAAGGGCATTCTTGACAGGATGTTCTTCGCATCCATCCGTCACTGTAGGGACCAAAGGACAGTTCGTAGTACCATGAGAAATCTCAAAGGGGATCAGAGTTCTTGACGAAGAAGCTGCCTGAAGAAGCTGCATCCTGAGCTTTGCAGATGGAGTTACCACCGTAGTCAAAGCCATGAGGCAGAGGACAACCTGAATGTCTCTTGCCCTGACCCGACGAAGTCTGGACAGGTGGGAGAGTGTTTGAAACAAGGTTGTCCATCTGTCTTGAGATAGGAATGCCTGTTGGAGCCTTGAGTCCAGAATGGCACAAACGAACTTGATCCTCTGGCGTGGTACCATCTGTGACTTTTTGAAGTTGATCCAAAGAGCACAGGAATTTGATAGTCGCACTGAGGTCAGCCAGAAGACAGGTCCAGGAAGGAGCGACTAGTAGTCAGTCATCGATATAAGGGAATAGTACCGTACCATGTTGATGCAACGAACAGCTATCACCACCATGCACATCATGAAGACTCTCAGAGCCATGCTGAGACCAAATGGAAGGACGTGAAAACAATAGGCCTTCCAACCCACAACGAAGGCCAGGTATGTCCTGTGTGTGGGCCTGATGGAGATGTGGAAGTAGGCGTCCTTCAGACCCAGAATGGCAAACCAGTCCTTCTTCTGGAGTAAAGGAAGGATAGAAATGAGTCACCATACAAAACTGTTTCAGTCGGATGTAAAAGTTGACTCTGCGAAGGTCCAGAATGGGGCGTAAGCTGCAGTCCTTCTTTGACATCAGGTATCTGGAGGAGAAGCTGTATTAGAGGCATGACAGCGGAATTGGTTCGATGGGCCCTTTCTTGAGTAGTGTGGTGATTTCCTCAGTGAGTACTGGAGAGGGACACATCAAGTGAACTTGGCCCATTGGGGTAAGACAAGAGAACTCTATGATGTATTCTCTGGTAATGATGTCTAGTACCCAAGAGTCTGTTGTGATAGAGGCCCAAGCATGATGGTGTTCACTTAGCCTGTCCCCGAAGAGAGGAAGATGTTGTTGATGGCAGAAACCAAGGGAGGAATGAAGCTTTCAGAACCTTGATGAGATGGAACAGGAGCTGTATCAAGGATGACAGTATCGAAGGAAGTATCAGGGATGGAAGAAACTGAGATGTCTTTGGTATCAATGACAGAAGACACGGATGGAGAGTGCATTGCATGAAGTGGTATTGTGATCCAAACTGTCAAACCCAAAGCTTTGAAGACTCAGAGTGATGTTTCCTATACCGTGCTGCACAGAACTGAAAGGAAGGGAGCTTGCGGCTGGATTGTTGCTGTAAAGAGTAGGAGGATCTTTGCTGCCAGGGTGGAGCTGGACTAGACTGTTGCCCAGTGGATTGGTAGAAATGATGGTAATGGTACCTGGAGATCTGCTGAGGCTGTAGACCAAATTTATGCATGGTGGATCTTGTCTTCTGTGGGTGCTCCAGTTTGTCACTGGCATTGAAAAGGCCAGTGTCATCAAAAGTTAGGTCTTCAATCATAGATGTCACCTGCTGTGACAGACCAGAAGATTGAAGCTAGGCATAGTGGTGGTCCAAGAACACCTTGACATCATTGGTTGGTGAAATAGGGCCACAGGAGGTGATCTGTGTCAGTAAAGGTTGAACAGAAATATCCACTACCAAACCAGACAAGGTCAATGAGGAGGCTGAGGGTGACTGGTGATGGTAGATATGGTGCACAAGGGAGGCCACAGTTAACAAATGAGGCCTCTCCAAGGTTGGTTGAGTAGCAAGTACAGAAGCTGAGCCCAAGGAGGGTTAGCAGTCACTGAGGTGGTAGCCAACCCTTGGACAGGAGGCTGATCACGCATGCTCTGTTTAGGAGTTGCTGAACAATATGCATGTCTGTGAGGTGGAGGAGACAGTGTCAACGATGCCGAAGGTAAGTAGTAGTGGTGGCGGAAATGATAATAGTGTAGTTCCTTGACATAGAGGCGGCAGTGTCACTTATGGTGCCTGTAGTAATAGTCCTCCAGGTAAGGGGAGAGGTCGGCTAAGTCACATGAAGACATATGGTGTTGAGAATAGGACCACTCTTAGTGGTCTCTTTTGGAATGACAGTTTGTCCAGTGATCAGGGGATAGACAAGGACAAGCTGGTGAAGATTGACTCCTCAATCTCAAGCCTCTTGAAGATGGAACTGGGGAGGGTGGGGGTCAGGAGCATTGAGCTGGTGCAGGGGATTGAGACAGATGATGATAATCTGCAGGAGAGATCATACCTTGGAGACCCTGGAACTGGGACAGTAGCTGAGGTGGTGACTGTTCAGATCCTACTTGGGTGGGTAGATTATGATGCTGACTTGAGAAGAGTTTACAATTTCTCTGTCAGAGGTACCATGCGTTTTGACTACAGCTGGTAAGGTAGCTGGCTCATGGCAGGGAGAAGTTTGTCCAGGTCAGATGAGGACCTCAGAGGCTTCTGCAGGTGAATGACAAGGTACCAACCACTCAGAGGATACCGTGGGTGGTAAACGTAGCTGCTTGACCACTCAGGGAAAACAACGGCTGGCAAATGTTCTTGTTCCCTCAAAGATGAGAAAAGGGAACGATGCATGGATTCCTTGGCCCTCTTCTTTTTGTGCTTTTTGGCTGACGGAGTGGCAGAAGGCTTTCCCAATGCTGCTGTACTACACTTACGATCTTTGCTAGAGACACATGGAGTTTTTCACAGTGAGGATGAACGATGATCTCAGTGCTCAATTGAAGAGGATCAAGGCAGGCGAGTGGAGGGGGAAGGACAGTTTGTGTCCAACCATGAAGTTGACTTGAGACCTGTGAGACTCCCTCAACACTGATAGAAGTGATTTCTGGGCCAGCTGTACCAACGTACAAGACCGACCTGTCAGGCATGATGAGGTTGAAGCCACAGAGACTGAGGCTGTATACAGAGGCCTATTCTGCACTACCATGTCCGAGGCACTAAGGACCTTCTCCTGCAGTAGAGCCTTGAGGCGGGCAGCTCTGTTGTGCCTTTTCTGAGGCATGAATAGCTGACAGTGGGCACGTGAGCCAACATTATGGCCTTCTCCTAGACAGAGAAGGCACTTAGTGGCAGTCTTTGTCTGGGATTTTACTTCCACATGCACTGCAACACTTGAAGACTGTCGTGGAGCCCGTACAACAAGAAGGATCCAACCCAAAGGCAATCTGAAGGCAGAGACCAAGGAATAGACTGAGTCAAACCAGAAAATCGAAGAAAGATCAAAGCCAAAATGCCAAGAGGAAAACCATAAACTTTAAACCAAAAGAGGAAGAATCAAACTAGTAAGACCAAAAAGTAGACTCTAGAAAGGCTCTAAAAACACTGCTGCCACAGTGGAAGAAGAAGAACTAATGGTTTAGGCAGGAAGGGGATTATGTACTCTCAGGGGAAGGAGGCACGGTTCCTGCCAAAATGCCTAGCCTGAGGTTCTAGAGGGCTCCAAACATCACACTGTGCAAGTGCAGATGACCCATTTGTGTGAGTCACAGAGCCCATGAAGAAGAATCACGGTTCTAGCATTTTACATTCTGCTACTCTGTATTCCCTCTAACTTCACTCGAGGAAGGGAGCTTTGACACTTCTTGAGGGTATGAGTGTTAAGCTGAAATTTCGACATAGTCAGATCAGCATCCAACTGCTGGCTGTGAGTTCTTCTAGGTCCTGCAGAACCAAATACTGTCCCTATCATTCTAGACTGCAATCCTGCTGTCTATTTACACTGCTGAATAACTCCCATTAAATTCCCCTTCTCTGGCATCCAATGGCCTAATGAGAATTGGACAACATAAATACATTATGCTATTTGTCTTTCCCTCCTTTGAATGGTGAGAATTCTAGAGCAATCATTTCAACTTCTGTTTCTTCTGGAAGGGAGAGTATAGCTGTCATGTTGAATGCTATAAAGATCTTTCTGTACACAGTAGATAAGTGTTTGGGTTTGTATGACTCAACAGACATCGATGAATTATCGTTCCCACCATTCCTAACTACTGGGTGGACTGGCAGGGACTGATAGATCAAGTAGCTAGTTCAGAAACTAACAGTTCCAAATCTATACTAATCTGGACTTCCCATGATCATCCATGATGGATTGTGGTCAGAGTCTCAAAATATTTCTTGAGTCCCAATCCAGTGATTCTAATGGGACAGAGCATCTGCAATATATCTTTTGATTCCCACCCTTCCCTATGATTTTATATTAATATTAATCACATCATCTCTATAACAGTTAGGAACATCTATACCAAAATAATTCCAACACTTAATTCTACTGGAAGGAATGTCTATTTTGCTCATCCTCCCCGCACCCCAAAAAACACAATGCCATGATGAGGCATCCCTGCCAGTGTTCTATAATGTTTTAAGAACACAAAGTAGAGCCTGTTAGCCATAGCAGTAATTTTAAGAAACAAGATTCTACCTGTTGCTAAATTCAGCCAGTGCAATACTCAATGCATGTTCCAAATATTGCCAGAAAATAAATAATCTCTTTGTACTAGGGCTACAATATTTAACCGATGAACTGGTTAAATTAGTCAGTTATTTGACCAGAAAGACACCACATCTAATCAGGATGCAGATAATAATTTGTTTAAAGAATATTTTTACTGCAAGTACTTATAAAAGTGCAAATGGCAAATGTTCTTTTAGAAGAGGCATTTTCCTTCTCTGTTATACAAGAGGGAATTTACAAAAAAATTTTGCTTCAGAAAATGTTTTACTCATATGTGGTTTTAACTGGGTAACCAAGTAAGCCATATGATACTTGACTGAACTTTCTTCAGTCTGGTGACAGACTTCATTTCTATACTGTCAGAGTATACTGAAAAATTTTGGACTTTTCTCAGAACCTTTAGGTTCAGTGTACCAAATGTTAATGTGCTGCATATTATGAGTTTTTGAATTTGTAAATCATCTTGATTGTTTCTGGAAACAAAGAGATGTATACATTTTTCAGTTAAATGATCTCTTACATTAAAATTAGTGAAACTAAGCCCCAATTTATATACAATATAGAAACAAACCTTTATATTGCTCCCTGATAACTCTCCCTGTCTTTTCACCTTTGCAGTATGCATGTCTGATGCATTCACTCTCCTCTTCCTCCTCTTTCCTTACTCTTCAGTATAGCCCTAATTATGTGGTGTCAGAAAATTGCTTAAATTTAGCTGGCCTAAACTCTGTTCTATATTTCTTTGACTGAGTTCCAGTATCCTTAGATTTTTCCTACAGAGAGCCCCCCAACTCCATAAGTTATCCCCTCCCCATTTGTTGCAGATTTTATTCTATGTGACAAAAGGTGGGGGGTGATGGACAGATTCCTTCCTGTTTGTGGAATGATGAGGAAGAATCCCTGAGAGTGAATTCTGAAGGCTGTACCACCTCCTTTGCCTGACCAGTTTTCTCTCATCTTTTCAATAAAATGTTCTTTGTATGTTAGATTGCTCTACCCAAACAAAAGATGGGGAGTAGTTGTACAGAGGGACATGATAAAAGGGTCCCCTCTCTTTTCCTGAGATTCTCAAACCATCGGGTTTCAGACACTGGGGCATAATCAATGTCCCTCTTCTATGTTAAGTGCTTGCTACTTTGTGGGATGTATTCTGCAGATTCTTCACTAAATTATCTTAGCTACTGTTGCTAGGTAACCCTGTTTGCTTCATAGCATCAGAGCAACAAGAGGGTCACAGATCAGTTCAGTATTATTATCATCTGAATTACACTAATAAGGTTTTTGTTGTATGTCTTATTTTTTCCCTCTGTTGTTTTTTTTTCTCCCTCCCCAGGGAACGTTATTGTATATGGGAATACAATTGACACTTATACTACTATAGAATCCCTCTTATCATTAGGAATCAGTGGCAGCCAAATACACCTTGTGCATCCTCCATCATGTTCCAATGTTACTTCTCTCAATAACAATGCTATTGAGAGGGCCATCCAAAAAGCATTGTCCAGGGCTGGTGTGACTGAGTATCATGATAGCCTGTTGGCTCAGTGGAATGATGGCAGCTATCCAGACCCAATTGCATTTGCATCTTTCACTACGAAAACAAAGCCATTTCAGTTGCAGTGCTCTGTAAGTATATGCCTTTTCTGTGTTCTATCTGTCCATCAATCAGCAAAACAGAGCTACAGAATTATACAGCAAAATTATAGGACATGGGCACTGTCTCCTGCACAAGAATGACATTCTTCTGTAGGAAAAACATTGAAACAAACCAGATCTATATCCAAGGATATTTCATTAAATTTCCCACATCTGATTTGGATTTTTTTTATTTGCACTGTTTGAAAAGTTCTAATAAATGAGTATAAATGCTGATGTTTGCTAAATTCCTTTTAGAATGGATGATGGGATTAGGCAAGACAAGGTGAAAGATAATATTGCAGTAATCAAAATGAAGGATGACCATGTCATTCACCAGGTTTTACTGCAGAGATGGTGGAGGGAGAAAGCCATATTTTTGCCATATTGTAAAGGGACAAACAACATGGCTTAGCAAGGGCCAAAAAGCATATGGAGAGCAAAGAGTGATAGGAATTAAAAGCCAACATTTCACAGATGAGATGGTGGTATCAGTGGACACGAAGAGTATATGAGAAGAGAAGGTCTAAGAAGAAAAGCTGAGGAGTTTTGTTCTGGAAATTCTGAGCTTGAAACAATGAAGTGTTCAGGCAGAAATATTCCTCTGGCAGCTGGAGATGCAGGATTTGTTAGAGGGAAATGCTTCTGGATTTCAGAGAGAAAGATATGGTTGTTTCCAGTGTTGTATGGTACTGAAAGCTATGGAATTTGATGATATCATCTATACTTGGCGTATAGGAAGAGAATAGCCCAAGCTTGGAAGATTAGATTTGCACATCCTTTCCTGAGTGTTGACCAACAGAAATGCAAAGGTCAATTTGGAATCAGGCTCAGAGAAACTTAAACAGAACTGAAACAGCCTTAGTTTCTCTAACTGATGACAGACCACCCCGTAAAAGACAGGGGAGTGCTACGCTTTTGATCTTCCTGAATTTCTAAGAGGCTTTTGATACCATTAATCGTGCTGTACCTTACTAGACTGTCTTTGTGGGATGGAATAGGAGGCACTATGCTACAACAGTCCTTATGTTCTATCTACAAAGCTGGTTCCAGAAAATGATATTGAGAGATTCCTGGCCAATCCCATAGCTATTAATCTGGGAGGTACCACATGGTTCCATCCCATCCCCCATGTTGTTCAGTACCTACCTGAAACTGCTAGGTGAGGTCATTAGAAGTTTTGAGATGGACTACCCTCAGTATGTTCATGACATTCAGCTCTTCTTCTCCTTGTCATGGTAGTTATCTGCAGCTACGCAAGTTATCTGTAGTTATCTGCAGCTATGCAAGTACTAAACTTGTTCTGGAATGCTTTAATGGCCTGAGTGGGAAATGGAAAGTTCATCCTAGTAAGGCAGAGGCTCTGCACATTGGTAGTTCCTGGGCCTGGGAACCAGACAAAACAACCTCCCCTGAATGGGGTTGCACTTCTCTTGAAGCAGCAGGTATCTAGGGTGTGGAGAGAGAGGAGGATGGATCAATGCAGTTTGCAAAATACGCAGGCTAAGTCACTCCCTACCAATTTTGATCATACTTCCCATCATCCTTAATAAAATTTCAGTTTTAAAAAATAAAATGAAACTGGGATTATAGTTTTCTACTAATTATGGTTATCATTCCTGAACAGGTCTTCTATAAACATGGTTATATAGTTAAAAACGACATAAAACTACAGCTTGCTATCTTCCAAGTAGTTACAAATTAACCTGGAAAATAAGCATTGTAATCAGCATTAAAATTCTAAATATTATACAAATTTTGTAGTACTTGGAAGAACAATTTCTGTAATTACTACTCAGTTACTTCAATATTGCTATGACTAAGCAGGAAGTAATTTTTTGGAGTTCTAAAATGACTCTGGCTTTCAGTTTGAGTTGAATTTATCATAGATTCATATATTGGTTTGCAAATGAAAAGTTGATACTTAAGTGAATGTTCATTCTGGGATGACAAGAGGCACAATCCATGAATTAGGATCAATCCACATACAATTTGGTTTGATCTCCTCATGTCAGCCAATTTAGGAGACTGCAATGTTCTTTTCTGTTTTTTCTGTTGGACTCCTTCCCTGTCTGGCCAGTTCTGTTCCCTAGCCTACCTATCCTTCCTGTTTCCTGAAAGCCTCTTCCTTTATGCATCCTACTGATCTTGTTGTCTTCTTTCTTTTTCCTTTCTTTCTTTCTCTCTGTCTCTCTCTGTTTTTTGTTTTTTTTTGTGGTGGGTGTGGATTGCTCTTCTTGTCATCCCAGGATGAACATTCATGTAAGTACCAGCTTCTCATTCGTAGGATGACAGAAGGATCAATCCACGTACTATTGACAACTTCCCAAACCCTGTATTCCAAGTGAGACTCATACTTGCTCAAACTCCTACAACTGCTTGCAATACTGAATGGCCAAATGTTGCTTGTGCCGACTTGCATTTATCAATTTTGCAATGCCTAATAAATGTTATTGGTTCTTTCCAACCCACTTCATTGCATATATCCTCAAGTGTTGATGTCATTGTATAAGTTACATTCATGGACACTGATCTGGTGGAATGCAGCCAGACATTCCTCATCATTGGTTTCTTTGAATAGATGCATGCCTTAACCCACCTTGCTATGGCTATCTGACTCACCTTCTGGCCTATTGACTTTGGATGATACAATATTAGTAATGCCTCTGTTCTTCTTATTTGCCTTGTTCTTCCAACGTAAATCTTCAGTGTTCTTCTAGCATCCAAAGTATGCTACTTACGCTCTAAAGGATGACTTGGTCTTGGGCAGAAAGTTGGCAAATATATCTCTCCTTTTGAACCTGCTGTGGACACACATTTTGGTAGAAAGGTTGGATCCAGGATCAAGGTTAATCTATCCTATTACAACCTACCAAGGTTAACATTTACAGATAATGCTGTCAATTCTGATACTCTCCAAGCTGATGTTATGGCCACTGACATCAACCTGAGGAAAACCTCCTTTAGTGGTTCAAATGAAGATGTTACCGGTGAATTGAGCACCAAGGTTAGATCCCATGTAGGGAACCTGTGAGCTGTGGGGAAAGACTTCAAAGTTGCTCCATTCAAAAATCATTTTATGTGCAGGTGAACTGATAAAAGTTCCCCTTGTGGTCTCAGTATCACCAAAAGTGCTGCCATTTGCCTTTTTAGAGTATTCAGTCTCAGTGTTTTCTGTGTGTTCTCCTGTAGGAACTGCAAAATCTGAGGCAGTCTCACCTCATCTATTATTGAATTTGTTCCTCACCATTTCAAGAAAGTCTTCCATGTCCTATTATATATTTTTGGGGTAGATTCCTTTCTTGTTGCCAAAATGGTTTCTACTACATCTGTGATATAACCTTGGCCTCTAGAAAAAATTTGTTCAATTTCTATGCCGCCAGACACAACCAGGGCCCTGGATGATACACTGGGTCCTGGCTGAATAAGTCTTTGCATGCTGGTAAATCCAGTGGTTGCCCTTGTGCCTTCTCCACCAACAACAGCAACCATAGCCTGTTTTGGCCATTAAAATACAACCATTAACACTGAGGACTTCTCCTGCTGCACTCTGAGAAGAACCGTCTGCATTATTCAAATTGGAGGGAATGTATAATGCTTCTCCTCTGGCCATGGAACTATTACAGTGTTCTGTGCCTCTGCATTTCCATCTCCATCTATCAAATAAAAAGTCTTAATTTGCCATTTGTGCCAGCTGTGAACAGATCTATTTGGAAAGGTCCACACCATTCTTGTACGTTCAAGAATCCCTTTATGTACACCTCCATGATGTTCACCCAAAATATCCTGGACCCAAAGCATTGCTGCTCTTGCAAATATTGATGTTGCCATCAATGCCCTTATCATTAAAGCTGTGGCCTCATGTGCCTTTTTCAAAGCCATCTCAGGCCTCCTGTCATCTACCTTCCTCAGCTGTGTGTCTCCTTTCCTGGGAACAATCGCTTCTCACACAAGACCCACAATTGGGGCATCCACTAAGGTGACCTTCAAGAAATCCACATCCTTTTTCTGGAATGAATACAACTTTTGACTATAACCTAACAACTTCCTAGTATTCCATTGGGCTGTCCATTCAGTCTCAGGTCTTTGAACAACTCAGGCATTGGCATCTCTATATTTTGGTTCTCCTTCTTTCTTATTACAGAAGTAATCTTACTCTCCTTCCCCTTAGCATCTTCTGCTGATACAGAATTGGTGTCATCTAACCCTAATGTCAGCATCACTCTGCTTAGTAGCCCCCAGAAGACTTCCCCTTCAAACCGCCTGAGTCTGTTTCCTTATCCTCTTCTTCCTCTGAAGAATGTCAGTCAGCTTTGTCATCCATTTCCATAACCTCAGTCTCAGACTTCTCTTCTTCACTATTCTCTTCATCTCTATGTACAGTCTTACTATGAGGTTGAGCCAATTTTCCTACTCTGTTTCTTGTCTTCATCATTTTCTCTCTACCTGTCTCCCTCACTTTTTGGCCAGTTTTGTTGTTCCTTTCACTGCATTCCTTGTCATTAACATCATTGACATTCATTTCCTCATGCCTAGGGTGATGGTTTGAAACCCCTTCATCATTTCTACGATTTGTACTATTTTGCAAATTCTTTTGACTTATTGGCAAAATAATTTGTTGTTGACCCAATAAATTCATAGATTTAAATAGATTCATCATGTTTAATCAAGCCATTTCAGATTGTCAATCCATCACATTTAAATTCATCAACTGGGGTAATTGTGCAGTGCCTCTTTAATTCAAACATTTATATCTGCTTCTCTCCCATCCGTTGTCTGTTTCACTGTATCTGACACCATAGCTTCACTAATCTGCCTGGTGTTGTGTCTTATTTCCTGCGGTTGAACATTCTTCCTCAAGGACATATCCACAGACATTCCCTGAAAGTATGCTTTAAACTCTGGCGTCATTAACACTGGGACTATCAGAGACACATGAGTCTCCTCCAGCAGTGCTACCTCCCCACTGTGTCCAACAGCCGACACCTGCTTGTTCTGCCTGCTTATCATTGGCCTGGGAGTGCTGCTTAGTAATGCTGCAGTTCTGCCCCCTGCATTCATGCTGAGCATGTCTGAATGGTGTCCTGCAGTTGATGCAGAAGTCTTAGAACTCAGCAATTCAAGATGGGCCCTGAAGACACCTCTGAGTTCTTTGCTGCTGCCACAGCCTCTCTCCCCAGCTTTTTCAGGCAAGTACTTTTGGATTCATCAGCTTCCCTTTTCTGCTTCTCCATTGTAGACTTATCTGTTTCCTTTACCTTTCATTTATTAGTTTGCTCATCTCTGTCTGTTTGCTGTTTCTGGCTTTCAATTATTTCTATCACATCTCGCTCACTCTCACTGGGTTTCAGAAATATTTTTCTTAACTCTCCTCTCTTTTCATCATCCGAGATACTCTGGGCAGTGGTCTTCTGGATGGAATCATGTCTTGTCCTATCACATCCCCCAATTAACTTCTCTGCTATCCAGGATGGCATTTCTTCATCTTTCTTTGTATTTTGGACTATCTTTTCCTCCATTATACTCCTATCCTGCTCCCCACTCATTTTGTTGCTTCTCCAAATTTAATTACTTTAAATTACTCAAATTTGAATTACTCACTAAACTCTCAAATGGTGACCAGGTAGGGAAAAGCATGTGGCTGGTTAGTGGGAGAATGAAAAACTGCTCAGATAAGGACGAGGCCCAACAGAAAGAATGCTGAGAGCTTCTGCATCAGCTAGTGTGAGGGGATCAAACCCAACAGTAAATTGATTGATCCTAATACATGGATTGATCCTTCTGCCATCCTGAGAACAAACCACATTTCATAGCTGGATGGAATGGGCTTATATTACTGTATGTTTTATAGATTGCTTAATGACTTACCTTGTTTCTAGGCATTCTTTAACTTTACCAACAAAAATGTGGATTATGATGCATTCAGGGCAGTTAATGATGCCTGTCTTGTTTATGATGGGAGGCTTGTGATTGACACTAACTTCCATACCAATGATGTGGCCATCAGAGCTGCAGGTCCATTGACCAAGTTCTCCAATATATATTATGCCAATGAATGGACACACAGCAATTTTAGCTCAAAGGAAATTGGCTTCCAGCTTGCTGCCACCATGCTGAATCTTTTTGATCCAACTCTGGAGCCAGTTTATGAACCTCCAGAAGATTTGGATAGGCTTATTCCTATGTACAAGGGATGCAAAGTTCGAGGTAAGCCAGAAAACATTTTTCTTCATTTTTTTTAATGATCTCCTCATCTTGCTAAAGCATGACATTCTGGGAACGGAAGGAATTAACCATTGTATGAGCATTTAATTTTAGTAATAGAGTTTTCCTAAATTTACTATTGAGAAAAATATATTTTTTCTTGTGATATTAAATTTTCTGTCAGAGACAGATGGTATAGATGTCAACTGCAAATTCTAACTATAGTAGAACCATTGTAACAGGCATAAGATATATAATCACTTCCTATACTTCACAAGGTCATGAGGATAAGATGAGGAGGAAGAGTTATGTATGCTGACTTGAGCTCGTTGGAGGAAAAGTGGTAATCAAATAAAACTAATAAATGAGTAAAGAGATAGGTAGGTAGGTAGGTAGGTAGGTAGATAGATAGATAGATAGATAGATAGATAGATAGACGGAGTGTTCATATGGCTTTCTTCTGGATATGAATTTCTGGCATATCTTACCTTGCCCTCACATGTCCTGCATTCCTGCTCACAGAAAACCTATTCTGATGGGTTTTCATTCCTCCTAAAGCTTTGAATGTGTCACAAGTAGCTACACCTACATCCCGATTTGTCATTCTTTAGAGGCTCAACTGGTGTCAATAGCTCACCTTGCCTGTTACCCACTGAGGTTAGTGAGCCAGCTACAACCTTTTATCTCAGTACTGATCACCTGGCCATAATTATCCATATTCTAGATTATGGTGATGGTGGTAGAGTAGGAGGGGAAAGATCTTTGAAAGTTAGGCTAAATCACATGTACTAGCTGCAGAGGGGAAGTATATGGTAGGTGATGTCCAAAAAGTCCTTATGTTTGGGTTTATAGTATTTTGCGTTGTTTTGTTTATTTGTTTTGAATCCTGCAAGTTTTGTGATCTTTGAACCATAGGTACTATTTCTGAGCATTGACCTAATCAGTAGGCATCTTGATGGGCTCAAATAACAAAAAACAAAATAAATCAATACATCTTTATGCTGTACACACGAGTGAATCTAGAACAATTTCAAAGTATTTTATTCAGCAAATAACTCATTTCATCCCTCTAGTATGAGCAGGAAACATCTCACAATGTGTGGTTGGTTTTTCCCCACTGCTGCAGATCAAAGAATTACAAAATGTTTCCATTAAAACTTTGATAGCTGCTTTATGGGAAAGCTGCTTATGGATGGGTCACTTTGGATCAGAGCAGTGGTGGAAGAGGAGGCACTTCACTTTCTATGGGTGGCATGAATGAGCAATCCACTACAGTTGGGTTATTATTGCATGCCAGCATAAGTAGTAGGAGTGTCTAAACTCAAAGTTCTATTTCAGTTAATGTCATTGACTCCCATTGCTTTTGCCTTCAGTTCTTAAAATTCCTGCCAAGTCAGCTACATGTATTTAGAGCCTTCACCACAACTTAGCTTTAAATATAATAGTTTTATTAACAGGAATTGTGCAGGAAAGTAGGGGGGAAAGGGTTTGTAAAGGTTCTATAATGCAGATGTCTTCCATTGCCAGTACTGAGGAATCCATAAAAGAAGAGAATAGTTCAAACAGAGAGCAATCATCTTATGTAGATTGGGGTCATAGAGGACCTGCCTCACACCCAGAAATTCAAAGGGGTGTATTCATTTCTGTTCACAGTGTGCAAGAGCAACAATTTTTATCATTCTGTTAGGACCTCAAATATTTAAACAACTTTGTTTCATAGCAGGGATTCAAGAGGGAGGCACTTCAAACTATCAAAGAGAATTTACAGATCAGTGATCGCCTAATGTTTGAAATAAGCTTCTTGGCATATTCCTATGGCTCCAATCTGCAGGAAATATTTAAGGTTTCAATTCCAACAGAAACATTATCAGTTCAGGGCTCTTTCTTTTGTTGCTGAGTCAACACCCAAGGTGTTCACCAAGGTACTGGTACCATTGGTGGCACATCTTGGAAACAGGGTATACATCTGTTCCCTTGCTTAGAAAGTATCCTCATGACAACTAGGTGCAGACTCAAGATGTAAAGGGATCTGGAAAAGACAGTACAGACTATTCAAAAATATTTCTTTTTTTTAAAAAAATGGAAAACAGTCATTTGGATCCATCAAAAATATTAGCAGAACTAGGGATTCAGATAGAAACAGCAGGAAGCTGCATGTTTTTCTATAACAAGAAAGGAAACAAAAGATTAAGAAAGGATTGCAGACTTCAATGACTAAGAATTTGATGGATCTGATGCAGTTGGTGAAAATCATGAGACTGCTGATTGCAACAATTCAATTGTTTCCATGGGCAAGGCTGCATACCAGGATGTTACAGTGTGTTCTGAGCCCACATCAGAGGTCCATAGTGGACAACCACCATTATCTGGTGAGAGTTCCAGAGACATTAACATTTACAGGCAATGGATGCAAAGAAGTCACCTAAACAAAGGGATTCCTTTTGCATTACAAGAAGTAATAACCGTGACGATGGATGCAACCCTCTCCAGCTGGGGAGCACAATGCAGGAGAAGGTCAGTGCAAGGAACATTGTCTGGACTGGACTTAAAGCAAAATATAAACTACTAATAAAGAATCAGAATGTGCAGGTGAAAACAGACGATGTGTCTGTGCAGTCGTGCATATCCAAATTGGCATTGTTGGTCAGGGAAGCAGATTGGTTTTATATGGGGCAAAGAGAAAGACAAGGTCCATATTGGTTGACTATCTAAGGGGATCTCTGAATGTAGAAGCTGATTATTTGAGCAGAAACCAATTACATCAAAAAGAATGGTCGCTTCATTTGGAAGTTTTATGAATTTTAAACAACAAACTAAGGCCTTCATTAGTGGAGGTATTTGCCTCTGGCATCAATTTCAAATTACAAAGGTATTTTTCATTGAATAGAAGCACCAGTGTGGAACACCACAGTGCTTTGGAGGGTCCCTTGGCTGTCTGGGATATTAGATGTCTTTCTACCAATATCAATAATACCAAAGTTTTTGGCAAAGATATGCAGAGAGAAAGATAGCTCCTTATTGGCCATGGTAGCCACTGTTACTTCTGATGCTGATAAAGGACTGTTGGCATTTGCCAGACAGGCCCATTTCACAGCATCAGGGGCTAATATACCATCACAATCCAAGCTGGATGAAACTTGAATGCTTATGGACATTGAATGTGGATTTAGTAATAGAGACTATATTGGCATCAAGAAGATCTTCCACAAATAGGATATATAACTTTACATGGAGGGTTGTTATTGTTATTGTTGTTGTTGTTTTGTGAACTGGTACAAGTTGCAGTCTGTGGGTTTGGAAACAGTGCAAGTGTCTGATATCTTGTAATTTTTGCAGGAAGGAGTAGAGAACAGTTTGAGACCAAACACTCTTAAGAGGCAGGTGGTGGCACTGGGAACAATAATAAAACCAGATGGTTTTGTTCTCTCATCATGTTACCATATAAAAGATTCTTGAGGGAGGTAACCTTAAAAGCTCCACCAACTGTACATAGGCTCCCATCTTGGGATTTGAATTTGGTATTAAACAGATTAACACAAACACCTTTTAAGTCTTTAAGTGAAGCTTCTTGAACGTTACTGACATTCAAAGTTTTCTTTCTAGTAGCCATGACATTGGACAGAAGAGCGTCAGAGTTGGCAGTGTTATCCATACATCTGACTTTGTCCATTTCCGCATAAGGTTGATATTTCATAGTTGCCTCCAATTCTTACCCTCCCATCTGCATGTTGTAGCCTTTTAGCATTGTAGTTTTCCTGTTGGTTCTGTATGTTTTCAGCTCCTAGCACGGTTCACTGCGACGAGAAACTGCTGTATCTAAAAACTGGAAAAACTCTGATGTAAATCTCCCAAACAAGTTCTGCTTCATTTTTTCCCTATGTGCAGAAGTGTAACATCGATTCACAGCACAGAAGTGGCCAGCTATGGGCGTTCCCAGGCTGTTCTTTCTGCTATTTCCATCCCTATCTCTCTCCACCCATCAAAGGACAGGCTGCTGTCATTATTGTCTTCATGAGTTAAACGGACAGTGGGAAGAGAGTGGATCTGGTAATAGACCGTCAAGATGTGTTTTTTCCATGTATCAACAAACATACCTACCTACACAGAAATGTGTTTAAAATGTGTTTTTTTTTTTAAAAAAAAAAGCCAGACCAATCAGCGATGACAAGGCGGGGTGAGGGAAGGGAATAGGAGTGGCCAGGGACTTGCTGTTGCAGATGCAGCAACTGTTGTTCTCTGTGATAGTACGATGTAAATGGGGAGGATGCAGACAGCACAGTTTCTGAATCGGAGTATAAAAACACTGCTCTTGACAGGCAGTGAACCGCTCCTCCCCTCTCATGCGGAAATGGCCTTTGTGTGCTGGATCCCTCTTTTCTACGAGGGTGTTGCTTGAATAGACGGGTACTTCAAACCACACATTTGACAAAAACAACAGCAGCAGCAGATAAGTGAAGCCATCTCATGCACTAGAAACTAAATGACATATGCTAAATGTTTTGAGGGCTGTTAAGAAATATATTAGCAGAGCAAAATCTATTTAGAGAAACAGAAGCTTGATTTGTTTCCTTTAATCCAAAGACATTAGGTAACAAGGTCTCTGAGCTTTGACCATCATGATAGTCAAAGCTTGTATTTTCCTCTGTTTTGACTTCGCAATGATTCAAAAACCACAAAATGTTTGGGCCCACTCAGCTAAGTCAGTGGCAATGACACTACATAAGAGCTGTTTAGGCACTGTCAGCATCATTGGAAAAGGCAGCAAGGTGGAAGGAATCATCCACATTTATTGGATACTATAAATATACATTAGCAAAGGTTGTATATGGGTGGATAGTGCTTCAGTCAGTAATAAACTAAACAGAGAGACCTACCCTGGATGGGGAAAGCTTGGGTACATCCCACCCATAGTGGATTGCTCCTCTGTGCCATCCAAAGAATGAGAGGTTGATACTTACTGTGAATTCATTCTTGGATGGCCAGAGGAGCAATCCACCCCCACTCTTTTTGTTTAAATAAAAAAAGAAAGAAAAGAAAAAAAGGAAAAGAAAGAAAAAGAGAAGGATTTAATTGGAAGGTTAGAGGTATTATTTAGGTAATGAGTTTTGAGCAGATTTTGGAAAGAAACTGATGGTGAAGGCAGTAAGAGTCAACGACGTTAACTGAAAAATAACTTTGGGCCTGGAGACTCCTGCTACATATTCTGGTATGGAAGGAATAACCCAACTGTAGTGGATTGCTCTTCTGGCCCCTTGCCCTCTCATTCTCCCTCCCAACCTCTTGCATCTCACCAAGTACCAAGTAGATTTTTGGGAGGCTAAATGGACAGCCGGATGCCTGCATGAGGAAAATTGGGATGAAGGAAGAGAGATGTTACAATGTTACAATGACAGGCAGGGGAAAGATTAAGCACCCTGTCCGTTTTCCATTTCCCTTCCAAATCACCTCTTTTGAAGCTACTTTTTCTAAGAGATTTTTAATATACCTGCTTGTCTACAACTTCTTGTATGGTCCTCCAGCCCAGTTCACAGATGGCATCTTGGTAACACTCTTACAGTCTGTTACGTTCTACTTCCAAAGATGTGGAGTCATGGCATGATCAAGCCATTTTAGCAATTGTGCAGTAATGAACACAAACCACTCTGTGTATGCTCCTAAAGGAACATTCTGGCAAACATGCTATGGCTGCTTCTTACCACCTTCTTGTTAGATTCATCCTTTTCATTTAGCTATGCAGGTAAATACAAGAAGGACAGATACACGTTTTCACTCATGATGGAGCAGAAGAATTAACACTTTCATTTTACTCTTCTGTGAAAGAATAGGGCATACACAAAACATACTTGTGAATGCTCCTTTGAAAGGAGTCTGGAATAATTTTAAAGAGGCTGAGTGTTTCTTCTCATCCTGTCATTCTGACTCTTCTACTTGTGGTGTGTATATAAAAAAAAAACCTCTCTGTGTTCTCTCTTTCATACTTCTTATTAAATTCAACTGCTATCAGTAGATCTGCCTCAGTTTAACTGTGTAATTGGAAAGAGCCTATGCAATCTATAAAATAGTTGCAGTGTGCTACCAGTTCTCTCTCCAGTCAGCACAAAATTGTTTTTAAAATATCAAAAGGTTCTGAAGAGGGAAATGTCGTATTTTATAAATATTAGATTTATGCTGGCTGCATGTATACAATCAATCATCCATATCTCTTTGCTTCCAACAGGTGGTGTTCTACCTGGAAAATATAATTATGTGCATATTTTTAAACCTGGAATACCCACTCGTTTGGATGTGCAAGAAACACAACCTAATTATGTGAGTATTTTAAAAACTCATGGATGATATGAATAGAGAGACATGGTATGGCTTGATAGTACAACTGTCCTGAGGATAATGCAATTGCTCATTTTCTACAAAACCTGGTAGTATCACACCAGGCAAATGAAACACTGCCACCAGTGTTGGAGTGAATGATCCCCCAGGCCAGCATGGTATATTATACGCAGCAGGCAGGCTGGCTGGTCAATTTCTGGGAGTTGAGGTCCAAAAAAGGAACTGTGTCAGTCTTTTTTGGTAAAAGCACACAATATTTGATTGAAACTAATCTAATATTAGTTTAGTAGATTAGTTTCAATCTAATAGCAAGTTCCTCAGATTGTCCTTTGTGTATAATCCATACAGGAGAACAACTGCTTTGTAAACATCCAGTGAATTTGTTTTATATCAGATTCACTGGATGTCTACAAAGCAGTTGGGTTATATGCAAAGGGCTCAGTCTGAGGAACTTGCTATTAGACTAATTTCAATCAAATATTACTAGCCAAACTCTCTGTAGAGATCCGTTGTTTGGCTTTGTTTTTCCTTGGCTGCTATTACAACCGAGTTATATTTTAAAAATTTGTCCTAGGGGATAGCAATTACAACGGGAGATGCACTGAAGGGGAATTATTTCAGAATACATGTCAATCAGTACAGTATCGTCGAAACCATTACCTGCTTTTCAAAGGAACCAATTCCTGCCTCCAACTACATTTGCCTCTATGGACAGCATGAGCGTCTTCTGAATAATCTTTGTTCTCGCTGGAGAGAGGGACTGATCACAAATCTCTACAGGTAGGATAACTTCTATTTTGTATGTAGATTTCTTTTTAAAATCTCAATTCATTTCAGTCTTCACTTTGAAAGAAGAACCTCTTCTTGATTCTATGCAGGAACAGTGATACCAAACCTACCTTGTTAGCAGATCTTAAAGCTCAGTGATTTACAGGTTGCTGCTTTTCTTGTTGTTGTTTTAAAAAAATGCCTGCTTGCTTACTTCCCTGCCTGTACTCTACTTAGCTGGGAACAGGGCTGGGAGGAGAACATATATGCTACGTGACTCCCCTGCCCCTTTTGAGGAATGCTTTAAGTAACAACTTGCATACTGTCACTTCTGTGGTTTCAGTGCAGAGAGAGTAGCGAAACTTTTCTTATATGAGCCTCCCAAGGGAAGGCAACAGCTCCCAGCAATCTGGCCTGTCTTTGCATTTAGAAAATGCATAATGTTGTAACTAATTAATCAAGCAGGCCTATCAAGGAGAGGATGCCAGTTCCAGCAGCTGCAGTTTTTCTGATGGGCTGTGCAAGATCAGCTCATGTTGAAGGGATAGATAATAATGTTTCCATCTTAGAATGCCTGGGGAAACTGTTCCCATATTAATTAGGATGAGGTGATCTGCTCTCTGCTCTGCCTGTGAAAATGTCAGCACCTACTAGAACAAAAGAGAAAGAACATCTAAAGATCAAGAAAGATCAGATAATCACTCTTTCCTTGGTGGGCGCAGCAACCATAGTCCAGGCCAGGAAACTGGTCCATTGAGGTCATTATCTCATTCATTATGGGGACAGCAGCTTTAACAAAGGACTGCTCCAATCAACTAGGGGACCAGAGCTAACTTTTCCTTTGTCTTGGGTTTTATTGCTGCATCCTGCTTAATAACTTCATATAATCAATAAACCATTGTTTTGATGCATCTGTGACCTTGTTTCATTTTGACAGACCCTTGAAACAGATCAAGGCCCTGGATTTGTTGAGCTTCTATTGGAATGAAGGAGTGAAAGGAAATGATAGTATTTCAGGAGAGCCTGACATTGCCTTGCAATTCGCATTAATTGCCCTCTCCCAACATATGGTCTAAAGGTCCCTGGGATCTTGGAAGTAGAAGAGAATATTAGAAAAGAGGAAAGTGCTGGAGTAGCCATCTCAAAAGCTTTAGGGTTGTATTTTTCCAGGTTTTTAGTGCTGCTCTGCCATGGCCTGTTCTCTACAGATGCCATCATTAGAGGAAGAGGATTGGTACTCAGTGCTAGTCCCTTTTATTGTTTTGGCTTCAGATTGAATCCTGCTAAATATTTACTTCCTCTTATTGAATAGGGGGAAATTATGCTGCTCATGTTTCATTTGTAGAACCATTACATATTGATTCTGCTTATACAGTCTGTTATTTATTTATAAATACTGGACCTCTTACTAAGAATCTAGCCAATGTCTGTTATTATTTGTGGTATATGGATGACACTGTTAATGCCCTGATTCACTTTCTTGGGCAGTAACTTAGGATGCTGATCCTGCTTTGAGAGACATACTGCTTTGGAACTGGTACTCACCTATCCATGTGCTTACTTGTTACCTGCTTAACCTGTATGTTAGTATATAAAAGGTTTATGAGGAAAAAAACAGAAAGGCATGGTTTGCTAATGAGCAAGACAGTTATATAGTGCTCCCGCTCTTCCACCATTATGCTCTAAGTATAGCAGTCCCTCCACATTTGTGGAGGTTGGGGTGAAGGACCCCCCCAAAAGTGGAAAAACTGTGAATATCTATAGGCCACAGTGGGGAACATGCCAGCCATGAGGTGACAGGGTTCCTTCACAAGGCAGAAGCAGGTAGCTGGATGGGGTTACTGCTGCCTCTGCTGGTCCCCTACACCATTTTCAATAGGCACTTATACTCAGATGAAAACGTTTTAGATGTGTCAGCGAAATCTTGTAAAGGAAAGGGATTTACTTTCAAACTTCTAATCCAATATCAAATTAAATTAACGACCATCACGACAGAGCAGCTAACAATAAAAGAAAGCAGCTAGCAATAAAAGAGCTCTGGAGTGTCTCCTGGATGGTACTCACATGAAGCCTTGCGGAGATGAGTTGCCTGGAAGCATAAAAAGCTCAGAAAAGATTTGGAAGGTCAGCCAAACTAGAACTGCAAGAAGGGAGATCAGGATTCATATGCATAGCAGACATCATAGAAAGAAGAATGGATATTCAGAAAATGCTTGCTTTAAATAGGTTTTTATGTTTTGCTGTCAACATTTAAATAATTGTGAAAATAATTATTTACTACTGATTTAACCCCACCACCACCAGTTTGCTGCTGAAATTCAGCAGTGTGAGTTTCCACAGAAATTCAGCAGTGCAAGGTGGGTTCAGCATCCTGCAGAGGGTTTCAGGAGGATAAAATTATTCCACCAAACCTATTCCCCACCCCTGTGATAAAGAGTATTTTCCCAAGGCCATTTTTGCAGCCCCTAAAATGGTCACTGTTGACCATTTTGCTCCATTGCAGAGCATGGAAAAGGCTTATCTTTTTTTTTAGGTTTGGTTGGGTCCTTTTTTTCCAAATAGGATATGACAATCTTATCTGGGCTTGCCATATTACTAGAACTGCTGGATTTTATCTTCATTCCTGACATTTTGTGTGGTACCCATTTGGACCATTACCTGGCCTAGATTCTAAGCCTGGATTCTAAGACTATTACCTGGCCTGGATTTCTTTTTTAAAAATAGTAAGCCTCTAGCCCTTCTGAAAGTGGAGATAGAATCCCAAAAGTATGGCATCACCATTTTGCCTGAAATGAGCCTGTGACTGCCTTTTAGTGTCTAGCTAATAAGTGAAGTATTTCAGCATTACTGAGATTTAAACTGATCCTTTCCCCTGTACAAGTTGCAGTGGGCCACGGTGGGTTGAGGAGCCTAGTTTGTTTGCAGAAAACAGAAGTGAATTCTTACAAGAGAACAAAATAGTGAGGGAAAAGAAGAAAAAATTCTAAAATGCCATAATATAATGCCATTTTGGGAGGAAAAACAGTTAGATCCCTATTTGGGGAGAAGTGGTGGCAAAAGGGCCACATATGAACTGCACTTTGTCACCTTTGATTTACAGCATTCTGCATTACTTTTTCCTACCAGACTTTATATTTACATAGTTATAATTTATATGGCACAAATAAATTCTCAATATATACTGTAAATATATTATAATATTAGTTAGGTTAGTCATCAATATAGCTTTTTATATTCATTTATTACAGTACAGTATGGAACTATGAATACAGAGGTATCCATCTACGTTAGTCACTAATATTTACTTAAAACACTATCAGCACTCTTCTTACCCCAAAACCTGGATGACTTGGGTCCACCCACAATGTCAATATCTCCACATGACAACGGAGAATTAATTAGCTCAATTAGCAAGCTTGTGTGTGGGGGGGGTTAACCTAACAAGATCTTCCACCAATATTTACAGGGTCCTCGCAGGAAAGAACCAGCCAGAGATTCAAAAGTAAATAAAACATAACAATAACAATAACATTCATACTACCCTGAAAAAGAATATATATATATAATATATGTGCACAACCTATTCACACAAATTTCTTTCTTCATTCAACCATGACTTTCCCCCAAATGAGAAGTAATAAAGTGACCAAATTCTATTTGTCTGTCAATCACATCTTTAAGTCACATATACCTGTGTATTACGACAAAATTATCAAAAATCAATATTTACCATCATGATATCACCCCATAAATTTCTGAAATATGTTATCACACAATCCCAATCTTTGACGAATCTTTCTAATTTAACTCCTCTTAATACATATGTGAACCTATCCATCTGTAACATATCAAAAAGCTTCCTCTCCCAATCAGCTATTGAGGGGAGAGTTTTTTTGGGCTATTAGCATTCTGGCAGTAGGTATCATATAGAATATTAACTTTCCGGCCTTTTTCTCTAAATCATCGTTAACCATTGATAACAAATAAAAGTTCAGGGAACATTTCATAGTGGAACCCTAAAATTCTTTCTATCTGAACATAAACTGTATTCCAGAATTTCTTGACATTTTTACACGGCCATCATTGGTGAAAAAACATGCCAATTTCAGAATCGCATTTCCAACTGCCTGCCAAATCTAGCATTACACTACCATGCATGTTATCTAAATTGGCTGAGAGATTGGATTAAGCTTGATAAGATAGAATTATTAAATCTAGAAGGTCTCAATTGGTGATCAGGATGGCACTTCTTATTTATGGTTTAATAAAGTAAAGCCCAATAAGGAATTTAACAATCATTATGTAAGAAAAACCCTTTTGAATGTATGGAGAAGATACTTTTTAAGGTGTTGCTTGAAAACGCCTTTGTGGGTTTCCCCCCATGAGGAAAAAAAAAGAGAATGTATTATTTGATAAGTGGATTAAATATGAAGACTTGGTCAAGCTACGAAATGATCAAATAAGAATTAGATCACAACAAGAACTTAACAAAAATGGAATTAGATGTCATTGGCTTCTTTATAGACAACTCAGAGAAAAATTAAAGATTTATTTAAAACTAAATGGATACCAATCAAAAGAAGAAGATTTGACTGCAATTTTGTTTTCAGAAAAACCCAAATCCATCTCTCTAATTTATAAAATCTTACTAAAATGGGATGCTGAGGACAAACAGGTTAAAACTTCAGTGATTAAATGGGTACAAAGCCTGTCTGATGCGATTCCCTTGGATCAATGGGAAAAAAAACTTGGAATAAAAGGTTAAATTATACAGCATGCCAAGACATCAGAGAAAATCTATATGAGATATTTTTAGGTGGTATCTTACGCCTGAACGATTGTCAAAAATGCATCCAAACTGTTTAAAATGTGTTATATTGATGGAAATTCAGTCACACACACACACACACGAGATCCAAACACTCACACTCACACAAGGTTAACTGAAGGAAAAGGGAGGGAAGATTGATAGTGACATTTCAGGGAGTGGGCAATATTTATCATTCCAGAAGACCAGCAAAGAAGCAGCACTGTGGCTTAGCCTTGCGTCTGAGGGCAGTATACAACTGGGAATCAGAGCAACAGCATGGCTACCAGCAAGTGAAATACAGTAGGCCCTCCACATTTGCAAGGGTTTAGGGGCACAAAACCCTCACAAAAGTAAAAAATTGCAAATAACTCTCTGCCAGCGAGCACTCCCCCCTCCCTCATTCTTTCTGCTGCTGTGGGCCCGGGAGGAAGGCAGAAGAGTGCAGGGGAAAAACCCTTTCCCCCTCCAGTCTCCTGCCTGTGGCCCATGCCCTGCCTTGTTTTTGCACTCCTATGTGGCAACAAGGAGGAGAGTGAAGGAGAAGGAAGGATTTTTCCTCTGCACTCTCTTGCCCACGGACCCTTCCTTTTTTCCACTTGCCCACATTGGTGATGGACAGGAGAATGCAGGGGATTGAAGATCTTTCCCCCTGCACTCTCCCTCCTGCTGCTGCCAGTGCCCCTGTGCAGGCAAGGGAGTGCAGGGAAGTGAAGATCTTTCCCCCTGTACTCTCCTACCCACTGTTGCCAGCACGCCCACGTAGGAGTCAGGCGAGAGAGTGCAAGCAGCTGAAGATCTTTCCCCCTCCCTGTGCCTGAGCAAAAGGCCAGGGAATGGGAAGAGGAGAATGTGGGGCAGGCAAGCAGGCATCTCACGAATAACCAAATTTGCAAAAGTTAAACCCACAAATGTCGGGTGGAGGAATGTACTGCAAACTAGTTGCTCAAAACTGGGGCTTTATACTCTCTTTCCCTTCCTGAAGAGGTGTAAGTTAATTGGCTTCTGGCAGAGTAAACAAAAGAGGTCTAGAATTGACTGATTGTTGACAAAATATCAATGGGAGTCCTGACAGCTTCTCAATGTCTTTGTTAGGTAATGTGATTGGGGAAGGTTTCAGTAGGACATACATACAACAGGAGTGCTTGTCTGCTGCACCTGGGCTTGACTATTGTTTTCTGAGGTTGAGCAGTTGAGAGGATTAACATAGAGCCATTAAGTCAGACTTTCCCAGCTAATCCACAGTGAATTTATAACCTGGCCATGCTGAGGTCACCTCTGACCTACTGTTGCACATCGTCTCAGCCAATGTCCCTTCCCCTCACGGCCTTTCAGTCATAAGTGTATATAACTTAATTTCATGCCAATTAGATCATATTGAAGCGTGGGGGTGTATGGCTGCTAACACTGTATAACTTGATGTTAAGTCTCATTTAATCAATTGTAGAAGAAACTGATACATAATTGGATATGTTATCCTTGATGATTTATATAGTTTGTTGAGATTACGTAAATTTTTTTTGCAGTGAACATAAGCCTTCAGAAATTCTTATACAATACATGTCTGTTTGTCCTTATAAAAGTTAACCCTGAAAATACTTTTCAAAATATGTAGTTTCCACAGCTGTCCATTTAAAAAGGAAGACATTTTATTCTTCTTCCATTTAAAAAAAAAGTGGTTTATTAAGTTGTGTGGCTTCCTCAGATGAGGAACATGAAGAATACTATATTAGTTAATTTATAGCACAATTCTAAACTGTGTCCTTGCTGTCATTGTACCAGCAACTTAAAACATTTTTATGCTGTCTGGTTTTTAGAAACTCACTGGGATACGCTTTTAATACTGTATGGTGCTACTTTTATGATTTTGTATATAGTCTTATAATGAATTTTAATTTTTACAAACTTAGAAATTGTTTGTTTTAAATAACTTTTATATTTTTACTATTATTACAGTTTCATATAGTTTTTTAATATAGTTTTTTAATCTGTACTGTTCTTAGATATGTTTTTAGTTGCTTTTGAGTCTCATAATTGGGAGAAAGGCAGGATAAAGATGAATAAAATAGTAAAAACAACAATATCAACAACCTGTCTACTTGGACATAAGTTCCATTCATTTCAACAAAGCTTTTTCCAAAATAAGTAGGAATAGGTTTGCAGCCTCAGTTTAATTTCTGTTGAACCCGTTCCTGCAGTCTCAAGGTAATTAACTAAGTTAGTACAAAGATACAACACCGAAGGATCTAAGCACCTCTGAACGGTATATGGCTGACTGAAAGACAAGTGGAAATTTCCAGGAAAATTCCAGGAACTGCATGGTTAAATTTGAAGTATGTCTTTTTTGTCATTTTAAAAAAGGCTCTTCACTCCAAGGCAGTAGTGTGTTTCTTTAATCCTTTTGTAACTGGATTAGTTTTTCCCAGGAATAATATCCATTGCCAGCAATGAAGTCAGTGAAACAGCTGTCACCTGGGAGTTAATTTGCCTCTTTGTGACGTGCAAATTATCTTTTAAATTAGAGGCCATCTCTAACCATGAATTTTCTCACTGTTTTGCTCTCATCAGGTTGAAGAATGTAACCCAATAGTGCTGTGTTTTTTTATTTTTAAATTAATTAAATTTCAAAATCAACTGGGTCAGCTGGACCAAAAGAATAATGGTTCCCACTTGTTCTTACATTATTGCAAATCTTATGCTTTTTTTATATAGGTTAGACGCTTATGGCACAGTTTTGTTAATCTGTGTTAACTGTATCAGGGACCGAGACCTTGAGCAGAACAGCTATTTCAAAGAACAATAGCATCCTTCAGGGATTCATGATCTAGAGTTACAGATCTGTAACTGCTCCAGTACTATATATTGAAGACTGTGGCAATGTTAACACAATTGTAATGCCCCTTTTCAATCTTTAACAGCCAGTAGCCTCACTGGGTGATGAGAATCTGTTTAACTGGTGATTAATAGCAGGAAGATGACGCTTTCATCCCCCTTCTGCCAGCAAGTGAGGCTGCAACAATCAAAAGCAGGCCCCTTTTGTAATTCTTCATCATTGTCTCATTCACTGGTGGGAAGGGGCTGGAAACATCCTTCTATAGTGTCCTGGTGGCCACCTGAATAGATCTTCATCACATGATGCAGTTGCTGGCTGTTAAGGCAGATTTGCAAGGTTCGTCCAGGAGGCATTACATGTTTGTAACTAAGTAGGCGATGGAGGATGTTAGGAGTTTTTCATTGTGGTCTCTGTGCCTCACACAATGGGTTCTTCATGCCTGTGTAGAGCACTGTTGGAATGTTCCAGAGCTGAGTAGCTTGGCAGGAACCCTGCCCCCTCCTGCATACCATGCATGACTAAGGCCCTTTTTGCATGGCATTTCTGAAGCGAAAGGGCCCCTTGAGCGTCGCATAAATGTGAGGAGCAGTCCACACGACGCACTCACATTTGCGCAATGCTCAAGGGCCTAACACAGCTCAAAGCCGAAAATGCTAAGTGGTTGCGCATCGCTCTGGAGCCCTGCGCGCACTTACCTGGCGTGTGGAGCCTCAGGAGCCGGGCTGGTCATGCATCTTCTCCTCAGTGCAGCCTGGGAGGTCCCAGACTGCACTGCGAACAGAAGAGGCTCACACGACCCGGAAGCAGCTGGGGAGCCAAAGCAGGAGAGATGCGAGAGCATTCCCCCCAAGGCTTCCTGCGCAAGCCCCACAGCCCAGCACCGGGAAAAGGTAAGGTGCGAAAAGGGCCTAAGCCTGCCAAGCTACCATTTCCTCAGTTTCTCTCCATTCACCAAACAAGTAGCTTCTGTTGGTGTGTTCTGGTGTTTTTTTTTCTACTTGTTTTTTTCTCTCTTTCTATTCCCTCTCCCCACAAAGAGATTCCCCTTTTTTCCTTGTTCTTCCCTCTCCCTCTTGTGGCCTCTGCCTCTCTGTTTAAACTTTGTTCAATTTGCGGCCAGAAGATATCTCTCTCTCCCTCCCTTCCTCCCTCTCTCTCTCTCTCTCTCTCTCTCTTTCTTTCTCTGATGCTCATTCTGTGTTTTTAGTGCTTGGGGGAATGGCACAATGTCAAGCAGTGCATGACCTGCCATGAATTTACTTCCCAGACTTTGAAGAACAGGGCTTTCTGATTAAAATGTTATTGCTGGTCTCTTCAAATGAAGGAACAAGTGGCTGCTAGCAGGCCCTTGTTTATCACCTCCACTATGGTCTTGAAGGTAGGAGACGGTTCCAGAAAATCTTCAACCTCTTCCATCTCTGCACCAGTACTGACAACTTCAGTGTGAAGCCATCTTCATTCGTACTGACACAGCATTCTGTTCAGATGGCTACCAAAGAGATAGACACCGCACAGTCTACTGCCTTTCCAATGGCCAGGCAAACCTATGGTGCTGCCCATCCTCAAAAGAAAAAGACAGGGAAGAAGCAGCACACCAGGAATGGCCCTTTGGTATCAAAAGATAAGAAGAAGCAGAAGGTGAAGCATACTGATGCCACTCAAGCCTCAACTTCTGTTGTGATGCCAACGTCTATAACCTCACCTCTATAATTCCCTCAGTGGTTGTCTCAACCCATCCATCAGTGATGACATCTCCACCCTTGGTACTCATGGTGCAGGTCAAGACCAAATACTCATGCCCATTGGCTGCTACCAAGTCCCTGGAACAACCTTAACACATGTCACCTCCAACTCCAGGACATGAACGTGCTCATAGTTAGGAGCATTCAGCCTTCTCACAGGGATTGATCTATATTTCTTGTCTACTGTACAAAGACTACAGCCTGCATGAGGACTCCCTTTTCACCTTGGTATTGTACTTGGATCAGTACCGAAGGAAACACCTATGGAGAGAGCCTCCCCAATCATATCACCTCTGTTGTCCATCTTAATAGGGATCCATACCATGCTCAAGATGTTTAATACCAGTCACTTTGGCGCTCAACATCTTGGCACCATTCTTGGTCTTAGACCTGATCTCCTCCCATTCGATTGCATCTGGCTGCTCCTCAGTCACAGTCATGATCCCGATTTCAGTGTAGGCATCGTTCTCCTTTTCTGCCACCAGTTCCTCCATATCTCATTTCAGTTCCTCTACTAGGGGGAACTATAGTCAGCACTTCTCATCCTCCATTTCTGCCACTTTGTATGACAGCTTCAGTCTCCAGACCACCTTCTTCACCTCTGGTTCTGACCTCAGTACCACTGTAACAATCCACTGTAACAATGGCCACAACCAAGGTAGTAGCCTCTATTCTTCTTCCAGCTTCTCCATCTCAACCCTTACTGGAGCCAGTTCACTCAGTACCAACCATGCCTGCCATCACTGAACAGCTAGAGGTTGCCTCAGATTCTTTCTTGGATGACTGTGAGTCAGATTCTTCCTTACCAGAGTTGTCCCCTCCCTCCACTGCCTCTCCTTCCACTGCTGTGGATGGTATCCCTCTGGAGATGGCTCTAGAGGATGTGAAACAGTTCACAGGCATTGTGCTCCAAATGGCTAAGGCAATTGGTTTCAACATCTCGATGCCTTCAGCTCGAGTATTGGATCCAGTCTTTCAAATTGTGGATGCACAAACCCCTACTCCTGCCACTATATCCTTTTTACCTGCTCTTCAAGAAATCATCAAGCAGAGTTGGTCTCAACTAGTATTGCTCCCATTGACTCTGTGACATTTGGAACATCTTTATAAGATTCAGCGCCAGGCCATGTCTTATCTCTTCACATACTCTACTCCTCACTCCGTTGTCACTGAGGTTTCACAGACAAAAGGTGAGAAGAGGATGCATTCCATGCCACCAGACAAGGAGGGCAGGCACCTAGATGTCTTAGGCAGGCAATTCATGAAATGCATGGCTGTAGTTATTTCTTACCTGAGGACCCAGGGATAGCATATCCCTACTTAGATGACTGGCTTCTTGAGGCATCCTGCAAGGAAAATCTGTATCAGGATATAAATCTTACTTTGACATTTCTACAAAGTTTGGGACTCAATATAAATCCGAAAAAGTCTATTTTGGAAGCAGTACACACTCTAGACTTTATAGGAGCCACTCTTGACTTGACCGTGGCATTAAGTTTTCTCCCAGAAGGCTATTGTCCTCTGTGATGCCACTTTTGACGTCCCTCAGCGGACATGTTGCTTGGCCCTCAGGATTCAATGACTGTTAGGTCTCATGGAGGTAACCACACCCTTTACTTACTTTTCTCATCTTCCTTTCTATCCACTTCAGCACTGGTTCCTCCATAACTTTAATCTCCTGAGGGACAACCAACATCTGCAACTTCTCATCCCTCAATGAGTGAAGGTGTCTTGCTGTGGTGAACATCTAGCTGCAGTTTTCTTTCTGGAATGCTGTTTGCTCCTCCACAACCTACAGTCACAGTTACCACTGATGCCTCATTCACAGGCTGGGGAGCCCACTGCAGGGCAACAACAGTTCAAGGTCATTGGGCCTGCCAGGAGAAGGCTCTTCACATCAACACCTTGGAACTTCTGGTAGCCCTCAAAGCCCTACAGGCTTTCAAAAGGCTGATTCTAGGGAACATTGTTCAAGTAAATCAAACACAATTGCAGTTTGTTATATCAATCCCCGAGGAGGGACACATTCCACCACTCTGCTGGAATTGGCCACTCTCCTCTGGGATTGGTGCATACCATGCAGGATTCACCCAGTCGGCGTCCATCTACCATGTTCAGACAATGTTCTTGCAGACTCTCTGAGCCACAGTCACACTCTACAGCACAAATTACCCCTCTCCAACCAGACCTTTCATAACATCATGTGGTTATGGGGCATTCTTGACAGAGATCTTTTTGTATCACAAGCCAACAAGAAGTGTCGGCGGTACTGCTCTAGGCCAACAAAGGGACAGGCTCACTTAGAGATGCCTTCCAGTTCAACCAGACAGACTGCTTATACTACCTCTCCCCCCGCTGCCCCTTTCCCTTTTTCAGGAAAGTGGTTGCCAAGCTAGTGACAGACAGGTTGTATGCCAAATTGATCACTCTATTCTGACCCAGGCAACACCTCAGCATTTCCTGTGACCATTGGATTCAACTTCCTCAATGGCCAGACTTCCTCTAACACTCTGATGGCCAAGTACTCTACCTGGACCTTCCTCTCCTCCCGCTGACTGACTAGAGGATAACCCGTTAGACTCACCTAGGCTGAATGCTGTTTTGCCAGCTTCTCCCAAATATTCAACTAAGGCCCTTTCTGCATGCGGCGAGGGAAACGCTCCCTGCTACTACTCACCGGCTTTTTGGTGGGTCCGGGCAAGTCCGTTGGGACGAGGAGCAGTGCGAGCTCGTCGCTCCACACTGCTCCGGCGTCCAAAATGGCAGCTTCTGGTTGGTGGAGGCTCTCCACCAACCGGAGAAGCTCACCAGCCGGAAGCCCGCCCCCGGCAGATCTGCAGGTACGCACTAGTGCGCGCCTGCAAATCTGCACTGGAGCGCGGCGACGGAGCAACACGGGGTAGCGCGCTCCGTACTTTTTAAAAACCTCTTAAAAGAGGTTTTTAAAAAGCACACTGCGCGACCACTTCCGGTCGCTCCAGAGCGGACTGAGGTGCGGAACTACAAAAAGTAGTCCGCCCCAGTCCACTCCACGATGCAGAAGACCTCCGTTGAAGGTCGCTCTGCACCGTTTTAATAGGCCGGTGCGGAAAGGGCCTAAGAAGGCTTACCATTACAAAGGGAGATTATTTTGCTCATTCATGTCCTCTAGATCTGTATCTAGTTCTCCTGCATCATTTTCTATGCTTCTCCACTTTCTGCTGTCTCTGAAGGAACAAGGCTTGGTCCTCTTGATTAAGTTTTATCTTTCTGCTATTGTTGTGTACCAGCCTTCTGCTCCTTCATTGCAGACCTTTTTCTGGGATCCAGTTAAGAGGTTCCTTAAAGATTTGCAGCATTTCTATCCTCCTGTTTTGCCTCCTGTTACTCCCTGATCATTGTCATTGGTGCTATCCCAGCTAATGTGACATCTGTTTGAGCCAGTAGCTACAGTGAATTGCTTTTGAAAGTTGTTTTCCTGGTAGCTATCATTTCTGCTCACCGTTCAGGACAGTTGACCACCTTTTGTTGTGATGAACCCTTTCTTGTCTTCCACCATGGCAAGATAGTGTTGCAACCAGACATTACCATCTTACCTAAGGTGGTCTTCTAATTCTATCTGGGTCAGGATATCATATTGCTTGCCTTCTATTCTGAACTGTCTACATCCTTGGAATGGTCCCTGTACTCTCTTGATGTCTGCCAAGTGCTTGCCTTCTATATTCAACATACTGCCTTCTTTTGTCAGTCTTCCAACCTCTTCATCTGTTACAGTGGTTGACGTAAGGGACACAGGGTGTCAGCTCAGTGCCCTTCTAAGTGGATCATTGAGGTCATCCAGATCTCCTATGGCCTTGCACACAAGCCAGTGCCTCCATCTCTTCGGGCTTATTCTACCAGGGCTGTGTTGGCTTCTGCAGCACTGCTTCATGGAATCACACTTCCAGAACTTTGTAGAGCAGTGACTTTGTCTCAGCCTTCTATCTTTACTTGCCTCTACAGACTGGACTGCAGAGTCAAGAGAAATGCCTGATTTGGTCGTGCTGTCTTATCCTCTGTCTTCTAGGACCTGACCCACCATCCTTGAGGTAAGCTTTTTAATTATCTGTTGTGTGAGGCACAGAGAACATGATGAAGAAGAACAGGGTGCTTACCTGTAACTTTAGTTCTTTGAGTGTTCATCTGTGCCTTCTCACAATTCCTCCCTCCATCCCCTCTTTCTGGTCCCTTCAGTTTAGCGGTCTTCAGAACAGAGGTGATGGCAGCTTGGTGGTACAGGAGGAGGTTGGGTTCCCACCAAGCTACTCAGCTGTGGAATTTTCTGATAGGGCTCTGCGTAAGTTGAAAGAACCCATTGTGTGAGGGCACCAGTGACCACTCCAAGAACTACAGTTACAAGCAAGCAACCTGTTTTATGTCTCTGTCAGGCAAACCTATGATATACCAATTCTGCATCCCTGAAAGGAACTGGTCTTCCTCATTATTATACTCAAAAAGTTAGGATTCATTGTTTATGAAAGTGGATTTTAAACAACGTCACACTGTTAACATTATCTGTAATTATATTTATTATTATAAAATCTCTGCTAAACACTGTTTTGTGAGTTATTTTGTATGTCTGCAATTGTTTTGGCTGTATTTTGTTTTAATCTATGCTGTAAGCTTGCTAGAGTACCATAGAATATAATTGCTGAAGAAAGACAGAATATAAATAAAATAAGTAAATGTTCCAGAAACTACTAAAACCTTACTATTCAAGTTACTTTCAAAAAACAAGAAAATAAGGTAGTCCTTTTTAAAAATTGCAGCTACAACTACTTTTGAGGCTCTTGTAACTATAACTTTTTACTTTCTCAAGCAGCCAACAAGGGATTGTTGTAAAACTCTGGCATTGAGTTTTCTAAATGCTTTAGAAATAACTAGAACTATGTGGCTCTTCTATTTCTTTCTTCTCTGAAATTAAATTTCATACTTCAGAAGAATATTTACTATTGTTTGCATTATTTAGTGACTTTGAAATAAACTACAGTTTCTTGGTCTCCCAGAAATTTGGGGGTTAGTAAACACCTCCCCTCCGCCCCCCATTTTTTGAAGCACCTAAAAAGATCACATGCTCTTAAAACAACAGTTCATCAGAGAAGTCATCCGCCTGGATTGGATTGTCCCACTGCTAGTCGTGGATCATGTTTTTTTAAATGACATCTCTGCAGTCCTATATTGGGAAATGTTGATACTCAGAACAACCATGGACATTTTTACAGGGCTGCTGAGTCCCTCACTCCCAAAATAAAAGTATATGAAAAAGTAATACAGGTATACCTTGATTACCAAAGTTAAAGTGTTCCAAACAGAAAATTTGGTTCCACAGGTAGCAATAACATAAAAAGAATAGGGATAGGTTACTACACCACAAAAAAAGAAGAGAAATTCAATATGCTTCAATATACTTTTTATCCAAAGCTAACAACATGTGCATGTGAAGTGAAACACACAGGTCAGGCAAGCCATGCATAAGTAAACAAAGTCATTGTGAACGTTAGGCAACTCAAGAGCTTTTTTGAACTTCCATCTTCACCAGCCTCCACTTTTCATGTGATTTTTATTTTAGTGGCCAGACTCATAGATCTATGCTTGTTTAACATGCTGGGGATGGCTAGTGAAGCAAGCCTATCAGCTCCCCACTTAATCTCCCTGTTTTGCTGCCCACTGCCCAGTAAGGGATTCTGGAGGCAGGTGCTACTTGCCTTGCTGTTGTAAGCAGGCACACATAGCTGCACTAGAGCCATTTCCGCATGAGCCTGTTGTTGCGCTATGATTCCACTTTCAACATCCTATGGAATCCTGGGGTTTGCAGTTTCGGGAGGGGCCGGCTGGCCCCTCCCGAAACTGCAAACCCCAGGATTCCATAGGATGTTGAAAGTGGAATCATAGCGCTATAACAGCCTCGTGCGGAAATCTGATAGGATCAGCTGAGATAGAGTCCCACTCTTTTCCAGCTCAAGTTTTATTTATCACATTGTTAACAGATGCACTGCTGTCAGTAAATTGACACTAGAAGTCTGTGTTTCTCCAGACCCCTCCACCATTTTCCCTGTGCTGATTCTGCTAAAAAAAAAAAAAAAACTTTCAGAGACAGAGAATGAAGAGGAAAGGGGACCTGAGGGGAAGATTTTGTTAAAAGGAGCTTCTTTATCAGACGCTTTGTTAATCAAGATATGTCTGTATACCATATTTATTTCTATATTTGATTATTCAGAGCACTTGTGTATATTTTTAAAACCTGAATGTATTAGTTGTGTGGTTTTTAGACCCCGTTGTTTGTGAACACTAGTATCCCTTGCATGACGTGACAGAAAGAAATGCAAAGAAAAGAGATGTGAGAAGTCAACTTATATGCCACTTAATACCAGAGTGGAAAAATACAGGAAGAAGTGGTTCAAGCTGGTCTACAGAGGGTGCGTAATGAGGCAGGCCTGCACTCTGTAGCAAAAAGGTAATATAAGATAGGAGACCAATCAGAGTCAAGAGAAGTTGCTAGAAGGTTTGTTGAAAAGTTATAAAAGAGCTGTGTGAGTTGTTTTGTGTGTGGCACCTGCTTTGTGAGCTAACACCAGATTGCACCTGGCTGCTCAGACAAAAAAAAAATGCTGTCCCTGTTGTGATCCCTACCTCGGTGTGGTGATTGGCTTATTGTGCAGGACAAGCGAACTCCACATTTGAGCAGCAACACCCTCCATATTTGGTCCTGTATGCCATACAAGGAAGGTTTATCAGTGCTTCAAGCTGTCACCCAAGGACTGTGTCTTAAGATGGATGTCAGTGCCTGCATGGTATGAATGAACTCTGGTCTCTCAGTAATGTCACAAGATTTATTATTATCATATATAGTATTTACATGTTGGTGACTTGGTCTGAGCGTTTTGTAATTCATTTCATTGGGCCACCAGTGATTTTACTTCTACTATGAAGGGAAGAACAAACTAACAAAAATCCCTTTATTCTGCTACTCATATACAAAATTTCTCTTTTATATTTGAGGGCTAAACTGTAAACTGTTTTCAAACTAGTACAGTTATGTAATCCCATCAAGCAACCCTAATTGTAAGTTGTTTTTTTTTTCAAATTAGTACTGATAATATTTATTCCCATAAAACAACTCTAAGAATTGTACCTCTGTCTTCTGTGAGCTGGCTAAAGAATACAGAATTTCAAATAGATGGGGGACTGGCATAAAAGCTGTGTGGTAAAACTGTACCACAACCGTTCTTGTGAAGCTCCTGTTCTATGGGTCCATTTACTTGGAGAAAACAACTTCAAGCGACTTACAAGAATATAGGTAGACATAAGGCAGATAGAGAAAAAATAGGTAATAAGACCATGATTCAAAAGGATCTCAATAAAGCTGAAACAGTGTAATGAAAAACTAAAAACAGAAATTCAACAGAGATGAATATAAAGTCTTGCTTATAAGTACAGAAAAGCAAATACACAGGATAAGGAAGACCTGGCTTGTACATGTGAAAAGGGCCTTCGTGCAATGTTCCAGCAATGTGATGTGGCAGATTAAGAAAAGCTATGCCGTCTTGCATTAACAGAAGCATAATGGCATATTTGGAACAGTGTTCCCAGTTCTAGGTGTCTCATTTTAGACAAAGAATTGACAAACAAGAGTAGGTCCAGTGATGAGCAACCATGATAGTGAAGTTATGCAAATCAGGTCCAATGAGAAATGACTGAAAGAGCTGCACTCTTTCCTGCATCCATTGATCTCATCAATCTCATGCGAATTATCAGGAGAATATCTACTAGCAGAAAGCCAAGCTCCAGAAGAGGGTGGCATTCTTTACCACCTCTCTTATGTCAGATGGGCATAGGGGATAAGATTGCTCTGCCATTCAAATAACCTTTAACACACATTAGTAGTAAGGAAAATCCTCCAGTCCCAATTCAATCAATCAATTTTCAATCAAAATATATCCAGGGTAGAACACAGTGAAACCCTCTTTCCTTAAATATTCTTCAGATTTAACCTCCTTTCAGTAATTAATGAAAGGAGATCATGTTATTAAAAAAAATCAGTAGAACATATTTCCCTACTTCACAGATGCCTATAATATATCCATTTATTAATTAAGCCAGTCTGCCACATTTTTTCCCTGCCACTTCTTCAAACACAGGAGAAAATTACTTTTCCAGTATGTTGCCAGTAATACTCTAAACTCCAAATGACCATTTAAAACATTACTGCTTACTTATTACAGTACATGTTAGATTGGATAGTATCTTTTGGCAGCAGAATCTTCAGTAGTGAAATTATAATGCTACAGAACAAAACATTACCAAGATATCCCACAGGAGAGGGGGCCCTTTGTGCCTTATGTTTTATTTTTCAAGTACTATTAAAATATATGCATTAAAAGAGTCTATAGCCAGGATCCTCATTGCAATTCAGGGATTATCTTAAAGCCAGGATGAATACTGAATATGATGATTAGATGTAAAACAGATGTCCAAAACATCAAGGTCTTTGTTTACTCAAAGTCAGAACACAATATGGAGGTCTGTGGAATTTAGCAGTTCCAAAGTGATATCAGGGCATGTTTATATTGAAAAGGATTCCACCTTAACACATCAGTTCACTCTGCAGGCTTCCTTAAGGTTGCCATCAATATTACTTTCTAACAAAATGAGAGCCTGTGAGCGTGGCTGAATGTGCCTAATGCTACTCTGCACCCTAATTAGAGGTAAATAGGTGTGCATTTTTGAAGAAGAGAGCCAGAATAAAAGAGAAAGGAATACATGAAAGCCCTAACAGCTTTCCTCTTCTGCTAGAATTAAATGCTAACCTTGAATCATACTATTAAATCCATCCTTATATAATAGATCAATATAAATAACCAAGAAATTCTGGGTAGCATCAGGGATTTATTTTTATGTATTATGTTACTAGCTTTTTAATGAATAACTGCACTCCTAATGAGCAGATAGACTACCAAGAAATCCGGGGATTAGAGTTTGAAGTTGTTAAAAAAAACAAAACACTCTGCACTTTCCTTGTGCTGAAAATGTATTAAATAATCTTGATTAGGAATACTTTTTACAATGACTAAGATCTGAGAGTCAAGCAAGAGCGAATGACTATGGGAAAGAAACAGTGGATGGGATCCACATTGATTTAGCAGAGCTGGTTCACCCACGAGACAGAGTGAACCCGTTACTTCAGCTGGCAGATGGTAAGAGTGGCAGCAAGAATTGGAGGAGAGAAGTGTGTGTGCTGTATTGCATGCCCTAGACCACCTCAGCTAATCATCTACTTTCAGGTGTGATGGAGAAGAATATCCTGATGCCAATGTTGAATTAAAATTCAACCACCTACCTGGGCTACTTTTGTATGTGAAGTGGGCCTTGCTGTTCTTCACTTCAGACAGCAAAATCTCTTGGCCAAGCCTTGGTAGTCATCTTTCATTGTTATATGCCTTCAAGTCAGCTCCAACTTAGAGTGGCTCCATCACAGGTTTTGTGTGACGAGATTTATTCAGAGGAGATTTGCCCTTGCCTTTCCTCTATGGGTGAGAGAGTTTGGCTGAGCAGGGATTTGGATCCTTGTCTGCCAGAGTCCTAGTTCAGCACTCAAACAACTACACTGTGTTGCATTTCATTTATTCTTTAGTGCCCTTGAAATCAACCAAACTTAGACCATTTCCACACTACAGTGTTGAAGTGTTGCTATTCCACTATCAACCTCCTATGGAATTCTGGGGTTTGTAGTTTAGGGAAGGGCACTTTGAATTCTCAGCCAAAGAGCTCTTTGGTCTCAGTAAACTACAAACCCCAGAATTCCACAGGGTGTTGAAAGTGGAATAGCAGCAGTTTAACACTGTAGTGCGGAAGTGGCCTTAATAATGACCAGCTTGTCCTATTGATTTTAATTCACCTTACTAAGGCTAAAGGCCTTTCCGCACTGCACTGTCATAGTGCTATTATTCCACTTTCAACATCCTGTAGAATCCTGGGATTTGCAGTTTAGGAAAGGGCATTTAGAATTCTCAGCCAGAGAGCTCTTTGACCTCAGTAAACTACAAACCCCAGAATTCCACAGGATGTTGAAAGTAGAACAATAGCACTATAACAGTATAGTGGGGAAGGCCCTAACTTACACTGGATCAAACAGAATATTATAGTGTGTAAGTATTATTCTTCATGGTCTCTGTGACTCACACAAATGAGGTATATTGCGCCTGCATCTTTCAGAACCTTCTAGAGCTGTAATGTAAGCATTTTGGCAGTAGCCTCTCCTCCAGTGGCACATATGACCAGTCATTTTCCCGCTCAAACCTTCAGTTCCTTTTTGTCCGCTGCAGCAGCAGCATCAAAAGGAACAGTTAGCTGTGCATTTTGGTACAGATCATAGGTTTTTGTGACTCAAACAGTTTGCTCCTTCTCAGCTTTCAGTTCTCCTTTGGCTACAGTCCTTTCGGTCTCTATTATGCCATTGGGATATTTCAAAAGTATTCCATCTGGAACTAAGATCCCTAGTACTAATGGCCACTCCCATTGCTTTGTGTGCCTGAGAGAAACTCATAACATCAGGTCCTGTTTGTGCTGTAAAGTGATGACACCACATGCCTGCAAAAATTTTTCATTGTGCCTAAAGGCCCTCCTATACAAGCAAACTTTGACTTGTCTGGATGCTCCTTCCATATCCGACTGATCCTCAGTTCCATACGCCGCCTCGATGCCAACTCCTCTCTCTGTTTTGCAAACTGTGGCCAAGCAGCCATCCACAGAGGCTACTGTGGCTAAAACGACCAAGTGCCCTGCCTCTGATCCTGTGGTTGGTACAGGGAATTCAAAACGTGATGCCGCCCAGATCAGTTTCCCTTCAGTGCTGAGGCACTCTCTCAATCCTGAGTCAGTTTCAAAGTGGGCTGAATGCAAATGCCATAATAAGAAGTTGTCTAAGGATTCTTCCCAGCTTCAGTTGCCATCTGTAGTGGTTTCTATGACTGCATCTGGCCCAGCCTCTCTGGACCGCTCATCACCTCCTTCACCTCTGGCATGAACCTCTCAACCAACCACCGCACGTCAGTTCCTGCAAGCTGTGCAGGTCTCTGTGGTGATGGATGTGGAGATCATTGATTCTCCTTCCTGCCATCTTCAGCATTCTCTGAGCCTTGCAGCTAAATCAGAGCCCTGATCATCTTCTCCGGGACACACCTTTCAAGAGAAGTACCTCTTCCACTCTCTCCAGCAGTTCGACATGAGCCTTCATCCAGATTCCTCCGCGGGTTCTTCTGCCTCTTCTGTTTCATCAGGTTCAAGGAACAGAGATCCTCCCACTCCATTTCATCATGAATCCAGATGATACCCCCTTCCTCTGAGGCTGCTCAGTCCAGGCGGTTGGCACGCAGGCATTGCTGTTTGTCTCTGAGACGTCATCAATACTCTTCTTATGCCTTGGAAGCAGATTCTCTCTCTGAAGAGTGTGTAAAGTACTATGATCTCACCTACTTCTACTCTAGGCATTGTGATCCATCCCATAACCAATGCCTGTATGGATACTGGAATCCATTGTGGGATTGTTACAGACAATCCATTGCGGGATTGTTACAGACAAGAGATTCCATACCGCCATATGGCAAGACATGTTGATTCACCCTATCAGAGCAGGCCTACTCACTTATCTAAGCACTGTCATTGCTCCCATTCTCTGGTTCAGTCCTGTACTCTTCATGAGTCAAGGCTAGCTCCAGTGCCTACAAAAATTCAGGCTCGCCTTGCACCCACTACTTTCACCAACATGCACGGATCTCCTCTTCAGCCACCAACATGCCAGTGGTTTCCCTGACCATTGGCTCCACTAACGTTCCAGCACTTGTGTTTCCTATGCCACCCTCTCAACACCATATTGCCGCTCTAATGATTGCTGCTCCTGCGGAGATCTCATCTCCATTTCCGAGGAAATCACGCTGTCACCTCTCTTAATCCTTTGTTTCTAGTGATTCAGACTCTGAGTCCATCTCGTCGTCCTCTGTGGTTGTTCAACAACATTCTTGGCAAGCATGAATTGGTATCACCAACATACGACATTCACACCTTTGCAGAGTTAATGATTCAGATGGCAAAGTCCCTCCAATTGGACGCAAAGTCTTACAAACAAGAGCTGGAGGACCCTGTTTTCAGGAGACTTCAAGCAAGGATTCCTACACCATATTATAAACCTCTCCTTTCAGCTCTTCTAAAAATTGCTAGGAAGTCCTTTTTTAGTATTTTATTTTTTATTTAAAAAAACAATAAAATTAATACATATTAAGTTTACATTGTTTACACGTTTCAAGAAAAAGATAATTTGCATAGCAATAACAAATACCAAATTACACATGTTGCATATTACATTCTTACCCCTTCTTGTTATTTCCATCTCATTTTATATCCTTTTAACTTCCTACCTTTCCTTAGTTGGAAAGTTTATTGTATATTTACTTAAACTTCTTAACTTTTTTTTTAAATATTTAGAGGTCATCCTACCTCTTTCTGCACAATAAGTATTCTTGATATATATTTACTTCCTGTCTGAGCTTTTGTTTGCCTTTCTGCTTGCCTAAGCTCCCCCTCATCATAGATATATATCTTTTTTCATCTTGCTACATAGATCACATTTATCTAGATTTATCCAGTCAATCTATAAGTTTTATATCTTTCCAATTCTTCCATAAGTAATTTAGGAGAGGTTCCCATTCTTCCTTAATCTTCTCATCAGATTTCCTTTTATCTGAGCTGCTTCAGAAACCTCATAGTTCAGATAACAAATGTTACTTTCTTTGTTACAATATGAATCAATTTTTACATTTTTAGTATCTTTTCTATCTCTTTTTTTCCCCTTACCATGCAAATCCCCTAAAAAACAAGATCAGCTTCCAACACTGTCCCTAAATTTTCACCTAAGATTAATTCATTAATTCAGTTCGTTGACCTTTCAGAATCATATATATTCTTAAAAACAAATTATTTCCAATTACGCCATGAAATTCCTTCACATTAATTTGGTTTGTATCACTTTATATTCAGTTTATATTCACCCTTCCAATACACCAAGCCCTAATAGCTATTAGTTAATGAACAATACACAAGTCCAATTAATTGCTAAATGTTCAGTAAATAATATTATTAATTAAATGATTCTAATTATACCTCCAATCACATACAGTCTGTTTCTATTTGTTACTATTTGTTGTTGTCTCAGCTCCCATCAGTTCATATCACAGTCACTTTCTGGTTTCTTCCTTCATACACTTTGTCAAGTCTTTCTTTTATACAGTGCTTGATTTGTCTTTTCTTTCTTTTGGTTCGTCATTTAAATATAGGTGTCCTTTCCTAAAATCTTTATTATTTTCTTAAATGTCTGCTTGTAGAATTTTTAGAATGTCTCCTGAGATAAGTGTCTTTAAATGTCTCTTTTTTCCCCCTTTCTCTTCCTTCTTATAGTGTTCGTTTAGTGTCTGTTTAATACAGTGTCATTCAGTGCTTATTCTATTGCTTGTTAGTATATTGCAATTTTTTTTAAAAAAATTTTATATTAAATATAAGTGAAAAAGAAAAAAAATAACATATGAGAAATGACTATATACAAAGTATATACATACAAAGAAATAGCCAGAAGAAAAATTACATTGTACATTGCTTGGGAAAGAAAAAAGAAAAAAAACATAAAAAGGAAAAACATATAATACAAGTAATAACAATACTAACTAAATCAACATATATAGTAGAAAAAAGAACAAAGAAGTAAAAAAGAAAAATGAACCTCCCAATATGATGAGGTCACAGGCTTAAATAATAAAATTTCAGTAACAACCTTCCTAAGTCTAAAAAAGGAAGAAAGAGAAAAACATTTAAAAAGAAAATAAAAGGACTATAATATTATTACTAATATTGTTACCCTGATTTCTGGGGGTCCCGAGAGGGACACCTAAATGTGCTCACAACAATGGGGAGGGAATTAGCAAAGAGCACTAGTTAGCAGTGCGAGAGGCAGGGTAACGTAGTGAGATCTTGAACCCTATGTCTATGGGGTCAGGCCGAGTCAATGATAAGACAGAAGTTGAAAATAATAATTGGTTTATTGAAATACAATCAAACACGTGTATGCAACACACTCACACAAAGAACTATAGAAATAAATGTAGGAGTTGGATAGAGGGATTTTTAGAGGAGGTTTGGTATGGGAAATACTATACCTGTCCTGAAGCCCGGTTAAAAGCAAAGAAGCTGGGGAGCGTGGATTCTCAGCACGTGGGGCTGAGGGGAAGGCTCGCTGGACAAAGCGACAGCAAGGCGGGATGGAAGCCAAGAGTGATCCGAGGAAGCGCTTAAAGTCAGGGGTTCTTATAGGGAAAATTGTGGCCGCAGGCTAGTCCATACTTGGGGAAAACAATGAGTTTCCGGCTGGCGACAAAGCCTCCGAAAGGTCAGTACTTTAGATGATTGAGTTATAGCCAGATTGTCAGTAGAGTAGCCAGTATGCAAACGCGGAGTGCTTGAGAGTTGTATAGTCCGCTCATCAAGCTGCCTGCATGGGACAGGGGATCTTTTTGTAAGTAGCGTGCATACATAATGTGGTACTTGCCTTGAGGTCTCCTGAAGCTGCATTTGGCAATGACTGGCCTGCCTAGATTGGGATGTGAATGGTTCGGCTATTGTCGGCCGCGCCTGTGTGCGTGCTTGTCCGGGGGCCTCGCAAGCACGTGGAGAGGAATGGGTACAGAAGGCCAAATTATTGATATCAAATGATATCTTAATATCCCACAAGCTCGGGCTAGAAACAGCGGTAACAATATCTTAACTAGAGCTAAGTTATTCATTTCTAATTTTTTTATATCATTTTCAACAGTGAAAACCTATAAGAAATAGAAAGGCATAGTCCCTCTCCTGACCTTATCAATGTCGCCAAGAGTTATTAAAAAAAAGATTTCCATTACAAACATATAAATTACATACCATAAAATATAATAAAGTAATAGGATAATATTATCTTTAAAATACCAATTATATACCCCAGAGGCTTTTGGTTTCATTCCGTCTATAACTCTAAATTATTATGAATAGAAATGTACCCAGACCAATTAACCATAGCCATAGGATAATTTATCAGATAGTCAGATATCAAATCCAGCAACACGTAAACCCCAGTTCATGATTGTAAGAAATTTTTCAACGGTTCCCAATTTTTACAGAATTTACTATTTGTTTTCCCATCTAATATATAGGTGAGCTTGTCCATTTCAGCAGTTCCAACCATTTTTTCCATCCTCTCTTTTTTGGTGGTGGTGCAACTAGATCTCCAGTGTCTGGTGAAGACTATTCCGGCTGCAATGATCATGTGCCAGAAGAGTCTTCCAATTTCTTTGTTTTCCTTTTGATCTAGTTTAAAGAGACCTAGTAAAAAGACTTCTGGATTTAAATCAACCTTCATCTTTAAGATATTTTGAATTTTAGATCTGAGCATAAACCAGAATCCATAGCTCTGTTGCATCCCCACCATATGTAGAAAAAAGTTCTACTTTCTCTACCACATTTCCAACAAAGATTGTTTGCCCCTTTATACATTCTGGCAATTCTATCCAGAGGAAGACACCATCTGTACATCATTTTTGGACAGTTTTCCTGCAAATCATATAATCTGATATATAGTCAATTATGCATCCATATATTCTGCCACTCTTCCAAGAGGATATTATGCTCCACATCTTTTGCCCATTCTATCATACAGTCTTTCATGGTTTCCTCCTCCAAGTTAAGTTTCAAAAGCAATTTGTAAACAGTGGACAGCAAATGTTTGTTACATTTATGCAAACATTCTTCAAATTCTGTTATTTGTAGAGCCACGCCACCAGTCTTCATGTCAATGTTGAACCTTTTTATTATTTAGAGGTATAGAAACCATTGGATGTTAACTCCTTCTTCTGTTAATTGCCTTTTAACTGATATGAATCTCCATCTGGTTTTAAAAGGTCTCTGTAAGTTGTCCAAGTACCATGTCTCCTCAATTCCTTTATGGAAAGTGCTTCCAGGGGGAAAACAAAGATGGTATTTTGTTATATAGCAACAATTTTATTTCTTCCTTAGTGCTTTATGAAACACATGGTTGGTGAATTATTTCTGAATTTTGGCCTTATACCATAAGAAGACATGCCAACCAAAATGTAGGTCACGACCTTCCAATAGTAAAAGTTTTAGGTTGTTCAACCAAATCCAAGGTTTCAACCATACTGGACAGACAGCAGCATAATACAAATTCAGGTCTGGAACACTGAACAAAGGAACCCCTCCTCTGTTTCTGGTATTTGTCATAGTTTTATAACTTATTCTTGGTCTCTCCCCCTTCAAATAAATTTAATTACATCTTTTTTACATTGTGTAAACCAAGATTTAGTTACCACTATTGGAATTGTCTGGAATAAATACAATTTTTTTGGCAGGACAGTCATTTTATTTACTGAAATTCTGCCTAACAGAGATAGATTTAATAACTGCCAGGCTTCTGATTTCTTTTGTATTTATTTCCATACTTTCACATAGTTATTTTGAAATAAATAATTAATCAGTTCAATACCTAAATATTTGACTTTGTTTATATAAGACAGACCTGATTTCTTTTCAAGAAGTTCTTTTTCTTTCACTTTAATGTTCTTAGTCAGGATCCGAGTTTTAGATTCACTAATTTTAAAACCAGCAACTTGTCCAAATTTATTTAACAATCTATTTGAGAACATTGATTTTAGAAATTGGGTCTTCCGAAAAAATAACCACATCATCAACAAATACTTTGGTTTTATATCCTTCTTTACTAATTTTAACTCCTTGTAGTTGATTCTTATTCCTAATATTTCTGAGCAAAATTTTCAATACTAGAATAAGCAGCAAGGGTGATAGAAGAGAGCCTTGCCTTACCCCTTTCTCTGTTTTGATTTTTTTCTGTCAAGTCACTGTTAACAATTAGGCAGGCATATTGATCACTATATATAGCTTTAATCCAAGTTCAGAAGTTTGGTCCGATTTTCATATATTCAAGCACTTTTGTTAGGAATCCTCAATTTACTTTATCAAAGGTTTTCTCAGTGTCCAGAAAAGTCAAAGCACCTTTCTTCTCATTGTGGAACTTGGAGTATTCTATAATGTTCATTATGGTCTTTAAATTATCTTGTATTTATCTTCTAGGGAAAAAGCCATTTTGATCCTCATGGATGTAATTTGGTAGGACTTCTTTAAACCAGTGTCCCAATATTGAAGCAACTATTTTTTTGTCCTCATTGAGTAGGAACTATAATTTTTACAAGAAAGACAATCTCCTTCTTCTTTAGGAATTAAATCTGTATTTGCCTCCTTCCAACTTTCAGGAATTCATCCAGATTGTACAATTCCATTTATCACTCTTTGCATCAGTCTTGATTTTTGAAACATTTCTAGAAACTAGCCATAAATCCATCTCAACCCGGAGCCTTTCTTGGTTTGATTCTTTCAATAGCTTCATTCAGTTCTGTTAAAGATACTGGCTTATTCAGCAATTCTGTGTGATCTGGTTGGATCTCAGGAATCAATTAAGACATTAAATATTTATCTACATCATCAACCTTATAGCCGGGTTGTATTTGATATAAATTGCTAAAATATTTATAAAATAGTTTTTGAATCACCTTTCCATCATTAATTTTCTTCTCACCATCTTTGCTTTCCAATATCAATCTTCGTTTCCTTTTCTTTATGCAATCTATATGCCAACCACCGGCCATTTGTTTGCATGCTCAAACTTGTTTTGTCTTATATACCATTCCCCCCCTCCCCATTTCATTGATCATCAGCATAGAGTTGTTTCTGTAGTAGTCTTATATTTTGAAGAATTTCCTTATTACTTGAGTTTTTCTTCAGATCTGTTTCCAGTTCCTTAATTTTTCCCAGTAGGTTGTCCATCTTTTTTCTCTGTTTCTTTTTCCATTCTGAGTTTCTTTGTATGAACAGGTCTTTGCTGTGTCTCATACAATTAAATTATCCACTTCTTTGTCCAAATTTGCCTTAAAGAATTTTTCCAATTCCTTTTTACAAAATGTAGTCACTTTATCTTGATGCAGAAATAAATCATTTAGTCACCATCTTCTTTGTGTAGGATAGGATTTGAGAGTTACAGTTACTGGATTATGGTCTGAGAATGATTTTGCTAGTATTTCTACTTTACACAATTTACTAATGAGATCTCTAGAAACCCAGGTTGTATCAATCCTAGACAATGATTGATGGCTATTTGAAAAGTAGGTAAAATCTTCCATAACAGACTCTTTAAATTTCCAAGCATCAACGATTTGCAACTCTGCCACTAAATGAAAAAAACTCTTCTGGTAGTTTCCCTTGTAGTTTCTTTAGCAGATTAGGAGTGCTTTTGTCCAAATTTGGATCTATCACTGCATTGAAATTGCCTAGAACACAATAACTGTCATAATAGCATTTCTTAATGGCATTCTGCAGATCTTTATACAAGACAGAATCTTCTGTACAAGGAGCATAGATCCCCAATTAGAAGTAGTGGTTTTCTGTCAAAAAAGGATTCAACTCCTATAAATCTGCCATCATTATCAGCAAATATTTGTGGATAGTGAGGATTTGACATACAGAGCAACTCTTCTTCTGCAGGGAGCTGCAGAAATGAATGCTTCTCCAGGTGGGAATTAGTCAGATATTTTCAGTCCTTCTTTTTGATATGTGTTTCCTGGGGGCAACAGATGTCTAAATTAAGTTTTTAAAGATAGTGATAGTTTTTTTACATTTAACTACCAAGTTCAAGCCATTCACATTCCAAGTTAAGATTGTATGCTTCATCCTCACTTAGTTTTAATTGAATTCAATTATTTGAGATCTAAATCAATAAGGCTGGTTTCTGAAGTTTTAATTTCTTCCATATTTTCATTTCTAGACCTCTTTAACTGTGACTCTAAATCTGTTGATTTTCTTCATCCAGAGCTTTTTCTTTACTTGATGGTGAATCCGTACTTTTAAATAGAGTCTTAGTCCTATCCAGATCCGTTTGGTATCTTCACAAAAACTCTTGGGCTTTCTCAATGGAGTATAACCTGTGCCTCTGACTGTTAAAAGTAAAAATTACTCCTTCGAGGTGGTCCCATCTAAATGTTATCTGGTTGGCCTTCAGTTTGGAGACGATGAATTTGTAATTATTTTCTTTTCTTTGTTACTCAAGACACAAGAAAGTTTCTGCTGAGTGTCTCTCCAAATGGGTTTCTTCTACTATTCATCTAGCATATCAGCTTGCCAAGAAAGATCCTCCTGTGACTGTGTGCAACCACTCCATAAGAGCTGTGGCTGCTTCTTCCACCTTTTGAAGGATATTCCTCTGGAGGACATTTACAAGGCAGCTACCTGGTCTCAGCCTCTGACTTTCTCAGCCTCTGACTTTTATTACACATTATAGACTGGACTCGAGGTTGAAGTCTGATGCTGCCTTTGGCAGGGCAGTGCTGTATTCCTGTGTCACATGACTCACCCATTACCTGAGTCAGTAGCTTGCTAGTCTCCCATTTGTGTGAGTCACAGAGACCACAAAGAAGAAGAACAGGTTACTTACCTGTAACTATGGTTTTTTGTGTGATCATGTGTGAACTCACACAGTACCCACCCTTCCTTCAGTCTTCTGTCATGCTCAACATCTTTAGCTCCTGGGCTGGTGTTTTGGCGACTATGGAATTGAAGATTTGAGCAGGAGAATGGCTGGTTATATGTGCCAATGGAGGAGAGGCTATTGCCAAAATGCTTCACACAGACCATATTAATCTTTCTAACGTGGAATCTGGCTATTCTGAAAGAAGCAGGAGCCATTTCTCAAGCTCACCTGGGACTTCCTTCAGCAACCTAGAGTAGAGCTGCAAGAAATGGGGCTGCAGTACTTTCTCTATTCAGATTGAACCTGACAACATTCTTAGCACAATTGAAAAGTATTGAATCAACAATAAATGAAGCATTGGACCTGAGCTTAAACCAGAACCTTAAAATTCCAGAATTCTAAGACATCACAGCCAAGTTGCAAAAGGAAAGAAGGAAGGAAGGAAGGAAGGAAGGAAGGAAGGAAGGAAGGAAGGAAGGAAGGAAGGAAGGAAGGAGAAACTTAAAAACAGAAACCATAGGCTAAACCTTAATTTTGGGAAAGTTCCTTAAGTGAGAGGAAGGGGGTGGCATGATCAGTCTGTGTGTATCTGAGATAGCCAAAATCTGTCCAGATCTCCTCCTAGTGAGCCAGGATATAGAGAGACATCAAGAGCTTTGGACCTATGGCGCCAGAATCCAAATCACTGGAAACATCACTGTGTGCTTCTTGTGGCACACAAAGCAGATATAAACCTTATGAGGACTTAACAAGCTTAACCCAATAAAATACAGGGGCATTTAATATCTTTCTATTGAGATATATCCCTCAACACACTTATCAAATCAACAAGGCCATTTCTTTGTGGTTGTGGAGTGTGACAATCAGTGGGGATGCATCCTGCTATGCAATTGGATGTGGTGTCAGACATCTGTAGAGAGCTCCAGGGATCCATGGCGGTCCCTGTAGGTGATGTCCTTGCAGTACATTCAGCTACAGAAAAATAGCTGGATATATCCTCCATCTCCAACCACATAGACATGGATATGTTAGGGCGTGGGGGGGGATGCTGATGCTTACAAAGTGGGTTTTAGAGGGTCATAGGAAACATAGGACATCAATAAACATAAAGAACTGTATGATACATTTATGTCTCCCAGTGTAGGATCTCTGCCAACATTGGTATAACCGAGCTTTCAAAATATGGCAAAGTGGCAAAAATGCTTGATTTTTTTTAAACCCACAAACAATTAGGTTCACAAATATTACCTGTGATGTTTCTGTATTAGAAAAGAGTTTGGAGGGGGTGGCCATCCCAAATATAAAACTCTCTTTTGCAGCTTTTCATTTGAAAGTTAATCCAGTTTATACAGAATAATAATCCACTGTCATGGAACCTATTAACACCCTCAAAGCCAGCCTTTCATTCCAAACTGTATTTAAAAATTCCTGAAATCACTAATAAACAATTCTGCCAGCAGAATCCTCTTCTGCCAGCTGATCTCAGTGATCTGAGATGGGAGAACTGCTCTGCTGGCTAAGATCTGCAGCCAAAGAGAGGACAGAGAACAGATGGGATGACGGGGGGAGAGCAGAGTTATGCCAGATTGAAACCTCCCCCATTCCAGGAACACAGCCACAATGCCGACACAAAGTCAGGTTAGAGTGAAAGTAATCTTAAATAATTTCCAACAGCCCTAGCCTGGGAGGGATTTGGACTCAACACAGCTTCACCTGTCCTAGTGTTGGCTCAGTTGGCCCTTGACCATCTCCACTAGTTCAGAATGTACTCTTTGTAAAGTAACTATGAACTGTTGAAGTTTTTTGGGGATTGAGAGCAAGCAAACAATAAAGTGAATAAATAAACAAGATCATTATGCAGAAAAAGTATATGACACTATAGTATTTAAGATGGTTGTCTGTCAATTGGTGATCTGTCACCACAGATTGCATTTACAGTTTGTATTTTATGAAATGGGCTTTTGGTCAAGTTTTATTCCTACTTTATGTGTTATTTTTAAATTTATGTTGTATCCGATAACATAGTGTTTTTGCATATTTTAATTTTTGTTCATTGATATGGTGCTATAATCACTACTAATTATAGGGACAAAACCAAAAGAACTCTGCCCATTCCAGTAGTTTTTAAGAAGGCACCAGTTTCCTTGAAAGGACTGAAAAGGATTTAACTGGCAATTTAAGGACTATGATTTTAGGCATAATCATACTCTCCCAATTGTTATGCACTGTTTAACCATCATAACAGGACTAGTGCAACAATTAAAAATTCTTAACAAAATTAAAGATGCAAGTCCATCTTGAACTGGTTTTGCCTCTAAGCTATCAAGCTGCCAGGAGCCAACAACACTGCAATGTTGGGGTAGTAGGCAGGAACGTAGGCCTGACTAAGCTATGTGCTATAACCAGGCCTCAGGACCTCTTGTCCTTGTCCAGATGTGCCACAAACTTTGTTGCATGTAGCACTTCTGTCCCTCATGCCATATGTTGGATGCCTCTTGGGAGGGATGATAGTGTCAGTGGGCTCCAAAACATTTTAAAATGTGTCAGTACACATGCCAGAAATTCTCTGGATGACTGAGGAATTGTTTAACTTATCCCGGTAGCCTGCACTCTTCATTCCTGTACTTCACTAGCAGATCTCAAGAGGCTTCAGAAGTCAGGTTGCTAATTCATCTTTGAATTGTATTTTCTTTTTTTAAAAACTATATTTACAAATAATGTTCTATTATAACATAAAAGAGGAAAAAGAGAAATAATGTCAGCTTGATTAATAACATAACTGTAAATTCACTATTATTCTAATATATTTTCTATTCTATCCAATATACTCAGCTATAATATCTATTCTTATACATCTCGATTTCCTTCTGTAATCATTACATAATTTCCTTACTCTCCCTTAGTTGTCTTCTAAAAATGACTAAAATGAAGTACAAATTGAAAAGAGAAAGAAAATATATTGTTTATGTTGACTTCCTTCTCACCCTTCTTTGAAAGAAGCGCTTATCAAATTGTACCATAACTTCTTTTTTTTTTTAGTAAGTCTCCTTTGTCCACCCTGCATGTTCTCTCCTATTCCTCTTTTTAGCCTCCTTTAGGTGTTGTAATTCTTTATTATATCTAAATATCTTTAATTGTACTGAACGTATTAATCCTGAAAACAGTCTAAGTTACATCTGTCCCTACTAGGTAAAATCACCATGGTAAGAATGAATGTACTCCCTAAAATGAATTTCTTATTTCAAAACTTACCAATAATTAAAAATAAGCTATTTCAGACTTGGCAAAAAGACCTTTCGAAGTTCATCTGGAATGGGAAAAAAACAAAAACAAGGATAACATGGAGAAACTTGGCGGATTGTAAAGAAGGTGGAGGATGTAACTTACCTGATTTGAAATTATACTATTATGCCAGTGCACTCTCATGGATCCAAGATTGGTTAACATTGCAGAATAAAAGAGCATTATCTCTTGAAGGGGCTGATAACAGAATGGGATGCCATGCTTACATATGGTACAATAAAGCAAAAGTCAACAGAGAATTTACCAATCACTTTATAAGAAAATCACTCTTAAGGGTTTGGAACAACATAAAGAATAAAATATATAATAGGATCTGAACCTGGATATCACTTCAAGAGGCTTTCTTTGGAAGTTGGGCAAACAATAAAGAAAAAACAGCTAACGTACAAAGATCTATTGGAACAAGATGAGCAGGGAAACATACAGTTAAGATCAAGGGAAAAATTAAATCAAATGGCTTATAACCTCCAATGGTTTCCTTACAGACAACTTCTTGAAAGATTCAAAATGGATTCAAGATTAGAAGGATTTTGTTTGAATAAGATCCCAAATGAATTAGAAAGGATCGTCTTTGGTCACTCCAATCACGTTACATCAAAAATACATAGTCTGCTTCTGGATTATAATTTAGAAGAAGAAACAATTAAAGACACCATGATAGAATGGGCAAGGATGTTGGGACATGAAATACAATTGGAACACTGGGAATCGTTGTGGAGGATGACAAATAAGTCTATAATATGCCAAGATCTTAAAGAAAATTACCTGAAAATGTTTCATAAATGATACCTCACCCCAGCAAAATTGGACAAAATGTACAAAACATACAACAACAAATGCTGGAAATGTCATGAAAAAATAGGGCCATTCTACCATATGTGGTGCAGTTGCCCAAAGGTTAAAGAATTCTGGGAGCAAATACATGGTATGATCAAAGATATCTTTAAAATTCAAATTCCACTACTGCTGGAAATATTTCTGCTGAATATGATTCAAGAGTTAGAATCTAAGTTAATAAGAAAACGCTGGAGAGTTTTATTGTACTTAATTATTGTGGCAAGATTACTTCTTGCCAGGTCTTAGAAGGGTGTTACTGCAGTTTCTAGTCCGAACTTGTGGGGTATTAGATATCATTTGATATCAAGAATTTGACCTTCACTACCTATTCGTTCCCACGTGCTTGCGAGGCCCCCGGACAAGCACACACACAGGCGTGGCCGAAAATAGCTGAACCATTCAAATCACAATCCAGGCAGGCCAGTAATTGCCAAATGCAGCTTTAGGAGACCTCAAGGCAAGTACCTTTTAAGATCACATTATGTATGCACGCTGTTTACAAAAGATCCCCTGCCCCGAGCAGGCAGCTTGATGAGTGGAATATCTAACTCTCAAGCATCCCGCGTTTGCATACTGTCTATGGTATTGACAACGCTGTCATAATTCAATCATCTAAAGTACTGACCTTTCGGAGGCTTTGTCTCCAGCCCAAAATCCATTGTTTTCCCCGGGAATAGACTAGCCTGTGGGGACATTTTCCCCTATACGAACCCCTGACTTTGAGCGTCTTGTTGGATCGTTCATGACTTGCCTCCTGACTTGCTGCCTCTCCGTTTGACAAGCCTCCCCTCAGCCTCCACGTGCTGAGAACCTACGCTCCCCAGCTTCTTTGCTTATACCGGGCTACAGGACCACATTTCCCCACAAACTCCTTCTGAAAATCCCCTATCCATTTTCCTCTCTTTATTTCCTTAGGACTGTGTGCGTGGCTGCGCAATTGTGCAGTATTTCTTAATTTTCTGAGTGAGTGCGAATGTTTGCTTTGATTTATAAATAAAGAAGAATAATTATTATTTGCTCCTGTTTGATCATTGACTCGGCCTGACCCCGTAGACATTGAGTTCAAGATCTCGCTACGTTGCCCTGCCTCTTGCATTGCTAACTAGTGCTCTAAGCTAATTCCCATTCCCCATTATTTTGAGCACATTAAGGTGTCCCTCCCGGGACCCCAGAAATCAGGGTAACAAGGGTAATGAAATTCCCACTTGTGATGGTTAATAAAAATTATAGAAATGAAAGAAAAAGATCTCCTCACTCATAAAATAAAAGGGAAATCAAAGAAAACAATGGAAGAATGGTGTCCAGTAATGGAATTTGAATTGCATTTTCTATGGATGTGACTTAATTGTACAGTGGCCCCTCAACTTTCCTGAGTGTTCAGGGCGTAGAACTCTCACAAAAGTTAAAAACAAAAGTGAATAGCTCCTCCCCTGCCTGAATCAGCACTCCCCCTCTGATGTCCTTCTGGGACTCCCCGCTCCCATTCCCTCGCTTTTTGCCTGGGCAGGTGTGCCTTCCTTCTCCACGCCCAGGCAAAAAGCAAGCAACTGGGAGGGGCAGCCCTGTTGGCAGAGAAGCTGTGCAAGAGGAGGCATGTGCACAAACCTTTCCCCCTCCTATTCACTTGCCTTTTGCCAAAGGGCAGAGAGGGAAGGCAGTGTGCCTGGGCAGAAAGCAAGGCAATGAGAGGGGGAGAATGGGGAAGAGGCGAGCGGGCATCTTGCAAACAATCAAATTTGTGAAGGTCAAAGTCATGAATGTGGAGGGAGGACTACTCACTAAATGTGATCTTTGTAAATCATTGAAATTTAATAAACCATATAAAGGGAAGTTTTATTAGATGAGCTATTTTTGTGGAGTAAGAAATGAGCTTTAACATTAAAACAGTTCTGTATCTCCTGCTGAGAGTTCTTAAAATGTGCTCATAAAAGACATGTTAGACAAGTTATATGTATGCATACACATAAGCAAAACAAAATAAAAATAGATCAGAATGAAATAGCCAAAAAATTGGCCTTGACTATTGATTGTTTAACTATCAAAGTCATCTCCCTATCTGTTATCAATGTCCAAATCCAAACAAACAAAGTCAAAAACTAGGAGGAAAATATCCACAAGAATATTTATCATATTTATCTTCATAGCGCTCAAAACATTTCACAGAATTCACATTTAGTAATTCTCAAAGCATTCCTGCAAAGTATACCAGAATTAACATCCTCTTTTGGTAGATAGCAGAGATGGAGAGACAGTGGTTCCTGTTGGTATAAGAACGGCTGTAGCTTTCATAAGCCAAGATGAGATGTGAACCACAGCCACTTTCCAGTGTACAGCTTGCACGCCTGACCATTTAAGTACATTCATTCTTAGAAACTTTGAAAAAGTGAAGAAAAAGTCTCCATCAGCATAGAGTATGTATCACAGAATCCTCTTCCATACCATGGTGATGCATTTGTTTAAAATCTGCAGTGCAACTGTGACAGCTGTAAACTGTTCACTCATTGTGATTTGTGACTGTAGAGAGCAGTCTTTCCCAAGCTGTCTGATGTGGGGGAATGGCAACGGTTGTTTCCAGTGTGTTGGGGACCAGCTCTATATTTGTGTCCACTATCTACATTTTTTTCTGGACATTTGTAAGAGATCAGTGACCTGTGTCAGTGATCAGTGATCAGTGGTCCTGAGACCACCACTTTTGAGTAGCACTGGTATATAGAGAGGGGGAAATACATTTTCCAACCTGCCCTCTACACTTCTGACCCCACCCCCCATTCCGTTTTTGCTGGGAAGGTCTGCATAGAAACTGTAAGTACCTTAACTACGCAGAGCTCCATGCAGAAAATACAACACATTGGGAGTTGAGAGGGCAAGACTGTCCCTGTCCACCTCTACACAATGAAAAGTAATATGAATGAATGAATGAATGAATGAATGAATGGGGCTTGTATGAATGTAGAAAGCAAATGAAAGGTATCAAATATAAAGCAAAGACAAATGGAATCAAAGAGGTAGCCTATCAGAGACAATAAGATTATCAATTAAAAATATTCTTGTTAAAAACTTATAACCACCAAAAGGTAGCCAGGCATCCTTTAGAATCTAGTACCTGAGGATAAGAATTGTGGTGTTCTCTATGTTTATAGAAGACATATGGCTAACTTCTAGCTAAATAAAGTAATTATAAAACAATGTGTTTTTTATCCATTTTATTCGTTGCTAGCGTCTCATCTTTTTCTGAACTACTGTTGAATTGAGGGATGCCTCTTGGGTTTCTCTTTTCCATGAACATAAAATTTTATCACAGTCAATAACCACAGTATTGAGTCTTTCCTGGAAGTTAGCACTAGTCCACAGTTAAACTTAATCTTCCATAAATGTACACATAAACCAAGTGTGGTGAAGTTGCTTCGGCAGTGAGCTATTTGGCATGCAGTTGCAACTTGATGGTGGACTGCTAGGCAACAGGAGTAGTACCTTAAGAAAGAAACCTAGCACAGTGGTGTGTGTGGGAGGGGCTTACAGATGAGAGGAAAATTATATATAAGGCAGAGATTCTTTTTGTCAAGAGCTTTCAGTGAGGTCTTGATCAGAGGGGCTGGGTTGTGTTTAAGCAGCTGAGGAAAAGACACAGAGAACTGGTGTCCAAGCCTGGGAGTTACTGACCTCCTTAATGAAACAGTACTGTACTTTATATGAACCTTAATAAGATACTTTACTTGCTCAACAATTTTACATTACACATCAATACTTGCATCAATTCAGTCCTCACATTGTGTGGACAATGTATCTGCCACAATATTTTCCTGGCGTCTAATATTTCAAATGTCAAAAAACCTGTGTAACTTTCTGTAGCCCACACAAAATCTGTGTGATCAGGCTTTTCCAATAAGTGGTAGTGTCAGGGCACCTTATTAGGTTGGAACTGCAAAATCAATCCAAGCAGAAATAACAGCCTGTCACACCAAGATTCATACAGAATGTTCTACGTTGCTACATGCAGTTCCATATAAGAACAAGTGTTCGGTTGCATGAATCTTCCTCATCCTTCTATATAAACTCTACATAGAAAGGTGAGAAGGAAGCATGGGAGCATAAGTATCACCCCACTTCCTGTTACATGGGCTACACACATACCACCTTGTAAACTGAACATTACTGAACCACAAAGAAACTCTAAACCAGTTGAGTTAGTTGACAACTCTGGCTCTTTGTTCTGGCCACATGCAATTATGCTTCTCATGAACAAACGCTCTGAGTCATCTGCCTTGAACCAAAGTTGAATTTTTGTATCCCACTCAACAGCTACTTCTCAAAGTTCGAGCAGTATTGTAAACTTGCAATCTCTGGTTCTGGTGAATGATCCTTATGGCTCTTTGTTGTGAAGCTAACTGGGGAAAGATGTGCAACCATAAATAAACAGGGAGAATGTGTAAACTGGCTCTGGGAGGCAGCAACTTTAGTAACTCATTTGGCCTTTTCTTTGGTGGACCTTGCTGTATATCATTTATTTATTCATATTTTTCCTATGCTTGTAGAACAGGATATATGGAGAGAGAGTTATTTGTATTTTTCCCTCTATGGTTGTATGTTGTTTTAATGTGTATTCAATTGTGTCTCCTGCCTTACCTCCAAAGGCCTACGTGACTTACTTACATATTTATTTGCACAGAGGACAGGTTTCCATAGATCTTGCTCTTTATTGTAGGGATATAAACACCAAGGACTTCCTTATATGACAAATTCAATTTAGCTTCAGTGCACTAGTGCAAGGAACATATTGCAACACTGTTATGGCCTGTTTTTCTGGCCTTTATTAATCCAGTAACCTTAATGATGAACAACACTTGTGTCATTGTCTACACAAATGTAATTTGTTTATGCAGGAGTTCAGTTAATCCTGCCATCTGCTTTTCTCAAATGAGGACAGATAATGGAGACACAGTTCCTCACAGGTCTTCAGGCTTTTAAATTCTGATAAAATCAGGATTCTTCACTGGCTCTTGCCACAGCTCTGAATTAAGCCACTTTAAATGTAATTACTGAAGCTGGCTGTACATCAGGAACATCCATTAAAAGAATTGATTGACCATGTTGTTATGGGAGGCATTTTATGAACAAACTATCCTGATGGGTCCAGATCTGTAATTTATAAAAGCAAAAAAGCAGGTAAACACTTTATTAGTGGCTAACGAGAGGCTCACTGAGTAACTAAATTTCTTTTTTTTTAACCAGCTACTTGAAGGAACCTTGGGCCTTGGCCATCTATCACGATCGTTTTATTGATCTGAAGAAAGAACTGCGCCAGATCCTAGTATCTGTGCAGGTAAAGAAAAGGGCTGTCAAATGCATTTTATCATGTGAGCACTGAGTATTGCTAGCCATTTTAGGATTTTGCTTTCGTCTTCCAGTATATTTTCTTTTCTTCTTTATTCTTTTTCCAAATCTAAATTGTCTAAACATTAATGATAAGATTTTGAGAAGAATACTACACATAATTCACACCTGCTTTTGGAACTGCTGTTAATTTTCTGCATTCTTGCTTTAAATCTATATATTCTTATTTGGTCAGCTTTCTCTTGTGGTAACCCAAGGAATGAGAGATCTCCAAAGAGACCCTATTAGCACCAGTCCTGCTCATGTCTTGCAAATTCAGGGCTATGCCTTCCTCACTTGTCAGTCCATCTGTAGTGCTGTCTTCCTGTTTCCTACAGCTTTCAACTTTAGCAGTTCTATGCTGGCATTCTGGAAGAACCTGATCACACGCAAAATGTTATTTTTCAGGTTTATTCTCATTTTTGATGTTACCAATTCATGGCTAGTGCCACAACCTGCCCTAGTTTTTAATGGAAGTTCTCCCTCTTCTGCTTCCCATTATGTAGTCCATTTGATTTCTATATTGGCAATAAAGTGACACCCAAGCATTAGTTAGCTGTTCAGTTGCCTGGATAGCGTATTCACAATAAACAAACTGTTGGCTCCACAAAATCCAGTCAGCAGCCCTCCTGCTTTGTTTCTTTATCCGATGCCAAATTCTCAAACAAAGTTTAGTTCTATTCTATTTCCCACTCTTGAATTCCAGTCATCTATGATTATCACCTACTACACAGTGATGAGCTATATAGGAGCCTAGTCATAATTTGTCTGAATCCAGAACTCATTGTGATCCGCCCAGCCATAATGACAAATAGATAGTAGCATCTGGGGACACTGAATTCTATAAATAAATAAATATGTTCTTATAAAGACCATTTGCTTTTATCTGTCCTGAATCGGCCGCCAGGCAATTTCACTAGATGAGCCCAAGTTCTAGTCATTTCTTTTTATCCACTTTTTCCACACCAGCCTTAACTTTATAGCTTCTGTCTCCCTTGGTGTAGTGGTCTGAGTGTTGGACTATGACTCTGGGAGACCACAGTTCAAATCGTCACTTGGCCATGGAAACCCATTGGGTGACCCTGGGCAAGTCTCTCTTAGCCTCAGAGGAAGGCAAAGACAAACCCCCTCTGAACAAATCCTGCCAAGAAAACTCTGTGTTAGTGTTGCCTTAGCGTCACTGTAAGCCAGAAACAACTTGAAGGCACACAACAACGTCACCCCTTAGTCATCATATCTCCTACCTACCCTTAGTCAGCTCTTCTGCCCAAATTAAAGAATCCAGAATTTTACTTTTCAGTATGGGAAAGGTGATCCATCCCTTCTTCTTACCATTTTTGTTATTGTTTTTAGCATAAGCGTATCCTTTTGGGCAAACACAACTGCACACCTGGGAAATGCATGAACTGGCTCAATTGAAAAACATTTCTGTGAGGTGATGGGCGATATGGAAGTTCTGCCTGCCGTCTTTGATCTGTGTTGGCTAATTCACATATGCAAGTCTTCACTTGAAATCATTAAGTAGTGAGTTTACATGCATGGAATACCTCAAAGGATATAGAAAAGGTTTTAATGAAGGAGTTGTGAGGTTAACATACAATGCAGAAATGCTGAAGCCATTTGAGCTGAAAAGAAACTGTACTTTAAGGAGCGAATTAATAGTAGACATAGGCCATTTCCACACGAGGCTATTATAGCGCTATGATTCCACTTTCAACCTCCTATAGAATCCTGGGGTTTGCAGTTTAGGGAGGGGCCACTTGGCCCCTCCCTAAACTGCAAACCCCAGGATTCCATAGGAGGTTGAAAGTGGAATCATAGCGCTATAATAGCCTCGTGCGGAAATGGCCATAGATGGGGAACAGTTTCAGCCGTACGAACAATATAACAGGATGCTTGAGAAATAGGATGTAAAATATTCTCAGGACTTGCCCACACCACTGAACTGAACCAGGTAGCTTTTACAGATGAAGAATTTGGGCATACAGACTAGAGATGCTGTATGTCTTAGAAAGCACTGGATATGGATCAGGCTTTTTGTGGGTAGGCTTTCAGTTAGCTGCAGACTTGCATACTTGTTTTATGTAGCTTGTTCTCAGGATGCACATTTTGTACACCTCTTATCAGGATATTGTGGGGCAAAGTTAAAATCTTTGCAGATATTTGAGTAGCAATCCCCTTTCTACCTACTACTTTCCTGTATTTCATTTAACTGAAAAGCTAGCATGGCAAGATATAGAATCTTCTCTCTGATATGCTGGTTTCCCATCTTTAATGCGGATACATGTCAAACCAGGTAATTCCTACCTGCAGTTTGCAGAGTTATAATGCAGACTGTACTGAACAATATGCTGCTGCTTCTGGTTTGGATTGATCCTTCGTGTTGTTGTTTGCCATCAAATCAACTTCAACCTATGGCAACCCTATGAATGGGAGACCGCCAGGAGCCTTAATCATCAACTGCCTTGTTCAGATCTTGCAAACTCAGGGTTGTGCCTTCTTTGATTGAATCAATTTACCTGTAATGCTGGCTTCCTCTTTGCCCCCTGCCTTCTACTTTGCTGAGCTTCATCATCTTTTCCACTCAGTCACATTATCTCATGATATGTCCAGAGTTTGACAGCCTCAATTTAGTTATCTTGCTTTCTAGGGAGAATTCAGGGTTGATTTGCTCTAGAGTCCATTCATTTGATTTTTTGGCCCTTCATGGTATCACTAGAACTCTCCTCTAGCACCACATTTCAGATGCATTTACTTTTTTTTCCTGTCAGCTTTCTTCACTGTCCAACTTGCATAGCCATACAGAGACATTGATCTTTAGTCCTCACTGGAATTCTTACCATCAGTTGTCTTACCATTCCAAAATTAGAGTAAGTAGCATTCAACAAGCAAAGCAGACAGTTTTGCAGAAGATAGAGTATTTCAACTACCAGAAGACAGAATCATTGATTTATTTTAATCGGCCCAGTAACCTTTGTTTTCAGTGCTGGAAATAGTGCTAAACCTTATTTTACAGTAATTGTGTCTGAACCTTCAAATGATGTTACTTGATGGTTATTCTGTTTAAATCAATGGTGGTGTGAGTCTATCGACAAGTTCAAAATTTGGTAGGTGTCTTCTATTTGTGTTTCTCTAACAAAACCTCCTTCATTTTTTTTATACAAAGTCTTAAGTAGATTCTGCAGCCTTGAAAAAGTTACTTTCTGGGCTACAATTCATGAAATTCTCCAAGGGATTCTGGGAATTGTAGTCCCAATAAATAACTTTTCCACGTTCTGGTTTATCCTTAATAGATGTCACATTCATGCTAACTTAAGTAATCACCTGTCTTCATTTCTGGATTATACCAAAATAACTAAGCGACAGTGGTTTTGCAGATGTATGCTGTTGTCTCAGTTAAAAAGAATGAAAATAATAACCATTATATTGGAGTATTTTTATTAGTATAATACCTCTTTGCCTTTTGTCTTCGTGTTCTGTAGAAGATTTAATGCCACTTGACATTTAGCACTTCTGACTTTCACAGACTGCCTTCCTCATATTAAGTGTCAAGCTTCTGTGATAGTCTCTCACTGAAACAGGAAGAAGGGACCCTGTGCTAACGCAAAGATACTGATGGAGCACAGCTCCTCCCTCAGCTCAGGCACTATCCTACTCTGTGAGCCTTTGTGAAGAAGTTGCTCCACAACCTCTTCACTGTTTGTTCATTCTAGTGTGGTCCTGAGAGTCCCTGACTGGGTATTTTGGCTGTTTTCTTGAACCACTTTTAAAGCAGGCTGGGAGATTTTAGATCTTAGTGGCAAATGAGGCACAACCGGCCAGCTGCCAGATGTAAGGTGACAGTACAGTGTTCAGCCCTAGAAAACCCCAGCCGTAAGTCAGAAATGACTCGAAGGCACACAACAATAACAGTAACAACAACAGTTGCTGGAGCCTCTTTGGATCAAACTCTCTGTTTCTACTACGTGGTCAGTTGTGCTACAGTTCATCACTAAACTGGATGTCCTTAAAATATGCTGATATGCCTGAACACTCAGCCTCACATAAACATTCCTTTCTGAGCGATGATCTTGTTGAGAAGATATACATCTCCGAGTTGTCTGTGTGGATGTTGTTAAGAAAGGAGACTCTTTGGAAGAGAAAAAAATGTGTCTTGTATTTAGGGGTTTTTTTAAGGTTTTTTTTTTTTAGCACCATCACATTCAATGGTGCTTTACAAAGTACCATAGCGATAGGTCTCTGCCCCAAGAAATTTAAAATATAACTGTTGCTGCAGGAATGGGAACAAAGACAGTAAAAGGAGAGAAGCAGGGACAGACATTTTGCTGCTGCTGATTTTCTACTCACATTATCTACTGATTTAGTTTTTGCATATGAGACTACCCTTTGGTGAAAATGAAATCGCCCTTTGACACTGTCTTAATGGATTCTGTGTGATACGTTTCCCACTTCCCTGGTGCCAGGCATCCTTACACTTTGTTAGTAAATGTGCTCTGCCAACACAAACACTAGTGGCATACTGGTAGAAACACTTGGAGAAGATCTTGTCTCCCTCCCTTCCAGGGAATGTGGCAAGCAGCTGCCTCTCTGTATTAGCTGTCAGGGCCTTGGGGATAAGGGAAGGTGAAAGGGAGGCTTAACAGATAGCCTGTGGCTAAAGACACAAAGCAATAAATCCCAGTTTGACTTTTGCCTTAGATTTGAATCCTCTTTCTGGTGCAGTGTTTTTCCCATTGCATTTGCTAAATGCATTTATTTGGGAGCTGTTCTGGAAGCCTTTGTGCATTACTTGTATTGAAGTAGTAGAAGATGGTGACGCCACTCTAGGTGCTCTAATCAAGTCTATTCTTCTCTTCTCACTTTGTATTTTGTCATTTGTTGCTGGCAGGAAGAAGATGTTCCCTCCATCCAAGAACTTGTTCGCCAAGTGGTGGAGGGGGAGCTTACATTATTTGAGAGGCCAAAGACTTATCTCAAACGGTCCTTTAAACAAACGATCTACAAAAGCCTGGTGGAAAAAAGCATTCTTAGTTACTTGGACTATAACCATTATCACCTACCAATGTTTGCTTGGCCAGGGATAGTTTAGGAATGGCTCACTGTATATGGGTCACTGTTTTTGCTGTCTTTAGCTAGAAATTCTTAAGTTACTAAATGCTGGGGGTTAGAGGGGGCATGATGGTATATTATTTAGGTCTATTTTTTTATGAATACCCAGCAAACAAAATGAAATGTGTCTTATTTAAACACCCCAGTAGGTGGAGTATAATGCCAATCCTGTAATTCAACAAGGCAGAGTTTCAAAAAATAAAGCAAAAGCCAATGCAGTTAAATGATGCAGAACAATTCCTACAGAGTACAAAGCTTTCTACAATCTCTGCATTAAAGATATTTATAAATTGATGGCATTTGCTCTTTAGTCCTGTTTCTCTGATCTGAGATCTGTAAGTTCTGACTGGAGGCATTTGTCTCAGTTTCAGTGACTTAGTTTAATATTATAGCAACTCCATTTCACTGCACTGACTCAGCTCTCTGAGTTTTGCTGCCTTTAAGCTCTGTAGTTGCCTGAGCTCTTCTGTGCCAAGGACTCCCTCCCAAGCAGAACCTGACAGATGGCTGGTAAGATTTGCATATTGCATTTTAGCTTTTTAATTGTTCATTCCAAATGCGAACTTTGTATCTCTCTGTCTTTCTGGACAGAAGGTACATTGTAGTGGGAGGGAGGTCAATTTTCTAATGTGCTGGCTAGTGACCCAGCAGCTGCGGGGTTAACTCTCTTTCCAGAGGCATCTCAGCATCCCGTTGACCAATTGCAGCATGGCCTATTGAAGACTCTTTGCTGTTGGCCCAATCAATAAGACAGAAAAATCACCCAACACGGGACAGTAAAGCAAATAAAATCTGTCAAATGAAATTGCACTGTTTCCCTTTATTCCAAGTAGTGAAATTGAGCATATAGATTATTGGTAGTAGAGGAGTACCACCATAAAATAAATGCCATTAAATAGACACCTTTATTTCTTACATATTTATGATTCATATCTGTTACATTAAAAGAAAGGAGGCATAGTATTAATTGGCAATTGTTGAAGGAAGAGGGTTGGGGCTACAATGCCAAATGCGGCAGTACCTGCAATGACATTTTAGCCTTTCACTATTTTTCTTTCTACAATCATATATGGTTCTACATAGAACCAAGTCCTATTGAGAATAGTAGCTTATTTCTATGTCAGTGGTTATATGATTGCACCATTAATGTTTCTTGAATTACTTGGCCTTCTGCTACCTTCATTAAAATAGATTTATTCTCATACAAGGTATATTTACTATGTAAGAGAACTAAGTGAAAGTGAGACAGGCAGAAATATATGAGGATTTGGACCAAATAAATTATGTTATAATGCTATCAGTGAAGTCTTGGACTACATAAAAAACCTTATTTGGATGCAGAGCAAAAATGACATATAAAAAAATTACATATCCGTGCTGTTATCTGAATTTTATTTTCTGACATAACACTGTCAGGCTAAGAGAATATTCCTGTCTTTCTTGAGTGAGGATCCTATAATATTACTCAAATGTTGTGTTATACAGTTAATATCAAACCTTTTACAGAACTCATGTAAATCTGAATTCTTCTAAGGTTCCGTCTAAATCTAGCGGCAATAAAATTGCATACAGGATTCAAGGTTTGATAAGGTATGTTGCCAGAGATGTTGAAGTGCACTACCTAATGAATGAGCAGTTTCCACCTTCATTGGCTCAGACAAACACATGCAAGCTCAGCCCAAACTTGCTGTAAGGTGCTCTGTCACTTCCACAAAGGTGAAAGATAAAACCCTGATGTTCTGCATTAATGACATAGCAAAGCCATAAATACTAGTTCATTTGCATTTCAGAATGGAATAGTTAAACTCCAGCAACCATAATCTATTACAGTATTGGATGTGCTTAAACCCAAGGATATATATTGGTTTAAAAGTACCTAATTCTATTCTCAATCATAGCCATAGCATCTTGATACACATGCAATTCAATCCATAGTTTACTTAATTCAGCTATATAGACATAATCTGTTTCAGTGGGATTACAGTGGGTCCTAAATACACTTGCTTGAAAGATAGTTCCTGCAAATTCAATAGGTATATTCTGTGTTTTGGTATTTTTTTAGGATTAGAGTTTCAAGTTCTTCAGATCTATATCCTTAAAATAAATTGGATTGGGCATGCAACTGTCAATCAAAGCGTGCAAAGACTTCATGTTTAGGAAAACACTGTTCTCTTCTCTCCTGCCTCACTTCTGTGGTTTACTTTGGACATCCTTACATGTTTGTGGTTTCAGGATATGTAATAACCAAGTCTTTATAGTAGTCTTGTGAATTTTAGTACTCTTTTAAAATATGTTGACATTAAAGAAGAGTGTGTACTTTGTGGCCCTCCAGATGTTGTTGGACTCTAGCTCCTATCAGCCACAGCTCGCATGGCCAATGGCCAGGCATACCATCAAAATATGAAATTTTTATGGTGGGGCAAGTTGCTTAGGTGCCATATATATATTGAGTCCAGAGATTACAGGTCCTTCTTCCACCCACACTGCACCTCATTTTTATGCACGTCCCCCATCAAATCTGTCATCAATCCCACTTTGTCCATGAAACCTATTGTTTGACCTAACTCATCCCGAATTGAAATGAAATCTTTGCTCACATTCAGCCCTTGTTACCTTCTCCTCATCTTCTTTTGTGTACTTTCCCAGTGAAAACGGGGACATTCATCAGAGCAGAAGCCACTGCTATGTAAACAGAAGCAGCAATTGACACCAGCACTAGCTGCACACATAGTTTCTGAGACACACACACACACAAACACACACACACTTACATGCATTCTGGTTCTCAACCATGGAGTCTCTCTTTCTTGTAAGACCTTAAAGTTTGCCAATTTATTAAGTGTTACTTGCAGTGATTTACATTGTTGTTCTATGTTCCTTGTTTTTGGGAGTTGAAGCCAACAGCACTGGGAGAGCCCCTGGGTTAACATGGTATGTTTGTCATGTTAACCCAGGGGCTCTCCCAGTGCTGTTGGCTTCAACTCCCCAAAACCACAACGAGCGCATCCAATGGTCAGAGATTCTGGGAGCTGAAGGCCAACAACATTTAGAGCAGGATGTAGGCAAGCACAGAAGGAATAGGGGTCATCCCTCCCAATGAACCACGCTGGCACTGCCATCATTACCAGAAATGACATCAAATCACTTTCAGTTGAGAGAACTGGCTTTATTTCAGGTAACTGAGGTTTTTGTACAGGAAGGAAAGTGGGGGATTGTGGAGGGCGGTGGTAGACAAAGAAACCCAATACACCATTTTTGTGGTGGCTTTAGTGGGAGGGTTAGTAGTCTGGGGCCTAATTATCAGTCATTTTTTAAAGTTTGGAGTGTTGAGGCATCATTGGTCTCTTGGGGGCAATAGGTTCTAACAGGATGTTTTTCACCCCACTCATCTCATGGGAATGTGGGGAATTGAGAGTGCTCGAGATTCACAAAATTTTGCTGTGCGGAGGGCTCCTTTTCAGTGTTCCAGCCAACCAAGCATACCCCCATCCGGGATACATTATTTAATTCATTCTCCTCCTCTGATGTTCCTTTTTTCCTCTCTCTTGCTTTCTAATAAGTCTATCAGCATTCCATACACACTGAATATGCTCCTGCTTCACTAGACTGTTTTGGGTACTCTTCCTACAGCTAGATTTGGGAGCTGCCCTCCCAATGTAAGTAGCAGTGTTGGAAAGGATGTTGAGGAGCAGTAACCTCGGAGAAGTCCATAGGACTGAACTGCACAGATAAAAGAGTGTACCCCATCACTGTGATTTCCTCTTCTCTCTCACCCAAAGCTATTTGCTGGCTTTCCTACTGAAAGAAAACCAGACTATATATTTAGCATAAAACCCAGCTAGGCCCTTATTAAAGGTCCAGGCTCAACATTTTTCTGATACTTTGAGGGAAACTGCCTAGGAGGGGTTCAAATGAACACTCCTCACCTGTTGTAATGGGCCCAAAGGCCATGCAGGCAAGCTCCCTCCCCAGCCATGGTGAGCCTCCTATCCGTGTCCTATACCAGCAACGTACTTGGGTGGGCATGCATACGTACATAGAGCCCCTTCATCCAAATGGTGAGTTTGAGTCTCCCTCCATCTGTGCAGGATCGCTGTGTGCCTATGCCGCTACACACCCGTTGAGGCGGCTTGTGATAGTAATCCACATACAGCTCACACTGTAAAATTCCTGACTCTCAGGAGTACAAAACAACAAAAAGCAACCCATGAACAGGGCTTCTTTTTATAGTCACTCAACAAGCAGCTGATGGGAAAAGGGTGCTCCTCTGATGTATCCTAATGATATAAGGTGAGCCCTGTTCAGCTGACATATTAATAAGTGCAAAGAAGCTCCAAAAGCTTTTTAAAAACTTCTTGGGAGGGAATATGCCAAGGACAAGTAGTTCTTACCTATCTCTTCATTTCTGTGGAACTTTTATAGGAGACTCTTCCCCCATCCATGCTTTGTGCCTCATGGAACAGAGCTGTCCCCCTACTCTACCATTGTTGTTACCTGATTTAGGCCATTTCTGCACTACACTGTTTCAGTGCTATTATTGCACTTTCAACTTTCTGTAGAATTCTGTGGTTTGCAGTTTAGGAAAGGGCATTTAAAACTGTCAGCCAGAGAGCTCTTTGGCTTCAGTAACCTGCATTCCACAGGATGTTGAAAGTGGAATGATAGCACTGTAACAGCGTAGTGCAGAAATGGCTTCTGTGCAACATAAGAAGTTAGATTTTCTGTGCTTGCCCAGGTGCCTCTGGACTAGCTTGATCTTTTTGCCTCACCAGCAATGCAAAGCAGGATTGGTCAGCCTGAGCACTCTCCCTGCCCTATCTAGTAAAAGAGGAGGGCATGGACCCTCTTCCACAAGGCAGCTTCTTATGCAAAAGGCTCTGGAGGAGAGAGGCAGTCACAACTTGGCGTCTCAGCGACAAAGAGTTGGCCTCGGCAACGGGGCTGCTTCAGGAGGGTTTTTTGCCAGGACCAGCGACTAGCTGCAGGCTTTTTAGACTGGTCACCATCACCACCACGACCACCACCACCTCCTCAGCTAATCCGTGCGGTTAAGGAGCAGGCGAAGAAGTAAAACATCCTTATCAATATTCAGACGTCCGCGTGTCAGAAGGCGAGGGGAGTGAGGAGGAGGAGGGAGTCGCGAGTGGGTTTGCTCATGTGTGAGAAGCTGTTGATTGTTGTTCTAGTTGAGAGAAAAGATGATAAGGTTTGGATAAAGTGAGCTTTGCCCGTAGGAGAGGAGGAGGAGGAGGAGAAGTAGGAACGGGCAGCTGTATGCTAATCGCGTCGGAGCGCCGGCCTCCCTCATTAAGCAGGGAGGCAGGCAGGGAAAGCACACATCGCTGAGCAAATACACTCAGGCCGGACAAATGAAACACGCGCGCCCTTGACGCACACCGCGCGCACGCACGCACGCACGCACGCGCTGCCAGGGCGCCAAGGACAAAGGGCCCCCGGGAGCCCGGCTGGGGCTTTGGAGGAGCGCCTGGAGGCCGCGCTGCCCGGGCGGTGGGGGAGGGCGGGAGGCAGGCGGGCAGGCAGGTGGCCCGGCAGGTTCCCTGAGCAGGCTGAAGGAAGCGGGCTTACTCCAGGGGAAGTCAGGCAGGGACTGGCGCGCAGTTCGCACACTCATGGGGCCGGTTTTTCCCGGGGCCGTGTTCTCTTGCCAGCTTGCCCCGAGAGGGAGAGGCAGGAATGGTGCTCCCGAGGCGGCCTGAAGTTCTCCGGCGCCGCCGACGTCTCCATCGCGGTGGAGTGCGAGTCCCTTGGAGCCGAGCAGCGCCCGGGCGACGAGCCACTGTCGGGGGTGGACTCTCCCTGCGACGCCCTCCTTTCCCTCTGGCTCTGCTTTTTGGCACTGCCAACGAGTGTCTGTCGTCCCCCCCCCCCCGGCTTTCGAGCAGCCGGCCCAGCCCAGAATTTGGGAGTGAAGGCTTTAGAAATGGAAGGCCACGAGCGTCACCCAGCCCAAGTGTCCTCGCACCTACGCACAAAGGCGCTTCCGCCGCTCTGGCAGAATGAGGCCCAGAATTGCCCCCGTCCTCGGCCTCTGTACGAGGGTGGGGGGGGGTGTAGAGCGGGGGGGGTGCGGGGGGCCCCTGAAAAGGGAGCCCGAGGGAGTGTTTGAGACACACGCTCGCGCGCACAGCTCTCGCTCCTTGCTTGGCGGTTTTTGTTTTTTCTTATTTTCTCCCTTTCATGCTCCCCTCTCCCCATTCTTTTGTGTGTAATTATTTAAACGGGAGATCCATGGCAGCTTTATGCTAATTTGGCAGAACAAAGCGGGAGGGCCGTGCGCGTGGATGCGGGGTGGGCGAATGGAGAGCAAGGGAGGGAGGCAGGGGCGAAGGGAGCGCCGCTTGGAAGGTGAATAGAGGCAGAAGCCCGGCGGAGGGGCGGGCGGGCGGCCGCGGGGGGTGGAGGCAGGCGGAGGCCGTTCGCGTGTCTCTCGCGTGTCCCTCGGGCAGACACAACAATCGCTAATTCCTCCGAACACAAAGGCCTCTCTCCCGAGGCCCTGCTCGGCCCGGGTCAAATACTACTAAGCAATGCGCCCATTGTTGCCGCCGCGTTGGCAACAAGAGCGGCGGTTCCAAAGCCGAGGCGGGCGGTGGGGAGCTCGCCGGGAGGGGGGCGAGGGCGGGGGTCGGGCTGTGGGCGGGTGGAAGTGGCCACAGGCTCCTCCGAGCGGGGAGAGGGGAGCGCGCTTCGCCGTCCCTTCTCGTCCCCCGCCGCTTTCTCTCCCTTCTGCCTCGCTGGGCCTGTTTGCCAAGGCCATTTCCGCACTAGCCTGTTATAGTGCTATTATTCCACTTTCAACGTCCTATGGAATCCTGGGGTTTGCAGTTTGGGGAGGGGCCTAATGTTGAAAGTGGAATAATAGCACTATAACAGGCTAGTGCGGAAATGGCCCCGCTCTGCGGCTGGGCGGCCTGGGTACCCCCTCGGCGCGGCTCCAGAGCGCCGTTTCACGTATTCTCCGCATAAGCTAAAAATGTGAAGTGGGGCTGGAAAGCAAAGCATACACGTGTATTCCTTCCTCAGGGTTCTGGGATTACCTCTAACTTGAGTACAGCGGATTGAGGCCCGACTGGGCAAACGCCCTAAGAGGCCCTTCTCCGCATTAGCGAGTCCTTGCGTAAAGTTGCAGGTGCGGGGCCGGTCCGGATCGACATTTCAGCTGGGCTGTAGGCGCCTGGGGGGCCCTTGGCCAGGCCAGGCCAGGCCCCCGCGCCTGCTGCTTGCTTCCCGTCGGCCCAAAGGCAGAGAGCACCCTCGCTTTATGTGCTTTTGCCGCCTTTCGCATTGAATTCAGAGTTCAGCAAGGGCGCTCCGGGACTTTTTCGCCTGCGGCCGCCCCTTCTCCCTGGAGCCGACCGACTGCAGCAGGAAAGCAGTCCCGAAAAGCCGTTAACGCCACCGGCACCACCGTTCATTCTAAACGCCCTTGTTCCCCCCTCCCCGCGGCGGCCCGTCTGCCCCGGTTTTTCGGCTATTGTGCGAATGTGATGGAGATGCGACTTTCAGATTACAGATCGATTTAAGCAAGCGCCGATTTGAGCCCTAGGTGAGAAAATTGAAGCCCCGAGTGTTCTTCAGGTGGAATAGAAAACAGAAAAGAGATGTTTTCAAGTCGAGTAATATACGAGTCAGCCATGGATGAGTTTGCACTTAAATTACTGACTTGGGAGTGAGGAAAGCCTAAAGTTCGTATGTGGCAGGTGTAAAAGCACCATAAATCCTTTTTCACAGGAGACAATAAAGGCATTTGATTTTTTTCCCTGTCTCCCACCAGTTGATGTTTAAATTTCATATAAGGACTAGGATGCAGAAACGAAATCGAATACACAGGAGCCCTTTCACACTCCACACACCGCAATTATGGCGCCGTTATTCCATTGTAACTGCCTCCGCTGCATCCCATGGAATCCTGGGCTCTGTAGTTTTCGTGGGGCATTCGTGGCAATTACCCCTTCCTAAACTCCAAATGCCAGAATTCCATCGGAATCATAGCATTATAACTGTGCAGCGTGAAAGGACCCCAAGTCATTCCTTCGCTGTTGGGTAGCGAGTGCGAAACAGCATGAGGAGGAGGAGGAGGAGCATTTGCAAAGCCAACCCGGCGTTACCGCCAAGGCGGTTTTAACAGTCGCGCGACAAGGCAGAGGTGGGACGAAACCCGCGGCGGCTGGGAAAATAAGGCCGGCCTAAACAATAAGCGAGCCCAACGATGGCTCTCCCACCGGACCGCCCTGCCAGAGAAACCTCGCGGGTGGGGGACCTCGGCGGTACAAGGGGAGCGGGGGAGAGGGAAAGAAAAAGCGGTGCAGAACGTCTTGAACGTAAAGACGTTTGGCTTAAAAGGATCGGACTTCACTGTACTGCCCGAAAGTCCAGTAACATTCCTCTTAGGCTACAGCTCTCTAACTCAGGCTACCTAACAGCCCGAGTTAGGTGGCAGCAACTGTTTCCCCCCCACCCCCCACTGTGCCAAGGAGAGGCACCGCGTTGGCACCCGTTGGCTACAATTGTGTCTGTCTCTCCTGGAAACTTGCCAGGGCCCCGTGCTGGTCCAGGGACCACCAGTTTGAGTAACACTGCAACCTAACTGGCTTAACCAGGAGAGGTGGCCTTGAACTCAACAGAGTTGAATTCACTTCGGAGTCAGCCTGCCTCTTCCTATTTGCTAGCTTTTAAGGATGCCCTCCGCTCCACTCCCCTTTTGATGCTGCCGCCCCCGCCTTCCTAGGACATTTCCGCACGGGCCTGTTATAGTGCTATTATTCCACTTTCAACATCCTATGGAATCCTGGAGTTTGCAAAGGCCCCTCCCTAAACTGCAAACCCCAGGATTCCATAGGATGTTGAAAGTGGAATAACAGCACTGTGACAGTCTGGTGCGGAAATGTCCCTACTACTCTGAGGTGGAAAACTCCGGGAGCCAGGCAGACTGGAGCTGGTTTAGGATGTTTCGACTGAGCCCCTGGGAAGAACCGTCCCGCTCCCGCCCAACCCTCCTCCTTCCTCTGATATTTATGCCCATTAAAGGCGGGGACGGGGGACCTGTTTGTGTTTTGAAGAACTAACACGCTGCCAGTGCTGTGGCGGGTGGCGAATGTGTATCCCTTTTCACTTACAGCTACAGCCTACATTTCAGTCCTCGCAAGGCATGTAGCGGGATGGTGTATAAGCGCATGCTTTCATTTTAAAAAGAAAGATTTAACTCTGATCACCAGGACTTCATTCAGCGGGATGCTAGACAAAAATCTCCGCTGCTTAACTCTCGCTTGTGTGTGTTGATGGTTTTTTCCTAAGGTCGCCTCCGTCATTAAAGATGCTCACGTCCGCTCAGAGGCACTCTCGTCTGTCGCGCCGCTTTACGATGCCCAGCACTGAAACAAGCCCATCCTTATATGTCTGAGGAGTTAAAATTTGCTCCCTGTTTAAGCTGGTTTTCCCCCGAAATCGAAACAAGGCGAGCAAACAACAAGCAACCATTTTGGCCCGAACTCAGGCCTGGCCACGAGCCTTTTCATAAAAGGAGGCATCGGCTTGGTTTCCCTGGCGTTGTGAAGAACGGTCTTCGCCTTATATTTCCAGTCGGGCTCCTGCTTTAACGCTGACAGGACGGGGGTCCAGGCACAATCCGACGCCAAAGTTTGCGCACGCCAGACTGTCTTTCCATACTTCCTTGTTGTTGTGTGCCTTCAAGTCGTTCCGGCTTACCGCGACCCTAAGGCGAATCTATCGCAGGGTTTTCTGGGGCGAAGAGTGTGTGACGCGCCCACGGTTTCCAAGGCCGAGCGGGGAAATCGCGCTCTGGCCTCCAAGTCGCAATCCATCGCTTCAACCGCTACACCAGGCTCCCTTAGCGAGAAGGAGCTCGGCGGCGCTTACTTCTGAGAAGAGCCTCGTAGGAGCGCGCCCGTAAAAGGGCTACTGATTTCGACGCTGGGCTCGCCTTTGAAGGTCTCCTTCCCTTTGGGAGCGAAGCGCTCGATTTCGGTCGGTTCCCCCCTTCTGCCCGCTTCCCCCACCCTGCTGCCCTCCAGGCGCGTTGGGTGAAACCCCGTTTGAGGATGATGGAAATTGTAGTCAATGAAGCTGAAAGATACAAGAGGAGAGTCTGCTTTTGGAAAGTCCGTTTGAGATTATAGGCTGAAGATGGAGGAAGTCGGAACTTTCCACGGAACTTTCTGGGGGCTTTGTGTTGTGGGGCGGTGGGGGGGGCTGGGAGTGGCCAAGCAACCACTCGTCGCTTTCCGCCAAAGCAAGAACGCTTGGGATTGTTTACCGTCCGGCCCCCTTCAGCAAAGAAGTCTGTTCTGACGCCCAGCCACTCCGGTTCTGATTTGGACTAACTACGCGGCTTCGGCCTCATCGGAGCTGCTCCAGGGCTGGTCTGCCCGCCTCGCCCCCCCCCCCCACTAGTGGCGCCGCTACCGGCACCTGCTTTGCCAGACGGTCTTCGTGCATCTTCTTTCTTCAGCTCTCTTGTTGTGAACATTAGTGTGGACTATTTGCACCTTTCAAGTACCCACGCAACTGAAAGCAGCGAGCCCGCCCCCACTCAATACCCCTACTCTTCGCCGGGCTGCGGGGAACAGCGCAGGAAATCAGCACACACACGCCCCCCCCCACACACACAAAAAGAAATGGATCTTCTGAATCCAAGGGCATCCATAGTTTTCAATAGGTTCCCTTTGGGTAACGCACGGGGTATTCGAATTCGTTACTACATCCAAACAAGAGATTTATTCGTGAAATGAATGTGTTGCGCGAGGGGGAGACTTGCACCATCCTTTTCGCCTTTCAGAGAAAAAAATGAAAGGAAGGAAGGAAGGAAAGAAGCAGTCCATTTTGGGGAGGGGTTGTTTTTAGGCGCCTTCTATGGCCATTTTCGCACTAGACTGTTACAGTGCTATTAAAAAATCTTCCTAGACTTCCCAGGAATAAATCTTCCCTTCCTAAACTGCAAATCCCAGGATTCTATAGGATGTTGAAATTGGAATAATAGCGCTATAATAGCACTAGTGCAGAAATGGCCTATGTGATCTAATTCAGGTATGGGTGGGAAACAGATCTGGATTTTCTGGTAGACCTCGGAGTGACCTGTAGTTAGATTCGTAAAGCTTTTTGACTCCCGTTCTTTAACAACAACGGCAACAAAATTATGCTCCTGAAATGAAGAAAGCTTTGGCTGCCAGTGCCTTTTCAGAAAGCCTGTGAGGGTCTCCCAGTTGTGGTACCTCAGGCAACTCCCGAGGCTGAGAAGTCTCCTTTAATCCTAAACACGTGTCTTCTGCTCTTGGCTGGCGGACCTTGGGATCCCAGCGAAGAGGAAAAGGAAGGAGACTCAGTAGGCCGGCGCCTCAGTCTTCCGGCTCCCGGCTCAAAGTTGCTTCTCTCCTTGCTCATCTATTGAAAGTTTTAAATCCCCTCAAAATATGCTGAAGAGGACGATGGAGATTCAACCCCAACTCGGGCACACCGCGAGGTGAAAAATACCTCTATTTCCGACGTTCGGACACACCCGTATATCCGATTTAAACGAGTCGGCAAACAGCACCAACAACGTCTGAACCAGTGGTAGGGTTGAACTGAGGAGAAAGGAGAGGAGGGCGAGTGTGTTCGTGAAAGGTGTATTAGAGCCAGTTACCCTGTTGGGAGAATACAAGGAGGGCTCCGCTCTCCATCACCGTCTTGAGCGCATGGGGAATTTAATAGGGAATCTGCTTTATGGCGGCATTTATCTCCTAATTAAGAGCGGGCGGAAAGTTTCACTTTCTCATCCTTCTTCCTCTAGTCAGTAAAAAAAAAAAAAGAAGAAGAAAAAGAATATAAAGGCACAAATCCGGGCTAAAAGTTCTGCGCGAACCTCGCGCAAAGACCGAAGTGCCCAAGACTCTCTTTGCAGCTCCGCGGAGTTTGCGCATAGAAACTTTCCTGAGAGCCAGCGTGGCCTAGCGGTTTGGGCGTTGAATTACGACCCTGGAGACCAGGATTCGATTTTGCATTCGGCCATGGAAACCCACTGGATAATCTTGGGGCGTCATACACTCTTAGCCCCAGAAAACCCCCATAGAGGTTCGCCTTAGGATCGCCATATGTCGGAAACGATTCGAAGGCACACAAGAACAAATTTTCCTGCTGGTCCTCTTTTACCTTCCCTTTTAAGAACTTCCAAGTGTCCTGCTTTAAACACGGAGGGGGTGGGGGACTCCAGGGTTTTGCTTCCTCCTTGGGTTTACTGGAGTTGCCCATAGGCCGGCGGGCGGGGCACCAGGGGGTGCGCCCTGCGCTCCCTGCGGCGGGCGCAGCCGCCCTTCCTTCGGCCCCATCAGACCCAGCAGCTCCGGCCGAGCTCGCTCAGTTCAGCACCAGGGAGAAAAACAGCGCCGGGCTTCGGCGGCCGCGAGAGAACCGATTTAAGGCCAGACGGCCGACTCCGCTCCCCGCGCCCGGTATCTCCCACCCTCTCCTTTTGAACACTGTTTTTAAACGACGACGGTTCTGGCAGGGAGAACCTTTTGGACGCCGGAGAAAGATTGCTCCTCCGTGGGCCGCTTTCCCGGCCTGTTGATGGGGCCGGGCGGCGCCGGGCGCGCCTCCTCCCTCCGCTCCCCCCCCGCCGCTGTCCCGCAGGCTCAGCTGTGCCTTGGGCCGCGGCGTCGGCGTCGAGGGAGGGAGGAAGGAAGGGAAGCCCCTCGCCCAGGGCTCCGCAGCCACACGGCTTTCTCCGGAGCAGGAGGGGACCGGGCTCTTTCTCCCCCCGCTTCCCCGCCGCACGCGCCTCTTGCTCTTCCAGATTGGCCGCGGTTCACTTTCAATAACAAGAGGTTAATTTCCTTGAAAAAGGTGACAGGGATGGGGGAGGCTCTAGCGGACAGACCGATCCCTTTATTTGGTTCTCTCTCCTCTCGTCTCCCCCCCGCCCCCACCTTCTTGGCTACTTGATTAGACCTCTTGATTTAGCATCAGATGTCAAACAGCAAAGTGCACGGGTTGGATTAAAATGCATGAGCTCCCTCCGGCCCCGGCCCTTCGTCTCCTCCTCCTCGTCCTCTTCCCTCCACTTCCCTCGCTAGCGCCGCCGAGGGATCTTCATCAACTTTCAAGACGCTGCATCAGAATGGCCGCCCCCATCCGCCCCCTTCGAGGGAACAGCCTGGGCCTGCACCAGCTGGTGCCTCCGGCAACCTGAACGCGCTGCGGAAAAGGAGGGAGTCTCCTGCGCAAGCGTCTCTGAAGCGCAATAGCCCAACTCATCGCTAATCGGTTTGCGGAGGAGGACTTCCAGTGGCTGGATGACCCCCCCCCCCCAATGTGGGAAGAAAGGAAGCCTCGCCAAGAAGAAAGAAGCTGAAAGGAGTCCCCTTTCCAGCGGTGTCTGCTCAGCCTCGTTTGTGCTGTGGGGAAATATGAAGGCCCAAGAAGGCTCTGGACTGCCCCGCGCAGAGGAAAAGGGCCGCATATCGCGCGCAGGGTGGTCCCCCAGGGTGCCCTTGCCCGATGTGGCAACGTCAGTGCCCACCCCCGGCGGTAAGGGGAGCTGGACCAGTGCCGGTGCGGATGGCAGTCTGAAGAGGACCAGTTGCTGACGGGGCCCTGGTGCCCCCTTAGCCTCGGAAAGGAAGCCGCCAAGCAGCGCAGGGCGGGGCTCCCCGGGGAGCTCCCCGCCGGACACCTGAGCAGCGTCCTTTTCTTCTATCCCTACCTCGCACTCACTAGAATCAGGATTTGGAGCAAGACTAAGGAAAAGCATAGGGGGAAAAACGGAGAGGACCTTCCCTGCCTAGGTTTCTAGAATCCCACGAACCAAATAAAGAGACATGCCCGTTTCGTGGTGTAGGTCTATCGGAGGGTGCTTGTCTGTGAATTCTTAAGCCAGCCACACTGGGTAGGCTCGCTAGCCAGCCTCTCCAGAATTGCCGCCTTGGAAGTGCCAAGCCAAGAAAGAACGTGGCAGCCAGGGATTAGCGAGAGAATGGGGGGAGGGGGTGTAAATCCGTTACACACGTATCAGAACAAGTCCAAGGAAAGCTTCTCTGTCGAGTGTCAGTTCCCTGGCCGACGCGAGTTTGCCGCCGGTGACGTCTGAAAGAGCCACAGGTTCCTCGGGGTGGGTGGCGGTGGCCGTAGCACGCTGCTTGCCCCTTTTCAGCCCGAGCCGGGCCGAGCGGAGGGCTCCCCCGGTCTCCTCCAAAGGGACAGCTCAGGGGTAGCGCAAGGTTTCCCCCCGCCTTCGTGCCCTTTGCCAGGGCGGCAGGACGCGCGCTTCCCAGAGCGGGGCCCCTCCGGTCCACTCCGTGGCGGGCCTGGCGAGGACTGCGCTTCTGCGCCGGAGGTTAATCGTCCAGCCCTTTCCTGCCTGGGGCCCACCGCAACGGTGACCTGGTTTCTGGGGACAAAGAGCCCTTCGACACGACACGGCACGACGCCTTTGCAAAGATCTCCCGCGGCTGGAGGCGCGCCCGGGAGCGAGCGTGCGCGCGCCCCCTCCTCTCTCGCCCCCCACCCCAGCCCTGCCTCGGGCGCCGGTGGGCGGCTGCCCTTCTCTCCTGCCGGTGCGCTCACTCCTGGCCAGAGTTTTACCTGTTCCCTCCCCCCCCCCAGCGCTTTCCCGGCCAACAGCCTTTTAAACACTTAGCGCGCCTCTTCCTCATGTTCAGTTTTCGGGGTCTCTCCTCCTCCTCCCCCTTCCTCCCTCCTTCCCCCCCTTTCCCTTCTGCATCTTGAACACCCTCCTTGACATATTCCGGCCCATTCTCCTCCTTTGTTGCTATTTTGCTCCCTGAGCTGCGGGTAATTCTCTCCCTGCCTCCAAAGCCAGCGCCTTCGGGTCCCTCCCCCGCGGGGGTCTCTTATTGTCATGCTGATGGATCTTTCGATTTGGCAGCTCTGGTGCCCCCCTGGAGGAGAGACACAAAGGCGAGGCACGTGCGCCTTCTCATAGAAAAGCAGCAGACCGTGAAAGGAGGCGGAGCTGGGCGTGTGCCTTGGGGGGGGGGAGCGGGGAAGAGAGGGAGGGCGCAGGGGCAGGCAAAAGAAAAGAAAAGAAGGCAGGGGAGGAAAAAAAATAAAAGGGAGGGAAGCGCCAAACCCCTCAGGTACATCTGCCGCGCTCTACCTAGCGAGCCACCCGCCCGGCGCGCGCGCGCCTGCCTGCCTGCCCCCTTTCCGCCCGCCTCAAAGCCCAGGGAGCAGCCGCGGGAAGCGCTGATTGGCTCGGGGCGGAGCAGGAGGCACGAACAATGCTGTCCTCCCCCCTTAAAAAGCGGGCGGCAAGGCTGGGCGACTGGGGGGGCAACGCCACGAGGAGGCGGAGGCGCGCGGGCGCCCGGGGAGTCGGCCGCACCGAGCTAGCGCGCAAAGCGAGGCGGCGAAGCGAGGCCAAGCCCAGGCCGTCTCTTCCCCTCGGCCGGGCCCAAAGCAGCCGCCGAGCAGAGGGAGGACGGGCCGCGCGGAGGAAGGAGGAGCGGAGCTTGATGGTAGTCGTGCCGCCGCCGCGGCTGCTCAGAGGCTGAGGCAGGGCGCCTTGGCACCTCCTGGAGCCGCCCGAGGATGCCCCGGGGCTTCCTGGTGAAGAGGAGCCGCAGACCGACGCCCATCTCCTACCGGACTCGCTGTTGCTACCCGGCGGCGGGGGCTCAGGGAGGCGACCCGGCGCAGCTCTTGGTTCCTCCTCCGCCGCCGCCGCCGCCGCCCCCTCCTCAGCTTCCCAGGTCGGGCTTTGCTTCGGAGCCTCCCGAAGGGGTGCCTCTGCCTGTGCCGGCGGTGCCGCAGTTCGGAACGCCCGAAGGCCCCTCGTCTCCGGCGCCCTTGCACAGCCCTGCGCGGGCGGTCAGCGAGGAGCGCAGCCTCCACCTGGGCTCCCCTGTCACGGCGGAGTCCTTTCCGGCGCCGGAGCCGCTGCTCTTGGGCCCTGGCGGGGAACTCAAGCTGTGGGCAGTCGCGGCTGCCGCCGCCATCGCTACTGGACCGCCGCCGCCGCCTCCTCCGGCGGTCCCCCCGCGCAGCCATGGGTCAGGCCAGGGCGCATCCAAGCGGCCGCAGGGCAGGAAGGCCAAGGCGGCCCGTAAGCTGCACTTCGAGGATGAGGTGACGACCTCGCCCGTGCTGGGGCTGCGGATCAAAGAAGGACCCCCGGAGCCTGCCTCCGCGGCCGTGACCACAATGCAGCAACCGCCGCAACAACACCCGGCGGGCGCGGCGGGCGGCCCTCGGGCGGGGAGCGCGCAGCCGCTGGGCGAGTTTATCTGCCAGCTCTGCAAGGAGCGCTACCCGGACCCGCTGGCGCTGGCTCAGCACAAGTGTTCGCGCATCGTGCGCGTCGAGTACCGCTGCCCGGAGTGCGACAAGCTCTTCAGCTGCCCGGCCAACCTGGCTTCGCATCGCCGCTGGCACAAACCACGGCCCCCCGCCCCTGCCTCCGCCGCGGCCAGTGGAGCCCCTGCCCCGACCAAGGCCAAAGCCGCCCCGGAGGAGTCCGCGAAGGGAGGAGGCAGCGGCAGCGAGCGGGATACGCCGAGCCCCGGGAGCGGTAGCAGCAGCAGTAGCGGCGGCGCCGGCGGCGGCAGCGGCGGCGGCAGCGGACCGGAGCCCGACGCCGGAGCCGAGGACTTCCCGTGCCCGCGCTGCGCCAAGCGCTTCCGACGCCAGAGCGCCCTGCGGAAGCACCTGCCCGTCCACCACGACGCCCTCGACGGGCCGCCCCACCTCCGGCAGCAGCATCCCGAGCCCGGCTCGGAGGAGCCGGGGGCGGCCGCCCACAGCCCGCTGAGCCTGCCGGGCGAGTGCCATCCGTGCCCGGTGTGCGGCGAGACCTTCCCCAGCAAGAGCAGCCAGGAGCGCCACCTCCGCCTCCTCCACGCCGCCCAGGCCTTCCCCTGCAAGTACTGCCCGGCCACCTTCTACAGCTCGCCGGGCCTCACGCGGCACATCAACAAGTGCCACCCGTCGGAGAACCGGCAGGTCATCTTGCTGCAGGTGCCCGTGCGCCCCGCCTGCTAGAGGCAGCCCAGCTGTGCCTTCGCCCCCCGCCGCCGCCGCCCCAAGCCCGAAAGGCGGGGAGCACAGGGACCGCTGGGCTCCGCAGTCAGCCCCGCCGCCCCGCGCCCAGGAGTCCGGACTCGGGTCTCCAACCACCGTCTTCTTCAGATGGTGCTGCTGTAGCTGCCGCCGCCACACCCCCCCCCCCGGACTCTCAACCTTGTTGCCCTTCGCACCCCTCCGACGGTGTTGAAAGCCCCCCCATCATGCCTCCCCTCCGCGACGGCGCTGACTCGAAAGCAGCCCCCCTCCGCCCGCCCACCCACTGCTGCACTCCGGGGGCTGCTCCGAAGTCCAGAGGCTCAGCGTTGGCTCAAAGATCCCCTTTCGCCGTCCCTCCGCGCCCCCCCCCCCAGTCAATCTTAACAATGAGGATGATGATCGATGCCTTTACCTTTCACAGGCTATGAACTGAAACTTTACCCCTTTGATTAGCTTTATTATGGCTTGTGAACCGCTGGGATCTGGCTTTACCTTTTTTCCCCTCTTTTTGTTTCGTTTTATTTCATATGTGAACAAAATCAAATTGCTTAAAGATATAACTTTGGTTAGTATAGCCACAAATGCCTTGACTTGATTGTTGTTGGTCTCCAGAAAAAAAAAATGTTGTAGAAGCTGCCTTAATACGACGACATGCCAATCTTTTTTCTTTGTTTTTTTCTTTTTGTGTTCCTTTTCGAAGTAGAACCATATGTTGACGCTCTGTGTATATGTTGATTTATGCGTAATTGTTATTTATTGGTTATTTATTATTAATTATGGTGTTTATATCATTTTGATGTGCTTTGCCTTTCTCCGCACCTCCTCCAACGCCTTTCTCCTACCATTTCACTGTGCTTTTAAAGGCTGCAATCCTACACGCACTCACCGAAGAGTAAGTCCCATTGAAGTCACTGGGACTCACTTCTGTGTAGACATTGCGCCGTCTTTTTTTTTTTAAAAAAAGAGATCTGTTGGAAAGGGTTTAACTTTTATACCTAGAATAAACGTACAACTGCAACCCTTTTATTCTTGCTTCGAGGCTCTCAAACAACTCAGCTTACTTTTAGATGCAATCTTTTTTCTACACACATTATTTTCTTAACTGTTAGCTATTTATAGAATGCTTCGATAGAACTGTTTTAACTGTATAACTATTTACTATTCAAATAAAAATATTTTCAAATTCACAAACGCACGTTTTTTCTTTCTTTCATGTTTCCACTTACTATTAGTTGCAGCACAATAATCCCACCTACGTTTACTTGGAAAGAAGTCTACTCCCCATAAAATATGTGAGGATTTGCAAGTTTGGGGGCGTATGAAATACGGAGTTTTCCGACCATTGTTCTTAGGAAAGGAGACAGTCAATGGGCTTTAAGCATTTTAAAGCCGCAGGGCTTGAACTGGCCCAGTAATTGCCGGTTCTCTAACGTTTACCCTTTGTTAAGCCGTTGGGGACTCTAACCTAAAGGCTTAACGCGGGTCAGGCTCCGTAGGCCTCAGTCCTGACCCCAAGGATCGCTTAACACCGGCTAACACGCACAGGGGGCGAAAGGGGCGGCCATTTTCTCACCCCGCTCACTCACCCGCTCCAGGGGCCGCTGGCGGGAAGGCCTTTCAGCTTCCGAGGTCGCGGGGGCATTTCCAGACAGACCAGAGACCCCACAGAGGGGGCCCCTCCGGCAGCCATTTTCCTCAGTTTGCTTGCAGACGCCTTAAGAGCCTCCGGGCCGGGCGGAGGTCCTTTCTGCCGAAGCAGCGGAACTCGGCAGTACTTCCCTGGACAGTTTAGTCTGCCTCCCGCCCTGCTCTCGTTAACAACAAAACCAGAACTGGCCAGTATCCCAAGGAGGGGGAAAAATAAGAAGCAAGTTTCTCCTCAGACGCCTTCAGGATTAGTTTGGCTCAGAAGGGACCCCAGGCGTTAAATACTGCGGGGTTGGTGAGGTCCGGGTTCTTGCCTCCCCGGGCGTTTCGTTGGGCTTATTCCTGGGGAAGAAAACGTCTTCCCCGGTTGGGGGCCTGTTCAGTGGCTGCTCTGTTTCTGCACATTTACTTTCGAGTAAAGCTATTTAGACGCGTGAGAGCACCCAAGAGTACAGCCCCCCCGTCCTGAGGGTGTTTACTCTCAGCGGCAAGTCCCGCTCGTCTCAAAGAGAGAGAGAGAGGCCGGTCATCAACCGGGCGGCAGCGGGAATGCGAAGACCGCGGACATTTTGGAGCGCCACCGCTTAGCCACAGGAACGGGGCGGCCTCAAGGTGAGCCGCCCCAGGAGTCTCCCTAGCTGGAGTTTCACCGAAGGCGCCCCGCTTTTGGAAGAATTGCCTCGGCTTTGCCTTCAAGCGTTAACAAGCGCAGCCTCCTGATGGCGGCGGTACGAGGTGAGCCTTTTTCTCCGGCTTCCCTCGCCGGCGCTTCCCTCGCAGGTATTGGCGGGGCGGGGGTTAGACACGGTCAGGAAGGGCTCCCGCTCCTTAAAAGAAAAAAGAGTAGCGAGGGTCGGGACTCCCTCTGTGACCGCCTTCCTTGGTGCTCTTTCCCTCCATTAAAATTGACCTCCCAGTCCCCCGGCTGCTGTCTGCTCCACTGGGAAATACGGAGGCCATTTACCAGCCCAGATGGCCTCGTCATGTCTCCTTCCGAGGGTTGGGATGGAGACGGCTCGGGCGAGGGTGCCTCGGCCCCTGAGCGGAGAAATCAGTTCTCCCAGGTCCGCGCTACCCCTCCTCAGCTGGCTGCCTCTCTGCTACCCATTTCCCCGTTTCCTTTCCGCCTTACCCGAGGGAGAGGGACCCAGCCTCAGCAGCACTAACGAGGGGAGAGACGCCACGTTTTCTCCAAGACCAGCGAACTACCATTTTAGCGAGAGGGGTCCTCAACTAGTGTCCAAAGTCTCATATTAAACATGTATTTTTTGCTATGCGCCTTCACAAAGTGGACTCCGATTTAAGGCTACCCTGTCTTACTGTTTTCTTCTTGGCCGTATTTCTTCAGAAGAGATTTGCCCTTGCCTTCCTCCTGGGCTGAGAGAGTGTGATGCGCCCCTATGTCACTATAAGGAGATAGAATATTTATAATGAATATAAAAGAAAGGAAATTTACTCAATATAAACATATATGCTCAAGTTTTAACTGTCAGGGGAGATGGGAGGAGGGGATGGAAAGATATTTTAAAAGCATGTATTAGAGTTACTTTTTTTTTACAATTCAAAATTGTTGATATCATGTGGGTGCTTCACCTGGGATCTGAAATGAAGGGCAAAACGAATTGGTTTTCTTTCAGTTGTGTCCCCCCTCCCCGCAACACTTTCTGGAAGTGGTTGAAAACAAATAAAATAGGCACACATTTTGGGGCACAATACAGTAAACCTCTGTGAAATGCATGGGGGCTGTATAAGCAGCTCTGATTTGTACTGGTGGGACTGAGTGTTCCTCAGTTGGCATTTTCCATTAAAAGCCAGGGATTATTATTTTGCCAGCTTGGATTTATGCTGCTTTACTACCATCTAGGACTAAGCTGAAGGAAAGGGAAGAAAAGGAACTTAGGAATAATTTCCCCCAGAGTTATTTTCTAGTTTGCCAGTAATGCACCTGTTGATCTTTTCTGATACACCCTTTTCTTTAGTATCATAGAGAGACAGTTTCATGGGATCTCCAAAACTCTTTTCTCCATGGAGTCAGTTAACAAGTCCAAGTGTGAATGATCTAAGTGTCAGGTGACTGGCATGGACATGTGACCCTATCCTAAATCATAGTTTGCAGATGTGCTTTCTAAATACCTATAATAATTTCCCCATAATTGCTTTTATCTTTTTCTTCAACAAATTCCAAAGATGTTTCAAAAGTTTGTCCTTAATTACTACTGACAAAGAAGACTCAACCCAAACGCTGCAAGAGCCTGCTCCTTCTCAGTCTTTGGATGGAAGAAGAGATTTCAGCAGATTCAACTTTCTCACTCTTGGTTCAGAAGCAACACCTCCTCTAATTCCTTGAATTATAGAAATCATTTCCTTCTTTGCTGCACCAGGAAGAAGAACCCAAAAGGCAGGAGGCAAACCTCAAATCAGTGCTGATCTAGAAGTGACTTCTTGCAAAAATTAAGGAAAAAAATACATTTTAAAAGCTAAAATATTTAGATACTGTGTTTCCTAATAAAGTTTAGAATTCTAAACAAAAACAATTTAAACAATGATTAAACAAGAGGGAAAAACTAAGGAGTAGGATTGAAAAGTAAAAATTGTCATACAACAATTTAATCGTATGGCTGCTATCAAGATAAAAACAGTTCAGTGACAGAGCAGCTCCTCATAGCCCTAGTTCTTAACAAGGGAGGTGCCAAATGAACAACCTAGCAAAAGGCCATTAAAATGGGGGAAAGAGAAATGTCAGCAACTGAAAAGGCCCTGTCTGAGATCCAAATTAAATCCACTTTTATGGATTTTGGGACAATGCAAGAAGGCTTGATATCTTCAGCAGAGAAGACAATAATTTGATTTTTTTAATAGCAGCACTCTGAAATGTCATCCTCTTCTTGGGAATATTTTCTATACCAGGACACCTTAGCCATGCTATTTCATAAATGCACTATGATATGTGTGCTATTGATTCTCCACATAACATTAACAGCAGCATTAAAATGACCATTACTGAGTTATTTAGGCAGCAATCCTGTGCACATTTACCTGTGGCGAAAGGAGGGGGAGCTCTTGTTAAACACCACAGGTGTAGGACTTACTTCCAAACAAACTTGTATGGGATGTGTTGTCAGTATGATAGAAGGATGCTGATGCAGGAGGCGATACTAACAAGGGGCAATATATTAACTTGTATTATAAATATATATCATGGTTGAGGTATAGTGAACCCTTTGCCTTCTGTGCATGAGCAAGGGACTGTGTGCTGATCACATATCTGTGCAGATCCATCCATGGTATGTTCCAGAGCTGAGTAGCTTTTGGTGGGAACCCTGTCGCCTCAGGCACCAAGATAAGTAGTACCAAGAACTCCTCTCAGTTCTGATGTCCATTGTATGGAAGCAGACCTGCATAGAGAGGGGAAGAGGGCAAGTTGTATGAGGGCACAGATAAGAAGGTGTTTTTTGTGGGAGTCCTGTTGTGGATCAAAGTAGCAAAGGAACCACTGGAAGCAGAGCCTAGCACAAGCGTGACCAAAGTCATGGCGGTGAAGAGGCCAAAAAGCCACAAGATCAGATGAACCTGAATCATTGGTTTGTGATGAATCTGGCAGACAAGGGAGTGTATCATATATGCTCAGAACAGGGGAAGAAAGGCTGTGGCCAGTCTAGAGTCAAGGAGGATTCCAATGAATGATGGGGTCTGGGATGGGATGAGACAAGATTTCTTAGTGTTGATCCAGAAACTGAGGTTGAGAAGGAAGGATAGAGTTCTGCCTATGTCCTTGCACAGCTGAGATTCTGTTGAGGCCATGATGAGACAGTCATTGGGGTATGGAAAAATTCTCATGCCTTGTGTTCTCAGATGAGTGATGAGCCCTATGGCAAACTGTGGTGATTTGTCTCACTGTAAGGCAGTGGGTGTACTGTTAAAAAAGATGGCAGTGTTCCTCTGATCCTCCAGGAGTTAAGGGATGAAAGATGCCATCATTTCCAAAAGGAACTGTTGGTAAGCTGCCATGCCAGCTTGATAGTTCACTATCCAGATAGCTAAGGTGGCAAAGGAGTAGAATTTTCTCTTGAAGGGATTAAAACTACAGCCCTCCTTACACAGAGGGGTAGATTTGTGGGTGGGTTTTAATTGAGTGCCCTGAACTATAATTGAATTGGGTTGAATAGGGGAGTGGATAGGTGAGGAGGAAAGCAGTACCCTCTTCTTGAACTTGGTAAAGAGTCATCTCTTTATGACAGGATCCAAGAAACAAGACTGTCTCCTTTGTCTCTGCATGTGCCAGGATATTGCTGAGAGATAATATTTGATGGAGAAAAGAGAGAGTCCTTTCTTTGCTAGGGAACCTACGAAGTTTAGCAAGTCAACGATACAGGAGGCACCTGGATCAATTTGCCTTTCAAGAAGGAAGTGTATGAATTTATTCCATATGAGCATCTGGTGGAAGGCTTGTGAGCAGCTTCGATGATATGCCTCACCAAGAGCTCAGTGGAGGAGGTTCCAGGCTGTAAGCTTGAGGGCTGAGATGTCCAGCTGCTGCACAGTACCAGTGTGGTTGGTGAGGAGGTTTGGTCTGGATGGAAGCCTCTGATACCAACCTCGCAAGAGTGTTAGAAGTGAACCACAGTTGTCTGGGCCACCATGGGGTGATTGGAATGGCCCTGGCACCTTCCTGCTGAATCTTTATCAGTACCTTGGTGATGAAAGAGAATAGAGGAAAAGCATATACAACGGAACCTTTCCAATTGAACAGGAACTCATCTCCCAGCAACCTGTCATTCCCTTGGTCCTGGAACAGAAGATTCAGTGCTGCTTGTTGAGACATGAAGAGGTCCATCGGTGGTGTGCTCTAGGTTTTGAAGATGTCCCTCAAGGTGCGTGAGTGAAGCTTCCATTTGTGGCAAGATAAAGGAGTGCAACTGAGCGTGTCTGCTAAGACATTTTGATCGCCTGGAAGTTGAACTGCTATAGGGAATACCTGTCTCTCTATAGACCAACCCCAGACTTGAATAGTTAGGTTGAGGAGAGTGGTTGATCCAGTGCCCTTTACTTGTTCAGATAATACATGACAGTGGTGTTGTCTGTCAGCACTTGCACTACCCTGTGTCAGAGGCAGTCCTTGAATGCCCTGAATGGTTTGGTGACAGTGAGAAGGTCCAGCATGTTTATGTGAAGCACTCTTTCCATTATCAACCATCAGCCCCTGACTGTGAGACCATTGATGTGTGCTCCCCATCTGTCCAGGGAGGCATCTATCATTACCGTTTTCAATGGTAGAGGAGACAGAAAGGGCATTCCTGCAAGAATTTTCCACTCATTCAGCCACCATATCACGGAATGGGATACCAGCCTTGGTACTGTGTGGAACCTGGATAGACAATGTTGAAGAGGGTCAAAACTCTTGAGAAACCAAGCTTGCAAAGGTCTCATACACTAACTTCATGAATGAGGTTACTGCTGTCATGGAAGTCATGAGGCCATGGAGGATCTGAATTGACCTGAATAGCCCTGACCCATCTGGAACGGCAAAAGGGGAGACTACTGTGGACAACTTCTCTCATCTGTTGACTGGAAGAAGGGTGGCCTCAGACTGAGCATCCAGAAGTCTCCTATGAATTTGATCTGTTGGCATGGAGTGAGGTGTGACTTCTGGTAGTTGATCATGAAACTGAGGGTATCGAGTAGATTTATGGTGGAGTCAATGTCTCAAAGAAAGCGATCTTGAGAGGGAGAGATTATGAGCCAGTTGTTGATATAAAGAAAGAGGACAATGTCTTATGTGCTGCCACTGCCATGCATTTGGTAAACACCCTGGGAGCTGTGCTGAGGCTGAAGGGAAAGACTCAAAACTGGTATGCCTTCCTGCCCACTATGAAGGAAAGGAACCTCCTGTGTTGAGGCCTGATGGAAATGTGGAAGTACGCGTCTTTCAAGGCCAGCATAGCAAACCAATCTCCTTTCTGTAGCAAGGGTTGGCTGGTGGTGAGAGTCACCATTCTGAACCACTTGGCCCTGACGTAGTCATTTACTCCTCAAAGGTTGAGGATGGGACGTAGGCCCCCATCGTTCTTGGATACTAAAAAGTACCAGGAAGAGAAGCTGTAACGTAGAGAAGAGAGAGGAATGGGCTCTATGGCTCCTTTTTGAAGTAGCCTGTTGATCTCCTCCTTCAGCACTAGTGATGGGTGGGTAACCTGGACAAGGCCTGTGGGGGGAGGGAACTTTTGAAATTCTATGATGTACTCTTTGGCAATGATGTCAAGAACCCATGTGTCTGACATGATAGAGGTCCAAGCAAAGTGGAATTTGCTTAGTCTGTCCCTGAAGGGACAGTCATAATATGGAGCTGAAAGTGGAGCAATGGTATGGAGAGTCACCAGAGCAGTGTTGATGACAGCACTGAAGATTATAGAAGTTATTGAGAAGACAGAATCATTGATGTCTGACAGAGTGGTAGCAAAGGACTGTCCAAAGGACTGTCAAACATGGCACTTTGAACTGTTGAACTGCCTTTTCTTGTCTTGTGAGGGCCTGTATTGAGCTGTCGGTAGCCTACAAGAAGATGGCTGTTGCAGTGGCACCTGAGAAGATATCTGCCTTGTTGTTGTAGTTATACATGCAGAGAACAGATTGTGAGAAACGTCAGTAGTGATATCTGGAGGAATACTGCTGTGGCTGAATTCCAGATTTTCAGCTGTGGTCCTCATCTTTTGTATGTGTTCTAACTTGTCATCAGTGGACAAGTTGATCAGGCCCATTTCATTGAAAGAGAGATCTTCAACTGTAGCTTTAACCCGTGGAGAGAAGCCAGAAGAGTAGACCCAGAAATGGTGACAAAAGGACACAGTCCCAGCTAAGTGCTTACTGCTACAGTCAGCTACATGCCATGCCATTGTGATCTGCTGAGAGGCAGGACAGTGAGCCTCTCCATACAATACCATCATTATCTTCCTATCTTCTTCAGGAAGATGGTCTAGATAGGGCTTCACTTTATTCCAGATGAACTGTTGGTATGCTCCCATGATGCACTGTAATTAGAAATTTGAAATTTGAAATAAGAGAGCTGCACTGAAATATTTTTTTACCCAGACTCCAGCTTCTTTCCTTCTTTGTCAGCATGGGTGTGGTTTAGTCTTTAGGACATCCTGGATTGAGCTGCATCAATAATTATAGAATTTTGTTTGGGGTGCTGCACCAGCCATTCTGCTCCCATCTCTACCACCTTATAGAAGGACATATAAGCTTTTTTTGATGTAGGCGGGGTGGATGAGGGAGACTCCCAGGACTTCAGCACATGGATGCGGTCAGGCAAGAGATGCAATGAAGCTCGAGTAGGTGCGTGGTCCTGAAATTGTTGGAAACATTTTCCCAACATTTTTCCTTGGTGCGCCACCTGAAGATTCAGGGATCTAAGCATCTGTAACAATTGGTTGGCAAAGGACTGGACATCATAGTTGGGGAGACAGGGTTACAATCTGTGACTCATCCTCAGAGAGAGGCTGCATTGGGTCATAGAGTCATAGAATCATAGAGTTGGAAGAGACCACAGGGGCCATCCAGTCCAACTCCCTGCTATGCAGGAACTCCCATCAAAGCGTTCCCAACAGATGGCCATCCAGCCTTTGCTTAAAAACCTCCAAAGAAGGAGACGCCACCACCTCCAAAGAAGGAGACGCCATATGGGGTAGCATATTCCACTGCTGGACAGCTCTGACCATCAGGACATTCTTCCTGAGGTTCAGGTGGAATCTCCTTTCCTGCAGCTTGAATCCATTGTTCCTTGTCCTAGTCTTTGGAGCAGTGGAAAACAAGCCTGCTCCCTCCTGGACATGACATCCCTTCAAATATTTAAACTTGGCTGTCATGTCCCTTCTTAACCTTCTCTTCTGTAGACTAAACATATCCAGCTCCCTAAGCCACTCCTCATAGGATATGGCTTCCAGGATATGGCTTTGGTCTCCCTTCTCTGGACACACTCCTTGGTTGATACAGGTCTGATATCAACTCTTGAGAAAAGGTAAATGAAGCTGAAGGAGATGGTGATGGTTGCTGTTAAGTATCAGGTGTAGTAGTAACATGCCTGACATCATGGGTTGGCTCAGTGGGAGGCTTTATGGTGATGGTATGAGATACCTGCAGAGCGGAAGAGGTAGCAGGTGCATCCCATTGGTGTCTCTTTTTGGAGGGAGACCTTGATGGTGAGGTAGATGCAGAATGGTGTTGAGGTAGTGGTGAGCAACTTCGACAATGTGGCACACGATAGGCCTCTTCCTCATAATGGTACCAATCACGATGGTGATGGTGGTCCTTATAATAAAGAAAGAAAGATCAGTCGAACCTTATGGAGAGTACTGTGAATAGGTGTAAGAACGGGCTTTGTGTCTACAAGGAGAACAGTGCTGACAGGGTTCATCCCTATGGCTCTAGTGTCAGTAGTGAGCGTGGGCCAAGCAAGTTGTTGATGCTAATTGAGATGAAGATGCAGAAGGCAAAGCAGGGCGATGATGATGTTGGGAGGGGAGGGACGAGATCTGGCCTGCACTTCAGGAGTTGCTCCCTCCTGCTCCTGCGATAGAGGTTGTGAGGGGGAATGTTCCTGTGCAGAGGTAGCATGATTACCTGAAGACGAGTTGACAATTTCACCATCCGAGGGTGTTCGTGGATTTGACAAGGCCTGGAGACTGCACAGGAGCTTGTAATTCCGACAGTGAAATGGCAACAGGAACAGAAACAGAGGTCTCCCAAGACAACAAATGAAGTTCAACAAGCTCCAAAACCTCCTGCACCAGTAATGGTTGCTGCAGGAGCATTTCGTGAAATGGTGCCGAGTAAGAGCATCTTTAGTCTTCTTTCATTTTTTGGAGATTAAATGTGAGACAGATCTTCTTAGGGTTGAAGGTACCTGCCTCTGTTCCTTAGATGAAGTCATCTTGGGGGAGGAACGCTGTTGCTCTCCTCGGTCAGTACGGGTATCCCTTGGTACCAAAGAAAGCTGAGGTGGAGCCACCATCAGCACAGAAGCTAGAGTCAAAGAAGGGCAGTCCAGTAAGGAATCTCCTGACCTTGAACACTGGAAAGAAGGCCTTGCTGTAGATGAAGTTGCAGTTGCAGAGGGGGCTTTGGATCCCATCCTGTCAGCTTCCCAATTTTGCTGCTGTTACCAAGGCAGTGTAAAGAGGCCTATTTTGAGAGGCCATGTCAGAGGCACTTGACACTTTTTCCCAAAGCAAGACCTTAAGTCTGGCCACTTTGTTACGCCTTGTCTGCGGGGTGAAGAGTTGGCAGTGAGAAAAGGTCCCATATTGTGGCCTTCTCCCAAGCAGAGAAGACACTTGGAGTGGCCGTCTTTGTCTAGGATCTTACCTCTGCAAGAGGAGTAGTGTTTAAAGATAGCTGCCGAGGCCATAAAATGGAGAAACAAAATCATAAACCGATAACCAGACTGTGAGTAGAAGCCAAAAAACTATTAATATGAGTCAAAATGTTGGAAACCACTAACCATAGACTGAGAATAACTCTGAAGAAGGCTCGTAATGGTGCTGCTGCCATGGCAGACAAAAAGGAACTGGGGGTTTTTGTGAGAAGATAACTTATATAGCCTCAAGGGACAGGGCAAGGTTCCCTCCAAAATTCTTGCTCTAAAGCTCTAAAAGATTCAGAACAGTGTACTGCATAAGTGTGAGTCACAGAGACCACAAAGAATAGAAGTTCCTTGTTAAGCAATTTTACTTGGTGGCAGTTTGTTTCTAGGTGCAATTCAATGTTCTAGTTATGACCTATGGAATCTGATACAGATTGGGTCGAGGCTTTTTGAAAGACCATGGCTACTGTCTTGCTGGTGATATACACACACATAACTCATTATTAAGCTTCTGGATGAATTTTTTGGGGGGTGTTGTGCAGGGAAATACCCACTAGCTCCTTATGCAATATCCAAATGCCCTCCCTCCAAGCATCTTATGAACCACCTTGGGTCTTGCACGAACATAAGATGGGTTATAAGACAAAGTAAATTTAGCAGTTACCAGGCTACTACTGCAGATTTAAAAACTCCATCTGCAATATTTAACATTTTTTTCACAACACCCCATTGCAAATTCCAGTGAATAGCTTTAATAGAATAAAGAGCAGCAGATGCAATCTCATTCATGTGTTACTGCGCTGTACTAATAGCTGGTATTTGTACCAACACTGTGGATGACTGGTGCTAATGTTCAAAACTGACTATATTATTCGGTATATGAGTGATAAAAAAATGGATCCCCTAGTGTAACTTTCTATGTGTATTTGACATTCCTATGACCTCTACCGGTTTTCTAGAATGTCAGTGAGTATACCTTTACACTGCTGTATTTGGTTTCAAGATTTTGTCTTGTCTGTGGGTGAAAACACTTTAATTTGTCTAAAACTAACCTTGAGCATTACTAATATATAGTTGACCTTTATTCTGTCTTACAAGAGATGCAAGTGTTCTGATTCACACTAGAGATAATTCTTAATAATTGCAGGCATCCATTTCTCCAGAGAGAGAGTGGCTATTGTTTCATTGTTCCCAAGCCTGCTTTGGTATGATCTGAAATCTTTTCTAATTAGTTTGCAAAAACCATCCTGAATCACCACCATAAGACTGACAGATATAGTAAACAATCAGGGTGGCCAAAATATATCACTGCCAAACTAAAAAAACAAAATGTTCCTCAATCCCATGGATGGCTGGACACATAACACTCGGCAGCAGAGTAGAGCCATTCCTCACACTTTACTGCAGTGGGCTGGCTTAAAGGTTGCAGGGTAAATCTTGTGATACATATAACTCTGTCCTCCAGTGTCTCCTTCTCCTACCTGTTCCTCCTCCAGTAGTAGGACAGCTCTGCAGTCCTAAATCTCAGGGTCTGGGCCCTCTTTCTCTTGTCTTCAGGCCAAAGGGGAGGAATCTCAAGGTGAGAGTTATGCCTTGAAAATTGTGTGTACAGTTTCCTCATTTGTTAGACTTGGGCTGGAACCCATGTGGTTACTCCCAGGTACAGTAAACTGATAGAACCAATTGATTCAATGGCTCTACTCTAGTTGGGATTAACAATAGGGTTTGGAGTTTGGTGTTTTATGTTTGAATGGCCTACTTTGTGCAATTGCAGATGGTCCTTGATGCATCATCACGCTCAGTTACATCAGCAGGGCCTGCCTCCTATGACATCACAAGGGCCACCATAGGTCTCAGATTTTGGCACTGAAATCTGGGCTTAATCTAAGCAAGCCTAATTGCTAGTCATTGCATCAAGTGTGTATACCTGAGTCTGAAAACCAGGGATAGACTGGGGATTCTTTTTGTGTACTGTCCACCCCATTGCCTAACAGATTACTTGGCCGAGCTCATGGAACTGGTCTTGGGGCTGTTGTTGGAGTCTCCCAGACTTTTGCTTCTGGGTGATTTCTACATAGCGTTGGAGGCCACTCTGTCATGTGCATCTTGGGTGTTCATGACAAATATGACCTATCCTATTTAGTTTCAGGACGTACCACTAGGTCAAACCCTTGATGTGGTTTTCAGCTCAGAACACAAAGATCTGTGGGTGGAGATGATTAATACGTCTGAGTTGTCATGGATAGATAATTTTCTGGTCAGGGCTAGCATCGCAACTACAGCCTGCCCCTTCAGGGGTAGAGGACCTATTAAAATTTTCTGCCCTTGAAGGCTAATGGATCCTTTGAAATTCCAGGAAGCCTTAGAGGGTTTTAGTGCTGTTGACAGTGACAATCCTGTTGAAGCTCTGGTTAATAAGTGGAATAAAAATCTTAACAAGTTGGCACAGTCACCCCAAACATCCTCTCTGACCTGTTTATAAACAGGCTCCTTGGTATACAAAGACCCTCAGAGAGTTCAAACAGGAAGGATGATGACTAGAGTGCAGATGGCAGAAAACTCAACTTCTATGCAACAAGACACGATATAGAGAACATCTTTGTTCCTATACGGTGGCCATATGCGCAGAGACGGAAGCTTCTTGGCATGTATTATACCTGTGAATTCATCATCAGTTGAGCTGTTCAGGGTGTTGAGAGGTCTAACCCAGGCACCCTCCTCTCTGAACCCAATTTTAGAGCCTTTAGTAGTTTGCTGTGTTGACTTTAATGACTATTTCACAAATAAAATGTCTCACATAGGAGCCAACTTAGATGCCATTGTTGGAGCAGATGTCAATAAAAAGGTGTCCAGTGACTTTGAGTGAGATTATACTGGATCAGTTTTAATTGGTGAGCGCTGCTGATGTGGACAACTTGGTTTCTTGATCCCTGTCCATCTTGGCTGGTTGTCCAGGGAGGAGATACAATTAGACTTCAAATAGTATTATTAATGCATCTCTCAGAGAGGGGAACTTTCCATGTTATTTAAAGGAGGCAATAGTTAGTCCACATTTGAAAAAGCCTTCCCTGGATCCTCTGGACCTTAATAATTATAGACCAGTATCTAATCTTCCTGTTTTGGGCAAGATGATCAGGAGGTAAGTTGCCTTCCAACTTGGATGCCACACACTTCCTAGATCCATTTCAAACCAACTTCAGAGCAGGATATGGAGGTGAGACGGCTATGGTCGCCTTAGTGGACGATCTCCATCTTAGTATCGATGGAGACAGTGCATCCCTGTTTGTGCTTTTAGACCTCTTAGCAGCATTTGATACTATCAACCATAGGATCTTTCTGAAATGCTGGCAGGGGCTGAGAATCAGAGTGAGGTGCTATCAGTACACTGATGACACCCAAAAATACTTCTCCATGCCTTCAAAAACAGTCTTAGCTAAGGGCAGTATACTTCCTCTGAATAGATGCTTGGAGGAGGTAATGAGCTGGATGAAATAAAACTAATTGAAACTGAATCCAGACAAGACAGAGGTGCTTACTATTAAGGGTCCTAATCTGGGGTTGGAAGTGTGTCAATCAGTTCTGGATAGTGTCACATTCCCCCTGAAAGACTGTGTTCACAGCCTGGGAGTGCTTTTGGATCCTTCCCTCCAAATGTCAGCTCGGATAGATGCGATAGTCAAGAGTGCTTATCATCAGCTTTAACTGATATGCCATCTTGCTCCCTTTCCTAGAATTGGAAGACTTAAAGATGGTAATGCACACACTGTTAATCTCAAAATTGCACTTCTGCTATGTGCTGTACATTTGATCACCTTTTGCCAAGTTTGGAAAATCCAGCTGGTCCAAAATATGGCAGCTAGATTGATTACAGGTACATCAAGAACTAAGCATACCACACCAATATTAAAATCACTCCACTGGCTGTCAGTTAGTTTCTGGGCAAAGTACAAAGTGTTAGTTATTACCTCTAAAGCTCTACATGGTTTGGGCCCAAGTTACCTGCAAGATTGCCTCCTTCCAACAATTTGCCCCATACATTCAGGTCCTCTGAGGGCCATTTACTTAACCCAGCCAGGATTGGACTGACAACAGTCAGTCACCTAAAGGACCTTTTTGTTGGCCACTCATAGACTGTGGAATGATCTACCGGAAGAAATTTGACAGCTAAACATGCTATCTGAATTTTAAAATATGCTAAAGATCTATCTCTTCTGGCAGGTCTAACCAGTCAATTTTTAAGTATCAATTTTAAATTGGTGTATTTTAAATGGCTTTATGTGTTTTCAGTTGTATTTTAATCTATGCTGTACCCCACCTTGAGCCCTGGGGAGAGGTGGGTAAGAAATAATAATAACAACAACAACAATAATTTTACACACAGGAGAGACCTTTTTAAAGAAAATAGGCTGTGAACAGGAAGTGATTTCTGGCCACATCCTCATGTTAAATAAGGCATCTCATGTGTCCAAAATGGCTTCTTCTTCGTGGTTTCTGTGCCTCCAACAATGGGAATCTTTGGGCATGCAGAGTAGCGTTTCGGAAAGTTCCAGAGCTGAGCGGGAACCCCTCCCCCATATGGTACTGAGCATGCTTAGTCCCGCCAAACTAATGGTCTCTCCTCAGTTTCTTTTTGTCCGCCGATCTGTTAGCAGCTTGGAAGGCTTCCTTCCTGAGCAGTTTTCTGTTTCTTGGTTTTTCATTGGATTTCTGTCCTTTTTGGTATCCTCCAGGATAAAAGACTGTAAGAACTCTTCCCTCTTCTTATTGTCTTCTCTTTTTAAACTTTGCGTTACCTGCAGCCGCAAGGTTTTGCTATCCGACGCCCACCCCGAGTGCTTGTTCTGTCTCAGGGAAGGCCGTAACGTTCAGGCCTGTTCCATCTGTAAGGAATTTACGTCGCAGACGCTGAAGAACAGGGCTTCCCATCTAAAATCTTATTGTTGGGAGCAAGCTCTATGGTTGAAGGAACAGGTGGCTTCAAATACAGCCCTCTTTACCACTTCGGTTTCGCTGCGTCCTTTGCGAGGCCCTTCGGGGTCAAAGTCTTCAACCACGGCCTCACTGTCAATCACAACATCTACGGTATCGATTTCCTCTTCCAATACTGACAACTTCGGTACTATCACCGACGCTGACTTCATCAGCTTTACCTCCGATCTCTTCTTTGCCGAGAATTCCAAAGCTTTCGAAGATGCCTGCTGTCCTGTCTTCTAGCTCCGGAGATGCCTCCTCCAACTTGCTGCAGACCTCTTTCCGGCAGCCTCGCAAGGTACCTTCGTTGGCGGAGCGCAAGAGAGCTTCCTCGCATCACTCTTCTGTGTCTTCAAAGAAGAAAAAGAAGGAGAAGCTCCGTTCTTCTTCGCCCGCTACCAATCCATCAGCTACTCAACCGCCCTCACTCGGTCCTCTACCGACACCTCCCCTGATGCAGCCTTCAGCATCCACCATGGAGGAGGTCGAGGCTCCCGTTCTTTTGCCCATGCATGATTCCAGCCAGTTCCCAGTACTATCTGTCCTGGCAGCTGTTGACCATGTGTCCGACCTGAACCGTTGGCCTACGCTGCCTGCTTTTCCACCTGTTACGTCGGGTCAGACCAGAGAGTGATCCTCCCAGACTCCACTTCCTCCGGCGTTTCCTTCTGGCTGCCCAGAAACGGACCGTCCATTTTGGACGCTCCTTGGGCTTCCTCTCGAGACCGGCCTCGAAGCAGCGTGGCCCGCTGTCTGGGACATGGTGAGAGGGGTCGGTCCCCTCATCATTGAGATTACAGCTACTGCAGTGCTCATGAGGTTCCCTCAGCGACAGTTGACTCGCCTTTCTCATTGGCATCGTATATAGCCCGTTAGGGCCATGAGCATCTTTGGAGGGAGCAACCCGGCTCACACCACTCTTATTTGCCTGCATATTGCGATTGATACCATCCTGACGTACGCTGTTGGTCTCCATATCGTCCTCGGCGATCATGCTCCCCATCGCGCTCTCCTTCGGGATTATGCTACCGACGGTCTCCTTGGTACCGTCACTCTCGATCCCGCTCCCGATCGATGTATTACTGATGTTCTCTGTCTCAGCCTTGTCATTGGTCCCATGATCGATCGCCTCGTTACCAGGCTGCCTCACCTCTGCCTCAAGTGACAGCTACGGTGTCATGGTCTCCGCCAGACATTCAGTCTGCATCGCTTCCTCCAACTACTTCATTGGCCCTGTTACTGACGCAGTCCATCCTCGCACCAGTACCAACTATTCTACCGATCTTGTTGGCACCTGCCCCGATACTGGCTTCAGTACCAACCTCCATACCGGCTCCATCAGTCATACCGGTCTTGGTCTGTGTTCACCTGCCATTCCCGGTGCGTCTTTGACTGCTTGAGCTCGCCATTCCCACTCGCCTCTGTCTTCTCCTTCCTCTGGCTCTTATGATTCCAGTGGTGATTCCAGAGATTCGACGCCACAATCTCATGCCTTTCCTCCACTGGCCTTCGGGGACCCGACCCTTGATTCGGCCCCAGAGGATGTCAAGCAGTTTTTGGACATTTTGGTTAGAATGGCCAATGCCTTGGGCCTTGATCTCCGGCCCTGCTCCGACGGTACAGGACCCGGTATTCCATTCCATTGAAACGAGACCTCTGTCAACCACTCCGATTCCTTTTCTCCTGGTGTTGCAGGAGGTGCTTAAGCACCCATGGGCCCAACCGGCCTCTCTTCAACCAATTCCTCACCATCTGGAGCACCTTTATCGTACTCAAAGGAAGGACGTAGATTTTCTCTTCAGTCATCTGACTCTAAATTCGATCGTTGTTGAATCCTCCCAAATGAAAGGGGGTAAAAGAGCCCATACCACTCCCCCTGATCGTGAGGGTCATTGCCTAGATGTCCCTGGTTGCCAGTTTTACTCAACCTCTTCGTTGATCGCCAGGATCTCCAACACTCAGGCTTGCCTGGCTGCCTATTAATGAACGATTTGGGATAGATTCTTCCCTCTTACTTCCCACCTGCTGGATGACCACTGGACTACTGCCATGCAATTTTATAATGAGCCTGTGGCTATTTCAAACCAGCAGATCCTATCTTCTCTTCATGCTGTTGAGGGTGCAGCGCGGGTGATGGTGGGCGCCTTCACCAGTTTGCATGGCTTCGGTCCGCTGGTGTGACCAAAGATAGCAGGAAGAGGATCGAAGACCTCCCCTTTGATGGTCAGGGGCTCTTCCACGCAACCACAGATGATGCTATGGACCATCTGATGAAAGCTCGTCTGATGGTGAAGAAGATGGATCTTCATCCATCAAACCGTCGTTCGTCTTGGCTACGCCATCGAGTTTCAAAATATTCCTCCTCTCAGCGTCTTCTACTCCACGCCTTCCAGTCCCACTCTTTTCGAGGAGATTGATACCCTTCTTTGCAAAGGGGCCATAGAGCGACTGCCGTCTTCGGCCAAATCCACCAGCTTCTTCTCCCGGTATTTCACTGTACCGAAGGCAGACAGCACTCTCCGACCCATTCTGGACCTCCAAGGGGGTCAATTCCTTCATCCCCCCCCGGAAGTTCAAGATGGTCACACTGCCATCCATCCTGCCCCTCCTCAGGCGTTGGGACTGGTTTGTGTCCATAGATCTATAAGATGACTACTTCCACATTGCCATTCGTCCCCAGCACAGGAGGTACCTCCGGTTTGCAGTTGACAGCATGTGTTACCAATACAAGGTCCTGCCGTTTGGCCTGTCCACCACTCCCAGGGTCTTCACCAAATGCCAAGCCTCAGTGGTGTCTTACCTCCACATGAAACGTCATGGTGTACCCCTACCTGGACGATTGGTTACTGGTGGCGCCCTGCAAACAGAAGTTATACGACGACATTCATGTTACTCTCTCTCTTCTCTCTGATCTCGGCCTCAGGGTGAATCCCAAGAAGTCCCACTTGGAACCTACATGCTCCCTAGATTTCATCAGGGCCACTCTGGACTCTGTTTCTACCATGGCGCTCCTGCCGATGAAGTGTGTACAGATCTAGCGCTGGGCCACAGTTGCCGTCCTGCGCAATCCATCTGTTTCTGCTTGCCGGATTCAACAACTCCTTGGCTACATGGCAGCCACGACCGCGGTCACTTACCTGTGTCGCCTCCATGCCCGCCCTCTTGAACACTGGTTCCTCAGGCATTTCGACCCTCTCCTTGACGACCGGTGTCGGGTTCTTCGGGTCCCTGACCCAGTCAGGTATTCCCTCTGCTGGTGGATGTCCCCGCACCATCTGCTGTCAGGGATGCCTTTTGCCGAACCCCATCCATTGCTTACCATCACTACCGATGCCTCTCTCCTCGGTTGGGGAGCCCGCTGCGATCGTCTCTCTGTACAGGGCCACTGAGCTGGCCTAGAGACACATCTGCATATCAATGCGTTGGAGCTCCTAGCAATCCTCAAGGCTCTTCAGGCTTTTCGGAACCTCATCATCGGATGGACTGTCCAGATCCTGTCAGACAATACAACAGCAGTCTGCTACGTAAACCAGCAAGGAGGCACCCACTCTTCCACTCTGCTCCATCTGGCTCTCAGAATATGGGATTAGTGTGTTCTACTGTGGATACATCCCACTGCAGTTCACCTAGCGGGATGGGACAACGTTACAGTGGACACGCTGAGCAGGTACACAGCGTACCACCACGAGTGGTCCCTTTCCAGTGCCACTTTTCACTGGATAGTGTCCCGATGGGGCACCCCAACCATTGATCTCTTTGCGACCGACTAGAACAAGCAGTGCCCCCGTTATTGCTCCAGAGCCGGCCTGGGGTGGCGCTCTCTCGGGGATGCATTCCAGTTTCCTTGGAACGCAGAGTTCCTCCACATCTTCCCACTGTTTTCTCTCTTGGGTTGAGTGATGGCCAAGATTGCTGTGGACAGAGCAGATGCTGTCCTTGTAGCCCCTTATTGGCCTAGGCAACATTGGTTCGGTCCCCTTCTCACCATCTCCTGGGGCTGCAGAATGCAACTTCCATGCACACCTGACCTCCTCTCACACTCAGGTGGTCGCGTGCTTCACCCGGACCTCCCTTTCCACCTGCACGCGTGGAGGGTAACATTCTAGACTCTCTTGCTATCTAAGCTGTCCTCATGACCACTAGGAAGGTATCCACTCGCAGGACCTACGACTACAAGTGGCGGAAGTTTGTGGCCTTCGCGGATGCCTGTGGTGAGGCCCCTTCTCCGGCCTCCCTGTCAACAGTGCTTCACTTTTTCCTGTCTCTACAGGAGTGAGGACTGGCCTTTTCCTCTCTCAAGGTTTATCTCTCTGCGATTGTTGCTTACCAGCCACATGGTTCTCCTTCCTCGGCTCTTTTCAGGAATGCTACGGTCAAACAGTTTCTCAAAGGCCTTCAGCATCTCTACCTTCCTGTCTCTCCACCACTTCCTCCATGGTCGCTATCGCTTGTCCTTTCCTAACTTATATGCCATCCATTTGAGCCCATGGCCATGTCTGACAACCATCTCCTTACTATGAAGACGGCGTTCTTAGTCGCTCTTACGTCAACTAGAAGGGCAGGCGAGCTGACTGCGCTATGTTCGGATGAACCCTTCCTGGTGTTTCATTGGGACAAGGTGGTCCTGCGTCCAGACGTCTCATTTCGTTCTAAAGTCATCTCTGATTTCCATCTGAATCAATATATTATTTTGCTAACTTTCTATCCTGACCCGGCTTCGCCTATTGAGCTTCCCCTCCACTCGCCTGACATACGTCGTGCCCTAGCTTTCTACTTGCAATGGACCTTGACCTTCTGCCATACTCCCCACCTTTTTGTCTGCTATGGTGGGTACCGGAAAAGTCACAAAGTATCTACTCAACGTTTCTCTAAATGGGTTGTCCAGACGATTCACCTTGCCTATGAACTTGCTGGGCAAACGCTGCCGTCTCCATTTCACACCCATTCCACCAGGGCAATGGCCTCTTCGGCGGCCTTTCTTAGGGGAGTTGACCTACAGGAGCTCTGTCGGGTGGCTATGTGGTCGCGGCCTTCGACCTTCATCCACCACTATCGCCTTGATTGCAGAGCACGGTGTGATGCCCACTTTGGTCATACGGTGCTGTCTTCTGTCGTCTAGGACCTGACCCGCCGTCCAGTCGTAAGCCACTCAGTCTCCCATTGTGTGAGGCACAGCGACCACGAAGAAGAAGAAGAGGTTGCTTACCTGTAACTGTGGTTCTTCGAGTGGTCATCTGTGCCCTCACACACACCCGCCCAGCCTCCCTTCTTTCAGGTCCTTGCTTCGGCGGACTTCAAAACTGAGGAGAGACCGTTAGCTTGGCGGGACTGAGCATGCTCAGTACCGTATGGGGGAGGGGTTCCCGCCAAGCTGCTCAGCGCTGGAACTTTCCGAAACGCTACTGTGCATGCTCGAAGATTCCCATTGTGTGAGTGCACAGATGACCACTCAAAGAACCACATTTACATGTAAGCAACCTGTTCTTGTCCCTCCCCCAAGAAACATGGTGAAAATGCTCCCCATACTCCCAGAAAGCATTGGGACTATTTTGTGCCAAAACACTTTTTAATGCTTTTTGTGAGAGTGTGTGCGTGTGCATGTGTGTGGCCATCCCCCAGGCCTTCTGATGGAATAAAGTGGTCCTCTAGGCCCTCACAGTTGCCTATCCCTGATCTAGGATAGAATGGAATGAAGAAACCCCTTTTTTTCACAGACTATTTTGTGCGTGTGCGCATTTTGTGAATATCACCTATTAGCAATTGAAAGAAACACCTGGATCCCAATCTTCTCTAGTATCAAGGAGTTGCAGAGCAGGACAACATGCCAACCAGCTTGCAAGAACGCTCATCTCCACCATCTACCACAAGATATTGCTTCCAAACTTTCCTTGGAAGAAAGTGCATGGGTTTATACATAACATATATACATTACATATACATCTCGTTAAAACCAGATATTAAACACAAATATATATTTGTAATTGTATCTGTTACTATCAAAAAGCAGTAACTTTGCACTATCAAGTGTTTTTAAAGCTTGGGGTCAAATTAAATAATTTAGTCTTGGTGATTGATTGTGTGCATTAACCTGTTTCATTATTAACAACAATAATGAGGAAGACAGTAAGAGGGAGAAATAAATGGTCCAAACCCAAAGAATAGTGTGCTAGGCAACCATTTCATCTCAAGCAAATAGGTTGCTAAATTTACATTAAATGCTCTCACTTTTGCTGATAGGCTCTGGATCCTTTTTCCTAATGCTGTCAACCATATTAGATCACAGTTTACCAAAAGGGATAGAAGTGCACAGGCTTTTCAGGAAATGTTTGCTTTGGCACAGACAGGCCAAAAGCACAGATATTAAACTCAGTGTCAGCAGACCATAATCATGAGGGAGAAGCTCATAGGAAACTCTACTTGGATCTTGTGCTAGGAGAAAGGTGAGATATTAAATAGATAGATAGATAGATAGATAGATAGATAGATAGATAGATAGATACTTCCAATAATTAAGCACTGAATATTTTGCTCAGACTCCTTTAGAATGGGGATTTCAGTGTAATAAAACATAGAATTCAGTGGCTAGCAACACTTAATTGCTATTGAAAATAAATTTCCCTCTAGATGTTGGTTTAACTAACAATGAACAAAATCCATTCCTTCCACCTAAAAGACTTAAAAACTGCACCTTAATGATCGCATGGGATTTTGGGACCTAATAGTGAACCTATGCCCTTTGGGAGGGGGCAGGGAGAGTGAAAACCCAGTTAAACTACTGTAAACTAATATAAAATAATTGCAGGAACCGGGCACTGGTGCTCTGTTCTTGCCAGCCTTACTGAAGACATTTTCAATCTTTATTGTGGCCAATAAAAATGAAAACAGTAATAGCTACAGCTATTTTTGTTTCTGTAGATAATGGCACCCCCCTCCCCCCGAACAAATCTTGCCAAGAATACCCAGAGACAGGGTCACCTTGGGATTGCCTGAAGTTGGTAGTGACTTGAAGGCACACAACAACACAACAGCAACCCAACATGTATGTAACTGATGCAATCATGGAAGGGATGCTTCAGATGGTACAGCCTGGACAGCATCTTAGAGAGGTGGGACATACTATATATGTTCCTCATCCTTGCCCGTCCTCACTTACAAAAGTGGCCAGGGTTGAACTGCCTAAGTGGGTCAGTGTAGTGCTGAAAGACTTACAAGACATGGTTCCATTCTGCCTGAAAGAGGCAGTAGCACACCTCTGTTTAAAAAAGAAACAAAACCAACAATAACCTAAAACAAAACCCTGTTCCTGAACCATATTATATTGGATAGGGTTTTGGTGGGAGTCCAGTATTTCATTCTGGGAAAAATAGGCTTGAACATTTAATGGTTTCTCTATTCTAGAGATTTCTGTATGAGCTGGAATATCTAAATCCATTGCAATTTGGCAGTCAGATCTGGTTATGAGACACAGACTTCTTTGGTCACCTTAATGAATGGTAAATTTCAAGAAGTGAAGAAGAGTATATGGCCATTTCCACACTACCCTGTTGATACTGCTATTATTCTACTTTCAGCATCCTGTGGAATTCTGGGGTTTGTAGTTTACTGAGGCCAAAGAGCTCTCTGGCTGAGAATTCTAAAGGCCCAAACCCCAGGATTCCACTGGATGTTAAATGTGGTACAATAGCAGTAGAACAGTCTAGTGCAGAAATGGCCTATGTTTCTGCTGTACATTTATTTATTTATTTGTCAATAAATTGACAATATCTTTTTGGGTCATAACTCCTGGTGAAGCTATTTTTTTGTGCCCATCCAAAACCTCTCATCACCAGCTTTCAAATCCTAGGAGGGGCCCCTGCTATACTGCTTACCCGTGGAGAGGGAAGGAAGAAGTAGTTTAGAGGATGATGTGGTTAACCTAGGCTCCAAGGGGAAAGAAAAGAGTGAATTCCATCTTTGAGCACAACCTAATTTCTCCCCTGCACAAGCTGATGCTTCTTTGTTGATTGAATTGCCTCCCACCTCTGTTTCTGCACCAAGCCCAGTAAACAGCTGGAGGAATCCCTCCCAAGGCTTGACTCCTGCCAAGCTGCAGGGAGGACATGCTTTGCCTGTTCAATGTAGTATCTCAGTCTCAGTGCTTTGGCCAGCAGCCTGCGGTATTCCTCAGGGTTCTTTTAGTACCTTGTGCTACTTAACAAAGAAATCATTACAAGAGAAATTACTTTTGAGCTATTTTGCATAAATGACAGACTTTATTCATCATTTACTCAGTGAATCTCCTGCAAGTTATTTTACACATGCACATATGCACACAAAAATATGGTTTGTTTACTTTTCCTAATTCACTGTGTAGTTATGATCAGAGAGCAGCAATAAGCAAATCAGGGGATCAGTGGTGGATGACTGGATTTCATAATCATAAAATAACTTAGAAAGCCCAATTTTAAGAGAGTTTGTGCCTTAAATGGTAAATTTCTTGGTATTCAAACAGATACTGCATTCTAGTTCCACGCACTTTAATTTTATTATTCACTTCCTGAATTAGGTATTAGAAAATATTGCCATAAACAGCTTTCAAACAGTGTTTACAAAGAATAAATAATAGCAGACATGAAAATATTTAGACACAATCAATGTATTCACAGAATTTAAGTTAAAAACAAATCCAAAATTACTACCACTGGGGCATACAGTTTGATTTGCATGGAAAGCAATCTCTTCATATAAAGATACACATTTAAATGATATAGATAACTGTTAAAGACAAGATCTGGCGGTAAAACAAAAAATCAACACATTCTACATCAGATACAGAGGCCATACAGAGACAAAAAAAAAGTCAAAGGGATTGTATGCAAACCCATCCCCTTTATTTCCCCGGCAAATTAATCTCACAAATCGACTAACGTATTTAAAAATTGTAACATAATTGGAGGGAGAAGGGAGGACAAGAATCTTCATCTTAGTGATCCTGAAGCAGTTGACTGGTCATCAAATAATGACAACACTTGCTTTCTGAGAGGGTGCCAGGTATATATCTTAATTGTATGCAGTGGTGATAATATGAAATTGGGATTGGGAAAACTCTTGTGCTAGTTACAAGTGGCACCACAGCTGTGGCTTTAGGTGAAGAAGACTTCTACATACCCACACCATCTGTTCCTAACAGTGTTGTTCCTAAATGGTGTTGACTTTATTGCAAAGTTCAGTGCACATTATAGGCTTGCAAAAATTGTTTTAATTTAATTGACTTCCTCTGATGGTATGTTTTAAAAATGCATTGTTCTCCCTAAATCCTTCAACATCAAGTGGCTTTTGGTTGTGCAAAATATTTAAACAATATTTTATGGATTAGATTCAGACTTAGTTAAGCTTAGATAAGTCCTGCTAAAACCAATGGGACAATAAATCATGTGCGGCTCAAGTCCCAGTAATTACACTGGGCCAACTCTAATTTCTGGGTCCAACCTTCTATCTCCAAAGCTAACATAAGTTATTCCCAAAGTATTCAAAGATGCATTCAACTGAAAGAGTATGTGCTTAAAAATGTGTTCCATTGACCTATTTAGAGTAATAATTCCTAGATTTTTTCCCCCTTCCTAGCAATAAAAAGAAAAAAAAAGGATGAACTATCAGCTATAATAACTAGGAGTACTGCCTGCAGGAAAGTTTTCCCGGCACCAAAGTGACTGCAGCAAATTAAATTTGTGGCCATAAAAATACCTGATGGAAATTAAATCTTAAATCTGAATGCTAATCCCAATTTGAGTGGACCCATTTGATCAATGGAACTTAGGTAAACGTTGATTTACAAACTTCTCATTCATTCAGTGAGTCTGCTCTAGTTAAGGCTTCAGCAATTGACATCTATGCATGGCAACACCTAACCTGTAGTGAGCACACACGAATTAGGTAAAAATCCCTGACAATAGAGGGCTTCTTAATTTGTTTCTGCAGAGATGAGAAAAACGTTGAGCCACTGCAATAATGTTTGGAAGCGTAGAATCAAGTGAATGGGGCCAATCACACATGGTCTTTTTACCCAGTTGGCTGGACAACAAATGGGTGGGAAGTATTAGTGAGACTAACTACATCTACATAGTTTTGGACTGCACACCCAGATTTTAAATAAAGCTGATCCACACCAGCATGTCATTTATACTGGTATGTAATTCATACATTACTGGTTTATGTGTTCTACTTCACTGTGTCACAAACAAATAAAGAAACAATTACGGCAATCCTATTTCCTAGCAGTGTAAGTACTTTCTTAGATCATACTGAAGGAACCATACTGGGGAAAAGCTCAGGGGAAACTGCATGAGACTAAATATGGCTTCTGTGCCCTACAGCATGTATAAAATGTCAGGGCTGTGTGTGAACCACTAGTATCTTTGTATACTGTGTGGTTATGTGTTCTGTATTTATTCTGTGATAAATGTTACCCTGATCCCTTTTATACAGTCAACTGAGTAACCATTCTATGGCTAATCCTGCAGTAAGGGTAAATTACTTTGGCCCAACTTTAGTACAAAGGACATTGTGAAATAGGAACTTAGTTGGCATGGGCCATCTTTAATTTACACAGAGTAAATTAAATGGCATAGTAGTGTATACCCTGTGTAGAAAATAATTTTAATCAAGCACCTGAAATCTGGATTTTGCTGTTTTATTCAGCTAACAAAGCTCTTGCTACATAAGTAGCTCAGGAGAGTTATTAAGCATTTTTAGTTATATACACAAGAATGGTCTTTCTAAATAAATCAGTCAAACTGGGTCCTCCATTATGATTCAAAATAGGCATCGATCTACCAAATTTTAAATTATAATGGAATTATAAATGCTACACTCAAGAAATTTTTTTGATTATTGTTCTGCATCTTCTTCCAGTGATATGCGATTGCAGCTACAGTGAAACAGGAGAATGAAACAAGAAAAAGTACCACAGTTAACTAGTCAGCTTGCAAAATTAACTTGCGACATGTTGCTCCAGTAACAGAAATTGTCAAATAAAAGGCTTTTGCATAATTAAAGTGATCTACATGAAGATTTTAAATCTGAAACTGATTCAGCTGTAATTTTAAAGGAAAAAGTACTCATTTTGCAGTCTTCAAAAGTGATCAGTTCCACCAGTGTAGTAGCTGATGAAATGTAAGTGAAGATTTGAAAGGATATATTTCCTTAAATTGTCTTCAGCTTTGAAAGTGCTTTAACTTGAAGATTTGCTGAGAGCACTGGCAGATCGGCGCAACTTCCCAGAGAGCTTGTGTTTTGTAGCACCTGCTAGCGTTGCTGACATCTGCTCCGCTGACTCTGCCCCTACAGGTGCACTAAGATCAGCACTCAGACTTGAAGAAAGACAGCCTAAAAATAAAAATCTTATTAGAACAAAAAGCATTTAAAACAATCAACTATGTGCCTCTATATGATCACTAGTCTAAAACAATACAAGACCCCCACATACTTGGGCAACTCTAAGGGATCTAAGCAGAAACGTACAAGACTTGTAACTGACCAGCTTGTCTTAAAACAGAGGCAGGAATCATGCAGCTTTCCAGACACTGCTGGACTACAACTCCCTTCAGCCCTAGGCCATCATAGCCAATGGTGAGGAAAGCTAGAAGTTGCAGTCCAAGATCACCTAGAGGGCTGTGTGATTCCAACCCGTGTTAACGGTCCTCCCTGCATTGGTGTTTCCTGCTTCTTTCTTGTACAAAAATAAAAAAGGAATTCCCTCTGAATGGAATATGCCATAAGATTAGCCTGTCCTGCCATTCTTTTTACCAGATAAAGACCTTGTTTACTGCCACCATAGTTATTTTCTTTTGTAGGTCCAGAAGAGAGTAACAAAGACTGGTCTGAATAGTGGTGGTATGTACTGAAATATCTAATACAAAGCTGATATCCATGCTCTCTCTCTCTGTCTCTGTGTGAAGGGTCTGCAAAATATACTGTTAGTTTGCATACTAGACATAGGCCATTTCCGCACTAGACTGTTACAGAGCTATTCCATTTGCAACATCCTATGGAATCCTGGGGTTTGCAGTTTCGGGAGGGGCTTGGTGGCCTTCCCAAAACTGCAAACCCCAGGATTCCATAGGATGTTGCAAGTGGAATAATAGCACTCTAACAGTCTAGTGCGAAATGGCCTTATTATTATTATATTGAATTGAATGATTTAATTCAGAAACATCACGTATATAGCATTTTCAGGAGCATACCACTTCAGAGTACAGCTGGGGGTCTGCACGCTCACTCAAATTAAAAAACAAACAAACCCCAAAATGAATGTATCATCAAGGCAATGAGCAGGATTCACCTTCAAAGGTAATGTATCACTTCATACCTGATTGTTTGCATTTCAGTGTGACTACATAGAAGATTATTGGACTAGATATGAGAGAAGATGTGAAAGTTCTCTTTCTCTCTCACATGGCTCACTGAGACATTCAAATCATCAACTGCTTGGCAAGCACTGTGAACTAATCCCAGGTCAGACTCTTCCTCAAATATTGCTGATGGCACCTGTGGGTTCTAGTGACATAAATGCAGCTGGTTTGGCAGAGTGGCCACTAGCGAACAGAAAGTGGAATTTCCTGCTACAGGTTTTATCTTCTTGGCAGGTTGTGGCTTTTCCTTTCCTTAACAAATCTGTGAATAGTTGGCTAAGTCTTGTATACTCTGGCTTCTGGGAAAGGGCTGCATTGAGAGCTTGCTGCAATCCTCCCGTGAGTTATTTGAAATGGTGATTATTGTTGTTGGGTGAGGGCTGTTGAGATGTCACAGTCGCACCAATGGATGACTTGTACATTGCCTTGTCAGGTCCTGTATGTCTCAAAAGGTGGCTAAGAACTCTTTCAATAAATACAAAATAAAATCAGTGTGGTTCTTGGACTGAAGATCACTCCAAAGAAACCCCAGAATTTGGGTGTGATGTCATACTGGGTCGCTTCTATAAAGGCCTTACTGTTACTTGCATTTTTCTCTCCCTGCTCCCTCTTTCTTTTTTTACCCTGTTTTCAAGCAGTTGAGATGAAGCAGGGTGGAGAGCTTCTCTATAAAATGTCTTGTCTGCATCTGGCTGCTGACAGATATGGTATGAGGCTTCCTACTGGTTTAAGTAGCCATCTGTTTGTGCAACTTTGGCACGTGCAATAAATATACCAATTATGCTGTTTTACCATGCCCTCCATCAAAATAAAAACTGCACCCAAGTCCAGAGAATGCAGTAATATTGAATATTATGCCAAACTAATTTGCAGAAAATTGAGCAGGAGGAAACTCTAGCTTCTGCCACATGATGCAATTCCTAGAAGAGCAACAAGCCCATGAAACAGAGGACACATCTTCCCTGAAATCACCTGTGTAAAGCTTAGTTATGTGTATATTACTTCCCAGTCAGTCATGCTTCAAAGGTACTTATTACGACTAGCATTCAGAATCTGCACTACAACTCTACACCTTCATCAGAAGTAAATCCCACTGTGTTCAGTGGGGCTGAGTCTAATGCGTGTTTAGGGCTTCAGCCTAAAACTCATCTCTTCTCACTGAAGAGAAGAACAACTGCTTAACTCAAAAGCTTAATATTTAAAGATTATATGTATGTGCGCATGCAAGAAAGTGAGCATGCAATTCTCACAGTCAGTTCTCAGACACAATAATAATCAATGCTCCAAGGAACAGAAAATGCATGCTGCAATCGAGCACAGTTGTTGCTACTGCGGCTTTGAGGTGTCTCAGGAGACTCCTGCAAATGCAAATGTCATTTCATCAGCAATCTCTTAGTAAAGAGCTTTCAAATGGTGTTGCTCATCTCTTGAATATCTCTCATATAAAATATTTTTATTAACAATGAACCAAAATTCTACATACAAATGTTTCTGAAAAATGAAATTTTAGGAATTCCATCAGCAGAATAAAACTCTTGATGTGTATTGTTGACACATAAAAGCCATCATAATTACTACTGCGTTCCTTGATATTTCCATTTATTAAAAAGTGTGAATAAAAGTGTATCTGTGCTGGAAATTTATGATTTTACCTAAGCATAACTGTTTTACCCAGAACACCATTAATGGAATGATTTGTTTGTGTGACGACATATGCTTTGTTTGTGGGACAGCATATACCATGTGCTTTGTCATTGTGCCAGTTCACCAGGAGGCAACCTGAGATGACTTAATAGAAAATTACTTGGAAAGTGGGTCTGCCATAATGATGTTCCATCTAGAAAATTAGCAGCAACTTATTGTATGGAACAATGGAAACAAACATCGTATGATTCAGCCCATGTCTTCACTTTGCAACAAAGACTGTGGATCAGATAACTACAAACAGATCACTATGATACTGAGGATTTTGGAACTCAAGATGAAATATTAAAATAGCCCATTCCTAACCTGACAGGTTTTACTCACTCATCTTTACACTCATCCTTAGTATGCCCGGAGTTTGTCAAGCCCTAAAAAGAGTGTTTTCCTCAGACTAATTTCCATATCTCTGTTTGCCAGCTTTTTGAACTTTTGCTTTCATTGTCATATCTCTCAAGTGTGAGAAGTAGATCAGAATTATCCTTTCTAAGCACCATGTTTTAGTAAAACCAAATCTCTATGGCATCTGCCAGCAATATACTGGAGTGCTGTGATTTCATTGCAGGATTTTGGTACCATGATTTGGAAGGAGTGCTCAGTATTTCTTGTGTTTCTGTGTGTGCGTGCACATGTGCACGCATGTGTCTCCCCATCACAATGTGTCATGAGAAGGTTCAAATGTGCAGTCCTCCCACAGATATTATTTCCAACCACAACTAGTGCCAGCTCCACCACACACTAAAAAACCAAGCATGGAAACAAAGGGTGATAGGTTCCCAAGTTCAGGATGGCAATGAGCTGCTAGCCTCTTTTAGGCAATGGAAAAGTTTTGAGCTTCAGAGTGTTCAGTAAGATCTGGGGTAGAAACAAAATAACATCTTTGACAGCATCACTGAAAGCAAGGATTAAGATTCACTGTAGTGGAAAAAAGATGGACAGGTAACTGGAAGCCAGTCCCAGGAAACAGCATGTTAGTAAAATAGTAATTAAGACTCCAAATTACATACAGATGTGGATAATGGTAGCCTGATGGATTGTGCAGGCAGAGGTGGGAAGCTGTCCAGAATGGATAACTGTCCTTTTCCTGTTCTAAACACCCCTTGCTGGCAAATTTTCCCTGAACACAGTTTTAAAATGGGGGAAACATTCATTTTGACCTCCAGAGTTGGAATGCTATTAGAGAAGGAGGCAATCTAAAAAAAAAAAAAAAAGGTTACAATGCAGGGAATGGGTCCTGATTGCTGCTATTGGAAATGTTTTCTTTTTTTCCTTCAAATGAGTGATAAAGCTTTCACGTATCTTTGCAGCAGAAAGCACAACATACAAAGTAAGCTTATGTTTCAGTTACAAATGTGTTTATTTTCACTGCACGCTTTTGCCTGCTTGTGTTAGATCTTGTAATCTCTGCTCAGGGGAATGTGGTGTTAGGGGAATGTGGTTACCTAACAGTAACCAAAGAGGAGCCCTCATATGTCAGACTATCTAAAACCCAGAGAACAAGAAGGGTAAAGACCCTCTAACTAGAGAATCTCACCTCAATGTTCATTTGATCTGCTTGACCTCATACAAACATATTATTTTTTGTGCATCAACCAAACATCGTGTGTGTACCAGCCCTAAAAATGTGTTATCATCATGTATGTATAATACCAACCACAGCCAAAATTTCCACCTTACAGAAGTTGCTAAATATGCAACTATAAAAGGAAGACAATAATGTTGCATCATTGCTGAACTGTTGTGGCCTGAAGCTTTTCTTCAAAGAGCAGATCATATTCAGAGCACGTTGAAGGCTCTGAACATGGAGTAGCTTAGGTAATTTTAATATTTCATTAAAAACAGCTCAGTTAACTTCTCTCTTGGGAATTTATTGAAAGAATGGAGATTAATACTCTGCTTTTTTTAACTTACCAGTATTTACACTAAAATTCAGTAGCAATAGAAGAAAAAGTTTAAAGTAAGCTAATGATAGCATATGTAAATAGTTTCTTTGTGAAAAATACTTATAGGGTTGATAGACTAAGGAAGATGCTTAAGAAAGGAGGATGTAGTGGTTTGCATACCTTCGGGCAAGTGTAAAGCGTGTACTCTTCCTCAAAATGAGCAAACTCAAGAAGACACCATGCAAGCACCTAACAAGAGCATTTGAAAAGATGCACAGGGACAATAGGCAAGCACATGCAAGAAAGGAGAGTCACAAGGACTGGCCCTCTGTGATCATTCGTACAACATTCCGTAAGCCTTTCAAAGCCACACATTCCACCAGTGAAACCTTCGGATGTGTTAACTATGCCACTGGACTTATAGCTCCCTCTGAACCAGTCCTGAGGGAGAGTGGGGAGAAAAGCTGCAAAATTAGCAAATAATTGCCAAAGGTAAAATATCATCTATGCATCTGTCTGATAAAATAAAAATAATAATAATTATCCTGTAAATCACCTGGTACAAGTCTGATCTGCTCATTACAGAATATGGTATTTTACTTGATATGTCAGTTCACTCCAGCAAAAAGCAACAGAAAAAGGTTTTTCCCATCAAATGCATAATGTATTAATATAAAGGTTACAATATATTTGCAGCATGAAGCACAGAGGATACATCTGTGACTGATTCTGAACCAACAAAAAATATATTGATAGGTTGGTTTTTACAGTGTAGTTCATTCTCTTAGAATAATAAAAGCCATTCACCAATCTCAAACCAGTTAATAAGAAGTAAGATCTATTATTTTCAGATGAACTACTTCCATGCATTTAAGACTGGAGTTTTAAGATAAGTAAAAAATGGACGACTAGAAAACATCCATTATCCTGTTACATCCAAATGTTCTGCTCTTCTTAGGAATATCAGTTGACTGTAAAAGTTTACTAGAAGATAATCTAAGTCAGAAACACGGCTAACAACGGATAGACACGTTTCAGTTGAGGTATGAGGATGATGATGAACCATCCATCAGCCTGATGAGCTAACTGTTTGACAGGTTATTCCTCAAGCTTCCTCCATTTTATCAGTCTGTGAGCTGGCTTTGTAAGAGTTAATTCACTGCCTCAGCAACTCAGCCACCAATGAGCCCATCCAGGCAGCAATGCTCTGCTGCCCAGCAGCTTCCTTCCTTTTCAACATTGCACTGGAAATTACTCAAACAAGCAGAACCAAGCAGACTGCAAAGGTCACACCTGGCGTGTGGCCAGCCTGCTCTCCAGCTCTGAAACTGCACCCCCAATTGCCAGGTTTAGGGCAGCCTTGTGTTTTCCCTCCTTTGTTTCTTTTTTCCTCCCCCAGCTGTTCCATTCATAGGCCCAAGCTCAGCAATCTGCCCTTCCCAGAAAAAGAACCCCTTATTAAGCCGAGCTAACTCAAAGGGCCAGCACAGCACGTGCCGCTCCTTATCGGCACCATCTCAAGATCCTATTCCATGGTGCTTAGGCAACAAAAAAAGTAAATGGACTTAACTCCCATTGGCTCCCCTGCAGCAATTCAAACAAAAGTGCAAAGCAACAAAGACATTTCCCCCCATGGCAGGTGTTGGTGTCAGATTCCGCCTGAAGCAAACAGGAGCAGAAGGGGGGGGGGAGTGATTTCCAGTGAAGCTTAGACATGCAGGGGCAAAGACAGCCAGAAATGAACTTCTTATTGCTGCTGCTTACTGGGATGGGCATAGCAAGAGTCTCGTACTTCTAGTACAGCACCGAGTGGAAAAGAAGGAAACCAACTCAGATTAAATGAGGGCTGTTTCAACTTTATCAAGCAAGAGAAGGAATCTGGTTAGTAAATTGAGCATGATGCCATGTGAGCAACCTCTTACCTTTCTCAATTACTGTAATGAGATCTTTACATATTTTAATCTAAAGGGAAAGAACACAAAATTATGTAAATATGGGAATAGCACACCTGCTGCTCTAATGACAGCCTTGTACACATTAGTTGCACAGAATTATTAATGGGCGAAAAATGCAAGTTGTGCGAGTTAACTGAACGATATTTCCAGTGCCTATCATTTGGAAATGGAACTAATGAACATTAGCACCATTACTGTGTGAGATGTAGGTGGTAAATTGCTTCCACAATGCATTTCACCTCCCCTACAGCTGGTTGAAAAAGCAAGAGGTAGAAAAACATGACAGGAAAAATTGGAATAGCAATTTTTCCCACACAAAACATTCACTTGTTGCATTTTCCTGTGACAAATGGGACCATATAAATTATTTCACACAGGGAAAATCCTCCATGATTTGATACCCATCAACTATGCATCCTCAGTCAACGGCATGTTCCACCACATTCTTTGCTGGGAAGATAAAAGAGTATTGATGCTAAATGGTCTATATTTTACGAACACTGTTATGTTTAAAGAGAAAATTGTACACAGAACATTAGTTCTCCACATCCGAGCAATTCCTACAGACAAAAATGAAACAAAACACCTCTGTACCGGCATACATGCAGCCTGATTTATGCATAAAATTCCCTAAATTTGGAATTATTTCCTAATTTTGTGCTTTCTAAAAACTAGTTTGGTGATATCCCGAAAAAGTAAACAGCAAACTATGGTTGATTCTGTATTATCCAGAATTTGCAGCTTGTTGGAAAGTATGCCAACCAGTTTAAAGTATTTAACTACAGAGGTGCAATTTATTTCTTTTGTTTTTGACTCTGATTTTTTTTCTCCAATATGTGCTTCTAGAGAGCTATGGAGAGATTTTTGGTCTTAATAAATCCCTGCCCTTAATTTTGATTCTAATTTGCTTCATGATACTTGATTTTAAAACATCTTAAGGATATGTCTGAGCCAGAAGATAGGTACAAACTGAGCAAACAAAACATAAATGTAGGAGGACAAAGTATTCAGCACTCAGCATAGAAAATGGTATATAAGCATGTCTTCTACTACAGGTAAACTGATCAGGCAGCTGCCCCCTGTAATAGTGACTAACTCTGCATGGAAACGGATTTGGTATAGCAAATCCAGACACTGACCTTTTTCTTTATGTCATCTACTGGGAACACATTCAGCAATTTTAGCAGTTCCAAATAAGTGATAATGAATTGTCCAGGGAACCTTCCCTTATGTGACTCTCAACAGAGTTAGATAAATACTCGTTGATCTGAAGGGCTAAATGTTGAATTCAGCAGCATGACATTCTACTATAAATATAAGGTTGTGCAGTATATTCCTTCTGCCCAAAGCGTTGTTCCACCTGATACTAGGGCAACAATATCACTAGCAGAAGTAACCACCTTCACAAGGGTAAGAACCCTTAGACCCCACAGTAAGTAGAACCTTACTGTGGTTCTCTTTCCTTCTTCTCACTTGTGTCCTGTTTTTGTATTGCCATCCACGTACCCAGGCTGTATTCCTCTCCTCTCACCTGCCCAAATACTGTGATGCTGTTTTTAATCCCACAGACCTGAGTATGCATTCTCTTTTTCTACACCTCCAAGCCAAGGGTGGGAATCATGCAGCCCTCCAAATGTTGTGGAACTGCATATCTGATCAATAATAATCAGTATAGCTAATGGTTGAAAATACTGAATACTGCAGTCTATCAGCACTTAGAATACTGCATAATGTCATGATCTTGGTCATTTTAAACTGCCCCTGTCCCAGTGATCTTTCTCCTTCCCTTAGCTCTTTTTTTGCCCCTCTCTTCCCTTCCTTTCTCACTGCTATTTCTTTCCATCCCAGGGACCACTTAGCTCTTCCCACTGTTCATTCTGCCTCACTTTGGCCAGTAGGACCCCCTTTGCTTTTTTTTTTAAAGAGGGTCTTGCTGAGGGCAATAGCACAGGAAATGGCCTAGAGACTCTCCAGAGAAATTAATATCTTATGCTTGACTGCAACTTCCTTTCTGATGTTTAGGAAAGGATAAGGAAGTCTCTTGCCACAAAAACTCCATGATAGGTTCACTTTAGGGTTTCCCGAAGTTGGAAATGACTAGAAGGCACATAGAAATAACAAGGAAGTCTTCAACCTAGTTACTGAATACCAATTTTAATTCAACTTTATTATTCAATTATAATTAGTCCATTATAAAATAACCCCGAAGTTCATATCATTAGGATCTCCTTAGTAGACAGGCCAAGTTTCAGGTGCCCAAGTTCCATGGTCACAACCTCCTGAGATCTATTAAAAACTGAATTAACTCAGGAGATTACCTTCTAAGATCTACGCAAAACTGAATTAACTTATGGCATGAAAGGTGGACCTGATCTAAATGTTATCTTGTCGTTCTAAAACACACATAACATCTAACTAGATGAAAGTGCCGTCAGCCTTGAAGTTATTCTGGCAGAAGATATAGTTACCAAAATGCAGTCTTAACGGTAAACTCTTTTAGTTAAATTGTGGTCTTCAGCTAAAGTAGGGGTTCCATGAGCACCTTTAAACAAGTTCACTTTCTAAATAGGAAAACATGGCATTGCAGCTGCAATCCTTAGAGAACACTTAGTACCAGCCCTTGAAGAACATTTTTGAGTATTAGGATGAAATGAGCTCAAAACTTTTTTATACATCCCAGGATAGTGTTTAGAGAAGAAGTCTATTTTTTTTTTCAGCATGTTAGTACTTCCTTTAAGGAAGCCTGTAGAAATTACAGCACAGTCAAAATGGATTTTGTTCAGTGCCCATTTTTTTTGAGCATCAAGAAGGATGCACTTTCCATACTGAGGCATAGATCGTATTAACAGATTGACATCTAGGAGCCTTGTTGGGCTTTCAGTAAGTATCTTGAGTCTCTAAACATGCCAAATCTTTCCTGCTTTAAGTAATTGAAAGGAATCTGTTTGGAAGCTGCAATGGACCCTGTATTGGTTGGTCTAAATGTTCTGGAAGGACCCAAAACTGTGGACTGACATTATCAGGAGCTAAAGAAACCATGGTCTCAAGCCAGTGGACCTATCAATATGACCTCTGTTTTTTGATTCTACATAGAACTGGGTGGGTGAGTACATATAGGACACACAGGAGCCTACCTGTGCTACAGCATCTGTTCAGACTAGTTGCATATTGCTGCCTGATTATTAGTGGGGTAACTTGTTCAACTTCTAGTGTTGCAAAGAGATCTGTCCTAGGTACCTGCAGAACCTTGTTATCTGTAGGAACACTGTCCCATTAAGTACCTACTACCAACTACTTGATGGCTAGCCTACTCACTTTACAACCATTGATATTTCCACAAGATCTCTTGCTTTAAGAGCAGATTCTGCTTTGTTCTATGCCAGATTTTTTTTCGGGGGGGGGGGCTCCTAATGAAGAAAGTAACAGTCCATGTTTGTATGCCTCTGTCAACATGTTGTTTCTGTGTGTAAGAATGGCACTCCTGGATATAGTCTCGGAATACCAGAAGGACTAGGTTACTGTTCTTAGTCCTAACCAATTCATCTTCCTTCATGCCCCTTTGGCCAATCATATATTCTGGATAAATGGACTTTTCCAGGTGCACAAACCTCCTTGACCCATCCAAACTCGCAGGCATCTGTACTGATCCTTGTGAGGTGATCTGCTCTATCTTGTAATGTAGGTGAAATCAGAAAGATCTGGTGCTCCTACCTATCTAATCTTTCCAAAGGTTGGAGAATGCACTATGGAACACTCATATGAATCCATTACCATTATAGCAGGACATCATGCCCAAACATTAGGCTAAGACTATGTGCTCTCTCAGCTTATATATAATCCTCTGTTCTTCTACCAGTGAAGATGCTGAAGGGACAACTGGAGGCAGCTCTCCTCTAGATTCATCACAGCCATGCTTCTTTAAGTCCCATATGAGCTGCACATAAGGATAAAGAAAGGCTTCCTACAGATGAAGATATATCCCAATGTCCAGTAGGACCTTTGTGAATATTCCACTGCCCAGTATTAGCCTGAATGAAAATGCTTGATCTCACAAGCAAGGCTTGGTATTTTCTTCTGAAAGTTTAGAATGCAGTATGTTTATAAGCTTCTGAGGGCTCTAACAATCCTCAGGAGTCTTCACTGTCAAGGACAGATCTGATAGGTTTACACATTTCCATCCTGAGACACTTCTGCAAAAACATCAGGTCTAATACAGCCAAAATGTTCCAATTCCCCTTTGGCATTAAATATGAAATAGATCTTGGAGTGCCACTGGCCTAATAAAAATGTTAAATCATAACCACTGTACATAGGTGTTTTTTCTTGCTTACAAGCTTCACTGAGGCCCATAATATCTTTCTTAGGCATTTTGATCAGCTCCAAGATGCCCTCAATGAAGTCTGCTTCACAAGGACCGTGGCAGTACAGACCCACTGATGGCCAAGGATGTGTTGCGCTGTGTGACAACAAGTGGTATATGACTTGTTGCTTTTGGCAAATGAGGAAGTAAAGAAAGCAGCTCTAGTCACAACCACCTAGCATTACATTTAGATTCTTCTTAGAGAATAGTCTATTGGTATTGTGAAATGACTGTTGATTCATAGCCTTCTTGTTTTAGGAAGGTCTTCTTCTTCTTCTTCTCCTCCTGCTGCTGCTGCTGCTGCTGCTTCTCCTTCTTCTTTGTCTTTGGTTTTGACAGGAATTGATTTCAGTGAACCACCCAGAAGCTTTGCAACCAAAATATGCTGCAAACTGGCTTGCACACTTCAGCACTGTAGACAGCTACTAAGCTAGCCTACAATATTGGTAGCCATGGCCCTTGAGGTCAGTGGAATTGCACTCAAAGACAAATCTGTAAGAAGAGCTGCTAAGAGAGACGTTTAAAGACAATTCCCAGTGCTTATGAGAACAGTTGAATCTATAGAGGCAATTTTATCATTGGGTGGTGTGATGGAAGCTGGAACTGGTGGTGGATGATCCCAGTGTCATGACTCAGATGTCAAATGTTCTTGATGAAGCATTATCTCCACCTGCTTGTCACAACTGGGGAGAGACTGCAGAAGCCTCTAAGCACCTTGAAGAAGCAGCCAGACCTAAGCCCCACAACTCATTACAATGTAAGCCCACCAAAGATGCTTGGCCTAGCAGGCTGAGAGATGGAAACAACGTGCACTTAACATTGGCATTACCTGTCCTTGGTAAATGGTGACATGTATTGACTTTTGGAGGTAGGCTCCTGTGAATTTAAGGTTACAGGGATCTTTGCTACAGGACATAATTTTCAGGAATTGAATACAAATTGTGATTTTTTTCTAAGATGTTTACACTTAAGAGTATCATCCAAATCATTTTCATCACTGTTTTTTTGCAATGACATTTATGGGGCTTCTTATGAGGATCATGATTAGTCTAAGCTGTTTGTCCTCAAGAGCACTGCATCCTTCTCCTCTGCTTCAACTAGGGATGTCAACTAGTGAGAAACTTTGGTCCCAATGATCTCCTTTAAGTGCCAGCAGTGGCAAGGAAGATTCCCTACAGTCTGCTCCTCTTTGTGGTCATCCATTTGTTGCTCAATTGCTCTTTCTCAGACTGGAGTTGCTGGGCTGCATCTGAAACAAAGGCACTCACAGCTTCTGTATGTGCCATGTCCTAGGGTGGCTGCATCTGAGTTGCAGCTGAACAAATTTGGGTGGTAGGCCATCTGTAGCCTGTGGGCCACATGTTGCCCATCTTGGGCACAAAGAAATCTAAATGAAAGAAACAAACACACACAATTTTTTAAAAAAACACAAAAGAGATTTCTGGATCCAGGTGTTAACAGGCTTAAATAGTCTTGCTCCTGTACCTTACTTGGTTGCTAAGCAAGTCAAGTCTGGGAAAGTTAAAGAAGGAACTGTTCTGATGGGGAGTCAGTCAGCAGCAAGCCAGTAGCATATCTAGCGTAAACAGGACCTAGGGCAAGCATGGAGCTTGTGCCCCTACCTTCTTACCCCTACGCACCCACCCCTATATGCATGGCTTTTTTGTGCTTCCTGGGGCATTGGCACCTGGGGCATGTACTCTACTTACCCCACCCTACAGACGCCTCTGCACCTAGTTCTGCTTGCTAGTTTGTGGGAGAGGAGGACATGGCTACACTTCTGCCTTTTCTCAGAGTAGGCTGTGAATATCAGAAAATGCACTGAGGATGAATTAAATATCCCGTGTTCTGGTGTAATTCCCATTTATTTCAGAGAGTGAATTTGGGGTGAATTTTGACCCAAATCATCTCCCTTGTGAGAGTGTTGGAAGCTTTCAAACATGATTCTCCCATCATCATCATCATCATCATCACGATAATAATATTTAGTAGACAACAAGTGCACAGTTATTAATAGTTTGTGGTGTGACTTCTTTCCTCCTAGTCCTACTTCTCTTATGTGAATGCTGTGCAAAACTTACAAAACCTAATTGCTAAAAGAGTTTTTTCCTTTTCTTGCTAGTATTGTATACTTTGAGTCATAGGTGGAATGTGGCTGTGTAAATGGCATACAAAGCTGTTTAGATCATGCCTTTGAGGTTTTTAGTAACAAGTAAGAACTCTCATACAATTTCCCAAATTGTTTTCCTCCTTTTATTATTTTTACTTCTGTAGAGGGTCCATGTTCTCTTGGTCTGTCACTACAGTGCACATTGTCTCCTCTTCTGTCTTTCTGAAGGGTGTAGCATTTTGTTCTCATTTCAGCTTCAACATTTAACATTTATTTCATTCTTTTAAAGTTATATACTTCCTCCTGTCAGCACAGGGCTGCTCAACTTCTTGACTATTTTTGAATAAAAGAAAGACTGCCAAAAGGAAGGTAGCAATCCCTTTAGAGGCTACTTTTTGCATACACAAGTAGGTTTGTGCTACTGATGCCCAGGTAGTACTAGTATGAATCAAGCTCTAAGAAAAATGCAGGGTTTTTATTGCCTGGAATGACCCCAAGACATTTCTTCTTTCTTGTGAGCAGCTGCTGTTTGGCCCTTTAGAGAAGTCATCATTCTGTCTGTATCAGTCTGTTGCCATAGAAATGAATGTGATTTTACACATTCACATCTACAGAACCAGAAGATGGATAAGAATTACCATCAAGAAGGTGACAATATCTGGTTTAGACAATCCAAAGAAACAATTCAGTTGCCAGGGGGTGAGGGGACAAGGTGTTCTTAATATGATCAGGTAAAGAAAACATTAGCTCAGCTGAAATGCTACATTTCATCTGCATTATATAAAAGCTGGAAAGTAGTGCCACATGTTTGTGAAAGGTTTGTAGCTACTAACTGTACCAATTGCTACTAATTTGGAGTTATTATTTTCAATTTCTTGAAAACCATAAAGATTCAACACCTGAAAATAGGTAGCAGAGCAGGCCTTCAGGTGATGGATTCTGAGAGCCACCTGGCATGGCCAGAACAAACTGATATGAAGTACAGTCCACAAGGAACTTATTCCACACAAGACTCTTTGAAATGAAAATTAGATGCACATGTTTATGGTTGCAGGGTGGAGTGGGGGGAAGGATTCAACTGGAATTTTTAGCTTGGACACCAAGCCTGAAAAAAACCAGCCAATCACAGCCTTTGGAATGCTCTGAGGGGGAGGGCCTATGGGGGAAAGAATATAAAACCAGAGGCTTCTCTGTTAAACAATCGGATAGGGCCAGTTAGAAATAGAGATACAGACAAGAGCGGATAGGAATTATGAAATATTACGAGAAACCATTAAACATAGACAGGGCCAGTTTGGAGTGAAGGAATTTACATGATCTGAACAGAGACTCTAATTTGCTAGGGGCTGAGAATGTGGGAATAATTCAAGGAGAAGTGTTACCCTGTTTTAAACTGAGGTGTTATAGTGTACTATGTATAGAGCCAGCACAAAGCTATATGTTTAACTTGCCAGATATGCAATAGATTTTTACTGATTTTATTTCCTACATCTGGGGTCTAATCTCCTCAAGTAGCTGGCAGCTCGATAAGCATGGTATGCACCATCTAGGAATTTAAGACCTACACGCGGAGGATTATCGCCTGTTCCACCAACACTCACAGCTGTGTCAAAACTGCAAACTTTCCAAGGCCCGGCTCTCCATCTATGGAATGGTTTTCCTTTGGACCTCCGGCTGGAGGAGGATATTACCCATTTTTGTAAGGGATTGAAGGCCTTCCTCTTCTATTCTGCTAGCTTAAGCTGCTGAGTTGTGCTTGAGGTTGCTGAGATGGGTAGTGGCTGGCGGGATGTTGGAGGTTTTATGTATATTTATAGCGTTAATGTTTTATTGTCTTTGATAGTATAAGTTCAGTGTTCCACCTTTTGGTGGAAAGGGTGTTTATATAAATAAACATTTTTGTTTTCGTTGTTATGTATCGTAACACCTATTGTTTAATAAAACAGCAACAACTATTCTGTAAAATTATTGTGGCTAATTTTCTGACAAATTACAGTGTACTCCATAGTTACTTAAGTTTAATGATAGTCTTAAGAATGCAAAGCTTCAATTTGTAATCAGGGCATGTGTCTTATTTCCCCTGCAAGTGGAAAAAAAAGTAGCATTTGCTGTATCTTTTCTGAGCATTAGCCTTTATTTTTCAAATCATTAGCATGCACATGAATGACCTCACAGCGAACAGATGCACTTGGACATGGCAGTGATTAGATCAGTCCTCTCTGCAATCTAGTACGCCCATTTCAATTAATCTTTTGAGGGACCAACTGCAACTTGGATATTTTTTTTTTGATATGTGTTTTCTGATATGGATTTTGGGATACCAACATCACATAAGCTGAAATCCACATGCCAGCATCAAAATACATCTATTATTATTAGCTCTTGATCATGCTATTTGAAAAGTAAACACTAACTTGCCTTCTGGAACATTAATGTCTCCAGTAACTCAGAAAGTTAACAATAATTAAATATATATATATAGTTTGTATTTTGAGAGCCAGCTTGGTGTAGTGGTTTGAGTGTTGGATTACAATCCTGGAGATCAGGGGTCTATTCCCTATTCGGCCATGGAAACCCACTGGGTGATCTTGGGCATGTTACACACTCTCAGCCCCAGAAAACCCAGTGATAGGTTCGTCTTAGGGTCACTGTAAGTCAGAAATGACTTGAAGGCACACAACAACAACAATAGGAACAGGAACAACAATGGTTTGTGTTTGCCCACCTGAAAGTATGAATCACACAAATGTTAAAACTAATTAAAATATCAGTAGCATTAAAAACAATTAAAAGTATGCCCATACTATATATGGCTAATGCATTATTTGAGTGAAATTCTAACTGGCCAAGAGGGCTAAGGATCAGTAAGTAGAATCCCTCTCCCTTCCAGCCTTTGTTTATGTGCTTTCAAGTCAACTTGGACATATGGAGACCCCACCCTAGAGTTTTCTTGGCAAGATTTATACAAAGGAAATTTGCCACTGCATTCTTCTAAGGCTGAGAGAGTGTAATTTGCCTAAGGTCATCCAGTGGATTTCCATGACTGAGCAGGGATTCCAACTCAACACTCAAACCACTACACAACACTGTCTCTCTCCTCTAGACTAGGGAAGATGAAATTACATAAGGCTACCCTCATCCTTATCTCACTGTGTGTTGCTATTGTGACTATGTCACTAGGCTATCACATGAAAGGCCCTCCCCTCCATTCCAAGTGCCACTGTCTTGGCCTTGGAGGGAGAGAAGAAGAGGCAGGAACAGCTCCACCATGTCTAGGCCCAGAAGCAGAAGGAAGGTCCTCGCTTCCGTTCCAATTGCCCTGTCTTGGCCTGGGAGGGACAGTATCTTCTGGACTTAATCCCTTTCCACACTGCCATTTCTCTTTCCTTTTGTGTCATGTCTTCATTAGACTGTAAGCCTGAGGGCAGGGAACTGTTTTGTTGTTCTTTTATTTGTAAAGTGCCATGCACAGTGGTGGCGCTAAATAAATAATAAATGATTATGATGATGGTGATGACAGTAATAATAACAGTCTGAAGGAGGTCTGGATCTTGTGTTAACCTGGCTTCTCTATGATGGTTCTGCTGGGAGATTGCTCTGTGTGCAGATCTCTGAGATCAGCTGTCAAAAGAGGGTTTTGCTGACATAACAGCATTCCTTATTCCTAGCCTCACACAGCTAGGACTTAGACTTAGGACTGGATAGTCATATGGTAGTATGGTCAGAAGGCTTGAGTGACAACACAGAATATGGCTGGCGTAAATCTGCATGTGGATGATGACTGGTGGAGAGCGTGAGAGTGGACCATGCTGTAAGAGATGATGAGAGCGAGGAGGGTCAGAGGCAGATGGGATTAGGGTTTTCATGAAGACAGAGAGCAAGAGGGTCCAACTACGGAAACATAAGACTGTGGGAGATTGTGTATTGCATTAAGGTTTGATTGCTTTTCATTATTAAAGTTACGGTTGGAGAATAAAAAGTGAACTAAAAGGCATAAAGCACATTAATTTGTACTTAATAAAATTACATTATTCATTTAACACAGTCACACATACCACTTGATCACTAGATCTTTGATTCACCAGTGCCATTGCCTAAGAGTTAAATAAACAGTTTTAATAAGGAATACTCCTTTACTGAACTTAAGAGGAACTGGACTCAGTGGGGATTCTGGCAAGAGCAGTCACCTTTGGGAAGAGTATCAGGATTTGATGTGGGACTGCCACAGGGGGCAGTAAGAAGGATGACCATGGGTGGTTGTTAATGCACTGTATACCCTACTGGAGAAATACTGTATTTGCTGGTGTATTAGAGGCACTCCCCCCCCCCCCAAAATGCCTTCTGAAAATGGGGTGTGTCTTATACACTGGCAAATACGACAACTCCTGTCGGGGGCATAGCAAAGCGAAGGGGATGAAGTGCCTAGGTGGGGAGAAATACTCCCCAAGGCAAAAAGGAAAGGCACCTTTCTGTTCCTTTTTGCCTGGGGGAGGAGTTCTCCCCACCAAGGCAGAGACAACAGGAATGGGGAGAAAGGAGTTTCTTTCACACAGACACAGACACACAGGTCCTGTTCTTTCTGCCTCGGCAGGGAAGTCTCCTCATGAAGAAAAGAGGACAGGTATGGGGAGAAAGGAGCCTCTCTCTCTCTCTCTCTCTCTTTCACACACACACACACTTCCTGTTCTTTCTGCCTTCGCAGGGAGGTCCCCCCACACAGGCAGAAACTATAGGAATGGGAGACAGGGTACTAAAATATTTTTTCCTAAAGAATATAGTCTGAAAATAGGGTGCGTCTTATATGCTAGTGCATCTAATATGCTGGCAAATACAGTAACTACAATAATTAAATCTAATACTTGGGCAAAGGTGATGATTAGATCTTCAGTCACTGACTCCTTCACCAACATCCCAGTGAAAGCCAGGGAGCCAGCAAAATATTTTAGTACTGTTGCTCAATAAAAGGAGAGGCCAACACTTTCCCCTTAACGGTTGTTTTCTCATGGAGGAAATCTGTCAGGGACCATGTAGCAGCAGTCAATGGGGCCAGGGTTATCCCACCCATGCTCTCTCTTCTATGATAAGCTCTTTTCATTCTCAAGGAGTGTGAATTACAAAAAAGAGAAAGAGAGAGGGAGGGTGGAAAAAAGGAATGTGAAAGCATGTTTAAGATTAACTGGTTGTTATTTTAGCATGAACTTTTGTGTATATAAACCCATTTCTTCAGATGTAGTACAGAGGTATATCAGAACCTCAGGTTAAAAATGATATCTATTTATACAGTTGTGGGAGTTGGATAGAATGTAATAGGATACAGAAGGATGTAAATCATGACCCTTGTCCTAATTTTTCAAATATGTCACTCCCACAACTGTATAAATATGCTTTTTAACCTGAGCTTTGATATCACTCTATACTCTATCTCACTGGTGGAGCTTGGAGTATGTGGAGGGGGGGTGGGAGGGGAGCTACGGTGCTAGGGGCATGGCCACTGTGCGTGGGGGTGTGGCTGCAGTATGTGGCCAGGGTGCGCGAGGGCGTGGCTACGAGCTGGGACACCCCAAAAACATTGCCACCTGGGGTGAATCACCCCCCACCCTCACGTGACTGCTCCATCTGAAGAAGTGGGTTTATATCCACGAAAGCTAATGCTAAAATAAATCCTAGTTAGTCTCAAAGGTGATGCTACATTTCTTTTTCCCTCCTCCTTTTTATGCTGCAAAAGACAAACATGGCTGCTTCCTTGAAATCTAGGAATCTGTGTATGAGAAAGATGGAGAGAGATGGAAGGAGAAACAGTGTGAAGTGGCAGTAAAGAGAAACATTAAGAGCCAGTAATGATCTTAAGGTCATCAGCAATCATCAGCATTCATTGAGAAATGTATGCACAACCGTTCATTGAAACACGTATGCAGGCCAATTTGTTCACACATGCAGATATGCAAACATTCAGATAGCTTTATTGTAGGGACAGATTTAACTGGCCAAGTGAAGTTTATCGTAATACTCTGTCAACTTGCTTTCAGATGCAAAACTAATGACTGCAATTTGATTTTTTGAAAAATAACCTCTTTTTGACTTTAAATTCAGTTACATTTTGGAAGACACAAAATCTATACATGAACATCTTTTTGTGAGAAACTAGTACTTTGATGGCCTATGTGGCTCATGACCTGGATTGCCTAAGGACTCCCTACTGCTTTATGAACATATCTGAATACTGAGACCTTTGTCAAAGGTCCTTCTCTGTCTCCCTGCTGGCTTTTGAAGGTGAGAGGGACTGCATCTGGGGAGAGGACCTTTTTCACTGGGCCTGTGCCATCTGACAAATTCTTTCCCCAGAAAAAAAGAAATCCAAGCAGGTAACTGTCTTTGTCTGTCATAGCAAAAACAACAATGAGTTTTGTGACACATCGAAATCTAACATATTTACTAGGGCACAAGGTTTTGAAATGATCTGTAGTCTATTAAAGTCCATGTAGTCCATAAATACACAGTTATTTATGGCTGTGAAGGACAGGGCATATAAACACATGCATGCTATATTTCTTAATTTTAAAATATTATTATTTTGATGTATGGGCTTTTAAACTATTTTAAATTTAACTGAGTTTTATTATTATAACTGATTTAATTCTAATTTTAATACTATACATTACTGTGTTTTTCCCAACACTGTTTTTTTAACCATGTGTACTGCTGTGGGTTCCAGCTCTACAGAAAAGTCAGATTATTGATCAAACCAAACCAAATTAATCAATATATGTATGTTCTCATGAGACTTTCTGGCGTTTTTGTCAGGAAAGCTCACTTGCATTTTTCTGGTGCCAGGTAACTAGCCAGGGACAGATCAATCAATATCAGTACCCGGAAAGATTCTGGAGCAGATCATTAAGCAGTCAGTTTCTAATCACTTAGAAAGCAACGCGGTAATCACGAGAAGTCAACATGGATTTCTCAAAAATAAGTCATGCCAGACTAATCTTATCTCTTTTTATGATAGAGTTACTAGCTTGATAGATGAAGGGAATGCTGTGGATGTAGCATTTCTTGATTTCAGTAAGGCCTTTGACAAAGTTCCCCATGACATTCTTGCAAAGAAGCTAGTAAAATGCGGGCTGGACAGGGCTACTGTTAGTTGGATTTGTAATTGGTTGACCGACCAAACCCAAAGGGTGATCACGAATGGCTGCTTTTCATCCTGGACAGAAGTGACTAGTGGGGTGCCACAGGGTTCTGTCCTGGGCCCAGTGCTGTTCAATATCTTCATCAACGACTTGGATGAAGGAATAGAGGGCACGCTCATCAAATTTGCAGATGACACCAAATTGGGAGGGGTTGCTAATACGCCAGAGGACAGGATCAAAATTCAAAATGACCTGGATAGATTGGAGAGCTGGGCCAAAGCTAACAAAATGAAATTCAACAGAGAGAACTGTAAGGTCCTACACTTAGGTAGAAAAAATGGAATACAGAAATATAGGATGGGGGACACGTGGCTGGATAGCAGTACGTGTGAAAGGGATCTAGGAGTTTTAATAGACCACAAGCTGAACATGAGTCAGCAGTGTGATGCAGCAGCCAAGAAAGCCAACGCAATTCTCGGCTGCATCAATAGGAGTATGGTGTCTAGATCGAGGGAGGTACTGGTACCACTCTACTCTGCTTTGGTTAGACCTCATCTTGAATACTGTGTCCAGTTCTGGGCACCGCAATTCAAGAAGGACATGGTCAGGCTGGAGCAGGTCCAGAGGAGGGCAACCAAAATGGTGAGAGGCCTGGAAGACGTGCCCTATGAGGACAGACTTAGAGAGCTGGGTATGTTTAGTCTGCAGAAGAGAAGGTTAAGAGGGGACATGATAGCCATGTTTAAATATTTGAAGGGATGCCATGTAGAGGAAGGAGAGGGCTTGTTTTCTGCTGCTCCAGAGACCAGAACAAGGAGCAATGGATTCAAGCTGCAGGAAAGGAGATTCCACCTGAACCTCAGGAAGAACTTCCTGACAGTCAGGGCTGTGCGGCAGTGGAATATGCTGCCTCGGAGTGTGGTGGAGTCTCCTTCTTTGGAGGTTTTTAAGCAGAGGCTGGATGGCCATCTGTCGGGAGTGCTTTGAGGGTGTTCCTGCATGGCAGGGGGTTGGACTGGATGGCCCGTGTGGTCTCTTCCAACTCTACATTTCTATGATTCTATGATTCAATTCTGATCCTCCAGATGCTCTTAGATCACAATTTCCAGCATAGCTACCAATTATTCTAATGGCTAGGACTGATGGAGTTGCAGTTGAATATCTGGAGAGCTTTGGCCTATACCTTTTAATCTGTTTTTAGATCTGCTTGTGCTGCTGATTCTCACCAACAACTGTTCTGAAATCCTAGACGTGTCTACTCAGAAGTAAGCCCAACAGAGCTCAATAGGACTTACTTCCCGGTTACTATATAAAGTATTACAGCACTGCAGAGGAATCTTGTGGGGCTGCAGGCTGGATAACATGTAGCTAGGCTGTCCAGAGCCAAAATTATGAGAGAATTGGGATTTTTACAGTTTTCAAAACTTTCCATTTATCCTGATTATTCTCAATTATTTTCTCATTGATTCCTACAGGAGGGGAAACAACCACGTCAACTCTAGGATAACACAAGTCATTTCCGCACTAGACTGTTACAGTGCTATTATTCCACTTTCAATATCCTATGGAATCCTGGAGTTTGCAGTTTCGGATTCCGTAGGATGTTGAAAGTGGAATAATAGCGCTATAACAGTCTAGCGCAGAAATGGCCTCAGTCTTCCTTCTCACTATTCCAGGGACCGTCTAGGGAAGGAGGGGGGTTTGGATGTGGCAGACAGAAAGCTTCCCCCGTGTCTGTCCCAACATGCCCACTTTTCGCCTTTATAGCTGTCAGAGCAGCCACACTGGTGGAATTTTCTGCCACTTGTCATGAAGGACGACTACAATGGGTCTCCCTCTCTGCCAGAGGTTAAGAAACTCTGCAGTGCATGGCCTCCCAAGAGCTATAGGATGACACATCCAGCTATCTTTTCATGGAAGCATTATCGTCTTATATCATTCTGAACTATAAATTATCTTGGAATATTTGTTTTGTCTTGAAGGGTGTGATAGTAATTATTTTCAACAAATGCAGGCCAGCCACAAACACAGATGCTAGTAATTTTGGGCCATTTATTTTCTAGATAGGTTAGCCCACTGAGACTTGTCTCCAGGGACTTTACACCTGAACCATACAATGGGAAATAAATAAAGTGCAAAGCCCGTAGGTGTGTTTTGTCAGACTACTGGGCTGGTATTTTTTTGGGGAGGTGTCACTGAACTCAGGCTTTTTTTTTTTTAATCATTTCACAAAATCCAACTCCTGCAAATAATAAACCAGTTATGGTCAAAAGATTACAGCAGGGGATTTAAATATTTTTGACTGCTCTGTAACCATTTTCTATTAAATTTATCAGTTGAATTTCTTGATAATATCTGAATTAGTGGAACTTTTATAAAATAAATGACAAAATTTTGCCTCAGAGTTTTGGCAGGATATGTAAAGAATTTAATTCACAGCTGCTCCACATTTTTAATAGAGAAAACATTAATCAAAGCTTTACTTATAAGCTTTTCTAATGTTGTTTAGTATTCCAGTTCAACAAAGATCAATAGAGGCCATCCCCGTCTCTTGAGGCCTCTCCAGGAAGCAGAGGTGCGATTATGTAAATAGCAATGGTTCCTCTATACTTCTGCCAGCTTGCTTATCTCCAAAGCCTTCTGCCTGCTGCTACTGGCGACCAACACAAGTACATGCGTATACCTCTTATCTCTTAACAAAGCTTGGAAAGCTCAAGGACTGAAACCAGTAATGTTAAACAGTGATGCATGCCTGATTTTATTTGTAAAGTGATTCATTTCAGTAAATTTAATTTGTTATATTTCTTAGTTCAGATAGAAAGATAGTCAGTCAGTTAGAATAAGAGAAAGAAAACAGATGCGCCTAAACATTCACCAGGGTTTGAGATAATCCATCAATTCAACAATCCAACACAGAATCGTAATATAATTAGGAAGAGTCAGTTTCACAAAATGGGTATAAACATGGAATAAAGGAATTTGCATTAAGAAATCCATCTGGTTTGCCTCATGTCCTTTCTGTAAGACAGAGTAATGCATTATGAAATGGGCCCTCGAAACAAAAGGCTTCTTTTAAAGCATGCACACGCATACGCGCGCGCACACACTCTTAAAATAAAACTCATCACTTGAACTTTAAAAGTCCAGTAATGTATAGCATGCACAATCACCAGCACTATGGCTGCCTGACAAAACCCCATCTTTACTGTTAATCCTCGGTCCTAGTACTGAAGATGCATAATCCCCATTTAGCATTAGAAGCAATGCCTTCTACTGTGAGGAACTATTTTTCAATAAGTACGCGCTGATTCACGAATAGGTTTTCCACAACATATTCTCAGCTCAGCAAGAAGCCTACACTCTTGAATGAATCAGAACACATTAGTGAGAGAAAGTTCATTAACCTTGCTAGATTCAGAGGTTAACAGGATAGCTAAAGAAAGGAACTGAGTGAACAGCTTTGATGCAAAACAAATTAAAATGAATGTCATCACTCCTTTTGATATTCATTAGCTAATTCAAGGGGAGAATGCTCTTCTTAAATTTGCAACCATTTATCAGTGGAAAACAGGTGTACATCTGTTATTCAAGTGCTTCTCTGTGGTGGAAAAACAACAACAACAACAACAACAACAGAAGCTGAGACTCACCACATCCACCAAGGGAATAACTGGGACAGGGAGAGAAGACCTGAGCAGCGAAATCCTCAAACGTCATTACTTCTTTGTGATTTTGGATTATTGCTTCAAGATACAGTGCTCTTTCCTCATAACTGTAGGAAGCAGGTTAAGGAAGCAAACAGGACTAAAGAACCCTGATCATGCCCAAGGATATTTTGCCCATACAATGTATAAAGAAAACCATGTATGATTCCCCCAATATATTGTCAAAGCCACATGATTCAAAGTACTGCAATAATTAATATATTTCAGATGTTATTGAGAAGGATGCAGTACTTTCATTTTCATCAGTACTAAGTTACTTATGAAAAAAAGGCTGGTTTCCAAACTGAATTTGGACTTCAAGGTAACAAAGGAAAACAATTGTTACGTAGCCACGAGAAAAAGTATTACAGTCATTTATTCAGCATTACTGTTTACAATATTTGTACATAAATTCATCATTTTTAAAAATGAATTTAAATTTGAGGTATGTACTGGGCAAGAGAAAACACAAGAAAAATAATTGCTTCATTTAAAGCAGAACCATTTATATAATTATGGATAAGGTTTTCTGATACATTAAAATCACAAAGTCTACCTTGGAAAATTTTCTTAATGCACCAGAAATTTCTTATTTCTTAATGTACCCAATTAAAAAAAATAGAACACATGTATACTCCAGTCTTAATTATGCTGACAACAAAGCATCTAAAACCAACAGTATCGCCTTTTAATTAAAACCCAGCAACCTGGAACACACACCATTCAAATGCATAATCAAAAACCAGTCACCAATAAAACTTACAAGCGTAACAAGCTGAAGCAACTTTCCAGCTGTCTTAATAGGACCCCTGCTTGTGACAGCTTTTCATAGAGGAGAGAGCAAATCTCTGTCTTTGTGTGCAGCTTCTGTTTTCTTTGAAGGTGAATCATGCACTTCAAATAACAGGATAACATTTTGAACAAACCCACAAAGGATTAAAACATCTCACATACGACTTTATGAATTAGACACCCAAACAGCCAGTATGACCTCATTTCCTGTCATGATTTAAAAATGGGTTTTCATATGTTTCTAATAAAATGTGAAAAAATGTCTTCGTTTTATGTAACACTTGCAGGGATTGAAAAAGTGCCAAATCTTAGCAAACTCTCTCATTTGCGTAGCACATCATATACAAGGTTTAACACTGCAACAGCAAATGGTTGGAAAGCCATCTGTGTGAAGACAAATCATGAAGGGAGTCAAGGTGAAAACAGTTTGTTTTTAATTAATTTTATTGTGATGACATCGCATAAAACAACATTTCTCATTGTACATTTTACCGAACTATTACCGCTATCTTCCACTCCTCTCTGGATTTCGATAGTGTTATTTCATTGACATATCAACATTATGCATCGCATTGCATTTGTTAACATACAAGATAGATCCTGCTCTTCGACCCTACTTTACATGTTCCATGATATTCCACTGATTTTTACTTCTAACTACTAAGGTGAAAACATTTTCAAATACATGTTCAGCGTCATCATTGGACGGCAGTTAACATCTACATGGATTTCCAGACAATGTAGCTGCCGACATATTTACTTTTTCTTTTCAAAGGCCATTCCTGTTAGTTCAAGCACCGGTTTGAGAGCCTGACTGTATCTGAGGCTGCTTTACTGTTATAGGCTGAACTCCTGATGACTCTTGTTAATGAATAGGCTGCCAAACTTCCTACGAGAGGAGGCACACGCCTAGAATCTATTCTAAAGGGACTGACTGATGCCATTCAGATCTCATTATGAACATGCTTATTCCGCATAGCACTTGGCTGTTGCCAGGGCTCTCTATTCCACACTGACACAGCAAGCCGCTGGTCCTGAACAGCAGGATGTTAGGCCTGAGTGGCCGTCTGGTGCACAGACTTTCTGACACTAAGCTGGCACGTGCTAGCGCAGCAGGAGAAGACCAAGGCGTGACAAATTACTGGAAGAGCTATGCTAAACTTATGGCTGAAAACCACCTGAGCCTGTGGACCTCTGTGGGCCTGCCATCTACTCTCAACTCCTCTCTGGCCCTTTTAGTCAGCAGGCTGCTCATGGGTTCAGTTCAATCGAAGCAGATAAACTGGAAGCTTTTCATGCTGTGCCTAATAACATCCTATAAAAAGGCTTCAGACATCCAGCACGTACGCACAGAATGTAATAAATGGAGGAGGTGCCCAAGTGTATTTTACTGAGATACCACAAATGGCAAATTAATTCAAGTCAATAATGAAATGAATAATAATGATGCTATTTCAGAGCAATGTAAACATTCACACAGTAATGAGAGCAGAAGTAATGAGGAGCAACAGTATTTGCTTCCAAAAACATGTGGAAATCAACAGCTGAATAACTAGATTACTACATATATTTATCAGTTTCTTTGTACATAGAACAGGGAAATTTCCCAATTAAACAGCAATTTGAATCTGATCTTTCCTGAATGTTCAAAAGGTAGGGCTCTGGGAGCTGGAAATAACAAGAAGGCCAAAGAATTTTCAAATCTCTGCTGTCTTCCTTCCTCTTAACATTTTTAACGTGTTTTCTGACTATTCTACAGCAGATGGAGGAAAAACTCCTAGATTATGAGGTGCTCTTTATAAATGGAAGGATAACTCGGCTAAGAACTGTTGTGAAGTGTTTCCACTTGGGAAACAAGTGGAGAGGAAAGCCATAAATGTGGAAGGGAGTGAGGAGTTAATAGCTTTCTGTGTTTTAACTATGTGAAAATTTTAAGAAAATAAAAATGTAAGAACAGTTATCATGGATCAGACCAAAAGCCTATCTAGTACAGCATGCTGTTTGTGGGAAATTAACAAGAAGGTGAGTGCAACAGCACCTTCCCACTTGTGCGCCACAGCAAATGGTACATAAGGGCATATTTTCTCTGATATTGAGAGGAATAGATGGCTGACATTCTGTTAGTGTCATACATAAGTTACCTTCCACATGCAGTTTTCCTTTTTTTGCCAATGTGTAATGTCCACATTCAGATGATGATGATGAAAGTGGAATTGCGTGGTCCCATTGTTCACTGCCCCACATTCTGTACTGCTGTGCATTTCATAATGCTGTGTGGCTGTGGACTGTGCAACAGTGTAAGCTGGGCTGTGCAGTGTTCCAGTTCTGTATAGAAGTGGTGTACTGCAACCAACACATACCTTCTTGGGTACAAAGTTATACTATATCTCTGTGGAACTTTTTTGTGGTAATATATTCAACATGAGTAGTAGCCACTGATAGAAATATCATCTTTTAAAGCCGTCCAAGTTGGCAGTCATCGTTTAATTCATATTCCACAATTTGACTATGCATTGTGAGAACAATTCCTTTTATCTATTCTGGATCTCCCACCCTTCAGCCTCAACTGACCACCCAGGTTCTAATATTATGAAGTGATAGAAAAGCTTCTCCCTATCTAATTTCCTCATACCATGCATAATTTTATAGATTTCTATCATGTCTTCTCTTATTCACTCTTTCTTAAGCTTAAAGGTAGGTTCTTCTTTCTGGAGGAACCACATCCACTTTTTTTTGAAAGACCAAATTAGCAATTTACCAGATCACTCATGTCTATATGCTTATTAGCACATCCAAATTATTCTCCAAGAGAGTTCTTCGTAGAGGCAGTTTGAGGAAATGGTTTGTTTTAAACCAATAAAGTAATGGCTTTGGAAGTACAAACAAAATGTCTAGGAAAACTGTTTTGGGTATCTCCAACAATGGGTTCAGCCAGGATACTTTCCTGGCTAGCCTCTTATGTGTGACATGTTGGCAGTTACCAAACAATTGGATATGCTGTGATTTACCAATGGACACTATGGCCCTTTCTGGCCAAGATTTATTTCATAGTACGTTGCTCATTTGTTCACTCTCTGGGATCACAGAGGCCTGGAACCATAGGGATTTTGCTCTGATTCACTTCTCACCAGCCCTGAGGGTTTCAGTCCAGCATAAATTAGCTAAAGTTGGTTTCCACTGAAATTACTACCTAGAAGGAGCAGTGTTAGCTTGTCACTGCAAAAAACAAAGAATATGGTTGCACCTTAAAAACGAAAAAGTTTTATTTGGCATAAACTTCCATGGACTCTGGCCCAATTCATCAGATGCATCTGATGAAATGAGTCAGAGTCCACAAAAACTTGTTAGCCTTTGAGATGCCAGAAGACTATGGTTGACAATGAAATCATGACTAAATTTCCCCACTGATTTCAGTGAGATCTAAATACCATAGAGTTCAGAACACACACACACACACACCCCACTATAACTAAAGGACTTTCTGAGTAGATTACTGGGAGTGGATATACCCTTTTTTGATTCACTTTATTTCTAAGCAGAAGGAACAGCAACCATACTTTTACTAACCAACTTTCCACTTCTAGTTTAGTCCACAAAGTCAAACAATATTACTGTAGGTGCCTCAATGACACAGTAACTCTTAACTATCTTCTGGGCTAGAAGTAATGAGAACAATATTTTTAGGCAAGAATTAAACACAAGCATATGTTGCCATCACTATCCAGCTATCTTGTGAAGACTAAATCAGGCAAATGATGATGATGATGATGCAACACCCCAAGGAGGGAAAGTTTCATTTTTGTAGCTTTGTGCTGTTGTCAAATAACTATATAACCGATCACCATCACATAGGATATTGCTGATGTTGCTCACCCGCACTTGTCCTTGTGCTAACGAGGCAGTGGAAACTCTTACCCATGTTCTTCTATACTGCCCTTTTTACCAAGGGATGCGGCTTCCTTTAATTACACCTATTATACAAAACATTCCAGGCAGAACAGAAGCATTTTATCTATCTTATCTCCTCGCCGACCAAGTTACAAACAAGGTTGCCAGATTTTGTGCATCTACCATCATGACCCGGAGGCAGATGACAAATCAGCAGTAAAGAACAGTAACAAAGAACCAACTAGCCATGCAGGTTACACAGGAGTTGGGTTCAAATATGGACTTAGATAATGTGCTCTGATTCATGGATGGGGCTACTCATAATTACTTTAGCACTATTACTACCAAAAAGGAATTTTAAGTATTTATTGTATTTTATTGTATTGTATTTTAAGGCACTCTGCTCTATTTATCCATATATTTTAACTATTTAATGGTAAAATTTGTTATCTTTGTTCATGCTGGTCTGCGTCCGTAATAAACAATAAATGAAAAATGAAATGATGTTGCTCACCATATTTTTGTTTGTTTGTTTGTAGGAGGAGTTATCTGTACTGGAATCAGAACCAGTGTAGCATAGTGAGTATGGGGCTAGGAATTTAGGAGATGAGGGCTGAAATCCCCACTCGGCCATGGAAACCCACTAGGTGACCTTCAGTAGATCATACTCTCTCAGCCTAAGAGGAAGGCAATGGCAAACCTTGTCTGAATAAATCTTTCCAAGAAAATCTTATCATAGTGATGCTTTATGTTGAAGGCACATAAAAACAACACCTACTAAAATAAGAATGTCAATTAGCTCTTTTACTCACTGATTGAATACTTGTAATGAAAAGTAAGCTCCTTTTTTTTTTTTGGACAGGTTGGATAAAATGAGAAAGCAGGAACAGAAAGAAAGGAATTTAAGATATGTATATCTTAAACTAATGACTGTAGCTGCTCACTTCACATGCCCATAATTTATGAATGAGAGAAAGCTCATATGAACCTATAAAATTAATATGACTTAATTTATTATAGCCGAGATTCTATATTCTTTTAGCTTTATGTAAATATACATTCCACTCAAATACCCTAAAGGCACCAGATCCCATCTGATCCCAGAAGCTAAGAAGGGTCAACTCAGGTTAGTACTTGGATGGGAGACAGGCAACAAACAGCAGGTGCTGTAAGCTATATTTCAGAGGAAGGAACTGGCAAAATCACCTCTAAATATTTCTTACCTAAGAAAACTCTATGAAATTCATGGCGTTGCCATAAGTCAACAGGTGACTTGAAGGCATGTGTGAGCACACACACAAAAATATACACCAGTGTAGTTACACTGGATCCTACAACGGGCACCATGGTCTTGAACAAACCCATTATGATCGGTTTTGTTCCGAGTCAAAGTGAGACTGAGTGCTATGTGTTCTTGTGGAACAACTAGATGAAGTAGGAACTGACTTACAACTATTTTCATGCTAGAGAAGTACAACAGGGTTCTAGCTTGTGCATTTAAACAAAAGATAATGGAAAAACTGTAGACATTATTTCAGTATCATCTTACTGCCATCAGAAGATCGTGCCAAGTGCTGTAAATAAGTATAACACATCACACTCTTAAAAACCATCTTCTCATAAATGAAGGACAAAACTTCAAAGGCATAGTACACATTATTAGTTATGGTCCAGTAGCATGCACAGCTGCCTAATTTTAATTGGGAAATTTTGGGGGAATTCTGTAAGTGCTTGAGATAAGTACAATCAGATAATGCTTAACAGACACTAACTTGTATTATAAAACCATTCAATATTCCAAATACAGGAAAGGGAAAGAATAGATTCTTTTGAAATAGTTTTCAATTTATCATTAGCTAGTCTTGAGCTGCTATTGACTCTTATAATCCTATGCATATCTGCTCAGATGTAAGTCACACTAAATTCAATGACTCTTACTTCCATGTGAGTAGTCTGTAGGACTGCACCTAAATGTTTTTCTAAGAAACACAAACTATGGCCACTCTATCGACACATTATCGGACAATCTTATTGAGAAGGGAAACCAAGGGTGACTCTGGAGGGTGGTGGCTGCTCCCCTCATATATTTTCCACTAATCCACCTGTGTCCTCCAGGTTCAGTCAGAGGTCCTTCAGTATATCATAGATTTAATTCCGCTGGCCTAACAATAGTCTAATAATAAAACAATAATCTTTGCCATCCCTTCACTTCCACAAATCACATTTTTCCAGAACTGCCTATTCCCAGTAGTGATATAATATCCAACTAACATTCAGAATCTCTTGTCTTCATAGTAAAAAGTAATATTAACTAGAAGTATTGCCTATCATGATCAGAATATGCCCCCACTTCTCTTTGTTTTAAATGAATAGTGCCCCCGCCCATGTGGCTCTCTGTAAATGTGGCAGTATGGGAGTGCCACTTTCTCTGGCTTAAGTCATGCCTCTCAACTGCAGATGCTATTAACTGAGGAGGAAAGGAGATAAAGCACCTGTGCCCATTTTCCCCACAACTGATGGACCAGACAACAACTTAGATGGAGAACAACCTAGACTGAAAAAGAGTTGGCAAGGAAGAGTTAACACAACAGCTTCTCCTGGTCCCAGTGCAATTATCTGATCATTAACAAAACTTTGCAGAGGTGCTAATCAATACTTTGAAAAAAACAGAAAACAATGTAAGTGGGACATTATAGTCATACAATTTCCATCTTCCTGCTATTTTAGTCCAAACAGACTTGATTTCTCAGATATAGGAACACTTTGCAGTTTAAAGTGCCTTTTTCTATATTATATACTACATCTCAATACTTATTATCAATTCTGAACATCTTACTGATTTGCTGATAAAACCTATTTTCATCCATCTTATACTGAAGTTTTATGTTATACAAAACCAGTCTCTACTTCAAAAACATCTAACTGCAAGATTCTCTTCAAAAATAGCTTAGGGAAAAGAGTTTTCTTTTACAGTTTCATTACAAAAGAGAAATTCATGCTGTGAATCATATCAAACAATTAAACTGTTTTTAAAGATGTATTTCCTCTCACTCATCGGGGTTTACAATGTCCCATTTCTTTTGTATACAATCTTTTCTGAACAGATCTGTTATGTTTAAAGTGCAATCACTGGTAAAGCAGTATTTCCATAACCAAAATAAAAGTCAACATTTGGAAGCAATCTAGATGTGGAATTGTACAAAACAAAAGTGGGCAATGTGATTTCCTGCCTGGTTTGGGGTTACTCTGATGGATGACCAACCCAGCAGATGGATAGGAGGAATGAAAATGTCAAGGAGAACCTGGACATAATGCTATGTGACTTGTGAGTGACCTTCAATTTTTCTTCTAGGTTGCCTAGCTGGGTTTGGATAGAAGAATATGGTATTACAGTGGCTCAAATCCCTTTTAGAGAGACATACTTGGTTACGTTGGAACAGTCCTGTTCTAGTCCAGGGAATGAACCTTTAGAGAAGCCAAACGCATCATATCTTCCATGCTTTTAAACATCTACAGGAACCCATGGGGAGAAGTCATCTGAAGGTTTGGGCTAATGTGTATGACCAATATACAGCTTTCAATTCCTCCAACTAATCCCAGGGATGCTGCAGAACCCCTGAACACATATCTTGAATTAATTTTGGAATGGATAAGGGTCAATAAACTGAGGCTTAATCCAGATTAGAAGGAAGTTGAGAGAAGAGACCACACTGATCTGGATAGAAGTTTGTGACTGGCATAGTATGGGACTAGAGTCCCTTTAAACAGAAAAGTGTGTTGCTTGGGGATTTTTTCAGACTTTCACAAGAAGTTCCAGCATGTTGATATGACATTGCTATTTTGTTGGTGATTGGTAACTCTGAATATTTATAACTTGGTTTTGAGCTGCTCACCTTGAATTGTACACCTGAGTACAGTTAACTGTGATGGACCACTACAACTAGTAATACTTTTTTCCCACTCAAGAGTCCTGTCAAAGACTGAAGGGCTGGAGAAACCAATACTGGAAACACTGAAAGTAAAGCCAAACAAGTCAAATGATTGCTGTAGTTTCAATTACAAACATTTTGCAGATCTTGATACTCTGACTGTTTGCTAGTTCTTGCAGCAAAAAGTCTTTTAATGAAATGAGAGTTCGGCATTTTCCCTATAAAGTTTATAGTACAGGATGGTTCTAGTATTGATTTCTTTGGACTGATCTGATGCTCCACATTCTGAAGAAGATGAAGACTTTGAGACAGGTCATGAAAAACTTTCTTTATGGATAGAGCTAGGAGCAGGCATTCTTTAATACAAGAGAAAGGATGCCACATCCACCATGAAGTTTGTGAAAAACATTGAAGCTTAATGAAAGAATCTTGTACTACTATAGTTGATTCCCCATTGCGAAACACAGAAATTTGCAGTGTTGACCATGATGTGAAAATAAGCTTTCTTAAAGCCTATGGCAGCAAACTAGTCATTGTGCTGTAGAAGAAGGATAGATGTGATGTAGAAGAAGAAGGATAGATGTGAGTGAGTCTGTTTCCTGTGATAGAATGGTGCACAATTGGCATCTAGGATAGGCAGAAAATCATTCTCTCTCTTTGGGACTGCCAAATATCAGGCCCCATGATTTCTTTTCTCAGAATCGAAGATGTGAGATTAGATCAGAAGAACTACTACTTTGACAAACATGGTAGCATATAATGGGAAAATAATGGTCAAAACTCAGATATTCTTGGTGATCTCACGTCAGATGTTGAAACAGTGCTATAATTTTGGGACTCTTAACATTACATACTTGACCCAACAATTTTCAAGATGGCTTTTGGTTTAATCTGGGGAATAAAAAGCAATGTTTGGAATCTCTGGATGATTTCTTAGAAAAGTGTGAACGCTATCTAGTATTGTGACTATTTAAAAGGATGTTGCTATAATAAACTCTGCAAAGACTGATAAGAAATTAAAAATGGAGATTTAGAGTGAATATCACAAGATGATGAATACCCACAATGACTTCTGGTGGTGAAACTGCCAGCCTGAACCCCAAATCCCATCTCCCCCCCCCTTCAATATTTGAATTTTGAACTAGAGTACCATCACCTCCTAAGTCTGAAAACTGAACAAACTGTTTCTAATGAACAGAAAGTCTTCAGTTCTTCATCTAGCATCATTCATAATCTCCTCAGAGTACAACCACTAGGGATGGACAGAATATTCAAAAATATTCAATAACAGTCAAGAAATATATTTCATGACTGTTGGGAAACCCTGATGTGGAGAAACCTGGACTGATGAGAATCTTCATAGTTCAGGACTTATTCTGTGCATAATCCACACATAAAATTTTTGGGCAGGAGACACAATTTGTGTGCAGAAAACAACGCTTGTATGCATTCAGGTCTGAACCTCTGAATGCAGAAATATTATTTTCTGTGCAGCAACGGCTGTTTCCTGCATAGAAAATGTTGTTTTTTGTGCAAAAACTCATGTCCAATTTTCTACAGAATGAGTTCTGAATTGTGAATAGACTCTGGACACTGCAGTTTTGAAGATTTTCTTGCAGCAGGAAGAAAAATGCTGAAATTACTTCATGGATGAAATTGGTAAAATATTACTTCTCTAGCAATCACACAGCCAGACCCTTCTCCAATTCCACCCTCTGCCTTCCACTAGTCACAGAGCCTGGTGGGCTGTTCAAGGTTGCTATCAGAGCAAAGCTGCGAGTCCTGGGTACGGTGAACAGGGAGCAGAATTCCATCTAAGGAACTCTTATGGTAGATAATGTAAGTTCTCTGCCACAGTGTCTCATGTTTATTGCCATTGCCATTACCTTTAAAAACAGTCAACCCCATGTCCTGTTGGCCATCCAAGTGGCCATCCTCTTGTTCAAATAGTTACTTTTGTTTGTCTTCTGGCAAATGTGAGATGAAAGCCAGCACCTTCTGCCACATCAATTTCTGGGTTGCTAGCTGGATTCCCAATTCAGCAGATGAATAAAATCGGTGTCCAAAGATATCAAAGCAGTGCCTTTCTTATCAACCAAAGTGAAATGAGCGTTCCTTCTACCCTCTCCTTTTGACGACTCTATGACAATTGAGTTTGGGGGTCGCATGATTACATAAGGAAAATCCCCCTTCCAGTTGTATTTGATATAAACTCTCCAGATGACAAGATATTGATGGTAAGGAAGCTGGTTTCTTCTGGCAACAAGGGAACCACAGGAAGTGAAACATTCCAAGTGTCCACCTGAAAGATATGGTCTGTCACAGGAGATGGCAGTGCTCACTTCTTTATCTTATGACTGAGCCATCCAAGTATTCAGAAGGTCTAAGAACATGTGAAAGCTACAAAGGAGAACCTTTCCCAACCACTGGAATACATGAGAATATACACGATGATGGTGATGCTGGAGAAGATGAGTGAGAATCATAATTGGCATTAGATGACTCAGAAGAGTTATGTTGTGGTTGTGTTGCGACAGTAGTTCCAGGCTGCTACGATACCAACACAGCAGCTGTGGAAATGATAGAAGTCAATATAGTAAATGATTGGACAGCTGAGATTGACACAGTAGAAGAGACTACTGATGATGGTGCCGCAGAGCTAGTATACTTAGCAGTACCAGTACTGAAGAACTGTAGAACAGATACAGTATCAGCACTGAAGGAGGTTTTGAGACTGTCAGCGTAGGCTTACGATATGGTAGAGAAGGAGGCTGAAATATTGAAGGGGATCTTCTAGACTTGCCAACATGGAAAAATGTGGTGTCTATCATAATAATGGTATCTGTCTCTGTCTGAAGATATGATTATGGAGGCTCCCACCAAACAGCATGATAGGAAGTTATACTGAGAGTCCTCTCTGTACCAGTGGTCTCTATAAGAAAGATAGGAGTAAATGCACAAGTGTTCTCATTGGTAAGGTGATCTATCCCAGAGAGGAGACTGGTATCAAGCTGAGGTAAGTCTATGCTGTGGTGTCACGCATCTCTGAGTAAGTGGGGAAGCGAAGTATTCTTGAAGTATTCCTCTAGATGTCTTTCATAGCAAAAGAGGAGGTCAGAAGCACAGGATTGTTTGCAGAGACATGCTGATCTGGAGAATCTCAAGTATGAGATCTGAGCTCATTACTGAGAGTTGGCTGTATCAGAGGTTGCTAGCAGCCACTGGTATAGTTGAGTTGTTAGCACCAAGATTTAGCACTAGTTTGAGTAGCCCTCAAAGCAGATGGGCCATGATATTTTTTTGCCTTCTGCTTCTATTTGTCCTTCTCTTTATTTTGATTCTCTTCTGTTCCTTCACAACTGAAATCTGTGCCCCATGCTTCTGATCAGAGGATAAATGGACAGAATGGGATAGAAAGTTTCCAAAGAGTCAGAGGTGGAATGGAGTCCCGTGGTGAAGAAACTGAAGGCACTGTTGGGATGGAAGGAATGCTCTGCTGTTGTATCCATACAGATATACAGGGCTAAGAGGTTGGTACTAGTTGTAGATGGTGTTTCAGGTATGAAATCTGAAGCTAACAAGGAAATTTTCACAGTCTTCTCTGGGCCCCAAATCTTCAGCACTGAAGTTGTTTTACAGATTGACAAAGTAGCACATTGAGGATGGAAATTAAAAGCTACTAAGTAACAATCCCTCTTTGGCATTGGGGGAAGGAGACAGGATCAAAAATCTCACTGAATTTAAGCCAGCTTGATACATTGATTTGTATCACTTGATTTTCTATTTAACTACCACTATTTTAGCTTGTTATAAGTTGCTATCTCTCACTTTTGGTCTATATCTAGTGTTCCATTGATGCTTTCCCATTACTCCTCCCCTAAAAGCCACCCAAAAACTGATTTAAAAGGGTTCCCAGTCCACTGGAACAGATAGCTGGGGTGCACAAGGATGCACTGGAAGAGAAACAACTCTTTCTGCTTCTTCCGGATTCTGCAGCCCCACCAGGAGAAGCCATGCACTGGATCCTGTTCTCTATTTCCTTTAAGAGAAATTTCCTTAACATTCAAGATTTGACTAAACATGTTTTGGATCATGAACTAATCTACCCCCAGTGAATTGTTTCTTCCCTTCACTGCCAGCAGCAACAGGCAACCTGTATGTCAAACCTCATCTAAAAAGTAATTCCATCCAGAAGATGGATTCTACAAATGTAGTCACTGATATCTAGGACTGAAAACTGGAGAAGGCTCCTGTACTTTGAATGATTGCATAGAAGAGGAAATTTAAGCAGATATTGCTTGTTAACACAGAATCAATGTAATGTAGTTGTTTGGGTTTTGGACTAGGAGCCTGGAGACCAGGGTTTGAATCCCTGTTTGGCCATGGAAACCTACTGGGTGATCTTGGGCAAGTCACACTCTCTCAGCCTCAGAGGGAAGCAAAGGCAACCCCCCTCTGAACAAATCTTGGCAAGAAAATCCTGCAACAGGTTTGCCTTACAGTCACCATAAGCTGAAAATGACTTGAAGGAACACAACAAGAATTGCTCGTCACATAACCAAGTAACAAGCAATGCCTGTGGAAATTCCCTCTTTACATAACCATTAAAGGTACAGGATCTGTCTCCTGTTTTCACTCTGGCAACTTTATGATATCATTTGGAGATGAAGGGTCAATGAGCCTGTAATACATTTAATAAATCCAGGCTGCAACCTGAAAACAAAGCTGTTTCCAAGAACTCAGAAGCTGGTTACTGCTATCCCCTTTCACCTTTTTGAATCATTTGGAATTATTTACTCAAACCTTTCCTTTTCCAGTGTTTCTTTCTTCATGTAAATTAATGAACAAACCACAGATTGAGAATCGCCAATTGTAGACACCCGGACCAGGGTTACTGCTGCATTAAAAAGAACTGAAAGTCTATAGAGACAAGAGTCTGGGGGCAACATTTCCAGCTTCTAGCCTCATAGCGATACTGTGAACCCATGCTGTTTACTCTACTGTAACAATCAGAAAGGTCTAACAAAATACCTGGTCCTCTCAGATTCTGTGCCTTCTTTGGCAGCTGACTACAAAACTTCCCTACCAGGTGGTTGTACTTCAATTACATTTGCTAGTCATACTAGAGTTAACAAGTACTCCATCAAAATCTTAATGCATTACAAACAGTATGACTGAAGTATACTTTTACTCACATTTAATCCATGAAATTAAAATATTCCTTGCAAGTACACTGATTGCAGAAGTGACAAATGCAGACCAAAATGTAACATGCCAGCTCTTTACAACCCTCTGTTAAGATGGATTTCAGAATTATTTGATCCAAAACATCTTTTCAATCTGACATTTAAAACAGCAAATGCTTCTGTTTTGATTTCTTGCTAGCTCTTAAGTAATGTCAAACATAACACACAAATCGAAGTCATTTTATTTTATTCTAAAGGGATGATTTTAAAAAGGTCCTAAATCAATGTTTTATTCTGTTAATACATTAACAAAGATCAGTTGAAGACATTTCATATTTTAGTTTAAACAAACAAACAAAAAGAAAAAAAAACACAAAAAAGAAGAAACTTCTGTACATTTTACTCTTTTAAGAAGACATGTCTTTCTTTTAAGTAACTAGTATCTCTAGTTCTTTGGAGGAGCCACATTTCTAAAAGATAGAAATGACCTTTTCCACATATTCTCTAATCCAACCCAAAACTGATTAGTGATATTATGCCTAATAACATAATCTTAACACACCCATGCTTTGTAAAGGGTTGGGCAATTGAGTGGGAAGTGTAGGGGATTTTCTGTCCCTGTGGGACACATCAGAGAATCAATGGTGCACTGTAAATGACACAGCATCACTTGGCCCAGGTCCTGTTGGTAGTCCCAATTATAGTAGACCCAGTGGATCAACTGTTGGATGGTGAATACACTCACGTCAAACTCACTAATTTACTGGGTCTGGTCTAGTTGGAATTAGATCCAGTGTGGTATGATTTTTTTCCCACTTTCTATATTCAGTTCTCACATGAAACAGATCGAACAGGATGTGAGCTAACTAGATTAGATGTAGATATAAGAACATACTGTGTTTAGTGTAAAGGTGGGCAACAGGCTGTAAGGGGCTGCTTATGGCCCACAAGGAGTTTTGCAGTCCCTAGTCCCTTGACTCACTTGGATTACATTTTTCTGGCAAAAAAGAGGAGTACTGCCTCTCCTGGAAGCCTCCAGTCATACCAGTTCTGATTTTTTAAAAAGGCTGTAGCCACCCTGTACATTTCCCCATAGAATAATACGAATTTGGAAGACTAGAAGTAGACTTCTGGCATAGTTCAGAAGGTGGAGGAGGGAACAATGAGAATGGCTATTTTAGATCTGATCCTAACCAACAATGATGATCTTGTTAATGAGGTGGAGGTGGCAGGATCCTTAGGTGGAAGGGACCATGTTCTCTTTGAGTTTACTATACAGCGGAAAGGGGAAGCCAAGCTTAGTATAATGTGCATTCTAGACTTTAAAAAAGTGGATTTCAGTAAACAGAGAAATATTGGGAGTGATCCCATGGTCAGGGATACTGAAAGAGAAGGGAGTTCAGTATGGATGGGAGTTTCTTAAAAGTGAGATACTGAAGGCACAATTTCTAACAATTCCAATGATGAGGAAAAATGGGAGGTATCTAAAGAATCCAGGATGGATTCTAAAGAACTTTTAGTGGAACTAAGATTTAAAAGGGACATGTACATAAAATGGAAAAAGGGGGAAATCAAAGGGGAACTGAAACAAATAGCCAGCAAGTGTAGGGTGATAGTCAGAATTCCTCATGACAATGAATTGTAATGATGATGGCTTAGTAACCATGTTAGAATTTACAATACTGTATGTCACAAGCATATTGTAGAGATCTTATGTGGGTAGTGTATACATGTAGAGAATGTAGATCCTGGGAGGTTATTATGTAGTGTTAAGTAATACCCTACTGCATATGAAACTATGTAACTGTGAAATTATATGAACTTTGCCTATCCTGCTATTTAGTGAGCAGGTCTAGTTAGTTAACTGCTGTTAATCATATTTGGAAGGATTATTGTGTGCTTTGCTTGTTTGAATATAGATACAATAGTACATGTATACTGATTGCCCAAAAAGTAGGTGTAAACATTAATCTTCTGTTATTGTAGTAGGCATGGCTTTAGTACTTGATATTAATCTTGGTTAATGGGGATACTATAGAGCTTGATAAGTTGGGAAACTGAAGGTAATAAACAGAGGGCAGTTCATTGGGGTATTAGATGCGGCCAAATGCCCAAACGAGCCTTTGAAGGTTGTTTTATGATCCAGCACTGGACAGCGAGATTGGGATACAGATGGGATCAAAGGGAAACATAAGGATGGGCTGAGAAAATTAGCCTTAGCCAGGCAGGACGTGGAGGTAATAAAAGAGAGAACAAATGGTGGGCAGGGGATGATGGGTTTGGATAACATCAGAGGCCTCTGAATTAGTGAGACATGTAGATTCAACCAATCAATGTAAGACGAGCTGAGTAATTATTGCTTGGACCTATGTATTCTTTGTTTGGGAGAACACTGGTCAGTTTCTGCCACTCTAAGTAATGTTTGGATCCAAACCGTATTTCCAATAAAAGGACATTTCTCTCTACGTGTATTTCCACGTTTCTGAGTGTTCCCAAGGGAGGCGGTTTAGAGACAGACAGGACAGATGTCTCTAAAAAAGTGCAGAATGAGCTTAGGCTTGCTAGAGAGGTTAAAAACAGTAAGAAGGTTTTTTTTTTTTTTTTTTGGTTATGTCCATAGCAAAAGGAAGAACAAGGAAATGGTAGGGCTTCTGCATGGAGAGGATGGTGAAATGTTAGCAGGGGACAGAAAAAAGGTGGAACTACTCAACATTTTCTTTGCCTCGGTCTTCTCCCAAAAGGAAAACAGTGCTCTACCTGTGGAAAATGGAGCAGATGATGAGGTAGGGGAAATGCAGCACAGCATAGGTAAAGAGGTGGTACAGGAATATCTGGCTACTCTAAATGCATTCAGGTCTCCAGGACCAGATGAACTATATTTCCAAGGATATTAAAAGAAATGGCAGAACTAATCTCAAAACTCTTGACAATAATCTTTGACAATTCCTGGATAATGGGAAGAGTCCCAGCAGATTGGAGGAGGGGAAATATTGTCCCCATCTTCAAAAAGGGGAAAAAAGAGGACCCCAAACAATTACTGCCCAGTCAGTCTGACATCAATACCATGAAAAATTCTTGAGCAGATCACTAAACGGAGTCTGTAAGTTCTTAAAAAGGAATACCGTGATCACAAAAAGTCTACATGGGTTTTTCAAAAACAAGATACGCCAGACTAATCTTATCTCTTTTTTGATAGATAAAGAGAATGCTGTGGATATAGCATATCTTGTCTTAATAAGGCTTAATAAGGCTTAATAAGGCTGACAAGTCCTCCACGAGATTCTTGTGAACAAGCTAGTAAAAAGTGGGCTAGACAATACTACTGTTAGGTAGATTTTTAACTGGTTTACCAACTGAACCTAAAGGGTGCTCACCAATGGCTCCTCTTCATCTTCAACAGAAGTGACTAGTGGCGTGCCACAGGTTCTGTCCTGGGCCCAGCACTATTCAACATCTTTATCAATGATTTTGGATGAGGGAATAGAGGGCATTCTTATCAAATTTGCAGATGACACCAAATTAGGAGGGGTAGCTAACACTGCAGAGGGCAGGGTCAGAATTCAAAATGATCTTAATACATTAGAGAGCTGGGCCAAAACTAGCAAAATGAATTTCAACAGGGAGAAATGTAAGGTACTACACCTGGGCAGAAAAAATGAAATTCACACATATAAGATGGATGACACCTGTCTTGACCACAGTACATGTAGAAAGGATCTAGCAGACCACAAGCTGCACATGAGCCAGCAGTGTGATGTGGCAGCTAAGAAAGCCAGTGCGATTTTGGGCTGCATCAAAAGGAGTATAGTCTCTAGGTCAAGGGAAGTAATAATACCACTCTATTCTGCTTTGGTCAGATCCCACATCTAATACTGTGTCCAGTTCTGGGCACCACAGTTCAGGAAGGATATTGATAAGCTGGATCATGTCCAGAGGAGGGCAAGCAAAACGGTAGAAGGCCTGGTAACCATGACATATGAGGAGAGGCTTAGAGGGCTCGGCATGTTTAGCTCGGAGAAGAGAGGGTTGAGAGGTGACATGACAGTCATATTTAAATATTTGAAGGGATGTCATATGGAGGATGGAGCTAGCCTGTTTTCTGCTGGTCCAGAGACAAGGACACAGAACAATGGCTTCAAACTTTTGGAAAAGAGATTCCATCTAAACATTAGGAAGTCCTTCCTGATGGTAACAGCAGTTTGACAGTGGAATGTGCTGCCTCAGAGCATGGTGGTGTCTCCTTCTTTGGAGGTTTTTAAATGGAGGCTGGATGGCCATCTTGTCAGAAACGCTTTGATGGTGTATTCCTGAATGGCAGAGATTGGACTCAATGGCCCTTTCTTACAACTCTGTGATTCTATGAATTTCTGGTTTTGTTTTCATTTCTGGGTGCAAAGCTTCCAGATGGCCCCACAGGAAGAAAAGTGGCCCTCGGGCCCATGAAATCTGCCCACTCCAAATTTAGTGGGATCATTTTGGCTCTCTATTACATTATACACAGAGTTTGGAAGGTTATTTTGAAAAAAGGAATTACCACTATTGCTCAACCCTCTTAAATTATTTCATTTAAATGTTGACCCCCCCCTTCAAAATGTCCAAGAAACCATAGTGAGAAAAGGTAATAAATAAATATACTTGTTACCTGAACAAGTGATGTAATTCACTGTTATATTATTTTGTAAAAATCATGTTGTTATACCTTGTTTACTCAAATTTAATGAGTTACAGGTAAGAGCAGAACTTTAACATGTAGCTTCATCTTCCGGGCTTTGATTATGTGTATATTTTGTCATTATCCATGTCATTCCCCTCAGGAAGGGATGGGCAACTATGGAGGATATGGGAGGGCTATTTTTCCTCCCTATGTCCATCTAACAGGCTGCATTGGCACATTTTGGTATACTCAAAGTGATGCAGTGCCACTTCTGGCCACCATTTTGGCTGATTTTGGGGCATTTTTTCTTTTTTTTTTGAGGAAGTTTGAAGGGGCTTAGGGGGTAGGAGTTAGGGGTAGGAAACTGATGAATTTTTAGGTGATTTAGGGATGGTTGTTTTTTTGTGGGTCCCAAGGGCTGCAAACACTCCACAGGCTGCACTTTGCCCACCTTGGCCACAAGGTAGAATGAATCTTTCCCTAAATAGATTCTTCACTGAATTAAAAAGGGCCCCTACAATATCACATGGCCCTATACAATTCAGGTCCAGATCATCTGAAAACCTGTTATCTTCTGATATGAGCCAGCCTGAACCTTACAGTCTTTGAAGAAGGGCTTTCTTTCCATTCCTCCTCCCTCACAAGTTCATCTAGTAAGAACATGGGACAGAACTTTTTTGGTGACTGCTCCTAGACTATGGAACTTCCTCCCAAGGGAGGCTTCTTTAGCCCCCTTTTTGCTCTCTCTCTCTCTTTTTTTTTTTTTGCCAATAGGCAAAGATCTTATTCAAATGCCTCTAACTGGTTGGGGCAAAAGGATGTTCAGTGAATGTGCCATATGCTTTAATATGTAATGTATGTTGTATGTGTTCTTAATAGTTTTAAAATAAAATTTTAATCTAAATAGTTTAACTTTTTTAAAAAAACTTTTAAAGCACACATTGTTTTAGCTATTCTATTTTAACGTATAGTGTCCGCTGCTTTCGGTCCCATTTTGGAAGAAAGGTAGGATATGAAACCAACCTACCTACCTAACAACAGACGGCAATTCAAACCACTTTATGGCTGAAACCTCCTTGAAATTGAGTTATAGAAGACAAACACTACAGTTTTATTATCATTTTCAGTACTGTTGATCTGCCTTTGACCCACTTTTTAACAGAGAGCTAAATAATACTAATAATACTAATACTAACACTAATAGTACTACTAATAATGTGGAACACATCCTGTTGATTATTAAGCTGTATCAGCGTAAGAACAAATTAGACAAATTTCTAAACTAAAACTACCTGTACCTCTCTTTTCCACTTTTCAAAGAACTTTCACCAGTTCACCAAAGGATGGAAACAGATCTGGATTCCTGCAGTATTTTATTTTTTTTAAAAAAGGGGGTACCAATCACTGTATTTGTCTTCACCCCAGAAGCCCTAGTGGCATTTCTAGGTGCAACCTGAAGCCATCAGAGCACCCAATGGAGCACCCATTTCTAGCTGCTTCCTTCAGCCACATTCTCTCTTCCAATATGTGTTACCAAGTTAGGCCAAATTAGGACTGTTCAGCTTTGTGACTGTGACTAAATGTGGAGTCAGTTATGACGCCATGACTTCAGTATCAGTCACCCTTCCTCCCCAAACTTTCTTTTACTGTTCAATCTCATAAAGATTTCTCCATCACTTGAAAGCTATCCTGATCTAACAAAGATATTGCCCTGATAGGAATTTCGTCCTTCAGAGAAAATCAGACATTTTCTAATAATGCTGCTCATTTTTTTCTATAACCCAATCCAGTTCCTAAGTATCAGTGTAAAAGACAGGTGTGCAGATAGATCATGCTGAGCTTCCTTTTCAAATGGAATTACATTTTCGTTGCTAACTCACCTGTCATGCTAAAGGAACGCTACACTGATTTTATAACATTTCCAGGATCTTTGACATTTCAATGCCTCAGTATTGCTCCCAACATTTTGTTTAAGAAAAGCTCCTGATGTAATTTGGTACACAACTTCTTGGCCTTATTTAGTGCCACTGTATTCCTAGATTAACTAGGTTCACTTATTTATATTCCTTTAAGCTCAAGAAAGATTTAGCTATAAAGCTAGTAGAGTGTGTGTATAAGCAGCAGACAATCTGACAATCTTCAGTGCAAAACAATGACCAGCAGTTCTGAATGAAAGGAGTGAAAATGAACATTAGCACATCAAAAGTGCTCTTCTATGAAAAAAATGGCATGGCACACACTTTAATCTTTTTGACAATCTATTCATGAATTGAACTGAATTCCATTTCCAACACAAATGAGAATGCACAAGGACATCTTTGCCAACAATAAAATAAGCACCATGCAGAGTTATGGTACTGCAGGCTTTCAAATACTCAAACAAATTGGCAATCATTTTAAACTAAAGACACAGTGTCAGAAATTTCAGTTTCCATAATAATAATAAAAAAATACCAAATAACTGCTGGTTATATATTAAATGTTATTTTCAGTTCAGTGGCCCTGATCCAAGGAATCAGGATAGCAGGAAGCTTTTCTTTCTGTTTTGTAGGTGTTTAGCATTATTAATGGTAATCAATGTGTATCATAGGTGCTAGATGCAGGTTCCTCCAAACTCCTTGCACGGCATCCTATTGCCCTAGAATCAGGATAGATCTATAGGATGCTCCTACCAGCAGAGGCTTCTTCCAGGTTCATGGATCAGTTTCACTGGATTAGGAGGCAGAAGACTTGTAAAACAATATTTAAAACTGAAGATAAACTAGCAATAGTTTAAGAGAGTTACAAAACAACCTGAAGTAAAATCACAGACCTCTAAAATGAAAATCAAGCACTTTAAATGCAACTATTAATCCCAAGTTCAAATTCAGATTTTAGCAATTGGACTGTTAAGTATATAAGAATATACAGTTTAAGTTAACTTTTTTTTCTTAAAAAAAGGTTATTTAATTGCCATCTGTACTTTTTGCATGCCACAATAGCATCTATATGTGTATTTGATAATTATGACTACTATGGTCTCTTTCACTCTTATGTGTATTTTATACGTAGGGCCTTGTTTCTTTATTATTTTTGACTGCCTTGTTATACTGAGCTTTTTATATTGTTACTGTATTGATGTAACTGAAATGTTTATTTGAGAAAAAGAAGTAGCACCAGTTAATTTCAAAGGTGCTAGGTGATTCCCTTGTATGCTGATAAACACTAGCACTGCTGTCTTTTAATACCACTGAAATGTTTATTGATAGGAAATATTTTCCAAATGCACTCTTGTTGCATATTTTTAGTAATGCTTATATATTTGTGAAATATAAAGTTTAATCTAATCTTATTACAACTGAAATTACAAGGACACATACTTATCAACAACAACTTCATTTGGTTCACTAATTTCAGTGGTGCTTACTGCCAGGGGAAGAGTTTCCTGTATAGAAAAAAATCTGTACACTGTCTGTCTCAGGAGACCTATTGAGGTGGATGGGCAATTCATGAATATTTTAAATAACTAAAATCATTATTATATTTTTAAAAAGATTTTTATGCTATTTAGATGCTTAGCAAAATGATTTATGTATTGTTTTAGACCAAGCAGTTAATCTACAAAAATACAGTAAAACAGCAAACAGAGCAGCAGCCAGAAAACCAATATAAATGTGACATGGCAAAAGGCATTGATATTGAAAAATAGAACTTTCCAGGTGCTGAATAGACAGAATGCCAGGGAAGCCGCCTAGGGACAACATTTCAGAGTCATAACACAGTAAAGGTTCTGTCCAGGGTCACCACCTATCTCCAGATAGTGGAGGATTGTAAAAATGGCTCTTGATAAGAACTGGTAACTGGATAGGTTGAAATGGAAGAAAATGAACCTTTAGCTACTCTGGTCCTGAAGTGTTTAGTACTTTGAAGATTAAAAGAACTTTCTGGAATTAAGCATGAATAAACACAAGCAGATACTCTCTGTTCACTGAGGTCACAATGGTCACACTAGTCCCAATTCCTGTGACATCAGCTAGATCTTCTAGCATTCTTGCTGAAGGATTGGATCTACTGTCTAAGAGAGCAAACCAAATTGAGATGAATCACCTACTAGAGATGTACTGTGATAGATTATTCATTCCTGCAAGTGAGAACCAAGCAGTTTTTGAAGAGGTCTTCTGTGGATAGAAAGTATCTGACAGCCTCTGGACGCAAATTTGTTCGAGGACTAGGGGAGAAAACTGAGAAAGAGGCTTGCGGAGGATTCTCCTTGTCGGGATTTTCAGACACTTGAAAAGCCCCCTTTTAATTTTTTTCCCCTTGATCATTCACACAGTCTTTCCATCCTTACCACTTACTAGCCACAATTCAGCCTGGTCAGTATTAAGCCTCACTTTATCAACTCTTACTCAGTCCATGAATGTCTAATTTCAGACATTAGCTTTGCATACTTACCATATAACCTAGATTAGATGAAACATATGAATAGAGCTGATTTTATCTGCATACTAACGATAGCACACTTCAGATCCTGAAATGGGATCACATCATAATAGTAACCATAAATACAAAAAAGAAGGAAACAACCGAATGTCCAATTTGCAAAACAAGCCTGGGAACCTTGATTAGTGGTTTAGCTTTGATGAAAATATAACTACGGTCAATACTGTTGAAGAAAGGGCTCCAACCGGAACTATTTCTTCTTAATATGGTAGATCTATTAGATAAGTGAGAATGGCAATACAAAGATTTGATAAGAAATATGGCAACAGCAGCAAGGATAATGTACACTAAATATTGGAAAAGTAAGAGAAGGATAGGTTGCATATCTGTTACTGGAGTTCTTCAAGTGGTCATCTGTGAACTCACACACATGGGTTATCTGCGCCTGCGCAGTACTGTCTTGGAAACTTCTAGAGCTCTAGGCCTAGTATTTTGGCGGGAACTCCACCCCTTCCCCTCATGGTATATAAGGACCCTGGCATGTTTGCTGTTAGTTTCTTGACCGCCGCCTCATATTTGGCGCCGGGAAGGAAGCATGGCATGTAGAGGGGAGGTTGGGCGGGATTGTGTGAGTTCACAGATGACCACTCGAAGAACTCCAGTCACAGGTATGCAACCTGTCCTTCTTCTTTGTGGTCTCTGTGACTCACACGCATGGGAGATTAGCAAGCTATGTGCAAGGGGGCAGGAATGCTATGTGGAAACCAGAAAAACCAGTCATTGAGAATACAGACCATCAAGAAATGCTAGGTAGGTACAAACAAGCTGAAATTTATCAAGACCAAATGCAAAAGGTAAGTTAGCAACAACATATGCCGCAACAGTTCCAGAGAACATGTACAAGAGCAACAGCGACCACATGAATGATATCACTGGATTGAAGAGAACAAAATCACCCTCCCAAACGCAATCTCAGCAAAAGAATGCTGGTCAATTCTATAGTGGGATATAAAAGTCATGGGCTGTGACCAAATGGCTGCCTTGCAAATGTCCTGCAGTGGGACACCTCTCAAAAATGCTGCTGAGGCTGAGAGGGCCCTGGTAGCATGGCTCCTAATCTGAGGAGGAGGGTCCATCCTCGCCAGTTCATAGGCAAGCCAAATCGTTGAGGCCACCCATTTAGAGAGTCTTTGTGAGGACACAGACAGTCCTTTCTTTGTGGAAGAATAACAAAGGAACAGGCTTTGAGACTTTCTAAATTCTGCAGTCCTTTGAGTATAAGAAGGCGAAAGCTCGACGAACATCCAAAGCACGTAAAGATCTTTCCAGATCTGAGGACGGGTTCTGGAAAAAGGCTGGGAGGACAATGTCCTGATTAAGATGGAAAGCTGGGACTTTTAGGCAAGAAAGTGATATCAGGTCAGAGAACTACTTTGTTTTTATGAAAATGAAGGTATGGACGATCGGCCTGGAGCGCACACAGTTCACTAGCCCTCTGTGCAGATGAGATGGCCACGAGGAAGGCTGTCTTCCATGAGAGCAGTCTGATGTCACATGTGGCCATTGGCTCGAAGGGCCTCTTAGACAGCTGGGAGAGCACTAAGGAAAGGTTCCAGCCAGAAACTGGTGGTTGAACTGGAGGGTACAGGTGCTTGTAGCCTTTAAGAAATGTTCGCACCAGTGGGTTCGCAAAGCATGAGGGTCTACCCATACACTACAGACGAGATGAAATTGCTGACAAGTAACACCAGATCGATGAGAGGGAAAGGCCCTTCTCTGCCAATGAAGAAAGAAATTCCAGAAGGTGCATGGTATCGAAGCGGTCGATATCGAGCTGACAAAGTCAAAGGAAGTCAATAAACTTTGATAACTTATAGGAATAGGCATGAGTTGTCGATGGTTTGTGGGCTGCCTCCACAATTCGTCAAACAGTTGGGGGCAAAGAAGTCACTGGAGTAAATTCCAAGCCATAAGTTGAAGCTGGTGACATCCGGATGGCAAATGGTCCCTTTGTTCAAGGTCAGCAAGCCCGGTCTGGGTGGAAACCTCCGATACTGAGACTTCAATAACAGGAGTAGCGGGCAAACCACGTTTGACGTGGCCACCATGGTTTGCTTAGAATTGCTGAGGCTTTATCTCTGAAGATCTTTTCCAGTGCCCTTGTGATGAGAGGGAACGGTGGAAAGAGGGAGACAATCGGGCCTGTCCAGTGGAACACGAATGCGTCTCCTAGGGACCCCTGTCCTATTCTGCTCCTCGAGCAAAAGAGGTGGCATTGGGTGTTGGACAGGGAAGTGAAGAGATTGATGAGCGGGGTCTTCCACATGTCAAACACTTCCCGAAGAACAGATTTTTCGAGTCTCCATTCATGGGATATCATTGGGGTTCAACTGAGATGGTTCGCTGTCACGTTCTCTGTACCAGGAAGGTGGAGAGCCATGGGGTGGATCCGACGAGGAAGACACCAGTTCCACAACTGGAGTGTCAATGCTAGAAGTGACAACCACGTGCTGCCTTGTTTATGTAGTAGGCGACTGTGGTATTGTCCATTAGGACCTGCACCCTCCGGTTGGTGAGTATATCCTCGAAGGCTGCAAGTGCTTTGATGACTGCCAGCATCTCGAGGGCATTGATGCGGTGCGAGCTGAGTTTGCTCAACCATTGACCCCTTACTGTTAAGTCCCCGGAATGGGCTCCCCATCCCTCCAGGGAAACACCCATTGTGATCAGTATCGAAGGTTCTGAAAGATGGAATGGCATTCCAGCTAGGTTGTTTCATGGTTGTTTCCACTGGGTTATGGACCGGAGGACTTGTCTCAGGACCAAGAAGCGACGATGTGAACTGTCAAGGAGAGCGTCGAAGACACGCAGTAACCAACTCTGCAGGGTTCTCATGCACAGTCTTGCGAGTGGGACCACGGCCGTCATTGAAACCATAAGGCCCAGGAGGATCTGGATCGATTGAGCAGAGGTTTGATACTGATTTGAAGAGTCGATCAACATGGTCTTGTGGAGGGAAAACAAGTTGACAGGTGGAGTCGAGGACCACCCCTATGAAGTTTATGCGGTGAGTAGGGAGAAGATGTGACTTGGCCATGTTGACCGTGAGGCCCAACTTCTGAAGAAGTTGAAGAATCAGCTGAAGGTTGCGGAGGAGTTGTGACTTGGAACTGGAGACAATTAGCCAGTCATCTACATATGGGAAAAGGACGACCCCGCGCTGTTGGAGAGCCACTGCTACCACCGCCATACATTTGGTGAACACGCATGGAGCTGTGTTCAGGCCGAAAGGAAGCACTCGAAACTGGAACACTTTCTTGCCAGTCATGAAGGCAAGGAACTTCCTGTGGTTCCCTGGAATGGCAATATGAAAATATGCATCTTTGAGACTCAGTGTGGCGAACCAGTCTCCTTTGCAAAGGAGGGGAAGAATGGACTTGAGGGACACCATCCAAAATTTGCGGGGTTTGATGTAGTGGTTTACTCCCTGTAGGTCCAGAATAGGATGAACCCCCCCCCTTTGGAGACCAGGAAGTACCTGGATGAGAAACTGGTTCGAAGGGCAGAGAAGGGATTGGTTCTATGGCACCCTTCCTCCGAATGGCACGGATCTCTTCTAGGAGGGGAGCTGATGGAGGCGTTATGCGAATGCGCCCGACTGGAGGCCTTGCAAAGAACTTGATTGCGTACCCTCTTGGCACGATGTCGAGGATCCAGGCGTCTGTGGTGATCGAGGACCAGACATCGAGGTGCTTTCTGAGCTTGGACCCGAAGAATGGGTCCAGCAGATGGTGTAGGAACAGCATTGGTGTTCCAGCCATTCTGATATATACAGTGGCAGGTGGACTTCTAAGGGACGATTCTGTAGGATTGACAGCGGAAAAGTCGGGATCGTCCTCGAAACCATCAAACTCGACGTTTAGGTATGTTGTTGTTCTTCTTATAGACAGCCTCCTGTGGGCACTGAGGTAGCTGACGAGAAGGTTGGCTTAGTTGAGGCTGAAAGGGGTGCTGGGGTGGGTAAGGACTATAGGAGTGGTGGATGGAGGGTCGGTAACGACAATAACGATATTTCTGGGTCCCGATCGACAGTTGCATGCCATATTTCCTTACAAATGAGCACATCTTGTGTGTGTGCTCGAATTTTTCGTCTGTAGCACTGTTGAACAACCCAGTGGAGTTGAATGGCAGGTCTTCAACCAAGGCCTGGGATGATTGTGAGAGTCCGGAGGAATGAAGCCAAGAGTGACATTGCAGAAACACTGAGGAGGCGAAGGCTTTCGACGCGCAGTGGACAGTATGTCTAGCTGTCGTGATTTGTTGGTTAGTTAGGTGGCGAGCCTCCTCCAGGAATATGATCGCCACACGTTTCTCTTTCTCCAGTAGTCTGGAGACAAAGATTCTGGTCTTGTCCCAAAGCCACTGATCATGCTGTCATCCACACCTAGTTAGCCATCTTAAATATGAGGGCTGCATTGGAATAGTTCTTGTGGCCAATCGCATCTAGGCGTTTTCCCTCCTTGTCAGGCGGGGTGGCATCTAATGCTTGCGAGGTCTTAGCTTGAGCTGCGTCGACGATGACCGAGTTGGCTTTGGGGTGGTTTTGCAGCCATGGTTCAGTCATGTCTATAACTTTATAAAGAGAGTCCAATTTCTTTGAGGTGGCTGGCGTGGACGCAGGACCTGACCATGGTTTCTTGAAAACATGGAGCACGTAAGGTAGGAGTGGGATGGCCGAAAGTGAAGGGGCCTGCTCCTGAGGTTGATGATAGACAGGATCGTCTATCGTCTCCTTGGAAGCCTCAGTTGTGAAGTTGAGGTTCTTTGCCATCCCAGATATCAAGTCTGAAAAGGCTCGTACATCATTGGACAAGGAGATGGGTTTGCCCTGGGAAACAGCGGTATCTGCGGCTTGTTCCTCCTTATGCTCAGTGGAGTTGGTGGAGGGTGGAGGGGACCTGGAAGGAGACTGCCAAGTCGGTAAGGCAGGCCATCCCATTCTTGAATTCCCCTGTGCTCGAGTGACAGGCGTGGTTCTGTCCGAAGGTCAGGGAGGCATCAGAGGAAGAGGTTGCTGATCAGTTGTCTCCCTGGCCATGTGCGATTGTGGCCATTTTGATGGTGGTGAGAGCCTGGAGTCAGAACCAGTCAGGGACAGGGAATGATGGTGACGCTGAGAGACAACCTCCTCGTAATATCCATGATGCTTGTGACAATGTCGAGGTATGTATATCTCCTCCGAGGAGACTCACCTGATGATCTGGATGGTGAGTAGTATACATAAGTGCGCCGATAGTGAGAATGGGATCAGTCTCGGTAAGTATACTTCCGGTGACGTGAATGATGGGATCGGCTGGAGGAGGAACATGATCTTGACTCTGCCTGCCTTCGGTGGGAGTTTTGACGGTCCCGTCGATCTCGAGTGGCCATCAATCTTGAAGATGAGCAAGATCGGATCCTCCTAGACCCATGGGTCAAGGACCTAGGAGAGGCTGTGCGGGGAGGGAGGGGAGGCGGATAGGCCTCATCTGACTTCTCTGGGGCAACTATGCTCTCTGCTTGGACGTTGTCTCCCAATTCTTGGGGAAGATCCCAAGGTGGGGTGTGTTCCACTATCTCCCCATCGGATGGCCGAGATCTTTCTGAAGGCGAGGCGGAGGGGGGGTCGATCCACAAGTGCAGAGGCCAGCAGAGGGATTCATTTTTGTGGGGGCCGCTCCCTCAGGGCAGTGTCTGTTTCCGAAATAGTCACCACAGTCAGGAGTTCAATCTGTTCCTCAGTGGGGGGCCTCTCCTTATCCTTCCTCTTATGAGATCTAGCAACATCCTTCTCGATGGAACGGCCTGGGGTAAGGGGTACCTCAGGCATTGATTTAGAGGTCGAGGACCTCGATTTGCTCCAAGTCGATGTTGGTTGCTTCAAGCGGAGGGTTGACGGTACCAAGTTCGACCGACTGGGGTTCCCCCTCGCTGAGGGATCGTGAGATGGTTCCTTGGAAGTTGAACGATGAGAGGAAATCTTCGAAGTGCCCATTCTGGCAGGCCTTCTAGATGTGGTTGTGCTACTCAGAGGCATCGCCAAGGCAGCTGACACGGACGGAGTCGATGGGGGCTTCAAAGCCTGCTCATAGAAGATGGACCTCAATCTGGCCTCTCTATTTCTCCGAGTCTGAGAAGTGAAACCCTGGCAATGAGAGCAGGTGGCAACGTTATGAGTCTCCCCGAGGCAGACGGGGCACCTGGAGTGTCCGTCGCATCTTCGCGTTGCACGAACGACAGCATTTGAAAAATGCTGTCGATGCCATAAAGAGGTCCAAAGACGTAGTTCGTAGACAAAGCATTATCAAAGAAGCAGTATGGAAGACGCTAAATAGAAGCTCAGAAGCCGGCATACGCAGCGGAAAAAAAGGAACTAACAGCAAACGCGCCAGGGTCCTTATATACCCTGAGGGGAAGGGGCGGAGTTCCCACCAAAATGCTAGACCTAGAGCTCTAGAAGTTTCCGAGACAGTAGTGCGCAGGCACAGATAATCCATGTGTGTGAGTTCACAGAGACCACAAAGAAGAATACCTAGTGTCAGTGAATGGATGAATAAATTAATACAGCTTGCAGAAATGGGCAAACTTATATTAAAAGGGAATTCAATAGAATCATATTTAAGAAAATGGAAACCTTTTGCAGAACATGTAAGGGAAAAGAAAGGAGATTTAATGGTTGGTGGTTTTGATGTATAATAGGTATAAAAGGTAAATACATGAGTGGGTTTTAATTTGACAAGAAGAGCAATGAGAGATAGATTGTAGAAGTTTTCTAAAAGTAACTTAAAATGGATATGGCAATTATAGAACTGTATATAGAGAAGAGATGAACAAGGGTATGAGGTATACATGAATTTATATATAGAATTATATATAGAACTTATATACAATACTTATATAGTTATATGTACACTGTGATTATATTTATTTTAGAGAGAGGTGTTGAAAGCAGTGAAGTTACTACCAACAGACGAAGGAACCTGGAAGCATCTTAGCTGCTTTTTCTCTCTTTTTCTTTTCTTTCCTTTTTCCCCCCCTCTTTTCTTTCCTTTCTTCTTTTTCTCTCTGTGGGTTACCCAAATGTCTTGCTTTGTTTTTTGTTTATCTCTTTTCTCTTTTTCTTCCTCTCTCTTTTTTTCTCTTTCCTCTCTTTTTCCTGATAATGCTTTTTATTTTCTCTCTTTTTTTCCTTAATATTCTTTCTTTGTGAATGTATTTGCATTTGTAGTTGTCATTGTTTTATATGTACAAACTAATAAAGAATATTTAAAAAGAAGAAGAAGAAGAAGAAGAAGAAGAAGAAGAAGAAGAAAGGACAGGGTAAATAGCAATAAAGAAGAAAGAAGGTAAGTGCAGGAGTATGTGTGCCCATGGCCCCCTCCGATCTTTTAACCTTTAAGCTGGGAGGTTGGACATGGAATCTTAACTGGTCCTTCCTCTCCTTTTTTCCCCTATCTATCACTAAAGCTGCTGTTGTCAGCTTCAGACTATCTCCTGAACCCAGTCCCTGGATTCTTCCTTTCAAGGTATCAACATTTCCCATTATCAAATCATTTAATTGTAAATGCAGTTGCTTAATTCCTTTTTTTGCTTATAAGGAGTTATCCTTAGGTAAAGAAAGATATCAGTACAATTACATCATAAAAGAATATCCCAAATGAATCACAGCAATCCTCCAATAGTATTTGGAGGAAGAACAAATGAAATGAATCAGAGAATATTATCTTTTTAATAGATGTTATCTTGCTTCTCTTAGCAGTAACAGTAATTCTCTAATTAAGGATACTGGGGCACAAGCAGTAAAACACACACACACACACACACACACACAATGATCCATGCCATAATTACAATGAATATGCAATGTTCTTTGCTTCAAAAGATTGCTTTGTGTGTGGAAGGAGGAATAGAAGGTGAAAGAATGCCACTGTAGTAATATATATTTTTTAATTGCGCAAATTGTTGGCATGCATGTTCTATTCAACAATTGGAAAAATACTGCATGCCTTTTATAGGGCACAGAACACATTAAGAGTTCAATAATTAAACAGTGCTTGTGGAACAGATGGAATAGCTATCTGGGTTCTAATTACTTTAAGTTGTACAGAGGTTTGCTGTCCTTAATGAGCTCAATAAAATGAATGATTACACATCAATCACAATTGAAAATACCTATAAGATGGGCTGAATAATCATGGTAACATGTCAAGCATGGGCACACAAAGAACAACAGGCATGGCAAAACCTAATTAGAAATAAAACAACTCACCCCAACCTCTGGGAGAGCTTGGGATATCAGTACAACTTCTGAATCACTGGCTGTATCAATGCTTCAAACATCACTTTTTTGGTGTACTGAATATGCATTTTATTGTTGATTTCTGTGAACGTCAGCTCCCCATCTCTACAAAATAGAATGATGGGACAAAGTGCTAGGTTTCAGTCCCAAATCTATGAAGGGATGAAGGGAAGAATCCAAATATAATCTACACTCTGATTTGCTCTGGTCTCAGTGTGTGAACCTTCCCGGCAGTCTTTATTCCAAAAGCTTTTGGTGCCCCAACAACATAACAGTGTGAAAGAAAATACAAAACTTGGCACTAAAATAAGACAGGTGGGGTCAGCAATTTTCTCCTCCTACATTTAGGAACACACTGTTAGTCGGCTAGGCGGCTAGGCTGATAAATAACATTTCCTAGTTTTCCATATTTTTCATTTAAGGGAACATATTTAAATAAAATAGTATTTTATAGTATTGTACAAGAATTTGTCATTCTATCTCTACACAAAAATACTATGGTATTCCTAATTTGCTCCGTGCATCTAAAATTTGAGTTTTAAACGGAAAACAATCTTACATCGCCAAGTTATCAGAAAGTCAATTGCCACAAGTTTCGTGAAGGGAGGCTAAAATAATAGTCTTACTTTACATCTAAACATCTGTTAGAAAAAGTCTGGCTGACCGGTGTCAGCACAGTCCTATATTCTTTCTGTCAGGGTCCATTCACAGTATAAAATTATAGCGCTGTTATTCCACTTTAACTGTCATTGTTCCATTCTTTGGAATCCTGGGATTGGTAGTTTAGGGAGGGCATTTAGGATTCTTAGCCAGAGAGCATCCCTGGTGCCTCTCTAAATTACAAACCCAGGATTCCATTGAACAGGCCATAACAGTTAAAGTGGAATAATAGTGCTACAATTGTGTAGTATGAATGGGCTCTCAGTCATGCACAAGAATCACTGTAGTGCAAGACTAGATTTACTGCGTTAGGTGAAATAAAATTTTGTCACTTCAAATCCTGATCAATCTAAAAACATACTATGCATCACAACAACAGCACATTACATAATCAAAAGCTAGCTAGCTGTCATTATCATGCAAAGCGTTGGTTACTTCTCTGCTTCCTCTTCTTTAGAACAGTTTGCCTATCCTTTAGTTCTGTAGTTAGAATTGCAGGGCATGTCCTTCAGCCAAGGAACTAATAAGCTGGTTTTATATGATTTTTCCAAAAGTGCAGATAGTGGCTCTACCACTCTAAAAACATTTCTAGAAATCCAGTATATACAAGCTAAAACTGCTGATTTTAAAATGGTATTTGTATAAACTCATATGTTGAACTGAAAGCTTAACAAGCCTAAATTCATAATTATTTTGAGACATAGTCTTTTCTGAGAGAATATAATGGGTTGGACTCAATTATGGAAGAATACCATTTAACTATCAATCTCTCACGTGTGAATATAACTCTATATTTAAAAAAAACTTCAAAAATACTTTTTCATTGCATCCATTACATTACATCCATTCACTAAATTAAATCACAAAATCTTTCATACACACTTATATTTCACATGTTGGCCAAGATGTTACCTCTCTGGAAATATATAAGAAATGCAAGTGGCTGAAGCTTTTTAGCCTGAGGGGTTAAAAGTGTGGGTGTGGAAGTGGGCTTTTGTTAGAAAAATTAGCAATGCTATGAGTCATTGTGCATTAGTGGCAGAATAGTTTTGCATCTTGTATGAACCCAGACACCATATGCCATGCGAGGACCTATTACTTTATTCGGTGCCATTGCTGACAGGCAGACACGTGGATATCCCCAATGGAAAGACTGTCTCTTCTCTGTGGTGAGTACAGGAACTCAGTGATCTGAACACATCAGACATTGTAACTAGCAGCAGGAACAGCTGGTAAGCTAGGAAGAAGCAATGGCAATACAGAGCTAGAATGTTAATGAGAATGTGTGAGCTAAACCACAATGCAAGTCTCAAAGGGGGAAAATCAAATTCACTTTATTTTACTGAATCATGCAGTCCAATATTTAGATCTTTTTTCTTTTTGAAATAATAAATACTGATTCTCACTGAAGCATTAGTTCACAGACAGAGAACTGGAAAATACTGTTTAAGAACCTTGGGATTTGTTCCTGTAGTCCTATTTAAGCCATCTTTATCTTTCCTTCCTTTCATTTTCCTAACAAATAAGGTGGTGCATTCTTGAGCCACCAAAGCTTCACCCAAGACTTAGGCTAAAGCAAATGTGTGTCTTGTTTTTTTTCAGCACTAACACAATTAGAATTATTTGAGCTGGGTCAATACGAGAGCAAAACTCTGAACATCACTACTAAAGAGAAGTAATTCATGAAGAAGTAATTAATTAAGACTGCATTGTAATTTTATGTATGTTTTGTGTAATTTCTATGTGATTTTATATATATTTTAGCACTACATGATTAACATAATTAGCACTTCTTGATAAATATGCCCATGAAACTACTAGATACTAACAAATTTTATTAGCCTGCTAACCAGCTAGTACAGGCTATTAGCTTCACAGCAGGCTAGTAAAATCAATATATACAACTCCCCTCTAAAAATGCCTCTTAATCTCTGCCTTCTACCAAATAGACAAGTGGAGTAATCTACCACCTTCTTCACCAGCACTGTGTTTCTGTGCTGATTGCAGAAGAATGGGGTTTCTTTCGTTCCTTTGCATCTAGTATGGAAACCAAAGAGGCTGGTGGATGAAAAATGGAGGTATCATCAATTTTTTGGAACTACCAGGTGAATTATTAAACACAAATATGGTTTAGCAGTAGCTTAGATACTGAATGTTGCTGATACGGGTTAACAAATTATACATTTCCCTTTTTTCATCCTGATCACAATCTTTTCTTTGCAAAACAAGCCATTCTCCATTCCTCTGTTGCAATTATATTGCTTTGCCTACTTGAGAAATCTCTCCTACCTTAGTTTGTAAGGGAGTGAAAAACAACGGATGCTTAAAATAAGACTAGCAAGAATTTCTCTTATACAAGCTACCTCATTCCAGTGACTTAGAACAAAGGTATCATAGGCTCCCATCTAAATATTTTCCAGACTTTGCACTGATCCTCATTTGTTACTTTACATGAACATTAAGTTAATTGTGTGCGTGGGTGCCTTCAAGTTGCCTGTAGACTTATGGTGACCCCATGAATTTTATAGGGTTTTCTTAGGTAAGCCATACTCAGATGTGGCTTTGCCAGTTCTTTCCTAATTAGTGAATGACAATTTCTGAACAGATATGAATATAAATGTTGACACTATTTCATGCAGAGATTGGAACCAACACATTGAACTTAGCTAGATTAGGAGCTATGGTAAAAACAAAATACTAGGGTACAAAAGTCCTCCACTGCTCAGTACAATCCCATATCTTTTAAGGCATTTTCCTATGAATGATATGGGGATAGCATCTTTGTTTCTTTGTCTGTTGTCCCTCCCGCCATTCTTCCTGGAGTTTTCACTCTAGGATGGATGCTAGTGAACAGCACAATGCAAAGAAGGAGGATAAGGAGCAGAACAGGAAGTTTGTGGGAACTAAAATATGACTTTGTGGTAAATATGCCCAGAAAGGAAGGCCTGAAGAGTGACAGAGAGAGATGAGCTGGGGAAAGAGTAAATATATGGACAAGGCAAGAGCAGAGAAAGATAGGATGAATGAAAGAAGAAGACATGCTAGGAGAGGGAACAGATAAAAGAACAAACATGAAAAAAAGAGGATGTTTTGGTAACATGTGGAAAAATGCAAATTAATCTAAGAGGTGATGGAGAAGAGGCCATTTCCACACTATACTGCGCTATTATTCTGCTTTCAACCTCCTATGGAATCCTGGGGTTTGCAGTTTAGGGAGAGGAATTTAGAATTCTTGACCAGAGAGCTCTTTGGCTTCAGTAAACTACAAACTCCAGAATTCCACAGGATGTTGAAAGTGGAAAAATAGCCCTATTAGCAGTATAGTATGGAAATGGCCAGAGAGAGAGAGAGAGAGAGAGAGAGAGAGAGAGATGGCTGTGGACAGTAAAAACAAGACACCAGAGATGAACAATATTACTGAAAAAGGTAAGAGGATTACAAGAGAGGGGAGGGAGGGACTGCACAACTAGGAAAAAGCTTGTGTACAGCAGTGGTTGTGGTGGTGGGTTCACAGGTGGCCTGACCAAAAGATAACAGGACTCGTAAAGTCAGGATTTGCATGCAGAATTAGTTTTCAGTGTTTTGGTAAGAGTATTTTTGTCCAGAAATAAATAATAGTATATTCAAACTGTTGGGTTTTTTTTAAACAGTTGTAAGATTTTAAAAGAAATCTATTCTTAAGAAACACAACTGCTGTTCCAAAATACTCTTTAAACTATTTATGGTATTATTAAATTAAGTTGTTGTTTGGGGCTTTTACATTGTATTCTCTGCATTCATAATGCAATTATCTTGGCATTGCATTTGGACTTGAGAGAACCAGGTTAGAGTTCACAATGTACCACAGAACTCTCTGAATAGCCTTGGGATCATCACTCTCATAGACTGCCCTCACAGACGGCCTCCCTGGTGAGGATGCAAGTGAGACACATGTACTTTGCAACAAGTCACAGGAGCAAAAGTGGGCTAATAATGGAAACAATAAATAAGTGTTATTCCTCCAAGGACTCTTCTCCCACAAAACAATGTTAGGAGGATTTCAGTTCAGTAATATAATCCATTCTTTCTAAATTAAGAATACAATGTGTGTGTGTGTATGTATGTGTATGCCTTTAAGTCACCTGTCAACTCAAGGTGACCCCTTAAATTTCATAGGGTTTTCTGATGTAAGGAATACTCAAGTGGTGGTTTGGCCAGTTCTTTCCTCTGAAAATAGCCTACAGTACCTGGCATTTGTTGGTGGTCTCCCATCCAGGTATGAATTAGGGCTGACCCACAATAAATCCACTTTAAAAACGTACATGCAAGTGAATGCACCTAATAATTAATTTCAGTATAAAATGTTTTCATAAATGCAAATAGATACAGATACTTTTGCTTCTTTTAGCGCATAATTACACCATGACAGTTTATGATTTTTAGAAATAAATTGACTGAAACTGAAAAGTTAAGTGGCTGATGCTCTAACAGTTGCTGCAGACCCACACGTGTAAGAACACATGGAAGAGAAAACACCTTTGAAACAACAAGGTATCGTAGTATGAGTTCAAAACAGCTGTAACCTTTTTATCCAGTTAAGCAGGAAAGCTATTGGTGAAGTGGAACGACCAACACCGCCCATTAAGAATGGCCATAGGTTCAGAGATAGGCTCTGCATTCCATGCAAGTAAACATTTTAATGTAAGTATTGCTTAGAATGTGGGTCTTGTCATCTTGTTCTGCATTAACAAAGAATGTTCTAAACATGTTGTAAATGAGAAGTGCCTTTCTTTCCAATTCTGTCCTAGAATTTCTTTTTGTCTGTCAAAAGCACATCTTGAAAAACTGAAAAAAAAATCCCTGAGGTCACCGGAGGAAGAAAGGGAAAGATAGGAGAACCAAAACAGCAGTTGAATAAAGCCTCCACCTGAAGCGGCAGGCAATGAGCTGTGTAACTGCTGAACTGATCATTTCTCAAAAATATTTCTGAGAATGAGAGAATTGTTCTTGCTTGGTACTAGTGAGAAGGGTTTCAGAAGAGCAGCTGGGTGACTGTCTATTTGTTTCCCAAAAATAATATAATGCAAGTAAGATTTTTTTTATTGTGGGGCATTGTGGCTGATGGGAGCGGGATAAGTCTTGCATATAGCTTATTTAAGGAAGGGGGATTTTTTTCCTGCATGTTTCCTCTGTGTGTGTGTAGAATTTATCTCCCGCCTCCTTTCAGTGGGTGTGTGGTGGCCAAGAAATGGGGGTTTCATAATAAGGTCCTTCTCTCCTAAACTCAAAACAGCTGGGGAGAGGGGAACACAAAACAACAGATGTAATTCTCATCTTCATTCTAGTAAGATTTTTAGTGTGGTAATTAATATAACATCAATTTAACTTCCAACTCAATTTAAGCAAAAGAAGCACCCCTAGTTGAATGTAAACATAAATAAAAACTTTTTTTAAAGCTTTCTAGCACAAATGTAGCACAGTACTTTCCCACTAACTGTTCTAGGTCTGATTTAATATAAGGAGGAATAGCCAGTATGTATAGGTAAGAATATGGCAGTATTCTAGTTTTTTAATATTTGAGTCTTCAGCTTTTGAGAATTCAAATTAAACTGTGCTTCTAATAACTGTTTTAACTTGAGTAGTAATGTAACACAGGTTGAAAAGATAAATACTTGGGCAGAGCACAAAGGAGGCATTTTCCAGAAACGTCTTTGACACTGAAAGGTGCTCTGGCCTGTGATGATTTTTTTAAACAATGAAGAACTCATAACCCTATTCTATACAAGCTTAATTTGCTGTTAATGTATTGTTGTTAATGATTTCTTTTCATTAATTCAAAAGAGAAGAGCAAACAGCAGTGATGTCACCACGTAGAGAGACCTATCTGACTGTATCACAACTGGGAATTCTCGTCAGTCCTGACGGCTACATGGGATGCCACACATTGGGCCAAGGGACTGCACATGTGCCCATACCCACATGTAACATCTTCTACATATTCACCTATATCTCAGAAGGCAACAGTGTAGGGGTATTTAGATCTCCCCCTTCTGTTCACTGAGATCCAGATATGTGCTTGATGGTTAAAGCCACTCTTCCTTTGCCTCTGATCTTGATTACTGTTTCTGTACAAATATCAGACAGATTGTGATAGGGGTGAGGTTGAAGTGCCTTCCCACATTCAAAGTTACTGTCCTGGTGCTGTTAACAGCTGTGTTGGAATACATCAGTTCTGCCCATGTTGCTCTGGTGATGGCTGCTGAATTAAACTGGGGAAAATGTGGATGGGGCTCCTAAGGCTGCATGCAAAGTTGCCAAAGGTTGTATATTGTTCATATGTGGGCTACATATTGGTGTCTTGATTTCATTCTGTTTCTATATTCCCCTGGACTAGAAAGGATTACCAATGTTAGTATCCCTAGGAATAAGATAGTCTAATCAATAAAAAATGAAATGGGATTAGAGCAGCAGCAAATGAGGAAACAGTGGCAGAAAAGTTGAAAATGAACACAATTTAGAGAGACAAAATGTACACAACTACACTTGTGGAGTGGAAGTACTTACACTGCATCCCAAATTAACATGCTCTTAACAGAGGAGAGCCTGTTTTTCGGTTGGGCATTATCATCTGGGTTTTCTTCTCTTCTCCTTGGCAAATAAATGGGGAGAGAAGAGAGAACTATTGCTTCACTGATAGATACCTAATGATCATCACTGGTCGTCAAGATCAGGCCTGGCATTTAGAATGTTGAAGACAATACTGGTTCTTCTTGAAATTCACAAGGAAGCCATAGCACTGCAGGGAACTTCAGTTTCTTCTCAACTTCAAACAAATCCAGGCAAAAATACAACTCAATCTCATCTTCTTATGGATGTATTAGGATAAACTGCTATACATAAAAATTGACTGGTTGAGGTATCAGAATACATCTGGCCTAACCAGTATTTACTTTGGCCCAAGCAGCCTGGTGTTCTGTAAAGCATTCCACAGCACATGAATGGTATGTGACAGTAGCCCAGCATTGTTTTGAAGTTGTAAGAACTCTGTTCTAAGTTGTGAAACACAGGTTCACCTGACCATAGGTTTACAATCTGAAGCAGAAGTTGGCAACTGTTGAGGGCCTGGAGGCTACTCCTATTCCTTTCCTCATCAACTGAACTCCCCATGGGTGTATCTTTGGATAAAACCAGAAATAGCTATCTGGGGACCAAAACAACAGTGTATTAGAGGAGCGGCATTCAAATGCAGAATGGCACTGTCCCCTGGAACTTTCCAGAGGTGGAATTCTTCTATTTTTGCAGATTTTCTTCAGTAACGGATTGGGCTCTCAGAGCTGCAGAAAAGGTCCCGGAAAGTAGCATGTGGCTCATAGGTCACACAATTTTCACCCCTGAACTAGAAGATATGACACAAATAAATGAGATGAACAGAAAATCAAAAATAATCAGCTAGAAATAATCAACAATAAAAAGAAGATAACCTGAAAGAGCTTGGTTGGGAAAGGCAATTCTTATTAAGCTGACAGAACAATGTCGGAACAGAATGAATATCAATAGGAGGAACTGTCTCACTAATGTTGCAAACTGAAACACTTTGCTAAGCTTCTGGAAACAGGCTGGGGCATGTGGAAAATTAAGTGGGATGAGAATCTTAAGCTCCAAAGCGCAAAATGGTTTGTTGCACAACTGTTTGAATTATTCTCCAAAATCCACTATGCTATGAAACCTTTCAAAAGCCAAGATAAAATTTGAAAGATGACATTCAATAATTGCTATATTTGTGTCCTTTCACAAAAGGCTAGTCAGGCATAATCACAGGGGTAAAAATACTTGTTTTTGCTTATCAGTGATAAAGAAATGCTATATCAATCGAATGAAGAAAGGTCCATCCACAGAGAAAGGCCAATACTAATTTTTCCAGAATCGTTTGTGATGATAACAAATAATGTATTATTAAATCACTGGTTATCATCAGTAATTTTCTAAGTGTGGAATTCTGAATTTTCTACCTCAATTATTTAAGTAGATCACAGAACCTGAACACTATAATCATAACATACTTTATTATGATAATATATACTATAATCATAATAAAGTATGTCCCACCTTCATTAAATATTGTACAGAAATGTCTGCGCTCAGAGCTACAAGATATCTAAATCATTAAAATTTTGGCTAAGAAACAGCTGACACACGTAAGTTTAAACATCTTCTTCTAAAGTGTAGTTTTGATTTGTTTGCAGCTGTTGCTTATGCAACATAATATATATCTGTAGATCCCCCCCTCCCTTTTGCGCAGTTTAGATTCTGTCAAAACTTCAGGGAAATAAACAACTATTTAAGTTCTGTAAAATGGTCCTGGAATCTTATTATTTTGTCTCAACATGTCCACTGAAAATGCAATTTAAAAAGCAGATGTAAACTGGAAGTCATAAACATTTGTTCATAAACATCGTTCTAAGGTAATTTCAGTGGCAATTTCTGTAGGTGTAAATTGCAACTGTTGTTTTGTTTAAACATTTTTGTGCTGTGTCTTTTTTTTAAATTATAAGCCTGAAGCCAGGTGCTGTATTGATCTGTAAGCTGCTCTGGAAGCCTTTCTGGCTGCAGAGCACAAATGTTTTGATAGACAAACAAACAAATGCACACAAACAGTGCAGTACTGATTGAGATGAAATTATTCTGGCAGCCATTTTGGATTTCAAATTGCCATTTTCTCAGCACTACAGTGCGGTGGAAAAGTAGGTTATATACCAAATTATGTGTCAAGTAATGCTTTGTGATACTGATTTGATTTCATAACACAACATATTTTGTGCAAAACTTTTTTTTTCTTTGCCACTCAAAATGCCAACTGGCTGTCATTTTCTAATTTTTCAATTTAGGCTTCCAAAGATCTTTGAGGCAAATTTAAGCCTGCTTTCAAAACTAGTTAAGTAGTGTGACTTTAATGCAAGCTTGTGCTTCTACATAGTTCACATCTGCTACCTTGATTTAAGATTTAGTCCTGCACTAGAAGACACAAGGTTGTAAACAATTTTGGATTTAGATTCAGCAAGCTAATGTATCTTAAAATATATAAGAAAAAAAGCACTTCAAGCAGCTTAAAAACTTGGGAAATCTCTTTGACTAATAAGTATGACAGCTATGAAACCTAAAAGAGGGCACTGTTCAATGATAAACAGCAAATATTTCTTTCGGGAAAGTGTCTAAGAATGTATGGAGATCGATAGCTACTCCAATAGATTACTACTGTTATTTCCAAAATTTAGATCTGCAAATGTGAAGGGAGGCTTGAATCTTGTGAAAGGAGCATGATCATAATGAGTAATTTTTTTAAAAAATCACCATCAAGATAAAGAACAGGTTTCTTACCAGTAACTGTGGTTCTTCAGGTGGTCACCTGTGGACACACATTATTGGGATATTCTGCGCGTTCACAGTAGAACTTAGGATAGCTCTCAGCAAGATTTCTTGGCAGATGCACTGCTCTTTCCCCCCAGTATGCATCTCCTGTGTTGCTGGCACCCAAGCCTCAATTCTCTTGATCTGCTGCACCTCTTAGGACAAGGCACTGGCAGACTAGGACACAGTTAAAGACTGAGGCTGAGGAGTATTGTCTGAGCCATGGGGTTGGGTCGTAGTGGCTTTTTGTTGAGTTGAAGTGAGTGTAGAGGTTGATGCACTCACATAAATTTCCACAGGTTTCTGGTCAGGCCCTAGTGAGAGGACAAGACAGGCCCAAGAGCTGGGGGTGAGATAAATCCACGGAACGTTGAGACCGGGGTTGATGAGTATGATGTTGGTTAGTGAAGAGGCTGAGTTGAAAAACCCTGTGGGAGTTAAACTCAGGGTGGTGCAGGTAATGGGAACAAAGAAGATGGTGGTATTCATGGGGGTATCCTTAGAAAGCAGCCCGTGGGTTCAGTGGGGACACATGCTATTGAACTGAAGGAGCTGGAGCAGAACAGTGTTTTGATAAGTGCTGCTCCTGGGGGAAGTGGCACGGAAGTACAGAGGGGTTGGCTGACCCCATCATGAGGTTTGGTGACTGATAGTGGTAGTACTGATTTGAGTGGTTGGTAATTTTGAGGCCGCATGAAGCTCACCAACGATCCTGTGCGGCGCTTGCTGAACATCTGGAAACTGTCTTCCTGAGATGGTTGTCCTGGGACTGGGTTAGAGCTAGGAGGCAACTCCAGCAATTTGCCTTTGGAGACAATGCCTATCTCTTGGATGTCTGGGTCAGAATCAAAGAGTCCTTCCTGGTTTTGAAGGCGAGTAGAGATTTTGCTTTGTTGGAGAAGGGTTTTGATGTGGGAAAGGATTGGAACTGCTAAGAAGCCACTTGAGAAAGATCAACTGAATCTTTCAAAGGAGTAGTTAATGTTTGGGCTGGATCCTTTGAACAGTGCTTGTCTTTTTTCTGTTTCTTTTAAAGATGTTCCATGACCAAATTTCGCTGCTGTCACTTGGAACTGTGCAGGCAAGTTGAGGGCCTTGAATTGGGACAAGCCTCAATGATAGTAGATACATCAGATCCCATACTGGAATTGATCCTGAGATTCATGGAGTTGTTTCTAGAGATTTGTAGGTAATTTGTGCTGTGGACATTGTGTGTGCATGTGTGTGGGGTGCTTCAGTGGTCTCAGCTCAAGGACTGTATGGCCTCTTCTAGGGCATGAGCTGGAAGATTGCCCATTCAGTTGCACACGGCCTGTTTTGTAAATGTTTGGCAATGCTTGCACTGTCTCATGGTGTGGCCCTTGCCTAGACAAAGGTGTAACCATCAGAAACTGGGATTTTTGACCAACAAAGTCACACTTTTTGAAGGGGGTCCCAGAGGCCATAAAGCATAAAGTGAGCAATGAAGAGAGGTAGATGGTGGTGGTGGGGAGGGATAGAATCATAAGAGTTGGAAGAGACCACAGGTGCCATCCAGTCCAACCCCCTGCCATGCAAGAACACACATCAAAGCACTCTCAACAGATGGCCATCCAGCCTTTGCTTAAAAGCCTCCAAAGAAGGAGACTCCATCACACTCGGAGGCAGCATATTCCACTGCTGGGCAGCTTTGATGGTCTGGAAGTTCTTCCTGAGGTTCAGGTGGAATCTCCTTTCCTGCGGCTTGAATCTATTGCTCCTTGTCCTAGTCTCTGGAGCAGCGGAAAACAAGCCCGCTCCCTCCTTGATATGACATCCCTTCAAATATTTAAACATGGCTATTATGTACCCTCTTAACCATCTCTTCTGTTGACTAAACATTCCCAGCTTCCTAAGTCACTTCTGATAGGGCGTGGCTTCCAGACCCTTCACAGTTTTGGTCGTCCTCCTCTGGACACACTCCAGCTTGTTGATATCCTTCCTGAACTGAGGTGCCCAGAACTGGACACAGTATTCCAAATGAGTTCTAACCAAAGCAGAATAGAGTGGTACCACCACCTACCTTGATCTAGACACTATACTCCTATTGATGCAGCCAAGAATCGCTGATGAAGATAATGAAGAGGAATGCAGAGTTAGACAAGGAGATAAGGCAAAGAGGATAAAAATAGTGAATTACTGCTGCTTACTACTTTTGTTTGGGGGGGGGGAGAAGAAAAGAGAATAAGCAAGCGATAGCTGGGAGGATGGAGGTTCCAGAACGCTGCTAAATGCTGCAGCAGTAAAAGAAGACTGGGTGTCAACAACACAGAGAATGCATACTGGGGAAAGGGGGCAGGATGTTTGTCAAGAAATCTTGCTGAGAGCAACACTAGGTTCTGATTGCTGCTGTGCATGTGCAAAAAATCCCAATTGTATGAGTCACAGAGACAACGAAGAAGAAGCAAAATGTAAAGCATATGTCTAAAGCTTTAAGTCTGCAAGGTATATGAGATTGCAAAGTCTGAAAGGGAACAGCAGCTAAAACAAGTGCAGGTAACTTACATAAATATAATTGCCTGATCATCCTAGAAATGTACTACAGCCTTTGTAGTACCTATGAAATCTAGTCATTCTTTGGAAACAGCACACACAGAGAAAAATCCAGTGGTAATGCCACTCGAAAAGCTTCCCATGTCATTACAGACTGGAACAGATTACAGCTATTGATTGCTGCCTGGAGAATGTTCTTGCTGTGAGAACGGAAGGCAAGGAAAAGTGACAGACAGCTCAGCTATCGACCTATTCCAACAGGGAAACTGCACTTCAAAATAAAGGTCAGTACACCTTTATACTAGCTATTAGTCCTACTGTAATGTTCATCAGGATACTGCAGAGACTTGTGGCTGTGCAGAACAATTCCGACTCCTATTTCCAAAATGCATAGCAATTTCTGGTCTGTTTGGAAACTATGGAAAACAAGTTATACCATTCAACTCCACTTGACTAGTTATTTTGGTTAAAAAAGTTAGGAAATGCAAAATGAAAGAAATTGCATGGGGATATGTCATTACCATGACAAAACTTCACAAAAAATTTTCACAATGTATAATTGTTTTTCTGCTTGCATATAGTCTATGGATTGGTTTGCATCTGGGGTTGGACAGAAAAGCCACTTCAGGAAACAGGTCAGGATCCAGGTGAGGAGGAAAGACTTAGACAAGGTAGTAAGTAGGGACGAAGCCCCTGGAGAAAGATCTTAGGGTGACCGAGTGGAAGGGATGTGTTCAAATTAGTCAGAATTATAACAGGCCCTACCCACTTTAATTTTGCCTTTTCTGTTGCCCTTAGCCCCACATCTGATTTGCTGCCAGAATGTCTCCCCCCAGACCTTTCTCAAATTGGAGTTCAGACCGAGGTTGAAAAGCTTCTTGCCCTTCATTTTTAAAATGACATGTTTTATTAGAATTTAGAGATGACTGAGCAAATTGGCTTGTGTTTATGTAAAACAGGCATTTTCGAAGAGCAGAAAATCAGGGATTCAAAGGCACATGTTTGTCTTCTAGTCTCACCAATTTTCCTTTCTGTGTGATATACATTTTGCTGCAATAGTATGTTTGTGATTGTCACTGAAGCCATCTTTGCTTCCTCCTTGCCCATGAGATTTTTTTTTAAAAATAGCCCCTATAGTATGTTCTCATTTAAATGTTCCATACTTATAAAAGTCTATCTACTCCAGGTTCAGGCATGGGCAAAAATCTAGGCAATACATCCATGCCTAGGGTGTTTTTCAAAAGTAAATTCAATGAAAAGTCTTAGTTTACTCTCACCTTACACCCTGTCTTCTTCTGAGAACTGGGACTGAAGGCACATCATGAAACAGTTTTTTAAAAATATATATAAAAGCACAGTAAATTATATTGTTAAAATAGAATTAAAGTTATAACACTAAAACACAACTGAAGTGAACACCATTTAAAAGCACATCCATTAAAATAATAATTAAAAAGTTAACAAATACAGCACCCACCTGTTCTTCACAACCAGTCAATTGCTGACAGCCCACTCAAACAGGAAAGGGTGCAACACATACAAGCTTTCACTGAGCAAACACAGCCCTGGCCACCAGAGAAACCTAAGGATTCAGACTCAAGGCTCAAACCAGCGCTTAATCCCAACAGTTTGATAATTCCAGTAACGGAATACATCTAGTATGCACAAAGAATGTATGCACATTTTCTGCACAAAAATAATTAAATAGATCCTTGTACCATTACATTTCATGTAACATGCTGGCAAATTTCTTAAGCATAACCTCTTCTCAGTTTTTTATGTATCTCACTGACAAATTCTCCTACAGCCAACAAAAATGTAACTGCTGTACCACAAAGGCCCAATAAGAAAACAGTCAGAGAAGATCAAAGTAAGAATGTCATATAACTTGTGACCTTTATGGGCTACAGAATGATATAAAAATGTTTCAAATTAAGTAAAGCAACAGATAGCAGGTATTGTCCTCCCCACAAAAAAGTGAGTTACGAATCATTCTTCAGGTCACAATATATGGCTGGTAAGTTGTGCAGCGATGGCAAGTCGTACCACTCTTTTTTGTGGATGGGCCCACAGGACTCAAATAATGATAGGATAAGAGGGAAATTTCCAAAATCACATTATCATTAAGTAATACGTAACTGGATGCAGTAAGACTTTGTTCATTAAAAACTCTTGATAGTTTTAAATCTATTGGCTTTTTACTGACTGAGTCTATCTACATCAAACATATAGGCAAGGATCCAGTCAAGGCTTCCTTCAATGGAGCTGGAAGGGTTTATCCCCCTCTCACCCCCAAAAAAACCTGTTCTGGAGGGCTGGGAAACCCTATAGAACAGATTTTCAAGCAACAGAAAAGGTTGTAACAGGAAGGGTGGAGAAAACAGTCCTGTTGAACTCTGCTAGCTTACCCTGGATATAAACCACAAATAATAAAATCAAATCATATGTAAATTAAATTATTTTAATCAACATAATAATAAAATAATTAAGTTATGAGTAAGGATGATACTCTATACCGTAATGTGAACCTGGCACCAACGTTTTGAGAAACTGGAAAGCTCTCTTTTACTAATAGCCATGTTATCACTATGCAGACTAACCTTTAAGTTTAGAAGAAAATCTTTCATTTCTGAATGGACAATCTTTGTGGTCTTGCACTGTTCATCTGTTACGCATCAAATTGTTCAGTTTAAACCTGAATGAATCTAAACATGCTGTTCTTTCTAAAGAAAGATAGATTTATTTTTTTAGCATAAAGAATCATTCTGAAAGCTGAATACATCTTTTGAAAACATACCTCAAACGAGAATAGCCATCCTACAAACAAATCGGATTACTATTAGAAAAGGATACAAACTTTGATAGAGAGTTATAAGGGACTTCACAGCTCTGCTGGCATTGATGCATGTGGCTCGTATAAGATTTGGCAGCAGTTTTGCAGTCACAATTGCTCCATCAAACAGCGGACCAAAAAATGGTACCTGTCAACAATTAAATGTAGTCAGATTTAATCTATGGCTATAATAACCACACACACACACACACACACACACACACCACCCAGTGAGACAGGTTGATGCTGTCCTTTTTGAGGGAAATATTGATGTTTTCCATTGCAAGAGTAAAGCAGGAATGGGGAACTTTTGACGTGTGGGACAACTTGCCTGGAACAGTAGCTTGGTGAAAAAAATAATTAACAGGTGTAACAGGCTGATACAAAAAAGCAGTATTTCCTGCCTATGATGAGATAAAGAGAGGATGAGACGGATGACTGACACCCAATCAAAGGGCTCCTGTGAAGAAGTTTGGGTGACAACCAAGGTTCCAAGATGGCCCTGAATTTAAGGTCTGGTCCATCTCCAATAGAATAAGGGGAAGAATCTCAGGAAAAGAGCACTGTCTTGAAAATAATGTTTCTTTCTTCCTTTAGTATGCTGTTGGCTCCTTCTGCAGCAGGCTGCTTCAGCACAACTCATGTAGCTCTCCAGGGTGTCTTTCCAGTCTCATCCTTCTCTACCTCTTCCCTCAGTCAAAGCTTTTCAAACTATGGCTGGAACCAGGGCTCAAGAAGGGGAGATGCTGAACTGCTTCATGCCTCAGGAATAACTGAATATGATACTGCAGGATTGCTGCTTTTGGGGTTTTCTTATTTTATTATTAAGTTTCCCAATTCTGTTCTCATCTTTCATATTCTGTTCTAAATGGTTAACGCCACAGTAAATTTTCCTTTCCCGGATTGAGGTACATGAGGGTTGTATCAGTGTAAGCAAAATGTCTATTCAGAATATTTTTCTTCTTCAGGTCTGTTCAGGCACTAGAACTGTAAATCTTCTCTTATTTCATTCTAATATGCAAGAGTGAATACTTTCAAGAGTTTACTTCCTCCTGGGCAAGATCACAACAGGTTTTGCACGTTGTCACTGTTTTTTGTTCGTTTTTGCATTGTCAAGAAGTTGTGGGAAAATAGTTGAGTTTGCACAGAAAACTGTCTTTTGGACAAAATACACTGTTTTGAGAAAAACATTATACAAAACAAGGTTCCTTGTGCAAAATAATTTGCAAACTAAATGCTGAGTAATTATCGTTACCATTTATTTATGCAGTGCCATCACTGTACGTGGCACTTTACAAGTAAAAGAACAACAAAACAATTCCTTGCCCTTAGGCTTGCAATCTTGTGCAAAATTTTGCAGTGGTTCACTATTTTCTTAATGAGGTGTCTTGGTATGTCAAATTTGAAAGTACTCTTCACGACACTATTAGGCACCTGATGGCTTTTTCTTTTATTTCCTATATTCTTTGCTTTGGGCTGCTGAAGCCTCCCAACATAACAATAATTTACCCACTACAGCTCAAAAACCAAGGATTAGAATGGCTTGCGGCTTTTAAACGTGTCCTGCAGAGCCAGCCTAACCCAGTTAGAGCAGAGTGATAGCTTTGCAAACTCTCCTTCCCAGCAGCTAAAAAGGTCTTCTAGAAAACTGAGACAGAAAAATGGCAGTTTGTGTGGGTTTTATGTACGTGGGATATTTTTCACAAGAAGGTTCACCTGAGGGGAAAAACGTTCTTTACCTCGTTGAAAAAAAAATACGCTGTAACTAAATTCTAGGAATTGAGGGAAAATTCTTTATATAGAGAGAACAAGAATTTTCCTTCAGTTCCTACTGCTTAGTTACAGTCTGGTTATGATGTATTTTTTTTAACACATGGAGAAAAAGAATTCTATTAAAATGAAGTATAGGAGCTCAGTAAGAACCCTACTGTCTTAACTCTGGGTTGGGCTGGGAAAACTGAGAACTACTCCCTCTAGAAGAAAGTATCAGCTTCACTGAATCCTGCCTGGTATCTGGAAGATAAGGTCTAGTCCAAAGGACTACAAGGCCCCATCTCAAAGATACAACAGAAATTAAGGACAGTGCCTTCCTTATTTCTTCTATGCACCCTTACACTTCCCAGTTCCATATAAAACAAGACATTCCTCCATGGTCTCTTTCAATGTAGAACAATCATTACAACAAATTTACTGATTACTACCTTCTTTTCTATACTTACTTCAGCAGCAAAAAACTGATTAACACAATTTAATCAATTACACAAACATCAAATCAAGCCAATTATTATTTTCAGCATCACTCTTACTGATTTAAAACAACTTGAGCAAAGAAAATGTATACATAAAAGACACTGCATTCATACTAATTCCTGTTTTCACATTTATTTTTTAATAAACTATATTGAAAATGCGAGGGCACCTGATACATAAACACTTATTCTGCAGCCAAGTAATCTACTATAAAGTCTGAGCCAAGTTAAAACAGAAAACTGCCAACTCAACTGGAACAAAGCTGTTCTGATATGTCTCACTTGCCTTTTTAATCAGATGAATACAGTTATTATTAATCATCATCAGCAATTAGGAGCCATGACAAGAGGCACTGTTAGGATGGAGTCATTTACCAGCAAGGCCCTTCTTGAATGAATGCTCTGGACTTACTAGCTTCCCCATTGCAGCAGATAGCTGCTCTTTTCTTGTGTGATTGCCTGGAGGATCAACCCTTTCTTGGGTGGATCTGTAAGTGAAAGAAACTTCCATTCCTTGTCCATAAGATCAGCAGGAGGAACTGGACTCAACAACGCTATTTCTTCTGGAAGAATCAGCCACTTCAGTTTTAACCTCCACCATCATCAAAGTCCCCTGGATGAGTCGACCAACCAACCAACAAACCCACCCACCCACGCACCCACCCACCCTTCCTGCACAAAAGCTGTCTCTAGCATCACAAAAAAACAGCCTTTTCCCATTAAGAAGCAGCAGCAGAAAAGTGCAGGGCAAAAAGGGAAGGTCTTCCCCTTCTCTTTTGCTCTGTTGTTCAATGTGCTTAGTCAGAGTGTTAAAAAGCAAGGGACTAGGGAGTTATAGGATTCTGAACTTTGTCTAAATGGGTAGAAAGACACTGCAGGGGCACATGAATTACATACAAATCTCAATAACTGAGAGATATAATAGCAACATTTGAAAACTGAAAATGCAATTTCTTTATTAAGGACAGATAACGTATCTACTATTAAAATCACTGTGCTTTCTTATATCCTGTTAGTTAATATTGGCCTCCAAGTGAACATTCTGAACATAAATACCTGATAGAAATTAATTTTAGAGTTTATTTGGCAGATAAAGCCCTTTAGACTCTCAGCAAATGGTACTGCAACTAGAGAACATCAGGGCATTGTCTCCATCTTGTCTGTAATGGTTAGCTAGCAACAGCTGGTTATCCGGGACACAGTGTGTTTGTAGGATCAGTTGTGACCTTCCACTGACATAAAACAGAGAACATCCTGATCTGTGTGCCTCAAACTATGAAACTCTTGGACATGCTACAGCCAAATCCCTTATAACTAGGCACCACTAGAACCTATCAATGAAAAACTAACAACTGTTCACAGTTGTTTTTGTGTGAACTTCTAATGTCCCCCTGATGTGCCACGGACAGATGATAACGACAGGATGCACATAATGCTGCAATCCCTTTTCTTCATCCCTCTAATTTCTCCTCTTTCCCACAATTTTTGAGTTTTCATCACTTCCTAGTACTTTATGAGAACAGAAGATCTTCAATGCATAGAATGGTCCATCTGGATCTTACTTTCTGGGTTTTAAGAAGACTTAGAACTGGAAAATTAGATTTTTTTTCTACTACTGCCAGGTTGTGTGTATCAAGCTATTGGAAAAGAGAGGAGCATACTGGTTTCAGATTTGTATTTGAGGATATGCAATATTAGTAAAATATTTGACAATGTAAGTGTATACAGGCATGGCTCAGTTAATAAAGTCTGCGACAAATCAGCTCCCTTTTTTTTGCAAAGTCTTCTTATGCCTGCCCAGCTCCCCTTTTCTTGCTTGTCCTCAGCCTAGCTGGAATTTTGTTAGCATCATTGACATGGGAAGATAGAGGAGGAGGGCTAGAGAAACAGAAATGTTTGGGGTTGGATTGTAGCAGCTAGATCATAGCAGCTGTGCTGCAATAAGCAATGCAATAAAACTTCAAGTGGGAAACAATGGGATTCTGTTCTAGCGGATTCTACTGTGTATGCCTCCTCAGAAACCTTAAAGCCTTAAATTATTCGTTTCTCCCCCTGCATGACACTGAGAGGGACAGTTGGGCACTGGTCAAGATGGTTATAGTCTTCTACGATCCACTCTCAGCTTCCCCCTGCCTACCAATAAATACTGTGAGATCAGGATGAGTGGGAACTCAAATGAGGATCACAGAGGCTACAGGCTTCCATGATTCTCTCTCTCTTGCCTTCAAGTTGATTTCAACTTACGAAAATCCTATCATAGGGTTTTCTTGGCAAGATTAATTTTGAGAAAGCTTGCAACTATCTTCCACTGAGGTTGAGACTGACTTGCCCAAGATCACCTGGGGGTTTTAATGGCTAAATGTGGATTCAAATCCTGGTCCTTATCTATCCACTATTTTTTTTCCAGCTAGGACTAATATGGCAGTGCTAAAAGCATTTTTCCTGTCAATCAGCATATGAAGTCAATCCCTGCTGGCATAACATGAGTTTGATTTCAGGTTATAGCTATTTCAGTGAATCCAAACCCTTGGTCTTACAGATGTTGTAGACTTCTGCTCCCAGAACTCCTTATCTTGGCTAAGCTGACTATGGCTTCTGGAAGGTGAAGTCCAAAACACCAGGAGGACCAAAAGTTGAAACCACTGGTTTATTTTCATGCCATCTTTCCACCAAAAAGGACTACAAGATCTGTTATTGTTCCTTCACTGGTTAGAAAAAATGGAGGATAGGAGCAAGGTTATTTCTTACTAAATGACTGGGCAGAATAGTACCTGCACATTTAGCATTATAGTTCTGTTTCTTTTAAAAAGAAAAAAAAAGGAAAACTAAGAAGTGTTGCTCAAATGTATATATTGAGTATACAGTCAATCTGGCATGTGGCAAATCTAGACAAAAGTGAATACCATCTTGAGTCTGCTCTTCTTAGTGCAGCAACTATATAAAGGATCAGGCTGGAAGTTTATTAATTTAATTCATTAGTTTAATTTTTTTTGTTTATTAATTTCTAGATCAGTAATTTTAATTTATTTGGTATGTGTACCTATTGAGATGGGCCCCTTCAATGTTATTTTAAAACTAATCACTATGGCTTTTTGGATCTTCACCTTTTATGGTATATGAAAGTAACAGTAGAAACTTTGGAGTATGTGATGGTTTATATAAAATAGATAGGAATCTGCCTGATTATAGTTTCTTTCCCTTACAGACTTTCCTCCTGTACATAGGCAATGGGCTTTGTGAGTGTTAATGATAATACGCTTTTGTGTGTTCAAAATGGGTTTGTTTTTTGAAAATACAGGTGGTCAGCCCAGTTCTAGTAAATCTGTAAAGTGAACTGCTAGGGAACGAACATGTCTCATAAAATTCACATCTTTATGAAAAAATAGTATTTTTCATATTTTCAATTCTGCTTCATTTTAATCACTGAGCAAAATGCCATTCTACTCAATTAAAATATAATAAAGTTTAAATACACCATTTGAGTACAAAGACTTATCTTCCGCAGCAAGCGATATAGTTAAGAAGCGAGTGAATGAGTAAATTATTGTACCAAATGGCTGAGAATTAATCTCTGATGACTAGCTGCAATCTAACGAGGCATCTGTGTCCCAGGGAACTCTCAGTGTGTCCCTGGCGGTATGCACAGTGTGTTAGAGTCTGCATGGCATTCTTTGTCCGCTTTTGCAGGCAGCTTTTCGTCCCATTGTTTAGAATATCTTAATGCATCTGTGATGCGTGGAATGCATTCATACTAACAGACTTACTATTGTTTTCTCTCAGAAGCTTTGTTGAGCAAAAGACTGCATCACAGTTCCCAATAATTATATTGGTTAATTAATCAAGACAAAAAAGTTTGCAAATCATTGCCTGGTTGCCAAGCAGGAGGAGAAAAAATGAACACAATACAAGCTGTAGCAATATAACAAAAGTAACAGCTATTGGATCAAAGATTCTTATATAATGAAGCTATTAATACTAAATCGGTTAATGTTAACATTGGTCCAGGTGTCTCTACTTAGATGCAAACAAAAAGGCTAACATTATGTCTACAAAAGGCCAAATGTTACCATGGATCCTGAAACCTGACAGAGAAACGGCAGCTTTTTTCATTTGATTAGGGAACACAATTTAAATACCAGGGACTACAGCCAAACAGTCATTTCTCTCTACAAGCCTTTTTCATTCATTCTAGGGTCAGTAGCTGGTGAAGAAAAGGTCAGCCACATTTGCCCTGGAAATGTCTGGATTAATTTTATTACATTGTTATAGTTGCATTTTAAATTGAAGACTAACACTGATTTTCCCATTTGATATTTTTCTTTCCTCTGTCTGGCTTCTTCTAGTGTACACAATGCATCACTGAAAGAAACCAATAAATAAATTATATGGCCATCTTCCTTCCATTACATATTTTACAAGAATATTTATATATCAAACATAGTAGCCGCTTTGAATATAAGACCTCTGTATAGAAAATCATAAAAAATAACAACAACAATAATAAAATAACATTTAAGAAAAATATTATGAGGAGGAAATAACTAGCATCTAAGGATGCAGTTAATTGACCATTTATACTATTATTCAGTTATGCATCCTTTCTTTAGCTTCCTTCCTTAAATAAACTTGCCTTGCCATCTCTTTTCATCAGGAGGTGAATATTTTTTTAAAATTTGTTCTACCTTTTTAGGTCTAACAATACTGTTGAGTCTTAACACTGGTTGAGAGTCTGCCTTCCTAGTTTATCTACTCTCTTGGCTTTTATTGCACTGTTTTATTATTTGTATTGTTGCATTTACTGTAATTTTATATTGTAATCCCATGTAAGCTGCTCTGGAAACCAGCTGGCTGAAGAACAAGGTGAGAATTCTTATAACCAGCCAACCAATCAGACAAATGCTTTCATATTAAGGAACTGATTTGTACCTGTGAGGTAAGACCAGTTTTTTCATCTGGAAAAAAATATCTTCACTACTAGAGAGGCAGTGAAAAATTCAAGTTGATTTTTCAAACATAATTTTTGGCAACAACATATTAACTAAATCATAGGCCACAAAGTGACAGAAACATGAACTACCATTTGTGTGCATTTCTGGCTCTTGTTATTCTAAGTGCATTTGCCTTTTAGTCATCCATATATCATCTGATTCTGAATCTGTACCACATTTCCTTTTTGTATGGTGTCCCATTGCCTCAAGGCAATAGGAAGAGCTGCCCCAAGAAGCCTGTCTGGGAGATGCCTGTCTGCCATTATCTTAAAGCATATTAGGCAGCTGCACACTTTCCTCATTCTGAATAGTGCCACAGGGCTACTCTGGGAAATACATACTGAAAATCTATGTAAAGTGTACACAGAAATTACAAAAGCTGAACATGTGGGCAAAAGGCTCATCTGGATATTTCACATTACCTTTTTTACTTGTGGGAATGATCAAAGGCATCAGACCACAAGGCAAGGGAAGAACATGCCTACACTAAAATGACAATGATGACTACCAAATGTGTGGCTATAGATATTATCCTTCATTCACTGTGCCATGTGCATGCCCAATTATTTGTAACAAAATGTAAGCATGCATAACTGGATGTATGGCTAAAGCTTACAGCCATCCCAAGTAAATAAGCTTTGAAAAGTAAGCGTCACATACCAGATCAAGACTTTTGCAGGGGTGGAACTCAAACTCTTGAACAGGTATGTAAATCTTTGCTGCTTTTGTTCTCACAGGGGAGAACAGTGTATTCGTTCAATTTTCTCCATATTACAAGGAAGATTTAAAATCTGTGCAGTTTCTGAAGATGTTCTTGCGATCTAGGCACCTGCTGCTTCAGTTGATCGCTGATTTACTTCTCTTATTCTCCACTTCCCCTTCTTCTCTGTCTTCTTTCTTCTCTCCATTCTATTCTGTTCTCTTCCACTTGCTTCCCATCAATCCTCTTCCTCTTTTTTGCTCCTCTGTTCTTATTTGAGCTCCTTCTTATATACTTTAATGGTGCAGCTTGTGCTATTTAGGCATTTTATGTTTTTACGGCTTAAAGGTATTTTAAATATTAGTACTGGTTTTAATTTGCTTTGTAAAATTTCCTAAGCTGAGAAGCTCAGTATATGTGTGCATTTGTGTGTGTATCTGTGTTTTCTCCTCACAACTAGGGATGTCAAGAATGCTCTCAGATTTTCTCATGCTCAAGAACAAACTGCGTTTCAGCACATCAAAACAGCCCACTGGAGAAAAAAATGGTACATTGCAGCAATATTTCTCACAGCTGAGATGTTTTGCTCTTGTACAAAACAACGGTTCTGCAAGGCACACAGTGTACTTTGCACTGTTTTCTGTGCCCCCCGCCCCCGGGCCATCATAGATAAGTGCACCAAGACTGTCCCAGTCTCCCCCACTGAGGAGAAAACTTTTGAAAGGCTTTGTTCTTGCCTGTAAGAATGAAATAAAGATTTGCATCCCTACTAATGACTTCCCATGTCTGAGGGACAAGGTAATTTTTTAAAACTTTTTTTCCTTTTATTATGAATCACATACCTAATATACATTAATATATACTGTATTATAATATTATTACAAGGGGAAAAAATTAACAACAATGCATTTTCAACCAATCTGACCTATCTTCCCCCCACCGGCCAAATGGCTAACAGAGGATCCAGACCCCATTTATATCAGTAAGCTTTTTCAGAGATATGGGATATAATCTTAATCAAATTTATCAAATCTTCACACCCTGATCTTTCTTTTACTTTCTCAATCATTATTTTCCTGTTATCCCTCCATGATTCTTTACAAGATTGTCCATTATACTTTAACGTTCCTTCCCTAAGAAAGTCAAATAATAGAGACAAGGTAATTGACTGGAATGGGGATAGGACTTGCCCTCACAATACATACCCCAGGGGACCCCAATGCCCTGGCAGCTCCAGTGGAAAAGGAAGCTTTACAAACACCATGGTGTGTGTGGGGGAGTTTACATTGCCATTTGCCCAGAAGCCCAGCAGAACCCTATTTTCCCTTACACTGGAACGACAGTTACTAAATTGTCCAAGCCCTTTTAACTGGAAAGACTTTGCTCATTGGAAGCAGAGCTGCAACTATATTTAAGTTTCTGTCTGGGTTTCTTCATGTAATTCTAGTCTGAGCTGCACACAGAGCTATCCAGGGTGCTATTTGATTTGCTTAACTTTGCCATTTTGGAATCTGACCTCTGCCTTGTTTGGGTCCTGCTTCATTTCATTTTGCTTCCTTTGGAAAACTGTCTTCACCCAAATCCTTTGCCCAGGCTAGAACCCAGCTACAGGGGACTGCCACCTGGGATAATACAGTGTGTATGTGTTTGTGTGTGGCGGGGGTGGCACTAATCTTTATAACCTGAAGAATATTATTGGGACAACTTACAACAATACACTGAAAACGTCATAAATAATTCATACAGAAAAATAAGGTACAACAACAAATCAATAAAAGCACCATAAAATAATGAGAGCAAAATTGATTAAAAGCTTTAACATCTGAGAAAATGAAAAGGCCAGAAAGACATTATAGTAGATGCCTGGTGAGCATCTGTTAGGAGAACATTCCAAAGCCAGAGCACCATCCTCAGAAAAAGTTTAGAATGGATTAAGAGCCTATGATTATGACTTTGATGGCATGCAACTAATAGATGTGAAGACAGATGATATTCCAGATACCTGTGTCCAAACCATAATGGCCTTAAAAGTGAAGAAGAGCATTTTGAATTGGGCTTGGAAAGAGACAATGAACCACTGCAGTCCCAGTGCGCATTCCAACAGCCACAGCATGAATTAGCTGCAGTTTCTGCATTATCTTCAAGAACAGATCCATGCATAAGTATATACATTGGTTGGGAGCAGACACAGACACCTGGAGGGGGTGTCTGTATCCTCTCCCAATCAAATATGTGTTTTGTAGTGCATTTCATTTTATACATGCTGCCTATCTATACATCGCATATGTATCAACCAATTATCACAGCAACATGTATGAAGAAGCATGTAAAGATCTGCATTTGCACATTTACCAAAAACATAATCAGTGCTGTCAACCTTGACAGAGTCAGCTGTTGAGCAGGGAAGAAAAACAGGAATGTAATCTCTCCCCCCGCCCCCTGCCCATTTGAAAGCTAATTACTCCCGTGGCGGGGGGGGGTGACAAATTTTTTTTAGTGCCACAACCCAGTATTTATTCACGCAGGTATTATCTACCAGTTTTACAGCTGTGTCAGAAGCAGATTATTCATGAACCCTGACTTGGTATGCCACAACAAAAGTGATAATTTAAGACAACAATACTTCTGTTGGGGATATCTAAACCGTCTCTAAGAGCATAGAGAAAGGTTGGTGTCCAGATCTGGTGAGAAACTGACTATCAGGTGAAACAGTATGTTCTAACTTTTGCATTTTAGCACTGTGATTTCACATTATTTCATTTGACTGTTGTAAGGTTCCACTGTACCTAAGAATGCTTGATGTTTGATTTGCCTAACCCATTATTTCTTTTAAAAAAATAATTCTAAAAGAAAAAAGTTTTCTTCACATTATTATAAACCCTGCCATAATACTATAAATACTGACTCTGTTAGATTAATGGCCAAAATCTACTGTTTTGTGGGTGCTGCAGTGCTGGAATTGCCTTAACCTTCCTTCTCCACTGCAGCTCTCTCTGTAACTTGAAAATTGGCTCTGGAGGGTTCCTCAGCCTCCTAAAACTGGTTTTAAGGGGCACATGGAAGTTCGTAGTGGGGAATGTGGATTGCCTTTTGTTCACCTCTGTTCAATTCCGTCAGCAAATATCTAGCACTAAATGTTGCCCAATAATATAATCAAAACCATACCTCTGGTTTCTTCATGATCTCTATGAAAAACATATGATTCTTCATTGGATAAATAATAATTAAAACATCTCCAAAATCTGTTGGTATAATGCCTCTTCGATAATTCCTGGTGTGTTCAGACCAGACAACATGAACTTCATCATTTCCCAAATGGCGAAGCTGCAATGGCAAATTGGTCAGCTATTAATTAGAGTGACAAAAACTATTTTAAAATGTTTTGTTCAACAGTTGAATTACAATGCTGACAATAAATATGCTTCAGCTGAGAAAAATGAACAGAAATTGGATATTTTCTGCTTATTAAATTGTGTATGTAATGTAATGTAAATTGTGTATTCCAAGTATTTGTAAGGCTCAACCTAGAATCTGTGTTACTTTGTCTGTCGTGAGTGTCACCCTGCTGTAGTGTACAAGAGGCTGAGCCCTGAGGTGGTAAAACCTCCAAAAGTTCATTTAGTGCTTATGTCTTGGACAACTGAATATCTCTGAAACTAAAATACTTGAAAAGAAGTAAGTTGGGAAGAAAAGAAATGTAACATACTATTGCTCTATCATGCACACACAATCATAATTAACAGCAAAAAATAAAAGCCATTTGTTCTAAGTACAGTCTTCTCTCTAAATTCTGGGGTTGGCCTTCACAAATTTGATTATTTGCAAGGCATGTGCTTGCCCCCTCCCTTCCTTCTCCCATTCCCTTGCATTCCTCCCCCTAGGCTTGTCAGGCTTGTGTTTGAAATGGGCGTTTTCTTCTTTTTGGGTGAGCAAAGCCTCCTCCCACTGCTGGAGGCATGTCTTCTCTCCCATGTGGCTGCACTTTCTCCTGTGTAATGGCTGACTGGTCAGGAGCTCTCTTTGCTCCTACCCCTCCCTTTTCAAGATGGTTACCAGAAGTAAGTAGAACTATGCTCTTCTTCCTTTGAAGGAAAAGTACTGGTAAGCCCTTTACTGTGTTTTTTTCCCTTCCTGTCCCCCCAACGCTGGGGCCAGAGGCAAAAGAATCAGAGGGGGGAACTCTAGAGGGGAATTGTGGGGGTCGGAGTTATTTGTGATTTTTCAACTTTTGTGAGGGTTCTGTGCCCCCAATCCTCATGAATGTGGAGGGGCTACTGTAGCTGTTTTTAGAATATAGGATTATATCAACCATTAGGCTAGCATAAAAAATTACAAGTGTTTGCTATGTTCTGCTAGAAGTTCTACAAACAGTGACAGAGGAACTAACATAAGCAACACATAGGTGAGTGAAGCTGTAATGAATTGGGCTGCACTTTGTGTTAGAGTTAGTGATAAAGTATCGCATTTGCTGGTGTATAAGACGCACCCGTGTATAAGATGCACCCCATTTATACACTAGTAAATACTATTTGCTAGCATATAAGACACACCGGTGTATAAGACACACCCCATTTTCAAAAATATTTTTTGAGAAAAAAAGAGTGAGTCTTCATTGCCAGCAAATACAATACTCAGTTTCGAAGAAAGTAGGCTCCCCTATCCTGATTTTAAAAGGGGCATTCCTTCTTTTCTACTGATTTGCCACAGAATCTCAATATTTTCATGGTGCTAATATATTTAATACTATTTAGCAGAACAACTGAACCTAGAACATTCTGATAAACAATGAAAGTGTTATATTTCCAGACCCACAAAGCCTAAGTAGAAGGCAAAATACTAAAAATATGATGGCAAACAATATTCATTTAAAGGTGAAATGATTTGTTAAATTAAAAAAAATGTGTTGACTATGCTACAGTTGAGTTAGCCACAACAATGCTAATCTGGACAGGATTCAAATCTGTTCTCAGGCACCTGTGGTCAGGCCTCTCATAGCCTAACCTCCAACTACCAACTACCAATGTAGATCACATAGCGTTACATCAACTTATTCCTATTTAAAGTAGAGTTACTAAAACTAAATGGAACAAAAGATGATGTAAATCATAACATATGAAGAAAGTTCGATGAACCTACTGCTTTGAAGAAATGTTCAAGATATATAGAAATTTAACTTTTACATTTTTATTGTGTTAAACCTTTCAAATAAATGTGTTATATGACCACCCCAAAAATATGGGCTATAGGGTGAAGTATAAACATTCTTATAAATATATAAGTTCAAAAACACCTAAAAGGGCACTGTAGAGAAGGAGAATTGTTATCACTATGACTAATGAATCTGCACTGAAATGGAGAAGATGGGATTGTAGGAAGAGGAAAAACTTTCTAAAACAGGACAATCAGAAAATAGGAAAAACAGATTCTAAAAGTGGACGGGGTAGCAGAAATATATATTTTTCCAAATAGGAAGTGAGGTGATAGCTTTGAATGATTTAGGGTGATGAGGAGGCATGGGATTGTGCGAAGCAAAGCTGTTATGTTTTAGGACGGTTTTGCATTGTTTGGGGGTATATTTTCCACACACAAAAAAAACAAAAAACAAAAAACCAGCCAAAAATTAATTAGGATTCTGAGGTTTAGGGGATCTCCTGGGTGGGTCACCAAAGGGAGCTTCATGTGTGTTCCCCACCCAATTCCAGTTTTGAATGAAATTGCTAAGGATTTGTTGGAATTACAAGGCAATGTACTAGATGTCAGGATGTCTTAGAGATCTCTCATTTACAGGGTACCCATAAGTTGAAATCAACTTGATGGCAATTAATAATAACTTCTGCTTTAATTTAAAACAACCTTTCAGAACTCTTAATATAACAAAACTTCAGAAACAGAAGAATTTAAAGGAAAAAACAATTATGTTACATTGAAAGACAACACGCAGTAAAGTAATATTTATAAACAAAAGATATTATTTTAGGTTCAGACCTGTGCTTTAAGAAAACCACACATGGATAGTCAGTAGCTGCTTTGTGTCACTGAAACAGGTGTTATAAGGTGTTCATAGGGACATATTCACTACTAAAGTGTATATTCTTATTAACATTCAAAGCAGAAAAGAGTACCTTTCTAAATGTTTCATGATTCGGCAGCAGTCACTGTTCTTAAAACAAAGGCCAATACAGACTTTAATTTGAATGTTACAATCAATTCCAACGTGACTTAATTTATTCAACTACAATCTCTACATCAAAAATAGGGATGTAAAGACTATTCACACACCTTCTCATCCTCAGCAACAAAAAACCCTGCCAAGCACCATGAAAGTTTTTGGCACTGCACAAGAGCAAGAAGTCTAACGCATTTTTCCCATTTTCATTGTTTTTTCTTTTTTGCATAAAACTATTATTTTTGCATAAAACACAATGCCTTTTTCACAAAATATCTGGGATTTAATTTTACATCAGAATGTACATGTCAATTAATGAACAATGTATTATTTTTCAAGCTTTATAAAAAAAAAAGAACTACATATTAGAAGTTGTGTGCAATGCATATACCATTTGATTAAATAGTGTGAAAAGCACTCTGCTTTAGCTATTCTGCTCCCTGCCTGCCAGGCAACACACCAATGCTGACACTGGTCATGGTATACACACCTAATAGTCTGACCTCCTTTTCCTACTAATTGCATTACAGAGCCAGCTGGCTCCAGAAAGGAGTTGTCTGTGTGATTGAAGAACTTCTGCTTGGGGTAGGCATGGCTGCTACTTCTACTGAGTAACGGCCAGACCTGACATCCCCATTGTCTGCCTGACAGAGTGCCCATCCTAAAAATCGAAGTTTTATTTGTAAATTAACCAAGAAACTTCCTGCCAGAACAGCACTGCCTGGAGACTGATAATGTGTGCCTTTCATTCCCTTTCATTCTTACTGTATTCACTGCCAATTTGTTTTCTGCTGCCAGCCAGCCTTAGGCTATAAAAAGCCTTGTAAGACATAAGTGCAATTATAGTCCTAGAGTCAAATGAATTGAACAAATCCAATAGCACAGCTCTGTCTCCACTTTGCAAACCCCTACAGCAGTTAGATTAGCTGCTAAAAATCTAATCTAGCTACAACTAATGAATTTCTTGAGTAAAGGAGCAAGAGTTCAGTAGGGGGTTGTAACCACGTTTCTGAACTGAGAAGCTCTTCACAGCTAATTGTCTTTTTTTTCTTTCTTTCCTAAAACTACATATCATTTTGACCAGGAGCTCTTGAGATGTTGCTACCACTATTCATTTCCACCGTGGCTGTAAGATGTCTGGATGTAAATATAAACCATCCAAAAAGATAAATCCCTAAATTCCTATAGGTATCAAACACTTCTTATGTCAAAAAATCTTTCAGTAACAGCATTTTTTTCCAGCTACTCACATTGTATTTTTTAAGTAAGTACGAAAGTGTGATTTCTAAATTATCTAGTTATGTGGCACTACTACACTGCATAAAATAAGAAAATATGTTCCTAAATTATTTATTGTGCAGCAATTTACTAGCATTTCTCACTAGAATTATGCCTGTGTATTTTAGAAGTTATGTGAGAGTACAACCATGTTTTTCATTAAAAATAGAATCTCTAATGATTATGTATTACAATGACATCTGTCTTATTCTGTGTCTCACAAAATACACTGCTTGCTGGAGAATGGTCACATTTGCAGGCAGCTTTTCTGGCCAGCAGGTGGTATGACCTTCTGTCATGTTATTGAGTTTGTCAGCTAAGCAATTTGTTTAGCATTCTGCTTGTTATTCTTAAAAACTGGCAAAGAAAAAAAAAGATGCAAAATTGGGGGAAGTACAAGCATCACCTGAACAATTAAAAACAGTTAATATATTGAATATACATTATTAAAAATTGTATCTATGGTGGCTTCCAACGCCAAACATACTTGACAATAAGTAAGTATTAAGACAGCAAGTATTAAGAACTGAGGCACAAATGTTTTACATTAAGAGGATAGTCTAAATTTGATTTATTCTCCTGTTGTAAAACACTGAATAGTCATATAGTTCAACTGACTCTGTTCAGCAAGAATCAACCCTATTTTCTTACGTCTGTGTCCTGGTTAATAACTGCCCCTAATTTTTTTTTAATTATGTTAGCGTACGTACATGTTCACTACATGTTTTCTTTGCTACTTTCCATCACTTCTCATCTAGACAGTGAGTGTTACTGGGTAGGTTTCACAGCTGCATCTATTCTATAACATGTGCAGCAGTATTCATCATGAAATTTAATGTTGGTTTTCGAAGAAGTTTTGATGGCCAGTACAGAAGTCAGGAAACAAGTCTACTTCACAGAACAATAAAAGAGTTCAGTGGCAGCAAACAGTGAAAAGCCTTCAACAAAGTGTAATAGTGGAATGGGGGTGGGGGTGCTTAAACAATTATTTTTGGCAATGATCTCAGGCAATTATCCTGCTTACACCTTTGAAATGCCGAGAAGATAGAGGCGTTCAGTTTATACGCCTGCTAACTATACTGACATGGAGAATGCTTCCTTTGTGATAATTTGAGGAGAGGAGGAGCACCTTAAGCAAGAGAGGCTCATTAACAGCAATCCACCTTTTATTTACATAGCTGACAAAAAATACTGTTAATGGAACCCAGAAGATATTTAAGGTGAGATGGAAGACCACAAGATATAGAGAGATTTTGATATAACTATCTACGTAGTTATGTAAGGATCTATCCACTCCAGTTTGAGACCATTTTTTTCTGCCACTGCAGATGGGACAAGTTTTCTCAATGCAGAGATGCCTCTTCTGGTTGGAAGCGTCACAGGGAAGAAGACACAATGAAGACTTGATGTTTTAAGAGTGGGCAGCTAGTATGTAGATAATGGTTTCAACCTAATGGATAGCTCCCAGTGCTAATCTTCATTGCTATCTGACTGTAACCTGCAAGTGCAATTGCAGTTGATTTCTCACAGTAGTTGGGATACTGTACTTTTCCTACCTATTCATCCCACCATGTTACATCATTTGCTTGTTAACTGCTGTCAAATCGATTTTGATGATCCTATGATTGAGAGACCCTATGACTTAACCGTAGCTAATGACACAATGGCGCCAAGCCAAAAGGATGTTCAGCTGTTAATGTGCTCAGAGGTGCAAAGAAACTTGGACTATGGTTATACTGATTTTCCCTGAAGTCTAACTGATATGATTGGTCAGATTTTGCATTATATCCTGTGCTTGCTTTTGCTACATCTTTCCTCACTATTAATGCCACCCTCTTTCTTCTTAGATTTTCATTTCCTAAGTAAAACTCTTTGTAATTATCTGACTTAAAATGTCCCATTCCTGTCCACCTGAGCCTGCTCACCCCAAGCACTGCAACGTTTATATGTTCCATTTCTTGTTTTGTTAAGGCTAGCTTCCTCTAATTCATGTTTTTCACATTCCATGTTCCTATAATATATGTTGCGTGGCTTTGGACTTTCCTTTCACCTCTGAGCACATCAGCCTCTGAATGTATTTTTGGTTTGAGTCCAATTGCATCATTAGCTACAGTGTTACTCTTAGTTGTCCTCTGCTGTACCCTAGAAGCTCACTGAGTGCCATCTGACCTTAGAGTTTCATCTTTTGGTACTATCTCTTGTTTCATTTTGGATTAACTATGGTGCCACTGCCATTGTCTCTGAGAGATCTTCTGCCGGTGTCCCCCCCTCCCCGAACTGCTGCTGCCCAATAGCTATTTGGTGCATTTAATCTGGCTCCTCAGGAAAAGCCTGTTGACATGGGGGATCCTACCAGCAGCACTGCTGTGGTCAACACAGCATCTTGCCTTACAGGAGCACACAATCCCACCACTGCAAAAAGTTAGTGCCATTGGTGGGTGTGTTCCATCATACCAATAGGTACAAACAGCTGCTCGAATGAGGAAGAGCCATTCATTTGACAAGCCATATGAAGATCAGCGCACACACTCAGTGGCGAGGTCCTTTCCAGTCTTTATTCACTTTGTGTAACAGCTGTGAGCAAAAGGCTTTATGTCATATCTTTTAAAAAAGTTCATTATGTTACAAGTTGGACTGCAAGAAAATATTACAATGTGTTGCTAGAGCATGTGCATTACCTAAGCTGTGCCTAAGGGACCTGAAAAAAGAGAAGTTAGATGTGACACGCATACCTCTGAGTCACTACTAAATCCTTCCTATATGATTTCCTGATTATTTCATGCTGATCACTCTTCTACCATTTTTGCCAGCAGCAAAGAAAGCAATCTATATCAGGATCATGGGGAGAGAGCTGAAAGGAAGGTTCACTCTTCCTGCCAGAAAAGAGAGCCACTAGGATATCTCTGTGTGCACGTGTGTGTGCATGCAACCTTAAAACAATATCACTTACAGCCCTTGAAAATGGTTGTGCCTCTGCCCTACATCAGTGAAGTGGTCCTAAAGGAATGCATCACATAGAAGCCTCTTCCACAATTTTCTTCCCCTGGTCTGCCAAACTCAGGTAGTCTCTGATGAAGGTGGAAACATGACATTTGGACCTACAGTTATGAAAACTAACTTTTCCATCTCCTCCAGGTTCATAATACAGCAGAAATTAATCCTGTCTTTGTGCTTGCCAGGCACTTGGAGAGCCCAGCAAGCAGAGACTCAAAGCGAGTCTCAAAGCTTGAAGGGGAATGAGATTTCTTTTCACATTGTGTGCAATCCCCTCATCCCTCTCTCCAGCCACAAACTTTGACTTGGAGACAAGAGCAGTGGATTGATATTGAACTGGCCCTCTATTTCTGGAAGCATGACACAAAGTTAAGGGCAAGACTGGGCATGAACTTGGTAACCCTGGCATTAGTCTGTCCCTTTTGGGGAGTGGGGGTCTTTGGGGACTGGGGGGGAAGGCTTTGCCTCCTCATATTTTCATGCCCTTCTAAGGAATGTACCATTTTATTTAAGCTTTGAACTAAATCCATGTGATCCAAATTCTGAAAGTACTGACAAAATCTATATTTAAACAGGACAATTCAACATTATTTGGATTAGCATTGTTTTTTATTTACCTTTTTGGTCAGTGAGTCATCCGAATCAGAAGGCATGCGTGTAGACACATGGAAAATTACTTCCACAGTAGAGGTGGAATAATATGGTGCTGTTTGTCCTGTGCTGCCATTACGCTGAAGGCCACCCATAAATCCACAGTGAGTTGAAAGATCAACCTTAATTAAGTAAAAGCACATGATTTACTCTTAATCTGCAATCCTAAACAAACATAACCAGAGGGGTTGCCTCTGAAAGCAACTTCCTCTAAAATTAATGGGACATTTCTAAATAAATAGGCTTAGAACTCTCATCTGATAATTTCAACATAGAGAAAGATGTGTTTTTTGCTACAAGTTAAATTTTAATACTGTTTAATATTCACTTTAGTACCAGACTGTGTAACTTTAGTACTAGATCGTATAACTAGAACTGTTAGGGGCTAGGCAGTCAGATTATGAGATATTTATAATTCATTACTTGCTGTGGTTGCCAGTAAATTTCTGAAGCCAGCTGAAACTGTTGACATTGGCCTTTAAACCTCTAAATAAAATATAGAGATTCTCCAGTGTTATTGGACTACAACTCCCATTCTTAAGCAGCACTGGCAATCCTGACTTAGGCTAATGGTAGTTTCAGTTACATCACTTGGAAGGCTACATATTCCTCACCACTGCCTTAAGCAGTTTGGATCCAAGTAAGCTAAGAGACCCATACCAACCTGCCTGCCTGTTTGTGGCATCCATTTGTGAGCTTGTTTCTAACAGCAGATAGGTTGGCAGGCACATATTGGGAGTGGCCTCTGCCTATGGAACTCTGTACCACCTGATATTTGCCAGAATCCATCATTACAGATCTTCAAGTGGGCCCCGCAGATTCATCTGTTCTCCTTGGCCTGTACCTGAGTTGTGAGTGACTGAGGCTGTTATGCTATAGTGCTTTTCCACTTAAGTGCTAATCTTAATTTTTTATTACTTTTTGGGTTTTTAAATTGTGTCGTATACCACAGAATGCAGCTTATGAGTATTCTGGGAAAATTCAGATGGTAGTGGTGACTCCTGCAGCCACTTTGTGGGCCCTTATCTGGTAAGTGCCATGCTGGATGTCACTGCCGATCCTCTCCTCTCTTGGTAAACTTATTTGTTGGGAGGAAGCCTAGGTGGGGCCCATCAGGGTACTGCAGTTCTGGGGAGACCCACGGACAGTGCTGGTTCTATATGCCATAAACTATGGAGATAGCCAGATTTCTCCTTCTCTCCTTGCTTGGGTCAACAGCCAGTCTAAGTTACTGACAAGTTTGTACATGATCCCAAATACAGCAGTTTGATCTGAGCACAAATGATTTATTATTTCAAAATTAAATATTTGGATAAAATTTACCTCCCAGCCTAATCCAGCAACAAAATCTTCATATGCTTGACTTCCTTTCGAATTGGACAATATTGAACATTTATCTTCTTGTCCTTCAGCGATGTAAAATACAGCAATCTTATGAGTTTCACGGCTACAATTGGGGAAAAATTCATAATGAAAAAATTTTGTTAGTATGTGAAGTTACTGAAATCTAAATGCAGTACAAAACAAGGGGAAACAGTAACATCGTCATTTTTTTGCAGTGATGAAATGGAAAATCATTAGGGTGATTTTTCAGGGGATGGAAACACCTCTACTCCTGAATACTCCAAGACATAGCATTTTTCTGCTGCATTGAGAAAAAAGTGGCAACTGCTCTCCCCCACTCCTGAATGCTTGGGAAAAGTGATGGGAAAGATGTTCCACGGTTGCCACCAGAAGAAAGAAAAATGATATATGCTGCTACTCATTACCTAGTACTAAGTCCCAAACCTTTTGAGCAATATCAATTCCTAAGTTTGACTCTTCATATTGTATCTTCCAATCATCAACATCACCACCACCATCAATTCATTTATATCCCATCCTTTCCCCCATAATGGGACTCACAGAAATTAACATAAATCAAAACAAATACAGCTAAAACCATTTACAAACATCTATGTAAAAGTATGTTAAAATTATTGTTAAAATGCAATTAAACCACAGCATTAAAACTCTGGAAAACAGAATCATTATAACACAAAAGATAAAAATCAGCAGAATAACAGCTTCTTGGGGGAGGGAGTTGCTTCTTGGGAGCAACTATTGAGAAGACCCTCTCTTCCATGTTCCCACCAAACATACATAGGAAAGTGGTAGGGCTGACAGAATGGCCTCCCCTGAAGACCTTATAGCCCAGGCAGGCTCATATAGGGAGGTATGGTCCTTCAAACAACCTGGACCTGAGACATTTGGACTTTATATTTCACACCAAGCACTTTGACTTGTGCCCAACAGTAGACTGGCAGCCAGTGGAGCTGTCACAATGAATTGTATGCTCCCTGTTGCCAGCTCCAGTTAGCAGTCTAGCTGGAGCTCTTTGGGCCAACTGAAGATTTGGAGTACTTTTCAAAGGTGAACTGCACAGAGTGTGTTACAGTAATCCAAATGGGATGCAACCAAGGTGTGTTCCACCACTGCTAGATTAGACATTTTCAGGAATGGCTCCAGCAGGTGCACTACATTTAATTGAGTACACTCTTGATTACTGCTGCAACCTGAACCTCCAGGCTTCAAGCTGAGTCCAGGAATAAACTCAGGCTACAAGCTTGAAATCTTTTCCCTCCAAAAAACAATGGAGCCAGTGTAAAACAGCTGTTCCAAGTTCCAACACAGCAAGGTAGCCCAGAAGGATATCATGTATCAGAAGATGCAAAGAGGTCCAGCAGGTGCAAAGAGGTCCACAAGGACAAGCTTCCCTTGTTCATTTCCAACATAGGTCAATCAGGAAGGCACTAAAAGCCATCTCTATCCCATAACCAGGCCTGAAGCAGACTGAGAAAATCTGTCTCACTGAGGAACCCTTAAAGCTGGGAAGCTACCACACACTTCATAATTTTTAGATTACCCCAGTTAGATGATTTCAAAGTTTAACTCACCATTGCCTAGAATCCAAATTTTTCAGTTCTCTCAACAACTTAGAATTTTTCTTCAATAGATGAAAACTTTTTCTAAAGATATACAGAATATAGGTTATGAGGAAAAGGCTCATGATGCATAAACATTAAGCTATCCATTCAACCCCAGTGCTGTTTAACTTCTACATGAACCAGCTGGGAGAGATAATCCAGAGGTATGAGTTCTATGGTATCAGTATGCTGGTGACACCCAAATATACTTCTCTATACCTTCAATAACAGCATCAGCTAAGGATAATATAGTTTCCTCTGAATGAAGTCTTGGAGGAGGTCAAATGAGGGATAACAAACTAAAGGTGAATTCAGACAAGCTGGAGGTGGTTACTATCAAGGATCCTACTCTGGGTTTTCAGGTATGTCAACCAGTCCTGGATGGGGTTACACTCCTCCTGAACATTATGTTGACAGCTTGGAGGTCCTTTTGGAGCTGTTGCTCAATATGACAGCCCAGACAGGTATGAGGAACAGGAATGTCTAATATCAGCTTTGGCTTATCTGCTAGATTTCCTAGAGCTGGAAGATCTAACAATGGTAATGCGTGAACTAATAACTTAAAGGCTAAACTTCTGCAAAGTACTGTACATTGGGATACCTCTGTACCAAGTTCAGAAACCTCAATAAGTTAAAAACATGGCAGACTGGTTTACTTGTACACCTGTGAATGATTTTAAAATTACTCCACTAGCTGCCAATTACTATCTGGGCAAGGTATAAAGTGCTGTTACCTTTAAAGCCCCAGGTTACCTATGGGATTGCCTTTTCCTGTATAATCCACGATGTACACTCAGGTCCTCTGGGGACATTCAAAACTGGGCTGTCAACTGTTACCCAAAGGACATTTTCTGTGGCTGCTCACAGACTGTGGGATAATCTGCCAGAGGAGATTCGTCATTGGGATATGCTTCCTAAGTTTAAAACAGCACTAAATATCAGCCTTTTCCAGCAGACCTATTCATGTGATTTTAAGTCCAACAATTTTAAAGCATGCATGGGATGGTTTTTAATATGTATTGGATCTATATGCTCTAATTATGTGTCCAATTCACTTGGTTAATTCTACAGAGAAAGGTGGGTAATAATAAGAAGAAAAGGAAAAAGTAAAATTTTCAAGTGTAGCAAGAAAGGTGACAAACATAAAAACAGACAAAAACATTCACATTCTACAATTTTGGCAAAAACAGGACATTCAATAAAATGTGAGTTATCTGAGAATTCTGTGCTTAATTTTCTCCAGCTGCCACTAATCCACCTCTCCAAATCTATTTCTCACTCCAGTAACATCTCCTGGAAACACTCAACACAAGATGCCCAGATTACTCAGGTGAAACACAGTTCCTTAGATTCTCATCCATATTTGGCTGATTTAACCACATGGAGATGGAGCCACACCATGGGCATACGAGAGACACTTTATACCAAGTAAACTTTCTTTTCCTGTACTGTTTGTTTGCAAGATAGAGAAATATGCAAATTTCAATTTTCAAATCAGGATACCAAGCCTTTAAAATAAAACATCATCAAAGAAAGTATAGTAAAGCTGAAATGAGAATCTTTCATTATTTTCTTTACAAACATGACGAGAGTGTATGTGTGGTGTATGTATTACTGTTTGGAAGGAAAATATGAAGTAAGTTTGGTCAATTTGTATATAAGAAGCAGGACAGAACTAACAAAAATCTATGTTTGCATCTACTGGCTACAACTACTTCTCACCTTCCTGGAAACTTGCTGTGGATTGGCATTAGACTGTGGACCACCACTACAAATAGCACTAGATAAACTTCAGCTTTGGGGGATACAGCTGTTTTCCTGCTTCACTAGGGAGAGACCAAGCTATTTCCTTCCAGCTTAATGAAACAGGGCAACTACCTGACCCCCCAACACTCCCAACAATGAATGGGTGAAATAAACATGGCAACACTAGAATGTAACACAATTCAAAGCAGAAAATCCAGACTTTTCTTTAAGACCTTGCGTGCCTCCTTCTCATACCTAAGAGTCTGGTCTAAGCGCACGCTGCAAGGAATTTTCATGCACTCCATTGTTTTGTCAAGTAAGTTCAGTGCTTTATTGTCTATTAACTGCCTCATGCCTGGTTTAATTTAATCCATTTAGGCTGTACACACAAATCCAGAAGAGTTAATATGACCATATTTGGACATCCTTTGGGAAAAAGACTGCCTTTGTCTCTAGTTCAGAGCAGCCATCTCTTTTGGTTTACACCAATATTCGCTCTTCCCTTCTCAACTCTGTGTTCTTTGTTCCATGTCTCTGGCTAGGAAGCCAATGTAGAAGTGAAAAGAAAGAAGTTGACAACCAACCACGTCCGCCCACCCCACTCCATCTCACCTTCTAAAAAAGGAAGCAAGGAAGAGGGGTACCCAGAAAAACTGGAACACAGATCTACTCACCCCCCACCTTACTAGAAAACAACTCTAATGTAGGAATGCAAGGATCCTCCCTCCTGTTTATTGTCAGGTCTCCTTGCTTTCCACCAGAAGGAAGTACTTTCCCAAAGAATAAGACTGACATCTGGCATCTTTGTGGAGCAAATGGTAACATTTTAAATAGCCAATTCAAAGATATAATACTTTACTTACCTTTTATCCCAAGAATTCATCCCTAAATCATTTAACAAAAGCCTACATAAATGAAATGGTGCTTGGAGCTGAGCAGGTCTTGGTGCCTTCTGAAATTCAGCCTTCATGCTAGGATTCAAACTGCATCCATGTACATACTCATTTTCTGTGCAATGCTGTTTTATTATTGCTTCTAGGATATCATTCTCTTGTTCACTGCTCATGACACATGGTGATGGTGATGGCTCATTTAATTTTACTTGTGGACGTAAAAGGCACTCAGGACTACTATTGCCAATCCTCTCAAGCAATTTATCAAGAGCATCTTCTCCTTCATATATTTGAATAAAATCCACTGGAGAGTCAAAGTTCTGTTTATGATTGTCAAAAAATACAGCAGATTTTCTTTTACATGGATTTTGTGGACAACCAGCTAATGGTCCATGCAACAGTTTTCCATCCCATGAATATTTCCCTGAGATATCTCTAACAATTACTCTGACTTCAGATAGAGTTCCTGGTGATTCATTATCTTCTTCTCTTTCTGAAGGAATTTGAAGATAAGATATGAGAGTACTATCATTAAATACAAACAATTGTAAATTTGGGCTCCTAAAGATTTCAGAAGACAGTTCAGAAGATTCCACGTAAGAGTTGTTGTGGTTTTCGCTAATAAGGCTATGAAGAACGGCAGGCCCACCACTCAAGGGGTAATGGCCCAAATTGTTTACTAGATGAGCCATAATCATCCGTGCAGTCAAAGGTATTAACTCCAAGTTCCTCCTCCTCCTTTCTGAAAGTGATTAATAATAAAAACAAATCAAAAAATCAAGCTGCGCAAACTATGTACCAGGTTCCCCCTGTTATGCAACCTTTGGAGGCCAAAGCACATCCTCAGTTTCCACATGGTTTTCAAATATGAGAAATACAGGACACATACTCTGACTTTGAGCCAACCCAGAACAGTTTTTGGAAGCGGTATCTCAGGATGTACCATCTGTGGGCTTGGGCCTGGAAGTAAGCCTACTGCTAATATATTTGAGGATAGCAGCAGTTTAATTACTAATGGGAGGATTAAACAAACATCAGAAGACAAAGGAAGATAACAGTCTTAGAATAACAAGATTACCCATAAGTTGGAGAATTATCTTAATATTGTAATTGGTTAATTAAGTTTCTTTGACTTACTTGTAGGATTCTGCTAGCTAGGTTGTAAAACTAGAATCTAAGTCCGAGACACATTCAGACAAGAGAGAATTTTACTTAGCAGATGAATGTTCTGTAATGCTGTGGTGTGCCAAATCACAGCATTTACATAGCTGTGAATCTTATTTAACTCAGAATATGCACACTGGCTAAGCTCCAGTGATAACTGACTGCTATTGTAGAGGATGAGTGGGAAGAAGGTGCTCATAAGAATTATGAGTGCATTTATGAGAATGAGGAAGTTGAGAACTTGAATCATCATTTATTTTATGATGCATTAAAAAGAAAGCTCAAAGGATTCTGTTTGAAAGATGACAGCTATTATATACACATATTGGCCTAAATATAATTGCTAGTATTAACTAGAGTAGACCCACTAAATTAGCAGGATTTATCTAAGTATTGATATGCCATTCAGCAGTGGACCTACTATTGGTCTATTCTAGTTAGAATCAGGAATTGGATTTAAATGAATGTTTTGGAAAAGACATACTGTAGATTGCCAAAGCAATGAGAATTTCTAAGCATGGTGAATACATTTAACTTTTAAATTTAACACTTTGAAACTTTGCAACTTTAAAACTAGTTTGATGGATGTTATTTGCATTTAGGTATGGTTATCTATTCAATTTGAAACTTATTTTTCCAAATTTATGTAATTTGTTTTCTGCAGCTGTTCGAACTTCTGCAGTCACATAAAAATTTCTACAGCTACTTCTATTACTAGGCAAGGACATATTTTGATTCTATTATAGAAGAGATTATTTTTGTTTTTTTCTTTGGGTTATTATGAAACAGCAGCCTACACTCACACAAATATGAAAGTTCTGGATTCTGTGCTATTAAAATGGACTGGACTATGAAACTACAAACCATTCTATGAAATATTGCTTCTCAATGAATATTATTTGCAAATAATGGTCTCTTTTCTGTATGCAGATAAATATGTGGCAGCACCTATTGTAAATGAAACGCCAGCATAAAAATATTTTTAGTTTAATCCTGTTTGCATATGTCAGATCTGGACTGGATCCAGGTATGTGAAATGTATTAGTTAAGCTAGAGGTCTAGTATTTTTGACAGTAACGCTCACTGTAAACCAAAGCAGTAATATGCAAACAAAGTAGTAATATGCTACAACATGTGTTTACTTATCACAACAATTTCTATCCAGTTTCTAAAAACACTGTCAAGCCAGCTTTTAAATATTAAAATGATAGTTTTCAAAACAAGCAGTATTTCTGCAAGGGAGATTTCCCACACTTCCCATCCAGTGCAGCCCCTGAAAAGCATCTCCTGAGGGTCTCCTGGCCTTCAGGAAAGGGGCTGTATTGGAAGGAGGAAAGCAAATGGAGGTAGCTTGTGTGAGGGGGGGGTCCTGATCATGTAACCTACCTTCGCTTGACTCTGGGCTTTCTTATTCGAAACATATAAAATAACTGTGACTAGCAGATATATGAAGCCTAGATGAAGGTCTAGCAAAACATTATTTTTCTCAAACACAAAGCCCTGTAGAACTGTTCTTAAGGTTTTAAGGTTAAAATGTGCCCTTCCTTTTAAAGATCTTGTTACCTTCAGCAACAGTGAGCAAATTGTTCAGATCTTCTGAAGACTGAAACTGATTAAGTTCAGAATTCCTGACACTTCCTAGTGGCAAAAATGGATCGTAGACATTACTGGAGAGGTCTGCAAGGCTTAAGAGGTAATGGCTTTGCTGTGTGTAAGTGCTTGAACCATGAACACAACTGTGCAGGACCTGAGGGAAAAATAATAATAATAAAAAAACTAGCATATGTTCTGTATTAGAAACCTAGCGTAACAGAAAATACCACATACAGGCTACTTCAGCCAGTGGCCCCATTGGTCACATTATGGTTGATCGCTTCTCTTCTGATTACTATGCCAGGCTGATGCTGCTTCTGGAACTATGACATATCTCACTGTTATCTTCATTAACACACAATTCCCATTAAACAACAACAATATGCAGAAATGTAAAGAGGCCAAAGAGTCATTGATAAGGCCCTATCTTGTGAACCCATCAACTGTACCTTTGAGATTTGGGGAATGAAAGAAAGGTCTCTTCTAAGGATCTCAGGATCTGGACAGGGTCATACTGGGAGATACAGTTATCAGATAACCTGGATCTAAGCTGGATCTTTATGGATCTTAACTAACACTGTGAATTCTGTCCAGAAATAAGCCTGCAGCCAGTAGAGCTGTTGGGTAACGGGGGTGTTATATGATCCCTATAACCAAGCAAGGTGTTACTTGTGCTAGATGTTCCATTACCAGTTGGAAAAGCTACATGTGTTACATATTTTCTTTTTCTGCTAGTATAACACTGGATACAATACAATATATAGAAGATAATCAAAATGTCAAAGGTACAGAATTATGCAAACTGATAAAAAAAATGAAATCAACACACTGGGATTCAGTGATTCAAACAGTACGAACAACTTGTAAGAAGTTGTACTAGTTGTTACTATTTATGTTCAGAATTAATGGTGGGTTTACAAAGTACTAAATTTTGCTGCTTTGTAATTTCATTTGATTGTTGCTCTGCTCATAATGAACAGCATAATTAAGTAACAAAACCAGCAGTATTCAGAAATTATCCTTCATACTTACCCTATAAATGTAATCAAGCAATGGCGCTTTAGAAGAATGTTGATCTTCTAGACCTGAAGTAAGTATAGGTTCCAGCAGCATTTTCACTGGTAATGCCATGCACCAATCCAGCAAGCAAAGCAACAAGGAAACTATAAACTAAAACGGAAATTTTCAGACTACAAATTTTCTGCTTTGAAAAATATGGACCCCCCCACACACTTCAACACAAATACTGTGGGTACATTTCCTTTAGCTGAGAAGTCCAATCAGGAAGCTGATGTTATGAGCAAATGCCATCACCCTCAGTAAAATTGTTTTGAAAAACCACTCACCATGTATTTGAGTTTTGTGGGAGAGTACATCCATAATTCCACTCTTGCACCCAACCCTGAACAGAATAGTGGGGTTATGGCTTTCTTTTTTAAAGTATTGAAAATTGTATGTTTTCAGCTTCCCTCCCTGAATCGTGGAGGTACTCTTTTAACATTAGTTCCATGGTAAAAGCCACAATATCAGGGGTAGTTTATCATTACATACCTTTTTATCATTTTCCACGGAGGAGTACTCTGCACTAGGCAAAAGGAATGTGATTGTGGCCACAAGGATCTGTGTAAAACCAATTTCAAAGTGATAAATTTAGAGAAATGTTTTATTTTGAGCCGAAAATAGAAATTCTCATATATTTCAATGAAATTTCAATAGCTAATTTGTAATACACTCACTATTCTTCAAAATAATATGAACGATTTGTTTCTTCCTCTCTACAATGCTGGTATGGACAGGTTGCTTACGTGTAACTGCAATTCTTCAAGAGGTCATCTGTGCCCTTACACAATGGGTCCTTGTGCCTGTGCAGAAGCTCCTATCGGAAAATTCTAGAGCTGAGTAGCTTGGCAGGAACCTCTCCCCCGCTGCATACTGAGCATGCTCAAACCCACCAAGCTACTTTCCCCTCAGTTTTGAAGTCTGCCAAACAGTGGGGACCTGAAAGAGGGGAGGTAGGGGGAGTTTGTGTGAGTGCACAGATAACCACTTGAAGAACTACAGTTATAGGTAAGCAACCCGTCCTCCTCCTTTGTGGTCTCTGTGCCTCACACAATGGGTGATTGAAGAGCTTACCAAAAGGATTGTGGGTCAGGCCCTAGAAGACTGAAGACAAAATTGCACGATCAAAGCAGGCATCCCTTCTGTCTCTACAGTCCAGTCTACAGTAGTGGATGAAGGTGGAAGGTTGGGACCACGTTACTGCCCTAGAGAGTTCCAGGATGCCAGTGCCATGGAGGAGCACTGCAGAAGACAAGAAGGCCCTTGTGGAATGTGCTTGAAGTGAAGGAGGTACTGGTCTCTGTACAAGTTCATAGGCAATTCAACTAACCTCCACAATCCACTTTGAGAGGCACTGGGCAGAAATTTTCTGGCCCTTACAATACTACCATAGCAGATGAAAAGATGAGGAGATTGCCTAAAAGATGCAGTCCGCTTGGTGTAAAAGGCAAGTGCTTGATGCACATTGAGAGACTACAGGGAGTGCTCTAGGTTGGACCTAGGTTCAGGATAAAAGGCAAACAGAATGATGTCTTCGACCAAGTGAAATCTAGACACAACTTTTGGTAGAAAAGACATATCTGAGTGGACCTTGTCTTGATGGAAGATGAGAAAGGGCTCATCACAGCATAGTGCTGTGAGTTTGCTGGATTGTTGAACAGAAGTTATAGCAACTAGAAAGACTGTTTTCAATGTAAGCAATCATTCCTAGTAAATGCCTTCCTGGATGCCTGTATAACTGACTGCAGTCTAGGCAAATCTAGGGAATTATCTAGGGGATCCTCTACATGGTCAGCTTGAAGTCTGGGTGAAGCACCTGGCCATTCAAATGGGGAAAGAGATCCAGAGTGCAAGGTAGCCGCATCCACTTGCCTGACACATTGAGAGAAGAGGATTGAAACAACGTTGTCTTGGCCACTAGGGAGCAATCAGAATTGCATCTGTCCTGTCTGCTGCTAATTTGGTGATCACCTTGCTTAGAAGAGGAAGAGGAAGAAACAGATAATGGAGACTCCCTGTCCAGATGAATTGGAACACGTCCCCTAGAGAATTTGGTCCTTCCCCTGCCCTGGAGCAATACTGATAGCATTTTGTGTTGTGTTGTATTGTGATGTGAAGAGGTCTACATCTGGCAGGTCCTGTTGGGCTATTATCATGTGAAATGTGTGAGATGACAGAGTCCACTTATGGTGCGATTTGGCACTGGAGCTCAGTATGGTTGCAAGTATGCTGTCAGTGCTCATCAAGGGAATAGCCATGGGATGGATTTGTCTGGAAATATACCACTCCCATAGGTGCAATGTTAGGTGTAGCAAAGTTGTCAAATGAATCCCACTTTGATGGTTGACTCAGCAGACTGCCATTGTGTTTTTGGAGACTATCTGGAAAACTCTCCCCTGAAAGAGATGATCAAAGATGCTGTCAGCTCTGAAGATCGTGAGGAGCTCCAGAGTGTTGATATATAGACAGCACTTACTGGGTGACCTGATATCATGAGCCAGAACACCCTTGCAGTGTTCCCTCCAGCCTGTGAGATAGGCATCAGTGGTGACTGTGATAGATGGCCTTGGTGAAGTGCATTCTTGAGAGGAGGTTGTATCTAAACATCCACCAAAGAGGCGAAGCCCTCACATAAGGAGGGATGACAAGCTTCATGCTCTGATTGCCATGAAGGACATTGAAGTGGTGAAGGAACCAATACTGGAGAAGTTGGAAGTGGAGACATGAGATTTAAGCCACAGTGGAAACTGTGGCCATGAGACCGAGAAGATGCTGAATCCTCAGGGTGAAGCACAAGGTTCCGTTGAAGACATTGAGCACTGCCTTGTGGAGAGTGTACATCCTCTGGAGCAGGAGAAACACTCTTGTGAGGGTAGAGTTGAGTGTTGCACCAATGAAGTCAAAAGTCTGGGTGAACTCTAGCTGGGACTTCTTTGGATTGACACTGAGGCCCAGATCCTGGAAAAGGGACACGGTGAAATGAAGATCTCGATAAAGTTTCTTCTAGCAGGTCACCGCCAATAGTCCAGGTAAGGGTAGGCAACGATTCCCTTGGTCCTGAGGTAGGAAACAACAATTATCATACACTTTGTGAACACCCTGGGTGCTGCAGATAGGCTGGATGGGAGCATCCTGTACTGAAACAGATCACTGCTGACAGCAAAGTGGAGGTATTATTTGTGCAGCTGATGTATGGCAATATGGAAATAGGCATCCCAAAGGTCTCTGGAGGCAAACCAGTCACCCTTCTTGAGGAATGGGAGAATGGAAGCCAGCGTCACCATTTTGAACTTGAGAAAATGGATGTAACTGTTGACATTGCACAGGTTCAGGATGGGCTGAAGGCCACCATCTCTCTTGGGAATCATGAAATAGTGGGAGAAGAAATCTGTTGTCCTTGCACAGGAAGGCAACTTCTTCATGGCCCCTTCCACGACGATAGGGTTCAGAGGTGTACAGCAAAAGATGCCAAAAGGAGGAGTACTTAAAAATTCTATGGTGTAGCCTAAGTGGCTGATGGTGAGTACCCAGGCGTCTGAGGTGATGTTCTGCCAGGTGGAAAGGTGGCGTGATAGATCTGAAGCCCTGGATGGATTTAGGCTGGCAAGGTGGAAAGATGGTAGCAGTGGCAACCTGTGAAAGAAGTCAAAAGTGAGATTTTGATGCTGATGAGGACTTCTTAGAGGAAGATGAACGCTGCTTACATAAGCAGCAAGCAGACGATGAGGGGGCTGAAGAGGTCTGAGACTGGTGCTGAGGTGATCTGGACCAGTAAGAGGAAATTGTAGTAAGCCTCCAAGAATGATGGTAGGAGATAGGCCTATGATGTTGTAGCTGGGTTCTGAATCCCATTTTCTTAGCCATAAGTCTGGCCTTCATAAACTGGTCCATCACATCATCAGTGGTGGAATGAAAAAGGTCCTGACCATCAAAGGGAAGCTCCTTGATACACTTGCAGGTATTTTCTTACAGTCTTGCAGAGTGGAGCCATGCATAGCAACATAGAGATATCAAGCCCATCATCACTCTGATGAAACATTCCACAGAATAGCAGGCAGATTGAATTTGTTGTGCAGAAACAGCCTGTGCCTCGCTATGACACTGAAGTGCTGTGGTCTTGTGCTTGCCTGGAAGAAGTGGAATGAGTGGCAAGATCTTATCCCAGAGTGAATGATGGTAAGCAGCTGCATATGGTTGAATATTGGAAACATGAGCTATGAGCAAGGCAGCTGAGTAGAACTGATGGCTGAACATATCCAGGCGTCTTCCTTCTTTATCAGGTGGGGTGGTATGCACCTTTTTGTTATCTTTCATTTGCAAGGCTTCCACAATGATGGAATCGGGTGTGAGATGGCTGAACAGGTAGGAGACATCCTTGTGCTACATTCTATACAGGTGCTCAAGTCGACAAGACGTACATGGAAGCAAATTTGGTTGCAACCAGGGCTGCTTCATTACTTCTTGTAGGGCTGTAAGGAAGGGGATGGAAGTAGCAGTAAGGGCTTGAGCATCAACAATTTGAAATACCAAGTGTTGAATTGGAGCCAATGGCACTGAGACATCCAGACCAATGACTTTTGCCATTCTCAGGAGTATATCTGAAAACTGTTTTATGTTCTCTGATGCTGAGTCTGGAGCAGGTTCCCCAAAGGTGTTCAAAGGTGAATCATGAGAAGGAGGACGAGATTCTGGAAATTCAGTGTCGCAATCATAGGTTTCAGAAGAGGAATCCTGAGACGCGTTGGTCCTGATATCAACCTGAGATCAACCTGAGACCAACCAGAGATTGGAGATGGTCCACTCGAAGGGATTGGAACCGAAACTGATGCCAGTATTGGTACCAGTGCCGATGTCTGCAGCTCTGGTGAAGGACAGATCAAGACACATGGTGGCAAAACAGGACCAGATGTCTCTGGCAGGAGTCCAAGTGCAGGAAGATGTCAGCAGGAAAGGGATCTTTGGAGGTGGTGGTGGGTGACGAGAGAAAAGCGAACAACAAGCAGCCTTGGATGGTCTAATCTGAGGCGATCAGGACCGAGGCTGGTGTTGGGACCAATACCTCGAAGGCAATCTTGAGCAGTAGTGGGAGAGTGACCTTGGAGACCAGTAGCATACATCTGGGTGATAACAATCTTGGTAAGCCAGGGAGTAGGAGTAGTAAGAGCAAGGAGGCTCCCACCAGACATTTTCTGTTCCGTATCTATTGATACAGGAGACAGAGGTGAATGGAGAACCTTCTCATACTCCTATTGCCAGATGGTCCTGCCGATAGTGGGGGTTGGTCCCAACAGTCTAGAGATCAGTCCCATCTTTGATGTTGTCATGGCCTGTCTCTCTTGGTTGGCAGTCAATTCCATTGATCACACCAATCCCGTCTAGGAGAAGGAGATGGAGGCAGGGACATACAGCCTCAATCCTCTGGGATGGAGATGGTGAGTGGTGATCAGAGAACTCCCATCTCTACCTCAAGTGCCAGTGCTGAGGGTGGTGGAGCACCATTACAGGCTGTGCCTCCTGTTCAGATGCTGCATCAGAGGTCATCAGTACAGCAAACAGTACCAGGGCAGGAGTAGTTACCTGGCATTTTGAGTTCTTTTTCTTTGGGGCCACAGAGGGGTGAATTGAGGCATGACACTTTCTTGTCTCTAGTCTTGTTTGCATCCACAGAGAGCTGAGGTGGGAGTGTCTGTAGGCTGCTCTCTGGTTGGCCGAGGTTGGTCTCCCAAGGCCATAGTCGATGTTGAAGATGACTTTGAAAGGAGCCAATGAGAAGTCGACATCAATGTCAATCTTGGAACCAACGCTGATGTTGATCTCCGTATCAATGTGGGTACCAGTACCGAAGGAGGTCTTGAGACTGTAGACGAAGCTGTGTAGAGGGCTGTGTTTGAGCAAGCCTGCTCCTTTATGTGTAAGGCCTTGAGCCATGAAGCTCTGTTCTTCAAAGTCTGGGAGCTTAAGTCTTGGTAGATGGAACAAGCCTTAACATTAAGGCCTTCCCCCAAACAAAAGAGACACTCCAAGTGGGCATCTGAAAGCTAAACCTTGCATCTGCAAGATACGCAGAGCTTAAAGAGAGAAGTAAAGGCCATAGAAAAGAGAGGAGTAGGGGGGTAAGGGAGGAAAGTCTTTTTTTTTTTTTAGCAAGATAAAACAGAAAAATATATAGCAGATGAGGACAAGAACAGAGTTTAAGAAAAAAGAAAGAAAATGCTACTCAGCAAGAACACCAATAGATGCGATCTGTTTGGCGGACAGAGAGAAACTGAGGGGAAGGTAGGTTGGTGGGATCAATACACAAGAGGAGGAGGGGTTCCCACCAAGCTATTCAGCTCTAGAATTTTATGACAGGACATTCTGCACAGGCACGAAGACCCATCGTGTGAGGCACAGAGACCACGAAGAAGAACTGAAATATCAGAAAAGATATGCCAAAATTTTCCAAACAAATTAAACTGTCATCATTCAAATTTACTAATAGATCTTAAATGCACTTTTGTCTATTCCTTTTATTGTCAGCCAATAAGCTTTCTAAATACTGACAAAGTGAAGCACTGTATCTGTGCCTGTAAATGTAGTAAAATTAAAAATATCTAAATTTTATTAAGCCAAAACCTCCCCCACCACTTTCTGGATAGTATCAGTTAAATATTTTCTGTTCTACCCCTCAGAATGTTAGTTTGATATTACATATAAACTACTAGCAGGAAATAAAGTATGACTTGATTTCAAAATGACTTTAGTTTACCAGAAAGTAAATATTAGTATGTGTCACATTCCAGAAAGAAAGTCTAATATAACCACTTTTGGAATACCTTGACACAATGAAAGCAGAACAAACCCCCCATGTCAAGAGTTCAGAGAAAACAACAGAAACAGTTCCGCACAGTCAAACAATAGAAAGGGATCAGCACAGTCAAAAGAATAGAATGGGTTCCACACAGTCAAAGAATTTAAGAATTTAATGCTTTCTCTCCATAGGAAACATTAAAAATGAGAAATCCATCTTGCAAGCTTGTGACAACAAAAGCCAGCTCAGAGCACAAGTAAAACGTACAAGTAAAACGTGCTCTTGATACAGACACATAAAAAAATGGAACTTATGATCCAGGCAAAACAGAATCCATTTCCATACAGGCAAATTATACCTCTGACAGTTTATTAAGACATACTGAAACTTCTTAAACATCTTAAAAAAGGAGTATGGAATATTTTAGGACAATTCACTCTAAAACTTTTGGGGAGCACATGGAATATCGGGTGGTTCAGGCTTGCTCAGGTGGTTTTATGGTTACTTCACCCAGAGAAGTAAGCAGTGCCAGGGACTACAGCAACTTCATGATAACAAGAACGACAAAAACAGGTAGGGCTATACTCAAGATAATAAATTTCAGTAAACAAAAAAGCATGTTAACCTATTACTGATTATCATACACAAATATTTCAGTAGATATACATACTTCAATAATTTTTCTGGGTAGACAAGATCTGTATGTCTGTAGTTCTTCCCAGTAAGATGCAAGCAACTGAAAGACATCACATGCTTCCTGTGCAATCTGCTTGTTAGAGAACTGTAAAGGTGAAAAAAAGTAAATAATAATACTAAAGATGGCACAAACAGTATACATCTCTATTATTGTAAATACCTAGCATAACTTTTTTTAAAAATTATAACCAACTCCAAAAACCTCCCATACAAGATCTAAAGCACAATGGGGGAACACGCCGAGATTCAATGTCCAGTTGCCGTATTAGAATGGTCTGTGGATATAGCCTCTATTGCCTCCATTTAACATTACATTCAATGTGAATAACCAAGCATATTCCATATGGTTATCTCCATGATTGGAAGCTCTTCAGCTCGGAACTTTTTGTTTTCTCGTGAACATGAAACAAAAAGGGAAATGTTTGTGCGCTCTCAAGGCAATTTCAATTCTCCTAATATTCCTAAACTGCCCACCTTACAGTGTATTAAGTGTTCAATTGACTCTACAACTTATTTAAGAAAAAGAGAAATTATTTCTCAGGAGAAGGAAGGGAAGATACTGAACATGTAGGACACCACTCCCTCTGTCTATAAGTCACAAAGGATCGAGTCAGTAAGATTCCAAGCAGAGAAACTACCCGGTATTTCAAACTAAGTCTGGCATTCGAAGGTACCTCAACTCCATTACACTCATCTAAGACAATTAGACAATATATTCTTTGGAGAAACACTCAGAACTTCTCTGAGACTAGAAATTTTTTTCTTGAAGCAAGGTGCATGATTCAGAAACTTGTTTTGGCAGGACAATTTTCTCCCTAGTTACAATCTAAAAACTGCAACATACAAATAATAAATTATTTTTCCTGAGGTGCTAGATGAGGCAGTCATCTGGGATGTCATCTGGGACTAACAGAATTAGGACCACTGCACAAACAGTAGTTTTGAGAAATGTGGGCACCAATCTCTATCATACTCTTGCATCAAGCACATGATCTAAGAAAATATGTCCATGTTATGAGGTCTCCTAATGGTTGTGTGGGTATTCACATAACTGGCCTATATGAATACCTATATGAATACAAGGGAAATGGTACAGTTTCCTAGGAAATCCTGTTAGTTGCCAGTCAGAATCTGAGGAGCATCTGAGAAAGCAGAATATAATAAGCTAGATATATAGGCAGCCCCTTCTCTTGGTATATCAGCAACCTGATCTTGCCTGTAGCCAAAGGGAGAGGTTTTTCAAATGTGATAACTCCCTCAGTATCTGCTGCCCACTGGTAATCTTCCATTCAAATGTTTTAGACAATTTCAAAGTCTCCCATACATTTCTTCATAAAACCAAATTGTGCTTACAGTGGAACTTTTTATTTCAGTGCAGTCTCGATATCAGGAAATGTAAACTGTGACATTTCTTCTGACCAAGACTCAGTAAATAATGTTATCAAATGCATGGAATGCCATCCTGATGCCCTCCCCGCACATTCATCTAATGAAGTAGCACCCAATTTATGCCATTAAAAAATGGTTAGTTTCTTGTTTATGTTGCAAGAGACTAATAACAATGTCTTAAGTGTAGAGCAAGTATTCCACCTGGGGTCAACTTAATGTATCAAGTACACAGCAACTGTTTCAATTAGTGGTCTTCCAAAATTTGCATAATGGACTAAATGTGAGAATCTTCTAATTGACTTAACAAAATGTCCTAAGAAACTGAAGCACTCTTCCATTCCAGGCCATCCATACCATTGTGTAATTGTATAGTTGAACCACCCATTTCATACTAGTACCTTTAGTGTTACCCCTAAAACATTTATTGCATCCTTTACTTGAGGATGGTTTGTACATTGTACTAGTTCTTCACATATCCAAAGTCCAAGACAGCAAACAGCTAAGCACCTTAAAAAGAGAGAGATGCAATTTACTAAGCCATGCTATGCCTTTTACTTTTTTGTTCTATGAAAGCTGAACCATTAAACAACCAATTTTACAACTGAATTGTAATTAAGCAGCAATACATAGATTGGTATCAGACTGGTATCTGGCTAAGATATTCTGTACTCTCAAGTCAGTGCTAAATCTTAAATCCAACTGTACTTCTATTACATCAACTGCCTTTGGTTTTGCTAATCCAATCCCTCTCACTGGCCCTGCCATGCTTGTGTCACTATGTTATTGGAGGCAGAATCTATGCATGTTCCATTACATGGCTTGCAGATATTATTTGGCTATTCCCCACTTTCCAGAAGCTGCAGCTGATTAAGTAATTTTATCCTATTCAGCCCGTATATTATCAGTTACATTGGTCTTTCCACACAAACAATATGTTCTTTCATTTATTTCACAATATTTTCTTTTTTATTCAGTATTTTACCTTGAAGCTTCACTAGGTTCATCTATGGCATTCTTCAGAAGACTATTTATGAGGAAACACTAGAAGAATAAAAAAACATAGTAGACATTTCCCTCTAACACATATTGCAGAAGAATTCCACATAATTCCACATAACTCAATGAGATTAAAAAAAATAAAACACAGACAGCTTGAAGAAAATCTGATGGATTCCAACTAATGAGCAGAAGTTCATTAGATACTTCACAAAATGAACAGCTTCTCTGAAATATCCTACCTCACAAATTAATAAATACTTAATCGTTACTCAAATATATCAAAATGGAATAACTGTCATTTGACTTATATTGGCCCAATCTAAACTATTTTAACAGATTTGCTAATTTAACTGTAATCCTCTCATGTTGTTCTTAGAATTTTAAATTGGAGGAATTCTGTGGATTAATCCAATCCAAGTACAAGTGTTTTAAAGCCTGCAAAATGTGGAAAGGACCTTCCTTGCTTCCCTATAGACAAGTGTTATATAGCTGAGCATGTGTTGGGGAAATAAGACTCAATCTGGACTCTGCAGGCCACCGCTTTTGAAAAAGTTTCTCTCTCTCTCTCTCTGACTAGCATATCAAGAAATCTCTGTAAAATTCTAAAGTGACTTGACAGCATGTGGTGTGGCAGGGGGACAGAAAGAGATAATCTCTATGCACAGATCAACACTCATTGCATTTTATTTCAGTTCCTCACTGTTCTTATGCATTTCCTCCATCTCCCCAGAATTCCAGGCTTGAATATGTGCTTTTAAACTTTTCTACATTTAAAGAAAAAAAAAGATTATTTGGTTGAACTGAACACCTACAGTTAACAGGAGCCTTACAGTGGCCCCTTGACTTTTGCAAGGGTAAGGGGTGCAGAACCCTTGTGAAAGTAAAAAAAACACCTGTGAATAACGCCCCCCCTCACCTGAGTGAGTACTCTCCCTCCCATTCCCCTCCAGGGCTCCCCCTTCCCTTTGAGTGTTCCTCTCCCCCATTCTCCCTCTCCCATTCTCCTGCCTTCTCCCCAGGTGTATGTGCCTGTCTTCCACGTGCCAGGGTAAAAGCCAAGCAAATGGGATGGGACAGTGATGTGCACGGAGAAGGCATACAAGGGCCTCCCCACTATTCTCCTCTTCTCATTTCTTACCTTTTGCCCAGGTGTGCTGCCTTTCTTCTCCACACCTGGGCAAGAGGCAAGCAAATGGGAGGAGTAGCCCTGCATGCAGAGAAGGCTCATCCATTCCTCCACTCTGCATTTCCTTGCCTTTTCCCTGGGTGTTCCTTCTATCTACCAGGGCAAAAGGCAGGGGAATGGGAGAGGGAAGCCCTGCATGCAGAGAAGGCATGTGCATGCCTCCCTCCATTCTCCCCCTCCCATTCTTTACTTTTTCCCCAGGTGTGAATGCCTTCCATGTACCCAGGCAACAGAAAAATGAATGAGAGGGGGAGAATGGGGGGGGAGCGCTCAGGCTACCTTTCCTTTTCTATGTGCAGGGCTCCCCCCTCCCATTCGCTTGCCTTTTGCTCGGGCATGGAGAAGGAAGCCACAGGGCACCTTTGCAAAAGGCAAGAGAATGGGAGATGGAGAATGGGAGAGGAGGCAGGTGGGCACTTCATGAATGATCAAATTTGCAAAGGTCAAACTCATGATAAATAATAACTCTTGAAATTGTAAACATATAGATCAACAAAGATAAAACATTTACTTTGACATCCACAGTTTCAGTACGGACTTCCACTTCTGAAACAGGTTGCAACAATGAAATTTCTCTGTAGAGATTAGGAAAGCAAATCAGAGAACCAAGAATGGTATGTGCTTCTAAGCGGGGGGCCTATACACAAACAAACAAAAAAACCCACAAATATAGATGTAGTCATTGTCACATAACAAGAAATCTCAGATTGTGATAACATGGAAATCCTTCTCGGGACAGTGTTATTTAAAGTTCTCATTATTTGTCAACCCTCCCTCCCCTAAATTGCTTCTAATCTAGAAATATTTACATATAATATTAAGCACGTGCAATGTAGGATGAACCAGTAATGGGGTACAGGAAATTAAGAGGTTTCATGTATATAGGTGCTCTATATGTAGAAGTGTAAAATATGATGCCTTAGAAATGTCAGATTATCTCATATTGCTCTAATTATACAGTTGATTTTTTTAAAAAAATGAACAAGAAATAGAATTTAGAAACTGCATAAAAATAAGAGGCTTTTGTATGAAACTCAATTCCTTTTAAATGAATGATGTACAAGCTGCCATCAAAACACTAAAAACCAAGATAATTTTTGTAGAAGTACAGGCAGAGGAGACAGAACATCCCAAAATCTGCACATGAAGCCACTGACTGGTGCACTCCAGCTCATACCAGGTTCAACTTTCTGTTTCTCTAAAGAGATTCTGATGGAAGGAATGGGTCTGCACTAATTAGATTCTATACTGAAGTATTCCTCTGAATATTAGATGTTGGAGATGTCCAAAAAGAGGATGGTGCTTGACAAGGCCCCCCACCCCCCCCGTTGGCTCACTGGGAGCATCTGGCTGGTTGCTGATGGAAACAGGACGGTAGACTAGGACACAGACTACTTTCCTCTGCTTAATTTTGGGCCATTTCCCTTTTCCCAACATAGGTCCATGTGACATAGGCTGCAATATTCAGGTGGCCCCTGATTTCCGAAAAGGCTTTTCAGGCAGTGCAGGGGGCTATGAGGTAGAGGATAAATAATTTTAAGTTTCATTCATTATTTTTTTCTTTTGTCTGAATTAATTCAATGTACTTTTCTACTGATTTCAGTGGGAAACCCATCTAGTTTTCTACTGCCATTAACCTTTTCCCCATTTAAATGCCCCACTGCTTCTGAAGGGCATGATTAGACCTGCCAGATTTCAGACTGATAGGAGAAAATCTTGTACCCTCTCTCCCTCTCCCCCTCCATGTACAGACTGTTTTCAACTGTTTAAATTTCTCATCCCAAGAGTGAAAAAACAAAGAACAAATTTAGAAGTGATTATTTTGTTCATTTGTTTTCATAACTAAAATGAAAAGAATGGTGCTTATTTGTTCTGTTCTCCATTCATTAAAGAAGTTGATTTGAACCCTAGTATTCAAAGGTACTCCCTATACAACACCACTGGTTCTTCTGGCTTGACTGACCAGCTAAAGTAGAAATGAAAAATATGTAATAGAATACTGCTTGGAGTTGACAATTAAAAACAAAGGAATCCTGAGGCAGATGACATTGCTCCACATGATAGTGTTAGATGCTGCACCTTGTCTATATAAACACAGTTAGAAATTGTTGCTTTGTTCTAGCAGTACATACGACCACTAACAATACAAACTTTGTTGCTGTTGTTGTGTGCCTTCAAGTTGTTTCTGATTTAAGGTGACTCTAAGGTGAACTCATCACAGGGTTTTCCTGGCAAAATTTGTTCAGATGAGGTTTGCCTTTGCCTTCATCTGAGGCTGAGAGAGTGTGATTTGCCCAAGGTCACTCAGTGGGTTCCCATGGCTGAGTGGGGATTCAAACTGTGTACTCTAGAGACTTAGCTTAGCACTGAAATCACTATACCGTGCAACCTGTCTGCAGTACAAACTACAGTATTGTACTGTTTCTAAAGCATCTATCTTGTAAACCTATGCTAAGCAAATTTATGTGGGAGTTTTCACTACCACATTTTTCACTTAAAAGACTGCAAATATAATTTTTAGAAGGTGCACTGAATTTTCCAGATATATGTTTGTATGAGACGCATCTCCTGACCAGCACAAACAACTGGCAAGTGCAGCCTAGTTGAGGTACTCCTGCTTGGGAGATCTTGGAATCAATTGACTTAAAACCTGTAATGGTATTGCTATTATATAACTAGAAGTTGACGCAGATATGTGACAATCAGAACACCAGTTTTTCTCTTTCTTATATGGAGAGGTTTATTTTACGATATTTTTGAAAATATAATAAGGCTGTATCTCACTCAAGGGGGAAGTTCTCTATGTTTTGGTCTTCAACTATGTAATTAGTATGTAGTATTTGCATGTTTTGTATCTATGTCCATTAATATGTTTGTAGGTAGTTATGTGTAGATTGTATGTTGTCATGTAGGTTTTTTTTTTGTTTAGCTTTTCAATAAAAATATTTATTAAAAAAAAACCTGTTTGGATGGACTGTCTTAGGATCTGTTCATTTAAGGAAGAAAGGAGACTGTCCTATATGATATCTACTGCCAGGATTGCCTAGAATATGATCTCACGTCAACTACAGATTGATTTATATGCAACGCCAAACTAATTCTATTGCATTTAATGGAAGAAATGGGTTTGGATCAATTGTTAGGTCCATACCTAGATTTTTTTCCCTTTTCAGTACTGCACTCTACTTACCCATGAGTGCACTGGGCCAATATTTACAACTGCAATATAGTATCAATACACAGACCATCAGCCACCCCTGCCATGATAGAACCATTAACTGTTATCTTCAAAGAAACTGAAATGAACAAGTCTAGTTTATAATGTTTGTTGGAAAGCATTGCATTTCATCTTGATCAAGTTAGAACTGAGTGGAAAAAGAAGTTAGATTGTCCTGTACAGTTTAATCACTGGAACACTGGCCTAGCTTAATTTCTAAAATCTCTTTAGACCTAAAACTATGTTTGGTCCAGCAAATATTGATGTTTCAGGTATACTGGACATAATGACAATGCTTAGTTAAACTAAATTTTGGTGATGTAATATAGATAATGCTTCCTTGCGACATATGATGTAGACATGTGCAGCAGTTATTCCTTTTTGGTTGGATGTGTTACAATGTATTAATTTTGTATTAGAAAAATCTTTAGCATTTGTAGTTGTGTATGCTCTTTTAAATTACATTCCTGTGCTGTGGAATACAGCTGAATTGTTTGATCCTGTATGTTTTTACTACTGCAAAAAATAACTGAAGCCTGGAAAGGTTAACATTTGCCACCTATTGTTTTATAGTCAAAAGATCTTGTTGCCTGAGTTAAGTCTGAATGTGTATTTTATAGAGGACAACTTCAAGAAAACATATTTTTGGAAATTCAATCCAGAGGTATTCTGTCTTGCCTTTCCTTCTAACTTTTTAGATCTAACTTATCAGAACTTTAAAAAAGGGTAGCCAGAATTAGAGCAACCTTAATGAAATAAATGACACCTATGCATGTGATCAATAACAAATTTCTATTTCAGTGAGTCTGTTCTAAATTAACAGTGGATTTAGCTCCATGTTTTTTCATTTCCAGGGCAGTACCAGTATTAGCATGTTGCAGCAGAACAAGAAAAGGTTGGGTACTTCAGCAAGCTTATGGATAACACATTGGTTAGATTTTAATGTGCCACAATGCTATTTAAAAGGTCTTATTTCTAAATGGTTTACACCAATTATTTTTCCAAAAAACTCACAGATATATGAACCTCCTATTTCCAGAAAAAAAACCCCAACAGTATGTAGTATCTGATGGATTCTGAAAATGAAGAACACTTTTAGGATTTTTCAGTACTGATTATTACTGCAGTTTCTTTCCTATTATTAACCTTACTTTTTTTCTAAGACATCAACATTGTGAATAGAACAAAAGTGCTAGTTATCTCATGTAATGAAACAGACTAGCGGGTGGGCTGAAATTGCCATTAAGTATAAACTAAACATTATCTTCTCGAACTGTTCAGTTTATACCTAATGGCAATTTCAGCTTGCATGATTATATTGTACCACTAACCAAATTTATTAAAATAATTTTAGTCATCAATATTTTATTCTTGAACCACTACTGAACTGTAGAGCACAGTGAGCAGTACTTTAAAAAATAATTCCTTGCTTGTCTTTCTCTCTACAGCACAAAATATATTCCGTATGCAGGCGGGGCCGCATCTGCAAGATTCACACAGTGCAAAACTCCCTAACAGTATTCTGAAACCCAAGCTTTGCTTTTAGAGTGCAAATGCACTGCTGTATTAAAGCAGATATGATTTCTCACATTTTGTCCTTTTGATGAAACACCTTTGCAATACTAGGATGTCACCTTATCCTACAATTTCACACATCAGCTGCCATGGTGTCTGCCCCAAGAGTCCAGTTTCACATTGCACTAATGAGCCAACACCTGTTAGAGCAGAGAAATCTGAACCTTGTTAACAGTGGTGCACTCTCACAGGAACACAGACATTGGACATTACCATACTTACCTCCAACATGTTTGTACTCAGAACTGTGGCTGCAGCTCTTATGAAGTCTCCTATTAGCAATGTGAAACCAGGGAGGCTCAAGAAGAAAAAGCAGGAAGGGCAGTGCCTTATGATAGTGTTTAAAATATCCTGAAAAGGAGAATAAATTGATCTCTTAATTTTTAAACTTGTTAATTTTGTTTTAAAAAACCACTGGTTGCTAAACTGACAACATTTCAAGTTGAAGACAACATCCAACACACTTAGCAGGTTAATAGACTTGACTCCAGCAACTTAAATTTTATTCTGCCTCTTAGGAGCAGGGACCAACCATGTCAGGAAAAGAAGTTATGGGAGAAAGGATGATCCCAGAAAATATTTCAAAATAATATTAATGAAAAGGTCTGGCTTCTGCGAGCCAACACATTCGGTTAAAAAAAAATTATAATGGAATTTTGCAATTCTTTCGATCAAAAACCAGTTTTTCATTTATGGTAACAGGCTACAGCAATAATTTAATATGTAAAGTGGGAGAGCAAAATATGTAATATGAGAAAGCTTTGGGAGAAAATCACAAAGAAAACCTTTACATGAAAGTAACTTGGACCACTAAAATAATATCAAAAATTAAAATTATCTTTTTGGACCCCCTGCCTTATTCTTTTTCTGATGTGGATCTATTAAAGGTCTGCTGTTTCTTGCTTACAACCTTTGACATTTAGGAAATATTAGAGGGCTACACAAAACTGGTGTTTCCTATAGCAAAAGCATGAAAGTTTTTTTTTAAAAAAATACCATTTTATGGTATCATAATCTAAGATGACAGAAGTAAATAAATTTTCACATCACAGCAGACAGCATTTTCACCTTTGAAACTCCATTCAGGTTAATGTTCAAACTAGTTTTAATCACTTCCCATGATACATTTTAAAGGCAGTATCAGTTAAGGCAAACATTCTAAAAGAATGAGCAGATGGATGCTGGAGTTCATGAAGTGGCTGGTAAACTCCTGTTCTGAAGGCAGAACAAAAGACCCACCTTTTCCATAATTAAGGGGCTGATTAATGCATTGGGCTTCTCATAACACACCTGTAATTACTGAGAGGTAAGCATTGTGCTGTGTGCCTAGTGTCTGAACAAGCTATATAGCAGCAGATGGGGTTACGTCTCTCTTGACATATGCTACAATAAAAAGACTCATGAATCTTGGCATGAAAGGCAGCACAGAGTAGCATTTTTAAAGATTAATAAGTACTAACTGTTAACCTTGCTCAGTATTTTCATAAAAGGCATGTATCCATACAAGGAAAATTCCATTTTCAATGCCCTTTTTGAATTAAAAATAAAATTTTAGAATATTATCAAGTAGAAATAGCTGAAGCTACATATATGAATGCACTCAAAGGCTTACTGCTTCATTTCTAAAAAGATAAGTTAAATGCACTCAGACCGTCTAATCTTTCTTCTAATCTCAGATATCTTTGTTTTCTGAGGTTATTCAGTTGGATGGGAAAGGAACAAAAGACACACTCTACCAGGGAGTTCTCTTTTGGAAGTTCCACTGAAATCCATGAGAATTGTGAAACAGTCCTCATGGTGGACTGCATCCCAGCATAGTCATTTTTTATCCCAGCAGTACCTATTTAACACCATTAATTTCTAGCACAAAATTAACATTTTATTTTTTCAGTTATATTATGAAATCCTAGAACAATGTTATCTTTATCCTTATAAGTTTGTATTCATTTGGTGTGGTGTTTCGATTAATTATATTACCTGCTGAAGTATGGGACATATTAACAAACAAACATTAAGTGGAATGAAATACTATCTCAAATACATCTTTACGATCTCTGCTTTGCTTTGAAATAAAAGTGGAAGCTATGAAATTGTATTGCACTGGTTTTAACCTGGAGGACATGCATGACGTTCAACAGAAACATTCTACTATACAGCTACAGCTGGGGAAAAATGTTGTTACTGTGTCTTCAATTTGTTTCCAACTTACGGTAATCCTAAAGTGAACCTATCGTGGGGTTTTCTTAGTAAGATTTCTTCAGAGGTGGTTTGCCTTTACGTTTCTCTTAATTTTTAGAAAAATTGAAGTGCTGCAAAACTCTCCATTACGGAGAGCCTCTGAACTTTCCCCCACTGTTTATCATGCTAATATTAGCAAAGGTGTATGGCCTGTAGTTCCAAAATAAATAAAAATATAATTGTTAGTTTGAATGTTATTCTCTGGATGTTTACGTTTCTGGTGACTTCCTTTGGAGTGGTTTAACTACACACTCACTCTTCTTGCATCACTGTAGCCTGCATCCATTTTTCTCTTTCCTCTCTCCCCCAACTACAAACATTTGTATATTTTACAAATTACTTCTTATACATGCCAGAGAAAAGTGTGTGTGTGTGTGTGTGTGTGTGTGTGTGTGTTGGCGAGTGTGTTGAAGAGAGAGGGAGAGCAAGAGAGAGGGAGAGACAGAGAGGCTGGTTGTTCAGTTTCTGCCTTCCAGTTGATTACTCTGTTAGTACTATTACTAGTTTCTCTCACATTTCCCAACATATCATGCTGAAAGAAATGTGTATAAAGACACATGTGACTGGTTATACAATTGAAAGGAGAAAAAAGTCTGAAGACACCAGTATAGGGGCTCCATCACAAGTAGCACTGGATCCATATGCAAAGTCAAAACTCACTTTAAGCCATTGGTTCTCAAACTGTGAGGTGGGACCCTAAGGGGGGGCGGCATGATACTTCATCAAGGGGGCGCAAGAAAAATCAGCCTACAAGTACAACAAATGTGAAAAAGAAGGGTAAGCCTGTGTGTATGGGGAAGCATGCACTGTTGAGGATTGACTGCCAAATAGTGACACAAAACCTCTTCCGCTGTTAGGCCTTCCTCCAAGTCAAACACAGCAAAAATTGACTTCTCTCTTTTTATGCTTTTCTCACCTAACTTCTCTGAACAATCCACCACTGATGCAGCAGACACATGTCCCTTGGCGACCATGAGGAAGTGTCTTAGGTGGGAGAGGAGAAGCAAAGAGAGGAGGAAGAGAGTGTGAGAACTCTATATGAAGATGGAGGATGCATGTGGCACAAGGGGCCTGTGCGAGAGTCGGAGAGAGGTGTATGATAAGGACATGGGGGGGCACAAGTTGGAGCAGGGGGGTACAATGTCCTCATGTAGATCTAAAGCGGGGTCACAGAGAACCGCTGCTTTAAACAATATCATCTATTTGGCTAATCTGAATATTTTGCTTTGTAGCTTCCTTTTGAATATTACAGAAGTTTCTATTTCCTGAAGCCAAAGTCAATTCTGTTAGAATTACTAAGCTAAGATTCACTTAGCAGAATCCATACAGCTGAATTTAGATCTTAATGAATGAACATTTGTAACACTGTATATTGTAAGCCACATTAATCCATCTGTAATTTAAAGTGAGAAATTAAAAGAAGACATTTTAATTCTGTAACACTAACTCTCAGACTTGAGCCACAGGGACTTGCCAGAAGGGAATCAGAACCAAGGAAGATGCAAATGCACACCAAAGTCAGGAAGATCTCATTGTTAAGAGAAAGTCCAAAACCGAACAAGAGACAGTTTATATCCTTTTGTCTCCAGGCTCAGCATACGGTTTTCTTTCTTGAAGGGTAGGTGTATGGACTAAGAAAAAAACCTGCATTGAAGCATTTTGGATTATTTTCTCATGATTTGGAAGGAATCTTGGGCTTTGACAGCAGAGGGACTTCGGTTTCTGGAAAAAGAGATTCAGATCACACTTCTGCATCCCTGTTCTAGTCTTTCAACATTGCATAATTACTGTCTCATTTATGATACTAATTCAACCTAGTGGAAAGTACCTTAATGTTTCCTCTAGGATAAATATACTACACCCTCCCAGCATAGGCTAGTGTTTCTGGCTCTTCTGAATCCTCTCCAAGTTGTCTGTATGGTATGAAATATCTGTATGGTATGAAATTGGACACAATAGCCCAGCAAAATGCTGCAAATACAGGAGTGCCCTGCAAGTCTATTTTGCATTTGCTATTCTTTTACCATTAAACACAAGAATTCAAATAAACAATAACTCTCAGCACTGATGGTGGTGATGGCAACAATGATAGCATAAAATCTGTCAATGGCATGAATGCTTTCGCAAACATATTTTCACAATTCTGTAGCAGCAGCCATAAAATAATAGGTTGACTCTGAGTGTTTTACACAGTACTTTAAGGACAATTCTAACAGCAGATGGAAACCAACAAGGCCTTTGAGGACCAATTTCAATACCTTTTTTCATTGTACATCAAACCAATTTTTAAGTTTACATTTCTTCATCCAACCTTTAGCACAAGGAAGGAGTATTCAAAGACAGGTCCTCAAAGACAGATTCAAGCAGACAGCAAGCAGATCACAGAGCATGCAGCTTCCAGCAATTCGAACAGGCAAAAAACAAAAGTTGCTCTGGCCACTAACTAACCAAATGAGGGAAAATTCCTTCCAGATCAGTTTTTTTTTAAATGTAATTCTATAATTCTACCAGACTCTTGCCGTTAGTTACATTGGTCTCTGATGTCTGGAAAAATCAATACAGTCAAGTACTGTAAGGTGAGTGAGGCCCTGAAATATTCTGGTGTTAATTATAATCATCAGAGTGGTTAGGAGAAATAAAGCATTTATCAGAGGTTGTTTACACCACTATCCTTTGTATGTCTGTTGTTGTGTGCCTTCAAGCTGTTTCCAACTTAGGAAAAAAATATTCAAAAATCACCCTCCAAAAACTTGAACTGAAAGGCATTTGAACTGCACAAAATTAAAAGATCTTTGCGAGTCTGAGATCCCCTCAATTCCATCTGCATCAACAGCCACATGATGTTTACAAATATGGCTGGGATCCAATGGTTTACTTTGTCTGGGACTCGCTGCTTCCACCAGTGAAACAGGAACTTTCTTCTCATTTCCCTCACTCCATTGACTTCTGTGGGTGGTAAGGGGATTCCCACCTCCCTGGAATAGGGTTTTAGAGTGCCCTGGGCTGCAAGAGGAAGGAAGGTCTGCCTCCTTCTGATTCCATTGGTGGAGGCAGCAGAATCTAGCAGAAGTACATTACTGGATGCTGTTGCCACAGCCTTGCTAAGAACCAAGTTAATTCTAGTGATTTAGTAAAATTTAGGGAAGTTACAATTGGCAGCTATGCTGCTTTCTTCTGGATCACTAAGAAAAATTATTTACAGGTTCATTGTAATGATTTCTAAGGGTGAAAAGAATGTATCCTCCATGTGGCATCCTCCATTGGAACCATCTCAAAGATAATCCCTTCTGACACAGATTTAGGAAGCTTGCCTATATCGGGACTGACTTTGACTAAATCAGGTTAACCAAATATTTTTGACCAGCCTTGTCTGCCAAACATGCTAAATGTGTAATGATAGAAGATACACGTTATATGAAATAATTTGGTGAAATGGTAATTTATGAAGACATTTTGCCTCCTGGGAAAGCAGCAGGAAGAACATCTGTTATACGCCAGTGATTTTGGAAAAAAAAATCAGGTAGTTCAAACATACCAGGTTGTTTCCTTCTCTGTTGTTTCCTTCCCTTTAAAATGCAATTCTATAAATGTAAACGGCATTCAGCAGCCTGCAGCCTAGTAAATCAATCATTTTAATTGAATACTAGGTACACAGTAACTGGAACACTGCAAGCAGTAAGAAGCACACATGGCAATGGCAACTGAAAATGGTTTACAGTTTATCCAGGTTTTCTCCCTTTACCTTTTTCATAATTGATCTATAAATGTGTAAAATAATGTCAGCTGATTATGGTCCCAAATCATTCACCAATTACCCAAAATGAAAATTTAAAATGAGAGATTTGTTCTCCAAGCATTTCCATTGTTTATATAATTGCAGCAGTCTAATTTAGTGTTGACGCTGTTATAGAAAAGGGCAGAAAGAACCCTTACAAACTATGGCAATTCAGAATGATGCACTGTAGTGTCATAATGGGAAGAAGGGAGGAAAGAACTGCAAAATATGCCTCCATAAAAAGGATTAACTCTATAAATGCCTATAAACTGTTAATTTCAAAGTAGTGGACAAATAAAAATATTGCAAAATCATTTAAAACTTCTGTCTTACTTTTTTTGAGTTCACAGAAAGGTCAGTTATAAAAACACCCCTTCCTATTCTGGTTCAAAGTATTGTCATTTATGTATGTAACTAGATAGCCTGCCATCTGTCTCTTAGAAAGACTCTCGGTTGCTCCTCACCAGGAACAAACTTTTTCTTTTTTTGTAGATTCATTCTGTCTTTAATTATGTAGAAGAGCACAAAATTTCAGACATTGAAGGGCTTATCATCTTTTCTCTTTTAAAAGGAAAAGAGATATTCAAATTAAGTGGCAGCTGTGGTAGGGGGTGAAATTTTCAGCACTATTTTTGAGTTCTAACTACACTAAGATCTAACTACACACTGTAAATATTTTGTTGATGTTTTTAAATATCAAAAATTCTCAGTGAAGGCAGCAGTAGCCAAGCAACAGCAACATTTAAGTCAGCTGACACACTGTATACCCAAGAACGCAACTAATAACTTTTAAATATGCAGATGGGTATTATTTTGGACAAATTATTTGGCTTATATCTCTGACCTGTGTGAAAAGTTTAGCCACTTTCCTGCACATTGTTTTTATTGTTCTGGCATCTTTTGAGGTTTATATCAAGATTCACTATTTTCTCTGCAATGTACTATAATATTTAGTTTGAGCCTTTTGTATAAATCATGTAGACCACAAGCTTTGTATCACAGTGCTTCTCATTTATATCAGCTCTTTATTTGCTCTATGTTGTTAACTGTAGTGGGAAAATGAATTGTTAGATATACACTAAGATATTACATTGTAGAAGTTTGGTATGGTCTCCCAAATTAAAAAAAAAGTAACAATGGCCTAAGATTGTTTTTTCAATTGTGAAGCTTCTTGGTTAATGTAACCCAAGAGAAAAGGATAAATATCTCATATAATGAGAAACAAAGGAAACGAAAGTCAGCCACTGATGCAAGCAATAAGAAGGCATAAGACAATCAGTGACAGAGAAATGTCCAGAAAACCTCTTGCTGACAATTAACCACATATTGGGTATCATTATTTGGAATTCCAAAGTATAAAATCATGACTGCTCCAACATTACCTGAAGGATCAAGACTACCATGTCAGCATCCAAGGAATGAATACAGAGATTATCTTGCCCAGCCCAATGAAATATTAAATTCACAAATATCCATTTTTTTTTTTTTTGCGTTAACTGCTGTCAAGTTGACTTCCACTTATGTTCACCTTATGAATGAGAGATGTTCAAGTCACCCCATCATCAAGAGCCCTGCTCAGGTCTTGCACATTCACGGCTGTGGCTTCCTTGATTGAATCTATCCACTTGTAATACAGTCTTCCTCTTTCTGTACTGCCTTCCACTTTCCCATGCACTATTGTTTTTTTCTCACGAGTCACGCATTCTCATGATGTGTCCAAAGTATGTCACTTTCAGTTTAATCAGCTTGGCTTCTAGGGAGACTGCAGGTTTGATTTACTCTAGGATCCATTTATGTGTTCCACAGAATTCTTCTCCAGCAACACATTTCAATGTACTTGATTTTCTTTCTATCAGCTTTCTTCACTTCAAGCTTTCATAACCATACACAGAAATGGGAAATATGATGGCATGGATAATCCTTTAGTATTCAGTGATATATTTTTAAACTTGAGGATCTTATCTAGTTCCTTCATAGCTGCCCTTTCAAGTCCTAGTTTTCTTCTGATTTCTTGACTGCAATGTCCATTCTGATTAATGACTAAGCCAAGGTTGGAAAATTTTGAACTACCTCAATGTTTTCACTGTCTACTTTAAGGTTATGTGAATTATCTGTGGTCATTATTTTTTTTTACGTCCATCTGTAAACTTGTCTTCACACTTTCTCCCTTGACTTTTTTCAGTAATCATTCCAAGCCTTTGCTGCTTTCTGCTGGTAGTATGATGTTATCTGCATATCTTGATGTTCCTTCATCCAATTTTCAACCCTCCTTCTTCTAACCCTGTTTTACACATGATGTGTTCAGCATAAAAGTTAAACAGATAGAGTGATAAAATGCAGCCTTGCCTGACCCCCTTGCCAATTGAATCTATTCCATTTCTCCATATTCTGTCCTGACTGTAGTCTCCTGTCCAGAGTACTGGTTAAACATTAAGATAATCAAATGTTGTGGTACTTCCATTTCTTTAACAGCGATCTATAGTTTTTCATGATTTACACAATCAAAGGCTTTGCTATGACAGTCTGGGTTGGGTTATGTTGGGGTAGGTCACTTCTCTTGATGTCATCAACTGGAGCTTCTTCAGACAGTGTCTTGGTGAAGGTCCTAGCTTCACCCTACAGGAGATTTGCTAGGCTAGGGAAAGGTGGTACTGAGGAATTCCAGGAGCCGACTGAGGTACTAGCTGGAACAGCTATTCTTCTAGCACCTCATTCAGGCTGGTTTTGCTCTTATTTCATACCCCCTGACTAGGAAAAGTAGAAGAGAAACAAAGCAGCAGCAGCAATTTGGAAGTCAGTTGGAACCTGAAGTGCCAGCTGAGTGTGCAACCAATATCACTTCTCCTTTGTTTTTCTCATGAAGCAACTAAACTGTGGGCTTTCAACCATCCTCTGAAGGGATGATATTTCAGGGGCCCTGTCTTCAATCCCTGCAGGTGAGATGTGAAGGTCTGGAGGCACAATTTGACCCTCTGGGATGCGTGCTGACCACCTCTTTAAAAAAAACACATTCTTTTTTTTTTTTTTTTGCAGGGAGAGTGCTTTTTATTTTGCATTCAGACTGACAGGTGTTTGATTACCTAGATTTTCTTTAAGACAGAACAAGTGGGACAAGCAATAAAATGTTGCTAGGTGCTCAGCCTCCTAAAAGGAGTGTTCCTGTTGATGATTCTAGCTGGCTATTGCCTCCAAGTATGGGATTTCATTCTTTCTTTATCTAGTAAGTATGCTCAGTCTTCATTGGGCTCTTAGTTGGACTTTTTACTCTCTTAGGCTTAAAAAAAATTTTTTTTGTACTTCTGCATACTCAGGATCTTGACAAGCATACTGATGTACTCCATTTTTCTGTCAGTAGCTTTGTTCTGTCCATAATGTTATCATGATCACCACTTGAGTTAACTATTAAGAACAGTGCTACAGTATTTTTGCAATATATTCCATAGCACACAGCCTCTAAGGAAAATGCAGTTTCTCATAGCAAGAACCAGGCTGATTTTTTTGGTTCACTTGTCTGGAAGCAAAAGTGGTGCTTTGGAGATCCCAAATATTTGTTCATAAATGTCTTCAAGAATGTCCTCCTTTTTTTTCTTACTGTTTATACCCATTGTTCCTCAAAACAACTGCTTTTGTACCACTCTCCCCATAGCCTATTTACAGCCTCTTTTTCAAATTAATGCTGTGACTTCCAGCTCTAACTAGCCAGTCTGTTTCTTCTATATGCTATATTGTCACTAAGAAAAAAGAGATTGAGAAAGAATGCAAACCTTCCTAGACTTGTCACATGCTGATCCTAATCAATCAGAAAGGTGAAAATAGTGAATTACACCTCATAGGAGCCCCCAAGAGATGTGATTCACCTTTTAAATAGGGTGCGAGCTTCCGCCTGGACTGTTTAACATTTTAATAAATCCATGTTTTTCAAAACCACAAGCTGACTTTTTTTTCCCTCCCCATTATTTTGACCCTCTTCCCTTTTTTGACAGTCCATGTAGCCCCCAAAGAGACCTAAGGCAGAAAAGTGTTCTCTGCTAAGCTGCCCTTCTCTGAAGCAAGGCACTGGTTTTTGAGTAAATACTTTCAGTCCATTTGCTGCAATGCAAAAAGGTTGATAATAGCTGGTGGTGGGGAAAGGAACTTTCAGCAAAGCTTTTCAAGTGGTTCCCCACCTGTACTCTTTCTGTTCAGTCCTAGTCTAAACAAATTTTAAACAGTTTTATTACTTATTGGGTTGTGGGGAGGATGAGGGAATCTAACATTTCAAAATTGTTACATGCACTGATTATAGGTTGGTATCTCCTCGATAGTTTCACTGATTGAATACAAACACAGCAAATATACCTGTTGAATTTTCAATTCAAAAGCAAAAAGCAATGCTTTTTCACAATCCCTTATTCAATGCACTAGAAAACTTGAAGCCAAGTGTGCCACCAAGAGGTATCAAAGAGAAAAAACATTTTTAACACAGTCGCAATGTTGACCAAGAGTGAGAAATACTCACAGGATAAACACTAGTGGAGAGACAAAAATACATTCTCTCAACTATTGCAGTTGGCTGGAACGTACATTTTAGTAGCAACATGAAGTGTCCTCATTAGCTTGGTTCTTGATTTCCCTGTTTCACTTCCATTATCTCATGTAGAATACATCCCTCATCCCTCCTTTCTCTTCGGCCCTCTAAGCAAGCTCCTCTGCTCAAGACCACCTTTGTTTCTTATCTTAGACCAATCTGGCTCACTCTCCCTATTCAACAAGCCACTTCATACACCTTCAAATCTCTCAGAAACAAACTTTTTCTAAAATTTTCACTGAATTTTTGCAACCTGATCATTACTACATTCGTTGTAACTAAGCCATGATATTCATTGCAAAGCTTTACCCTCTTCCTTCATAAAGCTCTAACCCTTTTACATGGATGAGAAGTTTCATGCACATAACCATTGCCATGTACAAGTTTTTCAAAATAAAAGAGGCTCCAGGAAGTATGAAAATAAGTTCTCCATATAACCCATAGCTGGGAATAAATATAAGTGACACAACGACAGTAGAAAAGAAATACCAAGAAACCATTTTTTTCCCCATGCAGAAGTCTAATTAGTCAACTTTCATTGGCAGCTGAAGAAATATTGGGTTGGATCTTAGATTTCCTTCTGTTGGTTGGGATGTACCATCCTTGCTCATAGAAGAGAGAGGGTGTGGGGAGGGGGGGGCAACTCTTGTTGATTCTCTTTGCATCTCACTGTACCTTCCCATCTGCTTTAGAGACTTGGGGGGCTTTCTGGAACACCGTAAATGTTCCACAGGGGAACAGGAGAATTCAATGAAAGTACTTTCCTCCTCCAGTCCCACCAGTTGGGTCCTCCACTGCATCACCATATCTTTCACAAATAGAAGGAACCTTACTATAAACAAAGGGGAACTTGGATTCTAAACCATAGAAACCATGTTTATTTAATACAATTCAGTTTTCAATAGGAGAAATGTTATCCATACCTGATCTTTACTGTTTAAGCCAATGTGCATGACAAGATAAAAATGCACTAAGTAGTCAGGATTTGGCACAAAATCTTGGCGCCTAGTCATCATAGCACATATCAGTCTGTATGCATGGAGCTTCCCTTCTTTGTAGTCATCTGGCAAGGTTGTAGCCTGAAAAAGCAAGAGTGTACTTTATTAATAAATCATTTCTATCTGCTATATAATTAGAAAATAAGTATGTATTAAAATAAATGGAATAAAGAAACTGTTCAAGACTTCTTCATCAAGATGATAAGAGAGAGTTTTATTTCTACATATGTATGCATATTTGACATGATTTAACATTCACAAAAAAGAAACACTGCTCATCCACAAACAGCAGAGCTTTGGTCTATCAGAGGCCTCTGTTAATGCAGAGTGAGTAGCCCACAACATTTCATTCAAAGAGGGCTGGGTAGCATAGAGGAGTTGCAAATGGGAAGCGAAAGCAATGATAAGCTCCCACATTCCCAATACTCCATAGCAAGAAGCCTATACTCTAAAATGAAAACCCTTTTAGTGTAGAGAGGTACTTCTTCTATCATGGATAGGCAATTTTCCATGTAACGTTTAGAACTGAAGACCAAGCCACTCAGTCAGACTTGCCAGTGCCCTATTCCAATCTTTGTTTGTACATGGGGGAAAGAAGCTTTTTGACAAAGATTAGCACTTCCCCATTTAAACTACAAGCGCATATGGCCAAGTTTTGACTCAATGCTTTTTGAATAGTATAGCTGGACTGCTGAGTTAAACATCTGAGAGAATGAACCAGATCTAAGTGACAATCTTGAGACTGGATGACTTCAGTCTACCAACTGTGATTTGTTGCTCTGTTGTTATTTACTGTCATCAATGCCTTTTTCAGAAAATTTATTTTTTTTTTTAAAGTAAAGATTAAGCACATTGGTTCACACCTTTCTTTTTTAATTTGAATGAGCTTGCCATTCATTACTTTCCTCTATATACTGTGCTTTGAGAGGTTGGTTTAAGGTTTAAGAAATCAGTAGTATACAATATTGGAAGGAGACACTATTAAACAAAAGTTGGAAAAGTCATGCCCATAAATAGAAATGTAGATTGCTATGTTCAGTTCATTAATGGGGCAACAGCTTTTTTATGAATTTTTATTTTTTAATATCATAGCGATCCTTCCCCCAAAACTGTGGATAACAAATATCATCTCCCATTTATTGTTCTCTGTTACACAGGAGAAAGGACTACACCTCTTTCTAACTACTACGACTACTTTTTAAAAAGAGCTAGTATGATACAATGGTTTGAGCACTGGACTATAACTCTAGAGACCAGAGTTCGAATCCCTGCTCAGCCATGGAAACCCTCTCAGTGAACTCTGGCAAGTCATGCTCCCTCAGTCTCAGAAGAAAGTTAGGGCAACCCCCCTCTGAACAAATTCCGCCAAGAAAATACTGTGACAGCTTTGTCTTAGGGTTGCTATGTTGGAAAAATTTTGAAGGCACATAACATCACCAACAAACTTTTTAAAAAAGTCTTTCTTATTTACAGCCATTGTCTGATCTTATGTAAATGCACATAGTTTTAAAATTCAATAAAATTCAAATTCATTTTTAGGCAATCTGATTAGAAACAGAAATCTCAATAACATTATGGTGCTATTTTCAAATATTTTGATTTGAGCACAGATGTTAAATGTCACATGCCAAGAATATGCACTGTGATGTACATTGCTCATTTTAGAGAAAAAAATGCAACCTTTCCTACCAGTTGGTTGCAGAGCTAGTTCATACCAAGCTATGGTGTGGCACTAGTACTAGGTGTCGATGATTTGCAATAGACTAACAAGAGCTGCATTTGCTGGCATATAAGACTCACTTTTTTCCTTCAAAAAGTACTGTTTGAAAATGGGGTGCATCTTATGTACCGGTGTGTCTTATACACTGGCAAATAGCATTTGCCAGTGTATAAATGGGGTGCGTCTTAAACACAGGTCATCTTATATGCCGGCAAACATGGTATTTGTTACACACAATTATTTGATAACTGAAGTAACAAAATTACTGCACCCCGCCCACATTTGCCATAAGAATTTCTACTGCCAAAATAAAAAAGCTTATGGCAACCAAGAATAGATTTCATGTTGAAAAACTGTGAGCAACATCCAATTTTGGCGCTCAGAATGATGTGGTGAGCTCTTAAGTATTTCATTCTAAGTGTCTGTTTTGGCACTAGGCTCTGATTTTGTCCTCAGGATACAAATGAAAAACCAAGCAGATCCCAGAAGGTCTACCCACTCCTGACAAGTAATAAGGAGCAATCACTTGGTAGACCACTATTAAGACAGACAAGAAATGAAAAGTTAATCATTTCTTATCACTGATATTTCATAAGTTATTAAATTATTTGTATGGCTGGGTTATCCAATAGAGGACAACAGTTAGCAAAGAATTTAATCTATAGCAAAGAATCTATTTCATTTATTAGAAGCTGCAATGCGTGCTCATGCCAGTATAATAGAAAAATCTATACACCACGGGCATGATCATACATACATGTCATACATAGCTAATGACTGCAAAAGAAAGGGTCTCATTTCTTCCCTCACACTTCCTCATAGCAATAAATGAATTTCAAGTATATAATTCTGAATGAATTGTATTCCATAATATTTATTACGTGGCTTAATAAATCCTAGAATATTATAGCAATGGCAAAAACATATTAACAGAAAATGGTTTATATTATAGAAAATGCTGAGTTGAATTGAATGGTACTATTCCTTTTACAGAAGCTACATGATCCAGCAGAAATTTTTATGAACTAGAGGGAAGGTTAACCCACCCTCCTTCCATTTACAGTCATCACAAGTCAGCTCCAGAAAACAAAAAAACCCCTCCAGAATAATGTAGAACATGCCATGGATACTGCAGGGGGAAAAGGGAACTGGTGACAATCTCCCTGAGCCCTTCACTCAGAAAAGCCGATTTAAAAAATCTTTTGTGTATGGTGCCATCAGATAAAACCCATTATTAGATATGATACATAATTTTATAAATAAAATATGAACAATGAGGAAGGCACTGAGCAAGATAGGTGTTCTACAGGGCAACAACATTTGGTTCATTTTTGAAATGTTAGGTTAAAACTGGAAAGTAAAATATTCTTCCTACTTCTGTGTCCCTGTCAAGATCTCCACAGTTAATTTGTTTAATCCTATTTCTCCGTGTACTGTGAGAGACATATGCGCACCCCTCAAGTTTAACCAAAGTGGCTATACACAACTGACAGTTCTATTTTTGCACTTAGGTCAAAGCACAAAGTCAAGAACAGAAAAGAGAATGGAATTTCAAATACTTAAAAATGTTGACTATATATAGATCTGTACAGTTAAGCTAGTTATAAACTTTACACCAGACCTGCATGTATAAACATCAGTGTGGGAGTTTTATAATACAAGATAATAAGCAAGTGAACAAAAGCAGAATAAAAATGAGACTGGTCCGAACAGAGGTATGCCAAGTGCTTCTGGCAAACTACTGGTATAGGAAGCCCCCCACCCTGCACCTGACCTTTCAATGCATCATTATCTGACCACTCACTCTTTCAATACTTCCAAATTAAAGAAAACTTCCATGAATTCGATGTGTGGTCCACTTTTCTGTCAGTTTTTCTTGCCTGTGGAGGCTTGCTTGGGACAGTCCACATGCAGTCCCAAGACTTAACTACAGAAAGAGCTGATCCCCTGGTTGAATTAATGGAACTTGTAAAGTTCTTTATACCTGTGGTGAGTGTGTGTGTGCATGTGTGAACACACCCCCTGGTTCTGTCAGCCTCTCTGCCTCCATTGCTGTGCTGGCCAGGCAGAAGGGGGGAATATTGCCCCAGCTCTGCTCACCTCTGTGTGTGTGTCTGGCCCCATCATCTCTGTCCCCTTTCTGCTGTCTCCTTTCTCCTGCCTGGGGAAGGGTGGGGGAGGCTCCTGCAGAGTGTGAGTAGTCAGCCTGTACCACTGAGAATGCAGGGGTGGGGGGCACGGAGAGAGGAAAATAGCATCTGCTGGGTTCAAGGGAAGGGTTTCTGTCTCTCTCTTTGTGTCAGGGATTCCCTTCTTTTCTGGGGAAGGTTTGGCCTTTTTCTTTTGGTCCCCTGCTTATCCAACAGATTAGGGACTGGACAACATATCAAAGATTTCTTGAGGTTCCACTTTTCAACCATTTCTGCTTTGTGACAGTGTGTAGGTCCCCGACCCCTAATTTGCAAAATGCTGTTTAAAAACCTACCTTGAACAACCAAGAAGCAAATATTCTAAGTGGTGGAATTAAAATAGGTGGAGCTGGAGTGGACTGGTTATCCAGACTAATGGCAAGATTGTCTCTTATCTAAACAAAAAATGCAAAAACAAGCACTTAATAAGAGAAAGAAAATCTCCCAATGCTAAAATGAACTACATTTTTCTCCTTGAATTTTCAAATTTAAGATACATGGTCTCAATCTTTGTCATCTAGTTGCTTCGTGAAGTCTCAAACCCAATAGCCCTAATGCATAGTTGAAAAAAGTTAGAAAATACTTTAAAAACTACTTTCAGACATAATATATAGTTAATATTTCTTGCTGCACTTGACCAATGGTATTTCTTTGTGTATTCATACTAGCCAAACTGGATTCAAGCTTACCTTTGCTAATTTATACCACAGTTCATACAGATACTCAAAAATCATGGCATGTATTTTAGGAGACTTGATATTATTTACATCTCCAAGAATCCCCAATATTCTTCGCCATAATACAGAAGCCGAGTCGGGATGCCAACCTATAAGATTTCCACCAGCAATTATACTGCAGTCATCAGCAAGGAACTCACTGCTGTCTAGAAAGGAAAATTATTTATATTGTATTAATCACAAAATGTCCAAAGTTGTGAAAAGCTACTACGTACTACAAACATCAGCAGTGCAATGCATCCTGACAATGCTATTTGGAAAAAAACCTTATCTCATGCAGGGCACTGGGCAGGTTACCCAGTATCCAGAATGAAACTGCACTGCAGTCAGCACTTTCCATTTTTTGTAGAAAGTAATGGTAGCCACTCATTAATACGAAGAAAATCAGACACATAACTGCAGATACATAATAATTAGGAGCTATGAGTTTTCTCTGTCCTTGGTAATCTCAGCTCCTAAGAATATGAATATTTATTTATTTACGGGGAAGTCACTAACTGCAGGTGTGGTGCCTACATTATATATTGGGATAACAGTGGTAGAACAACTGCCAAAGTATGGAGACCACCTGAAGAAACTGACAACATGGATCAGAAGAGAAGTACAAAACAGGCCCTGCCTGATCAGCTGCAATGTTTGCTTTTCAGACATTCAGACATGACAAAAACATCTCCTCTGTTTGGCAGCAAAATGCTATCATATCAGTATTCTAGGTAAGGTGTGTGGGTAGGGTATCTGTCTGTTTCATGAGAAAGGGTGAATCTTCTGCTTCAAGTGGCAGATTGGGAGGGGCAGGAGGCAAAGCCAGTGTTGTCCCAGGTGTCCCCCCTGCCTCCAAAGACCTCTTACCAGATATCCAGAGTCCCACAGAATGAACACTTCATTATTACATTACACTAAGCAGCAACTGGCCTGTCCACTATACCTAGCAAAGTCAATTCAGCAAGTCTTCTAAGAATGAGGAACTTCCCATTCCTCGAAGGCTGGCCCAACTGCAGGAGGAGTGAAACCATCCAGGCTAAGGCATCAGCTGTAGGAATTTCAGATGATATTCAGCTAGCAATGTCATGATCACAGGGGACTTACCCTAAGATCCCACGTAATCTGTCCCTCAGGCCCTCCATAATTTCCCACTCCTGCACTACCCCATGGTGCCCCTGGAGATATAACTGTGTACTTACGAAGCGATCATCAGCACCTCAACAGCAGAAGTGAAAGGGAATATGGGGATACTGGGGGGACAGGCATAATCCAGTTTAGCATGTTAAAGATAATTTCATTGTTTACCAATAGAGAAACTCAGAGTTTTCTACTACTTAAACCTTGCTGAGGTTTTGCTAGTGGACTTAACCAAACTTTTGACCCACATTTTCTGACCAGCCAGCACAATGACATCAATATTTGACCACTTTGACCAGACATTCCCATATTCAACATTTATTTATTTGTAGCATTTTTATCCTGCCTTCCTACTGAGAAAATAATGCATCTTCTTTACATTTAGTGTGCAACACATATCCAGTTCCAACCATGACACTACTTTTCCATGGTTGTGGGATTGTGTGTTCCTCTGAGTCAAGAGGCTACGCTGATGGTAGCAGCGCTGCTGGACAGATCTCCCATGCTTTTGCTGAGGAGCCAGATAAACTATGCTAGTTATTGGGCAGCAGCAACAGTGGGGGGTGACATTGGTGGAGGATCTCTTAGAGACAATGACAGTGGTACCATAGCTAACACTTGTTAATATTACGCAGAAGGAGGCACGTTAAACCACTTTTGCACGTCTTCTACCTTGAATCCTATTCAAGACAATCCAAAATGAAACAAGAGATAGGGCCAGAAGACTCCCAGGTTGGATGGTGATTAACAAGCTAGTAGGGAAGAGCCAAGGACAATTATGACTAGCACTGTGGCTAATGATGCAACTATATTCAAGTCGAAAGAATGTTTAGCTGTTGACATATTCAGAAGTGAAAGGAAAGCTCAAAACTGCACAACACATATTATAGGAACATGGAATCTGAGAGACATTAATCAGGGAAACTAGACATTGTAAAACAAAAAATGGAATGTATAAACATTGCAGTACTTGGGGTGAGTGAGCATTGCAGTACTTGGGATGAGTGAGTTGACAGGAATGAGACATTTTCAGTCAGATAATTACACAGTGTTTTACTCAGGAAATGAAGGTCTCAGAAGAAATAGGGTGGCAATTAATAGTGAGGAGAGATGCAGCAAAAGCAGTCTCCACTGATGGACAGACATGAGTTCAAATGGATATACTCCAGGCGCTCAAACCAGGCATCTTCTATTTACTACCCAAAAGACATAAACAAGGCAATCCAGAAAGACCCATTGTCTCAAAATTAGAACCCTCACTGCTGGGATATCTGGACTGAATTCTCAGATCATATGCCATCAACTCTCCAAGCTACATGAAGGATACAGCTGATTTCCTGAGGAAAATACAGTCTATCCACAACCTTCCATAGAACACCATCCTAGCCACTGTGGATGGGGAATCCCTATACACCAATATCTCGCAACAGGATGAACTACGAGCCATCAAGAATACCATCCTGAATGACACTACAGCTTTCGTAGATACCAAACTCTTCCAATCTGGACTCACTTGTAACTACCGTACTTCACTTTTGAGAATAACATGTACAGTACCTACAAGTCAGTGGCACCTCTATGGGCACTAATACGGCACCATAGTACACAAACATCTTCATGGTTCACTTGGAACAAAACTTTCTCAGCACATGCACCCAGAAACCTCTCTTCTACCTATAGTATCCTGATGACATTGTTGTTATCTGGACATATGGAAAGCGATTAATCAAGAAATTTCACCAGGATTTCAACAACTTTCTCCCACTATCAACCTGAGCCTGGAACAATCCACACAACAAATTTAGTTTCCTGGCACTGCTGCACAACTGCAGAATGGACTTCCAAGCATGACACTCTACTGAAAGCCAACTGATGGCTACACATACTTGCAAGCCTCTAGTTTCCACCCAGAACACACTACAAAATCTATTGTTTATGTCCAAACCCTCTAAAACAATGACATCTGCAAAGACCTACCAAACACAGATTCTAAACTTTTGATTTACAACAGCTCAAGCTCCAATATCTACCTAAGGAGGTAAAAGAAACAAATCAACAAGGCAGAACAACCTACTAGACCAGAAACATAAAATGGTAGAACACCCCTAGTGGACACCTACAGTTCCAAGCTGAGACAACTCAAACATATCATTTCAAGGAGCTACAACAAATTCTGGAGAAAAATACAGCCCTCTCACAGGGGCAAGACACTGCCACAAATCCAGATGTCGACTCTGCCCTGACATCTACTCTAAGGGCAATATTACAGGGGCCAATAACCTTACCCATAATATCAGAGGTACATTAACTTGTTCCTCCTCCAAAGTTATATATGCCATCCAATGCCAGCAATGAGAGACAGTTTGATATCGTGGTTTGAGCACTGGACTATGAATCTGGAAATCATGGTTTGAATCCTCAATCAGCCATGGAAACCCAGTGGGTGACTTTGGATACATCACACTCTCTCAGCCTCTGAGGAAGGCAAAGGCAATCTTCCCAAACAAATCTTTCCAAGAAAATCCCATGATAGGTTTGCTTTAGGGTCACCATAAGTCAGAAATTATTTCAAGGCACACAACAACGCTAGCAATGCCCTTCTGTGCTCTGCATTGGACAAACAGGACTGACATTACACAAGAGGATAAATGGACACAAATCCGACATTAGAAATAGCAATACCCCAAAACAAGTGGTAGCATGCTTCAGACTTCCAGGACATACAGTACAGGATTTAAAGGTTTTGGTCTTTGAACAAGGAAATGACAAAGGAAGATTAGAAAAAGAAACAGCTGAATTGAATTATTTTTACAAATTCCAGTCCTTTAACAAAAGTAAGACAATGGCTTCATGGCACACTGCATATATTAATGCAAGGGTTCTTGTTAGAGTAATAAAAGAAATCTTCTCAAAGAAGGTTTGGAACCCAAGAACTCTGACTTTTGGTACCCAGATTTATTGCTTTCACACATCAACACTAACTGACCCATATTACCTTGTGCAGCCTTCTGAAAATTCATGATTTGCATCATTCTGGATCCTATTACATTCCATCCCACTCCCACAACTGTGTAAATATGCCTTATACCCGAGCACTTATTACCACACTGTAATGTGATAGAAATGGGTATATACTGGTGAAAGCTTATGCAAACATTAAAGCCAGTTAGTATTAAAGGTGCTGCAACAGTCCTTCTTCCCTTCCCTCTCCCTCCTTCCTTTTTTATGCTCCAAGAGACTAACACTGCTACTTCTCTGAAAATAAATATCCAGTTAAACTTGTCATATTCACTTGAAAGACAAATGACTAACAAAGCTATTCATTCTCAAAGCATACATGTTTCTAAAGTAATCAGTTTCCATTCCATCACCAATATTGATACTCTAGAAATTTCGTACAGACTTGTTTAATGTGATTCCAGAATGAGCTGCTATAAGGATCAGAAAAAGATAATTAGATTTGATCACTCTAACCAGTAAGACACTTATAGAAACAAAGGTAAAGCTGAAGAAATGCCTCATTTTTATACTGATGAATAGCATGTTGTTGTTTTTCATTCACTACAGAATTTCTCTGAAGGTGACTGATCAGAGGATATTCAGCACCCTCTAGTGCTACACAAGCAACGTATCCCAAGAAGTTATTATACCTATATTGTATTTCAGTCAGTAAGGTTCAAGAATTACTCTAACCTCCCCAGAATCCAAAATATATTGAGTTTTTAGTGTTCCATACAGAGGAATATGAGAAATTTCTAAAATACCTGCTTTGGGAAAAGGTGAATCTAAATCAACAGAAAATAAAAACATTTGCTCTTACCTGTGAGACAATCCTTTTCGGTGAAGGAGGGGATGAGCATCGTACATCGAGTTGCCTCTACCTTCTCTCTAACAGGCAGAAACATGGAAATTGTTTTGAGGGAGCCCTCTGTGGGGAGCAACCCTCTCCATGTGATTAGTCGTGTTACAGCTCTGAAGCTCCAAGAAAATTCTAGGTGAGTAATTGCTCAGCCTTCACCCTAATGAATCACGGGTTATTACATTTGAGAGTGCAAGGTAAGAAAGAAAGAAAGCCAGAGGGAAAAACAAGACTAATTCAAATCTTTCTCTCCTTTTTGTTTTTGAATACAGAAAAGGGGAAACAAGACAACAGTATGAACTTAACCCAGGGAGGAACCAGCGACTTCAGTGGGTGCCCTGGAAGCTAAGTGGCCACAGGTGGTATCCTGTCTATCCATAAGCATCCCTAATAAATCATAACTAATTATAACTCAAACAAGAGAAAACAACAAATGCTTTGCTTGAGTGCCAACCAGCTTCTAGGGAGGGGAGGCTGCTCATCCCCTCCTTCACTGAAAAGGGCCATCTCACAGGTAAGACAAATGGTTCTTTTTCCAGTGAGGAGGAAAAGAACATCTACATTGGGATATACAAGAGCCTCCCTTTGTTGGGTGGGTCTGCTGGTGCTGGAGCAAGGCAAAGGCATACGCGTCCACCACCTGCTGAAGCATACGCCTCCCAAAGGTGCCTTCAGCTAAGGCAAAAGCATCCAGCCTATAACGCCTCAGAAAGGTATATGGTGTTTTCCACAAAGCCACCCTACAGATCTCAAACAGCTGCGCATTAGTGGCAAATGCTGCCAAAGTGGCTGCAAACCTAGTTGAGTCAGCACCAGAGGCTCAGAAGAGGCATCTCCATTTCCCTGTAACACTCCTTGATACAGTCTCTGATCCATCTGTTGAGTGTAGAGTCCAAGACCTTCTGTCTTAGAGAGTACCATCGGAAAGCTACAAACAGGGCATCAGACCTCTTGAAGCCAGTTTTCCTCTTCAGGTAGACCTTGATGGCTTGTCCGACATTCAAGGAATACAATCTTCTCTAATGGCTTAGATGGCTTCAGGTAGAAGGATGGTAAGATCACTTCTTGCTCCCTTTGGAATGAAGGATGGATCAAGTTGTAGTCATATCACATCTGGTGTGACCTGGCACAGTTCATCCCTAGCTGAGGGCTCTCAACTAAGACAGCCTGTGCGCTGATGTCATGACCGTCAGCAGAATTGTCTTAAGGGTTAGTTAGATGTTTGACAGATGACTGAAGTCTGCCCCCCACTGGGAGGTTTGTGTAATGCCTGTTGGTTGCTGCACTGTCCTTTCTTGAATGGACCAGTGTGAGCCCTACAAACTCCCTGGAAGGAATTCTGTCTGGAGTGCTGTCTGTGGTCTCCCCACTGCTGCCTGGGATTCCTGAAATCCCTCTGTCTAGAGGATGAGGTGAAGTTTGAAGAACAGCTGGCTCTTGGGGCACAAAAGGAAATCCAGCTACATCTGAAGGACCTCCTGTCCCCCCCCCTCCATGAATGAGGACCTTCTTCTTGTCCTTGGTGTCCCTAAGAATCAAGTCCAAAGACACCCAACCCAAATAACTTGGTGCCTAGGAATGGGGCAGACAGTAGGCTGTACTTGGCCCTGGTACCAATATTCCAACTCCACACCTAGTACCTGACAGCCATAGATGTGGGTTGGGCCCTGGAGCAGAACTGGATCCCATCCAAACTGGCATCAGTGGTGAAAGCAGAGAGCTTTAGTAGTTTGTTGACCATGTGTCTGAACTTGATGCTCAGGTGGAAACCTCTTGAAAAATTCCTTGGCCTAAAGCAGCACAGCCCTTGTCATAATGGAAGAAGAGGCTGTAGCCCTTAGAGCCAAAGAGACTTCTCTGTGGACTTTCTTGAGTGATGCCTCTGTTCTTCTGTCATCAGTGCCTCTTAGTGAGTCCTCTCCATCTTTAGTATAGGCTGAGGGAGAGACTAGGGCTGTCATGGGACCACCAACCAAAAGGACTTACAACTTGGTCATCACATTATGTGGTAGGGCGTAGATCTTCTTGACACAGCCTGGACTAGGCCTATCCTCAAAAGGCCTCTTCCATTCCTCTCTGACTACAGACATGAAGTTTGCTGGAAGAGATATGCACAGCAGTCAGACTCGCTTTGGGAAATGCTGCTGTTGCCAGCGGTAAGGTCTTCCTACCGACTAGACTTCTTAGCGATGCCAGGAACTCTGGAGGGCATTCCCTCTGAGGAAGAGCCCCACGGTATTCATGTCCCCCATGGCGGTCTGCATGAGTCATGCATTCTGCTCCACCAGTTGGCTACTGCACATCTGGGCCATACTGAGGGATCTTTCCTCAGCCATCCCTTCCTGGGCATCTCCACCCAATTAATCATCCACCAAGTAAGTTTCCTGTTGAAAGGAAACAGAGTGGGGAAGCTGCTGGTCACCTGAGGCAGCAGTTTTTCAACCCCCATTAACATTCTCCTCCAATTCTCTTCTGATTATTCCTGCATTACTCTCTTCCATGTGGTTGCTTCTGCAGCATAGAGAGAAATAAAAACGGAGAGGAGGAATGACTAGTTATCAGAGGGAGAAGCAGGGAGAGATATGAAGTGAGACAGACAAGAAATCAAGGCAAGTAAGCAAGAAATAAAGGCAGGAAAAAAAACAAAGACAGTGACAGAGTGAACAGAGCTAGCCACGTGTTGGAGTGAGGAAGGAACTAAGACTGACAATGTGGAGAGGGTTGCTCCTCCTAGATGACTCCCTCAAAATAATTTCAATGTTCCTATCTGATGGAGAGAAGGTAGAGATAATCTGATGTATGATATTCGCCCTTTCTTCATTGGAAAATATATGGTTCCCAAACAGAAAACAAACCACACAGACACATAAAACAGAGTAAAGACCTTCCATGAATCCAAAAAATACATGAAGGGTTAGCAGAAATGACTGGATTAGCACCATCATGCTGCAGACACAGCCACACATTCTCCCTATACAAGTGGGATACCTATGGCCATACTAACTCTTAGAATAGGATTCTGGGCCAATGGTATGCCCATAAATCCCTTTTCATGCATGCCACATGCATGGATGCTAACACTGTGGCTGTCAAGGGCAGTGTGGTGATAGCCCATGCAACTCCTCACACAGTCAAAGAACATGTAAGACTGAGGTCATGAACTCTTGTACAGGGTGATAAACTATCAAGATGGAACTATCATACATTTATTTCAAAAGAAAGAAAGACCTATTTATCAACCAAACTTCACAAACTATTTCGCACCACAGCTAGGGAAGCAATGAATCTTTTTAATAGTCCCATAAGAGAACACAGAGTCTGCCAAGCAATGATCTTGCACACTATTACACAACCTTTTAGGAAGCTTGTTCCAAAAGAAATATAGTTTTCAGAAAATGTGATCCAAAAGAAACAGGGATACCATAAAATAAGGATTTCTGCCATCCCCAGAGGTTCCCTTGTTCGTGACTTTCTCATAAGATGTATGAACTTTCCTGTTGGGTTTCCAAGGCACTGACATACAAAGAATCAACAAAGCAATAGCCCTATAGTTTTGGAAAGCTCTTAACTCCAGATGGCATAAAATATGAACTTCCTGATATTGAATTTGAAGCCAAGATACACACATTTAGCATTCTTATTAAAATTCATATAAGCTTATTTCTGTAGGTAAAAAGTACAGTTTTGCCTGCAATAAAAAGATACAGATAAGTTATGCGAGAATTATCAGATGTCTCTCGGACATCTAGATCTGAAAAAAAAAAGTACAGGTAGAATTTCAGAACAAAAGAAACAAAGGATGAGTTCCTACTAAGCAGGACTTAATTATTTGCAAGTGCCCTAGGTTTAGACTGAACTCCAGATGGTGTCCTATAAATCATGAGATGGAATCACAAGTTCTTACTCCCCACACCGAACAACTTGACTACAGAATGATCTTAATTCTCCATGTGATGTTTCTCATGTAGCCAAAATGACACCACCTATCACCAAAAGGAGCATTAGTAAAGTTAGGTGAACGCTGAGGGTAGCAAAAATATTTTTTAAAAATGCCTTTTTTCCCCCAGACAGTCCAATGAGGACTGATTCTGCATTCTGCTGATTGTTGGGAGCATGCAATGATGACTTTAGGGGACAAAAATGAAAAATGAATGGGAGTGGGGGAAATGGAAAGGATAAAACTTTTTTGGAAACTAGATCCTGAATATAAGCACTGTAGATACCTGTGCCTGAAGACAATGGAGTTCACGTAAGTAAATGGTCACGTCTAACTTTGCTTAAAATTCTATGAATTGGTATCTTCCTTGAATCTGTCTTAATGCTTAGACAACAACAAGCATTTAGGCCTGAAATCTGTTAGTTCCAACTAGAGAAGATCCCTTGAACGAGTAAGACTTATATAAGTGTTGACTTACCATTCAATAATTGATTAAATGGGTTTATTTCAGTTGGGACTACAAATGAGAGTCTGACCCAGAGTGCTGCCTAAATATTGAGAGGTACAGTAGTATTGAGAGGTACAGTAGGACCCCCGTATCCATGGGGGATTGGTTCTGGGGGCCCCCGCAGATACTGAAACCCACAGATAGTAGAGAACGCCCTGTCCTGCCACCAGACCTGGCTGATAGCCACGGCAGCGGGTGGGAAAAGAGCAGATCCGCCAGGGCAGGCAACAAGAGTTCACGAGGAGCGTGATCCCATGCTCCTCGCTCTTTTCTTGCTGCCTGCCGCCAGAATTGGGACCAGGGCAGGCAATGGGAGTTGGCAAGGGGTGCAATCACACACTCCTCACTCTTCTCCTGCCGCCCGCAGCCAGGATCAGGGCCGGGGAAGGTGATGGGAGTTGGCGAGGGGTGCGATCACACACTCCTCACTCTTTTCCTGCTGCCCGACGCCAAGATCGAGGCTGGGGTGGGCAATGGGAGTTGGTGAGGAGCGCAACCTCATGCTCCTCACTCTTTTCTCGCTGCCCATCACCAGGATCGGGGCCGGGGCGGGTAATGAGAGTTGGCGAGGGGCGTGATCCTGTTTGCTCTTTTCCTGCCGCCTGCCACTGGTCCCAGGCCCTGGCCCCAGTTATCCATGGTTGGCCTGACGGTGGCCAACTGCAGATAACTGAATCAACAGATAATGAATCCGCGGATAGGGGTGCCCTACTGTATATGCATTCTTTAGTAAACAGAACCCACTTCTCTAATGCAAATATTATGTTACTGGTATATGGGCATCTGCAACCTATTTAACAACTCTTAGCATATCTCAAACTTGCAGACCATTCATGCTTGTTAGGCTCCTCAGTAAGGCTCCAGGGAATTCAATACTATATTTGGGAATTCCATACCAAGAAAGAGACTGCCATGTATATTTGAAGCTCTTGAATACCCAAAACATGTTCTTTTATATTTTCTCTCTTTTATATAAATCTCAGACATCCTGATGACAGGCTTTTTATAGATTACTTATCAGACCAGAACCATTATGTTACAAACCAAGTGGCTAATTTCTTCTTAGCAGCAGTGGAAATGTAATTTAAATTAACATAGTATGGGATAATTCTTTTTATTCTTTATTGTATATTCTAACATAGTTTGGCAAACAGTAAAAAAACCCTGAGGCTTTGCGTAATGTGAAAGTTGTTGCTCTGCAGTACAGTCATTCTTTTAATGAGTTAATACTGTAATGAACAACTTTATTCTAGAATTAAGGATGCAATTCCAACTTAAGTTAATTTCTGGAGTTAAAAAAATTAATTCAGTTTCCCCTTTTTGTTAGAAAACTTGTGGCTTAACTAATTTTAACTAATTAGTTCCTGTAATTGTTCTCACTTTTTTTACAAAGAGTGAGAACACCATATGTTGAACAGGAAATCAAGGCAACATAGACAGGAGAAGCTCCACTCCAGTACATGGAAGAGATAAGGATGTGTCCCACTAACCTAATAAGCATGTTATGCAAAAAGCACCACCACCTCTCTAAGATTTCTAGGGCTGACAGGTGCCATTAAGCTTAGAGAAAACCATGCAATTTCTATTAAGATTTATAACTTACTCTTAGGCTGGGCCCAGGTAGGTAACAGAAGCTCAGCTACAAAGAGTCTGGTCTCTTAAGACTCTAAGTTTTAGAAATCGTATTTATTATCAAGTACTGTATAACCAAAAGTGAAGAATAGTATATGTTTGCATATACACAGACACACAGAACGTACTTCCTTGGACATAAAGAATACCTGTTAACTTGGTGACATCTGAAGGATTCAAGTGCAACCAGTGGCATGCATCTGGATCAACAGAAATTTCAGCTGGCATGTTGACATCATGGTTTTCTTCACATGATTGCCAGGGTGACATAGTAATGTCTACTTCATTATTGTATCCAATAGATGTATCACTACTGACACTTTCACCTACATGATGGATAAAATTTCCAGTGAAATATGATTTCCTCAAAACAATAAGAGGAACAATGAATAAAGGTTGTTATTACCAATGCAAATTGTGATCTCACTGTAGTCTAACACAAATATTACCAGCAAAGGAACAAATATCTGTTATACTGAAACTCACTTTTCTCTCTCTCTCTCTGATTTCTGTGTGATTGCTGCATGTCTTCTTTCAGGTATGATTCAGTTGGAATGTTGTTTGCCTAAATGTAAATTTTTAAGGAAAAAACACACTACAGCATTGACAAGTTTAAAAAAACAGAATTATCGCAAGTTAATGTACGTACAGATTCTAATAAAACTTATCTTCAAAGTTTTGCTATCTAGAGATCAGAACATATCATTTGGAAGAGAACAGATAGATTATCACTGGTTTCTCCCCACTGGCCACAGTTCTTTCTGTGTGTGCTTAGGCAATATTCCACACAGGTGATCCCAACGTAGAGGTGAGAATATACTCACTCCCTATACCATAGAAAGTGTTTTTGTGCTTAGGAAAAGGAGATCTGAGAACTAAACTTGAGACAGGAGAAGGGTAGGGAGGGAGGAAACCAGACATCACTATGGGAGGAAACCAGACATCACTAAGAGTTTTCACTATGGATCCTTTTTCAAAAAGCAGCTCCCTGGCCCTCATTTCAAATATCTATTTACCAAGGCAAGGAGACATTTGCACTAGTGGAAGTGGGTATGGTTTTAATGTTTTAGTGTTTAAAAAAGAAACCACTAAGGATATGGCCCCTGGGAATCTGTTAATTTGAACATCCCAGTAATTTGAGTTTCACATCCCTGATTCAAACACTTCCCACTTTAGCTAGTAATTATTTGAAACTTCAATAGAATAAATATTTCAGAACTGCACATTTTGTGTCTGGAAGAAGCCCTGAATATGTCATAGAAGCAGGTCCGCAATTTCTAATTTTATGGCAACAAAGGTGTCAAGTTCACCAAGGCAGGAGGACTTGGTCACTGAGAAATCTCAATACTCTGTTTTTTCTCATCTTATAAACTTAGGACTCTGGAAAATGGGGAGATGGCTAGCTGCATATTTTGATTCATGTATTCCCTTCTCAAGGAAGGAAGGAAGGATGGAAAGAGAAAGAGAGAGGGGCCAAGCTAGCAAGCCAGCCAACCTAGTTAGTTTGCTTGGTTTCTCTGTTTCTTTTTTCTTATGGATCTCAAAATTGCATGCATACTCAGAATTACAATGATCATTTCTTGTTTTACTATCATCAGGAGCATCCAGTCTATCTGCACAGTCAATACTGCACATGGCCAATTCCTCCAATCATAGAACAAAGCAGGGCAAATGCCAACAAGAGAAACATTTTAGGGCAAACAGCAACTTTGAAAAAGTGTGTACACAAGTGCATGCAAGTGTGCATATCATGCCTTTCTGTAAACAGTGTACATGTTTTATGACCTACTCTATGATTTCTCCAGAGAAGTAAGTTTTTGTATGGAATTGTTTCTCTACAAATCTCAGTTCAGTTCCATTTCCTTATTGGTTGATTTATATTTAACATTCTAGTTCTCCTTTTAAAAGATTTCCCAAATACACCCAAAATAATACTTTCATTGTGATATGTTTAATCTTTATTCTATTTTACCTCTTCTTCTGTATTTTCTTTGCTCATGATCCCTTTAGTTTCTTCAACAGATCTGGAATCTGAAGTTAAGTTCTGTGAGCTCTCTGTTTTTCTAACTGGGAAGCACAAAGAATTTTATTATTTTTTAAAAAATGCTTAATACAAGAAATTTAGATATCATCAACTAAAACTGATTATCATAATAGATTATCAGTTAAATTCATGTTATGTTCACTTTTGTTTTTGTTGTGTATATATAACCATGATACCATTATGCAGTTATAGTATAATCTACTGGGAGGTCTCTTTTTAAACTTTGAGAACATATTGGTTAAAAATAAAATGAATATATTAAAAGGAGTAAACCAAATTTGAAGTGTTACCTGCCATAGGTATAGAAAAAATAACAAGCATGGTTTAAAATGTTACATGCCTACAAAAATACAACACTCAGTATATGATGTGCTTTAGTTAAGGTTGTATCTTAAACATTGTTGCACAGAACAATTCCACAATTTCATCCAAACACAGAAGTGCATAAGTAGCATATTGAGGAAGCCAGCTCTCAGTAATTCTAAATTACCTTGAAAAACAGAATTGCATTGGTCTCTAATATCTGAGGTGCTACTACTTCGAGTTACTTGTTCTTGGTCTGAAAATAGAATGTTACAATCTGTTCTTGTTACAGTTCCTGCTTGGTTATATTCCATTCCTGTTCCGTTTTCTGACTGCTGATATTCTTCAGCTTCTGTAGGAATTGATACAGAAATATTTCAGCCTCATAAAAATTAGAACATGAAAATGATTTACGTTAGTAAAAGTGTGCGGTAGTCATACCATTAATGTACTTGTACTCTCATTGTTATTAAGAGAGAAAACAAAACAAATATAGTAGATATGGACCTAGGAACCCAGCTACCAGTTCTCCAAAGCAAAACAATGGGTGTAATTTGAAGTCAAGAAGACCCATGCAGGAGAAGGATCAAGAACTTGTATGGATGCTTTTCATTCTCTGCAAAGTGAATTTGCTCTCACAACTTTAGAGTGAAAAACCGACAGCTGTGAAGTATCTGGGATGTCCTTCTCTAATACTCAGCGTGCCTTGGATTTTGTACATGCCAACTGCCAATATATTAATTGGCATGGAAATACAACTGTTTGTTCTTCTGCAATGTAAGGTAGTTCAAAATCTGTACATGCTTTTAATACCTATACACATTATAAAAAGCAGTACAGCTGGCCCTCCACATTCACTAGGGTTAGGGGCACTGGACCCTCGCAAAAGTAGAAAATTTGCAAATATCAAAATGTGTATATGTCTGTGGGAAGACAGCTGAGGCATGGTGGGTAGAACAGGCACCCACAGTCCAAACTAGGTCAGGGAAATGGGTTGGTCAGACTGGTGCCCCTATATTTCCTCTTGTGCCCATTTCCTTCCTTGAGTGTGACTGGGAGAGGGTTTATGGTACTGAAAAATCAGGCTGTGAACCATCCTTAGCCGGCTAGGCAGTGGCTGGTGAAGGAGGAAGAGGAGGAGGACTAGAGGCAGGTTTTTAAAGGACTGTAGGGCCTGATTGTACCTGCTGAGGAGGAAGGTCCCCCCTCGCAAAGAAGTACGTGAGGTGGGGGGGGCAAGGGTTGGAGAAACTCGTAAATAATCAAATCTGTAAAAGTCAAATCTGTAAATATGGAGGACCGACTGTACATATTTTGCAGTAACTATTCCATTCCATCAAAATACCTGTTCCTATATGTGTGCTGGGAATGAAAGGTTTATGACATTTAAACTGTACATATTTTCAGTCTGCATTACTTATTTTGCCACTATTGGTCATTGATAGTTCCAAGGAAAAATGGAAAACACTAATGTGTAATGTAAGACTTGTGACTTAAAATTTACCAGGAACTAATTTGCTTTTGCTGTGACTCCATTATCACATACCTATTCACTGACACTTCGACTAGACCTATATACAGCTGGAAGTATTAGGAACATTATCCAGCCATTTGGAATTAAAGGGTCAAAGAGTTTCAGAGATGTAGCCCCAGCTCTCCAGTGCTAGGCATCAACATAAAAGAAGGATGTACTGACTCAGTGGAAACAGAAAGTTTTTGAGTCGTTCACACAGTATTGTTTGGTTCAGGGCACATTTGATCTGTGAACCACAAATTATATGTGTTCTCTGTATTCTGAGAGAGAAGGAAAATGACACAAAGACCTCAGAGTCTGAACAGGGGTAGGGCATTACATGCACGCACACACGAGCACACACACACACATACACACACATGCACACGCACACTGCTCAGGTCATAAGCCACTGATGGAAAATGCATATTTCTAGTAGACAAGGTATTGTGCTTCTTTATGTATATTTTGGTTAATTAGCTAATCAATTTGATAACACACTCTAATTGCTGTATTTCACATTTTTCTCTTTCTGCTTTATAATTGTGCAAACTGTATTAATACAGTCTTTAAAACTAAAATCACAAAACAATTGGACAAATTAAATGTATCTCCTGCCCCCACAGTCTTCATTGGTATTCTAGAGGCATAGCTTGTGGCTGTAGCATGTTCTTTATTAAATCTCTATCTTTAATGAGTGTGTTGTTTAAACTATTTTGCTACCTCAGCAGCAATGAAAATGTAGCCCTTCCAACAACTTTTCATATCTAGGTTAAAGCTGATAAACAGTCTAACTCTTGGCACTATTACAAAGATAAGAAACATTAAGTGTTGAAAAGACTTATTTATGTCAATTGTTGGACATTAAAATATAACACACAAGTACACGTTTCTTTTCGCCCTGGCAGCAACGAACATTTGGGCAAGATTTTTCATGGATATTGTAGCTGATTATTCTGGGGTTGCTCTTATCTAATGGTAGCATTGTTGTTTATATTCAAAATGTTTTAATCTTTAATTTTTTAAGAATTCTAGACCTCTATGCTGTTTATTCCATGCTGCATGTTTTTATTGTACTCACCTGCTTTGTATGTCTATGGCCTAGCATTAATAAACCACCACCACCACCACCGCCGCCACCACCACTACTACTACTACTACAACAACAACATACGCACAACCATAAGGATAAAGGAAGATTTTCATGTTACTTAAGAATGTCAAACATTTAATAGACTCCAAGGCCTCATTACTCAAAGCCACATTTTTAAGATTGCTAAAACAGTGGACACTCAATATTTCCCCCTTCCTTGAACTCAACTCAACATCTGCTTCAAGGGAAAATCCACCTGTGCAATATACGCACTTTGAGGTGGAGTAGGGTGGGTGCAGAGGATGAGGAGTAAAGTCTGCCGAAATCCACAAGTGGATTAACAGAGCTAGTGCAATGGGTATTGTTAAGGAGAAGTGAGCCAGGAGGCCTCTAGAAGTGACTCTGGACTTAGCTTCAAGTGATTTAGAAAACTTCAAAGAGATCCTTACTTCTGAGCGAGAACTTGTATACTATGCATCACTATTCTCATTCAAACTGCAGTATTATAACAATACTAATAAGCATAACACACATGACAAAACACACACTAAATATTCAGAAACAAAACAGTTTTGAGTATCGTACCTGAAAGCGTGTGAGAGTAGGAAGTATAAGAGATACCAGGTAAGAGAGAGCTCACAGAGTGAAGGAGAAGAGGTATACTTTTAGTGGCTGGTAAAGCCTCACAGAGATGAGCACAGTTGCTGATAGACTGGCTTCGCTTAGCTTCCAAGGAAAAATAAATTAACAGAAGTCAAAAACAGTAATGAAATATCTTCTTCAATAGGATATTGCATGAAAGAGAAAAAGAGGAAAGCAACTGAAAAGTTTCTTAAACATGAAATCACATGCACACCTTTTTTCCTGCTGAAATGAGCAGTAATTCAGAAAAGTGTAATCCAAGAAGTTATGCATTACTTTTTAAAGATGCTAATTTTGGCAAAACCAGTTTACTAAACCTCCCACTAGAAGAGTTGTTAGAATATGAAGAGGAGAGAATTTCCTTTAGAAAATCCATAGCTTGAATTAGCCACCAAGAGTGGATTACTTGCAAGAAATATTCATTAACCTTGTTCGTTTGCTGTTTCATATCCTCTGACCACATGCTGGGTTAGTCTGAACCAAATGGGCATTGAGGAATATATGGATGTCTGTAGGAATATGGCAACAAATGCCACTCAGTGGTGGGGTAACACATTGGGGGAAGAAGAGCATACTGACACACTCTTCTAAAGGACGAAGACAGTCAAATACTAAAGAGAGACACTGAAAATCAGGGGTACCTCTGATAATCATGCACCACTAGAACACATGGTAAGTTCCACACATATGTTGTTCCAAAATTACCTAATTATCAAATCAAATTACCTAATCATATTTACTTCTCAGTCTTGTGGAGGCCAGAAGCATTCTAGCCTAGACAAAGAGTTGAAAACCAGTAATATTTTTATCTGGCTGTCCCTAGTTATTCAAAAAAATATTAATAAATGAAGCATTCCTCTCATCTACAACTTTTCAGTATTGATTTAGACACTTTCTCCATCATATTCCTCTTGTTCTTAGGTCTTTCTATCAACTAAACACCACTACCACCATAACAATGATGAGTCAGGTCAGCTTTTGCTTGGGCACTGGCAGAAAAGGAAGTTGGCCAAATTAGTTTAGTAATTATTTGTGGTCATGCGTGGCGGAAGGGAATAAATGCGGACCAACATAACTAACTTCATAGTGATAGTAGCAGGATGTAACAAAGTAATTGTGATATTTTGGAGAACAGTTTGGAACACGAAGTATTTCGGGGTGTTTTGTTCCATTTTCCCCTTCTCCGCTTACCTTAATCCTAAATCACAAACTACTTTGATTCTCTGCAAATGACTGAGTGTCATGTGTTTAAAACATATGAAGTTGAAGTGGATGGCACAGTTTTGTGAAAACCCATACTGTGCATGAGCAGTATTTCTATTTTAATTCTCCTCATGAAATCTGAATTGGAGGAATGGGAAATACTGCTATAGTCAGTACTGCCATTGAGACCAGGCTAGCTATTTGACCATAATTCCTTTGAGGAGAAGGCCGAGTGGTCTGACATTCATAAGGTAACCTTAGTTGTACTTGTTTGAGAACCAGCAGCTTTTGCTTGATTCAAGAGGATGTTAGGGATGATGAAGTGTCAGAGAAAAAAAAAGAGAAGAAAAATGGTGGGGCAGGGGACAAATGTGCATCAGAAAAATTGAGGTATTTGGGAAGAAAGATAACTCTTAGGGTATACTTTCTCTTTCAGAGGTTTTACATACCAATCTCTGTCACACATTTTGTACTGTTAAGCAACACACATATCAAGTGTTGCAAGTATTTAAAAGTTTCTTAAATTTTCTCTTTTTGAAGAACCTCTTCCTCAAAACACAGTTCTGTTTCCCCCTTGCTGGCTTCAAAATTTTTCAAAATTAGTACATGTTCAGTTGTGTGGCAATTATGTGGCTACTGTGAATTTTTGCACAGTTTTTCAACTGTGTGTGCCATTCTTATCATGGAAGTTGGAGAGAAATGGTTTTGTTAATTCCCTTTGATCTCTCCTGTCCCAGAGGGTTGGAAAACCCTGCAGAACAATGTGGGAGGAGACTCTGCAGGATTTCCGGATGCACAAGTAGAAATCAATGAAATAGTACTCAGTCTTTTGAAGACTGTAAAATAGTATAATAATATATAAAAGATCTGCAATTATATTGTTGAGAAAATAAGATAGCATTAATGTTGCTCAATCTACAATGTCCTGGAATTTGTAGTTTGGTTAGTGCAACAGTAGAGCCCTCTCTACTACAAATCCCAGGATTCCAGAGAAAAGAGCCATGACAGTTAAACCAGTATCAAACTCCTATAATTGTGTAGTGTGGATACACTCTATAGGACTAGTAGATGTATATGGAATTCTCCCATAGCAATTATTTTGCTTGCTCCAAAAAAATTATTGATAAGTAAAGCTCAATATGTATAGCAATGCAACTTTCTTTTGACACAGATGTGTGAATCCCAGCTTGGTCCACATGTGGACTAACCCCCCCCCCCCCGCTGCCTTGCAGTTTAAGAAGCTGTTGCAACATAAGATCAAGAGGATAGCCACTCTCACAGAAGAAATTAAAGAATTTATTATCTGACTGATGTGGCCTAGATAATTAACAATGGAAAACCCAGACATGAAAAGAAAATGGTTTTTTTCTTCTTAAGCCTGACTGCAAAGCTCCAATGTCTCATGCATGCTATGGAAGAGAGGACCCCCCCTCAATCTCTTGGTTCATGTATAGATCATGAAATAATGCTTAGCTAAGGAGAGGGGTTGCCAAGCCTCTAGAGACTGCATCAAGCCTACGCAGGTATAAACTCATACGCAGAAGAACAGTACCTGAGCCACGACAAAAAACACAGACTTACTAAACCGTAGTTCATATGATACAAGAATGCAATATTAAATGACATGAATGCATTCCAACTACTATAAAATATAAAATTAATTTAAATTTCTGATTGATAATTAGGACATTAAATGGCCTGTGCCTAACCTGTTGCTCTCTGACGTACTATATTCCTTGCCTTCTCAACTCCTGGTACTCCTGAGGTAGTAGCACTCCTAAACCTCATTGGTTCCACAACTTCAGGATGATTTCTCCAGCTTAAAGAAAATGATCTTCCAACTGAAGCTCCCTTCTGAGGTTCCAAAATGCCACCTTTTAGATAGTGGAATATAAAAGGAATGTAACTCCAGGGCATTGAACATTGAAACAAATCAAAAAGAGTTTAAATATGCATAAATCCACCAAATCAGTGCAATTAATAAACTAACTAACTTCAGATATAAATGTTCCTTGTAATCATTTTAACTGAAGTTCTTATTTTTAATTTAAGAAGAGGATTTCAGTGTCAATACTGCAAGAAAGCTCTCTGAATAAGGAGAAGTATTTCAAGACAGTGATTCAGGCAACAAGCAGAATATACTTGTGAAAGCTCAATTCTCATCATAGGATCTCCTATATTTTTGCTAAAAGATTTTAGCAAATTGTAGAGAGCTAAAAGATTTACCTTTATCATTGCCAGGGTTCTAGAAACCCCATCACACAGAAACTATATAGAAAAGGTAGGGAAAAGGTTTAAGTTATGCATTTGAATGTAAATAACTACACACAATGCTATCTGTTCATTATTTGTTCTTTCATTATGTCACATAAAGAGAAGCTTCTCATGTATGTTAGCTCATATTCTATTAGCCTTCATATAAACAAGAAAAGGCAAATAGGAACTTTACCTTTTGCTTCAGTAACATAAAGAGAACCCACTCTAACTCCTGATAACTCACACAACATCACAAGTATTGGCATACTCAGATGTAAACCAGAAGCACAAAAGTGTAATGTGTGTCACAGCAATTATATTTATTTACACAGAATTTAACATTTAAATTATCAGCTTTCAGTTGCTAATTACTGCCCTATACATTACTGATGTATGACTCAGGTCTAAGCTACCAAAAGGATATTCTGAGTCTCCCCGTACTTCGAAATCTTCAGTGGAGACTCTTTTTTTTAGTCTTGCCATGGTCAGAGGCATGTCTGTGAACATGTGACAAAGCGCCATGCCTAAGTTGTGGAACTGTCAGTTAAAGAAGATTAAGTTGACCTCGCTCTGTTCTGCTTCTATTCAGGCAAATACAGGCTTGACATTGGTAATTAACCTGGACTGCAGGAAAAGTGGCTTTTAATCTGGGCAGATGCTGCCTTTTGAAAAGTTTATTTATTTTTAATGCTTTTAATTAATTTGTTTTATACTATACTATACTATACTATACTATACTATACTATACTATACTATCTATCTATCTATCTACTCATTGTTCACCTCCTTGAAAGAAAAGCAAGCTATAAATATAATCTCTTTTTTCCCCCAAATCAGACCATAACATATAATTTACTCCTTGTCCACATTTAAAGAGTATGTGTACATCTGACCAATATTAAGAAACCAAAAACTCTCCTAATTTGGAGTGAAATCTTCTAAATTTTGTGGATATCTGAGAATCCAAAACAGATCTCCTCAGAAGAATTGTTTATGCACATCTATTTTCTCTCTGACAGTTCCAACAGAGAAGTTACTACTTTTTTTGTCACTGGACTGAGTATTTTAAAGTGTTTGGGTTGGGGAATATCAATTGAGTGGCAGAGAAATAGCTGAAATAAGGCAGATGAGAGAAGAAACTGAAACACTGGTGATGGAGGAAACACGGCTTAATCACTGGATGAAATAGCAGCTAGAAGTTGAATATACTTACTACACAACTCAGAGCTAGTTTGGTAGTGGTTTGAGTGCCAGACCAGGACTATAGAAAACCTGGGATCACATACCTACTTAGGCAAAGAAACCCACTGGGTGACCTTAGGGAAATCACACTCTTTCAGGGTAAAAGGAAGTCAGTAGCAACGTCCTCTGAAGAAATCTTGCCAAGAAAATCCTATGACAGGGTTGACTTAACTTGGACTTGATTTGAAGGTATATAACAACAAGGCAACTCTCTTCGACTTGGTAAACAACCAAAACTAAAACAGATTAAGACACTCTACTGTGAGAATTTTAACCTAAGCAAGATTTACCTTTTCCTCTCTGTATTTTCTCTTTTTGCTCACTTAGCTTATCCAGTGGCAAATTGGTCATTTCAACACCATACACAGTTCTTGCTAAGACAGATGTTAGAGAGTCCATGATGTTAGCCCATTCTGTGATTAGCTCTTCCCAGTTTGTAAGAGATGACAGCACCCGTAGCAATTCATCCCAGAGTTCTCGAGAAATATAGACGCTTAGATTAGCTCGGATCCAAGCCACAATGAGAGTCTGTGGTGGGGAAATAAAGCAAAAGGGGAAACAGGATGACTTCTCACTTAGAATTTTATACTCATCAATTTCTAGAGGTAATGATAATAGCACATACATACACACATTAGTCATGGCAGCCATTTCCATGTTATATTAAGTAAACAGTAACATATTCCACATACAAACATATTTGACCTGTTATCTATTAATACAATCTGAGGTGTTTCAGATATAATTTAGGATATACATTCAGTTTATTTGTCTATGTTCTCACCAATCTCTTCTACTTATTCCTTTTCAAATGCAACTGTAATGCATTCTTTACTATTTAATTACCAAAAAACATCCAGAACACATTTTATTTATACCAGATGTATCATAACTTAGCTTGATTTCCATTTTCTTTATGCACTGGATGAGGTAGCATTTTCTTTTCTGGTCTTTTTTTGAGGGGGAGGGTTAAGCCGATGACGCTACTAAATGATGGCCACTAGCAATGAATACTTTCACAAAGAAGGTTTAATTGCATTTTAAAACATCTAAATACATATGATTCTTGTAAATCTGAAGGTTCATGGGTTCATACTGACTAGGAAAATTTTTGGGAGTACCAGTGAAAAGATGCAGAACAAAGAGCACAAAATCTGTTGAAAAAAAACCATGAAGAAAAAACTCTTGCTTTTTATATTTCACTTGTGGATCAAACAGTTCATAAAGGCTAAAGTATGGTCTGTCTTCTGAATCTTGTACACCAACTTTTTTCCTCATTCAGTCTGCTGACACCAACATACTTTGTTCCTTAGCTTCATTTCAGGTTCCTTCTGTGGCCACGGTGAGGTCAGAACAGTGGAAGTGAAACATATAGAAGACACCAAAAACAGAAAATGAAGTGTCATGCTTCCAACAGCTATCACAAAGACTTGCCATTTATTGCAGAAACCCTGATCAACTAACACAAGCATCAGCCACTGTATTAGGCCAGGGCAGGATGCCTCTATCACATCTTTCCTGCTAATGTAACCAATGTCCATTTTTCCTTTGGTCCCAGAAGCCATTCAAAAGGATGAGATGTACCCATGCTGATCCCTAACAGTGGTAAATAAATGTGTGTAGGTTCATCCACATTTCAATCCTCAAATTTCTCAAAGGGGAATATTGGTAGAAAAGGCAGCTGAAGCTACCACTGGATTTGTAGAATGTGCCCTAAGATATCTAGTAATATATAGAGAAACATAAACTATAGAGTCATGCCTTATGTAACTTGTCTTAATAGGCTTGGCTGAAGTTTTCCCATAGGAAACATCATGACAGACAAGTAGAAGAAAAAGGAATTTATGTGAGTGTGGGTCAAATACAATGAAAAACAAGAAACTGAGGAAGGTAAAGCTAATATACAGAGAAGGGCTGAAGGACCAAAGGTAAGGAGAAATAAGATCTACCAGGAAAGAAAACTCATAAAGAAGTAGAGACTTTTCCTGGGTGAAGGCACAGAAGGAAGGGCATGGAGCAGTGAGCTGAGGAATATGAAAGAAGAGACAATCCATTCTTTCAGATGCTTCCTACCACCGGAGAATAAGTAAGGTTCTATTTTACTCTAGTAAAATTATCAGCCCATGATGCATGTGATAATGAATAACTCTCAGAAAAATATCAAACTCACTTATGGTGTTAAAAATACCAGAAATATATAACACCCCTATGTGAGCACAAGGTGACAAAACAACTTGGCAAATGCAATGGTTTCTAGATGAAATGAAAATAAGAGATGAAAACAAGTTTGGGCTTCCTTAAACTCAGATTAGATCAGCAGCAGGGAATTTCCAAATTGTGAATATAATCTGGTCCAATCCTGTCTGCAAAAGATCCAAGGATGCTTTCCTCTCAAAGACCTGCCTGCTGGAGATACCCTGCTATTTACCCTCCTGAGCAGAGCATGGTGGATGACGCTATCACCTGAGATAGTAGTAGAGATTTCCCACTTCTCGTGTACCATTCATCTTTTTTCAGTTGGAATGGCCAGCAAATCGCAAGGAAATCTCCACTATTATTTCCAGTCTCAAACTGGAAAGGATAGTGGCAAGTTTAACCTACCCTGCCCTCACTCCAATGGAGGAAAAACACAGTGTGAATGAAGCTAGTAGGACTCTGGTGTTGGCTAAGGGAATGTTTCTGCATACTGTCCTTGGGTCACAGTAGTTTTGCCACTCCACGTGTATTCTCAGTGGGACAAAGTGTGGGCTGGGCAGGGCTTCCCAGATTCAAGTACCTGTCATTCAGATCTGTGTGCAGTTTTGCTTCATTCTCACCCCACCTGGGAAAGATAAGGGAAGAAGCAAAGCTTTACCTTTCACTTGCAGTGCCAGTGGGAAGTTCTATCCAGTAATGCAACCAGAGATTCTGTGTTGTCGATGATTATGGTTACACCTGGCCTGTGTAAGGCTGGGGCAGGAGAGAACGGGAGGGTGGGATATAGCCTAGAACCCAAACTGTTTTTCTCCCTGCCTCTGGTCTAGATAATTTCTATCATTTTTTAAAAAAACAGCAACATCCATCCATCCATAGTCCACTGCATTCTACCAGTGGGAATAACACAGTGTATTGCATAGTGTTCCAGCTGTTTCCATGAGAAAGTGTAGTAATACGGATCCAGACAAGAGCTTGGAGAAGTTGCCTTACAGAAGAGCAACCAGGAAGAAAAACAGCCATAAAAATAGAAACCTATACATTTTGCAACAGCAGAGATAAGTGTCTCCATTCAGATAATATTCTTACACTTTCTTTTGCTCACTTCCCCATCTGACTCCTCCCCAGCATGCTTGACTTTCCTCACAGAGAAGTTGATTTGATTATATTGCAGTTATTTTCACTGGCACTAAATGTGGAACCTATGTAAACCCAGGAAATCCTGTTCTAGTCATTAGAAAAAAAAAGAAAAAGAAGCAATGTCATATATTGTTTAAAAGTCTGAGATCTTTTACGGGGGGGGGGGCAGAGTATATTCTCATGTTGCCACTTTATTTTGCTTGTCAGCTTTCGAAAAGCACTTAGGAATGCAAGTTTTATTACACTATCATTTTTTGTTTTATGTTCTCTACAAAGAATGAGACATACCCGGAATAGTAAACCTGCTAAACTTTGAGCAAATGAATCTTGTATTTGGTTATCTTTTGATTTGCTCATGACAGCTTCTGTTATCCTGAGAAGAATTTGTAGCATTTGCTCCCTAAGACAAAGTTGGGAAAAAAGACATATTTAGAAATAAATCAAATACTAAGTTAATATGTAAGAATTTTATCTTGCATGTGAAAATATACAAAACGTTTTAAATTACATTTTACATTTTACCTGTACATTGTGTATGCATGCATGTGTGTACGTGTCCTCCAAGTTGCCTGTCAACTCATCCCAACCCCATGAATTTCACTGGGTTTCTTTAGGCAAGGAATGCTCAAATAGCTTATAGTACCTGGTATTTGTTGGCAGTACCCCATACAAGTCCTAACCAGGGATTGAACCTGCTTAGCTTCCAAGATCAGATGGGATCTGGTACCTCTAGATATTTAGGCCAGCTACGTTGTCCTACAAAAATTCTGACAGTGCCATGGAGGATAGTATTCCAAAAGTGGCAATTCTAATATTCTTGAAACCATCACAAACTGAAAATGTTACGATGATACTTTTCATATGAAATTCAAAGTACTATTTTTGGATGTGGGGAGTAGAAATATATGTTTCTGACAAAAGCAGGAGCAAGAACAAAGCCAAAAACACGCCTGTGATTTTGGTACAGCCTTAACAAAATTAAATTCCAGAAGCACTACCATGGGAAAATGTATAAGTCACCTAAAACTGTTAAGGTTATGATTCACATACACTGTTTTTAGCTGTGGTTGTATACAATGTTCTTAATTTATATTTATTACTTCAATCTATCAATCTACTATGTAATAAAATAATATACTGTAAGGCAACACACAACTGTGCGAAACTGTCGAATTTGAGATTTTTTTAAATTGAAAAACAATTTTTTTATACAATTGACATGCAAAAGAATTAGATAATTGCTTCAGAATGAATATCATAATAATTTTCTCATTAGTCTGTTAATACTTGAAAAGAGTACCAATATTTACATCACAATCCCTAATATTAACGAACTAATAGATCACAAAACCTTTTATTTACTACATCAGACTTGCCTCAGTCATAAAAAGAATTACACTCTTGCTTTCAAAAATTTTTTTTTTCTTCTACAGAACAGAACAATTATCAACAATGAGATTCATGTTAAGCTTTTGTTCCCCAAATTCAAATGAAACTCAGGCGTAAATATTTCTCTGTACCCTGTCTCCCACGTCAGTAAGTTCAGACATCTCTGCAATATGGCAAGTTTTATTGTTTTAAAATTCCAGTCTTACTGTTTTAAAATTTCAAATTAGTTCTCGTAGGCTGTAGGTAAGTTAAATTACAACTGGTAAATGAGAGAAATCTATAGCAAAAGAGAACAATTTCCTTTTTTTGTGAGCAGGGGATATGCTGGTCATGAAACTGGAAATGCTCATGACAACATTTACCTTTCACAGGGAAAGGCAAGAAACCCTGTACACGCATTTGGTCCAGTATTTATTTGATCATGCAAATAAATACTAAGGTACTTATTTCAACTAAAATTATGTTTTAATATAATTTAATTTAATGTAATGTAATGAATTACTGAATGTAAGATACACACTGATATCTTAACATATTGCAATTCTATCATCTTATAAAAGTCACAGACATACTTAAAAATATGTCTAAAAATTTCCTAAAAATATCAATCATTTTCAACAGTACTTATTTCCAGGTAAGTATCTATAGCAATGTAACCTAAATGTACCTTGAATGTTTTGGAACCCATTTCAGTGTGTTACATGTTTGATTTAACCACAAATTAAACTTAGGGGAGGCATTAAAAACATACCATGTCTTTTGATTCATTGGAAGTTCCATGATCATGCGCCTGAATATACTCAAAACTGCTCTGCATGCACCAACTTGCTCCTTTAGGAGTGCAGGTATTTCAGTACATGGTTCCAATAAAAATACATTGGCAGAGTTGGTTAAGAATACCTTAATATTTTTGAAAGAAGGAAAAAAAATGGTAACCAATTCATTCTATCAAGATTTACTTTCTAATATTTTACTATGCCTTCTTCAGAATGCTTGGACGGATGCACAAAGTCACTTTTCCACAAATAAAGCATCACTTTTCCCATTCTTTCATGCCAAAAGCCACACATACCATATCCCAGAGCACTGAGATTTCTCAACACCTTTTTAAAAGTCTTGTGCAGTGCATGACTGCAGGAAAGGCATAAAACCCATTCTACATGTGGGTATTTCCATCCTAGTCCCTTCCAGGAGCGTTGAAACCTCCCAGAATATTTTGTCCGGACAACAGAAGTGTGCGTGTGTTCCTCCTTTTTGCAGAGTTAATCAACAGAGTGCTATTTTCATTAAAAAAAATAAATTCAGTAGTTCAGCTGTTTCAAAGCATTGTTTTAAATAGCTAACTAGTTAAGAAATAGTAATTTGATATTATTTCATAGATTTGTATTATTCTCTATTCATATTAGGATTCCTAAAGTAAACAACTGGAGAAGACTGAGGAAATGCATTCAGGAAAGGTAGAGTTCAGAGTAACATAGGCCATTTCCGCATTAGATTTTCATAGCGCTATTATTCCACTTTCAACATCCTATGGAATCCTGGGGTTTGCAGTTTAGGGAGGTGCCTTTGCAAACCCCAGGATTCCATAGGAAGTTGAAAGTGGACCCCTCCCTAAACTGCCCAAGTGTCTAAACTCCCCAAGTGTCTAAACTGCCCAAGTAAACACAAGTCTGTACAAGTGTCTACATAGTAATACACATTTTCAGTTATATTATTTTAGTTTATTTTAGATGAGTTTCTTCAGTGAGGTTTTTGCCAGGTGGCTTAAACTAAGCCATTTCCGCACTAGTCTGTTATAATGCTATTATTCCACTTTCAACCTCCCATCCGGCCCCTCCTAAACTGCAAACCCCAGGATTCCATAGGAGGTTGAAAGTGGAATAATAGGTCTATAACAGGCTAGTGTGGAAACTGCTATACTCTCAGACTAGCTACGGACCCTGCTGCAGGACTGAGAATATCTGGCATCTGGAAGTCTAGCTATTAGGACATCCCTTCTGGAGGAAAATGCTGGTAAGGTTCACAGATGTCAGCCTTGAGTGGTTTCCACCACTTCATCAAAAGCTTACTGTTAACCCATAGGGCATGAGCAGTCACCAGGAGTATGCTGGGCCCTTGCCAAACTTCTGTGTGTTTTGGGATATACTTGCAGTTTTGAAAGTGCTGCACCACCTGTGGCTACCCAGGCTACCCTCTCCACAGTCAAAGGAAGAGGAAGGTCAGAGCCCTGCAGGTAGATAACATTTGCACCTAGTTGGTGTGTACAATTTACTCTTTTCCATATTGGGCAGGGCTTATTGTTCTTGTTGTTTTTAATTAGTTCTACAGAATCCAAAGGGCTAATTCCTAATCTCTTGCATTTCTCATCTATCTTACCTGTAGTGTAGCTTGAAGACCTGCTTTAATGTTCTTGTTTTCATCTTCTAATATACATCCTCTGTTAACAGCACTAGAGAAGGAGTATGTTCTTCCCCAGCTGGAAGATCGTTTATGTCCTGAATGGCCAGATGTAAGCTTTGAAAAATATATTAGTCAATGCATATGATAAGATAGGATACTGTATTTATTTTCAGAGGCAACAATGTAACCCAGGGGTGAAGAAAGAGCAGCTTCTGATCTATGTGCAGCCCACATCTTCCCCTCCCCAAATTCCCCATTAGAAAAAAAAAAAAACAACCAAAACACCCTTCACATCCCCTAGAGGATTTGAGGGACAATTCTGCTTTATTTTGGAAGCCATTGGGCTCTTTTAGGCCCAAGAGAAGCCTTTATTTAAACAAGGAGGTAAATTAGAAGTTGAATTCTGGTTCACTCCTTTGTCAAATAAAGGTCTCACCTGGGACTAAGAGAGCCCAGAGGAGCCCAAAACCATGCTCCTCTACATGAATCTATGCATATCAGTACCACAACTATGAATATGTCTGTTGGTTCTATATAACTGGGCAGTGCACGGGAAGATTTAAATAATAATCTCACTTCGAACACCACTGCAGAAGAAAATGGGGAAGTGGAGTGTACTAAACACTTTTACTGTTGCAAACTGCATAAAATCATTATCTCTGATAGACTGTCTTCAAAATTTTCACAAGATGTATTGCTTATCTTCTGCTACTGGGACTATATAAATAATTCCATTAATGTTTATCCCACCCACTGGTTAGGCATCGACTTACATAAAACTGGCATGCTTTATGGCAAGAAACTTAATGTACCCTGAAGTACACAAATTAATTGCAGTCTTCAGTCATTCCATAAAACTTAATATTGTTTTGCTTATCACAATTTGGACCCACGGTTTAAGAATACCTTTAAAAAGATTTGATTTTACCCGTGGTTAAATTACCTCATGTGCCTTTTCAAAAAGCTTCCAAAAGACTCTTAGCAATATCTTTTTGATTAAGTATATAAGCCTGCCCTTATAATTTTTAAAATTTTAATCCTTCATTAAAAATTCATTAAAATAAAAAAAAAAGCAACAACAAATATTTGTGTTTCTGTAAGACTGAAATTTAACTGCCATAAGTAAAGCCTAAATTCTAAATCCAAATATTCCAGTTTCAGGGAACTTGAACTTTATTCCATATGTAAAAACATTCATTAAACATTTAAGGGAGTATATGTGTTTTTAGAGGTTTATGATATGAAACATGGAATTAATGTTGCTGCACACCAAGCAAATTATCAGTAAAAGGAACACTATATATAGCACTCAGAATCTGAAGAAAAACTATTTTTTTCATCCTTTATATCTTTTTAATCTTCTGTTTGCTCACCATTTTTTCTTATTAATATTCCTAATTTAGTTGATGTATTTTTAAATTTTTGTAAAATGCTCTGGAATCTATGCTGAGAGAGGGCAATAGGTACATAGAATCATAGAGTTGGAAGAGATCACAGGGGCCATCAAGTCCAAACCCCTGCTATGTAGGAACACCCATCAAAGCATTCCCAACAGATGGTCATCTAGCCTCTACTTAAAAACCTCCAAAGAAGGAGACTCTACCACAATCCGAGGCAGCATATTCCACAGCCGGACAGCTCTGACCGTCAGGAAGTTCTTCCTGAGGTTCAAGTGGAATCTCCTCTCCTGCAGCTTGAATCCATTGCTCCTTATCCTAGTCTCTGGAGCAGCAGAAAACAAGCCCGCTCCCTCCTCAACATGACATCCCTTCAAATATTTAAACATGGCTATCGTGTCCCCTCTTAACCCTCTCTTCTGCAGACTAAACATATCCAGCTCCCGAAGCCGTTCTTCATAGGGCATGGCTTCCAGACCCTTCACCATTTTGGTCACCCTCCTCTGGACACACCAGCTTATCGATATCCTTCTTGAAGTGAGGTGCCCAGAACTGGACACAGTATTCCAAATGAGGCCTAACCATTGCAGAATAGAGTGGTACCATTATCTCCCTCAATCTAGACACCATACTCCTATTGATACAACCAAGAATCACGTTGGCTTTCTTGGCTGCCTCATCACGCTGCTGACTCATGTTCAGCTTGTGATCTACTAAGACTCCTAGATCCCTTTCACATGTACCGCTATCCAGCCACACGTCCCCCATCCTATATTTGTGCATTCCATTTTTTCTGCCTAAGTGTAGGACCTTACATTTCTCTCTGTTGAAATTCATATTGTTAGCTTTGGCCTAGCCCTCCAATCCGTCAAGGTCAGTTCGAAATTTGATCCTGTCCTCTGGGGTATTAGCAACCCCTCCCAATTTGGTGTCATCTGCAAATTTCATCAGCATGACCTCCACTCCTTCATCGAAGTCATTGATCAAGATGTTGAACAGCACTGGGCTGAGGACAGAACCCTGTGGCACCCCACTAGTCACTTCTCTCCAGGATGAAAAGCAGCCATTGGTGAGCACCCTTCGGGTTCGATCGGTCAACCAATTACAAATCCAACTAACAGCAGCCCTGTCCAGGCTGCATTTCACTAGCTTCTTTGCAAGAATGTCATGGGGAACTTTGTCAAAGGTCTTATTGAAGTCAAGATATGCCATGTCTACAGCATTCCCTTCATCTATCAAGCCTGTAACCTTATCATAAAAGGAGATAAGATTAGTCTGGCATGACTTATTTCTGAGAAATCCATGTTGACTTTTGGTGATTACGGTATTGCTTTCTAAGTAATTACAAACTGACTGTTTAATGATCTGCTCTAGGATCTTTCCTGGTATTGATGTCAGGCTGACCGGGTGATAATTAAATATAATTTGAGTAAAATAAATACATTTCACTGTTTCACAGAAAATCCAAGCTAAGCCTTAGGAACAAAGTTTCCAGAAGTCCTGGGCCTGCTGTTACTAGTCAGTGCATATTTAGTCAGTGTATGAAGTTGAGCTATAAGCTTACTTCCACCAGTTGCACTATTTATTGGCTATGTATTTTGTCTTGCTGTATTTGATTTACAGCAGCATGCTGATCATTGTTAAGTCATTAAGCCCAAAAGGGAAGATAACACTGCTTATCTGAAAGGTAACGGATGAGGATCAAACAACGAATCAACTAGGAGATGAACTGGTGCACGATCAGGAGCAGATGGTTAAAAACAAAGTAAAACAACTAAATTTGTGGCTTTGCATTATTGTTAATATTTTCAGTCTTCATAGATCAGAAAGCTATTTATTGCCCTCACTTGATTACACATTATAAACTATCCAAAGTATTTAGTAGAGAACAATACATACCTGTTTGCTGTCTGACTCAGTTGTTGAATCATCTGTGATGCCATCATCGTCTTGAACAGCTTCCTTTGCATCTGGCTCTTCCATGAAGACAGGCTTCTCTTGCAGTATCCACTTCCTATATACTTTCACTACCTTTTCAGTTGAAGATAACTCTGATGAAGGCAGTAAAAAAGCCTAAAATATAAACAATGCATTTTACTGACCCATGACTGAAATCAAGCAAACAGTAGGGATCATTTATCAGCCCATTCTATCAAGGAAGAAGAAGTCACATTGTGCAAAAGATGCCTAGGAAAAGGTCCACTGCACCACCCCAATTCAATCCTTTCAACATGCATTGTTGTTGTTGTTGTTAAAGGAGTTTTGACATACTGTGAAAATTTTGTAATAAAATCATACCAAGATCAAGAAAAACCAAACCGGAAGGAAAATTATATTGATAAAGGCTTTTAAAAAATCACAGGACAGCCTTATCCAAGTTGGTGTCCTTCAGATGAATTGGTCTAGAATCCATATCATTTCTGACCAGTTTGGACTGGTGGAAATTGTAGTCCAAACCATCAGAAGAGTACCAGGTTACAGCAGGGTATCGTTTGATAAAAGTCAACCAACCAATCCAAAAGTGCGTAACAGGTTCAACTGGCTTGACCTTACAGTCCTTTGATACTGCTGTACAACAGCAGCGTTTCACATGTACCACTTTGGGAACTAGTCCAGGCTACATCAAATGTTCAGAAGTTTGCTAAGAATGAGAACTTGTGTAGACTCCTTGGGAAGACACAGGAATCACAAATGTAAATCACTGGTACTTTACTGCCTCCTGTGCACATGCAAATAACATCCAGATTAAACTAACTTATGTGTGTCAAAAGACAGAACCATGACCATGTTACTCTTGGAATATCCAAGTCCATAAGTCTTCCTTGTCTGAAAACCAAATGAGGGGGTCTACAGACACCATATTTGGGACCTTTGTGTTTATTTTATTTCTCTCCCTAGACCTCACATATTAGGGTTTTTTTTCCTAATATATTAAATATAGGTGTTTATCCCTCAGTTTTCCTTTCCATAGAGGAGTTCAGACAAAAGATCTGTACATTTTAGATTGATCTCATTTACAAACAAGTCCTTCTTAAAGCTTAATCACAAGTTTGAATGATTTGCAGCACAAGCCTCAGCAGGTTACTTAGAAGAAAGACCTATTGAAATTAACAACTTTTACAACCCAACTTCCAGAGTTATTTCTCAGCTTCCTTGCACTTTTATTTCCCAAACTACATAAATAACATCCCAAAGTATTTTTAATATTAAAATTTCTTCCTATATAGCTTCAAGACCCGAGAACAGACCACCTGGAACTTTTTTATCCTGAAGTAACCCTTTGACATAGTTTAGGAAGTAACATTTACCCAAGGCCTCCAAGCGATATGGATGCAAACCAGGAATCCAGATGCAATCCCAACGTATCAACTAATACAGATAGCTACTGTATATACAGATGTTTATACACACTAACCTGCCGAAATACTTCATTAACAAAATTGACATAACCTCGTGTGGACAGAAGGATCTGCTGCACCATCTCATACACTGCCCGGTGTTGCTCTTCAATGCTGCAGAAGCTAGAATCACTGAGCCTCCTCTCAGACAATGTGTTATTGTTTGAATGGTTTTTCTCTTGATCTGGTGGAACACTGTTCTCTGGTTCAGGATTTTTATCTTGCACTGTACCACCCACAGTCTTGAGTAAAGGGAGGTGGGGGGAAGAGAGTATGAATTATATTTCTTAAGCATGCTATACAGAAGAAATTTGAGTTAGGCTTGCTGTTAATAGCAACAAACACTTCCCTGACAGAATTGCAGCCCAACAAAATCTGGAGAGATGCAATTACTCAGCCCAACAACAGAACAACTCATAATTCTAATTAATAAAACAAAATATCATCTTTATATAGCGACCAACTCACATGCTTCTTACGCTTAAAAGTTTTGGAAAAAGGCTATTCTAGACCTTTTCGAAAGTATATTTGAAAAAATAGAGCTATGAGACAAAATCCCTGCTTCCCAGGAGTGTACTGCACCCATGAAAAAGCCAGAGCTTTCAAAAGCCATAGCTATCTACTTAAGTAGGTGCATGTTTTCCTTGCTTCTACTTATTTAAAACAAATTTGACTAAACATGTGTCTTAAAATGTGAAATTTTAAAATAACTACCAATTATCACAGGGATGTCATCCAATTAGTAAAGAAACCTTCCTTATTTAGTTATAGACAACAGTTAAGTCTCAAAATGCACAACAAAAGCAGCTGCATAAATACATGTAAAAAGAAAGGTCTACATCCAACTGATAGTCTCACTTACAGCAGACTCATTAAATCAGTGGGATTTATACAATGTGGACTTAACCATTCAGAAGTTCATTCAGCGGATCTACTTCAGTTGAGATTACAGTAGGGATCAGCAACAACATTTATGATAAAGTTTAACTAATGTGGTTTAAACTGTGAGATGTTGATTTAAAATTTCATTAGAAATAATAACATAAATAAAATTGGCAACGTACTTGAATGATTCTGGGCAAAACATCCCCTCCATTTTTAGAATTCTGTGCTGGTGTGAAATACTTCTTTTCCAGAAAAAAGTTTACAATCCATTTAATAAAAACTACACGAGCAGTCATGTATGGTATTTTTGTGCTATAAATGTTTTCATTATTACTAGTTGCACTAACATAGGCTGGTTTAGGTCGCAGACCAGGGACATCTGTAAAACAGAAAACAGGAAATTTATTTTTTCAGACCCTGACCTTAGGAACAAAAGTTCATGATGTAACCTTTCCACTTAGCAGAAACAATGAAAACTGCTGAATACATACACACGTAAATGACCTATTGTTTTTCCAAGACAAAAGATTTTTTAAAAAGATGGTTGAATCTTTCAGAAGAGCAATCTAAATTGAGATAAAAGTTTCATAATTTGTAGATGCAAACTGATCCTCGGTTAAAAATTTTTTTAAAAAATTTTCTTATTCAAATAATAATTTTTATTACATAAAAGACAGACAAGACTGATTTATTAAATTCATGCTCATCTTCAGTCAGAAATGAAGCTTTTATTGTAACATTGCTAAAACAAGTCTTATTAAGGCATAAGGCTTCAAAACAAACATACATACCTGTGAACAAAATCTACTGAACTGGTAGAACTTGCTTGCAAGTAAGTGTATACATATATCTATATATCTATACACATATACATACACACACACACAAGTTGTAAGACAAATTCTGCCCCAAAGTATATTACTTTTCAAAAAATTATGCAAGTTTTATGTATTTACTGATTCTAAACGTATCTACTTTATATAATCATGCAGATTATACGATCTATATATAAGATCATATTTCTGTTAGGAAGTTAGGGATGCTGCCAGAACAGTTTTTTGTCAGTGCCATGCAGATTAGAGTTAAAATATTCAAAATGAGTGTTAAGCTAGAGCCAAATATGTTATGGTTCAGAAAGCTGAAAATATGTTTGCATTTGTACAAACAGGCATATTTAAACATGGAGAGTGGGGAAAGTGATAAAAAGTGCAAAGACAGAGCATTTTTTTGAAGGAACTTAAAATAAAGTAGCTACTTACCAAGCACAGGTTTGTAGAGATTGGTTAGTTTTGTAAAACTGGGAAATAAATGAGGCAGATAGTACTTTCTGAACAAGGTAAAGAGAAACTTAAACCCAGTATCACGATTTTCTTTATTCTTCCATTCTAAGCTTGCAGCCTTTGCCAGAGGTAAAAAGAATTTCATATTAATACACAGATTTTTTTTAAAAAAACAAAATCTAATGATAGAGTTTACATGTGTATTTATAAGAAAATAAATGTTTACTCCAACCCATATTTAGATCCCCAAAAGGCCCAACACACGAGTATAAATATAAAACAGGAAGTACTCTTTTCCTGATGCATCTCTAGAACAGCAATATATACCACTAGTATAACTAATGGTGACGGCTGATAGGACTTGTAGTCCAACAACATCTGGAAGGCTCTACATTCCCAGTCCTCTCTAGAGGAAACTACTGAAAACACCACCATGCTTTCTGCTTCCCTGAGACTTCAACTTGATTCACAGCAAAGGAACTGATCTTGGCAACTCAAAACATCACACTGGAGTAACACAGTATCTGAAAGATGCAAGGCCAAAATTACGCTCTTCATATCAGGCACTGTAACACCTTTATTTCTGTGGTATTTACACTCAGGTACAAAAGGCAGTTTCAACTTTCTTTAGAGGCACTTTGCCAGTAAACGCAAGAAGAAGTTAAATCAGAGATGGCAAACTGAAGCCCTGGGGCTGCATTTCATCTCTCCAAAGCTGTTCTGAGGCCCTTGACTCCTCCAGATTGCATTTTTCACTTTTCAAACTGGCTGCAGGGCCTCAATGCACTGTTCAATGTGTTAAAATTGCTTTTCTTTTCTTTCCTTCCATCTTTCTCAGTATTTTTGGCGATTTGCATAGCTCAGGAATGTCTCAAAGCACACAAGTTAAATGATGTTAATGAAACAGATTTAAAACATATTTACTCACCTGGATGACCATATATTTTAACAGTATCTGAAGGAAGTAGCAAGTTGGGTCCTCAGTACTCTTTTCACCAGAAGCATGTGGTAAAAGTGGTGTTATTTCCTCTGGAAAAATCTTTGCTAAAATAGAAGACACTTTTTCAAAGATTTAAAACAAGGTAGCATAAACATCTGAATTCTAATTCACTAGACTAAAAGTTCAACAATTGCCACTGTCATCTGTCAAAAAGTGCACTCTCTAATTACAAAATCAAATTATGATGGCTGGAATTTGCAAAGAAACCTCTAACATTACTTTCTCTAAAGTCTCTGTGTGTGTGTGTGTGTGTGTGTGTGTGTGTGTGTGTGTGTCCATCTATACACTGTGTACGTTTCACTACCTAAGCCAAAATCAGGAGAGGGCATGCTCTGGCTGTCAGGGGGATGCACCAGGTGATTTTCAGCAGTTTCAGTGTTCCAGAATGCTGCAGTCAGGCCGTTGTGGGTGACATTTTAGCAACTGTGATGTCACATCATTTATGTGTGATTTGGGTCAATGCAGTATAGTTCTTGTTGTTTCAGGAGGGATGACAAGGGATGCACTGGACTCTTCCAGAATGATGGTGATACAGCTATGTATAAAATGCAACTTGGCAAGTATCTGTCTTATTACAGGCAGTCTCTCTTCTGTCTTAGAGAAGCCTGCAGCAACACTTATCAATTAAAAAACACCACCCTTTTTCAAAATCCCTCTACATCACTTAAAACCATGTTATATATGTTTTTGTAGAACAATCTTTTCCATCCTAAGAATGGCTGTTCCTCCAGATGACTTAGGTCATGATTCTCCTCATCATAACCAGGATGGTCCTTGTGAATGATGGGAGTTGTAATCCAACACATCTAGATGGTTCAAAGATTCCACATTAAAACTATTGTTATTTTTTTAATATACAACTTTATGATGATTTAATCTGTTAACAAATTCGTTACAATTCCTCTGATTAATTCAGTACAGGTTTTTTTTTTTGCCTTTTTTAGAGAGGTGACAGACCAATTAAGGAAGTGTAAAGCAACTGTCCTCCTCTAAAAACCTGAAAGAGAATCTGAACAGTGTAAGAACTAACCATCTGGAAGACTAGAAGGAGAGCTAATTATTGTATCCAGTGTACATGGACCTCTTGAAGACATCACTGCAGGAAAACCAGGTACAAGGCAAGCAAAAGTTAACAGCTGTTCTTCTGCACAATTGGTCTGGAGTGCTTGCAGCCAGAGAAGAAATAACCGGATTCCTTCACATCTTATCTAAAAAGAAGACACATTTTAAAAAGCAATACAATTAAAAAAAAAGAAACACCAACAATATTAAGAAAACACAAAATTACCTAATGTCTTAATAAAGGATTTTACCTTAAATGAGAGATTATCAGGGCACTAGACCAGCTATACTGAACATTTTCAACAGCTATATTTTCCCACAATATATCACTGCTGCATATGCTTACGTACGTTTCAGAAGTCTATAATGCCCTATAAGAGTTACCATCACATTTCTGAGAGTTAAAATGTCAGCTCAGCACAAGTACAGCTCTCTAAACCATGGTCTGGATTGCAAACATGCTACCTTCTTCCCTTTCTGTCCTCTACTGGATTACCTTTAGTATTTTGGGGTTTTGATTACAATCATAATTTTGTCTGATGTTTGATTCAAACAAACAATGGCTAGTGCTAACATCCAAACCATGATCTGGAAATGTAAACCAAACAATAGTTTTGAGGTTAGTACTAGGTGGTTACCAAACTATCATTTTCACATCTAAGCAACAGAGAAGTGAAACTATACAGCAGAGCAGGGATAGAGTGATATTTGCATCTGCAGCAGTTGTCTGACACTCCAAACCATTCCTACAGGATCATTTGAACAGAATACATACAAATCTACAGTCCATTTGAAATCCTATAGATTAAAATGCCTTGATGGTTCCTCTGCAAATTTCAGCCTATGGTCTACTGCTCTATTATCTCAGAATCAAAGCAAAGAAATATTCAGGAGAATCAGTACCCAAAGGCAATAATAAATCTAGAAAGCAGAAAAGCAACTCTTGGATTATTTCAGTGGGATTACATATGTACAGCTGGCCCTCCACACTCGCTAGGGTTAGGGGCACAGGACCCTCACAAAAGTGGGAAAAAATTGCAAATAGCAAAATGTATGTGTGTGTCTGTGGGAACGGGGGGCTGAGGGTTGATGGGGAGAATGGGCCCCCAGAGTCCAAACCAGGGCAGGAAAAGAAAGGGAAAGGGGGTGGGTTGGCATGGTGGCCCTCCCTCTTGCCCATCTCCTTCTTTGGGTGCGGGGGCATCGGGAGAGGGCTTGAGGGGCTGAGAAATCAGGCTGTGATATATCCTTAGCTGGCATGGCATGGCTGGTGGAGGAGAACCAGAGGCAGGTTTTTAAAGTGCTGCACAGCCTGATTGGAGCTGCCAAGAGAGAACATTCATTCAGAAAAGAAGCACCTGAGGTGGGGGGCAGGAGTTGGAGAAACTCGCAAATAAATCCGTGAAAGTTAAATCTGCAAATGTGGAGGGCCAACTGTATATGCCTTCAAGTCACCTGTTGATTTATGGCAACCCCATAAATTTCATAGAGTTTTCTTAGGCAAGGAATATGAAGAGGTGGTTTTGTCAGTTCCTTCCCCTGAAATATAGCTTACAGCACCTGGTATTCATTGACAGTCTCCCATCCAATTGCTAATCAGGAGGTTAATCTGTCAGTACTTTGGAGGAAAAGGAAGTTCCACTGGTTTCTGCTGTAACATGTTTGAGGTCAGTGTATTCAGTTTCACAAATACAGGTTTTCACTAGGTAAGGATGCTCTCAAAAGTACTATTTATCACACTACAATCACTTTGTAGTGACCTTACCATATTAAGAAGGACAAAAGAAAAAGAAGGAAATGTTATTACTGTCTTCTCCCATTCACAATTAGTTTAAATTGTTTAAAACTGCTTTGTTTTGTGTTACCCATCCTGAGATTTTCATACAGAATGTGGCAGATAAAAACTAATTCTAGAATAAGGGGTATGGCAAACCAAGTTATTTCTTTAATAAGCCACAGACATCTATAGACGAAAATGACATCTCTTAGTAAAGACTGCCCAACTCTTCTCAAGGAAAAGAAACCCTAGGGTTACCTTGGGAGAAAGGGGAACAGGCTAAGATATTTTAAATAAGCCAAATCTGATTTTGTGGTCTGATTTCTGGTCTTCAGAGTGTGGCATGGAGAGTCAACTCACATATCCCTTTCTGCAGATTCTGTTTAGCATTTAACCTGCATCAAAATAGTCTTTTCAGTACCATACCAATCATACTGCTGGTTCATCTGTGATAAGACTCAGATCACAGTTGGTAAATGTAATTAGTACTTCCACATTTACCTGAATGCAGATTTTCAACAAACCCATAATTTACATATTCAAGATACTTGTGAAAAACGTAAGTCCAGGCAAAGGATTAGGAACACTTTGATGGGCAAAACTCCAGTAAACTTAACTGGGCCATTTCAGAGTGGACAACCTATCATTTGTAGAACTTTCTAGCATGGGACAGAATGAAGAATTTGCAACTCTTCAAACAACTAGTTTATTACTACTCTTGCATCACTTCATTTCTTTTTTTTTTTTTACCTGCCCTAGCACACTTTATTTAAAGAACATACACAAATCATATACATTTTGAATGAGAGGAAAATCCAAACCCATGGACACTGGATTCAGCACATGGGAGGAGAGCAAAGAGAAGTCTGCTATTTGCTGCTGCTGCATCTCTCCCTCGCGGACTGCTGCCTGCTTAACAGACCTCTGCCCCTTTCAGAACTAGGCCCCAGGTATTAAGCCAGCTGCTGGCTAACCAGCCAGAGCACCACTTGTCCCCTTTTGAAAGAGGACAAAAGCTTTCTGCCAGTGGTAGTAGGCCTGCCACCATCACGGTCACACTGAAAGAGTGGGTATCCTCTTGGAGAGCCACTTCTGGGGTGCAGTAAAGGCAAGGGCCAGTTCCCTTGCTTAGGAGAGGGGGAAATCTACTGTTTTCATGTCCTTTTATTTGAAGTTTGTGGTATTTTTTAAAAAAATAATCTGCCTGCTAGTTAAAGAAAGAAAAATGTGTTACACAAAGCGCATGGGAGGGGAAGCAGCCCAAGGAGCAGTTGTTACAACAATAATTGGGAGAGTGAGATACAGCATGGGGAGAAAGTACTATTAACATGGGAGAGGGGAGTGCCACAGAGTGCTGGCTGCTTCAAACTATCCCTCTATTTCAAACAGTCTGCCTAGACTTGGAAACAGGCCTGAAGGTGAAAATGCTGCTGCTTAATGCCAGGTAGGTAAATGGAAAAACAACCATGTTACAAGATCTGATCCTGGATGAGCAAGCTGATATGGTTTGTATTACAGAGACTTTGCTAGATGAAGCTCAGGGGGTTGGAGAGTTAACCTCTCCCAACTGTGTTTGCCTAGGTTCTCTGTACAGCAACAGGCAAGGGTTGAGAAGGGAAGATGGGGAGAAGGAGTTGCAATGGTTTATTGGGATTCCATCTTCCTCACAATGTGTTTCATCCCACAGTCTGCTGGGTTTCAGTGTGTATATTAGAAGGTGAATGGAAAGGACAAAATAGAGATTTTGTATACTGCTCAACATCTCCCTTCCTGAGTTGGCAAAGCTGGTCTGGGTGGTGCTGAAATCCCCTCGCTGTCCTATGGACTTGAACATCCACACAGAGACCTCTCTGTTGCAAGCAGCTCATGACGTCACGTCTTCCATGACGACCATGGGTTTATATAGGTAATACTCAATAGAGTATTATGGTAGCGGTTGTGGTGAGGGCAGCAAACAAACTATATCAATGCAACCATTGTTTCTGCACAGTGTGAGATGCCCTGAGTGGTCAGGGACCTTTTACACTTTGTCCTACAAGAATAAAAGACAGCCCACTCAGCAGCCCACTGTGAAGCATCTGCCAGACAAAACCACCCAGATCTGCTCTATTTGAATGCTGTAGTTGATATAAGTACAGTCACTGTGACCTTGGCACCGGTTTATCTTGTGGTATTGGATACATTTCAGCTTGTACAGCCTGAGGATGCAGACAGGATCCTTTCTGAGGGGGAAAGCCACCACCTGTGTATTGTACCTTTGCCACTCCTGGCTCTTGGAAATAGCCAGAGGGGAAGTAGTTAAGGATAAAAGGGGAGTGCAGGATACCTCACTGCAGTAAGACAGTTTTCTGTTCTACCTAATAAAGGTTGTGGCAAGGAAAAGGTTGTGGAAAAAAAAATCTTCCTCCCGAATCCCACCATGCTGGAGAATTACAGACCAATTTCCAGTATTCCATTTTTTGAGCAAGGTTCTAGAGTGTGGCCTCTGAGCTCCAGGGACTCCTGCATGCAACAGATTATCTAGATCCATTTCATTCTGGCTTCCTGCTTGACTATGGAACAGAGATAGCTGCGGTGGCTTTAAAGGATGACCTGTGCTGGGAATTGGATGGTGGTGGTGGGGTGTCCCTATTGGTTCTGCTGGGCCTCTCAGCGGCTTTCAACACTATCATCCATGGAATCCTTCTGAGTTGCCTCTCTCAAAAGAGATTTGAAGAAAATGCAAAAGCAAGGTTACAGCTGAATGATAAAAATAATGACCAAAGATGATTTATATAATTTAAAATGGATAATGAAGACATTGAAAGATTTCCTATACCTTGGCTTGTTCATGAATCAAAATGGAGACTCCAGTGAAGAAATCAGAAGACAACTAAGGCTTGGAAGGGCAATCATGAAGGAAGTAGATAAGATCCTCAAGTGTAAAGACATATTATTAAATATCAAACTCTTCTGATTTCTATGTGTGGTTGTAAAAGCTGGACAGTGGAGAAAGCAGACAGATAGAACACCAACTTATTTGAAAAGTGGTGCTGGAGGAGAGTTCTACAAACACCATGGACTGCTAAAAAGAGAAATGAATAGGTCCTAGAGAAAATCCAACCTATACTGTTATTAGAAGTGGAGATGACTAAAGTAAGGCTTTCATACATTTCATGAGATGACATAACTCACTGGAAAAGACAGTAACTCTTGGTAAAGCAAACGGAAAAGAGGATGGCCGCACTATAGGTGGATTGACTCAATCAAGGAAGCCATGGCTTCCCTGAGTTTACAAGACATTAGCAGAGCAGTGGATGACTGGAGATCTTGCAAGTCTGTCATTCATAGGGCGGTCATAAGTTGAAGGCAATTTGACAGCAAATAACAATAACAAATGTAACCTGCCAAAGTCTTAAGATCCTCATGCAAGGCTCTCTCTTGGTCCAGCCATCATCAGAGTCCTGTCTGGTGAGGACACGGGAGAGAGTCTTCTCAGTGGCTCCTCCCAACCTGCTGAATTCCATTCTATGGGAGACTAGGCTGGTCCCCTCTCTGCTCTTCTTTTGCTAGCAGAAAAAGACCTTTTTATTCAAACAATTTTTAGATGATTAACTGGTGACTGAGACCATTTTATAGGATTTCTGTGCTGCATGTTTAATTTTATTGTTATATTATTTTAGAAATGATTTTATATTTTTTAAAATTTAATGGTGTTTTAATGCAATGATTGTTCAACTATGTTTAAACTTTTTTATTACCAGGTTTTTAGCTAGTCTTATTTTTTGCCTTTGTAAGCCTTCTTGGATCCCATGCTGGGAGAAAGCAGCATAAAATGAAATAGTAAAATAAAATAAAAATACTGCACAGTAGCAATACAGTTCAGAACATAGCCAAACTGTAGAAGAAAGAAAGAAAACATAGACAACATCTAGAACACAACAAAGGAAAAAAAAGAGCAGCATGGAATATGCTTATTGAACTCAGGACTCTCAAGACTATTTCTAGGTCATTTCCAGTGCTTGTGTAAAAAGCTGCAATACTTCTCCTGCTACTACTCAGACTTTTGAGATTTTTCCTAACCTTGATTTACACTGTGGTTGCATTGTCTTTGTTCACATATCCTGCTTATGCTTGGGCTATGTGCCAATCCTGCAGTAGCTGACCATGCCAAGATTGCTTACAGGACTTCTGCTTATTCCTAGATTATTTTATAATATTATTATATTGCTCTAAAAGAAGGAACCTTGCTCTACCAACTCTTAAAAATCTAACGTGGTATACAAAATTGACCTGCTGCATGCCTTAAAGATGGTAGCTCAGTGGCACACCATGCAGCAGATCACAGGATCAATACTGAGTACTTCTTGTTAAAAGACTCAAGCAGCAAGTAATGAGAGATGCCTCTATCAGAGAGCCAGCACCAATCAAAGTAAATACTAACGGGATAAATCAATGAGTAGTCTGACCTACTACACAGCAGCTTCTTGGTTTCAAATTTTTTAAAAAATTAAATCCCGCTGTTTGCGACGAAGGACGTCAGCATGGAATGACTTTGGTGGGGAGCAATTACAGAACAAAGTACATTATTGCCATCATCTTGACAAGTGGTTCTGGGCTATATACAAGATCTAATGTGCCACTGTTTTTATGTTGTATTTCCTAAAACTTCATTATCACAATAAGAAGCAAAACAGCAATAGTTAAAACCTAGATTCATGCTTCCTATTAATAAAGGGTGTACATCACATACAGAAGAGACTAGGTAGACAAAAAGGGCAGGAGTGGATTTGAAGAGTCTCAAAGGAAATGCCCAAAATATATACGAAATTATTTCTGAATGTAGATTTTTGGCTTCATTAGTAGGGAAACCTTGTTTTGCTTTTTTAGGTATTTGAATTTTACACAGTACAGTGAAGGCAGGGGAAAAAAGGACATCTATGAAGAAAGAAAGGAACAGGAAAAAAACTAGGAGGGATGACTGTGTACTGATGAAACTATAGGTTAATGAGAGAGGCTCAGGAAAAATGGCAAAGAACTTGAACTTAAAGAGAGGTTACATGCTACTGGAAGAGGAGGCGAGAGTGTTAAGAAGACTCATAAACATACAGCTCAGCCAACCCAAGGAATCAAGTTCTATAAAAGTCAGGGTGTTAAAGCCTAACTTTCTGAACATGTTGCTAATTAAAATATGGGAAGCATATCTGAAAACATTCTTAGTTGTAAAATCAGAAGTCTTCAAATGCAAATTTAAGGTATCAACATACTGAGCAGCTGCTGATTTCTTCCATTTCCTTACCTACTATGTTAAGTAACACACAAGAAAGAAAACTAAATGTTGCATTCTCATGAGAATCCTAGGAAACCTTTAAGTAGATTTGTATCCGTTCCAATCTATTGTACAATAGGTGCAGCAGCTTAAAAGACTTTCTAATTTAGTTTCATGCCATGGAAATCTGCTGGTATCGTCTATTACTATTACCAGTTTAATTTAGTCACAGAAAGCCACAACTCTGCTTAAGAAGTCTTCCTACAGGTGTTTTGGTGAAGGTTGTTGGATTACTGTAGTTGGATTACAAAGCATGTCTGGTAACTAATAAGACTTCCACAATGGAAAACTATTAACAAAATCCTGCACTGCCAGACATAGCTATGATAATGGAACTCTTTCATCGCAGATATGTCTGCCAATGCCATCCCACCAAAAAAATTTAAAAAATAATTTTTTAAAAAAAATCAACCAACTTGGCACCACCCAAAACAAAAAAAAATTGGTATCTGCAGCAGTCTTCCAGTCACATGGAGCACTGAGCTAGAGAGACTCCTCAGGGTACTGCCAGAACTGTTTCTCTCAAGGTGCCCTGTGACTAGGAGAGTTACTCTTCCAGTGAACAGAAACAACCAGGGCATTTGTGGAAATAACATATTTTTAAATTAAATAAAATACCTTAAGACAATTTCCAGTGTGCAAAAGCTTCTTTAACACTGATCCTGAAATAAAGAAAAATACATTAAGAAGCTTCAAAATATTTCAAGACATTTTTTATTAACGACTATGAGCGATGGCCATTACATCTTTAAGCACAAATGTAACAAAATAAATTAAGGGTGCAATTCTACATTCTCTGGGAGGCCATATGATTCAGGGGCCACAGAACAGATTGGCAATTTTTCCTTTTGCCTCAGAAGGGAATGTTGAACCTCAGATGCACCAGCCCACCTCAGTCCCTGTGGAAACTTCCGAGGTGCTTGCCTCTCTGATGTCAGGGTCCAGAAAGCAGATGAGGAGATCCCACACTGCCTCTGGACAAGCCTCCATCATGGAAGGAAATGGATGCCAACTCCAGGTGTGACATTTACCTGGAGGGTAACAGTTCAGATTTTTTAAAAATCCTGAACAGAGAGAAAGTAAGGACAACATTTAACTTCTGCCCTTCCAGTCCAAGCCAGCAGGATTTAGGATGAAGTCATTTGTCCTTCTTCTGACCCTTGTGGTGGCTGTCAAAAAAACCCCAAAAACTAAAGCTAAACATCAAGTACACTTACCTATGCTGTGGAAATGCCACCGATAGAAAATTCTTTCTGGTAGCAGTTGTAATATTCTCTGGAGAAAACAAGATGATTCATATATTTATATCATATTGAGTCACAGTTGTTTCTCAGTGTCTAGCTTATTTCACTTAAGTGCAAAGAAGTTTGTTTTTGAGGGAGAATTTATCATCATTGAGAAATAAATAATTTCCATTATTAAGCTTTCCTGTCAACCTGGAAAGGATATCTTGCCCTGGAAATTATCAAAATGTTACTAAAAACTTCATCTCTGGCATTTACAACACTGTTTAAAACTATTCATTGACCACTGGTACTGTAGATACTCTAAACCAAGCAGGAAATGGATGTGTGTTTGCACCTCATAAACATAGCATTATAGATAGTTAGATTTAGGCAACTGCAGAAAAATGCATACATCTACCAAAAAAACAGAGTGAATTTCAAAGCCAAGAAACGCTAGCAACTGATCACACACAATCTAGATTTACCTCCAGAATTGCGAAGACACTATTCATAAACATTAACTGCAGAATTCTGTCTCCACACAGCTCGTGCCCTGCTTACGTCAGATACAGGCAGTTCGCCATAGCCCATTACAGCATCTTTTATTCATTAATTTGTACAGTAAATGCACACAGTTAAGCTACACTACAGGGCATTTTTCCTTGGAAGCCTGTCAAAGACTGAGGCATTACGCATATATTACTAAATGATTTACTATACACTTCTTCTAGAATGTGGATTTTCCCCAGCTTTGGCATACTGGATTCTGAATCAGACCTGTATGGGTGTATTGGCAAAGGCAAAGTTACAAGAGAAAAACAAAGCCCAACCAAGCATTGAACTGAAGTCTGCTTTCAAATAAATGTGGCACAGCCTTCATGGTGCTAACGCAAAACACTATTTTCACAGTATAACCCTAGATGGAGAATATACTACCAAGCATTAGCTTTTGTTTTTAGGAATTTAAGAAACAATGTACTATGCTTTGAAGAGTTTTGAAGTTACCCCCAGTCCAGGATAGAGATTACACCAAGTCAACCAGTCAGCAATTATTTATAAATTGAAAATCTTTCTAGAATTAATAGGAACATTAAAGTCAGATTGCAGTTTAAAACTGGAATGGGCAAGTGTAGAAGGCTAGGGGTCCTGGATAGACTTTGGAAGACTGTGCTTCCCACTGCAAGTACTCTCACAAAAAACTCATATGCCCAATAGGAGACACTGGGGATATTTTCACAAAGATACTGCACTTTCCTGGGCCATTTTAGGCCTTTTTTTAAAACAGCAGAACTAAGCAGAAGTTACTTCCTGTTCACTTCCTGTTTTTAAAAAACCCTCTCCTGAGCCTAACTGGCTCGGGGAAGCCATAAAATGTGTTAGAAAGGACCCTGACGCTGCTGAGGGCATTTGCAGGCAAAAAAAATTTTTTTTAAAACATTTTGCAAAAAGCTTTTTTTTCCCCCTCCAGGGGACTCCAAGGAGCCTCCAAACATGGTGGAAACACCCTCCACACCTCCTCAAGTTCATTTTGAGACACCCTGGAGAAAAAAATAACAAAAAATATTTATTTCTTTGGCTGCCGGGGTCTCATATGCAGTGCATGTGCAGTACACATGCTGTACTTTGCGCACCCCTTTTATAAAGAACAACGACATCTTGACAACAGTTCTGATGTAGGCCTGAAGCATATTTTTTGTAACAAAGACAAATGTCTTTTTAAAAGTCTTTAACTAGACTACGCTGACATGGAAATTCGTTAGCACACTCTATATAGTATTCTTTGAAAAGGAATATAGACAAGATGGAGTGAATTCAGAGAAGGACAATGACGATAATAAGAGGTATGGAGAACAAATGAGGACAGGTCGAAGGAGCTGGGTGAACTTGGTGAAGAGAGGAGTGAGGGATGACATGATCACACTCCTTAAATACCTCAACGGCTGCCACAGAGAAGAGGGCACAGGCTTGTTCTCTGTTGCCTCAGATGATAGAACTAGGTCCAATGGTTTTAAGTTACAGAAGGATAGATTTTGATTGTACATTAGAAGGAACCTCTTGACAGTGAGAGCAGTTCAGCAACGAAACTAATTGCCTAGATTGGTGGTGGGATTTCCTTTTCTAGTTGTCTTCAAAAAGAAGCTAGACAGCTACTTCCTGGAGATGTTCTAACTAGAGGTCCACACTGAGTGGGAGGTTAGACCTGAGAGTCCATAGGAACCCTCCCAACTCTATGAAATACAAATTAGGTATTACATCTCACCATCACATGAGGGAACTCTGTCAGTTCTTTTATCTACAGCCCTTTTTCTTCCAGACTACTGCATGATTAAGAATAGTTTGAAGCATAAAGTTACTGGCCGATCTACGTGTTTTTCTAAATGGAAGAGGAGGAGGAGGAGGAGGAGGAAAAATGTGTATAAAATTATTTTTTTCACTTTTTTAGCTCATAAATTAAACTTGAAAGTATTATTTATGCTTTTACTCTACGGATCATTTGGAAGCACCTCGCAATACTATGGTGAGAACTACAACAACCTAGTAGCTGACCCCTTCTGCTTGCTGTTAGTATGATGAACTCTTTTGAATATGAATTAAAATGAACCCAGATATAAACTTGACTGGATTGCCGATGCTAAATCAGGTTTGTCTAAATATGTTTAGAAGTGTACTTAAGCTGAGAATGGCTACAAGGAATACCAAGCCACATGGGTTGGGCTACTGAAATGTACAGGCAAACATAGAAGAATCCATATAATTCTGAAATCATTTCCCTAAATCTGTGTATCTGCAGTGGGTCCACATTAGAACAGACTGTTTTTAGTGGATCCTTTTCTACTAACTGGGCGTGTTCGGTTCCAGTGCTGGCCTTATAACTAGTTCCACAGACCACAGCCACACAAACTGCTCGTATCTGTGTTTGAGGTGACAAAATTCGGTTTCTGTCTCTAAAATAATTGTCAGGTAGAACTAGAAAAGAACTCAGTTTTAGTAGTATGGCATGCTATTTGATACTTTTCAGTTTCCTGATATTACATAATGCATTGTTTCCTAACTGAATCTCACTTTTGTTTAACAATTTAATAACTTTGTTATTTACAAGTTTTGACCCAAAGAAACTCTTTTGCTGCTTAGAAACTTGTCACTTTTATTATAAACACTGACGGAGTTTAAATGGATATGTGCACAACCTCCTTGTAACTCTGTACACCAATGGTGGTAAATAGATAAAGAAGAAATAGCACTTATAGCACTGATAGCAGCCATAGTATTTTACAGTTTCCTGTTGGATTCTTACCAACCAATATCACCCTAATTAAAACAAAAGGACCTGTGTAGCAGCAGTAGGTAATCACTGCAGCTGCACATGTAAGCACTGACCTTGAACGAGTAGGCTTTGAGACTCATGGTTCCACTATAAGAATGGCTCTGACAACAAGATAAGCCACCAAATTCTACACATAGAGCCAGAGATGGCACATTACCAGAAATTTTGAAGACAAAGGGAGGAAAACTTTTTGTTCTCCTTTTTTTTTTGGTGAAAAAAAAATCTTCAGCCTTTTTTTAAAAAGAACTATGCAGTATTAGTATCCTTTACTGACTTAAAATCATTTTGTTACTTTAAGAACATAGAATATGCTGTGTATAACTTAGTTAGGTATAGAGTTATCAAGTATCGTATACTAGAAGTACAATTTAGTCAGAAAATAATTATAAATTGATTTTACTTTCTAAATTTTTTTCTTTCAAACTGAGCTATAAAGTCCTGAGCTGTAAGGAACTGCTTAGGTTTTGCCTGTTTTTGAGCATCAGAAGGAACTTCTTGTCAATAAAGGCAGTTCGGTAATGGTACCAATTGCTTAAAAAGGTGGTGTGGTCTCCTCCTCTAGGTGTCTTCAAAAAGAGGTTGGCCAGCTACTTCTGTGGGGATATTTTAGCTGGAGATCCTGCATTGAGCAGGGAGGTGGACTTAGCATCCCATTAGGCCCCTTCCAAAATCCCAATGTGGACAAAAGAAACCAACAATATTAGAAAAACAAAGAAAATTTCTTTGTCTCTTCTAGTTCACCATAGTGTCAAGCAGATATAAAGCACTCATTCCTATAAAAAAATCTTAGGAAAGGAACTAGAATGAGGAATCACAATAATCAATCCTTTCCAAGCTATATGATACAGGGGAATTCTGCCCCTCCTACCTGCTAAGGACCAGTACCATATCTGCATCTATCGACTGTAACAGTTTCTCTCCTGGAAATGCACCACAAACTGGTAGCTGGTAGCTTACATGCTATTGACCACTTTGAGTAACACTGCTGTACAAAGTCTTATATTAGACAATTTTTAGAAACAATGCAGAAGAAATAAAGGCATATCTCAGTTAACAAATCCTCTGACAAAAAAGCTCCTTTTTACAAAGTCTTTTTACACTTGCCAGTCCCCCTTTTCTTCCTCATTCTTTTGTCTAGCTGGAAGTTTTTTAGCATTATCAATCATTGAGGACATTGTGATAGAGGGCTGGAGAAGCACAGACTTTTGGTGTTGGACTGCATCAGTGAGTCTGTGATAAACAATGCAATAAAGCTTGAGCTGGGAAAGCATGGGATGCTACTCTAGCCGATCCTACTGTAGGCACCTCTGCCAGCTTACTATAGACAAGGTAAACAGCAGCAGCATCCAGAATCCTCTACTGGGCATGTGTGAAAAGCAAAATAGAGAGAAAGAGGGATAAGTATGTCTCAAACTCCCTCCTGCATACTAAAATAGCACAGACTATAATTTCAGCACCAAAATGGAAAACATAAGAAAAGTGGAGAAATGTAAATGAAAAAGTCATCTGTGGATGCATTTTGGAAGAAGTCTTCAAGTGGTGTGTAAAAGGATTAAAGTGTTTTTTGTTTATTTATGTACAGCTCACCTGACCAGGCATTTTCATTCTGCACATGCATATTTTTAAGTTTGGAATAAAAACTACTCTTCATTTTTATGGTATAGGTACTATCTCTACTCTTTTCATGCTATTTCTGCTTCTAGGTCCAAATTTTCTCTTACAGAAATAATGTCTAGGTACCCCTTGCCTTATACATTTTATTAATCATTCTATTTTTTTTTCCAAATGAATTTTCACCCATTTTTCTAAGAAAATATGAAACAAAAGGGGAAAAACTTTCTCCCTATTTTTCTATTTTTCTCCAGGCCTCCACATCTCTAAAGAAGGAGTGGATGGCAAGCAAGGGATGAGGGCACTGTAAACCTATTGCCTTGCTGCTGTACTTTCTTCCTTCGGGAATCCATTGCTGTTTAGTAATATCCCTTGTTCACTTGAAAGATGCTTGAGGAATGCCTTTAGTTCCCATGACTATGGGATACATGTATATTGTGGCCTATGAATATACTGCACAAGTTTTTTTTAATGTAAAGAAAAGCATTCTTTATCTACAAAACCTAAGATACTTAAAGCTAATTCATGAGGTTCTGTTAACATTCAGTTCTACTCAAATAGTAGCAAGAGCTCCAAAAGATATCATAATTATGTAAATCCAAATCCTAAAACATGTTTACTGATCTGGGCTGTAGTTAAGTTCTGACTCCAGGTGTCAAGCATTAATAATGTTAATTAACATTTTAACTAATTAGAACAGAACACTGAGAAAGCCTTTATTCCTGCTGACACAGGATGAAATACACCAACTAAACAACCAATTAATTTAATCTCCTATGGTTTGCAAATACAAGTGTTTAATCCAGGTGACATTTACACTGTTTCTCCATTCTGTATTGTCTCTAAAGGAGCTCTCAGTCTGGTTTATAACAACTCCTCTCCAAAGGCCTATTCTGATACTAATTAAAGAATACTATGATTAATCAGTTATTTTCATAAAGCTGGAAGCAAATTTTTGAGTTATATAAAATGTACTTTAGTTGTAACTGAAGAGTAAAATTTTGCATATCTACATCAATAGTTACCTAAACCAACAAATTTTTGGAAGGACAAAAACAATGAAGACTAATGTTGGTGCCTTAACTTAAACATCAAATTACTAGGCTTTACTGAGGGGACGTGAGTCAATTGCCTTCCAGAAGCTTATATTAGTATTTATTATTTGCAAATAGTACATTTTCAAAAATGAACACATGGAGCAATCCTAAAGCCAGTCAAAGACTAGTGAAGCCACTGCCAGAAATAATGTAAGAGCTGATTGTCAGGACAGATACCAGAGTGAAGGAGCTAAAGCAGTGGTTCTTAATATGGGGTCCATGAAGCCCTGCTGCTGGACATCAAAAGCAGCAACAGGGACACAGCAGCAGGGAAGTGTGGTGCCGAAACTGCTCCCTTGTTTGCAAATGAAAGAGCAGTTTTGGTGCCTGCACCCCCTCTACTGCCATGTCCCTGACAAAAGGGACACAGTCGCAAACATGCGCGTGCACCCAAACTATGATTCTGGAGACCACGTTTTGAATCCCCACACAGCCATGGTGACCTTGGGCAAGTCATATTCTCTTTGCCTCAAAGAAAGGCAAAGGCAATAGATCTTGCCAAGAAAACCCCTACGATAGGTTCACCCTACAGTTGCCATAAATCAGTTTTCAAGGGGGACAGACATGAGGGCTAGAAAGAACCTCCTCCTGTCAGTGGTACTTTGTTGCTGTGTGCTTTCAAGCCACTTCTGACTTATGGCAACTCTAAGGCGAATCTATCACAGGGTGGGTTTTTTTGGCAAGATTTGTCTATAGGGGGTTTGCCTTTGCATTCCCTCTGAAGTTGGAAAATTTGACTTTCCCAAGCTCATCCAGTGTCTGAGTGGGGATTTGAATTTTCACCTCTAGAAGTCTTTAATATTTAAATCTAAATTTAAATAATTAAATCCTGAGTTAAGTCTTGGAGAATCCTGGCAACAAATTATATTTACGGGGGATCCCTGCTAAAGAAAAGGTTAAGAACCACTGATTTAAAGGACCCTAAGATCCCATTTCCTCCAATCTGCTCAAAAACAGGCTCTCCACTATGGCAGCCATGAAGAGGTACAGTTAATTTCCATTACAGAGAGCAGATGGAAGACATATACACACAGAGAAAAATAGGTGGTCCTTCACACAATGAATTAGCAAGGTTTTAAAAGTAGGAGATATAAATCTTCATAAATTTTGTTCACTTTGGCAAGAATAAATTATTTTGCCCTTTTTAACTTGCAGAAAGTCTTAACCAGTTTTCTAAGACTGTTTGCAGTTTAGGAATTCCTCTGTACAAAAAAAAAATGTCATTTTCTGTTCAAGAAACTTGTATTTGGGGTAGATATGTTATTTTATTGTAGGAAGTATCTTTTTTCATGACAAAAAAAACCCCAAACATGCATTTTTCACAGAGAGTAAGTCTCATATTGTGAAGACTATGCCTGTGTGGGATTCTCCTCATCAGGATAGGCTGACACTCAAAACCCCATTTTTTCCAACCATTTTTTAAAAATATTTTAAAGTTTTCTTTCCATTCCTATTCAGATGTGGTAGCTGCTGCATCCACAGAATCTTCTCACCACCACCAATCATAGGATTGCTACGTAAAATAGTTTATAAGCCAGGAAAGGCATTTCTTCATATCTAGAACCATTTTATAATTACAGAATCCTTGCAAAGCAAAATAAAGTAGTTAATTTATTTACAAGGTTTGTATGCCGTATGTCAAAAAAAAAAAATCAAAGCCATTTACATATAGAAACAGCAATCAAAATATGATGAGTTTTTAAAAAAACAAAAAAAAGTTTAAAATGTAATGCTAAACCCAAAACCAATCATAGAAGTAAAATCAGAGGAAAATTCAGAAATTAACCGAAAGTTGGGAGAGGTCCAGGCTGTGAAGGCATATTAGCTTCACCCATTCATATGTACTTTTGCAAGTTGTGATATCTGGATGGATCTTTCTATGCTGGTATGATATATAAATGGAGAAGTGGTGTGAAGAGTCAATTCCACATCAGGATAAGCACAAGCTGTAAGGAGGCTTCAACTTCCACCTTACACCAAGAGCGTGAAAGACCTGGTTCTCCAGCACAATATTTTTAAATCATTCACTGACACAGAAATGAAGGGAATTCACCTACCATTATTTAGAACAGTGGAAAACATCCAGAAATCAATCTCACTTTGATCTCTGTAGGGAAAGAAATGTCTACCAGAAATACACCCTGTACATTATGACCATAAAGGGACTGTAACGTGGAATAAACACTAAAATGTGACAACTTACTTCAAAAAGAAAGAGAATGGAGTCCAGCTCCTCCCTTTGCGATTTATTCCCTGGGGGGAAGAAATGTTTCCTGTCATTATGCATGAAGACCACATATCACTTTTACAATAAAACCCCACACAAATATTAGTGTTCAAATAAAGTACAATCATAAATAAGCCTGTACATAGAAATCCGTAATGCTGTTTGGGAATTCACAAAAGTAAGCAAGTGTTCTTTAGTAAGAAAGACCATTATTGTCAGAAAACAATTAAGCTACAACTAGGTTTTGTTTAGAGTGTGTATGTTTACTGTTGGCTTTCACTTATAGCCTGAGCTGTGCCTTAAGAACATGAGCAGTTGAGAAAGACAAGCAGGATGGGGAGCATGAAGGAGTAAAAAGGGAGACTGTGCAATACCAGAAGCTAAAAAGAAAAACAGGAAGTACCACAGGTAATGTTAAGGAAAATTAGGGGCTGTTTACTGGTGGTAGAAAGGTGGGATGCCAATCTAAGGAAACCTGGAAAGATAAGCAGTTCTCTGGCTGGTATGACAGTGAACCAATAATTTATTCCATACTGAGACTGATTTTAAATCAAGTATTGGTTTGAAAGTGCTGGTTGGATCCTTAACTGCACAGTTCTAGTAGATTCTGAAGTATTTACATAGTTTAAGTTATAAATATCCAAGACGTTTATGTTCCAGGTGTAGTAGAGTAAGTACCTGAGACTGGGAAACTACATTTTGTTCTTTTACAATATTATATGTGGTCAAAAGAAGAAATGTTTGGCTTTAAAAACTGTATAAGTCAGAACTTCCTAAGAGCAATGATCCTAATACCACTTCTTACTATTCATCATTTCATATTGGTATTTACAATATTCCCAGCTTCAACATAGGGACTATATAATACCTGACTCGCCTAAATAATGTACTGAATCTTGCTGATGTGCTTGTGTGTGTGTGTGTTTAATGATGTATAGTTTTAATTTTTTGATTGTCTAATCTCCTTTTAACTTTTGTGTCTTGAGAATGTTTAACAATGTGTTTCCTAATTTGTTGTGAGCTGCTCTGAGTCCTGAGCTTGGAAAAGGGCAGAATAGAAATAACAACACAGAGAAATATAGTCTCTTCTGACCATGCAACAGAATTTATATGCAGCAGCAGAAGTGTCTTGTTGATACACTCTGTTCCTCTGGGTTTCTAATATGCCCACTCTAACTGCATTATTCATTAAGCACCAAGAACTCCAGCTCCCTTCACTTTCTAAACCCCTGTACACTGCATCCTTCTTTACCAGCAACCTTTGATCCAAAATAGGGAGAAGAAAACCACAAGGTACCTGCTTGGCATCCACTTGGACTACAAGCCACCACTATCTACCTCTAAACTTCTTTTCATGCATCTTCATCTACCCTTTGCTATCTGACATGACTTCCTAGATAGTAATTACCAACTTCTATACTAATTCCAGTTAAATGGCCTGCAGAATTTATGTCCTCAGCCCTTAGGGAGGAATCGCCCTGTTTAGGAGATTAACTCCTTGGCTCCTGATAGTCGTCCCCCAGGGAACACATTTTAAAAGTTACTCTGTGGTCTAATTGACAGGGAACACCAGTTGAAATATTACAGTTTAGGAGGAGTACATCTTTTTTTTATAGACCCAGTTTGCCCCTGACTGCCTAACAAATCTAATCCTGTCCTGTCCTGATTACTTCACATGTTGTTCTCCTCATTCTTTGCAAAAACCTGTTTCAATAACACAATGCCATAAAGTAAAGAAATGTGTCTGAAGGAGAAGGCTGTACTTTGCTCTGCTCCTATGAATCAGCATTCCACATTTCCACAAACAGTTCCACTTGCCCAGCTATCTGGGGCCATTTCCGCACTAGCCTGTTATAGAGCTATTATTCCACTTTCAACATCCTATGGAGTCAGGTCCCTCCCTAAACTGCAAACCCCAGGATTCCAGAGGAGGTTGAAAGTGGAGTAACAGCGCTGTAACAGGCTCGTGCGGAAATGGCCTAGTTTAAGCCATCTGGCAAAAACCTCAGGCCAAATGTTTAAGGGCTAACTGAAGAAACGCAAATAAAATAAAATAACTGAAAATGTGTACATAGAATTACTATGTAGACACTTGTGCAGACTCCCTGAACTTTCCCAATTTATAGCATCTTGTCTTACTGATTACTAATCGTATCTGAGACATAAAGAGCAGATGATTTTAGACAGAAAAAAGTATATGTAGGGTAAAACTAAACAAAAGCATAAACAAACAAACAAAAACAACCCAATCAAACATTCTTACCTTTCTGTTTCAAGTTACTTTCCAGTGTTACGAAATTTTCATAGAAGATAAAATAAATCTGAGAATAGTTCATCTCAAAAAAATGTTTGAGTTCACTTCCGTCCACAGCATCTGTAAAAGGGTTTTAAAAAGCAGAATGTTACGTGAAAATGTTATTATGCAATACGTGGTAGGCGAAGGGGAATGAGAAGGTTGCATTCGGGATCCAGAATTTAGCACAAAGTTTGGTTCTCTCACTCATATTTTCTGGCATTCATCTGTCTTCAAACACTTTACTGGAGTACACTGTTTCTTCTCTGGAGAGCACTGCACAGTATAACCACAAGACTGCACAGTAGATTATATACAGATGCTTCTGCTTTAAAGTAAGTTGAAGTTAGTCTCAGTGACCACCCAAACTTTCCAAACTGATCTTCACAGCAGACATATAGGCTGGGATCCAGTTACACTTTCTCTGTGCTTGTGAAGAGAATTGTTGGCAGTTGAAATGGGAGGTGCTGGGTCCAAGCAGCCTATTTCTCCATACCATAGCCTCCTGTGGGGGTCATTTCTCAGAGGCAAAGTGCTCTGGGAAGGCTGGCCTGGACAATCGCCTGTGCCGTGGGCCACGATCTGAAGAAACAGGCTACCTGAATACTTCTCCTCCCATCCCAATTGGCTTTTTGTGCCTTCCTTCGCCATAGCTAAGCTTCCAATCTTCCCACATGGATGCTGCCACCCCGACCTGTGCTACCATAGTTACCCACATTATCTTGGTCACGAGGTTTTCATTTGTGAATAATGCGTTATTACATAATGAAATGAATGACTGCTTACATAACAGGTAGTTTCCTTGCTTTCCTTTCCTCAGTGACCACGGTCTTCAGATTGCCATTTTCACTGCCATCCCTATTTTGATCTATTTTGTCTCACAAAGTTAACTTGAAATGTCTTATTTCAAATGAGTTTTCCTCTGATAAACTGGTCAGATGTGTAGTAGAAGAGACATTCTATTTCTTGGAAAATACAATGTTTCAGTCTTCAGTTTCATAGACAACACAATTGTTCCTAAATTGCCTCAGTCTGTTTTTATGTCAAATGCCAAATGCCTCCAGGGTTCACTTCGGCAGATAAAACATTCTTCCACTGTTATGTAGCGTGTTTTGAGCACTTTCAAGGTTTGTCAAAGATATAGGGAAAGACTGTCCTTATATTCATGCTACTGTTCTCACATAGTCCAGATAACTGAAGAAGGAACTCAACTGCATATACCTATGTCATTAGTACTAATGCACTGAGGGATGCACAGCATTGTATGGAAAACTAGGTGGATTGGACTTCCGTAGATTAGTGGCCAAGCCCCCTTTCAATGAGTACACTCTCTCAGTTGGTAGGATTACACAAAGCTTTCAAATACAGCCTAGCAATAGCATCTTCTTATTAATATCACATTAATTGCATAACAGGATTCAAGTTCATAGGCAAGCCTATGGTACAGTGCAGATAATGCACTGTATACTTTACTAGGTTAGCATAATAGTATTACTTTTCATTACAGATACGATCCCAAGTACTATTTTGGCAACAAAAGAAAGCACAGTATTTCACGAAAATCCAGTCTATAATACATCAAAGCATTCTGTTATTAAAAACCCCTCACTGAAGTCCTCAGGGTGAACACTGGAGAAGTGTAAAATAAACACTCTTTATTATCTTATGTTTCTAACACATCTAGTAAACTATCTTTCCTCCTGGGTACTTTAGTGCTCTTCTTAAGGCTGTTAATTTCTAGTCATATCTATCATATAGGCAACTCCCCCAAATGATATAAGCATGTAACTGCTTTGCTTACTTTGTCACATATTTCCCATATTGTCATTGGTGGGACACCAGTGAAAGACTCCCAGTTCACCTTTTTCTAGCCAGTATACGTTTTTATATGAAAAGCCAGCTGAAAATACCTGGTATTTTTTAATTAAGAAGCTAGAGGGATAGATAACAAAAAGGCAATGATGTTAAAGACATGTCACAGATGGTTTAATAACTAACACCAGAACTGAAAGCTCAGATATTAAACTTAGTCTACAAACACTTGAAAGAAGCTCTGAAGGGACAGCTCTACAATTAGCCTCAAGGCACATGTTAGATCAGGAAGATGATAAATGGTGCCAACCATTTAGTTCAGCCAGACTTATTGTGTTCAGAACAAATACTTGTTGGTAACCTTGGCATAGACACTAACACAGAAAAAAGTAATAGGAAAAGATCAAAACTCATATACACTATAAGAAGATCTTAAAAAGAGGCAAACAAATCCCTAAGCCAGCATGTAATGTCACACAATCATGCCATCTGCAGATACTGCCAGATGAGGCAGAAGCCAAGGTCCTAATGACCAAAGTTCAACAGAACATCTGAATTATGTATACTCAAATCTTGCCTAGTGTGAGCCAAAGGAACATTATTAATAGTTACAATCTTAGAATACTGTTAAAAAGAAATGGGCAGCCTTAAAAGTCTTACAGAAGATAGACTTCTGTGATCTTATATCAAGCCTTAGACAAAATGACAAAATGAGTTTTTCTAACCGGAAGGCTCCATAGGCTGTGGTATTGGATCTGGTAACAAGACTTAATTGCACATAATTTGTAAACAGGATATGCTCATAACTCTGCTTATTCTTGTTGTACTATGATTGAATTCTAGCTTTTAAACTCTGTGCTGAATTTTGTTTTATAGTAAAATACTTTTTACAAGTAAAGAAATGCTAGAACTCTGGCTGAAAAGTTGTTTCTGATACTTATAAACTGTGTCTCTATATCTTGGTAGCATTTGCCAATGATGACACTTGGTCCAGTGGAAGAGACATATATGTTCAGTTAACTGCTTAATCTGGGGCTGTCAAAGTACAGACAGTGTTTACATGCAAGAACTTTGCACTAAGACATAACTTGCCACATCTTTATAAATAAATTATCACCAAAGGAAACTGCATCTGCAGTTCAGTAAGAAGGACTCTATTAAAAACCAACTCCACTGAACAATTTTGCTCTAGAAACGAAAGACAGTAAAGCATTCAGATACTTAATTGCATGAATAAGGGCCAGGAAGACAATGGTGATCTGACATTTGATTTCCATCTCTCTTGGGAACCCTGGGCAAACGGCAATTTCCAGAGTAGGGGAAATTTTTTTAATCAGGAAAGCTAAATATGTGCCCATATAAATAATCTTTACCTATCTTCCACATGGCTTTTAATGGCTTTTAAAAAATCTTAAGTTGAGTCTAAAAATCAGCTTGGGAGTTATCAACTGACTGAAGAAACCAAACTCACTGAAAGAAGCAATGTGCACACAATGGGATAAGCTTCCTTTTCACCTGCTACTGGTGAGGTTTATGAAGCAATTGGTGAGTTCAGTGAGGAAACAGATGATGGGGTTTCAAATGAATTCTGATGTACTGCACACACCACTAGAAACTGTCACCATACTTTGGAGAGAATTAAAAGAAGTCCAGGTCAAGTACTAGGAACCACTCACATACGAGACTAGCAATAAGATTATGTTAACTGTTAATATAAAAGAATTTGAAGAGCAAGCAAGGTGAAATGGAAGTCAATATAATCTAAAAGAACCTTTTTTTACTAAAAAAACTCTATACCAAGAACACATACATTTTTGTGTAGCTATTGTGTCTCTAGTATTCTGCTTCAGTTCAATTCTGCAGCAAGCACTGGGCTGACAGGTGGGCAAAAAACTCAGAATGGATAGAATGGAAGACAATTAGGAGTATCAGAGCATGAGTACAGAAAGAGAGGATTTCTGCAAAATGCTAGCATTTGTCCTGACCATTAGAAGAAGCACTGCTAACAGATTTCATGTTCTTACATGAATCCAAGGAACAGACTGAATAATTCATATCTCTTTAAAATAAAAAGAGGAAGATAGTACTTCCTCCCAATTAATACAGCACTAAAAACAAAGTAATGGAAGAGGTACTTGTACTCAGCTTCATCATTAAGAGGACACTATACCCCAAACTGAGAGATGAAAAGATTTCTCTCACACATCAGTGAATCAGATAATGCAGGTAAAAAAGAAAATACATAAAGTAGCTGAAGCCTCCAATGATTGTGATCTTAACCGTGCAAATATGGAGGGTTGACTATGTTTAAAAATAATGAATGTTTAGAATTTATCACTGAGGTTCTACAAAACACTCACTGGTTAGTTAACTATGAAGATGCTAATTCATGTAGCATTGCACCTTGGGCACTCAGGTCAAATAGACTTAAGATACTTAAGAATTGCTGACCACATGAACTATATACCTATGTATTTTATTACTGCGCAGCTTATTTGACATGTTAGAGAAAAAAAACATGAACATTGCAAGAACCTTAAAAGAAATTGATCAAGTGAAAAAGATCTTCTGTCTCCCAAGTAAAATTAAAACAACGCTACATAAAATGGATTTAGGAAAAGAAATTTCAACAAGCACAGTGAATAAACCAGGTCTCACAATGAAATAATAAACAAGAGAACTGGCTGTGTTCAATATAAGTACTCAACATAAATAATTCTGGAAGCACTGTTTTACATTCAGTTGACCAATGGAAGAAATAAGCATGTGCTTAAAACTCTCCCACTGCAACCATAATACTAAAGTTGTTATTCTAAAGACTATAGGGAGTAAGCTACAACAAACACTGTGCAACCTATTTCTGAGTAGATATATTGTTTTTCTTGTAGATATATATGTTTTTGTAAGGATTAACTTTTCTTGCACTTTAGGCAATGTGAAATAATATGGATATTTTTAGCTGTGTAGGAAGGTGAAAACAAAAAGGAACATGTGAAGTAATATTCAGAACAAATCACTAAGGCATAAATTTCCATGTTCAAATGAAATAAATATAAATATGTTGATCCAGGAAATAAATTTGTTTAAAGCTGGAGAATGCAAGAGGAGTTTTATAAATACATTTGAAGGAAAAAAAGCTGATGAACTAAGAGAGGATGGTAATCTCTCATATTTAGCATCAAATCGAAGTCATTATTTTGTTGGAAAACTGACATAACTGCATTCTCTTTTTCTTTCAAAGTAGTTAAGTCTGCAAAGAAACAAGTTTGTCTGGTTTGGTACAATTTGTTTCCCTGAGAGCCAATTGAAAAAAAAAAAAGACATAATGTTTTCCTGACTGCTTTCCTGATGAAGCGGGCTATCATCCACAAATCTCATGCTATAAGGAACACGTTAGTTTTTAAGGTATCACAGGACTCGCAGCAAACAAGATTTTAAAATTTGTTCCCAATATGTATGTTCACCACAGTTCTTTCATAGCTAATGAATAACACTAATCAATTGTTATTGTAGGTTTTCTGGGTTTTGAGGTCGTGTTCTATTAGTATTTTCTCCTGACGTTTCGCCTGCATCTGTGGCTGTCATCTTCAGAGGATATGGTGGCATGGAAGTGAAACAGAGTATATATACTTGTGTAGTTCCCCCGGGGTGGGAGGGAGACCTTCAACTTTATTGTTTAAAAGAAAAGTAGTCAAAGGCAATTACTGTACATGCTAGTCTTTGAAAGAGAGGTTGCTGGATGAGTTGGTCAAGAATACAGCTTCCCTTTCCAATCTTGCCCACCAGTGAATATTTCAAAGCCTTATAATCCCTTCTTAACTACTACTTTAATGTCATGAAGGCACTTCTCAGACAAACTACTGAAACTTTCCTTGATGCCAAGCAGTGTGTATGTCTGGTCTAATTGCTCCAACTAATGCATTCAAAAATTTCACCAAAGAGTAAATACTTATTTGAACGCTGTATTGTCTGTACCTATTTTATGCTGCTTAAAAAACACTAAGGCTTACATCAGTGTTGTCCAAATATACAATACATGAGATACACTTTTCTGAAATAAAATTGGAGCACTTAATCTTTTCACTTGGAAAGATTTGCCTTTATAGTGTGAATGTGAATTCCTGCCCACAGAAAACTGCATCTCTTGTGCTACTTCACATTACTGTCTCAGACCAAGGAAAGAAAGAACACCTGGATAAGACAGTGGCAAGCTGTAAGAGTTAAGGATACAATGGACTGCTTTCACTGAGAATGGACAGCTCTGCTCTTCCTTCCATTAGGAGTTCTTCAACCAATCACACTGGATATAAAAAGCCAAAGTGAAAACAGAAGATCATGCAAAGAAATGTCAGGCAACCTCTTCTATGAATGGATACTTTGGCTGCAGCATACTATGTCATCCAAGCTTTGAAAAATGGGTAAATTCAAACTAGGGTTAGCAGACACAAAGCAACTTCAAACCAGAAATTTTCAAAACTGGCTGATTTTCATTAATCAGATGTAAGATTAACCACAGTTTAGTAGCTGTGATTCATTGAAAACATTTCCAATTTTTCTTGCAGTCTGACCAGAAGGGTAAACAGAGCAGAACATGTGAACCCAAGACAAAAACTAGACTCATTCTGGTAATGCTAAACCATGGCTAAATCAAATGCAAACTATATCTGTGGTAGTATCAGGTACATTTTGTGTATATTTTCCCATCACTCCCGCCCCTGTGTCCATCAAAACAAGCTACAAAATACTTATTCTTCTTAACAGTTTAATTGGTTGGTTCTTTTTATTATAAGCTTATGACTTGATCATCATGTGATTCTTGACAAATGTGGACAAGCTAAACATATTAAGAAATGGTGTAGATTCCGCCAAAAATCATAACGTAAAAACATTGTTAGAAAGCATAAAGCACCATAAATAAAGTGTCCGCAACAGATTTATATTAGCCTAGGACATCTAACATATAGCTAAATCCTCTTATTTCTCACTTAGCTATAGCACTTTCTCACAAAAATTTGCAAAACCCCATCAGAACATTTAATGCAGGGAACATTTTGTGGACATATTCATTCACACTGATTCTACAGTTTTGCTGGCTTTCAGTGTCCAGCATGAGACATGATGTGGGATGTGAAGTTCTAACATTTGCTAAATGTAATTTACATTAGCTACTTTCAACTAGGATACACACCTTGAAGGCAAGACTGAAAACAAAAGAAATCCTACATTTTCACTTATTCGCGAAAAAGGGCACCCACTGACAACGACAAAAAAGTATTTTTCTAATATAAAAGGAACAGTCCACCATCAAGAGCCACCAAAATGATTTCTATAAACCAATCTAAGAATATAGCTTTGAAACTACAGTTGGCCCTTACATTTGTGGGTATAACTTTCACAGGTTTGACGATCTGCAAGTTTCTCCAACCCCTGTCCCCTCCCAACTCAAGTGCTTCTTTTTGCAAGCAACCTTCCCTCTCAGTGGCTCCAATCACACAAACCGTTAAAAATCTGCCTTTAGTCCTCCTCCCCCTCCACCAGCTGCTGCCTGGCCATCTAAGGACAGCTCACAGCCCAATTTCTCTTAACCACAAACCCTTGTTATGCCTTCACACACATCCAAGGAAGTAGATGGACAATAGAGAGGAAGCAAAGGGCCACCAGGCTGACCCACTCCCTTTCCCTCTCCTTTCCCTGATGTGGTTTGGACCCTGGATGCCCGTTCTCTCCATCATGCATTGACCCTGTTCCCACAGACATACACACATTTTGATATTTGCAGTTTTCCCACTTTTTCAGGAGTCCTAACCCTACCAAATGTGGAGAACCGACTATAATTCATATATGACCCCTACTTCTAGTTTGATATGTGAATTGTAAATTCATCGACATCATTGGTACGTGAAATCCTAGATGACTTCTAGAATTCATAGATCAAGCCATGGGATGAATCCACGTGTCACATAAAAATAGAGATCAACTATGTGACACGTTCCTGCTTTCCTAATCTTCTAACATCTGAATTAATTCTTAATGTTGTTAAATGTCTATTTGATGCCTACTGTAAATTTTAAAAAAAACACATTTATATCATTTTTTAAATTTTATTTTGAGAGTTTAATTTCTATTTTATTTTTATTTATTATAATTCTATTTTATTTCCCAACCAGATAAGCCACTCAGGTAAACAGAGAAACACAAGGAGCTATAATGTCACAATTTAATCTCTACCCCCTAACCACAAGAATTGTGCTGCTCAGGGTTGCAGCCAATTTAGAATAGTCTTGCAGCACTGTTAGAAGTATGCAGTAGGAAAGGTTTCTTCCTTTTTTCCCCTTTCCCACCTTCCTGAAATCTTCTTCACTGCACTAAACACTAAAAGGCTCAGGCTGAGCGAGGGCTGACTGCCAACCTCAAACCTCAGCAAATACTTGCAACATAGTGGTGTGGAGGAGGGGTATTGTTTTAGGAAACAAAAAGTCATCTTTTAAAACTTTTTTGTCCTTCCCAGAAACTGTCCATACAGTTCCTCATGGTATACAACTCCTAATCTCTAGGTTACTTACCATAAACTGTTAAGGGACCGAGAAGGCCATATCTCCCCTCATTTTATGTTATTTGGATTTTCTTCAATTGGCAGGGTTATACTGTTAGGAGTGTACCAATACACATCTCAGAAGATCAATATTTTTACTCATGATTCTCTTCGGGGAGAGAACAGAGAACAACCAGAAGTATATAACCCATGCCCAGAAAGATGAAACCGTTAAAGCTCCACATATCTTTAAATGAGACCTACTGTACCCTTTTGGCCATTTTAATTGTGATCCACTTTGTGAATGAGCCTTGCTCCCAAACATAGTGCATTACTATGGTATGTTCAGATGAATAAATGTATCTCTATGCGCAGTCTTACAACCACAAACTTGTTTGTAAATTCCTGGTTTCCTCCTCAGCGCTATTAAACAATTAATTAGGTGCATCAAGTTTTCATGGTATGGTTTACTTTGTTCTAAAGTCTTAAGAAGGAATACATTTGAGTAAAAAAGTGCATATCAGTGAACTGGAATCAGCTAGGCTTCTGTCTAAGGCACAGAACAGTTGCCTTTGAAAATACAGTTGACCTTCCACATTCACTAGGGATAGGGACACAGGACCCACGCAAAAGCGGAAAAATTACAAATATCAAAGTGTGTATGGGTGTGCATGTCCACAGGAAGGGAGCCAAGGCACAATGGGGAGAATGTGCACCCAGAGTCCAAACCCGGTCACGGAAAGGAGAGGGAAAGGGGGTGGGCCGGCATGGTGGCCCGATATTTCCACTCTCACACCCACCTCCTTCCTTGGGTGTGTGTGGGGCATTTGGAGAGAGTTTGTGGTGCTCAGAAATTGGGCTGTGAACCACCCTTAGCTGGTCAGATAGCAGCTAGTGGTGACGGAGGAGGACCAGGGGCAAGTTTTTAAAGGGCTACGTGGCCTAAATGCAGCTGCTAAGAAGAAAAGTTCCTCAGAAAAGAAGCGCTTGAGATGGCGGTAGCAGGAGTTGGGGAAACTTGCAAATAATCAAATAAGTGAAAGTTAAACTCACAAATGTGGAAGGCCAGCTGTATATCTTTAGTCGACAGCTAAGATTTGTACACTACAAAAATGTTAGGATATTTACATTGCAAAAGTAGACAAAGCACTCTTCTTTGCTTGAGTGCCACAGCTCGGATATTTTCTGTGGCCCAGGGTCACATACAGCAATTCAAATTGCCTCTGGATTAGCATCCCCTCCCCCCAGAATATAAATTTTTACCCATTTCTTCTTTTTTAGCTACGTTAGTCAGGTTCAGAACACTGGCCATAAGCATGTATAAAGAAAACACATAACTAAGATAAGCTAATGCAAACAAGACTTAATAATACCCAGCTGGATGTTGACCTAGTTCTCTTTAAAGCAGTAAACTTCTATTTAGGCTATACCGCTTCAGCTATTGGGGTCACCAAAAAATCCAATACACAAAACATTCCCTCATCTTATAGATTTTATGGAGAAGAATTCTAGCTTACTTCCTTTTTGATCCTTAGTCTTCCATGTATGGGTTTTTGTTTTTTATACATGCTTAGTTAGATGAGCTCTACATGCAATCTCAGGCAGCACAGATAGTTTTTATCACTTCTCTGAGAACCAGACTATTATCTTAAGCAGCTTCCTGAAAGATGTTTGCTCAAAGGAGGGTGATAAAATGAGGTGAAACAGAGGCTGACCAGGGTTGTCATTTTTTTAAAGGAAAATAAAAAACTGCACAGTGGTATGAGAGAGTGCAATTCAAACACATAGCATATGCTGTTGCAATATTCTTGTGATTTTTCCGTGTATGCACACACATGCTTTACTGCTTAGAATCACATTCCATGACCTTTCTAAACTTACCCAGGGTGGAGAAAATTTGCCAGCATAATGTTTTAAGAGTGTGAAACTCAAGTTTCGCACTTTACAGGCTGCTGCATAAAAAAGATACAGTGGGCCTTTAGTTTCCTCTAGGGTTTGATTCTAGGACCTTCCCTTGGATACCGAAATCCATGGGTGCTTGTCCCATTATATACAATGGCACAGCACAATGGTGTCCCTTGCATAAAATGCCAAACAACTGAAACAAATGCCAGAGGATCTGTGAAAGTTTGAGAGACTACAGCAGGGTATGTCTACACATCAGTGTATTGCTCAGCATGTGGCAAGATGAAAGTTTGCTTTCTGAATTTTTTTCTGAATATTTTCAAGTTATAGTTGGTTGAATCCATGGATGTAGAAACCGTGGATATGCAGAGCAAGGGCACTTTCAGATACAAATGTTTCACACAGCTTTCCCCCACAGGATCCCTATTAACAATATCATATTAGGTATCTTCTGGCATCAGTGCCTTATCCTAATATTGGCATCACATGAATTGTCATGAAAAGAATGGGACCCCGGTAATGTAAGACAACAATGTAATAAGGTAACGTAACAAAACAGCAAGGTAACAATGTAAGATGCAACAATGTAAGATCATCTTTTAAACAGAAACTTTGTATGAATGGAATGTAAACAAGCAGACTCAACTGGAAAAAAGAAGAAAGCTTGGAAGTGGGGAAGGGTTTTTTTTTTAATTTTCAATTTAAACTTTAATAAAAATATTTCAAAAAAAGAAAAGAAAAGAAAAGAAAAGAATGGGACCCCAGCTGCAGAATTATTTGCTTCATCTTTGCAACATCAGTGATCTCTCTTGGAGAGGAGTGAAGTCAGGAAGGCATGTCTCTGGTAGGAGGAGGAGGAAATGCATATAGTGTCAGGACTTAAAGCCTGAGACTCTACAAAACTACTCATATTATCACTCACTTTTAAAATCTGCTAACCTCTTCCATTTTTGCTTGAACTTTTGAATTTTATATTTTTGTTCTCCTGAAAAAGCACATTTTGTATACTTTGGATTTTATTTTATTTTTAACTCCTAATATGTATATTAATTGCTGCTGCTCTCTTTCCTGCTGGGCTCAGTAAAGGAGCTGTCAGCTCTACTTTCAGAGTGTGTAACACTATTTAAAAATCTCCTAAAGGGTTCACCCCACAGCGAAGCCTGTCCCAGACAGTGGTCCCACATGATTAAGGACTACTGCAGGTTACATAAAGACCGTTCCATTCAAACAGCTAGCTCTTGGGCTGCATGTAAGATTATTCTTTTCTCCAAGTAAGAGAAAGTTCCTTTTTTCAAGGGCACTTCTTATATGGATGAGAATACAATAAAGTGCTGCATGCGCATGACCCTACGCTGACATTTCTGCAAGACGCTTTTGCTTTGTTTATCAAACAAAAGCTCAGACAACAGAACTAGAGCAACCAGTCCTTTTCTCATAATCATGTTAGACGATAGTGGCACCATGGATACAGGTAATTGGGGTTCACTTTGGCATTCAAAAAGTCAACTCTCTTTTTTCCCTTGGCATCAGCAACTTTACTGTTTTGCAACAGAGAATGATCTATCACAAAACCATTTTCTTCTTTGATTCTATTACACCTGCCCCACCTGCCCTTTCCTTCCGTTCCAGGCAGTGCTGCCTCCACATGTACATCCCTCACAAGTCTTAGAGAACAATATCACCAGCCACGGAGCCGGGGGCCATCTGAAAGACGGAGAACCTTTCCACTTTGGGGAACAACGGCAGCAGAAGCAGCAGTTATAGCTTCGCAGGAAACAGAGAGCGACCAAGTGCTGAAAGTGCCCCATGTGGCACGATCTTGTAATCATTATTATAGGCCAGTAAGCTAGGCCAGTATTATTATTCTTATGGTGCACATGTGGGAGTTGCAGGGGGGAATCTAAGCGGAGGCAAGGAAAAGCAAAAGGAGTTTGCCTCCCCCCCGCTTCCTGCCAGGAAGGAAAAGCACTCCCCACATGCCCAGATGCGTTCACCTAGCACGGTGCGTGTAGGTCAAAGAGGGGGAAAGTGAAGCTCACGGGCTCCACGCATCCCCCAAGCCTCTTTTGCAGCCCGGCTCCCCAGCTTTCACTAACCGCGTGGGATGCGGCTTGACCCCCTAGAAATGTACGTTCTCTCTTTCAGGCTTCCTCGAGTTGTGGGGAGGGAGCGGGCGAGGGTGAGACGAAGAGGTGAAAGAGCAACCTTGTGATCCGACGGCGGAGGCGAGACCCGAACGCGGGAACTCCGCTCGGTATCGCTGTCTTCTCCGGCCCCCCCCCCGCGTGCGCCTCCAGCGCCCCCTGCCTACTCTGCTGGGGCGACCCCACCCAGACCCACCCCCCGCGAATTCACACACACACACACACGCGCGCTGGATGCCTGGGCAGCTGGGGCGCGGGCGGCGCCGGCACGGCGGGAGGGCGCCCTTTCCTCCTTTCTTTCCTTCCCTCCCCCTCCTTCCACTCACCCATGAGCGCCCTGAGGTGCTTGAGGCGGGTCAGGACGTCCTTCCGCGGGTCCAGCACTTTCTGGGTGGACTTCTTGACGTCGGCGTGACCCCTCCGCGAGAACATCCTGCGGGTCCTTTGTGCGCCGGCGGTGGGAGACAGAGGGGCCGCCGTTGCTTTTTGCTGCGGCTCCGCTCCGCTCTCGCTGCCGCCTCCCACCCGGGACGAGCGTGGGGGAGCTGCGGCCGCCAACCTGCTCCTCCTCCTCCTCCAGCCTAAAGTCAGGGGCTGAGGCGGGCGCTCCGCTACAGGAGGAGGGGCGCAAGGGAGGAACGAACGCTCCCGCGAGAGGAAAAGGGCGGGCTCCGGCCAGGGACGGTGGCTGGGCAGCGCCCGCTGCAGGAGAGGACACCGAGGGCTTCTCCCGCCTTCGGGGGGCCGGAGGGTTGAGCGGAGGCGGAAGAAACACAACGGCGGGCGAGGCTTTGTTCTCTCTCACCCGTTTGCACCTTCTTCCTCGCCTCCTGGGTCAGAAGCCCCAACGGAGGGCTACTTACGGCGGCCAGAGAAAGATACCGCCGCAGCCACCCGCGGGTGCCTTGCCTCGCTTTACCTGAGGGGGGGCCCTGGTGTCTCAGAACTACAATGCCCAAGGTGCTGAAAGGGCGGTCATCTTTGATGACGCGAGGCATGCTGGGAGGTGTAGTCTTCCCGCCCGACGTTCAGCCGGGGTTTTGCAGGAGGCGATCCTTCCCCTCTGTCCCTGGGAACTGCCCGTTGCTCACAGTAACCCATTCGCGGTACCTGTTACCGCCTTTATGTGTGGAGCATGGCTAGGCTGCAGCCTTAGAAACAAAACGTTGGCCATTACCGCAGTAGACTGTTATAGCACTATTATTCCACTTTCAATATCCTGTGGAATCCTGGGGTTTGCAGTTTAAGGAACGGCCTTTCAGTGGAATAATAGCGCTATGACAGTCTAGTGCGGAAATGGGCTTTGTTGAATAATAAGTAACTAATTTTTTTCTTAATGGTTTCCCACAGATTAATAGCTTTTAGGTGCTTCTTAAATGTTACTGCTATTTTGTTGTGGCATAATAGAATTTGTTGAAATGTGCTGAAAAGTGCACCTGGCAGTACACGTGGTTAGCATCTCCTATTGACTGCCGTGGTTTGGGAAATGGCGCTGTGGGACTGAAATGTGCAGATGGTAGGCACGCTACCCTGAAAATAACTCCTTTGGAATTCAGTGGGATTTTGGAAGAGTGTGAGACTGGGGTCTAAATTATAAATTGTGAAGAAGTGTTTGCTTTGAAGCTTACAGTTCAAGTATTCATGCCATAGTGGCTTTCTTCATTTGGTTTGCTTATTGCGGTACTGTATAATGATGCCTGCAGGCAAAGACTTTTTATGTATATATAAACAAGCTGTCAATTTTTAACCGGAGAAACTTTTAATGTGTTGTACTTTGATTTTATGTGCTATATGTATTTTAAACGATTCAAAGTATTTTAATATGATTGTCTATATAATGGTTTTTACATTTTTGTACTATGAATATATGTTCTGTTAATTGCATTTTGTTTTCACCTTGTAGTCTTAAATCACCTTGGGTTCCATATTGAGAGAAAGGTATGGCATAAATAAATAAATTCTTATTCACTGACTGTGTTTGCATTCAAATGGTGTCCAGTGAGATAAGTTACTCTGAAAAAACATTTGGACATTCATCAGTGAGATGATCATGGTGAGAAAGTACTGGTAACTCGGAAAGACAGGCTGACTACTATTACTGATCTTTCTTTGCAATCTGGAGGAGTAACAAGGGAATGTTGGTTGTGTTCCAGGTAGTCCCCACAGTTTAAGTAGTGAAATAGGAGCTCTTTGGCAAACACTATGCATTACAATTCCACTTCAACTGCCATTAAAACATCCTATAGAATGCTGTGGTTTGACATTTGGTGCAGCCCTAGAGCTGTCTGACTGAGAATTTTAAATACTCTGCCCCTTAACTGCAAATCCTAGGTTTCCTTAGGATGTTGTCATGGCAGTTAAAGTGGAATCATAGCACTATAAGTATATACTGTGAAAGAGCCCCAGGTCAAGATCTCATATTAACTGAGTACTTGTCCAAGAATCCCTGGCAGTGTTCTGCACTTGCATGACAGCTGTACATGAATGAAAGGGTCTCCTAAGTGCAGAAAATATTGAAATCACTGATCTACTATATAAAAGTCAAAGTTTGTCTGCGTCAGGCAGGTGCAGACCTCATATGATTGGCTGAGTGAGGGGAGAAGACCTCATATGATTGGCTAGGTGTGAAGATTCTATGGAATCCTGGGGTCGGCAGTTCAGGGAGGGGCCTTTAGAATTCTCAGCCAAGAGCTCTTGGGCCTCAGGCTGGTTGCTATGGAGATGAGGCCTACTATCAATAAGGATGCCATTAAACATTTGGGAAGCATGTGTGAGAAAAATTAAAGTGACATACACAACATAGCTACAAGGTCTTCTCACCTCACACAGTAGATTGTATGGGTTCCATATGTCAGGAATCTTAAAGTTGAAATTCAAAACACAAAATGCTTCCAGAAAAACTTAAAGCCATTGCACAAATTCAATAGAAAGCAAAAAAATCAAAATCTATCAACGTCGCCAAAGAACACAGATTGGATTGGGGACTATGTGGAAAAGTTACAGGTACTGGAAAAGGCCAGTTGCTACGGAGACGATGGCTAGCAGCAAGGAGGAGGACAGTGTATTCCTGCAGGAACCCAACCTCTGTATGTTAACAACTCTGCATACAGATTGCATTGGGAAATATGGGGAAAAGTTACAGGTACTGGTGAAGACAGTTGGGTGAGTTCTTAAGAGGAAAATAAAATCCCCGGGAAATGCCAGGTAAGTATGCTAGTGTCATATAAAACTGATGCCACTGTGATCTTTGTGGCCCTCTTATTTGTTTATTTGTTTTTAAGCATCAACTTTGGGAATAAATGTATATATGTATTTGCTTAATATGTTTATAGACAACCTTTTCACAAAAAAACACAACACTTTCCCAAAGTCACTAACAAAATCTTTTAAAACAACAGCTATATCATTAGCACAATCCTGTGCATATTCATTGGAAGTAAATCACGCTGTCTAATAGGGCTTACTCAAGAAGTGTGTTTTTGGACTGTAATCTAAAATGATAATGTGTTAAGATGTCCCACAAAATACAAAAAGTAGCATCTATAAGAATAAAACACCTCCCTCTATCCTTCTAAATGTCTAGCAAAACAAAAGGGTTTAACCAGCTTTCTAAAGAGTAAACTCAATGTTGCTAAGGAGGTCTCATGGAAAGAGCGACTGTTACCCTGTAGTCACCACAGAGAAGAAATTAATGACTTTTTAAAGTGCCACTGGTTAAGTACTAAATGGCATTTTCTTTACCTCGTCACCTGGTAACCACAAGTGAAATGAAAATATCTAGATTTTAAGGTGAAGGATGTGACTTCTAGAATGGCATTCTTTGTCTAACACCAAGAAAGAAAAAAAAATGTATAACATTTATTTTCAGAATCCAGGCTACTGCACACTCTAATTCATGGTGGTATCTGGCCTCATTTTAGTCTGTCATATTTTGAATTGACTAATTTGTGAAGCTGCCTGAAGTTATTTCTCTTCTAGTGTAAAGTTGTTTAAGTTGCACTGTTGGCTTTCTAAAACACAAGAGGAAAATACCTATTAATAAAGACAGTTCATATTCAAAGTCTTGCAACTTATCATCGATGTCATAATAGTTGCACCTTTTCTAGTACCGGGCTTAGAACTGAAAAAAAAATATGTACAACATGCTGTTCTGTGTTCATGGAGTTATTTTCTTTGGTAGTTTTGTGTTTTTCAGTGTAAAATGTTTCATTTAAAAAAAAAGTAAAGTAATCTTTGTCAAATTTCACAGCCTTCCTAATGGCTGTTTAATTGTTTTCTACACATACTCTGTTAAAGGTTTGTTTATTTATCTATCTGATTTATATCCTGCCTTTTCTATGGTTGGGATGCAAGGTGGTTGAGATGCATGATGGCCTCCAACACAATTAGATTCTGATAAAACACAATAAAGTATACATTTTAAGTTATGAATAAAATTACTCAAACAAAACACCAATGGAGACCATTTAACATGCCAAACAATAAAAATTAGTAAAATATTAAAAAAGAGAACACGTTAGTTTTAAAACCTCAGATTTAATAGGCAGTCAGTTGCTGAAGGCCTGGGTGAATAGAAAAGTCTTTCCTGTTTGCAGAAGAACACTCGAGCTGGGGGAAAGAACTTCAATAAGCTGGGAACGGCCACTAAGATGGCCCTCTGGGACAGAGAGAAATGTGGGACCCATAGTGGCTTGCAACATGGGTTAAGGCAAAATGCAACTAAAATCAATCATAATGTTAAAAATAACTTTAAAACAAATAGCTTCTTGTATTTAAGACAGCACTGAATTTAGAACATTTCAAAGCATCTAAAAACAAAGCAGGACAAAAAGTACAGTACTCTCCCATTAAAAACAAAAAACAAAACAAACTCACAATCCTAGCAGTTTCTGTTCTGGAAGAGTATCCCAAAATACGGTTCAAGACAGGCTACAATGGTGACTGAGAGGGAGGCAGCATCACTTCCAGTTGCCTGAAATGGGCATGACTGTACATTGAGGCTATCCGAAGGAGCTGAAAATTATATGCTGTAGCCCTTCAGGCTCTGTTGTGGGCTCACATGGCATTAATGACTTTGTCTGATCACTAAATACTATAACTACATAGTGGTATAGGTCCTTTGTGCTGGCTTGTAACCACCTACCTGCAACCATCAGATTTTCAAGATAATACTCATATTTCATACTGAAATATAGCTAATCTTTAGTATTTTGGTGTAAATAAAGATTCCTCATATATGACAAGATGCTGCGCATTCATACCTAAACCAAGTGACAGACCTATAATATGTTTTATTAAAGAGATGTCACCTTTCACTTCCAAAATGGAACAGCTCTATGCACTGATAAAGATCCGGGCAATTGCACAGTTCTTTCTGCTGAGGTGACTGTGACACAGCACACGAGGCCTTCTAGACCAAGCAACTTTTCTTTTTAATCTAAGATACCTAAGTAATTTAAAAGTTACCAAGCTGTTAAGCTGCAAAACTGCGGGGATGTTTTATGAAAGAGAGCTAGGCTGGAACTTTTATGGGCCTACAGTTCCCCATGGCAAATGCAGGCTCTGTACTATGTTGGAATAACAAGATGAGGAGGATTAAGGCCAGCTGTACAGATGGAGATCAGTATCCTTTCTGCAGAAGTAGTTGCATATATTTTTAAGGAGGTAAAGGTAAAGGCAAGAGCCAGAATGATGTAGTGCTTTCAGTGTTGGACTATGACCCTGGAGAGTTCTCCACTTAGCCATGGAAACCCATGGGGTGGCCTTGCACATGTCACACACTCTCAGCCCCAGAAAACCCCATGATAGTCAGAAATGATTTGGAGGCATACAGCAATAACAAAGGAAAAGGCAATCCACTGATCAGTAAATATAGTTTCAGGAATGCACTCAGACTTCAGAGGTATACACATCAAATATTTATGAAGACTCCAGCCCCTGGAGGAAGGGTGAGTAGAATTAGATTCCTTTGCTCTTAATCTGTCATAATCTTCAGGGTGCCTTTGAAGGATATATCAATAATAACATCAGAATCACAAGGAGCTACCCAGGCTGAAGCTGGATAGAAGTCATTAACTTAATTCAGTGATTGTCCTGGTGAAGGTGACAATCTAAATCACAGAAAGGCAGGTCTAGTTAGAAGAATGCTACTTACCTGACACAGGTATTTTTTTTCTCACTACGGTATGGACTACAGGTACACAACGATATCAGGAAATCAGCCAACACATCAGAAACTTACAAGTTATGATTGTCAGTGTTTCATGTGGCTCTGACTTTCCCATGGGAAGGGAACAAGCAACCTGTTTAACTCTGACTTGAACAATGGCTGGTAAAGAGTAAACTGAGAAGAAAGAAACAGGAAATTGAGACTGAAGCTTGAGGGAAAATGGCTGAGGGGATGGGGATGACTAACTCAGGAGGAGCTCTATGTCAGGGAGGGTGAAAGGGGGAAGCAGGAAGCACAAGGGGGGTTAGTTAAAGGGGATTGTTGCTATGTCTATATCAGGAGTGGAGGGTCATTATTAGTCTGTGAGCCACATTTCCCCCTTCTCATGTCAGATTCTATATAAAGGGATCTACGGAAAAATATTGGCAAGGCCAGGGCCAAAAGCGAATAGGCTCAGAGCTACTTCCCTTCACTCATTTGTTCATTCTCACACTCTTTCCTCCCTCTCTTCCTATCTTTCCAGCTGTTTCTTTTTCTTTTTCTTCCCCCCACCCTGTTTCAGGAGCCTCCTTTCTTCAATCCTGTCTGCAAAACAGCATTTAGTCTTTTCCATCAGTGCCCTGGAAGATTTTTTTTCCCAGCCTAATTTCTATATAGTGGGGTTTGAGGTATTATGTTGAAGTAGATCTATTAGCTGCCAAGTCCAGTTCAATATGTTTATGCATATTGCCTTCTCTGCAATGGCATCTGGACTCTGGAATCTTCTCCCATGGGAGGTTCCCCTAGCACCAACATATTCTTTTCACATCTAGTCAACGCTTCCTTTATTTGGATAGACATTTGTATGTTTTTAAATTGCAATTTTTCTGTATCTTTGTTTTCAAGTTGCATTTTTTGTATTGAATTTTTAATCTTGTGCGTATACACTGCTGAAACCTTTTATCTAAATAATGATGGCAGAAAGGAACTTGTGTAAAAACAAAAACTTTAGTCAATACAGAATATGACAGCAAGAGTGCAATATATAAAACACCTTGCTGCGATATTTCAGTTATTCTCTATTAATTGAAAGTCCTGTATCTTCTGCACACTGAATCCACAATATCCATATCCAGGTAAGATTGCAGATGAGATACCAGCATAAGCAGTACTTTCTATAAAAATAGGGATGGCCAAATAGGGCCACCAAAGGATATTGGCCTACAATACCCAGCAACTCTAGCTAGCATTGCCAATGTTCAAAGATGACAGGAGTTGCAATCTACTAACAGCTGAAGAGCCAGAGTTGCCCACCAGAATTGTAAAGTTTGCTTGAACCTCTAGTGACAGTTCTGAATCCAAGAGCACACAAGAGCTGTTTCTGTTTTTAACATGGACTTTGGAATTTTTTTGAGGGGTTTTTTTTTTTTTTTGGCATGTTCCCCTTAGAGTGTTTAGTATGGACCAATCTATTTTTGGAAATAGATGAAAATAAAATAAAATCATCATCCTTTCCTGGAAGCACAGCTTTGCCCAAAACAAACAATACCACCCATCCAGATACAGGAACAACCTACTAACAGTGCTTTGTATTGTCTGGACAGAACTTCAGTTTCTTAGTGCTCTCGCAGGCCATTACTTCAGGCAAGCACTGATCAAGCACATTTCACCCAGATTAGCTAAAAAGGAGAAACAGAGCTGCGTATTATTAAACCAAGAGTAGGGGTGCTATACCACCAGCAGAGGAACATGACCAAGAAGAAATAAAAAGATGATGGAAACAATACACTGAAGTACTCGATAAAAGAGATGAAAGAATGACAGATTAATTCAAGGAAGAACCATTTAAAGATGAACCTGCAGTGTTTGAAAGTGAAGTGGAAGCTGCACTCAGAGAATTTGGAGAAATAATTCACCAAGAATGTATGGCATATCAAAAGAATTGTTTCAAGCTACAGAGACAGAACCTACTCATATTCTAACTAAAGTCTGCAAACAGATATAAAAAAGAAAACAATTGCCTACAAATTGAAAACATTCAGTACATATACCAATCCACCAGAAAGGGGACACCAGGCATTTCAGACCAGACAACTGCATCAATCTTCCATGCAAGTAAAACAATGCTCAAAATTTTACAACAAAGACTTTTACCATATATACCATATATGCAACAGAAAATGCCAGATGTTCAGGAAAGGAAGAGGCACTAGGGATATTGCAAACATATGTTGGATAATGGAGTACACCAAAGAATTTCAGAAGAAAGTCAACCTATGCTTAATAGATCATAGCAAAACCTTAGATTTTGCAGATCATGAAAAACTATGGATCGCTCTTAAAGAAATGGGTATACCACATAATTTGATTATCCTAATGCGTAACCTGTACTCAGAACAAGGGGCCACCATCAAGACAGAATATGGAGAAAAAGAACGATTTCCAGTTGATGGGGGCGGGGGGGGGGTGTCAGGCAAGGTTGTATTTTATTGCTGTATCTGTTTCACTCATACACAGGACATATCGTATGTAAAGCCGGATTAGACTCAGAAGAGGGAAGGAACAGGGAAATTTGGAGAAAGGAAACATCAACAATTTATGATATGCAAATCATACCATATTAATAGCAGAAAACAACAGAAATTTGGAATGACTACTGATGAAAGTCAAATAAGAAAGTGAAAAGACAAGTTTACAGTTGAACATTAAGAAAAGAAAAATAGTGACTACAGATGATTTATATAAATTTTAAGTAGATGATGAAGACACTGGAATAGTTAAGGAGTTCCTATACCTTGACTAAGAAGATTAGGATTTGGAGTGGCACCTATGACAAAATAAGACAAGATCCTTAAGTACAAAGATGAATGATTGAATGCCAAAGTCAGGATTGTCTGTGCATCCTAGTTCTGATTTCCATGTATGATTGTGAGAGCTGTGAAAGCTGGACACTGAAGAAAGCAAATAGGAAGAAAATCAATTCATTTGAAATGTGGTGCTGGTGAAGACTTGTGACAATATTGTGTATTTCTAAAGACAGATAAATGGGTTGTAGAGCAAATCAGAGAGCCAGTGTGGTATAGTGGTTTGAGCATTGGACTACGACCCTGGAGACCAGGGTTTTGTTCCCGCTGTTTCTAGCCTGAGCTTGTGGTCTATTAGATATCATTTGATATCAATAATTTGGCCTTCTTTACCCATTCCTCTCCACATGCTTGCGAGGCCCCCCGACAAGCACGCACACAGGCATGGCCGAAAATAGCCGAACCATTCAAATCCCAATCCAGGCAGGCCAGTCATTGCCGAATGCAGCTTTAGGAGACTTCAAGGCAAGTACCTTTTAAGATCACATTATGTATGCACGCTACTTACAAAAGATCCCCTGCCCCGAGCAGGCAGCTTAATGAGCAGACTGTACAACTCTCAAGCACTCCGCGTTTGCATACTGGCTCCTCTATTGACAACTCTGTCATAATTCAATCATCTAAAGTACTAACTTTTCGGAGGCTTTGTCTCCAGCCCGAAACTCATTGTTATCCCCAAGAACGGACTAGCCTGCGGCCACAATTTTCCCTATAAGAACCCCTGACTTTGAGCATCTCTTTGGATCGCTCGTGACTTGCCTCCCGACTTGCTGCCTCTCCGTTTGACAAACCTCCCCTCAGTCCCACGTGCTGAGAACCCATGCTCCCCAGCTTCTTTGCTATTATCGGGCTTCAGGGCAGGTGTAGTATTTCCCATACCAAACCTCCTCTCAAAACCCCTCTATCCAACTCCTACCTTTTATTTCTATAGTTCTTCGTGTGAGTGTGTTGCATACACGTGTTTGAATGTATCTCAATAAAACAATTATTATTATTAACTTCTGCTTGATCATTGACTCGGCCTGACCCCGTAGACATAGGGTTCAAGATCTCGCTATGTTGCCCTGCCTCCTGTATTGCTAACTAGTGCTCTTTGCTAATTCCCTCCCCATTGTTTTGCGCACATTGAGGTGTCCCTCCCAGGACCCCCAGAAATCAGGGTAACAGTTTTATTCCCTGCTTGGCCATGGAAACTCACTAGGTCACCTTGGGATTTTACACACTCTCAGCTCCAGAAAACCCTGTGATAGGGTCAATTTAGGGTCTCCACAAGTCAGAAAGTACTTGAAGGCACCCAACAACAAGACCAAATCAAGACTGAACTCTCTCTAGAACAAAGATAACTAAACTCAAACTCATACTTTGGACATATCATAAGAAGACATCACTCATTATAAAGGACAATGATGCTTGGTAAAATAGAAGACCATAAGAAAAGAAGAAAACCACCTTATAGGTGGATAGACTCAATCAGGGAAGCTTTGACTCTGAGTTTGCAAGAGCGAGCAGGAATGTTGAACAGGGTGACTTGGAAATCTCTCATTCATTAGGGCCATTGTAAGGCAAAGTAAACTTGACACCAGTTAACAACAACCACACCCCAAATCTCGGAGTAACTTCAGCAACTACATGTAAGTGATGAACAGCAGGAGGACAAGGACCCTTCAATGTAAATGCCAAGGGGACTCCCCAGCACTACCTTCTGGTAAGATCCATACAAATATGAAAGAAGTCACTGAAATGCAGTACCACTCACATCTAAACTGGACAGCTTCTCTATAAAGATACCATGCTTAATTGTATCAAAAGCTGCTGAAAGAAAGGAAAATCAATGGTGTTGTGCTTCACATCTCTCTCACTATAGATCATCTGATAGGGCAAGCAACCAAAGCTGTTTCTATGGCAGAACCAGGCCTGACCCCATTTTGACTTCATCCAAAATATCAGATTAATCCAAGAATGTCTGGAGGAACCTTCCTATCACTTCTTGAAAGTTCTTGGAAGGCTGAAGCTCACTTTGTTATGGAACAAACTATACCTGATTCCTTTTTGATAATTATCTTTATTATCATTAAGCAACCTGTGTGTGGGTAGAGCTGTATAAATGCAGTAGCCATTTCCTCTTGATCTGAACATTATTGTGTGCCCTAGTCTAGATTTGTATGTGGGTGGGGACAGGTAGTCCTGTGAAGGATTTGTTCTTTGCCTCACTGCAGTGACCAAAGCAGCCTGAACATAAGGAGAGAACATACAAAAGATAAGGGATTCTGTTCCTCTGTTTTTTGGGGAGAAAATGTTCTGGAAAACAGCAACATCATCCCAGCTGAGTCTTTTGATAAGATTATTCAATCTTGTTTGTAAGCTATTTGTAGGTCAAGTGGTGAAAAGGCAAACAAGCTGGTATCAAGAAGTCTTCTACATTCTACATTGAAACATAGGCCATTTCTGCATTCCCGCCGGCCCCTCCCAAAACTGCAAACCCCAGGATTCCATAGGATGTTGAAAGTGGAATCATTGCGCTATAAGAGTGTAGTGCGGAAATGGCCGTATATTAACTAATGCATACATTAAATAACACAGGAAAGTCTTTTCTAAAAAAACCATTATACATAACTAAGCAAATTCCATGATGCGCCAAATTATAATTATATTATGAAGATACAAGATATAATTCTGTGTCACAAATGTGCTGTACCTAGAATGCCATTTGCCTCAGCCTGAAAGCTTTCATGTTATGAGTGTAGCTCAGGCTATAAAATCGGCTTTATACGATCTTATTTCTTAAACAATAGCAAATACAGTTGGCCCTCCATATTCACGGATTCTGTATCCACGGATTCAACCAACCACAGTGTGAAAATGTTCCAAAATAAAATAAATCCAAACAGCAAATTCATTTTATATAAGGGATGCCATTTACTACACCATTTACATAATGGGACTTGCACATCCACAAATCTGGTATCCGTGGGGGATCCTGGAACCAAATCCCAATGGAGACCAAGAGCTCACTGTATTTTATATTTCACCAAAAAGCTGCATAATATATAAATATAAATGTTATAAATGTTATCTTTTATCAATCACACTACTACATTAACAGTGCAACTGCATACTTGTCTTTTCAAATGTATGTGCTGCTTCACTCAATAGAGCTTATTCCATTGCTAATGGGTCTAGGTATTTAGTGGGTATAAGGACCACTTAACTCAATAGAGCTTCTAAATGATGTGCATAGGGTTGTAAGTAAAAGTCTTCTGAACGATGAACATAATAACAATGCAATCCAATCCATGTCTACTCAGATGTAAATTCCATTTATTTCAGTAGCAATTATTCCCACATGTGACTATAGAGTGGCAGCCTAAATGTAGCTTCTAGAAAATTGGTCAGGAGGTTTCTAAATGCTGAAGACTTTAGACTGAGTTTCTTTCTTGAAGACTTTGACCATCTAGCTTCCTAAAAGCATGCTTCAAAGGGTCAATAAATCTTGGCCATGAAAGTAAAACAACTGAAGTAACTATAGGAGTAGTAAACAAATGCTGTGCTCATTTTTGTTGCCAAGGTGTTCTTGGTAGTAACAGTCTAGAGACAACAGAATCCCCAGTACAAGTGCATCACTGTAAATGTGCTGGCTGGATCATGGGGAATAAAAGTCAGAAACCCCACTTATCCTCAGACCCCATTCCTGTCTCATCCACAAGGATATTATAAAGAGAAAGAAGGAGAAGTAAAATCGAAGGCTTTCACCCCTGGAATCATATGTTGTTGTGGGTTTTCTGGGCTTTGAGGCTGTGTTGTATTAGTATTTTCTCCTGATGTTTCGCCTGCATCTGTGGCTGGCATCTTCAGAGGATCTGGCTGCAAATTGCTCCCTCCCACCCAGGGACTACACAAGTATATATACTCTTTGGATTTCCACCCGAGGCTGTTATAGCGCTATGATTCCACTTTCAACATCCTATGGAATCCTGGGGTTTGCAGTTTTGGGAAGTTTCCCGAAACTGCAAACGCCAGGATTCCATAGGATGTTGAAAGTGGAATCATAGCGCTACAATAGCCTCGTGCGGAAATGGCCTCAATCTCACCTCCATGCCACCAGATCCTCTGAAGATGCCAGCCACAGATGCAGGCAAAATGTCAAGAGAAAATACTAATAGAACACAGCCTCAAAGCCTGGAAAACCCCAACAACCTGTGGATTCTGGCTGTGAAAGCCTTTGACTTCACATCGAACATCTCTACAGGGAGAAACTGTTCCAAGACACCTGGAGATTGGAAAAACTCTGGATCAGGAAAGCACACCTACTCTGTTCTTTAACCTTTCTGCTATGCTGCAGAGGCACAAAAACCATTCCATCCTTTCTCACAGCAAAAAGGACCTTAAAATCCACACAGGCTAGCTGCATCTACAACCAAATGGAACATGCACTATTACGTGAGAGAATCCTCACCACCCGCAAAGAACTGGCAAACATAGACGAAGAGCTGCTATTCCTCCATACCAGCATTAGTCAAAAAATGAGCATCCAAGACTGGGATGAGATTGACAGCCTTACCTCAGAAAAATGGAGAAAGACACGGCGAACCACGCGGAAAGACAGAAACAAAAATTCAGCAAATGCCAAAAGCACCAGCTGAAACCCTTGCTAGACACATCGCGGACCATCATCAATCTGAGAGGGCAGCAACTTTCTGATGAAAAAACATCCATCCTAGCCAAGGGAGGCAACTTTGCTGTGATCACCACCAGAATCCCGGTAGAAGACATCATCGTTAATGTTGAATCTGCCATTCACCATCTCCCTGAGGAAGAAGCAGAGGAGATAAGAGGGGAAACAGCAAGGATCCTACACAAGGCAAAACCACCACCTAGCAACATAATGAAGAAAGAAAGAAAAGCCATTAAGGATCTCAATTCTGACTCAGAAATCATCATTCTCCCAGCAGACAAAGGCAACGCCACAGTAATCATGAAAACAGAACAATACAAACAGAAAATCAGGGAACTCCTGGATCCCACAACTTACAAAAAACTGAAACACGATCCGACCAATTAAATCACCAGGAAAACCAATACCTTGATCAAAAATTCCTCAATTTATCCAAACACACACCAATATCTATGAAAATCTGAGGCTCTCCCACCCAGATTTTATGAACTTCCAAAAATCCACAAGGACTCCATTCCGCTCCAACCCACTGTGAGTGCCATTGGATCCCCCTCATATGACTTGTCCAAGTTCCTGGCCACACAATTACAAACCCATATTGGGCAAACCTCCCACCATATCAAGGACTCAGCTCATTTTCTAGAAAAGATCAGCAACCTTGAACTCAAATCCAGAGACAAACTGATCAGCTTTGATTTGGTCTCCCTGTTCACCAAAGTTCCCATAGTGGACACCATTGCACTCAGCAACCGAATTTTTCCCAAAGACATCACAGCCTTGTTTCAACATTACCTCACTATAAGCTATTTCCAGTGGGACAATGAGTTCTACAAGCAGAAAGATGGGGTCGCCATGGGAAGCCCACTTAGCCCTATGATAACAAATTTCTACATGGAACACTTTGAAAAGCAAGCCTTGGAACCCGCACCAAAAAAGCCCACTATATGGTTCTGTTATGTGGATGACACTTTCACCATTTGGAGCCACGGAGAAGAAGAACTGACCGTGTTTCTGGACCATCTGAACAACATCCACCCGAACATCCAATTTACCATGGAAAAAGAAAATGAAGGAAGACTACCATTTCTGGATGTCCTGGTCATCTGCAAACCTAACCAACAGTTGGGCCACACAGTTTACATAAAATCTACACACACAACAGATATCTGCACAAAAACTCCAGCCATCACCCAGGACAAAAAAAAGAGTGCAATAAAAACTCTGCGCAAAAAGAATCTGTGAACCCCACCTCCTGAAAGATGAACTGAACCATCTAAACTGGGCTCTACAGGCCAATGGTTACTCCAGTTCAGATATCAGAAGAGCCTCAAGACCTGGAAAAAACCACAGAAGTGGAGATAAGGAGCCAACCAAAGGGAATGTGTTTTTACCATACATCAAAGGGGTCACTGACTGTATAGGGAAACTGATGAAGAAACATAACCTCCAAACAATCTACAGACCGACCAAGGAAATTCAACAAATGCTATATTCAGCAAAGGACAAGAGTGATCCTCCAACTTCTGCTTGAGTTTATCACATACTTTGCAGTTGTGGGCAGGTCTACATAGGGATTACAAAACACAACATTCAAACACGAATTAAAGAACATCAAAGACACTGCAGACTGATCCAGCCAGAAAAATCAGCAATAGCAGAACATGTTATAAACCAACCTGGACGCAGAATGCTTTTTGAAAGCACAGAAATTCTGGACTATTCTGACAACTACTATGTCAGACTACACAGAGAAGCCATTGAAATCCATAAACACATGGACAATTTCAACAGGAAAGAAGAAACTCGGAAAGTAAACAAGATTTGGCTACCAGTACTGAAGAATACTAAAATCAAGACTCAAAAATATGCCAATGGACACCACCCAGACTCTAGAGGTCCCTCTAAAGGGAACAATACAATGGGTTGCTAATGTACTTAATGCACTGTTATGCATATCCCCTGATTAACAATACAACCCTGGGGGATATGCGATTTAACAATATGCCATCACATAGGCCAACTGTAACACATGCAAATTGTTCCCTCTTACCCGGAGACTACACATATACATATACTCTGACTCACTTCCATGCCACCAGATCCTCTGAAGATGCCAGCCACAGATGCAGGCGAAACGTCAGGAGAAAATACTAATAGAACACAGCCTCAAAGCCCGGAAAATCCACAACAACCTAAAGAAGGAGAAGGTTTGGATGTATACGAAATTAAAATTGAACTTCTTATATCATTTTTGTAGTGATCCTACGCAGATGTTTTATTCCCTTAGAAGGTGAAATGTATGATTGACAGCCTGTATCCTCACAAATTCTAGTAAACAACCCTACAAATATTGAATTATTTATTTTGAAAGACTCTCCTCCACCTTTCAGTCCTGTAGGTTCTGAGCCAACTTAATACTATAATCCAAATACCAGGAGCCTTGGCACTCCAAATACCGGGAGCACTTAGCAGCTCCACAGCCCAGCCTACTTGGCCAGATGTTTATATGACTGGACAAGAAGGGACCTTGTGCTGTTGATGCCTGAATGCAGTCAGAGAAAGTCCCTACTGCAGACAAAAATAGCTCCATCTCACATTAGCCAAAAAGAGGCCATGGTGGGTGGCTCAGGAAAGGTAGCTAACTGTTGCTATAGAAATCCCAGTAATAGAGGGAGTGTAGTTGGGTGTTCAGGAAGGGTTCTTTTCCCACCAACCACCAAAAGGGACGGTGGAAATCTCTGTAGTGAAAGAGAGAGAATATTCCCAAAACTTGGACTGTGAAGTTCAGTTGATGAGGAAAACTACACAGCCCTCCTGCCCATCTGAATGAGAGTCAGAATGCCTGTCTGGCTTTGGCCAAGGGGATGAGATGCGCCTTCTAAACCTTTTCTACACCACATTCAAGATCCCTTTTAAAAATATACAAAATCCAGCTTAATAGCAGTCTCTAGTTAGCCAACTGCTGGCCAGAACAAATGCTTTTCACAGTTTGCTAGCAAGCTGATTGTGGAGAAAATTCCACAGTCTCTATACACTGATTGAGAAGATCCTGTCTTTTGTGGTCACCAGTAACACTACTGATACCAACAGGTCACAGAGCAGAGTCACAGTCCTATCTAAGGACTGAACTAGAGGAGAGAGATTAAATAATAATAACAACTACTACTACTACGTCGTTGTTGTTGTTATTATTAATTACCCGCCTCTCCCCAAGGCTCAAGGTGGGCTACAGAATAGATGCAGTTAAAAGTCGTAGTTAAAATATACATAGAGCAATTGATACAACTATACTATAATTAAAATATTGTGTTATAGATGAGGGCTCTGAGGTCACTGAGCAATTGATTGTGCCAGACATAGAGCCAGTGATAGATCAAACTATCTTGGAAACACTCCCATCAGCTGAAAGACAAGCTGAGACAGAGTTGCTGCAACTGGTGCCAGAGGGAGAGGGGACCAGCAATGATTTAGAGGAATTAGATTCACCTTTGCTCTTCAGCCCCCAATCATGGAAGGGACAAAAATGAGCATCTCAGAGGGAAGCAAGACTGAGTAAACAGAACAATCAGAGTAACACCTGTTTTTGTCAGCGCGTACGTTGGTCAGCATGGTTTGCTGTCTGCTTCTAGCAAATCCCTACTCAATCCCATGACCGTTGTGTTCCAGCTTCGGCGTTCTGGACCTTTTGGATTTGATTTTGATTTTGGCTCGGCTCAGCATCTCTCCTTGATTGTTTGCATTGGATACCCCACCACCACTGCCTCCTCCTCTTGGACAAGTACTATTGCCTTCCTTCCCTTGCTGGCAAAAAGCTACAGGCAGGGAGTTGAACCCTGACATATATCATAGTTAAAAGTACAATTAAAATACAGTTAAAGGTATGGTTAAAATACAATTAAAACTAGACTGTGGAGGCCTGCTGGAAGAAATCTGTCTTTAACACTTTTAAAAATTTGGCCAGCATATTTTGCTGCTGAATCTCTTCCGGCAGGTCATTCCACAGTCGAGGGTCGGCCAACAAGAAGGTCTTCCGGGTGATCATAGAATCATAGAAATGTAGAGTTGGAAGAGACCACACGGGCCATCCAGTCCAACCCCCTGCCATGCAGGAATACCCTCAAAGCACTCCTGACAGTGCTTTGATCGTTGCCAGTCTAGTCCTGGCTGGTTCAAGTAAATAGCCCCCAGAGGGCCTGAATGTACCGGGCCGATTGTATGGGAGGATGCAATCCTGCAGGTAACTTGGACCCAAACTACGTAGGGCTTTACAGGTAATAACTAACACTTTGTACTTTGCCTGGAAACTCATTGGCAGCTGGTGGAGTAATTTTAATATCGGTGTGATATGTTCATTCCTTGTTTTCCTGTAATCAATCTGGCTGCCACATTTTGAACCAGTTGGAGTTTCCGGACTTGGTACAAAGGCAGCCCAATGTAGAGTGCATTGCAGAAGTCCAACCTTGAGGTTACCAGTGCGTGCACTCCCATCTTTAGGTCATCCAATTCTAGGAAGGGGTGCAGTTGGCATAAGCACCCCTGACTGTCATATCTATCTGAGTTGACATTTGGAGGGATGGATCCAGGAGCACTCCAAACTGCAAACACAATCTTTCAGGGAGAGTGTGACCTTTTCCAGAACTGGTTGACACGCCTCCAACCCCAGATTAGGATCCTTGATAGTAACCACCTCTGTCTTGTCTGGATTCAGTTTCAATTTGCTTTTCTTCATCCAGCCCTTTACTTCTTTCAAGCATTCATTCAGAGGAGACACACTATCCTTAGCAGAAACTGTTTCTGAAGGCATGGAGAAATATATTTGGGTGTCATCAGCATACTGACAGTACCCTGCCCCATGCCTCCAGATGATCTCTCCCAATAGTTTCATGTAGATGTTAAAAAGCATTGGGGCACTTTGTGGTATGCCATATAACAGTTCCTTTTTCAAGGAGCAGCTATCTCTAAGCACCACCATCTAGAACCAGCCTGAGAGGTAAAACTGGAACCACTGCAACACAGTGCCTCTGACTCCCAGCCCCCCCTCCGGCATTCCAGAAGGATACGATGGTCCATGGTGTCAAACGCCTCTGAGAGGTCTCAACGCACCAATAGGGACACACCTGCCCTGTTGATGCCAAGATGGATATCATTCACTAAGGCGACCATAGCAGTCTCAACTCCATATCCTGCTCTGAAACTGGTTTGAAATGGGTCAAGGAAGCATGTGTCATCCAAGGCTAGCTGGAGGGCAACTGCCTTCTTGATCACCTTACCCAAAAAAGGAAGGTTAGAGACTGGTCTATAATTATTAAGCTCTAGGGGATCTAAGGAGGGCTTTTTCAGGAGTGGTCTAACCACAGCCTTTTTTAAACAAGATGGATAGTTCCCTTCTCTAAGAGATGCATTAATAATATGTTGTATTTGGAGCCTAACTGCATCTCCTCCCTGGATGACCAGCCAAGATGGACAGGGATCAAGAAAGCAAGCCATCTTTGTTACTTGCCCCAGCAACTTGTCCACATCAGCTGACCTCACCAATTGAAACTGATCCAGTATAATCCCACTGACAGAGTCACTTGACACCTCAGATTATGGGTGGTCTGTGAGTGGATCTTCTGTGTTTTGTCAGACTAATGACTTGGAGTTGGTGGGAAGGGGGAGCATGGTTTGTATCAGCACTACCGAATGTGAGTTTGAATGCTTTCTTATCATGTCATTTTCACAACAGAAATCATGTGGAAGTGAATAAAAGATTAAGACCTTGACACAAACACTATAGTCTCAATCAGAATTGGGCCCCTCTGAAGCTGCTTTTAGACTAGAGAAAAAGAATTTCAGGACAGCAGTCATTAATCACTTGTTGTGTAATTGGACTGACTGCATAGGCAATTGGTGCATATGAGTATAATCAGTTCCAGATAACTACTCCCAAGTTGTTTCGACTTTAAATTAAACCCCAAAATGACTGGGCAGCCAATATAGGCAAGACAAGATTGGTGCTTTGTGTTCCACATGATATATTCCAGTCAACAGTAAAGTTAATAAATATGGACAGTAGCTTGCATAACATTATTAATACATGTTCTTATAAGCTCCTTTAGGGGTACAGTTCACTTAAATCATTACATTATTGTAATATAATGTGGTAATATAATTATTGAAATATAATAACACAATTATACATTTAAAAACAAAAGAGTAAACACAATTATAGTATTGTCTTTCTACAGTTTAAATCTAATCTCTTTAAATCTGAAAGATTTGGGTATGTTTTCACAGAAAGCTTCTAAGATCAAAGAGCGGCAACCCACAAATTTCATATCTTGCAAACATGTTTAGTAACCACAGCAGAATCCACCCAGTTCAAGAAGAGGTCATTTGGCATTGACAGTCCCTCTGTCTCCTTGTGACTAAGCATGGATTGTCTATCGGAGCAAAAAGGAAAAACAATATTGCATAAACCAAACACAAAAGGGTTAGGAAAAATTCACCTGTTGTTCTTGTATAACTGGAAATTCAAGGAGAACAAAATAAACCAAGCCAAGGATGTCCCTGGTGCACTTAGATCATGTTACTTCCACTGGATTTGTTTATTAAAATTCATATTAGGCCATGTATAATGCACTTTTCAAGTGGGATTAACAAAGAGGAATACAAAATTTCTTTAATAATACAGCATAAAAAAACAGTAACAATGCAGGTAGGAACAAATTATAATCTAAACGCTACCAGTTCAAAACAGCAACTAAGCATAAAAGGCTGCCTGCAAAGAGAACAGAATTATCTGAAAACTGATGTTGACAGATGGAATTGGAATCAATTCAATAAAAGGAGCAAGCTCCCAGATCTACAGTGTTGGGTCCATATGCCCAGCACACAGTTTTCTAAGTTCTACATGCCAAGTGAAACAATTTTACTCATCGAGGCTTATTAACTGTCCATGTACTACAGTTTCATTATTTTCTGTTTTAAAGATTTATGTTAGTGTTCTGAGTTTTTCTGGAATTATTTCATTTATTTATTTTATGCTATCAAGGTTTCAGGGCAATATATAATCAATCCAAAAACAATAGATCTATGAATAGTTAGAGAGCAGCAGAGAAATCTTAACAATAAAATCCTTAAAACAAAAAAGCTTTGCCAGATCTAAGGAATTTGTTAGACACTGAGGATATTTGAGTAGTCATCTAGATCAATGCCTATGCTGAACAAGCTTCTGCGATGGCTGTTCCTAACCTCTGGAACCAGCTCCCAGCTGCACTTAAATTTAGGGAAATAGTTTTGATATCTGCTTTGGCCTATCAGCCAAAAAGATTCTCCGGATGCATCTTGAACAGCAATTTTTATCATCTCCTGTCTGCTGTGAGTGAAAAGGGGGCTACAATGCACCACTTCCTGTGATATACCAATATCTTACACTGTGAGCTCCACTTCCTCAGTAACTATGCTAATAAGGCAAAATTTTCCAAGTTATACTTTGCTATGCAATATTTATGCTATTTCCTACTTTTGTTTAACTGAAAAATCAGCAAGAACACACAGGATAAATTGTATGGAGCTGAGACATATTGCATTTATGGATGCTGTATGTTTCCAGAAGAGATAAAATACTCTTTACATTTAACAGACTTCTATTGGGTAAAATGATCTGTTGATGCTTTCGTCTTCAGTTTTTAACCTGTCTGACCTAGCTTAAAATGGAAGAGGACAGGTCTGAAGTGGGGAGAGCATACAGATAGGAAGAAACCCTGAAGTATGCAGAAAAATGCTGTTTAAAAAAGGTCCACCCTTGCCCCCCAGTCTCACTTCAGCATGCCAAAATCACACAGACTTACCTTAAGCTATTATGAATGATAGCAACACAGGTATAGAGGCAGTACAAGTTTTGAAAATACTACAGTTTGTTATTACTTTTATTTATTTAGTCTCTTGTGCAGAATCTGCCCTATTTGCACTTTGTACACGCATGTACCTTTTTAGACGTTAAAGTGGCCACTCTAAAAGTGAATTTCTCAGGTAGGAGATGGTAAGAGACTGCTAAGAAACTGTTTTCAGATTTGACTTAGGTCTGACTCCCCTTGGAAATATAAAAAGTCTACACCCCTAATCTAGAGAAACCAGGCTTGGATGAGCTCTGCGTGTTAGCCATTCCCCTCTTTTGACTTTTAAATTTACTCTCCTACTTGCACAGGCCTACCAATGGCACTGTCTTTCCACAGTGGTGGGATTGCATGCTCCTGCAAAGCAAGGGGCTATACTGATGACAGCAATACTGCTGGTAGGATCTCCCACGCCAGACAGGCTTTTGCTGAGAAACTAGGCTAAATGTGCCAAACAGCTACTGGGCAGCAGCTGGCAGATGATATCTCAGAGACAACAGCATTGACACCATGCCTAACACTTGTTAGTACTATGCAGAAGGAAGCACAGTAAACCCCTTTTGAATATCTTTTACCATGAAAACCCCATGATGAGACAATCCAAAATGAAACAACAGATAGTGCCAGAAGATGAGATTCCCACATTGGATGGTGCTCAACAAGCTACTGGCAAAAGGCAGAGGACAAGTACAAGTAGCACTGTGGCTAATAACACAACTGTACTCAAGCCAAAGGGACATTCAGCTGTTGACATGCTCAGAGGTGAAAGGAAAGTCCAAAGCTGAACAACACATATTAGAGGAACATGGAATGTGAGAAGCATGGATTATGGGAAGCTAGACATAGTTTAAAAAATGGAACACATAAACATTGCAATACTTTGAGTGAGCGAACTAAAGTTGATTGGAATGGGACATTTTGAGTCAGATAATTACACAGTGTTTTACTCAAGAAATGAACATCTCAGAAGAAATGAGGTGACATTTATAGTGAGCAGAGATATAACAAAAGCTGTCAAAGGATATAATGCAAAGTCTGATTAAATCATGTCAATAAGACTTCAGGGCAAACCCATCAACATAACCTTAATCCAAGTTTATGCTCCAACTACAAAGCCTGAAGAAGAAAAAATTGAAAGATTCTGTGCTGTAGTCCAGGATGAAATTGATCATACACCAAAACAGGACTTCTTCTTAACTCTAAGCAACTGAAATACAGAAGTAGGAAACAGAGCAGAATCAAAGATTGTAGGAAAATTTGGCCTAGGATCAACACATGAAGCAGGAGACTGACTGACTGAATCTTGTGAGGCCAACCATTTGTTCATCACAAATACATGCTTCAAGCAACCCAAGAAGCAATTGTATACATGGACATCACCTGATGGCCAACACAGAAATCCAATAGACCATATTTGTTGGATAAAAATGCTGTGACATTTACCCCAGTTGAAAATGCATTTGATGGGCATGTGTGATATACCTGGGGAATGACTTGGCAAGTCATGATGTAATCCCTAGGGGACAGTAAGGCTGAGTCATGATAATGTGAAATCATGGCAAGAGGTTACATCAGCCATTGTCCCTAGCTGGTGTGTATAAAAGAGGGGAGCTCAGACTGGTTCTTTCTCTGACTATTCGCTGACTCTATGACACCGAACCTCTGTCTGAGCGAACCTCTGCCTGATGTGTCTGTGATGCTGAACCTATGACTGAGGATCTGTGTATCCTGATTGTACAGATGTGTATATATTGGAACTTGAAGATTAAAAGCCTCCAGGTATTTTTGGATGACAACTCTCTGTGTTAGAGTTACTAACCAGTGGGTAGAGTGGGGTCAGAGCTGATGCTGTAAGTTACACTCTGCTGCTGCTCATGCTTGTTGCTGTTTTGAAACTCTACTGTATGTTTAATGATGGCCTCTGGGACACATTTTTCCAGAGAGCAGTGGTTTCTGGGAGGATTTTGTGCTGGGTGCTGTAAATCAATCTCCCGTCAATATTATCGGAAGCAGAAGATGGAGAAGCTCCATACTATTTGCAAAAACAAGACCAAAAGCAGATTGTAGCATAGACCACAAACTACTAATACTAAATAAATAAATAAATAAATAAATAAATAAATAAATGCTAAAGAAGAACACTAAACCAACCATTCTGCTGAAATACAACCTGAAGAACATCTCTGTAAAATTGAAAGATAATATGAAAAATAGGTGTGCACTATTAAGCCTAATAGACTAGGAACCAGAAGAACTCTAGGCTGACATTATCAGGGAGGAATGCAAAAAGACACTATCTGCAGCCCAAAAGAAAGAGAAACCTCAATGAATGATAGATGATACTTTTCAAGCAGTTAAGGACAGACAAAAAGCAAAAGTAAAAGGTGATAGAAACAGAGTAAGAACCCTGAATGCAACTGTTCAGTCACTTGTGTTCAGGGACAAGGAGAACTACTGTGGACTATATCACACCAGCCTCTTGTCTCACAGCAATCACATTGTTCAAGCAAATCAAAACATACCAGTTTGGAAACAAGCACTTTCACCCCTTCTCTGCAGTAATGGTATGGTGCTACTTTGGTGATGCACATTCCCTCTATCAGTCTTCCAAACACTGTTTTACTAACCCCCTTTCCTACTCGTGTCTGTGCTACATAGCACATGTGAGCTGTTTATTTTTTCTTTTTTTTGCTGAAATTGTTCAATTTCAGTTTTCAGTAAATATTTTTAAAAATATTTTTATTGAAGCAAAATTTTCTTATAGACCTAATTTTTTTAAAAAAAAGAAAGTAAAATAAAGGTTTGAGAACAACAAAAGATATCACAATTTCTTTCAATATACTGAATATCCTTGAAAATAAATAATCTGTTAATAAAACTTTAAGTTTGAGCAAGATTTTTTTCACAGTCCATATTAATTGGTTATTATATTTAGTTCTTACAATAGTTTCCCCTTCTTTCCTTATTACCCTTATATGGAGTTGTATTCTGCTTTCTGTTTCTTAGTTTTTTTCTGCTTTTCTGTTTTTGTTTGTTTTTGCAAGCACCAGTTTCAACCCATGCGAGATGTAGTCTAAACAATGAAACTTTTTCAAGCTAAAAAGATAGTTTTCCAAACTCTGCTTTTAATGGGTTTTTCTGATTAACCAGTGACCATCTTGCCATGTCCTTCCTTCCTTCCTTCCCTCCCTCCCTTTATAGTCAAATTGTGGAATCCTCCCTTAGCCTTCAGCTAACCATCACCAAACATTTGGGGAAGAGAGAATGAGGATACTGATGGTTCCAAAGAACAAGAGAGATAATAAGCGCAGTTCTATCTGTTCAAGGCTATTCAGAAGCAAACCTTATTGAGCTTAACAAAACTTACAGTGCTAAAATGCTGAGAAACCAACAAATCTCAGGCAGGATTTTAAGGTTTTCTAGTTGGTGGGAGCAAAGCAGAAATAGACTGTCAGTGAGAGAATAAGGAGAAATGATTAGCATGACTAGGAGAAATGGAGACAGAAGGAGAAGAAGATGAGAAAGAAAAAGAGAGGGATGGAAAAGGGCAGAGAAGCAAATGTAGCCTGGAGAATTGAAGATGAAAGAGGACAGGAGGGAAGGGGGCCTAGTGAAGAAAAGAGAAAAGTGTAACTGGGAGAATGAGAAGAAGAGAAGAGAGGGAGAAGAAGAGAAAGAAGGGAAGGAGAATCCGTGTAGTGGGGAGCAGGAGAGAAAAAGGAACTGGAGAATGAGGGAGAAGATGAGTATAAGTAGGAGCTATGGCAGAGTAGATAGTAAAAGGAAGAGAAAGAGAAAGAGGTGAAGGGATGTTTCGCCAGGAGCTAGTGGGGCAGGGGGAGGAAGAGGGCTAGAAAGGGAGAGTGACTAAAGTAGAAGGGGAAGCATGGCCATAGGGCTGCACGTGGCTCTTAAGGCTGCTTTGTTGTTGTTGATTCTTCAGGTCCCCCTTTTTTGACACCCTTCCCCAAAATTTCTAGTGAGTTGCCCCTGCTGAAAGCCCCCAAGAGCAACAACTTACCTTTAAAATAGATTGAAATTTTCCTCCATATGCACACTGTTTAATATAAGGTTGTTGTTTTTTGCAAAAACAGTAGTGAACACCTGGCATATTTTTGTCATATGTATGGTTCCTGGAGAGTTCCTGGGACAGAAAATTGACCCCCAACCCACCATAGTTGTCCACTCCTAGATTACAGAATGAGGGAGAAGAGAAGTGTAGGCAGGAATTGAGAAGGGAGAAGAAAAGAATAAAAGAAAAGAAAGAGACATTTGGCCAGAAGAAGGGGGAGACGCAGATGTGTGTCAGAGAAAGAGACAAGAGAGACTGAGAGAAGGAAGAAGAGATTTAGTCATGAGTTGTGGGGGGCAGAGGAGAAAGAGGACAAAAACAAGAGGGACTGGAGAGTGAGGGAGAAGAATGGAGAAAGCTTGAGAGAAAGGAGGAAAAGATGTTTAATGAGGAGTTACAGAGAGGAGGACAGAGGAGAAATCAAGAATTAAAATAGAAAAGAATAAAGTGCCTAAGCAGAGCTGAAGAAGAAAGTATTTGTATTATGTTGTTACATTTAGCCTTAAATCCAACTGCAGGTTCCAGCTAGAATAATCTCATTTAATCAATAAAATTTACAGAAGCGTTCACTTGCCCTTCAGCAATTAATTCCAATTGATTGATTGTGGGTACTGCATTTGGAACTCGCAACTGGGCTTAGGTCAAAGTAATTAATGAGTACAACAACTGTATGTTTTCACCCTTACAGCTTGTAAAATTGCATGCACTTGGGAATGATTCTACTAACCAGAATTATACTGTGTGATACCACAGATCTCCTGCCCACACAAATCTAATATGCTCAGGACAAGTTGATCTTAAACTATTTTCCTTGATATAATTGCTTTTCACATGCAGTTTTTGCTGTGAGGAAAGCATTCAAATATTTATTGTCTTCTTCCCAAAGTGGTACAGTTCCAGATGAATTGTTACACACACTTTTTCTGACTGTAGAGTTGGCTCATTCTGCTTAGAAACGGTGGCTGGCAACTTCCATGTCAGTGGGATGGTGAATCCACACAAGGACTTAGTCTAAACTTTAAAGGATCTGTCTAGGATGCTGAGCGCTATCTCCAAAATAGCTTCAGCACCTTGGATAGTTCCTTTAAAATTAAGAGTAAAATCTAGAGTGGATGTACTATCCTGCTACCTGAGAGACATTAGACATTGCTTAGAACAAAGAGGAGCAGATGTGTGATTGTATATTTCAGAAAAACAAACAAACAAACAATTTATGCACTTTACCGCAGCTAATGGAGAAGCGGGAACCCTGGAGCTGGTTTTGATGTGTGGGTGCTCAAGAAGCCCATTATGAATTTAATATACTTGCATGCATGTTTTTACAAAACAGTAAAAACACAGAATACTCTGAATAACAACAATAGCAACAATAAGATCGTCAATTTGAACACTTAACAATGTGAAAACTATGACAAAAATTATAGTGTTATAAAATTGTTTAAAGCATAAAATTAATACTTCAAGGAAAGGGGGGCATATATAAGATCCTATTAAACAAATGCAAAGATGGTTACAAACTAGGACACTTCTGACTGGTAGTTCCTCAGGCAGCTCAACTGCAGAAGAGTCTTAGTGATCCTGAGCCTTGCTGCCTGACCATTTCAGGGAGGGCTCAGTCACTGCCATCCTAGCCTTAGGAAGGGCTCAAGCCCCTCTGATCTCACATTCCAGGTTCCATGTGGAGAAGCACAGCCTCTAAGTAAACTCTATCCACATCATTCTGAAATCCACTCATCCATTCAGTCTATCTTCTAATGTTTGCATGTTTACTAGACCGCACTTCCCATGTCTCTTGCCTTCATCTTCATCAACATTCTTTATTTTGGAGACATTGTTCTTAATTGAGTACTGAAAATGTGTTATGTGGCTCTGATTTCTAGCATGGCTGTGAAAGCTGGAGAGTGAAGAAAGCTGACAAGAAGAAAAGCAACACATTTGAAATGTGGCTCTGGAGATGAGTTCTACAGATTCCATGGACTGCCAAAATGACAAAAATGATCCTATGTGACTCACTAAGAACATAATAATGTTTGGCAAGGTGGAAGGCAGTGTGGATGGATAGACTCAGCTAAGGAAGCCACAGCTCTGAGTTTACAAGATCTGAGCAGAATTTTGGATTATAACAAAGAGAGTTCACAACAATACATTGTTGCTGGGATAAGTTATTTTCTCATCAAATCCTAGGGAAACTCTAGTTAAACACAGAGGCATTCAGAGAGTCTAAAAACGATGAATGACAGATGATATCATTGTTGCTGCTAATCCAAAAGCCTTGGCACTACACTCTAGTACTAACGATATGTGAAAGATAAATGGGTACTTTGCTGTTTCCTCATAAAGGCCACTGAAAATTCAGAGAGGCAGTATGTGCTATGATATCATCCTTCCATATTTCTGTCCTACCTCAGAATTCACACCAGAGGCACTGGGCTGTAGTTTTGGGCTGTGATGTTGTGAGTTTACTTGGGGTTGCTCACTTTTTGGAACAGGGAGCACTTTTAAACCAGCAGTCCCTTAATATGAATAAATAAATGATACAATCTTCTGAGACGTATGCACCCTATCAGAAGCTTTATGTCTAAAGTTACCCCGAATTGTTACTTCAGACAAGTGATATATCATATTTTCACGGAATTTCCAAATGAACTGCAGAGTTGATATGGCAAATAAATGCATGTCCCATTTCTTGTGAATCTCAGTGCAAATGTACTTTAGCACTAGCTAAACCCTGAGTCTTACCTCAGCATTAATGGAGCATCAATAGTTTGAGCTTTAAGACCAGTAAGTATTGCCACTGCAGAAAGTCAATTTAGCATCCTTTGGAGGGTAAACTCTTGGGTGATGAAAAGAATAAATGAGATGCCTCAGTGGTACGTGGGGAGCTTTATAAAACACCTCAGTGGACTGTGACAGAGGAGTATACAGTAATAAAAGCTCTATTCCCATACATTAATTAATATCCAACAGCTACTCAGGATTATTTTTTCTTATGCTTAGCACACAATGTGATGCTGAAAAGCATGAAATAAAACTCAGAGTTGCATCTATATTGCCAAGGAATATGGTTAAATACTGAAAGTCTTAAGATGGAGATTACTGAGAATTCTGTTGGTTCTACTTTTTATTCCTTTTGTTCCTCACACAAAACCATTACACAGAGTACAATTTTTAAAAAGGTGAAATGACCCCTGTCCACATGTTCTCAATGTAATCATAATCTAATTTTTGTTTGCTATTTCACCTACACACTGTGTTTCTACGGGGCTCAAAACAGCTCAGAAGAAGCTTTTAGAAAGGAAGAGATACAAACAGACAAAGACAAGTACAGACAAAACAGGTAAAAGGCTACATTTTTAACAGACCACTAAACAATAATATTTTGTTGTTGTTGTTGTGTGCCTTCAAGTTGTTTCTGACTTAAGGCAACCCTAATGTGAACCTGCCACAGGGCTTTCTTGGTAGTATTTGTTCAGAGGAGTGTGCTTTTGCCTCTCTCTGAGGCTGAGAGTGTGTGACTTGCCTAAGGTCATCCAGTGGATTTGCATGGCTGAGCTGGGGTTCATACCCTGGCCTCCTCTGTTGTAGTCCAACACTCAAACTACTAACCATGCTGGCTCTCAAACAATAATGTTTAAGCACTATTAAATTAAAAAGTAGTTTAAAACACATACATGCAAAGGTATAGCATGAATCCATTAGAAGCCCCTTCTGAGCAGCCAAGCAATTGCCAAAAGGATATTTGAACAGAAAAGTATTTGCTGACAGAAGGAAAAAAAAATGGGGGCAGGTCTCCCTGGCCTCACTTGGAAGTGAGTTTCACTCCCTGGGAACAACTACCAAGAAGTCTCTCTCTCTCTCTCTCTCTCTCTTCCCCTCCAAATGTACCTGTGAGAGTGGCAAGAGAAGGGCCTCCCCTGATGATCTGAGGGTCCAACAAATTCAGGACCACACGAGAGTATATAAAGCACCAGATATTCATTCCTTATGAGGAACACCTGCATGACACAAACCTATATCCCACCCACTCCCCCCTTGAATTTTGATAAAAAAAATAATGTTTGGCAAACCATCATGTTCAGCAATTACTATCTCTGGCAAACAGCGACTGTTTCTTTTACCAGTCATTGCTATGGAGTTAGTATATACATGCTTATAACATGCCATTAGACCTTGAATCCCTGTGAAAAAGGGACACATACAAGACCTAACCATATGGACAACATCTGTTTTGTAGGATTTCTGTTCATGCACTTTTGAACAGTACAGTAAAATGAAGCTAGACTGTCTTCCAAGTCACCCAATATTCAACACATTAACATTTTTTTAAAAAATCAAATAACCATAGACTAATGAAGAAAATCCCTGTACCAGCTTGGTTTCCATTGTTTATTATTTATAGTTATTGCTCTTTTCAGGATATCTGAAAAGAACAGTTTTTTCACTTCATGACAAAATACCAATTTCATATTAAGATACATATTTTAGCTTTTGCAGCCTTGTAGATAATTCTATTTCAATGAGTACCAACATTTTTCCATCCAAGAGAGGTATTATAACCTCAATAAAGATGGAACCTGGTGGGATTATGGGCTTTAAACCAGTAATCTTGACAAGGAACTATTTTTTGATCATCATCGTCATCTAATTTTTGCAGAATGAATAGATTCCTACTGCAGAATCAAAATGCTAGGCAAAGAAACTCAGCACTATTTTCAAGAAAACGTGGGTTCAATTGTGAGTTAGAGCATATAATGGGATACATTTGAAGATGTATCCATAGTTTTTTTAAAAAATATCTGGGGTATTATGCAAATACAACCAACAGACAGAACCCGGGGAATCTTTAATGAATCAGTCAATGGAGACAGTTGAAAGTTTAACACAGAGTACTCAGAGAAGTTATTCACCCATTTGTACTAAAGAAGGTGTTGGATTTCTTGGATAGAAGGTAAAAATATCAATGCCCTCCCTTAAAAAAAAAGTATTACAAAGAATGTGAAAAACAGGGAAGATTTAAGAATGTGGCAAACAATTGAAGAAAATAATGTTGAAAATTAAAATGGAGACTGGAAAAAACATGGCTTTATCTGTTGCAACAAGTACAAAAGGCAGAAGCTTTATTAGGTGTTGTATCTCCCACATAGAGCCAGACAGGAACAGGAAGTGGGGCCACATGATGTAGCCCAGCGCCAAGCATTGTTTGTGCTAAGTAGTCTCTCTCCAGCATCCACAAATATAGCATGAACAGGGGCTTTCATATGCATAATGCTTCTGCATGACTTGTAATCCTGTGGGAGGAAATCCTCAAGAAGCTAACTTCAGTCTTTAGAGCAGGAGTTAAGTGGTTCCTTATAGACAAATTCCAAGCTTGCCCATATTGAACCTCTGTAATAATATTCTGTAACATTGATCTTTATCCTCAATAAATATTCAGTCTAGAAATTAATTTTTTTATTGTGTGTGACTAGACATGATTTATTCAATGCAGAAGATTGGTTCAGAATGTTAGAAAAACAGTAAATATTATCAATAATTCAAAAATTACAAGACCATCAGCTTTTCATTTTAGGGATCTTGACAAAGCTTTTGACTGTATGGAGTGGCTACATTTAATCCAGCTCATGAAAGCTTTAAAATATTTCAATTTTAGATAGAATATATCTTTATTATCCTGACAAAAAAAGTGGCTGTCATTCCCTTTATTTCCAATCTTCTACATGTATAAATAAAATGCCAGGATTCAAGCTTTTAAAGTGATCTTCTATTATTTACTTATTTATGTATTTATTTCATAGCCCACATTTCTCTTGAATGGGATTCAAAGTGGCTAACAGAATAAATTAAAACAGAGCAGTTAAAACAGTATGAAGTACAAACAATGAAGCACCAAATATTACAATTCAATTCAAACACTATTTTTAAGACATTAAAATTTAAAACAAATTAAAATTTTAAAATACATAATGCTTATATAACAGCAAATCCAATTTCATATCATTCTCCCTCAGTCAGCCAAAGCTGAAGGTTTATTTAAACAAGAAGATATTTGTCTGTCAGCAAAAAGACAACAGAGAGGGGGCAGATTGTCCTGTGTCCCCACCAACTGAACCCTGGAGGGTGATGGGATGAAGACAAAGCCCTCCTACAAAGATTATAACACTTGGGCAAGCTTGTATTTGGAGATACAGGTTTTCAAATAGTCTGGACATAAGCTGTATAGGACAAAAACCAGCATTTTGAATTGTGTCTGGAAATGGACTAGTAGCCAGGAAGTTATATGTTCCAGTCAGTAGTCTAGCTAGAGCATTTTGACCTGCTAAGGTTTCTGAAGAGTTTTCAAAGGTAGCCCCACACACAGTATGTTACAGGAATCCAACCAGGATATGATCAAGGCATGTGATAATCGTGGCCAAATCTGGCTTCTCAAGAAACGAGCACAGTTGATGCTCTAGTTTTAACTGTGGAGATGCACTTCTGGCCACAACCAAAACTTGGGCATCCAGATTCAGGGATGACTCCAAGAGTACACCCAAGCTATGAATCTAAGATTTCAGGGGCAGGATAATCCTGTCCAGCACAGGTTATGTAAAGTCGAAGGCTTTCACGGCCAGAATCCATAGGTTGTTGTGGGTCTTCTGCGCTTTGTGACTGCATACTATTAGTATTTGCTCCTGACATTTCACCTGCATCTGTGGCTGGCATCTTCAGAGGATCTGGTGGCATGGAAGTGAGACAGAGCATATATACTTGTGTAGTCCCTGGCTGGGAAGAAGCAATTTGCTTATGTAGACCTGCCCACAACTGCAAAGTATGCGATAAACTCCAGCAGAAGTTAGGGGATCCCTCTTGTCCTTTGCTGAACATAGTATTGTTGAATTTTCTTGGTCGGTCTGTAGATTGTTTGGAGGTTATGTTTGTTTCTTCATCAATTTCCCTAAACAATCAGTGACCCTTTTGATGTATGGTAAAAACACATTCCCTTTGGTTGGCTGCTTATCTTCACTTCTGTGGTTTTTTCTGGGTCTTGAGGCTCTTCTGATGTCTGAACTGAAGTAACCATTGGCCTATAGAGCCTAGCTGAGACGATTCAGTTCATCTTTCAGGAGGTGGGGTTCACAGATTCTTTTTACGCAGAGTTACTGCCCTGGCTAGCCCGAGCTTTGGGGATATAAAAAGATATCTCTTGATATCAATAATTCGGCCTCACATACCCATTCCTTTCCACGTGCTTGCGAGGCCCCCGGACAAGCACGCATACAGGCTCGGCCGATAATCGCTGTAATATTCCAAAACAATACAGGCAGGCCAGAAATAGCCGACTCGCCGCTTTAGGAGACCTCAAGGCAAGTACCTCAATTAGGTATGCACGCAGCTTTCAAAAGATCTCCTGCCCCGCACTGGCAGCTTGATGATCTGACTATACAGCGCTCAAGTACTCCACGTTTGCATACCGGCTATCCTATTGACAATTTGGCTGTAACTCAATCATTCAAATTCTGACCTTTTGGAGGCTTTGTCTCCAGCCCCAAATCTATTGTTTTCCCCAAGTCCGACCTAGCCTGCGGTCACAATTCTCCTTAGAAAAACCCCTGACTTTGAGCGCTTCCTTGGATCGCTCTTGGCTTCCATCCCGCCTTGCTGTCGCTTTGTCCAGCGAGCCTTCCCCTCAGCTCCACGTGCTGAGATCCACGCTCCCCATCTTCTCCGCTTCCAACCAGGCTTCAGGACAGGTGAAGTATCACCCAAACCAACAATTCCTCTAAAAACCCCTCTATCCCACTCCAACCTTTATTTCTTTAGTTATCTTGTGTGAGTGTGCTGCATACACTGTTTTGATTGTGTTTTAATAAAGCCACATTTATTATTTCAACTTCTGTGTGCTCCTTGACCTGGCCTGACCCCGTAGATATAGGGTTCAAGATCCTGCTAAGTTACCCTGCCTCTCGTAACGCTAAAGCAGTGCTCAGAGCTAATCTTCCCCACCTATTGTTGAGCACATTTTGGTGTCCCTCACAGGACCCTCAGTAAACAGGGTAACAGCAGTCTATCAGAGTTTTTATTGCACTTCTTTTTTGTCCTGGGTGATAATTGGAGTTTTTGTGCAGATATCTGTCAGTGCATGTATGTTTTCTGTAAACTGTGTGGCCCAACTGTTGGTTAGCTTTGTGGATGACTAGGACATCCGGAAAGGGCAGTCTTCCTTCATTTTCTTTTTCCATGGTAAATTGGATGTTCCAAGCAAGCCTTGGAAAGCGCACCAAAAAAGCCCACTATATGGTTCCATTATGTGGATGACACTTTCATCATTTGGAGCCACGGAGAAGATGAACAGACTGTGTTTCTTGACCTTCTGAGCAACACCCACCCGAACATCCAATTTACCATGGAAAAAGAAAATGAAGGAAGACTACCATGGCATGGCAAAATTTCAAATGTTATGGGGATATTATGGACAGGTGTTACGTTTTGTAATCCAAAATATCTGGAGGGCCTATTCATGTGTCAGTGACTTAGAAAGTTCCACAAGCATAGCAAAGTGTCTGCCAATTTGTATAGATTCTCCATTGAGAATGTTAAGATAGGATATCACTTGGGAACTTTCAGAGAGGCAGCCATGTTGCAGGAAAAATGAGTCTTGTGGCACCATAAAGATTAATTGTGGCATTTTTTTCATGCACTAGACTTCACTTATGTCAGCATTTAAGATACCACAAGATTCTTTATTGTTTAATCTGTTTAAAGTGAGCCTCATGGTTGCAGCTAAAATTACTTTTGGTGGTGATGGCTGATGGTGACAGGATCTTGGTACAGTTGCTCTCATGACCATAGATGGGAATGTCAATTCCTGTGCATTAGTCAAGGAGGGCAAGTCCCATTGTTTAGGCTATCATTAGGCCTTTCTTTCTCTTCTGAATCAATCTGCAATGAAGACTCAGTCAGCAATGAATCCTGCTTTTTTGCTCTTCTTGCCCTCTTCCTTCCTTTTTGCAACTTCCTTCTCTGTGATACCAAGGAGAGTCATAGCTTGATGAAGCATCTCAGTCCCAGTTAAGCAAGTGGCAAGTTGGATGCCTATGTGAATTCATCAGCAAGAGTAAGGACAGAGCAATTAAATTCTACCTTTATGTTTCAAAACTTCACTTTCCAGATGAACAAGTCCAAGAAGCATATGATTCAAGGAAGAAAACCAGAAAGGTCAATGGGTCTATTCAGTGTAGTGCATAGTTTCACATGTATTTATTTATTTATACAATTTGTATCTTGCTTTTCTTCTGGGACAGGACCTGAGGCAGCTACAACTGTCTGGTGGAAAGAAGCTATGAATAGGTGTAGTGAACTCTCAAGAAACCAGTTCATTCCTTTGAGTCCAATATGTGTCACCAGATAGCAGAGAGGTTTGCTAACGAGCCTTTCAGGAATGTGATGGAGACACATCACTCCCATCTCACTTGTCTGCTATCATGAAGAATAAGGGTCTCAAAAAGGAAGATATATCTCTGAGCAAGGATGACCTTGCTTTAGAGAAACAGACAGGGCGAAGTAGCTGCATCTAGCAGTGGATGCTGGCTGGTTAGGGAGAAAGTAGAGGCATATCCCCACTCCATGGCTACTCCTCTCTATTAGAGGATATTACTATGTGTAATATGTGCATGCAGTAAAGCAGCTGGCTGACTTTGGAGGAAGTGGGGAATGCTGCCTCACTGCCAGTATTGAACTCAAAGAGAAGGACATATTACTTGCAGTGAGAAACTAATTGTACTGATGCTGTGAATATGCCTCTGGTGGTGGGGAGACTCAGATACTGCACAATTTGATTAAAAGCACACAGAGAGGGGTTTTCATGCCTACCTCTGCCTTTTTCTTACTCTCAAAGATCTGTTCAGGTAGAAATAGCTGTGCATTACTTTCTCTGCCTTAGCATTGGGAGCTATTCATCTGGAAATTCTCACAGTGATAGCACTTACAGGGCCACTTGAAGGAATATCCCAAGGAAGTCATTTAGCCTTGACCTGAAGCTCAATGAGAACCTCAGTTTGGACCCCTGCCTTTTAAAAAAATGCATAAGTTTTGCAACTTTTTAAAATGCACATTCCCACCAAAGCAAAATGTGACATGGCCTAAAGCAGTAAATTTCATAACATACAAAACAGCTAGAAAAGCATTTGTTGAATAAAAGTACATTCTGATTATGTCTAATTCTTTTTTCATGCCTTATTTTGTCCTTATAACTTTTATTATGTGTACCAGTGGTTCCACGAAGGAGAAGGGACATAACCCTAATCCCAGTTTTCCTTTAAAAGAAAAAAAAAATCTATTACATGTGGAAAGCAAGGTATGAGGGGAAATGCGAAAGTAAAAAAATAAAAATAATGCTGTTTTGAACATTAGCTCTCAAAATCCCCTCCCCTGGCCAGCACATTTTAAGGTTCTCATTCTGACTGCTTATTTTGTAAGAAAGTAGTTTACTCCTGCAGTATCTCAAAGTTTCAGCCACCAAGTAAAGTCAGCAATAACTACCACACCCTCTCTCTGGAGAAAGAACTTCCTGCTTCATTTTAAACCCATTGTTTTGTTCTTCCTTAGCAGGAAGAGACTAGCGTCCCATTTTAAAATTTTGTTTTTAAAAAATAGACATCTAGAAGTTCAATATAACTTTGATTATTCCCTAAATAAAGGGCAAAAAAAGATCTTTCTAAAGCAGCTCTTTAAAAAACACCACCACCACCACACATACACACACACACACTGCACCTACCTGAAATTATACACATTAAAAAAAAGCGCGCCAATTCCAATTCAAGCAAAGAAAATCTACCATTATTATACCAATATGGGGACAGGGCAGCAGCCGAGAGACTATGGGTTCTTCCGCCATGTCCACCGCCTTCCCGCCCACGGAGCTCCTTAAAAAAGACCGTAAAAAGCCCAGAGGGAGAAAGGTACGCCCGTGGCGGCACCCAGCTTGTTCTCCCGACTGGCCGCTGCCATGGGGCTGCTGGGGCTGTTCCTGGGGGCCCTCACGGTGGCCAGCCGGGGAGCGGCAGCAGCACGAGCACCGCTGAGCCCCTCCGCCACGCAATGCCTGAGCAGCGCCTGTTTCACTTTGTTCTGGGCGGCGCGGAGCTTCCCTGAGGCGAGCGCGGAGTGCGAGGAAGGCGGCGGGCGCCTCATGAAGGTGGACTCGAAGGTGACGGCGGACGCCCTCGCTCTGCTGCTGCGCGACGGGCCGCATTGCGCCTGGCTGGGTTTGCGCCTGCCCGAAGGCTCCTGCCAGGACCCGGCGAAGCAGCTGCGCGGCTTCCAGTGGGTGTCCGGCGACGAGCAGACGGACTACGCGGCCTGGGCCGGCGACGGGAGAGGCTCGGGGTCCGCGGCGCCCGTCTGCGGCTCCAGGTGCGTGGTGGTGGCCCAGGCGCTGCGCTGGGAGGAGCGCGCCTGCCAGGCCCCCGCCGACGGCTTCCTCTGCGAGTACAGCTACCCGCGCGGGACCTGCGTCGCGCTGACCCCGCCGCCGCCCGCCGAGGTCTCCTACCACACCCCCTTCGGCGCCCGGGAGACGGACCTCGTGGCCTTGCCCCCGGGGACTGTCGCCCGGGTGCCCGGTCTGGGCGCCACCCTAGAGTGCAGAACGCGCGGCGACGGTTCTCACAGGTGGGACTCTGCCGAGGAAGGCGCCTGGGACTGTCGGCTGGAGAACGGGGGCTGCGAGGGGGAGTGCCGTCGGGACGGGGAAGGGCGGCCTTACTGCACCTGTCCCGGAGGCGCGAACTCGCTGGAGGAGGACGGACGGAGCTGCAGCTCCCCGTGTGCCCGGTCGGGGTGCCAGCATCACTGCGTGCCCCAAGGCGACGCCGCCGTCTGCATGTGCTGGGAGGGCTACGTGCTGGGGCCCGACGGCAGAAGCTGTGCGGACCTGGACGACTGCGGGGCGGAGCCCAGCCCCTGCGAGCAGGTCTGCCTGAACACCCCGGGGGGCTTTGAGTGCCAGTGCTCCGCAGGCTTTCAGATGGTGGAGGGCCAGTGCCAGGAGGACAAGCGGCCCTGCTTTGACCTGTCCTGTCAGCACGAGTGCGTGCTTGTCAACGGGACGCATAAGTGCGCTTGCTTTGAGGGGTACGTCCCGGACCTTCTGAAGCCCCACGAGTGTGTCATGTTCTGTGACCAGCCCCAGTGCCCTGCACAGTGTGACCCAGACACTGACGCATGCTTCTGTCCGGACGGTTTTATCTTGGAAGAAGAGGACACTAACATTTGCACAGATATTGATGAGTGTCTGTCAGGATATTGTGAGGACTTGAAATGCATAAATAATCCAGGCAGCTACAAATGCATCTGCCCCAATGGGCTTCTTGTCAAAGACAAGAAATTCTGTGAAAAAGGGGAGGATTAGTTAAGGTTAGATTGAACTTTCCTTCAAAAGATCTTGTCCTGCCCAAGGATGGCTGCACACAAGACTGCTGGGTGGAATCGTGCTCACTGCCACATTTATGGCTGTCATGTTACTAGCTGTTCCTGGTGGAGACACATGGTGGTTCTAAGGCCACAAAGATACCAACAACTTTAGACCGCTTGTGCTATTGCATCGTGGGAACCCAGTGCCTCTTCCACACAGAAAATTAGTGGACCTTATGTTTGGAGGAAAAGGAGAAATAGTGGCAGGGAAATGGGAGGTTTTGGGGTTTTTTAAAAATTGGGTAGGAGTGTCTGTGAATGGCAAGAAGAAACTCTGTATCTTATTTTTGGCACAGATAAAACAATGAGTTTTAATGAGACCCTGTGGAGTTTCCCAAATTAACACAGTAATGAAGATCTGATACCTTCAGCTCTCCGTTATCAACAACTAGCACAGTCCCATTGTCTTTCTGTTTTATTTCTGAGACCTAATTTGGATTTTGGCACGTATGTTCACTTGCTTCTGAATCAGGAGTGTCAAAAGGATTATCAAGGCCACTGTTGAATCCAGAATCAACACTTCTGGATATTTTGAAAATAATCAGAAGGAGAAAAGAGAAAGATCAGTATTCAAAATTTACTTACGTCTGATGTTCAGGGGTCTCATGTAGTTTAAGAGGATCATTTGGATTGCTAGGTATGTGCTTCAAATGAACAGAGCGGTTTCCATCTATCTTTTCAGCATAATGTTTTTGCCCTTGCTCTGTTTCTGTGTTTAGCCTGATAGACATCATGGAGTTGGGATAGTACATTTTTTCTTTGAGATTCAGATATGACCAACTTGTCTGCTAGGCAAAGGAAACTATTACAGTGCAAAGAATCCCTTATAAGGCAAAAAGATTTCACAGCAGAGGAAACATATTTCAAATCTTGTTACCACCCATTCTTTTGAGTGCTGTCTTCACCTGGAGTTGAGAGTCTGACTTCCTGTATGGTGGCACATGATAATCACAGCAAAAACTCCAGAGCAGCACAACTAGATTCTACATCAAGTTATGGAAACAGTGTACATCAAGAACATGATATTTAACAAATGCAACATGGTTTCTTCTTGAACATATACAGCACACTTTCTTCTTGAACAAGCTGGAACGTGTCCAGAGGAGGGCAACCAAAATGATGGAGGTTCTGGAAGCCGTGCCTTATGAGGAGTAGCTGAGGGAGCTGGGTATGTTTAGTGTGCAGAAGAGAAGGTTAAGAGGGGACATGATAGCCATGTTCAAATATCTGAAAGGCTGTCATATCAAAGAGGGAACAGGCTTGTTTTCCACTGCTCCAGAAACTAGGACAAAGAGCAATGGATTCAAGCTACAGGAAAAGAGATTCCAACTGAACCTCAGGAAGAACTTCCTGACGGTCATGCTGTCCAGCAGTGGAATATGCTGCCTCAAAGTGTGGTGGAGTCTCCTTCTTTGGAGCTTTTTAAGCAGAGGCTGGATGGCCATCTGTTGGGAGTACTTTGAGGTGTGTTCCTGCATAGCAGGGGGTTGGACTCAATGGCCCCTGTGGTCTCTTCTAACTCTATGATTCTATGCTCATGATGTCCTTCCTGATAAGAGAGAATTCAGGGCAATTTGTAATATGGTACATGGTCCAGTGAAGATCTTGTGCATGGTACACCTGTAATTTTATTTGTCACAATACATTCTAAGTGAACAGAATTGACAGCATCTTTACTGGATTTGTTGAGAATGGATGTATTGTTTCATTGGTTGCCAGATCATCCCAGACCTTTTACATGGTCAACTAGCAAACATGTCATTTACTTTGATGCCATCAAACAAGTCATCATGGAAGCTGATGCTTCAAAGAATTGTCTCAGAGCATACTTGTTGTGTGCTTTCAAGTCATTTCTTACTTATGGCAATCCTAAGGTGAACCTATTATTACTACTACTACTACTACTACTACCACCATATTATTATTATTATTATTATTATTATTATTATTATTATTATTATTATTATTATTGGAATATTTCACTAAACAATTTAAGTCCAAATGGCAAACATTGAATAAAACATCTTTGCCAAGTCTATGCATTAAATATGCATAGGTATAATGAAGGCTAATCTAATTTCACATGCCAGTATTCATCCTTTTTCATCTAAAATAGCAACCATCTCTTTTACTGCTAAGTGGCTCAGAAACTCTTCAGTTATAGGGATGGGAAGGTATTGTCTTAGAAATGCCTCACTTGGATCATGAAGGTTAAAGCATATTCATAGCTTTCCGTTCTTCTTGTCTAGGATAACAAGGCTATCATGATAACAATTTGTGAGTCTTATGACTCTCAATATCATTCCTGAATTTCCCATCTGACACCAAATGCTCCTTAACCTATCAAGTATTGTAAATGGTACCTTCCAACAGCCATACATGATAGGAAGCACCACTGGATCTTGGCATCTTGACCATACTCTTGTTGTTTGGCCACATGTATCCTGGCCTTCATCTATGAAATGTTGGAAAGTGTGATTATTTGGGCATCATCATATTCAACATATACTTTTAGACCATGACTCTCAGGCCCAGGAGAACTAGTTCCAGTTTGCCCCAAAAGCATTTCCTACAATTGCTCTAAAGGCAAACTATACTACAGGATCCCAACATAGAAACCCAAGAATACATAGCAGTCCAACCTAGTTACACAAATTATACTGACTGTAGTGCACATTGGTATAACAGGTTCTACAGGATACACTCTAACAGATTCAGATTGAGAAATTGAGGAGACATATCTGAAGACATACAAATATGGTAAGCAAAAACATGAAAGAACTGAAGAAGGGTTAACATTGAGACTGTTGCTGCATGCCCCCAGGTCATTTCCAACTTATTGTGATCCTAAGGCGGACCATCACTGGGTTTTCTTTGCAAAGTTTGTTCAGAGGGGGGTTGCCTTTAGCTTCCTCTGAGGCAGAGAGAGTGGGAATTGGGGGCTGAGTAGAGTTTCAGACCCTACAACAACATGCTGGCTTTAATTTGGAACTGAATTTTTTTTCGGTTAAGATTTGAAACTGAAGAAAAAAAATAAGTGCAAGTGTAAACTATAACCGTAAGCATAAAAGTTGTAATATTAATGTAATATTAAATATTAATTAATTAATTAAATTATTTATGCTTATGTTACAGTTTACACTTGCAGTTATTTTTTCTTCAGTTCCAAATCTTAACTGAAAAAAAAAATTAAGTTCCAAATTTTAGAAAGCCACCATGCAAGAACATATAAGGATCCCAATCAGCAAGGGATAAAGAGAATGGCTGGAATCCTGTTGGGAACTTCCTAAGTGGACTTACATGTATGAGAATAAGAATTATGCTGTTGTATCATGTCCATATTCAATAGAGGGCCGTTGTTACATTCCTATGTAGCAGAACCAGTAAAGTGCCTAATGCACAGCAGGATGAATGCACAACAGGACTGATGTGCATCAGTTCCCATGCACATCAGATCTGCCCTGAGAGGCATTGGGTATCCATATACATCAAGCACTCTTATCTGTGTCCTCTTACACATCTTCTCAGTTCTATAAAGGGATTTTTTGTGTTTCTGGTCCACAGCTAGGTATAAGTAAAGAAATGTAATGTAACAGGTTGTATAGGATTCTAACAAACATTTTTTAAAAAAGTCTCCAGTACAAAATTCTGACCTAAGTCAATAATTCTGGAAATGCATAGAAGGACCCATTAACAGCAATATGATTGAAACTGGGATGTGATAAGAAAATTATGCAAGAACAGTATTCCAAAAAGCAAGTTTATACACAGGTGAAAAAGCAATAACTGAACATGTTTTGCTGTTTGTAAGGAAGAATAAAATCAATACTGGATGTTAAACCTGTTTTAATAGAATGTAAGGGAGGAATAGATTGATTTGTCATTGTTAATTGTGATCAAGTTGGCCTCAACTTATGATGACCCCCAACACACCTTGTCTTCAACATCACACTCAGGGATGTGGCTTCCTTGATTGAGTCTATCCACCCGTATTATCTTTTCAAATAATGATTTGTATTAGTTAATGATGGAGTACAATAACCTCAAACAATGTACTTCAAACAATGAAGTACAATAGCGTCAGATTGGTAATTTTGTCTTCTAGGGTGAGTTCAGGCTTGATTTGTTCTAGGACTCATTTATTTATTATTTTGGCACGTCATGTTATTCACAGAACTCTCCTTCAGCACTGCATTTCAGAAGAGTTGATTCTCTTCCCGTTAGCTTTCTTCAGTGTCCAGCTTTTAAAACCATACACAGAAATCAGAAATATGATGGCATGGATAATACTGACTTTGGTATTCAATGTTATATCTTCACATTTGAGAATCTCATCTCATTTCTGTTGAGGAATTGAGAGATTTTTAGTAATAAGTCTCCCAATCAGCACAATATTTTGTAAATGCGCACAAACGGAAGTTGAACAGATTACCAGCCCCACTTCATCATCTCCACCTCAGACACACTTAATCCAGCTCAAAATGAACACAGTTTAGTTAAAAATATGTAAAAAAGTTTACTCACATTTTGTGCATAGTCTACACAGGTTCAGTTCTTGAAGAAAGTAAGATGAAATTAAGCACTCTCTGTGATAGATGATGATGCTGTGATTGAGGAGCAACTGATTGTGCAAGGGACTGAGCCAGTGACTGAGCAAGTCAACCTGCAAACATCCCCTGCACTGGAAGTTCAAACAGAGACTGAATTGCCCCAGCCAGCTCAGGACGGAGAGAGAACTGGCAGTGACGCAGAGGAGTTGCAGCCAGCTGTGCCCATCAGCCCTCAATCATGCAGAAGGCTGAAACGAGTGGCGGAGATGAAGGCTGCTTGGACTAGGCTGAGGAAACAATAACGAGCAGCACTGCTCACAGGGGCTATTTAAGTCTGCCGGCGTGGCTGCTCCTTGCTTGCAGCAAATTATTAGCAAGCCCTCACAACCTTTGTGTCTCCTCCTCCCTGAAACCTTCCGGATGGATCTCTGCCTCCTGAACCTTTGGACTGGACCTTGACGTGGCTCGATTTGTGTTTTCCTGGCGTTTGGTATATTTGGACTCCCCAAGTGTTCCTGGCCTCTCTCCTCCCTTGCTGGCTGCAGCCCGGCAGGGAGAAATTCCTGATACTCACTTGCTTACAGGGAAGCATACTTGCTAGAGGATCAGAGACCACATGCTTGCAGGGAAGCTGAAAAACAAAAAGGAAGGAGGAAGAGAACATGCAAGGGGAAGTGGGTGTTGACCAAACAACAGGAAGTTTACTCTAGGTAGTCCTCTCTATGCCTACAATAACTAACCAGCCAGTCAATTAATGCAAAGGTTGCCACTCCCAACAATTCCTTTACAGATGCCCTTCCCAGTCAGACTTCTGCTTTCTTGACCACAGGCTCCATTTTGGTTTATGACCGAGCCAAACTAGAAGGTTTTTGATTATTTTAATGTCTTTATCACCCACTTTAAAGTAGTGTAAATTATCTCTGGTCATTATTTTTGTTTTCTTAACATTCAATTGTAACCCTACTTTTGCGTTCTCTTTCTTGACTTTTCTTCAGCAAGTTATTTCAAGTCTTTGCTATTTTCTGCATATAGTCTGGTATCATCTGCATATCTTACACTGTTGATGCTCTTTCTCCAAATTTCACTCCTTTCTCTGAGACTAATGCAGCTTTCTGTATGATATACTTCAAGCCTAAATTAAACAGATAGGGTGATAAAATACAGCTTTGTTTGACCTCCTTGCCAATTGGAAACCAATCTTTTTCTCTATATTCTGTATTTACAATGGCCTCTTGTCCCAAGTATCAATCAAATCAAATCAAATCAAATCAAATCATGACAACTAAATGTTGTAGCATACTGGTTTCTTTTAGAGCTATCATTTTTATGATCTACGCAGTCAAAGGATTTGCTATAATCTATAAAGAATATGCCAATTTTCTTCTGAAATTTTTTGTGCACTGTATTATACCACATATGGTTACAATATGATCCCTAGTGTCTCTTCCTTTTCTGAATCCAGTTTGAGCACCTGGCATTTCTTGCTTCATATAGGGTAAAAGTCATTGTTCTAACATTTTGGGCCTCACTTTACTTGCATGGAAGATTAATGCAATAGATGGTTACTGCAATGCCTGGTGTCCCTTTTTGGGGGGACTGGAATGTTAACTGAAATTTTCCAATTTGTTGTTTTGTTTTCTGTATTGGTTGGCATATTTTATTTAGAATGTGAATGAGTTCTGTGTCTATAGTTTGAAACAGCTCTATTGGTATATCAGCTGTTCCTGTAATGTATTTTTCCCAACTGCTTTGAGAGCAGTTTCCACTTCTTTTCCTTAGACTATGTGTTCATTGACAAATTGACAAACTTTGTTTTATTCTTCCGGATTCCAGCACAGACTCTCTAAGATTCTTCCACTTCTGCCTCATTAGTTGGAGCATAAACTTAGATTATGGTTAATGTCCTAAGTTTTTTCTCAAGTCATACTGATTTTATTTGATCAGATTTTGCATTATATCCACTGAATGCTTTTGTTACATCTCCCCTCACTATTAATGCCACACCATTTCTTCTTCAATTTTCATTTCTGAGTGAAACACTATGTAGTTACCTGATTGAAAATGTCCCTCTCCTGTCCAATTTAGCTCACTCACCCCAAGTATTGATATATTTATATATTCCATTTCTTGTGTAGCAATGTCTAGCTTCCCATAATTCATGCTTGTCACATCCCATGTTGCCATTATATGTGTTGTGCAGCTTTGGACTTTTCTTTCACATCTGAGCATATCCGCAGCTGAATGTCCTTTTGGCCAGTTGTATCATTAGACACAACACTACTCATATTGTCTGCTCTTCCCCAGGAGCTGGTTGAGTGTCTTCCTACCTGGGAGTTGCATCTTCCAGCACTATCTCTTGTTTCATTTTAGAATGTCTTATGATTGTTTTTGTGTTTTGGTAGTAAAAGATGCTCAGAAGTGGCTTACCAGGGCCTCCTTCTGTGTAGTACTAACAAAAGTTAGCTAAAATGCCACTGCTGTTGTCTCTGAAAGATCCTCTACCAGTGTCAGCTCTCACTACTGCTGCTGCATGTTTGGCATGTTTAGTCTGGCTTCTCAGCAAAAACTTGACTGACATGGGAGATCCTATCCCTGCTACCAGCAGCATAGTCCCTTGCTTCACAGGAGCACCCAATCCCACCGCTACTGAAAGGTAGCACCAGGGATTGATTAGGGGACAAAATGCAAATGTTGTGCGACCTTAACCAGTTCCAAGAATTTAGGAATAAAAAGCAGCAGGGAGAGCAGCCAGCATCTAGAAAGAGAAGGAGGTTCAAAAGGACTTTTTCAGAAAAAGAAGGAACAACTCATCTGACTTGCCTTCAGTAATGTAATGTGCTTGAATACGGGGAAAAAAGCAAAGTAATAAACTCTCAGGGACCTTGTTTTGTGCCTGGCTGCAAAAACAGAGATGGGCCTGTTACAGCACCATGCAGCCCCCATGATCGGTATGGTTTAATTGGCAAATAACATTAGATTGGAACGATATTAATTGGTGTTGTTATAAATAATACCTGAGGTGATGACAAGGTCATGGTGGAAGAGGAAAATCTGGCTGTAAACATGACATGGCAAGGCAGGTCAGCCCCACCTACTTCTTAGGCAAAAGACCCAGTCAGTTCAGGACAATAGTGCAGTCGCTCTGAATGCAACAGGTGTGAAAAATCCAAGCTGGATTCTCAGAGCTGAAATAGGGAAATTTCCACCAAATTGTGATTGTCTTAACCCTAGTCCTTGTGCACCTGGATGTTTCCCTATTGTTTTCCCCACCTCTCCACAATACTCACCTCTCCACTATTACAACAACCATTATCCTCTTGTCACTCAAACACTAAGCCTATTAACTCCATCCAGGCCTCATTGTTTGTGTTGCAACTCCCATTGTCTGCTTAACTGGGAGTGCGAGTCACAATCATACCCTTGGGATATTTTTGGGCACAAATACCCTGGATTTTAGGCTGCCCAGTACAGCCTTTTGCCATTCCAAATGCCACTCTGTCCGCCCGATTCCCGAATGAGAACTCTCCTTTTCTTGCCTAAGCCATGTCACTGCTTTCTCTGCTTCTCTCTAGATTGGTAAATATCATCTGAATCCCTCAACATCCTCTATCCCACTTTTCTCCCTTTTCTTCCCTTAGTCCTTGTGTGAGCGTGTGAGTGTTTGACCTTCTGCGTGCTTGAGTGAATCTTGTCAATAAAACACATTTTTAGTTTACATTTTTACTTTCTGGCTGGTTCTTTCTTGTGTGAGCCCGTAAACATTGGTAGGCAAGATCTTGCTGAGTTGCCCCCCTCTCGCAGGCCCCCTAGTTTTGAGCTAATTGTTCTCCAGAGGTACTAGCATTGTGAGTTGGCTCTTGTGGCACCCATGTTTTGGGGTAACAGGCCAGCTGACAAGGCCAAGTCACAGAAGGCTGGTCTTCATAACTTTCAGAAACATACCCAATTTTTGTGGGAAGTGAGTACATCCAAACCATACTGTCCAAAGAAGAAGTAATATATTCCCAAGCAAAATTCTGTGGGGGTGTGCTTTAAGAGAAAAATGGTTCAACTGAAGAAGAGATACCTATGAATGGAATCTGACTAACTCATTGTTACTTGCTCATAATTTCAGGAGTTTGTCCATCATGATTTCATTCCAGATATCATCAAGGCTTAATTTAAAGACTAACCTAAGTTCCCTTGGGTTAAGTTAATCTTCTCTTAAGTAGGACTAAGTCTTAGAAGCTCACTAAGGGCAAATATTGAATGCATTTTTCTTGAAAGCAGAATTGTGTGTCTGAATAAACTTGTAGCAATTTGCCTTATGTTAAAATACCCCACTTTTCTACTGTTTGTTGCTATTGTTATGCACCTTCAAGCCAACTCCAACATATAGGGATCTTCTTATAGGGTTTTCTTGGCAAGACTTATTCAGAAGAAGCTTGCCATTGCCTTAATGTACAACTGAAAGAATGAAACTTAGCCGAAGTCACCCATAGGGTTTCCATGGCTGGGTGGAGATTTCTTACAGTCTGATTCTTAGCCTGATTTCTTACAGTCTATTCTGACATTCAATCCGCTACACCACTGTGGCTCTATAAAGGCCCTCAAAATGACTGGTAAATTTCAGTATCTCAGGACTAAAACTGACAAAATGTAAATACAAATCTATTTTAAAAAAGACCGCAAACTTTATATTCTAGCTTTAAAAAAGGAAGATAGAGACCTTGTCAAGAACTAAGTTCTTAAAAGTTTCTGAGAACAAATGTTTTTTCCTGAATGCCAATGACACAAATATATGAAAAATGTCATAATGCTTTACTGTTTATAGTGCTAATTTAGGTGGTGAAAATAAATAATCGGTTACTACCAGAAGAGGGAGCTGCTACCATGCAAATAGTTTCTTTGGTTTCCTTTTCCAGCCTTTTCTGATACACAGCATGAAACTACATATTAAATAGGAGGATATGAATCTAAGCTCAGGTGTTTTTCTGTTCATATTGGAAAGCTGTTGGAGGAATTCTAGTTTTGATCAGAACACTGGTACTAGCAGAGTTTAGATTTGTTTTTAATCTCTCGTCCCCTCTGTTTTTCCTGATCTAAATCACTCAGTACCCAAGCAACTGATTGGTAAAAGCAGGTGGAAAGATGTTTACAATAAGAGTGCTGTCTGAGGACAGTGTTTTTAAAATGTCACAGGAGAAGCAATCAGGGAAAAGATCTTTTGTAGGAACTGAGGAGTTAAATTCAAGATGAAGATTTGGTCAAATTAGGTTAATATGATCATAGATTTGGGATGACAAGTAGATTGAGTCTATGAATTCTGTAATGGGTTTTTGAACATAAAATGGTATTGGTGTATTTGGAAGCTAGTGACACTACAGAACATGTTCACAGTTTTAACTAGTGAATATATTGATTTTGGATAATGATACTGGGTTGTGTTTATAAGGATATGGATCTATTTGGATGTAAGGATATTATCAAATCTGTGTAATGGATTGATATTGTTAACTAGTAAAAATAATAAGTAACTTTTGAGTTTTTTTCAAAAAAACCCCTCGAAGCAGCTTCTCCCCTCCAAACTTTTCCACAAACAGTAAACTTCAAACAATTATTAAAATGCTATATAATAATACAAGCATGTAGCCACCACATATATAAAAAAACCAATAAATAAATAGTGATAATAATGCCCATTAGCACAATAATATCTCATAAGAAACCATGAGAAATAAACGGATCACTGAGTTTCCAAAGGCCTGTAATGATTAGAAGGTTTGGGCAGACATTTTCTGTTACATTCTAGTGTTCATCCACTGTTTGTTGGCAGAAAGATTGTTGCACTTTGTTGTATTACATTTAGTTATCTTTTTATGTCAGACTGGTGACTGCCCATTTTATTAACTGCTCAACACTGGCAGTGTCTCTTGTTTAGGGATGGCCTGAATGTGTGTGTGTGTGTGTGTGTGTGTGTGTGTGCGCAATTTAAGCATGCCTAACTTCAAATGAAATCAATGGGATCAAAGTATGCAATTAATTGCTTTCCATGAGGTTTAAGCATGTTAACCTTTGGCTGGAGTGAGCCCAGCACATTTATATAATAAGAGTTATTGGAACTGAATCCCTGTACATAGTTTTTTCTGGAAGAGCAGATAATGGATGAGCCTGTGAGCTGGATGTCCACTTTTTGGGGCCTAAGCTAAGAAACCCTCTGACTTCAAAGCACCTGTTTTTACTGAGCACAGCAGTGCCCTGGAAACTTTCCTAGTTAAAGCAACTGTAATCATTTTCTTGTAAGGCATGAATTAGGATGTACGAGTTCAGAGGCACAGCAGGTATCCTCAAGGAATCAGTATCATAAATACACGCAGTCCAAGCGTGCTTTAATGTGTAAGGTCTTATCTTGTTTAACATCAAAAGCACCCTGAGTTTAAAACAAAAAAGAACACGTGCTGCTTTTATATCAAAGTGTTCCCAATTAAAGAGAACACTTGCTTACCACAGTAGCAGCAGAACAGATGATTGCAAGATCTGTCTCACATTGTCCTGAATCAAAATTAATTTGAAGGGAGTTGCTCCCACTGTTAGGCTTATCAAGCAATGAGGCAGCCTTCCCCAACACAGTGCCCTCCAGATGTGTTGTACAACTGTGGTCGAACATATCTAGAGGGTACCAGAGTGGAAGAGGCTGAAATAAAGTACACTCTAAGGGGCAGATGGTGTATGAGTGGAGCATACGTGTATTTATATGTCAACATACCCCTGCTTCCAATGCATATGCATAAGGACAGGCCAGTTTCTTAACAACATGAAGTTGGAACTTTGGAAGCTGAAAGTTTTATTTTGTTGGAAAGTGCTTGAATACACGCAAGTTTATTGAATATTCTTTCTCAGAGCTGATTCTTTGTAACAGCAATGCAGCACATTTGGTCCTCCACATATTGCTTGCTACAGTTCTCATCATCTCTGACTGATGACTATGCCAGCTGGACCTGATGGGACTTGTAATCCAACAATATCTGGAGAGCCATAGATTCCTCACTCCTACTTTATAATATAACAGAAACTGTTTGTTTACGATGTGTCTATATTGTAGGCTTATCACCCCACTTGGTGCACCACTGCACTTACAATGCAAATTCATCCTATAGATAATGACAGTATTTGACACATACTTTATATGGTACCAGGACATTTACCAAGTATTGTCCAGGTTGATGCTGATGGTTTTGCTTATAATTTGAATGAAGCAAAAGTTCAACTGGCAGCACCTACAATTCTCTGTGATAGTCACAAGTATTGCCATGGATGCTGGTTGTATTTCCTCCTCCTTGGTTTTTGTTCTGGGAGTGTTGTAGGGCAACGATTAAATTATCCTGGCATTAGAGTGACATCAGTGGTATGCCAGCACAGTAAGATCTCAAAATTGCTAGGGCCATGAGGAATATGGTAAAGGTTTATTATGTGTTGTGTAGGAAAACAAAGCAATAGAGAGAATGCCTCCCTCTCCCAGGACATTGTTATCTCAGGTCATCCGATCAAAGTTTTTGGCTGTAGGTTCAGGGCAAACAAAAAGACCCACTCCTTCACATACTGCATACTAAGCTTACAGAATTCACTTCCATAGATTTGATGATGGAACGTGCCTTAGGTGGCCTGGAAAGGTATTGGACTGAATTAATGCAGGACAGACGATCAGTGCCTGACTGTGATGGCTTTGTGGGGCCTCCATGTTCAGAAGCAGAACACCTCTGAGTTCCTTTCTCACACTCTGAACTAAAAATTTCTTGTGTTCTGTTGTAGATGTTCTGTTTTATCTTTCTAGACCATTTTGGAACACAGTTTGTTTGATAAAATGTGTACTGTATATGTTGTGGAGGAGAATGGTAATAGTGGCGCAGCATTATTTGCTACTTGCATGTGATCTTTCTGGAGACATGTGGTCTGATCCAGTGGGACTCTTAAATTATGACATTCAGGGTTTTATAAAGTGCCAAAATGATCAGTCTTTGGACTTTTGTAGTAACCAGTGTGTCAAGCCAAACATGTCAGTTTTCATAAAAGTGCTTAAAGAACTTTAATCATTGTGTGTTGAATTCTGTTTTAAAAGAGATCAAGTTACGAATGCCTCCTATTTCTTTTCTAGTAATTTTGGTGTCTTGGGCAATAAATATGAGAGTGTGAAATTTCAGGAGATTAGATAATTGAAAAGTGATCTACAGACTCAAAACAACAACAACAACAACAAAACCAAAAACCAAAAATTGTGAGTCAGTTATTTAGAAATATTTATAAACCACTGAATCTCAAGATTTCAAAGCAGTGCTAAACAGTAATAAAACATACCATATTGAATAATGGAGAAAATTGAAAAAGCAATATTTATGTTGTCCATGAATAAGATGATAGGTTAGAATAAACGGGGAAGGTTTGCAAAAACAGGTAAGTTGTCAACATATTGCTACAGACAGAAATTGTTAGAATGTCAAAGGTTGGAGAGAAAAGTATTCCACATGCCATGTGCCACAACACCAAAATGCCCTGCTCTGAACATATCAGGCCAGGTCTCTCGAGAATGTGGCAAGCATATTCTGTCTATAATGATTATTAATAAAATATAATATAATTATAATACCTTATGTGTTTATGTGTTTATATGTGTGTATATATGTTTGTGTGTGTAAGAGAGAGAGAGAATGTTTGTTTATACACATAGTCTTAAAAGTGCTGTAAAGGAAATTTCTTAAGTCATTCAAAGCTGGATTTGCATTTGGCACAATTATTATTTTTGTTTTCCACGACTGTTTTGAAATTCCGCGGTATAACCACAAGATGGCAGTGAACATAAAGTACTTTCTAAAAGTAACACTTTTTTCTCAGCAACAAAGTCCCTGAACAGGAATGATCTAAGCAAGTAAAAGTACACAAAGCATAGTGGCTAGTCCCTGACAATTAGAACTCACATACAAAACTACTTGACCATGGAGAAGTTTGTCAGTACTATGCAATCTTGCGACAGTCGTACATTTCTAAGTGGATTACAAGGAGAATGATTAAAAACTGAAATACTTTGGTACAAAAGCTTGTGCCCAGTGGCACAATACAATTGTGTAAGAGCCCAAGACAGTTGAAAGATGGTCTGTTAATGAAGAAGGTTTTGTGCTTGGGAGTTAAATTCCCAAGGTGAAGGGCAGAATGGAGAAGTGTTATTTCAGTAGTACTAAAAACAATGATTATGTTACTGATCTGTAAATCAAGGGCATATACTCAAGAGCAACCCAGTTTCATTATACTAATGCATATTAACCAAGGTGGCACTTGGGATGGCAACTCATAATTACAAACTGGTTTACTCTCAATTGAATGTGTTCTACATATGGTAAAAATGTTTCCCTTGATTACACAAGGGGGAGTGAGAATTATGCAGTGCTGCATGTGGTTTTCAACTGTAACTTTCAGAAAAACTAGCCAGGGAGAAATACTCAGAGTTGCAGTCCATTTGGAGAGTTGCACAGTTCCTGCCCCTGGTTTATACTAACATCACTGTGTGTGGTATAAAGACACAGATTCCACCTCCCTCTGTGGCTATACTGACATTATTTACCGCAGATGTGGTAAACAGCCTTACCATGTGAAGGGGCATGATGAAACGAACTTTAAGGGAAGAACAGCCACTTGCTGATTTTTCCCCAGCTGAACAATGAATGAATGAATGAATGAATGAATGGGTAACCTTCTTCATTATCTGGATGTAGTATCTATGAACCTCACTAACTTTATAATGTAATGCAAATAGAATTGCATAACCCCATGTGTTTATGTCATCAACTTCCAGATTGTCTAATTTTTCAAAAAGTGTTCAGATGAACTGATTTTTTCAAGGAGGAACTATCACTCTAATTTTAATCATGGCATATTACTATATTTATTTATTCAAATAGTTATAGCCCACTCTATATCACAAAATCTCAGGACAGGTTACAGACAAAACTGAACAATTAATGATTTAAAATGGTAAAAAATAATTCAAAACCCAAAAACAGATTGAACAATTTAATAATTAAAATACTTTGAAACCAACTTGTACGGATTTGGTCAAAAGCCCAAAGGATTTGATAAACACACACATACTTTAACTTGGAGCCAGAAGGAAAGACAGTGTTGGTACCAGTCAGGCCTCCAACGGGAGGCCATTTCACAGCCAAGGTGCCACAGCAAGGGAGGCCCTCTGTGGAATCACTGATCATTTTTTTTCCAATGGGATTTACAGCTAACCTGAGGTAGTGGATGCCTACTTTTGTATAACAGGTTATCTTATCTACCTCCCTACTCTGTTCTTTCCTCCTTGAATGATTTGTTGCAAGTTTCAAATTTTCTTTGCCTTCTTTCTTTCCTTCCTTCCTTCTAGACAGGTGATGCTTTACTATTTTCCCATAATGTTTTGCTTTCTTAGGCCCCTTACGTGATTGGATAAAATCCAACATAGGCCATTTCTGCACTAGACTGTTATAGTACTATTATTCCACTTTCAACATCCTGTGGAATTCTGGGGTTTGCAATTGAGAGGGGGGGGGTTCAGCACTATAACAGTCTAGTGTGGAAATGGCCACACTGTTTTACTTGCCATAAAAAGCATAGTTCTTAGGCAGTCTGTGAGTATCAGGAGAGAGTGTACAGAATAACGTTCAGGAGGACTCCAAATATGGTGAATGACAATGCTGTTGTTTACTTTCTAATTTAAACCATGTTCTGTCAAGTAATACCTACTGGACACTGATGAGAAAAACTAACTCAAGAAAGACATGTTGCTATTTGGGCAGACACACCAAGATTTAACAGCGACTGCCATATACAATTTCTGATAGGCCACAGTTGGCTTTGGTGCCATCCCAGGATACCATATTTCAGTTTGGCCAGATTCTGCCATGCTCTACACATTCCTGTGGCATATCATCGTGTCCATAGAATCACAGAGTTGGAAGAAACCACAGGGGCCATCTGGTCCAACCCCCTGCCATGCAGGAACATATACTCAGAGCACTCCCAACAGATGGCCATCCAGTCTCTGCATAAAAACCTCCAAAGAAGGAGACTCCACTACACTCTGAGGCAGCCTATTCCACTGCCGAACAGCTCTGATGGTCAGGAAATTCTTCCTGAGGTTTAGGTAGAATCTCTTTTTCTATAGTTTGAATCCATTGCTCCTTGTCCTAGTCTCTGGAACAGTGGAAAACAAGCCCACTCCCTCCTTGACATTAGTCATTTGAAGTTAACTCTGAGGAAGCAGCAGGAAAACCAGCCACTTGGAGGCAGCCTGATTGGCTGATGGGCAGGTGTAAAAGTGGCAAGTGATAGTCTTTCTTCCGGCTGGGAGTGGATGAGTTATAAAAGCCAGCCCTCAGAAGCGTTCCTTCCTTGGGAGGTTCATCTCTACTCTCCCTGTCATTGTTATATTCTTCTTCTCATAGGCACTGTTTTCTTATGTTTAATCAGAACTTTTGAGGTGGTTTGGCATGGGACCTGAATCCTCCTGGAGAAGAGATGGAGTTTGCATCCCCATCAGGATTTGTAAGTGGGTAGGTGTATGGTACTTTGGAAGTGGGGCAACAGGGCTGATTCTCAGCTTTACCCCACTCCCACACAATGATGTCAGCTCAGGTGGAATGATATATCTGTAATCAGTAGGTGAGCTGGGTCCATGGATCAGCAGGTGGGGTGGCCAATGCCTGGATTTGGATCCATGCTGATGCCTATTTGCAATCACAACCAATAAAGCTGTGGCCTATATTATCCCAGTTTGGTCTATCCATGTCTATCTGTGTGTGGTTACTGGTGAGTGAAGTTTTGGTAGCCACTGAGCCCACAGCTGGCTAGCTTAGCCCTATAACAATCTAAGAAACAGCCCTGTATTTACTGACTTGAATTCAAAGTGACATCCCTATGCATTTTATTCTTGGTTAACTGATGTCTCTGAGGCTTGAAGCATCCTCCCACACTTGCGAGAATATCTTGGAAGGGTGTGGTTTCACTTAGTGTCTGCCACAGAGATCAACATAGATGAAAAGCTGGGCAAAATTTACAACTGAAACAGGAAATTCTGTGTCCTGCAAACCTTCTTCCAGTACATGCAAAGGAGAATGATTTCCACTCCTCCTTGACCTTTGGAACCTGATGGCTTGAAAATCTGAGATGCTTGAAAACATGAGCCTTATAAGTCAAATTGTCCAAAATTAAAGATGCTCAGAGACTTCCCCCCCCCAGTACAATTAGAGTTTCTAAGGCCTTTTTCAAATGAGAGGCACACAGCATCAAGTGTGTTCAGTGTGAATTGCTGGTCCAGTATTCTGGCTAACGATGTGTAGAAAAAATCTTACCCCTCAAATGAACTTGCTAGATCTTACTCAGCAAGGCAGCATTCTCTTGGTGTCAGGCTCAACTCTGCAATAAGTGAGGAAAGATTCAGGCCTACCTTTCAGCACTAAAACAATAATACCTGTGGGATTGTTTCTGTGTTGGAATGTGTTAGATCTGTGGGAAGTAATATTATTTTTATTAAATACTTTGAACTCTAATAAAGTATTTTAGTCTCCTGAATCTGTCCTGATGCAAGGAGGAGTACTTAATTAGTGCTGGGACGTAACAGGTTTGCCATGGAGCATGTATTATAGCCAAGGCTCACTCCTGGAACATAAAAAAGAAGATGCACTTGCGCAGAGTGCCTTTGTCTAAACTGAGCAGACAGGATACAGCTACAACCACTCCCTGACCCATTATTAAAGACCGGGTGGGTTTCTAAAGGTTGAGGATATGGATAGGATTTCTCTACACGGCTGGACTTTTAACAGCTGTAATTTTAGAGATGCAACATCAACCCTTCTGCAAGGCTTTCACTTTACTAACTACAACAAGCATTCCTTTATTAACTCACAACTATGGTGAATTGGTAAGATCTGAATCCATCCAACATATTTTGTCTAGAAACGCCAAAATAAACCACAACATTGTTTTAATATGAAGAAATACTCTAAAAAAAAAAAAATAGAAATAGAAAAGTGGCTCTAATTCCCCCACATGACTCCAAAACCCTGTTATTTTTGAAATAATAAGTAAGACCCCAAGGTTAACAGCCATTATGTTGTTTCATGAAAGGACAATATTTATACCCATGTTACCCCAAAGGAACACAATACACAGTGTCATTACACGCTGCTTCTTTCAACAGGAAGTAGTCTATGGAAATAGCCTATGGATGACCAATGAAATACTACTTTGAAACAAGAAATAATGCAATGGTCTTATGTCGCTGTCAAAGACTAGATTTCCAGTTTATTTTATTGTTCATCTTCCTTCCTACCTAGTAACATGTTTTGTTTGCTGTTTCAGCTTGGAAACGTTTAGTTTTGTAGTAAGATAGTCAACCACCAGGTGTCATCATCAGCCCAGGGGTGCCACAAACTTTCATTTTTCTTCTGCTCTTTGAAAATCCACATAAACCCACTGGGTGAAATCTGAAGACATAGATTCAGGTATTTTAAGTATTTTGGTATTCAGTTTTATCTCAAATTTTCATCCAAGTTTAGGCGGGGGGCGGGGGGATGGAAAAACCTTGAAATGATGGCCAGTGGCAATCTAGATGTATTCCACTTGCAATGGAAGAACTGTTGTTCTGAAATTCAGGTGCAGTCTGCAGATAGCTAGCAATGGATTAAGTTGCACTCCTTCTTAAGATACAGGTCAATTAAGTGATTATTTCCTCACTCCTCTTAGCTCCCTTCATACAGTTAATGTTGATAATTCCGTGGAGGGATTCTGGAATCTTTTGTTAGTCTTTTGTTGTTACAACCTGAAATTTGGCTGGAATTGGCTAGATGTAGGCTATTATGCTGGACTTGTGTGAACTTCATTGGTGTCCTTTCATTTCTGGTCTCTCTGCAAGGTGCTGTTTTTCACCTTTAATGCCCTAATGTTTTGAGGAATCTGGGTGCTTTAAAGATAATCTTCTCCTTTGCTTCCGCTAAAGTACATTCCATTCAATAGCCGAGACTCTGAATTAGTTTCCCCTACCAGCTGAGGTTCAGTAGGTGAGTGGGCCTTTCCTGTTATGGTATAAACATTTTTTAAAAATTTTCATTATCTTACCAAAATGTGGCTTTTCGGGAGGCTTTTGTAAGAGGCTGATAACTAACAGGCTTCCTTCGTTGTTTACCTTTTTACTTGCTTGAGTAAAAATTATTCTTTTCCTGTTGACTATTTCAGTATCTTGCCATTTATGGTTTGAACCTTGTCTGACTTATTTTTATTTAAATTTTTAACATATCCTACAGCAGTGGATCTCAGGGCAGGATAAAATATAGCCCATAAAACAATAACCCACTGTCCAGAATATAAAAACTGCAGTGGTAGATCAAAACTGAGCTACAGGCACTAAGACCCCAAAGTTTGTATAAACAGCCAGGTCTTAACTTGGCACCAAAAATGTCAGCATCAACCAGCTTCCAGAGGGATGCTAAACAGTAACTGGGCTGCTAAAGCTGAGAAACTCTCTCACACCTCCTGGGAGGTGGAGGAGAGCCTCTTGTACAGATCTTAATACACATGAAAGTATATGCAGGGAGGTTTGCTCCCTCACATACTGATCTCCCAAGTCATTTAGAATGTTACTGCCTGTCTTGTTGGTCAGGTTTTATTCTAAGGAATTTGGAGTGCTTGTAAAAAAAAATTAGAGTGAGATTCAATTTTGTGTGTGTGTGTAAAATAAATTTTAAAAAGAAATCTCTGATTAATCAGGTCAGTAAAACATTAAAACACTTCACCACCAGATGTCAACATCTCATTAAGATACAGTTTTAGAAACTGCGTCATCTGGAATGCTGTCTTCATAGAGTATATCCATTAGAGATTTGGGACGTAGCTTTCTGAAATGTCATGTGTAAGACTTACAGATTTCAGCCCATTTTTTAAAAAAGGATGCAATAATTATGTGAGATACCATGCAGATGCTGAAAATGCCCATATGTGAAGAAACCAAAATGCTGTATAGTGCACAGTCCCCACAAATGTAGCTTACAATTGTTAGTATTTTAACTTATTACAGTACAAAGAACAAACATATGTCTTACTTTTAAGTCAGTGCAGGACAGACTATTGCAGAATGGAGCATAATTCAGGGTGCATCCAAAATGATTAAAAAGACCAGAAAGTTCCAGGTTTTGTTCCTGTTTTTTTCTGATTTTATTTTAGAGATCCATACAGCATCTCAGGATATTTTATGTCAGACCCCGGTATGATCAGAGACTTGTTATATCAACTCCTAGATAGGTTTATTTCAATTCAGTATAAATTTGGAAAGTCAGTCTGGATGCATCCTCAGTCAGAGCAGTAAGCAATGTGTAAGAGTGCAGAGGAAATGTGGTGTATAGCCTCTTTCAGATTGGTCTAAAGAAGTGTGGATTCTCATGATATGGCTCTTTGGTTTTGCTGAATGTTGTCATTTCTGAGTCCACTCCTTCCACTCACGTGGGGGCCTGTTGTAGAAATTTCTCATCTCTGCACTAGAGTGTTTCCAAAAGACAAAAACAAAACAGAACACCCCAAACCAAAACTCTGAAGTCATCCTGCAATTTGAAAGGCGTTTTTTTCCGCTCTGAATTTTTAAAGAAATTCCTATAGTATTATAGTGCAGACATGCAGTTACACTGATGCACTGATACTTTTCTTTTTTAGGAAGGCAGGAAGGAAGGATACTCTTTTTGTCCGGGTATGCCTTTGAGTTAAAAAATAAACCCAGTTGAGGATGCAAATAAAATGTTGCAACTGGAGCTGAAACTGCCAGAAAATAGTATGGAATGACAGAAACTTCTGATATTTTTGGGAAAGAAAACATTATATCAACAAATGCAGCAGCTTTCAACCCCTCCTGACATATTTGCCCAACTCGGAGGAGCTCTGAGTTTTAAAAAGTAGCTTTGTTTTCGTTTGTTAAAATCTTGGTAGGTATACAGCATTTTATCCACCAGGGGGAGTAGAAGTCATACCATTGGGTTTAAGATATTTGCTATCCAGCAGTTGTCAAGGGAGTGGTTTGCTCTCACTGTTGTTGTTCTGTTCCTAGGCATACAAAGAGGGCAAGTGTTTGAGGGAGTTAAGCACAAGGCTCAAGCAGGCCATATTCTGTGATTCTTCTGTGGCATTTTGCCTTGGGGTTCCCTCTCTTTTCCCCAGTGTTTTGTTTTAAGTTGATGGATGGTTTAGCAGTGGTGTCAAGCCTAAGGAAAGGGTGAACCCTCCCCCTATGGTCAATGGGTATGTGATGGCTTTTTCTGTGTTATGGACAAGGCACTCATTAATTCTTCTTATATATGCACCACTTGGGAATTTTGCTAATGTGGGTTTATATTTATCACACTTGGCAAGCTTTAACAGGGCTAGTCTGTCCACTTGCAACAACACAATGTTATGAACAAGAAAGCCAGGGTCATTTGTGGTTGTGGGTGGACTCACCCTTAAATGGCAGAGTGAAATACTTCCCTCATGTGCTACCTGTGTTCAAGAAAATTAGCAAAGCACATACAAAAATTGCATAGCTAACAACTTAGAAGCACCACGTGGTTGAGATTTTGCAAAAGGAGGAAAGATTCAGTGACATAAAACGTTTGCAAAGTCTATCTAGCATGACTAGTGATTCCGTGTACTAGCACTAGAAATGATGAACAACAAGGCCTGCTCTAAAACATACAAGACTCCTGTGCTATACTTTGCAGAAAAAAATCCCAAAGATTTCCACATTTAAGATGTTGCCATTATTTAAGGAAATAAAGTAGGTGCTAGCCCTTAAAAGGGCTTACTCTGTCTGTGCTACAGATTGCTTGTGGGTCCCCTTGTGTTCAAAATAGTGATCTTGTGTTTCTTTTTCTTCCTGTACCTCTTTATGTTTCCCTCTTTTTCTATTTTTCATCTGTAGTAAGAAGTGAATATTATCTTTTCCAATTAGAGCTTGCAAGACAGACTTTTTGGACTACAGCCCTCATAACCCACTATCTAGCATGGCCAGCATTGTGGCTGGGAAGTTATGGACTGTAATCCAAAAAGCTCTGCTTACAGATCTCTGTTTACAGAGGTAATGTGGATGAAGGAGCAGGATATATCCATGAGAAAACTGAGAAGGGTTTGGCACTTCTGCATACTTCAGTTCAACCTTGCAAGTGGTCCCACCTGGACTGGAGACCCTGTGCTTGCCTTGTAACATGGAGTTCTGCCCTGTGTCTGTAAATGTTTGCATCTCCACTGATAAGCTGGCTGTTTTCACCTCTCAGAGAGAAAAGGTTGAAGTTGATGAGCCAGGACCCTTTGTGGAGGCAGTGAAGAGGAGTCAGGTCTTTTCATGGCTACTACCCCACCTTACTGGAAGCACACCTGCCGGAAGGGACAGCAAAGACTGTCTAGAAAGACCCCTGGCCATGCAAGAACATATATCTAAAGCACTCCCAAGCGATGGCCACTCATTCTCTGTTTAAAGGCACTCAAAGAAGGAGAGTCTACCATCCTCTGAGGTGCCACTGCTGAACTGCTCCTGCAGTCAAAATGTTCTTATTTAGCTGTTCAGGTGGAATCTTTTTTCTTGCTGGCAGTGCTAAAGATGCCAAACCATCCAGTGATTCAGTTGAGAGGATGGATGCCAAGATGGAGCGAGCCAGCATGGCATAGTGCTCTGAATGTTGGACTAGGACTTCAGGAGCCCAGGGTTCAATTCCCAGTTGGTCACAGAAATCTACTAGGTGACTTAGGGCAAATCACAGTCTCTCAGAGGAAGGCAAATCTTGCCAAGAAAGCCCTGTTATAGCTTCACCTAAGGGTCACAATAAGTCAGAAATGGCTTGAAGGAACACAACAACAACAACAACAACACAGAAGCCAAGATGGAAGTTAACGAACCCCATGATCATCATTTTAGAAAGCATTTTATTGTTCTTGTGGCCTCTTGCAAAAAAGATAGGAGATGCCATTGTTTCTATTTAGATATCTGAATCTATTAAGAGTAGGAAACCTAGGACACAGCATCTGCCATGAGTCTGAGGTAACTATTTTGTCTGGAGTGTGGAAATTAGTGGCTCCCTTCTAAGCAAATGAGATTTTGCTGCTTGAAATACAGCATTATCCACCTGTTTCTCTCCTTAACCTCAATGTTTCTTTGAGATATATGATTTCCAATCTGTGTCTACAAACAGAACGAAAATACATACTGGCTATAAAACATAAATAAATCATCTCATTTCTTTGTTATCAAAAATGTTTACTGATTTAGACTTAATTTCAGATTTGAAAAATTAATTTTTGGATTACAACTCTACCAGTTGGCTGAAGGATTCTGGGAGTCATAATCTAAAAATTAACTTTTCTATCCTCTAAATTGAAAAGCCTATCCATTTGTTCTCTAATCAAGATAGGAAGAGGCTGAAGCTCAGATTTAAACAGAGTGATCAAGTTATAACGAAAACAAGAGAAAGTTTTCAATGAACTTTTCAGCAAAAACAATACACTGCCTGTATCAGTCTTCCCAAATAGGACTTTTCTTCACTCACTGAATTGCTTAGTAGTCACTCATTTCTGGGTTAGGATCCAGGTTCTGTCCGCCAGGTAGCACTTTTGTTGTAGGGAACACAGCTGTCAAGCTGTAAGTACTGTGTTGCTGTAATAGAAGATTATATGTTTTTTGACAGATGACTATAGCCCATGCAATTAAGTAAAGTTAATTAAAAAGAAACTAAAGTTAATTAGAAAACATGACTAGAAAAACAGAACCAACACATTTAAGTTTGCTAATAGAAAAGTCGCTATTAAACTGGTCAGTGTTATTATATTCTTTTAATAAAAACAACTGTGACAAGTTGGCTACATTCTGTTCTGTTAAGGTACTGCACAATTTCTGGCAGGGGGCTCTTTATCCAGTCCCTCCTGGGTGACCTTTATTGACTGTTAACAACCAAACTTACTTTTTGATTAACTAGGGAATTTGGTGATGACGGTGGAGAAACGCACATGACAAAACCTAGCTGAAGATGAGAAGGGGTCCATTTTAGGCCCTGTACTCTGCCACTGCTCCAAGAAATCTCACTTTTCTATGTCCTCTGCATATATTCAGAGCTGACCAGTAGAACTGTTCACTGTTCCTCTGGGCTTGTCTCTTGTCTCCTGAGCTGTTTAAATACCTACAGTGAAATCAGAGTTGAGAAGGTTACATTTGAAACATACAGGTTGAGTATTCTTGGGATCAGATGTGCTTTGGATTTTGGATGTTTTTGGATTTTGGAATATACTGTTCTTTCAACATGCGGCCTGCTCTTTCACCAGTTCTCCTCTTGTCTTTTTTTCTGTACAGAACACTGGGGAATTATGCAGACTCACTTGGAACCATGTGCGTGCACTGCTTGCAAAGTCTTTCAGTCAGCTTGGTGCCTCCCCACCCCTCAGCTTGGTTTGGACCCTGTGAATGTGCTGCTTGCAAAGCAAGCAGGGGGGCACGAAGGTGACTGAGAGACTTTGCAAACAGCATGTGTATATATGTGGTCTCAAGTAGGCCACAAACAGCATGTGTGTATATGCGGTCTCAAGTAAGCCTCTGTAATTCCCTCATGTTTCCTACAGGAAGAAGACTGGGTTCCACTTTTCAAAAGTTTCACATTTTGGAGCATTTTGGATTTCAGATTTTCTAGATAACCTGTATTTCATTGCCATTATTCATTCACAAAGTTTGCAAAGTAAGCCATTGTCATTACTCATTACAACGCTGAAGGTAAATCATTGCATTATTTACTGTACCTCATTGCTTGTCTATTATTTTCCATTACATTTTTTGAGAGGAAAAAGGATTGATGAGAATGGCGGAAAACTTGCTCTCTTGCTGTGTGTGTGTGTGCACGCGCGCATGTGCATGCATAAAGAGAAAGTGAGTGAAATCTGTCAAAAGGCTTCTAAATTTTTCTTAAGTTGTAAAAGTTGCATTTTAAAGATATAATACAGAAATAACTAGAAAATGTTATTCATTACACCAGTAAGGTAATCCTTACTCCCTATAAATGGGAAAAGAGAAAAAGGAGGAAAATATAACGGGCAGAAGATGGAAGCTTGCATGGCATAATTGAAAGCCGCAACTGGCTATTGCGAAATAGATTCTTTGTCTTCTCACATTATATATGCACTGAGCCAGTTCGGTGCACTGGTTTGAGTCTTGGAAAGGACTCTGAGAGACCGGGGTTGAATCCATGCTCAGCAACGGAAACCCAGTGCCTGACACTCTCTCAGCCTCAGTGGAAGGCAATGGCAAACTCCTTTTAATAAATCTCATCAAGAAAATCCAATTATAATGTCGCTGTAAGTTAGAATTGACTTGAAGGCACATAACAACAACAAGAACATACTCTTTCTAGTGCTGAAAGAAAGAAAGAAAGAAAGAAAGAAAGAAAGAAAGAAAGAAAGAAAGAAAAGTGGTTCTGGCCAAGGCTGTGCATTAAAGGCCCCAGTAAGCATATTTCCAAGTGTCTTGGGACTTCACACATTTAGAGATATTGATTTGTTTCTGAATCTGAAATGCAGGTTTTAGTTGTTAAATATCAGTAGATTCTAAAAAGATTGTTGTTAACAGATGTCATATACTTCCACAACATTCCTACAAAGATGTGTATGCACGTGCTATGTGGAATTGCTGGTTAGGCTAGAACCTCTTTGAGAAAAGGAAGCTGGTTCAGAAACCACAATGTCCCCTGATAAGAATGGGCGGTAACCCAAAAAGCCTTGTTGTTCAGATTATTGAGTAAACCTTTGCTGAAAATGACAGGGATATAACTGACAAATAATCACTACTAAATGTTGAATGCTGCCAGAGTCCTCAAAAATGTGCCTGTGATGAACCCACGAGAAAGCCTTCCCTTGAGGATCTTAAAATTCAGGAAAGCTCATATTAGGAACTATGGTCTTTAAGACAGTCAGGGCACAAGCTTTATAGATCATGACCAGCACTTTGAACGTATTTCATTAGCTAGTTATTTGCTCTGTCCACTTATTTTTGTCAAGACCAAGGGAAGGGGAAGAATTCAGAGAAGCTGGCCAGACCTTCCCCACTGCTCCCAGTTCCAGTGATGGGTTTCCAAGGCAGGGCATCAATATCCATGGTAGACTGTGCTACTACCACCATTTTTCTCCAACTGCATCTGGGTCAGGTAACTCCCAGACCTTATTAAGATACCCCTGAGAGACAAAGGAGACAGGGGGCAACCACTCCCACTGTCTCAGACAAACCTTCAGTCAATAGTAATAATCCAGCAAGCCAGTAAAATACCAGAAGGCTTTATGGCAGAGCTTTCCAAACTTTTCATGATGGTGACACACTTTTTAGACATGCATCAATTCACGACGCAGTAATTTTAGTTTTACTAGCAAACTGGAGGTTAAGCTAACTCTTTATAAGAGATACCGACACATACATAAATTCCAATAACAAAATGTATGGGGATACAAAATATCTCTTGAAAACCTTTCATATATTTTTAAAAATATACAATTTATAAATAATAACATACATTTCCAAGATTGTAGGTGACACACCTACACACTTCAGGTGAACACTAATGTGTCACAACACACCATTTGGAAAGCCCTGCTTTAAGGAATGGTCAGCACACATAGTATTTCAGAGGGGGTGGATATAATAAAAGCAGAAGAATAGAGAACAGTTTGGGGAAAGTAGCTCTGACAAAAATGTGAAAGCAGCGCTAAATACAATTCTGTACATGCAAAGCAGGGATCTTACTCTGAACAGGATCCCAGACCAAAGTGAAACAATACAGGCCCTCTTGAGTCTATGACTCCAGAAAGGAATACAAGGAAAAGAACAACTAGCTTCATGGTCCACACTCTCAAACCTCAAGCTCCTAGTAACCCCAGCCAGATTTAATTAGCCAATCACAAGTTAAATAGCCATGGTGATCCAACACTGGGCAGCTGTGCAAAACTACAAGGAGGCAGGGCATGCTGATTTCCCTGTGAGCCCAGCTAAACATAGTGGTACTAATTAGCAAGGCCTTGGTTCTGGCCTTAAGAATCTTAGCAGACTGATAAGACAGGTTGCTCAGTGCCTACATTAGGCTTTCATTGACAGAAAATGGCAATGTTCACCAGAATTCGTGGGAACGCAAAACCTGGCATTTCTTCACAGTTTGGTATTTACAATGGTGCCATTCAAAATAATTAACAACCAGTTCCCATCCCTGGTTTTCCTTTGTGGCTCTGGAGGGTCCAGTCCTTCCTTCCTTCTCACCCCCTGGCCTCTCTGTCCTTCTCATCTGCTCTACTCTCTGTCTCCTCCTCTCCGTCACTACTCCTGGCTCCTCTTTTGACCTCCCAGCTTGCCCTCCTTTAACAATTTTAACAACCAGTTCTGGCAAACAAAATTGGCCAAATGACACCACTGGGTATTCATGAAGCTCTGTAACAACACTCTCTGTTTTCCAGTGCATTCAATGGGCATGTTTTGATTTTTCCATGTACAGTAGAATTCCCCTTTTGAAATAACACTGTGTGAATGTGGGTTACTGGGATCAGTTCTTCTAGATGCACCTCTCTCAGGGTCTAAAGATCCACTGGAGATGTGTGTACTCAGAATATAAGAGAGCCATTGTGTTGTAGTGGTTTGAGTGTTGGACTATGACTCTGGAGACCAGGGTTCAGTTTTCTGTTTTGCCATGGAAACTCACTGGATGTCCTTGGGTGGCTTACACTCTCTCAGCCTCAGAGGAAGGCAAAGGCTAACCCCCTCTGAACAAATCTCACCAGGAAAACTCTGTGATACGGTTGTCGTAAGTCAGAAACAACTTGAAGGCATGTAATAACAACAACAAGAAGAACTCAGACCATGCAGGGGTTTATTCATGAGTCTTAAGAGCATAGCTGGTAACAAAATGCATGAGCAACGTGCTTCACATTTTCTTCCTGTAATCAGGAGAGATGATCAGAGGTGGATCCTTTTTCTTGGTGGTTCTGATCTTTCTTACCATGGTGGTAAAGGATTTTAAGGGAAATAACAATAGTAACATTTGAATTAGAAATATTTTGCTAGCCAATGAATTATGTGAACTCAGCAATGATAGCTTGACATTTTTGGCAAATGGATGTGCTTGATATAATTCCTCCTATGGAAGAATGTCAGTGAGAGGGTAGGACAATTGCTTCGAAGAAGGCAAAGGGCTTCTTCTTACACCAGCCCTGCTGCTTGTCTTCCAGCATAGAGGAATACATGCTGCCTCTCCATCTGCTGTAACAAATCTCTTCCCCATGAACTGATATGAAAGATGGAATTTCTATGTGCCTTTAATCAGCCTTGAAGACCATCATGTGAAAAGCAAGCATCTTTTCTCAGTTTATGGAACACAGTTTTGGGATTGTTTTCAGTGCGGTCCTTCAGCACAGACTGTTTTAAGTACAACTCTGATCTGCTTACTTGGATTTAGTTCTCCTCGTCCATCTGAATAGCCTCATACCATCGACAGCCTACAGTCCTTCAGTCTCTAGGGCCATAGGTCAGCTTCTTCTTCAAGATATGCTGTGACATTTTATCAACTACCTCCAAACGGTCCAAGAAAGGATGGGGTAGGGATGGAACAGTAATAGCCATAGGCATAAATCTCCTTTGACCCTTTTCTCTCTCTTCTAAGCAATGTGCCTCCATCAGCTACTCTTTACCGTGGCTCCCTGTTTCCTCCTATCATCCTTTCCCAATGCTTATTCTACTTGTTTCATTCAGCTGCTTCCTTTAACCAATTCCCTTCTTTTGTCACTGAACTCATCAAATTTCTACACTGAAGATTAAAACAAGAGCTTGAAAAGGTAATTTTTCCTGCTCCGGTTAAAATCAGTGCTTGAAGCAAGTGCAGAAAACACACAGTGCAGTCCACGTTAGTGTAATTTGATCATACAGCAGGTAGCAGCAGAGTTCCTGCAGCTGGAACCAACTGGAAGCTTCTTGACACTCTTAAGGGGTAGTCCTATATAAAGCACATTACAATGGTCTAAATGATATGATTAACACATGGATGACTGTTGCCAAAAGGAAACAAATCAGCCAGGATGCAGCTGGCACACTAGGGATAATAGTGGCAGTGGCGGAGCTTGGAGTCTGTGGAGGGGCGGCAGAAGGGCGCAGGGCTACGGTGTGGCCGCGGTGCATGGGGGTGTGGCCAGGGCATGTGGGGGGCATGGCTACAAGCCGGGACACCCCAAAAACATTGCCGCCCGGGGCGAAGCGCCCTCCGTCTCTACACAACTGAATAGTGGAAATGTGCACTTTGCTGCTGCCACCACAGAAAGGTCCAGAGACTGTATCAAGTGTTATTTGCAAGCTATAGGCCTGGTCTTCCAGAGGAACTCTCTCCCTAACCCCTTTCAGAACAGGTTGAATCCCACTGTCCAAGTCAAACCTTCTTTCAACCAAGAGCACCTCACTCTTGTCTGAATTTAGCGTCAGCTTCTTTAGGCTATCCACCATGCTATTGAACTGACGCAACATTCAAGAATACCAGATAATTTCTTGGTATTAGATGGCAGGGAGAAATAAGGTTGGATACCACCAGCATGCAAAGACAGATAGGCAGATAGATAGATAGATAGATAGATAGATAGATAGATAGATAGATAGAGTAATACTTTGCCTTTGGAGAAAGATTTGGACTGAAGTCATTTCAGAAGAAGATTAATTTTAAAAATGTGCAGATAAAAATGGAAACTTATAATATTAAATCAGAGTTAAACAAATTACAAAACTAAAACAATTGAATTAAAAGTTGAAATCACATTGATAAAGAAAGGTGTTGGTGTAAAATTGTACATTATTAGATTTTTATTAGGTTTTCTATTTAGAGGCATATTTACTGTGTTTTCTCACTGCTGTTTTAACATAGTTGGTGTTCACCCTGGGATTTTTAAAAATGAAGCATGGGATGTCAATATAGACAAACTTTGACTTATTTTGTACTGAGATATTCAGCCATGTGCTTATATTATCAGCAGTCTGTGCAATTAGTGCAAATGCATCAAGGAAATCTTTCACATCCTTTGAATAAATTCTCTGTAATACTTAATATTTGTGTAAAAGCTGGAATCATGTACCCCACCAAATGTTTTGCAATATGCTAGTGAATGTTTCCTAAAGTTAGATGTTTGTGACTAGGATCACATTAAAATGAGGAGGGGGGGGGAGCTTACTTTTCAAAGAATATTTATATAGTGCATTAGACTTACACCATGTGCCCTCATATCTCTCCTGTTGCTTTTCAAAAGGTACAAATATATGCACCACTGAAGGAAAGTGATGGCACAGAAGGACCCTGCTGTACTCACTGGCTAACTAATAGGAACAATCAGTTGATTGTATCAGCAAGGATTTATACCAGGAAGGCAGAACTGCGACCCTCCAGATGGCACTGATTCCAAATCACACCAGTGCCAGCTCACATGGGCAATGGCCAGGTATGATGGGAACTGCAGTCCAATAACACCTGGAAGGCCATGGCTGCTCCACCAGTGATTTACAGCAATGCGGGAATGGCTGACTGTCAAGTTAGAAGCACTTGAACCACAAGAAGAATTACTCAGGTTAGCTTTATGCTACACATACACAGATACACACACACACACACACAGAGAGAGAGAGAGAGAGAGAGAGAGAGAGAGAGAGAAGAGGACTACTGCCTTGTTTTCATTTTGTTGTTTGAGAAGTAACAACTTATTATTGTTTCTCCTGTATGATGAGCTGGTGCTTGAAACTGAGTGATAAGGGACATTTGAAACATTGGGCTGGCATACAAAAGACCTGGGCTTTAGTCCCATGTTGTGATATGAAATCTTTGATGCTTATTTGTAAGGTTAGAGAACACTATTTTGTGGAAAGACTAATGTAGGATTGAAGCTCACATCCTCAAAGCAAAAAACAAACCACTTTCCTCCAGTTGGGTGATCTGCCCTTTCAGTTCTAGGTAAGACATCTAAAAAGCATCAATCCCCATAGAAAGTGATTTATGTTGAAGCCAAGGCATAATAAAAAACAAAACAAAACAGGTTTTACTCTAAATGAGTCTCAAGAGTAGTTCTGATAACTTTTGATTGGAAAAAAACAAATAGTCCCTAGGAAGAAAAGGATGCAGAGCTAAGCAGGGATACAAGCTGGCTGTTGTGGACAAAGCCTGGTAAATTCACAGAAAGGCCAAGTAGAAACTGACATATCACCAAAAAGGCAAGCAGCTTGTGGAATAATGTTCTTCCCATTTCTAAGTAGTCTCCTTTTTTGCTCCAGTTACTAATTTTAATCTGGAGTATTACTAGGACATTGACTTTTATGAATGAGTACTGATGACTGTCTGAAGACTGGTTGTCTTGATGCTATTATCCTTTTCTTGTTCATCAGTGAAATACACAGAGAGAGAGAGAGAGGGGGGGAGAGGGAGGGAGGGAGGGGGGAGAGAGAGAGAGAGAGAGAGAGAATAGTGAATAGACTCAGAGGGACTGAGACATTTGTAGCTAGATCCCAGTAGGTTCATGGGGACAGGTCATGGCAAAAATAATTGTCAGACAGTGTCTGAAGATTACTAACTTAAGAGTCCAGTTCTGTTGTAGTGTGCTGTCAAGTTGTGTCTGACTTATGGTGATCCTAAGGTGAACCTACCAGAGGGCCAGTACTGGTTGTCTAGTAGGTTCTTGGACCACTAACGCAATGGTCACTTGTGAACTCTACTTCAGGGTAGCAGAGGGTGTGATGTATATAGGCAGCCTTTGCCAATTGTGTGGCCAGGGGCGACAGCCTCCTCGCAAAGAAAACACAACAACCTTCAATTGGAGAAAGAAAGGCCACAACTTTATTGGCTACAAGCATAAACAAGGTTGGCGTAAGCATGAGCATGGATGCAGGCATCGATCAACCCGCCTGTTAACCGATGAACCCAACTGTCCAGCCCATAACTGGATGGCACATAGCCGACCACGGTCCTACTGCCACCAGGGGATGCCCACTGCATGCCCATCCGAGCTGGGCAGCTCACCGCACCCCCGACCCCCAACGGGGATCCAACCATCCCCTAGCATGTGGCAAAGATACCCACTATCCCGGATCCATGCGACCGCCAAAGAGGCAGGCATGCCACCTGGCCTGCCTTCCACCAACCTTATTCCTGCTGCCAATAAAGTTGGGACACCAATGTCTTCTCCTCCCCCAACAGGGATGGGAGTGCCTGGCCTCATTCACTGCCCAGCTGTCTCCTGGCTGCAGCGTGTGGGCCCAACGAGCCCCAACTCAGGCTGTACATAGTCCACATACGCTCCTGATTTCCCCCTCCTAATCCTCTTTATGACCATGGCAGGGAGGCCACAGGCAGCCGCTTCCATGGCTGCTCCAATGCAGAAGGAGTGTCTCCCGAACTCAGAGGATGGGAGCCCTGCACGACATAGAGCCGCCCGCAGAACTGCAATGAACTGAAACCTGGACAGCAAGGAGTGATCCTGGTGAATGAGCAGGGGGCCGGTGCCAGCAGGTCACTTCTTGAGGAACTTCCATATCATCCGGACGGGGCAAAGGGCCTCCCCGTGAAGAGGGTGCAGGTGGATGAGGGTGCCCTTGGCTTGCTGGTCCGACTTAGACCACCTGACCCGTAATATCACCTCGTCTCCCATAAAGGAGATGTCATCCACCCACAATGCCCTGTCGCACATGTCCCTTCTGGATCCAGCCACCAGCTCCCCAATGCACAAGGCCCCGAAGAAGGCCACCACAAAGGCCGCCTTGAATAGTCTGGCCTCAGATTGTGAAAGACAGATGGCTGGAAGTTGCTGGGTTATCCTCTTTAGTAGATGGAAGGACAAAGGCCTCCTGCCGTCCTTCACCTGTGGCTGCATCCGCCTCCAACCCTCGACTGTCTTCATAACGATGAAGCCAGCGCATGGGTCCGGAGGTCTGTTGGCCTTCCTGAAGAAGGAGATCCCCCCAACTGGACAGTCATGGAGCATGGGGCCATGCTGCTATCCTTCAGATGAGCCAGGAAATGCAGCAACTGCATCTCTGGAACTGACCATTCGTCAGCGTAGCCTGCCAAGGCCCGGAAGCTCTGTAACCTATGACATGCCCTGAGGTAGGCCCTGCACATTGCCGGAGCTATGGAATGCATAACTCCTTGGATTATGGAGTGTTCCCAAGTTGCCACAGATCCTCTGGGAACAACTCTGGCATGGGATCTGTTGCTGGTGCCAGCAATCAAAACCTGTCCTCCTGGAAGTGAGACAGAGAGCCTGCGATCCCATTATCTAAGCCTGGAACATAACAAACTGAGAAGGATATGTTAGCAGCTAAACACTCTAGTACAAAGCGCCTGACTAGACCCATGACCCAGCTGGACTTAGAAGACTGCATGTTGATGACTGCCACCACCGCCTTGTTGTCGTACCAGAAACAAACTCTCTTGTTGTGAAAATGGTCTGCCCAAATGCAAACAGCAACCAGGATAGGGAAAAATTCCAAGAAGGTAAGATCCCTGAGTATCCCTTCCTGCTCCCAGTGGGATGGCCACTGTGCTGTGCACAAACGGCGCTGAAAATAGACCCCAAAACTGAAGCTCCCTGCTGCATCAGACTGGACCTGAAGCCCAGCACTCGGCTTCATAGTCTCCTGCCACACTGATACGCCATTAAAGTTGTCTGAAAAACTAAGCCACACCTTTAAGTCCTCCTTGATGCCCCGCGTGATGCGAATGTGGTGATGAGGGGCCTGGACCATTGCCGTAATCCTGGCTAAGCGCATGCAAAAGGCCCTACCCCGTGCCACCACCTTGCATGTGAAGTTGAGGTGCCCCAGCAAGGATTGCACCTCTTTGAGGGTGGCCTTCTTGCAACCCACCATCCCACCTAACCGCTGCCTCAGGGCCTGGAGCTTGTCCTGGGGCAAACAGGATACTTTCCTAACGGTGTTGAGCAGAATACCGAGGTAAACCAGTGAAGTGGTAGGCCCTTTGGTCTTCTCCTGTGCCAATGGAATGCCCAGTTCAGCCGTTACTGCCTGAAATGTACACAACAACCTGGTGCAATCGTCCCCGCGAGCCCTACCTATCATGAGAAAATTGTTGAAGTAGTGAGTGATGAAGGGGGACCCAGATGTGGAGCGGACTACCCTTTCGATAAATGTGCTGAAAACCTCGAAGGCTGCACAGCTGATGGAGCATCCCATAGGCATGGCTTTGTCGTAATACCATGCACCAGCAAACTTAAATTCCAGTAAGCACTGGTCCTCCAGATTAATCGGGAGGAGCCAAAAGGCCGATTGGATGTCACACTTTGCCAGAAGAGCCCCGGGACTGCATGCCTTGATCAGCCGGACTGCTTGATCAAAAGAAGCATACCGCACCAAAGAGAACTCTGGTAGAATGGCATTGTTGACCAACCCCCCTTTTGGGTAGAACAAGTGGTGGATGAGTCGAAACTCAACAGGCGCCTTCTTGGGGACCACTCCTAGGGGGGAGACCCTGAGGTTGGGAAAAAGGAGTTCGGGAAAGGACCCAGCTATCCTCCCAGCCCGGCACTCCTTCTCAGTTTTGGCTGCGACAACATGGGGGAGCTCCCGGGCCGACTTAAGGTTGCTGGCATCAAATGCTAAGCGTGGACCAGATGCCAGGATCCTGAAGCCATGGGAGAAGCCCTCTCGTAGGAACTTGGCAGCCTGCCGGTTGGGGTACATGTCTAATGGGGGAAGGAGTGCTGCGATATGCACGGGAGTGTGGCCCATAGACCCCCTACTGCTTAGGGGGTCCGGAGCCCCCGGCATTGCCCCCACCCTGCTTGCCCCCAGAAGGCAAGGGAGTACGACCAGGCCGGGGACCCGGCTGGCCTCCCCCTGGCCAGGGGCAAGAGGACCTGGGGTGTGGTCCAAGGAGGGACTCGCAGGGGTGGTTGTACCTGCAGCGAACCCTGTTGCACTTCCCTTGATTGAATTCCCAACAGACCAGATTTCTGGCATCCTTTTTCCCGGATCAACGAAAAAGCTTGGGGCCCTCAGCTCTGCCTTTGATGTGAGGACCTACAATGACCAACCAGAGTTTGTCATTGATAAGATCCCACTGATCATGTTCGTTCTGGGAAGCCCTTTTTCTGAAGGCAGCATCGTATTCGATAGCCGCTGAGTTGCCAGTGAGAGTGAGCACCTTCAGGACATTTCCCAGGTGATTGGTGAGGTGCCAACCCCAGACAGGATATGCTGCCTGGGCCACCCCCATAAAAACCGTGTAGCCTGCCAGCCAGTTGTCAAAAGGCCGCTCAACCGAGGCTGAGTTGTCCTCCCTACTGCGATGTCTGTGAGACTTGGAAGTGTGTCCTTCCTTGCATTCCAGCTTAAGGAGCAAGAAGACATCAACAAAATAACCATCAAGGATGCACTCCCTGGTCTTTTTGCTCAAATGGATCCCCGGGGGGTCCTCGTGGTCCCCAAAAGTGGCCTGACCTGGCAACCCCCCCCGCTAACCTGAGCCCGCCCATGTGGAACTGGGCCCGAGGGGACTAGCCCTGTCCGTTTGACGCCTGCGAATGGCCCACCCAGGAAGCCCAGGCACAGAGGCCATGGCATTCCAGTAATCTTTGGGATGAGCTGCTCCCCTATCTGACTCACCCTCTGATGTCACACTGTCAGCGTTGCGCCTCCTGCGCCTCCTGTGTCTTTTGCTCTTGCACTTATGGCTTCTACGCCTGCTGAGGCTCATCCGAACTGGTATCGCTGTCTGTGCTGCTGTTGGAAGAAAAAGACCACCTCCTCCTAACCCTGGGGCCACCCTCCTGTTGCTGCTGGGGAGGCCCAGATGCTGGCTCTGCAAGAGCTACCGCCGGTCTGGATTCCAGTCGCTCCATTTTCTCGGCCAGCTTCTCCAGAGACTGGGCGATGCCTTCCAGGATTGAATTGCCAGGAGATGCGGCTGGCTGTAGAGAAGGGGCCCTCCCAACACCGGGGGTTGCCTTGCGGCTGCCCAAGGATCCCAACTCAACCCAGGATTTCCAGCCTGCCTGGCCCCAGGTTCTGGGGAGAGAAGTGGGCTTTGGCTCAGCAACTTTTTTGGGGGGTCATAGCACCAGCGGGAAAAAAGGCAGCCTGAATGAGGGGAGACCGGAGGCAAGGCGCTTGGCCAGACCAGTGAGGGCCAAGGCCCTGTAGCCCCAGATCCAGAAAGGTGACCCAGGAAGGGCCGTTGCTTGATTTCAGCAAAACAGACCTGGGCCTGCCGACCACGTGGCGTGCCTCATCTCTCTACCTCCTGCCTGCAGCCCCCACTGCCACCTCTCTGCTGCCGTCAGTGCTTCCACTTACTCCTTCTTTGGTCGTCGTCATCGCCATCGCTTCTGCGTTGTTCCCACAGCTCGTCACTGCCACTGCTGCCAAACACCAACTGCCGATAGTCTGGAGACCCGCCAGGTAAGTACCTGTGAGTGGACCTGAGTGAAGCCAGGATGCCCTCACACATGCCCGTTCTCCCGGCCAATGAGCTCAAAGCAGGCCACTTTGATCTCATTGGCCGTTGGAGAGAATGTTTGCGCATACACAATTGTGCGTGTGCGAACATGGCTGCCACCATGTCCGGGCATCCCGGGAGGGATGCCAAAGTGAAGGATGCCGTGCCCCAGTCCGCAAAGGCACCGGATGGTGAGTCGTTCGTTGCTATTGCTGTCAGTGGAGGAAGAGCACACATATTCCAGGAAAACTCAAAGCAAATGGAGGAGAATCGTAATGAGACTTGGTGAAGCAGAAAGTTTTGCTGGTGTAACTCCAAAGTATGGTGGAGAGGATATAGGTGGCCAGTCTGTAGATGTGTCTCTGTGTGTGTGTGTTTGTATGGAGTGGACCCAAGCATAGGACTGGAAGTGCTGCAGACTGTTGCATCATTGGAGAATCATTTGTGTACAGCTGTCTCAGAGCCCTTCTTTTACAAGACATCAAGTACTACAGGGAACACAACTGGCAGTTGTACTAGCACAGAGTCCTTCTAGGATCCTGTCCAGAGCTAGTTCTTGCATTTTTTTGCTTCACAGCTTTGAAATCACTTTGGATTTTCACTTTCTCAATGAAACGTATACAAAGGCCAAATAAACAAACAAACAACCTTTACTCCTAGCCTGTCTTGGTTATTGTGTGGTTACCAGCTTGTGAAGAACATCCTCTGTTTTCAGACAACTGTCTTGAGGAGTTTTGTGCATGTGTAGAACACACTTTCACATCATCTACTTTCAATGCAATGTATTGATGGGATTCAAATGTACAGACACATCATCATACGCCATTTAAAGAGCAAGTAGATGCACATCTTCAGAGTGTCCAGTCCTTTTGCCTCTTTCCCTTTCCTTTGAGTGTGGAGGAAGGAGGTGAGAAACTTCTGATCATAGTTGATAATGAATTAAATAGTTTCTTGTTTCATAAATCATAGGAAATTCTGGTTTGTGCGACACAAAGTTTGTTCACAGACCCAAGACATGAAATCATGACCTGCTAATTTTTAATGGTGAGTTGTCAACATGTCTTGGGGAAAGAATGAGTGATCATGGTATACAGTAAATGGCACTGTTTACATCTACATTAGTTTGATGCTGTTTTAATTGTCTTTTCCTCCTCTACACAATCCTTGGAGCTGTATTTTGATTAGATGTTTAGAGATTCCTGTCCACCACCACCACCACCACCACCACCTCTCCAGTCACAGACTTAGATTTCCAAGAATTTCCCAATGAAATATCCATTTCTCACTAGAGGAAAAAAGTTTACTTTGCAGTCTTATACGTGACTACAATCTTTGTGAACATTTTCACAGGACTACTCCAGCAAACATTTTTTTTGAAGGTAGAATATTAATCTCTATATATGTTCTAGACCAAGATTTAGTGGCCATAAGACATTGTCTATAAGCCTCAGTGGCACATAAATCTGGCTGCAATGACTGAGCTTTTTACTGTAGCAGTTCTTGGTGGATTATGCCCAGAGTGCTTGTTCTCCTCATCCCAGCATCTCTTATCAGATAAAATGCTGTGTATGGTGTTTAGCATGCTTTCTAGCTGGCAGCCATCCAGCTTTCCTTGTCATTCAAAATTTTGCAAGCTATTTCCAGATGTGGAACAACCTTACAGAGCACTGTCTTTACATTTACACAAGTAGAATTTTGGAATTTTTAAAACCATGAATTGTTGAAGAACAAATCTATGGAACCAAAAGCTTGCAAAAACATTACTCACCAGAGGTTGATTTGATAAATAAGCATCACCCTTAATGTTTGTTAATATTATATGCAAAGAGCTATAATTTATGCTGAAAATCAGGTGTGTGTGTGTGTTTAAAAAACATCTAATGCTTTGACAAGGTAGAACAGTTTTTATATTTCAGAAATGCTCCCCTCCCAATATGGACTTCTATTTAATTGATTAATTTCTCCTAATATGTTGCAGAGTTGCTACCAAGCCTACCTGCTTCATACATCTGTTTCATTGATAACAAGGCAACTGCATTCCCACAGTCAGCTGACATCTGCTGATGTGAAGTCAGCTGGCAGATCACAGACCTGTAACATGCTTATTTTTCACGTACAAGCTGTAGGTGTTGCTTAACATTCCTCCATTATTATTTCACACAGAAACTCTTGATGATAACTATTTCAGGATCATTAAAACCTAACGTACTGCATAATATTGCCCATAGAACTTAAAATATTTGGCCATTGATTGTTCTGATGACAAGTAAATACAGTTTCATGAACATGTCCATTATGCTGTTAGAAAATTAAGATGACAGTGCACCCACTTACACCATGAGATACTCATGGGTCTGTATTATTCTCTTGGAAAATCTCCAGGAACAGAGAAGGCTCTTTTCTTCTGAATATTGTTTTCTACATGCCAAGAGTAATGGAAACATGCGAGGATGGGGATCATGCAAGGTGCTCCCCTGCTTTGTGTGTGTTTCTGCTGTAATATCTGAATACATGTATTTTTACGAGGCTTTCTGCAGTCATCTGAACATATAGATCATACATGAAAATATGTGTCAAAAGAAGACACTTAAGATATGCACACTCACACCCCTGGTCAATGTATTTCCTTGGTTTCATCAAAAAACATTTTATTTTCTGTAGGGATTTACCCCAGCAGGAATCCTCACATCCTTTTTTTTATTTGCAAGAAGGACTTTCAAATCACACCACAATTTCATTTTGGATTACACTGGGTGGCAACTCAAATTTCAGGTCCTTTACCTTTCCTCTCACATCATCAGTTGTCAGATTTCCAACAAGACATTCAGAGAAAGGAAAATGGTATTCCATGTGCAGCTTGGCTATCAGCTTGTACTGATATTTTTTGGTGATTCCCACATACAGGGGTCTAGAACCTTCCAGATTAATTTTGCTACATGTATTGAAACTCTTATCAGTTTCCTTTGAAATTCTTCCTTTTTTTTTCTTTTTGGAGTAAATTTTATTAAACATTTTCCAACACAATAAAGAATTGTAATACATACAAACAAAGAAGAAAGAATCAACAAACAAAAAAGCAGAAAAGAAAAATGACAATAAAGAGGGAAAACAAAGATTGTAAATTGTAAATACCATTCAAATATTTCTACTGCTTATTTTTCAAATATACTAAATGGTCAAAACTTCTAGTTAACATATTACACTCCTTTCCTTGCAAAAAGGCCATCAAAGGTTCCCAGTCTTTGCAAAAAGTCACCAATGATTTTTCTCTTATCAATATTAATTTATTCATTTCAGCTAGGTCCATTAATTTTGTTAGCCAGTCTTCATTCGCTGGAAATGCTGTATTATTCTAGTTCTGTGCATATAATAATTTGGTGCAGAGGTCATATATGGTAGTATCTTACCATGCTTCTTTTGTTCACCTGTCACTCCCAACAAATAAAATTCAGGCTTCATTTGAATATTAACTTCCAATTTTTTTTTACATTGTACAATGGATTTGATTCCAGAATTTTTTGGCTTTTTCACAAGACTGCCACATGTAATAAAAGGATCCCACCTTTTGCTCACATTTCCGTCACACATTAGAAACCTCTTTATGCATTTTGGCCAATTTTTCTGATGTCAAATACCAATGATAATCCTCCTATAAAAGTTCTCTTTAAGATCATAATATAATGTAAATATCATTCCCTTTGATCACAGTTGCTCCTATTTCTCCAACTGTACATTATATCCAACTTTATCACTTTGACCTGTTCCTCTTCCACCTCTATTTTTAGCAAAAGTGTATACATCTTACTGATCAAATGTTCATAATTTAAGTACAACTATTTCTCAAACTCTGATTTATGCAACTCTAAATCATACAGTTTTGGTCTATTTTGAATCTTCGTATTATTAATCTATGGCCCTTTCCACACAGGGCAATTGAAATGGTGCAGAGCGACCTCCGACGGAGGTCTTCTGCACCGTAGAGTAGACTGGGGCAGACTACTTTTTGTAGTTCCGCACCTCAGTCCGCTCCGAAGCGACCGGAACTGGTCGCGCAGCGTGCTTTTTAAAAACTTCTTTTTAGAGGTTTTTAAAAAGCACGGAGCGCGCGACTCCGTGTCACTCCATCGCTGCGCTCCGGTGCAGATTTGCAGGCGCGCACTAGTGCGTCCCTGCAGATCTGCCGGGGGTGGGCTTTAGGCTGGTGAGCTTCTCTGGTTGGTGGAGAACCTCCACCAACCGAAAGCCGCCATTTTGGATGCTGGAGCAGTGCGGAGCGACAAGCTCGCACTGCTGCTCGTCCCAATGGACTCGCCCGGACGCTCAAGAAGTCCGGTGAGTAGCGTTTTCACGTGCCCCCCCCCCACGTCTGGAAAGGGCCTATAAGCAAACCACTGACAATTGGTATCTTCTGACAATAATTCTTCATTTGGCGTAATTCTGTATTGTTCTTCATCAAATTCCCAAAGATCTTGATTAGTTGTCCACTTTTCCTTGCTGATGTCTCTTTCTTATAAAAAGCTTCTTGTGATGAAACCCATAAAGGTATCTTAGGGTATAACCTTGGTTTGTATCTGTTCCATATTCTTAAAAAAGCATGTCTCATGTAGTGGTAATTAAAAACTACATGCACTTTAGCTTTATCATACCACAAATAATCATGCCACTCAAACTTCAGTTCATACCCTTCTAAATTCAACAATCTCTTATTTGTCAATACAATCCAATCTTTCAACCATGCCAAATAGCATGTGGAAAAATAGAGTTTCAAATCCAGTATTCCCATGGAGCTCATGAAAGTGGAGACCAGCATGTTGCCATTGCCTCCTGGAAGTCCACCTTTGAAATTCTTCCAACCTGCCAATCCCAAATCTTCCACACTTTGGAAGCATATATAGCCAGCCATCTATATCCATGGGTTCTGCATCCATGGATTCAACCAAATGTTGAATTGAAAATGTTTGAAAAAAAAATCAAACCTTGATTTTGCCATGCACTGAGCACTATGCTGATGTATAAGAATACCCTGCTGTAGCCTCCCATCATTTCACAGATCTTCAGGCTGTCTCCAACACTTGTTTGAGTTGGTCACCTTTTTATACAAGGGGCACTATTTTACTATGCTATTATATATAATGGGACTTGAGCATCCACAAATATTTGTATCCATGGTGGTGGTGGGCGCGTCCTGGAACCAAAGCACAACAGACACTGACGGCCCACTGTACCAGCACAGGTACAAATTGTGAAGACATTAGCCTCTTATAGATGTTTTGTTCAGGTGGAATGAACATTTATCAGGGAGGGGAATGGCATTTTGGTGGAAAGCATGGCCCTGACTTGTGCATGTCGTGATAACAACCATAGCAAGCCTACATGCTCTCTTTTGTTATTCAAATAAACTTTGGTAGGCCAGGGTACAGTTGCCATTGTGGTATCAGATCTGCCACCCGTCCCCCCATGTGAACAGGCCACCTACCTATGGGGCAGTGCCTGCACCTCCTGATGCAGAGGATGAGGTCAAAGTGTTATCATGGTGACGTCAACTACTTGTGGTTCACTATCAGATTTCCGTTCCACAATCTAAGTGTAGCTGATTGGGAATTGTGGTGGGAGTAAGGTGGACCATGCTCCATCAGCCTAAACAGTTGGATAGTAGGCGTGCTTGGAGGCAGTTTTGAAGGGCTGCCATTGCTGTCTTTTCTGGTGCAGTTCTGCGCTGGTTCTCCATGACAGATAAATTACTTTCTTATTATAGGTTATCCAATAAAACAGACACTGGTATACTCAGCTCTAAAATTCCCATGTCTAGGTCATGACAGGTTTGGTAGGAACTTAAAGAAGTGGCGACAATAAAGAGGCAGCAATAAATTGAGCATGAGACATGATGATAAGCCCAACTTTGCTCTTCAGTGCTTGATCAGAGAATGCCACAGTGGGTCTGAGGTCTATAGTGTTCCTTAGTAGTAAAAAGGAAATCAATTTCTCTCTTAGATTTTCTTGCATATCATTTGATCTTAACTCTAGAGTTTTCCTGGTTTGGGATTCTCTGAGATTACCATCCTTGGGGATATTATGGCAAGGGGTTCCTTAGCTACTGGCTTATGAGTCTAATACTCTTACATGAATATTGTGGTGTTACTGAAGTGAAATGAGACCTTTGGTAGAGAAGTCTTTCAAAAATAGATGCTATACCTAACTCATCCAGTCATACAGAAAAGGAGGGCTTTGGTGAGGCTGACTGGCTTTTACCCTAAAAATGGCACCTGAGTGACTGGTACTGAATTCTTCCCACGTTTGCACCTTCTCTTTCTATGGTCTATAAGGGCCCCACATGTGGGTCCAGCATTGGTATGGTTTGGATAGGCACCATATCTAATTGGCATCATATTTAATTGGCAATACACTTTAATTGACATTGATATCAAAATTAGGTGACTGAGAGGTCAACCTGGCTGATTGAGAATTTGGACTGTGAACATGAGAAAGAAAAGCAGGTCATGTCAGGCAAACAAATGCTGTTCCTGTGGATGATAAGCTTAAGTAGAAGCTGGAGTTTTTCCAGAGAACACAATAGCTAGAAGCCCACCAGGACACTGATTGACTTATACCTGTCCCCTGTGCACCTGGACTTCTTCCTCTTTCCTTGTAGCACCCACAATAGGCAGCTATTACAACACCCGTTATGCCTTTGCCACCCAAACTCTGTGAACATTAGTGGGTTGATACTCCATTGTATGCACCGCAACACCTCTTGTTCTGTAGCTGGAACTGCACATATCTTCCACTGCCTCTGGCTATTTTTCGGGCGCAAATACAACTGAGTCCAGGCTGCCCAGGGCAGACTCTCACTGATCCAAATGCCTCTCTGTCCATCTGATTCCTTACTGAGAACTGTCCTTAGGTTTTTACCTAAGTCATGCCGCTGCTTCTCTCCAGATCTGGTAATTATCATCTGCATCCCTCAACATCTCTATCCCATTTTCCTCCCTTCTCTTTGGCTAGCTCTTGTGAGATTGTGTGTGTGTTTGAACTGTTGTATGTGTGTGTATGTGAATTCATTTCAATAAAAGACACATTTTAGTTCACATTTTACTCTGGCTGGTGTTTTTCCTGTGTGAGCCTGTAAACATAGGTAGAAAAAATCTCTCTAAGTTACCTCCCTCTTGCAAGCCTCATAAACTTTGAGCTAATTCGGTCCTCACCTTTGCAAAGAGGTACTGACATCGCGGGTTGACCCTTGTCATCCATAGTTTGGGGTAACAGGTCCCTTCCTCAGAGCCTGGAAAATTTACTTTTTTGATCAAAATTCCCAGAATCTCCAGGAACTGACTATGCTACTTGGTGGATTCTGCAAGCATGGCACTTCCAAGCTCTGTCTTTTTCGCCATTCAATATTCACCCAACTGAGGTCCCTTGTAAGGTTAGAACTTGGAACAAGTCCTGGGAGAGAATCTTCAAGGAAGAAAATTGCAAAAGACAGAGAATTCTGCCTTCATCACCCAAACGCCCATTTGGGGCAGTTCTGTGTTTATAGACACAGCACTGCCCTGTCACTTCTGATTTGTCATAGATTGTTGGAAGAGTTTAGAAGAGTTATTGCTTGGGCTACAACTTCAAGCATCTTGCAACCACTGGCCATGACTATTAGACATGCTGGCTGGAGAGTCTGAGAGCCATTGCTCATGAAAGGTTAGTTTTCCAGGCTCTAAATTCAGCGTTAGTTTCTGGTCAGTTCATAGTAAACAATGGTGGTAGTTAATATGTTGCATCTCGTCTAAGCTGGCAGACTACAGTTATGTAAATTATAGACTTCTAACTCTTGCATCCCTCATAGGCTGGTCCTAAATGTCTCGCCCCTAGCAGTGGGGAAACTCCGGACCACGCTGGTTCATCTGCTACCCCTGCTGCTCTGGAGGCTTTTTCATAGAAGATGCTAACTCATGTGGAGGCATTATGGGGTAGTAACTAAGATTTTTCTTCAGTGCATTGACACTGGGGGTGCAGGTGTGCAAATACAGCTGTAGCAGCTGCTCTGCACAACCAACATGAACTGTCATTTGTAAATAGCAGTGGTGACCCTCTCTATGAGCTGATCCAAAGAACCAGGATAAAAGCAGCATGGGTGCAAACAAGCCTGATCTTCACTATACAATGTGGATAGTGCCAGAGACAAAAGTGACTTGTGATTTTAAATGGAATGTTATCAAACACTGAACCAGCAAGAGAAAAAGATGAAACATTTTTACAAGGTAGAGCGAGAAACAGAAATGAAGCCTTTGGCAGCGTGAAAATAATTGTACAAATCACCCATACTTATAGGAGCTATCCTCATCTTTCTGTCTCTCTCTTTTTCAAAATTAGAATTTAAATTGTCTTTCAATGGGTCATTAAGACTTATAACATTTTTGTGTTTTCTATTAGTTTCATTAAATCACTGTAATATCAGACGATACTGCGGTGGCATTAAGTGGGAAGTTATTACATTTATAGTAAAGTAGAGTTAGGGAAAAAGCTGAGGAAAAGTGGCTCAGCTAGTAATCTTCCCCATCCTGAGACAGAGAGAGAAAGTGTGTTAATTTCTCTGTTTGGACTGAAATGTTTTGCAAAAGAGTAAATGTACAGAAACATTTTAAAGAGACTAGGTGTATTTTGCATTACCTATAGGAAGGAAGCCTCTTATGTGCAGACCACTCAGATCAATACATTGGAGCCTCTTTTATTAGAGTAGGAAGGGGCATGCATTGCATATTCATTATATACTTTAAGATCCAGAGCTCTGCTCCTGTTCCTATTGAATTAATTATGCCTTTTTAGTGTAATAATTCCCTTAGGATTTTGAGCTTTATTTTGGCATATGTAATTTAATCAGAGTTTGGAATATTATTTTTCAAAGTAACAAGTTGCAGTAAACTGCCAAATCCAAAATGAGTCCTACCTACAGTTTTCTCACATACTATAGTACTACCTTTACATTCTTTTATTTTCCACAAAACTTCTTATTTACAGGCAATATTTTGTTTTGACTGCATAGTTCTTGGAAATCCTTCTATTGAAAAAAGTAAATTTTTTAATAAATTAAATATATTATTAAAAAAGAAATTTAATTGTTTTCACCTTTGCTAAAATCCATTGTTTCATTTCAAAGTCAGAAGGCAACAGTATGTAAAATGCGCACTTGTTCTTTGCTGATTGAAGATTTAAAAAAATCTTCAGATCCTCTGCATTCAGATCCTCACATAAACACATAAGGGAAAATGTAAGAAAATCAATGTTCCCTGTCTGGAACACACTGAAGTTTAGACAGGAGTCTTTGTTATCTGAATCAATAGCTTGGGAACTGACACTGATGCTCTACAAAAACATGTTTTTTAAAATAAAATAATTTCTTAAGGAATGCCAAGCAGAGTAGCAGCTAAATAGCTTGTGTTAATTTGAAATCATTGCAAATATGCTCCATGGTGTAAATTTAAAATAGCTGGAAGAAAAAAAATGCATAGATTCCAGTGTAAATCAATGCTCCTCCAACTCACAAAACAAAATAAAAACATAAACAGAAAATGTGCCCTAAATTTCCAAGTTGGAATGCTTTATTTAAAAAAATTGCCTATCAGAAATCATGAAAAAGTGAAATGCTAGCAGAATGCTAGCAGGAATATAAGAATGCTAGCAGGAATATAAATGCGGAGTAATGTCTCCTCAAATTAAAGAGTTATGAACTGTATGGTGAAAGCAGAAATACAGATCCCTGCGAATTTCAGACTTCCTATAACCTTTGTGTGTTAGCGTTATGGCTTCCAAACAATTTGAGAACATTTAGCTGCGTAATTGTTTCCCCTTCAACTAAAATGCTGATTAATCAATTACATTTAAATAACTATAGCTCAGCACAGATACATATTTTCAGAAAGACTGAAGTGTTGTGATCTGTGTTCTGTACTGTTCTCCCATGTGAAGGGTGACCGGTGGACAAGAAGGACTGTAGAACAGCCTCCTAGGAGGTACATTTGGCCCCACTGTGGTCTGTTTTGTACCCCATTGTAGTCCTGCATGCTTTCAATTACATTCTGTCTTAAGCCATTTCCGCCCTAGACTGTTATAGTGCTATTATTCCATTTTCAACATCCTATGGAATCCTGGGGTTTGCAGTTTAGGGAGGGGCTTCAAAGGCCTCTCTCGAAACTGTAAACTCCAGGATTCCATAGGATGTTGAAAGTGGAATAATAGCACTATAACAGTGTAGGGCGGAAATGGCCTTAGTCATACTTACAGTAGACCTACTGAATCTGTGAAACTTAAATTATTGTTAGGTTGCGTTGGTTTTAATGATACTGTACAAAGTATTTCTAAGTCCAGATTCAACATGTTGTTGCTGAGTAGAAATCTATAGTAAAATGTATCGACATATTGTCATGACAGTACACTCAAGACTGCTGAGGAACCAAGAGACCTAAATTTAAGCTTACAGGCTTAAATGTACATCCCTTGTGGCCTAAGGCTAGTTGCTAAGCTATAACCCAGGAATTTTAATTAAATAAAATTAGGTGATGTTAGACCCTAGGAAATGTTGATAGGAAGTCTGAGGGGTGGGGATGACTGAGGACACAGATAAGTCCCATCTGCAATAAATGCTGCTGTGGTCACTTGGTTGCTACTGTTAGGTAAAAATGAAAATATTTGGCAGTCTGATCACAGATCTTCTAAGGCCATTTTCACACGCCGTCGCTAAAACGTAGTAGCTACTGGTTGTATTCGTTTCAGGGGCCGCAGTTCTGCACAACATCGTAGCAATCCAGTAGCCGTCCCATCTAAAAGCTGTAGCTAGGACGCATTATTTGAACTACAGAAAAAAATCCATTTTGTGCTGCCTCATCCACATATATCCGGTATGCCACCTCAATCTGGAAACAGTAAATGCGCTTTGCCGCACATTAAGAAAATGGTGGCATTGGCAGGAGGCCAATCAGGGCCAGCAGGGTGGGGCAAAAGGCAGAAGAGACACTGTGCTTCAATTCGCATTAATGCTGAGAGGTGTGGAACACGGCGTTGCTACTGTGTTTCACGAGAATCCACCTTAACTACGGAAAAGATCTGTTTATGGTGTCTTGTGCGGAAAGGGCCTAAGTCTCTTCTGTTGTGTCCCTTAAGTATAGGAAATGTTCTGACAATCCTATTTGGGAAGAAGATGAGCAGTAGAAATAGCTTGTGGAATAAATAAATGCAGGTGGAGTTTGGTTAAGCATCTTTGGCGGTTTTGTTTTCTTCTGTATTAGATGTTTGCAAATTTTAGTAAATTCTAAAATAAATTGAAACATACATAGTTTTCACCCTTCTCTAAAAAGAAGCAAGCAGAGGCAAGAGTGAGAAAGAAGCTGAAGACCCATAGAGGGGGAAACACGGGAAACAGAAGCCAAGGGAAAGAAAACTGAGGTCAAGATGCTCCGTAGGAAAAAGGGAGGGGAGATGAGTTGAGCAGTTCCTCAGCTACTAAGTTGTTCAGCCTTCTCTTTCCACTCCCTTTTCTCCTGTTATCTTCCAGTTACAATAATCACTCCATGGGATTTTTTGGTAGATACAACAATTAGGTGCTTCATTTTAAGATAAATTGCCTAGAAACTACATGCTAAAATTCTCATTTTATTTTCAACATGTAGTATATCTTGAATGTTTTTCTCACTAATTTTTTCTTGCTAATTTGTGAGTTTCCCATCTTCTTTTTCCATAGAAGCTGAATGAAAGGAATTTTGTTATTTTGGGGCACTTTGCCAAGAAAGAAATTTGCCTAAAAGAATTACAAGGAATGCCCCTTTGTTTCTCTTTGCTGCATTTATTTTTTAAAATTGCAGTTATCATTGTACACTTCAAAGATAATATAAATTCTTTCAGTGTTCAGTGCTGGTCTTCAAGACCTAACTACAGATGCTGCCTATCAAATCACCATATGCTTTTCCGTCAACACTCAATTTGTGCATAAGAGCTATTTTGTGATTATCTATAGTGCCTGAAAAGGACTAAGAGTTATGTCAGCTGTTGTCTTATTTTTCAAGACTCTTTGGCAAGGCCATTTTTATTTCTTTTCCCATGGTGTCATCGTGCTTGGCAAGAATCCAGAGCAGAAGCTATGTAACTGGTTCAGAAACAGGCAAAAGTTCTCAGTTTTTGCAAGGGCTTTGATTCAGGCCTTTTCTAAACCAATGACATTAATTGTAGAAAGAGATGCTGGAACCACTGGTTTAATTCAGAGCACCACAACCTGTCTGATTTGTCAATGTTGGGAAATGAAATGCTATCTGTTACATAAATCTGGGAGAAAAGGAGAAATTTCTGGATCCACAGACTGAAAAGCTTGGCACCTCATGGTCAAAACATGAAGAATAACACATAACATCATTGCCTACTTTGTAACACCTTGTCTCCTGCATTCTTAATGGCAACTTGGATAAATTTCACTTTAATCTGAGCAGCTGAAAAAGGTAAAAGTCAAAACATCTTGCTACAACATTTGAACATGTCTGTTGATTAATTATTCTAATCTCTTTCTTTCTCTTTGGTATTAATTGACATCAAGTTGATTTGACTTTTGGTGGCTTAATGAATGAAAAACTTCCAGGTTACCCTGTTATCAACAGCTGTGCTCAAGTCTTGGAAACTCAGGGCCATGGCCTCCTTGGTTGAGTCTGTCCACCTGTAATGTGGTTTTTCTACTGCCCCTACCTTATCAAGCATTATTGTCTTTTCTAAGGAGTCCTGTCTTCTCATGATATGTCCAAAGTATGACAGCCTCAGCTTTGTCATCTTGGCTTCTAGGGATTATTCAAGCTTGATTTGCTCTAGGACCCATTGATTTGTGTTTTTGGCAGTCCGTGGTATCAGTAGAACTCTCCTCCAGTACCACATTTCAAATGAGTTGGTTCTTTTCTTAACAGCTTTCTTTACTGTCCAGCTTTTGCAACCATACATCTATGTCCATTTCTGCACTACACTGTTATATTGCTATTATTCCACTTTGAACATCCAGTGGAATTCTGGGGTTCGTAGTTTCCTGAGGCCAAAGAGCTCTCTGGCTGAGAATTCTAAAGGCCCCTCCCTAAACTGCAAACCCCAGGATTCCACAGGAGGTTGAAAGTGGAACAACAGCACTATATAGCACTATAACAGTGTAGTGTGGAAATGGCCTATATCTATCTTTATATACAACTTGTGGTTAACTTTTCAGTAGCCTTCGTGGATACTTTAAAGCAATCATGTTGTGGCATTAGTAAGAATCAGATTAAACTGGAAAAGAAATGTTTATTTGGTAAACATATAACTTGAAGCTTTTTTTCCCTCATAAACATACTAATGGTACTTGTGTATATATATTTTTAAAGTTCTAGGAAAAATGAGATGAAATTGTCATGTTGTATAGCGTTGCTTGTGTTTTAAATTATGGAGATCTGGGATTTCTTGGCAATAGCTGACTTTATGATGAGACTTATGAGATGCGATGACATCCTATGTCTACCAACCAAAAGAACCACTGGGTTGCATAGTAGCTGGTTATGTCATAGACAGAGTTTTAAGACAATGCAGGCTCAAATTGATTAGTAATCTCCTCCTAGTAGCTGCCCTGTCTTCACAAAGTTTGGATTACAATTAGTAGAAGATTGACAAACAGCATGATATGACATTGTACTTTGCAGATTAACCTAATGTTGTATCTTTTTGTGCATAAACTAGGAGATATGCTCCAAGTGACTGACATATAGGATGTCATCAAATGGCATGTGGGCATTTGCTTTAATAAAACATGGTTATAGCAAAGATACAAGTGTTTGCAAGATTGTCTTGGATATAAACTGAAGAATGAAATGGCTTCTTCTCGTCTGTGTTATAGATAAGATCTGGGATTTTTTTTTCTATTTCTATAATGTCAATTCCCCTCCCCTCCCCACAGCAACACTTCTAAATATTGTTAGAATATTGCTGCTTCGGAGTACTGCATGGTTTTAGACATTTCTTTGCATACATTGTTATAGGACTTCTGTGAACTGTATGCTATGACAATTATTATTTTTTTTCTTTTGTAGCTCCTATCTGCTTGAAGGTGTGAGTTCTGATGTGTGAGGAATACAGCAGAAAGGAAAGAAAGAATCTTATAACACAATGCATCTATTTTTTTAAAAAATCTACAAAATGCCCTTGCCTGGGAAAAAAACACACCCTCATATACAAACAAATAGATGTGAACTAGTTGAAGAAACATAGGCCATTTCCGCACGGGGTAAGTAAAATGGTGCAGTGCGTCCTCCACAGAGGACATCTGCACTGTGGAGCGGACTGGGTCCGGACTACTTACCGTAGATCCGCACCTCAGTCTGTTCCGAGACGACCCCAAGTGGTCCTCCAGTGTGTTTTTGAAAGACCTGATTTTTCCGGTCTTTCAAAATGCCAGTGCGCGCCATTGCATGCCTGCTCTCCGATGCAGATTCGCAGGCTCGCACCAATGCGAGCCTACAATCTGCGGAGGGCGGGCTTTAGGCTGGCGAGCTTCAGCAGTTGGTCGAGACCCACGACCAACTGGAAGCTGCCATTTTGGACGCCAGAGCAGTGCAGATCTACGACCACGCACTACTCCGCCTCACTCCGGACTGGACCGGACAGCCAGAAGATCCAGTGAGTAGCAGCAGGGAGCAATTCCCTTGCTGCGTGCAGAAATGGCCATAGGTGGAAATAAAACTGAAAGAGGGAAGATGGAACCAGAAAGGAGAACATGTGATAATACTACTAAGAAAGAAATCCCAAACACCGCTGTTGCCATCTTGAGAGGGGTTATGATTTGATGAAGGTATCCTTGCAGAGTAGCATTCTGGTGGCCCAGCACTCTGCTCATGATTATGGTGAGGAGCTTGATGCTATGGAGGCCCCTACTGTGTCCAAGGAGGCCTCCACAGTGGTGTAGCTTGTGTTGGGATCCAAAATAGGTACAGCAGAACCAGACTGAATTGGTTTTGGATCTGTTGGATAAAACTACTTTGCTCCCCTGAAAAATCTTTTTGCTATGCCTACCAGGAGCTCAAGTAGCCAACTGCTCAAGCCCCCACAACTGCTTTCACTGAAGTTGTGGATAAAGAAATTTAAGCTGAAAAGATCTACCAGGCTGAAAACCCAGCAAAGTTGTCCCACTTTCACCTTTTGCTGTGATCAGCACAAGATGATAAGGTCTGAAATGTGACAGTAAGTCTTCTGTGTCATTCTCTCCTCCTTTGCTGGCCCCACTGTGACAGGACAGAGTCAGGTTTTCTCTCGGAAGGAAATTTAAAACAGATTAAATATTTATGGAATTGGCAATTTTCTGTGTCACTGCAGTCAAAGGATATCAATCTGGTACAAGAAAATCTGAGTGATTCAATGAGGTTGCCATTAGATCTCCATAGGGAGGAATAAACATATACTTTTTGCAAATCCTTTAGCTTTATAACCAAAAAACACCTAATCATTCACTATGTTGGATTATTATGGTACCTGGATAAGAGCATACCCGTAACTTTGCCAAGACAGCAGGAGAAGCACATTAGATTTGTCTGAATGTAAAGTGTAGAACACAGACTGTCTGATCTGGTAGCTCCCATTGTTCTTAACCTTGACTGTATGAAAGCCAGATAGGAAAACTGAGATTTATCAGGGATTTGAGCAAGTCAAGTGCATATGGACAATGAGTTTTTGAACATATTCCCATATGTAGGGTCATTGCACGCCTCAGCAAGGAAGCAAACGAAGCTGAAGTAGAACACCCTATAAATGGATGTGAGAGCAAATGCTGGGTTTTTTTTTTTTTTTTTTTTATTATCAACTGCCAGGATTTCTTTCTCTCTAGTCTTTCAAGTCATTTTTTAAAAATTCAGATAATGAATGTCTGTATCATCATTCATGCATACTATAAGAAAATAGCTTGTTTGCCTTGTTCTAGAATTCTGAAATCCCCAAATCACAAGCCTGCCAACTATGTGTTTTCTCTTGATTTTGCTTTTTCTTTTTATACTTTGGAAGTATACCTGCAAATGTAAATTCATTTGCTCCCTTTTCTCCAGATTATAACCAGAGGAGTTTTAAGAAATATGGGTGGGGAAGAGAGCATTGTGTTTTGTGGGGGTTTTCTCATTGCCTTAATTGAAATAACATTTATATTGCAAAACATAGCTCACAAAGGTTGTAATTTTCCTATCATCTAAATTGCAGGCTGAAAATTGTGCTAAGAAAGGATCCATAGAGAATGAATTGCTGCTTTCAAAATGAGTCCTGTTCAGTGACAATGTAACTGGCAAATGATTACCAAAGACAGGAAAGATGTATTTGTGTATAATGTTTGTCACTTGCACCATGGGTATATAAATGCAACCCATTTCATAATGTGTATGTGATAATTTTGAAGTGCAAATGACAACAATCCGTCAATAAAGGGAAATCATGGTGGTGGTTAAGTATGGGATTCATTCTTTTCTTCCAGGGAATGTTAAACATTGCGATTCCACTGGAAGAGAGAGTCAGGTACGCTTAAACCCACTGATTTTAATTATTTTAGGCCCAAATTTATGCTAGATTATGGCCTAGGATTGACAAACTGAAAGCATTCCAGGATTATAACCTTTTTTTTCCCAGTCTCTTAGGGAAGTACAAAGAAACCCAAGGAGACAGGCAATTTATTCTTGGTGTATGACCTTCTTACTCTACTTACCTTACTCAACTATGGTGGCTTCAGTTGTGTTTTCTTTCTGTCAGCCAAAAACTGGCCAGGATGCTCTGGTTCTGCTGTACCAGTGGCACTCAGCTCCCTCCTTCAGCTTCAGGGCCTCAGCCTCAGGATATCTGAAAAACTAGGGATGGGACGAATCCAGAATTTTCCAAATCCAAATCTGGATCTGAATCCCTGGAAGGTTCTGGGAATCCACAAATTTCACGAATCTCGAATCTTTCAAATCCTTTTTTAAAAAAGAGTTTAAAAAGCAAGGGAAAAAAGGATAATCTTGGTGAAGACACACTCTCTCAGCCTTAGCAAAAGCCTAGGCAAAGGCGAATCTCCTTCTGAAGAAATCTGGCCAGGGCAAATGTCATAGTTTTGCCTCAGGATTTCCCCAGATTGAGAATGACATGAAGGCCCTTTCTGCACAGGCAGGAAAATGTGGATAATTCCACATTTTCCTGCCTGTGTAAACAGGACCACTACAGTACAGAGCTAATCCAGGTCAAAACTGGCTTTCCTTTGCATAGCTCCTTATGGCATCCTGGGGTTTGTAGTTTGATGATGCACCAGCACACTTTTTCAGAGAAGGCTGTGACACCTTGTAAAACTACAAAGCCCAGAATTGTGTCTGAAAGAGCTTTGCAAGGGAGCTATGCAAAGGAATCTTTCAGTTGTCCTTAAAATCTCAAGCCTTGTACCTTCCAGTCAAGTGCTGAACTTAAATATTAAATGTTCAGTTTAAATATTTTAGAATACAACCCCAGATATAATTTCTGAAATTGTTAGCAAAGGCCATTATCACTCCAAAGGAAAAACTGACCTACTTGCCATCTCCCCTTGTATATCTGGTCTCCCAGGTTTTCAGGTGTCCCAGTCTCCAACGAGCTATTTGGTTGGTGGATTCGAAAGATTTGGTTTGCCTATTTTGGCACAGGGATGTGGATTTATGAATCTCGAATCCTTCCCCAGGATTTGAGGATTCGGTTGGCCCATCCTTATGAAAAACTATAATAAACATCTAGAAAAAATGATAATATCTTAGGCACAATTCTGGATCAGCTACTTAGCTAAGTATACTTAATTAAGTAATATCTCCTGGGCTGAACCCTCTCCCACCAACCTGATGGAAGCGTCATGTGCCCATGCTCTGAACACCAGCAAAATGGACCTCCCTCTCCCCATGCCACTCATGGTAAAGGAACTGATTAGATGGGGGAAGTGATGATCATTGCAATCGTATCAAAATCATGACTTAAGAGTCTTATCTAATGCGGCTGCTGTCCCGCAACAATTGCATTGTCTATAAAAATGCTATTTAATTGGGAATGCTATCTTTTCATCCGCATCTTCAGAACCATTCCAGGATTATAGCATCTACTTGCACTAAAACCGTACCACACACTGCATTTTGGATTATACCTCTACTAGCTCCCCCAGACATTATCCCTGCCCCTTTCCATTGTTTGGCACACATGGACACACACATACATAATATAAATGAAAACAATTTCATCTTTAAAGAGGCCTTTTTTTTTCTTGTGGGGGAATTTCTGATTGGGAGAGATCAGAGTTCCCAGACATATTTGATCACTGGCAGTGGAAAGTCAGGAGCCACTGATCTATCTATCTGATCTGTCCCTGGCTTTCATGTGGCAGCAATTAGTACATCTGAAGAAAAAAACAGCAAATAAGAGACAGCGAGTTAATGGAATAAATGCTTTTTAAACTATAAGCCTTTCCTCTTACATTTCCAGGAGTGTGTGTGTGTGTTTGTTTTTGTGTATGTATTGTAGCAGCATTGTAGCATTGCAGTGACAGACTCCAGAGTGGGGCTGTATCTTCCCATGATCAATAGTTTTGCCACCCATTGACCATGGAAATAGGAATAAAAGTGCAATTGAACTTTCTCACTGGAAATCATAGCATGACAGAAGTGGGAAAGGAGGACATTGACAACAACAGAAGAGCAATGATGTCATGTGGGAAGCCCTAACAGAAGATGCTATTATCCTGATGCCATTATGATTTACCTGCCTTGTGCAATAAGGCCCTGAGTTGTAACTGGAAATATAAAACTGTTTCCTAGATTTACTCACCAGTTCACTGTTTTGTTTTCATGATTGCTGTGTAATCACAATTTTGACAGTATTAGCATGATCGTAATGTCTCCATCCTACTTTACTAGGCATCAGCTACATGGGAAGAAGAAGGTCCATTCTTTTGGCAATCTGGGCATGGATGAATGATGTTTCTGTCAGGTTTGGGGGACTGGGCCAGGAAAAGTAACTTGTCCTGGCCAGACTGCCCCCCCAACCCTGATGGAAACATCATTCAGTTGTGCTCTCATCATTGGCAGAATGGTCCTTCTTTTCCCCATATAGCTGATGCCTAGTAAAGTACATCAGGGAACCAGATAGGATTGTGGCAATAGTGTCAAAATCATGACTAAGTAGTGATAATGAATACAAAACAGTTACCTATAACTGCTTTGTATTCATGATCACTATTTAGTAATGATTTTCATACAACAGTGATTTTGACACTACAGTATTGCTGTGACTGTAACTTGCCCCCCTCCAACTTACTTTACTGGGCGTCAGTTGCATGGGGAGATGCAGGGCCGTTCTGCTGATAATCAGAGCACAGTTGAATTATGCTTCTGTCAGGTTTTGCAGGGTCTGGCTAGGGGGAGTTACTTAGAGCCTTTTCGCACTATATACCGTAACTATTGCAGTATGACTCCACTGTAACTGCCATGGTTCTATGGAATTATGAGATTTGCAGTTTAGGGAAGGATATTTAGAATTCTTAGCCAGAGAGCTCCAGTACCTCCCAAGTCTACAAACCGCAGGATTCCATAGGAGGCAACCATGATAGTTAATGTAGAATCATAGTGCAATAGTTATATAGTGTGGAAAGGCCCTTAGTTAAGGACTTAGTTAAGCATAAGCTATTACAGGATTCCACCCTAAATATATATATATGTTTTCCCCAAAGATAACACATTCCTGCAAGTATGTCTCTGTAATATGTGAAATATGTGTAATAATATGTGTAATATGTGAAAATAGTAATATAGTTTACTCTAAAGTTTTCATAAGTTTTTTTTTTGTAGTTACCAACATTCAGCTGTTCAGCTGTGTTCTGGTTTGTGTCTACAGTCATCCCTCCACAGTAACTAGGGTTAGGGGCACAGGACCCCCTTGAAAGTGGAAAAACCATGAATAACTCTAGGCCCTCCCAAACCACATTTTAACACACACAAAGAGTATGATCACCATATTTGTTGGGGAATTGAGAGATTTTTAGTAATAAGTCTCCCAATCAGCAGAGTATTTTGTAATGCACAGGCAGAAGTTGAACAAATTACCAGTCCCACTTTATCATCTCCATTCTAGACATAGGCCCTTTCTGCACGAGGCGAGTGAATCGCTCTGTGCCGTTACTTACTGGTTCTTCTCTCTTCGAAGCAACGTGGACTTTCGCTTAAGCTCTTCTGCAGGGCTCCTCTGTTTGTTGCAGGGCTAATTGGAGCAATGCGAGGTCCGTAGATCAGCACTGCTGAGGCTGAAAATGGCGGCTTCCCGTTCTTCGTGGGTCCGGACCAAACCTTGTCCACAGCCCTCCCTCCGCTGATTGCAGGCTCGCATTGGTGCGAGCCTGCACATCTGCACAAGTGAGCAGGAACGAAATGGCATGCTCCAGATTGAAAGATCGGATTTTTCCGGTCTTCACTTAGCACGCTGGAGGACCACTTGGGGGTGTTTTGGATCGGACTAAGGTGTGGAACTTAGGTAAATAGTCCGAACCTAGTCCGATCCAAGGTGCAGATGACCTCCGTGACAGGACGTCTCGGCCCGTTTTAACTTCCTCGTGTGGAAAGGGCCATACTTAATCTAGCTCAAAATAAACACAAACAGTTTGGTTAAAAAGTATGAAAAGTTTACTCACAAATTCTTGAAGAAAGTAAGAAGTAATTAAGAAGTTACATGCTTGCTGAAAATAATCTCTGTTAGGAGATCTCGGAGCATGCTTTCAGGACAAAAGGCAAAGACAAAAGAGAGGGGTGTAAATACCAAGTCAGGACTTTTGAGAACAAAGGGATGAGTACGTGCAAGGGGAAGTGGGTGTTGACCAAACAACAGGAAGTTTACTCTAGGCAGTCCCTTCTATGCCTAAAATAAACATGTAAACTAACTAGCCAGTTAATTAAGCATGCAAAGGTTGCCACTCCCAACAATATTCAACCCACCATGGAGTTCTTTGAGGCATCAGGGTTCCTTCAGAAGGCAGAAGTAGGTGGCTGGTGGGGCTTACTGCCACCTCCACTGCTGCCCCACACCATTTTTAATAGGGACTCACAAATCTTGTTTGCAGTTTCTCAGTCTCATTAGGCTTGTAATCCCTATTAAAAATGGCATAGAGAGACAGCAGAGGTGACAGGAAATAATCTGTGAATAATCAAATCCTTAAAACTGAAACCCGCAAATGTGGAGGGCTGACTATAGTTTGTTATAATGAAAAGGCAAACTGATTTTTTCCCCCTCATACAATTTCAGTCTCTCTTTTTTTGTTGTAGTGTCCTTTTTTTTTTTTTAGAGGTCGATAGTGGCACAAGCAGGCATCACACAGAAGCAGGCTAATGCCCACATACGGAAATCCTGGGTGGAATGTCAGATCAGAAACAGCAGTTTGATCTTGGCTCAGTTCAATAACACTTACTTTAAATTAACTACACTTTAGTCCAGTTCAGATGGAATGACAAACTGAGGTTAGTTTAAATTAGGATGCAGATTCTTCTACTGTAATGTTTTCTGAATTGCACTAGCAAGGGAAAAGGAAGGACATGATTCTGAGGCTTGCTCAAGCTCATTCATAAACATTGGTTTAACATGATGTCAGACTATATGTAAAGTATAGCTCTAGTCTTAATTGCACTCTCATGCCAATTTAAACTGGACCAGCAAAAGTTACCACATATATATTCCAGATTACTACAATAATTTAAAGGCATATATCTGTCCTTATGTAATGTTTTCTCTTTCTTGTGAGAAAAATCTACATTTTCTGTTATAGTTTCCCTCTTTTAAAAATGTTAACATCCTGTACAGGAGGATGATTTATCTTTAGCTATTCCTTTCTTACATTTATTTTAAAGATCCTTCATTGGATTGTCAGCCTATTATAAATCCAGAGCTTGTGAAGTTACTTTTAAAAGTCATGATTTACAGTCATAGTTATAATTTCAAAAAGAATTCTTAATTGGATTCTCAAATACACACACACACACACACACACACACACACACACAAACTTTATTAATTTTGGTTTTTAAAAATTCAGCTGCTGGCTTATGATACAGAACACCTTCTCCTGTCCACCACATTGTCACTGTGGCACTCACAAGAGAATATGAACAGCCGCACAAGGTACATAAGGAGTTACCATCTGAACTATGGGATGTTTCTGGTCCAACATTTAGTGGGATCAAATACCTACTAACTATAAAAATAGCTAAATATTACAATTATTCTGCAAAAGGAGTGAAATTTAGTTGTTGCAAAAAAGAGAATTAATTGCAAATAAGCAGTTATTGTAGCTAGTTACTTCAGCTCTCTGTGTAAAAAAAAATATTTCTTAAATATATGGGTAAACACTGGATAAAGTGCTGCTGGGCAAGTGTTTCATTTTGCCATTAAAAGCACCCTTAAATTCCAGTTTATTTAAACACTTCAAGAACAATTTAACACCGTCTTGTAGGATTTTCTGTCCCACTTGGCAACAAAGATCTCAAAGATGTAAACCTAGATGAAGAAGCAATTTCCTGGGCTGTGCCAACGTTTAACTGTGTGATTTAAAATCTGTTGTGAGACCCAAATGGTTTTGTTTAAAATGTGGATAATAAAGGGTTTAAGTTTTTGGTTAAGTCACATTAGCAATCAGTGGGCAAAGCCCGGCACATTTCCCCTTTCAGGTTGTGTAGATTACCTGCAAAGATAATAAGTGAGCATTACAGGTGCCTCTTTATTTGAGCTAAGGTAGAGAGCTTTCATTTACTGCCTTCAAATGCGTGGTGCTGGCAGTGAAAGCCCTCTGCCTTCTGCTGGCTGTTAGTCTGGACCACGAGGCAATCAAGCCATAAGGGTCATTTTCTGCATGAGCTAACCTTTTCCTCTGCTATGGTTTGAAGCCTTTGTTGACAATGAGATGCTCAGTGGGAACATTAAATTAACACTCCATATTCGTGCCTGTAAATTTACTGACAGGCTGAGGAAAAGTCAGGGAAAACAAACACTTCATCATTTCTGCTTCATTTAGCTTGTGAAGGGGGACACTCTCACCTGCAGAGAAAAGAGGTCAGGGCAGCCGGGGATAATTTTAATCTGACTCTCAGCTGAGTCTTTAGTTGTAGTGGATTGTGTTACACTCTGTGCTTAAAGTATAGGTGAGAGAGAGGTGAATGCAAGAAAAATCACACTAAGTACGAAATGAAATGCATGAGAGAGAACTTGTTGCAGTCTGTAACTTGGAAACAAAAGAATGGTTGTATGCATTTACTGAAGAAGTAAAGAAGTTAAACACTTTTTTTTCTAGGAGTGTGTGTAATTTTTTTGTTTTGTTTTTGCTAATGCCAGTAAATTTTGGCATGTTTTCTTATTGCTGGATGAAAAGACTGTTAAAATACAATGTACAGCTTCTGTCACAGAAACTAATGCATATATATATTGATTTTTGCTCCACTTTTCTGTATTAAATGCATGCAAATAGTGAGCAGTGGGGAAGTTACCTGTGAAAGCTTATTCTTAAAACTAAAGCATCTTTTTGGGCAGACCCAATTTTCCAAATACATAGAGCAAATGGTTGATTTCAATGGTTGAGTTTATCCCTACCTGCATGTTTTCAAAATTCCTGTTCATGTTTCCTAACTTGCTGGGGGGGGGGGGGGGATATGATGGATACATAGCATTTACATGCGAATGGGAGAATCTAGCAACACCAGGAGGATGGGGAAATCATGCTTCCCTCTTCACATGTATAGTACTTTTGAGTAGAGCTAAAGAGGTGGGGAAAGCACATTTAGAGCAGATGCATATAAGATGTATGTTTAGTTAGGTGAATAGAGCTAAAGAGGGGGGAAAGCTCATCCAGAATTCAGATGCACACAAGATGCACACAAGATAGGCACGTGCAAATGAGGTTCTTTGTTCAGTATAATGAAAGGAGAATGTGTATTCTGCCTGGCTGTAGAATAGGAAATACAGTCAGCCCTCGGCATTTGCGGGCGTCAGTTTTGCAGATTTGATTATTCACAGATTATTTGCTGTCACACCCCTATACCATTTTTAATAGGGACTGAAAGCCTCGTGAGACTGAGAAACTGCAAACAAGGCTTGTAAATTCCTATTAAAAATGGTGTGGGGCCTCAAAAGAATCCAAGGTGCGTTGAATATGGTGGTCGTACTTTTTTGTGTATTAAATATGATTTGGGAGGGCAGAAAGTTATTCATGCTTTTTCCACTTTCACGGGGGTCCCATGCCCTAACCCTAGTGAATGTGGAAGGATGACTGTACAGATAACAATGCTTCTGCCTTTCTGAAACTATGTATCTGCACTGAGGATTTAGCAATATCATTATTCAGATGTAATTGATTAATCAACATTTTAGTTCAAGTAGAAACAATGTGCAGCTAAATGTTCTCAAACTGGTTGACAGCAATAATGCTAACACACAAAGGTTATAGGAAGCTTTAAATGTCTGAAATTCTCAGGAATCTATATTTCTGCTTTCACCATACAGTTCATAACTGTTTAATTTGAGGAGACATTACTGTATGTTTATAGTCCTGCTAGCATTCTTTAAGCAATTTCACTTTTTCATGATTTCTGATAGGCAATTTTTTTAAACAAAGCATTCCTACTTGGAAATTTAGTGCACATTTTCCGTTTTATGTTTTTGTTTTGTTTTGTGAGTTGGGGGAGCAAAGGTATATACTGGAATCTGTGCATATTTTTTCTTCCAACTATTTGAAATTTACACCATGGAGCATTTTCCATTTTCACAGGGGTCCTCTGCCCCTAACCCTAGCAAATGTGGAGGGATGACTGTACTCCCCTCCTGTCAAGTTGCAGAGTACCCAGAAGTGACCAAGTTATCTTGGCATCTGAGTCAGTTAATCTCACAAGCACCACTATTGGCCGGGTGGGGTGGGGGTAATGACCGTGCAAAAGAAAACTTAACATCATCTGTCCAGCTTGTCAGTAGGCACTGAGGGTCTGCTCTGGGGAGAAAGATCCGCACTTTCACTATGGGGGCCTTTTTCTCCAGCTTTCTTGCGGGAAAGAACATATATAAAAAGGATGACAATCCAAGGGTGGAGAAGCAGAGCACTGAAAGAAAGAAAGAAAGAAAGAAAGAAGGAAAGAAAGAAGGAAAGAAAGAAGGAAAGAAAGAAACGTTAAGTTCACCATGTTCATATGTACGAGGAGGAATTTATTACTAGATTTTTAAAACTTGCATAGATTTTTGCACTTTTGCCTTCTTGTTGTTTTTCTGTGCATTGGGTGGTGGGAACTCGTTTCTGACCTCTTCTCCCTCTCCCAGCTAAGAAGAGTGCCTGCCCGGGCATTCCAAACCAGAAAGGATAAAAAGAACTCTGGATGCAAATCAGCAAGATTTTCACATGTCAGCATGGAACAGCAAGGCGCCCCCCCCCATTCTTACTCCTTCCCATTTGCTTTGTCCTTTGCTTCTGTCCCTCCTTCACTTTACATGAACTGCGTGCTCTAGTTTTCAAAGCGGAGAGAATCAGCTGTATGAAGTCCAGAGACCATCTCCTCTGTATGTTTTAAAGCTAAGCCTGAAGGCACGGGGATAAGTACAGGCTTGCCTGGCTCTGGCTTCAACACTGTCATAGACATCATGGGGTGGAAAATGATGGATGAGATTGAGGAAGGAAAGAAGTCTTTCCTGGGTGAGCATCACCTCCTTTGACAGACCTTGGCAGAAGGTGATGCTTGTGCTGATTGGGTATACACTGCACTTCTCTCACTGACTATTTTTGGAAAAGAGCTTAGAAAAAATATTTTTGGATTATAACTTTTAGAATTCCTATCAGGGGATTCTGGGGTGTTTAGTCCCCAAACTTATCTTCTGATGTAGTATAGAGTCTGCTGCGTGGTTCAAAGTGAGCCTTGGCTGGCCTCGTCTTCACTAGACAAGATGAAATCATAGAGGAAGAATGAATGTAAGTAACCTCTCAGATTGCAATTGAGCAGCATTGTTCCATCAGAAGCCTCCCATAGTATCAGGTGAGCACCACTGTTGGGAGAGAAGGTGGAGGTGATAGGTTTTCTTTGGTCTCTGATTGGTTTTGCTTAGCAAAAGTCGAACAAAGCCCCTATGAAAAACAGCTTTGGGAAGTTAGAACTATCTGAAACCCAGTATATCCCCATATGAGCCTGCCTAGATCTTAGGATCTTTGAGAGAGGGCTTTGTCTGTCCTACCATGCTTCCAGTCCAATTTGCTGATGACATGGGGGACAAACTTATTGTCTTCTTCTTCTGCTTTTAGACTGTGGAATTCCCTCCCAAGGGAGGGTGAAGTGGCCCCTGTTCAGTTCTCTTTCCCCCACCAGACAAAGACCATACATAAAGAGGACATTGACCTTAACTGGTTGTGGAAGAAAGAGATTCAGTGGGTACACTGTATTTTCCTTATGTAATATGTTTTGTGTGTGTGTGTGTGTGTGTTTAATTGTTTTAAGTTAATTTTTAATTGGATTGGTTGTTTAATGCTTTTCAAAGCATTTGTGTACTGTATATCATTTTAGCTATATAGCTGTTGTAAGCCACTTTCAGTTCCATATGGGGACAAAATTGTTATTGAATATCTTCAAGATGTTTCTGACTTATTGTCAACCATAAGGGGAACCTAAAACAGGCTTTTCTATGCAAGATTTGTTCAAAGTTCTTTTTTTCCATTGCCTTCCTCTGAAAGGCGGATAAAAATTAAACCTCATGTACTGGAATTCTGGAAACGTTATTAATGAATAAGCTCACATAGTCAAAGAAGAGAGGAACTCTTCAGTGTATAAACAGTATGGCATCCTTACACTAAAGACACAAAAGAAAATCTTTCCTCATAAGTAAAAAAATGCCCACAAGATATGGCAAACCTATATCAATGTGACAGAAAGGGAACTCTTTAATCGACAGTTGAGATCCAAAGTGAACTTGCATTTTTGTCAGTTTCAAATGTGAAATTGGTTTTAGATTTCATTGAGTATATTCATATTCTTATGTTACCATACTGTCATGGTTCCAAAGTTCTCAGGTGTGTGAACTCAGGTGTATAAGAACAAAAAAAGGACTGGTTATGTTGGATCTGGACAAGTGTGGTCCACCAGCCAGTATTCTGTCTCCAGGGATGGCAAATCTGATGCTGTGGAAAGTTCTCAAGTAAAACTAGTCTGGAAACACCCTGTTCCAGCAGCTCTGTGAGAAGACTACACACACCCTGAATGTGCCTCCTCAACAGTCACCAGGCTGCAACAGTGGGCCATGAGATGAGAAGCAGCATTGTACTCCATCAGCTCTGCTAAACCAGAGCTTGTTTCCTTGGTTGTTTTCTAGCCGGCCATTATGAGAACTATTACTTCAATATACATGTTGCTGCTTGAGTTTTGAGTCCCATCCTCTGCCCCTCCTTTTCTGTGTCCTGTTTAATTGTAAGCTTGCGGGCGTGGACTGTCCCATTTTTGCTGACTATATCAAAAAAGGTCAGAAAACCTTTTCACCTGAGAGGGGTGCAGCAAATGCTTCCATTAGACAAATAAATAGCCATTTCTGTTGTTCATACTCAGCAGCATTCAGAATCCAAGTGTGGTATCCTCCCCCGGTAGGGGAACATCAAGTGCCGCCTTCACTTGCTCTTGGAAGTCCATGAGCCTACACCATGTGCTAGAGTTCAGAATGTTTTACTGATCAGAGTTTTCTTCCTCCAGCCTTACAATGCTGGGTCCTGTCCAAACAAGCCCTCTTTAAAAGCATTGTTACATTAAAGCTTTTTGCCAATCCGTGTCCTTTCTTCCTTTATGGCAGAGAATACCTCTGGGAAGCCTTGGGGTTGCAAAGTTCCCATTCTCTTACACATAGCTCCCTTCAGTGGCAGGTCAAGCCTGTTACAGGCCATTTCTGCACAAGAAGGGAGGAGTAGTTCACTGTGTGTCAAGAGCGGTGTTTTTATACTCCGGTTCGAAAACTGAATTCAGAAATTCAGGAACTGTGCTGTCTGCACCCCCCCCCGACTTTACATTGTACTACTGTAGAAAACCATTCCCCTCCCTTAGCCCGCCCTGCCATTGCTGATTGGTCTGTTTTTTTAAAAACACACACACATTTTTAACACATTTCTGTGTTGCTACATTTGTGCGTAGGAATGTATGTTCGTTGATATGGAGAAAAAAATACATTGTAACAGTCTATTACCAGACCCATCTCTTCCCACTCTCCGTTTAACACAGGAAGACAATAATGACGGCAGCCTCTCCTTTGATGGGCAGAGAGAGAGAGATAGGGACGGAAATGACGGAAGAGACAGCCTGGGAACGCCCATAGCCGGCCACTTCTGTGATGTGAATCGATGCTACGCTTCTATACGTAGGCGAAAACCGAAGCAGAACCGGTTTGGGAGATTTATATCAGAGTTTTTCCGGTTTTCACATACAGTGGTTTTGCATTGCAGTGAACCGCAGTGAACCGTTCTCGGAGCTGAAAACGCGAAGAACCATGAGAAAAACTACGATGCTAAAACAGTACAACGTGCAGACTGGAGGGTAAGAATTCGATGCTGCTACAGTGTATCAAACTCGTGTGGAAATGGCCACAGTAATGATTCCTAGGCCGCCTCCATTTGCTGGGCTGTCTGTCCAACTTCCTGAAACAGTTTATAGCCCAATGGTCGTAAAAAGAGCTACTGCGCCAAGGGTGTCCCAGCCTAGTCTGTTCACCTGCAAAGCCACAGTAGCTCCTCCTTTTCTCTTTCTCCCCCTTTTAACTGCCGGCTGGTTTTTCCAAGGTAGCCTCCTACAGCCACACTCCTCTCCCAGCTGTTGCAGATTACTGAGGCCATTTCTGCATTAGACTGTTATAGCAGCTGGCCCCTCCCCAAACTGCAACCCCAGGATTCCATAGGATGTTGCAAGTGGAATAATAGCGCTATAACAGTCTAGTGCGGAAATGGCCCATGTAGGGCCAACAAGCAGCTGAGTTGTCTTCTTTCTGCTTTGGCATTGCTGGCTCTGTTGTTTCCTCCTCATTGCTGTAGACATCTTTCCAGTTTCTTTTGGGTGCCTGAGCAAGTTCTGTTCTGGTAAGTCCCTCTGGCTCTTACACCAAGTCTCTAATCCAGCAATCCTCAGATGCAGCAGTGTGTTCTTGGGCCAGCAACTGTCAACATTAGCAATACTTATGACAGTTTCAGTAAACAGAAGGCCATTATACATGACTGACAATAAATCCCCAACTCCAGTAGGGCAAGTGTTGCTGTGGGGGTTGCAATCATGGCCCTTCAGATGTTTTTGAACTGCAGTTCCCACAGTGGTTGGGCTTCTGAGAAACATCTGGTTGGCCACAGTTTCCCATCCCTCAGTTATTGCACACGTGATTGCAAATTTTCGATTTTAGCACTTTGCAGGGCCCTCTTGATGTAAGAGTTGATTTGAGAGCTGAGATCTGAGCATGGCCTTTTATTTTGATGTATATTGATGAAAACTTAGGAGGGAAGAGTGATATTTGTAAAGGTCTTATCATGTTTCTGAGAAAACTTTTATTTAGAATGATGGCATGATGAAAGCATGGGAGCTTTTGTGGTTCAGTGGCAAAGCATGTTTTGCATATTCAAGATCCTAAGTTCAGTTCCTGGAGTCTTCAGCAGTGAGAGACAAAGGGTAAAATTAGGCCATACAATTATTACGTTTTAAAATGTTCTGCCTCAAGACATGAAGGATGTCATACCATGTGGTTTTCCTAACCTATCTATCTTGCATTTAGCAAGCTTTGTTTCATCATTGATCACTGCAAGATAAATGTAAGCTTAATTTGCAAGTCTGATTGCTAAGGCATGTGTTTCTAAGAAAGTCCTATTGTGGGAAGGAAAATGGATTAATCATAGGGAAATTGTATTCATGTTAATATCTAGTTTGGTTGTCAGATAGTTGACTTCTGCCTAAAGCCCTGGGTGGCCACTGGGAGCCAAAGCAGGAGTGGGAAACTTCTGGGGGTTGTAGGGCTGTATTAGCCCTCCCGAGTTCCACCAGGGGCTACACCCACCCTGCTATCACTGATGTTCCTTTCTCCTGCCATGGAATCCATTGCAATTTGGGATGGTATGAATTGTTTCCAAGCAGGAACAAGCTTCTGGTTGCCCTCTGGGATCGTAAATCTGTCGGGAATATACAAAGCTGCCATCTACTGGTGAAGCTAGCATTATATGTCTTTAAAATCACAGAAAGAGAATTATACACCATTTTTGACACTGACATTTTTACAATCTACTTTTTTTTTAAGGGTTAGAAAACTGATAGCTGTAGGTTTCATTTTCAAGCAGTGCTACAAATATTTCCTTTTTTTCTTCTGTCACAAAATCACGATGTTGGGTTCATATTCCAGAGGTTTCTTATCCCTTAGTGAGCAAGAAAGGCCTGGTTTGTCATACTGCTTCGAGTATGTAAATTGTGGTACAGCATCTTTATGGGCAGTTAAGCAAACTGCTGAGACCGAACAAGGGCCATTTCTACACTGGACTGTTATAGTGCTATTATTCCACTTTCAACATCCTATGGAATCCTGGGGTTTGCACTTTAGGGAGGGGCCTCAAAGCCTAGTGTAGAAATGGCCACGAATCTATGAAAAAGTGGACATTTTACATGACAAAGGTTGGGGTCTAATTTTATGTCTGGCCTTCCCTCCTCTGCACCGTCCCTGTCTCAGGTGCTCCCACAAAGAATGAAACTAAGTAATCCATAATTGCATTGCCCATGTTATGCTGGTGTTGTTGTTGTTGGTGTCGTTGTTCTTAAGTTTGAACTCTTGCAGAGGGTTAGTGTATTGAGGAATTTCACTCCTTTTTGGCTGTGTGGGAGAGCAGAGGACTAAGTGGGAGAGCTGAACCGGTGTCATGTTAAAATTAGCCTACCAGGTGGTCCCAGAAAGTAGACACAGTGTGTCAAATAAACTGAAAAGACAGGGCTTTTTGCAATGTGCTGGCTGAGGCAGAAGGCTGTGGGGGTGGCACTGCAATTGCTATTGAGGATTCATACAACTCTGTGTCCGGCATGGTTTACTACAATCAGAGCAGTGATTAGGCCTCTTTTGATCACAGGTTTAGCTTTCAGCCTATCGAGGGATTCAGGGGAGGGGGGCAGGGATACATATTAATGTCTTGCACTGGGCCCACATAATTTCCCAGGGGGTCGTGGGGTCAGGTTTGTATTTAGTTAGCATTAATGATCTCGTTAGGGATCTGAATGGACCACCGTCCAAGCTCTTTCAGGGATCTGAGCGTACCCTGCCTTCACCGTCCTCTCCCTTCGTTGTGTGGGCTTGCACAGGGCATGAACTGTGATTAATAGACTTCCAGTGCTTAATAATTTGCAAAACAGTATTAAACAAGGAACGTTGGGGACAATTGAGATTGGACACAGCAGGGACAAGAGGTTGTTGTAAACAGAACCAGTGCAATCCAAGTGCACGGAATTAAGTAAGATGCTTGCATACAATGTCACAGCTGGCAACTGGCTGGGAGCCAGACCAGAGTGTAAGCTCCATTGCTATGCCCAGGTGGTCAGGCTGAGCCTAGTCTTTTTAACTTTTGAAGCAGTGTGTGTGTGTGTGTGAGAGAGAGAGAGACAGAGAGACAGAGACAGAGAGAGAAAGCAGAGACCAGAGAGAATGAGAGAGAGGCGGGTGTGTGCATACACACAGACAGAACCAAAGAAGTGAAAAAAGGACTACTTCTGCAGTGGGAAAACAAGTAAGAGGCAACCATTGAATAAGAGAAAGAAGGAGATTAAGAAGCTCAGAAAGTGACAAGCAGATAATGGAAACCACTTTCAATAGTAGTAATCCTTGACATACAAGGACAAATATGAATACTTTTGTTCTTGAATTTAGATTAACTTTCCGCTCAGGGGTAAAACTTGAAGTTACTTCGTGTGTTTGTATCTTTGGGTCTAGTGTGCAAAATGAGAGCCTTGTCGTTCATTACTAGTGACCTTGTAGAAGTGGTACTTCAAAGCTAATTTAAGGGAGACAATATGGGTTTGGTGGCAAATAAGATTAAATATGAGGAATGACCACTTTTACCGGTTTTGGCTGAGCTGCACACACATGCATGTTCCATAACTGTTCTGTAGGTGCCATACCTGACCTAATTAAAGCATGCAGAACTGATATTACAATACCTCTGTAGAACAGATGCAAGTAAGAGAAATATATTTGATAAAATGTATTCATTCAACATTCATTTGTATTTTAGTCAGAATCAAATGTCATGCATGCCCACACTATCCTCCCAGGAAGAGAAAGAATGAGAATCAGGACAATGGGCAGGAATGAGCAGGAGTTTCTGCTGAGCCATGAATAGGAGCTGCACAAGAGCAGCTTACTCACTAAATGAATCAAAGCTGCGCATGAGAACTGTTGCACAGCTGCGTTTCATTTCACTTGGACTCACGTGGGAGAGTCTTCTGGTGGATTATGCTTTTCCAAATAATGCCATAATAAGAATTCAGTTTCAAATCAAGTTGTACAAATTTTATCTCCTGTGAAATCGATGTGTAGAGCTAGCTGTGGGCTAGCCTGAACTGTAGGAGTTTCTAAGAAACAATCTCATTTGATCTGAAACATGGCTGGGGCAGGGTGGGCTGTTCAACACTGCCCTTCAATTTCCCAAGTGATGCTCCTGAAAACTGAAACTTGTAGCAACTGAAAGCATTTCTAGTGGAGTAGCCATGTTTGTCACATCAACGATGACCAAGGCCCTTATCACACCATACCTCAATAGCGCATTGTTCCATTTCAATCCCAGTGTTGCCATTTCTGTGATGGTACTGGGTTATGAATGCTCTTGACTGCACCCTTTGGACTTCAGCGGATGAGTAGTGTTATTGCCACCAGTGCTCCCACCACATTACAGCATCATTGGAGAGTCCTTTTCCCCACCTTTCATCACTCCACAGCTCATGATTGGTTGGGTTTTTTTGGAAGCTGTACTAGCATAGCAACATTGTAACACCATGACACGCTGATATGCTATTGTGTTTTTGTGCTAAAAAATATGTTCCAAAAAATTTAAAAAATTTAACTCAAAGGAGAAACATGGACAGGTGATAGATTTCAAACTTACCACAACATGAGAATAGCTGAGGCAGGGACAACCTGGGAATGCCCACACCACACCCACTCCTCGATCGGCAATGATAGGAAGCGCTATCAAGTGCTGTTGAGAAACCGCACTCACACAGCTGAAAGGATTGTGGAGGAGGACATTACTGGATTTTTTCTGGCAATGCATGGAAATGTGAAAGCAGCTGGTTAGCAATGATGTTGTGTGATAGCATGGGTGCTGGACCGGGAACAACACATTGCTCTGGCGGTATGAAAACTTTATGCATCTTGTTACTAAAATGATGAACATAGATAATCGTGGGTACTTACTTCAGATTCAGGAAGTCTGAGATGATTCCAGTTAATATGTCCTCTTAGCCGTGTAAGTTTAGATATTGCCCAGTTTTGCTCTTATAGATATGAATGATGCATCGCACTCAAGGTTATCAACTAGTTTGTTCACTTCTCTCATCTGATGATTTTTTTTCTCTTTTATGTTTTGTTAATGGTATAATTTTATCTTTTATCTCTAAGAAAAACAATCCAATAAAGATTATATATATATAACTTCATGCAGTAAGGGCCCAAGTGTCCAGTGTCATTTTAACAATGAACATATTTGGCATATCATCATCATCATCATCATCATCACCATCATCATCATTTTTTATATCCTGCCTTTTCTGCCAAATTGGGACTCTATGTGGCTTACGATTTAAATTAAGTGCAATATAGCACAGGTTAACATTAAAATAGAATTAAAATATTCATGATACTAAAACCATTTAAAACGTACACTTTCCTGTTACCTGTGTTTCATCATTTGTGGAACAGAGATTAATGAAGTGGGCTGCAGTCCATGAAAACATATGCCAAATAAGCCTTGTTAATGTTTAAGATGGCACTGGACTTTTTGGTTGCTGCTTTTGTTAAGATGAAAAAGTCAGCCCCCAAATCAGCAAGATGTACCATCCTGGAATCCTAACCTTTAGTTTGGAAGATCTGAAAGGGTTCCCTTAAAAGTATGGTGGGAGCAGAAAAGTACGTGAGCATGAGAAAAGGATATAGCCTGTGGTATTTACTGATGGCAAGAGCACCACTTGTCTTCTCCTAGTCGTTTATTAGAGTTTTACTGATGTAATCCTTTATGTCCTATGTTTTGTCCAACAAGAATGAGTGACAGCTTTATTTAGTGAGGATTTTTCTTTGACAGATATCCACACAAGGTTAGTGTGCTTCTTTTCAGGGAATGTCAGGCTGTGTGGGTAAAAGACTTCAATGATTCCCTTCACCTCCCCAAGCTACCTTTGATTTGAGTGAGGGTACCTGTGTGATAACAAGTGTGTGTTTTTGGCAGGTATACCTTGCCTGCCTGCTTATTCCACAGTTCCTTGTTTCCTCACAGAGAGACAGAGAGAGAGAAAAGCACAGACCTCCTGGAATGGCTTTCTCATTGGTCAGCTTTCTGTTGACCTGGAATTTTTTCATGGCTAACTTGGAGCAAGGTTTAGAACTGACCATGGGCAAAATTTATTTTGGAAAGGATAAAGCCAGTGACACTTGCTTTATATATGATTTTAAAAATGGCCACACATCTACATGCTCATATCATTTCAGTTTCTCTGTGTCTAGGTCTCAAGAGAACTACAAAGCACAACATTCACAGACAGCTGAATGAATAAGCAAGGCACCACCACCTAAACTGTGCAAACACCATCGGTTATTCAAATCAAAACTTTTAACAGTCAGAATCACCCTGACACAGAGCAGCATTCTTACTTAAAATTTTATTCTGCCATTAATTATTACAAATAAGAAGTGTGCATCCTCCATAGTTACATGTCCATCTTGTGCATACACTAATAAAATTATAACCCTATTAACATCCCTTCCCTCATATTTCCTTAAAATCTGAACCAGATGTTTTACTTTCAGTTTAATGTGCAATCTTAAATCCTTGATGCTAGTTTTACAATGCAAACCTATAGAATTCAATGTGATTTATTCTGAAGTATGTGTATGTTTCTCATAACCCTGTATCGCAAGTAACTGTTTAAGTACACACACACATGTGGGCATACTTGAAATGTGAACATTTACAATATGAAAGACTTGCTTTTTTGTGCACTGAGTAGAATTTGTGAGAGAATGTGGTTTTCTGTGTGACTACAGAAAGAGTGGTTAGTTTCACAAATATTCACTCTAAAAACGGATGTCACTTGAATTCACAGTGCTTTCTCAGTTGTTTGTTTTAAAGGTGCAACACATATTCATGGATATTTTAGATCCATAAATTCCAAATTCAGTTTATGATTTCATCAACTAAGATATGTTTTAATATTTTTTTGAAATATTTTTAATTAAATTTTACAATAAAAATAAAAAAGATAATCCCCCCTTCCCCACTTCCTTCCTTTTTCCAACTGTATCTGCTTGTTTGTCATAGTACATACATATTTTCAACTTAACAACAATCATACATTATTACTCTTACTTTGTTATATTGCTGCTTATTACCTATCTTTTACATTGTTTATTTTTTCTTTATCCAACTCAAAACTTCTCCCCATTCCTTTTCAAAGTTCTGGGTAGGCTTATTTCTCAATAAAAATGTTAACTTTTCTGTTTCTACCATATCCATAACCTTAAGTTTCCATTCTTTTATATCTACATATTCCCTTTTTTTCCAATATTGCGCATATGTCAATCTTGCAGCAGTTATCAAATATAACAATATCTTCTGGTGACATCTTATTTCTCTTTGTTGTCCTAACATATTTAACAAATAAAATGTTGGCTTCATTTCAAAATTAAATCTGTAAATTCCTTGGATTTCATCATGGATTTCTTTCCAAAATTTCCTTGCTATCTTATAGGTCCACCACATATGAAAAAAGGACCCCACCTTTTCCTCACATTTTCGACATCTTGCAATCCCCTTTTTAGTTATTTAATATTTTACCTGTAAGATGGAAAGATGGGGGCTTTAGATTCCCTCAGACATCCATACATTATGGAATTCTATTTATCACATACAATGATGCTAAAAGATAAAAAAAGAAAAGAAAAAAGAAAGCCTAATGGCAGGGATTATCTTGTTTTTTTAAACTGATCTGTAATTTGCTCAGAGATTTTTTTTTTTTTGAGTGAAGAACACGGTAGGAATACTATAAATATTGTGGTATGTCAGTGATCAAATGCTTCCAAATGTTCAATGCTGCTGCTTGCCAGATTAACTATGCTCTGTTTGTTTTTGGATTTATATCTATCCATTCTTCCCAAAATGAGCCAGCTGACAGCACAACTACAATAAAATGCAATCAAAACACAAACAAAATGGTAAAATGCAATTGTTATCTAAATATAACTTTAAAACGATTTAAACACATCTGTGAGGACAATAAAGCACTCTTGTGGTAAAAGACCTTTCCTCAGCCTCCACCAAGCTGCCAAATTCCTGCTTGAATAAAAAGATCTTTGCTTGCCAGTGGCAGGACAACAGGGGTAGTGGTGGGGTTTTGCCAGCCTAGCTTGCCTTAACAGGTATGTGGAGTAAACAGAGGGTCTGCTCCCCATGTTGAGATAGAAAGAGGGTATTTTATTCTTCCCCTTCTTTCAACTTTTGCTTAGTGCCACCTAGTGGTCCAAGTGAATATACAGCTAACACCATGGGTCCTTTCACACTGCATAATTGCAGCACTTTGATTCCACTTTAACTGCCACAGCTGCATCCTGTTGAATCCTGGGGGTTGTCCTTTGGTGAGGCACTGGAGAAGCTCTCCATCTGAGAATTCTCAGTGTTTCTCCCTACACTGTGAATCCAAGGAAGTCATAAGATGTTGCCATGGCAATTAAAGTGGAATCATAGCCTTATAATTGTGTAGTGTGAAAGGGCCTACATCCCCTTTCAGAGAAGGATGACAAGTGAACACACACCCATTGCACAATAGTAGTTTTCCTTTTTACTGAATGTTGTAATATTCTGTGAGAGTGATTTGCCTTATCCTACCCAGTGGCCCTGAGACCTATACTAGTAACACCATGACGAGGCATCCCACAGCTTGGGAGCTTCTGTCAAGAAAACCCTCTTTCATGTCTCTACCAAATCTGCCTTTGAGGATGACAGGACCAACACAAGGGCCTCTCCTGCATCTTTCAAAGCCTGGGCACCCTTGTATGGGAGAATACAGTCCTGTTGTTACTGTATAATTCTTAGCATGCTAAATAATCTACATCTGTTGGCTCAGTTCAGATTTAATACAAAACCAGAGTGTGACACAAGTGTGTTCATCAGGGAGCTGGGATTGGCTGTCGCCAACACGGAATAGATAGATCAGGTGAGGAAAAAAAAAAGAAGCAGCAGCAGCAAGTTATTTCCAAGGAAGGGAAAACAGTACATTGTCCTTCTGCCACATTTCCCTATGCTCTTCTCTTGTTCTGGTTCAAGATCATTGCAGTGCTTCACTGAAATCCTTCAGTAGATATATGGCATCCCATGCTTAAGCAACCTTTCTAAGACTTAGCAATGCAACTTCATTATTGAACACGAGCTGTGGATCTGGGCCTGTCGGTTATTCCGAATTTCAGGAAATATATCTGTTTTCCAGATTTTTGAAAAACAAGACTATGGCTACAGCTAGGTGGTACACAGAACAACTAGGAAACACAAAAGTTTATTTACTTGGGATAATTTTGTACACTCAAGTTTTAACAATTTTGAAAGAATCAGATGATTCTGTACAAAATATAAACCATAATGTCCAAAACAACCAGCCTTGTTAATTTGTTCAAAGTACAGATTCTAAAACAAAGCAGATCTATCTATTTTCTTTTTGTATGAGCTCTTTATTTTTTTAAACACAATTTTCACTAACAAAGAATTCTACCAGTGTTCAGATACAGGAGAATTATTTCTTTCTACACTTGCATGAGTATCCTTTTACAGAAAACTTACTGTGTGGACTTTCTTGGCTGAAGCTCCTTTTGAAAATGAAATGTCATTTATGGCGTAATCTGCTCTTAATATTAGTAACTGGATACCTGACAATGCTTTACAGACTATTTACTTATGGATTTCAAAACATCTACTTGAGAAAATAACATTGCAACATTCATATTCCTTGAAAATAATTTGCTTTTTTAAGGAAAGCCTCTTCTAGAATCTCTGGGTAGCTATATCCCATTCATGTCTGCAGAAGTAGTGTTCTGAAGAATTTAAGGGTAATTAAAATTAATGATCTGCCGCTGCCTCTTTCCTTCAAAGAGAATTCCATTGCTGAATTTATAATTATATGTTTAAAAGTATGCACAGTTCCTATAATAAAATACTGTCTCTTCATCACAATTCCTTGTATGAGTCACATCTTATTGGAAAGTACTTGTTGGCAGGTAAGTATTTGGATTTGGGGCTATATGCAGCTTTTTCTTTTGTATGCATGGTAGTAATCCATAGTATCTGTGTATGACTGCTCTTTGGTTGTATAAAGAGGCTCTTTTTCAATAAGACCCATACCCTGATGAAGAAGCCTCCTTTTATGGACTGCCATCAGAAATGCCCTTTTGCTAGGTGATCTCAAGATGTCTGCTGAGAGAAAAATCTGCAGGCAGGACTTTTTAGCTGGTTATGATCTGTCCGCAGAAGAGCCAAAAAAGAGGGGAAGGAGCCAAGTTAAGACAGATCCAGATCTCCTTCTGTTCAGACACACCTCCACAATCTTGGTACAAAGTTTGCCCAGGTTGTGGGTATTCCTAAATAATTTCCAATACTCTTAAACTGGGAAGAGTTTAGATTAGCACCGATTCAACTGTAGAGTTATTAGCTCAGTTGGTCCTTGGCCATATCCACCATTTAAAATTGCATTCTAGGTCTGGCTCTAGACTTTGGAAATGTTATATTTTGGAGCTGTAAGTTCCAGAATCCTCCAGCCAGCATGGCCAATGGGATTTATTCTCTTTCCCTTTCCCAGCAGTGGGAAAGAGGACCATTTGCAAGATTTTCTGCCTCAGGTGCCAACTTGGTTGGCCTTGAGTGCTGTGTACTTTAACTAGGGAAAGGCATTATTTGCTGTTCTTGCCACAGGTAGCAAATTGTTTGGGGCCAGGCCTGAACTGACACCATAAAGCACTATGGCAGGATAACTGTCTGTTTATCTAACTGTCGGTGTGTAGGCTCCAACAGTTTGGCCCTATTCTATGTGAAAGCAATGCACCTTAATTCTGTTGACAGGCCCCTGGAGTTTGAGGTCTGCAAACCTGTAGTGAGTTGAGCCTCTATCATCAGGCAGATGCGTTTTGGAGTTCTTGTTAGCATCATGGCCAAATGATAACAACTATCCAATTCTACAGAAATTTGTATTAGTCTTTTCTTTGATACTTTTTTGCATTAGCGTGGCAGCTTGAGGCTGGGAAAGGATATGAAAGCTGAGAAGGTACTGGGAAGAGTCAATTTTCATCTGTTACTCACCTGCTTGTACAGTTTGCATAACTTTTTGGGGAGAGTGGTCATGCTTACACACTTTGTTTTGCTTGGGTTGCTTCTGCACTGTATAACCCTAGGGAGTCCATCTTCCATTGCCCTTGACCTGTAGGGGAGGGGTTGCACCCTAGTCCAGGGTCACATAAAGCCAGCAACGTGGAATTGAAAGGTTGACCAGGGATAGTCTGTGTAGAGTTAGTAGTTAAGAAGCCCAGTGCTATAGCCGGCTGTGAAGGGAGCCAGGACCTCACCAGCCAAAGGGCTGGATTGTTTCTCTTATATATAGCATCTGCTGCATCATTTACCACAGATAAAGCTCATTTTATAGCAGTAACAGTTTGGGCACCCAACAAAGTCTTGAGAAGGCCTGGAACTCTACCCAGTGATAGAATAGAACAAAAGTATGTCCAGAAAGCAAGGTCTTTTCAGTAGCTGTTTTTTCTCCATACCTAAAGAAGATCTCCAAGCTAAGTACTGTCTCATTCCTTTATCCTCTCTTCCTTCCGATAATATAGTCTTGTCCCTCATCATATTATTGATTACAAGGCCAGATTTACAATTAGTGCCTTTAAGAGGTCAGTAAGAAATAATTCAATGATATCTCCTTGAGTCTGCATGTGATTCTAAAAATAATATTTTTCAAACATTGTAGTCCTCTGAGGACATACCCTCTGACTGTCCCCATTAATTCTCTGTGATTCCACTTTTCAAACTGACTTTAAAATGTCCCAGTTTCTCTCTCCGCCTCCTCCTTTCCCTATTTGTCCTCTGCTGACTTCAACTGCTTCAAACTGAGTTTAAAATACAAAAGTCGTTTACAATCAATTAATTCAAGTGGGGGAGAGAACAAGGCAAAGCAGCAGAATTTTGCCCTTCCCTGTAGTCTCAGGCAGAAGGAAACTGCCCTATCTCCTATTGTTCATCCACATTAATAATGATTGCCATCTTGACCCCATTTAGATGTTGCTTGGAGACACATGTCCCAGTTTTCATCTCTGAAGAGTTGGAGACTATGTGAGGAGAATGTCCTGAACTGTGTAAAGACCCTGTCAATATCTTTTGGGCCATCTGCATCTGGAAAAGCAAAGGTATTATAAACTGCCAGAGGCTCCTCCCCAAAACACAGCAAGAAAATGTCCACTTGCCTTTTCTTAGGAGTATTTTAATTTGCCCCTGCAATTAAAGTCAGATACAGTCAAAGTTCTTCCAGTGTTAGCAATTCTCAACCAGATTTGAGCTGGAAGACAAGTAGAAGTAGGGTTGGACAAAGTCCATGTTCTGAGTGCTGCAGTGTTGAATCTCTATTGAGAAGTTTTCAACTGTGAAGAAATGCAAGCTGGCTTTTGATACTATGTAGTGCCTCCTGCTTATGAAAGCAGTTAGATGTATCACAGTATATCTTAGTCCCCTGTAATCACCAATATTTTTTGGTATGATCCAGATAAGGCAAAGCTCAGTATACACTTTCAAACTAGGACCACTAAGAGTTCCCCCTTACCTGTGCAGGTGGGAAGGGAATGAGATGGGTGTCCTCTAGCTAGCAAATATAAAGTGACAAATTTTGGATAATGTTACTGGAATATGTTTATAATGATATGCATACCTTTGAGTATGTTATTAAATATTTAATAGTTTTATATTATTAACCAGTGAAAATAATAAGTAATGAATAATAGTAATAAGTCAGCAGTATTTAGAACAATTAACAACACTAAAATTATCTAGCAGTATTGATTTTATTTATTATGTAATGTTCTTTACTATGCAAGTATTTTGTAATAGAATGTAATAGAAGAAATATGGAGATACAGTGTTGGGTACATTAACAAAAAATGTTTATATGTTGTCTCTTTTAGAGAGTATGAATTGGGGGAGGGAACAAAAAGAAGATTAGATATTCTTTTTTGTGAAGCTTGGAACAAGTAATAGGCTATATTCCATCTAAAGAAAGAGGGAGAATGATTCTTTTCTGTTTGCTTTTCTTCTTTCTTGCCTTTCTTTCCTTTCTGTTTTACTTTTGTTAAGTTTTTTTAACTTACATTTCATATGTTTTTACATTGCTTAAATGTTGTTTTCTGTTTCTTTTACACATTCATGTTTGTGTTGTGTTTTTACTGTGTTTTGAAAAATGTTAATTTTTTTTAAAATAAAATATGAATGAGTCAGCAGCTGCAGCATGTAAAGCATGAGACTGTGCCTTAAGTGTTCATGCACATGGATTTATTTTATCTAGAAGTGCAAGAGAAAAGAGACCACCCACTCAGGGACTGAACTTCTGATGACCCTGAAGTTGAGTGGAAGAATCACAGCGCTAGCAGCTCACAGAACAAAATTTCACCAAGGCATCTTTCTTTTTCCCTCCCCTTGGAAAAGCAAAATAGAGGTAGTGATTTAAGAGGGCCCAGGAAACAGGGACAGTTGTCCCAGTAGATGGGAACACTCAAAGCATCTGAAGCAACCCTTCCATTCACCTGTATATTCGTGGCTCCTTTTGCCTGTATGCCGTGTAGCCTGATGTCACCGAAGATGCCTCATTAGCAGATTCGCCAACTTCATAATTACTGGATGTACTCTGAGAAAGATTAGTGCCTTTAATATGTTGGGTCAGCAATGTTATCATTCTTTCAGCTGTCTCTGCACACGTGATTTGAATGGATTCATCAAGTTCCTTTCAAATTAACAATATGCCATCATTTTGCCAAGTCATTTCAGTGACATTAAATAGCTGTCAAGGGCTTGCCACAAGTCACGCCAATACCTATGTATTGATCAAAACTCTGGAAAGTGGAAGCAGGATTAATTTTCTTTATCTTTCCAAACATATAAGGGGCCACAGAGTTTCTTAAAAAAAGAAAAAGAAAAGGGAAAGATCAGCTAATCACCTAATGTGTAAGAGTTTACCCACTTGCTACTTTTACCCTGCCTCATCATAGGCTATGGTTCTGCTTTTCCATTTTTTTTTTTAAATGTACCATGCCTTGGAATTATTTTCCTCCCAAAACAGTTGGCGGGATCATCCAGACTGACCAAATGTGTCAGGACATGTTGTTGTTGTTGTTGTTGTTGCTGCTGCTGCTGCTGTATTTACCACTTTTATTTCCTAGATCTAAATAACGTTTTTCTCGTTGTGGTTTGTTACAAGTGATTCCCACCAATTGCCACACGTTTTTATTCTTTAGCTGAATGCAGGATAAATTCAGTAAAACAATCACAAAACAAATGACACAGGACCTTTCCGCCTTACACTGTTATAATGCTATTATTCTACTTTCAACATCCTGTGGAATTCTGGGGCTTGTAGTTTACTGAGGTCAGTAAACGGCCAGTCCTAGTAAATGCCAATCCCAGTAAACTGCCAACCCCAGGATTCCATAGGATGTTGAAAGCTTTGATAATTAGCGTCGGTCAACTTTTCAAAACGCAGATAACCTCCCTCAGCCATGCTGCTGCCTTTGTAAGGAAAATTCAACGAACAAAGCAGCTGGCCGCAGTGACCTTGATGAGCTCCAGACTGAAGATTAACTGTCTGTCTGCCAAAACACAGACTCCCGAAGCACCGGAGAGCCAGGCAAACAGTCAAAAACTGTCCCGGTATCCAGGGGAAAAACAACTACAGGTGCGCTGTGGATACTGTGCACTCTGGGCCTGGGCCCATAACCACTGTTGGGGATGATAGGAGTTTCAGCCCCACGGAAACGCAGCAGAAAAACCAGAGTTCAGCGAGCCAACAGCAGCAGCCTTGTTCCCCAGTAAGGATACTCACACATGGAGGAGTTTCTTCCAAAACAGGAGGCACTTTATCTTGCAGCAAAGTTCCATTATATACAAAACATAGGACAGACAGACAAAAGCTTACACCAGGTTTGGTCAACAGACAAATACATGCTGGCGTTGCTTTGTTATATACATATCTACAACCAATTAGGTAGAGGTTTGCACACCTCTCTCTACCATCTGCACATGACCCCAGTTTCTTATGCAACCTTGCAATTACCCACAGCTGGGGCATGATGCAACATCTTTGCAGTGGGCTGATCATTTTCCCAGGGTTCCCTGCCTGGAATCCCTGACATAAACTGTATGCCAGGTGAGCAGTGCTGGAGGGCATGTTGTAGTCCAGGTGCCACCATGGAAAAAAGCCCTTTCTAATGCATTGTACTGTTAGGGCACCTGTAAAAGGCCACAAAAGACACCTAATGAGTGAACAAGTTCACATGAGAATTGGCCAGCCTTTAGAACTGGAGTGGGCAATAGATAGGGGTTAAGGGGTTACACTGGCCCCCAAAGGGATCTTGAAGATCTGTCTCTCCCCCCACCCCCGCACCCTCCAATTCTTTTAAATCTGTCTTTGTTCCTTAGTTTAGATGCTAATGTTGGAGCCATGTAGTGTTTTGAAGATAAAAAACAAGCCCTTGAAATTTTTGGTACTTAGCCACTTTTTCCAAAAAAAGGGGGAAAAAGCATTATGAATAGAAACACGCATCTTAAAACATTTTTGCACATTGAACTATCCATGAAATTTTTTAAGCTTTAAAAAGGCCACTAAGTAACATTATTAGAAGGAAATGCTGGGATAACTGTGTCCAAAAGAAATATAATATGTCTTTACAGAAAAGTTTTCTAGGCTTCAGTTGGGACCAATCATAGGCTTGCAGAAGAGCTTGAGGTGTCAAAATAATCATACCCAAACCTAGGCTTCTTATGCTCCAGTGCTAATGAGAAAATTAAATTACTTTGTTGCACATTTCACACAGCGTTGATTTCCGTTGGAGAGAGGACATTGGAGACATCAGGAGTTTTGTTTTTTTTAATGCTTTACTTACACACATGTAAGTAGAGCATAATGGAGAAAGAGTAGACATTCCCCTCTGGCAGCAGATCTATTACTCTACTGCAAGTCACCAGAAAGATGCCTTGCACCACTAAGTGTATTTCAGATCATTGACAGCTTTCCATTGATCTTCTCTGCTGCTCGGTTACTGTAAATGTCAACCTATAGTTGCTTCACATACACAAACACACCATTACCTCCATGGCTTCAGCCATCATGCCTCATGTACAGTGGCGTGTCTAGGCTCACCAGCACCTAGGGCAAGCCTGGAAATTGCGCCCCTAGGTGCTGCTGCTGCCGCCGCCCCCCAACACCAGGCCAGGAAGGACCCCAGCAGGGGTGGGGCGGTGGATTGGGCCACAGTGGGCAGGAGGGCTGCTGCTGTTGACACCACCGCTGCCCCCTCAGCCAGGAAGGACCCCAGTGGGGGCAGGGGGAGCGCGGTGGGCCAGGCCCAGGAAGGAGGGGGGGTTCCATTTTTTTGTGCCCCCTGGCATTTACACCTGGGGCTTGTGCCCCAGTGGCGCCACCCTAGATACGCCTCTGCCCATGTACCAACACTCTTTGCTAACCACCTGCACTTGAGGGGTTGGGGTGCCCTGGGAGGTCACCTAGAATCATAGATTTGTAGAGTTGAAGGGAACCACAAAGGCCCTCTAGTCCATCCCCATGCAGTGCAGGAATACACAACTAAAGCACTCTTGAAAGATGCCCATCCAATCTCTGTCACTATTCAGATGCCTTTACTGCATGGGAGTGTTTTCCAAAGATTTCTCCACTGCTTTTCTGTGGTACCACAAACCACAGCGTTACCACCACAGTTTTAACCTTTTTAAAAATTATTTCTGTTTTTTAAAGACAATAGATTAGTAACACTATGACAAACTGTAATAGGGTTATTACAGCTTAACGAGTACAAAGGAAGTAGTTTTTGAACAGGACAGCCTGAAACAATTGATCAGCGTAATAAATACCTTTGTTTTGTTTTGACAAGAGAAAAACGCCAAAAATGGTGGAGGATGATGTGGTCTGTTTCTCTTCCTGTGCCACCTCTTAAGATGAGAGATTTGGGCAGTGGTGGATATTTCATAATGATGTTGTGCCATAATAATATTATTATGGCTGTATTTTTTAAAAAAAATTGAAGCAAACCAATCACGAAGCACAAGGTGGGGCAAATGGGATGGTGATACCAGCATTAGTGCAGTTGAAAAACATGAGAAGTCACACTGTTACAGCATAAATGTGGCAACGATGTGATACACAGCATCAACAATCAGCTATCCTTGCAAGTACAGCTGAACTGTGTAATCTGGCATAACAGAGTGGTGTAATAAGGAAGTTATTCTGTTTTCACTAGTTAGAGCACTGTTTTCCTTTTAGAAGAAAACTGAGACAAAGAAAGTATTAAATAGTTTGGCCTTCTTTCTGTGCCTTATTAGCATTTCTTTATGTAGTGGCCCTACCATTTTCTTGTTCTTCATCTTGCTCTGAACATAGACAAAAAAAACCCTTTTTACTACTTCTAATCTCTCAAATGAGAGAGAGATTCTGAGCTTTAGCTTTTCTGACTCCCTCCCCAACAAGTATTGGCTCTTCATCTGTATTCCTCTTTAGTGGTTCCCCCTTTTGTTTTTTGTTTTTTTTAAATATACGTCTCTTTTAAATCTCAGCTCATCTGAAAATTCTTTGTACATCCACCTTGGTTTCTTTAGGCACCTACCAAGTTTCTTTCTCATTGGAATTGTTTGAAACTGTGCCTTCAACATCTTACCTTTAAGAAGCTCCCATGCACCATGAACTCTCTTGCCTTTGTGCATTTCTGACCCTGGGATTTCATCCAGTATTTCCTTAAGCTTACTAAAATCAGCTTTCTTGAAGTCCAGAATGTGTCTGACTACGTTTGGCTTCCCCTTTCCTCTGTATAACATATCCCAAGAGGACATAGTCACTCCTACCCAAGGATACCACTGTTTTTACCTCATTGATCAGTTTATCTCTGTTGGTTAGGCTCAAATCCAAAATAAACAATTCCATTTTATGTACAATGAAATTGTCTACAAGGCTAGTGAGGAATTTGTTGGATCTTACACACTTTGCAGAGTATGACTTCCAATAAATGTCAAGATGGTTGAAGTCTCCTATTACTACTATCTCTCTCCATTTTGAATGTTTGGTCATTTGTTTTAGGAAGGCATCATCCAAATCTTCGGCCCAGCTGGGTGGCCTATGAGGTCACCATTGTTTCTCCCTCCCTTAATTTTACTCAAATGCTCTTAATATGTTTTCCAAGCTCTGATTCTAGGATCTCCTCACAGGTGTACACATCCTTGACATATGATGCTACTCCTCCTCTCTTCTTGTTTGGTTATTTCTTTGGAGTGAGTTATATTCTTCCACCTGTACTGAGAAGAAGGTCATCTCAGGACCAGCCATTTGTAACATATTTGGCTTTCTGGAAAGAAATGGCAACTGTTTGTGTGGCTGGTTCTGGGCTCATGGAGCACAGCCACCCTCTGTATTGATCTCAGAGTGAAACAAAGAGCTGGTAGAGGTGCTGGGAATGGGTGGCATTGTCTCCTTCTGGAAGGCAGGGAACTGGAGTAGTGGCAGACGTTCTTACACGTCTTATGGTCTGTCACCTAGGATGAATACTACTTCACTTTACCTAATGAGGTGGCTGATCCTGAAACACACACATAACTCTTACACTAGTCCCTGCTCCAAGCTAAGGGTAGGAAAATGCTTTCTCTAGATACTAACAGCTGTATCATTTAAGACAGGTCTCAACCTATACCATGGAGGAAACATCATAACCTAGCCATTCTGGGTCCTTGGTCAGCAAACTGTTTGACAAAGGATGGTTACTCACCAGCTCTTCTTACACTAACTAATAGTATATGTCCATGTAATGTTAAAGGCACTGATATTGCTCCGTATCAGTCCATCCTCCTTTGGCCATTTTTCTCTTTTCTGCTCTCCTCCCCTTTTTCTCTAAGCATTGAGGGAAATCTGGTTCTGAAGTTTAAACAAGAAATCAGGTTCCGAAGGTTAAACAAGAAAAAGTGTAGGTGCTGCTCCTCCTCTCCACTATGCGTTGAGGGTCAGAGGGCTATTTTCAACATGCCCACCCCTCAGGGTTGTGTTGTGCGGTCATTGATAGCCAGAAGTGACTTCTGCTTGCTTACTTTTGTTCATTTGCAGAAGCATTTTTGTTTGTATTTTGTTTGCTGTGGGATGGGGGCAAAAAAGCATTTTCAAATAAAACTACAGCCCTCTTCAGAGGGTAGTTTTGGTGGAAAAGTTATAAGGTTTTTTTAAACTTTCTTTTTTAATTAGTGGGGTGAGGACTAAGGCCACAAGGGATCCTTCCCTCTAAGACCAGTATCTCCCAAGAACCAACTTCTGATAGACCAACATCTCAACACAAGCAAGAGAACAGACTGAATCCATTAGAATATAACACCATACACCATACACTGGAACTCTTGCTACCCTCATGAGTGTTTTTAAGTGCTGTCTCTCTCTCTTTCTCTCTCTCTCTCTAAAATATTTTTCTGATTTACAGATTTGGTATTGCGGCCAAACTCTTGGGAACTCTGGGGAGTAAACAGTAATCATCTTCTTGAACACAAAATAAATATAGCAAATTTCCCAGCTATGCCTTCATCACAGACTTTTTGGATTTTCCTTCACTCTTCTTTTTGCAGGTAGGTTGGAACTAAATAGAAAGTAATTAAAAATAATCTCTAATGTACAGCAGCTTATTCCTTGGGAATCCTCTGCTAGTTAGTTGGCCATCTGAGCACATTTGATTCAAGGACAGTTTAAGGCAGTGCCCTTAAAGGCAAGTTGTGGCCTCTGTGAGATATCACAAAGCCACAGGATAGCTCTGATTGCAGCATCCTTTAGCACACTCTTACGATTTTGTTTGATTTGTTACTAGGAAGATAATGTTTCTGACTGACAGTCAAAGAAGTACTTTAAAGACCCAGACTGAACTGATGTAGCATAAATCAAATAGTGACTTGGGCCCACCTCCCAAGTCAGAAAATTGCATTTTGCCTCTGGATTGGAGGGCAAGAAAACCCAATTTTCAGCTGTACTACTCATAGTCCATAGTTTGGGTGGCACTGGCCTTGCTGGACTTTGTATTCAGTGACACTTTGAAGTAAGTGTGGTTGGTGCTGAAAGCAGCAGCCCTGTTTCTCTTTTTGTCTCCTCTATGTCTAGGTTTAGAGTTTGGAAATGTTAATTTTTGAATAACAGTTCCCCCAATCCTCCAGTCAGCATGGGAATTTTTATAGTAATTTTTGTAAACTCTGGCTTTAATGATGTGAGTTTTCTGTGTGCTGGCTGCATTCAGTGTGCCAGTGCATTGGTGGGAAAGCATAGAGCATATGAGCTTTGTTTTACTAAATGTTATTGAGGGATGAACCAGGGCCTCTTCACACTACATATTTATAAGTGCTATTATTCTGTTTCAACTGCCATGGTTCCATCCAGCTGAATCCTAAGATTTTCAATTTAGGAAGGGGGGCTTAGAATTTTCCACCAGAGAACTCCAATACCTGACCATACTACAAATCCCAGGATTCCATATGATACAACCATGATGATTAAAGTGGAATGATAGTGGTATAATTGCGCAGTGTGCATGGACCCTGTGAGTGGCAAAATGGTGGTCCACTATTTTGATGGCCACGGCCATACAGACTAAGTTCAAGTGTGCTTACTTTCAAGTAAGTGTGTGCCAGTTTTTCAGCTTAAGGCCTTTTTGTGTACATTGAAAGATGGATCTGTAGAAGATGGGGAGAGAGCATGGGCATGCTCTCTCACAAATATACCTTGGGTGAAGAGACTCCACTAGAATTTGACATGTCCGGCAGCAACCCGGCATACTCAGACATTGCTCTCATGGTTTATTATAACATTAACAAACTCATTTGATGTGTTTAATTCACAGTTAACTGTTATTTATACTCTCCATATGTACTGTGTGCGTTTATGTTCTACATGTATATTTATATAAATTGCTATTCACCAGGTTCATAAAATATCTTCTAAGAGAGGAGATGTGAGTCTGACCCAGATGTACAAGAGAGGAAATGTTTCATATCTCAAGGAGTGCCTTATGTGCACCCTAGACAGCGCCTCCCCCTTGCACAACTTAATGGTTTTAAAAATTAGAACATCTGCTTTGCTTAGAATTTATTACCTACTGTGAGTAAGGAGTGGAATTTCAACACACAATTAATGAGGCAGCTTCTTGTCACTTTAGGGAAGTTTGCCTTTGTCTTGTATCACATTCAAGTTGCAGGAATAATAATTTTATAAAACACTTGGTTTCTGATTAGTTAGCTATTGCCAGGTGCAGTGGGCTAGAATATGCACTTACATAGGAGACATATATTACAGTTCTGCAATGACTGTAAAATGGAGGCTTTAGTGCAGATATAGCAAAAGGGAAAAAAAAGGAACAAACATTTTCGTATGGAAATTAATGATACTGAATTGAAGTTTATAATGTAAAACATTTTTTTAAAAAAAATTATGAATTCTAAAAAGAATAAAGAAGAAGAAGAACAAAAACAACAGAGAAAGGACCCATAAAAACAGTTCAGAGATAGAACTTAATGTAACTGTGGCTTTTTTGTTGTTGTTATTGTGTCGGGGCCCAAGCATCATTTTTTTTTTTAGCATAATACAAACACGCACCATAGTCTTGTCATCATTCACATAACCACATTCACATTCCTACACATACACCCTCATGATTCATGAAATAAACATGGTAATTTTAATTCTAAAACTATATTTCTTACACTTTTGAAGTTTAAATATCTTAGAAATGAGTCCTACAAAACCAGTCTGACTGGTGTCCCTTAACTTATTTTTCCCTTTGTGTAATCTCTTTAAAACAAGGAGATTAAATGCCTGCCCAATCTGTATTTGCAGCTAGAAATGATAGGATGGCTGATGGGTGTCAACTGGACATCTACCAGCACCACTGGCTCCCACTATCCCTTCGATCAACATTCATGATGATCTGATCTTTATCCCTCCTACTAGCTGCTTCTTCCTTCTATTTATGCCCAAGACATTCTGGCACTGGTAAGTCTTAAGGGAGATTGTCACATAGGAAACCATGTGTGTGTCTGTCTCTAAGGTACAAGCCCTAATTTGACTGCAGAAGTCCCTTTGCTCTGTTCAAGAGAAGGGTCTGGGCCAGGAATGCAGCGGTCAGAACATTACTCATTGCTGTTCTAACATATTGCTTCTGATTAGTCCCAGAAAACCTCACAAGGTCTTCACAGTAGTTATATAGATGCTGGGGAATGAGTTTCTCTAAATATCGTCAAGCATTCTAATGGGGTTGCAGCCTCACCTGACTCCCCCTCAACTTGATGTAGATAAGCTTGATTGGTGGTAAATGAAGATAAGCTTGATTGGTGGTAAATGAAGCACAGGTGATCTAGAGCAGAAACAGAACTGCAGTCTTTTAGCTGGTGGGACCCATCACCCCCTTGCAGCAACAACTGGGCCCCTAAACAACTAATTCTACCCAGACTGTACCACGGTTGGCACTTCTGTTCCCCATGGCTGGCTAAATGGGGTCCCTGGCCTGAAGTGCACCCACCTCACTGTCAAAATGGATCCCCAAGGTTTATATAGTGCAGAAGCAAACAAATGAAATTGAAAAGTGCCCATGTAACAAATTTCCCACCCCAGTAAGTATGAGAGCTGTACAGTCAGATTGCTAAAAGGAAGGTTCATTCCCCTTGTTCATTCTCAGCCTTGAACTGCCAGTCTAAAGCAAGGTCTAGCAGGGCCTACTAAATACAAATTAACCCTTTCTGTGCCACTGGGCAGCTGTACACATTTCACCATGATGCTGACAAAGAAACTTAGGCCATTTCTGCACTAGCCTGTTATGGAGTGATGATTCCACTTTCAACATCCTATGGAATCCTGGGGTTTGCAGTTTCAGGAGTTGCAGACTTGGTTCAGGATGTAGACTTGATTCAGGATGTAGACTTGATTCAAGTCAGACTTCGGCCACTTCAGTGACTCAACTTGGACTTGACTCAGCAAAAATTACACACTGACTCGACTTGACACTTGCATATTTTTAGTGACTGACTTGCTGCACTTGGTTCAGTAACGTAACACATTCATCCAGAAACTTTACCACTTACTGGTCACATGATGATCTGTCTCAAGCCCAAAGTGTGGACACATTTCTCAGAGGGAACAACAAATGGGTTATGCAATTGGCTTGAGGTGGGGTTGAGGTCTGCTCAGCAGCTGTCCCCACTAAATATAGCGAGAGCTTTCTAAAACTTTTCCTTAGAGCAGAAGGTGACACTCGTGCCCAGAGTGCAGGGTGCATATCTCAGAGGGGAACGGAAAATGTGTTAGGCAATGGGCTTGAGGAGGAAGGATCCTTCTTTCTAAAGCTCTTGAAGCTTCAGTAATGGGGAATAAGAAGGATCCTATTCTCCACTTCTGAAAAAGCCTCCAGCTTTGCAAGTGGGAACGAAGAAGGATCCTATTCCCGCCTTTGAAGCTGCAGATGGCAAAATCACAAAAGTAGAGGTCTGTCTCTACTTAAATTGTTAAAACTGACTTTATTCGACTCTGTCCAGAAATTCTGGAATACAGTCTGGGGTATAAAGTTGGCTCCCAGACTTGAGACTTGACTTGAAAGTATCTTCAAGAACTTGAGACTTGACTTGAGACTTGGAGTAAAGGACTTAAATACATCACTGCTCCTCATTCCCCTGAAGTAATGGTGCTACAACTGGCTCTGCAATTCTGGTATACAAACCATGATAGTAGGAGGGGACTGCTGGAGCTCCAAACACTTGCCCAGGGCATCCCAAAGGAGGTTTCCCTGCTTGTGGAGAACCATGCAGATTCCAAGCTTCACCAAAAGTACCCCTCCATCCACCTGTCCAGGCAGGAGTCAGCATCCTATGGCATCAAGGAAGACAAGAGGGCATCAGGGCCAACAGACACCATCCAGTCTCAGTTGCTTTATCATGTCTATGTCCAGTGGTTTCCACAATCACAATGAACTAAAGTAATTTCAGTCTAAACTTTTGCAGAACTATCTAAAGTGCTTAACCCTGTGCAGCAAATAGTCTACAACTCAGAGCATATTCATCTTCCCATTGGCATGGAAGCCACTAGCTGTTAGTGGACATGTCATGTAATTGGGCATAGTGATCAAGGCCAGAGATAGCCAGCAGGGGCAGAAGGTCACACAAGCAGGCAAGCCAGACAGTTAGCCAGCCACTGGCCCATGGCCCACCTGATATAGTGAGCAACATATACTTTTCTCACACTCAAGCCTCATACTCTGAGGTCCAGGCTATCTGACAGACCCTATCTCCACATATGAACTTGCCCTTTTTCTTTTTTTAAGATCCCCTGTGGAGGCCTTTTTCTCTATCCCACTAATCTCACAGGTACATCTGGTGGGAAAATGAGAGAGTGAGAGTGTTGTTGGTGGTTGCTCCCTAACTTTATAATTCTCTTCCTAGAGAAGTTTGATCAGTGCCTTCCTTGTAACCTTTCCATAGGCATGTGAAGATAACAGCGGCAGGGGTTGGCAGGCCTTTGAAGACAGATTGCCCATGGAGATTGGGTGCTGTATGATCTGTGCTGTCTTATCTGAATGTGTTGTTTTTCTTTTAAATGGCCATGCTTTTAATTATTTTTTATAGTTTAATATTAACAGTTTAGCTATATTTTTACATTTTGTATGATGTGGACTTTTAGGTCTGCCTGTTTTAAATTTTTGCAAGCCATCTTGAGTCCCAAGACTGGGAGACAAGCAGGAAGTACATACATACATAGATAAATAAATATCTCAGAAATCACTGCTCCTCCTGGCCCTCTTTCTCTGAAGGAAGAAAAGAAAGTTGCAGTAGCAGCAACAGCAAGGTCCTGCTATGTCCTGAGCCATAACTTGGCACAAAGAGAGATAGAAGCTCTCCTTTCCCATAAATGTTGAATGTTGAATTTAACGGGAGAAAGAAAATAAAGCTCAAAAGACTCCACAGAGCAGCCCATTTGGCCTTTGGGAGTTCATTGAACAGCTGCAGTGGCTTCCCTTTTTTTTTTTTAAAAAAGTTTGTGCCAGTCTCCAAGAGCAAATCCAGTCAATTTGAGTGGGTGGGTGGCTAATGGCCTGGCAGGAGATGATGGAAGCAAAGGGGTGGCAGCCCACTTCAGGACCTTTTGTGCTACTACAGAGAAGCAGCCATGAGGATCAAATGGACAAACAGTGTTGCTTTCGAGGGACTGAGGCTGGCATCCTGTTAGAGAATACCAAGTCCACGTTATGCCTGTGTATGTCTTTCTTTGGTCATTGCAGTTGTTGGTATTCTCTTCCACTCTCCTCAGTTTTGTTGCAACAGCCCCCCCTTAACCTCCATTCCAGAATGGTGGGGGACTCAGAGAAGCTATAAAGCCTTCTCTTCCAAGACCTTCTGAAGATGTTGTTGATCTACATGGGATATAGTCAGATGTTTCTTTTATCCACCCTAGGGGTGGTAAATGTGGAAACATGTTGGAGAGTTCCACCATTATGCTACTCTGGACGGCGAAGAATCTTGGGATTTAATCTGCTTCATGGCTAATACTGCTTTTTTGTGTAGCTACTTCTCTCTCTCTCTCTCTCTCTTCTGTAACTCTACATAGAAAAACAGATAAGACAATCATCTCCTAAGTCTCTGGAATGTTGCCTTTGCAAAGCTGGCCCTGGAAAAGGCTGTCCCTTAGACTCTCTCTAAAGGAGCATCATCTGGGCTTTCTGGAAAAAAACACAGATAAGACATACACCAGATTTGGCAGTGAAGGTTGTTTTTGTTTTTTTGAGACTATGTAGCACTGAAAAAAAGTATTTCATTATCTGTTCAACTGTGAGGGGGGATACTTCCAGAGTGCTCAGATATTGCAATGTTTAAGAGGTTTAGGACTTTATCACACGAGGCAGGTAAATTACAATTACAGCAGGATAATAGTGTCTTTGGCTGGAACTTACCACATTACCTTGTTCCTCTTCTGTTGTTCTCCTGGTGGAAGGCCATTTGGAAAGCATTTCTTTTTACAAAGGAGGTCATTAATGGAATTTTTGTGCTTGTAAAGGAAACACTTTCCAAACACTCTCACATAGGGAGAATAACAGAAGAGGAACAACATCATGTGATAAGTCCCAGCCAAAAACACTATTATCCTGCTGTAATTAAGATTTACCTGCCTCCCGTGATAAAACTCTTAAACCATTTGGAAAAGGAGTCTTTCTTGGTGTGACGTCAAATGTCGACACCAGCACTCCTGAATTAAAGGGAAAGCTTCAGTTATGATTTCATTTATAATCTCTTTAGTACCAGTGTGTGATAAGTGGATTATATGTCAGGCCAAGTAAAGCCTGTCACAATTAATGTGCTGATAAACTGGCAGTATGCAATACTATTAACTCAATCACAAGGGAATTAATGTATTTACAAAACCTAATTAGCAGTTTGTTACTGTCTGAGAAATTTAAACAAATCTGTAGCATCACTGACCATCTGGGTTAGAAATCTCAGTTTGGGATTTAATTAGGAAATAATTGTGATAGAAAATTAGTCCTTATTAGTTAGCTAATGATCAGCTTTGCACTAATTGAAATGACTCTCCTGCAGGTTTTGGAAATCGTTTACATGTGGGGGTGAAAAATCAAAAGACTCTGCATCCTTTGGGACTCAGAAAAGCACAACAATTGATTAAATTTAAAAAGCAGATATAGTATTGAACAGCATGTAAAGGACATCATTTTAAATGTGTGCAAAAAGAAAAAAATCCAGCAATTAGAGAAAGAGAGAGAGGAGGGTACATTCATTTTTCAGTATAATAGTGTGCATGCAGGAACACTATAAACACACACACATCCTTCTCCTTTTTAAAATAAGTAATTTTTTTTTTAGACTTTTGGGAAGACCAGAGTTTTAGACTGGGAAAGCTTTCCTGATCGAAGCTAGAATCTGAAGAGCAAATGCGTTACAAAGAAAAGGGATGAGGGACAAAGCTGTTGGTCTCCTTTGTAATGAAAGAACTTATTCTTGTCCTGTTCCATCTCTTCCAATTACTCATATTCTAGGCCTGTTACAAGTGGCTATCTAAACACATAAATTTTCTGGCTTTTCTGTTTCACTGTTAGTTAGCCCTTATTTGAGAACCAGCGTGGTATAGTGGTTTGAGCATTGGACTATGATCCTGGAGATCAGGGTTTGATTCCCTGCTCAGCCATGGAAATCCACTGGGTGACCTTGGGCATGCCACATACTCTCAGTCCCAGAAAACCCCATGATAGGTTTGCCTTAGAGTAGCCATAAGTTGGGAATGACTTGAAGGCACACAACAACAACAAGGCTTTATTTCTAAGTAAGAACCTTCACTTACAAGCAGAGTCACAAAGAATCCTCAATGGAAGCCAAGGTATTTGTTTTAAGATATCATTGCTGAAGTATCTTCTCTTCATATCATCCCAATCACCCCTGTATCCAGAACTTTGCAGTCATGTGGTATTTACAATTAGGTTATTTTGGTAACTAGTTACTTTTGCAGTTACAAGCTGGAACTTTTTCCTGTAATGGTCAAGGATGGAATTCACTACTTTTCAGAATAACATAACAGAGTTTTTGCAATGGCAGGGAGAGGAGGAAGGATCACATTGGTGGCTGCCTCTTCTTCTCTCTTTGTGGGACACTGTGCAGCTAATAAGAAGCAGAAGAGCCAGCACCAAAGGGGTGGAGGAGGAGGAGAGGGAGAGAGAGAGAGAGAGATTGAGAGAGAGAGAGAGGGAGGAGGCTGCGATGGCAGTGAAACAATGAAAACATGAGTTGCACTACCACCTCAAATTGGCATATTTTAAAAAATACTTTAAAACTTATACTGTCTTTTCTGCCCTCCTTCCTGCCCAAATAAAATAAAACTGTTGCTGCTGCTGCCAAAAAGAGAAAGACTCTAAGCACATTTGGGGAGGGAAATCTGCCTCTCTAGGCTGGCTGTTCCCAACAGGAGCACAGGGCATGCACTTGGATTAGCTGGATCAGTGTGAACTGTAAGAAAGAGAGTTTAGAAGAAGAGGAGGTGTTTCTCTGCTCGCTGAGGCTAGTTCAGGCATGAAATTTAGAACAAATTGCTTGGGGGAGGGCAAAATGGAAGAGGAAAAGAGATTGAGTAAATATTTCTGCACACCTGCCTAAAACATTTGTGGTGCAGCACACATGGCAGCTCAGCAGTCCATCTGCCCATGAAGGTGAGAGAGGAGTGTCTAGGCAGAATAGTTGATTGAAAATTATGATGGTCAGTGATGGAGGAAACAAGAGAGCATTTTTCTGTATTTTTAGAGGTAGGATAGTAATAGTAATGTTAACAAATTAGAAATGAGTAATCCTATAATTTTTTGGACAGCAGTAACTGTCCAAACAATAATTACCAGTTGGATGATGAGTATATATGACAAAGATGACAAAGAAACTTAGGCCATTTCTGCACTAGCCTGTTATAGCGTGATGATTCCACTTTCAACATTCTATGGAATCCTGGGGTTTGCAGTTTCAGGAGGGGCCAGGCTGCCCCTCCAGAAACTGCAAACTCCAGGATTCCAGAGGATGTTGAAAGTGGAATCATCGCGCTGTAACAGGCTAGTGCGGAAATGGCCTAAGACTCATTAAGAGGCCATGATCACTACAGTAGCACATGATTTCCCCCAGCTGTATCTTTCATTCAACATGTTTTATTTTGTCATTGGATAAACACATGCTTAATCTACAAGCTTAATGCTGATGCCTTTATCTCTGAGGAAATCCTGTTATGGGAGGGAAAAAAATGCGTTGATCACAGGGAATACGCATTCTCCTCAGTTCCACTCCTGTCGTGACACACCCCAAAGCCACCTGCCTTGCGCCCTGCATTGGCGATAACCTGGTATCATAGTTATACCAGTGTAACTCTGGTGATATATTGGCATTGTCCCCAGTGTTGGTGGATTATTGAGATCTGCCAGCACAGGAGATTTACAGAACAATCTTGAGGATCTGTACTCAAAAGTGCTGAATGGAGGTTGCTCGTGGAGGTTATGCAAAGCATTTTCTAGGGCTGCAGGTTTAAACAGTAATCCAAAAGCCAGTTACCTAACTGAAATCAGTGGGGCTTACGTTTGAGTAGACGTGTACAGGATTGTGCTATTAGTTGGTATATTATGATCCTCCAGCTGGCATAAGTAGACCACAGGACTGTACTATAAATTTCTAACCCAGACATTACTAATGTTAATTATTGTACTAACATTATCCACTTAATTGCACTGAGGAGAACACATGCCAGTGAACATTGCAACCGTGCAGGTAACTGTAGAGTGGGGCATTAGAAATGCATATGGTAATGCTTAATTAGTAGTATTCATTATTTTGAAATGTCTGTCTATGGATGGCTGGTAAATTTTCCAGGTTAACAGTGTAATTTCATGTGTCTACTCAGATGTAAGTTCTGTTAAATGCATAAAAACTTACTTTGAAGTAAATGTATCTATATTTTGCAGCCTTAAGCAAATCGCACACACTGAAAATTTTAAATAAACAAATTGTTACTTTTCCTGAATGATGTTATTTAGTACTGAGAAACTGTTTACATATTCTAAAAACTGAATGAGGGTTCTACAGGGGCTGTAAATCACATAGTATTGAAAGAAAGTCCCAGCTGGCCTTATCAGTCTCAGTGTAAAATCAGTCTCAGTCTCCCCACCAGCTAATAAATTTGAGTCAGGGTTGTTTCTGCTGACATTTGTGCAAACCCTCTGAGAATGATTGTTACTGTAGTGTGCTTTGCACAAAGTGTATTCAGAATTGAAATGTTACTTTCTGTTTTTACTGGGGTTGAAGAATGAAGCTCTACATTACTGTTTAACAGCCTTTGGTCAATATATATACTGTCAAACTGACTCCATTTTTTTTTTTTAATCTGGCATCTTTTCTAACCATCTATGGGGCATTGTTAATTAACAGAGATGTAGAAGTGAATTAGTAACCCTTCACCCCACTCCCATCATGTTCTCCTGTGTTCCCCTGCCCATGAACTTATTTGCTGTGAACACTGGAAGCAACTGAAAAGGTTGAACAATGTATCTAAGACATCTTAAGGAACATGGAATAAGATATCACATCAGCCACATTACTGGTTGGCCTTCAAAGCCCTATCATTCCTTCACAGTACAGAAACAATTGCTCTACCTTAAAGACTCTTGGTATTCTGAGATAACATATGCAAAGCTGTAGGAACAATGAAAATTTGTCATGTGAGTTATTTTATCATGCTGTGTTGTTGTGTGCCTTCAAGTCATTTCTGACATGTGGTGACCCTAAGGTGACCCTATCACAGGGTTTTCTGGAGCTGAATGTGTGTAATGTGCCCAAGGTCAACTAGTAGGTTTCCATGGCCACGTGAGGAATCAAACTCTGATCCCTAGGGTCATAATCCAATGCTTAAACCACTACACCACAGTGACTCTCATTTCATCATGCGTCCTTCTGATTCCTGTGGTGCTACTGTAGGGACTGTTACCTCTTTTTTTCACACATTTGTTTCATATTTCTACTGTACTTATTCCTTACTTAAGCCATTTCTGCACTAGACTGTTATAGCGCTATGATTCCACTTTCAACATCCTATGGAATCCTGGGGTTTGCAGTTTCGGGAGGGGCCAAACTGCAAACCCCAGGATTCCATAGGATGTTGAAAGTGGAATCATAGCGCTATAACGGTCTAGTATAGTAAGTGCATTAATCAGTGTCTATTGGCCAATGCCAGCAGTTAGCTGTATAACAATGTCTTCAAATACTGGTAATGTAAAAACAGGGAGTAAACAGTTATGAATACCTGCAGGGGTATATCTGCACTGCAGATTTAAGCTGGTTTAACGATCTATTCCCCAGTGATCTGTAACTGAGAATGCTGTGTCTCCATCAAAATACTTCCCAAGAAACTTTGGGAGAAATCCAGAATGGGCAAATGTGTATGAAACAGATTTACATACGTCATATAGATACATCTTAGTTAGGAGCAATAATTCTCTTAAAATACAACTGGAATGGGTCTAGGAATATATTCTTAAGTATACCATCAAGCACTGGAATGTAGTAAATAAACAGTAGATTGATATATAATGCAGATTGTGTATTACTGTTTACATTTAGTTTCAACATAGGCTGGACCTACAGCAATCTCTGTTTATGCTCTGTACTTGGGACCAGGAGATGACATCTTTTCCACCTTGATTAAACTTTGTGAAGGACAAGAACCTAAAATCTTCCTTTGTCATGACTTGCATGGGAAGTATCACCAAAGGAACACAGATTTATGACACAGTTTCCAATACTGATAAGGTATCAGGATACATTCATAAAGGTTTATCTAATGCAAATTTCATTCCCAGAAAGCTTCTCAGTTGCAGCTGCCCTCTACATTTAGACCTGCTGGACTGTTGCTCTTTCAAAACTAAAGTCTAGACAATGTTTTCCAGAAGAAGGATTTTAAACCAGAGAATCTTGCCTAGTGATTGTTGAAGGGAGTCTGAGGATGCTTTGAGATGAGGCTATTGCTGAGTAATTGCCCTGCTTTATTCACATAATTTTGCAGGGAGTGGGGAGATGGAAATGCCTTCTTCCACTGCTGTTTCACTCCTTCTCTCAATGCTACATCTTTGCTTTTCTTCTAGATCTTTTCCCTAAGTGAAAGGCTTAAAATGTTTTCCTTGGCTGAAACTCTGAACGAGGCTTCTTCACCTAATATCCCTGTTTGACAAGGATGGCAAGACTATTGGGGGGCTCACTATAAGTGACTTGCAAGTATTCACCACAGACGAGATAGTGGTTGGAGAACGTCACGGCCTATGGTTCAGCTGAGAGATGGATGGCAGCACTGGTTTCTTGGAACTTATTATTAGTTCTTGCTCTAAAACAGCTTAGCAGTGTATGTCCTGTAAATTAAGTGCCCCTTTTGCGCCCAAAAATGGATGAAATAAATGGAGCTGGAGCATGCCTTTCTTGCTCTTAAGCTGGAGCCTATTGATCCAGGCATATTTTCACTCAGAGAGAAAGACAATCCTTCAGAGGAAGGACAGAATAAAATAATTTCAAGCTAACTCTTGTCGTTAATTTGCCTTTTGCCAGCACTTGTTCATGCCAAACAAGCTGTGTTTAGCTTTCTCCAAGTAGGAGCTCAGCCGAGCCCCTGGGGGATTTGTGGCACTGATTGGCCATGAAGAAGGGGATTGGGTGTGGGAGGCCAGGGAGAGGGGAGGGGGAAGGAAAGGTTGAGGTTGGCAGGGAGCTAATGAATGCACTATGTTTGCTCATCTTTACAGAGTCACTTATTACCGCTAATTGGGAGGGACAGTTCAAACAAGCACAGAGGAGCAGTTGTCACACGAGCGTGACATGGTTTTAAAGAGGCAGTTATGGAGGATTGCACTGCCTGGTCCTGGCCCCTGATCTCCTTCTGCATCCTGGCTTAGTGCCTAGCACACATCCGACTCAAAGCGGAGCCTTTGTCAGGAAGCCCCATTACAAGTCAGCAGTCTTTTTTTAAAAAAGGCAAGGCAAGACAAGTCATTTGAGGGAGCTATAGACAGGCGCACAGCTGTCTCAGGCACTCAGAAAGTCAACAGCTGACGGAAGGGGTGGACTTCGGTTTTGGCTCAAAAAGGACATAAAGATGTGATTGGAATTAATTTGTCATGCATAGTTTAGAGTTGTTCTTTATTAAAAGCCCTTTCCTTGAAGAGCACCTTGTGGCATTGGGAAGCTAATGCTAATATTAGAAAGTGAATTGCTTATTGTTCGTCATCTGTGTGATGGCACCCTTTGATTTCAAAGTCTTCAGAAAGATAGGATATGTTGAACTAGTTCATTTTCTGATGAGTTTTTGTCAACGATAAGATTCTAAGATAACAGTTACTATAGGTTGTTGTGGGTTTTCAGGAGAAAATACTAATAGAACACGGCCTCAAAGCCCGGAAAACCCACAACAACCTATGGATTCTGGCCGTGAAAGCCTTCAACTTTACATAACAGTTACTGTTAATGGGGAGGAACTTTTTGCCGGGGGAGGCCTGAGCATCACCCCCACCTTTGGCCAGTGTCACTGCTCTTTGCTTCACTTCCATTCTGATTCTCCCCATAGGTATTCTGATGTCTTCTTTGTTTCCATCCACCTGTTTTGTAGTTGCCTTCGTGGCCATCTCAGCTCTTCTGCAGAATGACTGTGGAAAGACATCTTCTAGGGGAAGCCCCACAGTTACCAGTGCCTTCCTGAATGCCTTCCTTTATTGGAACTGTGATATAAGTGGAAGGATAGTGTTCCTTATATCTGGGACTCTACCTCTTTCTACTCTTTTAGTGCCTTAGGGTGTAGGGCTGGCCCTCAGCTACATCTTGTACTTTAATCCTTGCCTTTCACCTTTCTGGTTGGTTTTAGAGGTCTTGAAGCCTATGGATAAGCTGATTTTCTTCCATTGACATGGGCTCACACAAGGGTCCTCCTGCACCTGTCCCACTTAGAACTGCCTGCTACCTTACCCAATCCAACTGACCCAAACAATGCCAAACCCAAAGGAGGAAGCTCTGAAGACCTTTCCTTTATAACCCCAGGACACCAATGGCTGGCCACAGTGTGCATGCATGTCTGTATGTTATGTTATACATGTAAGGTAGTACAATGGGAGCTATTTATTGGAAACACTAAGAGTTTTTCTTGCCCAGGCCTCCACAGGCTTGTGAACCTTGAAGTAATTGTGATGGGTTGGGGAATCCAGATGCCTTGATGCCTTGACATAGAATGGGGATGCTACCAGCCTGCCTTTAATTGTTTCTGCAGATGTGCCACGTGCTCCTTAAGTAAAACTGAATATCTCAATAATCTTCAGGTTGAACTGGCAATTTTGCTTCCATTCCAATAATGCATTGGAATTTCCATAATTTGCAGACTTCAAGTTGTCTGCTACACCACTAGTCTTGAGGCACCCACACTAGGGTCCAGCTTGCTATAGCTATAAGTTCTTCAAATTTATGGAACGGAAAATGAGAAAATGTATCTGCAATGGTATTCTGGATGCCTAGTACGAGACCAGCTAGGCACAAAATTTTATGTTCTAAGCAGGCAAGCACAAAACTCTATCAAAGATTACTTTGGTGTCTATGTAATCACAGTCTGAATTCTGTTTTCACATCAGAAGAGGACAAAATGCTGTTCCCCAATTCTTCTACCATATATGGTCCGTCACTAGGGCCCTTTCCTCACGAGGCAGTTAAAATGAGCCAAGGCGTCCTGGCATGGAGGTTGTCCAGACCTTGGATCGGACTAGGTGCGGACTATTTAACTTAGTTCCGCACCTCAGTCCGATCCAACCCACCCCCAAGTGGTCCTCCCCCGCGCTAAGTAAAGACCAGAAAAATCAGGTCTTTACATTTTCTGGAACGCGCCATTGCGTTCCTACTTACCTGTGCAGATGCGCAGGCTCGCACCAATGCAAGCCTCTGATCAGTGGAGGGCGGGCTGTGGGAATGGCCAGTGTCAGCGGTTGGTCCACTCCCACGAAGACACCGGAAGCTGCCATTTTGAGCCGGAGCAGTGTGGATCTACAGGACTCGCACTGCTCCGGTTCACCCTGCACTAATGGAGGAGCCCTGTGGAAGGGCTGAAGGGAAAGTCTGCATTACTTCGGACCCAAGAAGAGCTGGTAAGTAACAGCACGGAGCGATTCACTCGCCTCGTGCAGAAAGGGCCTCAGATGGGGAATAACTCTAGAAAGATTAAATCTCTTGTAATGGCCACCTCTACCTAACCCTCTAGCCAGAGTTTTGTATACCACTGACTGTCCTAAAAACACCCAAGAGTTGCCCTTCTATAGCATGTGAACAGAGCTAGATGATACTTCAAGAAGAAGATACTTCTTCAAAATGAATTCCATTATATTTCTGTAGAAGCATTCATAATGCTAGGTCTTCATGCACTTCGAATTATTCTAATGAAATGGTGCTCCGCAACAATGCCCCTGATGATCTCATAGAAATAGCCACCAAATGTCCGGCCAGGTGCCACCACTCTATATGTCAAAGTCAAGGACCCCATTAACGCTAGGGAATTTTTTTAGTGCAGCCTTTTTTGGCATCCTCATCTCCCAAAGCAACATGACATCCCCATGGTGGTATCAAATCTTACTGTCCTGCTTCAACTTTAAGTATTCTTCTTGTAGGATGGAATGCAGCTAATTGGTGTGAGGGGTTTATGAGCTGCAGTCAAGGAACACCAGTCAGTTACTGAGAGGTCAGGAATGCTAGGAGGAGAAGTAGTGAACAGCACTAGCTATGAACAGACCAAGGTCAAGAGCCAGGTCATAAATCAACGTCAAGGATCCAAAGAGTTCAGCAGCAGAGTTACAAAACAATCCAAGAGTCATAAACAGCAGTAGAAGATTTCAAGCAGAGGTGTGTCAGGACTGATGTGATTTCCAGTGCTGGTCAAAGCTACTGCCAACTTATAATACTGATGGTTTCTAGTGCTATCTAGTTTTCTAGCTGTGTATAGTTACAGTATTCTTAGATGGGTTTGTCCCCAGAAGACCTTGACTGTAGCTGCATGCTATGTCTGAGAGGGAGAGCCTGGGCTAGCTGCTTTTGTCTATGCCCTTCTCAGGGGCTGTGTGGCTGTTCAGATACTCATCAGAAGAGGGCCCTGGCTTGCGTTTGGGTAGGTGGCTCTTTGCTTATTCATGAGTTTAAGGGAATCTCAGGTCACTTTCTCAGGCATGAAATACAACCAGTTTGTCATAGCATGTTGAAGTAACTTTCTTACTTTCAAACAAAAAGTTATCCAGATGGTGAGTAATTGCCCAATTACCCATTTTCTTACATATATCATCTAGGATTGTACTGGAACTGAGCAAGACATAGTGTATACCATTGGCATGGTCTTGTCAAAGTAATAAGGCCCTCAAATATGAAACTCTCTCAGGTGGATCAAAGCCTCTCAGGTGACAGTAGCCAATAAAATGATTGTTTTTGAGTAAACACCTGTTGTCCTTGCCAGTTGATCTGCTGCATCAAAGGATACACATTTAACTAAGCTTAGTCATTGGCGTCATGCAGTGAGGCTCCTTTCAGGAATGACTGGTGTGGGTGAGTCTATCTTGAGATCTTATTGGGTTCAGTCCAAGGGGTGATACCCAGATAGTCAGCACTGGGAAGGTTTGGAGTGGTCCAGATACTCTCCCTCCGTGGCATTCTTTGCTATGTAATTCTTTGCTATAGGCGGAACCAAACAGGTAACCTGAAAACCCTTCACTTGTAACTGAAATTCTGCAATCAAGTTCAAAACCTTTGCATATGAATGTGGCATCCAACTTCAGGTGGAAGTGGATCAGCCATTGTTCTAGGACCAATAGAGCAATTTGTGCTGAGATCTTTTGCTTGTGGGGTGGTATTCTGTATTGCTTTTGATATTGATATCTTTTTGTTGTTTGGGGGGGTTTTTTTGGCATGTGGTACTGAGGTGGAACCCAGAAGAATAGCTACAGCTGTGTACAACCTGAACACACTTCTTTTGCATCTCCTGAATACATTGTAGTCCCATCATGCCTGGGTTTCTTTCTCTGCCTCGGGTGGGCTTTGCATGGTGGGGGGAGACCTAACTCCTGGATGTTAGTGTATTCAAGGCCATATTTTGGGCTGCTGTCCATTTCATTTGGTCAGCAGGATCCAGTCCAAGGTGGCCCACATTCTAAATTATTTGTCATACTGGAGTCTAACTGGGCCTGGGCTTAAATGACATGACCTCGTATTGTAATATTTGGCAAGAGTCATGCACTTATACAACTGACTCTTTGATGTCGCTACTATAATATATGTCATCTATCCTTACAGCCTTTTATTTCAACTGTGCGCTACCTTTGGCCTTTTAAATTCCTCTCTTTCCTTACAGATGTTCATCAGATCCCTATACCTATCTTTCAACAATGCCTTTGGCTCTGGTTCGCAAAACAATAAGGGGAAAGCTGTCTACATGCTACCCTGTTCACATTTTTTCCTCTACAGCAGGAATATAGTAGCAATTTTCCAAGAGCATGGTCACCTTATCATTGTGAGGACCATTTGTTGGAGGTTTCCACTACTGAAGTTGCTACCATGTGGCTGTTAAAGGCAAGTGAAAAGCCTTCAATTGCTCTTCACAACTTTTTAATGGCATAGTCACAGCTTGACCATCTATCTCATTTGAGTGCTCTTAGATGTAGTGGGTGGAATCACCATATCCCTAGTAGTGACTAACCCAGGTTTACCATTATTGGCCAACACAGGGAGCAACATTGTTCTTTAATCACAACTCTTTGCCCCTACACAGCATTATTGGTTATTGTAAGATCTCACTGAACCTCCCTGCTTGATGGTAGGGACCTGCCATCAGTGTCTCCAACTGATACATGTGTTGGCCTCAATCCTATTAGTAGTCCCAACAGGAGTAGACCCATTGAGTCAATCATCAGATGGTGACTTAACAATTATATAAATCCCATTGATTAAATAGATCTGTTTTAACCAGAACTGCCAATAGGATGTATGTATGCTGTAGGAAAGCAGTCATGAGGGCAATTTTTGTCAAGTTTCTTTTTCCTAATTATATCAGCAATAGTTTTTAGGATATACTCAAAACTTTTCTGCTCTAAAAACAAAATTTCTTTGTCACTTAAATTTTTAATACCTAGGCCATTTCTGCACTAGACTGTTACAGTGCAATAGTGCAAACCCCAGGATTCCAGAGGATGTTAAAAGTGGAATAATTGCAGTATAACATTCTAGTGCAGCAATGGCCCTAATGATGATTCATTTTTATTTTGTGAATCCAAAACTACCTTTTATTCAGCATGGATGTGTTGTGTTATCTCGTCATAATGATGGCATTGCATTTAACAGCACAGTGTTCCTGATCTAAATGGCTATGCCAGCATGACTGCCTCCCTGTTTCTGCAACACAGCAGTCTGGAGGATTACCCACAGCAGCAGCTCGGAGCAGTGGCTCATAGGATCAGGCTTTTTGTCAACATTAAAATTCAGCAACAACTATACACCTCATAGCATCTCACAAAAATGAGGACGTACAAGTTGCAGTCTATTAATAGCAGAGAAAAATTCAAGTGCTTTCAGAAGATCCAGATAGAATCTTCTGTACCAACTGGCCTTGCTGGCTGACTAATATAACATGAATTTACATTATTTTACTGCCAGCCACGTGAGCATTTTTCAGCAATTAATAAACAAATATATGTTAATCTAATTTGCAAGGGAAGAGATTGGCACAAGAACTGTCCAAATGTATTGAAGACATTATTAGTGGTCCAGCAAATTAAGGAACAGTATTAATTTCATTTATTCATTCATTCATTTATGAGTCAGCTTGTAATAATTACTATCTGGGTAGTGGTCAGCAAAATCTCACTACAAAACCAAGAAAAATCAGTTTAACCACACAATTCAATCTTCAACTGCTCAGATGTAAGCCCTGCTGAGCCAAATAAGGCTTATTGCCATGTGGAATGAGTATAGGACTGTCGCCTCAATTTCTTAAATGGGCAGGAAGAACACTAAGAATCTGGGACATATCTGGATACATACTCATCATGGCAAGCTTACTCTCACCACAGATGCATTCCTATATGTTGTTTGTGGGACATGCCTGAGCTCAATCTACTATAGTAGAAGACAAAGCCAGCTGTGGCTCTCAGCACCAGAAATGATGGCATTGTCTATTCCTAAGTAATTTCAGAATCAGCTTTTTCACAGGAGTACTTCTACCACTGTCAGGCTAAGCAGATGCACTCTGGGTTCAGCCCCAGAAAACCCCATGACAGGTTCATCTTAAGGTCACCATAAGTTGGAAATGATTTGAAGGCACACATCACCACCACCAGCACCACCACCATCATCATCATAATTTCCTCTATGCAATTAAATAAGAAGGGTGCATTTGCTTAGCCTGACAGTGGTGCCCTTTAGAACTCTTGTCTGTTAATTCATTTCTAAAGGACAAATATACAATGCACATAAATGAAACCTTCTTTTTTAAAAAAAGCCACAACCTTGAGCCAGTACATTTTTCAGTGCAAGGAGGAGGAAACAGTCCTTAACTCTTTCTCTGCAGAGCATTATTCCACTTGAGTGCTGACTTGTCTACTCTAGGGTTTGGTGTATCTGTTGAATATGTTAACTGTTTTGCCAGCCCACATTCCCAGCTCCTGGCACCCCAGATGCCAAACCTCTCATGTAGCATAGGCAAGGTAGATTCTGAGAACAATGCCGTGTTTAGGCTGACCAGTTGCAACAGAGGACAGAGCTTCTGCACTTTTGATCATTGTGTAGCAGAGGCCATTTCAATAAGAGTGGCTTGCGCGATAAGCTGCATCTGCTGAAATGTTCTCTTCCACATAAATGTACTTCCTCTGTATGGTCTGCAAAGCAATTTTCCTAATATTTTTCCTGGAGTAAACAGCAATAAGACAACAACAATAACAACAACTTCTCCCTGTGCCTCTCAAAAACCTTTTAAAAGAATCATTTTGTTATGTCTTATTACTGGCTCTCTTTCCTCTCCTGTTGCCGTACTTAATATAAGTTGCGTGAAGTCCAATCCTATGCCTATTTTCTTAGAAATGTCCCTGTTGTCCCATCCTTGGCTTAAGAGTCATGAAATTTTAAAGATTACAGGCAGCCAGTGCCCCAGTTGGTAGCCAGTCTGCCACTCCTTCTCTAGTATGAAATGCTATATGGTTTTCTCAGGGCTCTTCAATCCTTGTGAAGGGATAATGAAAGTACATATTGTAGAACTGTTCTGTATTTTCTAGTCCTCCTGCTTTGCTTCACCCACCCCCAGTTCTCTCTCCCTGGAGCAGGGGTGTTAAAAGGGCTTTTGTGGAGTGAGGCCTGGCCTGGGAGCATGTAGAACTGGATGCTTCAGTGGAAAATGCCAGGTGTTCCAATCCTTCTGCCTTTGACACTGCCTCTTTTGTCTCTTTTGCCTCTCCGCATCCACACCCAACCTTCTGTTATTGCCCTTTCTATGACTTTGATGCCTATTGAACAGATTTATTTTTTTTAATAGAGCCTCACACTATATTTCATTCATCCCCTGTCTTTCTGAAATTTTGTGAATTTCTTGCCACCTACATTACTATGCCATCTGCCATTTTCATACCAGAGAAGGAAAAGGGAGCAAGCAAGAGAGACGAAATGACTTTCCCCTTCTCAAAATATGAACACCCCCTTTCCATAAAAAACACTGTTCCTATTCCTATGAATTTTTGACAGCTTTGACAGTTGATAGTTGTGGGTCATTTTCATAATAACAGCAACAACAACATAAAGCAAAAACTCCAAGGAGATAAATGCAACTTTTTTTGGTTTTGCAAACTTCCAACCTCAAGGCTACTCTTGAACAAAACATTCTTCACCTATTCATCTGAAATGCAGCACACTTGATCTCTGCAACTGAGTTTGAGAATTTCATTAAGATCTGCTAAGAGATAAAAATAGTATTGACCATGCATTTTCAAAAAAGTAATCAAAATTAAAAGACACTTGGACCCCAAAACCTCTGTATCTATTTATTCCCAACATTTATCTGAGGTTTGGCAGGGTTCATTCCCTCTGAAAGAGCTACTATGCTTGAAAATTTCATCCAATTGACATATTATAGCTTTTTGTTATATAGTGATTGCTATACCATTAATATTCCAATGGTAGTTAATGAGAACTTCCTAACTTCAGGTTTTTGGATTTCATTTCAGTCAGACTGGACACCCATGGAACTGGTCTGAGTTTAACAGAGCTGTTTTTCCAAATTGTGGCTGAATTGTGCAAAATGTGGGTCTGAATGGAAATGTGACCTACACTGAATCTTGTCAATAACTGTCTTGCTTCCTTCATTTCAGAAGCACCTCTTAAAAGTTTGGAACATCATTTTGTTGCTGGTATTATCCAACAATTGGGAGTCAGAATTCCCTTCTGATATACTACATATGACCCAGAGGTCTATGAACAGATCTAGATCCACCTTCTGCCTGTTCTCACTCTAGAATATGCTTTCAGTCCTTCTGTAACGTACTGCAGCTTCTCAGCAGATACGTCAAGGTACCCTTTCCACAAATCAAGTTTTAGAAACCATTGATCAAATACATAAGTGGCACCTCTACTTGCTTGTCTTCCGTGCCACTTCATAACTACAGGGTTGGATCCAGATGTTGTAATGACTACAGAAGGCCTATTGAGATTAATGGGACAAGTTAGTGATTTCAGGGGGGTAGTTCAAAACATGCCTATGTCTGGATCTGACCCATAACATTTTCCTTGCCACACTAATCTGGGATGCATTCTGCCATATATATTGCCTCTGGTTCACATGCATGATGTTGGAAACAACAGCTGCGCCCCAGTGGAAGAAGACTATCATGTGTGAATTGGGCCTTGCACAGTGCAAATTATAGAACTGAATTAGGAGTTTCTAGTGCTGTGTCTTATGGATACATCTATGAATGGGATCTCTGACAGAGATATCAGTTTTTCTTTCTTTCCTTTCTCAGCTATAGAGCTTAAAATATACTGGCACTTACTTGGGGTAGTAATCTAAAAAAAGTATTTCCTGTTGGAACTTCTCCATTAAAAGGTTTTAGAAATAATGTAAGAAATTAATGGTTTACAATAATCATTTGAAACACTTGAAAGGAAGAAAGCTAACCTGGAGACCTCCGCTGTTCCATGAATAACTTCTGCCTATGCCTAAAATTGGTATTTGATTTTTATTTAAAATTCAAATATCTGATGTTCTTAAATTAAACAAATGATATTTGAAGGGGAAAAAAAATCAGCCCCCAACATCTGCAGATTATGATTAGCATTTTGAAATAGACTGCTTGAATTGAACAAGGATGAATGCTGCCAGTCTCTTTTATTCACTCAGTTTATTTAATGAAATGCTAGAGGTCAACCCTTTGTCCTTAAATTAGTTACTATAAAAATCTTTTTGTACTTTCCTACTTGTTATGATGTCTTATAAGCGGAAGAAAAGGTTGCGATTAATTATGCCTTTGTTGAATATGGATAGCTATTCAGAGTTAGTTAGACAGTTTCAAACAAAATTAGCATTGAGCAACTCTTAGGCCGGCGTTAGGTTGGTTATCAAGAATTTTTTTTTCCTAAGAGAATGCTCTTCTGCAAGTGTGCATTATCTAATATATTCAGCTTTCAGTTGCTAATTTTTTTTCCAGATGAAGATGGGCTTAATTGAGGTTGTGCTTTTAAGTTTGTAGAGCTCTTCAACGTCTCATACAAAAGCATCTAGAGGCTTTTCATTTGTCTTGAGTATGTTTCAGATGTACAAATATTATTTACTTTAAACTCTAAATCAAAAGGCATACTGTAACTATTTTAAATAAAACATACTCTTGCCTGAGATTTTTGTGTATGCATGTGTGTGTGCGCACAGGCACAACACACGCATATAAACACATAAACCGATACACACCAGACTCACCTCCCAACACATAGATACACATACACACACAAAAAGAGAGAGAGAGAGAGAAGAAGAGAGTGGATATTTTTCTGCTTATCTATATTTAGAAGCATATCATCTTGGAAATGATAGTGCATCATTGCTTTGCAGACAGTTTCTAAGAGGCATTAAATGTAGTAATTTTTATACTAATATTAAGATAAAGCTATGGTTTCATGCTTCTGTTAAGTGTCATCTTGAACAAGGATTTAAAGATTTGTCTGCTTCAACTTTTGAAAAGATCCAGATATGACTAAGGGGAAATAGTGCAACATACATTTGCTCACTGTATTAATTTCCAGTCATTAAAACACATTGGACCCCAGCCAAATTTTCTTTTTCATAATTTAATTTTAATTCAGCATATCAAACTGGAAGCTTCCAGATAGTTGGGGCTCTCGCCCTGTGCCGAAGGAGTTGAGTATCAAGGCATAATCCTTTCAGCACATTTCTGAGGGACAAAATTACATTGGTTGGTAATGACTTGTTGTTTAGTGTTAAACTCAGATAATAAAGGACTCAGTACTTTAAAAAAAAAAAAAAGCAGTGGAGAAGGGAAAAAAAAGAAAAAGCAACTAGGCAACTTAGAAGATAATTAGGAAAAATAATATGAAAGCACTGTGCTAGCAGAGGATTAATCTTGGCCATTGTATATGTAAATGAGCATTTTAAAATATAAAGTGTATACCTATTTTTTCCTCTTCAATCTCTTTTCCAAAGCTTCTCTTGGATTAGGTGCCTTTCTCAATCAACATTCCATATACTTAGAGATGAGACTGTAACCTTGTAAAGCTTTTAGATATAATGCACATTTTTCCCTGCGCCACCCCCTCCGTACACATAATATTTTAAAGGCTAGCTTCTAATGACCTTGTGAAGAAGGGATCCCAAGTCAATCTTATTATGGTGGTGTCTCCTTGAACAGAACCTCTGAAATATGTGAGAGTGAGACATTTTGGTATGTACAAATCCCTTAGCTGTCTGTAATTATTTTATTAAGCCAGAACATGGGGATGGGGGAATGGAAAGAGAGGAGAAAGAGCAATTATTGATTACTGACACTAACATAAATAACTATTAAAACTTGGTAAGGAAAATATTTTTAAGCACCCATTTCTGTGATGAGATATGCATCTAGAGAATGTTTTTGAACTAACGTTCCCATTGTCATCATACAAAATTGTCCTGCCACAGTTTGGCAAAGAGATTTGCATGTGTATGAAAAGAAAAACACTTGCTACAGCAACCTCTGACCCCACCCTTTCCCAAGGTTTCCTACCAAAATATTAAAATATAGATATCATGTGATCCCTGGAGAGGTGGTGAATTTGATACAGAAAATACAGGGATTGTTTTATTTAATGAAGTACACTCATTGTAACAGATTTCCCTCTTTCGCATTCCCTTTCATCACATTTCTATATATGGGGGAAGGGGTTACATGGTGGATGCTACCTTCACCCTACATGCTGGAACAAATTATAAATTTAGTAGACCATTTAAAAAAAATCTTCAGGGGTCAATTCTCCACTTGTGCCTTGTCTCTTCAGCAAGTGCTTTTATGGTTTCTTCTAATATATAGGATTTATCTTCAGCCATGTGAAGAGCGTTTAAATTTAATCCAGCGCTAGAGTAGCAATTTGTTGCTACAGCTTTAAAATAAGATTTTCTTTCAACTTTCTCAAGATGTAGACACTTTTGTGTAGGCCAGCTGAAAATGAAGTATGTGTGAGAGAGCTCGTGTGAACCTTGTGTCTAATTCTAGAACTCAGACACCCTTAAAATATGGGCCTACGTTGGTACAAGAATGATACCTAATTATCTGAGAGATTGTCTAAGATATGATGCTGTAAAGTCAAGAACAATTTTCCAGACCAATTTACTCACACACAACCACAGAGGTTTCTTAATTCTGTCCAAACACTTTTAGTGTCAAAATCATTGCCAACATTTTTACCTTCACATTTAGATTGTTTTTTTAAAAAGAGCTTGATATTTATTTCTTTTAAAATTAAGCTTTTCTTTTTTTCCCCCCCTATGATTTGTGACTAAAACTCTAGCTACAATTTCTAGCAACTAATCACCACTGAAATATAATTGAAGTTACTGTGTGGGTGTTTGATTAGCACCAGAGATGATGCTGTAGTGATTTTTAAAAAAATACTACATCATTCTTAAATATATATTCTTCTCTCACAGAAAATGTCCATTTTGTATAAGAGCTTGGAAACACAGCATGGCGTTATGGTTACTATGAGAGAGAAAAAATCATAACAAAGGGAAATGCTTTCTTTAAAACTAAAAAAAATCTGCATAAATTATATATAAACATTTAAAAGGAGTGCTTTGATAAAAGGCTACCTCAAAAAACTGTCCTCATCAGTCTTAAGAAAGCATATATAGCATAATATTAATTACATTTTTGTTTCAGATACATTTCTACTAGAATTTTGTAAAGATGCCAGGGGTCTTTGCATCTGTTGTAGAAAATATCTTCTCGTAAATAAATATGTTCGGGCCAAATGTTAAAACAATGGAAATACTGAGGTAGGGTTAATGTTTTGTCAGGATATTGTTGTATGGTAAGTTGTATTACTGCAGTAAACTTCAGGTATGCAAGATGTTGCTCTAGAGTCTTATTTACTAAGAGATGACTAACATGGTGCCATGGCTGCTTTGCCTGTCTACAAATATATTTCTCCACATGTTACACATACCCATGTAGGCACAAAGAGAGAGACAGAGAACACAGTCTTGCAGGGTCGTATATACCGCAACATTTCTATGAATCAGAAAAAGAAAAGAAACTTGTCCTAAACATGCACTCAGGAAGGAAAACCGAGCATAAAACCAGAAGGGAACAGCAAAGGTGAAGTAGCAAAGTAGAAAATGACACAATTGCTAGACTTGCTGACATTTTGGGGTTGGAGGAACTAGCTATTAACAGACATTTCTGCTTTCCCACTTATCAAATTCAGTTGAAAAGAATTATTAAAGGTTTACTGGCACAATTATGGGGGAAAATATAGACCCGATGTTTCGTATAGCTAAAGAGTTCCGTGTTGTGCCAGGTATAATTCGCAATTCGAAAACAAACCAAACTGAAACCTCAATAGTCAAAGGAATGCTAAGTGAACATTTCAACTCTATTGTTTAAACTCAGGAATGCACAAAAAAATCTTTCACATCTCTCTCTCTTTTTTATCATGTAGTTATTTTAATGTAAACATTTGCCCTTTTAGATGAAGTGTTTTCATTATTAAGCTAATTTCAACATGTTTCAGATAGACTGATGAGTAAGAAGCAAAGCACTTGCTGATGAGAAACGAAATCCTGTCTTGGCTCAGCCTGCTGTCAGATACGTCTTCATTAGTTTTTGTCATTCACCGATGGCAAACGCTGTATAAATGAGATGACGATCAGGTCCGCCTTGATAACTTGCCTTATCTCATTAGTTTTCACATCAAAGTTAATCAGCAATGTGAATTGTAATTGCTGTAAGAGACAATGCAATAGATCACTGGGCCCTTTCGCCCCCCTCCCTCTGTATGGCATCTTGAAACATCAGCAGGCTGGTGAGCGGAGATAGGCTCAGAAAGAAAATGATGTGGAAAGCATAATAAGCAAGCTGCTCAGAATTAATGAGCTTACCCAATAAGAAAAGAATAACCAATCAATGTGAGCTGGGCAAATATAATTTAGGAATAATTGCTTGATTGGTTGTCTATAGTAGACTGATTTGACCACACACAAGGATTAAGAATTAAGATGTCAAGGGAAAAAAAAAAGGGGGAAAAAAGGCAATGGAGGACTTACAATTTTTGTTTGTTTTTTCCTTTACGGCTGAAGAAGATGGGTGTTTGATATGTTATTTCCCAAGAACGAAAACATTAGCTAGGCACACACTGTTCCTCTCCTTTATGAGCCCCATATAATTAAGGGAGACAGTGCAAACCCCAGTGGTGATATTTCTCTATGGGACATTACAAATAAACAGGTTTCCTTTATATGGGAGGTTAAACTGTTCTAAATGTGTTAATTTAGAAAGATTGGCTTAAATATTTGTAACTGAATCAGGCAGAAAACAATTTTTTCTTTATGTTATTGCTAAATAGTGCATTTGGATACACTTCTGAAACAGAGCAATTGCAGTGTGAAACTAGAAAGCAATTCTTGCTGTACTTGTCCTTTTAGTATAATTTTCCCAACAGCCTACACCAATTACTATAAAATAGAACCCTTATATTCTGCTGTCTAAACTATTGGGAAGGTTCTGCCAGAAGGTAAATTTGCTTTGATCTACATTACACCTAATTGAGTCACCACCAATGTCTCTATCCTAACATCAAGAAATGTGAAAATGTTAGATTATTTCACTGGGGATTAAACCTAATTTTCGCGTGTTCTGCATTAACCTATTAGGCTGACTCATCTGCATTGCTAATGTAGCTCAGGCAGCTGTCACTGCTAAAGAAAAACATGATCATGCAATCCTTGAATGAATGATTCCAGCTCTGATTAGTGTTAGTGAAGTTAGCTGAGCCCTAGTGATAAGGAAAGAAAATTCCCAGGTTGCCAATAGCTTTGAAAATTATCAGACTGTAGGCAAAAAATAAATAAAAAAAATTGCACCTCCTGACTCACAGGCTCAAGTCCAAATGGAGAGATGAGTGACATTATTTAAGGGTGATGCCTATTAAGGCTAACAAAAAATTATTCCCTGCATAAATTTGTTTGTTTCTTTTAGGGAGAACTAATGCAACAGATACATATTAAAATGCTAATAGACAACAACCTGAAATAGAAAATGGAAGAGTTTACCTTTCTTCTATTATCGTTTTAAATGATATTGTGACAGAACGACACATAACAAGGCCGTTAGAAAGCACTACATTGCTTTTAAAGAATATGTTTCCATGTCATTTACATATTCTCTGTTACTTTGAAAGCCCCCCTCCCTTTCTGTGGTCTATTATTGATGAAGAAAACAAGACACGGAGAAATAGTATTCACGTATCTTATGTGCTCTCTTCCATCAATGGCTTTAATTGCAATGTCTGTATTAGTATATTCTGCTGCATAGCAAGCAGTGTTGGAAGCTCAAGTCTTCCATCATATCTTTCCATCAGACTTAAATAGCAAGAAAACAACAATGACACATCTCCTTGAGATGTGAACATTTTTTAGAATGAGTTAGGCTTCTAGCAAAGGAACCAGGAGCCAATTTAATCCGATTAGTACCTCCCAACAATAGATGTGCCTAGCCCATTGTGGACAAAAGCTTTTACTTTTATTTGTTTCTATTAACCAAGCAATCTTTACTATCAGAAAAGTGGAATTTCGCCCCCGTCAGATTGCTTGGGCAATCAACAAAAAACAAATTTGAGAAAATAGTCTAATGTGTCAATATTTATCTTTTGGCCCTAATTGTCTGTAAAGAGGACTTGTTGAGTGTGCAAAGTTTACTGCACTGGTTTATCTGTGTGCTATTGATTCTTCCTATTGTCTGGGTTTAGTGGTAGCTGCTCACAATGTAACAAGAAGGGCAGCAGCAACAGCAGAAGCATAATAGAAGTATTTTAAAGGGAAAACACTTGGACTTGGAGACCAAACTATAATCCTAGACAGAAAAAATATATTAAGAAGTTTAAATGGAAACCTCCATCTCATTCAGGATTAATCTCTGAAGCTACAGTTGTCTGTAATGTTTATAATGCATTGTACTTTTCCAGTAGCTGTAGTATTAACCATTTAGCTTCTGCAGATTGCTTGACCAGTTCCAGTGAATTCTACCTCTTTTTCTCTGGTTTGCCATTTATTCTTAGGAAATAGAAGGTCACTCCAAACTCCTTTGCAGGGATAAAGCAGTATGAATCAAGGTTTTTGGCCAATGAACCTATTCTCGAGCTATTTCTGTCTCAGAGAAAGCTGTTATTGTGAATCACAGAACCACTCTAACTTTGTCTCTGTTTGAATCAAACACTCATTGGCAGTCCTGTGGTTACAACCAAACCTAGAAAGCAACAAGTTGTCATTGGCAATGGGTCACAGCTGAGAGCTTCCATGGGCAAGAGTGCAGTGAATCTCCTCTGGCTTCTCTTTTAGACTTTAAAAGGAGCCATTCGGTGTGTGTTGGACCAATTTTGGGGATGGTCTTCAGCAACTTGGATAGCTCTTTGGAAGTGTGGAATAAAACCCAGAGTGGATTCACCTCATTCCAGACACAGAAGCCATTAACAATAAGAATGAGTATCCTCTTCATCAACATCAGGGGTGGGCAAAGTGTAGTCTGGGGGCCCTCAGGACCCGAGAGGGTAGCCACTGAAACCCCCAAAGCCCCTAGACAAACCCCAAAAGCCATTCTTCACCCCACTAATGGCTCAAAATGGACCAGAACCACTACAAAATAGCAGCTTTGTCCAACCAAGCCATCACATACCCCCAAACTGTGGAAAAAACAGAAAGATCTGCTGAAAATTGGCCAATTTTGTAACCAAAAGTGAAGTCATGTCAGTTCTGGTCACACTGGGCGTGCTGCTTTGGCACGCTGGAGTATGTGTGGATGTGTGCATATGCATGGTAAAAAAATACGTACACAGTCTTCTGTTCACTTGTCCGAACAATGTATTTGTAATGAATAAACTGTTGGTTTTACAGGATTTGATAAACTACTCTCCCGGTTCATTTCTTGATCTTTGGCCAAATTCTCAACAGTGTTTGTTTCTGCTAGGTTTCCTCCTTTTAAATTCTGGTCACCTATGATTATCAGCATGTTCTGTTTTGATTTGTGATCAATTTCTTCCTGGGTACTGGTACAGAGTCTTTTAATTTCTTTATCTTCAGTCTTTGTGGTTGAAGAATTAACTTGGATTATGGTTATATTACTAGGATTTCCATGCAATCTTATTGACAGTATTTGGTCACATTTTTGTTACATCCCCTGAGTACTTTTGCCATGTCATGCCTCACTATTAATGCCACCCTAATTTTTCTTAGACTGTTACTTCCTGAATAAAACACTATGTAATTTTCTACATACTCCCATTCACTTTAGTTTGCTCAGAGTCCTGCAATGTTTATACATTTAGTTTCTTGTTTTATAATGTCTAGATTCTGCTGATTATTCTTATATTTCATGTCCCAATTGTTTATGTTGTATGGCTTTGGACTTTCCTTTAACATCTGAGCATATCAGCATCTGAACATCCTGTTGGCTTGAGTCCAGATGTATCATTGCATACAATACTTCTTGTATTTGTCCTCTTCTCTTTCCCAGTAGCTGGTTAAGTGTCTTTCAACTGGGTTGTTTGTGTGTGTTTCATCATCGAGTTTTCAAGGTAAAAGACATACTAAAGTGGTTTACAAGTGTCTTCTGTTGTGCAGTACTAAAAGAATTCATTGAAGTGTTATTGTTGTTGTCTCTAAGATGTCGTCCACCAGTGTCACCTCCCACTACTGCTCCTACTCAGTAACTTGGTTTCTGGAGCTTCTCCTCAACGCTTACCACAGGAACTACCAGTTCACTTATGCTGATGTAGCCATTAATCCCTAGTATTCTATTCATCACATGCCTAGCAGTATAACGCAATGGAGTATTATACTGGTAAGGCCCTGTAGAAGACTTAATGTTAGAATCCAGGATTCTTTCAGTTGAGGTTGCTCTCATTTATTTGACAGACCAAATTTTCATCTCCATTTATAAATGCTTCAGGCTTAAACAAAGAAATCAGTCACTAGATTACAAGTTTACTAATTAGTAAATAATTTGGAAAACATAAGAAGTAATTAGTAATTAATTACTTCTAATAATAATGTTTCAAGCTCTACTTTCCACCCCATGCATCATCAGGACTAAGAGGTAAAGTTCTGTTGTCCCAGATTGCAACCTGAATCCTTCCCAGGAAAGGCTTGTTGTACAACATGTAGGGCAGAGTTTGATCTGCTGCAAAACCTGTAATTCTGTAACCTGTAATTCAAACCTGTAATTCTTTTCTTCTGTGGTTTCACACCTTGGATTATTATAGGGTAATTGGCTCCATATGGAACATGTGGCTGAGGTCTGGATGCTATGCTCTCCAAAGATACATCACATCAGATTTGTCCAGTTGCCAATGTAACTATGCAGTACTGTTTAAGAACTAATGTGTAGCTGGATAAACAAATGTAGTTTTTAACTATAGGCCAAAGGTGAAGAATTGGTCACCCACCAGAAGCTGATGAACTGCTATTTCTTTCATCACTGGCTACCATCATACAAAAATTTATCAACCAATGTGTGAAGAGCAGTCAACATCACAGAAGGCATTTGAGTTTTACAAATTAGGAATAAATGGAATTCCTGCACAAAACATGGACCACTCTTTTTTAAAATATCAGCATCAACAATGTTAAGGAAGATTCTGCAAACTGTGACACCCACCTTCTGGTGATGATCAACTTGTCCACTAAGCTTGGAAATATGAGTTCATCTGACAATACGATTACTAAGCAGAAATTTTGTCAAATTTGTAAAATTTCTAGATGTCAAAAAATTAACAGTGCCTAATCCAAGAATTCATATAATTTGTAGTGAACATAGCAGCGTTTATGCAACAGCAACTTCAGTAGAAATCTCTGCTTTCTATAGGTTATGGAACTACGGGCTCCATCCACTCAATATGTGTGACAGTCACTCAGACAGGGGTAGTGGCAAATACTCCGTCAAAATGAATTGTATTTTTTTTTTTTTTTTACTAAAGGCTCTATGAAAAAGGAGATGCCTAGAACTGTGGAGAATGGAAGATGCAGGTGTGGACAAATGAAGATCTGGAATACTGGGATACATGTAAATCACTCCCTTAGCTGACCTGAAACAAAGTTATTTTCACTTCTGAGCATTGTGCCAAAGACTTACAAATTTCTTGACTTACAAATTGTGCAAAAGGCTTACAAATTTCTTAAGATCTAGACAGGGGTGGGAAATACTTGTAAGAATCCCACCATCAGGTCCAATCAGCATCAGTCAGCATAGCCAATGCACAGTAGTGATGTACAGTAGTAGTCCCTCCACATTTGCGAAGGTTTGGGTCACGGAACCCTTGCAAAAGTGGAACAATTGCAAATAACTTTCCCTCCCCATGATTCCCCTCCAGAGCTCCCCCTCCCATTCCTTTGCCTCTGGCCCCAGCATTTGGGTGGGGGGAGAAAAAAAGACAAGGTAAAAAGCTTACTGGTAGTTCCTCCTTAGATGGAGAAGAGCAGAGTCCTGACATTGTAATTACTGCTGACGGCTATTTTGAGAAAGGAGTGGTAGGAGCAAAGAGAGTACCTGACCAATCAGCAGCCATTACACAGCAGGATGTGCAGCCACATGCCCCCAACAGTGGTGGTGGGGGGGAGCTTTGCTCACCCAAAAGGAAAAAAAAACATCTATTTCAAACACAAGTCTCACAAGCCTGGAGTGAGGAATGGAAGGAGGAAAATGCGGGGGGAGGAGGCAAGCACATGCTTCGCGAGCAATAAATTCATGCTCAAACCTAGGAATGTGGAGGGAGGACTGTACTTCAACGACCCTTGGGTAATCACAGACCACTAATGTAGACTAAGTCATGTTTTAATCCCACTAAATCCATACAACCTAAATAAATCATGACTTAAGCCTTTTCCGCACTAGCCTGTTATAGCGCGATGATTCCACTTTCAACATCCTATGGAATCCTGGAGTTTGCAGTTTCGGGAGGGGCCACCCTCCCGAAACTGCAAACCCCTGGATTCCATAGGATGTTGAAAGTGGAATCATCGCGCTATAACAGGCTAGTGCGGAAAAGGCCTTAGTCGTCCCATTAATGTAATTAGAACTAAAGCACAGTTCATCTGAGTCAGAGTTGAAATGTTATCTTCTGGAAATATAACTCTCAGAATTCCCACACTAACACAACCATTGGCTATGTCGGCTTGGCCATACCGGGAACTGTAGCCAAAGAGCTGTTTTTCCACACTCTGCTCTCAAACACAGCTTGGAAAGTTACATTAAAGCTACTTTAAAACTACTTAATTGTTATGACACTGTAATGTATTCTCCAACAGTTCATAGATGAAAACTAGGACATGTGTGGCCAGGCAACCTCAGCATGTGGCCAAGACAGCAAAAGTTATTAATGAGGAAGAATGCATGAGCTAGTAAAGTCTGTGAGAGTTTGCTTGTGCCTGAGCCTACCGGGATGGGCACGAATCCACCCCTTTTCTCTCCCTCTACTGCACTAATTGAGTGCAAGCTAGTTTTGCACTTTGAAGTCTGCTTGCAGCAGTTGTCGTCAGGTGAAGACAAAGGGGCAAAGTGAGAGAAGAGAGAAATTGGGGCCTTTTCAAAGCAGCTGAACAAATGGGATGAAGGAGGACTGTCCTTACCAAATTGGAACAGTTGGAGAGTTTGCGTTATCCTTCACTAAGTTAAGTATACTGTAATTATATCTTTGTTGTAGGAAAAGGGAATGATTTTGTGTAAGTAACTTGCTATTTACTTGAAGTCCTGGTATGGTTTCAATGGCCTAAATCCAATTGCTTAGTCTTAACTAGAGTTGCTTCACTGGATCAATGGAACTTCCGTAAATGTAGATTTACCAAGTTCCCATGGCTGCCATGCATCTACTCTGACAGAAACTAACAGTTGGATTTATGGTCACAGGCCTAGAGAAAAAAAAAAACTCTGCAAAGCAGTATCAACAACAACAACAGAAATGGAGATCCAAGAAACTTGGACCGTTGCACAGAACGGTGGGCTGTTCCTTCGCTCCTGGCTGTTAACAGCACTCTAGGGCTGAGAGGTTTTCTGGGCAAATCAATTATCATGTGTTTGATTGGGCTAAAGTCCTTCTCTTTTGCCATGTTAGATTTCAATGCACACATTTTTTAATGCACGGGGAATATGCATTCAACCCTGTGATTTCTTCCACCTGCAGTCTGAAATGGCACTATGTCTTGAATTAAGTTTTACCCAGGGAAAGAATTTGTGTGTGCCCAGAGAGTCTCTCAGGCAGGACTGCTATTCTTGAGGATAGCTTGTGTTGGATCTGGTGAGAATTTTTACAGCTGGCACTATTTTTATTTTGTTTTGTAAGCTTAAGTGAAGTAAGGCTTTGGCATTCATTTTTCAGTGCCATGTCCCTCCCTCTGTGCCTCCCATTCAGGGTTTCGATTAGGCAAAGATAAGGGAAGAACAGTAAAAGCAACTGGGGAGATAGTCAAGCACTCTGCTTTAGATGGCAAACAGGAAGTTATCTAAGAAACAACAGCCACCTATTCACTGACCTCCTATAGAAGCATGGAGAAGGAACACCTACCTAGTGAAAAGCACAGGCTACTTCCATGTAGAAATTAAAAGCGAGTTTGATGGCATTATTTTCCTTCTCTATGACCATCTGAAGGAAACAAAGGGAACCCTAATTATCTGAAGGCTTAACATTTCAATATAACAAAAGGTAACTAATTATTGAAGAGGGAGGAATCAACTCCCATTCACTGTTCTATCTGGGTCATCCATGCACTGATGTGAAGGTGAGATGGACTTACATCACAATTAGTCCCAGCTAGCGTAAACCCACTGAATGGGAATTTGGTAAGTCAACACATATGCTCATGGGATCTCTTCTAGATGGGACTAACAACTGGAGTGCAGACTTCTCCCTGGTAACAATTTTCTTCTTTACAAGTGATATATCAACTGGTGACACAAGATCGCAATAGCTGCTCTATGGTTACAAAAATAACACCATGTGATACTTGTAATCATCACATGATTAAAGGCCCTGTGATCTTCTGCAAGCTCTCAGTTCAATTTTTCATATCGCCCATTTACACAAACAATTTACATGGTTTGGAAGCTATGATGATGATGGGCTTAAGGGACTTGGAAGATGTGAACTGAAGTTCCAGGTGGGCCATAGCCTTTTTGTGTGAACATAGACAAGTTAATCTATTTCTCTGTACCACTCCTTCTTGCCTGTATAATAAGGGCAGTTCCTCCACCATTCAGGCTCTGAGATTTTTCATAGTGCATAATGTAATATGTCTCAAATCTTAATATGATTTTATAGTTACTTCTAATGTACTATAGTGGATTAGAATATCTATTTGGTTATCTCTAATCTCATTTATAAGGATCATGTGAAAACATTACATTTTAGAACTGTTGAAAGAGAGGAAGAAGGCAGGCAGGCAGGCAGGCAATAAATAAAAGGAGATGATGCAGAAAGGCTAGATGCTTGGCATGGTGATAACACTTCAGATTTAACTATAAAGGAGAAGCAGCAAACACACTGAACTTCTGACCCCCACCTCCCTAGCACTTACTGACCATTTTACAAAGAGAACATTAGAAATTACAGGGGAAGGGTATCAAGCTCTGACTTTTTCTCCATTAATGTGTTTTTAAGTCCTAATATTGGCTGCCCCCCAGTTATGCATGCACCAAAACACTAGTAACCAGATCTGGACATGAAGCAACATCACTGAAGTTTGTTGTAAAGACTGTGGCAGCAATACAGAGGTGTAAAGTACCAGTCAGAAAAGCAGATTATTATGTTTTGGTTTGGTTCTGTCATCCTATTAAAATCCAATTGATTAATCATATGTCATTTGATTGATTGATGGATTGATTGATTGATTACTTAATCAATTAAATCTCCATAAACTTGAATGGGAATAAGAAATATGTTGGGGAGCAGCAGACTTCCTTTTTACCTTGTTTATTACATCAGACAGATGCCAGTTTCAGAGATGTTTCTCTGTTTGTGTGACCAAAGGGGATAGATTTCTCTTCCAAGATGGGGTTGCAAACCCATAGTTTTTGGTAAGGACACAGATTCAAAATTATTCACATAAAAAAAATCTGTTGCCTCATTAATGAGTGGGATATTTAGCTGATCAGGATCGAAATCTAATAGTCATGACTAGACCAGAACCATTGAATCAGTTTGATTTACCTACAAGTTGACTTACTATTCAACAGCAGAGTCTATTCTTGTTGGGACTAACCAAGATGATTCAAGCCCAAAGTCATTCAGTTGATTAATCTGAACAATAAATCTGCTAATGTCAAAACTCTGGTATTTATTTCTGTCTCAGCCAACCCAGAGGTTCAATACAGCATGCCCATCACAAAGGTTGATGTTTCATACCCATGATCCCTTCTGTGCTTCAAAAGGCTTCTGAGGAATAAACAGACATAAACCCAGACAACCAAGCCATATCTCTTATGTTCCCAAGTTCAACCTGTTGCACTTCAGGGTGCCAGCTCTAGCTATTGATTTAATGTCTCTGGGCTGGAGACAACATCCTCCATTGCTTTGACTTGGCCTTGCTTTTAAAGGAGGATTTCACTGGCTATGAGAGCCAAAGGAGTGTAGAGGGCTGTCCTGGTGACCCAGTATCAAATTCCAGAGGACTGAACTGCCTGGCTTAATAAGGACCTGAGTAATAGCTACTAATTTGAATATGTGGGAATTATTACCTGCCAAATTATGATTTAGTTCTAGATATCTCTGAGCATACCACTTGTAAGATTGGTTAAAATAATCACAGTAATCTGTGGCTTGCACCAGAGCTTTCCATTTGAACATCTGACTACAAGAATCGGGAGATGCACTGGGTTCAAATTTCACCTTTGCATCATTACACAGTCTTAAAGAATCTGCTCTCAGATTCAGCCCTGCCTGCTCTGCCTTCCATGTAAGGATAATGCTAATTTTCCCCCCTCTTCTAAGTCTGTTGTATGAATTACTGTTGTATGAATTACTGAGGAACAAATTTGATATGATTTTAAATATCTCATGGGCAACTATGGCAGTTGGATTAAAATAGCAGATACAGTAATAGATTTTCATCCGCACCATGGCACAGGTTGAAAGGGCAAAACCTTAATCCCATGCCTGGCTTCCAATGCCACGGTTAGTGCAATGTTTTATTTTTCCTTGAGAGTGATGTGTGTGAAGTACTTTCAAAAACATGAGAAAAGTGTTATATAAATGCAAAGACATATTATTTCATATAGATCTAGCATCACACAACAGATGAAAATTGGGCAAAGGGTTTTATGCAAGATTTGTGGATGCATTTAAGATCACATCTAGAATGTTACTCTATGGGACTCAAGCATCCAGAATCTCCTTAAGAATGTAAAAATATAAGCCACATCCATTCTGGCCAGACTAGGAGTCCAGTCTGAATCCCAGAATCTCCCAGACGGAATGGCTGCTTGCCATGCTGGATGGTGGAATTGAGTAGCTGTAGTACAAAAAGTAACTGGTGGTTCATACTTTTCATAGAAGCGAACAAGGAGAATCCAAATCCTTTCCAGGTATCCGGGCTTCAGATGTACATATGTGCTCACTCACCATATATGTTTTCCAGTATCTATTCCTGCTCCCATCCAGGGCTGACCCTGGTTAGTTTCCAGGATGAGACAGGATTCCATTTAGGTTCCATTTAGCTGTCATAGTTAATATTTGTTAATTGATTTGCCCTTTATGAATTTCTGTTTGGAACATCTGAAGAGCTCATGCACAGTGACCTTCTCTGACTGTCTTCATATTGCTAAAAACATACGGTTCAGATTCCCCCATCTTCAGGAACATACTTTCTTCTCTCTTTGCAGCCAGAGTTATTGTATCCACACACTCTAATGGGAAGGACAATCAAGTTTGTCAGAATGGGAAAAAGATGTAATGTATTGGGAGACATCAGCAGAAGGAATCTTGAAAAAGGAAGGGAAAATGATGATAATGAACGTTCCCTGCTTCAGATTTAAAGGCTTAAAGGTTGGGCTTTCTGCACTGGGAGGAAGCACGGAACAATCACTAGGGAAATACAGGATGATTATTCACAGATAGTGGTAAGCCCTGGATGCCTCCTAAAACACAACTGAATTAGGCATTCCATAATTTCTTATTTAGAAAAGTCCTTATCAACTCCCTTGGAAGAAGTCACTCTTCTCAAATACAATCATATTTGTAATAGGAAAATAGAGGTTCACTCCCTGCAATGTGCCTATTCAGATTCCTTCCTTGCATCAGTGGTTATTGTTTGCAAGGATGGCCCAAGGCTCAAGGCAGACAAGATTCCCCTTTCCTCCCACTATCTGTTGTTCTAGTCATCTTCCTCATCCTCCTCAGCATTATCATTTTCTTCTTCTTCCTTATTTATACTTCTCCTTTTCCCCAAAACTGTAATGTAAGGCAGCTTGCAAATTACAATGCTTACAATATAGTTAAAGACTTACAGACTCTGTACAGATTGGCAGCTGAATCTTGCTTGACCACTGGGGTGAGGAGAGCAGCATCTTCCACTTCACTTGAGGGCAGCAGGAATTCTGTGGAATACTCAGCTCTGTCCTTCAACAGAAGGCAAGAGCTAGGATGCTGTCATTGCTACCTATCGTCTGCCACCTTGGTGGCTGGGCTAGTTCTGGCTACTTGCACCTTATTTTTATATTCCATTGCTTTAGATTTTTGACATAAAGGCCAGAATCCTGTTGGGGAGTTCCAAATGCACAAGCACCATAGTTATGGTGCTATGCATACACTCCGATCCTGATCCCCACAGTCCCCACATACAGGGCAACAGCTTTTGTGATCAGTGGGAGTCTGTTCTCCTGTCAATTGGAAAGAATCTAGCTGACATTCCCACCCCTTCCCATGAATGATCTCTGGTATGACAGGTAGAAGCAGGGTCCCTGTTGCAATTCCCTGTGGTGCCACAGATCCCTTGCATGGGGGCATCAGCCAGCTGCTTCCTGTTTGAGAAAGGAATAGACTCCTGTCAATTGCAGTGGCTGCTGCCTGGTTAGCAAGTATTGGGGGACTTTCGTGGTCCTTGTGTCTCTCCTAGACTGGGAGCTACATAGAGATCGTGAATAAGAAACATTTATAAGTGCATAACTGTGGATTAGGCATTCCTAACTGCCCAACAGGATTCCAGTTCTTGTTATTAAATAATTATATAGCCCTGCAATGTTCAAAATGCTTCAGCTTATCTCAGTAAACCACTCAACAACCCTGTGTGATATGTCAGCGTTATTACCTTCATGTTGTAGATGGAAGGACTGAAAAATTGTGGTTTGATTAAGGCAATTTAGGCCATGCCATGAGTGAGATTTGAACCAGAAGATTGACAGCACCTCTTGTAGCCACCATGCCATGTGAATGATATGAAAAACCATATCTTCAAAAGAAAGAAGGAAGGAAGAAAAGGAAGGAAAGGGGGGGGGGAATGAAAAAAGAAAGAGAAAAGGCAGTGAAATGTCTCCTGAAATGGTATTCCCGTTATTAAATCAAGAAGAATTTGTCTGTGGCTTTGCTAAAGCGCAAGCAAGCCAAGTCATCTGCTACTGAAGGGAATGATGGATGAACAGTGTTGCCAAACAGATGGTAATTTATTGTCCTGGCTGTTGTTTTGATTTACTGGCATGCTGACAGCACTGTATTCCCTTGAATGAATTTCTCGGCCTTTATTTCTTTGTTTTCAGCTGTGCAATGTGGGTGGTGTTAATTTGCCAGGGGGCAGCAAATTGTAAGAGTCAAGAGATGCATTCCGCTACTTTCTCTACTTTCTCAATGCCATTTATAGTCCAAACCAGATTTTGCTGAAATTGAAATTTAAAGATTCCTAAATCTAAAATGAGTGAATTCACATTTCAGCTTTCTTAAAGGCCATGGACTTTACAATTTTCCCATTTAAGCATTAAGCCCAAAATTTAAATGTTTGTGATGATCAGGCTATCTTGATGCCATTTTTGTAATGGTTTTGTGTCCAATCGTTTGCTATGAACTTTAATGTCACTGCTTTGTTTCCTCTCTGTCTTGGGGAAGTTTGCGTGATATTTTAAAGTTGTGAGCAGTACGTTTTAAAATGTAGGCATGATCCAGCCAAAGTTAAACAGTTCAAACTGCTTATTGATTTCAAACTGAGAATTAGAGATGCATTTAAATTCTTCCTAGTGAAATCAGTGAGATTTGAAGATACTTCACTCCTGTTTTGTGTCCTATGAGGTTTTTCTCTTTCTGAATTGCTGATGAACTCTGTCTCTGATAAAGGACTTGATCCTTGATACACTTTGAGTGATTATTCTTAAGGACATAAAAAGAAGAGTTTTTTTAAAAAAATCTGACCAAAGGTCTGTCTCTCAGAGCATTCTGTTCTTATGGTGGACCATCTGTTTCACAGTGAACAACCAAGTGCCTTGAGGAGCCTGCATGCAGGACAGGAGTGCAGTTGCCCCTCTCACAGGAGTGTTCCCCGGCAACTGGTATTGCCCCCAAGATATAAGAGACTGAATAGCAGCCATTGATAGTGCTCATCTTTAGAACCAGTTACTGCACTAAAATGTTGTATTCTGGACTGTGCTTAAAAATGATGAGTTATATATCATGTAATTATCTGATTGATTGATTGATTGATTGATTGATTGATTGATTGAGGCCATAATAAAGTAACAATTTATTGTACAGAAACAAATTGGGTCTGATTTTTTGAAGTAACAACTCATGCTTTATAGCAGGGATAGGGAAAATGTGGCCACATACCACTTCTGTGGTCCACAGACCTCCCTAAGACCACCCTCCCAAGACCACAAAAATGGCTTCCTAAGAGTTACTGGGTGGGTGGGTGGAATTGGGCAACATTTTTGGTTGCCTAAAGCAACCCAGAAAGGGCTGAAAACATGATGAGATTGCTGCCATGTCCCCTAGCAGGTCTAGGAGGGTGTTTGGGGGCAATTTTTTGTAGTCTTGATGACTTTGAATACTTTTAAATGATAGTCTATCACTTCCATTGAAGGAGACAAATCAGGTGCTGTTTGTTGCTCACCAGATTGATAAGAAAAGGGAAATCCAGAATAAACAGGGTTCAGAAGCAAATAATAATCATGCACCTGAAGCATGCTGTAGTAATTTTTAAACTGAAGTGATTTCTGGGTATACTGTCCTCTGGCCATTTCCACACTATACTGTTATAGTGCTGTTATTCCACCCTTAACATCCTGTGGAATTCTGGGGTTAGTAGTTTACTGAGGCGAAAGAGCTCTCTGGCTGAGAATTCTAAAAGCCCCTCCCTAAACTACAAACCCCAGGATTCCATAGGAAGTTGAAAAGTGGAATAATAGCACTATGACAATGTAGTGTGGAAATCACCTCTGTGGTGCATACTCAGCTCATATAAGGCAGCTGACTAGCCGAGAACATGCCTAACTCTCTCGAGGTTACATATTATGAGGGAGGAATGATGATGACAGGCAAATTGTCTCTCATGCAAACTTGTACACTGTTACTGATTTTCTAATTGAGGAATCCCTGATAAGCTGCCAAGGAACCCACTGAAAGTCAGATACACTGTACATTGTGTAAAAGTCTCAGCGGACTAAGAAGGTGCTACAGGGCTGTATTTTAAAAGCAATTTCAGTGAGGCACACAGAACCAAACATTTATTATCATATAACCCTGTTAAGATTTTCTACGCCATATGTCAAAGCAACAGGACATGTGACATGTGTACTAATTACTGCTGCCTGTGTCATGTGTGTACATTTTATATGCTGTCCCTGACCTTTTAGTTAATGACTTGACATTATATTCATTGACCTGAAAGGAATTGAATTCAGCAGCAGTCACTCAAGAATTGAATTACAGATTGGTCTTAATTGGTCTCTTACGTAAATGTGTGTATGTTGTGGGGGCCGGGTGTGTGTGTGGGGGAGACGTGAATTTATCCCCTGGATGTCTTTTCTTTTCTTTTTGCAAGACATTCCTTTGGCCTGCATGTATGGGTGAACAGGTGCAACTTTTTCAGCCTTCCAGCACGGCTTCCTCACTCATGCAGTATATGTATTTTTCCTGAGACCCCAAAAGTTGATTCATGAAGAGGAAAGAGAAACTGGGAGACTGAGAGAGGAGGAGGAAGGAGGGGAGAGAGAGAGAGAGAGAGAGAGAGACTGCGCTATCTCTCTCCGTTGAGAGTTTCTAGTGGGGCTCTCCAGAGCTTGTGGATGCGAGTTAAACAGGGCTGTTAAAACAGGAGTGGGGCAGGAATGCTTCCCTTGAGTCTGCCCCCCACTAAGCGTAGGACATTTGGGGATCTAGCGATGTCAGTGAAGATTGGATAGACGTCATTCTTGGAGCTCTCTGTGTTATTATTTCCGCAAGCAACAAGGAAGGAGTGATTTCAGATGAGCATTGTATCTGAATATAACATTAATTGCCAAAACTGCACAGAAGATTCCTTACTTTCTGTGCTGAAGTTAAAAATGCAAATGTTATTAGTGCCCTGATCGTAGATAAGAGTGCTTTTTGTGCAGTGCTTTAACCTCCATTAGGGTGGATTAGGAGGACAGAACCGCATTGGCATTTTGTAAGTGTCGCTATGACAGCACTTGCTGCACAAATGCCTGGCTGTCACACTGAGGTTTATCGCTGGTTTTTTCCCCCTCCGAATGCAGACTAATAAACCCAGAAATTACAATTGCCTCCCTGCCGAATCTGTGATAGGCGGAAATAATGATATCAGTGGCCCGCTAATCTCCTTGCCTCTGCGCTTGGCACTAGCCTATTGAGGCACCTGTCACCCTCCGCTTTGATGAGGCGAATTCAATCTCAGCACTGTAATGACAATGGAGCCATTTTCATGTTGGGAAATGATTAGGAGAAGGGTGTGCCTGCTCTGGCATGGCGAGCGCAACCGGGCACTTTGCTCTGTGAGGGGGACACATGCCAGCCTTCTCCAGGGAAACTGTGGATGAGGCTGCAGGCAGCATCCATTTGCTTTTGCATCCACATGCTCTTAGACTGCTGACGGCTGACACTGGGGCAAACAATGGGGCCTGGCTGATACTGCATATCCTGCCCATCTGTACCTCAAAGCATTTGTCCAGCAACTGAATGCAAAGGCCTATTTGGAAGGTAATGCTTACCTCTGTTGCCTAGTCACTGCATCTCACATATGACAAGGTATCACATGTTCAGCCTCCATTTCACCATGACCAACAGACAGTCAAATATGAATTCACTTCAGTGCTCCACAGCCACACAAAAATGTATGCATGCACACCATTTCTCTGAGAACATGCACATAGGGCTGGTTGCAGTATAACTGAACAACATGAGGCTTATACATCTTAGTGAAAAATTGGTGTTCTCTGTAGCAAAGAGGCTTCAGTTTAACGGCACCAACCCAGATCTGTAAGGCTTTTTCTTTTGACATCAGCCAAAGTCTGAACTGGATGAATACTCTTAAAATTTGAATTAAGTTCTGAAAGCAGGAGGAGGAAGAAAACTAAAGTAATAGGATTTTTCTCAATATTGCAGGAACACCTCCAAAGCAACATTTGCTCTGTATACAGTCAGCCCTTCATATCCGTGGGTTCTGCACCCACAGATTAAACCAACCATGGCTTGAACATATTTGGGGGGAAAAAAACCCAAAAGCAAATCTTGATTTTGCCGCGCACTGAGCACTACACTAATGTGTTTGCACCTCCTGCAGTAGACTCCCACAATTTCACAGAGTCTCAGGCTCTCTCCAGCACTCCTTGTTCACCATTTTATATAAGGAGCACCATTTTACTACACTGTTGGATATAATGGGACTTGAGCATCCATGGATTTTCGTATCCATGGAAGGGGCCCTGGAACCAAACCCCAGCTGATACCAAGGCCCAACTGTATTGGTGGTTCTGTTCATAGTCTACCTTTTTGAGGTGCCATAAAAATATGATATTAAAATATAATTAGACATTTATGCCAGGAGATGATTGGCCAGTGTCTGAGATTGGATAGTCTTTCTTACTTCTGTACTCTGAGCATTTCCAGGAAGGGAAGGTAGACGAGAGAAACAAGTAGCCTCTCCTTCAGAGGTTCTAAGTTGGGTGGGGGGAGCTCCAGATGTTGTTGGACTTTTCCTCCCAGAAAGCTTAGCCTGCTTGGTAAATGGTCAGGGATTCTGGGAGATGACGTCCTTCAACATTTAGAGTCTCCTCCCTGAATGAGAACCATTATTCCAGATGATCTTCCCCTTTACTGGTGTTCTCACTGAGACAAAGGTAAACAGGAAGCTGCCTTATATTAATTCAGATCTAGTGGTGTAGCTAGGTAATAAACCAAGGACTCATATAGAAAGCCATATTTCAATACTTCAATTGTGAAGCACACAGCTGATGTATTATATTCTCACTAACAGTGGTGTCACTAGGTGGTGCAGGGAAAGCACACCATACCGGGTTACACCATCAGAGAGGAGTGACACCAACCCTACTGATGCCACTGCTTCTGCCTCCACCTTCGCCTGGTCTTTCTCCCCTTCTCTGGCCACCATTGCTTCTACTGCTTCTGCTGGGGTTGGCGCAATGGCTGCTGCCACCAAGCTCCACTCCATGAAAGTCCAGTGCTTGCCCCTGCCTGAGGACCCAAAGGCAGCAGGGAGATCAGAGAGGCCAAGGTCCAAAACTGTCCACAGTGGCCAAGGTCCAAAACTGCCTGAAGCTAGGATTTGCCCACTCTTCCTCAGTGAGAGAGAAGAAGTGAGGGGGGAGGCGCATGAGTCTCCTTGCAAGGTCACATGGTGAGAAAATGTCACATGCCCACTTCCTCTTTTTTCCGTCCACCAATCAGTGGGATCACGGTGACTTTGGAAGGATGGGCTGAAGAGTTCATCAGTCTGCCAGGTGATTCAGGTCTGTTTGGTCAACGCATTCACAACTAGGGTTGCCAAGTGTTCCTTATTTTAAGAAATGTCTTTTAGGGCCAGAAAGCTTGTCCCTTATAGGATTGGCAGGTGTCCCTTATTATAAGGGATGTCCCATGTTTATATAGACTGAATGAAATATCAGATAAAAATACCATATTTTGGGGTATGGGCCCTTCAGAAAAATATAAACGTGCATGGCTATGTGAATTGAATTTGGCATTCAGGAAGAACAACATGGCAATAATTACTTCATGATTTTTAACCCTGCTGTCCCTTATTACTACTTTGAAAACCTGGCAAAACATTTTGCATAGTTTGTTGCAGCCCAGGAAGGAGGCTAAACAAAGAAACGGGAAAATCCCCTCTGGAATTTGGTGCCAGGATTTTTATGCCTGGCATCAGGCGCTAAATATCCTAAAAGCACCAGATCCTATCTGATCTTGGAAGCTAATCAGGATCAGTCCTGATTAGTACTTGCATAGAAGACCACCAACGAATACCAGGTGTATAAGCTATATTTCAGAGGAAAGAACTGGGAAAACCACCTCTGAGTATTTCTTGCCTAAGAAAACTCTATCAAATTCATGCTGTCACCATAAGTTAACAGGCAACTTGAAGTTTCATACACACACATCTGTTCTTAAGAACCACAAAGAAGTCCTGGATTAGCATTGTCAGGTTTTCAAAAGAGCAGTAAGGGGCTGTCATTATTCATGATAGGTGGGCTTGCTAGTTAGGAAGTGCCCATTCACAAGAACGTGTTCTTTCTAAATACCAAATAAAAGTATCGATTTCAGTTGCCTTAGCCATGCATTTCTCTTTAAAATTAACCTACTACCCACATTCTCCAAACCTAGGTTACTTTGCAGTGCACTTTATGAAAATCTCTCTTGTTTAATGCATCAAGAATCCTGAATTGGTTTTAATCATATTAAAAAGTGCTTGCTAGCTATGATAAAAATTCAGAGTAAGCTGAATCTCAAACTTAGTTATATTTTATAGAACATCCATTCCTTTCATCACTCCCACATCTCAAAATATGGGATTTTTGGTATCTCATTCAATAAGGGACAAGATTTCCAGCCCTCAAACAAGGTACATCCTTTATAATAGGGAAAACTTGGTGACCCTATCTTGGAAAAATAGTGGGGAAAACTGATAAAGCAAAAATGTCTCTGAGCATGAGCTTTAACTGCACATAGGATTTCCAGTTTGGGCAGATTAAAACTCCTGCACCATTGGTTGCCTCAGGCCTTTTAATCATTATTTGTACCCATCCCACCTGAAGATTGATTGAAATTAACGAAACAGTTTTTATTGATTCATTGTGTCAGTATCAGTGGCTAGTTCCTTATAGGCACAAAATTTAAAATAGATCAATCAGTACATTGAATAAGAACATAAATATATATACTCTGTAGGGTACTAGCATGGTGGAGTCGTTTCAGTGTTGCACTAGGACTCTGGAAGACCAAGGTTTGAATCCACACTCAGCCATGAAAACCCACTAGGTAACCTTGGGCAAGTCATGCTTTCTTATCCTTAGAGGAAGCAATAGTAACACCTCCTTAAGAATTCTTCCCAAGAAACCCCTATCATAGGGTCTCCATGAGTGAGAGCCAACTGGAAGGCACACAAAAACAAAATACATGTTTTTGTACTCTTGGTTAAGTTTTGGGATATTCTGTGTCATATACTTCTGTGATAGGGAGAATGTCCTTTTGTGATAAACAATAACTCACTTCAGATAAAAACCAGCATTTTTGTTGACAGCATATTAATACACGATGAGCCCAAGAAGACAAATATAAATAAGAACTTGATACTTAGACATCCCCAGATCAGCTTTGGACCCCAAACACCCACACATCCAGGAACGTGTCCTCTATTACAGTGCTACTGGTGCAACTCCTGAGCCATCGGCTGCCAGTCCCTGGCATGCTTCCGAGAAAGGAATAAAAAGATGTAGCCAGTGAACACAAATATAGTACCTGTCCTGGGCACACTGGGAAAAAAAAATAACTGCTGGTCCCATACATCAGATAGCCTGAGAAGCACTGCTCTGTCAGATGGAAATGAATCCCAACTGGCCCAAAATTTAGTGTGCATACAGGGCATTTTAACATGGTACAGGATGACAATAATAGCTGAAATAATCTCAAGAGAATGAGGGCACCCCAACCGACTGTGTATGAACTGAAAGTGAGTTGGGGAAAGGCATTGATTTTGATGAAGTGATTCACAAATTTGCAGCTTTGAAGGCCAGGAAAGGAAAGATTTGATTTAGTCAAGATGTTCATTAAGTGCTGAAATGCTTGTACATTTGTTCCTTTTGGTTGGTTGGTTGGTTTATTGGTATTAATTCATTTTTAGGAGTGCATTTCCATATGCATTTGTCTACAACTTCTACATTATTTGGGTCGTTATTGATTACACAAACCTAATCCACTAATCTATCTCATATAACAGTGAAGTTTAATGTTAAAATGAAATCAATTTTGACACTGTAATTTAAAGGTGTAATTTTAATTTTGCTCATTGTTTATATAACTACTAGTGCTATCAAATTCAGTGGTATATGGGAATTATGGTTTACAAGTAACATGAGTACAAAAAACTTTGCTAAGGATTCTGTATGGTCTGGTACAGGAAGAGGTTCATGGGAGTGACACCATGAGTTACGGCACTGGGAGACACCAACTCTCGTGAAGCCACTGTTCGTTATCACCAATTCATCCTTTCCTACTGCTCCACATTCCACATATGTTGGCATCAGTGGGAGAGCTAAAGGAATCAGTTTGCCAACTTTGACTTAGAAACAGCAAATACACTCTGAGCACATGAGAAGCTGTTCATCCATTTCCAATCATGACTAAACTCTTTCCATTGGTTTCAGTGGGACTGGGAGCTAACTTCTTTTTTATGCAATGCTTAATGGGTCATTCTTCTCTAAATTATATTCTTTAAGAACTGTATGGACATGCTTTTACAGAAACCATGCTGATTCTTTTTTAATAAGGCTTGTTCTCCCATATATTTAACAACTCTTATATTTTCTGTTCATTTATTTATTTAATTTAGTTGGGAGAAGTATTGGACCTGTAGCTTCATGGATCACCTTGAATCTCTTTGTGAAAGCTGGCCACCTTCTATTCTTCCCGTAAAATAAATAATTTCACATTTGAATTTTTAATCAACTTTTCAGTGAATGCCGCTTGGGCCCATAACTTTCTAAAATTAACCTGTCAGTTTTAAAATGTCACTCTTTATTATCTATTTGGCAGAGCTCTTCAGATGTACTAATAAAAAATAACTGATGGTGATAATCTTAACATTTCTCCAGAGAAGTAGCCTGCAGCAAAGACTACTTCAGTTTCTCAGTAACTTCCTTGTCCTTCCCAGTGCCACTTTTATGACTTTTAAAATCTGGCATACTTTTTTTGTGGGGGGAGGGTCTGTTCAGTGGGTGCAGCTTTGAAAGTCAACTGTGCTTCAGATTGCTTCTTTGTCTGTTTCATTGTCAAGATGTGTTGTATTGCAAGATAGCAAACCTTTTATTTTCTGTTTTCTCTAAGACTTTCAATTTCTAATGGAAACACTCCTCCATTTTTCAGACTCTTTGATTCTGCAATTTAACCATGCTGGCACCCTGTTTGATTTGTTTATACCTTTTTGAAGCTGTGGTATACTTTTTTTTTTTTTGCCTCAGTCTGTATTATACTGCTAATCTTAAATCATCTCTAAGCTTCCTGAAGTACTTTTCTGACTAATTGTACCTTTCAGTTTCCTTCCCTGAAATCTGTTCTAAGTCGGCCCACCTGCTGAAACTCTTACCAACTATAATTATCTTTGCAGGCACATTTTGTCAAAAATATTGCCAAAATGCAAGCTTTGCACTGGGATAACTTAGCTCCACAGTATTAGAAACTTTTAGACATACACCAAAGACCAAAAGAAGTGTAACTATCTATTAGCATTTATTATTTAACATTTTGATCCTAGGATTTCATTCCTAAATGGAGCCCAAGACAGCTAATAAGGTCAGTAAAAAGCATTTTTTAAAAAGCCCAAAGAACAGTAAAGCAAATATAAAAGCAGAAGCCACCATAACAACAAAAATAAAGCAATTGCAACAAAACTGAAGGTGGTTGTACAGAAAAGTCCCTGCTCCTGGTAGATAAGAATCTTACATCATGAGAGGATGAAACCTGGAGAAGAGGTTCTTTGACTGATCTTAAAAATCTGGGTAGATGGTTTGAAAGAGAAATACACTGTTTCTTTTTAAATATTTTCTTGTTCTATGCTTTTGGAATGAGGTGTGTGTGTTCTTTAACATGAAATAGTATTGCATTAAACAGTGCCCCAAAATGAATTGGTAATCAGTGCAAGTAATGAACTGCTAACCAGTGCAATTGTAATATATACAAATGTGTTCATTACAAGTATAATGAGTTCTCACCAGTTCACAGTCATCACAGAAAGGATGCAGCATTTTTATAAACCAGAGTTTTTGAACTGTCTTCAAAGCAACCCAATAGACTGCAGATTACAGCAGTCTGCTCTGGAAGTAACAGGAATCTACATGACCCCTCTTGTAATCTGTACCTAAGTCCATTCTTTTCCACGCTGGCAAACCACTTCAGGACCTAGGAATCTGTATCAGAATCAGCTGTTTCTTCATGAACTAGCTGAAACATCTGAAGTAGTGTCCCTTAGAAGATGGAGCAAACTTGTTTTCACTTTCTCCAGATGGTAGGAAACAAAGAAGTGGATTCAAATTACAAGGAAGAAGTCTCCAACTAAATGCTGGGAAGACCTTCATGATGATAAAGAGCTGCTTGACAGTGCAATGGGCTAGGCTGGAAGGTGATGTGCTCTCCTGCATAAAAGTAGGGGTCAGATTGCTGCTTTTCAGAGGAGTTTTAGCTGTGAATGCCTTCACTGGCCAAGGGCAGAACTATAGAACCTACCAGGTTCCTTCTAGCTCTACAATGTGATGTTTGTTCTGACACTAATCCCACCAGAAACAGGGGATTTTCCCCAACTCACTGGCCTACTGAATCCCAGACATCATTCTCAAGACTTTAAATTACTCCGAACAGCTTCATTGGATAAAACTGCACAGGCATAATTCAGGTAGGGAAGGAAAACTTCTTTGCTATTAGTTCATCACCATAAAATAAGCCTCCAACTTATACAACTGAATTCTTATACAGTGTCTGGTCAGACATGGTGCGTGCTTTCCATCTTCTCTTCTTTACCCACCACAGTTCTGGATCTGCCTTGACTCTGCTCACTGGAAAATGGGAACTGAGAATGATTATTTTTAGACAGACAGACAGACAGACATCTGGTGTTGAGAACTGAGCTCTGTTCTTCATCCTCACTGGACCCAGATCACCCTGAAGCACCTTTTCAACAAGCAGTTATTTAGCAGTTATTTAGTTATTTATCTGCAAAGAAGCACTTGAGATGCTCATGCTCTCGGGCAATTTGTTTTCTATTTTTTAAAAATAAATTTTATGTTTACAATTTTTAAGACATTTCATATAGCCTCCCCTGGCCCTCAAAAATTTCTCTAGGTTATGAGACTTTGGGACCAAATTGTTTATAACAGCATGGGAAAGTTACTTTTTCATACTTCAGCTCTCAGAATCTCAGTGACCATGCCAGCTGGGAATTTAGTTCAGAAAAGCCACTTTTCCAAGCTCTGTTACTTATATTTAGAAAGACTCCTGCAAGCCATTTTGAGCCTTACAGCAGTGAACAGGACATCATTCAATTAAAGTCTAGAATCCTCTCTGTGTCTTACAATGTGTAGTTTCCCTATAAAAGCGGCTGAACATTTCTGGCCAATGTGGAATTTCCCAATTTAGTTCAAATGGGAAAACGGCATTGTGCCACAAGGTGCCATTCCACATGCAGATGTGTGTTGGGGTGTGTATTAAGTTTTGCATTGGGTTGTGCAATACTCTGATTCAACACAAGGCTTATATAACACAGGTAATACGTGTACAAAGATTTATACTATACAACCCTGATCTAGGATCTTAGACAGTGAAACAAACTGCTGGGCCAGTTGCATAAATATTCTACCAGTTGACTGAGTCACCTGAAAAGTCCTCAAAGCAAATTAGAAATCTGCTGGATCCATCTGCCTCTGGAAGTGGATTATTAAAATCAGTCCCCTACCTCTCCAAATAATACAGCACAGAGTACTGTAATACTTTCACTCACTAGATAGTTAATATATATTATTTGATCAAAGGAGATATAAAATTCAATAGGTCTGGAACTGAGAATTGTGGCATAGTATCCCATGTGCCAGCATAGTAATTGGCCAGTGGACGCAATTGCCTGCCTATTCTTTGCTATACAGTGGGCCCTTAGTATCCACGAGGGTTTAGTCCCAAGACCACCACCCTCCACAGATTCATGGATGTTTAACTCCCATTATGTAGATTGGTGTAGTTTTGTTTTTTTGTTTTTTTCAAATGGTTCCCCCTTACACAAAATGGCAGAATCAAAGTTTGCTTTTGGGTTTTTTTTGTTCATTTGTTTGTTTGAATATTTTCAAGCCATGGCTGGTTGAATCTGTGGATACAGAATCTGTGGATACAGAATTTGCAGATATGGAGGGCCAACTGTACTTCAGCAGAACCATAGCAGATGACCAGTGATGAAGCTACTAAATAGGCAGGAGCCTAAAGAGCCAGCAGAGTTCCAGGTAGCTCTACAGAAGAGCTGACCCTGGCCTAACTCATCAGTCTGAGCAAGCTGGGGTGTGTGTGTTTGTACATATGTTTTGCTCCTCTCCAGCTCACTACTTATTTGCTAGTAGGTGTCCCTACTTCTTAACCATGCCGCTTTGCTTAGCAGGTCTGGGTACCTTGCCAAATGAATATATCAGCTATAAATTTCACTCTGACTTGTTTGGCTTTTCTTTCTATTCACTGTCCTTCAGTGGAGGTTAGTGCTCACAGAGGCTGATGGTCACTGTAGGCAGAGACAACTCTGTGCATGTATGCCTTGAAATTTTATCGTGACTGCATGAATTCCATAGGGATTTCTTAGCCAAGGAGCACTCAGAGGTGGTTTGCCACTGCCCTGCTCCAAAACATTGCCCATAGCATCAGGTATTCCTCCTTTAACCAAATACTAATGAGGCCTGACCTTGCTTAACTTCCAAGATCAAATGGGATCTGATTCCTTCTCCTCCTCCTTCCTTGCAGAGATCAGAAGCATGGGTAGGCAATCCATTGCAGCTGAATAGATGGAGGGAAATGGTGTCTTACCTTGGTTCATAAGCGTTGAGGTTCTGTGCTGGGAAAAAAGCTGTACAACACCACCTACAGCACTCTTACCACCCCCTGATCCCCCAGTTCTCTGTCTCACTCCTTAAATTAAGAATTTGGTCTGAGTAAAATGCAGCCTTGAAAACAACATTTTTAACATGATAAAAAGGAAGAAACTGCCTTCAAAACAGCACACTTGATTCTGTGCTGGGACAAAAATGGCTGTGGTCCTCCTATTTCCTTTACAATTACCTTAGTTCTGCAGTTAGGCACCTCAGTAAGAAGTGTGGTCCCAGAGCTTTCAATCCTGGAAAAAAAGGCACATTTACTCACTGTAAAATGCATTGCACCAAAGGCTTCTGTTCTTTTTACACACCGAGTAAAGTAGAACTGTCTTTGAAATGCAATGCTTAGGGCTGAAAAAATCCATAGGAAAGACATCCTCCCTTTAAAAGGAAAAGAAGAAGAAGAAGCAAACCAAGGAGGATTGCTCCACTGATACTCAATGCTGCATTATCTTGGAAAATGGCATGTTTAGCTTGCTTAAACACTAAGAACTGCTTTAGCGTCTTAGTACCTTTCTGTTTCGTTGCTGGGTTTACTTTGGCTTTAGAAACTGTGGTGCTTTTTTTTAACTCCTTTGTGTTGGTTTCACTATGTTCTGTCTCTAGTCACTGTTTTACTCTTTGTATTTTGTATTTTTAATATACAGTACATTGTCAGTATGAGCTTTCAGGTGGTCTAAAAGCACAGTAAATCAATTGCTGAACAAAAGCAGTGGACGTCACAGCAGTTCCTCCTTGTTTTAAAATGGGAAAAGAGGGGAAAGGCTCCGGCTGAAGCCTATTTCACAGAAAAGCAAACTGAGGTAGGTGGGAAAATCCCTTGACCAAGATCATGATTGTTAAAGATAGTGTGGTTCTGAACTGAACAAACAAAAGCAGTCCTTTGCCCTTATGCCTGTCTGGAACAGCAGTAATATTTCATAGAAAAGGGAAGCAAATTACCCTTAATCCTAGGAGCAGAAAGCAGACAGGTGGGGAGTTCAACCTCCAGAACAGCAACAAAAAAGACTCCTTTGAGCTCACATTGACCTGATCCACCAGAAAGGGGAAACTAAGGTACAAAACTGTGACTATGGGTTGGAGTAGACCATGAGCTAAATATGAGTCAACAGTATAATGTGGTGGCAAAAAAAAAAAGCTACTGCAGTTCTGAGCTGTATAAAGAGAAATATAGCACCCACTACAAGTGAAATAAAAGTACCATTCTATTCTGCTTTGATTCTCACTTGGAGTACTGTTTCCAGTTCTGGTCAACACAATTTAAAAAGGATATCAGGGGGCTAGAATGTGTCCAGAAGAGGGAGATTAAAACGGCCTGGGAAATAACCCTTATGAAGAATGCTTGTGGAGTTTGTGTATGCTTATTCTGGAAAAGAGAAAACTCAGTGGTGATAGACTTCGAATATCACATGGGAGATAAAGTGAGCTTGTTTTCTGCTGCTTCACAAGGTAGGTCTTGAACCAGTGGGATTTAAAGGACAAGAAGGGAGGTTCCTGCATTAGCAGGGACGTTTGGGGTCCTTTCGAACTCTATATTTCTATAACTCAATGAAAGTTACGTCTCTCTCACACAGATCACCTGTTTTAAAAAAGAAAAAAATGTACACCCAATTGTAAGTCCTCAGAAGAGTTGACTTATTGAATCAACAAGAATGTTGTAAGCTAACACTTTTGTAAGTTCTGTTGAAACAATGGGCCTATCTTAGGCCACTTCCACACGGGGTAAGTAAAACAGTGCAGTGTGTCCTCCACAGAGGACGTCTGCACCATGGAGCAGACTGGGTATGGACTACTTACCGTAGATCCGCACCTCAGTCTGCTCTGGAACAACCCCAGGTGGTCCTCCATCGTGTTTTTGAAAGACCTGATTTTTCAGGTCTTTCAAAATGCTGGCGCGCGCCATTGCGTGCCTGCTGTCCGATGCAGATTCGCAGGCTTGCACCAATGCGAGCCTGCGATCTGTGGAGGGTGGGCTTTAGGCTGGCGAGCTTCAGAGGTTGGTCGAGACCCAAGACCAACCGGAAGCCGCCATTTTAGACGCTGGAGCAGTGCGGATCTACGACCACGCACTGCTCCTCCTCACCCCGGACCGGACCGGACCGACAGAAGATCGGGTGAGTAGCAGCAGGGAGTGATTCCCTCGCCACGTGTGGAAATGGCCTTAGTTGAGACTAGCAAATGGATTTAGCCCAAAATGTTTTAAATGTTTTTTTTTAAAATTGATACATCCCAGAAGGAAAACATCTATGACTGTAATACTGATGCTTCTCTCAAGTAACTTGTGCTACTGGAGGACTCTCAGCCTGGAAACAAAGCAAGTAACCCAGCAAATTAAAGCTCTCTCACTTATCCAGCTGTTTTGCTCATTCACCCTCCTCTCTCAGGCCCTTCTTTCTCCCTCTCTCTCAAACCAATTATACATTGAATTAAATATGCGTGCAGTGCAAAAGTCAGGACGTCTAGGGAGAGGCAGTTTGTCTAGCTACCATTCATGCTGTTGCAAGTGTATCATCATCATCATCATCATCATCATCATCATCTTCATTTATGTTTTTTGTCAAGTCAGTTTCAATTTATGGCAACCTTATGAATGAAAGGCCTTTACAACATCTTGTCATCAACAGCCCTTCTCAGGTTCTGCAAACACAGTAATATGGTTTCTTTGAGTTTATTCACCTATAATGTAGTCTTCCTCTTTTCCTGCTGCCTCCTGCTTTACCAGACATTGTCATCTATTCTAATGAGTCATTGTACATTGCATTATATTTGTACTGCTTTTTTACCACCACCCCCCCCAATTTAGGACAGAGGAAGAATCTGTGTCTCAAGGACAGAATCATAGAATCATAGAACAGTTGAGTTGGAAGAAACCAGAGGGGTCATCCAGTCCAACCCCCTGCTATGCAGGAATACACATCAAAGCATTCCCAACAGATGGCCATCCAGCATCTGCTTAAGAACCTGCAAAGAAGGAGAGTCCACCACACTCCGAGGCAGCATATCCCACTGCCAGACAGCTCTGACTGTCAGGAAGTTCTTCCTGAGGTTCAGATGGAATTTCATTTTCTGTAGTTTCAATCCATTGCTCCTTGTCCTAGTTTCTGGAGCAGTGGAAAACAAGCCGACTCCCTCCTCGACATGACATCCTTTCAAATATTTAAACATGACTATCATGTCCCCTCTTAATCTTCTCTTCTGTAGACTAAACAGACCCGGCTCCCTAAGCCACTCCTCGTAGGGCATGGCTTCCAGACCCTTCACCGTTTTGGTCACCCTCCTATGGACACATTCCAGCTTGTCAACATCCTCCTTGAAATGAGGTGCCCAGAACTGGACACAGGACACAAAGAGGAATGTGTGTAATGAATCATATGCTTGCAGTGGCAGTAAAAGCCCTTCATTTTTGTTGTTTCCACCCAGCCTGGAGGTTTGGAGAGGGGGGCATAGCCAGATCCTGCCATACTTGCTATTTGTGCTCTGGGACCCAGGAGTTAGAGCTGAGTTTCCTGACTATTGAACTAAGCATTTATAGACACTCCCTGTCACACACATCTTTAGCAGCAACACAAGTAAGTGTTGAATAGAAGCAGTATCCCTGGCAATCAAAATACCTAATGACATTCATGTTGTGATTATTACCATTGATTAATCCCACACTAATTTTCTGAAATCTTGACTAACTGTTGGATAGGGAATGAATGAAGAAGTGGAATTTCAGGAGTCAAGCTCTTTTATTAAGGAGAGTGTTCAAGGCCACCTCTAGATGGGTATTACAAACTGCATTTACTCTCCTCTCTAGTTTATGAAAAGCAATTGTTTAGCTGTGTAGCGAGCACAGTGCTGAATTAAATTGACCTGCATGATACAGAAAGTAGCACTGAACCCATTTACCTGAGAGTCCTTTGAAAGAAATATTTTTCTTTTTGTATTATATGAGTACTGACATGATTTCAAGGAAGTGATTATCTGTGTAATAGTTTTAAATGGATGAATTATTTCAATGTATAAACATCAAGGTCACCTGAGGTATCAAATTTCTAGCTATGGTTAAGTCTGAAAAGCTGCACAGCTGTATTGATGTTGCTGCTGTTGTTTTTTAAGGTTGTTTAGGAGAGAATTGTTGTTTTTGACAATTAGTATACGAAGAAGAAGAATGGAGTGAGAGTAGGAACCAGGAAACAAACCCTGGCATTTGCTGTCTTTGTTGTAGAAAACTAGAGATGAGTGTATTTGTGTACTCACCTTTGTGTCCTTTTGCCTAAATAACACAAGAAAAACACTATCTGTTAAGTACAGCTCTGGTGTTTTTTTGTTTTTGTTTTGGTAGCAGGAATATTTTTTACCAATATCCTCTTTGAGTTTTTTCAATAATACTTTCCTGTTTTTGGAACAAATTGGCCCCTGGACTGGGGCAGTTTAAATCTAAAATACCTTAAACCTAATCAGAAATCTGTGCAGTATGGGAGATAAGAGCATGTCCTTGCATCCAGTGCTGCCCAATTAACATTGTAGCCCAGTGGTTCTTAACCTGGGGTCCATGGATCTATGACAGCTTGAAGAAATATTGTGAGCTTGTATAATTATAATAGGAGAGAAAGGAAGAAAGACAAATTTGTACAGAATCATTCCAGCAAAAATATTATAAAAGAAGTGCGTACGTTTACGTATTTCTCCCTTCTCTCCAAATCTGAACACCCCTGATGAGCAACTTTAAATACATATTTGATACACTTTAGGGTTTTAAACCTTGGCGGTCCACAGCAACAAAAGATATTTAAAGGGGGTCAGTGGTAAAGAAAAGGTTAAGAACCACTGTTATAGCCAATTATCCTATGCTTAATTTCAGTGTCTTTGAAAAGTTTTCCCAAGCAGCTCTTCTTTCAAAAAATAGCCACAACAGTATTATTTAAGACAGGCCATAGAGAACATATGATGCCTATTTTAAGATAGTTGTGCTGACCTCTAGTAAGTTTCTATGCTTTCTAAGTTACATTTTCAAACTTAAAACAACAACATTGTAGCATTCTAGCCTTTGTTTCTCTGCAACTGTGCAATTTATGTTCTGTTTTAAATGTACATTTGAGTTTCAAAGGTGGTCCATTTGGTTCCAAGGACAGGATAGTAAATGTTGAATAAATGCGCAAAACAAAATTAAGCTTACTAAGGGCATCATGAGAAAACACAGAGAGATTCCTGCTATCCTTGGGGACCATATGAATCCTCCATTTGAGACATCAACACAGAGAATACATAGAGAATTGTATCCTACTATGCATGTATCCTTGGAGAAACAGCTTTCTCTGCTATCTGTTTAAAATCCCAATCCCAAATTTCGTACAGGTAAACCAGATAGCTTTTCTATTCATTTTTTTAAAAACAGTGGTTTGGTCCAGTGGTTGGGCTAAAATTGCCAGAATTCTAATCCTGATATTCCGATATGCTGGGACCTGCAGCTCCCCAAAAGTAACTTTTCCCAGCTCTGATTTACAGGTGACCAGTGGATACAGAGTACATTCGTTTAACAAGAAGGGTGTGAGCCCAAATTCACAGTGCTATCAATGCATGCCTAAGGTGAAGCAAATCCCTTGGAGTTCAGTCAGGTTCACTTACATGTAAGTGGCACAGGACTGCAACATTAAAGGAATGGAATAATTTGTTCTTCACCCAGCCTTCTGTTTTCTGAAAGGTCTTACGACAGTTTGCTTTGATACTCCTTGGAAATATGAAGTGTTAGCTGTGATCTCAGGTTATTCCCCCTACCAGACTGTAAACCTCAGGCAACAAGCCTGTATCCATTTACCTCAGAATAAGCCCCAATGAACACGATAAGACTTACACCCAAGTAGGTATGTGGTGGGCACAGTCTGGCCCATGGGCAGCATGTTATCCCTGTACCCTACTCAGTAGGAACATACAGGATTATTCTGTCAGTGTGCAAAGCTAGAGGTTTTACTGACATCTCCTGGATTTTAGGTTTCCTTCAGACATGATAGCCAGATTCCAAACAGGGACTGGAAAAGTTACAATTTTACATTACCGTGCCCAGAATTCCTTAACCAGTATGCCCAGTGGTTTAGTTGAAAAAAGAATTGTAGTCTCCAAAAAAGTAATTTTACCAGGTTCTGATTCCCATTTCAGGTTACCTGTTGACTTACCGGCAATCACATGAACATTGTAAGAGTTTTCTTAGGCAAAGAAACTCAACAAAATGAGATAGTTGCCTGCGGTTATGAAAAATCATTGTCATACCCTCCCTATTGTTATTTCAAAAGAATTTCAAAGAAGAATGAGGAAACAAACCAGTACTCTGCTCTCATTCCCTGCAAGATTTTTATCTGAGGTGAATGAAGCAAAAACACTGGTTATAAATCTCTTGTCCAAATGTCCAAAAAATCTGATTCACCCTAAGGATGTACATCTGTGCATTTCACCCTTTGGGCAGTGAAAAGCCATGATTGGCTATGGAGAAATAGTTTCCTGAGCCTTTTTATGCTCATGTTGTGTATACGCTGAGCCAACATGATGCAGTGGTTTGAATGTTGCACTAGGGCCATTTCCACACTAGACTGTTATAGCACTATGATTCCGCTTTCAACATCCTATGGAATCCTGGGGTTTGCAGTTTAGGGAGGGGCCGCTCGGCCCCTCCTTAAACTGCAAACTCCAGGATTCCATAGGATGTTGAAAGTGGAATCATATGCTATAACAATCTAGTGAGGAAATGGCCTAGGTCTCTGGGGAGCCAGAGTTCATAATCCCCACTCAGCCAGGCAAATTCACAAGATGATCTTGGGTAAGTCACACACTCTTGGCCTTAGAAGAAGGCAATGGCAAACCTCTTCTGAATAAACCTTGTCAGGAGAACCCTTTACAAGGTAGCCATAAGAGTTGACTTGGAGGTTCATAACAACAATATGTATTGAACATGTTCTGCATAGAACCAGTCTTCATGTTGCAAAATTCTTGCACAGAAATCATCCCTAGGTTTGATATCTTTGATGCTGGGATAAGGGGGGATGACTAATATGTGCTGTGTTGGGCCAGCGACATGGTCTCACTGCTACTGTGTGTTCCTGTACTTAAGAGAGAGGCACTGCTAAAGCAGATTTATTAATAGGCAGGAACAATCATTTATCACAAGGGGCGTGTGGGCCAGTTCGCCCAGATCCAAAAGACACTATTCACACTTTCTCTCCAACAAAGCTCCATTGAGAGCCTCGTGTTTGCTCAATGGCCCCATTGAGAGCGTGGCTTGTTTTTCACAGCAGACTTTCAAGAGGGGACAAATAGATTGCTAATGAAGGGGGCCAGGCAGGCAGGCACAGTTAGCTATGGGAAAAGGTGGGAGCTCTTTTTCCAAAATGGAAGTCTTGAGAAGCTGCCAAAGAAGGGGATTTCTTAATAAAACAAAGTGTTGCCATTAACCGAGTGCCTGTTTTTTGGCAGTGGGCACTGGACAAGAGCCTAAAACTACTGTGTAGGGCAGAAAGTTCCATTCTGGAGAGTGTGGACACAAGGAACTGAACTCATTGGGTGAGGGAGAAGATTGCACTGTGCTTTCTAGCTCTTGTTGGAAGGGCTGTGGATACTGCAGCTTTCCTCGCTGTTAAAAAATAGGAGGGAAGGGTTGATTGAATGTTGCAGAGATTTTTAGAATCCTAGAGTTGGAAGGGGCTCTATGAGCTGCTGAGTCCAACCCCTCCCCCCCCATGCAGGATTTCCAGCTAGAGCATGGTCTGAATTTCTTCTGAAAGACATGCTGATGTTTGTCGTGTGCCTTCAAGTTGTTTCTGACCTACAGGGCCCTTAAGGCAAACCTATCATGAGATTTCCTGGGGCCGAGAGTATGTGATGCCCAGAGGATTTCCACAGCCAAGTGGGGAATTGGACCCTGCTCTCCAGGGTCATAGTCCAACACTCAGATCACTACATCATGCTGGCTTTCTACATGTTAATGTGGGGATTGATAATTTAGCTTGCTGTTAATTCAGGTCAGGATTTCATAAAAACTGAGATTAAAGTTCATTCACATCTAATCTGCGTGAGTGATGGAGGATACAGCTTTTCTTTGGGGGGGTGGAAATACAGCATGGAGGGTAATTCTAGATGAAGCCTTCTAGAGTATCAAATCCAGGACTATGCCAGCATAGACCCCTGTACTGATCTCTGCAAGTCCAAATGATAGGCCTACATACAGATGGTCTCTGTGGTTTTGGCAGTCTTGAACAGTGACTCTTGCAAAACCTCCTCCAACATTCATGTGCGATATACTCACATACCATGCCTTTCCTGACTCCTAAGAGAGGGACTGGCTAAGTAGGAAAGAGAGCAGTTAACGCCTCACTGCAGTAAAGCAGATTCCTGTCCTGACTGGAACAGGATGAGGTGAGGCTATTGCTTTAAAAACCCTTTCTGGACCCCACTAAACTAGAGAATTACTGGGCAGCCTCCAATATTCCTTTTGTGGGGGGACAAGGTTCTAGGGCATGTGATAGCGTCGTAGTTTCAGGGTTCCTGAATGAAATAGACTATCTAGATTCTTTTCAGAAAGAATTCAGATCTGATTATGGGATAGAGGCTGCTATAGTTGCCTTGGAGGTTGACCTGTGTTGTGACTAAGCTGCTGACTGGGCTGATTAGACAGAGAGTATAACTCCTTTGATGAAACAGCTTCACTGGATCTTGGTTGATTTCCCACAAGAATTCAAAGTGCTAGTGATGACTGTCAAACCCTATACAGCTTAGGTCCAGACTATTTGAAAGATCGTTATCTCCCCATATGAACTTGCCCAAGTTTTAAGATTCTCAGGGGAGGGTTTCCTCTCTGTCCCACCGCTGTTAAAGGTACTCTTGACTGGGACACAGGAGAGAACCTTTTCAGTGGCCGCTCCCAAGCTGCGGTATCTCCTTCCTGTGAACGCTAGGCTGCCCCTTCCTTTGATTTCTGTCCACTGGCAGGTAAAGACCCCAAGGAGGCATTTGGGGCCTAATGGGCAATGCAGTAAGATGTTTTAATGGTTGTTGTGCCTGTACCTCTGTTTTTAACAAGTTTTTTAAAGATTTTACACTTTTTAAAAGTACTGATATTTTAATATGGTAGTTTATCTACTTGTTTTAGCCTTTTTTATTATTAGACTTTTTAGATGTACTTTGTCTTAATTCCTATTGTGACCTGCCTTGGGTCCAATGTCAGGTGAAAGTTGGAATATAAATAAAATAAAAATTGGGCCTCTTGTGACATAGTTTTGGCTTGGTCTTGCTTCTTTATTGTCCATCTGAAGACCGGGGGGGGGGTCACATCTGGAAACTGAAACTAGCTATCCCATTGGAGGACTTGATCATGAAGATGATTCCTGCCTGTGAAGCTGAGTCAGTGTGGAATCTGCATAGATATGCGAAAGGGATAACTACAGCTGTTTGGTCATTTTAAATATTTCCTGAAAGAAAGAGGCTAGAATTTTTTTTTATAGCTTCCTCTTGTCAGCATTTGGGGGTCAAGGAGATGACGGGGCAAAGCCACAGAGGGACCATGGAATAAATGACAACAAATGATGGTTCACATATTTTCGTTTCCATTGGAATCCAGGCTAGGATCACCACAGATTTCTGTAGAATCTGCAATCTCCATGGAAGCTGTCATTTTGGAGCTAAGGCTTAAAAGAAGAGTGCTGGCACTGGGACCTGGGAGAAATTTCCTCATATAGAGGGGACTGTAAGGCAGGACAAGGAGTCAATCTGCAGGAAGAGTGCACAGTTCTGGCACCATGGCCACATTTCAGGTGGAGTGAACATCTTTGGTAGGATCTGCTGGAGTCTCAGTTGCCCAGGGATGCTGGGCTGTTCCCACCAGAGCAGGAATGGCAGAGCACTTGAAAAGTAGGGATCCAGCTATATCCACAGGTTACAAGGGCAGCTCTTCCCGGCAGAGCAGGGAGAGGAAAACGCTTAACAGCAGCATGGATTGGGGACATCATCTTGACCGTGTGGAAAGAAGAATAAATCTATTAATGTGGAGGCAAAGGAGGTCCCAAAGGAAGGTAGACTGCCTGTGAAAGAATGTAGTTTTTCAGGATAAAAATTCTGCTTATACCTGTGTGAGATAACAAGACTTGTGGGCTGTGCAGGGCAGGATGGTGGATTTATGAGAGTGAAGATCACAGACTGGCACGTATTGAGGAAAAGGAGCACAATGACTGGCAAAGCCATAGGGTAGGAGTTCTTAACCTCAGTTCCACAGATTAGCTTCAAGAGGGGGTCCATGAACTGAGTGTAATTTTCTTGCCCTTCTGTTCCCTTCCTGATACTCCAAAAGTGTGTTTAAGTGCATTTTTCTGAGCCTGAAGTCCATAGCTTCCATTTGATACTGTGACTCAACAAAGTTAAGAATCAATGCCATAGCTAAATTCCATGTAACGACAAGAAATTGTTTGTGTGTTTGCATGTTGTACAAGATCGGTGGTCTAGTTCTGGTGGTTAAATAAAGTACAAAAAAAAAGAAAAAAGAGGGGCAAAGTTTTGTTTTTTAAATAAAAAGGGGCATTTAAAAATTGTAGGATGGACTTCTGATGTTTTGATGTTACTGGCACTATCCAATAGCTACCCACAAGCAGTATGTCCCAGCTACATTAGCACAGGAACAGTTACAAATGCTGAGGCAAGAATAATTGGTTTAGTGGTTGAGGTGCTGAAGAACTGCAGTTCCCCCACAACGGAAACACTTGTTAGGACAATGTTGTCTGGGCCTATTAATGACAGCTGTACAGTCCCCCGTCTGGAAACAACAGTGTCTTTCACTTCGCCTGCCCTCCCCCAACTTGTTTTTGTGTGAAAGGAAGCATAGAGCTGGAAACCTCTGCCCAGTGCTTGAATACAAGGAGTTTGTTTGCAGGTCCATTGTTCAGTGCTGTCCTTTTGCTCATTCCTGCTGTCCTTGGCATTTAAAAGTATTTGTGCAAGGGGTTGGGGGGGGGGGAGCACCAATTGTGCATGCATCATTCTCAAACCAAGCTTTATGAAAATAGAGCAAGTTAATTCTGTTGCATTTCAGATGAACTGACCTCCCTGTATCAACAACCTCCCCACCTAATTAGCTACAGTCTTTCAATTTTTTTAAAAAAAATTAAGATAAGATTAAAAGAACAAGAGAAGATGCCAACTGTGCCATAGATTATGAAAAACTAATAAGAGTGATTGACATCAGACTGTTCAGATGCCCATGTTAGTGGGCTAATTACATAAGTATGACAATAAAAACAATGTGGGGTATTTATTTTTATATTTTTTATATATATATATATATATATATATATATATATATATATATATATATGAAAATAAATAATTTAATGTGTATCCCAACTTACAGGTGGCTTACAGCATAAATGGCTTACAACATTCATGAAGAACAGTTAAATAGTAAAAACAGGGCTGAAAAAGTTGAAAGCATTTCAAACAGATTTTTTTTTAAGTAGAGCATTCTTCATTTAAAAACTCTTCACTATGACCTAGTTAATGGCCAATACTCTATCTTAAGAATAATATTTTAAAAGTCTTTGCCTGCATTTGGAGAGAGCCAGCCCGCTGCTGTGGCCAGCCTAGCCTGCTGTGGTTGGGAGTTCCACAGCTTGGGGGCTGCCACAGGAAAGGCCTCTACTGTATCATCACAAAACGTGCCTAGGATGGTGGTGGGACTAGAAGAAACTCTTCCCATGAGGATTTCACAACTTAGGCCATTTCTGCCTTATACTGTTACAGTGCTATTATTCCAGTTTCAGCATCCTGTGGATTCCTGGGGTTTGAAGTTTAAGGAGGGGCATTTAGAATTCTTAGCCAGAGAGGTATTTGGTCTCAGTAAACTACAAACCCCAAATTCCACAGGAATTTAGGAATAGAGGAATATAGCACTATAACAGTGTAGTGCAGAAGTAGCCTTAGGCCGACTTATTTGGGGAGACATGACCTTTCAGATGGTCTGGACCTAACCCATATAGGGCATAACCAGCATTCTCCCCACTATGGTATTACCTTTTTGTGCTGGTGGGATTGTGTGCTCCTGTAAGGCATACAGCTGTAGCAATGGTAGCACTGTTGCTGGAGGGGTCTCCTATGTCAGATACAGTTTTGCTGAGCAACTGGACAAAATGTGCCAAACGGCTACTGGGCAGCAGGAGTAGCATGGTGTGTTTCTATGAAGCAGTATAGGATCTCTCAAAGACAATGGTGCAGCACCATAGCTAACACTGGTTAGTACTACATAGAAGAAGGCACCAGTAAAGCAATTCTGAGTGCATGAATACCCTATGATGACAATCCAAAATGAAGCAAGAGGTAGTGCCAGAAGATGAGGCTCCCAGGTCAGAAGGCACTCCCCAGTAGGTGAGGAGCAGAGGACAACTATGAGTAGCATTATGGCGAATGACACAGCTGGACTCAAACTGAAAGGACGCTTGGCTACTGACATGCTCAGAGGTGAAAGGAAAGTCCAAAGCTGCACAACATATATTATAGGAGCATGGAATGTGAAAAGCATGAATCAAGAGAAACTAGACATTGTAAAAGAAGAAATGGAATCTTGCAGTACTTGGAGTGGGTGAGTGAGCTAACATGGACAGGAATGGGACATTTTCAGACAGATGATTAAGCAGTGTTCTACTCAGGAAATAAAAATCTAAAAGGAAATGGGGTGGCATTAATAGTGAGGAGAGAAACCTATCATTATAATCATAAGCCAAGTTTATACTCCAACTAAAGAGGCAGGAGAGGAAGAAATTGAAAGAGTCTATGCTGGTGTCCAGGAGGGAATTGTTTATACATAAAAATAGGACATGTTGATGATCATACGCAATTGGAACACAAAAGTAGGAAACAGTGTAGAACTAAACAGTGTAGGAGAATTTGATCAAGACTTGAAACAGGAAAGCAATTGATTGAATTTTGCAAGGCCAAGAGTTTGTTAATCACAAACACATTCTTTAGGTAACCAAAGATGTGACAATATACATGGACATCATCTAACAGCCAATACAGAAATCAAATACACTACATAATTTGAAACGGAAGATGGAAAAGCTCCATTCTCTCTCTAAAAACAAGACCAGGAACAGACTGTGGCATGGACCATGAACTACTAACATCAAAAATTAGAGTAAAGAACAATAAAGCAATCATCATGCCAAAATACAACCTGAAGAACATCCCTGTAGAATTTAAACATAATGTAAAAAAATAAATAAAAAATTTTTGCACTATTAAGCCTAACTGACCTAGCTCAGGTTCAGAGCTGAGTCCAGCAGAACACTCAAGCTGCAAGTCTGAGATTTCAGGGGGACTGAAATTACTCTAATTTTTTATATTAGTAGTTCATGGTCCATGCCAGAATCTGTTCCTGGTCTTGTTTTTAGAGAGAGAATGGAGCTTCTCCATCTTCTGTTTCAAATTATGTAGTATATTTGATTTCTATATTGGCCATCAGGTGATGTCACTATTCCCTGATCTGCCTTTCTACTGACCAGGAGCACTTATCTGGATTAAGCTTCAATTTGTTTGCCCTCATCTAGTCCATTACTAACAGACATTGGTTCAGTATGAAGACAGCTTCCTTGGAATCAGATAGAGAGTAGAGGTGGGTATTATCAGCATATTGGTATCACCGAACGCCAAAACTCTGGATGACCTCTCCCAGCAGTTTCATGTAGATGTTTAATTGCATGGGGGGCAATACAGAACCCTGAGGGACCCCACAAGCCAACAGCCAGGGAGTCAAACAGGAGTCCCCCAGCACCACTTTCTGAATTTGTCCCTCCAGGAATCCCATGACGGGGCGTCTGCCTAGAAGGATACCATGGTCAATGGTACTAACAGCTGTTGATAGGTCCAAGAGGGACACCCTCTCCTGTCCAGTTTTATATGTAGGTCATCCAACAAATCTGTCTCCATCTGATAACCAAGCCTGAAGTCAGATTGAAATAGATCTAGATAAGCCATTTCATCCAGAAACCTTTGGAAACTAGGAGGCCACCACACGCTCCAGAACCTTACCCCCAAACTGGATATTAGAGACAGGCTGATAATTATTCAGAATGGTGGGATACAGGGAGGCCCTAGTTACTAATGGCCTCACCACAGCATCTTTTAGGTAGGATGGAAACTTTCCTTGCTACAATGAGGCATTCACCACTCCCTTTACCCCTTTGGCCAGTCCCACTTGAGCTACTTTCAGGAGCCAGAACGGACAAGGATCCAGTAAACACATGGTGGCTCTCACTTCTCCAAGGATCCTATTTACATCTTCAGGCTGCACAAACTTAAACATATCCAACAATATATGACAAGCAGGTGCCAAAACGACATCCACTTGACCTGTTTCGCCTATAGTATCCAACTAATGCAAATCCAAGGGATTTTGTCAGCAAAGTTTCTTGCACTTTGCCGCCGTGGCCATCAAGTGATTTTATTTTCTTCTTCTGGTCTGAATGTAAAAGGCCCCTGAGACAGTTCCACTGGATGACACTGTGCAAATGCAGTAGTGCCAGACTAGTATAATTTCTTCACTGTCACCAATACCACAGCATAGGCCTTCCAATGAGCTCTAGTCCAAGCTCAGTCAGACTCTAAGTTTTCTGCCAACATCACTCTTGTCTCTGTCCCATTCATCGCTGCCAGCTCCCTAGTAAACCAGGGGGCTCACCTGGCTCCACTTCATGGGAGAGGACACCTTTGGACAATTATGTCCACCACCTTGGCCACTTCTCTGTTCCAGAAATCATCCAAAGCTTCAACAGGATCACCTGCCAGGACAACAGGGAACTCCCTAAGAGCCATCAGGAATCCATCTGGATCCACAAGCCTCCTGGGGTGGACCGTCATAATCAGCCCTCAACCCCTGCAGAGGCCCTCAGTCTAAATCCCACCAGATAGTGATCAGTCTATAACAAGGGTACTTGGCCAGTTACTGGCTAATAAGCTAGAGGACCACCTGTGCCCCTTTGCAAGGGGATAAAAGCTGGGTGCCTTCTGGGACCGAGGGAAGTCAGCATGTGAGAGGGAGAAGAATACCATCACCCCCCCACACACACACCTCAGGAAAGAGGCCTGCTGCTTGCTCTGCAGCCAAGGTGGACTGCTACCTGCTCCAAGCACCTGCGCTCCCAGCAGAACCAGGAGAGGGGGAGTACATTCCTACCCCTTTCTGTGTAACTTTGAATAAGCTGCCTGCTGGAGAAAGAAAATGTGTTATAGAGAATGCAAAGGAAGCAGTCTAGGGACCAGCCATTATGACAGTGATGGGCAGAGGGAGATATGGTGTGGGAAGACAGTCATATTATCAGGGTAGAAGGGAGAAAAACAGGGTGCTGGTTATCCCCAAGCTGTCCCGCACTTCTAATTGTCTGGATAGCCTTGGCAACAGACCCCCTGGGCTGAAAATGCTGCTGCTCAATGAATGCTCAGTGAATGGAAAAATATCCTTGATCCTGGATGAGCATGCTGGCTTGGCTTGTATTATTGAGACCTGGCTGGATAAACGGGGGGCAGGGTAATCTCTCCCAGCATTATCTACCTGGGTTCTCTGTACAGCAGCAGGTGAGGCTGGAGGGGAGGCAGCTGGGTGGAGTGGCAGTGGTCTATTGGGATTCCATTTTCTTTACCAGGTGCCCTGTCTCACAGTTTGCTGGATTGGAGTGTGGGTTTTTGAAGGTGAGTGGCCAGGACAGAACAGGGATTCTGTTAGCATACTGCCTACCCTGCTGCTGAACAGCCTCCCTTCCTTAGCTGGCTGAGTTGTCTTGGCAGCAGTGTTGAAGTCTCCTCACTTTGTCGCACTGGGAGATTTCAACATCCATGTGGAGACTACTCTGTCAGAAGCAGCTCAGGGCTTCATGTTCACCAGGACAACCATGGGTCTTTCCCAAGTACTATCTGATGCCACCCATGTTGTAGGACATGCTCTGGACCTATTTTTCTGTTCTGTATAGGATGGTGGTGATCTGGGAGTAGAGGAATTTTGCGCAGGTGTTTGAAGAAGGCAGCAGTCCACCAGGGTAGGTGCAGAGTGGCCAGCAAGCAGGCAGGCAGCAGGCCTCTTTCCTGGGTTGGTGGGGATGATGGTATTCATCATCTTCCCAAATGCTGACTCCATTTTGAACTTTCTAGAGACCACTGGAAAGCTTCTTAAAATATGCATGCAGGGATTATTTTTTCCTTCACCATCCTCCACTGTTCATATGATGTCTATTTTGGTGGCCAAACTTGTAAGTGTATGCTTTTTTGACAGGCTTGCAGTAGCTGGTGAGGCAGGCTAACCAGCTTTCCCCCTTTCTCTCTCTTCTGCTCTCCACATATACTTACTAATATATTCTGGAGACAGCCTTGCCTGGGGTAGGCAGGCACATACAGTTACAGCAAGATTACCTACAACAGACTCACATTCTTTCACAGCACAAGCTTTATTGCATCGTTTACCGCAGATATACTATTGCAACCTACCACTAAGAGTCTGTGTTTCTCCAGTCCTCCTTCCTCCTGTTCCTGATGCTGTAACTTTCAGCTAGGCAGAGGACAACAAGGAAAGGGGACAGCTGGGTGGGCATAACAAGATTTTGTAAAAAGGAGCTTGTCAGAGACTTGGTTAACTGAGGTATGCTCCCTTTGAGAGTGCCTTACAGTAATCCAAACAGGATGTATTCAAGACATGAGTCAAAGTGGCCAAATCAAGCACCTCTGTGAACAGGCACAGCCAGCGTACTAGTTTTAACTGTGCAAATGCCATTCTGGCCACAGCTGAAACCAAGACTTCCACTGTTAGGGCTGACTCCAGATATATATCCAAGCTGAGAATGAGATATCAGGAGGAGTGTAACAGCATCCAGCATAGGCCGAATGGTTATTCTCCTCATCAGCCTTACCTAATCCATTCCCGGCACTTGTTTAGCACCAAAATGTTTTCCATGGAATTAAACAAAGAGAACTGGATATCACTATTGGCATACTGGTTAAATCACACACCCCCACCCGCAATCTGGCCACCTCTCCCAGCAGTTTTTGTTAAATCAGAGGAGGATGAGAGGTCCAGCAGAACTAAAAGGGACAGCCTCCCTCATTTAGTTCCTGGTGTATGTCATCCATCACAGTGACCAAAGCCAGACTGAAAGGGAGCTGTCTAAGCTGTTTTATCAAGGAACCCCTCGAACTGGTGCTTTTCTGTTCTACACACATGAATACTAGTGATCATTGGACCTTAAGTCTATGCCAAAATAAATTGAGTCCTGAAACCCTATTTGTTATCCCAGTTTCTTAGCTGCAATGATTCTGTGGTTTAGGAGAGACACTATGCACACATTCACAGGCAGACATTTGGGTCCTACTCTTTGACACCCAAACAGCTCAAATAGTAGTAACTATTTGCTGTACCAGATTTTACTTAGATATGACTAGCCTCGCCAGGCATCCAGCTGCAATCTGAAATGGGAGTGTTCTGAAGGCTACCATCTCATTCTCTGCAATGCATAGACCAGGATGCTATGAAAGGGACAGCTGCAAAGCAAGAGCCAGTGTAGTGCAGTGGTTTGAGCAGCGGAGTAGGATTCCTGCCTCTTTAATAGCTGTCACCTGATCTTCTTCCACACCACACTCAAAGGCACAAGAGCCCTCTTCTCCTTTGCATCTGGCCACTTCGGACACAGGGCTTCTTCATTTTCCCGTTCAAAAGATTATTTTCTGACTCTGAAAAGGGGTATCCCCTAAGCACCAAAGCTTCTTGGAAAGGCCCGCATCGTCACGAGCGTTTTTGTCTTCCAAAGCGAGAAAGGGACGCCGGTTACCCTGAAACAAGCGTTCAGAATCTGAAAGCGGTCACTTCTCCCGCGCTTCTCCTGCGTCCTGCCCTCTGCCGGCAATTTTCTTCACTTCTCACCCCGCGTTTGCTAGCCAACCCGACGAAGAGTTCTGTGAGAACCTCAAACGAACCCTTGTGACTTTTGGTTGAAACAGTGCAAAGGCACCCCGCCACTGCAGTGTTGTATCTCACCGGCTTAAGAGGAGCAGCGCCAAGAGGGCGCACTTGCGGTGGTCTCTGTCGGACGAGCGCCCGCTTCAGGCCTAATAAAGAAGGGGGAAAGCGGGAGTGGGAACCGGCAGAAGGAAAGCCCCGCAGAGAGCAGCTCTGTGTCTTTGGCCATTTCCGCACTGGACTGTTATAGTGCTATTATTCCACTTTCAACATCCTAGAGAACCCTGGGCTTTGCAGTTTAGGGAGGGAACAGCAAACCCCAGGATTCCACAGGATGTCGAAAGTGGAATAATAGCACTATGATAGGATGTCGAAAGTGGAATAATAGCACTGTAACAGTCCAGTGCGGAACTTGCTTCTGCAGCCGCCACGGGGGCGATGCTCCCGCCTCTTCCCAGGAAAAGAAGAAGGCAGCAGGGCAAGTTTCCGTCCAGGCCCTCCGCGGAGCGCAGCGGGGCCCAAGGCCAGACCCTCAGAGCCACGCGGTCCCCCCCCTCCGCCGCGCGGCGCTTCCTCAAAGGCGTCAACCTAGTCACGCGCCTTCCCTTGCCGGCCGACCGCCTCGGCCCGGCGCGCGATCAAAGCCGCGGAGCCGCCGAGCGTCTCGCGCCCTGCCGTGGGACAGTCGCCGCCGCCTTCCTCCTCTTCCTCCTCCTCCGCCGGGCCCTTCTGCCGCCTTGGAGAGGCTCTGCCGCCCGCGCGGCCTCCTTCATTTGCTCCGTTGCCTGCTAGGAAAGCAGGCGGACGTAATTAACGAAAGTTAAGACAACATCCCTGTAATTAGCAAGCCAACTCTGAGCACAAGAAATGGAAATTAGTCACAGGATGCTAAATTAGCCGCTGCATACATTACATGGCGATGGGCACCCTTGGGGCCTTCCGTTTGCAGGCTTTGGCGTGAAACCCCGATGCATCTCAATAAAGCAGCCCGTCCCTGGGTGATTAGGAGCCAGCCGGAGGGCTTTCCAAGCGCATTACAAACGACAAAGTTGGATTCCGTTCTTCAGCGCGGGGGGGACGGGGGGCGGGGAGGAGGACGACAGAGCCCCTAGCCCGGTTTTTTCCCCTAAATTATCTTGAAGATAATGATTCCTTTTCACGCTTTTCGAGGTGTTTGAAGCTCCCTGCCTTTTTTTTTTTTTTCTCTCCCCTTAATTAGAAGCAGGAGTTGAAGAACTTATTTCCCTGACCCCAATTTTTGCACTATTTTCCTGTCTCTGTGCAAGAGAGAAAAAGGAAGGGGGGGCTGCTGCTTGAAGCAAGGCAGGAAATTGGACTGGAGCAACACATAACATAACATTTGCATCAAAATAATACAGCGGGCAAGAGAAAAATCACAATCACATCACTCGGAAGGAAGGAACAGAATACAAATTAAAGGGAAGAATGTAAATTTTGTGCCATTAAGCTTCAATGGCCATTAGAAATGGTGCAAAGCACAAAGGGTTTTTTTTTTTTCATATGTGAGCATCATCCACTTTGATTATTCATACTTGTGTTTCTGCTTGAATTAAAGCAGGAGTGCTAGAGCCTGTTAAAGCAAAAATATTTGAATTGGTAGTGAACTCTCACCTTTGCTTGCATCCATTTACTTTTCAAATGAATACCAGATAAGTTAGTGCATTTTCTAATCGGCCTGTTTTTCCAGTGAGTGCTGCCATTACATACCAATTTCTTTGAGAAGTGCCTCCTAAGAAACATTAAATACTTACAAATAAGGATGTGTCCATCACTTTCAGCCCTGCTGCAAGAGCTGCTTGACTAGTGCTCTAAGACTCCGGAGGGGAGCTACAGTTATTTGCCCCTTCTTTGATTGCCTTATTTACATTGGCTTTCTGCAGAGGGGGCAGACAGGAATTGAGCTTCTGTGGCTGCTTACAGGGCCTGTGACTCCACATAGCAACTGGGCAGGGGCAGCTTTTTTTTCTAGGGTACAAGAAGGGCATGAAATCTTTCCCCAGCCTGGTAGGAGGGTAGTCTGCAATGGGAATCCTGAAGTCACCCCATGATTCTAAGGTAAGCGGGGGCCAAAGTGTAAACTACATGCCTAAGTCAGTAGCGCATGGCCTTCCAAACGGTGTGCCGTGACACGTTAGTCTGTCGCCTGAAGTATGTAGGTGTGTTGCCTACAATCGTAGAAATATATGTTGTTATTTATAAATCATATATTTTTAAAAATATACGAAAGGTTTTCATGAGATATGTTGTGTCCCCATACATATTATTACAACATCGATGTTAAACTGGTGTATTGTAAAAACGGAAAAATTCCAATGTAAACTACCCCAACCATTTCTGCTGCGTTTTTTCCTACACGCAGAAGCATTACATCAATTCACACCACTTGCGCTAAAACATAGCAACGGTTTCTACAATTTTTTTTTTTTAAATTGACCAATCAGTGGCAGCAAGGTTGAGTGAGGGAGGGGAATAGGAGTTCCACGAGAATTGACGATGCGGAAGCTACAAACAATTTTCTCTGTTTTACTTCGATAGAAACCGGAAGGCGTGCAGATAGGAATTGGGGTAAGTTGGAGTAAAAAACACCACTCATGACATACAGTGAATGCTCCTCCACTCTAGTGTGGAAATGGCCTGTATCTGTTATAAGGGGTTAGTTTAACCTCCGGTTTGCTAGGGAAACTGAACTACTGTGTCGCGAAATGATGCATGTCTAAAAAGTGTGTCACCAACATGGAAAGTTTGGAAAACTCTGCAGTAGTGTCTCTAGGTAGGACCTGGCAGCAGGGTTGTGCAAGTACTGACACTGCTCCCTTGTTTGCAAAGAAGAGTGCAGTGTGGATGCATGCACGTACCTACTGCCTTGTGCCTTTGGTCAGTGACACAGCAATAGAGCTTGTGGGCACTGATGGATACAGCGGCAGGCATGTGCATGCACCCAAACTATGACTGTAGAAACCAGGGTTTGAATCCCCACTCAGCCATGGAAACCACTGGGTAACCTCAGGCAAGTCACATTCTCTCAGCCTCAGAGAAAGGCCAAGGCAACAGATCTTGCCATGATAAGTTTGTCTTAGGGTGGCCATAAGTCAGTTTCCAAAGGAAAGAGACATTGATGGCTAGAAAGAACCTCCCCCTGTCAGCAGTGCTTTGTGCCTTCAAGTCTCTTCTGACTTCTGGCAGCTGTAAAGTGAACCTATCACGGGGAAAATTTTTTTTTGCAAGATTTGTTCGGAGGGGGTTTGCCTTTGCCTTCCTCTGTGGCTGAGAAAATGTGACTTAAGGTCACCTAGTATCTGAGCAGTATTTGAATCATAATCTTTAGGAGCCTGTAATAAATAAATGAATAGATATTTGAACACTTAAATCTAAATTTAAATATTTAAATCTTGAATTAAGTCTTGGGGGTCCCAGGCAACAAATTATATTTATAGGGGGTCCTAGTAAAGAAGAGGTTATGAACCACTGCTCTAGGGAGATTAAGGGACAGTTTTGGTGTGCTGACCACGCTTTACCTATTTGGGGAGAAGTTCCTCCTATAGTTCATTCCTAAGGTAAGGAGAATCATCAGAGTGGGGCCTGAAATGAATTGCAGTTGGACAGTGGCCCAGGCTTGGGCTTCTCTGACATAATGCAGTTAGGGCACTATGATCCCACTTTAACTACCGTGGCAACATCCTATGGAATCCTAGGGTTTACAGTCTGGGGAGGGGGTATTTAGAACCCTCAACCACAGAGTGCCACTGGTGCCTCTGACTAACCTACAAACCCCAGAATTTCATACAATGCAGCCATGTCAGTTAAAGTGGAATCAGAGTGCTATAATGGTGTGGTATGATCTCTCTCTGGCTAATTCTCTGAGATCTTTTCTGGCACTGCCTTGTTTCTCCTTGGAGCTCAACAAAACTTTTCTAAATTATAAAACATTAAAAAGTACCAAGAAACTGTTAGTACAGAAAACACCCGATAGAGGTAATGGTTAACACAGTGTACAATATAACATAGGTTTGAACAGCAGAACATGTAGACTATTGATTAGTTGCAACTAGAGTCAACCCACTGAAACAGCTGTTGAATGGTGAGTCAAGATATATGAAAATCTAACTGACCCAATGATTCTGCCCTAGCTGGAACTAACAATAGGATTTAGGCCCTGATGAGGAAAAGTAAGAAGACATGTAGGCAGAAGTTCCTGATTAGAGTTAGGACGCTTGGTTAGTGTTCATAGAGATCCAAGAGTCCCAAGGCTGGGAAGGGTCAGGGGAAGAGTTGGAGATTCAGTCAAGACTGAGTACCCAATTTTGGGTAAATGGACCAGTGTTGATAGATATACTGCACAATGTTCTATGGTCTGCATTAATGCTGTTGTGTATGTATTAGAATTACAGTAAGATATAATGTTCTATGATACTGTGTATTAGGTGGTTTTTAAGGTTAAGTAGTCTGCCAGGAGGGGGGAGAGAGAGTACAGTGGCCCCTTGATGCAAATAACTACCCCTGAGTGAGCACTCCCCCTCCCATTCGCTCCCAGGGCTCCCCCCTCCATTCTCCATCTGTTGCGCATGCACCCTGCCTTCACACCTGGGCAAAAGGCCAGGGAACGGGAGGGGGAGAATGGGGAGGAAGCAAGGCGGCACCTCACAAATAGGCAAATTCGCAAAGGTCAAACCTGCAAATGTAGAAGGAGAACTGGGAATGTTGGAAGTGGTTGGCGATGGGCAGATAGTTTGACAGTTGGTGCTGAAAACTGGTGGGTGACTGTTAAAAGGAGCAGTTGTTTCTTGGAGTAGAAGAATGGCTGTGGCAAGGTGCAGAAGTTACAGAAAGAACAGGGTAAGCATTGGTGATTGTTTTGGCTAGATGGTAAGAGCGGGTTTAGAATAGGTACACTGAGGTTAATTGTGTGGCAGGTAGTTTATATGAACGACGGTAACTTAAGAAAGTGCATATCCGAAACCATATGCTTGTGTACACTGAGGCCCTTTCTGCAGCTTACCTCAGTCCCGGTGGTGTCCAGTGATGATGGTGGCAGCAGCTGTCCCAAGAGAGGAGTGCGATGGAGCACTCTCCTCTGCGCCGGCTGCCTCAAGGAACCAGGAAGCACAGTGGCCACACCTCTTCCTGCCACAGTGCAGGTACTGTCCCAGGCTATGCTGGGGCAAGAAGCACAGACGTTACACTTCCAGGACCTCTGCAGACAAGGTGAGCGCAGGCGTGCAGCAAGAGGGCAGCACGATCGCTGGTCATCGACAGGGAAAACCTGTCAGTGATTTGCAGCACGATCATGCCGTCTGGGAATGGGAGAAGGATGGGTCTGGGACAATGTTGTGCATAAGCGTCGTCCTGTCCCATCCTTCTCCCATCCCCATGGCGGGTTGGGTGCACCATGTGCAAAAAGCCTGAGTAATCTTAAGCCTTTTATTTCACTTCAATTAAGAAAGTTAGTATTTCAGTCTTACACTCTGACCTTTTTACTGGCTGTGCTAGTGGTAACGGTTTACAGATACAATTATATCTGTGCTAACAGGGATAACGATTTTGAAATCTGCAAAACAGAAGGGGAACCCAGCTCGTGGCTCTAAGCTTTAAAGGGAAAATGTTCTGAGTTAGTCCTGAGGTTTGTGCCAGAGAACCATAGAGCTAATGGGAAAAAGAAATTCCAGTGGTATACTGGTTGATGCAGTTATTATAAATGAAGTTTTAAGGCAAAAGTATATACAGTCAGCCCTCCACATTCGCTAGGGTTAGGGGTGCCAGACCCATGCAAAAGTGAAAAAATCACAAATATCATAACGTGTGTGTGTGTGTCTGTGGGAAGGAGGAGTGAGGCATGGTGGGGAAAACAGGCACCCAGAGTCCAAACCAGGTCAGAGAAAGGAGAGGGAAAGGGGGTGGGTTGGCATAGTGGCCCTGTACTTCCTCTCTCTTGCCCATCTCCTTCCTTGAGTGTGAGGAGGAGCCTCAGGAGAGAGTTTGTGGTGCTGAGAAATTGGGCTGTGAACTGTTCTTAGCTGGCCAGGTAGGTGTTGTTGTTGTTGGTGGTGGTGGTGGTGGTGGGTGGTGGTAGAGGAAGAGGAGGACCAAAGTGCTGCATGGCCTGATTGGAGCTGCAGAGAGGGAAGATTCTTGTGGAAAAGGAGTGCCTGAGGTAGGGGGCAGGGGTTGGAGAAATTCACAAATAATCACATCTGTGAAACTCAAACCCACAAATGTGGAGGGCTGACTGTATAACAACCAGCGCGGTGGAGTAGTTTGAATGTTGGACTGTGACTCTGGGAGACCAGGATGTGAATCCCTAGTCAGCCGTGGAAGCCTACTTGGTAACTTCAAACTTACCAGCAGCTCCCCTCTTCCAGCTGTGGGAAGGCAAAGACAAAGACATGCTTGGTGTTATATGTTCCTTGTAGGGGAACGCCTCCAAATAGTGGCAGTGGGCAGGCAGTGAGGAGACTGGTTGGGTGGCTGGAAGTGGGACACTGCAGCACAGTCATGAGAAGTAGAAGTGTCAGCTCAGGTCCCCCTGGAGAGTGTATAATACCATAAATGCTTCCCAGCTGAGACATAGGCTAGTCTTCCTTTGTTGGCCTTTCTCACCCTCCCTCCCTTGGCCTGAGCTATACACATGACTTTTGGTGCAATCACACCAGAATGGAATGGTAATTTTGGTGTGTGAATGTTGTATGCTTGCCACAACTTTTTGAGTGGTAGTTTGGACACTTGGGAGTACATGTGAGTCTGCATGGTTGTTTCCCTCTCTTTAGGTATCCTTTTGAGAGATCTTGCGGGTTTGGGAGAGCCCATTTTGGGAGTCTGTCATCACTGCCTCAACCTGTATGGCACTGGGAGACATACACTGGCTTGCACATATGTGGATCCTGGGAAGTGCCATCCTATAGGCTTTCTTTCAGCAGGTGGGCTGGAGGTGGAGTGGCATCCACTGGCAAGAGAGTCCAGTGCCTGGATCCATGCCTTATGCTGTGTCTAAGATGTGTCACCAATGAGCTGTGATCATGTCACCTCCAATACTGTCTCCTGTTTTTGCTAACAGGTTACTGACACCCAAGCCCTCTTCCTGCTCCCTCTCCCTCTTTCCTATGCGCCTCCACCAATGAGAGGTGCTGCAACATCCTGCCCCTCTGACCACTTGCCAGTCAATCTGAGAGAGTCTGGGATGTTTAAAGTGCTTCCAGCCCTGGAAAATTGCTTTCTGGTCCTCTTCACTGAGGGATACATCATTGGATTAGTCTGTGACTAATTACAGTAGTGACATACTAAACTTAGTATTATATGTAGTTCACCAGGACTTAGGATGACAAGTAAGTCCCCAAATAGCAAATCTGAAGAATCCTCCCCAAGCCTCCCAGTTGGAAAAACACAGAGTTCAATGCACACATGGAGCCCCCACTTCAGATCCCACTTCTCTCCCTTGAGTTCTCCTCTCTATGCATAAGGAACTGTTTCCTCACATTGATGCTTTCTTGTGCTTATCTCCCCCTTTTCTCTGTTGCTTTATCACTGTCAGAATTTAGATTGGCAGCTCTTTGGGCAGGGACTAACGATTGTTTTGGCTTATAAATGTTTCTTATAAATGGCTCTGTAAAGCTCTATAAGTGTGTTTTGAAAACCATCGAAACAGCAAGTTGGGATGGTGGTATCATTACCACAGAAGAGAAATGAAAACTTCTTCAGTGATGTCCATACAGCAGAAGAAAAAAACATCCTTACCTGATCTTCTGCAAACGAGAAAGGAGAGCAAAAATCATCCATAAAGAGGGAGCAATGAAGTTGGCTGTGGAAGGGGTCAACGGTCAAAACACAAAAACCCACCAACAGCTGAATTGGGTGCTCTGTTTCCCTGCCTGATCAGTAGGGTCAGTACTTCCTCTGAACTGACTTAAGATGCTATGCTGCAAAGGCATTGATGAGTTCATTTGCAGTGAAGGAGGCATGAATGTTGGTGCAATTAAGGCTCACTTGCAGGAGAGATCCCAACATGTGTTTGTCAGGGTGAAGTCCAGATAGTTAGTGAGCAGCACTGGGTACGTTCAGAACCTCATTGTTATGGCTACTATGTAAACATACAGGACGTTAGAGTCATTCACAGCCTCTCCCGCTTTGCAATCAATATTAATAGTTCCCTTTCTCTGTCAAATTGTCCCACTCAAAACGAGGTTATCTTGGAGTTTTCTTGGCAAGATTTGTTCAGAGAGGGTGAACAGGGCCCAATTCTTATCCCTGGCAACTGTAGCTCCGGACCTTCCAGCTCTCCCTCCCTTTCTGAACTCAACTAATAGAGAACGGCATTTACTTTAGAATTTCCCCACCCGCTGGACAAAACAATAATTCATACAGGCTATACTATGTGCTGGAATGGAGAAGTCATTTGTGAACAGGAAGGGAATGTGTTGTGTGACCTTTGGGAGTGAGTCTGGTCTGATGGAAGAGGCAAGCATTTGCAGGAGTGCAGCTGCTCCTTCAATCCTGGCAGATGCCTATGTCTGTAGGTCTTGTTTTCAGTATGCCAGGCAGGTGGTGTAGCAGATTTGCCAACAGCCCTTCCAGCAACAAAACTTGATGAAAATAGCTTGCTGAAATGGGAATTACAATGTGCAGCTTTCAGCAAATTGTGGTTCTCAACCTACCACACCTCTACAATACTGTTGTTCTTGTAAAGCATCCAAAGTAAGACCAAAGAAAACTGCCTCCATTTCAAGACTGGTTGTTTAAGTTACAATGGCATGTCGGCATTTATAGCTTCATCAATTCTATTCATTTAGAGAGGCCAAGACAAATGACAGGATTGCATTTCCATAGCGCACACAGTCATGTTGTGCTGTGATACTGAGTATGGTAAGTGAACGAGATGATTTGGTCAGTCTCAGTGACCTTTAGTGAGGCTTGGTTTGATTCACCTTAGGGTCGCCATAACTCAGAAATGCGTTGAAGGCACACAACAAGGAGACGGACGTGTGTTGAGAGCCCTTAGCATTGGCTTAGTAAGGGCTTACATGTTTTTCACTTTGCTTGATAGGTTATTTTATTTATTCAGTTTTGTAATATTTCATTATTATTTGGCCATTTTGTTCCTGATAGTCAGTTTGTTACCTGCTTCACTTGATGGTAGTGGCAATAAAGATGTGGTGATGATGATGTGTACATTTTGTAAAAATGTACAAAACAATGAAAACACATAATACATTAATAATAATAATAATAATAATAATAATAATAATAATAATTATTATTATTATTATTTCTATCCTGCCTCTCCAGATGGATCGAGGCGGCGAACAGCAATAATGCATTAATTACATTAAAAACATTAAAAAACATACCCAATCCTCCCCGCCCACCAACCCAGCTAAAACCAACCCCCTAAAACCCACAACAATTAACAATTAATTAACTATTGAAAGAACAAGACAAGTGGGGGAGACGGTGGAAGTACTAATCTTGGAAGGCCTGTCGGAAGAGATCAGTCTTGATTGCTTTTTTAAAGCAGTCAAGACTGGTAATATGCCGGGTCTCCCCCAGCAGGCCATTCCATAACTGGGGAGCGATAGAAGAGAAGGTCCTCTGGGTAACCACAGCCAACCTGGTTCTGACTGGCTGCAGTAAATTCCTCCCAGAGGACCTTAGTGTGCGGGGCGGATTGTATGGGAGAAGGCGATCCCGCAGGTAGGCTGGCCCCAAGCCATAAAGGGCTTTAAAGGTAATAACCAACACCTTGTACTGTGCCCGGAAACTAATAGGCAGCCAATGTAAAGACTTCAGAACTGGTGTTATGTGGTCAGTTTTAGGTCTACCAGTGACCAACCTGGCTGCCATATTCTGAATTAATTGAAGTTTCCGGACTAAGCACATGGGTAGCCCTATGTAGAGCGCATTGCAGAAGTCAAGCTGTGAAGTTACCAGCGCATGCACCACTGTTTTTAGGTGTTCCAGCTCCAGAAAGGGGCGCAGCTGGCGTATCAGCCGAACCTGATAACAGGCACTCCTGGCCGCCGCATCTGTTTGAGCTGTCATCTGAAGTGGCGAGTCCAGGAGCACCCCCAAGCTGCGGACACAGTCTTTCAGGGGAAGTGTGACCCCGTCTAGAACTGGTTGACAAACCTCCATACCTGGGCTAGGGCCCTTAACAGCGAGTACCTCCGTCTTATCTGGATTCAGCTTCAGTCTGTTTTTCCTCATCCAGTCCATTACTGCTTCAAGACATTCGTTCAGAGGCGAGATGCCACCCTTGGTTGGTGCTATTATCCGAGGCATGGAGAGATATATCTGGGTGTCATCAGCATACGGATAGCACCTTGCTCCATGCCTCCTGATGATCTCTCCCAGCGGTTTCATGTAGATGTTAAATAGCATTGGGGACAGGACCGCGCCCTGAGGGATGCCAGATTTAAGCTCCTTTTTCGAGGAGCAGCTGTCCCCAAGCATCACCATCTGGTATCTACGTGAGAGATAGGGCTGGAACCACTTAAGTGCAGTACCCCAGATCCCCAGCCCCCTAAGGCGTTCCAGAAGGATACCATGGTCTATGGTGTCGAAAGCCGCTGAGAGGTCCAAGAGTACCAGCAGGGTCACACTTCCCCTATCAATACCTAGGCGAAGATCATCTACTAAGGCGACCATGGCAGTCTCAACTCCATATCCTGCCCTGAAGCCAGTTTGAAATGGGTCTAGATAATCTGTTTCATCCAAGACAGCTTGGAGCTGAAGACCAATAGCCCTCTCGATCACCTTGCTTAAAAATGGGAAATGGGAGACTGGTCTATAATTATTCATATCCAGGGGGTCTAGGGAGGGCTTTTTTAGAAGCGGCCGTATAATCGCTTCTTTTAAACAAGCTGGAAAATTGCCCTCCCTGAGGGATGCATTAATAATGTATCTTAAATGGGTCTTAATTGCAACTCCTCCCTGAACGACCAGCCATGAAGGGCAGGGATCAAGAGGGCAAGTCGTCTTTCTTATATTTCCAAGGAGCTTGTCTACGTCCTCGGTACTCACTGACTGAAACTGATCCAGTATAATCCTATTCACGGAGTCGCTGGACACTCCATTTGTAACCTCTGCTGTAACACTGGCATCCAAGTCGGCTCTTTTCTGAGAGATTTTATCTGCGAAATGATTATTCAAAGCATCACAGCAAGCTACACTAGGTTCTAACAGCGAGTTCAGGGGACTGGGTATCTGAGTCAGATCCCTTACCACCCTGAACAGTTCTGCTGGACGAGAAGTCGCAGACGCAATACGTGCAGAGAGGAAAGTCTTCTTTGCTGCATCTATTGTCACTCCATAGGAATGAAAGAATTCTCTATAGCGTGTCCTGTCAGATAAGAGTCCAGATTTCCGCCAGTTGCGCTCTAGTCATTGTCCGACCTGCTTCGTATTCCTGAGGTCTACTATATACCAAGAATTACGATTTGAAGCAGGCCAGAAAGGACGCTTGGGAGCAATCGTGTCGATAGCCCTAGTAAGATCACAATTCCAGGTATTAACTAGGGCTTCAACAGGATCACCGGCGATACCAGCCATAAGACCCTTGAGGGCTTTCTGGAATCCAATAGGTTCCATTAACCTTCGAAGGCGGACCATTCTAATAGGTTCACCACTCCTGCAGGGGCAGATAGCAGCCATAAGTCTAACCCTGACCAGGAAATGATCCGTCCATGACAATGTGGTAGCATTTATTATCTCCACCCACGGCTGTGCCTGTTCCGTACTGAAGACCGCATCGAGGGTGTGACCTGCACAATGTGTTGGCCCAGATACTAATTGGGATAGGCCCATGTTTGTCATGGATGCCATGAACTCCCGAGCCACACCTGTCAAACCGGTCTCAAATGGGATATTGAAGTCACCCAGAACCAAAAATCTGGGCGACTCTGACACCAGCTCTGTCAGCTCGGCCAGGGAGTCTGATAGGCAGTGGGGTGGTCAGTACACTAACAGAATCCCTATATCCCTTGCCTTCAGGCTCAGGTATATACATTCAAAATATACATTACATTAAAATGTATTTACATTGCATATAATAACATACCTGCAATAGGCAAAATTAATAACAAACTGACTTGGATTTGTGAGCCCTCCCTCAAAAAATCAGTTCTGGGGTCCCTGCTGGGAAATCTGCCTCATGACACCACTTCCTCTCTCTCAATGTATATGCATAAACGGTTTGGAGGAGCATCTCAATTCTTACATATACATAGAATCTGAGTAATAAAAAGTGTACAGTCAACCTTCCTCATTCATTGGGAATAGAGGTGCAGGACCCCTGCAAAAGTGGAAAAACCACAAATATCAAAATGTGTCTGTGGGAAGGGGGCCAAGGTATGGTGGGGAGGGTGGGAACCCATTGTCCAAACCACGTGAGGGAAAGGAGCGGGGCAGAGGTGGGTTAGCAGGCAGCCCTATACTTCCTTTCTCTCACCCGTCTCCTTCTTGGGTGTTGGGGGAGCACTGGGAGAGTGTTTGAGGTGCTGAGAAATTGGGGTGCAAGCCATCCTTAGTTGGCCAGGCAGCTGTTGGTGGAGGGGAAGGAGGACCAGAGGCAGGTTTTTAAAGGGCTGTGCAGCCTGATGAGAGCCACCGAGATGGCAAGTTCCTCCAGAAAAGAAACACTTGAGGTGAGGGGCAGAGGTTGGAGAAACTCACAAATAATCAAATCCATGAAAGTTTAACCCAGAAATCTGGAGGGCTGACTGTATTCTGTTCCTTTATTTCTAGTCCCCCCCCCCACTGGTTTCTTCAATTTTCTCATTGCTACCCAGTGCAGAGAGAAATAATTATTTTCAAACCAAATTTACAAGGCTATATGTACATGAATATGTCTACTTTGTATAGTATTCTCTGCACCACCAGAGTAGATACTTTCTTTGCTTTGTGTGCTTTTTTTACCATAGTCCAGTGTAACAACAGTTATATAAATAATAAAAGTGCTTGAAAGTAAAATCAGTGCTGTCACTATTTTTCTCAGAACTTTTCATTGCCTTCCTTATCTCCTTTTCACTTCAGCTGCCCAGCCCACTGTGTTCTCTCCCATCCATTTGGTAACCGTTCACACCCCTTCCTGTCTTTTCCCTACCACCTGATGACTCCCCCATCAGGTTTGCTGCTACACCATTGAACATGTAGGGCTTGCCTTCTAAGAGAAGCATACAATTCAGTGTAAAATAGGACATCTCCCTATTTTTCCAAGGAGCTATTGCTTCTTGTAGCTAATCCCTATCTTCTCAGAAGTACGAGGGATGACACATTTGGCTTCTTGCATTGTATCTTGAGAGCACTAGCTGACAAATTTGAACAGTTAAAGTTCAGAGCTACTGTATTAATCCATTCTTCTGTTCTCACCCACTGTATTGGCAACTGAAGGAAAAGTACATGATTACAGGAAGGTAGCTGTGTTAGTCTGTTTCAGTAGAAAAAGGGAAAGAAAAAGAAGTCCTGAGGCAACTCTAAGACAAACCAATTTGTTTCAGCATAAGTTTTTGTTAGCTATGGCACAAAAGCTTGCGCTGAGATAAATTGGTTAGTCTTAAAGGTGCGTCAGGGCTATTTACTCCTTCCCAGGCATACATGATGATGATGGTGATGTTGGCAAAGGCACAGTGGCTTCATGGGAATAAGACATTTTTTACATACTATGAAGGGGTTGCTATTAACATTTCATTTTCTATTGTCCTGTTTCTCACCATGAAAATTTCCTGCACATGGGCATGCTCAGAAGTACAGAATGAGAGATGGTGTGACTGAAGGAGGCTAGCACTGAAGTCCTAATAGTCTTGAAAGGACATATTAAGCATTTCTTCTTTAATTGTTTGATCCATTCAGTTAATAAAGAAACCATCTGGTTTAACATGTGGCAGCAAGGGCTCTCCATGTTCAGTCAAAGGTAGAGAGAATCAAGAATAATTGATGTAGCTGTTGTTATACATTTGAAAATCAACTGTCTTCAAAACAGCCAGAAGTGTCTGTCCTTTGGTAGTGATCTGACTACCCGAAAGAAAGAAGGGATGGGCCCTGAAGTCCCAGTGCTTTAATCTGGTGTGCTGACAGGCTGCAGGTATTGGTGGTGGTTCAGAAAGCACTCTGCATCTGTGAGCTATTTCAGTGAATGCTTATTAATTCACGTATGTCTTTGCCCTGTGTTCCATGGATGTGACACATTTGTACATTCCCGCCTGCCCAAATGCGTATCTATATAGACTGCCAAAGATGTGGTTACTTACTGATTTTTGCTGATTATAATAAGGCAACGTGTAAAGTGCTTATATTCTGTCTAATTCAGAGTTATATGGTCTGAGCTTTGATCTGTTCTATGCATCTTTGCTAGATTCTGTCAATGCAGAACTCTGTACAGCATAGGTTCCTATTTATTAATTTCATGCAAATACTTTTGGAGGAGCCAAGGGCCAAAATTTCAACTGTCCCTGTCCCATGACACACCAAGCGACCCTCTCCTTCTGAAACTGAAACTTACCCAGTAGCCCATTTCTATTTTTCCAATCAAAACCCTCCTACATATTTCCCACTTCTTAAAAAATCACAAAGAAAGTACACTAGAAGCATAGAATGAAGGAGGGTTATACTTCTTTGCCAGCAGTTCTCCATGTTTTAATTGTTTTAGGCGTGGGTAAGGGTTACAACGCTGTAAAAAGAGGTGGGCCTGGAGGTTGCATATTTCAAACATCTGTTAGCAAATCAACTTTGCTAAAGGTAAGTTTAAACAGGAGAAATCAAGAACAAACATACTTCCAACCTAGCTTGATTGTGAAATAGGGTTAATATGTCTGCCACAATGCTTCATGCAAAAATTTATATAACTTTTCAGCAGTGTATAAAACAGTGCCAAGAAGAACATAAACATTTTCCATTTCTGGGGTGAGATCTGTGTTTATGAAAGAAGGAGATACACTAGTGCTGAACAGCAGGGAAATTACTAAGGAAAAGAGCATGTGTTGGATAAGACTGAGTGCAAAATGTACAGAGATAAGAATGCTCAGTGTTTTTGCATATCATTTATGCCTTGTTGTGGTTGCTGATCACAATGCATTCCATAATATTTTGGGAGTCAATACAACCTCTGTTTATTTTTATTGGAGCAGTGATCACCTTAGATGATTCCAAAGACAATAGTAGAGCATAACATAACAAGAAAAAAGCAGCTATATTTTCAAATGACAATCCACATCACAGGAAATCTGCAATCGTTTTTCTAAAGAGAAGAGGGCTGAATGGACTTTACCAGAAGAGGTAGCATACAAAAACAAGACAGACAACTCCATTCACACCTCTCTGTGTGATGAATTTTAATGGATGAATTCACTATATAAATTGTCATGTGTGATATGAAGTGTAATGATTCCTCATTTCAAATTGCCATGTAAAATAAGGTATAGGAAGGTGAAGGCTGCTAAGTCAGAGCTAGCTCAGCAATATTTGAAAATTGAAGAAGACTGCCCAAGTTGTAAGTCACAACTAGCAGGTTGCATTACAGATGTGCCGAATGCAGGAGGACCAATAACAATGCAATGCATTTGCAAGGGATGCATGTAAGTTTTCTGGAGTTGCGAGGGAGTGAACTGCTTTTTGTTTTGTTTTGTTTTTTTAAGCTAAAGGAAAGCATGTCAGCAAGTGCTTTTCAGTGCCTTGATGTAGGTACCTTAATGTGATTTGTTGACCATGAATCTAAACATCTGCATACTGTAACTGTTCTGCGAATGGCACAGTGCAAGTTTCTGAAAGGAACTTGTCCACACAAGGATGTAGCACTTACTATTACATTTGCAAACATGCACATATAAAACATATAAAAATATCCCACAACAAGTGTCATATGATTACCTATTTGTGAGATATCACAGCTCAACAGAGTTCTATGTTGATTTTCAATGATGTAAAATTGCTAACATTCCAAGCACAAACACGGATGCAAAAGGAGGATTGGTCAGAAAGATTGTTATATGTGGATAGGACAAGAAATAAAGACACATTTTTAATAAGATCCTGGTTTTAGGGGTACTCAACAGGACTCCATGCTGGATAAGGCAATTATGTTACTAAACCCAAAATCTGTGATGCAAAATATTAGAGACATACTGCAAATTTTCAGAAAGATTTTAAATGAAAATGGCAATGTTGGTTTTACGATGCTTAGTAGGACCTCACACTGGGCATATCTTAGAATCATAGAATCATAGAGTTGGAAGAGACCACGGGGGCCATCTAGTCCAAACCCCTGCTATGCAGGAACACCATCAAAGCACTCCCAACAGATGGCCATCCAGCCTCTGCTTAAAAATCTCCAAAGAAGGAGACTCCACCACACTCCGAGGCAGTATATTCTACTGCTGGACAGCTCTGACCATCAGGAAGTTCTTCCTGAGGTTCAGGTGGAATCTTCTTTCCTGCAGCTTGAATCCATTGCTCCTTGTCCTAGTCTCTGGAGCGGCAGAGAACAAGTCCACTCCCTTCTCGACATGATATCTCTTCAAAATGGCCATCATGTCCCCTCTTAACCTTCTCTTCTGCAAACTAAGCATACTCAACTCCCTAAGCTGTTCCTCATAGGTCATGGCTTCCAGACCCTTCACCATTTTGGTCGCCCTCCTCTGAACACACTCCAGCTTGTCGATATCCTTCTTGAATTGAGGTGCCCAGAACTGGACACAGTATTCCAACTGAGGTCTAATCAATGCAGAATAGAGTGGTATCTGTTACACAATTGTGGGTGGCAGTGCAAATGTCAGGGTTTGCAATGCAGAAACAAAACAAAACCAGGACAAAATATTGGAACCAATTTGTGGATGATAGCAGAGCCATAGTGAACAGACTTCTCCAGTGGGCCGCTTTAGCACCTCATAGGGGAGGAGCAACATTGGTAGGATGGCAGAAGATGGCCGCTATGAAGATGGGAGCATGCATGAGAAGTGCAGATTCATCCACAGATATATAGATGGTCAGTTGCACAGAGGTTTTAGATATTGGCTAAATAATTGAGCTGTGAATTGAAATCACTCATATGTAGAGCTCCCCTCTCCCCACTGCTGCATAATAATGACTGGCCTTACAGGATTTTTTGATTGCTGTTGTGAAGTACTTTAGCCCTTCTTGAGTGCTATATGCAAAAGCTAATTATTATAAATGTAGAAGAGACCTTGCTTAGTGATGGATCAGAGTGTCAATGTAAAAAGATCTTCAGCTAAAAGGATATGAAAGCCTGAAGTTGGAGACGTTATGTTTTTGGACTACAACTCTCGGAATGTCCCATTGACTAAACTCTGAGAGTTTTGGTCCCTAAAGTAACGTTTTCAAACCCTGATGAAATTTGGGGAATTTTCTGGAGTCTTGACTAACTATTGAACTGACTTTGTTATAAAGAAGTTTCATATATTAATACCAAAATGCACCCAAAGAAGAATAGGTAAGTTCTGAAAGCAGCTTTAAGGAAGTTTTGCTACTGTTTTGCAGGTTTTCCAGTCTGTCTGTTTCATTTGCTTTGTAACTGTAGCCTGATCCTCCTCCATAGCAGGCAATTCTTCTTTCTTATTTGGCCTTTGTATACTTCAGTGATTCCTAATAATTTAACAACAAAGCCACCCAAATTGTTTTGGGGGCATTTGTTAAATCAGAAATTTTCTGATAGGGAGATTGAAGTAAGAAAGCTGCATGAATTTCTTCAGCCACAAACACAATTGCCTTCAGGAATCATTCCACTTGACTAGCTATGAAGAAGAACTGGTCTGGCTGAAACTATTTTATAATAGTTGGGAACTTTCATAACAGTGCAGTACAATTGGAGCTGATTTAGTCTAATGTACTGGCACAGAGAATTGTTATTCACTAAAGCAGAAAATGGAGCTGGTTTTCCAAGCAGCTCTGAAGTCACAATCTGATCATTTAGGTAATCACTTGGTGGTAAGGCAATCAGCTTTCATTATTAAGTGCTGTTCTTCTCCAAAGGAATGAGGAGCAGAGATGGAGCCCCCTATCCCATCCCCCAGCCAGCCACGTTAATAGACTGCTTTACAATGCACTTGGTTAAGCTACATTACAGCTGACTGACGGAATATTCTAGGTAGATGCTGAACAACTGGGAGCCCAAGACCACTGGGGCATGTCTGCTTCCTGTACAGATCTCATTATGCACCTTCACTGGTTTCTTCTCTGCAGGCAGAGACAAAGGGCTCTTCTAGCTTCCTACAAAGGTGGGGAATGTGTGACCTTCTAGCGGTTATCGGACTGCAAACCCATCACCCCTAAGCCGTATCGTCAATGGAGAGGGAGGCTGACAGGATCTGGAGGACCACATGTTTCCCATCAGTGACGCAGGGGAACCTAAAGCAAGGGTATGGGGATAAGTGGATGGAACATTGTGATTTAGGGCTTATGCAGTTCTGTAGGAAACTGCCTTATACTGAACTGATTCGGGGGCGAGAATCTTCCAACCTTCAGATGTTGTTGGACTACAACTCCCAGCATTCCTTACCATGGACCATGTTGGTTAGGGCTGATGGGACTTGTGGTCCAATAACAACTGGAGAGTTACATAATTTCTCCCTTTGCTCCCCTTAACTACCTTCTAGTGCAGTGGTTCTCAAACTTTTTATCCCTGTGACCCCCTTTACATTTACATGAGGACATTGGCTCCACCTGCTTCATGTTGTTTCCCCCGAAGTCCAATCTTACGCCTTTTTCTCCCTCTCTCATGGGCTCCTCATGCTGCATGCTCTCTCCATCTTAGTGCTGACTTCTCATGTTCTCTGCCTCTTATCTTCATTTCCCTCCCCCCACCTGAGAAACTGCCTCAAGCTTGCTAAGGGGCATGGTCCTGCTGCCCCAATGAGGGAATGTTCAGAGAAGTTAAGTGAGGAAAGCATTTTTAAAAAGCCAATATTTTCAATTTCTGAGTTGAAGGAAGACATAACAGTGGAAGATACTTTGCATCGCTCCTTTGCAGAGACCAGTCAATCCTCAAAAGCGCACATATGCTCACACACAGGCTTGCTCTTCTTTTTCACGTTTGCTGTAGTTGCAGGCTGACTTTTCTTGTGCCCCCCCCTTGAGCAACTATCACGCCCTTCCCATGCCACAGCTTGAGAACCACTGTTCTAGTGCATCTTCAAGTACATTACAGCTGGCCCTCCACATTTGTGGGTTTAACTTTCAGGGATTAGATTATTTATGAGTTTCTCCAGCCCTTGCTCCCCCACCTCAAATGCATCTTTTCTGGGGGAACCTGCCCTCTTGGTGGCTCTGATCAGGCTGTGCAGCCCTTTAACAACCCACTTCTATTTCTCCTCTTCCTCGCCCGGCCAGCTAAGGACAGCTCACAGCCCAATTTCTCAGCACCACAAACTCTCTCCCTAAGGAAGGAGATGGGTGAGAGAATGGACGTATAGAGCCACCATGCTGACTCACCCTCTTTCCCTCTCCTTTCTCTGACCTGGTTTGGATCCTGGGTGCCCATTCCCCCCTACTATGCCTCGGCCTTCTTCCCACAGACACACAGACACATTTTGATATTTGTGGTGTTTTCCACTTTTGCACCTTTAACCCTAACAAACGTGGAGGGTCAACTGTATATTATTCGCTCCTTACAAATGAATAGCTGTCTCTGCTTTCTTCCTTCCCCAGTATTGAACAGCAACAAAGAATGCTTCCAGGTGAAGCTTTTATTATGCAAGTGCTGTGCCTTGCTTATGGAGTTTTACAGGAAGGCTGCCTGTGTCTTCCCCTTGTAAAGCACCTGTGTTTTTCCGAGGCCTCTTCTGTCTCTTTTCTTACCTTGGAAAGTCTGCTAAGCAGGAATGGATGTCCAATGCCCTTCTTGCTATGGCTCAAGAAGCCCTCTGTCTCCCAGCAGCAAAAGTGTTTGACAGAATGTTCCCTTCATTGCAGACTCTAATATTCATAGAGGAAGGGCTCTTTCTTCCCCTAGCCATTTTGTCAGAATCCTCATGTCCTACACCTCCATTGCTCAGTCCCACTGAGCCCAAGAGTTCTTTGGCTTACAGCAGATGGAAAAGGTGATGGTGTAATGATGGAGGGGGCAGGGGTCCACTTAGGTCCTACATACCTCAGGTTCAAGAATTCATTAAAGTAAAACTGAGCCACTGAGGGCACACATTATAGCTTTATTGGTGAGAAAGAGACAGAAAAAGGGTACGGTAACAGAAAAAAAGGCGAAGAGAGTGTTCTCACATGCCTTTGGCCAAGTGCTGACACAGCCTTAAGGACTGATGGACCAAAGCTGAGCATGTTTGACATTACATTGTCCTCTTAGCTGCAGATGGACTTTCAGGTTTTTTTACAAGGTGTTGTCATTAATATATGAGAAACAGATCTGTTTGGAGATAGTATCTCTATGATGCAGAGACCATGGAAAGAATGTGTGTCAGCAGTGCATCACTGTACCTGTTTGACTTATCTGAGCATATCAAGTGAGTTACAACTGTGAAGGTATTATTCTGTCCAAATCAGGAGGAAGGAGCCCAGGCACCTGGGCTGTAGGGGTGATTTGAGAGTGCTCCCATTGTTCCCTGCCCCGTGTTGGATAGTCCAGGAATAATACCAGTCCCCTGCTATCTATTCAACAGGACACCCTCTGTCCAACCAGCTATTTACCACTTGTATGGAAAAATATAATGATGCAGACACAGCTCTATGAAAGATAAACTTCCCCTGCCCCTGATGACCATATTTTCTAGGACTGGTGCAAAGGTGGGCAATTTTTGCAGACCTCATCTCCTTCAGACTGCCCATTAACCGCCTCCTTGAAAAGTGAATTGGCCTCACAAATAAATGGTTAGCATATAAGATTAGAAAAGAAAGAGAAAAGAGATTGATATTAAAAATAAAAGAAAATAAGAAATTATTGGTAAATCAGGAGGAAATAAAGAAGACATTTGAAAGATATTATCAAAATCTATTTGCGAAGTCAAAGATTAATTATTTAAAAAGAGATAAGATTAGACAATATTTAAGGGAAGGACATATACCTAAGATTACGCAAGAACAAAGGGAAGAATTGAAATAAGGATATAATGAAAGAAGAAATCCTGCAAGCTATCAAAAAGCCGAAAACAGGTAAGGCACCCGGTCCGGATGGTTTCTCAGCTTTATATTATAAAATATTTTGTGAACAATTAATTAATCCACTATACGAAGTAATAAATGAAATTAATACGGAAACAAAACCACCCTCATGGGGACAGGCAAATATTACCTTGATCCCAAAAGAAGGAAAGGATACACAAGAATTAGGAAATTGTAGACCAATAGCATTGTTAAATGTAGACTACAAAATTTTCACGACTATATTAGCAGAAAGACTGAAAAAAGTTTTACAAGTAATTATACACACGGATCAAAATGGTTTTCTACCCGGGAGAACTTTAAAAAATAATATAAGGATGGTATTGAATATACTGGAATATTATCATAGACATAATGAGAAAGAGATGGTATTATGTTTCCTTGATGCAGAAAAAGCATTTGACAGAGTAAATTGGATTTTTATAGAGGAAACAATAGAGGAGATAAATCTGGGAGATAAATATATAAGATGGATAAAAGCGATATACAAAGATCAAAAGGCTAAAATAATAGTTAATGGAGAAACAACACAGAATATATCTATAGGCAGGGGAGTTAGACAGGGATGTCCTCTGTCACCTCTCCTGTTTATATTAATATTAGAAATTCTAACTAACAAAATTGGACAGGAAACACAAATACAAGGAGCTAAAATTAGAAATCAAGAGTATAAACTGAGCGCCTATGCTGACGATTTAGTGATTATATTAGAAGACCCAAAAACAAGTATAAAAGTATTAATGGAGATATTAACAGATTTCGGAACATTATCAGGATACAAAATAAATAAAGAAAAAACAAAAATGATTTTGAAAAATATAAGAAAACAAGAAGAGGAGAACATTGTAAAATTAACGGGATTCAAGATGGATAAAAAAGTAAGATACCTTGGTATCACTATAACAAAAAATAATGTAGATTTGTTTGATAATAACTATAAAAAAAATATGGGGAGAAATAAGAGAAGATTTAAAAAGATGGGGGAAATTGGATCTGTCACTATTAGGTAGAATCTCCGTAATTAAAATGAATATACTCCCCAAAATAAATTTCTTATTCCAGAATTTACCAATGCTTATGAATGAAAAACCCCTTAGAGAATGGAATAAAGATCTAATGAAGTTTATATGGAAAGGAAAAAAACCCAGAATAAAATTAAATGTGTTAGAAGATATAAAAGAGAAAGGAGGAATGGGATTACCAAGTTTAAAATTATATTATTATGCAAATTGCCTAGAATGGATTATAGAATGGATACAATTAGAAAATAAAAGATTATTATATTTAGAAGGAGAGGGGCTATATTTTGGATGGCATGCATATATAGAGTATGGTAAAGAAGTTATAGATAAAAATTTTAAGAATCACCTTTTAAGAAAAGCCCTTATTATAGCATGGCAAAAATATAAAAGACAGTTATATTTGAAAACCCCACTTTGGGTTTCAACACATGAAGCCTTTTATAATAAAGAAAAACCTAAGGTTGATGTGTGGATTAGATATAAAGATATCTTAAAAATACAAGGAGATGATATAGAATTCAAATCGGCAGAAGAATTAAGAAATGATGGTTGGAATACACATTGGCTACTATTCAGACAACTAAGGGAGAGATATAAAAAAAGATAAGGAGAAGGAAGGGTTTGAGATTAGAGAAAAAGAATTTGGTAAGTTGTTAAAACCAGATATTGAGCATAAAGTAAGTCAGATATATAAGATTTTGTTACAATTACAAAATGAGCCGGAAACGGTTAAATCAGTAATGATTAAGTGGGCCCAAGACATTAATCAAATAATAACGATGGAACAATGGGAGAAGGCGTGGAAGACCACCTGGAAATTAATAAAACCAGTAAGTTTAAGAGAAAATTATTATAAGATATTGCACAGATGGTATATAACCCCAACACAAATTACAAAGATATATAAAAATTCAAAGGATACATGTTGGAAGGGCGATCAGAGGGGTACGTTTTATCATATATGGTGGCGCTGCAAAGTTGCCAAAAATTTCTGGGAGGTGGTGCGTGATAAAGCACAGAAAGTGTTTAGAAGTAAATTTAACATATCACCACAAATATATCTATTAAACATGACTGACGAACTGCAATTAGATAAATCACAAAAAAAGAAATTATATATATGATAACAGCTGCCAGAATTTGCTATGCCCAGGTTTGGAAAACAAAAAGTGCTCCTCGGTTAGAGGACTGGCTACTAAAACTGTATGAGATGGCTGAAGCAGATATTACGATAGAAACTCTGGAAGATAGTATGAAAAGTAAATCAAGAGAAGAGTGGAAAATAGTTGGTCCGATATGGGAAGCTTGTTGGGGGGAAAAAGCAATTAGCTTTTTAGAAAAATGAGGAGTTCTAAATATGTACAGGAATGTGATTTGTTGGAAGAAATTAAAGATAAGAAAATATTTAAGAGATTAAGTAAAAGGGGGAATAAGGAAGCAAAAGAGGAAATAAGAAAGTGAAACTTTTTTAAAAAAAAATGTAAAAGTGAAAGAAGAGAAGAAGGATTGTTATAGATAAATGAAGCAATGAAACCTGAGTTTCGGCAAGGGGGGAATGGGGGGGGGAATTGTTTTGTGTTGTATGTCATTTGTTATATTTACTATTTGTTTTGTTATTAAATACGTGATTAAATAAAAATAAAAAAAATAAAAAAATAAAAAAAGGTTTATACATCAAAAAAAAAAAAAGAAAAAAAGAAAAGTGAATTGGTCTCTCCTAGAGACCTTGAGGAGCACCATTTCATAGGTTGCAGTCCCCACCCCTCACCCTCCACTTTTTGCCAAGAATCAATATCCATTTTTCAAAACCAGAAGTGAACTTCCAGCCATTTCTGTGTCTTGGGTTGTGTGTATCTGGCATTTTTGGCAGATCCTGGAGGCAGAAAACTGGCCCCCATGGAGACTGCAGTTGCCTACCCCTTGTTGAGCACCCTGTTTCAAAACTTTCCCCTATCAAGTCATTTGCAGCATACCATAATATTCAGAGGAAGACACAAAGAACTAGGGTGGCCCCTGTCTGCCTAACACTGCCTCTTCTGCATGTCCCATCCTGGACACTGTTTCTTGACATGATGACCTTTAATATTTCTCAAACTTTGTGCCATTTCAACACACAACAATTTGCTTGCTTAATGCTGGAAGCCTTTTCTTTCTTTCTTTCTTTCTTTCTTTCTTTCTTTCTTTCTTTCTTTCTTTCTTTCTTTCTGTTTGTACCATGTCTTTAGAAGGGTACCATGGCTGAAGTGTGTTGTGTGGTGATAGTAGCTGAATTCTGGACAAACTTCAGTTCACATCTAAAACTGTCTAGATATACTGATTAATGTTGACAGTTATATAAATGTGATTATCTGTATTAACAGAAGGCTCTGATTTAAGCCTACTAAGATTTTTGGAATACTTACGCAATCATAAGTATTCCATGCATGGAATGCATCCATTGCATGGCAGGGGGTTGGACTGGATGGCCCATGTGGTCTCTTCCAACTCTACATTTCTATGATTCTATATCAAGCAGCTGAAGTATTGACACTTGCACCATTCCCAGCAAGTTCTTAATACCATTTTCTAGTTCTCTTGGATCAAACTACTAAAGCAATATCAATGAAAAACACTTCCATGCCTACTGGTCTCTGTCCATATCACACCTGCAAATCTGTGTTTACACAGTAGGTGAGATCATTTGCTTCGTGGATCAATATGCCCTTGTCAAAGTTTATCGGTTGTACAGATAATGGAGAGTATGGGCCATTAAGCTGGAAACAATTGGAATGTAGTCTGTATCTAGGTGCAATTGGTCCATTCATAATCCTTTTAACACATGAGTGGGAAGTGTGTGGTCCAAATTGCAACCCCCATCATCCCCCAGTGGTGGCTGGCCAGATGGGAGTTGCTGTTCGCCTTTATTGGGAGAGCCACCTATTCCTCATCCCTTTTTTTAATACATCAACATCTGTGCTCCTCAGTGTAACTGCAACAGCCACAGAATATAGGAATCTCAAGGCTGATTCAAGTATATGAGCCTGGATCTCAGTATAGTAGTATCTTGTGCTTCTGATTTAAGGTTTCTAGATGTTAGGGCCTGGCCTTAGGGAGAGGGGAAAAACCTCAGTGCAAGAGAATGTTGCGTTGGAAACAGATTTTTAAAAACTGGACATGGGGCCCTGTGTTCCTTGGGGACAGCCATTGTAAACTCTTCAGGTGGTCTGCTTGGGCATTCTCCCCCCCGCCCCCAGTCCTACTTTCCCCTCTTAAAAGTTCTGAAACTTGTATTTCTTTTCTGCTCAAACCAGAATCTGGAAAACTCTATTTTTTTCATACGACAACACTCACGTGTTGTGAAAAGCAGTACTTGCAACATATGCTGCATTTTTAAAAGCTGAATTTTCTGTTGATACAGTCATTGGAAAACTTGATTTCTAACCAGAGGAATTTTTTCATTTGTTAGACTGCAGTGTTGCTGTTGTTTTTTTAATGACATGCTCTGAGCAACTGTGGCTGATCCTTAATGTATCGTGGTCTCAGGTTTCGACCCTGAAATCCCAAGGCCTGGGATGCTTCTGAACTGGCAGACTTATTCTGATTCCACATTTCCCCTGTCTGTATTAAAATAAGCTGGGATAATTTGTGAGGAATACTGTTTCTATATGGAGGGGCTTTGTTTTTATCCCCCTAGGAGCACCAACGTGTATGGTGTGATTGGCTAACGGGTTCTATACATTGGGTATCTATGTACAGAAAGCAAACAAAATGAATCATACACTGGCTCTCCTGTGTTTACAAGATTGCTATAGCTATTAATGAAGTATGTACAGAGCTAACTGGAACAAATCTTCTTACGTTCTTTTCAAGCAGCCTAGATTATATATGAGGTTGGACCTTTGGGCACTGCTGAATTATGCACACACACAGATATACACAAATCTTAAAGCCATGGTCAGAGAGTAATTCAGATTTGAGGTCTATACTCCACAATTAGGCCTGTGCAGTTTCCCAAGGAATGGCAGATCCTTTTTTCACTGAGACATCTCCTCCGCTCTCCCCCTGCTTGTGAAATGGCTGTACAACTACCAGCTGGGCTGATCAGAACTTGCAGTCTGATCCCTGACATGAACTGTCTGGGTGTGCTCTTAGTCCTCTGCTTGGTGGAAGGAGAATGAGAGAAAGCTATGGTTATGAGCGAGCCTTGAGTTTGCTGCCGGAAGCAGAGAACTGCTGTCAGACGGAGATGGCTGAGGCGGTGTTACGCTAAGGGATGTCAGCAAACGTATGTAGGGTTTTGTTCATGGGAGGTTTTTCATAATACACATTGACGGTTTTGAAATTGGTCCTGTGTTGTCCAACAATGAGGGACAGTACAGCTTACATAGCAGAAAATCCATAGTTCCTAGACACTTGCTTACCAGAGAAGAATCACTAGATGTTGACCTTCAATTCAGTCTGCACTATGAGCTGATTCAGGGAGATAAGAGCAACTAATCTGTCAGTGTTCTCTGCTTTTTTATTGACTAACTGACACATTGTTATTTCACTGTCAGTGTCGGCTTCACCTTGGTGTCACAAAAAAATATGATTTATACACATATAGGGCATTTATTGGCCTAGAGACTGAAACTCTCTTATCAAAAAGCCTTTCTTTAAAAACAGAAGTATTTTAGGATAAAGTGGACCTATAAAGTGAAAAGGTCCATTTTTTTTTCATTTTCTTGACAAACTGTCATTCGATTAAACTTCAGAGCACACGTCACTTGTGCATAATTGCACTAACCCTTTATGTCTGTTTTTTTAAAAAAAATCTCTGAGAAACTACATGGTGACAATGCACAGATTTGAAAATTATTCTGCCAGAGCAGTATTTCATGGAGAGCTTAGTACAAGCTTGCAAATCAATTCATATTGAAATGCTGACTTGATGTTAGGTTTCAAATTTCTTTTTCAGCAAATGAACATAAAAGTGATGGGACATCAGGAATCTTTATGGAACTTTCCAAGGAAAAATTATTGATGGGGCCGTATCTGTGAAAGTCTTTTATGTACTCATTACAGTATCTCAGTTGGGTGCCATGTTGCAGAGCAATGGTTTACAAACAATTATTTGAACACTGATTCACCCAGACACTAAAAAGCAATTATTTTATAGTTTTTGTTACTTCATTCCACCACCACCCAGCACACTTTGTGGAGCTCAAGTTGGTTTATGCGATAAATTGACAAGGTTCAAAAATGTGACTCCTCTGAACTTTTTAACCTTCTATGAAAGGGAAGAATTCTAAGAGCAATGGATAAAATTCAATTAACTGAGATGACAGAAAATAATCTACTGAGCAAATACATCAGGCAATGGGAAGCTTTCAAAAAGGAAATAACCTATTTCTTTCCTTGTTATTTAATGATACAGGAGTTTATTTCTCTAGCAGCAGTTACAAATCTACATAAGGCCTCCTAAATGCTTTGGCAAGCAATTAAGGCCTTTCTGGTGCAACAAATTCTTTCATTTCCACGGTTAGTAATTACCATACAGCATTAGTAATCTGTCTGTGCCATCTTAAAATGGTTATGTCTCTGTGTGTTCATGTGTGTGTGTGTGTTTATGTATACATACGTATGTATTCATTCTATTGAGTGTGCATGCACTGTACACGAAGCGTTTTAGAGAGGCTGAGAATCAAGGGGGAAAAGTATCCTAAGAAGAGCTGGGAAAAGTTACCAGAATCCCTCCACTAGATGGCCACTGCCTGCACAGGCGGTGAGGTTCTGGAAGTTGCAATCCAAAAAAGCAGCTTCTCCAGGCTGTGGCTCTAAGTATGCCTACATCGTGTCTGGCATTTATAGGGATGCCAGGCTTCTCAGGTTAGCTGCTTCACCTATCCAACCCATCTATTTTATTCCAGGAGTCTCAAGTGTCAAAAACTGGTGAATGTAGGAAGTGTTTATAGAATGTTGGAAGTGTTTTTCCCTAATATCCCAAATGGTCTGGGGTAGGGTCCCTTCTTCTTTTCAGTTCGTCAGAATGTCATACTCTGCTAATGGAAGATGTCACTGTAATTTCATGCGAATAGCTGGAGTTTGGATCGGAACCCTATTTTTTAGCTCAGCTATCACATACTAGCAATAAATAGCCTCTTCCTTCTGTGTCTTGCTGCACTGCATTACAATTGGTATTTGGGGGTGCAAAGGAAAGAAAATTTGGAGGAAAAACAGGTTTATAAGAGAAACTTCCAATAAAAAAAAATACTGTCCAAATGTTTCTGTTCTCTCTGTATCGCATTCTTTCTACCTTCTTTGCCCTCTCTTTCTGTCTTGTAGACCCATATTGTGACACAGTTTAACACATATCTTGCCAAAGATAGATCCCCTCCTTGAAAATCTTGCATTCTGAATTTGAACAGTAGGAGAAAATATCAAGGAACAGGAGGGGAAGGAGGGACAGGAAAAACAATAGAGGAAAGGGAAGAGCCGTAGAGAGGAAAGTAGCAAGGTCTGGATACAAACAATGTTAGCGTACTTTTCCCCAAGCATTTGACCCTCTTCACATCCCTGTTGTTGTCACAGAATTTCTCACTGTGTACTCCTTCTTCCCCTATTGTTCTGCAATGCATCTTTCTCTGAGAAATCCCAGCAACTGTGATGCACAGAGATGATGATGCACTGAAGGGGAACAGAACCGTATTCATGGATGAATCAGTCAATCATCAGACAAGTAGTTTGTGCCTCCTTGTTAGGCCTTGGTGTTGGATAGAACAGGAGCACTTTATGGTCACAGCATTTGAGCATTATCTGAAGGAGAATTTAGTGAGCCAATGTGTAGCCAGACTCCTCCTCACATTTTATAATTAATCTGATTGATGTTGCAATCAGGCTCAATAAAGGAAGATCCCAAACTGTGTAATTGTGAGCCTGGCCCTGCATTGGTTTCAGTTCATTAATGAAAGCGTCACCCATAATTATTATGCCTAAAAAAGCATTTTATATGCACAGTGACACACTTCAGGGTGTGTGATCACTGTGTCATAGACACACTTCTCAGGTGCTGGTAACACTTGAACTTTGGCCTTGCTCCTCACAATTTCATCTCAGCCATGCTTCAATGGCATTATAGGCTTATGCTCTCTGCTGATGGCTGCTCACTGAACTCTCTGAAGTAGCCTCACTCGCTAGTAGCATTACTTGTAAATAAGGTATGCTGGAGTTGTGTGGCTGCTATGCATCTGTTTAGATGGGGACTGCACCCCTTTTCCAAATGGTCTGAGTGGGTGACAGATTGATATGCAAATGATCTTTTAAAAGGCTGAGGTGGAAGTTCACAATCGTTCTATCATTCTGTAATTCTAATCTAAAACAGATAAAGCAACTGGAAGCACTGGAAGAAGAGAGAAGCAAAAGGAATGATAAAGGAGTGATTAATTAAGCTATCCTCCATTGCGCTGCTTAGAAGGATACGGCGAGAAGTCTATAATCCCTTGACCCCCATCCTAGTCTCACTCACAAGAGAGGCATCCTCTGGAAAATTTATGTTTATGTCTGGGGTCCTGGTCCTATATAGCAGGGACTATCAACCCACCTTCTCTAGTCTGTTTTTCTTACAACTGTCATGTGTCCCGGTCAGGATGGTTATTGGCCATGGTGGCTGGCAAGGGGGAAGCTGTAGTCCATCACATCTGAGGCCCTTTCACACTGCACAGTTGCAGCACTACGATTCCACTTTAACTGCCGTCGCTCTGTCCTATGAAATCCTTTGGTTTGTAGTTTGGTCAAAGGCACTAGACCTGTCTGGCTGAGAGTTCTAAAGGCCCCTTCCTAAAGTGAAAAACCCGGGGTTACATGGGATAGAACTGTGTTAATTAAAGTGGAGTCATGGCCAACGAAGAGTGATGGCTCATCTCTGGAAATTGAGTGAGTACTTGTGTCTCTAGCCACAGGGACCAGTTATGTGTGTCTTTGCTTAATTTTTCCCAAAAAGGTTGTCTTTTTGAGCAATATTTAGCACGCTCAGTAACCATGAGCCGATAAAAATGACTTCGTGTTGCCTTTTGGCAATTTAAGCTTGATTACATTGAAGAATGGGATTTTAGATGTGACTCTTCCTGCTAACACTGACATCCAAATGATGCCCATGACTACTCTACCAACATCCCACTTCAGGCTATTCCACTTCCCATCGTCTGTGATTCACAATTCTGTTCCCTTTTTGTTTCAGATGAGGAGGGGTTTGTAGAAAGACATCTCCCTTCAAGGCATTTTGTGACGTTTCTTGCCGCCCAGCCTGACACACGTTGCGTACAGGTCTGCACAGCCTGGGAGGTTTTTGGATCAAGCCAGGGCACACCCACCCACACCCACAGGCCTGCTTCTATCCTCCTCCCACCGGGAATTGCAGCACCCTTTTCACTATTGTCCCCGTTTGGCCTCCTCCCACCAGACTGACCTCCCTCCCCTGCTTTCTTTAAACTCTGGCCCTTCTCAGCTATCAGGACAAGCAGACTTTTAATCCTAAAAGAAAGTGATACTCTTGGTACTAATGTTGTAATGGTAGCGTGTATAATCCAGTATGTAGAATGACACTCTGTGAGACTGCTTTTATCAAAACAGAAAGTCACATTTTATTGAAACCCTGTTAGTGTAACTTGTTTGTAACTAAATTTTTATAATACAGCACACCCTTTTCTCTCTCTCTCTATGCTCAGCTCGTTTACTGTCAATTATTCACTCTGTTTCTCAGCTCTCTAGCACAGCTCTTTCCTCTTCGTCCCCCACTGGGCTCTCCTTCCCACTAACTCCCTCCCGCGTCAGTTAAATTTCCGTTTCTCCTCCCCGCTTGGTTCGCCCCTCCCTTGAGCCCCCCAGGGTTCCATTTTACCGACCAATCATTTTAAACCACTCCTGGTCACTATGGAGGCTCGGTTACCATGCCCCTCCCTCCAGGTTTCGTCACACATTTTTTTAAAAAAGGAAGAGTTGTGTGTCCGGGTGGACGTGCAGTCCTGGCATTTGGACACCCAGTGAAGACAGATGGACACCATCGGTGGACTACGTGCATCCCATCCCTGTTTCTATGCCTTCTGCAAATTACTGAGAACCCAAAATAAAAACAATCTCCATATATATGCACAATCCTAGATCAGTTATATGTTTAACCAATTTTTCTAAGCTTTGATAAGAGTTTTAGGGACCTTCCTCTTTCTGCAGGATGATAAAAAAATTGCTACAACACTAACATGGGTAAATTTATTTGCTGTTCTGTATTGATTTCTTCCTTTCAGCGCAATCTGAATGGCAGAATAGTATATTGTGGGGAAAATTCCACTCCTGAGCTTATTGAATGGGAGATTGGACACCTCGTCACCATTTTCTTTGAAATGCTCTGCCTCCTAGTTTTTCTGTTTGGCTTGACTTCTGGACTCTTCAGCTCCTCCCTTCCTCCTGCAGACTTTTCACCTGGTTCAACTGGCATCAGGAAGACAGTACTGGCTGCATTGTTGAAGGCCACGGGAGCGTATTGGTGTGTCTCCAGTGACACTGTTCAGAAGTACATTTGGAAATGACAAAAGGAAGGATTCTCTGGCGCTTTGCGTTCCTCCAAGTTTGATTCTGTTTACAACACAGGGTTTTTTATACACACGTCCCGCTAAATAAATTTTTTAAAAGACTGTAGTCCTGTTAAAAATAGGGATTTTTATTTATATGCAAAGGTAGGTAATATTATCAATATTTTATTTTAGTAAAACTCTGAATGATGATTTTTTTAAAATCAGATTTCAGGCCTACCAATATTTCACAGGGCTATAATCCCTTATCAGAAGTGCATGCTCACAGAACAGGCTCCTACAATGTCCATTGCAAGTCGTGACACTACTCTGTTGTTACTGCCCTGGCTAGTCCGAGCTTTGGGGATATTAAAAGATATCCCTTGATATCACAATTTGGCTGCACTTCTCTATTCCTTTCCACGTGCTTGCGAGGCCACCGGACAAGCACGTAAACAAGCTCGGCTGTTAATAGCCGTAATATTCAAACTACAGTACAGGCAGGCCAGAAATAGCTGACTCACTGCTTTAGGAGACCTCCAGGCAAGTACTCTAATTAAGTATGCAGACCACTTACAAAAGAGCCTCTGCCCCGCGATGGCAGCTTGATGGGCTAACTATACAATACTCAAGTACTCTGCGTTTGCATACTGGCTACTCTATTGAGAACCGCTTCGATAACTCAATCATTCAGATTCTGACCTTTCGGAGGCTTTGTCTCCAACTCCAAATCTACTGTTTTCCCCCAAGTACAGCATAGCCTGCAGTCACAATTCTCCTTATAAAAACCCTTGATTCCGAGACCTTCCTCGGATCGCTCCCGAGTTTCATCCCGCCTTGCTGCCGCTTTGCTTGGCGAGCCTCCCCTCAGCTCCACGTGCTGAGCTCCATCGCACCCCAGCTTCACTCTCTATTTTTCTGGGCTTCAGGACAGGTGAAGTATCACCCAAACCAGCAACCCCTCTAAAAATCCCTCTATACCACTGCAACCTTTATTTTCTTTAGTTATCTTGTATGAGTGTGTCGCGTACACTGTTTTGCTTGTATTTAATAAACATCAGTTATTATTTCAACTTCTGTGTTCTCCTTGACTCGACCCGACCCCATAGATATAGGGTTCAAGATCTCGCTAAGTTACCCTGCCTCTCGTAACGTTAAGCAGTGCTCTGAGCTAATTTTACCCAACTTTAATTGAGCACATTTTGGTGTCCCTCCCGGGACCCCCAGTTCACAGGGTAACACTGTCCTTTGGCCCATTATAAAGGGTTTGGGTTTCTCTGTCCTGTTCCCAGTACAACTGGATTCCCCTTTTCAAATATTTCACTATGAACACCATCCTGTTTAGTTCTGTAGGCACCTTATTTAAATATTACTTAAGCGTACATCCAAACTGTCTTGATCTGGAAGGGACAGTCCCAATTAATTCTCTGTCATACCACTTTCTCATCTGCTTTTAGGATGTCCCAGTTTCTCTATCCTCCTCCCACTTTCATCCTCAGGTTTCTTCCACTGCTGCAAACTGAGTTCAAAATGCAGAAGTAGTATGTGCTCAACTGAGCAGAAAAAGGGGGAGAGGAGAGGTGGCAGTGGTGGAATCTTGCCCTTCACAGTAGGCTTGGGTAAAAGCAGACTGCTACAGCCTCTCCATGCTTGTGTTCTTCCTCAGACATGCCTTTTGCCAGTTTGACCACACTGTGATGCTGCTTGGCATCAAGTGTCCTGGATTTTCTCTGTGAAATGTTGGAGGGTATGATTAAGGCCCTTTTCACATGGGGGGGGGGGGACAGGCGAAAACGCCCAAAAACGGAGCTTACCTCCAGCCGGGTAAGTCCGTCGCCGTGTGGAGCAGCGCGAGCTCGCTGCTCCACACTCCTCCGGCGTCACAGATGGCAGCTTCCGGTTGGTGGAGGCTCTCCACCAACTGGAGAAGCTCGCCAGCCGGAAGCCCGCCCCCGGCAGATCTGCAGGCACGCACTTGCGCGCGCCTGCAGATCCACTTTAGAGCCGGGTGACGGAGCGGCACGGGGGTGCGCGTTCCGTGCTTTTTAAAAACCTCTAAAAAGAGGTTTTTAAAAAACACGCAGCCCCGCTAGTTCCGGCCGCTCCTGAGTGGATTCTGGTGTGGAACTACGAAAAGTAGTCCACGCCAGTCCACTCTACGGTGTAGACGACCTCCGTGACAGGTCACTCTACACTGTTCCCACACACACACACATGTGAAAAGGGCCTAAGTGACATTTTCACTACAGCCTGTCCTACTTTGCTTGCAATAATTTTCTTGTTGAGAAAAGCTTGTATCTCATAGTTACCTGTGTGGCCATCTTTAATGATTCATCCTCTTTTTCTAGGCTTGTATTTTCATGTACTTGATTGCAATGAATTGACTTTCATTCTTCTAGATTTGGTAATCTGAGGCCCTTGTTTCATGTGACATTAAAACCTGGTTTTTAGTGATCCATGCCAGGACTCAATCAGCTAATTTTTGTGAGCTTGGATGTTTTCCTAGACCTCTCAAGTTATGCCACAGTCACACCTCCACCTGCATACACTTCATGCTGTGAGTCCTTGACATTATGATAATCTTGGATTAAGCAATAAATATTTGGTGCTGATGACTCTTCTCAAGGAAATGTAGTTAGGAGGGAAAGGGAAAGGTCCCACTATGCAGAGCCCCTCTGGAAATCATGGTCTCCAAGCACTGTATGAAAAAGAAGCTAGTATTTTGTAGGAGGAGATCCTAATTGGGAATTGTTAATGAATAGTCAACATGCTTCCATATATCTTCCCTGTTGGGGTGATTTTTGTTTGTGTGCCTATAGCAAAATATTATATGCAAGGTCTAAAACAGCACTAGAGAATGCTGGTTTCCTCCCAGATTCCTGCAGCCTGTTTGCCGGTGGGGGGCATGCTGAGACAATGGAAAAGCTTTCACAGATCAGTGCAGACACTGCTCCAGCCAAAGGGAGCAATTTCTTTTACAGTAGGTTTTTACACATGATTAATCCCAGCATCCTTTTGGAAGGTGGAGCATTTATTCTGAAACTATGGCTTCACTAGAGTTACCTCTGTTTTATTTTCCTCTTGGTAAATCAAGGATCATATTTTTATTGGTTCAAGCTCTCCCGCAAAAAAAAGTTTTGAAACTTGAATCTGATATTATTTTTAAGCCAGTAAAGTTAAGGCCAAAGAAAGATCCCATTTTGGTTTAAGCCAGCCAGGCTTTGTGTTTCATTCATGGATGGATGAAGACAAGATGAAATAGGAGATGCTTACCCAGATGGTACTCGGTTTGAATCAAGACTTGTACCAGAGGTCATCCCAATTTGCATACTCTGCTGGTTTTAATAGCATGCTACACCATCAAAGATGTCCAATGGAATGTATTTAGTGGGAACAGAGCAAAGTAATGTTACTTCTTTTCAACTACAACTCTCAGAATCTGCTGAGGATTCAAAAAGATACTTTCCCAGGCTGTGGTTGGGAAAGTGGCTATTTTACTGTGTCTACACAGGAAAGGTAGGGGCTTGTGAAGGTAGAGGAAATAAGTTAACATGAATTGTCTTTTGGGAATGCTCATATACCTTGCCTCTTTCCCTCTTTAACCCAGATCCTGTTTTATTACTTAGTTTTGACTGAGGGAGGGAGTTTGGTAAACATTTGCCCTTCACTCTGCAACCTGGCAGCTGCCTTCAGGATGGAAAGGAAGGGCATTGTCACTTCGCTGTTTTCCCCAGCAAGGTTGACTGGGCCACCAACTGTTCCCCCAGGACACAACTGCCTCCAGCTGCAGCATTCTCTTTTTCAGAAGGCTGAATGAAGGCAATCTCCTTGGGAATGTCACTTGCAATGAGGATTCTTTGTTTCACAGAGCCTGGATAGTTACCTCCTGATCCTTTCCTATTGCTTGTTAAAGTCTTTAAAAGTAAATTGTTAATATAACTGATTACAAGTGTTGGAACACTGGAAGGAAAGGGCTCATCCTTTCTCCTTCTGTGTTCAGGATCACAGCAGATGTCAGGAAGCAACTGCGTAATGAAGACAGTTCCACCAGCTCCCACAGTACCATCAGAAAATAAGGAGGGATTTGGTTTGAAACCAAATTCTGAGAACACAGATCAATAAGAAGAGCAACAACAGATTGACATGTAGAGGGGCACTTTGTGATGCATAAATGTTGACCAACAGTTTGTTGGGAATTCTCAAGTTAAAACTTACCACCCCATCTACACAGCAAGCAATTGCAAAGCAGCTGCATATGTGAGGGACAGTTTAAAGTACATAAAAACTGTTTTTGGAGATCCTTCTTCAAGTGAATATGCATTTGCAAGGTCAGGTCTTGTATTATTTACCCTGCTGATTGAAAGTAATCCTCCAAGTCATCTTTAGGATCCAGTCTTTGTTTAGAAACCTAATAAGACATGAGTTCATTTATATTTCCTTCAGCTGCAATGGGTTCCTTTTGAAAATTTATAAATAGGGACAGTTAAATCCGTGGATGATATAGTTGTCACTCATACATACTGATCCGATTTACAGTGAATCTTTTTTTAAAGTCTCATTACTGAACAATGAATTCAGAACCTACCTACTGCATTGTATCTATCTCCATATGTGTACAAGAATTGAAGAAACACTGCTTTCACATAGAATGTGGATCCCAGAATCAAACATAAAATTTGAAGTTGATTTAATGAAATTTAATAAAATTACTGAAAACAGGTGTCTATAAAAAGCATAAAACATTTCAGCTTCTGTCTTTCTTGCTGTTGTCCCCTGGAATGGGAGAGGTAAACTGCATGCCTTGGCAGTGATAGAATTCCCAGGCACAGAATTCAGAGGATGCTGCTGGAGGCAAGAATGGTGTTGTCCTCTAAATTAAGACAGTGCAGTATCAAGATGTGAAATCTGTAGATCCAGACATTTTCTGTCTCCTCAGTGATGGCTGAATCAAAGGGCTTATTGGAAATATAGCTGTGATGAAAGCTTCTGTCTCTTGAAATTAAAATGTTTAGCAACATCCTGTTCCATGGTTTTGATGGTGATCGCTGACCTAAGGTTCCTGAATCTTGTGCACAGATAGGTGGTGGTTTTTCCCATATATTGCATATATACATATACATACACTTGGTGAAGAGTACCTCATACTGCCTGGTTGTGTACCTAGTACACCAAAAGAGGTCTGTTGAGCCCCTTGTTTATCTCTGATACTGTTTGTCTTCTTGTTTTGCACCCTTTTTTAAGCCTTAAGGAGTGTTTAACAGCAGTGCCTTAGCCCTTACCTGTTCTTCTGCCCTCCCCTCACTTCAGGAATCTTAGCAGCAATGTCTTAGAGGGCCCACTGCTGTTGTCTTAGTGAACTGTACCCAGCACTGCCCAGGTCTGTATCTTATAATCCCAAAGGGGTTCTTGAGGGCCTTCTGTTTTCCTGCCTCCCTTTTTTTTCCCTTAGGAATTTTATCAGCAGAACCTCTCCAATGCTGTCATTCTTTTTAGGGATTTTAGCAGCAGTGTCTTATGTCCTAATATATGGCTGAATACCCAACAGGTCCAAGGAGTTAACAAAGCCCTTAACAGTTCTAAGGAAGTATCAACAGTAGAAATCAGAGCTATGCTTGAGTATGCAGGGTCAAGAGAAATGCCAGTAGTTTGGAGAAACAGACAAAAGGCATAATCAGGATAGAAGCCAAAGTCAAGTTAACACAGAAGGTTCCCATCAAGGTATACATGAATGCAAGGCGTCGCTGGAAAAACAGTAACTGGAGTTTGCCAGGGTCAGTCAGCCAGCAAATCTGTCAACAGGAATTCCAGAAAGGAAATAATACTAGCAAAGATTTGTGTTTTTGCAAGCATCACTTCTGAAAGAGAACACATTTATATGTAGCTGTGCCTGGATGACTTTTTCACAGCTACTGCTGCTGCTATTAGATTATTCCCAAGCCATCCTCTGTCAGAGCCTTCCACTCTACCTTAGCTGGATCCTGATGTTCTAAAACTTCAAAAGCTGTTTTTCTCAGGAATTTGGAACATTTCTGTTTCAGAAACAGCTTCAGCCCCCCCCCCTTTTTTGGGGGGTGGAAATGGATCCTTAGCCATAGCCTGCACTGGTCACAGAGGAGGCTGTGAGCTGGACCCCTTAGTTCTCCCTCTGGTGTAGCCTTTTCAGGCAGGGGCCTGGTTCTTGTCCTCTGAGGAAGAGGACTTTCTGTTAAACATGATACCTTTCTTGTTTCCCTGCCTTTTTGCCTTGCCTCATGAATGTTAGCAACAAGACTTCAAAAACCCCACTTCTGTTTTCTATTCCTTCAAAAAATCATGATGAATTATGGCAGCCCCCTCCCTTTTGTTGCCGCTAGGATGCCCCCTGATTAGAATTTAATTTGAAATTGGCAGTTGCAACTTAGGCAACAACCAAGAACTCTGTAAAATTTGGAATTATCTAACAAAATGCCTTGATGAGTTGTGGCAAACCTTCCTTTTGCTTCTGGGAAGCCCCCCCCCCCCCCTTTTATTATTTCACTTTGAAATTTGCAGCTGGAACTTGGGATATAACAAAAAATTTTCTGCCAGATTTTGAAGTGATAACCATAATTTGGCACTGGTGAAGTGGCCCAGGGAAAGGCATGTGCAGTACAGCGACTGAGAATATTCAAGTCTCACCTCACACAGGAAAGTATGATGTGGCTTTAGGTAAGACACTATCACCCAATCCTCTATATCAGTGGTTATTAACCTTTTCTTTACCGGGGATCCCCTGTAAATATTATGTGTTGCCAGAGACCCCCAAGACTTAAGTCAAGATTTAAGTATTTAAATTTAGATTTAAATATTGGAATACTTATTTAGATATTCAAATATTTAATAATTTATTAAAGGCTTCTGGAAACTAGGATTCAAATCCTGCTCAGACACTGGGTGACCCTGGGCAAGTCTCATTCTCTCAGCCTCAGAGGAGAGCAAAGGCAAATGCCCTCTGAACAAATCTCGCCAAAAAAACCCCCAAACAAACCCTGTGATAGGTTCATCTTAGGGTTGTCATAAATCAGAAGTAATTTGAAGGCGCACAACAACAAAGTGCTATTGATAGGGGACGGTTCCTTCTAGCTAGCATCTCTCTCCCCTTTGAAACTGATTTATGGATACTCTAAAGCAAACCTATCATGGAGGTTTTCTTGGCAAGATGTGTGGCCTTTGCTTTTCTCTGAGGCTGAGAGAACGCGATTTACCTGAGGTCATCCAGTGGATTTCCATGGCTGAGTGGGAATTCAAACTCTTGTCTCCAAAGTCATAGTTGGGATATATGCACATGCCTGCTGCCCTGTCCCTTTTGCCAGGGACACGGCAGCAGAGGATGTGGGCACCAAGGGACATAGCTGCAGGCATGTGTGTGCACGCAAACTCCTCCCTCATTTGTTTCTGTTGCTGCTGGTGGTGATGGTGTCCAGCAGCAGGGCTTTACAGACCCCAGTGAGGGTTCTGCAGCCCCCAGGGTTCCACAGACCTCAGGTTAAAAACAATTGTTCTATATGTAAGGAAAGCTGTGTAAGACTGTATAAATCAAGGACACTGAATTCAAATGGTCGAACTCCTCAGCCAGTAGATAATCAGAGGCTGTGCTGACTAGGAGATCTGGGGAGCTGTAGTCCAAATAACATCATTCCCAAGCTCCAGAATCCAGCCCAGCATTCAGAACATAGTGCATAACATGTGTGTATTTGTGTCTGCAGGGTGAAAAAGGTTTTTGCTAAGAGGGCAGTGGTCATAGAAACAAGTGGATTAGATACAACAGGAGCAAAAAGATATAAGGAAGCTCTGGGGAAGCCGTTTACAATGGCCAACAAAAGGGCAGCCCTGATTTCTGTACCTCAGAGAGGTCATAGCGATTCTAAAAGGCAACGCTTACCTTTTGGGTGTCCTAACAGCAACAGTAATTTTGGATGGCAATGGGAAGCAGCAGCAGAACTTGAACCCAAGACTTACGTACTCCACTGTTACAGATAAAGCAGAAGACCATGATGGAGCATTAGTTGTCCTTTCAAGTCCCAGTCCATGACAGTGAATGGTTAGAGTGTTGGATTGAGAGATCCTGCTTGAAGTTCTCATTGAGCCATGAAACCCACAAGGTGACCTTGGGCCTGTCCATTTCTCTCAGTTTCATCAACCTCACAGGATTGTTGTGGTGCTAAAGTGAGGGCAGGAGGAAAGAAAGTGCTACTCACTTTGAGTTTGAGAGAAGCAGGGATAGAAATGTAACTATTGAAACAATCAATATGTGTTTGCTTTCAAGTCCTGTGTATAGAACCCAGGGTTCTCAACTATTACCCCAATCCCAAAGGCGGCTTTTGCAAAGGTATGGAACAACAGCGTGTTGGAAAAATTCCAGCATTCTCTCTTCCTGCCCCCCATCTTGTTCTTAGATCAAGTGAGCATAGCTAGCATAGGGCTTCCATTCTCTTTTGCATTTGCCTTCGTGTCATTTAGCTGCATGATCTTAAATACCTTTGGTGTTCAGGTGATCAGATCATGTGACCCAGAACAGTTGCTTGGGTCATCAGTCTTCTAAAATCATCGCGCTATAACAGCCTAGTGCAGAAATGGCTGTTGTCTAATACTTAAACCACTATACCATGCTTAGCCTTAGTACCTTCCTTTAAAATTTATGACATGGTAATGTTAGTTTTGAGAGCCAGCATGGTGTAATCGTTTGAGCCTTGGACTACAAGCCTGGGGACCGGGGTTTGATTCCCTGCTCGGCCATAGAATCCCACTGGGTGACCTTGGGTGCTTATCACACACTCTCAGCACCAGAAAATCCCATTATAGATTCCTCTTAGGCTCCCCATAAGTCAGAAATGAGTTGAAGGCACACAACAACAACAACAGCAGCAATGTTAGTATTAATCACAACTGGAAGAGGCTGTGCTAGTAACGCACTAGTTAGTCATTTTTGTTTTTTCCAAAAATTATTTTAAAATATTAAAATAGGCCCAAGTCTTCCCAAAATGATCAAGAATTAATATTTTTAAAGTAACTAGTATATGTTGTTTCTTAACATATTTACACTACTAATAAAACAACAATCGCTGTTGTTACGATCCCTCTCTTGAAATGTATAAAAGGAGACATATTTCGTAACATGTTACTTCTGAGTTCTACTTTGTTTGGCTCCATGATGCTCTGTGTTCCTTCTGGGTACATTTCTCCAAGTTTGTTTATCTACACCGACTTTATGGTGGAACCCAGATTTTAAAATTTGTAAGGAACGATTTTTTATGGAAGGTGGGGCCCAATAAAGGGATTGTTACCTTAAGTTAGATACTTGGTGTTAATTATGAGCTTTCATCTTTTTTAGCTTTGCAAGAGCACTTTAAATTGCCTCTATCAGCTAAATGGCAATATCTACAACGGAAACATATACTACAATCCAGATTTGATTCTGCAGCTTTAAGGACATCTGAGGTTTCCTTAATATTAGAGGTATTAATTGAGGCCAGCCAAGGTAGAGTATCTGCCATGAAGGCTGTCTCCTCTATTCCCCCTAAACTTGCTTAGTGTTTTGGCGAGACTGACAGAAAGACCTCCCCAGAAGATCTTAAAATTCAGGCTGGCTTGTATAGGGAGATAGATCTTTAAGATAATCTGGGCCCAAGCTGTGTAGGGCTTTATATTACTTTTAATTGTGCCCTAAAATGGACTGGTGGTAACAAAGAAACATGTTTTCCTGTAGGAGTTAAGTTTTCCCTATAACCAGCCACAGTCAGCACTTTGGCTGCAGAATTTTAGACTTATTGCCTTTTCTGAACAATTTCCAAAGGCAGCTTCATGTAGAGTACGTTGCAGTAATACAAACAGGATGTAATCAAGGAGGCAGATCTGCCTTCTCCAGGGACGGATGCAGCTGATGCTCTTCTCTGAGCTGCGCAAGTGCACTCCTGGCCACCACAGAAATCTGTGCATCCAGGCTCAGATGAGATTATAATACCATACCCAAGCTCTGAACCTGAGATTTCATGAAGAGTGTAACCCCAGTGAGCTCAGGCTGACTCCCTATTCTCTGAACTGCCTTATGACTGACTAGGAGCCCTTCTGTCTTGTCTGGATTAGCTTTCAATGTGTTCATCCTCATCCAGTCCGTTAGTGACAGCAGACACTGGTTCATGTAATGAGACAGCTTCCTTGGAAGTAGATGGGAAGGAGAGAGAGAGTTGTGGATCATCTATATATCGGTGACAACAAATCCCCAAAACTCCAGGTGATTTCTCCCTGTCTTGCACTTTCCATTAATCTCAGTGGGACTTTAGCAGGAGAACTGCCCAGTGAATTGTGTTCCTTCTTTGCTATTTTGGCCTGTGAATAAAAGAACAGCGGGCACTACATTTATGTTGTTATGTTGTTAATTTATATTTGTTACTGTGACTTATTTTGCACCGGCTCTCTGAGTTATCCAATTGGGCACGATGATTTTTAAATATGTTACTACGAAAACACTTTTTATAGCCAGTGCATCTTTTGATTATGAATGAGTGCCGTGTGATACACACAGGAGTTTTTATTATTTATACAAAATATATAAGCAGGAAGAGTTGTCATAAATCACAAGCTAGTATTATTCTAGGGGTTCATGACAGCCATATCTTTTTTTATATAAAAAAGCAGAATACATTAACCAATGTAGGCACTGGGAGAAGATTTCAAAAACTGGGATGATTGTTGCATTTGTTCCATTCACCTGGCATATAGCATTTAAAACCTGACTCCATATAAATTAACCTAAAAATAGACATAAATTATGGAGAAGACTATTCTGTCTCTGTGTATGTTTGCTTTGTATTTTACTACCCAAGGATGCAGTATATGAACAACTGTCATCAAATGCATTACATCAGGGTTCTTCATCTCTGAGCATCATTTGGTAGGAAGCCTGGAAAATGGCTGCTGTTAGCACTGGAGACTGAGTCGCTGCCTCTGTAACCCAAACTGAAAGGAGAGAACACACTTCTGCACTTAACCAGCAGTGCCTAACAATATCGATTACAGAAGAGGCTTACTTAGGTTGCAGTAGTCAATAGTCCTGCCTTGGCGTTTACTAAACCATTTAATTAACTACATTTACCTTTTAAAGGAAAATTCATTGCTGCAATTTTTTTTTCCTTGAGGTGACTAGTGCTTTTAACCACTGGCTAAAGTGCATCTAGTGTTAATTAGCATATTTATGATTAAGTAGATTTAGCATGCAGTAATCATTCTCTAATTCAGTAAGAACTATCTCTGGTGAATAGTGGACATTAATGACAGTTGCAAGAGCTTAGATATTACATAATCACTAATTACATTCTGCACAATTAGTGGCGACTCCTCCATGTACATCGCTAATGGCTGATTCGTGTCATCAGCCTGTTCTGCCTGTAAAGAAATATAAACAGTCTGCATAATTTTCTGATTGTATTAGCATAGAGAAGGGCATTATTAATGAAGTTTGGGGACCAAGAAGAGGTTTTTATGTATGTGATGGACAAAAGCAAAAAGGCTCTCCTCAGTTTCATACAGATTTTTCCTTGATGTACATGTTTTTCATTACAAACCTCAAAGCTCCACTGATTTACAGACTTTTCCATTTTCTTTCTTTTTTTTTTCTGATGCACATATCAAATGCACTTGGCTTTCATTTACAATATGCATGTGGCAGAGAGAAAAGAGAGAGCTAGCAGCCAAAACAGTACTCAGTTGTGGGGGGGGTGGGGACCATACAAAGCCCAGTCACAGACATTTGTTTTAAGGAAATAAACAGCAGAGCTCACCTTTTAAAGAACGTCCGCACTTAATGAGGACCTACTGCATAAAAGACTTTTGTTGTTTTGATTTTTAAAGGACTATTATCAAAACTTAATAATAATAAATTGGTGCTGACTCCTCTGTGTTCATTGCTAGTCAGTGGTTTGTGTCATTAGGCCGTTGTGCTTGTAAAGAAATATAGAAATATAAACAGTCTGTATAATTTTCTGATCGTATTAGCATAGGGAAAGGCTATGTAGAGTTACATGTCTACTCAGATGTAAGTCCCACTGGGATTTGTGGTACGTAATGTGTTTTGTGTATACTCTTAGGATTGTAACTTAATGATCAAAGTGCTTTACAACTTCAGTTGTTGCCTTATGGTAAGTCTGAATATATTTCCCTGACTGAATATATTTCCCTGACTGAAAAACTGTATGCTACCACTGGTTCATTCACCCAGAACAATGCCAGGAGATGTGCAACCAGCTTCCTCAAGACAGCAGCCTCACTCCAGAAAGACCAAGAAAAAAAATAATGCAACATGTATGTATGGAAAGAGCATCTCTCTCATATAACATAAGCACCAAAAGAAATTGAGACCCAGTAATGTGTATTATCTCAAACCCCATGACTTAGCAGGCAGATATAGGCATACTCCAAAGATAGCAAACTCGTTTATACAAATAATTCTTATGTATCAGGGAAGTAATTCTTGCCATACAGATGTTAAAATGTCCTTAAAAATGCTGGTTTAGATAAGCAGAGACTGAAGACTGAAATCTGCAGTAGAATATTTATATCTATGTTTCACAAATAGGATACTTGCTATTGAAACAAACTATAAGTATATAGTGGGGGAAATGGCTCTTGACAGCATTATTTACTAAAATTAATGCAATATGAGATGTGAGATCTAATTTGGAGCTATTCCCATCATTTCATGTTGGAGTTGCATTTGTTTGTTAAGAAGAATACATCTAAAACAAGAGTGATTTCATATTTAGTGAGAATACTATTCTATTGATATTTTTGCTCATACTGCTTAACATATAACAGTGATTTTAAAAGTCTAGTGCAAACTTATTTTACAGAAATCGGTGCACATGTCCACTGATTTCAGTGGATCAAGTTTGCAACAGCCTTTGTCACTTAGTCCCCCAAGTGACTGTTCATGTTTCCTCTTGTAATGAATCTATTATTATGAGTGGATGAGTGTCAATTTTTTTTCTTTTGCATGAAATTCTATCAAGTAGCAAGCATCCTCAGGAATCAGATAAATATATTTTCCATTCAACAGGGAAGGGTGCTATTTTGGACTGTTCAAGGGAAGCAGGATCCTATTCATGTTCTTTGGAAATAACTGGGTTGATGATAAACAAACAGAGCTGTTTAACTTCATATTACAGAAAAAATGCAGTGTTTGGGGGTAGGATTTGACAAATGGAAACTGAGATCAATATTTTTTCCATCCTTTAGAATTCAGGTAATATTTTTTTAACACCATAATAGTCAATAGTACTTGTTTTTGGAACCTGGAAGCCAATGTGTATTTTTAAAGCTGCAGGACAATTAATTTCAGTTTAGCCAACTTGTTAAAGCTATAGTGAAGCAGTCAGTGAGCAGTCGAAATCCTTTGAAATGACATTGCTCCAATTCTTGTCTTTTTGTTTTTTAAAAATCTGTTTGATTACTATATTGTTGTAACAAACAGGATTGTGTAGCACTGATAAGGAGCCACGCACTGTGGTTTTCATTTCACTGATATGTAGGCCCATCATTGTGTTTACACGAAATTGAGTAGTTGTGAGGTAAGAAGATGGGACCGCTCAAGTTTGAGAAGAAGTAAATAATCTGAAAAATCAGATATTTGGTTAACAAAAATAAACAAGGCTGCCTTCATAAGGTCTTGTATTTGCATATTTCTAATAGGTGCATACAGAGTAAAATGTAAGAGCTTGATCAACAAAATTGCTAAAATAGATTTGAACCAGCAGAGACCCATGGGAAATTTGTTACTGAAAATAGCAATATTGTTCCCCAATTTTGGCTTACATTGTTCAACACCCTTTGATCTTTAGCATAATGTTCAAAGAGTGTTACAGGCGCAGTTCATATGGTTTCTCCTTATAGTCCAATCCTACAACAGCCCTTTGAGGTAGGTTAGACTGAGAGAGAGAGAAATCCAAGACCAGCTACTGACTTGCATGACTGAGTGCGAATTTGCGCTGAAATCACCTGGGTTTATGCCCAGCATGCTGTCTGTCTCATTGATTGTGTGACAGTTGCATCATGACTATGTGATTAACTGATAATACACTGGCACCAGGTTCGTATGTGCTGCTCCCTGCAGCTGAATTGATGCCAAAATCCATCTGTTAAGGACTGCAGTGTTACATTCGATGTTGCAGTGTTACATTCTGATCCTAAACACATGGGATACAACTAAGAAGATACTATGGCTGCCTCAGTACTTCTGCAATAGCCAGGGAAAGATGGGACTAACAGAATTTAAAAACTTCAAAAGGGGTTAAATATTTTTTCAATACATGATTACAATATTAAACCCTTTCCTGATTTTAAGGAATGAAAATCTAGGATGCTCTGTCACCAAATACATGTTATTAGGGACACTGGTAGTAATAAAAGATATGCATGTCAGTCATCCATTGTTTCCTTTAGTCTGCACAGATTTATGCCTTGATATCTCTGTTTAGTCAATCCCTCTGCTTTCTCATCACTGTTAAACTTTACATTTTAAGTTCCTTAGGCAGGGCCTTGTATTTTTTGGTTTTTCAGGCATTTTTTATTAATGACTCCAAATATTGAAACAAACGAACATTTAAGAAGTCTATTTAATCCATACTTTCTACACTGTTTCTCTGTTGTTTCAGGAGATTCAAATATGTACTGTTGACCAGTTTATCAGGATCATAGCGGAAAATGTTGCATCCTATGGAATATAATGTATGATAACAGAACCAGGAATCTGTAGCAAATTCACAGGCATGGTGCTAAGAAGAAAAGGCTGAACCTGAAATGGGAATAGCATGGCTTAGCCTGAGAAAGAGTATGTAAAACTGGTAAACGCAACAGTGGAGTGGTTAATAATAAAGATACTGACTTGGATTTAGGTTAAGTTAATTGAAGTTATGATCCAGTTCAAATCAGTGGGACCAGTCAGTTATGTCTTAAGTCCTATTAATTACAATGGGAACTACTTTCAGCTAACTTAGACAGGATCCAAAGCACATGTATTAGATTGCTATGATCTTCTAATTCCATCTGAGTGCAATGGAGAACTCCAAACCACAAAGTTTCACCATTGCTTTCAATGAGATTCTCCTTTAGTATGGAAATTAATGAAGCCCAGACAACACTGCACCATTCCTTTGTACAAAACATGGGATTCTGAGCTAAGAGGGAGTGAATACAAATGTCACGTTGAATTAACCACAGTTAAAAGTCCGCTGCTTTCAATGGACTATGTGCTCCTAATTCTGTGCTGGGTCTCAGCCAAAACACGAAATGATCCAAATATACAAGAATGAGACAACAGGGTAAATCATCGTGGAATCTCCCATATTCCTCAGTCATTAAAATTAATTCCTATTTTATTAAGCTTTTTAGGGTATAGGAGCAATACCTTTGGATCTGATGCAGCTCCCACTAAAACTGTAAACCATTTTTTTTAACCAGCCCCTCCGAGAGCCAGATTGGATGTGCAGTTTTTTAAATGATGCCTTTTGGCCAGGCAACTATAGAGCTAATTTACCATGTAATCACTCTAATTTCATGCCAGTTAGATTCTATAGAAATCCATGCTGTCTCCCTGTTGTAAAACCAGAATGACACAATGCCACTGCTGGATTCGCGTGTCAACTGTGTTATCAGGAGGTTGCTTTTCAGAGGGTCTGATCATACAATTTCCTCTGTTTAAGAGAAGTTCCACACTTTTCTGGAGGCTGCCGGGGGAAAAAAAACAAAACAACCACCAGCTAATTGGCAATTATTCAAGTAGATAAATGTTTTCATACTAGTAAGTTCTTACAGAAGAAAAAAAAATCCACTCATGAATAATAGTTACCTTGGAAGGGGAATTTCCAAATCTCTAATATAAATTGGGCTAGGATTATGCACTCTCTTTTTCTGCATAAAGGAGCAAGTCATTAGATTTAGTTTCACATGATCAGATAAGATTTAAAAACAGTTTATGACATTTCCAGTGTGTATTTGGAGACAGCTGACAGATAATATAATCCATTCCCTAGTCAGAGAGCACTAGGTTTTAAGGATCAAGAAACAGTCTTCAGAGATTAGTGTTCTGCCGTAGCCTTTGGGTTCAATGGCCTGATCCTCAGCTCATGCAAGTCCAAGCAGTTCCACTGCAGATCTGCTCCCCAGATACACATTTCCTTCCCATCAGTGTGTGGAGTGGAGGGTGTGGAGCATAGATTTATGAAAGCAGCATTAAGAATTCGTAATATAAAATGTGCCCCAACAGAACACAGATTCTCTCCCCGCACACAAACAAACTATGCTCTGGCTGTTTTCTGGGGTACAAAGACTGCATTCTCCGTTGATGAAATGGCTAATAATGTGGCTGTTTTCTTTTGCTTCCAAGAAAGGACATTTGAAGGGTCCCCGCCCCCCGGCCTTTTTCTCTTCTTACAAAACAGTGCTCTCTTCTTGGGTGTGGATTAAATGCAGATCTTGGAAGTGAAGGGAATTTACATAAGTGCTGCTGTTTGTCAAAGCAGAAGCTATTCCTTACATTATCACTCGAACATTTAAATCTTAATGACGGGCATTGTTGCCTAAAAGATGGCGATTTTCCTGCTGAGAAACTGCATTAGATTCAAGGGACACAGCTCATTTCCATTCACTCAGCAGTCTCTCTAGAAATGACATGCAGTGCTTGAAACTGTTTATTTCCAAATTCAGGCCTCCTCCGCATCAGTCATCAGCTTCAATTACCAGTTTTCCCGGAGCCGAGCCATCAGGCAGCCTGACATCAGGGTCCAACCTAATTCCCACCTTCTCCAAAGTCAAGAGCATAATGTGCAGATGAAAAGGTGGGAAATAGCCTGGACTTCATTAGCATGCAGAGCCTGCTTGTTCATTTGCTTGCTGCGAATGAAAGTTCTGACACTCGGGCGCTTTCCCTGCAATATGAGAAAAAGGCCTCTTCAGAGTATATGATGTCCTTACTGGCAAGGAAAGGTCATCAAACAGGCAGCCACTGACCTTGCTCCCTGCTCTTCATGACTAGTTTATTGATTCCAGGAACACCTCATTACATGCCGGATCAACATATTATTGCCATGTTCAGTGACTGAATTGTTTACAAGTGTCTTTATCACTGGCAAAAGCCATCCACATGATGCACGACTGCACTCATTTGGATGTGACCTGCCAATTATGTGTTATCCGATATGTTGCTGGGTGTCGTGATCCTTGACCGGGTCTGCTGCCCTGCATCAGTGCAGTCCCATTTACTACTTCTTTCTAACCGCTCTTTCGGAAAGTATCCATTAGCCTGTCAGTGTGTAAATTTGTTTTCTTACCTCCGCTACGGGAAATCGGAAGCGTTATTGTGCCATCATTTGCTATGCATGAGGTTCATAATCAGCTGGGGGAAGGATTCTTCTTCTTTTTTTATGGTGTCTCATGATAACCTACACAATTTGCAGTCAGTATGCATGGCAAGAGAGTAATGGGACTTATTACAGAGCCACGCATATAGGCCCAACGAGAGAGACCTGTCATATTTTATTCAGACACTGCTCCTGAAAAGCCGGGCAAGGCCAATGATTTACTGGCAGGGAAGAAACTAGGAAAACAATCCTCTTGCTCTTGCTGCCACCACTACCACCATAGTCTCCACAAGCTGCTTGTTGCCTGGATCTAAAGGTTCAATAACTTATCAGGCAGGAAAAGAGGTTTGCAATGTCTGTGGGTTTTCTGCATTATTGTCAGCTAAACACATGCTTGATTTCTAAAGCTGCAGTAGTATTGTACCAAATGCTTTACAGAGTTACATAAGCAAAAGAACAGAGTCCTTCATGAAGCTGGCTTTAGTCCCTGAGAAGTCATGCTATGAGAAATTTGTTAGCTTCCAAAGTGCCACAGAATTCTTTGTTGTTTCTGCTGTAACAGACTAACATGTCTGTCCTCCTGAAAAGAGGCAGAAGACAGACTCGTGCCTAGAAGAGTTTCCACTCTAACAACCCCATCTCATGATAGCTCACCTCATTCAATAAGGGGGCTCACTGCAATTAAAGGGGAGTGAGGCCATGCCTCTGTCCCTCTTCTCCCATAGCATTCACTTGCCTGGCTCTTTCCCTCAACCTCCAGCCCCTTGGGGATACCCTGTGAAATAGTATTTGTGTCTTCATTGAATGGGAACCTACCAAAAAGAGTCTCATTCATCTCCCCCAGAATGGTAATGTTAGAAGCCTCATGCCAGCTAACATTGTTCCTCTATCCAATGCCTCGCAAGGCACTTGGTGTGGGGAGGGGAAATACAACTCAGTACATGAACCCATGGAAGTGTATTAAAGTCTATGGGACAGAGTAAACAGAATGGATTCTGGGGAGGCCAGTAAAACTATGGTGGGGGTGCAACTTGTATCTCAAACTAGGAATGTGTTGGGAACAGAAGGAAGTTTGGTTTAGCCATATTCTAGTGCGGTGGTTCTCAATCTTTCTTCCTCCAGCTGTTTTGGGCTCAGTCCACCAGAAACAGCAGCCCACATGGGAGCTGAAGTCCAAAACACATGGACTTTTCTGCACTAGAGGCCATTAGCATGTTATACCATTATAATGGCAGCATCGCCATTCACATGATGCTGTTGGGTTAGAGACCCTTGTTTCCACACCCTTCCCCCTTAAGCGGATGGGTAGCTACATTGCCACCAGTGTTCCTTCCTCATTACAGTGTCACTGTAATGGCCACTCCCATGCTCCGTCTTCACCCTACCCCACCGCCCCTGATTGGGCAGTGGGTTTTTTTTGGGGCGGGGGGAGCTGTACTAACACAGCAGTGTTGTAACAACATGACATGCCAGTACACTATTGCACTTTTGCCCAATACTGTTTAAAAATGTATTAAGAAATAAAAAGTTTTGACTCAAAGGAGACATTTAAAATGAACAGGGAGAGGTGACAGAAAGCTGACATGCCGTGTGAGTGGGTGAGGGAGGGATGAGGTGGCCATGCCTACGGCCCGCCCGCTGCTATCAACAGGAAACGCTATTAAGCCCTATAACAGTACCACACTATGACAGCTGATGAGATTGAAGTGCTATAGAGGGCTCTGAACAGATTTTTTCTGGAAGTAGAATATGGCGATTTGGCAATGCTTGGGGACAGGAGAGCAGTTGGATAGTGACGACCTTGTGGAGAAGCGTGGCTCCTGGACAGGTAACAACCTGCTGCTATAGCATTTTAGTGATGTTGTGCAGAAATGACCCAAAGGTTGAGAACCAGTGTTCTAGTGTATCTTCAAGAATGATTTACTACTTCCTACGTAGAAATGAATAGCTTCCTTTCACTCAGGGGAGAAGAAAAGTGCAAAGCACACACAGATCCGTTGAATTCCCCACAGACTTGCAGTATGCGAACTCGCTGTCCACAGAAATACTTCCAACCAAATTATAGGTATTTTGCTCGTGTCTTTCAAAAACCAAGCCACACTGCAGCGTACAGGTCTTTCAGTTCTCTGAAATGTAGTCGTAGAAAAGACAGAACAAGCAAGCACATCATCATGCACATTGATCCAGATATGAGCTAGTTCAGCATGATTAATTAAGTGTTCTCTAATTGGTAAATTTCAAGCTTCCGACAATTCCTTAAAAAAAAATCAGTTGAGATTTTAGTAATATGCAAATATATTCAATCATTTGCTTCAATTGTTGTTGTGTATCTTCAAGTCATTTCCGACTTACGGTGAGCCTAAGGCAAACCTATCATGGGGTTTTTTAGGGGCTTTTCTGTAGGCTGTAGGTCAGAGGAGGAACTGGCAAAACCATCTCTGAGTATTCCATGCCTCAGAGAACCCTATGAAATTCATGGGGTTGCCACAGGTCAGCAGATGACTTAAAGGCACATACACCCCCGTTACTCAAAGTAACATTTTCCTCATGCTCTTTGTATCCCTTCTCATGCTTAGATTATGTGCAGACTGTGGTCAGTTTTCAAGCTATGGGAATTTTTTTCACTAGTTACTGAAATAAATGGTTGACTATGCAAGTGTTAATCAGTTCCTTGAAAGATCTCAGGGGCCCTGCAGCAGGCCAAACAGTGCAAATGGTTAGATCCTGATGCCTAGGTGAGCTACAAGAGGAGATTCCCCCCCTCCCCGCCACAATCTTCCCAAAATTTGCTGAAGGAAATCCTTTCATAAAGAGAGTAATTTTCTTGAAAGGCATTGTGACAATTAGTATATCTGGGTTTTTTTTTGTTTTTGTTTAGCCTTGTTTTTATCCTTCTTTGTCTGTCAAGACAACAGGCCCACTGAAGGGAGAATGTCTAAGGTTGGATCTCAGGTTTAAAAAAAGTCTTTCAATTTATTACATCACCAGAAGAATGCTGAGATCATTTTCATCATTTCATGTAATCAGATTTCAGGGCCAGATGAATAAAAGCTGAAAAGATCACCTTGTATGGCATTGAAAATTATGACTGATTTGAATACCTGCTGATGGTTATTCCTTCAAGGCCCTCCTTCTCTGCCATTTTGGGCTTTTGTAGCTCTTGATGAGCCAAAGGGATTCTTGGGCCACCCAGGCTCAACGAAACACTAATTATCTACACCATGCATCATGTGCTCCCAAGCAAAGCCACTGAGATTATCAGAGAAAGTGTGATCAGGCAATAAATATAATTATTGTTGTTGGAAAATTCTAGCAATTTTTTTCACTCCCCTTTCTTACTGTTAGAGCAGTTGGGGTTTGGTTAGGACAGAGTTTCCTGTGTGTGAAACATTTCTTTATATATATATATATTTATATTATTACACACCATATTACAATATATAAAACATACATGCTCCATACATACATACCTACATACGCCCTCCATGCCTATGTGAATGTAAATACCACTAGTAAACTTTTCCTAAGTTTGCAACCTGAAGCTGCCTATCTTGTTTATTTTGAGTCAGTTTCACCTGGGGGAAGCAATATGAGATTGAAACGTGCATATCTGCTACTGTGCTAAAAGAAGAATGATTCCTAACAGTTTTAGCATTCACTTTTTTTCTCCCAAAAAGGCTAACACTCTCTGAAACTCTAGTTCCAATCAGACTTGGTAGTCTGAGGAAAGAGGGTTTGTTCACTGTTATGGACTCTATAGTTATATGGTTAGACCTATGTAGTTTGCATTTAATTTTCTATGTATGTTAAGGGATTGCAAATTTGAGTCAGGTGTTAGTAGAGAATCTAGCAAGCTAGTAGCAACTGAAAAAAAGAGTATGATGGTAAGCGCTAGAAGAATGCAATTGATTCTTATCTTTAGTTTATTTAGAAAAAAAATAATTTTGTACCTTTATTGGACTTCTATAGAAACAATGATACTTCATAGGATTTGAAACCAAGTACAGTGTTAGACAGTGATTAAAAAGGCTGTATATGTTAATTTTTTGGACAACAACTTCCAGAATGCCCTAACCTACCCACCGCCCAAAAGAACATACCTACTAGCCTTTCTCACTCTGGGATTCTTGAAGTTGCAGACTGACAAAGGAATTTTTTTTCTGAGCTCTGAAAAAAAATGTAAAATAAGAGCTGACATTTGGCTTGTTTGTCAAGCACTGGCAAGCACAGCTCTCCTATAACTGTAAGTCACAGTCAATGACTGAAAAACATTTAAAGTGCGTGAAGGGAAAAGTTCTGCAGCTCTAAATGGTGTAAGATAGGACTGCACAATATTTATTTATATATTTGTTTCATTTATGTGCCACCTTTCTTCCAGAGTAGAACCCAAAGCAGCTTCCAGAAAGAGTCAATTAAAAAAAAACTTGTACAATAAAATTAAAAGCAATTAAAATTCCCACATAAAATGATATATACTATTTAAAAGACACATAAAAATCCAAAAAGCTAAGTTAAACATCCCAATGAAAGTTTTTCTGCTTCTACATTAAAAGCCTGGTTAAACAAAAAAGTCTTTCCCTGCCAGCAAAAGGAAAGCATGGAGGGGGCCCGCCTAACCGAATGTGTAAGGGAGTTCCAGAGGGTGGGAACAGCCACTGAGAAGTCTCTCTCCCATGTCCTCACCAAGCAGGGCTCTGAAGGTAGTGGAATGGAGAGAAAGCCCTCTCCTGCAAATCTTAAAACTCTGGCAAGTTCACGTAGGAAGATACAGTCTTCCAAATAATCTGGACCTACACCATATAGGGCTTTATAGGTCATGACCAGCACTTTGAATTGTGCTTGGAAACAAACTGGTAGCCAGTGAAGCCATTTTAACAAGGGACTTATATACTGCCTATAACTGGCCCCAGTCAGTATTCTGGCTGCTGCATTTTAAACCCACTGAAATTTCCAAACAGTTTCCAAACACAGTCCCAGGTAGAGTGTGTTACAGTGGTCCAAAGGGGATGTAATCAAGGCTTGTTTAACCATAGCTAGATCTGACTTCTCAAGGAATGGACACAGTGGGCACACAAGTTTTAATTAGTGAATAAGGGACATAAAAATAAATCATTTTCAAATTTTGAAAATTATTTTGGACAATCAAATTTCACTTTACTTTGTTGCTGTGTGCCTTCAAGTCACTTCTTACTTATGGTGACCCTATCACAGGGTTTTCTTGGCAAGATTTCTTCAGAGGGGATTTGCCTTTGCCTTCCTGTAGTCTGAGACAGTGTGACTTGCTCAAAGAGTTTCTATGGCTGAGTGGGGATTTCAGCCCTGATCTCCAGAGGCATAGTTCGGTGCTCAGACCTCTATACCACACTGGCTCTCCCTTTTCTGTCTGATGGAAAATGCACTGAAAGAGTGATTAAGTGAGTTAGAGATAAAATAAACTTCACATTAATGAATGTGCTAACCACCTAGCCAAATTAATGCTGAGGTATTTCTCCTGTCTGTCATATTGCAAATAATAAACTGAAGAACAACACACATCTACCATATCGTTCAGTAATACATTATTAGATCGCTTGAGAGATAATCTCAGGTCTACATCCTGCAGAGAATGGTTATATCATTATTCAGTTCACAGCTGATATGACATTTGAATGAGGATGTCTTTAGCCATTTCCGCACTAGACTGTTATAGTGCTATTATTCCACTTTCAACATCCTATGGAATCCTGGGGTTTGCCTTTGAGGGCCCCTTCCTAAACTGCAAACCCCAGGATTCCATAGGATATTGACAGTGGAATAATAGCACTATAACAGTCTAGTGTGGAAATGGCCTCAGTCAATAATTTACAGTTATTCAGAAGTAAGTTCCACATAATTCCATGAGACTTGTTCCCAGGTAAATGTGCAGAAACTCATAACCTCCGCTTTTTTACCTATTACGCACACTACATCTTTCACTATTTTTTCCTCATTGAGAAATGTCTATTTGAAGATTTTTCAACACCCTCTTGGTTTCTCCTTCAACCAGGCATTAAAACAGAGCCTGAGTACTTAAGGTTAATTTGTTTAAATTCAGTTTAACCATCTTTCTGCTCTGCTGATTATATTTCCTCTGCCTCTCTTTCTACTATCTTATAAATTTCTCTTAATTTTTCTCCTCAGGTCCAATTACTTATTTTCACAAAAATAATGATATAGCTAGTATATCCTTAAACCAGTGATTCTCAAATTTTGTTGTCTCTAGGTTTTGGAGGCCAATTTACACAAGCTACAGCCAGCTTAACCAGCGGACAGGGATTTTGTTGGGAATTAGAGTTTCCCAGGGTGTTAGCCCTACTGGGAAATTCTATGGAAGCTAGAACTGTAAAGATTCAGCCTCCTTTTCGCAGAGTAGCATAAGAAGCATGCCCAAATTTGTATGTGTGGCTTTTCTTATCTGAAACTGACTAAGAAGACAAAACAAAGGCAAGCAGTTACAAACTTAGAAAAGTTTACTAATGGCTTCTATATTTACATATGTATTGGGGAATCTATATCCTAACTAGCTAATGAATAGTAGTAGCTTCCTTCTTAACTCACCATCTTCTGATAGAGATGCAAAGCATGGTCAGAGAGGAGGAAGAGGAAGCAAAAAAAATGGAGGAGAAGAGAGAGAGGTATCAAAAGAGATCTGAGAAGGGGTCTCTTTCTTTTAGGAGACTGATGACCCAAGCAACTGTCCTGGGTCACATGATCTGATCACCTGAACACCAAAGGTATTTATGATCATGCAATTAAATGACACAAAGGCCATCTCCGCACTACACTCTTATAGCATGATTATTCCACTTTCGACATCTCATGGAATCCTGGGGTTTGCAGTTTCGGGAGGGGCTGGCCAGCCCCTCCCAAAACTGCAAACCCCAGGATTCCATAGGATGTTGAAAGTGGAATAATCACACTATAAGAGTGTAGTGCGGAAAAGGACAAAGGCAAATGGTGGAGTTTTAGCATGCAAAAGAGAAAGGCAGCCCTACGCAAGCTAGCTATGCCCATTTGCTCTAAGAACAAGATTGGAGGGAGAAAGAATGCTGGAATTTTCCCCACAGTTTTTGACAGTTGAAGTCCAAAATTTCTGGAGAATGGAGAGTGGAGAACTACTGAAATGGTAGTGCAGAATTGTATTTCATTACAGGGTTCTTGGTTTTGGTTTTGTCCTTTGTAAACTTTACAGTTTGGTGCATAAAATTAGTAAAATAATAGCTGTACATTCACTAGAAGGAATTAAGAATCACACTGATCAGTGTTTTATGCTACATCTGTCAACCAGCTTAAAACTAAGGAAATAGTCCTCTGTATCCATAGAAATACAACACATCTTAATGTACGTTGACTATAGACACTTTTCCGTCAGGAAAATTCAGGGATGTAATTAAAAGTTTTCTTATTGTGTAATAGCTGAGGTATACATTTGGCTTTGCCAGAATGAGCATAGTTACTCATGACTATGTCACAAATTCTAACCACCAAAGTTTGTGCTTTACAAAATCTCTTGCATTAACTTAGGAGAATAAAACAAACAAGCAAGCAAATAAAATCAGAGGACGAGTTTGGAGCAAGCCTCAAGCTCTTTTGGTCTCAGCAAAGAGGAAGCCATTTCTTGTCAGCCAGTTTCCTTCTCAAAAAGCTAAATTAAACTAAGCATGGCAAAAGAGGTTTCTGAACAGGAACTTCTAAAAATGAAACAAAACTAGCTGTAGAAGCAGGATTCGTGTTAGAGCTGAAGTGCTAGGGGACTGGAGATGGGGGGATTCCTCTTTATTCTTGCATATTATTCTTGTATAGAGTAATGTATTTTTTAAAAAACCCAAACTTACTGAGAGGTCCTAGCCCCATCTTCCCTGCTATTGCAGGTGCAATGATAGTCCCTACTTGAGTATAAGAATTAACAATAATCCATTTGCTCAGATCCTCAGCCTCTACTCTAGCACTGTCTTGAAATGTATTTGCTATATTTCATGCAGACCAGCAAGAACGCTGGATGTATGCCACTTTTAGACACAGACAAGGAAGGGTACAAGAGAGAAACCTGTCATCTGCATGAGTACTTCTTAAGCTATCTGATATGTGGGATCAGCAGAGGGGTTTTTCCCCCCCCTAGTTTCTAGAGACCAGCACCACGTATGTACCCATTGGCTACAACTCTTTCTTTTTTTCCTAGAAATTTGCCATTGATCAGCACTGGTCCACAGACCACCACCTTAAACAGCACTGACCCATGTAAATCTGCCTCACATCTTCTAAAATCTGTGGAGACTTCTATAGTGTGCTTCCACACTAACAAGATACTAGATGAAATGTTAGAAATACGGACACGGGTTAAGTGTACTTTGCTTACTAATGTATTTTGCTTCCATTTAGCAGGAAGAAGATGCAGATTTACATCAAGTCCCAGATGTTCTGGCAAAGGAGAAATCAGTTGAAAAGAGAGAAAGCAATGTTGTTGTTATGTGCTTTCAAGTCAACTTCAATTCATGGCAACACTGGGCCATTTCTGCCCTACACTATTATAGTGCTATTATTACACTGTCAACATCCTTTGGAATTCTGGGGTTTGTAGTTTAGGGAGGGATATTTAGAATTCTCAGCCGGAGAGCTCCTTGGCCTCAGTAAACTACAAACTACAGGATGTTGAAAGTGGAGTAATAGCACTATAACAGTATAGGGCGGAAAGGCCCAGGGCCAGATATATTTAGAGTAGGTTTGCCATTGCCTTTCACTGAAACTGAGAGCGTGTGTCCTGCCCAAAGTCACCCAGTGGGTTTCCATGGCTGAACCCTGGCCTCCGAAGCTCCTAGTCCAACAATCAAGCCACTGCGCTGTGCTGGGTCCTAAAAAGCAATACCAAGAGGGGAAAAAAAGGCAGTAAAGGAGGAAGGCACTGATGTTATTGGTAGGGTAGATGTCTATTGACTGGGAAATCCCTTTGTCAAGTCTCTTTTCTTTCACAGGCCATTTCTGCACTAGACTGTTATAGTGCTATTATTCCACTTTCAACATCCTATGGAATCTTGGGGTTTGCAGTTTAGGGACGGACCGGCTGGCCGGCCAGACTTTCCCTAAACTGCAAACCCCAGGATTCCATGAGATGTTGAAAGTGGAATAATAGTACTACAACAGCCTAGTATAGAAACGGCCACACTCTCAACAAGCTACTCATTCATTCTACCCTACACCATAGTGCAGAGAGATATTAATTTTCTCCTGCTCTATAGGATTGTTGTTAGCGCCACAGAAAAATAACAAACATGAGGATGCTTTGAACATTTAAAATAGTACATAAATGCTTCTGCTGTTTGCTAAATAATAAGATGGCCAGAGCAGCAGCAACAATAGCCTGAAGCAAAATGTACGTATGTGGAGCATGCCAGCTCACGGTGCTAGTCAACCAGTCGTTTCTCAGAAGACTTCGTTCCATTTTCCTTTTCCCAGTCCTTGGGTTCTTTGTGGTTTTCCCCAAACAGACATGTGGCCAGTCCTAAATATTTCTCACCACCATTTCTGAAAACCTTGGGATACCCAAAGCTCTTGGGCACATATGGGACTATTTTGGCTCCTTGAAGAATGAATTTGTTATTAGCATATAGAATTAATAGTCCATGTCATTGTCATAGCAGTGACTGAAGCCTGGCAATAACTGTTGCTGGAAGCGCTGAACAAATTTTGCTTGGATGTATCTGTGCTACGGATTTTAAATCAGGATGCAGCCCTCTATATATGGTTGGCCCTCGAGCAGTCGGGGCCAGCATAACAAATGGTGAGGGAATATGGGAGGTGCAATCCTGCTGTATTAAGAGGACCACAGATTGCCCACCCATGTGGTAAATGGTTCATTCCAACTCCTCTCACTTCTTGGAGAACCCTTGACAACATGATCCCTTTCATGCCACATAATTATACCTTTTTTAAAAATTCTACTTTAACTGCCATGGTTGAATCCTATGGAACCCTGGGATTCCTAGTATGGAGTGGGATAGGTAGAATTCTTAGTCAGAGAACTCTAGTGCCTCAGTAAATTTACACATTTCAGGATTCCACAGGATGCAGTCATAGTAGTTAAAGTGCAATCAGTGCTATAATTCATAGAATCACAGATTTGTAGATTCTTAAAGTTGAAGAGACAATTAACAATAAACAAAAAAACCCTCTCTAATAAAGGAGAGTCCACCACCCTCTGAAGCTGTCTATTCCACTGTCGAACCACTCTCACAGAAAAAAAAGTTCTTTCTAATGTTTAGATGGAGTCTCTGTTCTTGTAATTTGAATCCACTGGTTCATCTCATGTGAATTGTGCAGTGTGAAAGGATCTCTGTAGTTCTGTGGCAGGATTGGATTTTGCTGCCTGAGGCAAAAGACAAGATGGTGAACTCACCTGGCTCTCCTCCATCATATTTGTTGTGGTGGTGGTTGTGTGCCTTCAAGTCATTTCCATCTTATGGCAATCTAAGGCAAGTTATTACGGGGTTCTCTTGGCAAGATTTGTTCAGAGGCGGTTTGCCTTTACGTTCCTCTGAGGATAAAAGAGTGTGACTTGCCCAAGGTCATCCTGCAGATTTCCATGGCCAAGTGAGAATTCAAAGCCTGGTTTTCAGAGCCGTAGTCCAACGCTCAAATCACTACACCATGCTAAATCTTCATGTCAGCATATACAAAAGTTGCTAGCTGAACCTTACTTCAACACAGCCAGTAAGTTAGCACCATCTCCTTCTGTTTTTGAGGCCAGGAAGCTGTCTTATGGCAGGTCTTGGGGCTTTCCATGGTCACCTCTACTTCTTTCCACCTCCTTGCAAGTGCTGCCTAAAGCAGCTGCCTCACTGTGCCTAATGGTAAGGCCAACCCTGTTCCGTGAAGAGAGCCAGGAAGAACAGAATTGTCTGCATTTCCTTGGAAAGAGGTTTGGATAGTGTGTGTGTGTTAATGTAAACAAGCCTCACTTACAGCCTAAATGTAACTGTGGTTAGTGAGAAATAATTATCATTCGTTTCAATGAAGATATTTCCAACTAACCACAGTTAGAATTCCATAACAAGTCCCTTCCTATCAGCATGTCTGAAGCATTGCTGCACATCTGCAGTGCTTGGCCAATTCATTTTCCAAAGCTTGGTGGCCTTGGAAAAAATTCTGATTTCTTGGAACAATAGTGATTAAGGACAACTGAACGCCAATACAGTGTTAATATATGCCTTTTGAGCCTGCTAGGATGGCATTAACCCCCAGAATATCTTTAGAAACCTTGAGATGTATGTAACAATACAATTGTTAAGCAAGGCTTTTGGGATGGATATGAATCCTGGAAGCTGACAATGGATGAGTGACAGAAGAGATACATGCTTTTACCAGATATAAAGGTACTAAGCAAAATACTTTTGAGCAAAATTCTTTTAACATAGCATAAACACATGCCACTGTTGTTATGCTGGGTCCCACAGGTGTGCAAACAATTACACAATGAGCATCAAGACTTTAGCTCACCTGCTGCACAACCAACAATGAGTTCCCTAACCCCCAACTCAAAAGTGAGAGAGAGGTCTGTGTGTGCACTGTCAAAAGGATTGGCTGCACGCTAGGGATCACATTTACACAACCTCTGAGAAAGCATAACTGCTGGTGCAACCTTTTTTTTAAGCCAACAGAATGCTTGAACAGGCCATGGTGTATTTAAATCTAGACTATAGAATAGGATAGGATAGGGTAGGGTAGGATAGGGTAGGGTAGGGTAGGGTAGGGTAGGGTAGGATAGGGTAGGATAGGGTAGGAGAATAGAATAGAATAGAATAGAATAGAATAGAATAGAATAGAATAGAATAGAATCTTTATTACTGTCATAGACCAGCACAGGTAAAAAGGGGATACAGAAAAGGATAAAAACACAGGTTAAAAACAGGTTAAAGACAGCATTGAAATTCTCCTTCAGGTTACACAGCACCCATATAACAAGACAAGCATGGAGCTTAAATCTAGACTATGTAGCAAACTAAAATGAATGTGCCTCTTCCAATGAACTGATGAGCAAGGGAAGAGAGCAGACAGTCAGATGGGCAGGTAGTATAGTGAAGACTGAGGTGAAAGGGCAGATTCTGGATGCTGAAGATGAGATATGGAGCGACAATGTAATATAAAGACTCCCTTTGAAGGGACAAGTGCAAATTCAGCGGAAAAAGCTCAGCAAAATTATCCAACTAGAACAAAATGAACTGATTTCTTATTCCTGATACTTCAGTGAATAAAGAGGAGAAAGTAGAGGCAGAATACAGTAGTGGTTCATGTTAATTCATTGATCTAAGGCAGGGTTGGGAAAAATGCATCTGTTTAACATTTAAAAAAAAATCCTTGTTTTTTCAGAACCAATTGGTCTTGGTCCCCACCCCTTAAATTTTTGCAGAAAATTGGCCACTGGGTCCACCAAGGTTGTCCACCTTTCATTTAAGATAACATCATGATCCAGCACATTTAGGGATGTCGTCCCCTCCCTAAACTGCAAACCACAGGATTCCATAGGATGTTGAAAGTGGAATCATAGCTCTATAACAGTCTTGTGCGGAAATGGCCATGGTCTTTACTTGTAGTGTTAAGAAGTTTTAAGATACGGGACAAGATATAGTCATGTAAAGTATTGGAAACACGATGGCTTGAATCCTATTGTTTGGTCTCAGCTAGAGTAGACCCACTGAATCAGTTATTGAATGGTGAACCCACACATAGGTAATTCATTCAATGAGTCTACTCTAATTGAGACTAACCACGGGATTTGGCACTATAATTTTTGTAGTTACGTATTCTATTTATTTATTTATTTAGGTGTGGCTAGATTGCTAACTGGAGCTGGTTGTAGGAAGCACACCAGTCCATTTCCAGGCAGAATTCCAAGTGCTGATTATGACTTATAAAGCCCTGTATGGCTTAGGTCCAGGCTGTCTGAAAGACTGCATCTCCCTATATGAGCATACCCAAGTTTGAAGATCTCTGGTGGAAAGCTTTCTCTTGATCCCACCATTATCACACATGTGGCTGGTAAGGATCCAGGAGAAAGCCTGCTCAGTGGCTGCTTCCAGTCTATGGAACTGTCTGCCAAGGGAGACTCAGTCGGCCCCTCCCTGCTCTCTTTTCACTGGTAGGCAAAGACCCTCTTATTTAAACAAGCCTTCAGCTTTTAACTGATTGGGATAGTGCAGCAGGAGTGCTGGTATAAGAGGTTTTAATGTGTTTTTAACTGTTTTAAATTAATGTTTTTAAATGGATTGTGTTTAATGCTTTTTAAATTTTTATATTTCAGACTATTTTAGCTGTATTGTTGTAATATATGATGTGAACCACTTTGGGTCCCATATGGGGAAAAATGGGATATAAATTAAATAAGTGTTTTGTTTCTCCTTTGTACTGGATTGTTTGGATTATTATAAAGAAATTTTCTATTTATTAATTACTTTAATTCATGGTTGAGCTATTGTTGTATTTTTAATCCAAGTTTGCTTCATAAAATTGAAATTTGTATACAATTGTAGCCAATTATATCCAGTTTTTGAAATGATAGCAAGAACTATCAATCATAAAAAATATTCTACTTTTGCAGGCAGTTGAGACATAAAAACTGTACTGCTCTTTTGTATGTGATTATGTTCCAGTTTTCCCAAAGCATTACTATCACTATTTGAATTGTTTCAGGATTTTCATAACGAAGGAAACTTCTAAAACAGAGCCAGCTAACCACTTTCCTTAGGGCTGGCTGCCCAAGACCATTTCAGTATGGTTTTTGATTAGGCCTGCCAAATTTTGAAATACTAGAAAAGGCCAAATAGAATCTACCTCTGCACCCCAGAGCACCAGGGAACACGAGTTATACATTTCCGTGACAAAGTTGTGCATTCGGGCTGAGCGAGTAAAGCTGGGGTGGGAATCATGCAGCTCTCCCCCAATGTTGTTACAACAAATTGCAGCTGCTCTAGCCAGTATAGCCAATGGTGCAGAATACTGGGAGTGGCAGTCTGACAACATCTGGAAGACCACACAATTCCTACCCCAATCTACAGATCAGAAAAAGAAATTATCTTGTGTTGCAGAGCACAGTCTCATTTCATAGAGTTTTCTCTCCCCTCTCCTGCCTCTGCTTTCTTTTTAATCATGGTTTTCTGTATGGGCCTATGTGATCTGAGACCAGCAAGTGGGGTTACTGGGCTGGATTTAGATATGCTGAAGCTTAGGTATAAGAGGCCACAAGGATTACCAACAAGAGCCACCTCAGAAAACACTCTCTCTCTCTCTCTCTGCCTTAGAAGAAGGCAAAGGCAAACCCCATCTGAACAAATCTTGCCAAGAACACCCCATGATAGGTTCACCTTAGTGTTACCATAAGTCAGAAATGACTTGAAGGCACACAACAACAACAAAGTATTACCAAAAAGAAAGAAAACAGAACAAAAAATAGCTGTATTATTCTAACATTTCTTTTGTGATTTCTGTACATTTTTTTTTGCTCTTGTGTTCAGAAGCACCTCATAATCTGAAACTCTAAACTATAGCTTACCAAACTTGTGCATAAATATGGCCCTGTGTGGTTACATGTGTTTCACATGCCATTCTATGCTGTGATCAAGAAACAGTTAAATAAAGTGTGAAATTCCAATGTAATATGTCTTGACTCCTTCTGAAAAAACTTGCAGGTCTTACAAGACGGGGGGGGGGCATTGCAAAATGGGTTAGATCATTTCAAAGATTATGTATCAACCCACACTTGTCACATTCGGATAAAGCAAGTGAATTAATTGTCAGGACTACTAGCAAAGAGGCAAGTCAGGGCCTTCCCTCTCCTTTCTTAATTGCCTGTGTACTAAGGCTTTGGAAGAGGACTTTTGGGAAATGTATCCCACTCCTGGGTTGTGCTGTTTCCCATTCTCTATACAATCTGTTGCTTCCAGCCCGAATATGGCACTTAAGCTTAAAGAGCTCAAATTTTGCTTTGCACAAGAGTTGCATGATGAGAACTTTCCTTCTCCAACATCGGCAGTGAACAGACACAAAAGAGAGATCGAGGACATCATCCTGAATTCAAGTGAACACTCTTGGCAATTTTTTTGTTTTGTGATATTCACCCAGCTCTAATAAGCTAGGTTTCTGTCATTCAACCACATGCCTGACAGTATGATCTTTTTTAAAAGAGGTCTGGGAAGTGGTTTGTTATTAGGGTCTTGAAAAATGTTTGCCAGTATTTAAGGATCAGCACTGCCATGCTCTCATTAAAGTGCAAGGACACCCAGTTTATTTACTTCTTATTCAAGGCTCCTCTGAATTCAGGGTATAGTTTTCAATGACTTCAAGTGTTCGTCTAGTTGGTGCCATATTTAAGAGGGAAAGGAAATTGCTTTCGTCTGTCCATCTCAGATAGCTACAGAAATTGCCAAAGAAAATATTAACTGGCAAATTTAAGAGATTATTTAGCTGAAGTTAAGCACTTTGAAGTTTAGCAATTTAATTGGAGGAGTTAAAAACATACTTAGCTTTCTCCTATTAAAATAATGGAATTGCAGATTACTTAATTGGTCAATTCTCTATGAAAGCATACTTTAAATGATTCCCTTCTGTTATGAGACAACTTCTAGAGGCACAGCAGTGTTTGTTCCAACAAAAATGCAAATTATTTTGTTTCTCTGAAAGAGGTAAACTGATTTATTGATGGATTAAAGCCATTTTGTTTAATGCAGCGTCATCTAACATCTGATGAAATGGACTCTAGTCCACAAAACCATATCCCACACAACTCTCTACACACAAGTCAAGTCTCTGCTGCCTTTACTGCAGAAAAGAATCTCAGCAGTAATACCTTTGATTGCTTCTCATCAGTGGGCCATTCTCACATGTATGCTCATCACTTGACTAATATATGCTGGGCCATTTTCAGACTAATATGTGAACTGATTCTCCTCAAACCCACTGTGTCTGAGGTAAAAGTATGGCTACAGTGAATTTCAGTCTGTAGAGTGAGATCTGTGGTGATTCATTCGCTGTGGGAGGCAGCTGTCATCAAGCAATGAGCCTGCAGTCCTCTGTGCGCAATGTATAAAAGATAGTGGGAGAACAAAACCAAGGGCATAGCCCTAAACATTTTTTAAAATAAGTCCTATTCACCACATGGCAAGGAGGTATTCTGCTGCACTGATTGGCCTGTCATTCACGTTTGTACATGACTTCATTTCTGATCACTTGATTACTCAGTTACTCATTGCTAAGGGCCAAAGTCCTTTCCAAAGTGTTATAAAAAATGCAACTGTGCTAACCATAGAACTAGAGGGTGGCACCAATGCCTGAGCTTCATAAAGTTGTGGGGAGTTTTGGACTACAACTCCTGGTCTCACCCAGCCAGCATGAAGAGTAGATTCAGGGAACTGGACTCCAACAAGTAACTTTTCCAAGCTTTGCTGGAAGTAACAGGGCATTCTTTGCTTGTGGTGTTTCATCTGCAGTGCCCCATTTCTACTTGCTGGTTTAGAGAGGCAGCCACCTTAAGCCGAAATGGTAAAGAATCTTACAAGAATTTTCTGTTTGGGGGATGGGGGGAATATAATGATTCATAAGCTCTTGAGTGACTGAACCCTGCTTTGTCAAGCTTATGAATCAGACACAGTATCTTGGTAGGCAGTTGGCAAATGATATGCCTTTTTACATGGCTGTGAGAGAAGTGGGACAGCAATGATGGTGCCTAGCAGGGAAAGGAAGTTTTTATTTGGGGCACAACACCCATGAAGGCTCATTCATACCACAAAGTGTCATAGGCAGCAGATGATGGAAGGGCAAGTGAACACCTCATCCTTATGGGCAAGTTTCCAGCGGGGCAGGGGAATCATTCAGCCCAGCTTGTGCCTGGGAAAATCGCCCTTGTGTGCCTTCAGGTCGTTTTGGACTCATAGCATCTCTAAGGTGACCCTCTGAGTGACCTTGGGCAAGTCACACTCTCTCACCCTCAGAGGGAGGCAAAACCAAACCCCTTGTCGAACAAATCTTTCCAACAAAATCCTATAATAGTTTTGCCTTAGAATCCCTATAAGTCGGGAAGGACTTGAAGACACACAACAACAACAACAACAAAAACAACAAAGGCGACCCCATCAGAGTTTGCTTTGGGGTTTTTGACAAGACTTGTTCAAAGCGGGGGGGGGGGGGTCCTTGCCTTCCTATGAGGCTGAGAGAGTGGGACTTTCCCAAGGCCACTCAGGGGTTTTTCGTGGTCCTGCGACGCTTCAGGATCCGGGTCTCCTCAGGTTTTAGTCCAATGCTCAAACCACTACACTAGGCAGATCTCTCCTGGGCCATTTCCGCACTACAGTGTTATAGTGCTGTTATTCCACTTTCAACATCCTATGGAATCCTGGGGTTTGCAGTTTAGGGAGGGGCCTCAAAGGCAAACCCCAGGATTCCATAGGATGTTGAGGGTGAAATAATAGCATTTATAACAGTCTGGTGCAGAAATGGCCACAGTCGGTGGTTGCGCAGAGGAAAGGAGTGGAGCGAAGGCAGCCGGCCGCCCTCCGGGACAACAACTGCCTCGCCCCGCCGGGAAGGGAGGCGACCCAGTGGTCGGTCTGGCAGCCTTGGCACCCGCGGCCCTGGCCCAGCGTAGCCACCCCGCACGGTTCCGGCTTGGCAGCTAATTCAGAAACTATTTGTATGAGCTATTTATCAAATTATTAACTGCACAGATGTTGTTTGGCTGAAGAGCAGCTGAACCTTCTCGCTGCCAGCCGCGGAGACAAAGGTCTGGAGGAATAATTGAAGATGTGCATGGAATATTAAATTAATTTACTGCTCTTAATTCTTATGCTAATCCTGACCTCTCCTAGAGCCTATCAATTACCCTGCGTAGAGGAAAAAGAAAGAAGGGAAAACAGTTTCTTTTTCTCCTTCTCGCTCTCACTCTCTCTCTCTTTTTAAAAAGAGAAATATTTGCAATGAAGCCAGGAGCAAAGAGGGGGATTGTTTAGTGGGAGCGACGAGTTGCAATTACGTGGTTTGGGGGAGCAAGGTTTGTTCAGGAGACAGCAGGAGGCCGAAGGGAGAGAGAGAAGAGACGGAGAGGAAGGCAGGGCGAAAGACAGCGGAGCATCTGCGAGAACTGGCAAAAGGGCTCCGGCTTTGGCAGAAGGAAGCCTCGCCTTGGCTCCCGCTCACCCACCTTTCCTACAAATCACAAAACGAATCGGCGGCTTTTTGATAACCTCCACGGTGGAGGTTTTTTTTTTCTTTTTTTGTACGTGTGAATGCCCGCGACGCGTGCATTCGCGCGCGTGTCACTGCCCCCACGGGTTGGTTCGAAGCCGCCTTCTTCAGCCCATCTGCCGCCCCCACCCTCGCTCGGGACTGTGGATTAAGGGGGGAGAAGGGGGGGTTCCTCTTGAACAACCTCCACGCGCCGCGGGGCTGCGGGACCAGGGGGTCTTTCTTGGAGGGGCCCCGGTGTGCACCTGTGGGCCTGGCCCAGCAGAAGTCCCGCCGGCCCTCCGACCAGTTTCATCTGGTGTTTTTAAAACCCGTTGTTGCTGGGGTTGTTGTTTTTAAAGGGAGGATACCCGATCACACTAGACTGTTTAAACTGCAAACCCCAGGATTCCACAGAATTTTGAAACTGGGATAATAGCACTCTAACAGTCTTGCGCGGAAATGGCCTCGGGTCTCTTCCTAATTCTACCTTCCCGGTGCCTTTTCTCGTTGCATTTATTCAACCAAGGGCGCCGAGGTTTGTTATAGAAATCGATGGTCTACAGCCTAACGTTTTACCCCCGCGAAGGAAAACGTGGAAAGCAAAGAACGCACTCATCTATAAGGAGCGGCTAATATTTCTTTTGCTTTCCAAAGGTTGAATAACAACAAAAATTCGTACTGTAAATCCTATGACGTCATTGCAGGCAAGAGGAAACCAAACTGGGTTGAGCACTGGGCTATTTTTTTTTCCCCTGCGGAGGAAGAGGGAGTGAGACCGATCTCTGGGGTGGGGGGGAACTGTTTATTGTTAGGACCCCCACTCATCCACCCAGTCACCCCTGGCGCGGTGTTTAGTGGCGCTTAGCCAAAGACTCCTGCCTTCCTCCTCGCCCTCCCCTTTCCTCGCATTCTCTATTAAGGGGTAAATAAATAGAAGCAAATAAACCCGATCCGTCTATTCGCCGCCCCCGCATGCCGGCGACCTTTGGGAGACCTCGGCGGCGCAAAGCTGTGTCTCCCGCACCGTCGCTGGGCTCCAGTGCTGCGCTGCCTTTTCAGCTCGTCGCCGCCGCCGCCCCCTCCTCTTCCTCCTCCCCCTCCCCCCCCAACTATACCACAATATCAATTAATCATGCGGCAGGCAAACAAGGAGATTTATTCCACTACAAATAGCCTCAAAGAGAGCTGCTGAATGGGGGTGATTAGCATGAGAAAAGCGGAGCAAAACTCCACAGTTCAACAGCTAAAGAGCAATTTGATGGGGCTGGCATGGGGAAATTACTTGATTAGCGTCTGTTGGGAAAGGATCACGCTTAAAGAGGGCCGCTGTCGTCGAGCCGCAGAGATGGGGATCAAAACCAGGCAGGCTCCTCGGGGCAGGGTGGGAGAGATTGTTGCTGCTGATGGGTAAAGGGCCAAAAGTGTTGAAGGCGTTATAAAAAACGCCAGTGTTCAGTACTTTCGGCGGAAGGAAAAGCCCTACTCAAAGATACCTTTCAGATCCAGGAGAATCCACGAGGATATGCAGGTTTCCGTTAAACGAAACCGTTTGACTTTCAGTGGAATTTACTCTCAAGGAAGCAAGCTTCCATAAGTTTGCGGTAGCCCTAGACATCTACAGCACATTTATTTATTTACTTTATAAAAAATATCTATATTGCACCCTCTATCAAGAGACGTCAGGGGAGTACAAAAAAAAAAAAATCTAAAGGAGTTACTTTCAAGAAAAGCGCAGAGTGGACGGGGCATTAAGCCGCTTCTAATTCCTTTTATTGCAATGGCTGTTTATGTACCTGCTTAAATTAATAGAACGAATGCTGTTCATTCTTAGCTAGGAGCACATCCTGTCGAAATCAGAGTGGCCTTTTTGGGAGTAAACACACATAGGTTGTTGTGTGCCTTCAAGTCGTTTACGACCTAGGGAGACCCTAAGACGAACCTATCACGGGGTTTTCTTGGCAAGATTTGTTCCCATGGGGTTTGATTTGCGCCCTCCTCTGACGCTGAGAGAGTGTGATTTCCCCAAGGTCACCCAGTTGGTTTCCGTGGCCGAGCGGGGATTCGAATCCTGTGGTCCAACGCTCAAACCGCCACGCCACGCTGTTCCTCTAAGCATACAGAGGATTGCAAAGCAAATCCTATGAACATTTACAGTGCAACCCTATACGTGTCTCCGCACCTGCAAATGTCATGGACTCAGGCAAAAGTGGGCTGTAGGATACCACTTTAGCTGCGTAAAGGAGGATTGAATGGCCTCTTTTGAACCCATTTCTTTGCTTTTTAACCAGAGAGGGAAAGCTGCTTCCAGTTTTCCCAGCACGCTTCTACGAAGGGTGTGAGTGTGGAATGAGGGGTATTCCATCGTCGCTTCCCCTTTCCCTGGGTTTATGCCTTGCAAGAAAGAGGCGTCGCTTCTTCTGGAGCGGTCCGATGAAAGGTCTCTCCCGCGTCCCTCCTTCTGTGGTTGCCCATGCCTCTGTTCGGACGGCTCCTGTCAGGGGTGGGGCAGTGTGGTTACAGAGCTCATATGCCATCTCCTAAACCGCTCTCTCCCCTCCGAAGGTAGCTAAAATCCCAGCAGAAGCTGCGATTGTCGTCGTGTGCCTTCAGCTTATGGCAAGAAACCAGGCTTTTCTTGACCTGGTTGACCGGGAGGAGGCGGTTTGCCGTCGCCTTCCTCGAAGGCTGGAGGAGCGCGACTTACCCAAGGCCACCCAAAGAGTTCCCGTGGCTGAGCGGTCCCCAAGAGTCCCTGTCAGACACGCAAACTGTTGCACCACTCTGACTCACTAGCAGTTGGCAAAGAAATGGATTTGCCCAAGAACAAATGCTTGCGTGCTTTCCCAGTCGGGATAGGAAATATTTGGGGATGGCAATTCAGACCGATGAGCTGCTTTCCAACAGACCTGCTCCGCTCCCGGTGACGATGAAAACCACTAGGAGTGGCTGGCTGATTTCGAGTCTTCGTAGGATACATGTGGCCGGTTGTGCTCCTGTAGTCTTGGAAAAGTCTTTAGACTGTCCTTTTCGACAAGACTGCATAGCAGTAGACAGAACTCAGTTCTCCAGCCGCGGAAGCCCGGAGCTGCGTGTGTACGGTGAGTGCAAAGAGTGCAAAAAGCGATAGGCAGCCCTTGGTGTGTTACCGGTCTATGCAGAGCAAAAAGGAACACAGAAACCTAACTATCTTTCAGAGGACTAGGCTTGTGGAAGCGAAAACAACGACTCCTATGTCCCCTTAAAAACTAGCGCATTTTTAATGACATAACTGTGGACCAAAATCCACTAAATTTTGCGCCGTAATAAATGTCAGCCCTTAAGATTCCGCAAGACTTTTCCCCGTTTTGATGATGAACAGGCCTATAACGGAGATCACTTTCTAGAACCTCTCTCTCTCTGTCACAATGAATGTGTAAACCTCTCTTAGATCCCCTTCTTCTTGTACTATACCTAAGATGCTGCTGCCATTGCTATACTATGAATGGAAATGGCCTCCTATTGTAGCCAAACTTTCCTGGATTACGGGGGATGTAATACCTGCTATGTCCTGGAACCAAGCACATCCCACTGATTTCTGCTGAAGGCAAGCCCACCAGCTTTAAGTGAGGCAGGCACTTTATGTCAGAGGGTGCTTAAGGATGAGCCCGGTATGGCACCTCGAATAGAGATGGGCCGCCCTGTCCTGAAGACAAGGGCGAGGAGGGGGCGAAGGGGAGAAAAGAAGGGCTCCCTGAATTGTTTCAGCAAGGCAGCTCTGAATCTAGATTCCCGTTTAGTTTACAATTGTTCCCCATACTGTGATGGGATCCCGCTACTTCTGAGGTGTATCTCCCTTGCTGGATCTCCCTTGACTCGGAGTTTAGAGAGCAGGATCCTGGGCTGAAACGTCCAGCAAAGTAAAGTGGATCCTTGTCTAGCTGAAGATTCCTTTGGGACACCTTCCAACACGCCCCTCTCCGTCAGATTTCTGAAACTGCGGGTCTTGCACGCACTTTGCTCGAGAGATATTCCCACTAAGTCCAGTGGGGTATTTCCAGGAGAACTTGCGCGAGAGCACAAGCCTTGCAGGGGAAGCGGGGGCTAAAATGAAATTCAGGACAGATATCAGCGCTAACCTATGGGAAACGGCAGAGCCGTCCCCACATGACCGAGACGGGGAGTGGCCTTTGCCTGAGTTGAGATCCCTCCGGACCATCTTAAATGACAACAGAAACAGTATCTGACACAAAATGTAGGCCCCCGGCTCTAAAATCGTCACTTTTCTTCTCCTGTATGATTTTTAATATCTTTGCCTGATGAAGAAGCCGGTGAGGCTTCCAAAGTTGGCATGATGTATTTTGTGCATTCGGGTAGGCCAATAAAGGTATTGCTCTTTGGCGGAGGGGAGTCCTAGACCGCGTTCGCACACCTGAGTGTTTGCTGCAGTGCGGTCTCAGTGTGTGAACGAGTTATGACAGAGGAGACGCTCTTGTTTTTTTCAGTGGAGGCTAATCTCCCGCTTCAGCGGAGAGTCAACACGCGTGCAGAGAAATCGAGTTCGTGCGATCCGAGCTAACCCTTTCATTCCACGTTAGCCCGTGGGCGAAGCAGAGCAGTCGATTTCGCTTTCCAGGCGGAGGGAAGCGAAAGGAGTCGGTTCGGATTATCACTTGACCGAAGTGTCTCTACTTCTCCTAAGAAGACGGGTCTAATGTGGCCGAAGGTGGTAACTACGAGACGTCGCCTGGGTTCTGTATAAGCCTCTGTTCTTGTCATCAGAACAACGCTTGAGCACGTTCTGAAGGAACGTAAGGGCCCTTCAGCGGGAAAAGCCGAAGGCAGATCAAAGGCTCAGTCCCGGCCAACGCACGCACTAGACTGTTATAGCGCTGTTATTCCACTATCAACATCCTGTGGAATCCTGGGATTTGCAGTTTAGGGAGGGGCCGGTGGGCCTCTCCCTAAACTGCAAACCCCAGGATTCCATAGGATGTTGAAAACGGAATGATAGCGCTGTAACAATCTAGTGCGGAACTGGCCAATCTTGAAGGGCGCGAGTGCGCGCGAAACCCTGTCATCTACAATTCGACGGTCCCCAATACTTTTGTGGCCCGCCCCAGCTGGACCTTTCCTTTTCCTTCAAAAGATGCGCCATCCTGCAAGGTTGCCTTTGTTCTTCCAGGAGGCTTAAAGAAACCTTCTGGTCGCTGGCCGAAGGAGGAGAGCGCTGGCCTCTTTCCTCTCAGTCATTGTTGGTGAACATGCCACCTTGGGCCAGAATCCTGTTGGTGAGAGATGCAGGTGTAAGCTGTGCTACACACACGGAATGTCATCTTTGTGACAGTGTGTGGAATAGAGACATCCAGCTGATAGTGGCAGGAGTAGAGTCCTGCATGCGGAATCATTGCAGATACACAATAATGCACCCAGAGTAGTGTGTCCATGCACACTGTACATTGTGCAACGAGGTGACAGCTAAGCACCTCCACCACTTCTCATGCGTTGAGCTACTGTGGGATTCAGCATAGGGATTTCGTGGTATTAACGTAAGGTAGCCAGAGTGGTGTGGTGGTTTTTGCGTTGGACTACGACCATGGAGATCGAGGTTCGGTTCCTCGCTGGGCCATGAAAACCCGCGGGGTAACACACTCTGAGCCCTAGAAAACCCCGTGATACGTTCACCTTAGGGTAGCCATGAGTCGGAAACTACTTGAAGAAAAGTAACAACTCCTTCGGTGAATATTTAGGCTAGGTTGAGTCTTCTGAACGATAGAAATAAACAAGGGCAGACGATGCTGCTCCGCAGAAATATTAACTCCCATGCTCCCGGGGAACTGTTTTTTGTCACTGAGGGCCTTTACAGTATTTGCTCGCCGATGTTGGAGGCTGGGTTAGAATCAGCCTCTGTTGGCAACTCACATAAGGACTTCTAGCAAGTCTTTCGGCCTTCTTGGTCTTCGCTTTGCCACATCGTGGTTCTGACGTCAGATGTTGTTGGACTGCAAGTCCCAGCATCCTTCGAGAGTTGCAGTCCGATAATTGGGGTTTACAAGTCTGCTTGACGAAAAGTGCATTGCTAATCCCTCTAAATCACCAGTCTAGGAAGAGACATGTACTTTGAGGAGAGCGTAAAGTTTCACTGATACTTCAGAAATTCAGAGTCATGGCTGACTTGGGCCTACTCATCCCCCGCGTTTGAGGTTCAAATTCTCATTTAACCAAGAGATTTTCTGGGCCATCCAGTCGCTTTCTCGCAGCCAAACCCCTCTCAAAAGAGTGCAATGAAGGTTGTTGTGTGTCTTTAAGTCGTTTCCAATTTATGAAGACCCTAAGGCGAACGTTATCACGAGGGTTTCTTAGCAAGCTTTGTTCAGAGCGGGTTTGCCTTTGCCTTCCTCTGAGGCTGAGAGAGTGTGACTTGCCCCTGGTTACCCAGTCGGTTTTCGTGGCGGAAGAGAGATTCGAACCTTGTCTCCAGAGTCGTAGTCCAAAGGTCAAACCAATACACCACGCTGGGTCTTGCGACGAAGCTAGAGGGGTGGAATCCTCCCTCTGGTTGCCCTAAGCTCACAGAAGGAAGGATACAACTGTGACGTGAAGCCTGGCTCAGAAATACTCGGATTTAAGACCGAACTTCTGTGAATGGGAGATTGAACAGAGGCGTAAACAGAAAAATAGTGTGAAAACAAAAAAGGGCTAAATTGAACTCAATAGTGCCTATCTGCATACAAATGACAGGATCATATTTGTTGATACCTTTGGATTGAAGTCCAAAATTGTGAGAGAGAAACTCGTGGATATGAGGAGAAGGAACGTCTAAATGACTTTGATTACCATGAAGTGGGACTCCCAGGCCCTTAAGGCTATACGATAACCACATGGGGGATGCACGAGAAAGATCTGCGCATGAGCAAATGGTTCCCTACTTGGAACTTGAGGGAAGGCTGTGTCCTCGCAGGCGTCAGTTTTCAGCCCTACGGCTTCCCTTACGCGGGGATGTCTTCATGTGTGAAGGCGTACTCGGAGCTGGTTTCTCAGTTCTTTGTTGATAACTCGAGGGCCAAATTTTAATTTTAGAGACTGAAAGTTAGGGATGTTCATGCTTAATTTTGCAACTATTTTGATTTTCTGGCGTCACTACATCAAGAAAAGCGAAAACGTTTGAAGTAGGTTTAGGGACACGTTAAATTGTAACCTGTAATATCTCAATTAAAAAAAAAATCTACACTGACCGCATGGTGTTCCAGTGTATTTAGGTACCTTTTAATAAACCATAGTGGTATCATATTCATGTTTAGTTGTGCTGATTTCATAAACAAGGGAACATTTTTCTTTATTAAGGAAAGGTGGCCTTTGGTTGTCAAAAAGGCACATCTAGAATTACAAGCTGAAGTTTGCTGACACAGAAACACGGCTCCTATTTGTTCAAGAAGGGTGTTAACTAATAACAGGACACTGGGAACGACGGCTTCTGAATAGGGCCCAATGGATTGAATGGGGGCTGAGGACAAAGAAGGAATGGCTTTGCATCTTGTCCCGCTACGCAGACTAGTTCTCCTGTGGGAGGCTCGTGGGTGTGAAAGCGGCAACCGTGCAGTAACACCTACTTGTCCCGAGTGCGTTTCTTCTTGCTGAGGGGCGAATTAGGCTCGTCCTATTTTATGAGCATTTTTAAAACTAATTTTTACGTGGAGGATGAGGGTGGAATATCAGTCCTTTCGAATAACTCCATCTGCGTTCACGAGCATTTTGCCTCCTAGAGTTTCCTACCAGTTACCCCTATGAGGTCCTTGCACGGGAAACGAAGGTTTCAAGGAGCATAGGAGAGCATCCTTTGTAGAACAGGGAGCAGAGTCCTACCAAAAACGTTTTTAAAGGGCCATCGTTAAAGTATTTGTTATTTATTTATTGCAGTAATATACCATTTATTGTTATATACCTCTGTTCACAAATTGATTTCACAGTAGTCTACTTTTTTTTTTTTTAAAGAAATAGTGAGTGTCGTTTTTAAGGCAATAAGTGGCGCTGGATTCCTATTGAGTCTGGGCGTTTATGGAGGAATACTTCCAAGGTCACGCCGCTCTTTGCAGGTAAGTGAGTTACTATGGTGCCGGTGGCAGCCAGTTCGTCTCTGGATCGCAACAGTACAGACCTGGAGTTCAAAACAGAACAGAAATTAACGGAGGTTGAGACTGAAGATGCTATTCATTACACGCAGTCATTCAGAACCCTGTGCTCCGTAACAAACCGTCTCTGCCCGGATCAAGCAAGCCAAGGTTGCCCCCGTTTCTTTTTCCTTTTATGCGCCCTCCATTCACTGGCCGCAGTTTTAGTTTCACGTTCGATGATGTACCTAGAAACCTTTTCGCTCACATTCAGGTTTTTAAAACTCATTATTTTAAAACGGGTATCCTGACCTGGATTACGAAAATTTAAAAGTGACTGAATTGAGGCTTTGGGAACGTTCATAGTCCTAGATCTCTTTGGTGGAACTCGTGTCCGACTTAACATCCGTCTTGGATGGTCTTAGCTTCTAACCATGCAATTTTATGTGCGTTCTCTCAGAAGTATTCCCGTTTCGTTCAATGGGGCTTGTTCCCCTGTAAGTGCATACAAGATTGCACCCCCCCGTTTTCTAGGCAGTGACCAAGGTCCCACTGCTTGGAGACACCTTCACACATCCAGTGATGAAAAGAGCTCCAGGAATCGAGTGTACGGAAGAGGGTTGTGGTGTCCGATTCCCCTTGGATATTTGAGATTTGCCCTCATCCAAGTTGAGAGGGTAAGGATTTTTACTTTAGGACGGTCAGATTTTAATGTTTGTATCTCACGCGGAGAAAAAAAAGGGGGAACAGTTTTCGCACTGCCGGGTCCTAAACGCAGCGGGATCCTAAGCATGGTGGCACTTGGATGAAGTCAGGGGAACTCAAGTCAGGTCGCACAGAATTGTAGCCTTGGTCGGCAATAAGTGCCGAGGACTTCAAAAGCCAAGCCTTCGCCTAGATCGTGTCCAGTACGGCTTCAATCTAGGAAACTGGTGGAATGCAATGACATTAAATGCTCTGGAGGCTTCAGTGTTAAATGTGTTCATCAGAAAGTAGGTTCCATTCAATTCATTTCAAAGGGTGGCACCTCAAAGTCTCAATGAACCCAAAGGCAACGTTAAACCCTGCCATTCTCCCTCTGAAATAATCAGGAGGTGTCAGTAAAAGCGCCTTATTTTGGCCCAGTGTGAAGAGGGAGAGGACATTCAACAGGCATTTGTTTGCCTTCAGAGAAACAGCTAAAACGCGAGAAATACTGCACGCGGCTATTCAGACGTAAGTGCCACTGAGTTTAGTCTGGCTTCCTCCGGAGCAAACGGACACAGGACCGCGGCCCTAAAGGGAGTGAGTCGCTTGGCCCCAGCCTGTGTCACGACGGTCTTCAGACCTCCTCCCGGAAGTCAGCGTTTTCCTGGGGCCTTCCTCGGATATTCGGGCTCCCTTCCGCCGAGGAGGGTGACGTTACTTGGAATTTAGGGTCACTAGTTGCCAAGGGCGCATGCTCGGGGCTCCGCTCGAAATGTATAAGGTGTTACAGCCTTCTTTTGTGTTCTAGCCTATTGCAATAGTTCAGACTTCAGTAAAGATTTGTCCAAGCACATCCTTTACTTTTTAAAGGCACGAGGAAAAAAAAACCCGCCTGCTCGCCGTGTGTGTGTCTCTCTCTCTCTCACACACACACACACGCGCGCGTCCCAACCTCCTTTCCCGCCTGTTTTGTCTTCTCCGTCTAATTAGTAATGCGGCGCGCATGGAAGGTGTGTGTGGGGGTAACATTAAGACAAAGAAGTGTCACCAAGTCTACGAGGCTCAGATCAGCAGAAGCGCCTCTGAGGAGGAAGCGCCCCCCACCCCGCCGCCGCCAGCTCAGGTTTGCCTGGGCTGAGGGAACGGCGCCCAGAAGACGAAAAACCAGCCAAGAAAAAGTCTTGGAGCAATTAGGGAAAGCGCGGGCAGAAGCGGGGGGGGGGGGGCGCGTTGGGCTTGGCCTGTCAAGCGCCCGTTTGAAAGGGGGGCTTCGCGGAGCGCCGCTTATCTGCCTCGGCAATGTCACCCAGGCGGCCACGGCGGGGTCTGTGTGAGGGGCGGGGAGCGCGCAGGTTGGTCCCCTTCTGAGGGGAAGGAGCCGCAAGCGCCCGGAGAAGAAGAAACGCGGGAAGGAAGGGAGGAAGGAGGCGCGTTTCTTCTCCGCCGCGGACCCTCACAGAAAACCCAGTCAGGGAACGAGCCCGTCCGCCCTCTCCCCGGGACCGGAGGGGGAGCGAGGCCCACTTGGCAGAGAAACACGGACAGGCCCCCGCGCGAGGAAACCAGCCAACCAGCCAGCCAGCCAGCTGCGGCGCCGGCGGTACGTGTGTGCGTCGGGTCTGCGGGTCCCTTCCCGCCTCTCCCGGCCCGTCTGAGGCGGGCGCAGGAAGAAGAGGAAGGACAGCGCCGAAGAGGAAGCGGCCGGGAGGCGGGCGGGACTGGGGCAAAGAAGCCGGGCACGACTGCCCCACCAGTCCTCTCTGGGCGCCCGCCTCCGGTTCCTTTCCCTCACCCCGCTCTTCCAGTCCGAGTTTTAACGGGGCCCCGGCAACCGGGAGTCCGTTTCCCGCCTGGAGACGTCTCTCTAGTTGGCGCGCATGGGACTCCCTGAGGGCATTTTCGGGGAGGGAAACGTCGCGCCTCCCTCGGCGGCGCGGAAGTAGCGCCCGTGCGCGCGCGCGCTCCCGGCGCCGCTGCTGCAAGGGAAGCGCTCTGCCTAAAAAGGACGGGAGCGGCGCGAGGCTCCCTCAATTTTATTCCGAGGGGTGGCTTTTCAGAAGCTGGCAATTTGAGGCGGTTGGGTGTTATTTAGTGCAATATGAAATCAAATGATCCTATTTCTGAAATAATAGTGTCTGTGAGGGGAAGTGAATACACTGAAAGGGGTAATTGTCTCCTGATGATATTTCCATTATCCCCAATCTTGGCCTCAAACGGCATTCGGCAGCCTTGGTGAAAAGGGGAGTGTGTGTGTGTGTGTGTGTGTAAGAAAGAGAGAGAGAGAAGAAAGAAAGTGTGCATGTGTGTGTGTGTGTGTGAGAGAGAGAGAGATCAGTAATAATGATGATGATACGGAAAGAGACCTCAGACACAGGCGTTTCAGCAAGCTAAATTGATTCCTTGACTTCTCTTCCTCGTCTTGTGTGATTTTCCCTCGCTGAACACGTCTGAAGTATCCTTTAGTTTGCGGTTATTTCATTTAAAGAGATTGGAAAAGCAACGTGCCCCTTCCTTTCCGGGAAACCTCTTAGGCCCCCTTATATTTGAGAGTTGTCATGGAATCCGATCCTTTATGTCCTGTTGCCAGCCTAGAACTGGAGAAGACAAATTTTGCTTTGCTGAAAAATAATAAAAGGCTGAAATTAGTATAAAGGTGAAGAAGTGTATTTTTCCGAACAAACGCAATACCGTTTTCCTACACGAAGGTCGAAAGCAGTCCAAATTCATCATGATATTTGCTTTTAGCCTCATTGGTACATTATTTAGTTTCTAGTTGAGTGAGGAGAGAATGCAGAGAATTTAAGATTATTTTTGCATTCTTTGTTTCACAGGCTATCCTTTTTAAATTGAATGAGAAACCGATGCACCATTTTACAGGGTTTTATTTTTTTTAAAAAAAAAACTCTAGAGGATGGATTATTTTCTCTCCCTATAATGCGCCGGTACAACAAAAAACAGGCAATTTTTTTTTTACAGGGAATCCAAAGAATACCTAAATAATTACAATTTTATGGTAATTAATACAAGCTAGAGTAAAACAGTGTAGTGGTGCTCTTCAAATACAGATCCACTAGTTTCGCAATAGTTATTTCTTCCGCTTTTGTCCTAAGTCTTCCAAAAATACATCTGTTTAGAATCCCAGTGGCAATACAGCTGAATCATAGTCTCTGGAAGTACAATTTTCGTTTAACTGGAATATGGGTTCAGACTGTTCTAATGATTTTCTCCTCCAGGCGGCACTTGAAAACAGTCCTCGTCCGAGTAAGTCGCTACGCCGGTGGGGAGCTGTCCACCATTTCAGCAAGCCGGTCGTGGTTGTTTTTGTTTTTATTTTTAATTGACTACCATTTTAATAACGCATCTGCAGTATTTACAAAGGGCTCATCTGGGAAATTAATTACACATATCTAATTATTCTTGCAGAATTGTAGTACAGTACTTACGAATTACAGAACAATTGTTTTCCCTGCCCCTCCTTTTTCTTTTTCTTTTTCTTTTTCTTTTTCTTTTTCTTTAGGCTCTCCCTCTTCCTTGAAAGGATTTGTTCCTGTCAAAGCTGTTTCTTTTTACCGCGGAAATCCCTGCAATGTAGTGAAAGATCTGAACCTGTGTCCGTGCGTGTCCACCTACGTTCACACGGGCACTGAGAGAAACACCAAGTGTACCTGTACCAAGGAGGGTGGGTGAAGCAGAGTTGATATACTGTGCCTACTGAAGTGTTAACACCCTGGTCTCCGTGAATGTGTGTGTGTGTGTACACTTTAGACATAACTCGGATGACTATCGATGGTCACATTTAAACGAAGAACAGCGTTCTTCTGTTTCTCTCTTCCGTTTCCAAACGTAGGCAAATAAACCATCAAGACTGCCAGCGGATCCACGGGCCGGCCGAGAGAGTCTGACCGGGCGTTCTTTCTGATATACTTACATACCCACGCGTTACACCGAGGAGGTGGCAAGGGGCTCTTCGTGCGCGCGCGGAAACGCAGGAAGTGGGTAGATGGCTCTTTTTTTCCCGGAACCCCAGAGCTCAGTGTAAAGGAGTCGGTGCACCATCCCAAGAGAAAATCTGCTGGCCCAGACCTCATCGAAACGAATGGGAAAATGGTTAGTTGTCATTCGTTTCTGTGGGGCTTTTGCAGCAGATTTTCTCATACAATTGTTGACTGCTTTACTGGATTTTTTGTTTGTTTCTTTTGTGGATTTTGTGTCTTCCTTCTAGAATCTCATTCTGATAAAATAGGAAGTTACTCCAGTGGGGTGCCACTGAGGTGACTTCCTTCCTCTTCAAGGGTGCAGGCCTGCTCTCTCCCCCGGCTCCCAGCATTTTATATTCTTTTAGTTTCCGGGCTGTTTCTAGCTCTCTGACAGCAGTGGAGAGCACATTGTTTTCTTGCCTCAGATTTCCTAACCCCCTTCCCTAATACCTGGAATCAACTCCTCCCATTAATTAAGCACCATGTCAAGCTGCAGTAAGGACTTTACCCCTTCCCCGCGCATCGTTCTGCAAAGGTGCATTGTTCGTTCTCCTTCTTTCCTTTGCTTGTTGACACCTGATGCCAAACTGGGGAACTTGACATTACTCTCTCGCTGATTTCCACTGAATTTCTTTCCCGCTAGAATTAGGGCTTCAGTGCCTCTTTAAAACAACCCAAAACGAAGCAGGAACAAGGGCAGTGGAAGCGAAAAGGAAGAGGCCGAAACCCTCGGAAAGGTGAACAACGTTTTTGTCTGCTGTGTACAGAATCTTTAATTTCTTTAGTGAGGTAATTTAAATAGAAGCCATCAGTTCACCCTCAATTAGAGCTTCTCCTCACCTTTCAAACATTTGTAGAAAACAGAACTACGGCTACCATTCCCGTAAGGTCGAGATCCGAAGCATATACCTACGCGGGCGTACTTCACGTTGAAGGAGGAAAATCAGATTACATCCAAGCAAATGGTTCAAGATTGGGTACCCTCGGTTTACACACGAAGCGCTCTGGGTCGTCTTGCACCCCTGACTCTCTCCAAGGTCCACAGATGGGCACGACACTCTGCGCAAGAGTTTTAAGAGCGAGGCTTTTGCCATTAAATATAAACACACACACACACACACACACACACACACACACACAACCGATCTAGAGAAAACTGCAGACACAGTAAACAAAGCAAAGGAGACCTACCTGTATCCGCTCCCACCTGCCTGAACAACTTCAGTATAACAAGCACAATTTTAAAGGGTAGAGGACAGCGATCTGGCACGCCAACCATTTGCTCGCCCGTTGAACAGAACACGGGCTTCATCAACTGCTGCAAGGTCGCATTGTCCTGCTCTCTCCCCCCCCGTCCAAGTAATCGCCGTCGCAACTGGCAAGGATTAAAGGGAGACTTGGCTTTCTTGGCCAGGATAAACCCGGGGCCTCAAAGCTGCGGCGGGGAGAAGAGCTCTCCGGGCCGAGGAAAAAAAGACACCCCGAGCATAACCGTCCTCGTTTAACCCCCTTGGCTAACCGCCCCCCCCCTTAAAGAATATATACCTTTGTCGAATGTCTTTTTAAACGGGAAGAAAAAAAAACCCGCAGCCCAAGAAAAACTGAGCGGCGACGCCAGCTCCCACCGGGGATTTCTCCTCGTAAGAGGCCGGCGGGGGGGGGGGGGCTGGAGGGAGACCCCGGCGGGAGCGGAGACGGGGAAGGGGGGCCGAGGGCCAAGGTCCCGGAGGCTCCTGACCTCGGACAATCACAAACGGCCACCGCTTGGGCGGGAAAGAAGCGGGGAGGTCGCGGCCGGCTTAATCTCTTAGCCCTAACAAAAACTAAATACGTGTAAAAAGGCATTTGCGCATAACCGCGCCCCCCGATTACCCTTCCCTTTCTACTCCTTCTCTCGTTGCCCCTCTGGAGAAAATTAGCACTGCAAGCCCCTCGGGGCAGGGACCTCTCTTGTCTGCGTGTATTTCACAGATACATTTAGGTTAAGGAGATACAAGTTACTGATCTGAAGTGGTGTGTTCTTTTGCCTCCCTCTACAGTTCCCAACTACGGTTTGGAACCCAGCCTTCCATTTCTAGAAACACCAGCAGACTTCCTCCAAACTCTTGGCATGCTGTTTTTTCTTCATGCAGGGGGATAAGGAAGTGAGGCAATGCAAACACAGAGAACTGACTGAAAAGGGAGGTGCCCACAGTGACCTTAGGGAAAGGAGAAGATGGTGGTGGTAGCAGTGGTTGCTTGCAGGTCTACCCATTCTTGCACCTGGAGAACTTGGCAAAGGCAAGCGGCCCAGATTTTGTGGCAGTTTCATTATTGCTTTGGCAGAACAAGACTGACTGAGGAGATTCACCAGCTAGAAGATCCTCAGTGCAGAGTGCTTCCTCATGCCCCTGACTCCAGCTGGAAACTACAGTACTTTTTTGCTCTCCAGAAAGGACATCTCCAAGGTCTCCATCTGGTTTTAATTGAATAATAATAAGTATAAAATATAAAACGTTTAATCATATTGCTCTTAAAATTTAATACATAAATAGAATGGGTTCATTATGACCTTTTGCAATTTTTCATAAACAGGATTTATTGTAGGGGTGCGTTATGGAAATATAGCGACCAACACATACACTGCTTTCTTCACTTTGCAAAGAAGTAAGGAGTGACAACCTTTATGTTGTAGGGTAAAGCTGGACTCAGTGGGGTCTGTTCCTTTTCACGTTTTCCAACACTTTTCAAATTGTTGCTCTTTTTTGCCAGTGTGGTGTGGAAAAGTCCTATTAGCCTCACCAATGGGTTAATTAGCAACAACAACAACAACACTTCTCATTTATGTGGAGCTTCTGTAAGAACCCAAAGTGCTTCACAAAGTTATTCCAGTAATCTTTAATCAGCTACCATCCCATGTTGTGAAGGTGTAGGATTGGGGTAGGGAAGCTCTGGGCTGCAAGTTAGTTGCATACTTATTATTTATACTTAATATTTATTAAATTAATCTCTTGTCCAATTTTAAAAAAATCACTGTTAAAAAAAATCAGGAGCAGCATCACCGTCCCTTAGAGTCCTGTTATTTTTGATTATGTGTGAACAACAGAAGTAGAAAAGTCTTGTAGAAGATTGATTGGTTTAATTTTATTGATAGCCTACCTTTCTCTCAATACTGGGATCAAAGGCAGCTTGCGAAATCATTAAAAAGCAAACACAACTAAGACATAGTAAGTTGGATATTACAGTTAAATTAGTCATATTTATATAATCAAATTAAAAGAAAAAGCACCCAGAATTAAAAGCCCTGTCCATAGCTGTCAATCAGTCACCAAAAAACAAAGTTTTGTGGCTGCTGGCAGAAGGACAATGGGGTAGGGGACATGCCAGTATTTTTCAGCTGAGAGTCCTATAGCCTGGGAACAGCCATTGAGAAGACCTTCTTGTATCTTCGTCAAGTGAGTCTATAGAGAAATAAAACCCTTCAAGATAGCTGTGCATTGGATATCCATGCCCTTAAACAGCAACATTACCAATGGTTTTCTTTTTACATCAGCTTAAGCCTTATACCTTATATTTTAATAACTATAAGGACATCTCTGACAAGTCTAGATACAGAAAACATATCTAATCAAAATATCGTATGTAGCTCTGAGCCAGAAAAAATTGGGCTCAAAACTCAAATTAGTTTTCTTGTTTTAAATTGTTTTAATCTGCTTGTACTAATTTTATTGTATGATTCCCTGAGATCTTTTGATACAGGGCAGAACAGAAATATAATAATAACAATAATAATAATAATTTCCAGCCAAGCATTCAGTGGGCCTCCTTAGGCAAGCTTTAGTCCTACCCCATGCACAGGATTATGATTATATTGGCTTATTTTCCTGCTTGCTACAATCGTTATATAAATAAATCTACTTTATAAACACTACATATGATTATTCAGTCACCCTTCTTTCTTTTTTTTGAGGGGGGCTTTTTTCCTTGCTCCTTCTATTGTTAAAATTTTTTGTCCTCCTCAGTCCTACTTATAATTTTGGTATGTTTACTTTGAATTCAGAAGAGTGGTAAATCATGTTTATTCATGAAAGCTCTGACTAGTCTCTTCCAACCTGTGAATGATTTTCTGGTTCTGGCCTTGACAACTATTAATTCCTCCCCTTATTTAATCCAGGCCAATGAAAGTTAGGAATAAAAAGTTCAAAAGGGCCAAGAAATTATGGACATGATGCAGCCAAAGCTATTCATTTTGAAGATTCATTTATCTTCTGGGGACAAGTAAGCAATGATTCCATGTTGGCTGAACATTCTGTTCCTCTTTTTGTTTTAGTAGCACACATTCAGAAAGATTGGAAAGCCTCTGGTAAAGAAGGTAAGTCCCCTGAACCCTAAAACATCATGCCATAGTAAGTGTATGGTGCTTTCCTTGTCTCTCTGCATCAGCCAGTACTTCCAGAAGCAAGATTGTTCTGCACTTGGTGCCACAAACATCACAAGAGAATGCAACCAAAGCAGTGGCTATTAAGGAAATTCGTTGTTCCTATTTAACATTGTGATTCACCTTGTCCTTCATAGAGATCTTGTATCTTTCAAAGATGTACGACAAATAGAAGTTGAACAGGTTTAGGACTCTGCATGAAGATGCTGTGACAGAGAAAGCAGCGCCTGTAATGTATGTCAGTTAAGCAGCTGCATTCAAAGGAACAAGGACCTTTCAAGGATGCAAAATTGGTAATCTTATGCCCATACAATGTTGCCACAAGTCACCTACTCCACACTTGATGATGTTCAATAAAGGCTCTGGGTGTTTGCATTGCGTCTCTGCTCCTACAATAGTGAGCAGGTAGGAAGCCCACTCCTTATTCTTCTGTTTCATTTCATTTCATTTCAGATGTGATCAGCAATGGAAAGGATGGACAATGGGTATGCCACTATTACAATACCAATCTACCAGCCTGTGTTTTTGTCTGTTACAAGGAATAGGCATAATGGAATGTGCCCCAAGAGTTTGCTGTCCTTCACATTCCCCACGGTTACAGTTGGCATGATACATAGAACAGAAACCCACAAATAGTAAAGAGCACAAGAAAAGAATGGAATATTTGTGTGAGATGTTTGGATTTTCTTTCCTGAGAAGGGTTAGAGAAAGTCAAACAAATAGACATATTTCTTTCTGTGTGTGTTTGTAAGCATGCAAGAACAGCAGATACTGTCAAGAACAAATGAACATGGCTGAAGGGTTACTGGATGGAGAAAAGTAATCAGGTTAAATATGGTAGAGAACTATCAAAGTGAGGCTGTCACAGTTCCTGTGCCAGTCACTCTGTGTGTGTGGGGAATTACACTCAGGCAAATGTAAATCCTTCTCTGACTTTTCCCCTGGAGGTCTGTAGTCTGGCAGTTGAGCCTGGCATTTCTTGTTACATGGAACCATTCCTGTTCCACTGAACTATGCTTCCCAATGGAGCATCTTTACTTTTGTGTGTGCCAGGTTCCACTTATAGATATGGAATGCTGCACCAGGCTTCTGGGAGCCTACAAAGATTCTGGTAGGTTTTCTTTAATGATCATGTTATGCCCAGGCTACTTCAGCTGCAGAGAACCAGTGTGGCGTAGAGGTTTGAAAGTTTCACAGTGACTCTGGAGACCAGGACATGAATCCCTGCTTGGCCATGGAAACTCACTGGGTGACCCTGGGCAAATCACATTCCCTCAGCCGAAAAGCAGGCAAACCCCTTCTGAACAAATCTTAACAAGAAAACTGTGTGATGTGGTCACTTTGAGGTTGCCATAAGTCAGAAATAACTTGAAGGTACACAACTTCAGCTGTATAGGCTCTGGATGGATTTCTGGGCTCAATGCAAAATGCAAAAAGGAGCTTTAAGTCCTTACAGGTTAGGGATCTGTGGCAATTACGGTACCTATTCATGCATTAAGATTTTGGTGTAAGGTCTCACTTGGGTGTTCCTCCCATTTAAAGCAAGGCATATGGCTCTCAGGGGGCCTTCTTAGTAGGGCAACCCTACTAAGGCCCCTCCCTAAACTGCAAAGCCCAGGATTCCCTAGGATGTTGAAACTGTAATAATAGCACTATAACACTCTAGTGCAGAAAGGGCCATAGTCATAACATATGGAATGGACTCTCCAATACAAATGACCAGTTCAAATTTCCAGACTGTTAGAGGTATACATAATTTCCTTCACTCAGGCCTGACAAATGATGCCAGTCATGGTAGAGTAAAAAGTGTGCAAAATTTTTTAGGTGTGGAGTGGGAAACCTGTGGCTCATGGGCCTTATGTAGCCTTTTGCATGATATCATGTGGTTCTCAATGCCATCTGACTCTCTACATTGTGTATGTGTGCATGTGCACATGTATAAGAGAATTAGAGAAGGGACAGAAAGCACAGAGAGATTTTAAAAATGTGCAATTCTGTAGTGTTAAACTCTGCACATTTTTTGCTTCTGGTCCCGCTCAGTATATGCTCTAGTTCCTCCCACAGTTAGTTACATTACTGCTTGCCCCACACCATCCACCCATGAACACAACTGTGAAAAAGCTTTCCGTCCAGAGACTTGCCCTCAAACACAGAGTGGGTAACAAGGCCAGAATAGCAGAAAACTAGCATCCTAGTGCCTGGCCTGTCTCCTCCTCTGTTGTGATAAGGCAGTTTTGATAGGATCATCCCTCTTACTTGCTTGAAGACTTTATTTTGACGAACCATCGGATATCCTGAGGAATGTACAAATAGGTAAATAATTACATAAAGTCAACTTGTTGATCTTTTAAAGATTTCCAAAACTGGTCACCTGATGCAGCTTCTCATACTTACCTTGGGTCTGTATAACATCTTACCTTCCAAATCAGCCCATCATCAAATAGGCATTCTTGAAATCAAACTAGATATGCGACATGGGAGATCCATGTGCAATCACGGCTTTTTCAAGTCAAGAAGCAACTGCTTGGGAAAGGGAAGGAAGAAATGGATAGTGGAGGCTAGTGAGGGGCTGTACATGGGGAGCAAAGAGGTGAATATCTTGCCTTGCATCCTACATACAATATGTGAAAAGTGTCATCTATCACTCCTATCCTAAAAGCTTTTCTTAAATCTTACAGCCTGTCATTTTTGCACTGCTTAGTAACAAAACAGGAGATATAAGCCAGTGTATTTACAAAATCCATGGTGTGTTTGTATGGGTTTGTATGGTCACCCTTCTTTTCACCTCTCATATTTGTTACTATGGGAACATACAGTAGTCATTTCCTCTAAGCAGAAATTCTTTCAGACTTTATATTCCAGTTTACTTATGTCTGTACACTTCTACAGCTGTCTCAAAAACATATACACAGTGTTTTTAAAAAATATCAGCATTTAGTAAACTCTTTAGACTGTCTGAAGTACAGCACCGTATTACATCTTTGTGTCAGCCCATGGTTAGCAAATTCTTATTTTGTTCATCTGAGACACTTCTCAGGTTTATAATCTATGACAAGCACCTGTTCATTGTGCATTATCTAGCAGTGCCAGCTTCAGATTTTTTTTTTTTTTTTGGCCAGGGACTTCCATATGTTACCCTCAGTTGATCCCCCCATCCAAAGTCACCAATGCCCACTTATGTGTGCTCTCTTTTTCTGTTCAAACCACAACAGTGCCCAGATGTACAATAATGAGGGAGAGCTTTCTAAAGATAATTGATTACCTGGCTTGCAGAGTCAAGAAATGCTTGGATCTGAAGATGCTAACAAAATGGAATTGACCTATTTCTAATGTTTCTGTGGTGTGTATCTCATAACCTGTACGTGTCTTCCTTTACCAACCAGAAATGCACACAGTCCCTCTCCCCCATGATAAATTTCACTAGTTTTACTCAAACCTTTATTCTTTCCTCAAATTTCCTCAGCTGTTTTTCCTGGACTGATTCTCCAAACCCAGTCTGGTAACTCTAGTTTAAGACCATATCAGCTTACCTTGCTCAGTAGGCCCTACTCATTCAGAGAGGCTTTTCTAGCTCCAGGCTTCCAAACAGGAGGCTCTCTGGTATTTGTGAGAGCCAATGACCTGTACAGCATGTTCCGTATTCAATCTGGTTGTGGATACCAAAGAGATATGTGTGGAACCTACCTGAGTGAACCACTGACTTTTCAAGACTTTATCAGGCTACCAAAGCTTCACCAAGTTATATCTAGGTTTTTTACTTCCCTCAGAATTCTGGAACTATTTCTCTTGAGCAAGGGTGTTCAAATTTACCTTAAAAATGTTGCCTTGCATGAAAATCAGTCCAACTCTAGCATGCCAAACACAAGACTGATTGCTGTGGTATATTGGCTACTAGGGTTTTGGACTGTGACCTGAAAGACCTGGATTTCAATCCCCATTTGCCAAGTCAGGCAAGGATGATGTTAGGCAAGTTGCTATCTGTCTGTAAAAAGTAGTCTTAAAAACATAATGTGATAACTTTACGCATTCCTGTCTGAACTCCTTGCAACAGGGGAAAAGTAAAATATGCTCCATAAAAACCATAAATTTCTCTTAATCCAGAACTTAGATGGAGCCAGTCCTCCATGTCCATTGAATGAAGGATTTTGAAATAGTGTTATTTGAACATCGGTATTCAAGCATGATAACATTTCTGTTCTAGGCACAACTGTTATTCCATCTGACTAGATGTTCCTGAGCAGATTTTAGTTCCTAAAGAGTATATGCAAACTTATTCTGAAATGGATGAATATTTTTGCATTGGATGACTCGGCTCAGTCCCTAAGATTCCTAGAAAACATCTGACGATTAAAACTAACACAGCCTTGTTCTTATAGTTTTCACACTAGCTGCTTTTTCCACAAGCTGCTTCTGAACTGAGAAATGCAAGAGCTCATCTGGTTGAAACTGTAGTATGCAAAATCCACAATTTTTCAATAAAACAATATATATGCTTTTTTGTACATCAGAGGAAAGCAATTATTAGTTTCAAGGAACTATAGCCCTAAATGAAAGTGTTTCACTGCATTTAAATTTATTAAAATTTAAACATTAAATTCAACATGTTAATTAGGACTGTGTTCCATGCATTGACACTGACAGTAGGAAATGGATCTCAACAACTGCTTTGCAGAGATATGTTCACTGGTCTTCCTTGCTCTTTGATTACTAATGTATTTATAGTGCTCTTCATTTAGGATTTGATTCATTAACAAAAGTCTTATATGAGCATTATGTAAATTTGCTGTATGTATTTTACATAGCTATCAAGGCAAACATTATCAATTTAATATATGAAAATGAAAATGTATTCACTTGTGTCCTGACTAGTGTGGAAGGTTTAACTACATTCTTGATTGTACACCATCATCCAATAAGAAAACCAAATTCATTTTTGAAGGAAAATGTAGATTACTCTTGAATTTATGAAAATATTTGTTTTGTAAAACTGTAGTTTCTGCTTTTTACCAAAAGTAAGAGTGTCTTGGTACACGATAGAATATAAGATAGGGTTTTTTTTTTCAGTTAAAAGAAAGTGAAATTTCACGGAAAAGATAGATTTTCTATAACTATGGGGGGGAAATATAACCTCTGATGGTTTTTGTTTTGGTTATACAACAATGTAGTGGCAAAACCGTTTGGCCATAAATTCTATGCAGAGAAGAGGTCTATGCACCTGAATGCTCTGTATGCAAAGAGGAAAGTAGGCATGGTCACTTAACAATAATAATGATTGTGTGCATGAGAATGTAAGTTTTATAGATCAGAGTTTTATTTATGAAGCAGGTTGCAATGAGTTTACTGACCGCAATACCATTTTCTTTCTCTTGTCATTCCTTGAAAAAGGAACAACAATCCAAAGGAAGACTTACCACAGGAAAAGGAGAGGTGATTGTGAATGTATCTCAACATTTTCTTGGCAAGATTTGTTCTTGGAGTTTGCCTTTGCCTTTATCTGAGGTTGACGGAGCGTGCCTTGCCCAAGGTCACCCAGTGGATTTCCGTGGCTGATCAGGGATTTGCACCCTGGACTCCTGGAGTCTTAGTTCAACACTCAATCCATTACACCACACTGGCTCACTTAATGACCATCCTCCTCCTCATTATCTAACAATATTATGTAATATAACAATTAGAAAGAGTTGACATCTAGCTTTGCCGATCCTCGCTACTGTTCTGAAAGATACAATTCCTTCTGCATTGTATTTCTTAGATGGAAAGTTGTTATAACATGTGAAGCCCTGTGAGTCCTCTGATGACATTAATATTATACAAATACAGTAAGTAATGAAATGAACACTGTATTTTCTCAACTAGGCTAGCTGAATTGACATTTTAAAACTCCTCAGGTGTTAGTGGGGAATACGCGTGAGAATAAAACTGGACTTAGTTAGAACCATTTCTTTTCAGGAACTAGACCATGTGCATGTTGATAATTGATGATAATATGTAATAACAGAAATAAGGTGAGATGCACAACCCAGAACTTCTAGTTACAAACTTGATTCTACTTTCTTAAAGTTGAATTCTTTCATCTCTTTTCAAAAGCAACCAGAAGTTGAAATAAAGTACATTCTAAAACAAAATAAAAAAGCTACAATAAAGCTGAAGAGGTAGCTTGTTGTGGGAAATTCCCTAGATAGGTTATATGAACTGGGTAGAATAACTACAAGCAGAACACGTGAAAAAAACATTTATAGGATAAAGTCTTTATGGCAAAGCTTAGTAGGACTAAATGGAGTAGTGGCAAGGGGGATGCTGGATCATTTCTCCCCTCCTAACCCCCCTGCCCCCATTTTCTACTACACTTGAAGAGAGTAGCTAATACTTCAATAACTCTGTCTGGTAAACCAAAGGGGTTAGTGCACCTATTTGACACCTTGTGAGAGCACTAGAGGTTGGCCTATAAAGTCACAACTTTGGAGAACTTTGGAGGCCCTTTCCTCAGGTCGGTTGTCTGTCTGGTGTGAGGGGAGGGCAGGCTGCTTTTCCTAATTTTGCCTCTGAAGGTTCCAGGAAGCCATGGCTCTGTGGTGGAAGATCTGAGTGGGGCTGTTAATCACAGAGACACTTGGAATTATCTCATTCATAAAGTCGCCATAAGTGGAAGTTGACTTGCTGACAGTTAACAGCAACAAGAAGTATCCTATGCTGGTGACTCATCGGCATAAGTAACGATGGGATGACCAGGAGAAAAGAAAAATAAATTGGGAGGGGGAACACATCCTTTCTCCAGTCATGTAGTGACAGGGGGGCGATGGGAGTGGTTCAACCCTGGTGCAATGTTTTTGGGGTGTCCTGGCTCGTAGCCATGCCCCTGTGAGCCGTGGCCACACCCCCGCGCACTACAACCATGCCTCCTCCCACCCACCCCCAAGCACTCCAAGCTCTGCTGCTGCCTTCCTCCCCTAATTTTTTAATTTTTCCAGTGGGAGAACTTTTGGGAATAGAGAAAAAGCCTTCAATGAAATATTTTCTCTTTTAAATTGAGTGATATACTTTTAAAAACAAGATTTTACTTACCCAAAATGCCATTAATTGCATGTTTTTATGCGAGGCTTTTATGCAAAAGAATTCACAAAAGTACAGACTGATAATGCCAGTGTACAGTGTGGATGCATATAACACTCGGATCCAAGATTAATTTCTGCAGTTAGTAGGTGCTGCCATTTTCCTGAGAGGAGGGTGGGAGGTTTCACTGCTTTTGGATTGCTGTTTCCCTTTTTCTGGTAACCTTTGTTCAGATTTGATGGAGACAGTCACACCAAAAGCAATTACCTTATACTTCGTCTTCTTTTGATGTGTCCTGAATCAAACTTCTCACAGCTCTCCCTAAACAACTATGAAACAGATTCTCTTACAAACTAGAACAAAATAAATTATTGGCTTGTCTTCCTGGAGAAAAAAGGGTCACGAATCTTGAGTGGAAACTGCAAAATACTCAGAGGAACAGTCTGAAAGTCAGGATAAGAGCTGAGCTTCAGCTATGATGTATAAAGGAAATGACCTATGAAGGAAATGGACTATACCTGCTGCATATGTCTTTGAAAATACTAGGAACATTGACAGTTTTGCTTGTATAAAACTGAGGCTTTTATGTGTTTAAATTTCATGCATACTGTTACTGCCCTGGCTAGCCCGAGCTTGTGCGATTTAAAGATATCTCTTGATATCAATAATTCGGTCTCACCTATCCATTCCCCTCCACGTGCTTGCGAGGCCCCCGGACAAGCACGCATACAGGCTTGACCGATAATCGCCGTAATATTCTGAAACAATATAGGCAGGCCAGAAATAGCCGACTCGCCGCTTTAGGAGACCTCAAGGCAAGTACATTAGGTATGCACGCAGCTTTCAAAAGATCCTCTGCCCCATGCTGGCAGCTTGATGATCTGACTATACAACACTCAAGTACTGTGCGTTTGCATACCGGCTATCCTATTGACAATTTGGCTGTAACTCAATCATTCAAATGCTGACCTTTCGGAGGCTTTGTCTTCAGCCCCAAATCTATTGTTTTCCCCAAGCCCGACCTAGCCTGCGGTCACAATTCTCCTTAGAAAAACCCCTGACTTTGAGCGCTTCCTTGGATCGCTCTTGGTTCCCATCCTGCCTTGCTGTCGCTTTGTCCAGCGAGCCTTCCCCTCAGCTCCACGTGCTGAGATCCACGCTCCCCATCTTCTCCGCTTCCAACCAGGCTTCAGGACAGGTGAAGTATCACCCAAACCAACAATTCCTCTAAAAACCCCTCTATCCCACTCCAACCTTTATTTCTTTAGTTATCTTGCATGAGTGTGCTGCATACACTGTTTTGATTGTGTTTTAATAAAACCACGTTTATTATTTCAACTTCTGTGTGCTCCTTGACTCAGCCTGCCCCGTAGACATAGGGCTCAAGATCCTGCTAAGTTACCCTGTCTCTCCTAATGCTAAAGCAGTGCTCAGAGCTAATCTTCCCCACCTATTGTTGAGCACATTTTGGTGTCCCTCACGGGACCCCCAGTAAACAGGGTAACAATACACCAAGAAGTACTATTTTATGCTGAGATAATGAAAGGAACACTTTATGCTGCCAAAGCAATAAAATAAGTTCGGGTTTGACATGAAAAAAAATATTGCATGTATTTCAATTTTTCAAAAATTTCATTTCCCCCCCTCAAAACCCTGGTGGGGAGCATGTGTTTTCCATGTTTCAAAGTCTGGGGAAATTTTATATCTTTAGACATGAGGGACCTTGGAAATATGGTTGCTCTTTGTATTCTTTTCATCCTATGCCTATGTATTATTCAGTGGTCCCTAATTCTTTCCTTGATTTCTGCTTTGTCTAGGCTGATTCTGTCTAACAATACAGCCCTCTTTTCTAGTCATTTAGCTGCTGGAGTGGGCATATGACTATATACTGTGCTGTTGTGTGTCTGCAAGTTGTTTTTGACTTATGAGGACCCCAAAGTGTACCCATCATAGAGGTGTTCCGGTGCTGAGAGTGTAGGACATATCCAAAGTCACTCAGTAGGCTTCCATGGCTGAGTGAGGAATAAAACCTTGGTTTCCAGGGTTCATAATCCAATGATCAAACTACCACACCACTTTGAGTGTATATTGTTTTAGCTAAATAATATTCTATTTTAAAAGTTCTAATGTTATGGTATTTGTACTATTTTAAATGGTTTTATTCTGTGTAGTCATGCAGCTGTTTATACATTTTGTGTTTTGTAGTGATCTAAGATAAGGCTCAAATGCAGTGAAAGAGAAACAATTGTATTTATTATTCCCTTATTAATATAAGCTTGAATTTGTTTTGCTTACTAACTGAATTAATGTACCGAGAAGCATTTGCATTGTCAGATAACTTTTCAGAATGTTTTGCTGGCTATTGAAATTATTTTGTTCCTATATCACATTAGCTATTTGAACCTTCCCTTTGGAGAGAAAATATGAATGAGTGAAGCAGAATCTCCGCTGTGGGGTCAATATTTTATTTCATTTTTTACTACTGTAGAAGTGAATACAGATGTAGACATTTTCTGTTTTGATCAGAAAGTGCTTTCTCAAAAGAAAACAGAAATGGTATGGGTCATTGGAAAGTAGTATAGAAACTTCAGTAGGTAGTTACTGATCCCCCATTGACCATGGACCAGATTTCCTTTCCTAGCTCTTTGTGTGACAAGCAGCACTTCCCGAAATTACCTTTTTTTACGCAAGTATAAAAAGTACAGAAGCCATGTCTTGTACTTCTCCTGGTAACATTATGCACTCTTTTTCCAAAATAAAGTTATCTCATAGAACTTTGTTCTGCCAGCCATTTCCTTCTTTCAGTTCTCAGAGAACAAACACACAACTAAAACCAAACAATTAAAGGCAACAATAATAAAGAAGACTCTGATTTATTACTGGATTTCAATTACACCCCAGTTTGGAATGCTACATTGTGCTGTAGTACTGGGCAGAAGCAGCACTTGTTTAATGTATACAGTCTATCCAGCTATGTTATGCTGGCTGATTAAAGGTGAATAAAAAAGATGACTTGAGTAGTTTTACAAATTATAGCCAAGCTCCAGCATGGAATATGTAGCTGTGATGTTGTAAGTACGCTTTGTTTCTCCCTAAAACCTTAAAAGCCAGGCAACCATACTCAGTGAAGGAGTTCTGTGTGTTGGCAAGCAGGACGCTGAAGAATGACATTGTGATAGGCCCTTGCTTCTCCCTGATGGGTGTGGCAATCCCCAGGCCCTTTTTGCACACATACCCCCACCCGCAAGGGCCACAGGATTGTCACGGGATCGCGACGATGGTTCTGCATGACGTCATCGCGATCCCACGGCCACGCCTTCGTAATTGTGGATTAAATCATTGATGGGTTTCTACCATCAATGACACAGATGTCCTCCCACCTCCCTTTCACACTTACTTGTCATGCAGAATGGCCAGAAGCGCAACAGCTGCACTTCCTCCCCCAGCGCAGCCTAGGAAACTGCTAGGCTGCACTGTGGAAGGGATGGTCATGCTTCCATCATGCTTCCTCCCATCCGGCAGGCAGCCGGTGCGGAGGGGGAGCACAACAGAAGTACATCCCTCTCGGGAGGGGCTTTCTCTGGATCCCTACACGATGGCTCTGGGAAGAGGTAAGTTGTGGAAAGGGCCCCAATCTGATAAGGTACTCTGCCTTTAACATACAGTTCTGCCTCCCCCTTTTATAACACCACCTTTGTGTAAAAGGGTAAGGATTTAAAATATTTGTTTAGAACCACTTGATAGTTTTATGGTAGCATGGTTTCTGTGTTACTCTATTGTATACAATGTGGCTGAGTCATTATTTACAAAAATAAACTATAACATTTATTAAAACAGAATAAAGTATTAGTGTTCACATGCAGAGCCAAAGTTAATAAATTTCTTCAGTACTTTTAGACAGTTCACTTATATTTCCAGACTAATATAAAGCACAAGTATCATGTAACAGCCCTTTGGCTACATTCCCACCAAAGGCTCCATTCCCAATCTAGATCACACTTTGATCAGATTCTACTAAGGTTAAATTACTCTTCTGCCTCTGGCTAGGCTTCCACTGAGAATTAAACTTTCCCACACGCTCACCCTCCCTGGTTAACTGAGGAACTCTACTCCACACCTTCTTTCTAGGAATCTCGCTGAAGGACTGAAAACTAACAACAGGTACTTGGCTTTATATAACTCTTCCTCTCAGTCATGAGCCCCTCCCACACACTACTGGGTGGGGTTTCTTGTTACTCTGAAAATCCGGGGGTTCCAGAGGGACACCTCGATATGCTCCAAGCGATGGGGAAAGTAAGCTCAACGGAGCACAAGCAATAGCAATGCGAGAGGCAGGGTAACCTAGCAAGATCTTTTACCCAGTTTTTACGGGGTCAGGCCCAGTCAGAAATCACACAAAAAGGTCCAATGAATGACTTTATTAAACAGTAATAGCTCTCATCAACACAAACACTCACACACGCATCCAAGGGCTAAAAAGAAATAAAGAGTGGAAATAAGATAGAGGGATTGTTGAAGGATTCGTAGTTTGGGTGATACCGCACCTTTTCCTGAAGTCCTTGGTCCGGGAAGCAGCGAAAGAAAAAAGAGGAACTCAGTGAAGAGATGCTGAGGAGATCACGTGGCTATCGGGAGGGGGGACCGGTCAGTTGGTATGACCAGGAGACATCCAAAGAACTAGCCAAAAACGGGGACTATTTGTAGGAAAAATTTACCTTGAGGGCAAATCCTCTCCTGGGGAGAACAAAGGGGACAGCAACGGAAAACAACTTCACACCAGCACCTTCTTTGATATTGGAAGATAACAAGGTGTTACCCAAGTATCAGGATCTTTGGGTTGTGATGTGAGTTTATGTAGATGGATTTTGCCTGAGAAGATTTTATTGCTTCTAGTGCCCAACTTTGTGGGAAAATTCTTACTCCCTGCAAGTTGGCTCCTTAAAGGCTGATGATCTTTTGTCCACCGTGGGTTGGCACAGCTTGAGGTCTCCTGTGGCTACGTGACTGAGGAGTTTACTGGCCTGACCTGGTTCTTTCGATCGTATGACCGTTGTTGCCTACGTGCTCATCTGGGTGACCTCTCTGGTGGGTTAGATTAATTTTATATCAAAGTGGTAGACCCCAGGACAGGGTTTACCAAGGGGGCAAAATTCTCTCCTGAGGTGCTATTCTAGTTGCTTGGCAACCTGCTTAGGGGCATTTGCCATTGTGGCAATGGTTCCAAAATCACAAATATGAATATGAAATAGTTATAAGGTCAGATGTCTAGCTTACAACAACATGATTACCTAGCAGGATGCTAGCCTATGATTTTATGATGTCATTGCCAGAGCTTGGAAATATTAAGTTAGTATGTTTATTAATATTTGTTTTTCCAAACGACACAGTTGAACTGTAGACTGGCTGATTACTGCAGAAGCTAATCTTATACTCTAAGTACAGTCAGCCCTCTGCATCCATGGTCTCTGCACCTGTGGATTCAACCAACCACAGCTTGAAAAAAAAACATACATACATACATACATACATATATACATACATACATACATACATACATATATATATATGTATGTATGTATGTATGTATGTATATGTATATATGCATGTATATGTATGTATATACAAAAGTCTAAAAAGCAAGCTGCTTGAGTTGTTCATCATTTTATATAAGGGACACCATTTTACTACAGCATTATATATAATGGGAAATCATGGAACCAAACCCCAGTGGATATTGAGAGCCCAGTGTAGATGCAGAACATTAGAATTTATTTGAGTAGACAGTTTTTCCTTCTGAAAGATTCCATAAAGCATGAAGGCCAAAGGAGAAGAAACAGCAGTGAATTAAAAGCATTACTTGGCTTTGTCATACAAAGGCTACTCAGCATGCTGTATCAGTACTGTCTTGAATAATGAGATAGAGAAGATTCAGTAAAGTAAGTAAAAGAAATGATTAAGAACTGACATTGGGAAAGAATTCCAGAAGATTTGAAGGTGGGGAGGAGTCCTGGCATGTAATCAAATTTGTTTGCTTAGCCCTCAGACAGCAATAGGCTTTCTAAAATATCAGGTCCTTTAGGTCTGAAAGGCTGGCACTCTCCTCATTTTCTTCTCTCTTGGCTCATTCCTCCTCACCTCCCCATTCTGCTTTCTACCTATGCTGATTTAGCAAAGCACATGCTTTGAGAGGACTTGTGAAGTTGGAGCTGTTGATTTGGAGCCTAGAGTCATTTGGCTCCACTCATACCTTCCCCATGTCTACTCATACTGAATCCTTCTGAATCCTTCTACACACTGAATCTTTCTACATTCCTTCAGTGTGCTTATTGTTGTAGTGCTGGGCATTTGGTAAATTAAGTAGAAGTAATAAGTAGACTGGCAACCCCCTCGCTTTTTTTCTGCTTTCTTGGTTTCTCTTACTGTGCTTCATCCCTTTCCTATTCTGCTTTTGGTCTGGCTGCCTTCAATAGGTCACATCATTTGTGGGTTTTGGTAAAGTTGGAGCTTGGAGCCTAAAGACACAGCCAGCTAAATTCATCCCTTGTCCTTGGACGAAATGTTAAGATAAATTTAAATAACTAAGAATACTTTTGAAGGTGCCCACAACAAAACAGGCCTCCAGGACCGATGTTGGCAAACCTTCATGCCATCTTCTGCATATTCCCAGATTTGCCCTGAAAATGAATATAACAAATAACAAATTAACCAATAATAGTTCAATCAATTAAATGATTTTGGCTATTAGTGTTCGCAATAATTAATTTCCCGCCTCATAACATTTAATATAATTGAATTCATTTTCCAGCCTAATGTTCCAGGCTCTGATCACTGCATCTTAGTAATGCTTCTGTGGATAGGACTGGGAAAAAAAGTGGAAGACTCTGCAGCTGTGGGAATTTATCAAGGATGGGAATGTGTTTTCTCTGTCACATTTTATTCAAAGGACTTGAGAAAGGCCTGGGTGAAGTATTAAATTAAATGTGAACAAAATGTTTTGGAACAGTTATTTTATCATGTATTTACACCTCAAACATAAAAACCTCAAAATAATTACAATTATGCATGGAATATTAAATAGGGATAGTAGAACACACAGATTTTCACTGTGTATGTAAAATGAGCTTAAGCCCAACTGTTTCAAAGTGTTTGGCCTGTGGGTTTGGCTGACATTTTATTCAGTTCTTGGTAAGAACTTCTCTTGCTTTGTTTTGAGAATTCGGGGAGAGGAGATGTGTGAATTCTGTGATTTCAACAGTAGATGAACTGGGCGGCAACCCCATGCATACCTGTGTGTGTGTCTATGCACCTTCAGGTCACTTGTCCACTTATGAGGACATCATGAATTTCATAGGATTTTCTTAGGCAAGGAATACTCAGAGGTGGTTTTGCCAGTGCCTCCCTCTGAAAGATAGCTACAGCCCTAGGATGCATAGTTACCTGAGACTAAATTCCACTTTTAAATCATCGGGACTTTGTTGTTACGTGCCTTCAGGTTGACTCTGGCTTCTGGTGAAGGTACCATAGAGGTGTTTTTTTTTCCTTTTTAAAGACAAGATTTATCCAGAGGTTTGCCACCTTGGGGTGGGAGAGGGCGACTTTCTCAGGGCCACCTAGTGCAACTCCATGGCTGAGCAGGGATTTAAAGCTTTGCCTCCCATAGTCCCAACCCAACCCACACGCTGTCAAATCACAACACCACGCCGGCTTTCACTGGGATTTCACTTCAGACTAAATAGGGCTGGACTGCCTGTTGAATAAACGACCACAGTGATCCAGCCAAATCAAAGCAAAACTTCAGCTGTTGCCCGGCCAGCGGGAAAGTTAAGCTTGCTTTAAGCACACAAATCAGGCGCCGCACGTATGACGGGAGGTTAGGACGAGGCACACCCAGCACTCAACTTGCACCGCCCAAAGGCGTATTAGCATAAGGGGCGGGGCTTGTGCATCCTCCCCGCCCCTGCCGGTCTTCCTCTTTCTGGGGGAGAGGAGGGGCGTGGCCTTTCCTCTGGTACCGCTGGGCGATTGGTTTGAGGTGGGATGGAGGTGGGGTAGCCGCCGTGCATGTCGGGATCAAATCTCGTAGCTTAGAGACACCGGAAAATAAACAAGGGCTGATGGGGCCGTTGGCCGCGCTCGTTCGATGGCTGCCAGCGTGGGTGGGGTGCGGAACTCTTCGGCGGCTAGTTACGGGAATGAGGCCTATGACGAGCAGCTCTGCCGCCTCCAGGCGCATCTCCGGGACAGGTGAGGTGGTGGCGTTGCTTGCTTTTATCTCCATCTTTCCTCCCTAGGCAAATGGTACGTCCGCCTTAACGGACTCCTATTGCTCACCCCGCCCCTTCGTCCCAGGGTGGTATAGTCCAGAAAAACGGCGCGTTCTGCTGTGGGCGTGGCCTTCCTTCCCGTTGCCGAGCGAAGGGGCAGGTTCAGGACGGGTGGGGGCCGGTGGCGCTGAGTGTGGAGCGCCGGGGGCACGGGTGGGCGATGACGGCGCGGAGGCCTGCGCGGAGCTGTTGTGAATGTAGATCCTCTGAAGAAGCGTAGCGGCTTACTTTACAAATGCTTGGGTTGGAAAGAGTTTTACTTGAGTCACTGGAATGTGGTGCTTGGATGCCTATGTATATATGTATGTATGTATACATTATGTGTGTACCTGCGTGTTTATGTGCGTTGAGCGATATATTACCACAAGAATGCAGACTAAACAAGCAGGAGAAGTAGTTGTGAGGTGGCAAGTCCTCCCACTGCAATTTAGGTGCGTACCTGTGAGACGTCCTTGGCCTCTTGCCCCCTCCCTAAACTGCAAACCCAAGGATTCCATAGGATGTTAAAAGTGGAATAGTAGCGCTATAACAGTCCAGTGCAGAAATGACCTAAGGGTGAGCTCTGACTTGTCTCTTACCCACCCTTCGCCTTTTTGACAGGGAAATTTCGTGTGCAGTGCAAAATTCAGAGACAGGGCTTTCATATGAGATATTTCGTCCCATTCCTGCACCCCAGAACTCTACCGTATTCTGCATGGCCTCTTCAGGCCCTTCTGTACCTGATGCAGAATGAAATGGACTGAAGGGCTATGATACTAGACTGCTATATTCTGAACAGGAGGGTCATGTTTTTCATATTATATTAGGTGAAAAGCTTCCTGAATTTAGATCAGAGCGCATACCCAAAAATCTTTAGTGTAGCTTTCTGTAAAACCAGGCAAGAAAATGAAACTGTGTGAAGACATTATTGTCAAAGTCATGTTTAAATACAAGTAGACTTGGACTTATGTGTCTGGAAGCAAGCCCACAGAATTGAGTGAGAATTACTTTTGAATAGGCAGGTATACTGTAGGACTATGTTCATAAAATTTTAAGTTTTACTCAGTATTCAGGAAATGGCCCCTTCCGCATCTCCTGGATGATCCACTGTGTGTTGATTGTAAACTTGTATTTCTGTTTTACTGTGTCAAGTTGCCTAAGTGCCTCAGTTGTTTCCTCAGATTTGGATGGTTGTGTGTAGAAGGGGAGAGGGTTCTTATAGCTGTAGTAGTTATGTGAAAGAGGGATTTTTCAGCAGTCAGTTGTAGTGCACCTTTTTTGCATTTGACCATCTTACTTCAAATGATCATACTCTACCAACTAAAAAGTAGCACAAACATTTACTTTCCCTTTTTTTTGGGGGGGGGGACATGCTGTTCTCACCAAGTATTTGCTTTTGAAGAGCTGTGGATACAAAGACTGCAGTCTTTTATATGCTTTGAAAATAAGCACTGGAGTACTAAGAGTGACTGTGGTTGAACTCTTGTTTGTATGAGTGGAAAGTCTAATTCTGTTCTTTGTTATGTTTATGGAGAAAAATTTATTTTCTGGAATAAAATATAATTTGTGTATTGGTCTGTGGTTACTTTTAGTTACCATCCTAATGCAAGCAGAAGTATATTAAAGGAAAACTGAAGTCCTGGAGAGGTACCATATTCTCTGTTGGAAGTATGCAAATTCTCCTTCCATGGTTTTAAATGAGCTTTGAATTGGGATTGCAATCAACTACTTCAAGGAAATTGTAACTGTTAAGCGTTGTTAGTGATTGTGCAGTTTTAATATTGTACTGTGGTTCTTAATTTATAATGTGTTTCCCTTTTTTTTGGTATGGCTCTGCACATGGAGATAATTGATCCATATCTGCTTAGCAACATGCAGTAGTCATTGCCTCCACACCAAACATCAGGTGTCTGCTGTGTTACAGTTAAAAACAAAGTGTAGTGGGGGTAGCTCTTGAACCTGCAATTTTCCTGCTTACGAGTTATGAGAAAGATGGCTGTGTATTGCCGTATACTGTTTAACAAAGTAGATGTGTTCCTGAATGTTACTTTAACAGAGGCAAAAATAAATGGAAAGAATAAGGATAGTTTCCTACACCACAGGAAAAGAAGAACACTTCAACATGTTGAAGCAAACTTTTCATTACAGTCTCATAATGTTGTTATTATGTAAGGCTTACCTGAAACAAACTAGCCAGGTGAGCCTTGAATAAATAGATAAAAACATTCTGAGCCTTCGAGAGGCCACTTGAAGTTTTCTTCCAAAATGCATGCAGGTATGACTTTTTCTTTTACCAGCCTCCACCTTTCTTATAATTTCCGTTTTGGTGGCCAGATTTACACATCTATGCTTCCTGCTGAGGGGATCATTGTTGAGACAGGCTTATTTGCTCTCCCCCTTTCTCTTTGTTTTGCTGTTCATGTTCAGGAAGAGATTTTGGAGGCATCCACTGTTTATCTTGCCTGTTATAGGCAGGTACGTACAGCTATATTGGGATCAGCTACATCAGAGTCCCATTCTTACTCAACTCAACCTTTATTGGATTGTCTACTGCAGACATGCTGCTACAAGCCAATATTGAAAGTCTGTATTTCTCTATGTGCCCTTCACCATTCTGTTAATGCCAGTGCTGCTAAAAATCTTACAGCCAGGCAGAGATTGAGGAGGCAAGGGAGACTGGGTGGGCAAAAAGACTTTCTAAAAAAGCAGGTTCACTGTCGGAGGCTTTGTTAACTGAGGTATGCCTATACAAGTATACTTCAGTTAAATGAATTCCTGGGCTTCATTAATAGAAACTTTGGTACCAGAATTAAAACTAACATGGAAACAATAGGGGTAGATTCTTACTCTACAAAAAAATAAGTTAATCTTTCAGCAAACTTTATTCAAAACTAACATTGTACACATGTGAAATGAAACAACTTAGTTGGGTAAGCCTTACTTAAGTAAACAAAAGCAGTTTGAATCTTCTAGAAACTACTTGAAGGATTTTTCTAAAAGGCATCCTTGTATGGTTTTTTTCTCCACCAATACCCTCCACTTTTCTTATTTCAATTTTGGTGGTGGAACTTAGGGTTCTCTGCTTTTTCAACATGCCAGGATAGCTGATGAGCCAGGCTAACGCGTTTTCCTCTTTTCTTTCTGTTTTGCTCGTCACACATGTTCAGTAAGTGATTCTGGAGGCAGCTTTTTACTTTGCATGTTATATGTAACCACACACAGTTACAGTACGATTACCTACAGTAGAATCCCATTCTTTTCTAGTCAAGTTTTATGGCAGTGTTTACTGGAGACACACTGCTGCAACCCAACACTGAAAATCTGTCTTTTTCTCCTTGATCCTCCCAATGCTAGTGCTATAAAAACTTCAGGCTGGACAGAAAGGCAAGAAAAGGTAGGCTGGGCTTCTATAAAAAGGCTTTGCAAAAAGGAGCTTCTTTTTTAGATGATTTGTTAACCAAAGGATGTCTGTATATTATGAGAGTACCACTCTTTTCTACAGAGTGTGATTCAGATGTTGGAAGAGTATTTTGTCATGCACACTCACCAGGGTAATCATATTCTTTAATAAAGTTGGCACTTTCTAGCATTAAGAGCTTCATAATTACAGAGCGTGTTCACTCCAACACTGCTGGCAGTACATACTAACTTCAATATAAGTGTATAATTAAGGGGAAAAAAGTACTAAAACTAGTCTAAGACATCTTGCTGCCTGTGCCAAAGGACAAAGTCATACCTACCTTTATTCCACAGAACCTGGCTGGACTGGGAACTGCATAGTTTCCTCATCCTTGGGGATAGCAGGGGCATTTAGAGGGTGCAAGGCAGGCTATGTAGTCCCCACAGTTCTGTCCTCTAAGAGGGAAACTTGCTGGAAAGCTTAGGAGGAACAGTTTGGGGGCTGCCCTGCCTGCTGCCCAACCTCTGTCATCTGAGACAGATGTGCCTAGTAAAGAGGACTGGCCCTGCTACTTACTGCTTTTATAATATACTAGAAATATCTTCCTAAATATAGTCTGTGCCAGTTGTTGGGCTGGAAGATTTTGCCAGCTTTGTATAGTCCATAAACTGGTTGCTGAACTTTTTGTCTGAGGTGTTAACACTTTTATGCAGGGTCTTCCTGTCATGTTGATACCAGCTTAAGTCTGGAAAACATGTCCTCAAATTCTGATCTGCAGGACACTGCTGAATACCACTTTAAATAAGAAAATGGAAGTTTGACAGCCTTGGATGTTCCATCGCTTTACACCACTATGCCACACTAGAGTAGACAGTGTTACATAATCCTGTTGACAAAGGACCTTTGCTATTTCCACTGTACTGGCTTACTTTGTCTTTAAGGCAAGGTATGAATGGACACATGTTATATGAAGAACAGGAATGCTTAGAAATCAGTGGGCAGTCATTTTAACCATTATGTATTAGGGTTAAAGGATTTTTTTTTATAGGTTTGGGGATTTTCTGGTCCCCGATGTCCAAAGGAAAGTTTGTTTGTGTGTGTGTGTGTGTGTGTGTGTGCGCGCGCAGAATTAACTGTGTTTCGCAATACTTACCCCACTGGGCCAGACAGTGCATAGTCACATGGGGTGAAATGTTTGTTTTGAGTGAGTAGCTGCCATCCTTTTTCACAAACAGTAAACCAATATCAATTTTGTTGTCTTTAAAAAAATTGTACTGTAATTATTTTCAGTTCAAACAAGAGGAACCTTGTTTAGAACCCAATTCATTAAGAAACAAACATAAAATCTGAAGGAAATGATCATTGGTATGTATTTTTTTGTGAGGAGACCTAACATTATCACAGTACAGTTTTCTACTGGAGGTTGATATACATCAATTTAAAATAAGAAGAAATGGAAAAAGGATCTTAAAATTTAAATCAGATGTTTTTAAAAGTCTGATTGCAAAGGATCACATTTTTTATGAACTGAAAAATAATCTGAAAACAATTTAGACTAATTGCTTAGTTGTATTATCCTGTAATAAAATCTATGGCTCTGAATATATATTAAGGTTCTGTTAAACAATAATGTGTTTTCACTTAAAAATGTTTAAGTGATATTTTCGTCATAACTGATTTAAACTGAATTAAGTCATTAAAATTTGGTATTTCAGGAAGTGATTTAAATCAACCTTGTTTCTACCCTAAAATAACAAAATGGTCTCTGCTGAAAGAATTGGCTGTAAGTGATGGGCCATTCTTTTTTTTTCATTTCCAGAAAATTGGAACACAGCACTTCAGTGCTTCCAGGGTACTTGTAAGCAGGTTTCTCTCCTACAATGCACTGCGGTGATTTTCGTATCTGCTGCTGTACTGTAGTAATAGTACTGTCCTCTTAATGTAGTTGTTTGTTCAGGTGTGGCTGCCTTTGGGGTATATAACACAGATCAGTTACAGTAGTTTTGATAGTCTTGTTTTTATGGTCTTGTTCAGATTTGGCATACTGTATACTTTTTGATGTATCTCAAAATGGACCACTTTGCTTCCAAGATCTATCAAGAGAAAAATGCCGCTCTTTCTGAAAGTGGTAACATTCTGTTCAGGGACCTTCTGGATACACAGCATGTTGGTGGCAATGGCAGTAATTTCCATAGTGATTGCTCTACAGTTTGTGGTAGACCAGGTCCTTTCATCCATGCCTTTCATGACATCAGCACCTTCACCTGGTCCTTTTTAGGCAGGATTGGGTGCATGTGTATTTGCTGCCCTCCAAACTTTGAGGATCTTCTTATCAGATGGCTGTGGGTCCCATTTCTTCACCAAAGACATTTCCAGAGGCTGTCTACAACTGTGTTTATACTTGATGAATGCTTTCAGGGAACCTTGTCTTCATATTCTGAGCAGCTTTCAGCAGGTACCACAATATATCTTTGTCCTCAGATGTGCTGTGATCACTCTCAGTCACTTTTGGAAGATTTGCCCCGGAACTTCCACTGGCACATGGATGTGTACATTTGCTTTTCATTCTTACATGGAAGAAGAAAGAATTTTAAAAGTTTTCTCTCTGCTCCAGTGGGATAACAAGAGAGCTTTTCTTTTGCATTTTGCATTACTTTTTTTTGGCATTTCAGGAATATTTTTGTGAAGCTTGTTTCTGCAGAAAAATTGCGAAATACTTGCATAGTGTTTTTGTGCAATCCTCCCGCATATTGTGCAAAATTACACGTTATTCCTTGCATTGTTTTTGAAATTTTGCAGTGATTCACCATTTTCTCAGTGGGTGGCTCACTTCATTGGCATGCCCTTTACTGGGTGTACTATTTGCATCTCTATTTTGAAGTACAACTTTTTTCTTGTCATTGTATTACTGGACTGATAAACAGGGGGTGAAATGCTATATCCAAATGTACTGTGTTGCTATTTTCTGTTTTCTCAGTGTGAAGTGACTTCTCCCACCCGTTTGATGTGTTACGAAACAATATTTATGTGGAGGCCTATTTCCTTCCTTCGCTGTATTTATTGTACAACCAGAACCTTGTTGAATTTTGCTGACAAATTGGTTCTCCAAATTTATCTTGGTATATTTTGATGTGACTAGTACTTAGAATCTTAGTCTGAAGTGCACAGAGGATAGGCACCCAGAATGTGTTGCCCTGGCTATGCTAAAATGAAAGATAGTATACTCTGGCTGTGTGTGTCTGTCTGTGGCTGGCAACAAGTTGTGGGGGGACTTTTTCCCCATTGTTAGAGATGGGGATCTAGGGATCCATGGACCTCTGGTTGAGAATCCCTGATTTATACCAAGTGTAGACTATTATGGTAGGTGTGTGAGAATTTTCTGTCCTATGGACCCTCTAGAGGCTGCATAGATTGCCAAAAAAATAGAATAAAATAAAATCAGAAGTGTCTGGACTTGTTAAGTAGTGCAGTCATGCCTGAAACATATTTAAAAGGTGAATTGCCAGTCCAGTTGTTTTTGGCCAAGTGGTCTAGGGAGTCTTGGGGGAGGGCAGCAAAAATTACTTTTTGGACCTGCACTTTACCCATCTTTGATTTAGACTGTAAGTTTGAAAGTAGTGGCAGTCTTACTGTATCTTTTTAAGCCACTTTGGGAGCCTTTTTCACTTGAAGAGTGAGGTAAAATGCTTTTAATAATAAAAATATATATTACTGGTAGAAAAATCTTCTGAGACATGTTCCATATGAGAGTATTTTAAAATGTTAATTAGAAAAGAAGCATGGAAGAGTCACTTCATTCTGTCATTATGGCACATAGGAGTACGGCAAATGCGTATCAACTCTGGCTGAATTTATTCTTAACAGGGTCAAATAGGCAGTATGAATGGGGGAGATAAAACAGGTAGGTTACTCATAAGGAAAATTAAAATGCTTTCATTGAGCAATGTAATAATGTAATTTCTTTCCTGTTACTGAAAGATGGGAGTTTTACTCTTGAAACAGGAGAGATCAACAAGCAGGTTAAAAATTACAAGTCTCTATGTTCCTCTGTTCATGACTGACAAGCTGATGTTGGGGTGGTGTAACATTTGTGTTATCTTGTGTACATGGAGTAGCAGGTACAGAAAATATATCAGGGCTGCAATGTTATAACATAGTAAACATAATGGGGAAATGATTTGAATTTGACTTATTTAATTCAAACATTAATATTTCTAAATAAGCCAAAAAGTGTGTATAAATACTCTTTAAGAGGTGATTTGTGTATAAGAGAGGTCATTGCTAACTTGTAATAAACCTTCCTAAAATGTTCTAAAGCATGACACCAGGCAACTTTATTCAGTTATATGGACTGTGGTCTTTCAGTATCCTTGCTGAGATTGTCCTTACAGCCCCTGTAGCACTGCTTTGACCACCATTGCTCTGGGAGATTTTCTGGCTGGTGAGGTTGGCAGATCAGTCAAGGCCTTGGTCTCCCTGTAGAATGGTGATATGGAATGACCCTTAATACAGTTGCTGCAAAACATCCACACTGATGCTGTGGAGCCCATAATTCCACAAGGTTTACAGAACTTCTACAAGCAATGAAACAATCTGTATGACGACCCATGAAGGGAATACATAGACCAGTGCAATTATTAAGCAATGAAGTTGGCAAAAAGTCTTGTCATTCTCAAAATGTTGCCCACCAGAGTTATTCTGAGTTGTGAGAGGCCTCAAAGAGAAAGAGACTAGAAATGGAATCCTTGGTTAACTGCAGTGATAAACTTTGAGAAGAAAGCTCTTAGAATATTCTCTTATGTATCAGTGTTATGTCAAAAATGTATCTGTTATGTCAAAAAACTTAATGTAACTTTGTAAAGCATACGTCAGTATGCCAGAAAGGAATGTATTGTTTTTGACAATTTTCATTATATATTTTTTCTTTTTTTATTAAATGGATGCTATTTTTAATAAAAATAAAATAAAATAAAAGAATATTCTCTTAAAACTTTATGCCGCAATTACTACAATGTCTGGGGAAGGGTCCAGTGTTCTATCAGATCAAGATTCTTGGGATCATTTCAGTTGCTGCAGCCTGATAATGTGGCTAATATGCTTGAATCAGTCCATTTTCCCGCATGTAAGCTTGAGCCTTGGCTAGCTTAATTGACAGGATCCAATAGAGTTAGATCCAAGCAAGGTAAATATCTCTCTTTGTCAGGGTGATGTGTCTACCAGTTTGAAGGAGGTGGTTGTGCACCCTCTCTCAAAGAGAACGTTCTTGGATCTAGAGATCTGTGAGAACTGCTGCCCCGTCATTATTATTCCTTTTTGGACAAGTGCTTGAGTGCAGCATGTGTGGGCAACTTTATATTCTCTTGGAAGAATTAGATTATTTGTTTCAGTTTAGTTTCAGACTACAGTGGTAGTGGAACAGCCTTGATTGCTGTGACTGCTAATCCAGTTGAGGTGAAAGGTGTGAGGTACTACTCTGTTGATGGTCCTCAATATCTTAGTGGCTTTTGATATCACTGAAGACAGTATCATATTGGATGGGAATAGTAGTTTTATGGTGTGTTACATTGTGTGAGAGTGATTGTGTTTCTGTCTGAAGAAAGTGAAGAAACAGCCTCCCTGCCCCCAGAGGTTTGTGAGAACTACTATCTCATCACTAATAATCTTGGTTTCTGGCAAGATGCTTAAGTTTGTGGTGGTTAAACAGTATCAGATGTTCTTGCAGGAAACAGGTGTCTGGACTCACTTCAATCTGGTTTCAAGCCAGTATATATATTGAGACAGCCTTAGTTGGTCTGACTGACGACCTGTTCTGAGTCAAAGGTGGGTAAATGCTGTCTCCCTGGATTTTCTTGTGGCTTTTGATGCTATTGATTATGGTATCCTGCTGAACCAGCTCCATGAGAGGCAGTATTATAAGCTGTTTCTGCTCCTACTTACGAGTCCAGTTTCAGATAGAATTCTTCTATACTGGGAGGGACCGTGTGGCCATTAAGCTATGACATGGTTCTGTCTTGCCTCCCATGTTGTTCAATATCTTCTGAAGCTGTTGAGTAAGATCATTAGAAGTTCGGAGGTGCAATGCCATCTGTATACTGACGATATTTTGCCCCTACCCTTTTTGTTATTGGGATCACCTAATGTTATTTGGGACCTGAATGAGTATCCGATTGCTGTAATGGAATGGATGAGTGGCAGTAATATGAAGATGCTTTTTGATAAAGAGAGGCTCTGAGGAGTGGTGGTTCTTAGTTCCGGGAACTGGTATTCAGCCTGCCCTGGATGATGATGTGCAATTCTAAAAGGGAGTAAATGCAAAGCCTAGGAGTACTCCATCTCTATCATTAGTGTACCAAGTGTACTTAGTGCCAGCTCTGGCTTTTCTTGGACATGGGTAACCCGATAGTTAGTGCCTTTATGACTTCCCAGTTACCCTGTTACAATGCTACACTTGAAGATGACTCGAAAGTTGCAGCTAGTGCAAAATGTACTAGCTAGAGAAGTTGGCAGACTGTTGTCTAGAAGCCGCATAACATTGGTCTTCAAGTTACTGTAGTAGCTGCCAATACACTTTTGGTCCGAATGCAAGGTGCTGGTGAAGACATTTAAAGCCTTAAATAGCTTGGAATTACAGCAGTTAGATTCATAGAGTTGGAAGGAATTGTAAGGCCCTTTTAACATACAATTAAGGTGCTCCTGAAATTTTCTAATCTTTCTTGACGATCCTCTCCATGTAGATGCTTGCCTGAGGGCTGAGATATTCTGAAGGGGTCATCCTCTGTGGTCCATCAATGAAAGCAATACACTATGTGAGGATATGGGAGAGAGCCTTCTGTGCTGTGGCAACCTGGCTGTGGCATGGTTTTCTTTTGGAGACCTGGTTGCTGTCAACACTGGCTTCATTTCAGACCCATTTTAAACTGTGGCTTTATATCAAAGTCTTTGGGGTTTAACATTGTTGCTTAAATTTGTACAGATTTTCAGTTGTTACAGTTAAAAAGAATTAAAACTATTCAATATACTTCTAGAGTATGTAAATTATTCCTTAGTTTTAAATTTAAGGTGATCTAAATTGATTCTGCCCTGGTACCTTGTGATTTTCATAAAGGGAAAATAAATATACTAAATTGGTGGTAATTACCCCTACGCCCTTCACCTAATACTCTTTGGGGGGCAAGGAGGTGACTGTGAACAGTGTAGTCTTCCAGATCACATAAACATTTTTGGCTGGACAAACACATTTTATTAAGCAGTAGGTAAAACAACTAAGTTGACTGAAAGTGTGTATAAGCTTGAAGTTAGTTTCTTGCTTGCTTATTTCCACAGATCACTTCACATATAGTCCTCATCTGAATCCCCACATACTTCACCCGCTACTCCTTTCAAGTAGAACCACTTCCCATTCTCATACCCTCACTCTCCTTTTTCAGCCATTGCATTCTCTCCTCAGCTAATCGGTATATAGAACATGCTGCCTTTCTCCCTTATTCACCCCTTCCTGCTCTCATATCCAACATTATATATTCTAGAATATCAACTTATACTGAACCTTACTATAATCGCTTCAATCATACAAACTTGCGCAAATGTGTAAAAGAAGCATCAGTCATCATAATGACATCTAAGTGTCCAGCCCCTTATTTTCCAGTGAAAAGGAGAGTATAAATGAAGCTAACAGTAGCAAAGGGTAATTTGGAAAGGCTAGGTTTCACCAAACCATGTGGCATTGCTTTCTGTTGCTTTTGCTGGAACATTGTGGGAACATGGCTACTTAAGGAAACAAGCTGGAATTGTGGAGTCCTTCAAATGTTCAGCTGCAGTTTTGACACCATTGGTTATTGGTACTAGGGCTGCTGGGAGTTGCAATCCTGTGATATCTGGAGGGGCTACATAATTCTATCTCTGATTAGGGCTTTCTAACTATCAGAAACCCCTTTCTTGCACTCGGAATATCTCCCTTTGTGGGGGGATGGTGCTACTACTTATTCAGTAAGAAAGAGTTTGTAGGTCAGTACCATTTCCTTACATAAATATGGGAAATGGGTGACATTCTGTGATTATAATTTTGGGTGAAGGAATAGAGTCCAGAAGACCCAACCCTCCCCCAGGCCCCTAAACTATGCCACCTTCTTCAGAGGAAGTGCCAGGAACAAGCTGAATACCTCTATCCAGACTTGAAGGTTTCTCAGTTGAAAAACATCATTTCAAAGCTTTCACTGATTCACAGAATTAATAATTGGAAAAAGATGGGGAACTGAGAAACTTCAACTCAGACTTCTAGATGGCCCTTCCCAGCAGTTTCATGTAGAATAATTGAGGGGTACTGAGTCCTGATTAGGTGCTTCTATAATACCTCAGAATTGTCCGTTGAGCCTCCTTTTTTTACCCCATCCCATCTTTTCCCCCAGAACTCTTGCCAGCAATGCTTTAGAAAACCCTCTCCCATTTTTCTGCTCCTGCTTTTTTTGTCTCAGGAATCTTTGCAGCAATGCCTAAGAGAGCTGTCTTTATTTTTAGCCTTTAAAAAAAAATCCTGATGAGTTATGTTAGTCCCTCTTTTGCTCGTTGGAAGACTTTGTTTTGAATTCCAATTTGAAACTGGCTACTGAAACTTGGATAGCTAAAAGCTGTGAGTTTTTGAGGCACCTGCCATGGTTTTCTATTCTGTGTTATGGCAGGTCCCCCTTATTAAAAGCTTCTTAGGCCCCACTTTGGAATTTCATCAGTGTATTTCAGCATAAGCTTTTGTGGGCTACACCATACTTCTACGGATACAAGAAGTTCAAAGTGCCGTAAAGCTACTTTTTCCTTCCCTGTTTTCTCCTGGTGTGTCCCTGGCTTTTTGTTTTTCCTCCTTACAATCTGTTTGGAATTTTGACTTGAAACTCAGTGCTGTGATTAAGGCAACAGCCAAAAAAAATTTGGGGTCACCTAGCACGAAATCCTGGTGAGTTATGGTTGCCACAGACATTACCAGATCTGAAGCACTGCCGTCTAAAGCCACCCCTCTAAAAAGGATGAAAACTACTATAATGGTGCTTCCCAACTGCTACTCTGGTAAGGAGATCCAGAAGGATGCTGTGGATCAAGAGTATGAGAAGTGTCTTAGAGATCCAAGAGATGTACATTCTTCACTAGTGTGAGACTCAAGCTGTTCTTTCCCAAAGCTTGGCCAGAACTTAGACTAAAATACATCTGTGCAATCAGTATCATTCAAAATTGTTTGGAGATGGGATGCTACCATCCAGTTTATGACCTTTCCCTCTCTAGTGTCCCAGAGCTACGCTAGCCATAACAGAGAAATAAATGCAGCTTCCAGCCTCACTCCTCCTTTGGTTGTCGTGGACGTTCCTCCTTTTGGCCTCCAAAACAAGAAGAAAGAATCTTGTCTCCCAGTGATGTCTCTCACTCATATTTATCAGATGTAGTGCTGTTAACTAGTACAATCTTTGGAGAGTTCCCTAGTTTTTATGTGAGACTTTCCCTGGTTTAAATCCATACCACAATGATAATAGGACTGTGGTTTGCTGGAGTATCACTTCTATGGCTTAAATCAGTGCACGGCTTCATAAAGGCGAAATTATGATGTCCTGGACTTTTGTAAAACATATTGTATTCTCTTCTCTTTTTGTCCATGATGACGGGGATGAAGGACAGGGAAACAGTGTCTAGATAGATGTGCATGATCCTCAGGACTGAGGAATGGACAGTTTAATACTGGGTGGTAGTTTCTATTTATCCATAATTAATTTTGTTTTGTTCTGTTCATTCAAAGTCAGGTGTTTTTGCTGCTCAAGTTACTATAATCTTTGAAGGACACATCAGACTTCCCATAGCTTTATAGGTATAAGATTACAGTGATGTAGCTCCTTATGGGCATGGCACATGTGTCTTTTATGATGCTGCATTTGGCTGATGTGTTTATTCTGTCCCCATGCAGAAGGTTTAGCTTGTAGATAGAATTGCCTTATTACTCAGTTTTTGACACACTTGGGGAAGGGTGACCTTTGTATATGCTGATAGTATTACTAGTTGAATGAATAAAACATACCTATATGAAATATCAAAGAAGCAGTTGAATTACTTGCTTCAGGGAAACCTCCAGGAAAAGATAGGTTTCAGGCATCTACCAAACAGAGTTCTTGAAGACTGTTAAGAGTCTGCTGAGGACAATCCTCACCGTCTAATAACAATGAAAGTACTTATTCAACAAATACGTCCTAAGATACAGGGTTGAGGTGGGTTTTATTAAAAGTGTATTTTCAGCAGACTTGAGAGGTCTCTGTTTTGTCTATGAACACACACACACACACACACACAAACACAATCATTCTTGTATTTGGTGTTACTGATTTATGCTCATATTTATGTTCTGTGTCTCTATTGAAATTTAATGTGGGTTACAATTAAAATGAGAGAGCTTTAATGTATGATTGTACCCAAGCAAGAAGCCTCTGCTCTCTATTAAATAAAGTATGTATTCTATTGGATGCGTGTACTTCGAATTGGGGATTAATAAATCAATATATTTCCAGTTTGAGTCAGTCTCATCTATTCAGTCACATGTCTGTTCTACCCAGTTGCTGTGTCAGCCTGTGACTTTTTAAAATAACTGTGCATTTATTTTTGTGTGCCCCTGTCCCTAATGTACAATTTTGAGTACATTCTTTCCTAACATTTTTTGTAAGCAACTTACAAGAATTGTATCAGAAATCCACAATGTGAAAGATATGTTTTGATGCACATATTGGTCTGGGAAGTACAAAATAAGTCAATTTGCTAAAAAATCTGTAATAAAATACTCTCATATCCCTGCTGTTTTGTTGCTTTCCTACTTCTGCTGTCAAGTGTACACTAAATAGAAAGAGTCTTAAATGTAAATTTAAGATTATGTAGTGTGGTCTGGTGGTTTGAGTATTGGACGAGGACTCAGGGAGGCAAAGGTTTGAATCCTGTCTTGCACAAGGAAACCTACTAGGCAAGTCACTCTCCTTGAGCATCAAAGGAAGGTAATGGCAATCTATCTCTGAACTAATCTTTCCAAGAAAACCCTGTGATAGGTTAACCTGAGGGTCACTGTGAGTTGGAAGCTCGGGAATGAAAAAAATGAAGTCTCTCTTGGCAATTGCAGGTAGGTGGGAGCTCCAGTTTTACAGCTCAAGTTTCCATAATCTTTGAAGGACACATCAGACTTCCTATAGCTTTATAGGGAACATTTAATTCCAGCAGATAGGCATTGGTATTCTACTTGCAGAAAGTCACAGTACACTTAGAATCATAAAGTTGGAAGGGAGCAAAAGGGCGGCCACAACACTTTCATGCTACAGCTCTCAAAATCTGTTAGCTAGTGTGTTGACTGGTGGTTTCTGGAACCTTTCCAAGTTGAGGAAACTGCACTATGCCTGCACCTCCCTTCCCAGAGAGTTTTGCATGGATCAGGATTGGAGCGTTCTCGTGCACCCGGAGGAAGTATTTACCAAAAAAAAAAATGAAATATGCCAAATGAATGATTTTTTTAAAAATATTTTTATTAAAAGTTTCATTGCATAAAAAACAGAGTGGATATACCCCATTATCGGATATATCACACCCTCCCCCCCCGCTTCCATATTATTTTACTCCAGTTGAGCCTTATTTGTTTCCATTTACCAAAAGAAAAAGAAAGAATAACAGTTGCATTTTACAGAAGAGAAAACAATTACATTATCTCTTTCTTTGCTTTCATATACTTTTAAATTTTTATCCATTCCAAAACTCCTTTCCATTCCCTTTCAGAGTTCTGGATAGGTTTATTTTTCAATGAAAATGCTAACTTTTGTGTCTCTTCCATATCCAGAACTTTTAATTTCCACTCTCCTAAATCAGTAGCTTTCTTTTCTTTCCAGTGTGGTGTGTATGTCAACCTTGCAGCTGTTATCAAATATAACAGTATCTTCTGATGACTTCTAATCTCCCTTTGTTGTCCTAACATATTTAACAAATAAAATTCTGGTATCATTTCAAAGTTTATTTTACAGATTCTTTGAATTTCATTATGTATCCCCTTCCAGAACTTTCTTGCCCTTTCACAAGACCACCACATATGAAAAAAGGACCCAGTCTTTTCATCACACTTCCAACAGTTCGCATTCACATTTTTAGCTATTTTTTGCAATCTTGCTGGGGTCATATACTATCTATGTAACATTTTGTAAAAGTTTTCTGTTGAATTTAAGTTTGGGGTAAATTTTATATCAGTTTTCCATACTTTCTCCCAAACTTCTAATTTGATCAGGTGTCCCACATTCTGAGCCCATTTAACCATTGTATGTTTAACTACTTCTGATTCCATTTCCCTTTTCGACAACAGTTTATAGAATTTTGAAATTCTTTTCTTTTGATTTCCCTTCATCAATATGTCCAATTCATTCTCTTTTCTCTCAAATCCATACAGTGTTTGATCGATTTTAAACCTTTCTTTTAGTTGTTGCCATGGGAACCAATTTAACTCATGCCCATCAGCCTTTAATTCTTCCACTGTACACATTCTTGGTTTATCCCCTTTCCATTTCAATATGTCTTGATGTGTTAATAAATTCCCTTGTTTTGTTGGAGCAATTTTATACGCTTCTTGTGGTGAAGTGCATCTTAGAAGTTTTGTATAATATTTCCGCTTTATTTGTAGCCGAACCTTTAACAGCATCTTCCGGATGCAATGATTGTTGAACTCTTTATTCACCGCTAATCTATCGTAACATAAATATCCATGCCATCCAAATGTGTTATTTATTTCTTTCAGATCTTTCATGATTGTTCTCTCTAATTGAATCCAGTCTTTAATCCAATCTAGACAGCATGTATAATAATACATTTTCAGTGATGGAAGATCAATTCCTCCTCTTTCTTTTGCATCCTGAAGCGTTTTAAATCTTATCCTTGGCTTTTCCGCTTGCCAAATAAACTTTTGAAGATCCTTTTCCCATTCTTTAAATATTTTCTTTCTTCCTATTATTGGTAAAATTCTGAAAAAGGAACATAAGTTTTGGTAATAAGGACATTTTGAAAGCATTTTTTCTTCCCAGGAGAGAGAGGCTTAGATTTTTCCATTTTTCCATATCATTTTTAATCTCTTTCCATATCGTCAAATAATTGTTGTCAAATAATTCTTGGTTCCTTTTCGTTAACGTAATTCGTAAGTATCTTGTTTTCTTAGTTAATTGACGTCCAGATCTGCTCTCCAAATCAGCTTGCTCTTTTTCGGTCATATTCAATGTCATCATCACTGTCTTTTCCTTATTTATCTTATATCCTGCCACTTGACTATATCTTTGCAAAGTTTCCATCAACGCCTGAATTGATTCTTGTGGATCCTCCAAAAATATAATTACATCATCTGCGAAGGCTTTTAATTTCAATTCCTTTTTCTTTATTTTCAAGCCTCTTATCTGTGAATCCTCATTTATTATATTTAGCAATAATTCCAAAACAGCTATAAATAATAATGTGATAATGGGCACCCTTGTTGTACCCCTTTATTAATTTTGAAGCTTGTCAAAATATCTCCATTTATTATTAATCTCACAGATTATTCTTGATATATCATCTCAATCCATTTACAAAAATCTTCTCCCATGTCGTATTCCCTCAATATCTGATGTATAAAGGCCCAGGAAACATTATCAAATGCCTTTTCTGCATCGAAAAAGATGAGTGCTGCTTTCTTCCCTGGGTTTTTATCAAAATATTCAATTACATCTAGGATTGTCCTCATATTACTTCTCATATATCTACCTGGGAGAAAACCTGTTTGACCTTCTTGAATTTTATCCTGTAATATCTGTCTCAACCGTTTTGCCAACACTGCCACAAAAATTTTATAATCTACATTCAACAAGGAGACTGTAATTCTTAACTTCTTTTTTATCTTTACCCTCTTTGGATATCAATACAATGTTAGATTCTCCCCAGGATTTTGGTTTACCATGTTTTTCTATTTCCTTCAAAGTTGCTTGAATTGGTCATGTTAATTCTTTTGTAAATCTCTTATAATATAGTGCAGTGAACCCATCCGGTCCTGGTGCCTTGTCCACTTTCAAATCTTTTGTAGCCTCTTCAATTTCAGTAATTGTTATTGATTTATTCAACTGTTTTTGTGCTTCTAGTGATATTTTTGGGATCTTTACTTTTTGAAGAAATTTAGACAGATTTTTCTCATATTGATGAGGGGATTTTATTTCATAAAATAGTTTCCCAAAATATTCTTCAAATTTCTGTTTTATTTTTTCTTGTTGAGTAATCGACTTCTTTCCACGTTTCAACTCAACAATTATATTCCTCTCTTTCTACTTAAGTTTGTATGCTAACCATTTCCCTATTTTATTAGCATGTTCAAATTGAGTTAATTTCATCTGTTTCATCTTTTTCTCTATGTCTTCAGTTGTTATTATCGCCATCTCCTTCTGTATTTTCTTAATCTTCTGCTGTAGTGATTGTTGCAATGGATTTTTCTTAAGTTCTTTTTCTTTCTCTTGGAGTTTGGTCAATAGCACTTGATATTTCTCCCACCTTTTTTTATTCTGGATTTGTCGTTGCTGTATAAAAAAACCAAATGAATAATTTGAAGCAGCATGGGAAGTTTGCACAGAGGCAAAACAAATGGCTGGAATCCTGCAGGCTTTGCCAGCGTAATTATGCCAGAGGAAGAGGTGTTGTGGCAAGATGAAAAAAGCTGTGGGGACAGTGGTGGCAAGTAAAGCACAACAGAGTGCTTGGTGATAGTATTTGTATTCTATCTGATGTAGGCCTGATCAGAATCCATCCCCTGTGCTTGCTGTTTGTATTATGAAGAAAGCTTCCACATGGACACTAATGGAAGCTTCTCCCCATAGCAGATAGCGTGGTTGGGGCAGGGGAGGCAAAGGCCTAAATCTTGCTGCGCAACATGCCACAGTTCCAATCAACCCCACTTCCTTCATAATGGTAAATTGTGTTCATTTTATTGGATAACCTCAATTTTACTGGGTAACTTCAGGCAAGTCATATTCCCTCAGCCTCAGAGAGAGGCAAAGACAACAAAACTTGTGAAGAAAATCCTCGTGATAGTTTTGCCTTAAGGTTGCCATAAATCAGTTTTCAAAGGGGAGAGACATGATGGCAGGAAAGAACCTTCCACTGTTGGTAGACTTTATTGTTGTGTGCCTTCAGGTCACTTCTGACTTATGGCAACTCTAAACTGTACCTGTCACAGGGATTTTTTTGCCAAGATTTCATAAGACAAGATCAAGCTCTGAGAAGAAGTAAAATTTACAGCTGTGTTAGCCTGGATCAGTAGGCAGAGGCATCTTGCAGCATCTTTGAGAATAACTGGAAGAAAGAAGTTTGTAACATCAGTGCTCATAAATTCAGCCTACTCACTTTCGCATCTGATGAAGCAGATTTAAGTCCACCAAAGCTGATGCTACTAACTTCTTTCTCTCACTTAGTCACAATGGTACAAGTTCCCTTTGCATACTTATGGAGCCTTCCTCCCCAGGACTAGTTAAAGACAGCCTGCCAGCTCACTTACTTACTTACTTTATTTATTTATGGGGGGGGTGCCTTCAGGTTGTTTCTGACTCATGGCCACCTTAAGGTGATGGTTAAGTATTAGGCCTTCCGGTCTTCTGCCTAAAGGGTTAAAGTTTGAGTCTTGTTCCTCTGCTGCGCTCATGGTCATGGTAACTTGCATGTCGGCTTGACCCAACCAGTGTGATAAGAGATATCTGGTTTGTCTCTCAGTTCCTGTGAGAAACCTAAGGGATGTTTGGAAAAACAATCCCACAGTAGCTATAACAGCGGTGAGAACTCACTCACTGTTCTCTCTCTCTTTCACTCCCCCTTCGCCTGCTTGCTGTTTTGCATTTTCACAGCTCTCTCTCTGTCATGCTATAAGAGGAGAGAGAAGCGCAATGGATTTTACCTAGCTTTCTGACATCTTTATGTTACTTAAGCTGTTTTGCAATAAAGTACTAGTTTAGTTTGGCAACCATACTTTGGCCTCAACTCTGGGCTCTGTTCGTTTTTATTCCTATGCTGTTTTTTGCGTCTACCTGTTCTGAAGCCCAGAAGTTCTGTGGGTCATGTTGGCATACAGCATGTCCCCTAGAATCGACCAATAGGTGAACCTGTCACAGAGTTTTCTCAGCAAGAATTGTTTGGAGGAGGTTTGCATTTGCCTTCCTCTAAGGCTGAGACAATGTGACTTGCCCAAGGTCACTCAGTGTCTGAGCGGGGATTTGAATCCTAGTCTCCAGAAGGTTTTAATAGATAAATAAATATTTGGAAATTTAAATAAATAATTGAATATTTAAATTTAGATTTAAATTTAAATCTAAATTTAAATATTATATTTTGAGTTAAGTCTGGGGCTCACCAGCAACAAATTATATTTGCGGGGGGGGGGGGGTCCTTGCTGAAAAAAGATTAAGAATCACTGTGATAGAATATTGGGATGCATGAGCATAGCAACTACACTGGTGTGGCAACTACTCTGGTTTCCTGGCTGTTTATAATACATTGTGAGTGAAAATGAGGTTCTCTGTTGCCATAGTGAGTGAGATGACTTGTGGCTGTTTGCAAGTGGAATTATATTTGAGATTTATTTAAATCATAGCACAATAGGCAAGAAATCAAAGGCAAATCAAAAGTTAGAGAAAATATAATACAGTCGTTAGGACAACTTGTACTACAGAATTAGATTCATTTATTTATGTAGGGCATTTATATATATGTGTGTGTGTGTATGTGTGTGTGTGTGTGTGTGTATAACCTTTAAGCTTGCCAAGGACCCCAGGGCAATGCCCAGTGGACAAAAATATCCCAAACAACACATAGATAAAAACTTTTAAACAAACTACACATACTTCTTATCCCCCCCCCAAATTAATTTAAACCCAAATTGTTAAAATAGCCAGGGTAGGTTTAAGAACCAAAGATCACGTAGAACAACACTTTTTAAGGTGCAGTTTGAATGCTTAGAAGAGATGGAACCAGCTTAAGTTCCACTGGTTCTACAGTTGGGATACTACTGTAGAGAAAGCTTTGTCATGGGCACATAGCAACATAGCCTCGCGAAATGGTGGGACAGACAACTGTCCCTTTCTTGAGGGTCCTAAATTTCAGGTAGTCTCATGTGGAAAGAGGCAGTCTTTCAGGTATCCTAGTTCCAAATTGTTTAAGGCTTTGTAGGTCAAAAACAGTACATTGAGTTGAGCTGGAAAGCAAACTGGAAGCCGGTGCAGTACTTAGAGATGTCCAGCACAGATTTCTAAGATGCACACCCAACAACAGTCCTGGCTCTCTCATTTTGCACTAGCTGTAGCTTCTGAGCATTTTTCAAGGAGCACCTCATATAGAGTACATTACAGTAGTCTGTGGGGAAGTAATTACTGCATGAACCACTGTGGCTATATTTGCTATGTCCAGGAAATAGTGTAGCTGATGCACCAGCCAAAGCTGTGAAAAGATCTCACTGGTCACTGTAGCCACTTGGCATTCCAGAAGGTGTGGTAGGTCTAAGTACTCCCAAGCAACAAACCTGATATTGGAGAGGGAATGGAACTTCATCGTGAACAAGTTGTGATCCTAACCCCAGACTATCTTTCCTGTTGGCCAACAGCACTTCTTTCTTGTCTGGATGGAGCCCAGGTTTATTCATCAACATACAGTTCTTCACTGCAGTCAAATAACAGTTCAGGACTTCAACAGCCTCCTTGGCATCAGCTCTAAAAGAATTATAGAGCTGGGTGTTACCAACGTACTGATGATATCCACCCCCCAAACTCTGGATGATATCACCATCAGTTTCATATAAATGATAAAAAGAATAGGAGACAGTATTGAATCCAGTAGGACCTCATAGCCTATTGGCCGAGAAGCTGAACAACTCCTTTAGCATCACCTTCTGGAACTGTTCAGACACAAATAGTCCAGTAGGCCCAACAGAGGTGTGTTCTGCTTGTTCAGTTCCTGGTGCAGAACATTCCCCAAGTCAACCAAAGTGGTGTTTGTCCCTTAACCAGACCTGTCCCAATGAAAATTGATCGAGGTAATTCATTTCATCTAGCAAATTTTGGAGTTGTGCTGTCATCACTCACTGGAAGACATTACTTAAGGAAAGATGATTAGAAGTGGGCTAATAATAACCAAGTATGATGAGGTCTAGCACAGATATCTTCAACTGAGGTCTAATAGTTGCTTCTTTTAGAGGGGTTGGAGCGTAGACTTCTTTTAAAGAAGCATTTACAGCTTCTACCATCCAGTTGCTTTGTTTAGCAGTTCTGATTGGCCAAGATGGACATGGGGCTAACAGACAGATGGTTGGCCTCGTTTCTCCAATGATAAAAACCTAAGAAGTATAGACGTTCAAGAACAACACTTTTTTTTAAAGGAAGACTTTTGGGAACAGTTAGAAACAAGATCCTTCCTATTCTTCCACTTAGTGGAAGAGAGAGTCCCTCCCACCAGTCTTGATGCTCTAGTGATGAATTAGGTCCCTATGAGTAGTGACACATTAGATAGGAGAGTAGATCTTTAGGTTGCTAACAAAGGGTATAGTGGGACTAAAATATGCCTATTTTCAGTGTAGAGCGGATCTGCCTGTGGGGAGGGAGAGCCCTAGAGGCAGGAAGTGACTGCAAGGAATTTTCAAAGTCTCCTCACAGCTTATTGAGAATAGGATAACTGTGTTCATGATTCATCCTGAGTCCTACAGAGTTCTCTGAGACTGGGCTCATTTAGGTCAGTAAAATGAGATGGTGTTTGATAAAGGGGGGGGGGGGGAAGCAAGGGAAATATCCTTGCATTTTGGGAGAGGGCTTCAAGTTGTATCCAAAATGTTCAAAATGTTTTGTTCATTTCTAGAAGGCTTACTTGGCCTGGTTGTTTTATTTCCCATGTGCATATTGTTTTGCTGAAGCATTTTGAACTAGTCTTTTTTTGTGGTGTAAGAAACTATCCCTGTTTTTCCATGGTAATTCTGCCTCTGGCATCAAATTTTCTGTTAAAGAAGTAATGCCCAAGAACACACATACTTCATTAACTGAGATATAGCTATAGATATAGTTTACCTCCCCAGACTCAATGTGAAGTCCAAGAATGGGCCTGAGTGATTTTCTTCATAAAATATTTAGCAAATTTGTCACCATGCATTCATAAGATTCAACTTATATTGAATCTTGAGGGAAAGAAAAAAAATCTCTTGAACTCCAAGCTACATTCCATTTTATTTGACAACTCATAAAAAGAAGAAAATGATTTAAATCTATTTAAATCTATATCTTCTGTTCATCATGAACAATGTTTAAAAAAACCATTCAAAGATGGTATCATACCACTATATGTTACACTATAAATTACAATAATCCTAATTTGAAGAGCACCCGTTGGCGAGGGTGTAGAGAAGTTGCTACATCCATTCATCTTTGGTGGAAATGGCCAGATATAGTGAAATTTTGGTTAGATGTATTCTCTGAAATTAGTAAAATCACAGGCCGGACTGTTCTTATCCCACTAGCAATTGCTCTTTTATCTCAGTTTCCCAAAGATCATAAACGATTGTTACACAAAGATCTTATTATATTCCTGTGTCTAGTAGCACAATTTTTTTTCAATTAATGAATCTTTATTATAATATTTAGATAGTAAATAACAAGCAAGATGTTGCAGGTAACATCTACACAAATTATGAAGATAAAGTATAACAGAATATTGTACTCAATACACGTTAACAAAAAAATACTGGATTAGCTCCAGCAAACATATAACTCCGCCTCAACGAACTCAATCTCTGAAGGCTATAACAAACGTGCCCCCTCAATTCTCCTCAAAGTATGTGATTAAGTCTTCCCATTGTTTTTTAAACTCATCTAGTGATTTATCTTTCAATAGCATTGTCAACTTATCCATTTCCAATAATTCATATATTTCTGTAATCCATAAATCAATAGTAAGGGCTTCCTCTTTCTTCCGTACTTTAGCAAAAAGAAGTCTAGCCTTAGTTATCAAATTTGTGTTATGTTTTTTTCTCAATATAGCCCTCTACAGCATTAAACTACATATTTAGCATATTTAGTAGATACAATTCTGGTTTCAAAGGAAAACTCTTCTTGATAATTTTTGTGACTTCTATATGTATGGCTTTCTAGTATTTTTTTGCCTTTTTACAATACACCAGCAATGATAGAATGAACCTTTTTCAGATTTGCATTTCCAACAATTTTCATTCCTTCCTTTATAGATCTTAGCAATTTTTGCTGGAGCTAGATGCTATCTATATAGCATCTTATAGTAATTTTCCTTTACTGATTGACAGGCTGAGAAATTTAAGTCTTTCCAGGTCGGTAACCAATGGTCTAACTGAAGAAGATGTCCAATATCCTGCACCCACTTTATCATGCGACTTTTAACAATCTCCTGCTCTGATACCCATTTTAAAAGAAGTTTATAAAATTTAGCTGTGATGTGCTGTTTTCCAGCGTCCAAGATGACATCTAACTCTGAGGAAGAATTCCTTAGCAATTCTTTTTTATTATCCAATTTGAATCTGTTATACAGCTGTATGTATAAGAACCAGGGGCAATGTCTGCCTTCAACTGAGAGCTCTTCTTTTGTTTTGAAAACAGATTTGTTATTATGAAACTTTAACAAATCTTTATATGTCCAGCAATTATTTTGAATTTTAGTTATGAGTTGATAAAAGAATTCTTGGAGAGAGATCCATAATGGCATTTGTGGACAGAGCCAGTGTTTATGTTTTATCCAAGTTTTAAAGTGTGAATTTCTTATAGGATGTTCGCAAAATTCTTTGTCAGTGTGTCTGTGTCTGGAAGCACAATTTGAAGTTGTCTTGGTAGGGAAAGATCTTAAAAGATTGTCATTGTGGCATACACAAATCTGGAATACTGCAGTTATGGAAAAACTAACAGTACAAGAATTCTCAAAATGTAAATTTATTCCATCACTTCTATGGAACTTGATTTCTATATTTGACTCCACCAACAAGAAGTCCGATGTCATTTGTCCTCTGAGATCCTATACAACTTTGTGGAGTGGTGTACTCTCTCTATCCCCATATGAAAAAGAGCAGGGCATATTGTTATGGTCAGTTTTTATAAAACTACTAATTTTTAGATGGTATGTGATGGATTTTTCTTTCCTTTTATTTAAGGATATAATTGTGGTTGTATGTTCTGCTTTAATTTTTTTGAAACAGTTTATTTATTCTGGCCTATGATATGTGTCAAGGTAGATATTGAGACAAACCTATAGTTGCTAATGAAGCCATGAAATTCTGAGCTATTCCTGAGGAGGCGGGGATTCAGCGTGTATGTTAAAATCCCCCAGCACAATAAATTTGAGGGAGCTAACACCCCTGAGAGGCCACCAGCTCAGGGATGGAAACAGCTGGACAGTACACCGACAGAATTGCAATCTTGTTTTGTTGCACTGTTAGTCGGTGTATACATTCAGACATTGGGGATTCTTAAGACAAGTTACCTCAATAGGAGAATGGGCGCACAATAGATCAGCACAACTCCGCTTCCTCACCCATCAGATCTTGCCTGTTGTTGCATGTGGAAACCCGTTGGGCACAGCTGGGTCCAGTTGACACCCTCATCTTCAGTCATCAGATTTCAGTTACACATGCAAGGTCAGCTTGATCATCCAGGGTCACATGAAATTGTCCCTTACATAGAAATGTACAACATGCAAAACTAACCTTTTATACAATATTAGCTTTGTTCCTACTCCTGTTTAGCCCCTCTAGTGAATGCTTATTGTGTTTTCAGTTGCATAGCAGTTTGGCATAAATATTCAGGTTAGAAGGTTTTTATCTATGTATATCAAGTGGTAGGTTCCTGAAGGCTCATATGAAGATTGAGGAAGATTGTTTCAGAAAAACTCAGAATTGTTTGAAAGATTGTTTCACGAAAATTATTCCAGGGAGAAATGAGGCTGGGGGAATAAAAGTAGTGAAGCCTGAGCCTTGCCAGACATCACTGTAGAAATTAAACTTTGGCTGAAAATCAGGGAAAAAATGTAAACTAAGATTCAAGCCCGCCGCCAAAATAAGCAAAATTTAAAATTGAGAAAAAATGAGAAAAGACAGTCCCTGTCCTGTGATGAGTGTGCATTTTGATTCATTGACATTCCCCAATTTTCCTATTTTTTGATTGGTCTCTTTTCCTTCATCATTGAAATCCGGTTCTGTTTTGGTAGATGACAACTCAAGAGAACAATTGCATTATACTGTATTTCTTTTTATGTTCAGAAATGGTATCCCTTTGTCTTGGGACAAATGATGTGACTCTGGCGTTTTATTTGGATACAGTCTAGTCATAGAGCCATTGAAAGAGTTCAAACTATGAAGCTTGGTGACTTCTCTGTATCATAGTTTCACCGAGACAGTATCATTGCAGCACTCCTTTGTCTATTTTTTTCATGCTTTCCAGAATCTGGAAGATACAGGATGAGGAATCTCTGCTATCTTTTCCAAGAGGACATAGTTCTGCTGTTTATCTGCCAAAGCAGAAGTTTCTTCCATTGCATTGGTCCTTAAGGCTTGTTTCCCTATATCCAAGGCCTCTAAAATAGGACCTGAATAATAGTAAGCAATAAACATCAAATAAATCAGTTTAAACTATTAGGCATTCTTGATGAGATGGCAATATCTAAAACATGTAGAAAACTGTGGCCCTCTAGATATTGGAATACAGTTTCCATCAACTGTCAGCATTGGCTATGCTGTCTGTAGCCTGGGAGTGCCAGTCCAGTGACATTTGAAGGGCCACAAGTTGTCCACCACTGATAGAAGGCCATCAGTTTATTGTTAAAATATGAAAAACACATATGAAAAAAACCCTCTCATTTAAATGTTTATATTGTTTGCCACTAGAACATAGAAAAGGTGGCAAAAAAGGCTTTAAATAAGTAAACTAATACTCAGAGGAAGGAACTGGCAAAGCCACCTCTGAGTGTTCCTTGCCTAAGAAAACGCTGTGAAATTCATGGGGTCGTCATAAGTTGACATGCAACTTGAAGGGACACAAACATGGACATGCACACCTACACAGTCTAGAGTACTTCTACATGGAGTTTCCACAGTCAGAAAGAAGACTCTGTACAGCTCTTCATATTTTCCTCTAAAATGTTTTATAGCAAGCAGGAGAGAAATGATTTTATACTGTTTTAATGTGAGATTTTTAATTGTTTCTAAATTTTTATTGTTAGGCTTTTGATTCTTTATGTGAGCTGCCTTGGGTTCCACTCCAGGAGAGAGCCAGCATATAAATGAAATAAATAAATTATAAAACAGGGGAGTATTAGAAAAGGAAGATGACATCTGGTGGAGAATTTTCCCGGATCCATGAATGAGGCAGGAAAAATGCTCACTGAACTGTCAATGTCTGGAGGCACGCATAGATTATAGCAGTCTTACCAGGTCATCCTTCCACAACTGGTGCCGTCTAAATGTATTGGACTACAATCTACTTTTGCAGCCACTGTGACATACCTAACTTGTCGTTTGTCATACTTGCAGCCAACACCCATTATAATTTTGTGATAGGAGATGGCTTTTAACAATCAGCTGTTGTGGTCAAAGCACTGATGCATATTCTGAGGTGGAGGGACCCTGTACTATTTTTTTTTTTTTTGACAAAAGAGCTGGGCACATAATATGTGAATGCATTGAGTAGTGACCCTTTGCCCCATGATTCGTGCTTTAAAGTTCAAAGTGTGGTATATATATAGCCACTTGGAAAGTAAGTTGTCTATAGAGCCCTGCCATGTGATTAGGGAAACTTGTACAATGCCTCTGCTTCCTGATCTTTATAATCAGTAGTGGATTGTGTTCCTGCCACCATGTGGTGAGATGCTACAAATAACTCATTTCGTTATATGAGGTTGCAAGGGATACTTCACAGGTAGCCGTCTAGTATTTGCCATCAGAAGAAATGAGTGATTTCACTGATAACTACTACTTGAGTAACTGTCTTGTTTTATATAGATAAGGAGGGCAATACATTTTAATTAATAATAATTAACTATTGGTGGCTCAAGGTAGAAGGAAAAAATTAATGATGATTATTAGATCATTGTGCGAAAAGTGTAAAATCTCTTTTATTTGCTATAAAGCAATTCATAATATACAGTTTATGGAATAATTTCATCATTTTGTTCTTTCAGTGAAACAAAGAGGATGGAGCTGGAAAGAAAAATGCTTGAATACAGCAAATCTGATACTTGCATGTAAGTCTCTTTAAACATGTTGTGTTTGTAATTCGTAAGTCTACTAGCGTACTAAGTCAAATATACAAATAACCAGAAATGATTGATAACTGTAGAGTTACTATGTGATGTAACTTTGAAATGTTGACTTCATAGATTTTTAAATTTGGATTTTTTTTTTAAAAAAACAGTATTCAAATTACAGTGGTGATGGGCATATGTAATAAAAATTATGATGCTACGTTATTTTAAAGTTATTAAACTTACTGAGCACAGCTGTCTGCAGTAAATGGAAATGAGTGGCTTTGGGAGAGGAGAGAAATGTAGGAAAAACAAATGTTGATTCTGAAGTATCTGGAAAAAGACCCTTAGCTTGAAACCTTGCTGCTAAATGAACACTGGGAACAGTAGATAATACAGAACTAGTACAGAACATCTAAACCTAAATATATGCAACTTGACAAGTTTTAAAAGTATTTAATTGTAAGAAATATTAATGAAATAGTGTTAATATTTATAATTCTTGAAAAGAATTTCCACTGCTTGATGCCCTGCAGTTCTCAAGGTGCTGCTTTTATGCATTGATTTGGACAGGTGGGATTTTTAGAACTAAAGCTTCTCTAACTTCATGAATATGTGTTCATAGATGTATAGTAAAGCACTACACTTCATCTTGGTGGACTGCCAAAATGCCCTAAGAATTATCAGGCATTGAATGTCATACTGGATGCTTCCACCCTACCCACTAGAACTGAAAGTGGCTGGCTGTTGCATGCTTTCTCTTTGAGCAACACCTCTAGCATAAGCCAGCAGGTAGAAAATATCAGTCAGAAGCAACTGTTACAAAATTGTTTGGATATCCAGAGTGAGAATATGAGCACCAGGCACCAATGGCTTCATTTACTAAATTTAGCAATTATATATTAGCAGAGCTTGAACAGGACCTAACTGTGGAATTGCACTGGTGGAATGATACAATCCTGTGCAACTAGGGGGTTCCTCTCTACATTGTAGTTTTGCATTTGCTGCTATGGAATCAGCTATGGAAGTCTGGGAGACTACTGGGACTTGGGTTTTGGGTGGTGCCAAGGACATCAGCGGAGAGGAAGAAAAGAAGTTCTGAAAGTAGAACATTGCAGTTAGCTTCTTGGTAGTAAATGGTTATAAGTTATCATTACAAATAACTAGTTGCTTTTAATTCCTTTTTTCAGATAAATGTATAACATCACATTATGATGGTATCTCATGAGAAACATTCATTGTATAATATAATTTTTAATTATGTGGGTATGGCCTGATTAAGTGGTTGTTGTTGTTTGCCATCTAGTTGACTTCACTTATGGCAACACTGTGAATGCCAGATGTCCATGATCCCCTCTCCTAACTATCCTGCTCAGGCTTTGCAAACTCAGCGCTGTGGCTTCCTTGTTTGAATCCATCCCCCTGCAGTGTGGTCCTGTTTTCCTACCACCTTGTACCTTACCAAGCATTATTGCTTTTTCTAATGAGTCATTTCATCTAATGATGTGTCCAAAGTATGACCACCTCAGTTTAGTTATCTTGGCTCATAAAAGGCTTCAGGAGTTGTTTACCATTGTTTTCTTCAGTGCAGTACTGACTCATTTAGAATTACCTATAGTGCTACTGTCATTGTCTTTGAGAGTTCCTCTGCCAGTGTCTTACACACTTTTCCCCACTACTGTTACTGCTTGGTAGTTTTAGGCATCTGTAGTCTGGCCCCTCAACAAAAGCCAGTCAGACATGGAAGACCCTATGCTACTGTCAGCATAGCCTCTTGTCTGTCAGGAGCATGTAGTCGCACTGCAACAGAAAAATAGTACCAAGTTGGGGACTCAGCAGTAGAAGAGAAATATCATATGCTTCAGGTTTCGGCTTGTGTTATACTTTGTAATGAAAGTTAAGTTGATGAAGTCAGCAGAAGGAAAGTTTTGTACCAGAGGCCGCTACCTTGTAGCCTTCAGATTTTTGTAAAGTAACTAAAATTGTTTTGGAGAAATGGGAAGATAGTTACTTTTTAAAATATAACTATAGCAGCAACTAACAGCAACTTACTAATTTACAGTACTAGGTGCAAGTAATTATTTTTTAAAGGGACAGATGCTAGCATTCAGTAGTGTGCTTCCATAAATAGAAATAAAAAGTATCAACGGTGGTGTCTGGTGACTTTCTAGTTAGTGGGGTGGTAAAATAGGCTCAGCAATTTGGATGACTGCTTTAAAGTTCAGACTAAAACCTGGAATTGGATTCAATGACCCACTGACAGAAGGTTCCAGCTGCCTTTGGGGACAAGCTCATCTCCTTCTTGCTGTCTCCTCCCCAAAGTCTATTCCAAAGGTCTATAGGATACTAGAAGAAGGTCCCCACACTGCCATGAGTATAGTAGTGGAACTGGCCACATTGGCATAAGTGAATCGTAGTGCTTTGTGCTACTTTAGAAACTAAATTGTGATGTATGATTTATATGTAGTTTCACAGTAAGCCTTTATGCTGCTTTTAAATGCATCTTTAAGTAGAAACAAAGATAAAAGCTGAAATGAATTTTTAGATGTTGATGTTCTTTGGTACAATAGAAAATGTAGCTAAGCCTGTGGAGACACTCCTGGAAAAGGCTTTGGGAGCTTTGGATGCAGTTTTGGGGCAAAAAAAAAAAAGGAGAGGTTTTTTGGGGGGTGCAGTCTGCAGTAGAGTTATGGGGAGGGAAGATCCCCTAGCCTCTTTGCAGTTGGCCACCCCTGACCTAGAGGAAATCCTGGACACTTGCAAGACCCACTGATTTCAGTGAGAGTAGTTTAGTTTTGTTTAAAAATTCATCTAGTTTTAAAAAAAAAAAGAACTTAAGAGTTCAGCAAGCCTTTTAAGAAAATAGGAAATTGGACTTAACTACTGATGTATATTACATCTGCACCCAGGTCTCCAAACAAGACATGATCAAAAGCCATTTTTATGTATAAGCCCACAAATATGTTTTAAAGCTAGACACCAATCCTGGCTTGCTTGGGAGCAATTACTATAGTTTGGACATAATGCATAATTGCAGTTACCTGAGTTATTTATTGGCATGCACATGAAGGGGGAGCAAATATTCTGTTCATATTTTACTCTTCATTAAGATATTATTTAACAAAGCTTGCTGTTACTGCTGTTTTGTCCTTTTTAATGATTTGTGAACATAGTTCAGGTTACTTATTAAATATATCTAACTTCTTATTCCTCATTTCAAATATTTCTGTTTGAAATGAGGAATAAAGAGATTTGTTCTATTCATAAATTTATATTTCCTTCACTGTCACATATTATCCAGTTGCAAGATAGTTTTATTTCTTAAAGTGAAGCATGAATTTTAAGTTTTGGAGATCTGCTGTTTTTCCAAGAGTAATCAAAGAACACAATGGAACTGTGTTGGAGAGAAGTGACTAGCGGGGTGCCACAGGGTTCTGTCCTGGGCCCAGTGCTGTTCAATATTTTCATCAATGACGTGGATGAAGGAATAGAGGGCATGCTCATCAAATTTGCCGATGACACCAAATTAGGAGGGGTTGCTAATACGCCAGAGGACAGGATCAGAATTCAAAATTACCTGGACAGATTGGAGAGCTGGGCCAAAGCTAACAAAATGAAATTCAACACAGAGAAGTGTAAGGTCCTACACTTAGGTAGAAAAAATGGAATGCAGAAATATAGGATGGGGGACACGTGGCTGGATGGCAGTACGTGTGAAAGGGATCTAGGAGTCTTAATAGACCACAAGCTGAACATGAGTCAGCAATGTGATGCGGTAGCCAAGAAAGCCAATGCAATTCTCGGCTGCATCAATAGGAGTATGGTGTCTAGATCGAGGGAGGTACGGGTACCACTCTACTCTGCTTTGGTTAGACCTCATCTTGAATACTGTGTCCAGTTCTGGGCACCCCAATTCAAGAAGGACATGGTCAAGCTGGAGCAGGTCCAGAGGAGGGCGACCAAAATGATGAAGGGCCTAGAAGCCAAGCCCTATGAGGATAGACTTAGAGAGCTGGGTATGTTCAGTCTGCAGAAGAGAAGGTTAAGAGGGGACATGATAGCTATGTTTAAATATTTGAAGGGATGCCATGTAGAGGAGGGAGTGGGCTTGTTTTCTGCTTCTCCAGAGACCGGGACAAGGAGCAATGGATTCAAGCTGCAGGAAAGGAGATTCCACCTGAACCTCAGGAAGAACTTCCTGACAGTCAGGGCTGTCCGGCAGTGGAATAGGCTGCCTCGGAGTGTGGTGGAGTCTCCTTCTTTGGAGGTTTTTAAGCGGAGGCTGGATGGCCATCTGTCGGGAGTGCTTTGAGGGTGTTCCTGCATGGCAGGGGGTTGGACTGGATGGCCCGTGTGGTCTCTTCCAACTCTACATTTCTATGATTCTATGATTCTATGATCCTTTGAAGGTAGACATCCTTCTGCTTGGACATTGACTAGTTTTCTGTGTCTTTTCTCAGGTATTATATGAGTCCAAACCCAGGACTGTGGTTAATGGTGCCTTCATGAGCCAGGATCGAAAGATTTCTAATCGTTTGTTCTTTTAATCATTAGAAGATCTATTTGCTCTTCCTGGACCATTTAACACGAATCAGTTTTAATGTATCTTTTCTCAGCCTGATTTCCCTCCAGCATTCCACTATAATGGCCATTTTTGGGGACCCAATCAGCACAATTGCATATTATTTCTGAATAGATTGTGTGAGTGTAATGAAGAACTACATGGGATATAGGAAACACACTTGAACTTCCCAGTCTCTGCTGTTGACCCTTGCAAGAGAAACAGAATTGTACTAAGTCCTGGAAAAGGTAACTTAGAGTGAACTAGACCCACAGAACTATTCTCTCATTGCTTTGGTCATTTTGTTGAAGAAGTCTTTGTGCAAGTTCAAAGCAGAAGGGAAACACTGTTGCAATTCTTATTCCAAACATTTTTATTAAGGATAATGGCTTACGGCAGGACCCCCATGAGAATCCTTTATGCAAGGAATATTTGTTTTTTAAAAAAGTAAGCCAAGGTACATAGCACTGTCTTTCTCTCTGTCGTTTAGTTGTAGTCATATTTCTGGGGTTTTTTTTGTCCCTTTTGCATAGGACTAATTTGAAGTACATACAGCTAAAAACATACCTGAAAGAAGTATGTGAACGCCAAAAGAAATCATCACTCCGAAACCAGGATTTGTTGAAGAAATTTGATTCCATTGAAGCTCATATTAAGAAATTCGCTTCAAGTTCAGAGTCCCTGCAGAAGTTAAAGGTATTATATTCCATAATTTTAAAATGAACAGAAATTTTTATGGAAATGGACTGAGCGTACTGCTGAATTGGATACGGTCAGCTCTGAAACCCTTTCTGGAACAATTTGTTTCCTGTACCGCATATGTATATAGTTAAGTAATATGCTGAGCGAAAGTGCTCCTATAGCCATAGAAATTAGGGAAGGGTTGAAGTCACAGAGGGATTTGGCTATTCTTCCTGTAATAGTATGGTTCCTGATTGCTGATGTCAATAATTGTCAATAAAAGTATAGAGAAAATATGAAAAATTCATTGCAATTTCGTTCTTATTTCTGTACCACATGGCTTAATTTTATAAGCCGTTGAAGCATTCTTGAATGGCCTTTTTGTTGAATGAAAAGATAACTGTATGACTGATGAACTGTGTTACTTTGGAAGTTTCCACACCACACATCTTTGTTGGTTTCGCTTTGTGTTTGTTAGCAGAAGTGTGATCAATGTGGAACTCCAGATGTTGTTAGACTTCACATCTGATGATCCCTTGCCACTGGCTATGTTAATTTGAGAACTGCAGTCCAATAATGTCTAAAGGCCCACAGTTGGCCAGCTGTATACTGCTGCTTGCTTTGGCGTGGAATTCATTTGGGTGTCTCATTCACAGTTCTCTTCTTTTGTTGGGGTAATCTTCATAGAAGCTGCTGATAACATACAGTCATCCCTCCACATTCACTAGGGTTAGAGGCACAGGACCCCCGTGAAAGTGGAAAAACCGTGAATAACTCTAGGCCCTCCAAAACCATATTTATCACACACAAAAAGTATGATCACCATATTCAACCCACCGTGGATTCCTCTGAGGCATCAGGATTCCTTCATAAGGCAGAAGTGGGTGGCTGGTGGGGCTTACTACCACCTCCACTGCTGCCCCACACCATTTTCAATAGGGACTTACAAGCCTCATTCACAGTTTCTCAGTCTCACAAGGCTTGCAGTCCCTATCGAAGTCTCTATTGCAGTCCCTATTCCCTATGCCTATTGAAAATGGCATAGGGAAGCAGCAGAGGTGACAGCAAATAATCTGTGAATAATAAATCTGCAAAAGTGAAACCTGCAAATGTGGAGGGATGATTGTATATGCCATTTGAAACTCCTATCAGCTTATCTTGCAGTCAGAGATGGTGAATGGGTGGTAAGCGTTGAAGATAATATGCAAAATGTTTCAAAAGGAGATGCAAGATAATACAAGAGGCCATGGTGAATACAAATCAAATAGTATCAGAGTTGGAAGGGGCCCTATGGACCATCAGGCCCAACCCCTGCTAAATGTGGGATTTCCAGCTAGAGCATCCCAAGCAGGTAGCTGTCTAACCTGTTTTTGAAGATGTCTAGAGGAGGAAAACTCACCATCTCTGTAGGCAATTGGTTCCATTGCAGAACTGCACTCACTGTCAAGAATTTCTCTATAATATTCAATGGAAATCTACACTCCTGTAACTTAAAACCATTAGACATAGTTCTACCCTTAAAGGAAGCAGAGAACAAGCCTGCACCATTTTCTTTGTGGTACCCCTTGGTAGGTATTTAAAGGGTGTGGTCATGTCACCCCTCAGTCTTCTCTTCACCAAGTTGAACATGCTGAGCTCCTTCAACCTCTCCTTGTATGTTTTGTTATCCATACCAATTGTCATCCTTCTTGCCCTTTTCTGAACTCTGTCCAACTGAACACAGTCCTCTAGGTGAGGCCTGACCAGCACAGAATATATTGGGACTCTTCTTTCCTTCAACTTGAAAATTATGCCTGTGTTAATACAGGCTAAGATAGCATTTGTCTTCTTTGCTGCACCAAAAAATAAATTGTTAGATAGTGTCTCATATGTATGGAAGAAGAAACCAGTGAAGTGCCATGTGTGTTGCTGTAATAAAATTTAACATATTGTGTTGGAAGTAGTTTAACCTTTAATTGTTTGTGTTGTACCTCAGATATGAAAGTTATTAATTTGTCCATAATGCTTATGCTATTTAATTTTTTAAAATTAAGTATGCATGTTAAATATTTGTATTACTATATACTATGTATTTATTACTGTGTGTCTCCAATCCACTCGAAGAGAACACTTGAAATTTCTATTATTTTCAATGGCAGGGTTTAACCATGTACTTAACTGTCTTCCCAGTGAAATTAGTGAGACTTTAAAATTTTAGCTCTGTCACAACCTTTGTTGATAAAGAGATTGCTTAAGCTGACCTTATAATATGTATCTTTATACTAGGCAGAATATGAAAGAGAAATTAAAAATAGACGGAGACTTAACACAGAACATATATTAAAACATGAGGATAGAGATGATGGTAAAAACCAGGTAAGTGAAAGTAAGTGAAAATATCCATGCTGAATCCTTAATGCTTAAACATTTCACAGTTCCATTGATCTGGATGGGAAACTTAGGGACATGTTTCAGTCTCTCCCATTTAAGTCTATGGAACTTGGAAGTACTTAGCTCTGGCCACATCATTCTTACAGTCATGCTTGCAATCAGTTCAGTTTCTTTAAAAATGCACAGCTTGTTGCAAAAAAAAAAAAATCTGTGGTTATTTCCACCATTTAGTTATATTGCTAAAAATGCAGTCTTTCATTGTAGAGTTAATGATCAAGAAGAAAACCTCCTTCCCAGCCTGTGTTCTATTCATCTAGTATTCTTACATTTTAAACTCAAAAGTGTGACAAAATCTTCTAAATTTAAGTCTAAACATGTAGCATTTATAATTTTGTACATTTTGACCTTCCTTTCCCAAAAGAAGCCAAGAAAGAAAAAAAGATTGCATATCTAAACCACAGACAAAGCCTGACAAGGAATACTCAAATATATTCTGCTATATATCTGCAGTAATGCAGCCTTCTAATCCCTCCTCCTATCTCCATATAAATGATACAGTTCAAGACCAGAGCTGTTTTTCTTCCCTAAAAGCAGGAAAGCTCTTTTAGATGAAATGTCTAAAAACATCTTGTAATAACTTGGAGCATGCTGGCAAGAGTAGTCACTTGTGACTATGTGTGAAACCCCCTCAGCTAGTCGATATTGTAATAAGCCAAAATGGGTAGCATCACTCCATTATTCAGAAAAGCCAACAGCATGCTTGTCCCTTAGGCTACAGCATTCATTAAGGAAAGCTTACTGGGCTGAAAGCTGGAAACAGATGATAACAGGATATGATTTTCATATTTAATGCATTCCTTGGAAGAGTATGTGTGCTGCAGATTGATAGAAGAATCAACTGCTACTTTACTAAAAGACTTTCTAGTTTGCCCTATAGCTACCGATGGAATCATTCAGCCAAGAAATTAACTTTTCCTCCTTTTACCTGCTTTATGTATCAGCTAAGCAGGCTGTCTTGCTGCCAGTAAATGTTATTATGCATTTAACTGTTTGGTATTTAAGACTCTTATCAGGAAAGAAACAGAGGCAACACTATTTTGTGTGTGTGTATGTGTGTGTGTGTGCACGCGCATGTGTATAATAGTAGGAAGGTTTCCATTTTTCTTTCTTCATTGCATTAGCAGGCATTAATCTGAGTTTATAGATGTTTTCCCTTGCCATAGATTAAAAAGGTGAAGAAATCTTGAATCTGTACTGTTCTTCATCATATATGGAGCAATGAGTTTCACCATCCTTGACCTATAAAAGTAGGCCTTCCACGTTGTATCAGTTGCAGTTATGAAACAATATAGAGTTCAAAAAATAACTTTTTGCATTTTTTTCCAAAATGTTGTCTGAAAATTTTGTCCTTGGAGTTTTTGATCTTAAAGAAAACTGCATTTTCTTCATAACATGACTTGATAAATTCCTGAGTATCAGAATTTCAGATCCTTTTCACTACTTTTGTATCCCTCCCTATATAGTGAATTGTTGTCATGGTAATTATATCATATTTTTTTTAAATTACATGCCCTCTATAAAGAACCATATTGCTGTACATGCAGGGGTGGGGAGAGGGGAGGTTGACAAATTCTCCCATAAGCTGCATTTGCTAGCTTTGGAGGAGGGAAGTATAATCAATTTTAGGGTGACTGGGAAACTCTCTTTATTCTTGGAAGTTCTGTGCATTGTACTTTGGAGCCCAGCTGATTGTGTTATATTGTATAAAACACACACACACACACACACACACACACACACACACAGAGTCTAATTTACTCAGCTTAATGTAACATAATTATGGGGTGCTTTGGATCCTAGCTGATTATATTATGTTATATTTATTATATTGTATTCTTTTTCTAGTATCAATGTGCTTTTACATAAAAAGTTAACAATTTTTGGAAAATGGGAGGCTGAGTTAAGAAAAAAAAGGAGGGGATCTTATTTTCCATTTAAAAAAAATCCTGAATAGGCTGAAACTTTTGCAGAAACTCAGAGAACAATTGACAGATATGTTGAGGGAAGTGGCCTAAATTTTCAGTTGCTGTCAGTGTTATGACCAGTAGTTGGGGAATTGTGTGGTCTTTCAACTCATGTAGAATCTTTCACTGGAAGGAAGCATGGTTTAGTATCTGGTGGATGAAGCCATATTCAGCATTTTCATATAAATTTAAATTGGACATGGTCATCCTGCTACTAAGACACCTGATATTAGGGAAGATCAGCATATTCCTGGAATGCCTTTGTGACTCAATGCCAGACAACAAATAGGCATTTGAAAATGGGTCTGCATTCAAAACTATGGTAAGCTCAGTCCACTGGGCAGCTGTGTGTAAGTTCTATTGAAATAAATGGAATGGGTTCCAGAATACAGCAGTCCAGTTCAGTTTAGTAGAGCTTAAGCAGGAGAACTTTGGTACTTATATAGAATTTTTGTCCAGACTGCAGAGCCTCTCCATTTGGCAGCTGTGTTCCCTGGTTATATTTGCACCAGATTCTTTCCATTTCTGACCTTGGTTAGTAAACACAGGTGAACTTTGAATTTAAAATTGATTCAAAAAGCTGCTCCCAGTTCTCTCTGCCCCTTGTAGCATGTGGCTGGTGATGAGCTTAGCTTGGCTTTTTAAAACAACCTCAACAACAAAAACTGGTGCTCTGTTTACTGCTGCTAAGCAGATGAATGATATCTTACATGCTTGACATAAACAGGCCCTGAGGGAAAGGGGAAAAAAGTTAAGCAAATGAGATTTTAATATATGAAGGCCAATTTCCAGAAGCCTGTCACATATTTCATATATTTTATCACATTGTAGTGTCGCCAAGGAACTTATCTGGGGCACAGTTGAGAAGGGGATCAAATCCTCATCATAATGGTAGGACATATACCTTCAGTATAGAAGACCTGTGGTTCAATACTTGGCACCTCTGCTTTGAGGAACCTTGAGCAGAAAAATTTACAAGGACTGCCAAGACCATAGAGAGCTGCTACTAGTCAGAGTAAACAGCACTGAGCTCGGTGGACACAGGGTGCCTCTCATAATTTACAGAAGCTTAATAGCTTCATATTTGTTTGCTCATTCAGATCATTAATTTGTGATCAACTTCCTCAGTTTTTTGGTCAAAACACTAACTGTCTTCCTTTTCAGTGACTTCATTGCAAATTGGGGATGTTTAAAGCCAGTGGTCTGTGGCAGCATAGAGAGTTGTGTATGTTAATTTACAAAAATGTGGAGCACAATTCAGTGGAAATTTTTTAAAACTACATCTACAATTTAGCTACAATGACAAAAAATTATAGTGTTGATTTCACACACTGTTTTTCAGAAGGCGCCAGAAGCAAGACAGGCAGGAATTAACACCAGGACAGCCATGTCAAGAGGACTGTATCAGACGGCAACAATCTTTATGGGCCGCCAAATGTCAGCTGTCTCAAGCATTGAAGATTTCAGTGCGCTACAGAAATCTTCCAAGCTCACAAAGAGCTTTTCAATTTCTGACCCACATTCACGTAGACAACCATCACAGAATAGTTATATGACAGACAGCTGTGTAGTACAAACTAATAGTGATCTACAGCGCTCAAATAAGTCTGACAAAATAGATGGGAAGACATATCTGTTGATGGGCAAGGAAACGCCAGTCACATCCAATGTATCACATGCGGATGGAAGAACTTGCTGTTCAACTGTAGAAAGCAAGACAAATAATTGCAGTAGTAATTTTATGGAAAGCAAAATGTCTGCTGAACTCAACTCCTTGTTACATGAAAGATTAAGTCCTGAGAATAGAACCACTGATTTAAAAAGTGACAGTTTCCGCAAATCATTGGAAGAAATACTGACACATGAGCACTCTGTAAATGAACAGGGATCTGAACAGCCAATCTCATTGGTGTGTTACCCTGTTTCTGGAAATGAGCACATGAGAGAAAAATTCCCAGGTATAGTGACAATTTTTGTAATCGGCTTGCGGAGCACCTGGGCTGCTGCTGGTGGGAGACTTTACCTTGCATTAAGTTTGGTTTGCATACGAGGGAACTGTGCCATTTATTTGCACCATTTGAAGACAGCTATCATAGATGAATTTTCCCATGTAGTCTTTGTTACCTTTACAGGAATATAAGAAGGCAATAGAGCATAACCTGAGAGCTGTTAAAGGGGCAATTCAACTGGAATACACAATAATGTGACCTCTCCAAAGACAGTGTTTCCACCATCTCCGATCTTAGATCTGTATTTTATTCGGGGATGGAAGTCAAGACTTGTTTCAATTTGTCTGCTTATTATGTGGTCTTCAAATTGGATTTTCATTGATTTTATCAGTGTTGTAACTGACTTTTCTCTCTTTGTAGCTTCTTGGCGATAATGATTTAGATGTGCTGGGGGTTTTTTTGTTTGTTTGAGTGATAAGAGATGTCTAACTGCAGATATATTCCTGATTTGCTTATTCGTATTGATATCCTGTATTTTGTGGGGGGAGGGGAGAAAAAAATCAAAGTAGCTAATAGAATTTAGACAAATAGCTCAAATCAAGCCAGTGGATGAAGCCTGGTGCTCTCCTATTGTTCTACAGGACAGCTGATTATTTATGAGTCTTGGTGGAAATTGACATTGTGAGGCAAACAGAAAGAACAATACACTATTTCCCCACCCCACTTCATTTTCTTCACTTTTCTGATATTTTGTGGTTTTATAGTGCATTTGGAAAATAGCACTGATTTCTAAAACATTCCTCTTCAGAATGCCTCTTGCACTGGTTTGTCCCCCCCCCCCCCAAAAAATTGTTGTCAAATATTGTGGCTGTTTTAAAAACAGTTTTTATAGTGTATTTGCATATTTTGTTGTACATTACTTTGGACAATATTTTTTGAAAAATAGTTTTTAAAAAGCTGTGTGATTATCTCTGTGAACCAGATAGGTTGTTTTGAGATGCATTTTTAAGTCCTTGCAGTGTAAATTAATGTTTTTAAAAGGAAACTAATAATACTGTTTATTTTTAAAATGTAGAAATAATAGTGTTAAATTTTTGTACTAGGTCTCAGAAATAGCCTACAACCAGATACAAATACACAGGAAGAAGGAGAAAGTTCAGATGGAAGCAGTGATCTTACGGTTTCTTTGAGTCACAGTGAGGAAGATGAAGAAACAAATACAGAAAAAGTACAGCAAAGGAGACAAGATGTAGGCTGCAACATGTCTTTAAAATCAGTTAACTCGACATATAATAAGAGAGAATATTCATGTTCACAAACATTGTATTGTGATACCTCTAGTAGAGATTCATCCCCTAGTCCTGCAATAAGGTAAAACTGAGTTATTAATGTTATCATTCTTTTCCATTGCTATGAGATGCTGCAGTCTTTTTTCTTTTGATAATGTAGTGCAGGACTGTTCAGTGTCTGCTTGCTACTGTTACCCCTAAGCTTTGCTTACTTCCAGCAGCATCCCTTGCAGATGAGGTGCTATTTTGAGCAACTAGTCGACGTTCCACTGCCCCTTGTGGAAGTCACTCAGATCTGCAGAGAAAGCTGAAGCAGTTGTGTTAATCCCCTAAGATTCTAGCATAACACTACCACCCAAGTGACCCATTTGTGTCCCCTGACCTTGCCTAACTATAAATGTTCCTAATAGCTAGGCTTCCTTTTTGTTTCTCTGACTTTTTAGCTGCTGTCCAAGTATCTGCACCCCAGCTTTCCAGCCAGTTGCCATCTGTCTGCTTTGTTCTTTTTTAAACATGAGCTTGAAATACTCATTATCTTGCTTAGTGTTGCATTGGAGAGGTTAGACTTTTTAAGGCTCCTTGAGAATAGATTTTGTGGCAGTATCCACTGTAGCACTAATAGGCATTGGCATACTTTGTAGCTTAAACTCATAACTGCCCTGGTCCCTGTGCCCTTCCCAGTACCCCATTTTTTAATTTTTTTTTACAAGATGCATGTGGTAGGATGGCTCCTTACTTGCCCAAATCTGTTTTAGTATGATCACAGAAAAATCAGGGGAATCTTCTTCAGACCTCTGTTATATGTTTCTTTAACAATCATGAGTCAGATCATTATGCCTGACTTTCTCTATGTAATTAGTCATCTTTGCACATAGCTTAACATAATTTTGCATGCCATTTGTCAGCTGGATAACCTCTGTGATGCGCAATCATCATCCAAAGTATTACAGCTTAATTAGCATTTCCCACTTTTCTAGACATTGAATTTGGAAGAAAAAAATGACTCTGCCAGTGCTTACTCTATAATAATTTTTGTATGTATGTGGTTCAAGTGGCATATTATTAGCAGTGATGGTGCCAATTTATGGATGTTGTTATGTTCTTATGTATTTTAAATCTATACTTTTTCCCTTCCCATCCAAGCAAAATTATTTAAGGCTTTGCTCATGTGTGCAGTTAAGCTGTTTAAATCCCACTAACTTTAATGGGATTTAAGCAGCCTAAGTGTATTGAATGGTGGTTTAATACTTTAGCCATCTTTGAATCTTACATTTCATCTTCACTCACAATGCCATCATCACTAGATAGATAGATAGATAGATAGATAGATAGATAGATAGATAGAGATAGATATAGATATATATAGTGATGATGGCATTGTGAGTGAGAGAGAGAGAGAGAGAGAGAGAGAGAAGTTCTTCTATTGTTTTTAGTATCTAATAGTACAGACAGACTTTCTCCCACCTACCCATTTTAACTAAATTTTAACTAAACTTCCTACAAGGTGTCTGTATAGTGCCATCTCATAGTTCCCAACCTACTGGTATCGATATTTGAAATCTCTACCTTTCTGTATAAGTCAATAAACAAGTTATTGAGTAGGGCAGGCTGTTGTAAAATTTGCTACATGTCAGTAATCCTGGACGGGAAGTAAAAGGTTTGTCCTGCACTTTGGCAGTTCCCAGAACTAACCTGTGCTTCATTTATAGCCTTAAAAAGTTCAGCCCCTTGGATTTAGCACTTAGGAAGATAATGAGTATTTCAAGCTCATGTTTAAGAAGGAACAAGGCAGAGACCTTTTGCTTGTGCTGCTTCAGCTGCATTCAAGAGGACTTAGCACAGATGGATTGTGCATTACAAAATGTAACACATAATTCAAGCTGTCAGCTTAATCAGACTGTTTCCAGGAAGCAACCTGTAAAAGAGAAAGACCCCTTGTTTGCTGACCCCTGATCCATAGCCTGCTGCATCATGTCATCCATTTTGCTTTTCTTTATTTATGTGTCCCTTACTTCCCCTCCTTTTTATTAATGTATTCCCTTCAAGTGGCACCCTGGAAAGACCACCCAGAGGGAGGAGCACAATAGGGAATGAGCTGGCTGAAATAGAGATTTTGTAAGACTTGAGTGCAATGAAAAGCACTGTTGAACTGCCTGTGTGTTCTCACTGGTTTGTTGTGTGTTAAAGCTAAACTTGAAAACTTCACTCCCGCTCCATCTTCGTATTCCACTGTTCTCGGTCACTATTGTGGAAGTACATTGCCATAATGTCTGGTAGTTTGAGTGAAATAGTTCAGTTTTGTGTGGGCAAACAACACTATATGTTAAAGTTGCAGGTATTTCAAAAATCTTGATAAGGCTACTGAACGTTGCAGTGGTATGGTTTATAGGACAGCTGTGCAAAGTTTGTAGAGTTCTGCTGTTGAATGCCAGAACAAAGCAGGCAGTCTGAAATAAAAATCTGAATAGCTATTTACACCTCTGTAAAAGGATTAGCCATGCCCCATTGTTAAAATGCTTAAATCTTAATTTGCATCAATATAGAGATATCACGTTACTACAGTTCCCCTTAAGTCCAAGTTATGTTTTGTACCTGTAGGGGGCCACTAGTCTTCTCTATTCATATAGGTGTAGGGTGTTTTTTAAATAAATGCAATCGTATTTGAGTCTTGTTCAGTTAGAAAAGGCTAAACGCTAAATTGGTTTCATCTGTAGTTTACAACACGATGTCCTCATTGTTTGTAACTGTCTCTGAGATATCTTCAACCCTTTTGCCAATTATCATGCACACAGTTTCCTGGAAGAAAAAGAAACTAAGTCTCTTGTGCTAAAATGGTCTAACAGAATAGAATTATAATGTGTATTAATCAAATCAGAAGAACGTTTGCTCTTTTGTTCTGAGTGCCCACAGTCTGTTGTTCTGCACCCACAGTCACCCAGTGGATTTCCATGGTCCAGCAGGGAATTGAATCCTAGTCTCCGGGGTCGTAGTCCAACGCAAACCACTGCACACACTGGCGCTCTGAACATTTGCCACAGATACAACTCTTTTTGCAACTCTGTGACATGTAAACATGGAACAGGAACAACAGGTCCTGGCAGACACAAAGCTATCACATGTAATAGTAGCGTCTGTGTCTTGTTCTCTTTTTTCTCTCTTCCTTCTCTGTAACAGCTATGAGTTTTCCAGGTCTGGGCTTTTGGTGACTGCTTGGGATGGGTTGTTCATCAGATGATGATGTCACTTCACACAGGCTGATATGAGAGGGAAGAGATGAGATGAGACAGAGCTCTTGTTTTCAGAGACATCAGCTGCATCATCTTGAAACAGTGTAATAAACACAACATTTATTGTATAACACAAGATGATGCTCTTAGGGAAGTTGAAAATGGTATTTGTTATTATAGCTGTATTTTAGTTCAGAAACAAGAGGTTGTACAGCAAAAATCAAAGGGAAAAAATCTAAGGCTGCTGTAGGAGCCTGTTGGTATATGCATGTTTAGAAAGCGGCCTGATACTTTTCAAGCTTTTTCAACAGTACTACAAACTCTTCTTTCCTTCATTTTCAATGATGCTACCTCACAAACCTATCTATTAAACTGAAGCAAGTGCTTCCATTGCAATTTTATGCACTCAGTATAATGGCTGAGTACTAGATTTTGACAAAATACTGTTTTTGAACTAAGGCCAATGTGCTGCAGCAGAGTTTCTAAAATCTGGTGTATTTTTCTGCTGAACAGAACTAGAGATGACACATTTGTTTATGTTCATCTGTGAAGAGGAGGGGGGGTTACACTAAAAGAGAGTGATAAAACACTGAGAGTGGAAGGAATCATCTCATTTTAGGTGTAAGAAATAGACCCTACCCACTGCTTTATACCTCTAGGGGAGACAAACCTGAAAAATGCAAACATGATTCTTTGCTCCTTCACTTCTGTATTTGTACTGTTATACAAGTATTTTAATAGATTCTAAATAGCACTTGTGTTTATTTCTTCAGAGTATGTTTGTCCTTTGAAGGATTTTCTCATCTCCTGACATTCATAGAAGAATCAGTGGTTAAAGCAGCTCCTGAATGCCTTGTTTTATACAGATATAAAGCTGTACCTGCCCCAGAACTGGAGACCCTTATAAGGTTTAACACTTAATTTTATTTATTCTGAAGAAGTAATTAGTATATTATCTGTCTATTAAATTTGCTGGCTTTAGTGTGAGTTTTGCTCAAGTTAGACTTCCTTCACAGGAATCCTAGGTGCTTCTGCTTTGGCCAGGACTGTTTAATAATGTAAACAGAAACTTTCAGAGAATCACCCATAGTATATTAAGGGTGTCAGTTTAGGGAGTTTTTCCATGGAGCTTATTGTGTGGACAGGCATTCACAAAACTGGTAGCAACCATGTAGGGGGAGGATAAATGCTAAGAGTGTAAATTTACTGTGTAAATTAATTTTTCCTTTTTTGAAAGGCAGGATTATCTTTTTTATTTAAAAACTGGGATTGCTAGGATTGCATTTATTTAATGTTGGTAGTGTTCTATTTCTTTTGCTGACTTGGTTGCTATGTAAATGTCTCTATCTGTGCAGGCTTCTAAGAGCCTGCTTCTAAATGAGTATGGACTCATGAAGAACACAGGTTCTAATGAAGAAATTGGCAGGGCCGTTTCACACTTAGGTCTTTCTTTTAGTTGGCTGGTTTCTGTTTGCCAATAAATTGTTCTTTGTTCTTCCCCGTAGATGACTCAGTCAGTAGCAAAGAAAATATTTTTCGTCATTGCTAGCAAAAGCTGAAACTAGTGTATTGTTGATTTTTGTATCTTGTAGCTTAGGAAAGCAACTTCAGGGAGACCAGGTACACCAACAAATGACCCCTCCCTTAAGTAATAGATCAGCAGTCTTACCACAATAAAGGCTTCTGGATTGATCTTGTAGGTTTGAGATCTAGAAGAAATTCTCTTGATGGTTATGGACTGCATTCCCTTTTGTTATGAGCTGTGCTACCATCTGTTCCTCAGTAACAGATGGGCCCAAGTCCTAAACTGCAAGTTAATGCATAGGCATTTAATAACAGTTTAGTGAAATATAGAAGAGCCATTTCCTTCCAGGTCATTTTGGAACAGAGAGGCAAGCAGGAAGGGACATCTCATCCTTGTCTACCTGTCTTTTCTATACTATAAATCTTCCCCAAATAGTATTTTCCCCTTGCTGCCCCATTTGATTTTTAAATAATTTTCCATCATGTTTTACATTTTGGAGGAGATCCCCCCACTTAGTTGATTGGTGATTTGGAACAGGTAAAGGGTTATATTCTTCTCTACTGACATTTTTGTACACCAGATTCCCCTGCAAAAAGATTTTGTTACATTTAATGAGCCCATTATATTATCAGTAGGTTTATGCTCACCCATACTTGAGAAATCTGCTGTTAGGGTTACTTTTTCTCATAGTATGACAAATACCATTTGGTTACTTGAGAGCCATAAATTCTCCATGAATGTGTCCACAAATTTTTGAACTGGAAGGTTTTTGGCAATAGAGCTAAGCCTGCTTAGTGTGGTGGTTAGCTTGCTTCTGGTGTGCCACACTGTCCTAACATGCCATTAGTCAGCGTCCAGTTCATGCCTCTGCAGGCTGTTACTTCTTCTATTCTGGGCAGAAGTTTATGTATGTCTATTCCTCTTAGAAGGAGTACAAAGGTCTCTCTCTTGATAGACTCATAACCAAAATGGAGAACTAGGATATCAGCTGAAGAAGAAGAAGTGAGAAATATAACGCTGATCTGGAAATATGGTTTGAAAAAGCTCATCACATTCTTTGCTGAAGTTAATTGAGTATGTTACTCAAGACAACCAAGCATCTTTTCTTTAGGTGTGATGGTCCTCTTGGCCTCAGAAGGAGCAAACACCAACCTTAAGGGTGTTTGTTAACAAGGAAATAGACCTCCATGATCCTAAGGGTACCATCGCTGAGGAGACTTGCTCAGTTGATATTTGATCTTGTCTAACTCTGTTCATTAAAGTTTATATTTTATCTATGCACTGAGATAACTATTGCACATTCCATGGATAAGTGTAACTGCTTATAGTAGGCTTAAGTAAACATTTCATTAAGTACCTGCTTTTGTTTATAGGCTCTGTAATGAAACTGGCAGCTTGAAACAGGAAGACCTTGGGTTATGTGAAGCACTTGTCCTTCATCAACTGCAGAGATTACTGCAAAGTACAGCAAATGCGTGCCTTTTACCAGAGAAACCATTTAATGATAAAAGTGAGATGCTGAATGAAAAACAAATCAGGTGTGCTCATTGTTTATACTTCCACAATTAACATTCTTATAGATCATGTATATGATTAATGCTGAAATCAAACAATTGGCATTTGAAATTTTGGGTATATCATTTAAGCTTTCAGAATATGTCATCTAAAAAATCTGTTACAGCAGAATCCTATGCTATTCTGGCTGACTTGAAGCGCTGCCTTAACCTGAATCTGAATCATCACTTTCCTTACAAACTATCTGAAGTTGACCCTCCCCAAGCCTCTCACACCCTTCAGTCCTTTCCAGCACTTTTTCAGAAGGAGAAGATTAGAGACTAGGTAGTAATTGCTCAGGTTCATAAGGTCTAAACTTGTTTTCTTTAGCAAGGGTCATACACTGCTTATTTAGGACAGATCACACTTCTTGAACTGGGCATTCACTACCTCTAATGTCCATGACCTCAATGTGACCCAGTTTTTGGCTTGGATACAGATTATACCTGTGAAAGCTCCCATGGCCCTTCGGGATAAGGTGGCTCATGTAAAATAATACAATACAATTACATTTGGAGCTGTTTCCCCTCCCCTTGCTGCTCTCAAGGTGGTATTCCCTCTCTTCAAACTCCTAGTTCCTATTTGGCCTTTGTTGCTGTTTACATTTCTTTCTAATATTCTGGCTGCTGCAATAGAGTAGTCACTCTTTTGCGTGGCTATATGCTCCTTAGTTCCCAAAGGGTGGGGACTAAACACACTAACATTTAGTTCCTAGCAAATTCTTTGCCTAAGAAAACCTTATGAAATTCATGGGATTGCCATAAGTCAACAGGTGACTTAAAGGTGCATGCACACATACGAATTCCTAATGTTAAAATTTACCTGGAATAAGCAGAAATTAATGTTATTCCAGTTATTTTTAGGTGGCTGTTGGAGCAAGTAAGAATTTGAAGGAGTTTAATGTAGTGTTTTTAAACTGAGAAAACTTAAGCTATACATTTTGGATACCAGTGAATCATTTTACATCTTTATTGATATATACTCTTTTCTCTATCATACTTATCTTTCCATAGGCCAGAACTGGCACCTTATTTTGCAATGACCTGGAAACGTTTAAGTGAGCATGTCTTATTCCTGCAAAAGCACCATGTTTTACTTGAACAAGAAGCAAAAAGCATGTTTGGTACCTTACTAATTTTGGAGAAAAAAGAAAAAGATGCCTTGGTCAGTAGTTTTATTTGCTTCCAATATCATTTGTTTTGATAGTCTGCAAGACAAGAGAGTGGCATCTGGAGAAAGATCCTTTTAACATTTTTTTAAGATACAGAAGATCTTGTGAATATTGGATCTTTTAGGTACTTGCTGAAAAATGAGAATATTTTTAGGTATTTGGCTGATGGTCTTTTGTTTTGGTGCTATGAATATACTCAGCAGTCTTTTGAGTCTCTAAATGTGCTAGTTTGAAAGCAGAATATGGAACTGCTTCCTTGGATTTCCATTATAATTTCAGATTAGTAAAACTAGTTTGTTTGTTTTTTGTCAAAAGGAAGATCCAAATTGGGTTTATTCAGGACTAAATCTGAATCCAGCAGGGTTGCAGCTGCAGGAATTTGGATTGTTTCTGTCAGGCTGATTTTTCTTGGAGCCCATTCCACCACATACTCAACTGGGAATTATCCAGCCCTATCATAGCTGGTTAGTATCTCTAATAAAACTGGCACCATGTAGCAGCAAGGGTTTCACAAATGTAGAACTCAAACACTTTTTGATAATATGAGAGGATTCATAACTGGTGGGAGAGGAAGTTTTTCTTTTTGATGAGACATTCAAGAGGCAGCCTGGTTAATGACATGTTGCTTTTTCAGGATGCTTGTAAAGCTGTGAAGTTTTAAAAAGTGTGAGATATACTGAGTCAGGTAATTTGTTCAGGTGAGGGACCTGAAGCTGATTCCTTTTTAGTTTCAGAAATGTTATTTAATTATGTTTACTTCTATAATACTGCTTAAATTTTATGGTGACATGGTTTTTAAACTTCTGTTGTCAAATGGGAGCCCCAAAAGGAAAAGACCTGTACTTGATTTCATTCTAAATCTATTTTATTTCTATTGCTGTAGATCACACCAGTATTGAAAGAGAGCTTTCCAGAAGAATATGAGAACAGGTCATTTGCTTGTAGTGAAAAAGCCTCATGCAATTCACAGATGAACAATAGCTTTAAAAAGCAAGGTAAATATGCACAGTAGCTTGGACTAATGGTGAAAGGAAACAAAGTGATCTTCTCAAAAGAAACTTTCTTAATCTGGAATTTCATTATTTCAGGATGTGTTTTTAAATTGCAATAGTAAAAACTAAGATATTTGCTATGGCCTAGTGATTGTGGTGCATATGGACATTACAGAGATGTGAGCATGAAAGCTTTATCATTTATATGGTGTTACCCTCCACATGTCAAGTCTTTAAATGCATGATTGCTTGTGTGGAGCTTCTCTGTAGCAGAATGAAAGGATATATATATATATATTTGTGGTCATATTAGAGTAAGATGCTTTTGTCTCTGGCTTAACAGTAGTCATTTCTTTGTTTTTCAAATTAGATATTTTTCTGTTTGAGGTATAAATCATGAGCTGTCCCAATAAAATATATTATGTAGAGGATATGTTATGTCTGCAGATTGCAAAATGCATTTCTCTATAGAAACATTGAAGACGGTACACTTTAAGGAACACATTTGTAGCTTGTTAGTGCAGAGGAAGCATAGCTAGATCTTCTCCTTTCTTAGAAGTAAGAAGCTCCATACTGAGAAAAGCATGTGTTGAATTTTTCCAAATTTAAATGAAAAAATGGATTTGTTAGATGAATTTGTTTTGCTAAAGGAAGTAATTTGATTTAGGAGCGGGAGATGGGGGACTTGCTCAGTGTGTCCTTACATCAAAGGTTGAAACTGACAAGCAATTAGGACACAGACTCCTTTACATGGTAAACATAAGCAATTCTGTTAACATTGCTTTACTAGATTTTTATCATTAAAAGAAGTTCTATTTTAAATTAATTTTCTGCATTTAGTTAGCTTTATGTATATCAAATATTGCTTCTGGCTTAATGGCTAAGATGGTAAAGTTATCAGTGTCTTTAAAAAAGTCTCAGGGCCCAAACTATAGAAGGTATTTTGCCAGTTTACTGTTTTCTTTGGCAGCTTTGCACAGAAAGAGTAGCAGCATATTTGACTAAAGTTCACAGTGGGGTCCTTTTGTAAAGAACTGTAATGGACAGTTTAGATCAATAAACAAGAGATAACAAAAATGAAAAATTAAAGGGAATGGGGCTTAAAAAGAAAACAAACTGGTCTGATCACTGTGACTTTGAAATGTGCTTCATTATTGTGTGTTCACATACAGAAGTCACAAGCTGGTGTGAAGATGAGAGCAGAGAAGAAAGCCTGGTGGAAAAGATTCCTATTACAGGTAAAAGTAATGACTGCATAATAGCCTCAAATGCAGGGTTTGACTTTATTATATAATCAAAACATTGCATTTCAGCAGCTTGTGAATCTCCCTAATAGTGAGTAAATTCAGCTACTACATACTGAGCACAGAGATTAAACACAAGATCATAAAGTCTGCGCTTATGTTAACATAAACCAAGATGGAAAATAACAGTGCCTATTTTAATTCCTTGTAATCATGTTATACGTTTTAAACCTTGTGAATATCCTCTGTCATTTTAGCCTTTCAGGTCTTGGTATCGGTGTTACAAAGGTCAGTCTCCATGGGGAAGAATCAGTAATTATATGGCAAACTACAGATGTTTCTGATTTGACTCTTTTCTTTTCTGTAGTAATTGAATGTGTATCATTAGAATAAGAGCAGGGGGAAAATGTGCCAGACAGAAGCTGGGGTTTTGCCTCAGTAACAAAGAAGCTCTGATAATTTAAAATATTTTGCAATAATGTTTCATCAGGATCTGTTAAGATCTCTTTTTCTGGCAGCTATATTATATTTGTTTAAAAAGAATATCAAAGATAGCATGGCATTTGGTCTGGGGGTATTGTACACATTAGCATCCTTGAAAGATGCCTATTTGCAGTAACTAAATTTAGCAGTCACTTTCTGTTATAAAGAAGAAAAACCTTAATTACATATGAGATAGAGCTATAGACAGAGAAAAAGAGAGATGTACAAATAGTTAACTTAAAAGAGTTAAGGAATAATTCTTAAAACAGTTGTTATGGACTATTAATGTGAAATACATGTGCTTAAATTTTGTGCATGTATACATGGTTACTCATTTTGTCAAAATTTCCACATTAAAAAAATACTGTGTTAACTTTCTACATGTTCCCACTAACATTTAAAAAACAAAAATATGTATGGCTCTCAGTGTATAGCATCAGTGATAAAGATTAAAGCATCCTTTTTCAGAAAAGGATCCCACCTTGATGAGTTACAACTCGTTTTTAACATTTTTAATAATTGAGCTTTCAGTAAAAGAAGACTGGTTCTTGCTGGTTAAACACATTTCAGATTGGCTTTGTATGTGTGAGATAGATCTTGTTATGGTAATGCAGAGATAGCCTTATGTTTTTTGGGTTTGGGGTTTTTTCTTGGAAGAAGGTGGTGCTAACTTTCCCACAGTGTCTCCCAGCATCTCTGATATTGCTGTTGCAGCTTTCTGGCAGTTGTTTTTGAGAATGTTCCTGCTCAAATAATGTAGTCCACACTCTGAATTGACTTAGTTTACCCTCATTCAACTTGATTGGCTGTATAGCTTTGTGCTGCTATTAGATTCATTATAGGATTGTTGATTGGCTGCTCTCTGAGTATCAGTAATCATAATTCACGTCAGCAATCCAGAAAATAGCGATCAGAAGCAGCAAAACAATTTAGCACCAACAGAAGATAGGGAAACAGTAGTGTGAAAGAGAGTATTTTAAAAGTGAACTGAAAAATTAAAATTAACACTACTGGTTTGATAAAATAGTTTGTGAGTCATGTACACGTCTATGCTCTCAGCAAGGATGGTCAAGCAAAAATTAAATATGAATGGAGACAGAGACCATTGGAGTGCAGATATGTTTTTAGGATTGCTTCAGCATGCTTCAAAGCAAGAAAAAGCATAAAGACCATGGGTATTATCTGTTGACTTTTGAGCCCATTGCTTTCAATAAGAAAAATGTGAGTGCTTGCTTACTTTCTCCCTGTGCTGTAGGTAGCTTGCAGATCAAGCCTACATATGTTTGCTCAGAACAAGGTTAGTGGCTGACCCTTTAGTGTGCATAGTTAGTGTAACCCTACCTGCATACCCTTCCTGTCTTGTTGTTGCTGCTTTTCAAAAATAAAGCAAACTGGAAGACTGGCATTTGTGCTGGTCTCCAACATCAGTTTTATTTTCAAGAGTGCCCCAGAGCCTAGGAGAGTCTCATGGACATTTTTAGAAGTAAAGATGGTGGCACACGGTGGTCTAGATTGCATTTTGAAGTGGCATTCCGCTCCCCAGAAAAGGAGAAATGGGTTAGTGAGATGTTGGTGCCTTGAAAAACTAGAGTTTTTTGTTTTTGTCTATGGGGTTTATGTATGTTTGTGGCCTAAATTAGCTTGTTATTTTGCTTGTCATATGTGGTATGCTTTGCCTAGATATTAATGTGTGAGAAGGATATTATTGAGAAGGATATTATTATACTTGGTGTGTTAATTTGGGATTTGGGGCTAAACCCCTCCTATTCAGTGCCTTCTCTCTCAGTATCATTAGTCTGATTTCTGTGAAATGGATTGTTATTGTTGTGTGCCTTCAAAGTCATTTTTGACATGGCACCCCTAAGGTGAATCTATCACAAGTTTTCCTGGGGGCTGAGTTGTGTGGCATGCCCAAGGTCACCCAATGGGTTTCCATTGGTATGATCTGGGGAGCTGAACTCCAGGGTTATAGTCCAATGCACAAACCACTCCACCAGGCTGGCTTTCATGAAATAGGTGCTGTAACAAAAAACTGGACTCAAAAATATAGGTTTTGGAACTCAGACTACACTATTGCCCTGTGCTTAGGTCCCTGGGCAGGTTACTTGTGACTTAGACTTACCTATTTAACTTCTGAGGAATGTATTTCATGACTATGGGGGGCACTGTGTGGCATTTCATGACTATGGGGGACATTGTGTGACATTGTCTCTACATCTACTGTAGAGATTAACTGAAAGTAGGATTTAGAGAATATCCAGGTATGAGTTTGTTCCCTTTGGCTAGCATTTCCTCTTCCTCAGTTTTCATGAGAGGCTGCTAGATTGCATAAATCAAAATCATCCCCAGTCCTGAGCTTTGACATGTTAGTCTTAGCGCTAATGTGTTAATGTTAAACTGTGAGAGAAATCTATACAATTAATTCATTACATTACAGTTGATCAAAATTTAAATTATAAAACAAAAAAAAAAATGAAATGACTAAAAGTGGACATCCCTGCATCCCTCTTAAAAGTAAAACATTAACTAACATGCACCAGTAATCGTAATTTTAAAAAGCCAACCCCAGCTACCCTTAAAAGCAATTAATTAAAATAGTGTCTACTAATCATTATTACTTTTAAAAAGCTGGCAGTTTTGGAGTTTAAGTGATTAAAATATCTAATTTTGAATTTTTGTTGAAAATTATAAGAAATTAGGCATAATACTTTTTAAAATTAATTATTTCTGAGCTCTGCTGTGGGCTTCCTTAGCACTACTGAGGCTTAAACTTCTACGATTTTGTTCCCAGTTGGTTAAAGCTGTGCTTCCAAACAACACTTAATATAGTACTATGTTCTCCATAACAAACTTGCATTGCCTTCCCTCCCCTAGGCAAAAATCATAAATACATTTATTCAAAAGATAGTCCCTAGTTCTGGAAAGTTCACATAGGATTGAAGGCTTTGGTTTGCCGGTTGGTTAGGATAAAGCCTGGTTTGCTGCTGTTTGTGTTACTCAGACACTGGTCTTTTAATAAGTTGTGGCCTCTTTGCAACTAAAGCAACTCCACCTCCTGTTGCTCTTTCATTTTTTTTGTAGTGCACTTGCGTCCCCCCCATTTGTATGCTCATATTTTACGACAAAAATAAAACGAGACATTTTTAAGGCAGAGAAAGGACACTGTAACAGGAAACCGGTAATGAAGTGAACCAATAAATGCAGGAAGGCAAGCAAAGCAAGGCATAACCAAGCATCGTACCAGGTGTCTATGGACAATTCCAGTTCATACTGGGCAGGATGATTTTGCTGTGGGAGAAAAACAGACACAGTACCATATTGAAAAGATGGGAAGAAAATCTTGTTGTATCACAATTCTCTTGTTATATTTAGCATAATAACTGAGTGATTCAGTTATGCCGGTCCCAGAGAAAAACTAGCTAATGCAGAAGCAGCCTAAAATACCTTTTAGCTTCTGGAGTGCTAAGTGTGATTGCATTCAACTATGAATGTTACTGATAGAGAATGGGAAACAGATAAAAACATTTTTTAAGTCACCTGTTCATTACAGTGTAGGCTAAATTGCCTCTGAATTACAGTCCTGAACATAGAAAAACTAATTTAAGTATCAGGTGGAAACAGCCTTTTGAAGGAATACTTGGATTTCAGGGGATCTGGGGTAGAAGAAATTGAGAAAAGAATGACGTGCTTAAGTTTGATATATTGTCATTTGTCCCTTTTTTGAGATTAGATCTTTACTGCAGTATTGTAAAGGATGAAAAGGTAATTTTCAGTTAAATAGACAGCAGAGTTGTCATTTTTCATAATCTTCATTTCAGAGCTTGATGATGGATTTTTAAACTGGATAATCTAAGCTTGTGTGTAACAAGAGAAACACTTGTGCATTGAAATATAAATTGGGGCTATTAATAATTTGGTTTTGATAGAATATTCCCAACATAGACTGGTATCTAGAGGGTATGTGAAAGTGTGTTTATGAGGAAGAGAGAAGGTGGTGTATTACTGTGAGGTGGTATTCTGGAGGGCTCCCAACTTTGAAGGAGGCTTTTCTGGGGAAATAAGGGACTGCTTTTGTAAGTGGGAGAATCCTTTATACATGCACTCACAATAGTAGCAACCCTTCCTTTAAATTAGTCACCATTTAGGGAAATCAAGAGGATTTGTCACCTCTGCATATTGTTCAATTTAGATTAAACAAAGAGTGTTTTCTTCAATGTAAAATGTTGGTAAGATGTGATAACTAGTTGTATCTGCTACCACTGAGGGGAACACTTCAACATTCACTTAATGCAGAATAGTTACCTTTTAACAGTTCCCTTTCAACCCCAATCTTCCATGGGAGTACTTGGAAATCTACCTTAAGAAGTGGTAATAGAGTGGAAATTTTTTTTTATTGTCTTCATATCTGTTGTTAGAGAAATTCCAGTTCTAGCCTACTTTTATGATTAATTCTCCTGGGCTTGGGAAATAGATAATGATGAAGACAAGTGGATGCTAACCTGTCCTTGTCCAAAGCTGCCTAGCAGAGATGCTATTTTTAGCAATGTGGAGAGGGATGTAGGCTTGAATTAGTTTGTCTTCTAACAAGAATTACCCCTAAATACTTTCTGCTTGTAGTGTATTTAGGATATAGTCTGTAGCATTAAGGGAGACCTTCAGAGAGTGTTACATGTGAAGGGGGATTGGGGACTGTGTTTCTGGTAACTGAATGTATTGATTGTAAGGAGTGATGATTAAAAATGTCCTTTACATTGTTTTAGGCAATAATTAGCTTGTTTTCACTTCAACTGCAGCACCACCTAGTGTTCATCAGTCAGCTTGTACCATTTTGGAATGAAATTTGTGTTTTTTTTCACCACACTACAAGTGTAACTAGATTTCTTTTTTTGTGGGGAGGGCCATGGGAAGGAGATGAGGATTCTCTGTTTGCTAAGATGCTCCTGCTTTGATCTTCTACATATTTTATCCATGGATTCTTGCAGATGGGGAATTTATGTATCCATTCTCAGAAACGGGTAGCTGACAACTACCTAGCACTTTCTTTGATTCTCTTGTAGCTATAAGAGGCTTAGACTTCGTAGGGTGGAGTGTGGGGAGATGGTATTGCCAACCATCAGGAAAATGCCCTTCTGATTTTGCATGTTGCTCTCCTCAGTTTTTGCATATTTTTTAAATTTTTGTTTGATTTCTCTGGTTTGTTGTCTAGTATTAAAATATATAGTGCTTTCTTCTTCTCATTTTATTGACTTTAGCTTGCTTGGTGACACATCTGTTTTTCTTTTTGTCTGCTAGTTTCTGTTTGACCTCCCTTGTGTTCTCAGTGGTGATGGGGATGGTGATTTTAAAATGGGAGTACCAAAAAAGTGATACAGGGAAAGTAATAAAAACATCTATAAACAAGAATTATACCCATTAGAAACCTCAGAGCTTGGCAGGCTTAATATTTATTGGAATGTTTGGAAATAATAACATGATTTTATCTTCTGGTTCTTTGTTGAAATAACATATCACCATATCATAAATGTTTACAATGATGTAAAATTCTTTCTTACATAAGATTGGTCCAATGGAAGATGACAGGGTATTTAGGAAGCCTCTGCTCAGGGTGGTATAGCTGGATCGGATTATCTTGTTTCAAAACTGTAAAGAAATTTGGAACCAATTTTGCTCCTCTGTAGTGATTCAAGCTAAAAGTAAGCCAAACTCTAGTTGGTCCAGGGGCACAGCTGTTGTGTGTACATTTCTGCAGTTTTGTCTTTGCTCAAAGCTTTGTCATAATGAATGTACAAATGAAAATCTGTTAAAATGCAAAATGAATTGACAAGACAAAAAACAGCAAGAAAAATATTGTCAAGCTAGGAAGTAGAATAACTGACATAGCTGGCCTCCATTATTGTTTTTGTGAGACTGTTGATTCAGTAGATGTAGGTGATATGAACAGTTTGTGCCTTCAGTGTCCATTAGGGAGGAAGATTTTGGGTGGGTAGAGGAGTAATTGTAAAAAGTCAGCAGTGAGTTACAGTCAGCCACAGCTTTATTGGCTACAGCATGCATGATCTTGCTATAGAATAAGGCCAGAATTTCATTATCGGAAAAGCCTGAGTGCTGGCTGATTCACTACCCCTCACCTGTGTGCTTCTTGACAATGAGAGGAACAAGAAATTTGGGCTGACGTGGTGCAGATTGATAACATAGGTCTGTCACACCACTTCGGTGTGTAACAAACACCCTGGCTTCCAAGCTGGGCTGAAGCTTTGGAACATCACCCCAATATCTATTCTGGGGATACCTTTCAGGTGGACGGATATACTAATCCTGTTTATCTTGAAATGGATTTGGCCTAGTGCCTCTCGCAGTACAAAGGGTTCTGGGTTATTTTGTGGCCAAGCATAATGCTGTGGCGTCCACTCATGTAGGCCGCTTTGGGTGTCCTGAATGCGTATGTCCTAACCAAAGTTAGAGGGGCAGTCATTATGAGGTCTGAACAGCTTTGGTTGTTTGACCTCCTCTTGCTGGCACTTAACATTATTCACCTTCCTGAGTCCATGTGGGAGCTTTTTTACATTTACATTTAAAACATTTACAGCACCCCCCATCCCCTTCTTTTAAAACTTCTTGTATCAAAAGCCTGCCTGAATAAAAAGATTTTAGCCTGCTGCGAGGATTGTTGATATATCAACGTATATAATACGTTGTTGATACATCAACAATTTAACTTCATTTTGCTGAGGTATAGCAACCTTCAGTTTCACTTACTCTGCACTACTCATCAGTTCCATTTCAGTTTGAGGGGGAAAAAAGTACAACTAATTGAACTAATTCAGTACAACTAATTGAACATTCTCTTTCACTAAAGGATGCATGTGGGTCTTTGGGCACCAACAAGTTGACTCTTGACTGCTTGTAGTTCTGATTGATTAAGAAGCAAGGGATTTGCGAAAATGGAGACAAGCTGAGCACTGCATTCATTTGTTAGTCTTAGCCTATGAACACTAGTGTTTGTTAATGCTTGTTTCTTTAGAAGAATAACTAGACACACCTATCCTATTTTTAGCCCATCTAACATGACTGATTGAAATACAGCAGCCTAGATAACTATGGATAAACATACGTACACAGTGTGGGAAATTTTCTATGGAAAAATATGGCATTCAAAAGTTTTCCACCCCACATCTCTGACCTTGCCAGTAGGAACAAATCAGCACTACTGACTGGCTTCCCAGTGAACAGTCCCATTATTTAGCAGCTTTCTGGGCTGTTGACTGATCCTCATGGACCAGAATTGAGGCATCCCTTCATCTGTATCCCTGAGCAAACTCCTCTCTGGGGGATGATCAGGAACCCAGGATTAGATAAATGTAGTGGCACTAGTACTGGAGGAAACCAAGATGATGAATGTTGTTGAGTAAGTATTTTCAGTTTCAATCCAAGATACATTTTCAAGCTTTAAAGCGTATCATTTGGCATGCCAATTTGTGTTCCCCTAGTGTTCTAAAATATCTGTCTGTCTATATATCTTACAAGAACCAGTTTTGTCACCCAGAATTGCTACTGTGGTTTGCTGCTGTAGTTTGGTTGCAAACTGCTAACTGAATTTACTCTGCCACTGAGAGAAAGAAATGGCTTGGGTGTAATAAATTGAAATCTATTTAAAATGTGCTGCTCTGGGGCTTTTTGTGGAGAGTTCTCCTCTGCCTTCAGTTTTTGAACTTCTCTTGTTTGTTATAACATTTTCCTTTGCAATCTTTTGGAATAAGATGCTTTTGCCAAAGTTCCCCAGGATTTAATGGTCCTCTGCATTACTCAGAGCAGTTCAGTTACTGCCTCAGCTGCGTAAGTTAGCTATCTGAGCTTCAGGTAGTCTTAAAATGCAAGAGGGGGAATTCATTAAAAAAATCTTTTAAAATTAGATAAAAATAAACTAAAGGGGATTTTAAAAGTGGATGGGCATTATCCTAATTAATTTATCTTTAATTCATTATAGATACTTAGAACTAATTATGAGAAAATAATGCCAAGAAAGATTATATGAAGTAGTACGTATAAAGTATGTTATGGAGGAATACTGATGTGTATTATGATTATATTTTAAATAATGATTATAATATTTTACTATATTTTTACTCTAAACTCTGCCCACATGGGCCATGCCCCTTTCATATGGCCTGATCCACTTTTGGTGTGTGGCCCTTGTCCAGTTGCTTTAGAGCATTCCAAGCCATTTTAAAGCAAGGATGATGTTACCTTACAGATCCTGTTAGACTTTAGCTCCTGCAGTCCTCACCACTTATTACGGTGATCAGGGCTGATGGGAGTTGTAGTCCAACTACATCTGGAGGGCCACATGTTCCCCATTCCTACCTTACAAGAATTAAGTGTAACTTTCAGTTGAAAAGATCTGCTTCTTGAAAGGTTTTGTCTAGTAAGAAAGAGGTAAGTAGTACACTGATCAGTATGATGTTTTCCATCTTGGTTGATAAGCTTTTGAAATAGACAACATTGTTGCCTGTTTATTTTTGTGGTTTTAGTAATAATTTACATTCAACCTTAAAAAAAATCCAGATTGCTTCTCTTCTCTCATCTCTGGTAGTTAATTGTATCTGTTAACTACACATACATTGTAGTAAAAAGGAAGTGAAAGAAAACCTTTCAGTAATGTAACATTTTAGACTAGAGAAGGAGTTGCAGCCTCTGGCCCATAGTCCCACAGGGATGTTTTGTTAAGAAAGAAACAGAGAGTACAGAAACACTCTACCATCAACTTCAGCCTGGAACAATACCTACAACAAATTCACTTTCTTGACACCACTGTTCAATCAGACTTCTAATCGCCACTCTCTGCCAAAAACCCACTGATTGCTACACATACTTATGTGCCTCCAGTTTCTTTTTTTGAATTTTTTTTCTGTGTTGCCCCTGGTGGGAAATGTAACACGATGCATTGTTTATTTAGTAAATAAAAACACAAAACACAAACTAAACAAAAAAGTACAAAAAAACAGCATATATACCAAGACAAATTAAGAGTCCACAATACAAAATCATACCCAATAGTAATACCATATAATAATACCAACAAAACAACAAAACTATGAACATTGATCTAATAAACTAATAAATAACCCTACACAATTAAAAAGTTGGTTCCTGCCCCTGCTGCAAACATCAAGTAGTAATCCTACAGAACCACTAATCTAGTAAATCACAAATTATCACTAAGTTTAATATTTGTTGTCTAGATTTAATTCTAAGATAAAAAGTAATGAACTTAGTAAGTTAGTCTATAAATGTACCTTTTTCTTTTTTCCAGACTTAGTTACTACTTACTTAATTATGAAAGTTCAAAATCGGTAATTATTACATATCAAAATAGTGTTTATAACATTCATATTAGAATAATTCTGTTTCTTAGATAATTAAATCTAATTTCCTTAAAATAACCTTATTCATAATATATATATTTTTATATCTATCTATCTATCTATCTATCTATCTATCTAAAAGAAAAGAAAAAATTTAATACAGCCACAAAGTCATCTATAATTTTCTTAAAACAATTCACATGATAACAAAGTAAAGATCTAAACATATAAAAAGGAAAATAAAAGCTGCAAGTTCAAAACTCCAAAATCATCAGTTCACCCTCATTTTCTCTGAAGTAATCAATTACAAATTTCCACTCCCTTACAAAATTATCTTCCGTACAGCCCTTTAGTCTAGCTGTAAGTTTGTCCATTTCCACTGTTGCCATCAATCTGTTAAACCATTCAGTCATTGATGGGATTTCTATTTTCTTCCAGTACTTTGCGTAAACTAGTTTCACTGCCAGTAGCATATGTTGAAGCAATTTATGTCGTTGCGTGTCATAGCTGGTATCTTCTTGCCAGATTCCAAGTAGAAGTAATTCAGGAGACCTACTAATTTGACATTTCAGAATTTTTTGAATCATATTCTGTATTGTCCTCCAAAACTGTTTAGCCTTATTACAATTCCACCACATATGATATAAAGATCCAATATGGTTTTGGCACTGTCAACAGCTATTGGTCATCTCTTTGTGTATCTTGGAAAGTCCTTCTGGTGTGAGATACCAGCGTAACATAATTTTATAGTAACTTTCTGGTATGTCATAGCAAAGTATATTTTTGATTTCTTTTGTCCATAATCTTTCACAGTGGTTTAGAGATATAGTATATCCAAAATTCTTTGCCCAGTTGATCATATGTTCTTTTACTTGCTCTTCTTTGATCTCCATTTTCAGCAAAAGATTATATAACTTGGAAATCAAATGTTCATCACTGTTACACAGCAGTAATTCAGAGTCAGATTTATTCTTTTCAACATCTGTATTCTTTTTTTAATCTTCCAAAAATCTTAAGTAAATATGTCAGTGAGAGCCACTGTATTTTACAACCTTCCTCTTGTAGTTGCTGTATTGGTTTCATTTCATAGTCCTGATCTCACTTCCTTAATAAGTTATTATATATTAACCAACATTGGTCAGTCCTCATTTCTGTTCTATAAAAAGCCTCTTGTGGTGAAATCTAAAGTAGCATTCTTGGACATAGTCTTGATTTGTATTTAATCCAAAATCTTGAAAGAGGACGTCCTATGCAATGATTATTACAGGCCACATTGATCTTAACTTTATCATACCATAAATATATGTGCCATCCAAAGCTTAAGTTATGTCTTCCAAATTCAGGAGTTTGTCTTTTAGCATTATCCATTTTTGTAGTCCAAGTCATACATGAGGCTGTAATTTGTGTCTATCAGAAAAGAAGGTGTCATCTTTCTCATTTGGATGCTTAAGTCTCCGTATACCTACAGTTTGTAAATTGTCCATTAATTAAAAAAATTCATTTGGTACTCAACCTTGAGACTTCTTAACCTCCTTCAATGAAGATCTATCTATTTGTGGGGACACCACCGCATTCCAGTCCCCCATTAGACACCACTTATCATACGACATTTCAGACAAAACATTCAATTTTTAAATTAGAGTTCACTTCTGTTAAAATACGTAATAAACTCCCATAATCAAAATTTTCTGCCCATTTACAGTAATTTCAACACCTACAAATCTACCCTCCTTGTCTGAAATAATCAATTTTGGTGACAAATTTGATCTTACATATATAACCACTCCATTTTTCTTAGATTATCCTGCAGAGATAAATTCCTCTCCCAGTTTTTCTAGATTAACAGTTTTTGGTCTTGTCTACGAATGTGAGTTTCTTGGAAATAAAAGTCTAACCTGCAAGTGAAAACTCTTGTTCTTCTGTAATCCCGTTGTTCCATGCCAAAAATTTATAACCCATGTTTAAACATCTGATAAAGAAAAGTCTAAATTAGTCTTGGTACCAGGTGACAATAATCCTTGATCTTCCTCTTCAGTTTTCCCTGTTGCTCTGGATCTTTGATTTCATCTGCAGAATCATCTCCTGGCTTCTGTAAGGCAACTGTTCCTTTATCCTTTTCTTCTTGAAATTCAGTTTTATGAGTTCTTATGAAATTATTCATCTCAACAGTGTTCAGACGAAACCTTTTGTTTCCATATGTAAATTGCCCCCTGAAGCTGGTTCACTTGCAAGAGGATACATAACATGGATGGTAATACAGGGATAAAACCCCGCCACAAACCCAGATGCCAACTCTACTCCTACATCTACTCTGCAATGTATGCCATCTGATGCCAGCAATGCCCCTCTGCACTCTACATTGAACAGAATAGTCTCTATGCAAGAGGATAAATGGACACAAATTTGACGTTAGAAATGGCAATACCAAAAAAAAAAAAAAAAAATCAGTTGCAGCACATTTCAGCTTTCTTGGGCATACCGAGGGATATAAAGGACACCATCCTTAAAAAAAGAAATTACAAAGGAAGATTAGAAAGGAAAATAGCTGAATTGAATTAGGTTCACAAATTCTAATCCATTAGCAGAGGCATGAACAAAGGCAATGGCTTCATACTACACTACATATGTTAATACAAGAGTCCTTGCTTCTGCACAGATAATGAAAATGTCATAACCCACCCTCTGGAGTCAGAAGATTCAGACACAGAGTTTGGAGTGCCAGGAATGTCAGGAATTTGTAACTGCTGAGTCAGAGGTGCTGGAGGCTGAGGCAGAGGAGGGCTCTGCTCCCCAGCAAAAGCCAAGATGCACTGCAGCCATTTGCAGAGTATAAGAAGGATAAGGAGAAATTGCATCAGTGCAAGGAACTCTTAAGTAGGAGACACTGGCTAATTAAACCGCCTGGTGCCTCAAGATACCTGGCTATAAATTCTCCAGCAGCTCGCTGAAGGCTTTGTTGCTTACAACAATCTATCATGGTGACTGGTAGTAGTTTCTGATGTTTTGTGTTCCCTGGACTTTGGGAACGGCTGCTATTTATGACTCTGTTTTATTCCTTGCTGACTTTTTAAATTCGAACTACTGACTTGCTGTACAACTTCTGGACTTGCCGACAACTACCGTCTTGCTTCTCCCTTCATCTTGCTGGATAACCTGTGATTGACCAGGAACAACTTACCTACTCGATAGCTCTTGCCTCAGCCACCTGAGGCACATGCTGATTGGCATATAGGACAGAATGGAATCTTTCTCAGAGTGAGTTTTGAACCCAGGGAAACTGACTTAAACTAGCTTAAGCATATTTATTGCTTTCACATATCAACACTGACTAACCACTGTAAAGATCTGAAAAAGCTGTATCACTTCCTCCAGCCCTTTGAGAATTTAGGGCAGGGGGTATGATTTGCATCTTTTTGGATCCTATTACATTCTGTCTCACTCCCACAAGTGTATAAATATGCTGTATATCTATGACCTTAAAACTACTCTGTATTGCATCTAAAGAAGTGATTTTATATTCACAAAACACATGCTAAAGTAAAAGTCAGTTAGCCTTATAGGTGCTGCCACATTCCTTTTTTTCTCCCTCTCCCTTTGTTCTTTTTGTAGACTAAGGATGTGTCATCACAGTATTTTAAAGAGGTGATTAAAAGAGTGAGGGCAATAGCTCTGTGTGTGTGTGTGTGTGTGTGTGTGTGTGTGCACGCGCATTCAGGTCTTCTGTTGACTTATAGTGACCCCTGAATTTCATAGGGTTTTCTTAGGGAAGGAGTACTCAGAGGTGGTTTTGCCAGTTTCTTCATTTGAAATATAGCCTACAGCACCTGGTATTACCCCCTTAGTTATTCAGTCACCCACCCTAGCTAAGTGGCAGTGAAAGGACTGTGATCTCTTAAAAAGCAAGGAAAGATGAGAGAGAAGAAGGGAAGAAGCAAACTTATTAGAATCTACCAATCTGTGATTTTTGTTATATCTGAAGTTTACTTAAACCAAATGGCTGCAGACACAACCTGTGTCATCAACGCTTCAACTATATTCCATTTGCATGATGCCAGAGGAATTTATTAACAAGAAACAGTAAAAAAAAAAATTTCCAAGGGAAAATGATTGATTATGCTCTCCCAGGGCAGTTAAGATCTACAATTTACAAAATATCCTTCCATTCATATGGCTATCATAATGGAAGCTGAACCTTCCACTTGCTACCATGTTAATCATGTTCGGTATAGGTATACCCTAGAATTTCTAAGGCAAACACCACCACTCAGAAACATTGTGTAGCACTCATGCATATTAAACAACTAGAGCCAGACATTGCTATGCTGTCCTCGTCCTGGAGTTCTACATTGAGTCTCATGCTCCTTACCATATCTTTATTGCCCTGTCAATGTAGATATACAATTAAAAACATCAAGAGACACATGCAAGTTTGGCGGCCTTTGGATAAAATATACACATGATTGCTTCCCTGTTGGGAATGTTTAAGCACCAGGAAACCACTGTACCTCAGAGCCCAAGTTTAGGCATGCTGTAAGTAGCCAGAGTGAAAAGTTTTGAATGAAGGTACCAGTCCATTGTTCCAAAGCTTACCTGTCAGTCTCAGCACACTTACACTGGAGTTCATGCTGCTAACTTTGCCTGACCTAGTATAGAACAGAACTTGTATGTAAGCATGTCGAGCCTACTCACAGAACAGTATGTGAATTTACTCAGCAGAGGCAACTGTCTTTTTACAGTGGATATATCTGTAGGATTAATCTTAAAAGATGCTGTCAACCAACAAATTCTACTCAAAATAACCATTTCGATGAATGGGAAACTGTACAAGAATGTGGTTTTACTAACATGTACAAACTGTGCTCGGAAGTAAAGTCAGCTATGGCATACTGTAGCTATAACTGTTCTTGACAACTGTCTGGAAGCTTAAAATTTGGCAGTCTTGTTTCTTAACAGAGGAAAATCACAGAGAACTCTTGAGAAACATATGCCTGTTGATTTTGGGGAGTATTTTAACAAACTGGTTTGATCTATACAGTTTAACATTTTGGACCCTACAATTAGTGCTACTCAAAATGGTGGTCCAGGGATCAGTGCAAGTCCATGATCCACTAGCTGCTGATCCACAGTATGCTTCTAGGAAAGAAAGAAAGAAACAGTTGTAGCCAATGTGCATAAATATGATTCTGGTCCTCAGCACATTGGAAGAAGGACCTTCTTGGTCCCTGACATCAAATAGCTTAAGAAGCACTGTTCTAAATGGCTACTTCTGTTTTCCTAAACTAAGATTTATCAAAATCCATACCTTTGCTGTTTAGAGGTTATATAAGGCATTTCTTAGAACTGGTTTTCAAAAGCTGGAAGTAACCAGTGTATAATTTCTGTTATTAGATTGCTTTAGGAGTGCTGTTGGTGTATTCATGCAGTGTGGTCCTGTGGATGTTTACTGAGAAATGAGTTCCACTCTGTTCAGTGGGACACACTTCTTAATAAGTATGCTTAGAATTCCTGCTTTTCCCTCTCCCTCCCCCTCCCCGTCTCCCTCCTTTTTTAAATTTGAGCCTTAGAAACTTGTGGTAGACATTAAAACAAACATGAAGCTCCCTTATACTGAATCAGACCACTGTTCTGTTTCATTCGGTATAATCTGTTCTGTCAGTGGCTCTCTAGAATCTCAGACAAAGCCTTTTCCCATTCTTGTTCTCTCATCTCTTTTTAAACTGGTGATAACAGGATCTTCTGTGTGCAAATAGTGAGGTATGGTTCATCCCTACTTCTAGAAAGATCAGTGTGATTATATTATTAGGAATAGAGAACACGCTCTGTGCAAGTCCCTGGAATAGTTATTAGGAACCAGTTATTAGGAAAATATCTGTAAGTACACCCATTCCTTGTGATAGTGTTTATTGCTTTGGTCCTTGGAAAAAAAGCCATGTGATTAGAGAAGCTTTGCATTTGAAAAGGCAATAAAGTGTGGATTTTTTTTTTTAAAAAAATACCAGTTTGATTATGATGTGGAGTTCTACATTGATGTATACGTTGTTTCATGAATTTGAATTTGGAAAATTTCTGTACGTTCCGAACAAATGAATTAATCTTATCTGTTTGGTATAATTTTTTTAAAAAACTTAACAGCCTGTTTTCTGTATAGTTAATTCAGTGGAATTCCCTTCCTATAACGATTATAATAGTTAAAAACAACATTATGCTTCCATGTAGCTTCCTGATGTTATGTCCATGCTTTAAAAATAAGAGACTGCTTCTATCAGGTATTCATTACTCTTTTTTAATTACCATGTCCTACATTATTGCAGAGCCATTTGTCTCGATTGACTCAAAAAGGTTGTTTATGTTGATACACAGCATGTATTTTCATATGTCATGCTATAATCCAGAATTATGCCAGGTTTTGCCAATTTTGCCACCTGAAAGTAGCTTTCACAAAATGGTGTCAGCTATTGTATGTCCAAATAAATTGCAGTTGTGCAAGAAAAGTTAAGATTAGGAGCAAGAGTTGGAAACGGATGTCAGCTGTGCCGTATCCTGATCAGACCACTGATCCACCAAGCCCAGTATTGTCAGCTCTGACTGGCAGTAGCTCTCCAAGGTTTCACTTGGGACTTTTCCTAGATCCACATAGAGATTCCTGGTATATCTCAGTCAACTCCCACGCCAGTAATCAGGCCTAATCCTGCTTAGCTTCCAAAACTGGACACAAATGGTTTTGTTGAGGATTATATGGTTATACATAAAGCATGCACAGAATATTGGCCAGTGGTACTGAAAGATGGAGACAATAATACATTGAAGAAAACACACGGGCTCGTTATTCAACATTTTTGTTTCCTTTTCAGTAGTATGTTTAGCGGATCTCAACGTCAGGAGTATCTTGTAATGTGCTTTCAGATATGGTTTGATTAGATAAGGGTTTATCCTTAAAAATAAAATATTTTTGAAGTTCTATGAAAATGTTGGTTTTATTATTTATACCCCACTGTTCTACCATCATTATCCATGGAAAATCTGAAAAATATTATTTGGGGGAAACTGTAGGATTGTTGAACTCTCTTACATTGCTCTTAAAAATAATGTTCTTCTAAATATATTGTTTTTTTAAAAAAATTGCCTTGCTCTCTATTTAAGTTTCTGTTCTTGCTGGCTTCTTCAGGTCAGAAGTTAACTTTGTATGGTTGCTCTTAATTTAATTTAGCCAACAACTAATTAAAAGTGTTTGGTGTTTATCCTTTTTAAAGGTTTGAATATTGATGGCAGTGGTTTAAAAGAACAGAAAAGCGATGGAACCAGTTCAGAGACTAGTTTTTCATCTCCGGAAAGAAGAAGCCCTTTGTCAAGGTAAAGTCATTAAAATGTTTCATTTCTGAATAGTTTCAACCTTGTGAGAAATGCTTCTAGAAAGTTAATGGAGCCTTGGCAACAATATTTTGATCCAAGGACTATGGTTCAGATGTTTGTTTCTCTAAAACAACAATTTAAAATTTTGTACACCTTAGAAAATATTTGTAGTAAAGCCAGGTATTGTTTTGCAGCTGTTGTTTTCTCATTTTAAGACTCAATTGACATCTCAGTGAACCACAAATTAGCGTGTACAGCTGCTCTCAGTAGGACTACTTAGAGACCAGACAATGGAAGTTGTCAGGAAAAGGGCAGACGTAAAACATAAAGTCTTGAAGAAATAAAGTGGTGTGTCATCTTCTGGATGTAGTTGAAATGTAAATGAGCTTCAGCTCAATACCTATTTTTGTGTCCTTTAAAGAAGTATTTGATACTAGATTATTTGTTACTTTCTTCTTTTGTGTTTTCAAATTGAGAGCATTTAATTAGTGTCCTTGCTTTTTCCTAAAGAAGTGCAATTTATCTTTTTTCAGTTCTTTGCGTAATGTTTTGTTACAGTTTTTTCCCCCATTAGAGCATGAATCAAATTACTAGCAATCAAGCGGTAATAGCAAATGAACCATAGTAAACAATTGTAGACTTCTAGAGTGGCTTTAGATTGTTACATAATAATTAATGCACTTTCATAGCTTGTATATCTCCCTCTTGGAAACTCCCATTTATGATCCTTGATATATAACTTACGTATTTATACAGAGGTATAGTGTAGTAATACCTTTTACTGCTAAGCAGTCCTCATGATGATATGTTTTATCTTTCAAGGTTATTAGAATTTCCAATTGTGAAGAACTGATTTTCTGTACAGGGCTTAGAACAAAACTAATTAACCAATATTATGTGTTACTGTGATGTATTTATACATTACATAGTATGAAGCATTCCATGTCTGATCTTTAGGAGGTAGATGTGGAAAGTAACATTTTAAATTGCTTATTTATGTAAGCTCTTAAATATATATATAAAATGAATTGTTAAAATTGAATTTTCCAAAGGTCATTGCTATTTGAGAGAATAATAATCTGAGGATGCTATATCTAGTGTCCTAAAATTTGAAGAAGCTTTCAGCTATTATTTCTTATATAAGAAAAGAGGCGTGTGTGTAAATACTGCAAACAATTTTTTTTCAAAAATGAATGTTCTAGAGGCCACTTGTTTGCATTATAATATGAACCAGTAGTTTCTAGCATTTCTGAAATGGAGTTCATATAATGCAAATTTGGTAGCATTGAGATTATTTCTAAACATTTATATGCATGGCAGACAGATATTTGGGAAACATTTACTGCACCATATCATTTCTTGCCCCTAGCCTTGGGAGAAAATACATTTCATAGTACAGTATGAATTATTACTTGTTTTTTTAAAAAATGAATAGTGCGCATTTTAGTTCCCTCAATAACTGGGAAATAAAATGCCTTTTAAAATCAAATCAGTTAGTAACACTTGCTGCTTTACACTTGACATCTATCTTAGAAAGATGTTTACAAGCACAATGTAGGAATAAAGTGTGAAAGAATGGGAAATGACTCAAGTGCTTATTTGCAATTGGGACACAGTGAAATTTCTTACAGGCTGATGTCTAAGGATTCCACTTATTGTCACTTCTTGCGCTTTATTGCTTTTACAAGTGGTCTTGAAACCCAGTACTTGAAAATAAACATAACAGTCTAGTACCACTGTGGTACTTTTATTTTTTTTTTCTCTTCGCAATGTTTAGTCACTGAGCTGATGAGTGACCTCGAAAAATACCCTGATGGACCTAAATAAAAAAAATGGCTTCCTCTGATGTCCTACAGACAATAATTATGATGTGCTAGTTAAGCCCAAACTACAGCTGAGGGATTTTACTTTAAAGCAGAGGCTTGGGCGCAAAAATGCATTTATAGCTCTTTGTCTGGCACCTCATTATGCGTGGGCCTGATTCATTAAGTAATTGGTTTGCAGTTGTTTACATGAGTATTAAGGCTTTCTATTCAGCAGTCTTTGAGAGATACATTGTGCAAATGTTGCATGTTATGAATGCAGAATGAGGGGCAGCGGACAAGTCCTATTGGCTAAACACTGAACTCTGTTGAAAAGCAAGAGAAAGAGATTGGGTGCTGCTTTGCATAGCAATGACTTTCTTAATAAGCTTTACAGATTAATACACACAAGCTATAAAAGATGCAAAGAGATACTCTTAGCACATTTATCCATGCTCATTTCACTATTATGGCACTGGAGATGGGAAGAATTGAATGCTTTCATATTCTTTTTTTTTCCAGTGCAACTTCAGTGCATGAGACTTAATAGAATCCAATGTTTATTGTATTATAAATCATGGGGGAAGTAGGCAGACCTGCAACAGTTTATTATTAAAGATTCCTTCAATGTAAATCTTTTTCCACCATTGTGTGTCCTACAGCAAAATCATTTTGTGGTTGAGTGGGGATGAAAGGCATAATGTACGAAGGACTGAGTCTTAATAGGAAGCTGCTCTTCGACTGAAGGCCACTTGTTCCCTTTTGTTTGGAGATGCATGCCACAGCTTCCTCTTCTCTAGCAAATATTACCCTGTTGTATCTTAGCTTAAATTTTTTCTCTTGCAGGAGTTCGGCAGTTTAATACAAATATGTTTAAAGTGAGATCTGACTCTCTAAATGTGATAGTTATTATATATTCTCAAAAGAAACAGAAGGTGTTTTAAACAAATGAAATTATTTGGAGGAGAGGGTATCATTCGCTTTGTCCTGATCTCAGCACCAATGGCTGTGGTGCAATGTGTGTGGCATTTTGTAGTTCTGTAGCCATACAATTGACCAGTGGAGGTCAGTAGCATTCTATTGTTGAAGGTTTTGGGTAGAGCCAATGTCTCTTTCTTAGTTTGCTTTGCAACATTTGAACGTTAAAGCTAAATTAGATACAAAAATTCTGATATATTTCACTTGTAAAACAGTATGTGCTGTTGACTTCTTCCAGAAGTAAGCCATTACAGCTGCAGTTTCATACCCACTTAATAGGCAGTTAGCCCCACTGAATCCGGGGGGCTTACTTATGAGTAGACATGTATAAGATTGCACTCCTAAGTGTTTTCTCCCAAATAAACAGAAACCAAGTTTTTAAAATGGTTCACACATCCAAGTAAATCATTGGTTGTTGGTGATGGTTGCTTGAGTTAATGAATTCAAATTGTGATGTTTAGGGCGTCTGCATGATGAATACGCCTGTGTTAATTGCCTTAGTTCATTCTTTGCACGGAACCACGATGACCATTAGGGGTCACTGTTTCCTTTACTAAATTGCAATGGCTTCAGTTTGAAGTCTGTTTTTAAACCAAATTAAGTTACGTTATGCGGTATTATCGTTGTGGTACCTTTACTTCATTTTTTCCCCTGCTTTAACGCTTAGGTTGCTGAGGAAGCAGACAATACTTTCTGTAAAATATACCAAAAAATTTAACCATGTGACTGCTTAAAGTTGGTTATTTTGTATGATGCTCAGCTATGGAAGCAACAGGCATTTATTCCTGAGAAATGTTTAAAGCATGTGTTTTGTTAGGCTTTTATTTTGTTTGTTTGTTTTGTTTGTTTAGTCATACTTCATATAACTGTGTAAAATTCAAATTTCCATCACCTTTTGGATTCACTCCACTTCTGTTCCAGCTCCCTAGCCAGAAATTCCCTTGTCCTTCTAGCTTGGCATCTACACCTGCCTTTGCTTCTGTACTTCACTCCCATAGGTTCCCATCCTCCCATCCATTCTTTGCAGTCAGCATGAAGCAGATTACATGTCTATTCTCTAACTCCCATGGTGTATACTATTACCCTAAGCTGAATGCTAAATATGCTTGAAAGTTTGTGGTATGCTATGTTTGTTTGATATGCTATACAAGCTGGTGTACAAGCAAAATGTCAGTTGGGAAGTACCAAGATTGCATCATGTCCCTACAATGAACTATGTAGCTGTAGGCAAGTCATCCCCAATGTTCTTGATTTGTCATAATATTGAACTGTGTTACACTAATGCTTACAAAGACTATACCAGTGTCATATATGACTCTAAAATCATTCTAAAATGAGCAAAGGGCCTGTTGGACTTTTCCACACTATTTGGGGGTAGAAAAATAGAGGGAGGGGTACTTTCACTGAATTTCTCCAGCAGGAGGAAATGTTCTTCGATAGTTTCTTAAAGGCGGAACTTACCATTCCCAATGACTGTAGCGTAGGCTTCTTCTTTTTCTTTCTTTTTCCCTAAGGGTTTTTGGTTTTGTCTCTGCAAATGGTAACAGATGCAACTGCATTGACATTGCAAGATAGCCACCATTTTGCCTGAGTTCTCCTTATCATCGCAAGGTGGTAAAGGGTACTCTCTGAATTTGTTTAGATTACCTGTCTGTTAATCTCTCTGCAACCTTTCCAGCTGTCTGTGATCCCTCATCTCAAAAAGCCATGAGAGGAAGGAGTTTTAGACAACTTCTCTTGGGCTCTAATTGAAGCACAGGAAGCTAAGACTGGGCCGCAGGCTGCTGCAGAGATGACTGTATAGTGAAAGACTGAACATTCATTCACACGCACGTACAGATACATGCACACACACACTCCACAGACCACCTTGCAAGTATAGTTATTGAACTCCATTCATCAGAATTTCTCTGAAATTTTCTCCTTGTTTGAACAGGAGAAAGATGGGGTATAAATCTAATAATTAAATAAACATTTTAACAGTTTTATTTTCTTGCCTGCTTTAATGTTAGTAGTCGAAAATGTGCAAGAAAATTTAGCAGAGTACTGTGTGCCTGTGCAGAGCAAATGTGGTGTAGTGGTCTGAGCACTGGATTACGACCCTGGAGAGCAGGGTTTAATTCCCTGCTTGACCATGAAAACCTGGGCATGTAACATACTGTCAGCCCTAGAAAACCCCATAAGTTCACCTTACGGCAATCATAAGTTGGAAATGAAGGCACATAACAACTATGTTCCTGTAGCATTAAGCTAATGGTATAGAAGGAGGGGGGAATCATTTTTTCTGTTTCTCCAGAATGATAGTTTTTAAATCAGTTTTAGTGAATAACACTGAGGCTTGTCTTAGGATGGGGCAAAATTTCTCTGTAGTTTTCTTCACAGGGTAGGAGTAGGATTTCCCTTTGCAGAGGCAATGGTGATTCTTAAGCAAGGCATGTTCTTAGAGGTAGCAATTCTGTACTTCATAAAGCCTTCCATCAATTTATGCATGACAGGCATTAGACTCAATTCTATGGTATAACTGTCACTTATGTACTATTTTTAAAATGTTATGCTACAATGTCGTTGATAGCACCTACAATATTTGGAGCCCTAATTTCCTTCTGCACTGTAGGATTAACTAACAGAATGACAGTGATAGTATGTTCCTAACACTATATTTGAGTGGGAAGTGGCTAAATTAGATGGCAAATTGATGGCCAGAACGATATTTATTGGCAACTCTGGCCCAAATTATCTATGAAATTTGTTTAAAAGTTTACCAACATGAGGGTTTTGGTGATGAAAAAGAATCCTACCCTTGAGCAGAATTCTAGAGCAGTGCACTACTTCAAGGACTTTTCTCCCAGCCTGGCTTAAGGAGCCCTGGTGGCGCAGTGGTTAAATGCCGGTACTGCAGCCACAAGGTTGTGAGTTCGATCTTGCTGGGCTCCAGGTTGACTCAGCCTTCCATCCTTCTGCAGGTTGGTAAAATGAATACCCAGCTTGTTGGGAGCAATTAGCTAACACATTGTAAACCGCTTAGAGAACGCTTAGCTGGTAAGCAGTATAGAAATACACATGCTATTGCTATTGCTACTTCTGGTATCTGAGGCAGCCTGGGAAGGAGAAGGAGTTCTCTTGCTGGAATCATGGATAGGTAGTGCAGCTCCTCTTGAATGCACGGATAAGCGTCAAATGTAGAAACAGACACATATCCTTTATACATGGATCACATTTGGCCTTCAGTTCATATTACTTCAACAGTGTTCAGAGGCATGGCCACAAGTTCATTCCTCACTCATACATACTGTTGTTATAGTATCAAGTATGAATGAGTGAAAAGCTTTGGAGATTATTTTATCTTCTTATGTTTTTGGACATATGCTTTGGCTGATTCCTTATTTTTCAAGCTTGCTACCTGTATCCTGCCTTTCTCCTGATATGGGACCCAAGACAGCTTATACCAAGGCTAAAAGAAGAAAAAGCTAAACATCTGATCATAAAAAGTTAAAAGGTAATAAAACAAGTTATCATATTAAAACACTATTCATTTTGAAAAGTATAAAATTATTTGAAGACATTATAGTGCTAAAAATTCAGCACATACAGCCATGAAAAAGTGTTAAGCGAGGTGTGCTGTTGGAATTCTTTAAAAGTCATTTTTCCCCTAAAACATTTAGAACTGTCTACCAGAAGATGGTACAGAGCTAGGAGTTCAGTAACTAAGCTAATGTAAAAAAATCAGCCATCTCTACTCATGGTGATCAGTATTTATGTTTATATTAGTAATTATGTATTTTCAACTATTTCTGAATAGCAGCATGTTAATTAAACATAATATAGCATTGTATCTAATAATCTAATATTATTGGAAGACTTTTTAAAGTAGAAAACATAAACTCCCACAATACAAATTAAAAGGTAATTCAGATAATATAAAACATTTTCCAAAGTCACAGCCATCGAACAGTAATAAAAGTACAGAATATTTTAAAGATCGGTACAATAAAAAGTAATTAGAAACAGATGGTTTTCAAAAATCCTTTTTGAAAATACAACTGAAGGGTCCAATGGTATATCCCTTGGGAGGATGTTCCACAAGAGGCCACTAAGAGGACCTTGTCCTGATTGTCCACCAGTCTAACTGATCTTAAAGGCAAACCAATACTTAAGACTACTGGCATTGGTCTTAAAGCATTGGCAGTGTTATATACGTGCAGGTCATCTTAAGATCACCTGGCTCTAAACCAGTGGTTCTTAATTTGTGCTTTCCAGGCCCCAGTGGGCCGTGATGTACTCACAGGGGGTCCATGAAGGCTTGCAAGCTTCTCAGCCCACCTTCTCCCCACAGTGGAGTGACCATGTGACAGAGCCAAGCAAAGGCAGTCTGGCTGGCTGGGACTGTCTATTGCCTGTCACATGGTTGTTGCACTGCAGGGAGGAGGCAGGCTGAGCAGCTGAGTGACAGCAGAGCCAACAGCCAGCTAGCTGGCCTTTGTCCTTCGCAGCAATCTTATTTCCCACACGTGATTGTTGTGTTGCTCCATCAAAAGCCTATAAATAACTTTGAGAAAGGAGAGAAGAAAGAGGGGAGAGAAAGACAGGAGCAAAGAAAAAAAGAGAAAAAGGGAAGGGGGTTTCTATCACCACCACTGGTGTACCAACATGGGGTGCACGTTTCCCATGCAGGCAGCCCTGAGGGAAGAGGCAAACATGCCATGCCAGCCCCAAGTCACCCCCTCCCTTGCAGGGTCAGTGCTCCCTGGCCTCACAGCCCACTGCTAACCCTGTGCCCATCACCTGAGAGGGTCCTTGTCTGCTGCTCATGCTCACATTCCTGGCCACCTCTCTGAGGGTGGGCGATCACACAAATGCAACAGGCAATGGCAGCAATAGCCATTCCTGCTGCCATCATTGTCTGCAGCAGCAGCAGCAGTAGTAGCAGCAGCCCTGGGAGTGGCAACAGCCGTGGCAGCAACACATACCACCAGCTGACACTGCCCCCCCCACTGCCTCTGCCCCAGCGCAAGCAGGCAGCAGTCTTGTTTCTCACCAACATCTTGGTGGATAGGCAGCTGGTGCTGCAGGCAGACAAGGGTGGCACAGAAGAGAGCAGACCTAGTGCAATGGTGGCCAGGGCTGCTTCTGCTGTAGTAGCAGCCTACCATAACTGCAGCACCAGGACCTGCCACAGCTTGAGCGCTTTTCATTTGCCTGACATGCGGCAGCAGCAGCAGCAGCAGCAACAACATGGGGCCAGGTTTATGAGCTCCTTGGGAGCAGCTGGTGAACAGCAGGAAAATGGCAAGCAGCAAAGGTGACTCCAGCCATCCCAAGTCAAAGTGTATGAGAAGTACAATATAGCCAAGGCTAGTCAAGATATAATGCTGTATGAGGCAGCAGAAATGCAACAGCCAGTATCCAGTGGTGTATTTCCCCCAGACTTTGTCTCTATCAAAATCTCCCTCCTTGTTGCCAGCTTTCCACCATTCACTCTAAAAAGTGGCTCACCAGGGCTGGAAGATCCTACAGGAAGATGTTTGGTGCCACAGGATTGTAACAAGGTGAAGGATGGGGAAAGTCCCAGTTCCCCTGTCATTGGATACAAAAGTACATATACCTCAGGATGGATTGCTGGCTGAATCTAAAATGTAAAAGTACTGAGGGTGCATCCTGTTCAAAGCAAAATGAAGCTTCTTTCTGTCATCCTGAAAAAGTGCTGCTGTTACAGTGAGGAATATCTGTTCATTGGCTTCACATGTATAGGCCCCGAAGGCAAGCAACTACCACAGTGTGTGTTATGTTATGAGGTAATGTTCAGTGAGGCCATGAAACTGTCAAAACTGCAAAAACATCTTGACACTAGACATAAGGTATATGCTGCAAAGAGCATCAATTTTGTTTCCAAACTAAGAAGTAGGAACTTCAGGAAAGAAATTGTTAAAAAAGACTGCAGCTGGTTGTACCAATGAAAATGCAGTGAGGGCCTCATTTAAAGTTTCCCAACTAATAGCAAAAACCATAAAACCACTCACAATAGCTATATTTGCTGCTGCAAAAGTTATGATTTCTGCATTGATCAACAAGAAAGCTGCCAAGAACCTTTCCTTAATACCTGTGTCAAATAACATTGTGAACAAGCAGATTGACAGTTCGTCAGCCGATATCAAGGAACTATTAATTAGAAAGAATTTGCATGTCCCCCTATTTTCTCTGCAGTTGGATGAAAACACAGACATAACAAACAGAGCAACCTTACTGTGCTTCACTAGATGAGAGCATGAGAGAAATTTCTTCTCATTGGTACACACCATAATTCAAGTACTCAACAGCTTAAACAAGTTTATAACATCTCAGTGACATGGATTGGTTGAAATATGTCAAAATTAGCACAAATGGGTCACGACAAATATCTGGAAAGCTTTCTTTCAGCATGAATTAAAGGAATCATACTGTCTGTAACTTGGTATGATTGCTGCATACATAAGGAAGCTCTAGTTGCTAAGAAAATACCAGGAGAAAAACCTTAAAACAAAGCTTAAATGAATTAGTCAAAATTATCAGTTTTATAAATTCAAGTCACTGAATTCAAGACTTTTTGAGCAGCTTTGCAAAGATGTGGACAGTGAACACCATGAACTTTTGCTACACTGTGAAGCTTGCTGGCTTTCATGAGGTAAAGTTTTGGGTTGTTTTGGGAAATTGAAGGACAAGATAAGATTATTCTTCATGGAGCAGCAATTTCACCTCAGCAATCATTTGACAGATTTTTTCCTGATTAGTAAAATTAGGATATCTGTCAGATATCTTCACCCATTTGAATAGACTAAAATTAAATCTTCAAGAAGAAAAAGCTAGTTTTTCATGTTGAAGACAAGATTGAACCAATGATGAAAAAGCTGCAGTCGTGGCATCATCACCTGTCAAACTGAAACTATGAGATATTTCCAAACCTCACAAATTTTCTTCACTTATTGCATGACGTTTGGACACTGTACAACACAGCTCCTGTGAATAGTTTCCCATTCCTGATACAAGCAAAAACTGAACTAGATATCCTTTTTCAGGTAATGTTTACAAACTAAAAGGGCTCAGAGCAGCAAAGGAAGACAAACTCATAGAAATATCCACAGATGGTGCTCTGAAATTGCAGTTCAGGGAGCAGCTCCTTCCAGATTTCTGGGTTCACTAGAAGCAGATTTTCTGGAACTGCTGAACAGAACTGTGAAAGTATTGAGGCCATGCATAACAACATACTTGTATGAAAAGTCATTCTCTCATTTTTCTTAAAAACAAGTAGAGATCATTTGAAAAAGTAGACTCACTTAAAAATGGATTTTGGGCAGAACTTTATTAATTCAAGTGATTTATTCTCAACAAAGTGCACAGGTCTTTATTAATGGAGATAAGACAAAAAGTGTGCAATACAAAAGGGAACAAGACAAGGATGTTCTTTGTCGCCCTTACTTTTCATACTGATTTTTGAAACTTTGAATAACACGATTAAAAAAAAAAAGAAATAATAGAATAAAGATAAAGAATGAGACTTACAAATTGAGAGCATTTGCTGACAATTTGATGGATTTTGTTTTTGAGAAGATCTACTGGAAGGGATTGATGTATTACTAAAGACATTAACAGAATTTGATTCCCTAGTGGGTTTCAAGATTAACAGAGAGAAAGCAACTATTTTTACTAAAAATTTAATGAAAACAGATTAGATGTCTTAATTGAAAACTCAGGCTTTAAAACTGTTTAAAAATGGAATTATTTTTGAACCTCAGAATAACAGACTGTTTCAAAATAATCTACTAATCTACTTGGGTATCACCGCAAGAGGCCTTTTTCATGAAATGGGTTGGAAGATTGAATTAGATACAAAGATTTACTAATCCAAGAGCCAAAAGGTAAAACCCGAATTACAATACAAGAAGAGTTGGAACAAATAAGATTCAAATGTAGCTGGTTTCCTCTTGGATATGGTAGCGACAGAAAAGCTAACCTTTTCACTCAAAAATAAGCCAGCCCAGGGCTTTGAAAGAGAATGGCGAGAGGTATTGAATTGGATAAAGGAATGAAATAGGGGAAAAGAAAGAAAGGCTGTAAGAAAGGAGGAAGATAAAAAGAAGCGACAAAAGATAAAATGTAAATAGTTAAATATAAGCTAAAAGTAATAGTTTACGATTGTTGTAAAAAAGAGATAATGTATGGAACGGAATGTTTATATGGAATGGAATGTTAAACTCAGATTCAACTGGGAAAATTGATGTTTGGAAGTGGGGGGTGGGGTTATTGTTATTCACTTAAAATTTTAATAAAAATTATGTTTAAAAAAATGTAGCTGGTTTCCATATTACAATTAAAAGAATGCTTCAGAATGGACCAGAGTGTAGAAGGATGATCAACACTCAAAGATTGTAATGAATTTGAAACAATAGTCTTCCAGAAAACAAAACATACAAGCTCTCTTATATATAAACATCTATTGATCAAACAATTAGAGGAGGAGACAATCAAAGGCAATATACTTCAATGGCCAAGAATATAGAACATGAAATTCTATTAGAGATCTGGGAGAACGCATGGAGAAATACTGACGAATTCACTCTCTCCCAAAACCTGAAAGATTTATAGATATCATCCAACACTAGTGAAGCTAGACAAAATATACGAGACTGGAAAAAAATGAATGTTGGAAATGTCAACAAAACGCCGGCACTTGCTATCACTTTTGGTGGACTTGTCCAATTTCAAAAAAAGATTGGATAAAGACACATGAAATCATGTCAGAGATATTTCAGATCACAATCCCATTGCGTCCAGAATTTTTTCCTTTAAATATGACTCACATGTTTGAAGCTCAATGTCATAAAAAATATTGGCGGATATTGCTCTATATGATTTCTGTTGCGAGAATTAAATTTGCAAAATCATGGAAACGTAGAGATGTTCCTGAATCAGATCAATGACTGTTAAACCTGAATGAGATGAAAAAATACGATGAGCTATCATATAACATTGGTGGAAAGTCAACCATAAATTTGGAGGAAGAACGGCGACCCATGACTAACTATATAAACAAGAGATGGACTCTTTCCTGAAAAAAAGCTCTATAACAAAGGGGAGGAAAAGATATACAAAAGACAAGTACTTATTCTTATAGAGCCTTGAGGACATTTATAGATCTATATATGCTATGACCATCTATTCTACTACAAGAACATTACGTATAATAGATGGAATTCTACATAATTTTGGAAACAAGTTAAAGTAAATAAGCCAACAAGTAAAAGACATTCCGTAGAAAATATGAGCAAAGTAGACATAGTTGGTTACATTGTAGAATAGCAGGGTGGAACAAGGAAAATAGAAAAGAGGAAGGTGGAGAAGGGTAGTTTCATGGGATTATATGATCACTTAGAAAGTCAGTGGTAATGGGTAAGTGGAAGTTATTTCAAAATGACAGAGACAGGTATAGAGAATGCATAAAATGATGTTTCAGTTTGGAATTCATCATTGTAATCTACCTGTTATTTTGTAATATTTTTATGTATTTGTGTTTTTTCTTTCATTGTTTTCTTTCTTTAATAATAAGAATTTTAAAAAATGATATACTAAAATTTAGAGTGAGATAAAACAAGACTTACAAAAATGTTCGAAGCTCAGATTTTCATTTTCAGGTAGAATCTCTACTATTAAAATGAATGTATTACCTAAAATGCTGTTTTTGTTTCAAGCAGTTCTGGTTTTAAGTAATGATACACCATCAGGAATGGCAGAAAGATTTATCAAAATTCATTTGACAAGGAAAGAAACCAAGAATTAGATTTAAAATTTTACAAGATGACAAATCAGGAAGTGGGCTTGGCCTGCCAAATCTGAAACTTTATTTGTCTGGTATGGTTGAAAAAGTGGAGAAATTTAAAAAGAGGGAGACTTCTCCAGTTGGAGGGATTTGATTTGAGATTTGGTTGGCATGAGTTCCTGTGATAGGATAAAGTTAAAGCATATTGCAATTCTAATAATCATATAAGAAAGGCTCTGCACAGAATATGGTTTAAATACAGATTAAGGTTTTGTACAAAAATGCTGCTATGGGTATCCCTCCACAAGGCTTTCTTTAAAAGAGAAATAGCTTTTAAGGATTGTTGGCTAAAATATAAGGATTTAATATTTATAGAGAAAGAAAGACTCTTGATGAAATCAACTGAGCAATTAAAGCAAGAAGGCTATGATATCAGTTGGTTTGCCTTTAGATAACTGTCAGAGATTTAAAATGGACAAAAAGAAGACTTTGAAAAAGAAATACCTGATTTTGAAAAAGAATTATGTATGAGTGATGGACATTTATTGTCAAAAATGTAGAAGAAGTTGCTGATATTAAAGAAGGAAGATGAGACAATTAAAGGTTGTATGATTAAATGGCACAGAATGTATACACATACACATATTGACCAATGGGAAAGAATGTGGTCTAAAGATGTTAAACTTACATTGAGTTATGGTCTCAGAGAAAATTTTTATAAAATGATGTATAGGTGGTACTTAATTTCAGAAAAACTGTCTAAAATGTATAAAGGATCTACAAATCTGTGTTGGGAATGTAAATAATCATGGGGCGGGGACATTTTTTTCATATGTGGTAGATTTGTAAAAAAAGAAAATATTGGATAATGATTCATTCTACCACCACAGATATTTTAAAGATAAAACTAAGGCTAGACCTTGAATTGTTTTTACTGGGACTGATGGAAAGTGCCTTTGATAATAATTAGGAAAGACTGTTTTTATATATGCTCTATGGACAGAAATGGATGTAGAAATATCATCAAGAGAAGAAAGGCTATTAAAAATCTTATGGTTTTTAAAAATGGACACATTAATTTTGCTAATAACAGAGGGAAACCTGGAAAGTTTTAAGAAAGTTAGTGTGGAAGTTACTGATGTTATATATGGAAAGATGTTATATATGGGGAAGGGTGGCAAAAATGGGCTTTTCTTGAAAAGGAAATGGTGGAGTAACATGTAGTTAACAGTGCATTTGTTTAAACAATGGAGGAAACAAAGGTCATAGAATAAGGTTATGAATATGGGTTTGTGAAAGAGGAGAGTTTTTTCATTAGAGAGTTTATAGGCAATATGTGTTAATGCAATATTTAGAATGGATTAAAAGAAGTATTATTATGTTCAGTATTATTCCCATCTCAAGAAGGGTTGGAAATGAATTAGTTTGCAGTTGTAAGTTGATTTTGTGTGTTGTATTTTTTCTTTGTGCCACCTTTTTAGTTTGTATTGTATTAGGTTTTTGTATGTTTTTGTTCTAATCTTTTTTTGTGGTTTCATATATAGAAAAATTGTGTGTGTGTGTGCGTGCAACTATATATATATGTATATATGTGTGTGCGTATATGTGTGTGTGTGTGTGTGTGTGAGTGAGTGAGTGTGTATAAAACTAGAATCAGAACTCAGAATACAAGTTTCAGCTATTAAGCCCTGATATAACAAGTCTTGTAATTGAAATGCAGCACTAGCCTTCTCATTATTTAATTAACTAAAATTAACAGATAATATTGGGTCATGATTTGGTGTTCATATATAATAATAATAATAATAATAATAATAATAATAATAATAATAATAATAATAAAAATTTGTATGGAATCATTCCAATAATAAGAATTATTGTAATAGCAATGAGTATATTTGTCTATTTCTCTCTTCAAATTTGAAGACCTTTGATGAGCAGCTTCCCGTGCATTTTGCCCCAGTGCAGAGAAAATGCATGGGAAGGGGAGACGGGAAACTGCAGAAGAGGAGAGGAAGGCTCTTGGGAGACTTCCCCCCAATTCCCTTCTGTTTTGCCTCGGTGTGAGTTCTCCATGGTGGTGCAAAATGCATGGGTAGGGGAGGGTGAAAACTCTGGAGGAGGAAGGGAAGGTTCATGGGAGCCTTCTTCACCCCCCCCCCCATTTCCTTCTGTTTTGCCTCTGAGAACTCACCCTGGGGCAAAATGCATAGGAAGGGGAGGAAGAGAATTGGGGGGGGGGAGCATGCATGAGTAAGCTCAAATAATAATGCTATATATTTTTAATGCTATACATAAAGCTATACATAATAATCATAATCATCATAATCATAATCATAATCATAATCGTAATAATGCTATACATTTTTCTCTGTATGAAGAATGCTATACATTTTTCTCTGGATGAAGGGTAGCACAAACATAATTTCAGTGGTCTTGCTCCAAGTGTACTGGTTGCTTTGCGTATTTGAGTTCAGTTTAAGGTGCTGGTGTTCCCTTGTAAAATCTTTCATAGTTTGTGTCTTGCATATCTCAGAGAGTACTTCCCTTTATACTTTCTCCAATTCTGTCCTTGGGCATCTTGATGGGCTCTGCTTTAAGCTTTGAGCTTATTCAAGTGTTACGTAAACTGAAAAATGCTGAAAAACCCAACCAAAATGACTGAGCTGGAAGAATTTGTGTATGAGAAAAGGTTGCAATCTTTCTAGATTTTTAAAGGCTTACAAAAAGAGATTTGATAGTGATGTATAAAACTCCCATGTTGCAGATAGAGTGAATGAGAAGTTTTCTCTCTTCGTAATGCTGGCGTCATCCAGAGATGTTAACAGTTAAAGATTCAGAACAGGAAAAAGGGAATACTTACCTGCATATCACATAAATTGTAGAATTTAGTATAAAAACAGGCAGCGGTAGCCACAAACATGGATAATTTTAAAACAGGATTCAACAGATTTATGGAAGGCAAAACTAGTAGACGTGAGTTATCTCCACTAAATGAGATCAGTAAAATTGTTGTTGTGTGTCTTCAAGTCATTTCTGACTTATGGCAACCCTAAGGCAAACCTATCACAGGGTTTTCTGTGGCTGAGAGTGCGTGATGTGCCCAGGATCACCTAGTGGGTTTCCATGGCCAAGCAGCGAATCAAACCCTAGTCTCTGGGGTTGTAGTCCAGCACTTAAAATGCTACACTACACTGGCCCTCTATCAGTAAAATACATCAATGTTAATTAAAACAGCTTCAGTTGAAGTATTGAAGGTTAACAGGTAAAAGTCAGTGAATGGTAAAACAAAAGACATTTAGGACTTGATCCTGAATGAGCATGCTAACCTGGCCTGTGTCAAAAAGACCTGGTTGGATGAAGCACGGGGCATGTTAAACTTTCTCAGCTTTTCCCACCCAGGTTCTCCGTATTGCAGCAGGTAAGATCAGGGGTTGAGGAGGCAGAGTCACAGTGGCCTACCAGGATTCCATCCAGATGTCCTATCCTGCAGTCTGCTCAGTTCAAGTGTATTTGAATGTGGCTGGTCAAGACAGATCAGAACTTTTGCTCATCTACTACCCAACTTGCCATTCAACAATATTTTTTTGTGAGCTATCCAGATTGGTGTTGGAGTGCCCTCGACTTGTTGGTCTGGAGGATTTCAACATGCTTGCTGAAGCAGCTCAGGACGTCACGTCTACCTTGACAACCATAGTTGTGTTTCAAGTATTATCTTAGACACACTCTAGATTGTGTTTTCTGTGTTTTATGTTATTATGGTGATTTGGAGGAGTTTTCTGTAATTCTGTCATTTGAACTCAATGGACTTAGAATCTTTCCAAAAGTGGAGAACCTATCAAGATGGTACATACCAGGAGAATGGATCTGGATGGTTTCCTGATGATTCTCAGGGATTTTCTTGTGATGTTGGTGGCAGTTTTACTGAAGTCCTGTTTGACCCCTGAAATGGAGAAATGGCCAAGGCAATAGATGTGATTCTTCCTGACTGTTCCCTATCATGGAGTGGAGCCAAACCAACCCCTTGGTTTTCTAGGTAGCTAGTGGCAATGAAATGAGTGAAACAGTGAGTGATGTTGGCAGAAGTCTCAAAGTGAGTCTAATGAAACACAGAATAGTTCTTATCTGAAGGCTCCATAGCAGTGCCAGCAGGATTTTTTTTAAAAAAAAAGTTTTTCTCTGAAACCATTGTATCTGCAAACTGCTATTCAGCAAACCTGTTTTGAGTGATTAGGGCTCTTTTACAACCTGGCCCATAAGAGAGTTCAGATGACTTGACACTCCATGGTAAAGAATTTGCCCAGTGCTTTGCAGATAAAATACCTCAGATTCCTTTTTATACCCATTATTCAATGTTATAATTGATGCAGTTCCAGTAGTGAGGATGTTGAAATTATCCTTGGAGATATGAGAGCCATCATGTATGTTCTAGATCCTTGCCTCTCCTTTCTCCTTAAATAGGCCAGAGGAGGACTGGCTCATTGGTAAAAAGTGATCATTGGCTCCCTAAAGGTAGGCAGGGCCCCAACATGCCTGAAGAAGATAGTTGTAAGATTTCTGCTGAAGAAACCTTCCCTAGTTTCAGGTAGTATCTTAGACATACTCCATATTAAACACACACCATATTAAATAATTATTAACCAGTCTGCAATATTCCATTTTTTAACAAGGTGCTGGAGCATATGACAGCTTCCAAACTCCAGGGTGAGATGAGATATTTAGATTTATTTCAATCTGGCTTCACATCTGGTCATGGGACAGAGACAGCTTTGGTCTCCATGGAGTATGACCTGTGCCTGGAACTGGATGGGAGGAGGAGTGTGTCCCTTTTGGTTGTTCTTTCTTAGTGGCGTTCACTTTCGCAGAGTCGCTCTGTTCCTTCCTTGAGGAGAGAGCTGAGAATATTGTGCTGGAGGAATCCTGTGTGACTTCTTGATGCAGGCCTGTGGAGTCCCTTAAGGTTCTGTTTTGTCCCCTGTATTATCTAAATATACATAAAACCACCAGAAGAGGATGTTTGGAGTTTTTGGGACCAGTATGGAGATTATACCAAGCTCTGTGTCTCCTTTGACCTACCTCCAAGAAAACTGTTTCTGTTCCAAACCAGTATCTGTCATCAGTAGTAGATGGGCAAACAACTTGAAGCTTAATCCAGACATGACAAAGGTGTTCCTCATCAGTCAAAAATCAGATTAAGGTATAGGAATTTAACCTGTCCTGGATGGATTCACAGTTTAGTGTTCTCATCAAATTTTGAACCTGGATGCTCAGGGTTCTGCAGTGACCAGGAGTGTATTTGTACAGTTAAAGCTTAATGTGCCAGCTGTGCCTGTCCTTGGAAATTTCTGATCTGGTCATGCTTTGCCCAGTGCTTTGCAGATATGCCTTAGTTAAATCGAATTTGAATTGCTCTAACATGCTCAATGTGGAGCTGCCTTTGAAAAGTGCTCAGAAACTTCAGTTGGCCCAAAGAGCTGCAGCAAGACTGCTGACTGGGCAAGTTACAAGGGGCAGATGACTCCTTTGTTACAGTATCTGCACAGACTACCAGTCCATTTCTGGGTACAATGCAAATTGGTAGTTACAATCTATAAACTCTATATGGGTCAGGTTCAGGCATCTGAAGGACCATATGTTCCTATCTGAGCCTGCCCTAAGCTTCTCTTGGTTCTAGCACCTTCACAATCAGATCTGATGGAAACAGAGGAGAGGTTCCTGTAATGGCTGCTCCCAGGTTTTGGAACTCCCTCCGTAATGAGGCTATGTTGGCTCCTTCCTTGCTGTCTTTCTTTTGGTAACTGAAAGTTTTTCTATTCTGGCAGGCTTTTAGGAGCTGATGGTAAGAGCCTTTAATAGTGTGGTGTTTTGTTGACTTTTTGTCAGTGCGTGTTTAAAAAGTTCGAATTCTATGGATAATTTAATTACATTTTAACAACTACTTTTTGTATATTTTCCTTATGTCTTACCGGTGTTTAATTTTTTTGTAAACTGTCTAGAATTCCAGTGCTGGGCAAAAGGTGGGGTATTAATAAATAACAACAGTAACAAGAGGATTCTTCTAACTTAACTTGATTTCTAGAGCAGCCTGGAACCAACTAAATAAAGAGTTTTAGCAGTACTTTGTCATCGTGGTGTATATCATTTCATGTTTTTAGCCGTGTGCAATTTACCTAACAACAGAAGCATCACTCTTTTGAATCATAGAATCATAGAAATGCAGAGTTGGAAGAGACCACATGGGCCATCCAGTCCAACCCCCTGCCACACCCTCAAAGCACTCCTGACAGATGACCATCCAGCCTCTGCTTAAAAACCTCCAAAGAAGGAGACTCCACCACACTCCGAGGCAGCATATTCCACTGCCTGACAGCCCTGACCGTCAGGAAGTTCTTCCTGAGGTTCAGGTGGAATCTCCTTTCCTGCAGCTTGAATCCATTGCTCCTTGTCCTGGTCTCTGGAGCAGCGGAAAACAAGCCCACTCCCTCCTCTACATGGCATCCCTTCAAATATTTAAACATGGCTATCATGTCCCCTCTTAACCTTCTCTTCTGCAGACTAAACATACCCAGCTCTCTAAGTCTATCCTCATAGGGCATGGCTTCCAGGCCCTTCACCATTTTGGTCACCCTCCTCTGGACTTGCTCCAGCCTGACCATGTCCTTCTTGAATTGGGGTGCCTAGAACTGGACACAGTATTCAAGATGAGGTCTAACCAAAGCAGAGTAGAGTGGTACCAGTACCTCCCTCGATCTAGACACCATACTTCTATTGATGCAACCGAGAATCGCATTGGCTTTCTTGGCTGCCACATCACACTGCTGACTCATGTTCAGCTTGTGGTCTATTAAGACTCCTAGATCTCTTTCACACATACTGCTATCCAGCCACGTGTCCCCCATCCTATATTTCTGTATTCCATTTTTTCTACCTAAGTGTAGGACCTTACATTTTTCTCTGTTGAATTTCATTTTGTTAGCCTTGGCCCAGCTCTCCAATCTGTCCAGGTCATTTTGAATTTTGATCCTGTCCTCTGGTGTATTAGCAACCCCTCCCAATTTGGTGTCATCTGCAAATTTGATGAGCATGCCCTCTGTTCCTTCATCCAAGTCATTGATGAAGATATTGAACAGCACTGGGCCCTGGACAGAACCCTGTGGCACCCCGCTAGTCACTTCTCTCCAGGATGAAAAGCAGCCATTGGTGATCACCCTTTGGGAACGGTCAGTCAGCCAGTTACAGATCCACCTGACAGTAGCCCTGTCCAGCCCACATTTTACTAGCTTCTTTGCAAGGGTGTCATGGGGAGCTTTGTCAAAGGCCTTACTGAAATCGAGATATGCTACATCCACAACATTCCCTTCATCTATCAAGCTAGTAACTCTATCATAAAAAGAGATAAGATTAGTCTGGCATGACTTTATTTTTGAGAAATCCATGTTGACTTCTCGTGATTACCGCATTGCTTTCTAAGTTTTGGGTAAATCTTTATAGAAGTTTTGTAGCAATCCTGTCAGGATTATTGTAATAATTGTTTCTTTCACTTCCATATTATCTTTTAAAACAAGGATGGACAAAATCCAATCTGTACCCCACTTTGCAGCCTCTTGCTGTCCCCAACCCCTTCTCCCCTGTTTTGCAAAATCGTTTTTGGCCCCAAATGGCTCAAAAGTACTGCCAGTGCCCCCCCCCCCCCAGCAAAGTCCAAGCCTCCCCTCCAGATGACCAAAAATCTGGTAACAGTGAAACCGGAAATGACATGATGTCACTTCTGGATGCATTGGGAGTGAAAGTGTGACCCAGCAAAGCATTTCATGGTGGAAAATGACCCTTTCTCCCTCTGAGCTATGACAATGCAAGTTTGCTTCAGTTTAAACTATAACTAGGTATAGTGCCTACTTAAGAGTTCCAACATATAAACAATGAGAGAGTTAAATTCTAATTTATCATATTCGGCACCTCTTGGCTAATTTGCTTACCATTCCAAATGATGATAGCAAAGCAGTGATTTGATTCCATGTATATGACATGATTTCTACATCTTTTTTTTTTAATTTACTAGTTCTGTGCAACAACTGACCTGTGAAAGCAGTTTAGGGATGAATGAGGAAAAACAAACTGAAATCTAATTCAGACACAATGAATTGTAAGGAAGCCAGAATATTTTGGAGAGAGGCATTCAACTAGTTTAATCAACCAACAGCAACAATAAAAAAAGACCTGATTCCCTTTGAAAGAGCAAGTTCTTAACTTGAGTGTCCTCAAAATGTGACACTCTGTGGAAGCACAGGAAGTAGTAGTGGATATGAATACCTCTTAGTAAGAAGCTGTGCTTGTTGCCATAGTGTCTCTGTTTTTAAATCTCATGGTTTGAAATTAGAGAGTTTTCCCGTTCTCTTTGCTCTTGCACTTGATGTTTACAGACTATAATGTTTAGTGCTTTTTCTTAATATATATTGTATGCTATTTTTAGAAAATATTTTAAGTTTGAGAAGCTAATAAATCTCTTAAAGAAATTTTGAAAGTAAGGTTATTGCATGTTTAAACTAAGGAAAGAAACCTGTTTGCTTTGGGCTGTTTGATAGCATAAAAATAATTTCTCATTCTTGTTAGCAGGAAGGTAGTGGGTGTCCTATGCAATAAAATAAAGGAGCATAAACAGAACTAGAAAACCATTTAGCTCAAATCACTTTTTAAAGGGAGGTTTCTGTAGACCCTGTAGTGGGAAACCTGAAGTGTTCAGACTTAATTTCACTTGGCTGTCAACTTATAGGTCTACCCTTGAGACTCTCTGGGATTCACTTCCAAATATATGGGCACATACATAGGAGGTAGACAGCAAATGGATAAATGGCAGAGGGAAAGAAGGAACTATGCAATCATGGAATATCACCCGACTGGCTACTTCCCCCAATTGACTTTTCATCTAGGGCTACAGCCTCTGAAAGTTTCCCATTCTGGTAGTAGTTACTGATCTCTCTGTTTCCTACATCATAAACTCAGCATCCTGTTCATATCAGGTAACTGTGTTATTGAACAAATGTGTAATACACAACAAAAGAAGAAAGATCATTGTGTTTTTCTTGCTAGCAGTTCTGTGGGGACCATATAATACCTTACATGCAAATACATGTATTTCAATCCTCCTGGTTACTGTTTTGATTTTAGAAGAGTAATCAGGGAAGGTGTAATTCAAGCAAAGGCATGGAGTTTTGCCACTCACCTCTTTTTTTTTTTTGCTCTAGATTACTCTTGCAAGGTTTGCTGCGTATTTGCAAATGCATGTGCATGCACCTATGTAGTAGAGTCTAATATATGTCTCAAGGTTCAGATAAAAAGGATGATGTAAACACAGAAATATTGCCTATTAACTAATAATCACAATAGAAATTATGATGGGAACAACCTACGCAAACTGGATGCACAGAACACCTGCATTCTAATGTCTCCCTTATAAGCATCTATTACTTTAAAAAATGATGGAATTATTACAGACCACTCTATGTGCATATAATACAGAATGTCCATTTTATTGTGAACTGCTTTTTTTTTTAAAAAAACTTTTATAGGGTAGAAAACAATGGAGAGGAAGATTTTTTAAAAAAAACAAGTTGCAAGGCTTTTAGAGCCAAAGGATTTATTGGCCAGCATCCTGCTGATGACATACACAGGCATAACTGGGTTTTTTTCAGATCTTGTAGAAAAGGTATCCATTATCTCCATCTGCAAGATCTCCACCTCTGTATGCAGTAACAGCCAAAGCGCAGCCATTGATGGACTGCATGGATATGCCCAGACTCATTCCCTCTGCTTTTGAGCGCTCAGAGAGGAAGGGATAGCCTTTGGCTGGGGGCAGATGCTGTTCCTTATCCCTCCCCATTCAAAAACAGCTGGAATAAATCCCCATACCTGACAAGTGGCCAGAAAAACAGAGTTATGTTAAGCAACCCTCCAGTTGTTGTTGCATGCCAGGAGAAGCAGAGGCAGCTGCCTCTCCTGCCTCCCACAAGTATGCTGATGGAGACTTAAGCTCTGCCAATGTGATGGAGGATCTTGAGTGGTGCATTGCATCTGCATGATTACTTTTGCCATTGAGTCTTCCCCCCTCCCCATCCCATGGAAAAACATCAATGGGATTCCAGACTTAACAGAGGAAGACTGGCTAGGATAAGAGCTGCTTAATCCCCTTCCCACCATTCCCTCTTCCCCCATCATTTGTACTTTCAGCATTTTGGTCTCACAGATTCTTTCCTTGAGGAGGGGAAATATGGAACTAAGCAACTGTGTAGCTGGGCCTAGAATAACTAGATTTATTGATTATGAGCTTTCCGAAAAGCTAGCTTATGCAGGAGAAAGTTTGAATTGCAACTCATGAAATATGTTTCACATTAAGGAATCATCTTGTTTTAAGAAAATGTCATTCTGCAATATTATTTTCTGTATTTGAATTTGCCTTCCATTTTCTCTCTGTAGAGGTATTATTTGCCTTTAATTATGAAACAGCAGAGTGTCAAGTCACAGTGTTCTTGATTGTATTTGCCAGCTTCTAAATGTAAACATTAGCTGCCATCAGGCTTTTTACCTGTTTTCTCCTTCAACTCATTTTAATTTGCCTGTGCATTTTAGAAAGGCCTGTGCATCACTTTTTCTCCAGAGAGCCTTGTGTCACATAGCTGGCTCAGCATACACAGCCAGGATTAATCTGATCATTCCACTGAAGGATGGGTGGTGCTGGTGCCTTGTTCCTTGCAAATCCCTTCTGTCAGGAACACATCACTACAGCCAGATTCCCCAAACTGATGGTGCTGGGGTTGAGAGTGTTGTTTTCTCTCTCCAATCCCAGTCCAGCAAAGAGCACTGCAACTAAAGTGCCAGGACCAGGCTTGGAGATTTTATCTTTCACAGTACCCATATGTGTCCATCACTTCTGTTGGACCAGGGTATGCGGCTTTTACAAACTCATTTTCATGAGACCATTTCTGCCTATCCAGTATAGCTTCACCCTTCTATTTATCTCAGGCAAACACATTTTACTTTTACTTCTGCACCCTCAAAAAGCCTCTCCTGAGGATCTGGGAACCCTTGCTCAAAGTGTTGAGATATGATGTAGAGCTGTACAAGGGCAAGGGAGAATAATCAGCTTAAGAAGGTCATGTGTGAAGGTTGGAAGACAGTTCCAATTCACTTTTCAAAATGCTCTATTGAGAGACATCAGCATTTTGTCTGCCCTGATTCAGACCAATACGTATGGTAATTATATAGCCAGTATGTACAGATTAACAAACCCTTAAATGCAAGCTTGGAGACTACCTTCCAGTGGAAGTGTTTAATGTTTGTCTTAGCTGCTTGAGTAGCATCAACTGGAGAATATCATCTTTCCAATATTAAATCTTCTACATTAAATAGACTGGAGGTCCATTTTACTTTTGGTCCTTTATCACAAGGCACTTAATAGAATAGTTAATTCCTTGTGTCACTGCCCTTTGTGAGTGAGATTATTTCACAACAGCAAAGCAGCAACCCAATGTGCATGCGACACACAAAAGATCAAAATGATTCCAGCTTGTTTGGCAGATTCAAAAGGGTCTGTGATGCTGGAGCCATAAAAACATTCATTCAGCAGCACAGAATGATGACTGTATTTGCATCAAGGTAGATCAAAACCAACCAAAAGCTTATAATATATACATAGAAGAGGGGTGCAGCTATGGGAACCCAACTGTTGAATCCTAGCAATACATATTCAAGTCAGGGAAATAAAGATACAGCAGTGGGAGTATAGGGAAAAATTATTTTCCTCCAGTACTTTTTAGAATATGAATTACTGATTTTTCCATTGCTAAGGTGTTTTTTAACAAGGACATTCAGGGCCATAACTTGAAAACTTTAAATGAATTCCAAACCCCTTTTATGCTACGAACAGAGCTGGACTTCACACACACACACACACACACACACACACGCAAAATTGTTTTCCTACAAGTTCAAGTAATTTCTCTGGTGTGGACATTCTGGAACTATTTACAGGCTTATGTTTATTGTTGATACTAATAAATGTCATGTTCTAATATTTTTAGATCCTTTTCCTGGGGTGTGATGATGGCTTCCTAAATTGCCTTATAGCATTCACCAGCTTGTTACATCATGTGTTCCTGTGTATAATATATGTTTAGTGACAAATTTAGATTTTTTTAAAAATTACAGATAATTGCAAAATGGAATAGGGAAGCGGTATGATAAATGTCACAAAGGTTAGTCAGTAAGCATCCTTCAGGTGTTTTCCTTGGTTGAAAATGAAATATACTGAAAATATGCAGTATTTCAGAGCACATAATGGAACAGTAAAAGATAAATGTTTTCCAAGGTGAAAGTGCTTTCAAGCAGACTTTTTGATCTAAAGAATTAAGATTTGTTTTCAATTTCAGGAGTTCTGACTCACAATTGTATTCAGGTATATGTAAGTGTAATGTCCAGAGTGTTGAGGTAAATGTGTGTATGCTAACCCATTTTAAAAACATTTTTGTAGGGGTGAAAACAGAAGGGAAACAGTATCTACAATAAAATCTGCTATAAAATCCAAAGGTAAGTACACTATCATTTGTAATGACTTAAGCAATTTGGATTGCCAACTCCCACTTCTTACCACAATCTCCCTCAGGCAAGATCTGTAAGAATCTAAGAAGAGGCTTGGTGGAACAGCTTAAGGATCTATATAACTTAGTGTCTTATTTCTAAGGCCATTTCCGCACTAGGCTGTTATAGCATGATTATTCCACTTTCAACATCCTATGGAATCCTGGGGTTTGCAGTTTAGGGAGGGGCCTCAAAGGCCTAACAGTGGTTAGAGAGAGAGAGAGATGCTCTTGAGAAATCCCAAGCAAAATCAGAAAGCTGTTGCCCTTTTACATGATTTGCTCATAGCAGCTGGAATACTGAGAAAGTGTATTTGAACAAGGACAGTCTGTTTTGCCAGCACAGATACAGATGGACCTGAATTGACCTTGGTAGCTGAATGAGGGCTGGAGAAACAGACTTTTGGTGTTGACTTGCAACAGCATGTCTACACTAAACAACACAATAAGCTTGAGCTGGAAAAGAACAGGATTTTGCGCTGGGCAATGCTACTGTAGTCATATGTAGCTGCCTACAACAGGAAAGGTGATAAGGAGCTGCCTCCAGAATTCCTTACTGAGCATGCATGAACAGCAAAACAAAGAGAAAGGTGGGGGGCAGATAACACTGCCTCACCAACCTATCCCTGCATGCTAAAAAGTATAGCTCTTTAAGTTTGGCTACTAAAATGGAAATCATAGGAAAAGTGGAAATTGGTGTTAAGAAAAATCCATCCATGCATGCATTTTGGAAGAAGGCTTCAAGGTTCCAAATGTTTTTGTCTATTTGTGCAAGGCTTACCAGACCTGGCTGTTCCATTTCACATCAGCATACTGTTAGTTTTGAACCAAAATGTTTGCTGATACATACTGAACTGCTCTTCTTTTTCATGGTGTTGGAACCTATCCTTATTTTTTACATGTTATTTCTGCCCCAATACCAAATTTTCTGTTAAAGAGGTAAACCCAGGAATACATCTCGTTCATTAGCCGAAGTGTACTTTGAGTGGCATCTCTGCTACATGGGCCAGAAGATAACATGGGATATTTTTTGTGTGCCGAAACCTAATGGTCACTGCACTGAGAACTCTGCCTACAAAGATCTTGAAAGTAAAAAAGAACTGTTTGCCTTCTTCATTTGGGATCTGATACTGACAGGAGGAAGACTCCTATGCCTTCCTTGGAGGGAAATCAGTAATAAAATGGGAGGGAGCTCAGCTTTGCTACTGACATGAAGGGAAACAGGCCACTAACACCAAACTCCCTCTGTCATGTCAGAGAAAGCTGCTTAGAGAGAGTTGTGCTTCATTAAAGAAGCACCAGGAGCCCCTAGTGAGTTCTTCCTATGCTGTGCCTTTCCGTTAGATCTCTGCCCCTTTCAAACCTGGTTGACTGCCTGTTTTCTTACACAGAGGGGAGGAGAACAGACTAGGATGGGCAAGGAAGTTCTGTTGATGGAGAAGAGAAGGACGATTAGCACAAGCAGTCTCCCGTGGTGCAGGGACTAGAGCAGCATAATGTCCTTTGGAAAGACACGGTAGTAGCTGTGTCCTGTAATTAAGCCCCTGAAACTTGTGCATATGCCTGCCTAATGAGTCGGTCTCATTCTCTGCACGTCACCTACTGAATTTCGGAAAGAATGGTGAGGCAGAAGATGAGCTGGGTGGATAGCTGCTGGATGGGAAAACTCACTGACTGGGCTGGGGCTCACTCAAGGGCTGATGAGAGGAATTCTTTAGAGGCTTAGATTACAATCAGACAATGATACGTTTTCAATCTTTTGTGTGCTATCTAATTGCAATATTAGAAACTATGAATATTCTAAATAGTTATGCATTGTCTAAGGGATTAATGTTTTGTCTCTCTTCTCTGTAAACCATTTTGCTAACCCAGCCTTCTGGGGTGATTCTGATGACAGCAACTCTGAAATTGAAGCAGCTCTGCGTCCTCAAGTGCACCGCTCACATGAAGATGAATTTGATGACTTCTATGATTGACAGACTAACAGTACAGCCCCACCCACCCCACACACACATACATACAACCCTCTGGCAGTTTTTCCTACACACAAGAAGATCAGGAGGCAATGACAGGGCACAGCATATTTTCTGTACTTTTCCCTGATGGCCATATCTCTCTAGATCCCACAGGTTGCTTTCCTTTCCTGCTGGGTTTCAAATGTATCTCTGTAAATGGGTTAAAATATAGTTACATTTTTAAGTACTAAGACTTAGCCCTTCCAAGTGTGTGCTTGAAATCCATAGTGATTTTGGAGTGAGGAACTAAGAATATGGTGCATCCTCAATTTAAGTATGCCCTCCTTCCACTGCTTCTCTGTTCTCGATTGCATCGGTTTCACAGTAGGATCAAGCAGTTAAATCCTTCTTTTCCCAGTCAGGCTCATGTGCAGTGGTAGCTAATAATTGAAAATCCACACAATTAGTAATTGTCATGTGTATGTTAATTCCAAGCAACTGTATGAATCAATCATTTTTCAGAAATCAGTTTTTTATACATGTGCCTCAGCCACTAAATATTATTGCATTTGTCATCCTTCCTCCTAAATGTAGTGCACCTTAGGCAACTTACCTGGGGAAAAAAATTACTACAGTCATGTTTTTAAAGTGCTGACACCTGGATTTATTGTTGGTGGTATATATGATGAAATGTTTATGGTTATTAAACACTGCTGTTTTGAAATAAGTGGAATCTTCTCAGAAGGATTCTGATGATTTGTTACAGTTTTAATATTGTTTCTTTGTGATTATATTAATACATTTTCATTTTACTTGTAAATTATCTTGGGATTTGTGTTCTTAAAAGACAGGATATAAATCATAATAATTAAGTGTGAAACATTTTACAGAAAATACTTAAAGCTTTACGTCTAGATTTGAATACAGTTCCTTCTACAGGAAATAAGTAAGATGTATCCCACAACAACTAAGTGTGTATTGAGAGATGGCTTATTGTATGTATATGTTATAATTGCTAGTATTGAAACACACCAATATTTTTTTCAGTTCTTCATTGAGTGTTGTATTCATCTGATTTCCAAACACACAAATATGTTCAAAAGCTGTGCCAAAGAAATCCAATTTCTGCATCTTTTTACATCAGCAAATTGCAACAGGCTACAAGCATTTGTCACAGCAAAAAAAAAAAAAATGCTTGTGGAATTTTTCACAGCTATATTCTGGAAAGCTTATGTCACAATAAATGTTTCATTCTTCAATATTGTTGTGTTGTTGTATGCCTTCAAGTCATTTCCAACTTATGGCAACATTAATGTGAACTTATCACAAGGTTCTCTAGAGCTGAGTGTGTGATGTGCCCAGGGGATACCCAGTGAGCTTCCATGGCCCAGTGGGGAATTGAACTGTTCTTCAGGGTTGTCAAATCACTACATCACTCTGGCTTTCCATTCTTCAATATACCTATTTGCTTATATTGCTTATATTTGATAATGTACTATTTTCCAACATTCAGAATTTACATATTCACACAATTTGGATAAATCTGACACTTAGAGTGCTTCAGACAGGGCTCTAAATAGTACTAGAGCTTTGATCCAGGGTGTAGGAGTTAGTTAAGTTAGACAAAAGGTTGAATAATGGTGTTTGTACATTGTGTGTGATCTTGTTGAAATGAATTAATGCACTTTGATGATGCTGAGAAGATATACTAACCCTATACAAGGAAGCCATAATTATTCCACCACAGGGCAACTAGAACGCATTGTACATTTGCTACTTCAACTCAGCTTCTGCCATCATTCTTTAGAGAAGGGGTAGAACATCTGATGTCCTAAAGAAGCAAGTCAATTCAACTCCTGCTGTCAAGTTTATCTCACTAAGTGAGGGGCATTACAATTTATAGTTCAGCTAGTTTAGGTGGTCCTTATTTCCATAGGCCGAATACCCCAAAACTGCTCTGAAGAACCATAGATACCTGGAATGTTTTAGGCTCTGGGCAAAAAAGTAAGTGATAGTAGCAGGGAGATTCTTCTGCTCTTAATGTTGAGATTTATTAAATTGTTTTACTAATGAAATGGGAAAACTGGGCACCATAACTGTGATACAGCAGCAGCTGGCGTTTTCCTGAATTCTTCACATTTTGTAACTGTTAGATTAGGTTTACACTTGTTATTTATTAAAACATCTACATGTTTGTTTGGATAGAAACATCTCAGGGCGGTGTACAGTGAAATTATTTTTAAACATTTGCATCAAACCATTAAAGAATTTACAGTGTAAAACATTAAACTATACAACAATTTAAAACACATTAGAACCAGGTACATGGACAAATTGGATAAAAAATAATTAGAACTCTTTAACCCTTGTTTCAACTTCAGACTGAAATGAAACAAAAACTGGTGCCAATTGAGCTTCCAGTGGGAGAGTATGCTACAATCAGGGTCCAACAACAGAGGAAACTCTTTTCCTCTTCCCTATTCAATGTATTTCCCCCACTGGTGGGCTCCTCCAGAGGACCACAATCCTTGGGTATATACAAGGAAAGTCACTTCTTCTGCTGTTGAAGCCCCACACTATTGAGAGCTCCAAGCAGCATCACACACCCCTTGAATTCAGACTGAAAATATACTGGCAACCAGTGCATTTCTTTTAAGACCAGTGTTAGATGGTTTCTACATAAAGTTATAGCCAATAGCTAGCTGTTCCATTTTGCAAAAGTTGCAAATTCTGAAGCTTGCAAGGACAGACCCACATAGAATGCATTGTAGTAGTCTAATCAAGAAGTTCCTAGTTCATGAACAACTGTGGATATGTTATCCCTGTTCTCAGGAAAGGCTTGCCAAAGCTGGTTCCAGGCACTCCAACCAATGGAATCCTCCGGGACTGTAGGGACAGAGACGAATCTAGGAATACTCCCAAGTTATGCACCTGTTCCCTCAATGGGGTGCATCACCATCCAGGGCATATTGCTTATCCAGTTCTTAGACCTGGAAATCGACAGTCCACAAAGCCTCCCTCTTATTTGGAATTCAGCTTCAGTTTATTCGCTTTAATCAAAATCTAATGATCTCTTTCAGCAACTTCATAAAGATATTGAATAGCATGGGACACAAGATGGAATCCTCTGGCACCTTATAGTTTATTGTTCATAATGCATTAATAGGATTCCTTCAATGACACTCTTAGGAGCAGAACCACCCTAAGCCAGAGCCTCCTAATCCCATCTGATGGAACTGGTCCAGTAGGATACCACAATCAATCGCATCAAAAATAACCAGGTGATCCAAGAAAATCAACAAGGTAACTAACACTGCCTGCCTTTGACCAAGAGTAGGACACTGCTTAGGGCAACCATGGCCATTTTGATACTGTGCCCAGGCCTAAAACTGGATTAAAATGGATGCAAATAATTTGTTTCTTCTAGGAACACCTAATGTTTCCAAGCCATCATATACCCCCAAGTACCTAGACCCAAAAGGGGACATTAGCAATATAATGGTAGTTCTCATATGACCTAACTGTCCTTGTTTTCTGTTATTCTTGGCAAATCAGAATTTCTATTTTCCTTACTGAACTGAAAGATCTGATAAGAATGACGGACAAACCATAGGTGCTCAGTGCTCAGGCTGCCATTTCACAAGGTATAGCTGGTAAAGTTCACTTTGATTTGTTAAGTAAAATAATACAAGTCAATACAATTTTTCAAATGTCTTTAACATGAACAGTTACTTTTCTTTTTCATTAAAATCAATTGGTGACATCTAAGTTGTGATTAAATGTATTATTTTTTGTTCTTTAAATATAAAATGCCACCCTGAAGCTTCCTTTTTACAAATCCACTCCAACCACATTTTCAGAAAAAGTGTCATTGAGTGTGTCTGAGCTACAACTATTCTAAAAAGAACTGCGAGTGCAGTAAGGGCAATGAATACTATTAAACACTGCTAGAATGGAAAAAGGACACTTTTCTTGTCGGTTCATGACAAAGCCGGCTTCAGAAGCCAGTTACAGCTGGGTTATTTTCAGATAAAATTAAAAATGAGGCAGGTGCAGAAGAGCCTTTTTGCATTGTGTTAACAGCGTGTATTTGATGAAGCACTGATCATTAGTATAACAATGGGAACACGAAGTTCTCAAGACTGTACCTCTTTTCATTTATGAAATGGTGCAGATTGTACCTTTACGAGGAAAGAACATAGCAAAAACAATACATGAAAAGCTCAAGCAGTTATAAAACCAGTAAGGAGAAATGATTCGAGGCTCTAGAAAAATTTCTTTACCATGCTCTGTGTACTGTGGCATACCTATCACTGCTTTTTTTTTTAATTATTAAAACACATAACTTTTAGATACATAAAACAACATACAAGGATATACAAAAAACCCACACACATAAGAAATAACAGATCTAAAAATAACCTGGGAAAAAAAAGACTATAACTGCACGAAACTACATGGGGTAAGCTAACTATGACTTCCACCTTCTCATAGGATGGTTAAAAACTGAACTACAGTCCTCCCTCCGCATTTGAAGGTTTGATGTTCACGAATTTGATTATTCGTGACTGTGCATGCATCCCCCCCAATTCTTCTCCTCCCCTTCCCATGAATTTTGCCCCAGCACAGAGATCTCGTGCTGAGGCAAAACAGAAGGCATTGGGGAGGAGGAAGGCTCCAAAGAGCCTTCCTTTCCTCCTCTGGAGTTTCCCCCTTCCCATGCATTTTGCCCCAGTGTGGAGATCTTGCGCTGAGGCAAAACAAAGGGAATGGGGTTTGGGGGACTTCAAAGAGCCTTCCTTTCCTCCACTGGAGTTTTCCTCCTGCCCTTCACATGCATTTTGCCCTAGTGTGGAGATCTCATGCTGAAGCAAAACAAAGGGAACAGGGAGGGGTGGGAGGCTCCAAAAAATCTTCCTTTCCTCCTCTGGAGTTCCCCTTCCCCTTCCCATCCATGTTCTCTGTGCTGGGGCAAAATACATGGGAAGGGGGGGAACTCTGGAGAATGAAAGGAAGGCTTTTGGGAGCCTCCCCCCCCATTCCCTTCCATTTCGCATGGGAGTGGGAAGGGGCGGAGCAGATGGGAAAGTTATTTGCAATTTTTTCCACTTTTGTGAGGGTTGTATGCCCCAAACGCTCACGAACGTAGAGGAAAGATTGTACTAATATACTTTCCCAAAGCTACTACAAAAGTGTAATGGAGTTGAAACGTAACAAAACTAAGACATATATTTCTGCTGCAGTACTCGCTATCAATATCTAAACCCTAAGGTTCAAAACCCTCCCCACTGATTAGTAAGAAATGTCATAACTCTATGCCAATCTTTGTAAAAAGTTGTTCGTAGATATGTCTTTGAATAATTCAGTTTGTCCATTTCAGCCAAGTCAAGAAGCTTCATTATCCAGTCTTCTTGCATTGGAATCTTGCGTTTTTATGGGCAAGTCTTGGGTTTGCATATATCACTACTCTTCTTTTCTTCTTTTCCACAGATGATATGAATTCTTTCCCTAACTTTGGATTTTGTAAAAATTTAACATCCTATTTTCTAATGTGTGTTTCTTGTAGACACATGAAATCTAATTTTTGTTTTTCTAAATGATGAAAAATTTTCGTTCTTTTAGCAGAGGAATTTATCTCCCTTACATTCCAAGATAGTAATTTCAGGTCCATTGCTAAATGTGCATATCATAAGAGTCCATATTCAGTTTTGCCTGAGCTTGGGCAGATTACTCTACTTTTCCATCAGTGCTCCTTGGTCTCTGATCACTTATCTCGTCCTCTCTTTTTCTTCACTCATCAGTTTTAAACTCAAAATCAATTCTAAATTTCTGTAGGAATTCTTTTGCCTTGTCAACAGAGTTGAAGTTGAATCTTCTCTGCCTGTTTCTGAACACCACTCCTTCAGGATTGGAACATCTTACTGTTTAACTTTATTGGTCAAAAAGGCATAATCTCACCTTTTCCTCAGGATCTGAATTGGAATATCTTTAAAAATCATAGTGGACATACCTATTTGCATTTTGTTCAGGTAGTGAACAGGTTGCACAACTTGATCCCCTATTTGTTTTCAGACAAAATTGACTATCACATCTCCTGAGAGAATTTTTTTGTCTGGCCACCCAGGAATCTAAACAATAAATTGTTACCCTGTGAACTGGGGGTCCCGGGAGGGACACCAAAATGTGCTCAACTAAAGTTGGGGAAAATTAGCTCAGAGCACTGCTCAGCGTTACAAGAGGCAGGGTAACTTAGCGAGATCTTGAACCCTATGTCTACGGGGTCGGGTCGAGTCAAGGAGAACACAGAAGTTGAAATAATAACTGATGTTTATTAAATACAAACAAAACAGTGTATGCCACACACTCACACAAGATAACTAAAGAAAATAAAGGTTGGAGTGGTATAGAGGGATTTTTAGAGGGATTGCTGGTTTGGGTGATACTTCACCTGTCCTGAAGCCTGGAAAAACAGAGAGCGAAGCTGGAGTGCAGTGTAGCTCAGCACGTGGAGCTGAGGGGAGGCTCGCCAAGCAAAGCGGCAGCAAGGCGGGATAAAACTCGGGAGTGGTCCGAGGAAGGTCTCGGAATCAAGGGTTTTTATAAGGAGAATTGTGACTGCAGGCTATGCCGTACTTGGGGGAAAACAATAGATTTGGAGTTGGAGACAAAGCCTCCGAAAGGTCAGAATCTGAATGATTGAGTTATCGGAGTGGTTCTCAATAGAGTAGCCAGTATGCAAATGCAGAGTACTTGGGTATTGCATAGTTTACCCATCCAGCTGCCATCGCAGGGCAGAGGCTCTTTTGTAAGTGGCGTGCATACTTAATTAGAGTACTTGCCTGGAGGTCTCCTAAAGCAGTGAGTCAGCTATTTCTGGCCTGCCTGTACTGCAGTTTGAATATTACAGCTATTAACGGCCGAGCTTGTTTACGTGCTTGTCCGGTGGCCTCGCAAGCACGTGGAAAGGAATAGAGAAGTGCAGCCGAATTGTGATATCAAGGGATATCTTTTAATATCCCCAAAGCTCGGACTAGCCAGGGCAGTAACAAAATCCTATAAATTTCATGAACAAATTATTTTCTGTCAATTTCCAAAAATCCAATAAGGACTTCAGAAACTTTCACACAGATATTTTCACCTTGAATTTCTGGAATTCTTCTTATTCGAAGACATCCCTCTATTTTGCTATTCCAACAAAAGCACTGCATTTGCATTATGTCCTGGGTCCAGACTCAACTTTTCAGTCACCTCTCCCAGTTTCTGTGTTTTGTCTTCCAATTAAGCTATTTCACATGTCTCATCATTTGATTTAAAGGCCTCTTACATCTTTGAGCTTGGTTTGCAACTGTGTTAAATCTTGTTCGATGTCTTTCCTCCTCTGATTCATTATCATCTCTGAGTTCTTTCACATCTTCCCCCATACTTTTAAGCTCATCTAAAATCAGCAGTATTGTATCTCCTTCTCTGGACTGCTCTACTGAGGTTCTTTTTTTGTAAATCTGAAACTTGTATCTGTCTTGTAACTCTTATTAAAGTCATTGTGGTGATTAAATTTTTTTTAACACTTCACTTATAATTCACTTGTAGTTCTCCATCTCTACCACTCGAGGGCAGTAGAGTGCTCTATTACTATCTTGGGCAAAGTTCTTTGTTGCTTCAGCCAAATAGGAAAAAGTAGAACAGTCAGAGTTCAAATAAGGTACCTTTCCTGTTGTTTCTCAGTAACCTTGAAGCTTATCAGCAAAAAAGGTAAACAAAAGCTAATTCCCACAATCTAGGCTGTACGTCCACTTAAGTTTAAAATTTTAAGCACATTGTAGATTGAGTTAAAGCACTTTTCAGCACTCACTTGTTGAATAGCATGTGAAGCGAGGATCCATTTCAGTCTGGTTTCAGGCCTGGCTATGGGACTGAGACAGCTTTGGTTGCATTGGTGGATGACTTACATCAGGAACTAGACAGGGGGAGGGTGTCCCTGTTGGTTCTGCTGGACCTCTCAGTGGCTTTCAATACCATTGACCATGGCATCCTTCTGGGTCGCCTTGTGGGGATGGACTTGGGAGCACTGTTTTACATTGGCTTCATTCTTTCCTGGAAGGCAGAATCCAGCAGGTGCTGCTGGGAGACTCCTGTTCGACCTCCTACCCTTTGGCCTGTGGGGTCCCTCATGGTTCAGTCTTGCCCCCCATGCTATTTAACATCTACATGAAACCGCTGGGAGAGGTTGTCCGGAGTTTTGGAGTTCAGTGTCACCAGTATGTGAATGACACCCAACTTTATTACTCCTTTCCACACAAGCCAAGGAAGCTGTCTTGACCCTAAACCAGTGCTTGACATCAGCAATGGACTGGATGAGGGCAAACAAACTGAAACTTCATCCAGACAAGACAGAGATGCTCCTGGTCAGTTGTAAGGCACAGTAGAGAATAGAGATTCAGCCTGTTAGATGGGGTCACACTCTCTCTGAAGACACAGGTTCACAGCTTGGGAATGCTCCTGGATTCAACTCTGAGCCTGGAAGCCCAGATCTCAGCAGTAGCCAGGAGTGCATTTACACCATTAAGGCTTGTGCTCCAGCTGCACCTGTTCCTTGAGATGTCAGACCTGGCCATGGTGACATATGCCTTGGTTACATCCTGGTTGGATTATTGTAACACGCTCTACATGGGGCTGCCTTTGAAGAGGGCTCAGAAACTTCAGCTGGTCCAAAGAGCTGCAGCCAGGTTGTTAACTGGAGCTGGTTATAGGGAGCATACAACACCTCTGCTGCAACAGCTCCACTGGCTGCCGATCTGTTTCCGGGCACAATTCTAAGTGCTGGTGATGACCTTTAAAGCCCTACATGGCTCAGGTCCAGGTTATTTGAAAACCATATCGTCCCCTACGAACGAGCCCGGGTGTTGAGATCTGCGGGAGAGGCCCTTCTCTGTCCCACCACCCTCACATGTGCATTTGGTGGGAACACGGGAGAGGGCCTTGTCAGTGGCTGCTCCCAGGCTCTGGAACTCCCTGCCCAAAGAGGTTAGACTGGCACATTCCCTGCCTACCTTCAGGAAACAGCTAAAAACGTTCCTCTTCCAGCTGGCATTTTATATGTAATTTCTATCAGTGCTGGTCATTTTAATTGTTATTTAATTGATATTTTAATGCTTTTTTTATATGTATTTTAACATGTTTTAATTATTGTAGCTTAATCTTTGTTTTAACTTTTGTATATGACAGTCTTTAATTATGCTTCTTTTAATGGCTGTAACCTGCTTTGAGTCTCCTCGGGGAGAAAAGTGGGGTAAAAATAAAAGATAATGATAATAATGATGATGATGACGACGACGACTCCTCCGTCCTTAGCAAAGCCTGTTGGCTTCTATTCATATGTTAAAAGCACTTATTGAATCTGAGACATTTAAAGGCACTAAACTATTGCTTGTGAACTTTAGCGGATCCCATGAGGTGAGAGATTTCCTTAGATGTTAAAGCTCGGATCAGGTAGCTTTAAGAAAGCCAGATCGTAATGTTCATTCTGCAAAGTGGTTGCTGCGGTGCAGTGGGACACAATGGCTTCCCCAGTCCCCTCCAATCCTTCCACACTTGCGAAGTCTTGTCTTTGTGTCCAGGTCAGGAATCCAGACTAATGAGGTGATCCTCTGAATCTCTCTTGCCTCAGAGATATTTCAGATGGTTTCAAGAGTACTAAACTGGCTCCTGTCTCAGCAGCACCTGCTAAGGGACAAAGCCACATAGCATCATGCCAACCTAGAAGTCCTACCTACCACTGCTCTTTAAGAAGATACAGTACAATATAGTATTTTCCTTGGAAGCCACCTTGGGTCCCACTCTGGGAGAAAGGTGACATATAAATATAATGAACAAATAAATACACACCTACATACATACATACTTCAGAAGCTATTGGCTTACCAAGATAATTGCTTGCACGAGAGTTACTACAATGACAGGGCTGTTACTATCTATATATGCAGTTACTAATGACCCCACTGTTGTTTCTGTGCCAAAAATACCGTGTCTCTTTCCTACAGCTTAAACTCTACTTGGAAAGTAAAAGCATCAACAGTTCTTTCTGGCTCAGAGTAACATAGCAGAACACTTCATCTTACATTAGGTTTGAGTCAGTTTTTCTGCAGGAAAATCTTAAACATTCTTTCAGATATGGCTGAGGAAATTTACATCAGACTCTTACTTAGTTCTACAGGACTTGCTTCTTGGAAAGTATGTTTAAAATTCCCACTTATATTAGAAGCAGTAGTGTTCCCCTTATTAAGAATTACTTGTCTACCTTAAAAAAAAAAGGCTGCACACATGACAACTCCTTTAAAATATTTTAGTTTTCTCAGTTAAACACTCAAATCCAGCGCATAGGAAGTGAAAAAGATTACAGCAAAGTGTAAAAAAAAAATACCAATTGCAATAGCATGTGTATTTTTATACTGCTTATCAGTGAAGTGCTCTCTAAGTGGCTTACAATGTGTTAGCTAATTGCCCCCAACAAGCTGGGTACTCATTTTACCAACCTGCAGGATGGAAAGCTGAGTCAACCTGGAGCCCAGCAGGACTGAACTCACAACCTTGTGTCTGCAGTACTGGCATTTAACCACTGTGCCACCAGGGCTCTTAAAAAGAATATTTTATCACAAATGACATTGTGTGCGTGTGCGCATAAATAAAACAAAATCTGTCAATTCCAGTCTAGTAGTTCAGTTAAAATACTTAACACATTTTGCTTCTAGTATCTTCTATTATCAATATAATCTGAAGTATCTTATTTAATCTCCATGTGAAGCAACATTCATTATAATTATGGAAAATTTGTATGTGTTGTTCAAGTTCTTTCTGACTCATGGTGACCCTAAGAGTTTTCTTAGCAAGATCTGTTCAGAGAGAGTTTGCCACTGCCTTCTTCTAAGGCTGAGAGTGACTTGCCCAAGGTTATGCAGTAGGTTTCCACAGTCAAACAGGGATTCAAAGCATAGTCTCCCAGAATCTTACTCCAATACTCAAACCACTACACCACCCTTTTGCTCTTTTTACTACAGATCCAAATAAGACAATAATGTTAGCTATCATTACTGTTCTGCATTTTCAATCATTTTTCCTATCTCTTCAGACTGTTATGATGTTGCAATCTTCTCAGACTTCATGTTCATAAGCATTCCAGATGATCTAAGCTTGATTTTTCAAAAGTCCAACATATGTTTCTGATTGTTTCAGGAGTCCCTTTTCACTAGAAGAGTTAAGAGAGGTGTTTCATACCCCCCAATTGTCCTAATTTGTCTGGGATAATCCCAATTAATTCGCTGTCATCCCACCTTTTCAGCAGCTTTAAAATGTTCCAGTTTCTCTCTCTCCCTCCTACTTTCTTCTTCTTTTTTTTGGTTACTTCCAATGCTGTGAACAGAGTTCAAAGAGCAAAAATAGTCTGCACTCATTTAACTCAGCAAGGGGAGAAGGAGGAGAGGAGGCAGAGTTTTTTCCTTCCCAGTAGACTCACACAAAAGCAAACTGAAAGAGCCTCTCCTAGATTGTGTGTTCTTCCTCATTAATAACTTTTGCCATCTTGACCATGCTCTGATGTTGCTTGGCCACATGTGTCCTGCTCTTCATCTGTGAAATGTTGAAGGGTATGTTGCTTGCATATCTCTTACCAAAGAGTAGTGCCAGCTGTCCTGCCAATAGGTATTCACCCTACCTCACCCTGACTGAGCAATTAAAACATGGAAGAACATAAGAAGTTATATTTGTAATTCTTTCAATCGCAGGCACCAGCATCTGAATCTGGAGCACTGAGCATATTATAGAGCATAAGTACAGTGCTTAGTAGAATGCATTGTTGTTGTTCTGTGCCTTCAAATCGTTTCCAACTTATGCCGATCCTAAGGCAAACCTATTGCAGGGTTTTCTGAGCACCCAAGGTCACCCAGTGGGTTTCCATGGCCGAATGGGGAATCTAACTCTGGTCTCCAAGGTTGTAGTCCAGTGCTGAAACCACTACAATACACAGATATATTACATAATATAAGTATATATTTTTATTATTCTAGATGGGGAGGGTGAGTATTACCACCAGACAGGGAAAGGCCACAGCTCAATGCAGAAAATCCTAAATTCAGTACCATACCCTCCAACTGGCAGGGACAGCCTGGACTAACTGTCTGTCTTCCCCCTTTTGCAGCTGCTTTAAAATATCCCAGTTTCTCTCTCTCCTTTCTACTTTCCCCTGTGCCCATGCCTTCTTCAGTTGCTGCAAACTGAGGCCATTTCGGCACTAAATGGTTATAGTGCTATTACTCCACTTTCAACATCCTAGAGAAGAACCCTGGGCGTCGCAGTTTAGGGAGGGGCATCTGGAATTCTCAGCCAGGAAGCTCTTTGGCCTCAGTAAACTACAAGCCCCAGGATTCCACAGGATGTTGAAAGGGGAGCGCTGGGTCAGCGGAATGCAGAAATGGCATGAGCTGAAAATGCAGAGGGAGCGGAGGGGAGCCCAGCCCGAGGAATCCAGCTCTTCCAAAAGACTCAGGAAAAAGCAAACCGCTGCAGCCACTCCTACCTTGTGTGGTCTCTATAATCTTGACCATACTCTGGTGTTTATTTATTTATTTATTTATTTTTACGTTGTTTGCCGCCGCCACCCCCCCCCCGCCTTCATCCGTGAAATGCCGGGAGGGGGTGTGCAATCCCCAGCATCTCCACCTACGACTGGGAATGAAGCCTATCAGAAGGAGCTCACGCCAGTCGGAACTGACAATATTGACATTAAGAGCTCTATGGACATTAATAATAATCTTTATTTTTTTTAAAAAAATAGCCGTATTTCCGCTCCCCTCATCCCACCCGCGTTTTTCGTCGCTAAATTTACCGGAGCCCCCAGCTGCACGCAATGTCTATTCGAGCAAAGAGGGGGGAAAAGCTACCACGCCCGCCGCCACCGCCCTCCACTCCACACCAATACCCGCTAGTCACTCAAGCCCCTGGGTCGCGCGGGCCTCTCTTTTCCACTCATGCGCACGCCGGCCCGAGGACGGGGGGGGCGGAGCGCTGAAACGACGTCACCACCCACGTGAGACCAGCAGCGCGGCTCACTGGCTCCACACACCGCCGTCGTCTTCCCCTCCCCCCCCGTCAGGCTAGCCTTGACCTGGTGACCCGGAAATTTTCTCCGCCGTCGCCGGTTACCTTTCGGAAAGCTCGGTGGATCCGAGCAGAGGGGGCGGCCAATGGGGGTTCCTGCGTTTTTCCGGTGGCTGAGCCGCAAGTACCCGTCTATTATCGTGTCCTGCACTGAAGAGAAGGTGAGTCCGCCAAAGGCGGCGGCGGCGGCGGGGGAGGAGCTCGAGCGCGGTTCCCCTTGACGCCCGCTTGAAGCCAGGGCCGAAGTGGGGGAAGGAGGGGGAGGAGGAGGAGAAGGAGAAGAGGGCTGCCGCTCTCGCGAGGCTTCCCGCGGGGCCCTGGGAGTATCGGGCGGACAGGAGCCTTTTCCCTTGAACTGCTCCCGTTTCCGCCTCTCCCACGTGCGGTTTCTGTGTGGCTCAGCAGACTCTTCTGCTCAGTCCCGTTCATTTAATAGCTTTCATTGCAGCGGCGAGGCTCGCAAGCTTATCGCGGTCTCTTACATTTGAATGTGCGTAACTGTGTTTCTCGTGGGCTAGCTTCCCGCCTCGCTTTTCCTGCCTCGGTGGTGTTACTGATCTGTATGAGTGTTCAGGTGTATTGTCTTGTTTTAGTCCCCACGACAGCCCTGTCAGGTGTTATTATCTCCGTGTGGTAGAGAGGAGATGAGGGAAAGTGGTTTACCTGACTAAAGACGGAGGCGAGAATGTTGCTTGTATCCGGCATGGTCTGTTCAGCTACCTATTGCGCTGGTTCTGTAGAGTTTGACGCTGAACAATCGCTGTCCCTTGGACAGATTTTTGGAGATAACTTCTTGTCAAAATGTAGTTCCAGTTCTTCAGGTTTTAATCAGATTTCTTAACGCCAGATTTTTGAATCCGGCAGGTAGATTCAGTAGAAGCACTTCTTGATTCAACTGCACGAACGTGCAAATAGATGGATATGCATGGATATCTTATACGAGTACCCGCTTCCAGTGCACAGGTGCCTCATAACTGCTTATGCAGGCAAGGCTGAGTAACGTTGAATAGAATAATAAATACCCAGGTTAAATGTGTTGTGGTTGTTCTAAAAGAAAACCGTACTATGGTGAGTTTGCTAACACATTCATTTCAGAGCTAGAGTAGGAAAGGTTATGATAGGGTTACTGAAGAGGAATTGTCAGTGAAAAAGAGCTGTTACTGATGCATTACAGTGTGAGAAAGGTATTTGATAATGATTCCTAGGATATAATGGTGTTACATATTCAAGTTAAACATCCAAAAGTCTTGTGCTACGTTAAAGGTAAACAAACATGATACCATAAGTTTCTGTGAACTCAATCTACTTTGTCAGAGGTATGAGGTTCTGTCCTCACTTGATAGATTTATATATGCATGCTGGCATGGCTGAACAGTAAGGATGCAGGGAACCTAGAGACAGAAACTGCTGACTGCTGGTAGTCTTAATTTTATGTGCCTTCATGTTGTTTCTGACTTATAGCAACCCTATGGCAAACTTATCATGGGGTTTTCTTGGCAAGATTTGTTCAGAGGGGGTTTTCCTTTGCCTTCCTTGGAGGCTGAGAGAATGTGACTCACTGGAGGTCACCCAGTGGGTTTCTGTGGCTAAGTGGGGGTTCAAACCCTGGTCTCCAGAGTCCTACTCCCATGCTCGAACCATGCTGGCTCCCCAGCAGTCCTAGTAGACTAGTAAAAGATTGCAAAAGATGAACTAGGGATGGTGAGTGTAATCTCACACATTCTCAGTATGGATGCTTGCATCTGTCACATTGATCATGCAGTCAGGAATATGCTCCAGTTTCTTATACAGTAGGGGTGAGCAACTTTCCCAATTCAGGAGACACGTGTAGTCACTTAAACCACTAGATTTGAGAGGACTTTCCCCCATCCCATGCTCCTTTTTAAAATGAAAAAGCCTCCTGGATCCTATATGAACTGGGGAGAAGTCAATTTTGCTATGGGTTGGCATTTCTGGCCTGTTATAGGCTCAGGAGATTTTTTTAAAATTATTATTATTATTATTGCAAACTGGAAGTGATCAAAAATCACTTTCTAGAGTCTCTAGGAAGCTGTGTGGAGCCTGCAGGCCACATTTTGCCCATCCTGGTTCCAGAGTGCTTGACAGTGAAATCAGTGTGCAAATAGTTGCCTGAAGATGAAAGCTTCATAAATTACTGTGTTGCCAGAACATGTCCTACTCCTTGCCCAGGTCTCTTACCGTGTTACATCCCCAATCTGTGATACAGTATGATTGTCTATAAACATTGTTTAGTTGGTAACATTGTTTAGTTGGTGTGAAATAAATATAAATTTTGCACTTATGGCTGAAATGCTGTGTGGAAGTTAAAAGAACTCTGACAGGAAGCTTCTTGAAGCTGAGACAAAGGGCATCAGCATGGCCAGGTCATAAGTTTAGGAGAATCAATTGGAAAACTTGCTGTGATGAGTTTTAGACGGTTCTCTAGAGTACCTGAGTCTAAGACACAATAGCAAATGAAGCTTCTAGAAGGAGCATCCAAAAGCTGACGTCCTGTCGCTTCTTTTCCACAGAAACGGTCCTTCTCTTCCTTTACCTCTCCAGTCACTAAGAGACTATTGTGATTTCCTTTTATGCTTTGTCACCTGCTTGCAAAAACAGTTAGAACCTTCCAGATCCATTTGTCTGCTGTACTAGAGAAGAATTAACACATTTCCGTTAGGGCAGAAAAAGACTATTTAAACCCTGGTTCAGCCCTTGGCTGCTTGCTAGTACCTTGAATACATGTGGCCTGTTACGCTGTGTGAGGGCCCCCAGATTCCAGTTCAGTGCGCCACTCTCAGGTTTCCTCAGTCTGAGACATACTTCATCTCAATCTTCTTCTGCTTCAGTAACTGTTACCCACTTCACCACAAGCTCGCACTATCCAACCTTTCTCTCCTTTACCTTCACCAGCGTTGTATGGCTCCTGTTTGATTGTTTGCGTGTTTGTGAATTTCCCCCAATAAAAACTTTTTTTTTAATTTCCAACTGGTGTCTCATAGTTAGTATTGGCATGCAAAGGTGGAGACATCCAGTAAGATTATCCCACCTCTCATAGGCCTCTGTTTTCTGAGCTAATAATCCCCCACCTTTTCATGGATGCATGGGTACTACCTTGTCTCCCACCTTTGGGGTAACAGGTCTGGGGGATTTTTGTCCCTCTTAGTGTTTTTGCAGCCATGCTAAATCCCATTGTGCATCACATAAATAGATTGTGTTACACCCCTGCCGTGATCCCTAACCATTGGGATTGTTGCCTAGTGATTCTGGAAACTATAATCAGAAATAGCTAGAGGGGTGAAGCTTCTCTGTCTGTAATCTTAAACTCAGTTTCTTGCATTTTAGCTGAAATCATTAACATTTTGATTTAAAAAGCAGAGGATCCTAGAATTTTTTCCAATGCCTTATTCTTTTCAGTGCTGGTGGACTCATTTTTGGTTCCAGAGGCTGCCATCCTAAACACTGCACTGTTACGGTGTTCTTATTCCACTTTGAACTTCCTATGGAATCCTGGGGTTTGCAGTTTAGGGAGGGGCTTTTAGAATTTTCAGCCAGAAAGCTCTTTGGCCTCAGGAAACTACAAACTCCAGAATGCCACAGGATGTTGTAAGTGGAATAATAGAGCTATAACAGTGTAGTGTGGAAAGACCCTAAGTCCCAGTGACATTGGAGGGAGATGCTACTGCATGAACGTGTTTATGCCCAGTAAAATAACTGGACAGGAAAGGATGAAGTGCAGGGAAAGCGAGACAAATACTATCTTTGAGGCAGTAATTCTGTAGGGACTTTCCTGTGCAACTTCTTTTTCCTGTATGTCAGGCCTCAAACCTGACAGTGTCTGTCCTCCATTGCTACCACAAGCAAAGTTGTGTAATGCTACACTAGTCTAGACATACAAGACAGAAGTTTTGGTTGAATGGGAGCTTAGCTTTACTTACATGCCCTTCATAATGCCAGGAAAAAACGTGTTCCCTTTAAGGGAAGCGGGAAGGGGAGGGTAGTGGGATTTATGGAAGGAAAAGCTGTCTCTAGAGCTGGCTCAGAACAGTCAGGTGTGGGGAGCTGAGTGATTTCAGTTCATGTCCACTTTTGGAATGTTATCATATTTGGGCAGTCTTTGGGCAGTATATTTCTCTAGTTTTTATAAATAAACTAGAGTATACACCCAGCATTGCCCAGGATTTTATTTTCTCATAGGTCCTGTGTCAAAGTGTCCAAAACTGTCTTGTCCAGTATCTGTAACTTTTCGCCATATTCCCCAATCCAGTCTGTATTCAGAGTTATTAACATACAGAGGTTGGTTCCTGAGGGAATACACTGCCCTCCTCCTTGCTGCTAGGGCTCATCTCCATAGCAGCAGGCCTATTCAAGACAGACACAGTTGACTGAGGCAGAAGAGCTTTCTGGCTGAGAATTCTAGAGGCCCCTCCCTAAACTGCAAACCCCAGGATTCCATGGAATCTTCTTAGGTAGCCGATTGTATGAGGCCTTTGCCTGACACAGGCAAACAACCTTTGGCTTTTATATATTAGATATATTCTCAGCAGTTGCTAAACCTTTTGTAAGCAAAGAATGGAGACAATAGAGAAAAAGCCTGTTGTTTACCAAGTGTTAAGGTTTATATGTGAAAATAATTACAGTTGACCTTTCACATTCACTAGGGCTAGGGGTGTAGGACCCTCACAAATGTGGGAAAATCACAACTATCAAAATGATTGTGTGTGTCTGTAGAAAGGAGTCCAAGGAACAGTGGGGAGGGCGAGCACGCAGGGTCCAACCAGGTCAGGGAAAGGAAAGAGAGTGTCGACATGGTGGCCTCAAGCTTCCCTTCTCTCACCCATCTCCTTCCTTGGGTGTGTGTGGAGGGCATTGGTAGAGGGCTTGTGGTGCTGGGAAATTGGGCTGCAATCCATATTTAGCTTGCCAGACAGCGGCTGGTGAAGTAGGAGCAAGACCAGAAGTGGGTTTTTGAGGGCTGTGTGGCCTGATCAGAGCCGCTAAGAGGGAAGAAAAGAAGTACCTGAGGCACAGGGGCAAGGGTTGGAAAAACTTGCAAATAACCAAATCTTGTGAAAGTCAGACCCCACAAATGTGGAGGGCCCAGTGTACTTGATAATTACAGCCTCCAAGAGAGGGATGAGATTTTCATACTTTGGGATGGAAGCCAGGGAATACTGTATGCTTTCTGAAAAAAAAAGTAAGTGCACTAAGTTTGTTGGAGTTTGATTTGGCATGTTTATTGAATTACCTTTAGTAAACAAAATTATAGTAGACCATGTTACTTTTATCTGCTTAACAAAGCCCTCACTTTTTTTCTAATAGCCACAATATTTCTAACTCCATAGGGTTAAAATTCAACTGCATATACTTTATGGGGCTTCACTTGAAGTAATTTAATTTCCATATTGAAACTACCTTTTTTGCCTGGTATTTTATTAATGTTATTAATGAATTATAGTAATGTATCTTCTAAGGAATTATAAGAAGTGTTCTACCAAAATCTAGTCCTATATGAAGAGCAGAAATGGAAGACAACTGTTTTCACCATAGAATTGCAGCTCTAAGTCAGCCAGTTGGTTAAGTAGACCAACTAGAAACTTCATATTTTCTGAATGTGCAGGATTGGGAGGTAAAACTATTACCCCAAAACTTGAGTGATTCAGGGGCTCACCCTCAATGCCAGTGGATCTGTGAAACAGTGGGAAATATTAGCTTGGAGGCCTGTGAAAGGAGGATAATGTAGCAGGATCTTTTACACCTGTGTATACTGGTACTGATGCAGGGACATCAGCCGGAGATTCAAAGAATTTTTATTTTATTGAGGGAATTAGCAATCACATACACACAAGATCCAAGCAGTCTCTCAATCATACAAGGCTAATTGGAGGAAAAGGAGAAAAAATTGGATAGAGAGAAGTTAGGACATAGTGGATGATATTTACCTATCCAGAGAGAAGAGACAAAGTGATGTGGCCCAGACTAAGAGTCGGATGGTAGTACCAGAATGGGAATCGCAGCAGCAGAGTGATGGCCTATAGCCAGAGTATATAAGTTGTCAGGCTCGAGGCTGGGGTTTAAACACACTTTTTCCACCCTGAGTGGGAATATATTAATGGCTTTCTAGCAGAGTAGAAAATGGGGTCTGGGACGAGCTAATGGCCTTAGTGTTAGGTAACAAAGGACACATGGGAATCATGATAGCTCCTTAATGGCAGGACAGGTAAGGTGACAAAAGGAGAGTTTAGGTAGACAGAGGAAGAGAGTTGAAGACAATTGGTCATTCTGTAGAAGCAGGTTTGGGCCCATTCACTGGAGCTTCCCTGATTATGACGTAGCCATGCCCTGAGGTCCTGATCTGACCTAGTTTTGCAACGCACATGTGCAGCCAATTCCTCTTTGCCAGCAGGCTTCCCAACAGTGACAGGATATAATTATTTTTATGCTAATTAAATATTTACCAATTAAATCATATCAGGGAATGGGGGTGTAACAGACCTGGTAACAGAACTGCAAAATCAGTGAACAAGACAGGTAATAAAAGGGTGCCTGGAAGAAAAACAGTGGAGCGTGTACCTACTATTCTTTTCTACAAAACAGATGGTATGGAAACTTATCAACCATAAAACTACATGATGACTAGTGCTACCATATAATAAAAGCAATTTTGAAATAGTGGCATTGAATAAAAATGTTTTGTAGAAAAACACTGCAACAAGGAAGAAGAGACAACACAGCACCTTAGAGAGCTTTAGGTGCAACAATTCACATCCTATAATATGTTTCCCCTGGGAAATCTTTGAGCAGTACACCAATACCTTGTGGCATGTTGTGAGCACAACCTTAATCTTTAAAATACAGGCTTAAATAGCAATAGCAGCTCACCCTCCAGCTAAAACTGTTTGCATGTTTATGTGTACAGTGAGATTGTGTAGTTTTGTTCTGCTGAGTGTTTGCTATGTTGGTTGTTATGACTTTAGGCGTTGTGTGACTAATGACAGGTGTTTCTGTTTTATCTGTATAATAGTATGTGCCTGTCTGTCTCTGCCATATCTCTGAGACCATGTAGCTTAGGTACCCGAAATTTGGCATGCATACTGAGTGACCTCTGGTGGTGTGGATCTTGGAATTACTTTATTTTAAAATAATTGATCTTAATTAAAACTGACTGTATTCTGTAGTGCCACAATGAATCATTATTTGGCAAATGCAAGTCTTCTAAAGAGCAGGAGGCCTTAACGTTCTATCCAAATGCTTCCAGTGGGTTTGTGGCAAGCCTACCGTCAAGCCTCTTCTTTCTAGTACTGAGACGATGAAGGGTGTTTTCATGCAAGTCAGCTGCCTGGTGAACATTGCTTGTTCTTGGCTCAATTACATATTGCAGAAGAAGAGAGCTTACAGGTAGGCGGTGTGTATTTGTATTATTTATTTATTTAGAATATTTATACCCTGCCCTTCAGCCAAAAAGGCTCCCAAAGTGAGTATAGGTAATTTGACACTTCACTGCCCTCAACTTACAATCTAAAAAAGACTAGAGGCACAGGGAAAAGGGGATGACAGTGAGGAAGGAGTGTAAGACCAGCAGAACTTGGCTGTTCTTCTCTCTCTCAGAAGCCACAGCAGTGGCAATGGGAACGGAGGGAGAGCCTTTCACCAGCATCTGGGGTCAATGGAGGTGTGCCTGGCTGCTCTTCTCTGTCTCACAGGCCACAACAGTGGCAGTTGGAGTACAGAGGGGGTTCCTCTCATTGACCACTGAATGAATGGTAGGGGTTGAGGAAGAGAAAAATGAGAGAGAGTGGAAAATACAGATAGCATATTGTCCTGCTGTGGGAATATTAGCCATTCCACACAGTGTATCTGGTTGGATTCCCAGCTTTCATTTAAAAATAGTAAAAGTGCATGTGTACAACTTAGTTTCATATCACTTGCACAACACTTCTGTTGTCATGGTTCCTTCCTGCTGAATCCTGGGATGTTTGGTGAGACGTTGAGAAGATACCCCAAGAAAAGAATGAAAGATGATTAAATCAGTTTAATTCTGTAATATAGACAGTCAGAAAGGGTATCATAGAAACTGTAGTCCAGAACAGCAGACTAGAGTATGTTGTTGTGTGCCTTCAAGTCATTTCCAACTTATGGCAACCCTAAAGTAAACCTGTCTTGGCGTTTTCTGGGGCTAAGCGTGTTTCATGCACCCAAGGTCATCCAGTGGGTTTCCATGGCCAAGTGGGAAATCAGATCCTGGTCTCCAGGCTTGTAGTGCAACACTCAAACTACTGCATCGTACTGAGTTAACTCATGGGAAATCAAAGGCCCTCAGCAATCTAAAAGTCTTGAGATTCCTTAGGACAGAGCCATGACACTTCAGATCTAACAGATATCTGAAGCAGATGTAACTGTTGAGTGGATAGAGACTTCAAAACTTTTTATAGAAACCAGTGTATGATACAAAATATGCAATCATCATTCTGGCTGATTGTTTTTAAGGAAGCAAGTCCACTACAAGTGACTTTGAGTTGCAATTGCCATCATATCTTGGGGCCTCAAAAATTACGGAGTTACCCACTGATCTCTGTACTGTTTTCACTTTCTGTGTGGCCATGTCAGACAGCTTTGCTATGAGGAGTTATAATAATAGCTCTCAACTGTGAATTCAAGAACAGCTCAAGTATCTATTAACAGAATTTGACTTATTTGTATGTAACACATTTTACATTATATCTGCATTGGGAGCTAAGAGGAAGGAGTGAAAATGGGTTAAATGCCCCCTTTCAGAGAAACTCTTCTTAGCTACAATCTGTCTCATATCCTCTTACCCAAGAATAAGCTACACTGAGCATAAAGCAACTTATTTCTGAGTAGACATGCTTAGCATTGCACTGTTATTTTTTAAAAAATAATTTTATGTGAAGGATGGGAACCCTTCCACATTTGTTTAGGACAGTTCTTTCTCAAGTTCATTTCTCCAAACCGCCCCCCCCCAAAAAACCACTTGCCACTCAAAGTGTTTCTTTGAAAGGGCAAAGCACTTTCCTTTCATTAGCTTAGCAGTCCTTAAGAAGATGCTTTTGTAGGATACATCATGATTTTAATTTCAGAGCTTTGTGTGTTAATTAGAAAAGACAGAAATGTGTGTACATTGATGGCATTATATAAATAAGTAACTGTATGGCCTGCCTGGTTCAGAGTAGGAACTATGAGCCAATTTCCACTGGATGTCCCTTTTTAACAGAGTGGGGAACCTTTCGCCCACCAGATATGGTTAGATTATAGCTCCCACAGTTTCTTAGCATTGGTCTTTGGTAAACTTGAGCTTTCAGCCATGAACCTGCTTCTTTACTTCTTTTCAGCGGTGGGCCTCATGAGTTGTCACTAATCAATATTATCCACACTCCAAATAATTAGAAAACTTGCATACCTTATCGAGGTGGTTATCAGTATTGAGTGTTATATGTGAGGTATGTTCAATACTTAAAGATGTTGTAGAAACACCAGTTGCTTTAGTGTATTTCAAGACAGTGAGAACTCTTTTGTGACAAATACACCACTCAGTAGAGCATTGTTGGTTGCAATACTACATTTTTCTATGTGGGAGTAAATACCAGTATTTTCTGTTGTGTTTACTCCAGTAAGTGCATATAGAATTGCAGTCCTTGAAAAACAAAAAAAAGCCTACAAAGTAGTTGATGGTTTGTCACTCACTTTAAAGTTCTGGGTCTTTGTTCATAATTCAGCTACAGTATTGTTGTTTCTCTTTACCTTAATTATCTCTCTCTGCATCTTACAAATCATTTTATTTTCAAGTGCAGTTCCTCCTGCTTTTGGAAGTCTTTCAGTTTTCTGAACTGATGGAGACCTCTTCTGCAAAGACTGATAGATACACCTTTCATGTTTCTTAAACAACAGAGGATCTTGTAGTACCTTAAAAGCTCACAAATTTAATGCAGCTTGAGCTTTCATGAATTATAGCCTATTTCCTCAGATGCATGAAGTGTCATCAAACATTGTGTGTGTGTGTGTGTGTGTGTGTGTGTGTATATGATGTTTTCTCCTTAGCTGTGGTCATATCATCCCATGTGGAGCTACCTGCCAATCTGAGTGTCAACTTTGTGTCCTATACCTAAAATGGACGTGCATGCATGTGCTGAAGCATCTATGTGCACTTTGCCACCATTGAATATAATAGAACCAGCATTTGCACACAAGGTTCCTAGAACAGTACCCCTGCATATACAGAGAGGACATAGTACGTGTGTGTTGTCTCTGTCTCTCTCTGTGTATAGTACATATGGTAGGCAATGAAGTTAGAGGGTCATTTAATGTAAAAATGTGATACCATTCACAGCTTCAGAAATAATACTGAGGTCATAGAAATATTGACAAATGAAGCATTACTAGCATCATGAAAAGGTTGGACTACCTATAGACATTATGCGGCAACATATGACTACCGCATTACAGGCCCTGCTGAGGAGTACCAAAAGGAAATGCAAAGTCTGATTCAGATATTTTCTATTCTTTTTTTTATTAAAATATTAAAACATTAAAATAATAGATTTATATAAACAATGTTGGATTGCGTAATTTAGTTGTACAAATCCATATCTGTCAATCATACATGGTCCATAGTATTTAATCCATAGTACACAATATATAGCCCATATCTATCAATTAAACTATATCTTCTTATTTCTTTACATGATATATTTATGATACACAAAGTAAAGTTATTTCCTACTTATCTTTTTCCAGTTTATTCTATGTATTATTATAGTTACCTCTATATCTACCTTACATTTCAAATTCATAAGTACAGGTTGTTGTTGTTTTTTTACTTTCTCTCTCCTTATCCTTCTGTTGGACCACTCATAATATATCTGTATATATTTTTGTTTCCTTTTTCCTGTTGGTCAGAGTACATCACACACTTAATGATCCACTGTTATATTTTTTTTTAATTTTACATTATTATAATATCGCCGTATCTTTTTTTTAAGGTAACTTGTTATTGGCTTCTACTCTGAGTCATATATTGCTTTTTTTCTTCTTTAAGTGACTTTGATAATTGATCACAGTTCTTCATTTCATTAAGCATAATAAGCCATTCCTCAGGGTCTGGGATTTGTTGACTTTTCCAGTACCTTGCATAGACAATTCTTGCAGAGGTGACCATATATAGTAATATTTTCCATCTGTTTTTGCTAGTTAATTGTTGTACTTTTGGAATCATGTTCAACAGATACAGTTCAGGAGACAGTGGTATATTAATGTCCAATATCTCTACCATGATTTTATTAATACTTCTCCAGAAAGTTTTTGCTTTTGTGCACGTCCACTGTAAATGGTAGAACGTGCCTTCTTCTTTTTTACATTTCGAGCACTCTTTCCTTCCTGTTTTATACATCTTGTCTAATTTTGCTGGGCTTAAGTTCCATCTGTGGAACATTTTTAAATAGTTCTCTTTAAGATTTTGAGATAATGTAAATTTCTGCGTCCTTCTCCAGCTGTTTTCCCAATCTTCAAGTTCTATAGTTTTGCCTGTGTTTAACAACCAGTTAATCATTGTCTGTTTTATAGTTTCAGTTTCCATTTCCCTGTTTAGTAAAAATTTATATATTTAAGATGTTAAATGTCTTGGCTTCTCAAAAATGGCCACTTTGAACTCGTTCTTTTCTGCTTTAGAAAAAAATCCTTCTAGCTTCATGTCCATTTTGAATCTCTCCTTCAGTTGTATATACAAAATGATTCAGATATTTTCTACAGATTTGTTATGTACACAGACATATCAGGAGAGCCCAACACACAAACCAGCCACTTTTCACCATACCATAGTCTTCGTCATAAGTATTATCACAGTTGGTGTGTTTAACTATATGGACTCGATTCTGAGACCATGTACCATGTGTATTCCAATATGAGAAATCGGTTACTTCTTAAAATGCAAGCCATCAACAGTCTCCCAGAGAATTCCATGGATTCTGGGGCTCTTTGTTATCGACATGCTTTAGAAGCCAACAGGGGTATCGTCCCATGTGGAGCTACACAGCCAGATCTGATTATTTTATGCTTACTCACAATTGTTTTTGTCTTTTGATCAATGGCATTTCTGTGGTCCATGGGTAGAGAAAGTCTCAGATGGCCCCAAATCCTGTTGAGGCCCCTAGCTGTCCCATCTCCCTTTTTGGGGCAAAACATACCCTAAAATGTTAAACTGCTGTTCTTGCTGACCCAACTCCCAGTCCTTGATAAATGCAGAAATTGTAATTGGATATTATTTCTAGTTGCAGTTTTTAGCTAAGAATGGGATAGTGTAGCCCAAAGTAGGTAGATAAAGTGAAAATTGAACCCTGCTGTCAATTTCCACTCTCCAGTGAGAGACATCATAGTCCATAGTCAAGGTTGACCTAGAGCAATACTTTCTGAGTGCATATCTCTAAAACCTTCTCCTTTACTTGAGATGTTTGAGTAATAAAGATGATGGCTAAGATCCTGCATTATCAGCATAACCACAACACAAGAGCTCCATCACCATAGTTATGACTGATGATGCCAAATTACCCTCCATCCTGGCAGTTCCTCAGCTGAAGGGTTTCTGGGGTGCTGCAGATTGGGGGACTTGGACATGTTGAGAACAAGCAGCTGCGGAGATCCTTTGCGGTCCTGCCGCGGCGTCTTTTCTTGAGGGACCCTGTGACCAGAAAGACGCTGCAGATGTCATTCTCCAGTAACCTCATCTGTACTGTTTCAGAAATATTTAGGTTGGTGTGCTGCCAAGCTGCAAAGGTAGATTTTGGGTATACGTTTGGTTGATCACAAGCAGTTACAAGATCGTTAAGTCTAGTTTACAGTCTCATAACTGCTGAACAGGATGCCAACCAACAGCTTTATAGGATGGGAGTCACTCAAGAAGTTTGTCTATTCTTCAGTTATTTTCATGTCACCATCAACCTACACCTGGATCAGCTCACAAAACTGGCTCACCTTCTTGAGTCGACTGTTCATAAGGGGCATATAAACACCACCATATATTGTAGTATTGGAAGCGTCAGGAAAGGTCAGTGCAGAATTCTTGTAACATTGAAAGAATGTTTGATTTGAGTTAGTGGTAAGAGGGTAGTAATTGTGTGATGGTACACAGGCAAATGTTGTCTTGGTGTCATAATGGTAAAAAAGCCTGTGTGACACTGTGTGTCAATTCAGTGAAACAAGATTGGCTCCCATGGGAGAACACATTCTTCTGCTTGGACCTGTGTGTGTCCGGATAACAGGTAAATGATATTCTTGACTAAGTTCTTGATAGTCCTGTTGTAGACTATGGAAAACTGAACTAGATTAGATAGTTTCTTTATCTTTTTCTAGAGAAGTAAATTGTTAATCACAGATTACTTGCCTTATTTCAAATAACTTTTATCAGATACACAGCTGTATTTAAGGCTGGTTCTTTGCATGTGGTTCCAGATACAAGATTCCAATTTGCTGTACAGCATGCTGTTCATACACACTGTTTTATAAAAGTCAATGGGGTGGGGGTAATACTGGCAGAGGGTCTCTCCGAGGCAATGGCAGTAGCACCATAGCTAATGCTTGTTAGTACTGTGGACAAGGTGGCAGTGGTATACCTCTTTTAAATGTCTTTTACCATTAAAACCATGTGATGAGACAATCCAAAATGAAAAAAAAAATAGTGTCAGATGTGTCTCCAAAGGTACTGCGGAAGAACAGAAGACAAGTATGAGTAGTACTGTGGCTAATGATGCAACTGGTCTCAAGCCAATAGGCTGTTCAGCTGTTGACATGCTCAGGGATGAAAGGAAAGTCAAAGATGCACAACACATATTATAGGAGCATGCAGTGTGAGAAGCATGAATCAGTAGCCCCTTCAGTTTCGCAAGGGTTCGGGGTGCAGACCGCTCACGAAAATAAAAAAAATCACAAATAATTCCCCCCACTCGAGTGAGCGCTCCCCACCGGTTCCCTCCCAGGGATCCCCCCTCCATTCTCCTTCCTGTAGCCTGCCTGTTGCATGCATGCTCTGTCTTTTTTTCTGTCCGTGCGAGCAACAGGCAAGCAAAGGGAAGAGAATACACTCCCTTGCTCTGTTTGCTTGCCTGTCACCTGTGCACCCCACCTGTTTTATGCCCGTGTGAGAGACAGGCAAACAAATGGAAGAGAATGCACTCCCCTCCCCCACTCCGTTTGTCTACCCGTTGCCTGCACGCCTGGCCGTTTTTCTGCCTGCATGAATGACAAGCAGGCAAATGGAAGGGAAAGCACTCCCCCCCTCTGTTTGCATGCCTGTCGCCTGCTAGCCCCACCTCTTTTCTGCCTGCGCAGATGACAGGCAAGCAAATGGAAAGGAAAACATACCCTGCCTCTGTTTGCCTTCCCATCGCCTGCGTGCCCTGCTACTTTCTGCTCTCAGGGGCGACAGGCAAGAGAATGGTGGGAGAAAGGCTTATATGCATGCGAACCTTTCCCTCTCCCATTTGTTTGTCTTTTGCTGGGGCACAGAGAAGGAAGGCAGTGCACCTGACCAAAAGGCCAGGGAATGGGAGGGGGAGAATAGCGGGGAGGCAAGCAGACGCTTGGCAAATCATCAAATTCACAAACATCAAACCAGTGAATGTGAACTATATAAACATTGTGATGCTTGGGATGAGCGAGCTAAAGTGGACAGGAATGGAACACTTTGAGTCAGGTAATTACAAAGTGTTTTACTCAGGAAATGAAAGTCTAAGAGCAAATGGGGTGACAAAAATAGTGAGGAGAGATGTTGCAAAAGCAGTCAATGAATATAATGCAAAGTCTGACTGAATCAGATCAGTAAGACTTCAGAGAAAACCTAACGGCATAAAATGTTTTAATTTGCTGATGGAAGGATAGCAAAGACAGGGCTATTCCGGCCTCCCAAGGGAGGGAGTTCCAAAGTCCGAGATCAGCTACCAAGAAGGCCCTCTCCTTTCCTCCCATGAAACAAGCCTCAGAAGGTGATGGGGCAAAGGAAAGTGCATATCCGTACAATCTTAGAGCTCTAAAGGATCATAAAGTATTGTACAATCCTTCAGATAGCTGTGTTTCTCTGTGGCAGCAAAATATACTATTAACATATACCTGAAATTCTGACTTTCTTTGCTCATGATGAAATAGACTAACTACTGTTATTAACTATGCTTGGTCTTGGTTTCCTTTTCTTAGTTCTTTTTACAGGATCGAGTGCTTTATGTCTGCTTGGCATTATGGAAGACTAAAACTTTTTTTAGTTTCCTGATGTTCATGGTTTCTTCTGTTTTTGCTGATGCTTTTCCCCCAGTTCCTCATAAAGCAAAAGTAAAGAGATTCCTTATAATTCTGAGGTTCCTTACAGTTCAGGGTCTCCACTTTTACCCACACCCCCAAAAAAGTCAAACAATGAATTCAGTTTGTAATTTTTCTGGAAAAAAGTGTTTTGTGCCTTCAAGTCAGCTCTGATTCACAATGACCCTGACCTGTCCTGTCCTGCATTTGTTTGTTTGTTTTGCAAGATTTTATTCAGAGGAGATTTGCCATTGTTCTCCTCTTAGGCTGAAAGAGTATGACTCACTCAAAATCACCCAGCGTGTTTCCATGGCTCAACCATGATGGAAACCTTGGTCTCTTGGGGTCCTAGTCCACCACTCAAATCACACTGTACTCACTCTTCTGATATAGGAAACATTACACTTCTGTGCTGAGCCATTTTATGTATAATGCATTTTATGCTCCTGAAATGACAAAGTGACTTTTTAAAGATGCTAATACTGTACTTTTAAAAAATTCTCTGAAAATTTCTGGTTTTGTGTTTAAAAAAAAAAAACTCTGGAGAAAACTTCCCTCTGGTTTCAAAATGCTTAGAAATTTTAGTCAGTATCCACACCCCACAGAATAGGATAGGGTAGGAAAGCACAGTCTGCCTATATATGCATGGAGGTTGTGAATAAGACCCATTCTCAGTGACAAATGAAGGGATGAGAACAAAGGCAAGTACAGAATATTCCTATGTGTCCACAAGATAATTTTTACATGCGCATATAGAAGCAATATAAAACCATCTTCCTTATATGTGAAAAAACTAATTTTTCAGCATTTCTTATATGTAGTTTTTATATGAATGACCCTGTTAAATACCTGCATTCAGGATCATCCTTGACAGAGGTTTTGTCCTTGGTGGGAAAAATCCCAGATGCTTGGTTGCCCAAATGACATGAAATTTCATCCAGGTGCTAGGAGTTAGGAGTATCTCTTCAGTTTGATCATTTCAAGCTGGAATGTAGGACATTTTTCAAACCTGTATTATATCATTTCTAAGTTTCATTCAAAATCTATCATACTGTGGGCGTTAAATAGTGATATATTTCTAAGTTGATCTAGTAGATGATATTTTGCCACATCTTAGGGAATTCCACCTTAGCTGTGAACTTCTCCACTGATGGAGGGATGGATATATTGGCTTTTGGGATTGCTTCCAACTCCATTCTTCTGTGATTCTGTTAAATTGTAACATTAAAAAAGAACGGGTTTTGAGGTTTCATAGATGTAGTGCAAAATGTGCTGTAGTTTTGCTGAAGGTACTAGAGCGATCAAGAAAAAAATCTCCATGGACAAGTGGTGAGATACTTTTCCTCTGATCATAAATCTTAGTCTACCTTCCCAATTTCCCTCTTTTCCCCCCCATTGTATCTCTACCTGGTTTCCATTAATATTGTTTGTTAGCTCTATTTCAGAATGGAATGCAGTGCCAGCCTCTAAAACCCACCTCTCATTCCTTCTTTGCAGCCAAAAGAGTGCAATGGTGTCAAAATTCCAGTTGATACCAGCAAGCCAAACCCCAATGAAGTGGAATTTGATAACCTATATTTGGATATGAATGGCATCATCCATCCTTGTACACATCCTGAAGACAAGTGAGTATCTTTCACACTTAAATAAGTAGCATGTCTATCTTAAGTATATGGAGTATTCACAGATTGCCTTACATTGCAGACCAGCACCAAAAAATGAAGATGAAATGATGGTGGCCATTTTTGAGTATATTGACAGGCTTTTCAACATTGTCAGACCAAGGAGACTTCTCTACATGGCAATAGATGGAGTGGTTAGTACTGAGTTGTTTATTATCACTGTGTTTCGCAGTCCAGTATGGATACATTCAGAAACAAACTTTGTAGAGATTGCAACTGTCCATGAAGCTTTTGTGAAAAGTGGGCATTGGGAATTTCCAAGGGAAAACAAGTCTCTGGAATATTTGGTGTGGATGCAGAGGTCTACTTGCAGCTCATTAGATTCCTGTGTTCTCCCAAGTTCAAAATATTTGAGAAAAACATATTTTGGTAATAACCCTTATTTTTGGTTGTCTTGTCTGGATGTTGCAACAGCATAGGTGGTAGAAAGTTAAAACCCAGATGAATTGTTATGGAAGCATGTAGAATTGCTGCATGATTTCTTGAAGATGATGTTGTAGGACAGAATATCAGTACTGTTTCATTTCCTTTACTATCTGCAGTAGATTCCAACTAAAGTATTATCAGTAGCCTGTATTTGGGATATAGACCCACATATTCTGTGATTTAACATGAATACAAAACCTAAGTAAAACAAGAAACAAAACAGACATCCATTATTTTTTAATACTGGTTCTGTTCTTATAGGCTCCCCGTGCAAAAATGAACCAGCAGAGATCCAGGAGATTCAGAGCATCAAAGGAAGGAGTAGAAAGTGCAGAAGAGAAGCAGAGAATAAGAGAAGAGATCTTGAGGAAAGGTATATACAATCAGCCCTCCACATTTGCTAGGTTTATGGGTGCATGACCCCCACAAAGATAGAAAAATTGCAAATATCAAAATGTGTATGTCTGTCTGTGGGAAGGGGGCCAAGACGTGGTGGGGACTGTTGGAAAATGCAGGGGGGCATGCTGTAGATCTTTAGCATGACCCACAATTAAACTGTCCTTAAAAGCAAGACAAAATACTTGTTCAGTCCCATAAAACTGCCAGTGAATGAGGCCAGCCGGTTTGACTAAAACCTACTCAGTTTATTGAAGAGAAGCGTGAGTACATAATCAGCAAATCTATGTAAAATCCATGTCTGGACAAAGACAGCAAAGAGAATACATGAAGAGAAAAAATACAGAAAGGGGCACTGCCTGTTTTCAAGCTGCTCTTAAGTAGAATCATGTCAACAAGTTTTCACACCATGGGACAGGGAAGTTCGTTAGACTAAACACACCTTTGTTATGAGAGAAGCGAAGCAGCAGAGATTCTCAGGGAAAACCTTATCTGCTTTATGACTGTGAACAGCTGGACAGCAGAGAGAAGGATAGCGCAGTAAACAAGAACACAATTAACCCTTAACACAGACAGAACTGTCTTGGCCTGCAAATGCCAACACTCCCCTTCTTGTTTCGTAGCTGTCCTGCTCACTGGAAACTGAAGGACCCATCAGCCCCAACCTGTTAAGCATTTGAGTATGATTGACAGCAGAAAGCGGTTTTGTAAAAACATCAGCAATGTTCTCCTGTGAAGTACAATAAGTCAGACTTATAACCTTGCTTTGCACAGATTGTTTTACATTCTGGTATCTGATGTCGACATGTTTTGTTCTGGACTTTACCCTGTCACTTGCAGCCATTTGAATACGTGCTTGGGAATCAGAACACTTCCACAGGCGTGTTTACATGTATGTTCAGGTCTTTTACCAACTGCAAGAATCACACCAATTCATTACACAGAGAATTTAGACTAGCATACTCAGCTTCAGCAGTGGAAGTTGCCAGAGTACTTTGTTTTTTCACTTTCCAGTCAATCAGAGCCCCACTGTATTTTACAACATAACCAGAAGTGCTTTTGCGATCTGATACATCTTCTGCAAAATCACTATCAGAATAGCACACAATTTCTGGCATTTGAACAGGAGTGATACACAAACAGAGATCCATGGTACCTTTTAGGTATCTCAACACTCTTTTTACACCTTACCAGTGATACTGGGTGGGCTGAGCACTTGCCCTCCCCAATATGTTCACAATCAGGGCAATGTCAGACCGACAGGTCTCGGCTATATAGAGCAAACTCCCAATTACAGATTGATACAGCTGAATTTCTTGAAACCTTACATCATCAACATTTTTACAGAAACCAGGCACCGTTGGCATTTTCACACTTTTACAATCAGTCATGTTACACTTTTCCAGTAATTTTACAATCTTCTGTTTCTGACTCAGCAAGAAACCACCCTTGGTTTTTTGTATTTCCACTCCAAGATAATTTTGAACTGACCCCAGATTTTTGATCTGAAATTTCTTGCCTAGTTTATTGGAGAACATTTGTACCTGTTTTTGTGTGTCACAGATCAAGCACAAGTCATCCACATACGCCAAAAGTATTTCTAGACTCTCCCCTGTACCTCAGACATATACACAGGGGTCAGCAATGCTTTGTTTGAACCCACAGTCTTGCAAAGCCTTGTCTAAACACATGTTCCAACAACGAGCTGACTGTTTTAGACCATACAGAGCCTTATTCAGTTTCCAAACTACATTTTTCTTTCCTTGGACAACAAAACCATCAGGCTGTTTTAGGTAAATTTCCTCTGGCAGGTCTGCATTGAGATAAGCAGTGGTGATGTCAAAGTGTGTGACAAGGGATTTCCGCTGTGCTGCAATGGCCAACGACAGTCTTATGGACTGCATTTTGACTGTTGGTGCAAAAACCTCATCATATGTTTGCTCATCTTGGTTGTACCCACGAGCCACCAACCGAGCCTTGTGTTTGACTTGCCCATCAGCAGTGGTCTTCAATTTATAGACCCAGCGGCAATCAACAGGCTTGACCCTTTTTGGTAATTCACACAGGGAATACACATTGTGCTGAGTGATTGAGTCAATTTCACTCTGCATCGCCTCCCACCAGAACTCTGCCTGCTCTTTAGGCATGTTTTCTACTTCAGCAAAACTAGCAGGCTGACAATTTACCAGACAGGCACGCACTGTCAGTGAAGAATATGGGGAATATCTTTTTGGAGGCTTCCCTTTTGTTTTTCTCTGTGACCTTCTGGGAACCGGCCGGTCTGCCTGACCGCTATTACCATCATCCAAACTGCGAGACCTTTTTGCAGCTCGCTTCTGTTCCTCCTCCATGTGTGGAGCCGCTTCTCCCCTCGCAGCTCTCCCCCTTTGTGCTGGCTCTGGCTCAGGCTCAGATTTAACCCCTGAGGGACCAGGAACTGAGGCGGCAGGCTGCTCTGGGCGAGCACGGGGCTCACGGGAGACAGGAAGGAAAACTTCAGAAGCTACTTGAACACGCGACCAGTTTGCATGTTCCTCAAAAGTTGCATTTCTGGACACTATACAGAATTTTCCTCCAGCATGAAACCTGTACCCTTTGCAATTTGCTTGGTACCCCAAAAATCGCAAACGTTGAGCTTTTGCCTCTCCCTTTTTTCTTTGGTTGTTGGGAATGTGAACCCAGGCAAAACTGCCAAACACTTTCATGTGAGCAATGGAAGGCTGCTTGCCAAACAAACGCTCATAAGGAGTAGTCTGAAAGACTGAACTCCAAAGCCTGTTGTGTATGTAACTGGCAGTCAGGATTGCCTCTCCCCAGAAACTCAGAGGCAAATCTGCATCACAGAGCAAACTGTGCATAAGAGTCTGCAACACTCCAGCAGTTCTCTCAGCTATCCCATTCTGGAAACTTGAATGAGCGGCAGTGGTTCTGTGCACAATGCCTTTGCTTTTGAACCACTGTTGCAGGCTCTCTGCCACAAATTCTCCTCCGCGATCTGTTTGGAACGCTTTCACCTTAGAATCAAACTGTCTCTCAACATAAGCACACCAGTTCTTAATTATTTGACACACTTCAGACTTCTGATTCAGCAGATAACAGAACGTGTACCTGCTAAAATCCTCTACGAGCACCAAACAATATCTTTTTCCTCCCAGACTGTTCTGAGACATCGGCCCAAATATATCAGCATGTACCAGTTGGAAATGGAGCAGTAGGAACTCGTGAACTGGTTCTGGGAGCAGGAAGCTGCATGGATTTAGACTGTTTGCAAACAGCACAGTCAAGAAAAGTATCACAGGATTTCAAAGAACATCCCTTGCAGCTGTCTGCTAACTTTTTCAACACAGGAAAGCTATCATGTCCCATCCTTTTATGTAACAAATGAATGCATTCATCATGTTGTGGTTTGTTATCATACACGGCACAAGCCTTGTGGTGAGGCTTGAGTTTGTACAATTTCTCAGTCAACTCTGCTACAGCACAAATAGCCCCATCTTTCAGTACTTTGCCCTCACATTTAGTGAACAACACCTCAAAACCATTTTGAGTCAACTCTGACACAGAGAGCAGACAGAAATCAAGTGAAGGCACATACAACACATTGTCAAGATACAGGTCTAAAGCAGGAACGTAAGCAGATCCCACACCCCTGACCTTAGCTTTAGTCCCATCAGCCAGGGCAACAGTGGCAACACTGGCTGGATGCAAAGTCTTGAACAAACCTTCACAGTTGACCAGATGCTGAGAACACCCACTGTCCAGCAGCCAAGAAACTGCATCAGTGTCCTGGGAGTTCTCAGAAAACACACAGTCTGTTGCAACGGCAACTCGTGGATGGCTCCCACGACCTCCTCTGAAGCCTCTGCCACGACCCCTGGCACCTCTCTCACCTTGCTTCTCCAGCAGACAGTCCCTCTTGAGATGAGAGGCAGAACCACAGCGATAGCACCTTCTGACAGCGTGAGCTCTCACCAGCCCCTCTGGTCTGCACTCGCCAGCCTGGGTAGACCTCCTCCCAGTTCCTGGCTCAGCAGCTGCCGGCGGCTGTGGGGGTTGCAAGGCATTCCTCCGGGCTCGTTTGTCCTCTTCCTCCAGGAGACGAGAAGTCACATAGGCCATTGTCAGGTCCCTCTCTGGAACAGCCTCCAAGGTAGCCACTATCACATCCCAACTGGGATCCAGGGAACCCAAAATGCAGTAAGCTTTGTCAGATTCAGACAAGATCTTCCCTCTCTCACGAAGTGCAACAAAAAGCATATCCAGTGTCTGCAGATGCTGCTGGACTGGCACTCCCAGCCTCAGCTTTGTATTATACAGCCTTGTCGTGAGAGACAATTTACTTCCAGCTGTGACTCATACATACGTGTCTCTTAACGCTCACCAGGCTACACAGGGGTCACCAGCATCCCGAATATGCAACAGCTGGTCATCTTCCACAGCCAGAAAAAGAAGAGACATGGCCTTTTGCCTCACCTTTGCTGCATCGGCTGCATCTCTTGGGAGGTCCAGCGGGTCAGTAAACGCTCCCCAGACACCTTCTCCTCGGAGAAACATTTCCATTTTCACTGACCAAGCAAGGTAATTAGTCCCATTCAGCCTCGCTAGAGGCAGGCTACTAATTAACCTCTGCTCCATGGCTTTACGATCCCCGGCAGCAGCCGCAGCACAAGCCTTGAAAAATCACACTGGCAGACAGACACCATCAATCAAAAACTGGCCTCAAAAACACTCCGGCCCCTGGCAGTACCAGGACGCGCAGCGCGAGCGTGAGCTGCGGCCCATGACCTGTTGGAAAATGCAGGGGGGCATGCTGTAGTTCTTTAGCATGACCCACAATTAAACTGTCCTTAAAAGCAAGACAAAATACTTGTTCAGTCCCGTAAAACTGCCAGTGAATGAGGCCAGCCGGTTTGACTAAAACCTACTCAGTTTATTGAAGAGAAGCGTGAGTACATAATCAGCAAATCTATGTAAAATCCATGTCTGGACAAAGACAGCAAAGAGAATACATGAAGAGAAAAAATACAGAAAGAGGCACTGCCTGTTTTCAAGCTGCTCTTAAGTAGAATCGTGTCAACAAGTTTTCACACCATGGGACAGGGAAGTTCGTTAGACTAAACACACCTTTGTTATGAGAGAAGCGAAGCAGCAGAGATTCTCAGGGAAAACCTTATCTGCTTTATGACTGTGAACAGCTGGACAGCAGAGAGAAGGATAGCGCAGTAAACAAGAACACAATTAACCCTTAACACAGACAGAACTGTCTTGGCCTGCAAATGCCAACAGGGACAATGGCACCCAAGGTCCAAACCAGGTCAGAGAAAGGGGATAGGTCAAGCATGACGGCCCTATGCTTCCACTTTCTCACCAGTCTCTTTGCTTTTGTATGGGAGGACAGCGGGAGAGGGTTTGTGGTGCTGATAGATTGGGCTGGAAGCTATCTTAACTGGCCAGACTGTGGCTGGTGGAGGAGGAGGAGAAGGAGAAAGAGAAGGACCAGAGGCAGGTTTTTAAAGGGCAGTGTGGTCTGAGCAGAGTTCCTGAGAGGGAAGTTTGCCATGGAAAAGAAGCAACTGAGGTGGGGGCAGGGGTTGGAGAAATTTGCAAATAATCAAATCCATGAAAGTAAAATCCACAAATGTGGAGAGCCAACTATAGCTTTCCTACCTATTCAGTACAATTGTAGATGATTTGTACAGTTACATCTCATGAAATATTTAGTCCTTTGGGGCATTTGTATTAGATCTAAAACTGGGAGAATGATGTGAGTGGTGCATAGTCAGTGCCTTCCAATGTCACCCAAGCAGCTGGAAATAATTTACCATTCTGTAACTGAACTTGGCTGAATGCAGTTAGAAAGTTCCTCCAAGTCAGAACCCACGCTCGTCATCTGAATGTGGGAAAGAGTCCACTTCAGACCTTCATGCTCAGTACATGAAAATCTATCTTTTTGGATGCTCAGGGAACATTGGGAGTGGGACTTACATGTTCACTCATGTCTCCATCCCCAGTTTTATCCATATACAAGTTTAAGCAAATGCTGAACAGGACTTCTGTTGTTCTTTGGACAAACTAATATTTCAGATAGCGTATGACTAGTTTTGGGAGTAAAACCTCTGATACAAACTTAATTTTGTATGAAAGAGATAAAATTCGTATTTATGCAAGTTGTGTGTATTCTGGGACTCTTCGGCAGCATAGAAAAATTGCACAATATTATATTAGGCACAGAATTCAGTTGTGCATTTTTTTAAAAAAAAATAAAGTCAACTTCTAGCCTTTATGGATGTGAAGACATGCTTGAAAGTGGTGATCATGAAATCGAAAGAGTTGCTGAATAAGATTTCTCATTGTAGGTCTGCATAGTTCCTTGTCTGTCCTTGTGACTAGCAGTTGTTAGTTACTTTGTACAAACAAGTAAAAGTAATTAGTGCTTGTAGTCTATAATTAAAACTTTGCAGTTGCAATCCTGTACCAAGTTATAGTGAACATGGATAGGATTGTGATAGTGTTTACTTTTTGATTGGTACCACCTATGATTCTCATAAGAGAATTGCTGGCAAAGTAAGATATTATGGCTCTTTAACTTTTGTGGAATATGTCTCTTCTCCTTCTCCACTGCAATTATTTTTGTCAAACTAACTTTTAATTCTGTTAATGCTCATTTTAAGGTGGATTTCTTCCCCCAGAAGAAGTAAAAGAAAGATTTGATAGCAACTGCATTACACCTGTAAGTATTCTTACCTTTCGTTTCCAAATTGGAGAAACAGTATTTGCAAAGTGAAGGAAGAACTATGAAACAAACAGCCTTGTGGATTTCTAAGACATTTGGAAGATGAAGGGCATATAGAAAAGAACTTTCAATGCGATGGGAATGTGTAACATTGTCTGAAGAAGTAACTTTCCTGTGATTTTTTTTATCTGATAATGAGAGGAAGGTGCTTTTGGAGTGAATTTGTCAGTTGAGGCAAGAGGAAAGTGAAGGAGAGAGAAGAAGGGAGATGGCCTGCTAAAGCTCTTACTTGCACATTGGATCTTGTGGGTGAACACTTGGGGTAGGGTGTGTGGATAATATTAGCTTAAAAAGACTGTCCCATTTCTAATGAAATATACAAAAGGCAGCATGTTCTTTCTTATTAAGACCCCACTCCAAATAGAAGGGGTTGGGAGGGAATCATGCCTGTATTGTAAAGCATGGTTCCCCAACTCCTGTCTCTTAGTTGAGGGATGGAAGGTTCCTTGGCCTGTGCTTGTCAGGCTATATTTAACTAGATTACTGTTTTGATCATCTAAGCTCCCGGCATCTTAAACTGAAGTATTGTCTGGTGCGCAGATTAACATAAACAGTCCCCCTAAGAAAGTCTCTGAAGTGTTGGACATTCTGAAATTGTATATGACAAGAAAATAAACAAATGGTTGTATATCTTTTATATAGTGATGAAATAAAACAATTAACTTATGCCAGACAAACAAAACAGAAAGACAAAAAAAGGTGAATGCAGCTACAGCTAGGAAAGGAGTGAAAAGTCATCATCAAAGAAAAGAAGACAAAAGGTTCTAGCTCTGAACCACCTATTCTTCAAGTGTGTGACTTCTGGGTCAGTGACCTTGGAAACAAGGCATTTTGGAACGGCTGGCATGGCCAGCTGCCTGTTCTATTATGACCCCTCCTCTGAAGTCATGTACTTGAGGCTTGGAATTGGCATGCTTCTGTTCCCATTCCTGGCAGTGATAATTCCTTCTGAAGGCATGGGAAGAGTGCAACCATTAGCACAACAGACCTTATACTAACCAATAGAATTCCAGTCCCAGCTGGTACTAGCTTTCAGATACCTAGTGTCAGACATGTTAAGCTTTTAGAAGTTCAAAAACTTTAAAAAGAAAATTTTCCATAAAATAAAACACGACTGAGGAAGAATGTGAACCCTTACATATTGTGCAATGGCTTAGATATAGATTTTAAGCAGTATGTGGTGCCTGGTAAATTTTAAACACAATTGCAGGCTTATCATTAGTCAAACTACATTTTTCTGAGTCTCGTTGCTCCCTGACTGCAGAATCAGGGTTCTTCATTTATCTCTCACTCCTGGCATTTCTCACCTAATATGGATTTGTAGTAAGTTGGGTATATTTGTACTTGAATAAGCAAGTCCCCCAATATATAGTTCATGCAATTTAATACTTAAGTATAATTGGCTGTTCTCCCTAAGTTGTTTTTTTCTGTATGGTTGACTTCCCTTCCCTTTCCCCACCTCCATTACTTTGTTGATGATTGGCTCCAATTTTTAGACTCTGAAGACTCTGCCTTAAAAATAATAAGATGACTCAAGTAGGGAGTCTGCCTGCCCATATCTAAATTATGTGCTGTGTTTTTGCTTTTTAGGGAACAGAATTTATGGACAATCTTGCCAAATGCCTTCGCTATTATATTGCTGATCGTTTAAACAATGATCCAGGATGGAAGAATTTGACGGTAAGTTTTGATCTTATTATGTTCAAATAGATGGGCCTTATCCTATTCTACACACTAATTCTCTAGGGTACTTCTTTGTGTAGATGAGTTGCAAAAGACAAATTTTCAGTAAAGCCAAAGTAGCTATGTGTTAATGCTGAGCTGTTGCTTCAAAGGCCTTGGGGAATGTATAGTCTTCCAGATGTTGTTGGACTCCAGCTTATATCATCCCTCACTAGCATTGTTTTAAACAATAGTGAGGATGATAGGAGTTGAGGTCCATAAACGTTAGTATGGCAACACTTTCATTATCGCTCAAATATAAAATCCTAGGAATGAGTTCACTTGGCTTGCCTGATCCCAATGAAATATGGATTTTCTTTTCTTCCAAATCACAGCGCTGAAACCCACTCCGCTCAGAAGCAGTTTGCCATGTGAAATGGTATGAGGAGGGGAAAGGAAACTGTGTGCCAAACCTTGCTTACTTATTTATGAAAGGATGTGTTTGGAAAATGTAAGCTGCCATTTGGGAGGTATCCATTATTTTGCCCACTTGCAACAGTGGAGCCCTACCTAAGCATTTGACATCATCTCAAAATGCAAGGCTCATATCAGAATTCCTTCCTGCCAGCTATTCCATAGTTGAGTGCCATGGGAGAGTCCCAGAAGCATCAGCTAATAACTGTGGTTTCATCCCTGAGTTATTGGACAAATTAGGAGGAAAAGGCATGAACAACTGGACTGTCTCATAGTTGCAAGAATATTTTTTTAAGGTGATGTGTATCTATGTGAAACTAAAAATGGAAGGTGTGCTTATATTTTTAATCAGAAAAAAGTTGCCCTAGACATAAAAAAACAAGAAAAACTGTTTGCTTGATTTTCATGATGCTGTTGAATATTGATTAGCTCAGCTTATATTTTGTATTGTTTCCCATTTATAGGTTCTTTTATCAGATGCTAGTGCTCCTGGTGAAGGTGAACACAAAATCATGGATTACATACGAAGGCAAAGAGGTAAACAATATTTGTTCATCATGTACTATACTGATACGAGGAGAATCAAACAAAGCATTTGAGTGGGAATAAATAATTTTTTTCTGAATGTTTTTCAGTGCAAAGTAGATTGTCAAAACATATGTAAAATGTGTATAGAGCGGTAAGAAAAAAGATAAATATTATAAAGGCTGGTAGAAGATGTGAAATGAAATATGAAAAGTAAAAAAAAAAACCTCCTAGGACATTTAGATGCCTTTTTGCCCACAACTTTTGTAACAACAAATATTTCTGAAATTAAATAATAAACAGTTAATTTTAGAATATACATTCCCCAAGTTCTTTATTTTAGTGGAAGACCATGCAAAAATTCTATTAGCAGCTTATCCTTACCTATACTGTGTACACATCTAGAGGCGTGAGCTGAGGGAGACAGCTCTAGAGTGTTTCCTGTTCTCCTTCCTTGCCCACCCCATTTATGGAATTCAGCAGCAGCCGTTCACATCCTACAGGGTATATGTTAGGATAAAAAGAGAAAAAATTCTGGGACGCAGCTTATTTGGGTTGGCCGAGGAACATTAAAGCTGCTTCCACTTTGAAGTGTTGTGAAAATGATATCTTAGGTTGGTGTTCTTTGCCAGCACTGAATTAGACAGTAACTTGGCATGTTCAAATTTCCTGGCAGCCATCCATCCATCCATCACGCACAAGAATGGAATTTTTCTCTCAGACTATGGGCACACAGTAATTATTTAGGCAGTAATAATTTGAAGACCAGGCTTATCTTTCATTCTTTTATTTATATATGGCATACTTGCAAAGCAAGGTTTAGTAAATATACAGAGCATAAATATAAAAAACTATGCTGCATTAATTTTCAAATACACTACTTCTTACTAGATCTGTAAAATCTAGCAAGGTGGCCTTTTTCTAATGGAAAATGTCTACATCACCTTTTCCTCTACCCTTTAATACTATTTTGATACTCAAAATTGTAGCTAATAAAACTCTCATGCTGGACGGTCCCTTGCTTTCAGACAGATCTTAGTAATTAGAGACTGATGTACCTTGAAATACAATTATCCATTTCTTTGACATTCAAGACGTGATTATGACTAAGCTATTATTTTAGGATAGAACTGATGTCCAGAATGTTGTTGGTGCCTTATGCTGGCATAATAGCTGTTACACTAGCATTGTGCCCTGCTGCAAAAGTGCGTGGTGATGGGGAAGACAGCAGAGAACACTGTCTCCATAGCTGTCCTGTTGGCTCCTGATCAGCTTGGGAAGTGGCAAGGCAGCTTTTTCTCTTGACACAAAGATGGCTACTTCTGTGACCTGCCCCACAGTCATAATTCTGTCAGTGCCTATTTATATTGCTGCAGTTCTTGCTGCATGATCACTGCCACTTATACTCTAGACAACATTTTCTATTAGAGTTGGCCCTCTGCATTCACTAGGGTTGGGTGTAGGACCCCTGCAAAGTGGAAACATTGCAAATATCAAGTGTTCATGGGTTTCTGTGGGAAGGCGGCTGAGGGAGAGTAGGGAGGATGGGCACTTAGGGTCCATACCAGGAACAGGAAAGGAGAGGGAAAGGGGTGGTGGTGTTGGCGTGTGGCCGTATACTCCTCTCTCACACTCATCTCCTTCCTTGGGTGAGGAGGGGACATCAGGAGAGGGTTTGTGAAGTTGAAAAATTGGGCTGCAGCAGGTAGTGGTGGTGGTGGAGGAGGAGGACCAGAGGTGAGATTTTAAAGGACTACGTGGCGTGCTCAGAGCTGCCAAGAAGGAATGTTTTGGAAAAGAAGCACTTGGGGAGACGGGGGTTGGAGAAATTTGCAAATAATCAAATCTATCAGAGTGAAACCCGCAAATATGAAGGGTCAGCTGTAGTTGTTTACCTGATTATTTGGATATGATTAGTAACAATTAAACCACTTATAGAAGCTGAATTTTTTGGCCCAACTGTTTAATTTTTTCCCCAAGGTATTAGACAATAGTTGACTTGTTCTTTAATACTGCTGCCATTCCAGACACATTGCAGCATCTCCTTTAAAGAGCTGGTGACAATCACAACCTGTTTAGGTCACCAATATCTCTTGCTGATTTCCTCTTGCCAGCTGCTTGTAAGATCATATGATATAGGTGTAAGAACTTCAGCACTGGAGTTAAAATGTGGTAGAAAGGTCTAGGTCCTCTCTTTACAAATATATGTGCTTCTTCCCAATAGATGTTTATTAATTTTAAAACCTTTAAAATGGGATTGCTCTAAGTAAAAGCTCCACTGCTTTAGTTTAGTGGTAAGATAAAACCTTCAGATACCCACCCCTCATCCCCGCACACAGATGCAACTCCTAAAAGACCTTTCTACTTGGTCAAAAGGTCAAAAGTTTTTTTGGGGTCTGAAGGAATTAAAGTATTCCTTGTTACTATGGACTTTAATGATCTGGTTGTTTAACTTCCTAATATTATCACTACACCTTTTAAGACTGCTGAATTTTGTCTGCCACTATGAGTGGTGGTCAGTATGTTCTTGATACATTTTATTCCTTTGAGTGTGTCAGATTTACAGTTTGGAGGTACCTGTTGATCCAGCAATATCCTTAGAAACCAAAGTGGGTTTTGTGCCTGAAACCATCTCTTATTAGCTATAGCTGTTCTAGCAGCTATAGTATTACCTGAATGGACGTAGCCAGTGTGTGGTTATCTGTGCTGTGATAATGTCCCACTTAGAATAATTCAGTATGTTGTACATTGATCCACCTTTGGAAATGGTCCTGGAATTGCACGTCTGGTACTCAGGACTGGGTGGTTTTATATTATGCTAATACTTTATTGGCTGTGGTAGTACTTGGTCCTTTTCCAGGCCTATTTCAAAGTGCTGGTTTTAGCCTTTAAAGTCCTTAGCAGCTTGCGACTATGATGCCCAGAAGGGTTCCACCTCCCTGAATAAGGAGATTCTCTTGCACGCTTGGATCTCCCACAAGGTTAAATGAGGCAGAAAGCTATAAGGGAAAGGGCTTTGTGGCAGCTGGAAATGAGTTATGCAGTGCTCTTCCCAAAGAGCCGCCCCTTGTTTTTTTCATGATAATTCCAGCACCAAATGAAGACTGTTAGTTTTCCCCGGTCTTCTGAAAAATCTGGCTTGACTGTTTGCTAGTCTGGTGTATGCCATTTGTGTTGTCAAATATTTTAGTTATCTGGCTTTATTCTTCCCTCTGCTGAATACTTTTAAATTGCAAGTTGTTTTGTAATTTGTTATACTACATTTTAAGTATTTTTTTATTTGTGAGACATCAGAGAATAAATATTATTGAGGTGGCCTTGTATAATACGAATAATGTGCAATGTCTCATTGCTGTGGCATCTGAGGAAAAAAGAGTAAGCAGGCACAGCTCCATTGTGCCTAGGCCCAGCAGCTGGTAAAAGGACCTCCCTCCATCCCAACTGCCATTGCTGTGGGTCTTGGAGAGAAAGAAGAATACGGTGGCACATTTCCATCGTGGTTACGCCCAGCAGCTGATGAAAGGCACTCTGCCCACCTGGACTGCTGTTGTCTTGGAGGGAGAGAACAGGTGGGCACAGCTTCATCATACCTAGACCCAGCGGCTGATGAAAACCCTCCATTCCAACTGCCACTAAAGGCTAAAGGGCAGGGTATAAATACTCAAAAGAGAGAGAGAGAGAATACTTCTGTAGGATCTGGCTGTTTGGTGTTATAATCTAGGATAAAAAATGAAGTAGATCTATAAGACTCTGGTCGGAATCCTGTTGTCAGCCCCAGCTTGAATAAACCTCTTGCATCAATGGAATTTACCTCACCATTGTTGACTCACTATTCAGCAGTTGATGCAGTGGATCTACTTTAGTTAAGACTAACAAGTGCAATTTAGATCTCTTTGGGATTAATCTCGTGGTTGCTTCCCTACATGATTTTGGAAACAAATGATAAACCATACATTAAGTAATTTTGCAATTCTGGGTACTAATATCTAAAGAACCTCTTTTGTCTTCCTGTGAAGAGCTATCCAGGCCTGCTGCTTTTTATACCTTTCAGTTTTATTATTTGCCTGTCTTGCTACTTGTTGTTCCAAGAGTAAATCTAAGCATATAATGTGATCTTGCTCAGGGCTAGGGATGAGTAATGAATCAATATACTTTTTGTTGCAACTGCTTGAGAATAACCAGATATTTATAATTTGTATCTATTTTCTTTTGTTTTAGCTCAACCAAATCATGACCCAAATACTCACCACTGTTTATGTGGTGCTGATGGTAAGTCCATCTTAAAGTTTTTCTTCAGTTGTTCTATCTCATAAGCTTTGAGTACATACCATTGATAGATCATATTAATGCAAGTTGCAGTTTAGTGAAATTATTAAAATTTGCAGAAAACTTTTCCCAGTCTAATCTTCTTTCTTCCTCCTGCTCTGCTCCATGCATTTAACTTTCATCTTTTATCTGGCTTGTTCAGATCCAAATCCTAAGAACTGACAGCTTGAACGTGGGTCATTCATTTGGTTGTGCATGCATTCTCAGGCTGACAGGAGGATCAATCCACGATGCCTGGGTTTGATCCTCGCTCCAGCTTACGCAGGAGCCATCCTCGAGCTAGATGGAAAACCGTTTAACCGGCTCCTGTCCTTCTCCAGCCAGTTTATTTTTAATCCTGCGTACCAGCAAGACGTGTATCGGTCCCTCTCCAGTTACACAGGGGAAAAGAGCTTACTGTAGGAGACAGGAGTAAGGAAAATTGTTGGAAAACATGGCTACTGACAGGAACGGCATTATGAATTCTGTGCCTGGTGATGATTTGGTCTGTAGCACCACAGAAATGTTGGGCTCGGACGCTGATAAAATTAATACCGTCCAGAAAACCGCTGTGAGGCGGGTCACAGACGATGACCGAAGAGCAGATGATCAGAAACCTAAGCCGCAATGACTTCACGAAGAAGATCATTCGGCAGAGCTTAGAAAAATATTTCTGACCTCCAGTGAGAGTGAGGCAGATGATATGAAAATTGTGGCTACCAAAAGGGCTCCGGAGACTAAGAAATCGATGGAAGCAAAGGCGGAAAAAAAGGGTAAAGAAGCCTGAGAAGTCAGGGGGCAATAAAAAGCCCCCAAAGTCGGCTTCCAGTGCCCAAAAACGTACTGGCGAGACTTCTGGCCACCATCTTGGAAACAAGGATTCTAAGATGGCGCCATTCGGTGCAAACAGGCTCTCAGAGGCCTCGGAGGGTAACGCCCAGCATTCCACCAGTGCGCGCATGAGTGCTAACGCAGTTCTGAATGCTGCAGGTGACGCGGATTCCCAAAGGCCTGCCGCAGCTGTTATGTCGGAGCCACGTGCGGCCGAAAATGGCTTCTCCATGACGGAGCAGCTGGGCCTGGCTCCGGAACTGAGGCAGATTTCTAATGGGATGGCTGGCAAGTGCACCAACTCAAAGGCCAGAAACTCAGAAAAACTCTAGTGAGGTATGGTTTGGGGGCCCGGGGAGCCCAAGGCAACACCCCATGGATACATTCTGGGGTGAAATGCATCAGTTAATTAAAGAGGCTGTAAGTGCACAATTGCGCGCATTTTTCATGAGTCAGCAATTGCCAATGAATTTTAACAACTGTGATGTAGGCAATCAACTGGCCATGTACAGAATGATGAATTTATTTAAACAATCTGATTTACATCATCAATTTAATCCTAATCAAATGAATTTGCAGCAACAAATTAATTTACGTGATTGTAATGGCACTGATGCCCAGAAGGAAATGCCACAAGCTAAGAGAAAGAGAGTGGAACAAGAAGAAAGGTCAAGTACTAGCAACATGGGGGTTGCAGTCAATAAGAACAAGTCTTATATTCCAAAAGGGAAAAATATTGGTGAAATGCAGAAATCAGCTGAGCAAATGGATTTTGGGAAAGCAATACAGCAGGAAGCTGATGACAGTGAGGAGGATATAGCACAGGACGAAGCACAAGACATGGATGAGAAGGAATTCCAGTACACTGATGAGGAGGAGGATGAGAAATCAGAAACAGATAGGATGTTTGAGGCAGAAACCTTCAAGGATACTTTGAGAAGGGTGCTACAAACATTAGGATTGGAGATTTGTAAGGATGAGGTAGGAAAACATAGTAAGGAAAGTAAGTTAGCATCTGTGATTAGGAAAAGAGAGTCTAGGGGAATGGAAATTCCTTTGCCAGATTTACTTAAGGATGTCATTATGAGTGAGTGGTCTTCTCCGTGAAGTTCCAGGGAAGGTCTTACATATAGCCAGAAGTTATACTCTTTTGTTAAGGACGATGTTGAGTTCCTTAAAGTGCCTCCAGTGGATGCTCCGATTGCAGGATTGATTTCGGAGGCGATTGTCCCCAGGGAAGGGGACACCCAGTTAAAAGAGGTAGATGAAAGAAGGGCTGAGTCATCACTTAGGAAAGCACATGAAGCAGCATTAGCGACGATAAAAGCATCTGCTGCCGCTTCCATGTTCACCAGAGCAGAAGTGCTGTGGTCTCAGGACATTTTGGATGCCCAAGATCTCAGCATGCATGAGTTAATGAAGGCGGTGGAACGGATCCAGAGGATGTTGAAGTATGTTGCAGATGCTGAGCTAGATGCTGCTGCGTTTGTGGCAAGGAACATGTGTTAATGATTGTGAGATGTTCCTTGTGGTTACGACATTGGGGGACAGATCAGAAGTCACGTAATAATTTGGCTTTTGTCCCATTCCAGGGAGATCTGCTGTTCAGTTCAAAGGCCTTGGAAAAGGTCTTAGTGGAAACAAAGGAGAAAAAACAGGTGATGCCCACTCTGCAAAAGAGGAGGTTAGATAGAAGGAATTTTCGAAGCTCCAACTATTCCTTTTGTGGGGGAAGATCTTACGGCTTCTCTGGGAGAAGCTCTGAATACAAGGCTGGTGGATATCAATGGAATAGGCAAAGACCACAGTTCACCAAGCAATACCAGTACAATAAACAAGGACAAGGGAAGCTTGGAAGCAGTTCCAAGCGAGGAAAGACACAGTATTGACAACCAGCAGCAGAAAGTGGGGGGAAGACTTCTGTCCTATGGAAACAGACGGTCTCGGATAACATCGGACCGTTGGGTTTTAAATGTGGTAACTCAAGGTTACAAAATATATTTCCATGCAAGACCAAAGGACAGATTTCTTCCGTCTCCAGTTTTGAAAGACCAAACCAAACAGCAGGTTGTTTATCAGGAAATAATTCATTTGCTAAAAATAGGGGCAATAGAGAAGGTCCCGGAACATCAAAAGTTCACAGGTGTATATTCAGTGTTCTTTGTGGTTCCCAAGCCAAATGGCAAGCACAGGCTGGTGTTGAATCTGAAGTATCTCAACAAGTTCGTGGAGTACCAGAAGTTCAAAATGTAAACTTTACAAACAATCAAAGAGAATTTGTTGTTGGAGGACTAATATACAGGCAGATTACCTGAGCAGAAATTGGCTGCATCCGGGGGAACGGTCTCTCAACATGGAGGTTTTCCGCCATATAGAAAGTGTTTTTGGTCCTTTACAAGTAGACTTGTTTGCTGCTGGGGAAAACACCAAATTAAGAAGGTATTTTTCCATTGTTGGAGACAAAGGTGCAGAAGCACACGATGCGCTGTCAGTAACGTGGCCTCTGGGGACACACTACGCATTTCCCCCAATTCGAATTGTGCAGAAACTTCTGACAAAGATCCGCCTAGAGGAAGCATCAGTGGTGTTAATAGCACCACATTGGCCAAGGAGGCCATGGTTTCCGTTACTGCTGCAACTAGCCCAAGGGCCTCCATGGAGATTGCCCTTGAGGCTGGACTTACTAACTCAGGGGCCAGTGTGCCATCCAGACCCCGAATGGCTGAGTCTGGCAGCATGGAATTTGAAAGGTGGTTTCTAACACAGCATGGATATGCGGACAGTGTGGTCAAAACTATTCTGGGTTCTCAAAGGGAGACCACACAGCGAATATATGACAGGACCTGGAAAACTTTTCAGAAATGGTGAGAGGGGAATAAGGTCCCTCTAGCAGATGTGAGGATGCCGCATGTATTGCAGTTCCTGCAAGACAGATTGGATAAAGGGTTGCGCCCTAACACCTTGAAAAGACAGGTTGCAGCACTGTCAGCAATCCTGACTGTGGATGGGGACTCTTATGCTAAGCATCCCCATATCAGAAGGTTTTTAAGAGGGGCTACCTTGTCATCCTTTCCTACTGTGCATAGATTCCCATCATGGGACTTGAACCTGGTACTAAATGCTTTGACCGGGCCGCCTTTTGAACCACTAAGGGAGTCATCTTTGAGGCTGTTATCTTTTAAGACTGCTTTTCTCCTTGCAATCACTTCGGCTAGACGTGTGTCAGAACTGGCAGCTCTGTCTATTAATGAGCATTTGTGCAAGTTTGAGCAAGACAAATTAACGTTGGGCTTCAACCCTTCCTTCCTGCCAAAGTGCCTGCCTTCATCATCTCGCATGCAGGTGATTCATTAGCCGACTTTCTGCCCGAAACCAGTACATCCTTTGGAGAAAAAGTAGCACACTTTGGATGTACGGAGAGCAGTGAGGGCCTACATAAAAAGAACAAGTGATTTCCGGCACTCAGACGCTTTGCTGCTGTCATTTCAAACAAAGACTCTTGGACAGCGGGCCAGTAAATCGGTCATTGCGGGATGGATTAAGGCTTGCATTTTCCTCTGCTATGATTATGCGAAGCAGCCGCGTCCAGTTAATGTGTGGCCGCATTCCACTAGATCAGTGGTGACTTCAGTGGCCTATGAATCCTCCTGTTCTTTGGAAGATGTCTGCAGTGCAGCCGGTTGGAAAGAGGCAACTACTTTCATTAAGCATTACAAACTGGATAAATACAAATCTGCCCAGGTGGCGTTTGGGCGCGGGGTTCTGCAGGCAGTGGTATAGTTAGGAACCCACCCATTGGTCAGCTTGGGAAAGTCCCAGGCGTCGTGGATTGATCCTCCTGTCGGCCCGAGAATGAAGAGTTGGTACTTACGTGAACGATCATTCTGGGATGACAGGAGGAGCAATCCACACCCACCACTAAAGTGAAAGATGGCTTGTAGGTGGTAAGTGGGGGACACAAAACGGAATCAGATATGCTAGGAAAAGGAAACTGGCTGGAGAGGGGCAGGAGTCGGTTAAATGGTTTTCCATCTAGCTCGAGGACGGCTCCTGCGTAAGCTGGCGCAAGGATCAAACCCAGGCGTCGTGGATTGCTCCTCCTGTCATCGCAGAATGATCGTTCACGTAAGTACCAACTCTTCATTTTTCTATGCTTTTTTAATAGAATGGGTGTGGAGGGAGCTGACAGGGTCACAGCTTCCACTAACAATTACAAAGAGATGCCATAGATAGTGTGGTGTATACAAGCAGTGCCTTTGTAGAAGCTCTTTGAGAATGCAGACAATTGACTACAATTGTGGACTCTGAAGCAAAATTACACAGTATTAAAGGCTGAAAGGTTTCCTTTTTTGTGTTTTTTTGGACAACAACCACTAGTGAAGAACTGTTGTGATCCTTGGGTAACTTAAATATCCCTGAGATGTCTTAATTTTGGAGAATTCCAGGTCTCATTCCTGTCCTGTCTTTATCCAAATTTCTTCCCTACACAGATAAACATGTTTTAGGTAACAGAGTAGTCAACTAATTTGTAGCTTTGATCAGTGCTGCCTTTTGGTCCACTTGATGAGTTTGAGAATTCCTTTTTGCCACTTCCTATCTGAAGCGCCATTCAGATACTTCTCTTTAGGATTGGTGCTGTTGTGGGCTCTTGAAGAGATGGCTACTCTTTTAGCTTCCAGAAAAACCATAGATTCTGATAAATAAAGAATTCCTGGTTCCATTATACACTTTTACTTAGGGAATTGAAAAATCCCCTACTCTCTGGCCACAGTCCCAAGTGGTGGCAGTTGCTACCTGTTTTATATCGTGTTCTTTAATTTTGTAGATGATGATGTTTCGTCTAATTGTAACATCTTCAGCACTGAAGATGAAACCCTTTAAAAATGTTTTTAAGTCTGTTCTTTTTAGTAGTTCTATTTTGTTTTTCTGTTGTGACTTTTCTACACCACCTTTGGTCCAGCCAGACAGAAAACTGATTTATAACATACTTGTAAAAATCACAGCCTAAAGGCTTGTGAATAAGACAGATTTCCTCCACAGCCACACATTTTTTCTTTTCATTGCCTATGCAGTACTAACCAGAATTTGCCGGTTTTGACCTCTTGGTAAATTGTGTGTAAGAAGGTGACGCGAAATGAATTTACAAACTCATGTCTTGTTCCTGTATCCAGAGATTCAGAGAATCATCTGATCTGAGCCATTGTTGTAGCTGTTTACTCAAAGAAAATGTTAATATTTGAGGTTTGCTTCATTTCTCTTATAGCTGACCTCATTATGCTTGGATTAGCTACACATGAACCAAATTTTACTATCATCAGAGAAGAATTTAAGCCCAATAAGCCTAAGCCGTGTGGTCTTTGCAACCAGTTTGGACATGAGGTTAAGGAGTGTCAAGGTTTGCCGAAAGAAAAACAAGGGGAGGTAAGTTAAACAGTTCTTTTGCTTCCTTTTTGTGAGAGCTAGTGTGATGTGCAAAGGATGAAGTGATAAATTAGGATATGAGAGAGCCCTTTTCAGGTTCTGTTTCAGTCATAAAGCTCACTGCATGACCCTGGCTGAATTACTATCTTTCAACCTCAAATACATGATAGGATGGCAACAAGGACACAAGAAATCTCATTCTGAAATATTTGAAAGTGAAGAAACTCAGAGAAGTATGGATTGGCTTGTTGACCACGTAACACCAAACCAAAGTTTGTTTAGCCTTGTTGTGCTTTGTTTGAGCATCCAAACCAGTGCCAACAAAACACGGCTTATTGTGTTTTGTTTTGTTATTTGTAAGTATACCTCGACTAGAAGTTGATTTAAAAATTCTAGTTTGCTTTCACCACATTTTTTAGTATATCTGAATCTAGTATCCTAGCTTATTTCTGTTTTTTGTTTTTTGTCTGTGCTCCACCGAAGCCTCTTGCTTATCCATAGAAACAGATGGCAAGAACAGTTCAAGAAGGAGCTGTTCCTAGCTAAGTTGTTCTTACTTGCTTGCTGTTGTCCTTTTTGGTTTTTTGTCTGTACTGCACTGAAGCCTCTTGCTTATCCATAGAAACAGTTGGCAAGAACAGTTCAAGAAGGAGCTGTTCCTAGCTAAGTTGTTCTTGCTTGCTTGCTGTTGCTGTTGTCCTTAAAGTATCATCTATTCTCATTGTCCCTAGCAACAGTTTTCCTCTTAAAAGGAACAAAGTGTTGATTACTGACATCTTCATTGGTGTTACACGTTTTCCCAACTGTATTGCTTGGTAAGTTGTAAAATGGCTTACCAACCAAGTACTTCCTACAAAACAGAATAAAGGCCATTTGCTAGACATGCTCACTTCATACACGCACACCATGCACACCAGCTGTTTACACTATATGACCACAGCTGTTTGGGCAAGGGAAATCAGTATTAAATCTGAGAAATCTACTTAAGTTATCTTCTGATGAGTTGGTAATGTTTTACATGAAAATTGTGTGTGTTCATAACTGTGGGTTATAAAACTTTTCACTTTCTGTTGGTAGGAAAGGGTTAACCAAAACAGGATTTTAGTGTCTAAATGCAGGTCTGAAAAGAAAGTGGAAGGGACAAGTTTTAAGCTTGTTTAGTTTGTGTCAGGGTCTGCTGAATACACTGGAAAGTTCCGTGCATTTTTTGTGCAGCTAACCAAGCGTAGTAAGTGAGCTGGTGATGTGGTGAAGCCACTCCCATCTTAATTGCTGTTAATTGAAAAGCCATCTGGATAGTGCCAGAAGAGGCAGAGGGAGAACAGGTTTTGGCCAACTAGGCTGTGATTATTGTGTGACTAGGCTATGATTATTTGGTGACTCTGGTTTGTTCAACAGATCACAATTAAAGCTTGATAGTGTTACCTGTTTATGCAGCATTGCTTTGAGGTATACGTGGTAGTGACCTTAATACCTAAGAATTTATGGGACTTGTGGTTGTGGGGATGTTAAAGGGCAAGAATTATTTAACTCTAAATATCAAATGCATATAAACATTGTGACACAAATGCAGGAAGGGTACAATAAATCAGAGTCAGAATTGCAAGACTGGATGTGTATCTTAAACAAGGATATGATAACATACTGATGTAGGGATAAGCTCCACTAAGGACAGCAGGATTTAGTTCTGAATAAGCATGCCTGCGATTTTGCTATAAAATTAATTCACTTACATTTGTGAGTAAAGCTTCAATCCTAACATACTTCTTTGGGAGTAAACCCTGATGAATTTAAAGGGACTTATTTTTGAGTAAGTGTAAATATGATTGTGGTATAAAAGAAAGTAGTTTAAAGCAAAGCTTATGTTTAAATAGTATGTCATTTTTACATTCTACAGCATGATCAGTTTGCAGATTGTCCTCCTGGTATGGAACAAGAATTTATATTTATTCGTCTGTCTGTTTTGAGAGAAGTGAGTATTTTTATTTTTTTGTTTGTATTTACATAATTTGTATTCCACCCCTCAGAAGCCCAAGGTGCTGTAACAGCCTATGCAAAAGACACCTAAGATTACAATTAAAATTCTAAATTCCAATAATTCAATCACAAGTATTGAAACTGGGAGTTCCACAAAGAAACTCTGCTGTATGTGTAGCCCTATAGCCATGCTCTCGGTACAGCAAGCAGTCTTCCTGTGTGATCTTAAAAGTTGGATGAGTCTGTAATGGGGAAGGTACACCTGGGTCCTGAGTTCTTTTGGGCTTTGATAATTATTACTAATACCTGAGTTGGTACTGGTGACTCACAGGAACCACAGCAGATATTTCCAAACAGGTATAATATGCTCATATTTTCCTACCTGTCTCAAACAGAAGTAGCGTTCAATAGTATTAAGATGTGTTCGAATTAGAGCTGCAAGAGTCTCTCATCCTTGGTGTTGCTGGCTGGGCTATAGTCTGAAGGGATCTATTTGTCAGGGTAGGTGCAAAGAGAAGGCTTGCCAGGGCGAATGTTTTGAGAAATAATTGAATTTAAAAGTTCTCTGTTGGATGTTAATTCAGAAAAACAGGCAAGTCTGATTTTGGGCAAGTCTGGATATAATGCAGGGAGGTGGGGTGTTATTTAACTTCCAGGAAAAGATCTGTTGCAGATTCAAACTTACAGGAAAAGTGTTGCTTATGTTTGTAGCTTTTCATCAGTGGAAAGGGTAGGCTGCATTTGCTTGATGGAGAAGACAGTTATTATCATCATTATCACCATCAGCAGCAGCAGCAGCTTTATTTATACCCTACTTTTTTCCCAGGTTGGGATGCAAAGTGGCTCACAACAATTAAAGTGGCTTACAGCAATTAAAAAGACATAGTTAAAAGTTAAAAAACAATTAAAACAATTCAGAAGAATTAAAACAAAGTTAAAATACATAACTAAAACCTCACCCATCCATAAATTCAGCAACTTCAGCATAATTAACAATATCGAGCACTTTTTATCAGACAGGCCATAATCACACATTAGATGCCTGTCGGAATAAAAATGTCTTTAGTTTACTATGGAAAGAAAGTAGGGAAGATGCCAGTCTGGCTTTTCTGAGAAGGGAGTTTCAGAGCTTGGGAGCAGCTGCTGAGAAGGCCCTCTCCTGTGTTCTCAGTAGATGGCACCTATGAAGCTGATCGGATACAGAGCAGGGCCTCCCCAGAAGATCTCAAAGCCCAGGATGGTTGGTAAGGGAGATAACCTGGACCTGAGCCATGTAGAGCTTTAAAGGTCATCACTAGCACTTTGAATTGTGTCCGGAAACAGACTGGCAGCCACTGCAGCTGTTGCAACAGGGGAGTTGTGTGATCTCTGTAGCCAGGCCCAGTTAGCAATCTGGCTGTGGCTCTTTTTACCAGTTGAGGTTTCCAAACACTGTTCAAATGCAGCCCTGCATACTGTGTTACAGTAATCCAGATGGGATGTAACCAAGGTATGTGTCGCCATGGCCAAATCTGACATCTTAAGGAATGGGCACAGATGGTGCATAAGCCTTAACTATGCAAATGAACTCCTGGCTGCCACTAAAAACCTGGGCTTCCAGGCTCAGAGTTGAATCCGGGGCACCCCCACGCTGCAAGCCTTCCTCTTCAGAGGGAGTATAACCTCATCTAAAACAGGCTGAATCCTTGTTCCCTGATCTGTCTTCCAGCTGGCCAGGAGCACCTCTGTCTTGTCTGGATTAAGTTTCAGTTTGTTCACCTCATCCAGTTCATTGCTGATGACAGGCACTAGTTTAAGACCAAAACAGCTTCCTTGACTTGTGGTGGGAAGCAGTAATAAAGTTGGATGTCATATGCGTACTGATGGCACTGAACCCCAAAACTCCGTACAGTCTCACCCAGTGGTTTCATGTAGATGTTAAATAGGTTGGGGGACAGAATAGTTATTCTTAGATGGAATTTTTCTCACTAGGTGGTAGGAATAATTATTGGTTACCAAGCCCTGAAAGAACTTACAGACTGTGTCTTTCTCCTTTTAAAATAATTCTAGTATTTGGAAAGAGAACTAACGATGGCCAGTTTGCCTTTCACTTTTGATGTTGAAAGAAGTATCGATGACTGGGTTTTCATGTGTTTCTTTGTGGGAAATGACTTCCTTCCTCATTTACCCTCATTAGAGATCAGGTAAGGAAAACAGTATTATATGCAGAAATACTTCTGTTTGTGGTAAAAGAAAAGGTGGTTATACAAGAAATGTGGTTTTCCAGTGGAGAGGGAGGAGCATTTGGACTGTGGGTTGGTCTCCATCTTTCTCAAGTAGGCAGGAAGTGGAAGTCTCTCTAGGGAGGCCATCCTCTCCACATGGTTGGTTTTAATTCCTGCCTCACTCTGAGAAGCACACTTTCAGCTCAGCTCCAGCTGCCTTCTCTCTCTTTTTCTCTGGCTTTTCCTTGTCTTTCTACCTTTAAAAAAAAAGGGTATATAGAGAGAGAGACTTTAAATTCCAGCCTTTCGTTCTCCATTTCTTTGGGTTCTTCCTTTTTACACAGCTCCCCCCCCCCCCCATTGGAGTTACTGGCTTGGCTAGGGCACCTAGAAAGCAGGAAGGCCATACTGTTTCCCCTGGTGCATGCAGCTTCAAGAGAAGAGACTTCCAGAGCACTCCCCACCAGCATCTCTGGAACACTGGGCATCATTGTGGTGTGGGGTAGATAGGGGTGTGGCTGACAATCTACCGCTCTCCTTCTCCCCATACAAGAGTATAGAAGCTGCAACATGGGGCACAGAAGGCCTGCCTACCACAGGGAGAGTGGCTGGCAACTACATGCTAGTGTGGACTCCTCTGCATCTAATGACCAGGAGGTGCTCAGCCCCCTCACCCCGCCAATAAATGCAAGGAAACCATTTCAGCTTCCTCCAAGGCCTATGCAGAAAGTTAATCAGTAGATGAGAATTACAGGGAAGAGGATGATCAGCATAGCAAGATACTAAAAAAGAGGTTTCCTCAGAGGAGGATCAGGATAAACTAGTTGTGTCTATCTGTTAGATTTCAGCAAGAGAATTTCAACATCTTGTTAAAAACGGCAGTTAAGATGCTGGTTCTCAGCCTGCCTGAGGACTGTGGAGAGTGCTTCTCCAGGGTTCACACTGTCTCTTCAATGTGCCCTTCCCTGCAGTCTTGTGGTCTGTGAAGAATGGAGGAAGCTGGAAAAGAAGCTTCTGAAGCTGTCAGATGCTGGACTGGACACTATTCAATTCTGCTCAAGAGCTGAAGCTGCAGCCATGGCAGTCACATGCCATGTGTGGCTAAAGAATTGGAATGTGGATTCCAGAGCCAAGCACAACATCACCTTTATTTTGTTTCTGGGTATTAAGCTATTTAGGGAGTCACTAGAGCCAGTGCTTGTGGATCCCAAAGACAACAAGAAGAAGATGCTCTTCTGTGGGAAGAACAGGGAGGACAGGAGGCATGCTAAGCAGTACCAGTCCTCCTTTCGCTTCTCAAGACCAAACTACTCAGCTTGTTTTGCCTCCTCCTTCAGAGACTTAAAGCAGCAGTGGAGAAACCAGAGACTGCAGCCCAGACAGCAAGATTACCAGGGTGCAGGAAGACCCCAAGTGAGTCCCACCAAGAAGGAGCAGCACAACAACCAGCGTGCCTGATGCCAACCCTCCAGAGACAAGCAGGCTTCAGGGTTTTGTGGGCTTATGAAAACAGATGACCTCAGACCAGTTGTCAATGTCCATCCAGCGGCTTAGCAGACACAGAAGCAGGAGCTGAGTTTTATGGCTTTAGTCGTAAATACAGCAAAGCGGTTACATCACCAAAAGAAAGTATACACAAGCGACAAAGTCCCAGGAGCGGCAGACTCAGGCAGCAAGGTCCGACTGGGGCAGAGAGCTCAGGACACAGATTCGCGGTTGGTAGACGGTTGTTGCCCCGTGCCCACCCCCAACAGCGTCTGACTTAAGTACTCAGTTTTCAGCCCAGCTGAGGCCGGTCAACTGTCCGTTGGCCCTGCTCATAGCTGGAGCCTCTCAAGAGTTCAGAGCCGCTTCATCAAGCGCTTCGCCCGCAGTCGCTGAGACTTCCGGACCGCCCCCTTCTCCAGTTGCCTCTGGAGGAATGTGGGGGGAGGGTCTGCTACAAACTCTGGACTGGAGTCAGAAACCCCGGCCTCTGCCTCTGGAGCATAAACGTTTGCTGCAAACTCTGGGCTGGAGTCAGAGACCCCGGCCTCTGCCTCTGGAGTGCAAAGGTCTGCTGCAGGTGCTGGCCCGGGCTCCATGCCAGGGACAGCTGGGGTGTTGCAGGCAGGCTGCTCCCTAGACTCTGAAGCAGACCCCCCTCCAGGAGGCCCCTCCCCGGGACTCACCCCGGGCTCGGAGCCCAAGTCTGAATCGGGAGCGACGTCAGCCTGGCTCATGACATCAGTGAATGCTCAACACCATCAGCCAGGGTACAAGTTAGAGTGCACACAAAGCCCTCCAGATCCATTTTCCTCTCTAAGATCCTAAAAAGCCACTCAAGAACAACCTCAAGAACAATTGTTAGTGGCAATTGACTATCTCAGACAGATCGGGGCCATAAAAGAAGTACCTTACTTGCAGAGATTCAAAGAGTGCTATTCCATCCTTTTCCTCAGTCTGAAGAAGCATTCTGGAGGACAATTCTGGATCTGAGAAGGGTGGACAAATGTATCAAAACCATCATTTCTCAATGGAGACACTGAAAAGTATCCTGCAAGCCATCCAGTCCAGGGACTTCCTGGCTTATCATGAACTAACAGAAGCTGATTTGCATATTATGACCCTCCTAGCACAGTGCAGATTCCTTTGCTTGTCTACTCAGGGAAGCAATACCAGTACCATGCCCACCTGTTCAGCTTGACATCAGACTCTATCAATTTCACCAAGGTCACAGCAGCTCTGGTAGCAGGATGGAGAAGAATATGTGTCCATGTTTATCCCTATTTGGATGATCTGCTAGTGTGCTCAACATCCTTCCTGCATGGTCAAGAGGACATTCAGTGGGATGCTGAATTTGCTAGATCACCATGGTTTTCTGGTAAATCATGAGAAGAGCCACCTTACCCTGATGCAGAAAATCCAGCATCTAGGAACAGTGATGGGCACGATAATATCCTCTACTGACAGGATCTGTAAGTATATCTTCTAAGCATTCAGGAGGCGGTGCTGGTGAAAAAAGCAGGATTACCTCCAGATCTTCATGCCCTTGCTTTTGGAGTTCCTTCAGGAGGCGATAAACAGGGACTTCAGATTCAACGTGATTAAGAGGCAGGTTGCCACCATCACTTGTCTTTCCTCCAGGAAAAGGAGACAAGATCTCAACACATTTTCATGTCCACAGATTCATTAAGAGTCCTTCTCTCTCACCCCTTCCAGTGGTTCACAAGTTCCTGACATGCAACCTGCACACGGTGCTCAAGGCGCTTACATTATCACCTTTGAGCCAGTTAGGAAGGCATTGCTCAAGCACTTAACATGGAAGATGCCCCTGTTGATTGCTGTCACATCAGCATGTATGGTCTCTGAACTGGGAGCCCTGTCAGCCAGAAAGGAGCTGTGTGAAACAAGGCTGGATTCAATTTTGCTGTGTCTAGATTCCTTCCTCATTCTGAAAGTGAACTCACTTTTCCACAGAGAGCAGTAGGTAATATTGCCATCCTCCTGCCCTAGACCATCAAAGCCATCTGAGAAGCTATGGCACATGTTGGAAATCCAGTGGGCCATCAAGGTGTACCTGAAAAGGACAGCCAGCTTCCAGAAGACAGATTCCTTGTTCATGACCTTCAGTCAGCTCTACTGAGGAAAGGAGATCTCATCCTCCACACTGACTGGTTAGATTAGAGACTATATTACATCTTGTTACAACACAATGGGAGCACTGGTTCTGGGACCTGTCCAGGGGTGCTCCACAAGGAGTACAGCCACTTTGGCAGCATTCACAAACAATGCACCATTGATCAAGATATGTAGAGCAGTTATGTGTAAGATGCTGTCCACTTTTCTAAGACATTACAGACTGGATGCCTTTTTGGGTGATGAGTTCTTTAGCAGGTTGTTGATCATTGAGAGTTTTTGCCCCAGCACCAGCTATCCTGCCCTACTAAAGGGAGCTTTTGTTCATCCCATAGTTAGGATGGTCCTTCTCTTTCTATTGAAAAAAGAACCATTTGTCTTTCCTGTGAGATTATCTTTTTCAGTGGAAGGGGGAATGAGCATCCTCCCCACCCTGGGTTGACAGCTGACACTTGGGCAAAAGCATTGCATATAATTACTTCAGAGGTGGAATGAAATGCAGAATGTGGTATTCTGCAATACTCCTTCCCTCCTTGTTCTCTTGTTGTTATTGTTTTTCCTTTTTCATCTCTAATAATAAAAAAAGAAGAATATGAGTACTATCATTACTTGAGAGAGCATTAATACCTATTTATTGGTGTAAAGGGTGAGGAGGTTACATGCCTAGGTTCTTTCCAAGAGCTTCTCCGAGCTGTAACACAGTTGACCATATGGAGAGAGATACTTCCCCTAGAGAGCACTCTCAAAATAACTTCCATTTCTTGCCTATTGGAGAGAGATGGAGGTCAACCCATAGTCAGGATTCTCCTTCTCTCTTCTACTGAAAAGGACTATCTCACAAGTAAGACAAATGGTTCTTTCAGTGAAGAAAAAAAATATAAATAAATGGTTCTCAAACTGTGGATCATGACCCTTGAGTACAATAGTTGCTCAAGAGGAGGGGTGCAAAAAATTTGTTGACTCCAAATACAGGCTTCTAAGTAAATTACAACCAAGCGAAGGAGCCTCACTGCCACGTTGGATCCCACTTAAGCAGAGGGTCCAATGCCTTGGGCAGTCATTAGCTCACCCTGCGGAGAGAGGAGGGGCTTGAGCCCAACTGAAAGGTGTACTGTGCTTACTTGGGACTGAAGTGGGGAGAAATTAGGCACCTTACTCTGTCAGGAGTCAGAAACTTTCTTACTGGTATCAGACCTGCTCTCTCTCTCTCATGCTCTCTCCCCCTTCCTTCCTACCTCCTTTTCTTTGGACTGTTCCCCCTTCAGCTCCAGCACGGGTGTGTGCAGCACCCACCTTGATACCTTCATGAACCACCTTCATGCAGAAGTGGTAAATTCAGGGGTCTCTGTGGGGGCAGATTGGAAAAGAGCTGGGATGGGGCCTCTCCTGCCCTCAGGTGTGCTGCATGCATGCACAGACATGCAGACACCGCTGCAGATGCACATGCACACACATACACATTGCAGACCGAGAGATGATCAAGGGAGAAGGTGGTGCGTGTGTGTGTGTTCCCTGTTTGGATCCTGGCTGTGTTCAGCCTTGTGCTGTTCTATATTCAATTGCTTATTGAGGTGTATCAGATGTAAAGCTTTTAAAATGCAAAAATTCATGTGTAATTATTCTGTGTTCCATACGTTTATACTACATCTTTAGCCCTCTTGAGTTTTTGATGGTTTTTCTGAATGGGCCTTGGCTCATTTACTCCTAATTTGGTAAGGAGGTGATTCAGGTGATTCAGAACATCCTTTTTCTGCAAATAGAGATTTTTTTTTCCAGATCCCTGTTTCTTCTAGCGTGGTATAAGACAACAATTATAACAGAGCTGACAGATTAATACCCATTCTTAACCTCTAGTTTTCTAGTGACTGTATGCTGCTAACACAGGAGAGTATGGGTGGGCTTTTATCCATCACTGGAAGAAAGGTAATAAGGTTTTTCTAGCCTGTAGCTTTGGTGTCATTGACTTTTGAGATAGGATAGAATGCCAGTTAGTGAAATCAGTTCTGGTTCAAAGATCAGTAATTCAATGCTGGAGAGGAATTCAGAGAGTTGTAATTTAAAAAAGTAACTTTACAGGTTCTTCCTTATGTACACTACATTCCTAGGCTGTAGAAAGGGCTATTGTTTGTTTATTCTTTTATTACAGGGAAGGAGCAATTGATCGTCTAGTGAACATATATAAAAATGTTGTGCACAAAACAGGGGTAAGTAACTCCTGTCTTGAATTTAATAGTCACTTTAGGAGAGAAGAATGATAGTTATAGTCCTGTTTTGGCACTTGGCAGGGTTACCTTACAGAAAATGGCTATGTCAACCTGCAAAGAGTACAGATGATCATGTTAGCTGTTGGTGAAGTTGAAGACAGCATTTTTAAGAAGCGAAAAGATGATGAGGTAAAAAGTATCTTCATGTATTTGTGTTTCTTTTTACATAATAATGTAATTACAATAAAAAACAATGAACTTCACTTGCTATTATCTTATATTTCTTAGTTCACTGTACAACAGTTAAAATGCATTTTAATTAGAAATGACTTCACCTCCATTAACTGTTTATTAGCATAGATTTCAGTTTTGTTGATAATGACAATATTTTCAACTGCTGCTGGTTTAGATGGAGCTGCAGCTTTAATACTGGTGAAACAGAACACTGCTAGCATAGCTGCATTGGATTTGATAGTTGCAGAAGCAGTAGTGCAAGCTGCAGCATGCTCATGCTCAGTCTTGCACACAGTAGAAAACTGCTAGGTCCTCTTCTTGTGCTAATTTTAGATATGTACTTCTGTTGCAGAAGGCCTCATGCTACCACAATGACATCACTGAATTCAAACCATGATGTTTCATAGCAAATTACAGCAGATCTGAATGAAATCTGTTTTGTATATTATTTTCCCGGCATAAACAAATGATTCTGATAATATTTTTCTGTGTATTTCATATGGCATATAGTTCTTCTGATAGCTTCCTTCTTTACTTCAGGAAAATTTCAAAAGAAGACAGAAGGAAAAAAGAAAAAGACTGAAGGTAAATGTAAAGCTATTTGTCCGGATTTTATTGGGAAATTTTGACTTTTTCATTTTGCATTTTCACAAACTGCTTTTTGGAACTGTTCTCAGTTTGAAAAGTGACTTGTTCAGTTTGAAAAGTGTTATTTGGATATATGAACCCCTTGTGAATAGGTTATTTTGCATCCTGGCCTAAATGTGGAACATTTAGCACAATCCTGAGCTTGTGGTCTCAGAGTTTAGCCCTGTTGAGTTATACAGGGCTTATCATCAAGTAAGTGTATACCGAATTTATGACTTAGTATGATATAGCCCATATTTCCGATCTTTCCTCTCTACCATTTTTACTTCAGCGCTTCCTGTAGCTTGTCATATAACAGTTGAGAGATCATTGTGTTGTTTTCCCCCTTCTGTGGAGAGTGAGAGTGCTCTACTTGCTGCATATGGGATACCATCCTTTAGTGCCAGGCACTCCTGAAGTGTCGTGCTGATAGTGAGGGTTATTTTATTGTTAAGTTTGTATTTTTTTTTCTGGATGACTAAGAATGTTGCAGCATAAAGTTCTGGCCTCTTGGCCACCTGCCATCCTAGGAATTAGTATGACGATGTCTAGACACGAGCACTTTGCTTTGAAATGCTCCCAGTTGTCTGGAAAAAAAAGGTGGGGAAGGAATGAAGCAACCCCGTTGGCTGTGTCTTGTCAGTGGTGACAGTGGAGATATCTGTATATAGCAACTAGAGCAGGGCTGTGAGCATATTGCAAGGAAGCAGTAGACTGGGCTGCAAGTTATTTAACATGATCTGAAAAGGAAATAAAAAGTCTAGAGCTAGGATGGGAAGGGAGGCAAATAGCACTAGGAAGAGAGATGAGACTAAGCAGGGAAAAGAAAGAGAGAGAGGAAGGAGGAATGGTTAGTTTTGATTATTAGTGTCTGTATTAGAGAAAGAGAAAAATCCTGGAAAAGAAATGCCAAAGTGAGTAAATCTTATGCATTAGTTTGTGGTGTCTATATGTAAGGGAGCAGAAAACGGAGTGAGAATTCTGAGTTGCGGTGAACCTGAATATGAGGGTACAAACTGGCACATGGTTGGGAAATTGGACAAGTTGCTTCTTTTTAATGTCGATTCTGTATAGCCTGTAACCGGCTTAGCATCATAGTAGCAGTTTTATGAATGGGTATCTTTCCCGTGGCACCCATTTTGTGAGGATCCCATGACACTTCAGAGTTTCAGATGTGTCCACCAGTCCAAAAACGTTGCAATCGTCACCATAGATTACTCTGTTGTCCCTCCTTTACCCTGTACTTCTACACACCATGCTACCCCTTTGGAGGTTTTTTTGTTTTTGTTTTCTCATATGTCGTTTAAATAATGGGCAACTCAAATTTGAGTTGTCGTGTTTGAACTACAACTTCACAGAACTGTCTAGGTTTGGTAATGTTTATAACTCATTTAATAGTTGAACAAGATGAATTATTTAATGAATGGTTATCTGTCAAATGTGTTGGTAGAAATTAGTGAAGAGTGCAGAAGATATGTCACTTACTGTGAAATGGTTGAATCCAATTTTGAATGGTTAAGTCTAGTTTTTTTGTAAACTAATGTTATGAACTGCTTACAACATGCTAAACTTAAATTTTGAAACACCAGCTGAATTTCTGAAGCCAAATTGTACTATTTTGTGAAATTGAGAGACCCAAGTTCTCAGTTTTTAGTGACCACTCTCATCTACAGAGCCTAGTCTGGGAGATAAAACTACCTGAACTTCCTGCCCCACTAATGATCAGACTTTCAGTTGGTAATGCCATCTTTATTAGTAACGGTGTCATAGATACACTGAAATTTGGCACCAGATACCAGGAAATCAGTCAAAGGAGATGGTGATGTTGTAGGAAAAGATGGCTTTCCTATAAGATTTTCATACGTGACAGCCTGTCAGGAGGCCTTTTCATCAGATCGCAATTCAGTAATATTTATGTAAAATGTGAATGTGGAACCTGTTGATTAAATCTCCCCTGTTAATATTAACAGAGACCCAACATGGTATAGTGGGTTAAACATTGGTTATGAGTCTAGAGACCAGGGTTGGAATCTCCACTCAGCCATGGAAACCCATTGGGTGACCTTGGGCGAGTCACATTCTTTCAGCCTCAGAGGAAGGCAAAAGCAAAAAACCTCTCTGGACAAATTTGCTAAGAAAATCTTGTGATAGGTTCACCTTAGGGTCACCATAAGCTGAGAATGACTTGAACAACAACTGCAACAATTGAAATTGAAATTAATGGCATTTTGAATTTAGATCATGGCCAAAGTGTATTACAATCATTTCTTAAGCAGGTTTATTTCAGGACAAGACTGCAAATCCTAAACACACATAAGGGTATGAATCCTGTTAAACTCTATGAAAGAGCCATTTCTACCCCATCCTAACTCCCCTTTTGACAACCCCCTGAGGGCTTTAGGATTTCTCTGCTAATAAGTCAAATGGAATATGATAGTCTTTGAATCATCAGAAAGAGTGTAATCCTTGCATATTTGTTCGCAGATAAGTCCCACCAAGTGTACATAGAATGAAGTCTTAAGTAGGTAGATTATTTATTCCAGAAATCTGCTGTTTTACCCAGTGATTGCTCTGATGATGATCAACATTTCTGCTAATTCTTGTGTGCTTATTTTAGAGGGAACAACATTCTATGGCTACTGGACAGTTTGCCCCACAACCTTTGGGTAGGGGAAATAGATCAAGCCATCAGCCAATCAGTAATCCAAGACATACAGCCTTTGAAATGAGAATGCAGGACAGGCAGAACACCGTAAGTGATTGTTCTGGAGTTTGTTACAATGTAGAGAAAATAACGAATTTGTAGATTTACTAATAGCCTCATCTTGTTTCCACAAATACAAATATAATCTGGCTGTAGTTCTTTTTTAAACAGCTACTTAAACTTAAAGTGAGCAACTGACTATTTACTTCAAGTTCTCTACAGTTTCCACATCTAATATAATTCCACAGGGAACCATACTGTACCTTGATATCTCATTTTCATAGTTGTCATTTGTTGATATCTGTTATTTTGAAATGCCCAAAAGATATTTTTAAGCTGTTATATTTGGAGGAATGTCATGTTCTCCCTCTTGCTGAAACCATTGAAATTAGTTTTATATTAGTTTTTTGAAAGTAACCACGGCAAGTATAGATCCTGTGGAGTTCCTTTGTCCTATAAATATTGTAGCTGTTTTAAAAAAATACAATTTGCAAAGTCCAAAATTTAGCATAATGCGTAGCTCATTAAGAATAATTATGATTTTATGAATATAATTTTAAATATGATTTAATATGATTTTCAATATGATTTTGACATTTGTCACATAGAGTTGGACTGCATGTGATAACGTAAGTGAAATGTTTTTATATATTTGAAATTTTTCCTCTGTCCCCTTTCCTTTAAGTTTGAATTGTGAAATATACTGTCTAGGCTGCTGTGTTTAGCCTTTGCTCCCAATATGTATTGTCACTGTGTACGTGAAGTTGGAGCAGTATGTTTACATTTCAAACATAATGGTTTTAACAGGCACCCAAGATGAATATGTACCCAGCAAAACTAACATGTAGAGCAGCCCTTACATATTTTGAGTGGAGAGGGCAGGAAACAAAATTTCTAGAGAAATATTCCTCTGAACCCAACTTCACATCACAATCTGCTTTTAAATTCCCTGAGGGGTTACAAGAGCGATTTGTTCCATGGCAAGTGGGTTGCTGTTTTAGAGAGCCCTAGAGTCCTTTTGGCACACGGAGCTAGTTTGTTTATGGTTCTTTTGGATCTCAGTCTCTGTACCTAAATGAGATTGATGGATATTTTTCAGGTCTTCATGACAAAGTCATTAATTTTAATTTTATAAGTGTAATGAGACCTTTTCTCTAACTCTTTGTACAATAACTGCATCCCCAGACTCCTTCATCTTCCCCTAATACGAGTTTCACATCCGATGGTACGCCATCCCCAGCAGGAGGAATTAAACGAAAAGCAGAGGACAGTGACAGTGAACCCGAGCCTGAAGATAATGTCAGGTGACGCATTTGGTACTTAGTTTGCACATTGTCAGAGGGATGTTGCCTCATTAATACTATTTACCCTATATCTACAGTACCTTCTAATGCTTTTCCATGATCTTTTTATCCATCAATAATTAATGTTGGGGGTTGAGATGCTCTGTAAATTCCAGTGAGATGTGTAGGCTATAGCTGTTAAATTTAAGTGTCTCCATTAGTATGCATGCAGGTTTTCATCCTAAAAGCTGCTACTCCCTTTGAGACTCAACACCAGCTTGGCTAGAGGTTCAGTATTCAGCTCATACTCTCTGTGCAAAATGTCATTGTTCTACAGCATAAATGAAACTGTTTAACTCTTAAAGCACTACAACCAAATCCCTTTACTTAGACCTTTATCCTTTGGTGGGCTCCTTTTTATTGTTGACAATGAATGAATAGGCTTTGCATGCACAAGCCTCCGACATCTAGGGATAAAAACATCTTAGGCTGCAGTGCTGGGAAAGCTCACTGCTGGATATCTTGGCAAAACATTAAATGAGAAGATGACACTTGGCACAACTGACCAATGGTGTGACTCTATGTAAGGTTTCTAAGCTCATCTTTTCTCTCCTAAGTTGAATCCAATTTACTCTGAAGTTGCTTCTGCTAATACATCAGTGATTTTCTGCTCCTCATTTTCAGCAACTTGTCCTGTAAACTTCCCTTAAATAGAGAGATGTTCCAGAGTAGGTGTTCATGGGATGTGAGGACCTGTAGTTCATGGGATGGATTAGTGGATTCTTCTTAGCTTGCTTGTTAGAAAAGAAAGTTGAATCCAAAGCAAGGTCTATTTTACTATACATATTCCATTGTCAGGTTGAATGTTTATTAAATAAGGCGAAGAAATGGAACAACAGGTAATCAAAGAAATGACTGCATATATGGATCTCACCTAGTGACCGATATAGAAATAAATTAAAATACATAATTGGAAATGGAAGATGGAAAAATTCCATTCTTTTTGCAAAAACAAAAGCAGAAGCAGATTGCGGCACCGACCATACAAAATGAAGCACATGCATGTATAATTAAAGACCGTGTAAAGAACAGTTTTGCATCGCTAAGATTAGCTAAACCTAATTGACAGGAAACCAGAAGAAATCAGAAATGAAACGTTGTCAGGGAGGAATGCAAAAATACATTATCTGAAATAAAAAATAGAATCATAGAGTTATAGAGTTGGAAGAGACCACAGGGGCCATCCAGTCCAGCCCCCTACCATGCAGGAACACACATCAAAACATTCCCAACAGATGGTCATCCAGCCTCTGCTTAAAAACCTCCAAAGAAGGAGACTCTACCACACTCGAAGGCAGCATATTCCACTGCTGGACAGCTCTAACTGTCAGGAAGTTCTTCCTGATGTTCAGCTGGAATCTCCTTTCCTGCAGCTGGAATCCAATGCTCCTTGTCCTAGTCTCTGGAACTGTGGAAAACAAGCCCGCTCCCTCCTCGACATGACATCCCTTCAGATATTTAAACATGGCTATCATGTCCCCTTCTAACCTTCTCTTCTGCGGACTAAACATACCCAGTTCCCTAAGCCAGTCCTCATAAGGCATGGCTTCCAGACCCTTCACCATTTTGGTCGCCCTCCTCTGGACACGTTCCAGCTTGTCGATATCCTTCTTGAACTGAGGTGCCCAGAACTTGACACAGTATTCCAAATGAGGCCTAACCAATGCAAAATAGAGTGGTGCCATTACCTCCCTCGATCTAGACACCATACTCCTGTTGATGCGACTGAGAATTACATTGGTTTTCTTGGCTGCCACATCACATTGCTGACTCATATTCAGCTTGTGACCTACCAAGACTCCTAGATCCCTTTCACACGTACTGCTGTCCAGCTACATGTCCCCCATCCTATATTTGTGCATTCCATTTTTTCTGCCTAAGTGTAGGACCTTACATTTGTCTTTGTTGAAATTCATTTTGTTAACCTTGGCCCAGCTCTCCAATCTATCCAGGTCATTTTGAAATTTGATCCTGTCCTCTGGGGTGTTAGCAAGCCCTCCCAATTTGGTGTCATCTGGAAATTTGATCAGCATGGCCTCTACTCCTTCATCCAAGACATTGATGAAGATGTTGAATAGCACTGGGCCCAGGATGGAACCCTGTGGCATCCCACTAGTCACTTCTCTCCAGGATGAAAAGCAGCCATTGGTGAGCACCCTTTGGGTTCAGTTGGTCAATCAATTACAAATCCAGCTAACAGTAGCCTGCATTTTACTAGCTTCTTTGCAAGAACATCACGTGGAACTTTGTCAAAGGCCTTACTGAAGTTAAGATGTGCCACGTCTACAGCATTCCCTTCATCTATCAAGCTTGTAACCCTATCATAAAAAGAGATTAAGATTAGTCTGGCATGACTTATTTCTGAGAAATCCATGTTGACTTCTAGTGATTATGGCATTGCTTTCTAAGTAATTACAAACTGACTGTTTAATGATCTGCTCTAGGATCTTTCCTGGTATTGATGTCAGGCTGACCGGGCGATAAATATTTGGGTCCTCTTTTTTCCCCTTCTTGAAGATGGGGATGACATTTGCCCTCCTCCAGTCTGCTGGGACTTCTTCTGTTCTCCAAGAGTTCTCAAAGATTATTGAAAGTGGTTCAGAAATGACTTCTGCCAGTTCTTTTAATATCCTTGGATGTAATTCATCTGGCCCTGGAGACTTGAATTCATCTAGTTTAGCCAGATATTCCTGTGCTATAATGAAAAATAAAATCTCATTGGATGACAAATGAAATTCTTTAAGTAGTTCATCACAGATGAAAAGCAAAAAGAAAGTGACAAAACAGGGGCAGAATCTGAATGCCATGTGTGTAGGGACAAAGAGAACTATTATAATAACCAATGCAAAGAAGTAGAAGAAGACAACAAAGAGGCAGAACAAGAGACCTCTTTTGCAAGATCCAAGGAAGTAAATGGAAATTCAAACCTAGACTAGAGATGATATATAACTAAGCAGGGAATGCATATGATCAGGGCAGAATAAAAAAAAATGGAAGTAATACACTGAAGAACTGTGTGAAGGGGATGAAGCAGTGATATATCCCTTCAGAGAAGAATCATTTGAAGATTAATCCACAATATTAGAAAGTCAAATGGAAGAGGCAGTCAACACACTTCCAAGAAAGAAATCATAAGGTACAGATTTTGTACCAATAGAGCTGTTTCAGCCTATAGAGAAAAAATCCATTCCAGGCCTAACAAAATTTTGCCAACAAGTATGAGAGATAAAACAGTAACATAGAGACTGGAAACACTCAAAATACATTCCAATTCCCAAGAAAGGGAACACGGGGGACTGTAGTAACTATGATGATGTTGTACAATCTCCTATGAAAGGAAAGTGATACTCAAGATTTTATGTGAAAGACTTTTATCTTATATGAAGCAACAAATGCCAGATGCCCAAGCTGCATTCAGAAAAGGAAGTGCTACTGATGATCATATTGTAAACATATGTTTAATGATGGAACATGTCAAAGAATTGCAGAAGAAACTCAATGTGTGTCTTATATATTACAGCAAAACTTTTAATTATGTAAATCATGCAACATTATGATCTGCTCTAAAAGCAATGGGTGCCACAACAACTGATTGTCTTGATTTGTAATCTGTACTCTAGACAAGCTGCCACCATCATCACAGAATATGGAGAAACGGGATGATTTCCAAGAAGCAAGGAAGTCAGACAAGACTGTATTTTACCAGCCTATCTGTTTATATACAAAATATATCATAAGGAAACAAAACTCGAAGGAGACATGAAAATTGGGAGAAGGAGCATCAATAATTTAAGGTATGAAGATGACACTGTATGACTTGTAGAAAGTGGCAAAGGCCTAGAACAACTACAGAAGAAAATCAAGGAAGAAAGGGTTACAGGCTAAACATTAAGAGAACAGAAATAATGACCACAAATGGTTTGCATAACTTTTAATTCTTCTTTGTGGTCTCTGTGCCTCAAACAATGGGTTGCTGTGCCTGTGCAGAGACTCTGTTGGAAAGTTCCAGAGCTGAGTAGCTTGTTGAGAACCCTGCCCCCTCCCATGTGGATGATCCAGCCTGCCAAGCTACCTTCCCCTCAGTTTCTCATCATCTGCTGAACAAGTTATTTCTGTCACCATGTTCTGGTGTTGAGTAGTGTCCTTTTTCCTTCTTTCTCGATTCTTTCAATTTCTGTCTTTATTCTTCAATTTTTCTTCTTTCTTGAATAAAAAATTCCTCCTCCTCCTTTCTCTCCCTCCCCATTTCCTCTATGGTGTGTACCTCTCTCTTCAAGTTTTGTTCTTCTTATAATCGGAAGGTTTGTCAGACACTCATTCTGAGTGTCTCCATTGTTTGGAGAAGGAGCACAACATTCGCCGGCGCAAGACGTGCAGGCAGTTTACCTCTCAGACTCTGAAGAACTAAGCCTCTAGGCTCAAATCTTCCCGGGGGGAGAATTCTTTTTATGTGACTGACCAAGCTGGGGCCAGTAGGGCCATCTTCACTGCTTCCAATACAGTCACCTGGCCCAGATGGACTTCTAAAAGACCCTCAGTACCAACCACCTCCAGTCCAACATCGATGGAGTTGCTCCCGAGTCAGCCCTCTGGGAGCCTCTACCACCTTCTTTGATACTGATACCTTCTAAAGCCTATGGTGCTCCACAGTCCACTGCTCCTTCAGTGGCAGGGTAATTGTCCTTGTTGATCCTGTCATTCAAGGACAAAACAGGCAGAACAAAGCATGCTAATACGGGTTCTACTTTCGCAGACAAACATATTAAGTCAAAGAAAAAGAAGAGGGCAAAGCATGCTGACCTTCCAACAACTTCTTTGGCACTAGTTTCTGTACTGACCCCTGCCATTCATCATCTACTGTGACATCAATATTGCCTCTGGTCCCGGTTTTGACTCACATTTTACTTTCCCTGATTCCCATGGTGGACGTCAAGACTGAATTGTGGGGCCAAGTTGATCCTTCAGTACAAAAGAGTCTTCAGCAGGATGGATTGCCTCAGACTTCTCACCTTCTTGGGCTACCTTCTACTCCTAGTCACTGTTGATCTCACAGTTGGGACCATTCACCTATCAAGGATGATTGTATACCTACTCACAACTGCCATATGGGGAATACGGACTCTATAAGGATTTAGTCTTTACATCGATGTTGTATTAAGACCAATACCAACGAGAGCACCTTGGGAGCAAATCACCAAGATCTTACTGATCCTACTCTCGGTAGGATCGGTACCATCTCTGTGACTTTCATTACTGGTACATCAGAGGTCTGTGAGTTGACACTGTTCTTGATCCCGCTCTCAATCTCAGTCCTTGTCTCCCCAGACTGGGCTTTGTGGGACACCACTTTGATTCCTCTTGTACTCACTGCATCACTCATGCTCTGCATTGCTTGGTCATCACCAGCATCCCATGGCTCATGCTTCACCTCCTGCTGCTTCTGTGCCACCACATCATGCTTCCTTTCAGCATCAGGCAACAGTTATTTCTCGAGGTCCTCCGTCTCCACCGCACCAGTTTACTGTGTCAGTGTCAAGACTGCCTCCATCTCCTGTTACAGTGTCCATGTCAGCAGCACTCACTTCTACTTTGGTACTCGCTCACTCGATATCTCTCTCCAGTACCATCTCAACATGTGGTTGGACCCCAAGCCTCCATTCTAGACCCTCCAGAGCCAGTTTGTCTACTTCGGACCCTTCTTCTGCTGACTGTGTTACCAATTCCTCTCTCAAGATTCCCCAAGGCCTCCTACACCTTCTCCTCCTACAGCTATTGAGGACCCCACTCCTGATTTCCTCTTGAGGACATTAAACAATTTGCCGATATTGTCCTGCACATGGCAAAGTCAGTCAGCCTCAGCAAAGCAACTCCTCTAGCTCCAGTGTCAGATCCTGTTTTTCAAATAGTGTATACCCAGGCTTCTTCTCCTGCCACAATCTTGTTCCTGCCTGTCTTAAAAGAAGTCATTAAACAAGTGTGGGTACAACCTGTGTTGCTACCACCTACACCAAGGCATCTGAAGCAACTTTACAAGATACACCAGTAAGATGTCGCTTACCTTTTTATGCACCCCGCACCAAACTCTATCGTGGTGCAGATGTCTCAGACTAAAAGAGGGAAGAAGACTCATTCTACGCTGCCGGTCAAAGAACATGGGCATCTTGACATCTTTGGAAGAAGGCTATGTTCCTTAGCTGCTCTTTCAGCATGGGTTGCCAGTGTCCAAGCATGAATGGCTGCATAGCAATGTTATGTGTCAGACAAAATGCTCACACTTATCCCTTACTTGCCTGATGAACAAAAGTCTGATGCACTCCAATTCCACAGGAGGCCCAGGATTTGGCATCGCAACAGATATTTCTCACGCCACTCAGTGGAATGCACTGCAAAAGTTATGGTGGGAGCTGTGGCTCTCAGGAGGTACAACTGGCTTCATTCAGCAGGCCTTACGGAAGACACTAGGAAGAAGATGGAAGATCTCTCCTTTGATGGACAGAGACTGTTTCATTCCTCCATTGATGATTTCATGGAACACTTGTCTAAAGCCAGGCTCACTGCCAAAAATGTGGGTTTTGGTCAGCAACAATATCATCAGTGTAGCCATAGATCTTTTTCATCTTGGAGGTGCCCTTCTTCTACTTCTTATTGCTCCAAGTCTTCCTCTTGCCATCCTCTCTGCTATCTTCTGCTGGTCATCACTCCGTCAAGCAACGTCATCAGCGGTCCTCTAAGAAATCTATGTCTGCCACCAAGTCTCACTTTTGGCTGGTCCAGCAGGATGCCGCCTTTGCCAGTTTCCACCTTGCCAACATTAACCCATCCAAGGTCTCAGACCTTTTACACCAGTTACTTCACCTGGCAGAACATCATTGCAGACTCTTGGGTACGTACCATAGTTCACCTGGGCTATGCGATCAAGTTTTCAAATATTACACCTGTTGGCATACCCCCATACACCTGGTGAACAGAAGACCACTCAAAGAACCACTGTTATAAGTAAGTGACCTGTTAGTGGGTAGTGAAGGCACAGGAATAGTTAAGATTTTGTCATTAAGTTCAGTCATTAGACAAAATGGAGACTGTAGCCAAGAAATCAGAATAAGATTAAGACTTGAAGGGGCAGCTATGAAGAGACTGGATCCTCAAGTGTAATGAGATATCAGTAGATATCAGAATCATCCATGCCATCGTATTTCTGATTTCTGTCTATGAGTGTGAAAGCTGGACGGTGAAGAAAGCAGCAGGAAGAAGATCAAAGCATTTTAAATGTGGTGCTGGAGGAAATTTCTGCATGTAACATAGACTGCTGAAAAGAGAAATGAATGGTCCTAAAGCAAATCAATCCTAAACTCTCACTAGAAGCCGAAATGATAGGTTGGATGAGACTCGCTGGAAAAGATGATAATACTGGACAAAGTAGAAAACAGTTGCAAAAAAAGATCACATTACAGCTAGATTGATTCGATCAATGAAGTCAAAGTTCTCACTTTGCAAGACATGAACAGAGAACCTGATGACTCTTGGAAGTCTCTCATTCATAGAGTTGTCGTAAGTTGATGGCAAATAACAACAACAGGATGTCTATGTTAGAAGCAAAACCTGACCCTGTATTATTTCCTCTAAATAGCACATGGTTGCACTTTATATAATGAATCTCTGAGTTAGCTTAAGCTTGAGATATGAGTTGTTCAGGCTTCCCCTCCATGGTTTAATGAGCTTCATAGCAGAGCAGAAACTGCAAGCTGGGATCCTATATTGTTTTGTGTGCATATACACATGCTTCAGGTTAGGATGGACTTTGTTTCCACTTCAGATGGTTGCTTCTGTGTTGAACGCTGTCCCAGAAGGAGGAGATTCTCAGACCACGGGAGGCTGTAGTAGCAAGAAGTTGGAACACTCAATTTTTGAAGGCCTAGGATTTTGGCAGACATCTTTCCTATCTTTTATTAAAGAGTGCGTGGTGCTAATTGAGAAAAAGGCTGATTATCACTTAGTGTCTAATAACATCAGCCCAGCAACATTATTTAAGTTGCTCTTACTTTTGTATCAAACGAATGTTTAGATTTGAACTGTGCATCTTATAAATTGACTGTATATAAATGTTAACCAAAATGGAATTCTTCTGTAGGTTATGGGAAGCTGGCTGGAAACAGCGCTATTATAAGAATAAATTTGATGTTGATGTCTCTGATAAAAAATTTCGTCATAAAGTTGTCCAGTCTTATGTGGAAGGTCTGTGCTGGGTTCTCCGATATTATTATCAGGTATTTATCTATTTATTTACTTAAAACACATTTTTCCTTAAGACTGACCTCCTGTTTTAGCAGTAGTTCCAGTGAACATTGTTTGCTTGCCTTACTTATGGATTTAATAAGGATCAAGGGTGCCATAATGGCAGGGGGCCGGGTACAACACCTCTGATGCTCTGTAGTGAATGGGACCTAAAATGTTGGCCCTGGTAAGTAGTACATGGTTGGGTAATAGCTGGTTCCATAAAAGGGGCTTTATTGACAAAATGTTTGTTTGTTTGTTTTCCTTAAGCACAAAATAGTCCACAAAATAGAGATAATGGTCAAGCCAAGGAAAGGATAATTCAAACTGGGGTGGAAAAACTGGAAAATAAGTATGTCAGTATGAAAAACAACTTTAGGAAAGCAAAGTGCATTTTTGGTCTCAACTCAAATTTTAGAACAAACTAAAGTAGACCCCCTGAATTAGTGAATCTACTGCAGTTGGGACTAACAGTTGGAGTCAGGCCATGTGTGGGAAAAGTGCAGCCTATGGGCTGCATACAGCACTAAGGTGTTTTTTTGAGACTCTTGGCCTTCCCCCATCCCCCTTTTTCATTCTTTACCAAGAAATAGCCCTGGGAAGACTATGTGGGGAACTGCTGTAAGACCAATAGAGGCCTTTTTAAAGAATAGAAAATGTCAACCAAGAGCTAGTCCCTGAGAAAAGGTGGGATATAAATTGTATAAACAAACCTTTTTGACCATCCACTCCCCAAAAAAGTTTTTTAAAAAATGTCAGGAAATGTAGAAGCCCATGTGCCCATCCTGCAACTTCAAGTTATTTGTCCACCCCTGAATTTAGGCCATAATTCTTTAGTTTACTGACAGAATTGTTAGAAAGCAGATCTTGTAACATCAGTCTTATTCTGTTTCTTATTCTTTCTTATTTTGCCATTCTAGCATATATTGGATTGTAATATGATTGGGTTTTTTTAAAAATAGCAACTTTGAGCTCTGTTGAGGAAAAACTGAATGAATTAAATGCTTTAAATAAAATTATGGTATGAAAGTTAAAGAATGTTGTACAACAGCTAGTTTTGGTAGCAGTCTGGTATAATGATGGATGAACCACATATATATTATGTGCTATTTCTATAATAACACTTTGAAAAAAATAGATTATTGAGCTCTGGGGTATATACTAAATACAGTGCCGTGAGATAAATTATTAGTAGAGGTTATTTCCTTTTGAACTATTTTAGTAATTGTGAGAAATGTTTGGATCACTTTGAGAGTTTATTTAAAAGAAAATCAATAATGGACAGCAAAGTACAGCATTATTGTGAAGACATAAACAGACTAAGATATTTAGAATGATTTAGATCCTGAGAAGTCTGACATGAGACAAAAGATACTTCTTTTGGTTTAAGGCACCTCATCTCCAGCATCCCATTGCTTATTATTTTTGAAGTTTCTCCAGTCCCACAGAATAGTTTTTTGAGAAGCATCGCTTTGTGAATGGAGGTTATTTGTCTATCTGCCCATTAGGTCTGTTGTGGAAACTGAGAAAACTTTGGATTCACTGAAGCTTCTAGAAATTAACCATGTCAGTTTACCACATCCCATCATGGCATGGGTTTTTGCTGAGGTGTTAGTTTTAGTTTACACCAAGTAATGTAATACAGAAATTATTCTTGATTTGAATTTATGTTCAGTTAAGTTTTGTTTATACCATTCACAAAATTAAATCTGATGTCATTAGGCTTTTTTACAGCTTCAGCTGTTACTTTGGTAAGAGATACATTCTGTAACTGGAATGGAGTTGATGCAGGTTTTCCAGGTGCCTCAGATTGATAGAGATTTTATATATTTCCATTTACATGCTACAAAAATGGACTCAGAGCTCAGAGTTTAAAAACAAAGTCAGTGAAACCAGTAAAACCATTAAAGTAGCAGTAGTCAAAAAGCAGTGGAAGAGAAAATACTTAAGAGTATATAATAGATTAAAACCATCTACAAGTCAGGAAGAGCCTGGCAGAACTTCCCGTAGAGGGTGTTCAACAGTCAGGTGCCACTGATGAATAATAGCTTTTGATTTTCTGGCTGTAGTCAAAACTTAACTGGGCTGTATTCTTGAATAATTTAAATGTCTGTATGAGTACCTCCACATGAAGAGCACTGCAGTAATTTAATGTAATTTGATCAGGGCCATGAGTAATTTATAGAGCCAACATGGTGTAGTGATTTGAGCATCAGCTACAGCTTTGGAGACTAGGGTTCCAATCCCACTCAGCCATGCAAAACCAGAGGAAACCTCAGAGGAAAAAAATAGCAAACCCCCTCTGAGCAAACCTTGCCAAGAAAAACCCATAACAGGCTCACCTCAGGATCACCAGAAGTTGGAAACAACTTGGGGGCGCACATCAACAACATCAATAAATTATTTCTCTGAAGTAGTTGATTATGAAGGCAAATTTAATAAAGTCAACTTAATTTGGTTTAAAGACTATGTTCAAACACATTCAGTTTTACATTGAAACTGTTTTTATTAGAATACTTGGAAATTAAAGTTGACCAAAAAAAATTTGTCAAAAATTGACAAAAAAGATTCTGATATCTATTCAAAATTATCTAACGATGCTCTTTTCCTTTTTTTGAGAGGAGCAGGATACTCAATCAAGTATTTGCCTACATTTTTTTATGACCACTCCAGCAAGAAAGACTCACTTGCACATTTTGGAATTTTCTCAGTGGATATCATAGTTGAGGGTTTTCTGTTTTGTTTGTTACAAAATTTTTATAACTAGACCTCAGCATCAGTTTTCAGAGCAGTTAACAAATAAAATGAAAAAGAACAAATCAATACATGCTATGAATGTAAGCAAAACAAGAAAAGCAATTAAAAGCTTAATTAAAATGAAGAAACCTCATCAAAGTCATATGAAAAATGGTAACGCTCAAATCACTTTTTCCACATAGTCTTCTGACATGGCCTCTTTCAAATAAGGCAACAGTTAAGGATACAAATCTTTGCTTTCTTCTTGCATGTATGAATTAAACATTCTCTCCTTTCTGAGCAAGGTTACATGAGCTTTTGTACCATTTTTAATTATTTTTTCAATTTTGTGCCTTTGTGAAAATTTCATCCAGATACACACAAAAAAGGGGATTTTGTGCCAAATTGAATGGCTGTGAATAAAAAGAAATGAAAAATGAAAAAGCACTATCTTTTCACTCTTTGGGCAAAAAACTAGGTAATATTTTTAACAGGCATTTCTGGCATGTCAAGGCAATCTTTTTGCACAAGAACAATTGAAACATCTGAATGTTTTTGGTATCCCTACTATGCTGTTCTTTTTCAAAGGTTTTTAGATTTCCCACCTTTTCTTCTGTTTCCTTACCAGAAAGTTTCAAACACCTGGCATGTTGACAATATTTGAAAAAGATCTCCCACTCACATTTTCTTGAGCATTAATCAGAATGTAATTTTTATGTACACTTGTAACACTTGATAACATACTTTTGAAGTAGTTTTAGTAATTCCTTCAGATTAGTCACAATCACGCTCTGAAGAGCTGCTATTCTGCAGCAGTAACCAGATGTTCTCCAGTACCTCCTGTTCAGACTTGTGTGAGGAGCTATTGTATCTTCTTTATGTGATGTGAATTCTTCTGTTTTGCATACTAGGGATGTGCCTCCTGGAAATGGTATTATCCTTTCCATTATGCACCATTTGCTTCAGATTTTGAAGGGATTGCAGACATGTGCTCAGACTTTGAAAAAGGAACAAAACCGGTAAGATTTGTTATGTGTCTTTAAAATAATTCTTAGGCCAAGATCTCATGTTATTGTACCACTGATGAAAATGGCTTTATCCATGGAATCAGGAGGGATGTGATTTCCTGAGGGCATGCTTTGTGCCCTCAGAATCTGCAACTTTGCTCTAAAAAAGCCTCTGGAGCAGATTTTTAGGTAGCATTGAAAGAGCACAGAACGAGAATGCCCTAGTGCACTAGCAAAAATAAACTGTTAGAATATTGGGTCACAGGTACCGGGATTTTAAAGCAGTTCCTGCTGTTTTCCTTTATTTCTGGCAGTTCAAACCTCTTGAACAACTTATGGGAGTCTTTCCAGCAGCCAGTGGTAACTTTCTCCCACCAACTTGGCGAAAACTTATGACTGATCCGGTAAGAAAGTTGCCTTATTTGGCTTTTTTCCTCATTCCTTTTTCAAGTGTGCAAAATTTGAATGTTTTTGGTATTTTAGTATTCCTTTAACCATTTTATTAGTTTTATGAAGAATGTGGTTATTCTTACTTTATCCACTGGAGGCAAAGATGAGACAACATGTGTCTGTCCAGTTCAGGACCCATTTTTTTTTCTCTGCTACCTACAGTAGACCATGGAAGAAGAAGAGCTGAGGTGTGTTAAATGGCCCCTCTGGCTCTGCTCCAGTCCAGTCAAGACACAGCATATAGCTGATGCCCAAAATAAGCAAAGAGAACTGAACTAAGCGAGAGAGTTTGTAGCTGGAGAAAAAGGTTCATTGAGTCACTGAGTCTACCTTAAGTATTGAAAGTTTAGGAAAATGCTCAGGTTTCACATTTTATTATTCAAAATTTAGACATTGATATCGCATTATTTTGAAAATTAATAGTAAAGTACGGTTCATTTCAGCATGTTCTTTGTAATGATTTTGAGAGGAAGAAAGTAAGTAGCTTCATCCAATAGCACATAAACCTGAATGATTATCTTTAATTAAAAATAGGAATCGAGTATTATTGACTTCTACCCTGAAGACTTTGCTATTGATTTGAATGGGAAGAAATATGCTTGGCAAGGTAAATTGTTTATCTTCATTAATTGTTCATTAAAATAATGTTTTTCAATAGACTTTTGGAATTGTTTTAAGTTATGTGAAGTGACTAGCTTTGGTTATTGTACAATATAGGAATGAATGAGTGAGCAAGTGAACAGTTTATTCCATAACCTGGCTTGCTACAACTTCACTAGGTTATTTCTGTTCTCAGCCAGCAGAGCAGGAGCCATCCCAGAAGGGGTTAATTCCAGTCACTGCTCAGATGTGGCAAGGAATCATGTATTCTTTTTTTTTTAAGAATATCTGTTACTGGATCCCTAGTTCCTCCTCAGTTCTTTGTCTTTACCTTACCCAGGAAGGGCGATATAAGCTCCGCTTTTCTCTTGGCTCTATTCTTTATTGTTTCCCTTCTGTTTGCTCTGTTTTAAAAAGCCACTTTTTTCCCTTCCCTTTTCTCATGTTCCCCGCCAATCATGTCTTCCCCTTTTTTGTGTATGTCTGTCTGTCCATGAAGGGGTAGAAGTGAGGAAAGTAGAAACAAAAGCTAAGGATGCTTCTGGCCCCAAGAGGCACATTGGGGAACTTACTGTGAAAGTCCATTCTATCCAAAGAGAAGGAGCCATCCAGCCTCACCCATCAGTGTCAAGTCTAAATTTCTTTTCTGTGGTGGGATTCCCTTTATTCTCTCTTTTCCTTTTTCTTGGTTTGGGAATTAACTGAGGAGGAGCTAGGGATCCAATAGCAAAATATTTTTCAAAAAGAACATATGATCCCTTGCCTCGCCCAGGCAGTAACTGGAATTAACACGTTCCCATATGGCTCCTTCTCCTCGGTTAGATGGATCTTCATGGTAAGTTCCCCAGTGTGCCATTTTATTTTATTTTTTTAAATGGACAAGAATAATGAAGAACAAACAAGTGGTCTAAGTTCAAGGGGGACACATTAGTTTCAGCAGTGCCTCTGAACCAGGCATGGGCAACTTCTGGGGTTGGAGAACTTCATTTTCAACTGCCCTAATTCTCCAGGGCTGACAAAGTACCTGATGCTCTTTTAAACAGATGGTTTGTAGGCAGCTGGCAATGAGGAGAAGGAAAGGCGGGGGGGGTGAAACAGGAAGGAAGTGACAGCTGCAGAAGGGAGGCAAGCAGAAGATACAGTAATGGGATAGCGAGAGGAGCCGCCTCTCTGTACCTCACACGGAAATGGACAGAACTCTTGTACTTTAATTTGAAATGATGTTGTGATTCAGTCATGAAAAAAGATTACTCAGGATGTAAAGGCTGACTCTGTACATAAAGAATAGTTGCTGATTATGTACTACTGAAGTTGTTACACAGTGCCCAAAGGAAAGTCTAGTTATAGATATGTATACTTCTTTAACAATATCCACTTAATAGAAAGTTGCTAATCTGGTATTTATGGCTGTAATGAAAAGAGTTTTGATAATGGCAAAGTTATTAGAAAAAAACGAAAACATTATTTTCCTTGTTCTCCTTTTTTTTTTTTCCCCCGGGGGAAGGCTGAGGTTTCATTGATTTCATCAGGAGAGCTAAACGTGCTCTCATCTCCCTCTTCTGTTGAAATTAATGGGACAGCTTTGTCTTAATCTTGCCAGAGTCTCTTGTGCACTCTTTAATTTTCTTCTTTGGTGCTGACAGAATAAAGATGTGGAATCTTATAACTTGTTTTCCTTAGGTGTTGCTCTGCTGCCATTTGTCGATGAACGTCGTCTGAGAGCTGCACTTGCAGAGGTGTATCCTGATCTCACTCCTGAAGAAAGTAAAAAGAAAAGCTTATATAATCCTTCTAACCAGAGTTGTCCTGAGACATTTTTCTGCCTGAGACAGAGCAACACATTTATTTTATTTATTTTACTTGCTGCATTTACATGCCACCTTTCTCCCAGAGTGGAATCCAAGGCAGCTTCCAAAAGAACAGGTTGCTCATCTGTAACTATGGTTCTTTGAGTGGTCCACTGTGAACTTAACACAAATGGGGTAGTAGTAATCAGGATCATAGTACTCCACAACCTCCTCAGAGAAATAATCCCCTTTGGAGGGGGAAGGAGAATACCAACAGCATCGCGGAGATGGAGTGCAGTGCCTACAGCCAAACTGTGCCTTGATTCAGTGGCCTTGGGAGAAGGGTGATGGAATTGCCTGGGCCTATGACAAATGAGAGAAGGTCAGTCCCAAACCTTGGAAATTAATGAAACAGAAGATCGGGACATACTCAAAGATGAGTGTCAAAATGTAGGCCCACATCAAGCAGGAGGTGAAGGCAGGAGTGGGGCATCCCTGGCAGGCTGAGTTCCAGGAACCGGAGATGGCCATTGCTCAGACTGAGCAGGGAACCTGAGGAATGCTGAGCCCACGAGAGGGAGAGTCAACTGTTTCACCATCTGACATGGCCAAAGCTTAGATGATCTCTGGAGAATGGCATGGAGTTAAAGGCTGAAGAGTCTGAGCTGGAGAAGATTGAAATGGTGAGTGTTCTTGTGATGCAGGTCCAAAAGCAACTGTAGAGACTACTAGGGATGGCAATTGAGACTGGGAAAGATCTTTGGACCTCTTTTTGTTCTTATGACGCTTCCATTTGATACACTGAGAAGCAGACTCTAGATCAAGACAATGCTCCAGTATTGAAGGAATCCTGATATGGGAGGCATCACCCTTTAACTTGCTGGTATCAATGGCAGGATTAGATGTGGGATACACGGCCCTTTCAGCCGCAGAAGCCACAGTAGAAGGTTGCTTGGATGCAACTCGTGAGCAGAAGAGGGAGGACTTACTACCGGGGAAGTGCATGGAGCCAAAAATCTACTGGATGTTGAAGGAGTGTCCAGATGAGTCAAGGCCTGCTCATATAGGAAAGCCATTAGGTGCAAAGAGCAGTTTTTGCAGGCCTGCAAAGTTATCATCTTACAGTGTAAACAGGACCCAATTTTGTGATTTTTCTTCCAGGCACAAAAGGCAATATGACTGACCATCAGTATTTGGGGTCTTTTCCCCACAAATGGAACGATTCTTAAAAGATATAGATGGCATGGCTACCGGACAACCAGAAGTGGACAGGGTAACCACAAGAGGAGAAACCAAGAGAGAAGAAAAATAGTTCAAGTCAAACCAAGCAATCAAAGTTACTGAACCAAATCATAGAAGAAAGCTGAGAAAAATGAGCAGTCTGAATCAAAGCTTAATGACTGAAAAGCCAAAATGTTCAGCTAAGTGTTCTTTTTGATACTGCTGCTGCAATGAGTGAAAAGCAACTGAGAATTTGAATGAGAACATGGCTGGTCATGTGTACAGCTGAAGAAGAGGCTGTTGCCAAAACATATGCACAATAGTTCTAGAATTTTCTGAACAATGCACTGCACAGGCACAGTAAACCCCATTTGTGTGAGTCACAGAGACCACAAAGAACATTTAAAAACAATCTAATACATAAAACTCAAAGTTTGTCTGTTAGTTTCTCTGTTTGTTTGTTTGTGTCAGGCAGGCGAAGACCTCATATGATTGGCTGCCTGTGAAGATTCTGTGCAATCCTAGGGTTGGCAATTTAGGGAGAGGCCTTTAGAATTTCAGCCAGAGAGCTCTTGGGCCTCAGGCCAGTTGCTAGAGAGATGAGGCCCAGCAGCAAGGAGACGGCCAGTGTATTCCCTCAGAAACCAAACCTCTGTATGTTAACAACTCTGAATACAGATTGGATTGGGGAATATGAGGTAAAGTTACAGATACTGGACAAGGCACTTTGGGGAATTAGAAATACAGGATCTCAAATCTGTGTATTCCAACCACATCTAATTCCTAAGTTAAGGTAAAGTAATTCCTAAGGTATTTCTAACAAGTATTACCTACAAGGAAATAAAATCCTGGGCAACACCGGGTAAATATGCTAGTTTACAATAAAATTTAAAACTATTAAAATTAACCATATACCCATATAAAATAGTACTCCTGCTCAATTAAACTGCATAGCATTCAGAGCTGTCTAAATTATCTTGGCACATAAAGCAGATGATCTCACTACCGTTTATCCCGTTCCCTAGCAAGAAAAAATATAACATGATAAATGAAATAACCAACCATTTGTGTTCTGTGACAGTCCAAATAGGCTGCCTGTCTCCCTCTGCCTAATCAGTAGGTCCCAATGGGAGAGCTGGCACTGCTTCTGATAAATTAAGCTCTTAGTAGTGATAATTCCGTTCAGTGTCTTTTTTCCCTAATATACCCAAATCTGCCTTTCTGTTCCACATTAGTTTGCTTTTATTTTTATCTCAAGTGACATGGAGTGCTCTACATCTAGTAGTCTCTGTCCTCAGCCTTGTAGTATTCTATTCTTTGGCTTCTTAATCATCTATAGAATGAAAATACCATTTCCTTATTAGCTGTGTTGTCCTGCATTTTGAGATGGCTATCCTTATTGTATTCTGGATCATATAACCAAATATGTAAAAAAATGTTTCACGTGATGGGGATTGAGCTCTTGTTTCGTATATCTTTAATAAGATGTTTCTGCTTATTAAACTGTTACATGGCAATTGATAATTTTCCTTCGTTGGGTGAAAATTGAAGCATTCACAGTTCACATTTCCTTTCAATAGTAATTTACTCACAGAGCAAGATTATGAAATTTTAGAAAACTGTATAAGCCTGAAGCACATTGATTTCACATATTAACAAGTTTGCATAGGTGAAGATGGGGGATACTTTCTCTTGGTCATTTGGCTCTCCTGATAGGAAGATTCTGATCAAAGTGTGGATCTTACTGACTCAAAGGGGATGCATTTCTCTTATTTAATTTAATTTAATCAGGTATCCTGTGGACAACTTGCAGTCCCATTATGCCTGATACCTTGTAAGTAAAGTATTGTCTTTCCCACTTGTTAAATCAAGTTGATTTAACAACTTCAGGGATTTAACTCTGAAGATGCCACTTTTCTGATAAAGCAGTGGTGAAAGGCCATGCTGATACTCTTCTCTTCTTGTTTCTTCTCACAGTATAATTGAAAAATAAACTGGACACATATTAAGGGACCAATTTTGTGTAGTCTTAAACACACAGGAGACTGAGAAAGAGAACTGCTTAGTTCGTATTACAAGTGCAACTAATAAACTATATGGGACGACTTTTGTATGTTTTATTCCTCCTGAACATTTGCATTCATGAAATGTTACCATTCTGCTTTCTCTAGGGAGAAGAAATAGTCTTGGTGGTGATGTTCTTTTTGTTGGGAAACATCATCCGCTTCATGACTTCATACTTGAACAATACAAGTCTAGTGAAAAACAGGTATGGCAGATTTGTTCCAATGGTTTCGGCATTTGTCATGAGTGCCAGTGTGAGTCAACTGATCAGGATTTTTTTATTCTCCAACAGCCAGTTGACATGCCGCCTGAACTGTGTCATGGTATTCAGGGAAAGCTTACTGTGAATGAAAATCCAGTTCTTCCAGATGAGTAAGTAAGGTTAAAACTGGGGTTGGTGGGTTTGTTGGAGTATAGAGGACCACATTTGCTCCTTAGGGGATCTTGGAGGACCATATCTCCCTATCACCTCTGGGATTTTTTAATTATTTCCCACATGGACTTCTCAGGGACATGGATGCAGTTTTGCCATAGTTTTGGCACATTCTGGACCATTTTAAGTGCAGGAGGCAACTTTTTTTTTCTAATAGGAAATGACCAGATCATTTTAGGATTCACAAGAGGGTTGCTTCCTTTTGGGGAAAAAAATGCTTCTCCTGGGCCTAAAATGGCTGAAGAAGCAAAAATAATGACAAAATTACCTATACCTTCTAGGATACACTTGAAGGCAAAATGTTTTTTTCAAAAAATTAAAGGTGGGGGACTGCACACTATAAAAATATCCCATGTCTTACAGTAATATTTATTTGCTGATGAGGAACAGGTCTTTAAAGGTTCTTGAAGCAAAAGAAAATCAGTCCAAATTAGTTTGTAGATGTTGCTGCCAACAACATAAATCCAAAGCTGCCTAATGTCTGTCATAGATTTTCAACTATTATGCAAGATCTCAGCAGCTGTGGGAGAGTTCACATTCCAACTGAAGATGTATTACACTGGGAGTATAATCACTGTTTTTGTTCTTTAGGATATAAATGGGAAAAGAAAAGGTGTGGATAGCATGAAGAACAGGAGAATGGAAATGACAATATAAAAATGAGGCCCTAGAAGTAGCATATGGTTAGAAGCAGATCGTTGAAGACTCTGTAGATGTTTAAATTAAGCTGATGTAAACATGTCAGGTTAAGATGTGTTTAGTTTTGAAATTAGATTGAATTCATTTTAATTAAATTCTACTTTTTTGCACTTTTTGTTTAAAAATTACTCTTGATCATTCCTATTTCTGAATTGTTTGCTTAGTGGATTGGTATATCACGTACAGTCAGACCTCTGACATTTCAGAATGGCAATATGCTGTCTTTCTTATTTCTTTATTGTTGTCTTTGGATTGAAAGAAATTGCCTTAGCTTGTTTTGGGCTTGCTGTAGTAGCATCCATTCGGTTTTTTTAAAGTCTTTTAGGTTTTGACTTTGAGACTGTTTCTCAGTGTCTAAAATATCTGTGGAGCGTTTAGGTCAAAAATTTGGATCACTTAAGTGTCCCTTTGTGCCAAGATGCCTTATGTAGTTACAGCTGGCACTTCATTTCATTTATTCAGAACAGGTTTGGTTTTTTTTTAATGAAAAGCTATATAGAAGTGTCTCTGCCATTAAAAGTTTTATTCTGAATGAATAATACTTCCATTTTTTAATACCTATTAGGACAGTGAATTCTCCTGTGCCAGTGCTACGTGATCTGACACAGAATTCTGCAATAAGGTAAAGTGAAGTTGCACCCCATTGATTTCAGATGTATGTTTAAGTCATAGCGCAGTGGGCCTAAATGTGGTTGCTAGTCCCAATTAGAATAGATTGACTGAGTCAGTTGCGAACTGTAGGTCAGCACTTCTGTAAATCCTGATGATTCAGTATAGATTCTCTAGTTGGGACTAGTGCTTTAGACCAAAGTCTCCAGTAGTTATGCCACTCATCAGTTCCTGGCTTGCTTCTTGTCTTGAAACTTTTGAGGAATATAGAAAAGTGAGGAAACAAATACATCTAATGAGGCTGGGCATTTCATTATCTCCCTGGCTTTTCTGGACTTGTAGGCAGCTAAGCTACTAAACCTCAGAAAATGCACACTTTCTTAGAATGATGAGTTAAATATAATTCATTCTGGTTTCATTCTGTTGGTATTTGAAACTACCAGTGGAACTTCTTACTCCCTTTTTGTCAGCCTTTTAGCAGTAGTGATGATCTTAGCATCTTAATCACCCTCAGCAGTCTCATGTGAGTTCTGTGGGCAGACATCTTTTTCTATCCTTTGTTTTGTCACCCAGGATCTACATAAATCTCTTTGGTGCAGTAATTCCCATGCTGGGTATCAGATTATACTCACAAGCCACAACAAAAAACATAAATGTTTCCTGTGAATCCAAAGTATCTGCTCACAGAAGAGGCTATTTAGTGCATCACTACATCATTCACTACTCTGAACTTATTTTATTCAGGAGACATACCTGGATCTGTGGCTCATGCAGAAACACAGGATTGGCTCATAAATAGAGGGGTAATTTTTGTTCATACCCTTTGTCAAAGCAACCCTCTTTAGTGGCAAGGATAAAGTTTGCCTCCCATTGTACTTTGGAAACAGTATGTATCAGTTGTCAGAAGTTCGGGAAACACTGTTTTGTTTCCGAACCTGCTCCAATATAATATATTACTGGTAGAGTGAGACTGGTAGAAATTTTGGGTCACTTCATAAATGCATGTGCATAACTGGATTTCTCCTAATTTGATGAGCCATGGCAAAATGTGTGAATATTGAATTCATTGGAAGATCATATGGATGAAGTAAGATAATATGAAAATGGGGCACTATCCATACTGGCTCATTGGCATGTGCAAGTAGGCACTCAGCATTATAGTTGTTGGTTGGTAAATATAGCTTTGTGAACTAGCTTTTCCGTACAAATGATCATGAAATTAGCTCTATATGCCAAGGGAAACTGAGAGACAATGTCTATCTGTCCAATAACAGTGCATCCTGTGACAGTGCATCTGTCGCTGAGACATTCCCTTCAGTGCCACTGTTACGATACACACGTGTGCTATGAGGCTCCTCTCTGCATGCAGTTTGATGAAAAGCTGAGGAACGTGTTGTGTGGAAATACATCGTTTTTCAAAGCAGGCTTCCAGATCTTGTTACCCACCAAATAATATGTAGTCCACTACAAGGCTCAGTAAATCGTTGGGTTTGCTCTTGGCTGCTAAGAAACCAGGACATGATAGCCTACTTTTTTGTTGGTGGTTCACAAATTGGGTAGGCCTGACTTCATTTTTGAGATAAATGAGTAACGCATGAATTAATATGTTGTCAAAGGAAGCAACTAAGTTAAAACACATGACAAGATAAATCGTATCCTGTAATTGTTCCCAATATTTTCATTCTTAGTGTCAACTTTAAAGACCCACAGTTCCCAGAAGACTTTATTTTTAAAGCAGTGGTGTTATCAGGAGCAAAGTAAGTAACCTTCATATGCTACTTTTACTTTCTTCTGAAAGTGAAAAAATATTCCACAGAGAATTCCACTGGATCTGATGGAGGGCGGAGCAGAGAAATGATGATCCTGCATGTTGGGCCAGAAAATGTAATTTGATGGCCTTTGGGTCTCTTGTAGCTCTGTGTCTCAGGCGTCCATCACATGAAATTTTGCTATTTTAATATTCAGAAAACCTCCACCTGTTTTGAAGCCAGGTGACTGGGAGAAAACTAACAACGATAACAGACCCTGGAGACCACAGCTTGGCTTTAACCGTGATAGGAGGCAAGTTCACTTGGACCAGTCAGCATTCAGAACACTAGGGTAAGTAGCAATGATTACAGTAACTTAGTTATTTCTGCTCTTATGAATTTATTGTGTCCATTTTTATTAGTAAGAAAAATAGTTATTTTCATACGGACACTGAAATGGGTAGATTTTAATTTTTTTTTAATAGAGAAAGTTTGCATTCAGCATTCTTGATATTTGGAATTATGTTGAAGGAAAGTAAATTCCCCATGATCACTAGCAATTTGGGTTATTTAAAAGGAAATAAAATAAATTCACGCAGGAGTCAGTGGATAATAGTTGTGACATTAAATTACTGCCAGTGCGGGAAACATAAGTGGGATAGTGTTATTGCACTCATGTCTTGCTTCTGAGTTTCTCCTAGACATTTTGTTGACCACTATAAAAACAGAATGCTGGACTGGATAGAACAGTGGTTTGATCCAGAAGGACTCTTCTTAGGTTCTTTCATTCTTACAAAAATCCTTTGTCCTTCATTGTCCTACTGGCTAGTAAGGAATTTCTCTAAACCTAAAGAAAATAGTTCACTCTTGCACAGTCATAGAACTCACTGCCCTTGCCTTGTTCTTTGTCAAGTAACCAAGACAGTTTTTACGTCTGCTAAGCTTTAGAAGCAACTCAGATCAGTTCTCGTCCTGCATTTTCAAAGTCATATTCCTCAAACATCTGTGAAATTTTGCTCAGTTCCCCTTTTATAATTAGTGTACTATTTATTTATTCCAATGGTTTATTCATTTTTTCGAACTATTTATTATTTGTTTTTCAGGGCCATGCTCTAACAAGACAGCATACACAAAAAGTAGTAACTATTTAAGCTCAAGCACATTATGTAATCATACAGTAGATACAGCTAAAAACACATATTCACTTAAGGGAAAAGAGTTATTAAAAAACATAGTCATGTTTGATCTGCCCTTTGGCTCTCAAGAAAACAAACAGGATTTTACCAATGTATTTAATGAGTCATATTAAGCTCGATTACAAAATGGTTGCTGAATCTAACTTTTCACGTTGTACACTTTGGTTTTGTCTTGATACAATATTTGCATACTATCAGTTCCCATTGGTGGATTTTTTGTGTCTTCTGCCTTCCCAAATCCTCAGTGGTCCCCTAGACTACTTCGTTTTCATACTTTGATCTAATGCATCTCTGTTGTTTTCGTTCCTTGTTTATATAGCTTTATATTGGCCAGATTCCCTGTGACCATCTGCACTCAAGCTCTCCTGTTTGATTCTCTTTCACTAGGCTGTAATTCCTTAACTGTTTCCTTTGATATGCAGTACATGGCAATCCACATTTACAGCTTAGGTCCTTCAGATCCATACATAATAAATCACTGGTTGATTGCTATACTTTAAAACAAACAATTAACCCAGCTCTGTATTTTAACAGCTTAACTAAGTGCTCACTACAATAAACTATGTTAAAACATTAAGAAGATAACCTATAACAATAATTTTCTAATACAATAATGTTTTATGCATAGTCATGGATACGTAATACTGTCAATTATGTCAGGAATCCTAGCTGACATGACATATTCTAAGTCCTTCTTGAATGTCAAAACTGAACTGCAATTAAATAAGAACTCTAAAAAAGAGTTGTACCACTTCATGACCACCACCTAGAAGGTCACGAGTCTAAGATATCATCAGCTGAACTGATTTCATAAGGAGAGCTACAAGTAGGACCTCTGATGCAGATGGTAGTTTTAGAGATAGGACTCAAAACTCATGCACCTGGTCTTTAAGGTAGTTGTAGTTTAATAATAACACTTCTGACTGGACCTGGCAGTCTGTACAGCTGCTACAAAAATGACGTTACACTCTGGCTCTTCAGTCCCCATTAGCAACCAGACAGCCTCTTTGCACTAATAGAAGTTTCTGAGCCACTTGCAGATGAACTATAGTGTAAAATGCATTTGCAGTACTCCACTCCAGAGAGGTCTGCTAGGGCATGATTAACCAGGACCAGGTTCTGCCATTAACCATAAGGCCACCAGTGGAGTATAAGGCTGAGCTGGCAGAGTGTAGTCCAGCAAGTTTTCTCACAGACAGTGGTGAGTCGAAGTGGACCCCAAGGAAACTCAGCTGAGGACACTCCTCTTTAATGGGGCAAGATTTTCCTTTTGGGAAAACATGGGCTCAGGTAGCTTAATACTGAGGACTGGTGCAGGCATTCATGGGCCCAGTAATTTATTGTGTTTGGTGGGACATGACATACTACTATAAATTAGAGGTGATGTATGACTTTGGCTCTCTCTCTGTACATATGCATTCACATAATTTCCATTTTCCCTCAATACTACTTCGTTGGAGAAAATATTGAAGAAATTTTTATGTGCAGATACCCTGATCACACAAGGCTCACTTTCTTCAGTGGTGAACATGCCTAATATCTGTTCTGTATCATCATGTTTAGAAGATTCCCAGGCCCACTAATATTTGGTCTGGCCTAGAGTTAAGAAGTTACAGTTACAGAAATTTACCTCTGTGCTGAATAGAAATTCAACCTTTGTCCTTGTCTTTGTATAGAAATAGCTTCTCCATGGATACATTCATCTTTTTAATATTTTCTGCTCCATATTTCAGCCACACACTGCCAAGGGATCGAGGGCAATCAGGAAGTGGAGTTTACAGCAATATCGCTCCTCCTGGAACTTACAATCAGGGGAACGTATACAGACCACTGCTTAGTAGGCCACAACAGCAGATTCCAAAACTGCTGTCAAGTGAGTGTTGAATTTTTTCAATTGTTTTTACTTCATCGTTTTGGCTTGGTGAAAATAGAAATTAGTAGGTTTGATTGGTTTCTCCTTTTTTTTGTCCAGTTATTTATTTTAAAATAAATCTTTCTGTCACATGTGACTGCTCCTAGAGCTTCACAATCTTGTGTGTGTTTAAAGTTGTTTTAAATATTTCCTGACAATTCAGAGCAGGAACTGGTGAAGAGCAGTGGATAGAAGATGGCTCAGACAGCATCTAGTTCAAGCATTATGTGAGCCACAAACTCACCCGTAACTTAAGGCAAGCCACTTTCTCCCATCTCAGTGTATCAGCTTTAAAATAGAATGTTTAGTAATACCAGCCTAAACAGAGGGCTGTTGTAAGTTTTATTGATGTATGAACAAAGCAGTAATTGCCATCTTTTCTGCAGAGGAGTGATGTATAGGTACATTTGGAATTTTGAGGAAATGTTGTGGATGACATCAGAAGATGATTATCATAGTGGGCATAGCCAGAAACAAAATTCCCATTCATTATGAAACTGGGTACAAAAGATGAGATCTGGGCCCTAAAATATAAAAACACTTATTAGAACCTGGTTTCTTGCTTCAGCACAATTTCCCTTTTATTGATGGCATGCCGATTAATTTCCTCAAACTAACAGCTGGCCAGGTTATTTTAGATTAATTTTCTTCCCCTGCCTTTCTGACAGTTGTTTTCCGTCTTCCATCTCTGGTTTGTTTGTTGGCAGTTTTCTTCTTAATCTCTTACTTTCCCTTGCCTTTGGGATTCAAGAGTAGTAGTAGCCCAGGAAGCAATGCGGTTCATGGTTATCTGAACCAGTTAGTGAAAACAGAAGAAAATTCTGTCTGTAGCCGCAGCCCAACCCTTGCAAGCTATGGGAAGCTATTTTACTTTAGGATGGACTAATTATCTAGCCCAGTGAAGTGTGTACTCTGATTGGCAGTTGATCTACAGTCACTCAGGATAAGGCCTTTCACATCACCTGCTCTCTTTCAAAACAGCAGAGTGTAAGTCTGGGCTGTGAAAGAACTTTGCCTGCCTCCTTGCTCCGCTCATCCTCCCCAAATGTGCCCTAAGCAAGATAATAAGGCTCTTGTTCCAGCCTACCTGAAACTCTGAACTTAAGGCTTCTTCTTATGTTGGGACGTGGTGCTATTCTGCAACACTTACTGCTCCTTGTTTTGTCTGGCATCTGATATCCTGAAAAAGAAACACATGGCTCAAATTAAGACTAGTTCAGAAATACTGCTGATCACTTATTGCCCCTTGGTTTTGAATCTTGATAGGTGGATGAATGCACATTCAACTGATCCCCACTTCCACACTTTTTTAGGAAGGAAATAATGCACATATATTTGTGTTGGCAGATCTCTTGCTCACATGAGGCTTCCTTTCCACAATGGTAGCTTTGCATGATATGTCAGAGATTCCAGGAGTAACATCTGGCTTGACTCAGAATTGTAGAAATGTTACTGCTGCATAGGCTTGAAATTTTGTTCAGTGTAAATTTTAGCATAAAATTTGTTTGGTGTTAGGAAGTACAGGTATACCTCGGTTAATGAAGTAGGTGTGTTCCTGGACATTACTTCTTTAACAGAAAATTTAGTACCAAAGATAGAAATAACATGGAAAGGATAGGGATAGTTTTCAATATTACAACAAAGAAGAGCAGTTCAATATGTTTTACCAAAGTTTTTGTTCAAAACTAAACTATTCTTCATGGTCTTTGTGCCTCACACAATTGGGTAAATGAAAAGCTCACTGTGAATGGTGAGAAAGTCGCTGCAGGAGTGAGGACAGCACCATGCTGCCAGATCTTGCATTTGATTTTCCTCTGGTATCCAAATGGTAATGTTGTATGAAGGTAGAAGATTGTGACCACATTGATACCTTACAGAGTTCTAGCAAGGGAAACATGGATATAAAGGGCATAGAGGTCACAGTTGCGTTAAAGGAATGTGCCCTTAGTCCCCCAGAAAGCAGCCTGTGAGCTAACTCATAGCACAATGTTATCACTTCCACAACATATTTTGAAAAATACTGAATCAAAACAGGTTTGCCCTTCTTTCTGCCACCATAGCACACAAAAAGTCTGTTTGAATCATGAAAGGATGATTTACATTGTATATAATATGCTAATGTGCACCGCACATCCGGTGTATGAAGAGATCTCTCCAAGGGATCCTTTGGTTACTTGAAGAATGTTGTCAGTGCTATATATTGATTTAAATTAAATTGGGAGACCACTTTCAGTTAGAATGGAATATCTGATTGCAACACTACCTTGTCCCTGTGGAAAGTGAGAAAAGGTTCATCACTTCTTAAAGCTGTTAATTCTCCTGCTCTTCTTGCACTCATAATAGCCACCAAAAATGCTACTTTTAGTTTCAATAGTCTTTCACTTACAATGGCTACGGGCTCAAAGGTTTTACTCATCAGCCAGGATAATACTAGTGATAGCATCAGGAACTATACAGGCTGATATGAGTGATGCAATCCCTTCATAAACTTTTTACCACTGGGTTTGTGAAGAATGAATGAGTAGAATCTGTAATTGGCTTGAGGTACTACTATGGCTGCAAGATGAACTTTAAGGGGGAAAAAAGAACAATCCCTGCTCCCAAAGATGCAACAAGTAATACAGTACAGTGGATAATGAGATTGGAAATGGTGGCTGTGATTTAGATTCTGCAAAAGCACAGAACCTGTTCCACTTATAAGAATATCTTGCTGATAACTTTCTGGGTGACCTCAGTATTGAGCATAATTGTGGGGAGTCTTAAGATTTTATTCTCTAGACCATCAGTCTCAGCATTTTGAGGTCTGGATGGCAGACCTGCCCATTGGAGTCGGGCAGCAGGTCTCTGAGTACAGAAGTGTCATCAAGTGGTTCCATGGTATCTGGTAGAGTAACGCAAACCACAGTTGTCTTGGCCAGAATGGAGTGACTAGAATTGCATTGGTTTTGTCTTACAATATCTTGGCCACAGTTCTTTCTATCAAAGGAAATGGGGGAACAGGTACACGAATCGTCCAGACCACCTTAGTAGGAATGCGTCCACCAGTGAGCCTCTTCCTTTGCCTGTTGTTGAGCAGTATTGGATGCACTACCTGTTTCTCTCTGATACAAACAGGGCTGTTTTCAGTTCTCCCCAACTCTCGATGAATTGTCTGAATACCCATGTGGACAACATGCATTTGTGTTGCGGATATCTGTCCTAACTCGAAAGAGTCCACTCGAACATCGTCTTTTCCTGCTAGGTATATTGTGACAGGGTGAATCCCTCTTCTGCAACAGTAATTCTGTAGAATGGTGAAGAAATATAGGAATGTTGAAGAGCGTGTGCCCCCTCGACAGTTTATGTAACATACAGCCATTGTGTTGCCCTTGACCACTTGCACAACTCTGTTGTTCAGTTGGCAATCGAAAGCCCAGAACACCTTGGTCACCACCAAAGTTACAGCACATTGACGTGAAGTCTTGACTCTGATACTATCCAGCGACCGTGAAGCTTCATGTCTGCATAATGCACACCCCACCCTGTTTGGGATGTGTCTGTAGTCATGACACATTCTGGTTTTGGAGACTGGAAAGGTATGCCAGATAAGAGATTCCTCATTCTTGTCTACCAGAGGAGAGAATAACATACTTGTGAAGGAATCGTAAGTCTTTTGTGAGTCCTTGAGGCTACCAAAGTGATGAGGGAAAAAACTCTGAAGAGGTTAAAATTTTAGTCTGGACAGATAAGTGATGGCTATGGTCTCCGCCGTAAAGCCCAGGATTCTCTGTATTGTGAATGCTGACCTATAAGGATGTTTTAGTACTGATAATACCCTGTCTCTCAGTGTAATTGCTTTGAATGGGTATTAAGGCTGCTCTTGCCTTGTAGTCTAATGTCACCCCTATATAGTCTATTATCTCCATGGGATGTAATACTGACTTCTTTGCATTTGTATTGAGATCTAATCTGTGAAGAGGTGTCAATGTCTGGTGAATGTCTTTGTACAACTTCATTTTGCAGGACGCCAACAACAACCAGTTGTCTAAATATGGGTAGATGTGAACACCACGTGTTCTGTGGAAAGAGATTACTACTGTCATACATTTGGTGAAAACTCTTGGTGCTGTGGACAGGCCAAATGGCAGGACTTTGTACTGATAGATCTCTTGTCCAATACCAAATCAGAGAAATTTGTGATGTTGTGGTTTTATCTCTGTGTGAAAGTACGCATCCTGGACATCAGTGGAAGTGAATCAATCTCCTTTGTGCAAGAAGTGTTAGATGGACTGTAATGTTACCATCTTGAACTACTTTGGTTATATGTACTTGTTCACACTGCAGAGGTCTAGAACAGGGCAAAGTAACCATTGTTCTTGCAATGTCCTTTCTATGCTTTCCTTGTGCAACAGCACTTGTATTTCTTCCTTCAAGACATGGGATGATATGGTAGTACAAAATAACGCCACTTGGTAGAATACTTGAGAATTCTATGGTGTAACCCAAATGAATGATAGTTAAAACCCATGAGTCTGTGGTGATGTTCCACCAGGTGGCATAATAGTGGGATAGTTTTGTTGCTGTTGATGATATAGGGTGTCAAAGGTTGAATGATGGCTGTAGAAGTGTCGTGCAAAGCGAGTCAAAACTGTGAGTTTGAGGAGCCTGATTATGTGCGTGTGTGTGACTGAGATCTTCCTTTGTAGAATTTCCTCCTTGTAAATGATTGCTGAGAAGATGCCTTCAGGTGCCTTGTTGGTGATCTAGATCCAGTATATGAGGAAGCAGACTGGCATCTCCAAGAAGGTCTGTACTGCTTCTGCTGGTATTGCTGTTGCTGTTGGACAACCCCCATCTTGCAAGCTGTCAATCTTGCCTAGCTGATACTGTCCATTGCCTCATCTATGGAAGAGTGAAATAATCCCACAGCATCAAAGGACAAGTCCTCAATCCTCTTGTGGCCATCTTCTGACAGGCCAGTTGTACATAGCCAGGCATATCTCCTCAATGCTAATGCACCTGCCATGACTTTTGATGCACAGTCAACAGAATATCAGGAAGACTGAATCTGTTGTGTGGCTAAAGCTACTGCTCCATGCTGTTACTGCAGTGCTACTGTTTTTTGTTATCAGACAAAGAGAGTATAAGGGTCAGCATATGATTCCATAGACAGTATTGCTACGCTCCCATACAGGCTTGGAGATTTGTGACTTTGATGGCCAGTGTAGAAGAAGAATAGAATTTCTTTCCAAATATGTCCAGCCGTCTGGCCTGATGATCTGGAGGAATTGATTGTGATCTTTTATTACCTTTGGTTTGAGCAGCTTCTGCTACAATTGAATTTGGAGTTGAATGGGTGAACAGGAAATTTACTCCTTCATGTTTAGTCCTTTGTAGAGGTTCTATTCTCTTTGAGGTTAGAGGAAGGGAAGCTGGCTTTTCCATGGCTGTTTTATCAACCTTGGAGGACTGGTAATATTGGAACCATTGCAGGTATAGGTGCTAGATTGTCTACCATCTGCAACACTGGATCAGACAGTGGAGCTGGGGGTTCTGAAATATCCAGTCCTATTATTTTCACCATTCTGGATACTATGTCCACAAAGAGCTTCACATCTTCTGGTGGCATTGGAGGGGATGTATCTTCTACAGCTGTTGGTGGCAGTGCTATACATGGAGATGGAGAACCTGGGGATGATTCTGTTTCGTAGGCCCTGTCTGAGGTGTCTGATTGTCTAGTTTTTTGTGGTTCTGATGAAGCAGACGCAGTTGATGCCATTGTCAGTACTGTTGCTGTTGTTGACACTGGTGCTGACGTATGCACAATGTTAACTGTTTGCTGTTGTGCCATAGATGTTACGGTAGAAGTGATTATTGTTGTATATACAGATGGTTGTGAAGGTGCTGGCATTACTAATATAAGTAGTACTGATGAGATTGGCTGGGTATCAATTGTAGAAATGGTCAGAATAGTTGGTTCCATAGACTGCACTAAAGGTGAAGATAGAGGTCTCAGTACCATTGTGGTTGTTCCTCTTATCAGGGATCTTGCATAATACTGTGGAGAATGATGTGTTGGTGTTTGTGATCTCGAACAGCTTTGGTACCAATAAGGTAAATAATGTCTGCATGGTGTGTAATAGTAAAGTTATCTTGCATGGTACCTATCTCTGTACGAAGCAGAGTACAACTGATAGGATGTAGGCCTCAAGCAAAGACCAAAGTTTGTTAGAAAGGGAAAAGGGGGGGGGGGAGGAGAGGGAAGTTTACTGTGATAGATTAAGCTTTTTTAAAAAGAGAGAGTCAGAAAGTGAATGTAGAGAAGAATTAAAGAACTGAAGGAATGAAATCAGAGTTAATAAAAGTGTTAGCTACTCAATGGGAGAGAGAGCAACTGCATGTGTCTCTTTTGGCAGACAAAAAATCCTGAGGAACTTGTAGTTTGGCAGACATTTGTGATAGTTGCAGTGGGGGGAAGGGGCCAGGACCAAGCCACTCAGCTCTAGAAAGTTCCAAATCAGACCCCTGCACAGGTGCGAAACCCAATTGTGTAAGGCACAGAGACCATGAAGAAGAAGTTTGACTTGCCCGGGATGACCCAGTGAGTTTCCAGGGCCAAGCAGGAATTCAAACACTGGTTTCTGGGGTCAGAGTCCAATGTTCAAACCACTATACCACACCGGCTCTGGCATATAGCATATAAGATATAATACAGGAAGCCAGATGTATTAGGATCTGTGTATGCATCAATGGGAACTTGACTTAAGCTTAAGGTTGGGAAATGCCTGCTCAGATATCAACAAGACATAACTGGGAATAAATTACATTGTGAGTATGAGCAGATATGACCTGTAATAACTTCCTAACAGGGACACTGGAAGATGTAATTTGTATGGCAGATAGCCAAAGACTCCAACTGCACCTGAAGTACCATCATATCTAAAGATCTGTGTTTTGATTGGATAACTGCTATTCTAGGTGAGGCTAAGGAGAGAAGAAAAGAAGCCAACACAGAGCCACAGATTAGACTGTTCTGTAGTCTCCATTGTACAAAGAGAAGTATTTGATAGCAGCTGCACTCTTCCTACTTGATAAGCCACCCAAACATGCTGAAAATAGTTTCACCTCCCAATGCTAATGCTGTTTTAAAAAACCTTCCAGCTAGACAGAAGACAAGGAGGAGAAAAGGAGGGGCTGGGTGGGCAGAGAAATACATTTTTGTCAGAGGCTTTGTTAACTGAGGTGTGCTTGTAATACGTTATGAGGGCAGGAAGTAATAAGGTCCAATGACATTGCTTACTAACATTATTAGGAATTTTGGTATAGTGAGCAATATTTGCACATTAAAGTATTATTTTGGAGGGCTCATTTGAGGGAATTTGGGAGCATTTTTGTATCCTCAGTGATTGCAAGGTACCAAATTAGTAATGTCACTAGCAAAAAAGTAACAAATGGTTTAGTTTCAACAATAACAGGCTTTGATTTGTTTGTGATAAACAAGATGTTTTGGTTGTAGTGTGTGTAAGATAATTATTTGTATTAGTCTTCCAAAGAAATGTAGTTTAATTTAGATAGACTCTGCCCACTTCTGAAATCCAGGGAGATATATTTTTTCTGCAGCTCACAACTGTACCTAATGCAATATCATTATCTTTAGAAAAACTTTTGATACTTTGAGAGCAGATTTCCAAATTAGTAACTTGGAACTTTATGTTGTCAAATGTTACAAATTGTTTTCAAACCTTGAACCTTCAAATAATATTTTTCAATTCAACCTGTGTACTGTGACCCCACACTGTTCACATAGAGATTATGGAGAATATTCTAGGGTAGTACATCTTAAACTGTCTTATGCGGGGAGCTAACAGTTTTTTCTCACAGTGTGCCAGGAACTGGTGCCATATGTGTGCCTGTTGGCTACAATTGTGTATTTCTTTCCTGGAAATTCACCAGGAAGCATCAGCTTATGGCTGAAGGACCAGCACCAGGCCATGGACCATCATTTTGAGTGTCATTGATCTAGGGTGCATATGCAGGGCCTTGGTGTTGTTGGGCTTGAATTTCACTCATTGTAAATCGATAATGTCATGGTATATTTGCAGCAGTTTACTATACCTGTGTGATATAAGTGAAGAGAGTAAGAAAGCAATCAATGCTTCAAGGATATTTCATCTACAATGACTTACTTTTTGAGGAACTCCAAGGATTCTACCAACACTGCTGGAAATAACTGATATAATGCCATCCTTATGTTACATAGTGCTCTGTGTGTGTGTGTGTGTGTGTGTTTGCAACCTCATATTGCAGACATATATTGGTTTGTCATGATCCAGTTCAAAATCTGCCTGGTAAACGACTGAATACCACTCCACTTCTGTTCCTTAAATTTCACCATATTCCAAGACTATTAACTTCTGAACTTTGTATACCAGGCTTTTGTTTATTTTTCTGAACATCTTTTTACAAGTGAATCAAAATTAGAGTGTAGCAAGGTAATGCAGTCAATCCAATCTAAGCTCTCCCAGAGCTAACTGTGAGGGTTAGTGTTGTTCACTGATTTGACGCTGATGTGGCAATTTTCAGCTGATGAATAATTGTATGCTGATAGCTTTCAAGAGTCAAGTGGAGTCTGTCAGTACTATCTGAATACAGGCTTGGTTCTTCCTGCCCTGGGAATCTGACTTCATTACCTTCATTTTGGTCAGCAAACTTGTCAATTAACTGACTTTCCATTAATCAGAAAAAAAGTGTTTCTTAAATCAGTAAACATGAAGCCGTGCCTTTGATTGCCATACTGATTATATAAGTTGTCACTTGAATTGCTGCTGGAGAGAGCAGCTTAAATCATTGCATCATTCTAGCACTTGCTCACATTTTCATGACCAACAAATTATTAACTGTCCTTTCTCCTTTTGTAGTCTGTACCGGTTTTTAAAGTGTCCATTTCATTTTTGTAATTCCTCTTTTATTCTCAAGTCAGTGCAGAGGAGCAATCCCCAACAGTGTGGTTAAGCCCTCACACTGCTAGTCCAGAGGTGGGAATCACATGATCTTTACTGGATCTTTCTACCCTATTCCTTTCCCCCCCACTTTAGTTTTTTTATTCCTTTACCATAGCCCATGGGTTTTGTTCCTTCCCTTCTTTCTCTAATCATATCCATGTTCACATTTATTTCCTCTTCTACTTTCATCTGTAAGTTAACTGTTTCTGTGTTGACATGGTCTCTTGATGCAGTATTGTGCACCTTGTAGAGATAACAGAAGTTTGAACCACTAGAATAAGAGTGAGCAATGTGTGGCCCTTTAAATGTTATGATTTTCATTATTGGTTGTGCTGGATAGAGATGATGGCAGTTGCAGTAAAAAACATACGGAGAGCCAGTTATTCTCCTGCTTTGGTTTGCATCCTGAATTTGTAAAGCGCAGGCATTTTGTTTGGATCGCATTTTAATACGGAATAGAATTGAACTTGGGCTTGATAAAATATAAATATGGGAAGTGAAACATTTGTCCGTACCTAGTCCTGAAAGTAACAATAAGTCCATGTGATGGTAACACAGTCCACAATGCATCCCACATTGATTGTTACTTACTGTCAGTTCAAATGTCCCATTTGGACCTCTCTGGAAGGACAGGGCAATAGCAAATGGTGGGATGGAAATATGAAGCTTTAAAATCCTTCATTTCTTCCCCTCAGAAAGGCCACCACCATCTCAGTGTGAAAGAAGGAAAGAGCTGGAGCCCTACCCTGCCCATGCAAATGGATTTTTCCTGGTCGTCTATGAACAAGCATAAGGAGATGGGCACTAGTTCTATATGGAAAAGGCACCTACGGTTCTTCCATAAGTTCCTCATTGTATCAGTGTAGGCTGGCCAGCCAATATCAAGATAATTCCAATATCAAGATAATTCTAATACTTAGCCTTGACTTGAATTTTGTCCTTCATTCTTGAATGCTTTTTAGAGTGAATTCCATCTTTAAATGAATTCTGGAAATTAAATTACCAGTAATAGTGGTTTCTTCCTATAATATATCTCATAACATTTGTACTGCCCAAATTCCATTGTTGATGGTGGTCCTATCTTACCTAGTTATTGTGTAAGTAAGCTTATATCTAATTTTCAGTTCTCCACAATAGATCCATTTGTATGTTTTATAGTTGGTGTAGGGACATCCTTAGTTACGTTTGATTTCTCATGAACATAGTGCTAGAAGCTTTTGTTTGTTCACTTGCTGGATATGAATTACTGTGGTCGAACAACACCCAGACAGTAATTGCCAGTGTTCAAAAATTGCCTGAATTTCTACTAGCAGAGTTATGTTGGTGTCAATCAGACCTGCCTGCACTGTACACAGTTCTCTCAAGTGCCACCATAAAAGGCTTCTGTTCAGGTCAGACCATTAAAACATAAGCCATACAGTCTGCTAGTGCACTGAGAGGGGCTCAGATTTCCTTCTAGACATTCTTTTTTTTTTAAGCCTCCAATTGACAAAGGCATTGTGACATTCCGGTAAATTATTGTTAGACCTTCATGTCCTTGAATATTAACAACTTAACAGGGGCATTACTATCTCATCGTATATATCCATTAGAGAACTCCTGAAACCAGCTGTTATAATTAGGTTGCACTTAAACACCATTGAAGATAATCAAAGATGTCACTGAAACTGAAGCTTTTGATTGATACATGATTTAAGTGTTTTGAACTAGCTGGGGTGCTATTGATTGTATGTTCCTTTCATTCTGTTTACTGGTCCATTTATTCAGAAGAACAGCAGCCGTTTAATTGCACAGCTTGTTAAAGTGTTGTTGCTGATGCATCTTTATAGTATGTTGTACTTTTGTATTAAGAGAAAACTTAAGTGGTGGTATTCGGTAATACCAGATAGCTGCAGTGCTTTGTGCCTTTAGCTTCAGTTTGTGAATTATGTATCTTGTAAGAGCACAGATTTATAATAGAAGTTAAAAAGTTATTATTTTATTTATTTAATGCTATTTCTATATTACCTCCCAGACCATAAGGGCGCTTCAGGTGATGAACAAATAAAAACCAATTAAAACAAAACAAAGATAAAAAATATTTTAAAACACACTAATAAATAAAAATGTCTCAAAGCATCTAAAAACAGAATCCAGTTTTGAAACAGTTCACACAACAATTTCAGACACTGAATGCCATACAGAACAACACTGTTTTGGCTTTACAATGGAAACTTAAAAGAGATGAAACCAGCCTAACTTCCTTGGATAGGGAGTTCCACAGTTGAGGCGCTGTTACAGAGAAAGCCCAGTAAATAACTGGTCTATCATTGTATTTATGGCCTTATCCCATATGGTAAACATGAGGTAAATAATAATAAATATACAGTTACAGGGAGAAAAACTTCCATGTGGGCCATTATCATCATTAACAATGGGACTGAAAGTTTTTGGCTGTAGCCCCTATATATATTCACTACAAAAGAAGGCTGATTGTACAGAGTAGGACTAAAGTTTTAAAAAAAAGACTGTGCTGATGTTTTCTTTGATGAGGCAAACTAATTGATGGGCAAAGGTTAAGGGTATCGTTGTTGGTTAGGGGTGTGTGTTTTTTTTACGTATAAATATGAATTTTCTGTATACAAAAATGTTTATTTAAAGAACATCTATTCCAGCTTTCTGAAACTCACCAAGATGGTATAGAACCTCCCAAATCAACCACTATCACCTAACATAATAAACCAGTGATAACAACATTAAAATCTATAAAAACAATTTTATTTTTTTAATTCAAAAAACTAGTTTAAAAATATGTCTGAACACATGTACTCCTCCTGAACTGCTGGGAAAGTGAAGCTGCAGGACAAGGTCAGGTTTTTTGGGACTGGGTACTTGATGCGCAGTTCTGTTTCTCATCAGCAGAGTCAGGTGAATCTGTGCGGCTGCTGCACCAGGCTGATGCTGTGATCAGGTGGATGAGAACCAGTAAAAAGCTGAATCCTAACAAGATGGAGGCTATGTAGATTTGTGGCTCCCAGGTCCAGGAATTGGATAACCCATCTGTCCTGGATAGAATTGCGTTCACCTTGAAAAAGTAGATGCATAGCTCAGGGGTACTCCTGCATTCATCTTTGTCCCTGGAGCCTCAAGTATCCTTGCTAACTCAGTGTACTTTTGGCTTTGGTTGGACTGTCAGCTACAGCCATTCCTTGGTAGGGATTATGTGGCTGCAATATTTCATTACACTGGTAACTTCCCATCTAGATTACTGCAATGCCCCCTACTTGGGATTGCCCTTGAGGAACACAGACAATGGCAGATAATGTAAAATGCAGCAGTTAGATTGCTGTCCAAAACATTTTATAGAAACTATATGACACCAGTTTTAAACGAACTGCATTTCCAAGACGTTTCTGGAGATGACAGTCAAAGCCCTAAATGGCTTGGGACCTTGCTTCTTGAAAGAGAAACTTTTCCTTTTTATTTCTGCATAAGCAGTGAGATCTGCTAGGGCCACAGCATTAGGAGCAGTAGATGGGAAAATGCCTTCTTAGCTACAGTAGCTCCTAGTTGTCAGCCAACTGTACATTCCAATGCAGTGTTAAAATTTGCTATTCACCCAAGGTTTCGGAGGCTAGCCCCAGCTAGCTTAGGAGGGGAGACTGTTGAACAGAGGGTAGCTGGTATTCCTAAAGAATCTCTAACCTTGGCCACCTTGGAACAGCAGGAACTCAAAACTGGCAGATGGGGCAGCTGGTTTGTAATACAGAGTCCCCACTGTACCAACTGGCAGACAGATGTGGGTGTGAGAGGCTCTCCCTTCTTCTAACCAGGTTTTGTGTTACAAGTCAAGCAGTTTCATGCAGGATTAAATCCTAGATGATGTCCCAACAAATGTCTTGGCATTAAAAAGAAGGCTTTTAGGCAAGAACATCCATTTTCACTGTCACAGTGGCTTTCTTGATTAGAAAAAGAAGGAAATACAACTAACACCTTGCCTTTTCTTCTCCTCATTGGAGTCTTCTACCAAATCTTTCCCTACCTGTAATTGAATAGTCATTCTAAAGGTTTCCCCGTTCTCCAAGAAACATATTCAAATCCCCCCAGAGCAGCAATGAAAATACTTGTCAAAATGCAGTTTTAAAAGACCCACCAAGTGCAACTATCCCACTAAAATTATCTGTACCCTGTATTGTACACACATACAAAAATGAAAAAAAACAAAAACCACACACTACCAGATAAATGATTAGAAATGATTTGTTGTTGTCATGGTGGTGGTGGTGGTGGTGGTGGTGGTGGTGGTGGTGGTGGTGGTGGTGCCTTCAACTCATTTTTCACTTACGGTGACCCGTAAGTGGCTAACCTGTCACGGGGTTTCTCAAAATGGGAACTGAGAATGTGTGATACACCCAAGGTCATCCAGTAGGTGTCTATGGCTGAGTGGGGAGACGATCCTTGGTCTTCCAGGATTGCAGTCCAATGCCCAAACCACTTTACCATGCTGGCCTCTTTTACACAATATTAGAAATTCATAAAGAATTGTAGCTTTTCTTTTGTTATTTTACATTTTTTTTCCTCAGAGTTCATCAGTTAGATGGCATATAATGGACCAAAATACAATGAAGAATAAAGAATTTTAATTAACTTAATTAATTCATTAACTTAATTAATTCATTAATTAACTTTCACCGCTGCTGTTCCAAATATCCACTGACTTTTGGAAACGAAGCATCTTACATATTGTGATAGTAGGCCTGCTTTCTTCTTTATCCAGATATTTTGTAAATATATATTCGCCCAATAAGTAGTTTTAATCATTGAAACTATTAGGATTCTTGATTTTCTAGAATTTCTTGTCTATTTTTTAAGTCACCATTCTTATTACAGTACAAACGCTTGAATAGAAGTATAGTTATATAACATTAAATACGCTATACAATATAATTTTACAAACTTTTGCTTTGTTTTTTCTTTACAGATCTAAGGCCCCAAGACTCCTGGCAAGGTCCTACACCTCTGTTTCAACAACCACCACACAGATTTGACAGGTATAGTTTATATATTTTTTTTTAAAAAAAAATCCTAGATAACATTTTTACAAAAGATTTTTCCCCTAATTACATTCTCAGCACTAAGCCTAGTCCCAGTATAATTGGTATAGCTTATATTTTTGATATGAGGTAGTATCATTTAACTTTCTAAAGATATGAATCATTTGAAAGAGAAATCCTTGCCATTAATCATTAGAAACTTCAAAATTAACTTTGCTGCCGAAGTTTCTGGTATAGCATTCTTGTTTCTTTGGCTTTTATCTCATTGAGGCTTTTGAGGTACTATGAATTTCAACACAGACAGCTTAAAACTGCATTAGGTTTTGAACAGGCTAAACAAATTTCTTTTTAGGAGAGTCGTGGAGCTTAATGAGGCATAACTAATGGTGGTCCACTTTTATCATCACTGTGCTGGAACCACAGCATTAGTACAGACCAGCCATTGATTCTTGGCTACAAACCTCTTGAAGTCCTAATCAGCTTCTTTGGTGCAGCTTTTTCAGGCCTGACAAGTCTATTGTAGGGCAGTGTCACTGTAGGTCAGTAGTTATTAGTTGCCACTGAAAACAGTTTCTTTAACTACTTAAGACTGAACTGAATTAAATGCAGGAGGGACTCTAGGGAGGATTAAGGAATCTGCAGTCCAATAAGTACCATGGAACACAGAGAATGTGACATGGTTTGATAATAAGGGATGTTTTATATATCTGTTCCTTCCTGGAGAAACTGATTGTATGCCCTTAAAACCAGATATCCTGGAATTTGCAAAGTGTATCTGTCAATAATTCCTATTATATCCTGTAATGAAAAATGAGACTATACATGTAAAATGGTTGCTAAAATTAGCATATATTTTCATTTTAAGAGTTAGTTTTATGCTGTGAGAACAAATGATAGCAAAATTTGAGATTCATTTTTCCAAGTAATGGATTCAAGTTCTTACCACATCCAGTGAATCTGCTTTTTAAATTGTTCTGTATGATATTGCATTCCCAAAACAGTACAGTTTACATATTTTTGGAATTCTGCTCTGGAATTTTAACACAAAGCAGTACATTTCTGCACAATAATTTAAACAGTTTGTTCATTACAATATATAAATCTACATGCTTGGTCACGGTCACTGAATTGGCTGTGTTATCTAATGGGCCCAGAAGGAAGACTTCAAGTTTTGAAGCTGCTATTTCAATTACTTCAGGTATTTTATTAACAAGCATTTTGGATTTCTGTACTTTTCTGCTCTACCGTGCACATTTATGAACTAGTTTGAATCCAAATTTCAACCCAAATTTGATATTTCGACTTTGCTTAACATCTCAGGCATTCTGAAGCAATTTTGGGACTGGATCAGCAAAGTTCAGTTTTTGGTTTTTTAATCTGGTTTTCATCCATTTTTCAAGGAATTTGGTATTAGTCAAATTTTAAGAATTCTAGGGGAAACTGGATCTGTTCAGTAGTACCAACTGAGCTTAAGCAGAGTTGTCCATGTGGAGGGCCAACTTTAGTTATATAGTATTAAATACACTAACGTTGTAACCATGTCATGGTTGAGATGACACTGAGATGGGTGGAAGGAGCATATGTGCTATATCACATGCTGGTGCAATTGTGGGAATTACGCAGCCCTCTAGATGTCGTACTGCAACTCCCATCGTCCTTTATCATCATATCCAGTAATAAGGAACTCTGGGAGTTACACTGTAAGAACATCTGGAGGCCTTCATGATTCAAGGTAGTATGTAGCATTCAGATTTGTTGAAAGTACCTGTAAGTAATAGTTACTTTTAAAACAAGAAAGAAAAGCCATTTCTGTTTAAAAAATTCTAACCTTTAACAGTAGTTATAGTTAGCTTGGGAGATCTTAGAACTGTGGGAACTTAGAACTATCAGTAATTAACCTCTTTTTAAAATTAACTTTCCATCTTCTGTCATACATACTTGCCTGTTTCTGAAGATAAAATATAGGCTGAAGCCATAACTGTTTATTTGGTTTACTAAAGGACACTACATGTTGGTATTGGCAGTACTTTTCCCAGGTGTCTGTAATACTGACATAAACTAGCCAGATATGTTTTAGCTATGGCCCAGTATTTACTACTGCAAATGATAAAGCATTTTGCTGTAATAAAATTTTTAAACAGATTTCATTTTTTAAGTACACTGACAGAATCATGATCAGGCAGCTCTTGCTGTTAATGTTTACGTCGTGACTATACATTTTTCGATGTCTATAAAGTGTTGTTAAATTTAAAGTGATGGGTAGTTTAAAATCTATCTCCCTCAAAAAGCACCTGCACCCATATGTTTCTGCCAGACTACTGGAGGCATCTTCGATGGCCTTCTCTGGCTGCTGTCCCCCAGAGTGGTGGACCAGATGGCTATCAGAGAAAGAGCTTTCTCTACTACTGTAGCCCCGTCAGTGGAATGTCTGCCCAAGAGAGATCTGCTTGGCGCCCTCATTAGGACCATTTATAGGCCAGGCTAAGACTTTCCTTTCCTGGCAGGCACTCAGTCCTTGATTTATATATATTTTTTGTTTTGCTTTTATTTTTCAGCTGTTGTTGTTGGTTCTTAACATTCTAATATTTTGACATATAAATATTTTTAACTTTTTGAGATGGTTTCCGTTGATTTACTTGTTTTTATTGTAAAATTTGTGATTTTATCGACTGTTCAGTTTTTCATATTTGTGAACCACCCAAAGGTGTATCCAGTTGAGTGACAGATAAACCTTTAAGGTATTAAGTATGTATTTTCATTCCGATGAGGAATATGTATAGATATATACCTGTTTCGTTATAGCGGGACTGCTTAGCCTGGACACTTGAGGGTGGCTAAAGCATTCTTGTTGATAATCCAGGATAGCGTTCTTTGTGATAATAGACATTGCATTTGTGTTCCCATATAAACTGTACAGCAAATGTTGGTCGGTCCATGCCAATTAGTGCTTATGTTGCTAGGTCACTATGGTCAATTGAAAACAGCATCAATAGAACTTGAAAAGGTTTCTTCCTGATCAGACTTTCTTCTGCCATATTGAGAAGAATAATGGGTGGGGGGTGGAGTGGGGTTGGGGAGATAACAGCTAAAGCTACTACCCTGGATTCAAACGACTCTGCGGTAAGAATTCATTTGCAACCTGCAATTAACTAGAAAGAATGGATTCCCAGATTTAGCCTGGATGTCCAGAAAATAAAGCCTTATTTTTATACTTGTTTTCTCTTGATATAATATTATGTTTTGTTGATGTGGTGTATCTTAAATGTGCACTGCCACATCAATGCAGATAGACAGGTTGGAGTGTTAGAGATACCAAATGGATCAAATCCTTTCAGGTGATTTTTAAAATGAAGATTGACTAAGATTGTTAAATCTTTATGTCTGTGGCCAATTAACATGGAGTGAAAAGGCAACACACAGGGTTTTATTGACCATGGTTTGGTTTGGTATTGTTTTGTATTCTTTTTAAGTTCCATCATTAGGGAAAAAGCCACACTGTTCTAATATAACTGCAGACCTTTGATAAGAGACACTCAGTCTATTGCTAATCAAGCTGTATGCCAGATAGAATTGAAACATGTCATACCTCTCAAATAATGCTCCTTGCAGAGCTATCTCTTTTGTATGAAGGGCAAACAAACAAAGATATATATGTTACTTTCTTAGAAATTCTGGGGCCACTCCTCTTCTTGCTTGGAATCGTACACTCCACTCCCAGGGACCACCGTACCACCAAAATCAGTACCAAGGTCCAGGTGGACCAATGAATTACTCACAGAGGCCCAGCGATCGAAGGGAACGTGGGAGACAGGTAACAGAGGATGTTGGGGGGGAATATATTGTCTTCTAGCAAGCTCCCAGCTAAAAGCATGTTCTTTCACTTATGAAAACAATCTATCCATGTTAATTAGGAAGAGGTGTATTAGCTTTGTTCAGTATTTGTAATGTGTTCAGATAAGAGTGTAGTTTTCAGCACCCAATGTGTTTCTTCAGAGAACGTTATCCAATAAAAGTTAAATGTGGTTAAGACCACTGAAATTAGTGGTCCTTAAGATGTAGCCAACTTGTCTTGTTGATTTCAGTGATTAGTATTTCTTAACCTGTACTGATTATCTAGAACTTTGCCAGCTTAAATACATCAATTAGTTTCCATCAAAAAATCTCAAGACTATAATCCATAAACTGCCGAAAGACCTTTTTACTGGCTACAGGCAGTAATCCTTGAGAGATAATTATTCCATGGCGAAAACAAGGGCCTGGAGAAGCTGTTGCACCTACCCTATATTACTTTCCCTTTTTTTTTTCTTTTGCCACTGTAAGGTGGGGCTTGGTTGGCTTACTTGAGTCAAGAGTTTTTGAGATGAGGCACACCTGCGACTCCCTTCTGGAGAGCTCACATGGCCCTGGCTTTCTTTGGACTTAATGACCTCTCCATCCTTTAATTCTGTTGCCTTTTTGCATCATCATTTGTTTAAATTAAAATTAGAAATGCTAATTTCAGCTCTTGAAAAGGTACGGCTACAAAGTTTGTACTTTATATTCACTTGTTGAAACTGAACTTGGGCTGCAATAGTAGACAGCCTGAAACTATGAAGAGGTTTTACTTCCTCTCCTGCTAGGATCAGCTTTTAAAAACACATTTCCTGAATCATTTTCCCTAAGTGTGGATCTGTATAGTCACTTTTAGGGGCATAGTTTCTGCCTGTAGTAACTATAGAAGACCTAGTTGATCACCATCTTTATATATACAGAATTGCGTATAATCTCACAGACAAAAAAGCATTCCTTAATCTTGATTTTTCCACTTCCCTTGATTCATTGACATAACACTGCTAGCACCAAAACACAGTAATCCACTCACATCCCAGGCCCTGCTCTTGTGCATTGCTGGAATGATTGCATGAGAGTGTAAGTGTTTCAGCGATTCCTACCTGGAACACCTCATGCTGAAAGCTCCATTGAAATTGACAAGATGCCCTAAGCATTTGGTGGAGGCTTCTTGCCACTGTTACAGAGAGAAGCTGTCCAAACACTCAAGCATTACTTGGATTCAGTTCCTATTCAGAAGCTGTTGTCTGTATCAATCAAGGATGCTAGTAATGCCAAGTTGAATTTCTGCACACCCAGATGTGTTTTGCAGTTGCAGACATAAAGTGCAACTGTGCTAGCTGCTTCTAGTAACCACAAGAGCAGAAGATGCACATTGTTTGTTATCATTAGCAGTTGCTTACTGCTCGGTGGAGTATGCATGGGTACAGCATTTTAAACATATTGTCTCGTTGATGCTGATTATTAGTGGTATACTTTCACCCAAATAGGACCTCAAATCTGTTGAATTTTGGTTTGGGCTTAATTTTTAAAACATTCTGGATATAATTAGTGTTCTTCATATGTTCTTCCCTCACATCATGGCAGAAATAGATGTGTAACGTCGTATGGATGGTTAAGCAGGCCCAGAGATGTACTGCTTTGTTTCAAATTATGTCTCAAACAAATAATTCTATCTTTTGTGGCCTTTGCAGGGTTATGGAAGATCTTACCCATTGCCACCCGCTTCTGGAAGATACAACTGGAATTAGGCTTTTGGCATTTTCTGCCATTTAAAATAATTCTGTTTTTATTATCACAGTTATCATCTGAGTAGTTTTCAGATGATAAGCTTTCTTTTTAAACTCTGTACATTTTTACTGATAAGATTTGATATGATCCATAAGTTGCTTTATAACTGTACTGCAGGATACAAGTGAATTAATGCTTGTTTGTGTGAAAGGTCTGATGAAGCAAGGGTACTGTTCTGTCTTTATTGTATGTGGATTTTATTGCATTAAATTGCTGATGCCATCAATTTCACATCAGAGTATCCCTTAGGTTCAAAACTAGGAAAAGTCTACTGTAAGAAAAATAGCACTGAAAAAGGTGCACATAAATTGTGTTTAATTGTGGAGGTTGGCTTAGCCATCTACAAGCACAACATTTTAAAGACTTTGTCAGTATTCCTTGTAGTACTTTATTGATGTATTTGTCCCTTTCAACACATATTTGGTGAACTTTCCTAGTAAAACTTTCAACATTTACAACATCTGTGTGGTCTTTCTTACATAGTTTATCTTGTGGAATTAAAGTGTTCATTTGAATCACGCCTACATGATTGTTCAAATACCCTGTGAATTTATGTGAAAATTATAAATGATGTGTTTCATCTACAGGGTACATATATTTTTTGTCAACCTAAAACAGTATCTATGTGTCAGAGAGAGAGAGATCTTATTTTCTCAATTAATGAACTCATTCTCCTGTAACTACAACTTTTTTTCTCTGGAGGTTTGCTGACAGGATGAGAACTCAATGGCGTGAAACTTTGACATGGTACATACCATAAAAGAAAGTACAAATGTAGCTAGTTATTGAATTAAGGCCAAAAGATTTACATTCAGAAAATAAATGGTAGAATTTTCATTTTCTTATATATTCTGTTAATGTCTATAAAACATTACAGGAAGCCCCTCCCCCAGGACTTAGTTATTTACTACATTTATATCCCCTCTTTCAACCAAACACTCAAAGTAGTTTATAGATTAGAATTCCTTTTTTTTAAAGTGTCAAATAAGAAGCTACAGAAGATCTGATGGTTTAGATGTGCTTATTTATCCATTGATAGCTGCAACATTAGCAAATGATTTTTAGATCTGATCAACCAGTTCAACCAAATCCCAAATAAAAAGGAGATGATTTAGACTAATTTAAGAGAGATCCAAATTGGAATGGGTTTGACCCAGTTTGGTTCTGGAGTAGAAGGGTACAGTCCAAGAGGTTTTCAACTGATCTGGAAATCAAGACATTAAAAAAAGTGGTAAAAAGCCTGACACTGTCTCTCATCATGACCATATAAGAAAAACTCCAAGGTGGTATGATGCAGAGGTAGAGGAGGGAAGTTGTTCTGTCCTCACATTTCTGTTGTGCAGTCTGGGTGAGGAATCACGAGAGCTCTCTAGCCACAGTGCTTATCGAATGGGATTATGTCAGGCAATTTAAATTTTATGGTCGAGGGGCAAGAATTTGTTTATTGTCATCTGAGTTGGTCTCACTGTACCTTTTAATTTCCTTTGTTTTGTTGAATAGCCTGTTGTAATCTTATGTTTCCTCTTGTTAATTTGTCTGCTTAATCTCTGGGTGTTTTAGGTAGTGAAGTCTATTCCCCCCTCTTTCCTTGTTGTTTTTACTTAGGTGTTAGAAGATAGGCAATCTGAATCAGTACAAAAATAGCAGATTATTGTCTGGAATCACTTTAAGGTGGAGGGGTAGATCCCAGGATTGCTATCTGCCTGCACTGTAAGCAGTGAATAAGGTGAAAAAAATACTACCTTAGAACACCAACAGTACCATAAAAGGGAGAACCAAGCAGTCTTGCTCATGGCAAAAGAAAGTCTGAGCAGCCGTGCAACACTCCTAAGGCAGGAACAGAGTAGAAGCAACTCTCAATCCCCACCCAAAGAAGCTTAGACAGCTCTAAAAAAGATTGGGGAGAGGCAGGGAATAGGGGACCATAAGAGGGAACTTTCCGGTGCCAGCCCGGATCATCAAATGCCTTAAAAGGAAAGAGTTCATCAGGGGAATGTCAGCAGTTAGGCCTGCTGTACTGTTCTTTATGCTGCATCATGGAATCTCATCAGTTGGTTGGCTGGTAGAATAAAACAGCTGTTGTATAGTTATCGTTTATTAGATGTAGCTGACTGACAATGTAGGGGCCACTGTCAGTACAAAAGCAGCCTGAAAAGAATAGCCAAGGCTTGAGCACTCAACAAAAACTTTTTAAAATTGGTTGTGGCAGTTGTTTTCTTAAAGCAGACTTTGGAAAAGCCTAGCACAAAAGTTCCTAGTTTCCTTTCTGAAATTGGACTGAGGTATTCTTTTCTTTAGGGTCTATGTGAAACAGTTTTAAACAACATAGCCCTGTTTCCCAATGACAGTCAACAGGGAAGGGCTGGCAATCTGGAATCCCAAATGTCGCTTCAGATTCAGGGTCTGAATCAGAATGGGCTGGGTCTAGATCAATTCAGTCTGAATCATATCCAGATTCAAATCACCAGATTGGAGGCCAAACTGAATTGGGGGTTTCTACACAGTCTTAATTATTTGAAAGTATGAATGAACCATTGCAGCTCAAAACATCTGAAAAGCTAATTTAATATTCACCTGGTATCACCTTCAAATGCAATATATTTAGTTTGTGTGTTCAGACATCCACTCCACTGTTGAGAAAGGGAGGCTGCAGCTCTATTAGGCAGTAAGGCTGCAATCATTTTATCTAGGAACACAGAAGGGAGTCCTCAGCTCACAGTGAGGGATATCATTTTTTAAATGTAATTGGGGGAAACCCTTCAGTAAAAAAGTAGCACACATGACCAATCAAAGGTAGATACTTTCTCCTTCCTGTATTTTCACTTGCACTCTGTTTAAGGAAGAACATTTGCATTCACTGTCTGAAATGGTGCAGTTCTACCTCCTCTTGCTTCTCAAAATAAGTTCTTAACGTTTTTTAAGGATGAAAGTGGAGAATAGAATCCTAATTCTCTTTTGAAGGAGTTGCAACCTTGAATCTCCAAATTTGTTGTTGTTACTACAAGAATAGCCTCTACATACTGGGGAAGAATTCAAAAGTGCAGGTGTCTGTAAACAAAAATAAGTGCATGCTGTGATGAAAGGCACCAGCCTGTGAGACGCACAGGTCTTATGAACTAGACTGGAATGAACCGGATGCCTATAAAAGGAGGAGTACTCTGTAAGTTTGCTGCTAGGTGCCTACTGATTTGAGTGTGGTCTGTTCTAATCACAGACAGAGCAGGCTTTCCTACAACTGAGCAATCTATAGCCCTCCCCATCTTGTCTAACTGGATCTCCCATCAGCCCTTACCAATGGTGAGAGATGATGGGAGTTGCCATCTAATAACATCTGCACAGCCAGAAGTTGCTGTCCTCTGCTCTTAACATACTCCTCAGGCCTACCTCTCATCAGATGAATTGCCCTCAATGTGTCCTTCCCCTGCGCTTTGAACATTTGGGATTCTTTTTAGCTTTTCTTTGAAACAGTGGTTTTGAGAATTTCAGCTGAAGTCTCTTCCTGGCAAGGGGCTGTACTGCGCTCACCAGTATCAAAAGCCTAATACAAAAGCCAAGGCTTTCCACCCTAACAAGGTGGATAATGAACTCTGTCACTTCATTGGTGGAGCAGGTTGTTGTCTGCAGGAAATCATTTGCTACTCAAAAGGAGAGGCCCACTGCAAGAAACAGGAAGGCAGGCTCCTTTATCATATGAGATGCAAGAGGTGGACCACACTTGGCAGTAATTTCTCTTGCAAAGACTCTAACATTGTTCAGAATCCTGGATGCAGTTCAGTGGAGATGATTAGTTGAGGGGGGGTCTCAAGTGCTGTTCTCCTAGCAAGTCCCTTGTTGTGCCCCGTAAAGCAAACCCACTGCAAGTTTTCCTGCAAAATTTATTCAAAGGAAAGTTGCCTGTGCCTTCCTCTGAGGCTGAGAGAATGTGAGTTGCCCAAGGTCACCCGGTGGGTTTCCATCGCAGAGTGGGGATTTGCACCCTGATTTCCAAACACCCAAACCACTATTACACGCTGACTTTCTCGTAGTTTGTTACAAACTGAGACTTAAGGGGGGCTAGCGGAAGTTGCCAATGTGGATCTTGAAATCGGAAGGCTTTGCACCGGAAAAAGCTTGTGAGGGATACGATCTTGGGCTCGTAGCTTCTTCTGAGTGGTTGCGGGGGAAAAGGACCAACGCTGGTTTCACGGGATTCCTCAACAACACGCACAAGGGCTTCTAAGACTTAATCGCTAAGGCGGCGAGGCGGCCCTGTCCGAACAAAAGAGTAAATGGCTTTTGTTTGTTTATGACTGCTCTATGACCGTAATAAAGTTGGTTGATTGGTTAGTTGATTCATTGGCAAGGTGAAGCGGGTGATAAATGCTGCACTCTTGCTTATTCTGGGATAGTAGGTCGCATTGAATTCCATTTGTTTCCGAGTAAATATGAATAAAAAAGTCAGTGTCCTGTAATGGTTCGAGCGTTCGATTGCGACTCTGGAGACCAGGGCCATTTCCGCACTAGACTGTTAGAGTGCTACGATTCCACTTTCAACATCCTATGGAATCCTGGGGCGTTTGAGGCCCCTCCCTAAACTGCAAACCCCAGGATTCCATAGGATGTTGAAAGTGAAATCGTAACACTCTTAACTAGTGTGGAAATGGCTCAGGGTTCGAATCGCCGCTCCATCATGGAAACCTACTGGGTGACCTTGGGCAAGTCCCGCTCTCTCAGCCTCAGAGAAAGACAAGGGCAAATACCTTATCTCAGAGGAAGATAGGTTGGTTGGACTTGAAAGCACACAACAACAAAGATGAGACCGATTTGCAAAGATCTCCTGAAAAACAGTGGGACCTGAAAGCGCGATGGGGGTGTCTGATTCTCAAAAAGTGCCCTCATTTCCGTACCTGTCTTCTTGTTTACTCGCAAACGACGTGGGAAACAGATTACAGAAGCCTAGCGAGGGCGGGTAAATTTCATCCTTTCGAGGGCAGTAAACCGGGTTAGCTCTGAGCCCACATTTGATGGGCAACAGCTGCCTTCAGCCTCGGGGGTTGCAAACGTTTGCCGCCGCCGCCTCCAAGGACCCGAGGGTGTCCTTTGCGCACTTCATGGCCTAAATCCTATCGTCCCAACTCGAGTAGACCTACTGAAGAAGTGGGATTTACCGGCACCCTAACTCACCTTTCCTGGCCTGAATGAGTTGGTCTGCTCTAGTGGGGATGAATCGACAGGACACCTGCCGACGGTGGGCGGCAAAAGCACCTTCCGCCGCTGGGGGAGAAGGCTTCCTTGCCCTGGCCGCTCCGCCCGGCTAGTTGCCGAGGAGGGGGCGGGAAGGAAGGCTTTGCCCTCAGCCGGCGTCTGTCTTGGCCCCCTGATCTGGTTTGTACTTTGGGCGAGACCCATCGCGGGTCCGGGAAGGAACGGAGGAGGGCTGTCCTGTTGACTTCTATCAGGCACCGGAGGGTGCGGGGCAGGTGGAAGGGGCGATCGGTCTCGAAGGTCCACGGGCAGAGAATCCCTGGCCAGAACCCCCGGTTCGGAGAGGCCTCGGAAGGCCGCCCCGGCGCCCCGCGGACAAGCCCCTCCTGAGCCTCGAGGGTCGCTCAATGCTCGCCCCCCCCCCTTGGCGCAGGTGCCTCTTGGCGGAGTTAAACGCCGCTCTCTCGCTCGGCCCCCAGCTTGGCCTCCCATTAAAAGCCGGGGCTGTGGGAGCCTCGGGGCCCCCCAGCCCTCCTCCGGCTCCGGCTGACTTGGCCCGCGGGGGCGGCGAAGCGGCGGCTCCCGAGAAACTTTGGGAGGCCCTCCTTTGTCTCCCTGTTAGACCCCTTCTTCGCCGGGCCGCTCCAAAGACACTTATCCGCCTCTTCAGATAATGAGCTTCACCTAAGGCTGCCCGGCTTCTCGTCGCATTCAAGATCCGGGGAGCACTAATTGCCCGAGCCGGAGGGAGGCACAAGAGGGGGCCCTTCCTTTCAAACGCGCCGCCGGGAAAGGCTGCGGCTGAATGGAAGGAACGCTTTCCCTGGGCGGCGTGAGAAGGAGAGGCTCCGGCCGCTTGGCCCCCTCGCCTGGAGGGCAAATTAGGAAGGAACGCTCGCCGGAGGTCCCGCTCTCTTTCGATCGAGCTCATCCCTCGATCCCTCGAGCAAGAGGCGCCCAGAATGCCAGCCCTGATCTCCGGAGCTGGCCCGTGCGAATGGCTATGCGTGGCGGGATAGCAGAGTGGGCCAGACCTTATTTATGTATTTCTTGATTTTCTGGTTAATCGCCCACAAAACTTTGCGCGAAAGGAACAAGATGCCCTCTCGTTCTGGGGAGGCAGCCGGTGATGGGGGGGGGGGGGGAGTGGCCATAAGGACAACCGAATTCCTGCGACTGAATCCCGGCCGGCCTAAACTTGGTGGCTTTTAAACAGGCGGACTCAAAAGGGTAGCCTGGGTGGGCGCTGAGTGGCCGGCCAGCCAGTTGCCAAGCGGCCCCCTCGCCTGCAACAGCCCCTGCGCCCTGGGAGCCACTAGAGTCCAGAGCAGTGTGTTTAAACTCCGGATCTCCTCAAACTGTGGCCATTTCCGCACTGGACTGTTATAGCGCTATGATTCCACTTTCAACATCCTATGGAATCCTTACCACCCGGCCTGGTAAGAGAAAGACGCTGGAGAATGGGGCGCATTCGTGTGCAAAAGGCTACTAAGCATTAGATGCCCACACCTTCGCGTGTATGATTCGCGCGTGTGACCTTGGCGAGACTAGTTTAACAGTGTCTGTCTGTGACTATTTTGTTGCACGTGGACTTAATAGGCTACTTTATTTAGGTTCATTTTTAAAAGCAGACGAAAGTTTGCTTTTGTGGCCTTCAACTTCTTTCTGACTTAAGGTGACCCAATCTATCATGGGGTTTTCTAGGCAAGATTTACTCCAATGTTTCATCTGAGGATGAGGGAGTGTGACTTGCTCAGGGACCACCAGTGGCCAAGAGGGGACTGAGACCTTGGTCTCCCGGAGTCCTAGTCCAGAACGTGAATTTCTATGCTGACTCTAGATAAATGTAGGCGCATGGTCACCCTCCCTTCCTTATTTTAATCCCCGTCTCTCTTTCTTCCAGTGGAAACTGTTACCATCTTAAGAAGATAAGACCATCAGAGGGGGACTTTAGTCCGCTAAACGTTTTGTCATAATATGTTTCTTTTAATTTAAAAAGTGCTGTATCTGTCTTGGCTGTTGTTGATATCTGTGGACGTCTTTTCCTATCCTCCAGTGTATTACCTGGAATAGGGCTTGCAAAAATGTTCCATATAGATTTTTATTTCGGACAGTCACTAAGACTTGAACGGTGCGCAGACAGGTTTGTCAATAGTCCATCGAGAATTACTCTTCCAACAGAACCCATTAACAAGAACAGGAGCTCCCCAACAGCTCCAAATTCTTGCGAGAGTCCTGTTGGCTTTTAATAGGATTTGCCGCAGGAGACTTTTCGGTGGAGTTGCCTGTTCGTTTGTTTGGTTTTATGCGCGGCTTTCGACAAAGTGGCGAAGCAGCTGGGCCACAGGTATTTGGGGAAGCTGCCTTCCTAGGCAGAAGTCTTCTCCAAACTGAATTGGGCTGAGCAGCAACCAGGAGTGCGAAACTTACTTCCAGTTTTGAACCAGTGAAATAAAACTCGCTTGCTCTGGTAACGTTATTTTTTTTTTGGAGTCAGACAGGTTCCATCTTCCGACCGGGAAAGTCCAGAGCAGTTTGTTTACACTCCGGGTCTCCCCAAAATGTGACCATTTCCTCACTAGACTGCCGACCCCTCCCGAAACTGCAAACCCGAGGATTCCATAGGATGTTGAAAGTGGAATCATAGCGCTATAACAGTCCAGTGCGGAAATGGCCTGTGTGGCATTTTCCTTTTACACACGTTCTATTTGACATCCAGGGAGGTTTCCTTCTACTTCAGAAACAACTTCCCCGACAGTTTCAAGACGAGGACTGCAGGACCAGCTGGGGGCTGGCCGACCCGCTTACCTGCCGCAATGAGCTGCCTCTCGGCAAACGACAGAGGAGACTGGCTCTCAGGCACAGCCCCTCAGGCACAGTGGCCTCGTTGTCCACCTTCGGTTCCAAGTCGGAGGCACCCCTTCGGAGCCGGATTGACTCCCCAGAAAGTCCTAGTGACTCCTGCAGGGCTTTCCCCAGTGTAAGCCGCTGCAGCCCAAGCGACGCCCAGAATAGCGGAGCCTTTTACGCTCCGACCCTTGCCAGGCTTACTTGGAAGTGATGAGTAATTACTAATATCTAGGATTCAGTAACTGCTGATAATGCAAATAAAATTTACAGGGTTCATACACCTGTAGCTGTTTATTCGGGGTACATACCGTCATGGTTGATGAACCTTACTCTTTGGTAAATGGGTTTAGAGATGAAACCTTTACTCCCAAGTACGCTTGTCTTTAAAAAACAGACAATTACTTTCTAATTAACTCGTTATTCTGAGATTTATTTTCTGTCATGTAAAAGCAGGCAATACTTCATTCCGCCACCACTCCAGCCTTCCATTCAATCAAAATTTGACGAATTTTCCCTTTCCAGAAGTTATCTACGGCTGGCATTACTACTACTACTACTACTACTATTATCATCTTCTTCCTTTTAGGCAACTGAGTATTACTTTCCTTTTCGTCCTAAAGGAGGAGTGGCGAAAGAAAAGGTCCTTGCAAAATATAATGCGGGTCCCTTTGTCGGTCCGTTTAAGATTCGCTAGTCTCAATAAAAGCGTTGTAACTCACGAAAGCAGTGCCGATCTCCTCAGCAAACGACCGGAATGTATCTTGTCCGAACGTTTATTTAAGATGACGTATACAGTAACCCCGGGCGGAAGCGGAGACTGGAGTATTATTTGGCTCAAAGGCAACTATACATGTCTGCTCAGAAGAAAATCCCACCGGTTTAATAGGACGAATTTCTATAGGATTTCAGTCCTACAGAGCAATCCCAGCAGAGGTTACTTGGAAGTCAGTCTGACTAATTGGAAGCGAGTTTCAGTAGGGTTTACTCTCCGTGAATCCGCCTAGGACGGCAACCAAAAAGTACTTACAATTCGCACCCTTGGGTGTTTCTTTGGAGATCAGTGTCAGTAGGTACCAGGAGGCTTACTCTCAAGTAACCACGGGAGTCCTCTGCGGATTGCAGCCGAACCCCCGGCCAGGTCAAACATTTGTGAAAGGCATCAGTTATGACTTGCTTTTGAAACTGAGAAGAAAGAGCCTCTGGACTTCCTTTTCCACCTAATACAGCGTATGCCGCCCTCTTCATGCGCACATTACCCTTTTTCCCTACCAGCACCCCTGCTTCCAAGAAGGATTCGCTGAATTCAAGGAAACGTAGATTCTAGTAAGGGCATGTAGGATTGCTACTTTCTGCACTTAATTTAGAATACAAGTAATTTTTACTGTACTTTTCCCCCTCTAAATCCTAAACACAACCTGGTTAGTCCCGTTTACACCAACCTAGTCCCACCTATAGCAAGCGGGATTGCTAGTCCTGTTTGTACCAACCGAGTGCCGGTAGAGCAAGTTACTCGAGCCTCTGTTCAGTGATTCCAGTGTTACTCAAGTCTGACCCGCAGAACAATCCTGCACAGGGAGCTCGATTCTGCTGAGTCTGGTCCCTTGACGTCGACAAAGGGCTGCAATCTAATGTTTCTTAAATGGGCACGACCCCAGTTTAGCAAGTTTAAAATTCCACATGGTTCCAACGAGATTTAATCTCACACTTTCTCAGGTAAGTCAAGTGGACTTACAAAGCGCTTCCCTTTAGCCGGATCGTGTGTCCTTTTAAACCAAATCGTGGTTGAAATGTATGGCCGCAAAGATTCACTATCACTCTCGAAGAATCCGGTCCATTTATTTAAACGGGTCCAGCTTTCCCAATCCAGAGAGACTGGGAATAAATTCAGTGTTTCCAATTTTATCTTAATTGTGGGAGATCAGATTCACTTATTTCCAAGAACACGTTTACTCGAGACCCTTTGAGCGAAAGCTTATTTACGATTAAGTTACATGGAACTCAATGGGACTTACATCTGAGTGGCCACGTACTGGATTTACTCTGGGAAGGCAGAGTCCAGGAAGAAGTTTTTCTGCCTGTATGTCTAACTGGAGTGAACAGAACCTTCCCATCAGCGCATGAAAGGCGCGGCGAGATCGCTTTAGATATACCGTTCTTGCAGGAGAGAAAACGCCACCAATTCCAGGAATAAATGTTTAAAACCGTAATAGTGTTCCCCTGAGGATTTGCATACTGAGAGCTTCAAGGCTATGGAGAGGACAGCCTGCTCGGAAGCTCCCCCGATCCAATCACCCTTGAGAGGAATGGGAGAGAGCCTCCCGTCTTTCGGGACTTCTAGCTCATTTCGATGGGGTTTTTGCGAAGGGACATGGTGTCCTGGTGCAAAATGCCCAGGCTCTCTGTTTTAAAGTCCCGTTAGTGATAGTTTGCAGAGCCATGTATTTATTTATATAGATTACACTATAGACAATTTTCCTCTTTAACAGAAGATGAAGGTCAGATTCTGGCTGCTGTATTTTCCTTATTTACTTGGCTCTCGTCTAATTTCTGACTCCCCCTTTATTTGCATGCATTAAACGGAATTGACTGAAGTGGTTACGATCAGATTTTGATTCAGACTTTATTTTATTCAACTGGTTTTCAATTCAGGCTTTCGAAAGTGACCCACGAAACCATACTAACTCATTGAAAAAGGCTCGCTCGATCTCAAAGCAAATGGAACCGCTTGCAAATAAAAAATAATGATCTTGATTTTTCTGACCAAATTATAAAAATAATTATTATTAACAAATCGCGATAGTTAAGAGCAGTATTAGACAAGACGTATTAGGAAGTAACAATCTCATTCTTTTTAAAATCAACAAGCAATAAATTAAAACAAAGAGAACACCAACCCCAAGCCCGTAAGACGACTAGTCCCATTTTGTCAAAGCAACTTTCTTGGCCAAATCCGAGGGGCAGTTGGCTTTGGCTGCAATCCGGCACTCGTGGGGCCTGTTTAACCCCTGCTGAGGTTCACTGGGGTTTAAAATAACTGAGCCCTCTACCTTTTGTAGTTGCTTCACATTCGTAGCAATTCTTCTTGGAATACAAACCTGAGGAAGAAATATTGTAATGTCCCCCCCCTTTTTTTTCATTCCTCTCCCGCCTCTCTAGTGGTTGATGGGTATTTATTAATTATCAGTTTAATTTTTTGCCCCCAGTTAAATGGACAGAAGCAGTCTATCGTTTCTATTGTACTGTCAACTTTTCATCCCATCGTCTAGTTCTTTAAGAGCTCGCCCGGTAAACGCAGCATTTTTTTTTTTAAAACAAAGATGGACGTTATCATGAAATCAGCGGCACACTCTCCAGGAAAGCCTTTCCGGCAACTATTCATTTATAAGGGGCCTGCGCAGGAAAACTTCACGCTGTAGTTGATGCCTTTCATAAGAAGTCCCTGGGCAGGTAGCGTTACATTGGTTTACTTTGGCCATAGACTGTCCACCCAAGATTGATTCCATTTCTCCGGTTTCCCATTCACTGGAACGGGACGTTTGCTTGTACAACTGAAGGGTTTGTCTGAAATGGTGCCAGTTTATACACTGGGCCCTCCACGTTTGCAGATTTGACTTTCACGGTTTGATTATTTGCCAGTTTCTGCAACCGCTGTCCCCCTCCCCCACTTTAAGATACTTGGCTACTGAGGAAACCTTCCTTCTTGGTGGCCCCCAGCAGACCACCCAGCCCTTTAAAAACCCGCCTCCGGTCCGCTTCCTCCTCTTCTTGCACCAGCCACTGCCTGGCCACCTAAAGACGGATCACACCCCAATTTCTCAGCACCATCAACACCCTCCTGATGCCCTCCCACACCCAAGAACGGAGATGGGCGTGAGAGAGGAAGTATAGGGCCACCATGCTGAACTTCTCGCCTTCCTTCTTCTTTCCCTGACCTGCTTTGGACCCTGGGTGCCTGCTCTCCCCACCATGCCTCGGCCCCCTTCCCGCAGACACACACGCACTCATGCAGGTATTTTAATATTTGCAGTTTTCCCACTTTGGCAGGGGTCCTGTGGAGGGCCAACTGTATAGCCAAATAGATGTTAAGTAACACTTAATATTAAACAACCCTCCCCCCCCCTTTCTTAGTATACGGATATAAATCATGCAGCTAGGCCTCTCTCCTCCCACCGCCTTCCGTGTGAGTGTCGCTCCTTCCATTTTGTGAAAACGGAGGATAAAAGTCGCCCATCAACCAGGAGATACCATTCAACCGGCTCTTAGTCATTAGCAATGAGATTGCACTTAAGGGACTCCCTTATAAAATTATTATTAGTATTATTAATTTTTTCCAGGAGTAAGTTGCACATCAGAAGGCTATTGTCACTCTGGCTCTGTGGGCTCGAAAAGCTAAGTACCACGATGCCGCCTTAACCGGATTCTGCAACTACCTCGAGTCAATTCGGGACCGTCGGGATCAGCATCCTTCCTTCCTTCCTTCCTTCCTCACTTGAGCTGACGGCAGCATCCCTTTATCGAATAACCTACGCACCTCTTCGCAATCCCGAATTCGTTTTCCTATGAATCGTCAAAACAGAAAAGAAAAAGGCTTTTCGCCTGTTGCTTTCTACCTGGACTCGAAGCTTGAGGGAGACCCTGAAGGAGCCAACCAGGAGGATTTTAAAGCGGTGCGAAAGGAGAACTCCCTGCAGTCGGAGGAGGCTGACCCACCAATCCAACCGGGTCCAGCCGGGGGTTTCAGCCACGGGCGGACCCAGAAGCTAAAAGAGAGGGGCGCTGCTGAATCCGAGCGTTGGTCCCAGGCGAGCGGCTGGTGGGGGAGAAAGAAAGAGCCGCAGGGAAATTCAGGGTGCGTGGGATACTTTGCTTTCCGAGCGCGCCTTGGAGGCATGTTACCATGTCCGGCCATACAGCAAGCTGGCGTTGACCATGCCGCCATTGTAATCGACGGCGGCCGCGTCCATCTGGGCCAGCGCGCCCACTTGGCTGTGGAGGGAGGGGGGGCTCGGGGACAGCTCTTCCAGGTCCGGCCCTTGGCCCAGGGCAGTCACTGCCGGCGGCGGCGGCGGCGGGTGCGGATGCTGCTGCGGCTGGGCAGCGCTGCCGCCCCCGCCTCCTCCTCCTCCCCCCGCCGCTCCGCTGGCACCGGCACCGCTGGGGGTCTGCCCGGCCGACTGGCCTGCGCTGGCGGCGGCGGCGCTGTGCGGGCAGGGCTTGCCGTCCTTGACCAAAACGGGCACGGCCACTCGCCGCGGGGAGGCCGCTTGGGGCGGCGGCGGCGGCGGCTGCTGCTGCTGCTGCGGGCACAGGCCGGGCCCCTCGGGCGGCTGCTGCTGCTGTAACTGCGCCGCCTTGTCCTTGGCTTGCCGCTTCATCTTGTAGCGGTGATTCTGGAACCAGATCTTCACCTGGGTGGGCGTGAGGTGGATCAGACTGGCCAGGTGCTCCCGCTCCGGCGCCGAGAGGTACTTTTGCTGCTTGAAGCGCCTCTCCAGCTCGTAAACCTGCGCCTGCGAGAAGAGCACCCGCCGCTTCCGCCGCGGCGTGGCGTGGAGCCCGGGGGCCATGGACTTGGCGGCCTCCGCGATGCCCGACAGAGCCCCCATGCCGGCCATGTTCATGCCCCCGGACGGGCCCATCAGCCTGGAAACTGAAAACATACAGAACACACAGGCAGACAGACAAGAGGAGAGGTTCGCATCAGGGCCGCGGATGGCAAAGGGGACAACGAGACGGGGCGGGAAGCCGCAGCAGCAGCAGCAGCAGCGGCTGATTATTAGTAAGAATAGTCCTTAAGCGCTTAACGTTTCTGCCTCCCCCCGAGCAGCTGCCTAGCCACCCACCCAAATACCCACCATTCGGCCCTGGGACAGCCAGAGTGCCTCTGAGCACGTCCAAAGTGGACTTCCTTCCCGCTGAGGAACGCCACTTAGTCCCAAAACTTCAGAGATGGAGGGCTCCGTGCCTGGAGAGGGGGCACTGGAGGAGATGCGCCACCCAGGAAGAGAGCCCAGACAGGAGGACGCCCTTTGGAGGGCCCCCGACCCCAGCAAAGCCCAGTCAGCGTCCCCCCACGCCCCAGTCCGCCTCCTCCCCGCGCTCCTTTCCACTTACTCGTGGGGTAGCGGGGATCCGCGTTGGCTCCGTACCAGCCGGAGGTCGCTGCGCCGCCGCGCACGCCGTCTGGATAGGGCGCCAAGTCGCCCACGTTGCCCAGTCCTCCGTTGCAGTAGCCCGCCACCGAGCCGTGGGCGAACTGCGAGACGCTCGCGTGGGCCATGGGGTGGTAGGCGGTGGCGTTGTGGCCGGCCATGGGGTGCTGCTGCTGGGGCGGAAGGGCCGAGCTCTGGGGCTGCCGGTAGGCGGCGGCGGCCCCCACGCCCACGCCCACGCCCACGCCCAAAGGGGCCCCCAGGCTGCCCTCCATGGAGCCGAACTTCTTGTAGGTCTCCTCCATGGGGCTCAGGATGTCCGAGACGGAGAAGGGCGTCGTATGTTTGGGGCTGAGCGACATGGCTCGCCGGGCGGCCCCTGGGCTCCCTTCTCCCTCGGCCGCTGGACGCTGCTGCGGAGTCCAGAGAGAAAGGGGGCTGAGCGCCGCCGCCGCCGCCGCCGCCGCTGCGCGGGAACCCGGCCAAAAGGAAGAGGAGGAGGAGGAGGAGGAGGAAGATGATGAGGGGGGAGGCGGCGGCGGCGCGCCAGCCCTCCCTCGGCAATCTCTTTCGCTGAGGTTTATCTTAGTCCGGCGGCAGCAGGTTTGCCACAGGCACCGGCGGGGGCGGAGCCACAACAACTACCCCCTCGGCAGCCACTCTCGCGCTCCCTCAGTCGGCCGCAGCCCCCTCCGGCATGGGAGGGGTCCCCCAAACCTCGCCAATTAGAGGGACGTCTTCGCCCGCTCCAAAGGTTGGAAACACCCCGACCCACAGCCCCCAGCCTCAGTGATCCCCTCAAGCAGACGGCCAGCCCCCAAAGGCACAGCAGGAGCCATTCCGGCAAGGCTGGAGGACTGGGGAGCGGGTCTTCTCGCAGCCGCGCCAGTGGGAGCCCCCCTCGGTGTTTCCCAAAGGCCTGCAAGACCCTCAGCCTCTCCGAGGCACAGCTGCTGACTCCGAGGGGGCTTCCAGAATCTAGTCGCCCTCTTCCTTTTCTAATCCCGTCTTCATAGGCCGGGCCCAGAAAGAGATCCCCACAGCCCACCAAACGCAGGGAAACTCGAGCCCTCAGAGCCCCGGGGAGTCCGTGGTGAAGTCCACCCGCCCGCTGGCCTCCTTTCGGCGACAGCCAAAAAGGGCGCCAAAAGTCAGGCAGGTGCCGCTGCTCGCCGCGCGCCTTTTCGGGCGCCGGGCCAGCCTTTGGGCGCGCGCCTTCCACCGCCCCAGCCCCCCCCCAACCCCTTTTCCGACTCTCGGACTGGTCAAGGAGGCTCACCGGGGCTGACCCTGTGGGCCGCCCGGGAGAGTAGTGCTGGCGTAGAAATTGGTTGAAGCCGTTAAAATTTAGGTATGAGAGAAACAGCGGGAGCGAAGGGGGATGAGGAAAGCGAACTTCGGAAAACTCAAAAAGCGTCGTCTAAAAGGTGACAGGACGGCGGCGATTTACAGTTGAGAACCAGCTGAGTTTTGGGAGACATCCCAAAATGTTAGAAGCGGGAAAAGGAAGGAAGGAAGGAAGGAAGGAAGGAAGGAAGGAAGGAAGGAAGGAAGGAAAATAAATCGTGTGTCCTGGTAGTTTCGAGTAGCTGCGCCCAAGGAAGGAGGCATGAAGACGGAGGCAGCTGCTTCGCGAGGACGCCGGAGACTGAAGAGTGGCGCTCCGTCCCCCACTCCGGCTTCAAGTTAGGCTGGCGGAGGGATCCCCCCAGGCCACGGGCGGCCAGGCAGGGAAGGATTCAGGTGCCTCGCTGCAACCGCCTGGTTCCTTGGGGTCCCGTTGGAAATCTGAAAGGGGAAAGTGAGCGCCAAGGAGCGAGCGGCTGCAGGCCTTGGGCCCTGGGCCGAGGAACGGCCTCCGCCTTTCTCGAAACGCCACCCTTAGACGCCCTTCTTCGGCCAGAGCTCCGCGGAATTCAGCGCAGCTGCTTGCAAGTCCTTTTCGAGATAGTCGTTATTGTTGTTGTTGACGATGATGGTATGTAGGGGCTTCGCTCTGGCGTCGGGGAACCTCGGTCGTCCTCTTCGAAGAAAACGATTCGCGTTCTGCAACCAAACCGGAAGACAGCCTGAGGAGAGCGCATCATCTGAACGCCTCGGGCTTCGATCCGACCCTGCTTGCAGTTGGCTTCCTAAGACTGGGGCCCTCTTCACGTCCTTGTTCGCCATCCTCAGGTTCCCTCCAGCCCCAGTCGAGCCTGGCCCCAGTCCTGCGTCGATGTTTTGTTTTCCCCACCGTTCGGGTCTTTGGCAGAAACCGGACGCTGAGCGGGCCGCGCCCTAAGGAGGCCTGCTGCTCCCGCTGCGGAGTCCTCCCGTCCGTCAGGCACCTCGCTTTTGATTTTGGCTTTTCAAAGATAGTATTTGTTTAGGCCCCAGACCCTGTGGGGAGCGTCCTTTGGCTTGGCAAGGTGCCTCCCGGAGGAACCCGAGTGAGCGGTCCCTTTCCCTCTTCGGCCAGGGGCTTCTGGGGTGAAACTCCTGGGAAGTTTTTGCGTTGTTTCGCTGCAAGACTGGGACTCTTCCACGACTTCCAGAACGCAGGTCCAATCCAGCGGAACCCGCGTCTAACTTTTTTTTCTTGGGGGGGGGGAGACCAAGACAAGGCAACAGGACGTGGGTTCCCCTGAGGATACTGACCCCCAGACCATGCTGCGCTGCCGTTTGTCAAGAGGGGGGTGTCCCTCGGGGAGCGAAGGCGCATCTGTTCTGCACCGCGGCGTGGATGCCACCTCCCGTGGGACAAAATCAGGTTCCCCTCGCCAAAAGGGCGCTTCCTTGGATAGGAGCAGAGAGCGGGCAAGAAGATCAAGAACGGGCATCCAGAAAGACTAGCAGCGGTTACAGGCGTGTGGAAAACACCGCGTACACGCACACACGCGCACACACACACAAACACACGGTAAGCAAATAATTCAGCCAAACGAAACGCCCTCCTACGTCTTAATTCTAAGTGTGTGAAGACTGCGGATGGTACGAGTGAAGAAAGAACGCCTTGTACACACTCAGAGATACTTTTAAAAACTCGATTCTATCGCGCTACCTATATACTCACTTCTTTTTAAAAACGTGGTTTAAGATGAGACAGGATGGTGGGCATGTGAGCACTGGTAAGTCTACAACGCCTTCTGAGGTTTCACACACACACCCAAACATAAAACTGGAATTCACAACTGGCCAACGTTCATTCCTCAACTGGTGAGCACTGGCATTGCCCGGTGGGTCAGTCTAGCGCAGGGCACCCAAGGTAGTTCCAGCTTGGCTTCGTCACCTTGTCGCCCCCCGAGAGCCGTTGCCCACGCTTTCTGAAAGACTTCTGAGCAAACTTGTTTAGGTTGCCCTGCAGAACCCCTGGCCTCCCAAGGTGCCCCGACTAGATCGCTTCGGCCTGCAGGTGGGGCACGCCCGAGGCACTGGGAGCCCCTGCCCGCTTTTTATTCCGCTAGAGGCCAGGAAGAGCCGTGGTACCCACCTGCCTTCTCCCTTGCCCGCTCCCTTTCCGCGAGTAGCAACCTTTTCAGTGGATTTCCCCCCCTGGTCTTTTCACCTCTTCACAAGTATCCTCGCCTGTCATCTGAGCTAACACTCAGCCCAGGCACCTGCTTACCTGCTGTAAGAAAACGGTACGGAAACAAAAGAACCAGGCCGACGTTTCGCGGAGCTTTATGACCTCCGGCCGGGTTTGAAATTGGAGAGGTGGGGAAGGCGGGGAGAGGCAAACGTGAAATACTTTTCAGGGCCGTTGGTGTCGGTGAGAGAGATAAGATCCTGTTTAAAGCTCTCCCATTGAAACCAATGCGATTTAGGCTGCAATCTGTTGAAGATTCTGGGACTAAGTCCTCTTGGATCCGACGGGATTCATTCTGACTGTAGGACTGCAATGTTCACTTCTAGGTTTGGTTGAAACCTATCTTACTATGTGAACTTAAGGATGTCACTTTTACCTGATTCTGTTCTGACTGTATGTGCGGACGGGGGTGGGTGGGGGAACCACTCTTTGCCTTCAAAAATAAACATAAATTCCACCTCAAAAGCGTTTCATGTATTCCTGACACTGTGGGGGGGGGGACGCATTGGCAGAAGGGGATGCGTACTGCACACAGCTTCAGACATATACTCCTATTGATGGCAGACGTCCCTTTTGCGCGCCTTATGGAGGCGCTGGGACACAGGCCTTGCGGGCTTCACCTCAGTCAAAAGACGGGAGAGTGTAGAGCCTTGAGGCAGAATTAGCCTCGAACGTAGTTATTTACTCGAAGGTATGTTTCAACACTTTAACGGGACTGAGAATGGTTTAATTTTTTGTATAACATGTAGTATAGTGCTGAATTTCCAAAATGTTTCAGATTGTCTTGGGGTGGGGAAAAAGGTTAAAAGCACAACGGTTAAACAACCACTTCGCGAAAAGAAGCACGACTTCTTCTGGTGCTCATTATAACCCACCCGAAAGTTCTCCCGAGCAAAGTCCTGTTGAAATAGATGAAATGAATCCAGAAAAACTCCTAGGAAGATCGTGCCCGTTTCCAAGCCCTTGTCCAGGCTTTCTGTACTGATTTGGAACCAAACTGTAGTCAAGGATTTTACAGGGTTTGATTTGCAAGGGCAGGTTTGGGGGTGGGATCCTATATCTTCGGATATTTCAAATTATCTCCACCTCTAATAGAACCAGAGTTGAACATTTGCCCTTCGTGCTGACATACTACTCTAAAACCTATGAGTCTTAAAATCCCCTCATTATTGTGATTCTGGTTATGATATTAGTTTTCTCAAAACTGACTAGCGGCTTTCTCCACTGGGCGTAGATGATCCAGCAACCACGGAGTTATGCGGATGAAACATACGCTGGTGTTACTGTCGCCCTTGCGTTTTAAAGTTGTAATCCTAAACACAACAACGTGGACGTGATTTTCACTGAAACCAGCGGGATTGGAGGAATTAGCATTTTAGGGGAACCCACGAAAAAGCGTCTCTCCCATTGTCTCGGCCATGTTCAAAGCAGAATCCTGCTTTGAAACAAAGATTGCAGGATGAATTTCCCAAGGAAGTGTGATTAATAGGTATAATAAGTATATTTTCCTATTGGGAGATTCCGGATTAAACCTACTTATCTGGGGCACATGAACTGGGACTCAGGGAGAGAAGCAAGTTCACTTGAGAGGATAGAGAAGCGTTGCTTTCCGGTTTCTCCTCCCACCCGTACTAAAGATAGCCAGGTCCTTTCTTACCCAGGTGGGCTACTGACTGAGGGGGTCTGTGGCCCTGGGTTCTCAAATATGGAAAGGTCCGAGGAGATAAGTGTTGGAAATGAGAGTTTCCCAGGGTGTTAGCCCTATTGGGAAATTCTATGGAAGCTAAAACTGTCAGGATTCAGCCTCCTTTTAGCAGAGTAGCAGAAAAAGCGTGTCTAAATTTTGTGTATGGCTTTTCTGATCTCAAACTGACTGAAGAAATAAAACGAATGCAGGCAGCTTCAGATTACAAACTTAGAAAAGTTTACTAATGGTTTCTACATTTACATATGTATTGGAGAGCCTACAACCTAACTAGCTAATGAATAGTAGTAGCTTCGGTCTTAACTCACCATCTTCTGATGGAGATGCCAAGCATGGTCGGAGAGGAGGAAATGGAAGCGAAAAAAATGGAGGAGGAGAAGAAAAAGGCTAAGAGGGGTCTCTTTCTTTTATAAGACCGATGACCCAAGCAACTGTCCTGGGTCACATGATCTGATCACCTGAACACCAAAGGTATTTATGATCATGCATTTAAATGACAGAAAGGCAAATGGTGGAGCTTTGGCATGCAAAAGAGAAAGGTAGCCCTATGCTAGCTATGCCCACTTGCTCTAAGAACAAGATGGGGGGGAGAGAGAATGCTGGAATTCTCCCAACAATAAGCATGGCTGCAACCTTACCTCTCTTCTCACTAACTCAAACACAATGCAAGTGATGGGAAGAGTCTTGGAACAAAGGAATGGTTAGTAAGCTTTATCTATCTATCTGTTTGTCTGTCTGTCTGTCTATCTAAAAGATTAAGCACATTTTAAGAACAGAACCTGTAGATAGTGGCTAGACTTAATGTTTAAGTGAAATCAATGACTCTGACACCACATGGACAAAAGTGGCAAGTGGTTTTCTGCCCCTACTACAGCACACACAAACTCCTTTCCTGGTAGAGTCAAGCAGGCAGGCCAGGTAAAGACTGAGAGAGAGAGAGAGCCTTCCAGACCAGCTGTGGTAACTATTGCTTCTGGCTGGGTCCCAGCCTCCTGGGTGCTGCTGAGCCAACTGCCTCTACCAGGATGTCTCAGACTAAGCAGCAGAAGAGGTGGTGTACTCATTGGTCTGAAGCCAGCCTGGGACTGGGCACAGAGCAGAACCATAACAGAGGTGGGAGCAGGGGGTGGGGAATGTTCTTCCTGAATAAGCCCAACTGTGTCCTGTTCTTGTTGCTTTTATTCTGTTTCTATTGATTTAATCCAGTGATGTATTGGTATATTTTTAAGTGCAGGGGCTCATCAGGACAATCTTCACAGCCACACAGAGAGAGTCCAAAAATGAACCCTGTTGTATTGACCCATGTCAACAAACCAGCTCAGGCAGCTGTTATCTCTACCTCAAGTGGGTCCTTTATCTCCATTCAGAGCAGACTGAGTGGTACTGAGTGGCCATTGAAGACCAAGCTACTCTCCTCAGATGTTCTGGATTGCAGCAGAGATGGCTCAGAACATAGATACTGTCACTGGGAAAATTACTCCCCCTCCCACCCCGCTTATGGCAGTTGCAGCTAAGCTCAAAGGAGACAAGGAAGTCTGAGTGGTGTTTTGGTGGCAGAAAAGTTCATCAACCTTTTGGATCAACCTCTTTGGGTAGTGAGCCTGGGCTTTGCTGCACCACTGACTGTGCTCTGTTTTGTAGGCACTATGTTTTCCATGCGCACATTGGCATGTGGCACAATGGTCTGAATTCTATAGGTACTCCTGACTAATGTAGACTCACTGAATCAGATTTTCCTATGTGTTGACTAACCAGTCAATTGACGCAACAGGTCTACTTTAGTTGGGACTCACCAGTAGGATTCAGGCCAATGTCTCTAAGGTAGCCCCTAAGCGGGAAGAGGGCCATTACTTTCTCCTCACCATTAGCCCATCTCAGTGCTTGACTGATTTGTTTACTTGAAGGAAAGAAACTTTTCCTGTGCTTTTCTTTTTCATGAATTATCTGTCTGTCTAGAGGATAACGCAAACAGGGTGCTAGTGCCAGCAGGAGCAGCAGGTCAGTGGTATGGTGAATCCACTTGGGGTTTTACTGCTTATCTTAAAGGAACTTTCCAGCCTGCTCAATCCTATCACCAATAGTCATTCAGCACCTTGGATAGCTCCTTCAAAGTTCCCTCCAAATACTCAAAGCCGTTTCACTGCTCCACTGACATGGATGTCCCCAGCTGCCATTGAATGTCAAGGAAAAAATATTTTTGGAGAGGGTAGACAGTTCCTGGCATTCTCCTTTCCAAGCTAGTGACACAGAAGCCCCCTGTAGACCTTCATTCAGCTAGTGTGAGGGCTACAAATGGGGAGGGGATGTGGATGCGCTGTTCCTGCTCTCAGTGTTCTTGTCTCCTCAGTCACTGGCCTTCCCACAAAAGTGACTTCTACGCACGTTAACCTGATTGTGAATAAAAGCATTCATTTCACCAGGAACCCTGATAAAGCCAATTGAGCTGAGGTGTCTACTCACTTTCAAGCAGACGTGAGTATAAGCCCTCATCAGAACTCTCCCCTTGACACTAAAAAAGGTATGAGTAAATTGGATAGAAGAAGATCAGAATGGATTTCTGCCAGGAAGACAATTGAAAAATAATACTAGAATAATCCTGGATACAATAGAATATTATCAAAAATTGAACCAGAAAGAGTTAGCATTAATTTTTTTGGACGCGGAAAAAGCGTTTGATAGTCTGAGTTGGAACTTCATATTTGAAGTAGTGAGCAAGTTAGGGATTGGTGAAAGGTATAAACAGTGGATTAGAGCAATTTATGACGATCAGAAAGCTTCTTTAATAATTAATGGTGAAAATTCAAAGCAATTTAAGATTAGTAAAGGTACAAGGCAGGGTTGTCCGTTTTCACCACTACTTTTTATAATGTGTTTAGAAATATTAAACTTTAAAATCAGAAATAATAAGGAAATTAGAGGGATGAGGATCAAAGAGCATGAATTCAAAATTCAAGCATACGCAGATGATTTGGCTATAATCTTGGAGGATCCTTTAAATGGTATTAAACCTTTTATGGAAACTTTAAAATATTTTGGAGAAGTAGCCGGGCTAAAAATTAATAAAGATAAATCAGTGATAATCACTAAAAACATGACTCAAAATCAAGAAATAGAATTAGTAGAATGCTCAGGATTTAAAATTGAGAAAAAGGTAAGATATTTGGGTATAATAATAACAAAAAATAATTCGGATCTATTTGATAATAACTATAAAAGGATAGGGAAAGAAATATTGGAAGATTTAAATAGGTGGAAGAAATTGCAGTTATCCCTATTGGGGAGAATCTCCGCTATAAAAATGAATATCCTTCCGAAGTTAATGTTTTTGTTCCAAAATTTACCCATATTATTGAATGATAAAGTGATTATCAATTGGGAAAGAGAAATAAATAGATTTATTTGGAATGGGAAAAAACCGAGAATTAAAAGTAAATATTTAAAGGATATAAAAGAGAATGGAGGTTTAAACATGCCGGATTTGAAACATTACTATGAAGCCTCAACATTAATCTGGCTAAAGAATTGGATTATGTTAAAGGATACAAAATTGTTAAATTTGGAAGGATTTAATCTATATTATGGTTTTCATGCGTACCTATGGTACGATAAATATAAAAATAATAAGGTATTTTTAGATCATTATATAAGGAAAGCAATTCTAAGGATTTGGTTAAGAGTAAAGAAAAAAATATATTTGAAATTACCATATTGGACTTCCCCACATGAAGCATTTCACAGATTAGAGAAAGTTCAAATAAGGGAGTGGATATTATATAAAGATATACTTAGAAAAGAAGGGAATAAGATTAGATTAAAGAATAGAGAAGAATTAATGAGAGAAGGCTATACATCACATTGGTTATTGTATTTGCAATTAGCGATGAAATTTAGGGAAGATATAAAGAATAAAGGGATATCATTAGATGATACAGAATTGGATATTATAATGAAACCGGGAGTTAAAAACCCGTTAAGCAAAATCTATAAGTTATTATTAAATTTAGAATTGGAAAAAGAGAGTATAAAGGAGAACATGATAAAGTGGGCCCAGGACATAGGTCATCCAATAACTTTAAAACAATGGCAACAAGCATGGAAAATTAATCAAGATTTTACAAGAAGCTATTATTTAAAGGAAAATTTTTTTAAAATGTATTACAGGTGGTATATAACCCCGACACAAATTTCTAAAATGTATAAAAATAAGAAACTTGTAAAATGTTGGAAGTGCCAGGGAGTGGGGTCATTCTTTCACATGTGGTGGCGATGTACGAAAGCAAATATATTTTGGTCAAAAACACATAAGCTAATTGAAAGAACGTTTAATATAAAATATGATAAGCTCCCAGAAATATATTTATTAAATATTATAGATGGGATAGACTTGAAGATTAGGACTAAGTATTCAAGAATTTTATGTTATATTATTTATGCAGCTAGGATTGTTTACGCAAGATATTGGAAAGATAAGAATATACCATCGCAGGAAGATATCATACATAAAGTCTATGAACTGGCTGAGATGCATAAATTAACATTGATGATGCAAGATAAATCGAAAGAAAGTTTTGAACGAGATGGGAGATTTTGAATCAGTATAAAGAATAAATGGAGTGAATATGCCCTGAAAGGACTGTACGATTAATTTCATGTAGTGAGAGGTAAAATTAAGACTATAAAATAGAGGTGAAAATATGGAATGAAATGGTAAGGAAATAATATTGGTAAGTACAAATAGTATAAATATAAATAGGAATGTTTGAGGTATTAGGAAGGATAAATTAGATTTTCTTTATTCTGACCAGATAATGAGAAATACTTAAGAATAGAAACAGAAGAATATAAGTTAAGGAATATGGAGGACTGAACAAAAGAAAAGAATGGAAGAAGGAAGAGGGATGGAGAGGTGGATAGGTGATATTAAAAGATAAAAATAAAAGTGTTAGGAGAAATAACTAGAAGAAAGATAAAGCTAGAAGACAGGTAAATGCTTAATCATGAAGATGTAGATGATCAGAAATAAGTATGCCCAGCAATTAAGAATAGGATTAGGTCAAATGGATGTAAATCGAAAGGACAATTAAGAATATAATAAGAAAGAAGAAGAAGAAGAGAAGAGGATATTTGCGAGGAAGAAGTAAGAACTAGGAAAATATTTTGGAAAGATAAAGTTGTATAGATAGCCAAACAGAGTATGGTATGTTTCAGCGAAATTTAAGGTAAAGAATAGGTAAGCAGGATCGATTGGAAAAAGGAAAGGTTGCGCCCTTCGGCGATGTTAAAAGAAGTCAAAGTACGTATGTAGGGAGAATGTGATGTTTGTTTGAAAGGATGTTATTGTTATGTAACATATTGTATTGTAAGGTAATTTTTTTTCTTTTTTTTTGTAATTGTGTGTTGTGTGTTGTGTGGTTAGGAGTGGTAATTATACTGTATGGTGAAGTGTTAGAATACCAAGTGATCTTATGGATTTATCTTATTATAAAGGTACAGAATTAGTTTTGTTTTTGTTGAAACTATAAAATACACAGAGTAAGATGTAAAAGCGTGTAAGTAAGTGATGAATATTATATTAAGTTAAGATAGGTATTGTCATGAAATAAATCGCTGATAGGTATCCATACAGTATAAGAAGTATATTATGAAAGGTTATGTGTTTTGTATAGGGTATTATATAGTGCATTTTATGTTATGTTATTTTTTTTTTATGTTAAATGTAATTAATAATAAAATTTATATTTTAATAATAAAAATTAAAAAAAAAGAACTCTCCCCTTGACACGATGAGCTTAGAGAGACTTGTATAGGTGAAGCTTGGGGCTTTGGAAAATGGTCTGCTTTAGCTCAGGTCAAGTTGGAGCCTGGTCACTTTGATCTGGCTCCCAAACCTGATTCAAGAGTAGGAAATCCAGAGGTCTATATCGCACTCTCTATCACTAGAAATCCAAAAATAGCCACAGTGGTTTCCTTTTTCTCAGAATTACACAAAATTTTCTAGAATTGTAGTCCCTTAGGAGCGGATTTCATTAAATTGCAGATGAATAGGTGAAGGGACTTTTGTGCTACACATCTAAAGTCTAATTTGTTTTTAAAAACCAAAGAAATAGAAACTACCAATAATTTATTTTGGCCCAGAAACAGATGAAAGGCCCTCCCTCCATTCTGACTGCCACTGCCCTGACCTGGACGGAGGGAAGAAGGGGTAGGCATATCTACGTGATGTCTAGGCCCATCCCAACTGCCCTCTCCATCCCAACTGCCACTGCCCTGGTCATGGAGGGACAGAAAAAGAGCAGGCACAGCTCCATCCATCCATCCATCCATCCATCCATCCATCCATCCATCCATCCATCCATCCCTCCCTCCCAGCTGCCACAGCTGTGGTCTCTGAGGAAGAAAAGAAAGGGTAGCATATGCCAGACTTAATCCCCTCCCCACTGCCATCCCCTTTTCCTTTTGTGTCAGGGCAGGGAACTGTTTTGTTGTTCTTTTTCTTGTAAAATAAAGCTTGTAAAGTACTTTTACTTGTGAAGTTATATAACACAAGGAGGAGGAGGAGGAGAAAAAGTAGTAGTAGTAGTTGTTTGCATACATAGAGGTCTTTTCAGAGGTAATCAGAGGCTGCCAAGTTTCAGATGAGTATGTGTAGCAAAGTTATGCAGGAGAAGACTATCTATTTAGGCATATAAGAGGACTTTTCTAGTGTGGGTGGGGCAAACGAAGGCTGGCCTTATTCCCAAGGTGCCTAATAGGCCGGTGTCATGCGCTTCCTTGGAGAAAGTCCCATTGTTTTCAGTGGGTCTGTTCTGAGCATGACCAAGTATGGATCTGAGAGACATACATAATGCTTTTTCCACCCAGCCATTCATATACATGCTTGTTCAGAAGTAAGTCCCTCTGTCTTCAGTGGAACTTACCTCCACAGAAACGTGCGTAGGATTGCAGCCTTACTGTTTTCCATACCTTTTTACCTTTATCTAAGCCCCCTTATTTCAGATTGTGAAGCAGAAAGAACATTTTCCAAATTATCCTTTATTAAAAATAAATTACAATAAACAGTGCTTCAGTGAAGACTGTCATTATTATCTTTTCTCTCTACAGAATGGGGATCTTATGAGAGAAATGACTTTAGGTAATCTTATAGGTAAATTTGGTGCAAAGAAAACGAGAAAACAGATGATAGCTTTTACAATAACCTGAATGTAGTTTGTCATTCTGAGTAAATATTTTCTCTAACTTGACTGATGTTCATATTAGTTGATGAAACATGGAAAGAGGATCCCATATGCAGAAAGACTAAAGTACTTATTTACTATAAGTAAAGCAAATACTAATTTTGTCATTAAATATATAGAGTACATTGTATTATATTCCATTATTTTGTGTGTGTGTGTGTGTGTGTGTGTGTGTGTACACATATTATATCTTATTTGTTGTTGTTGCTGCTGCTGTTCTCATTGTGGGTTTCAAGGAATTTATGACTTTATCGTGAACCTATCATGCGGTTTTCTTGGCATGATTTATTCAGAGGAGCTTCTTCCCCTAAGGATGAGAGAGTGTGATTTCCACAAGATCACCCAGTGGGTTTCCATGGTGGAGTGGCAATTTGAACCCTGGTCTTCAGAAACTTGCTGCAATGAACATTCCACCCTGGGGCCTCTTATGACTATTAGTAGGACCAGATTGTTGATTTGGATGGGGAAGGGCAGATTCTAAACTGAAATGTGTAATGCTTTGTTGTATGTGGATTACAGGATAAATCAAGAAAGATACTAAGAAAAACAGAGGGCCCTCTTAATCTGTCAATGTTTGTTTAAAAAAATAGATGTCTACTGCTAGTCTAGGGTTGTCTGATTTCCCCAAACCATTCCTCACTCTCCCACCTGGCAAGTACTGAGAAAAATATCCACACAAGAAGACAGCGAAAAAAAGGCAGAAGAGATGAGTGCCCAGAAAAGTTTCATATTTGATGGCTTGTGTTCTGGAAACTGGAAGATCCGCAAAGGAATCAATGTTATCTTGGAGGCTTTATGATCATGAGCCTTTTAGCTTGCGGTTGCCCTTCATCACTCACAGATTCTTAAAGAGGTTTTGTTCTCAAATATTTACTGCTTTTGGTCAAAGGGCAGTGTCTTACGCATAAGAAATAAATGCACAGAAAAAGGCAAAAAATACAGAGATGACATATGTTGCACATGTGTATTGTTATCTAAAATAATCCAACACTGGTCCATGGAAATAGGTTTTATGCTATAAAGCACATACAGTCATTTCAACTGCAATAGTAGCTGCGTCTTCTGTCTGTCTGTCTGTCTTCTTCTGGGCACTGATAGCAAAGCGAGTTACATGCAGTCAACCAAGTCTAGAAAATCACATTCAATGGACTCTGATAAGAGTAATTCTCTGTTAAAGGCCTTTATTGTGGGCCACAATACAGTTTTATACATTTTTACAGTGTATAATCTAATGGGTGAGGTCCTCTCATTCAGGACAACCACGAATACAGACGCGCTCACATACTGGGATAACCCTTGGTCCCTCGTCTCTGAGAGGTGTATGTTTAGCCAAAGCTCTGCAAAAGCTTTCTAAAACTGTATGAGTCCAAATAGATGATGATGATGATGATGATGATGATGATGATGATGATGATGTCAACATGACAGCCTCAGTTTTTATCCGTCCAGGGTCTTTGCAAAACTCTTCTCGAGCACCACATTTCAATTGCACTGATTCTCTTCCTGTCAGCTTTCACCCTGCATAGAGACTGGAAATACTGTGGCCTGGATGATTCTGACTTGGCTGTTAATCATATGCTTTACACTTGAGCAACTTAACTAATTGCCTTTCCAAATCTTAGGGCCTTTCCACATTACACCACTATAGTGCTATTGTTCTACTTTCATCACCCTGTGGAATTCTGAGTTTTGTAGTTTGTGAGGCCAAAGAGCTCTCTGGCTAAGAATTCTAAATGCCCCTCCCTAAACTGCAAACCCCAGGATTCCATAGGATGTTGGAAGTGGAATAATAGCAGTATAACAGTATAGTGTGGAAATGGCCACTGTCTTTGCACTTCCTTCCTTAACTTTCCACAGTAATCATTTCAAATCTCAGCTATTTTGTGCAAGTAAGATGATGTCATCTGCATTATCTTAAATTGTTGACATTCCTGTAGCTTATGCCTGTGCATGTATTTTGAGAGGGGTTATCATTATTTTTATATAATGATAATAAAAGCCTATTAGCTTATTCAGTGTAGAGATTTATTATATCATAATGGACATTTTCAGTCTAGATACATTATCTTTCATAAATCTTATATGGGGCTAAGCTCCTCCACTAGGAGAAGGACCATAAAGTTTCATCCAGATATCTTTCCTCTTATTTCTGCCCAGACTCATCCGTCTCTTGTGAGGGTCCCATGTATGACATGGCCAGTGTGGGCTAGTGTTTTGAGTATTGGACTTTGACTCTGGAGGCCAGGGTTTAATTTCCTGCTTGAAACTCACTGGATGACCTTATGTCCATCACACACTCTCAACTCCATAAAACCCTGTGATAAGTTTGCTGTACGGTCACCATAAAGCAGAAACTACTTGAAGGCACACAACAACAAGAGAACAAGTAGTGATCCAGTGTGGTGTAGTGGTCTGAGCATTGGACTACAACTCTGGAGACCAGGTTTGATCCCCTGTTCAACCATGGAAACTCAATGGGTGACCCGGGGTGCATCACACACTCTTAGCCTCAGAAAACCCTGTGAAAAGTTTGCCTTAGAGTCATCATAAGTTGGAAATGACTTGAAGGCACACAGCAACAATGGAGAACTGGAGGCAGTAGAGGAACATCTGTCTATATCTCTATGACTGGATACACAATGACGAAGGTATCCATTGTTGTTATGTGTGCAGGTGTAGCAACATTGTTGTACACTCCTATGCTGCCCCTGCACTTGCTGCTAGCCACTGAATGGCCATATTGCAGGTTGAATTTTGAGAAGGTGAGGTGAGGGTCATTGTGTGAGGGAAGCATTGAATTCGTCCCTCCTTAACAATCAAGAAGGAGGAGGCAGAGGCAGAGGAGGCAGTGGCAGTGGTATAGGCATAGGCATACACTTGTGTTACACTGGCTGTTATCCATAGTCTAGGCACATATCTTCTTATAAGGATCATTCTCCATATTTATAGGACACATTGTACTTGTGGTTTCTTTCTAGTTGGAAGACATTTGCCACCTTAAACAATATAACCTTAATAAATTTGTTCCGTGAGGAATTGTACATATCATACATCATCTGTTGGGGATTTTTACTTCTTTTTAGGGTATGATAATATCTCAGCATTTTCAGTACATCGTATTAATTCAGTTTAGCTATACGCATTACTTTAGAGAGTGTTGCTCACCTTAGTGGTGATCTGGCATTTCAGTCAGAGTGTCCTGAATTCAAAGTGTTCTTACTCTATATTTGGTAGGTTGCAATCGGTGCAGAAGATAGCTCCTGTGTTTTCAACACAGTTGCTGAAGAGCTAGCCAGTCATAATGGATTTAATTTCCTGAATGGAGTTGCATAATATACATGATGGGTATACGCCAAATCCAGGAACTTAACACATGCTATCCCTAAAACATTAGCAGGGCCATAGCAGCTCAATAACAGCTTTGTGGCCAGTGCTTAGTGAAAGAAAACAACACTCAGAAGAGATAGAAGGAATAGAATTTTCATAGGCAGATCATCTTGGGAAACAAAAACTGTGAAAATCTTCGTATAGCGAGAGTACTTATAAGTACTTGTACTTATACACATATCAACTGTGATTACAATTTTTCTCATTACGGGTAAATAAACTTGAAAATATGTTATGGTTCTTTGTCATGGTATGCCAAATTATATCTCTTCCAATTTTTTTTTGGATCCAGCCTTGTACAATAGCTATTGCTTGCTTTCAGACTTCCGAAACTATTGCACTTGCTATAAGCATTGTTTCTGAGTATCTCTAACTCTATCTGTTTCGGAGTATGATGAATTCAAAGTGTTCTTACTCTACATTCTATAGGTTGCAATCAGTGTAGAAAACCACTCCAGTATTTTCAGTGTACTTCTGAGAGAAGATAGATAGCTGTAGCCAATTTTCGTAAGGGAACATAAATTATTTGTATTATTGTGTTCAATGAACACCATTTACAAGTATTAAAGAAGCATACTTGTTCTTATTGATTGTTTTAAGTTAATTAGAAGAGAGAAGGTTTATTATGCATACCCTCAATGGCAAAGTGAGGGTGTTGTGGGAGAGCACTATGATTTGCCTGTCATTATTGTCACTATCACCATTATCATCATTACCACCACCATCATCCTGTTGCATTTCATATCCTGTGCCTTTGACTTAAAAATCTAAAGGGCTGGATGCTGTAAGACAGGCTAGGAGAAAAATTTTGCTAGGGACTGTCATGGAAACTAGTGACACAGCTGATGAGATCAGAATCAGTCCTGTCTTCTCAGTCTAATTTTCTCTGAACAAGTACACCAGATGTTACAAGTTAATACCATACAGAAACAGCGACAAGAGCACTACCAGTTGAGAGCTACAGCGGGAGAGCTTTTGTATTATAGTAGAGAAGAAAATCCAGAATTCAGAGAATACCACACAGGTTTGGAAGCGAGGAGCCAGGCCAGAGTACTTCAGCAATACAACAAGAAAGGGATAGAGGCTACCACCAGCCCAAGGAGATGGAAATGTCCCTCATCTCGCCTTGCATTTTGCCATTGCTCAGACTCTTTTACCTTCACCTCTCTTTGATTTATATAGGACTTTCTTAAGTAATCAAATATTTCTAGGATACTTAGTCACTGATTTAATTCTCAGCCACTTTCTTCTCAGGTAGATTTGTATCCCACTATAGAAGTGGGAGAAGGAAGAGGAGAAGCATAGCGCCCACCATTCTTTTCTAGGGGTGTAAAAGCAAAGACACCTGTTATCAGCCCCAACTGTACAGAAAAGGGTATCAGTATATATAATGGCAAGTTTCTAAATACTGGCATGGATATAAATGTGTGAAAGAACACTTGACAGGTAGCAGGAAAACAGCACAGCTCCTGGGAGAACTCCAAGTGAGCACCTTGCTTTGACAAGACCTTTTGGTCATGTGAGGCCATTGAAACTCCAGGGCCAACACCAATTCTTCTATGCTCCTTACTTTCCATTCCCAACCGCTGACTCACAGCACTGGTGCTTGGTTTAGCAAAAGGTGCACTTGCAGTGCAGAAGTTGCACGAGTGAAGTGGTAGGCAGCAGCAAACAGCTGGGTGTCACACTTGCCTCTTGTTCACCTCAGAGATGTTCTGATAGAATGTCCTCAGTTTGCAACGGGTACTGGAAAAGCTGAATGCCGTGGAAGCCTGCCATCGGCCACCACTGTATGGTAGCTAACAAAGCAAACAGTCAACAGGAGATTAATTATATGGACTCACTGTAGAAAACAGACTGCTCTCTCTCACCCAGTTATGTCAAAATCTCTAAGGAAACCACATGCTGTCATAAGAAAAGAGGGTAGTGCTTATGATGTTTAAGCCTGTCTTTGAAAGACACAGCTCTTGCATACTATAAGGTGTTAATTAATAAAGGAGTTACCCAAAGCCTGCTGGCATGCATCTCAAAATTCCCCATGAGAAACCCTTATCCGGTTGAGAGGTTTTCCACCAACAGCCTGAAGAAGGGGTGTTAGGAAACCACAGTTGCATCCATAATTAGCACTCTTTATTGTCCGCTTGGGTAAAAGACACAACCAGAGACTTCAAGCTTTCTGAAGGTGGAGGGACTGGGAGGTCAAAATACAGTTTCAGTGGCAAATAGACATAATAAAAAATTTCCAAGAAAAGAAAGAAAAGACTACCCACTATTCCTTTCTGTTGGGAAAGTCACAGGGAATCTGTCATCAGTGATACCCGTTTAATGGCTAGTGCCACAGCATAATTTTGTTACTATTGCTTTTGTAAGATGCTTTGAGTTTTTATTTAAAAAAGGTAACCCAAGAAATAATAGCAATAACAATAGTACAGTAGTATTCCCGGCTTTCATAACTCAATTATCTCAAACGGCTTTATATATGAGTTGCTTTAATCTGTGCTGCTCAGGAGATTAGTTAACTATCACTATTGATCAATCAGTTTCAACCAGTTTGGAGGATGAGATCCTGTCTCCCTGGGTGCTCAAATGTTACCTGTTTGCATATCAGTCTTAGTTGCCCTTGAGAGAACATGGCTTCCCTGATTGGCTGCCAACTAACTACTTTGTAAGAATGAAAACCTCAGGCTTTAAAAGAATGCAACACACAACTCCATGCACCTATTTGTTTGTGATAATATAAAAGGCATAATATGTTCACATGGTCTCCTACAGCATTCCTCATCTAGGAATTCAGTAAATTCCACCTATGATAAAATCCACCTATGGTACAGAGAAGAAAAGTTTATAGCTGCATTTTCTATATCCCATTATAGTCAATATGAAGCACAAAGTCCTTCCAAATTGTGACTCAAGTTTGTGAACTGGTTCCAAACTGAACTGGTCAATGCAGAAGTGCATCAAATTCAGAAGTTCCAAATCAGTGTCTGAAATAAATCTGGGGGTCTGTGCACATTGCCACTGTATTTTGTACTGACAGGTGAAGATTACAGCCAATTTTCAGCTTACAAAAACTTTTGCTAATTCTGAATATGTGGATTGTCCATTTTTGTCCACCTTTAATTCTGCAGCAGCCCAACAGAACTGCACCAGACTCAGCAAGAAAGATCTGCAAATGAAGGAAGACTTCTGTTTTTAAGATGACCATGCATACTTACCTATATTGTGAGGCTAAACCATAATCTATGTACATTTAGATCCAGGGCTACCAGTTGTATATGCAGCAGCTTGCCCATGGCTTCAGCAGAATCAGGGCCAAGGGATTTCCTGACAGAGGTTGGCATGCTATTAGTGGCATACGTATGCATAAATCATGCTGGGCATGCAGTGTGAATCATTGACCACAGTGCAACAGATGTATGCTGCTAACATCAGTGAAAACAGAACTATGCATAATGGCAATGTAACCTTTCAAAGTCCCAGTTTTATGAAAAAGATAGGATATAAGTGAATAAATTATTATCATCATGATCATTATCATGTTCCTCATTCTCCAAGTCAGTGAGGCAATGAGTCCACTTCAGGGCTTCAATCCTACATTCCATCAGTGTACCATAAATATCTACACGCAGACCTATGCTATGTATAGCCTTCCCCCAACTCACTGATGAGTCTCAAAGTTGCCCCACCAGGTCATTCTGTGCTTCATGGTGAGTAGGCAGGCTTGGAGAAGCATCTGGCTATATCACCATAGCCAGAAGTGAAATGATGACAGCAGCATTGAGATATGTGAGGTCCTCCCAGGGTTCCAGTTGTGCTGTGATTATTTTTGCATCTTGCTACGGAGAGAACCAGATGCTTCTCCAAGTGTCCCTACTTGATGCAAAGCACAGAACGGACATGCAGAGTAGCTTCAAGGGCTTTTCAGTAAGTTGGGGGGATTGCATGCTGTGGAGGGCAAAAGGGAATACCAACCCCTGCAGTGCCCAGAAAAAGGATATCCTCATGCATAAGGGAAACTTACATGATGTGGCTGTCCCTAACAGAATTCTGGCCTAGGTGTGTCATGGAGCATTCAGTGAGCTTTCCAGTGTCCTGAACAAATTTGGAGATAAAGTCCAGCATCTTGGACTTCTTCTTTAAAGTTCAGCATAAATCCCAGAATGGATTCATCACACCAATGACATGGAAGACACAGTCTACCACTGCGTATATAGTTACATTCTGAAGTGACCTTTACAGTATATTTTAGAGGCATTTTGATAAGAATTTTTCAAGCTGTACGCTAGTTTTAAAAATCAATCCTAAGGATTAAAAAAAAAAGAGAGAGAAAAATAACAAGCAATAAGCAGCTTTATGAGTAACACACAATGGCTTGCATTATGTTAGCTACATATGCAAAGGTAGTCATGCTATGCTTGTGGGGTGAATGATTTGCCATGGTGCAACAGAAGTATTCTGCCAGCAGTGGTGAAAGTGAAGTTTCCTATACAGCAATGTTGTGTATTGTGGTTGCTCATTGAATTTGCACACTGTACATTGCAGTGCTCATTGTACAATGGCATCCAATCATTGACTTGTGTTGTGCAGTGTTGCTGTTCTGAATGGGAGCTGCATAGTGCCGGTGTAGCAAATCTCCGCATGTGGATAGTTACGCTAAGCCAAGGGAATGTTGGATTGCACCCAATGAATTACTGTTGGCTCTCCACATTTGTGGCTATCACTTTCAAGGATTTGATTATTTGCAAGTTTCTCCATCCCTTGCCTCCCCGCTACCTCAAGTGCTTCTTTGCTGGAGAAACCTTCCCTCTCAGTTGCACTGATCAGGCTGTGCAGCCCTTTAAAAACCTGTCTCTTGTCCTCTTCCTCCTCCACCAGCCTCTGGCCAGCTAAGGAAGGCTGGCAGCCCAACTTATCAGCATCACAAGCCCTCTCCTGATGCCCCCACAATACCCAAGGAAGGAGATAAGCACAAGAGAGGAAGTATAGGGTCCCCATGCTGACCCACCTCCATTCCCTCTCCTTTTCCTAACCTGGTTTCAACCCTGGATGTCCATGCTTCCCACCATGCCTCAGCTCCTTCATGCACACACATTTTGATATTTGCAGTTCACTTTTGTGGGGGTACAGTGCCCCTAACCCTCGTGAATGTGGAGGGCCAACTGTTCTTGTAAATACTGTGATGAGAAATAACCATGACTTAGTTTTAAAACACTATAATGATTAATGAGAGGAAGCTATTTTTTTAAAAAAAGCAGGCTCTGGATTTAAACCTAAGGAAATCACTGCAGAGGATGATTACAAGCCAAGACAAATAAAAAAAGTGCTACCTCTTTCAGTGATGCTATTGAGTTAACCACTGAAAGCCTGCAGATTGATTGTTTTTAATGAGTTGAATGGCATATAGCTTAGCATGTATGTTGCAAAGACTTGAGGTGGCTATAAGGTCATTTTCCTGGAATATAAGGTTGTTCAATTGGTATTAGAAAATAAATGTGCGTGTCTGTGAGGGGGAGACTCTGATATTTGAATAAAACATGAGTAAAAAGATAGCAGAAATGTCCAGGACTCCACTGGTCAGCTTTAATAGGCACCTTTACAAGACTATAATGTTTTTTTATTTTGAAAGTCAAAGAACTTGCTTTCCTTGGTACTTGTTTCTCATATTCAAGGCTTCACTCTTTCAGAAGGAGTTTGATACCTATTGTCATGTAGTAATTGGATTCTTTTTTCTCTGCTACACAGGTGCATGAGAATACAACAAATACAAGTCATGGGGTCCTTTGTTATCAGCCTAAAAATGGCACCAATGTGGTCATCACCATGGATGTATTTCTGCAGAATTATCTCAGCGCTGAAATAAATGCTGCCCTTTCACCCAAGACAGCAAAGCAAAATACCATAACAATTCAGAAAGGGATCCAGAGGACAAGGAATTAATGGGAGAGGGAGGCTTTGTCATTGTGATCAGTGGCTGGAAGCCAGCAGAGGTCAGAACTGATCAAGGTTGATATAAACCTCATCGCAAACAAGGAGATACTTGGAGAGAGGCAAGAGGTGAACCAGACCTCCCTTTCCACATCTACAGCTTTAAAGCTACCACAGTATATCTCAGTGAGTGTTAGGCCATTTCCACACTATACTATTATAGTGCTATTATTCCACTTTCAACATCCTATGGAATCCTGGGGTTTGCAGTTTGGGGAGGGGCCTCAAGGCCACTCCCCAAACTGCAAACCCCAGGATTCCATAGGATGTTGAAAGTGGAATAATAGCACTATAATAGTGTAGTGTGGAAATGACCTTATTCTGCCAAGTATGTAAGCAAGTTATTGATACGATTATTAGATTGAAGAGAGCACCACCTGTATAGTTTAAATATATCAGATCATGTTTTCTCCAATTGTTTCCTTCAAAGTGATGTGAGTACTTCCTACAACATTAGGTTAAAAGATGGAATTTGTTCTCATGGCACGTGGTTCACTGATGTGGAACTTAATTGATCATCAACATGGTTGTTCTTGACGGCATGTTCTTACTGTTGCTAAAAGACATATACAGTGAACCCCTCCCCATATATGCAACCTCCAGATCTGCAAGTTCCAGTAATCGTAGAGTATCACGTCCTATACCTAAAATGGTGATTATGTGAATGCAGTCCTAATTTAGCCCATTTCCGCACTAGCCTGTTCTAGCGCTATGATTCCACTTTCAACATCCTATGGAATCCTGGGGTTTGCAGCTTCGGGAGGGGCCGGCTGGCCCCTCCCGAAGCTGCAAGCCCCAGGATTCCATAGGATGTTGAAAGTGGAATCATAGCGCTAGAACAGGCTAGTGTGGAAATGGGCTTAGTCTAGCCAGTTGGATCCCAGGAGTGTGCTCCAGATACAAGATTCAGGTTGGATCCTAGTTCACAGGCTGTCGGTAACCAATGGAAAGAGGACTGTAGCTGCCAAACATCACACAAATAGTCCAGGGAATTTTGTGCTACAGATTTTTTACATTTTGATTTTTGTTTCCCAAGGGGAATTGCTAATAACCTTTTTATTTCTTAAACAGGATGAAATTTGCACTCGTCGTTTTCATTAGGAGAAAAACAAGCCTGATACATTCTAGAAAAATAGGAGCAGTAAGAACCCCATCTTAAAAAAGATGAGGAAGGTTCAAGACTGGCTGGCTTGTCATTATTAATTCTGTCTGCTTGGAAAACAGTGATTTTGCACTACTTACAAAGCAGTGAACACCCAGAGTATTTTGAGTTCAAATCAGAATAAGAAAAAATAACCCAACTAAAGTAGATAACAATGTGGCAAACTCTGAAGGCAATGACAAAAGAAATGAAAAATATATCAAGCCAAGGGGAAAAAACATCCAGCATCTTATCAAGTCAAAGCAACAATGGCTACAAGGTCTAACATTCCCTCTTCTCCAGCATATCACTTGATGAACAAAAGCTATGGAGATATGTAAGCATATTATGGGATTGCTGTTGAAATACTTTCAAAAGAAAATAAAACCATATATATCTAAGAGGCTTGAAGTGTAGACAATAGCTTGATGAATGAGCAATTAAGGGTGATGTAGTGTTTTGGCCTTTGCACTATGACCCTGGAGACCAGGGTTTGATCCCCCACTTGACCATGGAAACCCACTGGGTGACCTTGGGCACATCACATACTCTCAGCCCCAGAAACCCCCATGATAGGTTCACATTAGGGTCACTGTAAGCCAGAAACAACTAGAAGGCACATAACAACAACAACGAAGTTGTCATATTTGCTAATGGCACTAAATCCTCTCTCATTGTTGAATTTTAAAGTCCCATAAGATGCTTACCTCACCGTTTTCAACAACTTTTTCAGCACTTGTTGCTATTGTTGTGGCTATTGTCATCATTGTTACCACCATCATCATTAACATCATCATTACTGGTACACCGCATTTTCTCCAAAACCAGTAAAGTTGTCTTTTCAAAAGGGAAAAGTCATTTCACAACTTGCACACATACGTACATTCAAACCTGGGGACTCTTATAAGAATAATAAGCAAATATTAGTAAGGACTAAAGGAGCAGGGACTACACAGCAGACTGTGGTCGGCAGCTTTTCCAAGGCAGAACTACTTCAGCTAGTGCTCTTTGCTTGGATACTGGACAGATCTGCAGTGCTGAGTGTATTTGTGGGATTGGTCCAAATAGTGTATCCAATTTGTGTTACTATCATGTGCCAGAGAGTGCTGTTCATAGTGTGAGTCTTCTGTATCATGTAGAAAGATTCTGGATCCATGCCTGTCCCAGCAACAGCTGGAAACATGCCAAGGCTGATTCAAATGTGTGAAGCACAATAGCATTCAAATAGCCTGACACTCTATATCATCTCTGCGTTTCCTTGTTCTGTGCTGCATGGCTGACCCCTAACGCGTTAAAATGTGTGTCCCGAATTTTGATGGAACAGTGTAAAAATGTCCACTTTTTCAAATTTCTGTAAGACTTTTTTCATTTTTCTCAGCGTCTAACAGGTGAGAATATAACTTTTTTTTAAAAAAATATTTTTATTAAAAATTTCTTTGCATAAAAAAAAAGAGTGGATATACCCCATTATCAGATATATCACATCCTCCCCCCCTTCCATATTATTTTACTCCAGTTGAGTCTTCTTTGTTTCCATGTACCAAAGGAAAGAGAAAGAATAACAATTACATTTCCATTTGCAGAAGAGAAAAACAATTACATTATCTCTTTCTTGCATTTCATATACTTTTATATTTTTATCCATTCCAAAACTCTTTTCCATTCCCTTTCAGAGTTCTGGATAGGTTTATTTTTCAATGAAAATGCTAACTTTTCTGTCTCTACCATATCCAGAACTTTTAATTTCCACTCTCCTAAATCATTATCCTTCTTTTCTTTCCGATGTTGCATGTATATCAACCTTGCAGCTGTTATCAAATATAACAATATCTTCTGATGACTTCTAATTTCCTTTTGTTGTCCTAACATATTTAACAAATAAAATTCCAGTATCATTTCAAAGTTTATTTTACAGATTCTTTGAATTTCATTATGTATCCCCTTCCAGAACTTTCTTGCCCTTCCACAAGTCCACCACATATGAAAAAAGGACCCAGTCTTTTCATCACACTTCCAACGTTTCGCATTCCCATTTTTAGTTATTTTTTGCAATCTTGCTGGGGTCATATGCCATCTATGTAACATTCTGTAAAAGTTTTCTGTTAAATTTAAGTTTGGGGTAAATTTTATATCAGTTTTCCATACTTTCTCCCAAACTTCTAATTTGATCAGGTGTCCCACATCCTGAGGCCATTTAACCATTGTATGTTTAACTACTTCTGATTCCATTTCCCTTTTCGACAACAGTTTATAGAATTTTGAAATTCTTTTCTTTTGATTTCCCTTCATCAATATGTCCAATTCATTCTCTTTTCTCTCAAATCCATACAGTTTTTGATCCATTTTAAACCTTTCTATTAGTTGTCGCCATGAGAACCAATTTAGCTCATGCCCATCAGCCTTTAGTTTTTCTACTGTACACATTCTTGTCCCCTTCCCATTTCAGTATGTCTTGATATGTTAATAAATTCCCTTGTTTTGTTGGAGCAATTTTATACACTTCTTGTGGTGAAGTCTATGTTGGAAGTTTTGTATAATATTTCCGCTTTATTTGTAGCCAAACCTTTAACAGCGTCTTCTGGATGTAATGATTATTAAACTCTTTATTCATCGCTAATCTATGGTAACATAAATATCCATGCTATCCAAATCTGTTAATTATTTCTTCCAAATCTTGTCTTTAATCCAATCTAGACAGCATGCGTAATAATAAATTTTCAGTGATGGAAGATCAAATCCTCCTCTTTCTTTTGCATCCTGAAGCGTTTTGAATCTTATCCTTGGCTTTTTCCCTTGCCAAATAAACTTTTGAAGATCCTTTTCCCATTCTTTAAATATTTTCTCTCTTCCTATTATTGGTAAATTCTGAAAAAGGAACATAAGTTTTGGTAGTAAGGACATTTTAAAAGTATTTATTCTTCCCAGGAGAGATAGATTTGGATTCTTCCATTTTTCCATATCATTTTTAATCTCTTTCCATATCTTCCATATTGAATAATTCTTGCTTCCTTTTCTTTAACATAATTCCTAAGTATCTTGTTTTCTTAGTTAATTGACATCCAGATCTACTCTCCAAATCGGCTTGCTCTTTTTTAGTCATATTCAATGTCATCATCATTGTCTTTTCCTTATTTATCTTATATCCTGCCACTTGACCAAATCTTTTCAAAGTTTCCATCAGCACCTGAATTGATTCTTGTGGATCCTCCAAAAATATAATCACGTCATCTGCAAAAGCTTTTAATTTCAGTTCCTTTTCCTTATTTTCAAGCCTCTTATCTGTGAATCCTCATTTATTATATTCAGCAATAATTCCAAAACAGCTACAAATAATAATGGTGATAATGGGTACCCTTGCCATACCCCTTTATTAATTACAAAGCCTGTCGAAATATCTCCATTTATTATTAATCTCGCAGATTGTTCTTGATAAATCATCTCAATCCACTTACAAAAATCTTCTCCCATAACATATTCTCTTAGTACCCAATGTATAAAGGCCCAGGAAACATTATCAAATGCCTTTTATGCATCCAAGAAAATGAGTACTGCTTTCTTCTCTGGTTTTTATCAAAATATTCAATTACATCTAGGATTGTCCTTATATTGCTTCTCATACATCTACCTGAGAGAAAGCCTGTTTGACCTTCTTGAATTTTATCCTGTAATATCTGTCTCAACCGTTTTGCCAAAGTGGCCGCAAAAAATTTATAATCTACATTCCACAAGGAGATTGGTCTGTAATTCTTAACTTCTTTTTTATCTCTACCCTCTTTGGGTATTAGTACAATATTAGATTCTCCCCAGGATTTCGGTATACCATATTTCTCTATTTCCTTCAAAGTTGCTTGAATTGGTCATGTTAATTCTTTTATAAATCTCTTATAATATAACGTGGTGAAAGGTGGGAATATAACTTGATGAAGCCAGTTTTTCAGACTACAACTCAAGGGAACCACCAGCCAAACTCTAACATACAAATATTTGCCCCCTGGAAATACTTTTCCCTAATGTATGCCTTTTGCTTTCCTGTTTTCTCTATTGTGTACTTTTTTCATACTTTAAAAGAAATCGGAGAACTACGTTACTAAGTTTGGAGATACTGAAGCTGAAAGAAAATTGCACTATGCTTTGCATATTAATTGGGGAAGTAGAAATTAGATCTGTTTATATTAATATGGGCAGAATAAGTCTCTTTCCCATCCATTGTCATGGTGTCCATGACACGTGTCACACATTTCAGTTTTCTGGGTTGTGTCGGAAAATCTGTGCCTCAGCTATTTGGAGTATAGCTCATGCTCTCTCTTTTAATGGAAATGTAGACAAGTAGATTCCCTTGAAAACTGTGGGTTATGAACTGCAAAAAAAGTTAGCCTTTTAGGTCCGAAGAAATACCCCAACAATTTATATATTTGAAGAATGATGTTCATGCTTCTCTGCATCAAGCTATCCCATATCAACACACACACACACACACAGAGTTATGGTCAAAGTTCTGAGCTGATTAATAATTAAGGTATTGACTAAACACATGCTTATAATCAGAACTTCTAAATATGCATGTTGATGAGGTAAATGATAATAATGTATTAAACAAAATAAGTGAACATTATCGCTCTTCTCAATAAGAAAGGCTATTTGTTTTTGGTTACTGTTTACAGTTACACAAGAGAATGAAAATAACCTTTACAGGATTGTGCTGTAAAGGACATGAGAAGAAATTTGCTAATAGAGGTACACAGCCAGAGTCCTCTCTGCCTATTGCTTATTTCTTATAATGAACCAAAGTGAATGTTTTGTTTGTTGCTCTGAAAAGGTTTATGATTATAGACATGATGTTGCAGTAATGGAGTTGACATACCAGTAATAGAGTTGACATTTTACTGAAAGAAAAAAAAATCAAAGAGGGTTTTTCCTTAATATATCCCTGTCATCAATTACAACATCTTTGAATAGTGTCTCATGTAGCCAACACAATAAACACTCATATCACAGTAAATGCTTCAGGCGTGTATGGCAGGAATAAAAAAATCAGCTGCATACTTGAACTTTATTCAGAAATCAAGGCAACAATTTCTTTACCATTATTAAATCACAGCAAATCTTATCAATTTTCCTTGGCCGTATATGCTTAAATTGGATAACTACTAGTAGAAGTGAGATGTTCTATCCTGCCTGGATGTTCCTAGATGTTCCAGATTGCTACAAAGGTGGTCTTTCCACGGGGAAAAACAAGGAAGACACCTTAGGTGTATTCATTTTGTAATAAATGAGGCGGGGGCATTCATTCAGTTCCTCAAATGCCAAAGTCGAAAGGAAGTGTGTATGTATGTGTTTGTGTTCGTTCACTCCACTGAGTACTTATTATAATTTTGCCCTGGTATTCTTGAATAAGTCAAATGGATGCTGCAGAGAGACTGGAGGAAGTTTAGGGACTTGGAGATTGGCTTTGTGAACCGCCCAGTACTTCAGCTCCAACACAGTCCAGTGATATAAAAGCAGGAGACAAAATACCTTCGTTCCTATGTGAGTTCTTTAGCTTTGGAGGAAGAATGTTTGTGTTTTCCTATGTTGATATATTCTTTTACTTTATACAATAATAGCCCAATTACATGTCATAGAGGTAAGAACTGGGTGAGAATTTTGCAGCCTTCCAGATGTTTGGGGACTGCTACTCCCAGCAGAAATTCTGCAGTTGGAGTCCGAAAACACCTGAAGGGTCGCATGATTCCCACCTTATATTGAGTCTCTCACACACTGTTTCTCTACCTTTATAGAAATATATTAGCAAACATTCTGATCTTTGCTGAAATCCTGAATTCAATGAAACCGAGTAAGCATACATGGTGCAGGACGTTTGTATGCTTAGCATTTATTATTCATTACAGTTTGCATACTATAGTGATTGTGTTTATGTTTGATTGTGTGAAAATAATATATACACTGCATGATTTCACACGAACACTGTGGCCATTTCTGCACTAGACACCATTAGCGCTTCGTAGCATTAGAATCCCGGCACTGCCATTTGCACGACATCATCGGGCTAGGAACACTGTTTTCTGCACCTTCCACCTTAAGTGGATGAGTAGCAGTATCGCCACTGGTGTTCCTTCCACATTATGGTATCCTTGGCCACTCCCCTGTCCTGCCTTCATCCTGCCCCACTGTTCCTGATTGGCGGTGTGTGTGTGTGTGTGTGTGTGTGTGTGTGTTTCATTTTTTGAAGCTGTAATAATGCAGTAATGTTGTAATGACATGACATGCCAGTACACTATTGCACTTTTGTGCTATCATGCTTAAAAATGTATTTTAAAAAGTTTTAATTCAAAGAATAAGTATAAAATAAACATAGAGAGGTGATAGAAAGTTACCAAGCCATGGAGTCACTGAGAGAGGGACAAGCTGGGCATGCTCACAGCCTGCTGGATCTATGATAACAGGAAGTACTATCAAGTGCTATAATGCTACTGCACTAAGATGACTGACAGAATTGAAGCACTAAAGGGGCTCTTAATGGATCTTTTTCTGGAAAAATCCAGCAGTTGACAGTTTGGTAATGCTTGGGGGTAAGATAGCAGCTGGATGGCAATGACGCCATGCAGTATAGCGACGGTGTGCGGGAATGGCCTGTGTGTGCATATACCTTCAAGTCACATGTTGATTTATGGTGCCTCCATGAGTTTTTCATAGGATATTCTGAGGCAAGGAAAACTCAGAGGTGATTTACCAGTTCTTTCCTCTGAAATATAGCCGACAGCACCTGGTACTCACTGGACATGTAAACAGAGAGAGAGATTTGTTGGGTAGTTCTAACTCCACAGTGCTTGTTTTAATAAAAGCATAATTGTTGACATATACACAACAAAGAAAAACAGATGGAAAGTTTCAGGGCAAATCATAGTGGATATAGTAGACTGAGAGATAGAGCAGCAAACAAGGGTTTTGTCACTAACAGTCCATATGTCATGTTCTCAGCATCAGTTGGAAAAATTAACGTCTTTTTTTCCCCGCCGGCTTCCAGAGTCTTCAGCCTGTATTGCCACTGCCTGGCTGTGCTAGTTAGAGGATTCAGAAAGTTGGAAGATAATGGCCCTTTCCGCACGAGGTTGGTGAATCAGTTTGTGCCTTTTCTTACTGGATTTTCTGGGCTCGAAACAGGGCGGACTTTTCCTCATTTCCTTCCGCACAGCTACTGTGTATGTTCCATTCTGATTCGGAGGAGTGTGAGTTCATGAATCCACACTGCCTCTGCTGTGGCCACTGCTGCTACTCCCCTCACCCCGCCCCATTGGCTGTGGTAGAATCATAGAATCATAGAAATGTAGAGTTGGAAGAGACCACACGGGCCATCCAGTCCAACTCCCTGCCATGCAGGAACACCCTCAAAGCACTCCCGACAGATGGCCATCCAGCCTCTGCTTAAAAACCTGCAAAGAAGGAGACTCCACTACACTCTGAGGCAGCATATTCCACTGCCGGACAGCCCTGACCGTCAGGAAGTTCTTCCTGAGGTTCAGGTGGAATCTGCAGCTTGAATCCATTTCTCCTTTCCTGCACCTTTCCTGCATCTTGAATCCATTGCTCCTTGTCCTGGTCTCTGGAGCAGCAGAAAACAAGCCCACTCCCTCCTCTACATGGCATCCCTTCAAATATTTAAACATGGCTATCATGTCCCCTCTTAACCTTCTCTTCTGCAGACTAAACATATCCAGCTCTCTATGTCTATCCTCATAGGACATGGCTTCCAGGCCCCTCAACATTTTGGTAACCCTCCTCTGGACTTGCTCCAGCCTGACCATGTCCTTCTTGAATTGGGGTGCCCAGAACTGGACACAGTATTCAAGATGGGGTCTAACCAAAGCAGAATAGAGTGGTACCAGTACCTCCCTCGATCTAGACACCATAGTCCTGATGCAATCGAGAATTGCATTGGTTTTCTTGGCTGCCACATCACACTGCTGACTCATGTTCAGCTTGTGGTCTATTAAGACTCCTAGATCCCTTTCACACATACTGCTAACCAGCCACGTGTCCCCCATCCTATATTTCTGCATTCCATTTTTTCTACCTAAGTGTAGGACCTTACACTTCTCTCTGTTGAATTTCATTTTGTTAGCCTTGGCCCAGCTCTCCAATCTGTCCAGGTCATTTTGAATTTTGATCCTGCCCTCTGGTGTATTAGCACCCCCCCATGTGGTGTCATCTGCAAATTTGATGAGCATGCCCTGTATTCCTTCATCCAAGTCACTGATGAAGATATTGAACAGGACTGGACCCAGGACAGAACCCTGTGGCACCCCACTAGTCACTTCTCTCCAGGACGAAAAGCAGCCATTGGTGAGCACCCTTTGGGAACCGTCAGTCAACCAGTCACAGATCCACCTGACAGTAGCCCTGTCCAGCCCACATTTTACTAGCTTCTTTGCAAGAATGTCATGGGGAGCTTTGTCAAAGGCCTTACTGAAATCAAGATATGCTACATCCACAACATTCCCTTCATCTATCAAACCTGTAACCCTATCATAAAAAGAGATAAGATTAGTCTGGCATGACTTGTTTTTGAGAAATCTGTGTTGACTTCTCATGATTACCGCGTTGCTTTCTAAGTGATTAGAAACTGACTGCTTAATGATCTGCTCCAGGATCTTTCTGGGTACTGATGTCAGGTAGACTGGGTGATAATTATTTGGGTCTTCGTTTTTTCCCTTCTTGAAGATGGGGACAACATTTGCCCTCTCCAGTCTGCTGGAACTTCTCCTGTCCTCCAAGATTTCTCAAAGATTATAGCAAGCGGTTCCGAAATGACCTCTGCCAGTTCTTTTAATATCCTAGGATGCAATTCATCTGGCCCTGGAGACTTGAATTCATCCAGTGTGGCCAGGTATTCTTGTACCACCTCTCTACCTATTATGTGCTGCATTTCCCCTGCTTCCTCACCTGCTCCCCAACCGCCAGGTTGAGTGCTTGTATCCTTGTGGGAAAAAACTGAGGCAAAGAAGGTGTTAAGTCGTTCTGCCTTTTCTCTTCCCCCTGTTAGTAATTCGCCATCTTCTCTGCGCAGCGACCCTATCGCCTCTTTCTTTTTCCTTTTGCTGCGGACATATTTAAAAAAACCCTTTTTATTGTTTTTAATGTCTCTGGCCAGCCTAAGTTCGTTCTGTGCTTTAGCCTTTCTGACCTTCTCCCTACATCTCCTGGCTACTTGCTTAAATTCTTCTTTGGTAGTTTCCCCCTTCTTCCATTTCCTGTACATGTTTCTCTTAACACTTAGCTCAGCTGAGAGTTCTTTAGTCAACCATTCTGGTTTCTTCAGATGCCTTCCATTTTTCCTCCTTATTGACACAGTTTTAGATTGTGCCTTCAGTACCTCCCTTTTAAGGAACTCCCATGCCTCCTGAACTCCTTTCTCTTTCACTATTCTTGACTACGGAATTTCAGCCAGCAGCTCCTTAAGTTTACAGGAGTCCGCTTTTTTAAAATCTAAGACGAGTGTCTGGTTACACTTATCTTCTCCTTCCCACTGAATGCCAAATTCCAGTAGGGCATGGTCACTCCCCCCTAAAGATCCAATCACTTCTACCTCATTAACAAGATCATCCCTGTTGGTCAGGATCAGATCTAGAATATTTGATCCCCCTGTGGCCTCTTCCACCTTCTGGACCATGAAATTGTCTGTAAGACAAGCAAGAAACTTGCTGGACCTTGCTGTCTTGGCAGAGTCTGACTGTCAACATATATCCAGGTAATTGAAATCTCCCATTATTACTGTATCTCTCCTTTTTGAATGTGCAGTCATTTGGTTGAAGAAGGTGTCATCGAAGTCCTCAGTCTGGGTTGGAGGTCTGTAGTAAATCCCCACCAAAATATCCCTATTGTTTCTCACTCCCATGCAATTGCATGTGATTGGCCCGTTTTTTGTGTGCATGGTTTAGTACGTCATTGTGTACGTGCGTACATGCGAAAGTCCATACTACCCCCTCCCATGAGCCCTCCCCTGACCACCAATTTTCATTGGTGTGAATGTACGTGTCTGCATCACTGTGAAAGTATGAATCGGATCTATCTGGAAAAGTGGAAAACCAATTTCTGCCGGTTTTCAAATAGTGCACTTTACCACTACATGGGGGCGCATTTATTCAGAATTACGTGTGGTATGAAGGTAAATAAATCAAACCTAGTCCGCTCCAACGTGCAGAAGACCTCCATGGCAAGACACATTGGTCCTTCTTAATAACCGCATACGGAAAGGACCAATGTTGGTGTCCCATCTCTTCTCCCACCTCTGCTCCCAAATTATGGTAGAAGGGGATTTCAGGAAAGAAACAGGCTCTGGAGGATGATTTAAATGTGAGCTGCAGGGAGAAATCACTCATTAGAAGTGTTCCTAGAGCAGATGATGCTGTGAGGCAAGGAAAAGGACTTTTATTGTGATGAATCAATGCAGCATGAAAATGAGAAGAATCCAGCTTGATCAGACTAGTTGGCTGAGCATTACAAAAGCCATGCAACTAGGAAATAGATAGGAAGTAGTACAGAAGCAAAAGGACCAGGGAGCTGCCCAGGAAGTCTTCTAAACAGTTTAGCTATGCTGGTGTGAGGATGCTTCAGAACTGGACTTTATTTTCTGCCAAACTTGAATTGGACATTTTACATGTACTTTTCTAGGTCAGTTGGTTGGATATGGGCATTTGCATGTATCCACATTTTCATGGGAGAAAAGCAACTTTTTAAATTTAAATCAAGCGAGGAAGTTCCTAGACTCATCGAACTAATCGTTAAATGGTGAGTCAACACATAGGCAAATCTCATTGGTCAAGTGGGTTTGTTCTAGTTAGGATTAACCAACAGGAGTCAGGCCCTAAATCTCTGACACAAATCAGCTGGGAATGCATGTCATTTTTTAAAAAAATCTTATTCAGCCATCTGGACATTTGTCTCAATCCTATCAGCCTTCTAACCACATGAGTGGAGAGAGAGAGAGACAGTATGTCTGCTCTGGAACAGTTTCTGTTGCTGGAAGGAGTGTGTGGAAATAATTTTCAGTGATTTCCTCTTTGTGGCCTTCATTGGTGCCTCCCACCCTATTTGGTAGGGTACCTGACTTCTGGAGCAAATTTCTGGAGCACCCCAACCACTGTCCACAGATGTGTTCAGCCTGTATAACTGCAGTCTGCACAGTTGTAGACCCAATCCAGTGTTTTGTATCATGGAAGAGGTAGTAGGAAGACTGAGTCTATGGCCATTTCTGCATGGTGTCACAGTCCTGCTATGGGGACAAGATGGCAACAGTCCATGGCTTGCATGACATCATAGTGCTCTCGCTGTCATCCTGCCCCATCTGGTGCGATCATGGGATATTTGCTTAACAGAATAAATCTGTTAAGCACCCGCAATCACACAATGTCCCTGTCCTTACCTGCCATGCGGAAGGCAGGAATTGCAATGGAGGTGCTTCCTTCCCCAGCGCAGCATGGGAAAAAGCCCAGCAGCGCTGTGGAAGGAAGGTGTGTGTTGCTCTCTCTCTCTTCTGCAGGAAGCTGTCCGGGTGCAGAGGGAAGTGTTCTGTGTCTCCATCCTGCCTGGCAAAGGCAGGATGGGAGGATGACGGGATCAGGTAATGTGTGGGAATGGCCTATGTGAGAAGCTTGTCTGCTTGTCTGTGTCTATGCGAGAAGCTTGTTTGCTTGCTTCTCTGCCTGCCTCCTTCCTTCCTACAATCTGTATCTTAAGATAACATGGGAAAGTTTTGTAAGATGAAGGTTGAAATGAGAAGGGGTGAAGTTTCTACATAAGGGAAGAAGTTTCTTCTTTTGCCTTCTGATTCCTGTTCCTCCCACATTTTCTGCCTTTTGTGCTGTGGTGGGTGATTTTGATAGTGAGTTATGACATTGTATGCAACACCTGTATTCATTTTTTTCATTGCTGGTATTTCTTTTCATTTAAATAACATATCTTCCATCAGCCCATCTTCCATCAACCCATTGACATTTATATTTCTAATATAATACTCAAATGCTAAAATACAGAGATTAACTTTGGATCAACACATTCAGTTCTTAAACCTGGAAAAAAGCAATTACCTTTTCTGCACAATGAAATGAAAATATTATCATAATAACGGTTAGCAAATGGATCATCAGAAAAATCAGATTGTGTCACAATATTCAACTTGCTCTACTTTTATAGTACAACTCTTTCCAGAAACAGAAAACATCTCCTACTTCTGCATGTGATCTGTGTTCTCCCAGGGATTTTGTCTTAATTATGATTAGCCAGAAAAAAAACTATTTGTGAATATTTAAATGTTTACTATGGTGTCCCACTTTCCTAGTTGAATTCTAAATATATAATTCTGGATTTCAGATTCAAGTTCAAATTTAGAAAGTGAGCATTTCCTTTAAAATGGAATCCTTTGTACTTTATATTTATTAGCATATTGTGTTTGTTACAGTGTTAACGTTTCAAACATGATGTCCCACAAACTCTCACTATGAAATACCATCAGGTGCCACAAAATATTTCATATCAGCTAGCACATACTATCAGACATTAAAATATTTCTCGTGAAGCTATCAAAGACTCTCTCGTATCACCCTATGCTGAAATGAATTATGGTTGGATGTAAAATACAGACAACAAATATCCACCCAATGTTCATAATATTCAGTATTTGTCAAGAGAAATACTAACTGCAAAAAATAATTCACAGGAGAAAAAGCATTTCCCCTCTGATAGTAATTCAGAAAACAGCTCAGAATATATGCCACAGGTGATACACTACTTCTTTACTCCAAAGTGCCACTCTAAAACCAATTTTCTGAAAAAGAAAGGGGTGGGTGTTACTGAAGTTCATGTACCTGTGTTTGTCTGTAACATGCAGTTAGGTGTTAAGCTATGTTAGCTGCACACTCATTTGGAATATTCAAGCCATATGGTCTACCGTGCATAATTATTTTCCATATTGCTCTGAGCTCACCGAACTAGTGCATCTTTCCAACTACAACAAAGAGCTTCTGAACAATAGAATCCATTGTATGCTCTAGAAAATGGGAAAAGGAAATATGGTAGCACCTCTGAATATCTCCCTGAATTTCTGTAATCAAACAATGAATTTTATTGATTTCTTTTGTAGATGAATTATCCTTTATTCTAACTTTTCCTTCTGTTTCTGGAGTCAGTAGAGAAGTCCTTTATGTGAGTAAAAACATGTTCACGCATGAAATGGAATTTCTACAATAAATTGACAATTTAGTTAAGTATAATGGTCAGGTCAAAGATGATATGCACTTCCAAGAAGCAAGGCTGACAGTATCTAGATGTCTTTTTAATAATCTGTGCAAAATTCCTGTGTTCTCTGGCTAAAAAGCCACATTTTTTTGCAGGGGAGGAAGGATGATTGTTTTTTTCATGATCCAGTAAATCCATAACTATAATATAGTGGAAAATTGTTGAGCATTGGAATAGATTCTCATTCATCTTGCATTTATGCATCATGGTTATAGAGTCTATTTCTTCTTTTCATTGTTCTTCTGTTCATTTTCCATTCATTTCAGACTGTTCAGAAAAGATCTGTGCTGGTTTTAGGTTCATATACGAGTGTTTCAAGTTGACTGGGAATGCATTGTTGAGTTCAAGTAAGGCAAGGTGGGCAACTTCAGGAAAAACCCAACAGTATAACCATAATCTAAATTTATGTTCCAACAGCAGAGGCAGAAGAAGAAAATGAAAGATCCCATATGAACTCCAGGAAGAAATTGATCACACACCAAAACAGAATTAGAACTCTGAATGCAGTTGTTTACAGAGACAAAGAGAACTACTATAACAATCAATGCAGAGAAATAGAAGATGGGAACAAAAAAGGAAGAACAAGAGACCTCTTCCACAAGATCCAAGAAATTACATGGAAATTTAAACCAAGTGTGGGGATGCTATATGATCAACATGTTACATGACCAAGGTCAAATAAAAAGCTGATGGAAACAATGCAGCAAAGAATTATAGAAAAGAGATTAAAGGGTAACTGCATTCAGATCACTTGGGAGAAATAAATCACCAGAAACAGAAGGCATACTAATAGAGCTGCTTCAAGCTATGGTGACAGAATCTACTCTAGTTCTAACTAAAATCTGTCAATAAATATGGAAAACAAAACCCTGACTCACAGAATGGAAATATTCACACTAAAGAATTTCAAAAGAAAATCAGCCTGTGCTTTATAGATTATAGCAAAACCTTTGATTGTGTAGACAACCCCAAGCAAACTTGGGGTTGCTCTTAAAGAAATGGGTGTGGCACAACATTTTATTGTCCTGATGTGTAACTTGTACTCAGGACAAGAGGTGACTGTCAGTACAGAATATGCAGAAACATAATGGTTTCCAACAAGCAAGGGAGTAGGCAAGGCTGCATTTTATCACCCTATCTGTTTAACTTGTGTACCTAACATATATACAAAGCAGGATTAGGCTTAGAGGGAAAGGATGTCTGAAAATTGGAAGAGGGAACATCAACAACTTAAGATATGTAGATGACACTATAATACTAGCAGAAAATAACAAAGACTAAACATGAGAAAACATGACTTGTTAGAAAAGACAATAATGTTTCTTAAGGTAGAAGGCAGTAGGAAAAGAGGAACACCTCATTACAGATGGATGGATTCAATCAAGGAAGGCACAGGCTTGAGGCTGCAAGTCCTGAGCAGGACTGTTGATGATAAGATGACTTGGAGGTTTGTCATTTATAGGGCACCACAATTCAAAGTCAATGTGACTGCTGTTAACAACAACAAACCATATTAATACATCATCCCTTTAAAACAATATAAAATCATTAATGCACAGGCTTATGAAACAAAGTTTTGTATTTTATAAGCCTAGTGCAGGAAGCTAAGAGCTCTTCCTAATGAGAAATAAGCCTCTGAAAGTCGCAGGCATGAAGCATCAATGAGCTTTGGTGTGCTTTCCTAAACATAGCAACATGTTGTTTGTATTTTCTCTCTTCCACTCCCATTGAATCTGGCTTTTGTCGTCTTGAGAAAACATGGATTTCTGTAAGTGAGGGAACTGAAATGACAAACTGAGATAATTTTTTTCTCCAAGCTCTCATGCAAAAATTCCATTAAAATGAATGGGGCTTCTTCAAAAGTGTCAGATTAATTATCGATGGGAAAAGGTTGAAGGCTTATCCTTTATTTATAAACAGCAGAGATATAGGATTAACTCAGTACACAAAGCAAAAGAAATGATGGACAGATTGAAGAAAGACTTACAAAAAGCCACCCCCGAAGGAGAGAAAGATCAGGAACAGCTACCTCCAGAGGAGGAAAGAGAACAACTACAAGAAGAAGAAGATGACGGAGAACAAGAGGAAGCAACAGAAGCAGCACAAGGAATTTTGGAACAGGAAGAAGGGGAGGTAGACGGAGATATACTGAAGGAGTAAGCCAAACTTCAGAAATAAAATATTAATATAACCTAACAAAATGGATTTGAAGATTTACTCTTGGAACATTAAGGGGTTTAACTCTGAATACAAAAGAAGACAAATTTTTCATCATATAGAGAAACAGAATTTAGATATAATATGTCAGCAAGAAGTTCGAATTAGAACTCAAGATTTGAGATATGTCAGGAATTTGAAACTAGGTAGCTGTTTCGCAGCTATGATTGACAAAAAGAAGAGGGGAGTTTTGATATATGTAAATTCAAAATTTGATGCACACCAAATTTTCCAGGACAGTAATGGTTGTTATATAGGAGTTGAAGTTACTTTGAAACAGGATAAAATATTAATAGTTGGAATATATGCACCAATGGAGCTAAAGGTGAATTCTTCCCTACTATACAGGAAGAGGCTTTGAGACATCTTAATGAAACAGGAAATTCTAACATTATTGTTTTGGGGGATTTCAATGGAGTAATCAATCCCCAAGTGGACAGGACAATGCAAAAGTTAATTCCCCGAAACAATGGTAAACTTCCTAGGAGTTTCTTTAATATGATGGACAATCTAAATTTATATGACACTTGGAGATACAAGAATGGGCAATTGGATGGACATACATTTTATTCGGATCGACATAGGTCAATGTCAAGGATAGATATGATGTTGGTATCCAACCAACTATTGTTGAAAACTACAGATATGGATATTCTTCCCAATTTATGCTCTGATCATAATCCGATACAACTAAAGATAAGGATCAAAGACAGAGAAAGAACATGAAGAATGAATGATGAGATTTGGAATAAGGAGAAGTACATAGCGAAAGCAAAAACAGAGATAATTAACTATTTTAACGAGAATTTGACGTCGGAGTTGTCGATGAAAACCATTTGGGACTCAAGCAAAGCCGTGATGCGTGGTAACTTTAACAGATGGTCTGCAGAGATTAGAAAAGAAAAGAGAAATACTGAGCAGCGAATTTTGGAAAAGATGAAAGAATTGAACGACAGATGAGACAAAACCCTTCGGATAAACAGATTAGATTACAGATGAAGGTACAGCAAGCTGAATTAAATCAATTTAATTTGGAAGAAATAGAGCAACAGATAAGGAGAACGAAATATAATTTCTTTGAACAAGCTAATAAACCTTCAAAGCTTTTGGTTGGTTTGCTGTGTAAAAGAAGGACCAGAAATATCATAACCGAGATTAGAACAGAAGAAAGAATTACAAAACAAGAGGGAATAAAACAAGCTTTTTATAATTACTACGTGAAGCTGATGAGTAAGATCTCAAAAAACAACAAGAAGTGGAAGAATATTTGGAGAAAATGAATGAAATGAGATTTAATGAAGACCAAAGATCAATCTTGAACAAATCTATTTCTATGATGGAAGTAGTTGAGGCTATCAGGGATTTGAAGAATGACAAAGCTCCAGGACCCGACGGCTTTACTGCAAGATATAAGATTTTGGAACATGAGATTTCAATACCTTTGCAAAGTACTATAAATGAAATAATAAAGGAAGGAACACCAGATACCTGGAAAGAAGCTAATGTTGTGCTGATTCTGAAAGAAGGAAGAGCTCTGAGAGATGTAAAGAATTATAGACCAATATCACTTTTGAACACAGACTACAAGATTTTTGCTTCAATCCTGGCAGCGAGGCTTAAAAAAGTGCTGTTAGAGGTAATTGATGAGGACCAGAATGGCTTTCTACCGAAAAGATCTTTGAGAAACATCAGAACGGTCTTAAATATAATTGAATACTATGAAAAGCATAATGAACGGAAAATGGCTATGATATTTGTAGATGCGGAGAAAGCTTTTGACATGATCAGTTGGCCATTTATGAAGACGGCGGTTAAACGGATGCAGGCAGGAGAAAAATTTGTTTCATAGATTGAAGCAATCTATAGCCAACGACAAGCTCGATTGGTCATAAACGGTGAAAGAACACAAATGATAGAACTGCACAGAGGGATGAGATAAGGATGTCCCTTGTCTCCTCTGCTGTTTATCATGACAATGGAAATACTTAACAATGCTATAAGAGAAGATAAAGATATAAGAGGAGTCCAAATTAAGAAATATCAATACAAGTTAAAAGCTTTCGCTGACGATTTGGTCTTATTATTGGATGACCCAGGGAGATGTATTGAAAAATTGATTGCTATAGTTCAAGAATATGGAGAATTCTCTGGTTTTAAAGTTAATAAGGAAAAAACAGTCTTCTTAACTAAAAATATGACTGAAAGAGAAGAGATGGAACTAGTACAGAAAACAGGATTTAATAGAGGACAAAAGGTAAAATATCTAGGTATTTGGATAGCTAAAAGAAACAATGAGTTATTTCAAAATAATTATGAAAAAAAATGGAAAGAAATAACAAAAGACTTGGAAAGTTGGACGTCTATGCATTTGTCAATGATGGGGAGGATAGCAGCAATAAAGATGATCATTCTGCCAAAAATGAACTTTTTGTTCCAAAATCTTCCCATTACAACGATCATGAAACCTTTCATACAAAGGAAGAGAGAACTAACCAAGTTTATATGGCAAGGGAAAAAACCTAGGATAAAATGAAGTACTATGACAGACCTAAAAAGTAGAGGAGGAACGGGACTACCAGACTTTCAAACATACTATAAGGCAGCGGCTTTTACGTGGATAAAAGATTGGGTAGACCTACAAGATATGAGAATGTTGGCATTGGAGGGAGCAGACCTGAGGATGGGGTGGCATGCCTATATGTTTTATGATAAAGCAAAAATAGATAAAGACTTTACACATCATTATATCAGAAAATCGTTTTTGAAAATTTGGGAGGATTATAAAACTAAAAACATACGGCAGCTCCCCACTTGGGTCTCACTGCAAGAGGCATTTTTTGGCAGATGGACAGAAACAGATAAATGCTTGCGATATGTTAATATAATTGAGAGATCAACATCCAACAATCTTAAGATTAAAACAAGAGAAAAATTAGAACAAGGGGGAATAATATTAAGCTTGTTCCCTTACAGACAGTTAACAGAAAGGTTTCAGATGGACTTAAAAACAAACGGAATTGAACTAAAAGAGAAAACTGGAGTAATTAAATGGCTGTTTGAAAATCCGCCTCATCTACTAGCCCATATGCATCAAGAAATACTACGCCAGGAGAGGCAAGAAGAAACAGTAAAGGCAACAATGATTTCATGGGCTCAAAATATCAGACATCCAATTCAACTAGAGTCTTGGGAGCAGAGCCGGAAAAAAACACAGAAATTTACAGTAGCTCAGAATCTGAAAGAGAACTATTATAAGCTATTTCATAGATGGTACATGACACCAGACAAATTAAAAAAGATTTATAATACAGGTACTGGACATTGTTGGAAATGTCAGAAAGAGGTCGGTACGATATATCATATATGGTGGACATGTCCAAAAGCTAAGAAATATTGGAGTGAAATACATAACAAAATTTGTGCTTTAATGAAAGTTCAGTTTGCTAAGATACCGGAACTGTATTTGTTAAATATGACTGATATATTAGAAGGTACTGGTATAAAGAAGTATTGGAGAATATTACTGTACATGATAACAACAGCTCGTACTGAATATGCAAAGTTGTGGAAAACTCAGCAAATACCCACAATAGAGCAATGGTATGCTTATTGAAAACAAAAATGCTGACATGGTCTCTCAGAGATTAAAAGGGAAATCAGACAATGAGATACAAAAAGAATGGCAAATTGTAATGGGTAATTGCTGGGTACTATCAGATGGAAATCTGTAATTCATGGTTTAAGATAAATTATGAGGGGGCTACAGGGTATATATCACGAAGCGGGAATATGGAGATGGAAATGCAAGAATCAACAACTAATATTAGCAGTAAAATGTAGTACAATATTATAAGCATGTTAAGAAATATTGATAATGAAATCTAGATCAGTGTGGAAGATCAAAAATATTTCAATTAAGCTGACAGTTATAATTGTTTGTTTTATATGTGAATTTGAATAAAATTATTATTAAAAAAAAATGAATAGGGATTCTTCAAAATTATTTGGCTTGGTCTGCCAAAAACATTTCCAGGAAGAAATGTTTAAATGTAGAAAATGTAGAAAACATTTCCGGGAAGACAGACCGGGCAGAGAAGAGGAAAGAAACAAAGATAGGGTGATTAAGAATAGTAAATATAAAACATGAGTTTTCACCCAGGAAAAGGAAAAAGAAGAAAAGAAAGAAATTATAAATTTATTAGACTGGGAAGAGGAACTGCAGAGAGAAATGGAAGAATTATTCATAGATACTGCTGAATAGGAACAAAAGATGAACAAAGAAAAAGAAACAAAACAAAACAAAAACAAAAACAAAGAAAAGAGTAAACTAAGATGAAAATAATTTCTTGGAATACAGGTGGGATAAATGCTCAGTCTAAAAGGAGACAAGTATTTAGAAAGAATCAAAGCAGAAATAATTTGCCTTCAAGAAACTCATACAAGTGCAAAGGATGAAAAATATCTGAAGAATACAAAGCTAGGAGAATGCTCTATGAAAAAAAAGAAGAGAGGAGCAGCAATATATGTCCAAATAAAGATTCCAGCAAAACAGATCTTCAAAGATCAAGAAGGAATGATATTGAAATTCAGATTAATGGCCAGAAAATACTGTTTATTGGGATTTACTCCCTGAATGAGAATAAAGAAAAATTCTATAGTGAATTGAATGATAAGATCCAGGAACATGAATATGACAATTTGATCCTCACGGGAGACTGAAATGGAGCACTGGATACAGAAAAGGAAAAAGAAATACTTAAGGTGACTAAGAAGAAATCCCAAAGGAAACTTCCAAGAATTTTTTTTGAAATGATGGAGGAATAAACACTAACAGACTCCTGGAGATATCTACATTCAATGGATAAAGACTTTACCTTTTTTTCAGATGTTCACCAATCATCAGCAAGGATTGACATGATATTACTATCAAAGAACTTATTGAAAGATATTAAGGCCCTTTTCGCACCTTACCTTTTCATGCTGCTGGGTTGGGGCTTTCACGTGAGAAGGTTTGGGAGGAATGCTCTCGCAAGCCTCCTGCTTCAGCTCCGCAGATCCTTCCTGCTCACGCGAGCAACCCACCCGTGCCCCTCCCCTTCCTTCTGCAGTGCAGCCTGGGAGTTGAAGGCTGCGCTGGGGCAGGAAGCTTGACCGGCGCGGCTCAGGAGGCTTCACAGGGCAGGCGAGTATGCCCCAGGTCCCTGACTGGTGTGCAAGCGTGCACCATTTTCTGCTAAAAGCCGAAAATAAAAAAATGCGTATGCTCTGCACGTCCGGCTCTTGAGAGTCGCGTAAACGCAAGTGCATCATGCAGACCGCTCCTCACATTTACGCAATGCTCAAGGGGCCCTGTCGCTTCCAAAACGCCATGCGAAAAGGGCCTAAGAAAGCAGAAATGCTCCCGAAACTGATGTCAGACCACGATCCAGTAACTGTAGCCTTTAGGGAACCAAAAAATAAAATAAAATAATAAAAAAATTAGAGAATAAATGATTATCTGCTAAAAGAAAGAAAGAAATAGTAACAAAAGCAAAAGAAACTTTGAAAAATTTGTTCCAAGAGAATATAAGAGAAGACATTAAAATGTACATTATATGGGACACAAGTAAAGCCATAATGAGAGGTTTCTTCCTCTAACAGCAATACTTGCAAAAAAAGAAAAAGGAAGAAAATTTTCAGAAATTAACAGAAGAGTTACAACAGAAGCAAGAGGAACTGAAGGGACATTCAGAAAAGAAAAAGATAAAGTATGAGATTAAAATACTACAAAAAGAATTGTCCCAATTGACAATGGAAGAGATAGAAAGGAAATTGACATAGTTAAAACACAATCACTTTGAACAAGCTAACTAAGCTGGAAGATGACTGGCATATAAATTGAAAAAAAGAAGGGAAAAGAATTTAATCTCAGAGATAAAAGAAGGGAAAAAACTTACACAGACCAAGAAAAGATAAAACAAATCTTAGTTAAATATTATTCAGATCTATTTCATGAAATGAAGGCAAATCCTCTACAAATACAAAAGACTGAAACTTTTTTAAAGAATCAGAAAATAAATAGAATTACAGAAAAAAATTGTGAACAGTTAAATTCCACAATAGCATTCAGTGAAGTAATTGAAGCAATAAAAGATTTGAAAGAAGGAAAATCCTCAGGCCCCAATGCCTTCACAGCATTGTATTACAAAAAATTACGAGATGAATTGGCAATTCCTTATTTCTAGATGATAAAGACAATTACAACACAAGGAAAACCCAGAACCTGAGGAGATTCAATCATAACTCTAATACCAAAAGAAAGAAAAGATCTTAAGGATGTAAAAAACTATAGACCAATTTCCCTACTAAACACTGATTATAAAATATTTGCAACAATATTAACCAAAAGATTGAACAAGATTCTACAAGAATACATTCATGAAGATCAGGCTGGCTTATTCCTGTATGAAATATGAAACACAACATAAGAACAATGTTAAACTGTATAGAATACTATGGAAAAAAAAGCCAGGAAAAAATTTGGAATGGTACTTCTTGACACCAAGAAGATGTATGATAACATTTCTTGGAGATTTATGGAAAAAAACATAGAATTTGCCTATGGTGAGAAATTCAAAGAGTGGATAAAGATTTTTTCTTAAGATCAAAAAGTGAAATTTACTGTCAATGGTGAACAAACAAGTTAATTTGAAATATCAAGAGGGGTGAGGTAAGGTTGCCTGCTCTACTCTCCTTTTTATTATGTCACTGGAGATGTTGAATAATAAAATTAGAGAAGATAATAAAATAAAAGGGGTTAGAGTTAAGAGGAATGAGCAAAAGGTTAAAGCATGGTGCTGCTTCTAGAAGAACCAACCAACCAACCAAAAAACATCCCTAGACTTTTGGAAATACTCGAACAATATGGTCAAGTAGCTGGTCTCAACATGAATAAAGAAAAATAAACAATATCGACAATGAATATGTCAAAAAAAGAAGATGAAGAACTTAAAGATACATCAGGTTTTTGTGTTGATAAAAAAACTAAAATATCTAGGAATCTATATATCGAAGAAGAATTCAGAACTATATAATAATTCTGAGAAAATTTGAAACCAAATAAAGATGGACCTACAAAATGGAACAAATGTAACCTTTCTCTACTGGAACAGATCAATATGATAAAGATAGTAATATTATCAAGAATCATGTTTTTATTTCAAAATATACCAATAATAACTAGTGAAAAACCCTTTATTTGGAATAAAGAATTAACCAAATTTATCTGGGCAGAAAGGAAACCAAGACTAAAATTGAAAACATTGCAAGATAGTAAGGAACAAGGTGGTTTTGGATTACCGCACTTGAAGGCATATTATCAAGCCTGCTGCCTAGAATGGATAAGGGAATGGATACTTTTCAAGAATGACAAACTATTAGATTTAGAAGGTTCTACACAAGACTTGGCTGGCACTGTTATCTTTATTATCAAAAAACAGAAATGAATAGAGACTTTAAAGACCACTACATCAGAAGATCCCTAATAAAAGTTTGGCAAGCTATTAATAAGAAATTTTATAATAAGCTACCAACTTGGACGTCACCACAAGAAACCTTTAAAATAACTAAAATGAAATCAGGAGAACTGTTAAGGTATCAAGATTTGATTAAGTGGGAAAGGAAGAAACCGGTATTGAGAACCAAAGAAGAACGAAATGATCAAAACTTTGAATTAAATGGGTTCCCATGCAGACAACTAAAGGAAAGATTTATAATGGATAATAAATTTATTGGCTTTGAAGAAGAAGAGAACAAGTCAGATGAAATTTTGTTGGGAGACCAAACAAAAAGAATTTCCAAATTATATAAAGTGTTATTACAGAGATAACTGGAACAAGAGTAGATCAAGGAGCCCATGATAAAGTGAGCGCAGAATATTGGACATAATATAGAATTGGCTAAATGGGAAAAGATGGATAGAAGATATAAAATTTACCTTACGCCTGAATTTAAAGGGGAACTTTTACAAAATGATGTAAAGATGGTACATGCCACCCCAGAAACTAAAGAAGATAACACCTAAAGGAAGTGGTTTATGTTGGAAATGTGGGAAAGTTATCGGAACATATTTTCATATGCAGTGGATGTGCCAAGTAGCAAGGAAATATTGAAAGAAAATACATGATTCAATTACAAAAATCTTGGATATAAGATATGAAATGTCCCCAGAAATATACTTGCTAAACATCATTGGAAGAAAATAAGAGTGGAGAACAAAAAAGAAAATAATACTTTATTTAGTTACATCAGTGAGATTATGTTATGTGCAACCATGGAAAGCAAAAGAAGAACCCTCAGTGGAAGATTGGAAGTTAAAAATCTCAGACTTTTTGGAAATGGAGAAGCTGTTGAATTTGATGAAAGGAGCCTCAAATCAACAGTTTGAAAGGAACTGGAAGTTAGCTATAGAGTGGGTGAAAGGAAGGTAATTACTGCAAGTAAGAAGGACAACAAGATAAGACTTACTACAGCAGTTCTGCACTAGGAGGGGGAAGAACTATAGAATTTAATGAGGCAATGTGTATTAGATAATTAATATTAGGAAACATATATTTAGACAAAAGGAGCTTTTTGATATTAGGAATTCTAAATATAAAGCAAGATATTCTAGACACACATGAGTAAAAAGAGACTTCATAAATTGTAGGTTCAGTAAAAACATTTGAAAGCGGTTTGAGTTTGAGGAAAGCGCGGGAAAACGATAGCAGGTAGAGAGTAAGGGGGTGAAAGGAGAAGGGGGGAGGGAGGAGAGGACAGAGGGAGAGGTTATAACATTGATACAAGACCAATATGTTCAATATGGAATGAGAGGGTAGGGTAGGGTAGGGTAGGGTGGGAAATAGGGGTTTATATATCACAAGATATAATGTAAGGATTGTAGTGTAATAATTGTACATAGATAACTTGTTTTTCCTTATTTATGGAAACAAATTGAGTTTGTAAATGTACCATTGGAGTATGTACTGATAGCATGTTTGGAAAATTTAATAAAAAAACTATACATATATATATAAAAAAGAATGAGTTTCTTCACTCAGCACAGCACTGTTGACATGGGTTGGGAGCAGCTTTCCATGGCTGATCCGGAGGCCTTTCGCAAAAGCTGTTGCCGGAGACCCTTTAACTCAGAGATTACAGGGACTCAACATTGAACTGTCTGTATGCAAAATGTATTTGTCTCATCACAACAAAGTTATTGTGGTATTTGTGTACTGTGTTCTCTTGAGAAACAGTGAAACTGGCATTTTTTTGTTCTAAAAAATGTTGTATAATGCACAGTATATACTCTAAGTTTACGAAAGAGAGAGGAGAGGGGCAAATGATGTGATGTAGAGGAACCATCATTCATCTGGTGACAGAGGTGAAGCAATTTCGGTAGTGTTGTGGTGGCTGTTACACACTGTATATTTCAAAACTAGGAACAAAATGCTGGGTTGTGGAACACTGGCACTATAATGCCACAGGGACAAAAACAAATTATCAAGGCACTACTTTACATGAAATCCTTGTTCAGGAGGGAAAGGCAGATACTATCTATCTAGGGTTTTCCAACAAAACCTGGAAAGGTAATTTCAAACCTAGGTTTTGAAGGGTCATTGGGCAATCGGGCCTAGGCGTCCCTTTCATAGCCGAGGAAGATGAATGTGAAAGGGTAATCGGTGAAGGGGTGCAAGTTGAAAGAATAACCCACATTCCCCAAACTATCTCTTCCACAGCCTGATTGGATCATAGGCATCTAGGTTACATTTCATTTTTGGGTCCCCAAATGTTGAACTACCACTCTCAGAACCCTTGACCATAAGGCATGCTAGGTTGATCTTCTAGGAATTGAAGGTCAGCAACATCTGAAGGCCCTAGTTTGATCCAGGCCACAAAATTGTCCTTGACTGTGTGTTCTCTGGCCCCAGCTGAGCATCTCATATATTTTAAGTTGGGGGGATAGTTTCATTTTGCTTTGTGAGTTTCCTAAACTGTTAGGAAGCTGAGAAACTACCTTGCAGCAGGTCAGACTATTGGCCCATCTAGCCTAGTACTGCCTTTAGTTTGAATGATGGTGGCTTTCAGAAGCTTCAGATAAGAGTGTGTTCAGAGTATTTGAATGCTAGCTGATCCTGTTTGCTAGTGGATTGAGCCTGGGTCCTTTTGCATATCAAGAATGTGCTACACCACCTGTGATCCCTCTGGATGTCCCTCTTAAGAAACAACAGCAAAATTAAAATTACACCTACTATTATAAAGCACTATTATTATTTCTTAGCCATGCATTATATGTAATATACTAATTAATAATAACAGTAGCTATTAATTAATTACTATCAAAATCCTTATTATTACTGTCCTCCACTCCAGTACCACCACCACATTTTTCGTATTTGCTTACAAAACCACCTGCAGGTTTGACTTTGAAAAGCAAGGTATAATTCCATTGTGGGGAGTAGCTTACAAGTCAGCTCTTGCTTTCCTAATTTTAAATAAGGAAAGTGCTGTGCAGGAACTATTTCTTCAGAGCAATGTCCAACTCTCCAGTCCTTGGATTTGGTGGCTTTCCACTTGAGTTACTGTAAAAGAGGCACGAGTCTATGGCCCACCAAGAGTACTTCAGAGGGCTCCTGACACAGAGACTCTGAAAGAACTGACAGAGGCATGGAGGGCATCTGAAGAGGAATGTTAACTGCTGAACGACTCTGAAAAGTGCAGCCAGAATTAAAGCACTTCATCAGGAAAGAGCTGCAATTTTCTGTGACTCAAAGTACTCAATCAAGAAGTGCAGATCCAGAGATATGCAGGGGAAAACCATCCAAGCCAATTAAGATCCCTTCTACCCAAGAACCCATTTTACTCCCTTTTGTTTCACCATAAGATGCTGAATTTACTTGTGTATATATAAACCCCAGAACTGAAATGCAAAGATTTACTTCTTCTTTTGTGCCAGTTAATCAAGAAAAGCAAAATATTCCAGGAAGAAAGCTGCTACTCAGGATGGGAGCAACATGCTCCCTCCCCAAGCCAATAGCAGTGTCAGGTGACATTTTTGTCAGGATTGCAGCACAGAGGGTAAAGTTTCATCCTCTCTCTATGCATCATGACCCCAGCCCTGAGCATGTACCCTATAGATTGTACTTTTAACAGTCCAAATCTATAGGTTTATGGAATATACCTACATATAAGCATATCTCAGCTAATCAAGAAGCTTCTTTTTGCCACTCTTTTTATGCTAGCTTAGCCTTGCCTTTGCTTCTTGTTCTTTGTCTATCAAGAAGGTCTTTTTCTTTTGTTTTTGTTTTTTAGCAGTGTCTGTATTGGGAAGATAGTGAAAGAGTGCCAGAAAAATGTAAACTTTCAGTGTTAGATTGGAGAAGCACATGTGTATTAATGCAGGAAAGCCTTGGCTGGGAAAGAGCAGGATTCTGCTGTAGCAGAGCTTCCTGTAGTCTGCATTCCTGCTTACAGAAGGCAAGGTGAACAGCAGCAACCTTAGGAATTCGTTACTAAGCATACATGAACAGCAAGAGAGAGAAAAGTGGGGAGCAGATAGGTCTCACCAACTACCACAGGATGTTTTAAAAGCATAGATCCATAAGTTTAGCCACCAAAACATAAACCATGAGAAAAGTGGCGGCTAGTGGAAAATAAAACCCTCCCATCTGGGTGCATTTTGAAAGATGTCTTCAAGTGGTCTGTAGAAGGTACAAAGTGGTTTTGTTTACTTACAGGAGTTCTACCTGATCTGGTTATTTAATTAGTTCCGAATTAAAAAAAAAAATCACTGAAACATGAAGTGTTCTTTTTTTTCCCTAGTGTACGAACCTACCTCTATTCTTGTCCTCGTTATTTCTGCCACTAGTACCAAAGTTAAAGAAGTAACACCCAGGAACAGAATTAATTTGTTAACTGAGGTAAAGCTGTATTGTGTAGCTCAGGTCTGCACAACATACAGCCCGTGGGCTGCATACGGCCCCACCAAAGGATTTTGTGTGGCCCCCATCTCCACCTCTCCTGCGCCTGTTTGCCTGCTGAACCTCATCGACGGGGGCAGTCTCTCTGCACTCAGCTCCCTAACCCTGCCTCTCAGCTCTGGATTAGCAAAACTGGCAACATGGTGGGGCAGTCCCTGGGTGCAGCCCAGCCCTTTCCACACACATATGCAAACACACCCACACACACGGTCCCATCCACCCAGGCAATGTAGATGGGGTGAAGCGGGGACTCCTACAGGATTGGTGGTACCCAAACTAGCTTGGCTGGCTTCTTCAGTCACTAAGGGGCGAGGAGAGCTGAAGGGAGAAAGGAAGCTCTCTCCTCACCACCACAGCCATGCCACACATATATATACACACATTATTCCTCTTCCAGTGCTGAAAGAGAGAGAACAGAACAGTTTGTGAGGAGAACAGAAAGGTTCAGAAGGAGTGAAGTAAAGGAGGAGGCACTGCAGGGGAAGAGGGTGTGTGTGGCGGAAGCTGGCCCATTTGTCTGCTAAAGAGAGCGCCGCCAGAGTGGGCGGGAAGAGAACTGGCAGGAAAGAGAGGAGGAAGAGGGCAAGTTGCCTTTGGTTGGTGGCACTGCGGGGCAGCCCATCTGCATCCCTGTCCCAGTCCCCATCCCCATCCTCATCCCCTGCCTTCTCCACTTCTGTGAAATTGGGCTGCAAGGCCTTTGTGTTGGGCGAGGCATCAGATTTCATGAAGGACGGGGACAAGCTGTGCGTGGTGCTGGGCACTTATGGGCTTGAGTGGCAGGAGAACTTGTACCCTTTCCAGTGCTCCATCGAAGATCCCACCAAGCAGACCATATTCAAGGGCATGAAGAACTACATTGCCTACAAGCTGGTACCCAGCCACACTGGGCAGCAGGTGCACTGGTGCTACAAGCCCTTTGACTGGTTCTATGGGTACCTGGTGGGAAAGTTTCCTGTCATCTTGGCGCCCCATTTGCCAGAGAAGCAGGCCACCAGGTGCTTTGAGGAGGACTTCATTTCCAAGCGCTGCAAAGGCCTGGCCTGGTAGATGGACCATATGCGTAGCCATCTGGTGTCAGCCTTCCAGCACTTCCTCACCTGCCCCAGCACTGATGAGAATGAATGGAAGCATATTATAAAAGCATATTTTTATAATATGGTTTATTTTATTTATTTTATTTTTTATTTGCAAAATAATTTAATCATCAATTATACTAGAATTATTATACTATAATTAATGATTAAACTATTTTTCAAATAAAAAACATTATTATACCATTATTATAACTTTACTTGGAAAGTAAGGTGCTAAAAACCTATCTGTGGCCCAAAGAAGTTTAGCCTATTTAATTTCGGTCCTTACCTACTGCCAAGTTGTGCAGGTTTGGTCTAGCTTGCCCCTAAGATGAATATAACAGCTACAGACTTTTGTAGCTGAACAGAAGACAGATCTCTTCTTATCCTCTCTGAGAGCAAATTTGGATGGTTCAATGACTACCAGTGTGCCCATCCAAAGAGACGGGAACGTGCCGCAACTACCTGCGACTGGGAGGACTCCTCAGGCATGCAAAAGACTAGAAGGAAATTAAACTGCCTGACAAGAGCCTGGGACCTTACGGGATGGTGGTGGTGGTTCATCCCAGGGAGAGAGGTGGGTGGGAGGGGGAAAGGATCTAAATAAGGGAGGAGACAACCTTTTTGAACCAAGAAACACATTTCCTCATGGGAAGCCTTTCAAGGTTGCATGCCAAGTGGAAGGCAAAGCTGGGGGCATTTCCGCTCTCCCTCTTTCTCACATTCACTCCTCCCTGGGTGCCCCATTCTCTCTCTTGCTGTGTTTTCTGTTCTCTCTTTCTCTCTCTCTCTCTTTTGTCCATCTTCCATTCTTTATCACTCCATTTCCCTCCTGCTCTCTGTTCCCATTTTCCCCAGCTGGGTCCCCCTCTCACCTAGAGCTAGGAAGCAAGGTGTTACAAGGTACCATATTACCTATAACTACTTGAGTGACCATAAAAATCCAAAAGCTCTTAATTCCCTCATGCAATTCAAAGATAACCCAGGTGCCCCTTGGTCTTGTTGTCGTCATTTATCTTAAAGTCATTTCCAACTTATGGCAACCCTAAGGTGACCCTGTCACTGGTGGGTTTTCCGGAGACTGAGAGTGTGTGATGTGCCCAAGGTCACCCAGTGGGTTTCCATGGCCAAGTGAGGAACTGAACCCTGGGACATTTCCATACTACACTGTTGTAGTTATATTATTCCACTTTCAACATCCTATGGAATGCTGGGATTTGTAGTTTACTGAGGCTAAATAGCTCTGTGGCTGAGAATTCTAAAGGCCCCTCCCTAAACTACAAATCCTAGGATTCCATAGGAATTTGAAAGTGGAATAATAGCACCATCACAGTGTAGTGAGGAAATGGCCCTGGTCTCCAGGGTCATAGTCCAATGCTCAAATTGCTACTCCTGGTCTTAGTATTGGGCATTTGCTTTCACAGTATTGTCTTTTTCTAGACTAAAAATACAAGCAATGGCGTCTCTAAAAAGGAGTGAAATGGCTGCTAGCGCTTCTAGAAGTTCTACTGTTATAATTTCCAGGAACATTCTTTATACTCACAGAGCACTTTTGCCCTATTTAGTTCTCAAGCTATCTGATGTGGGGGACCTGCAGGCTTCCCACTGCATGAGCCAAGGCCCAGCACCATTTTTGTGATCATTGATCAGAAATGTTTCTTCCCTGGAATCTTTCTGCAGACTGATAGCCAATGTCTTGGAGACCAGCACCATTCCCAAGATCACCACCTTGAGTGGCACTGCTCACTATGGCTCACTGAGTGTACTCCTAGAAATTTCACCATTACTTCTGGGAGTACTTTGGAGAAGCCATGCATGTGGCTTGAACTTTTTGTTTTGTTTTGAAGATAGAGCAAAACATAGGTCAGTTTTGTGTCAGCTGCAGCTGCATCCCCTGTTGGGTTCTGGGGAAACTTTCAGGGAATCTAACCTTTTTCACATGGAAAACCAGTTAGAAAAATGCTAATAAATAACATAACTAGTTCCTTTGTGACTTTAAGCAATGATAGTGTTAATAATCTAGTTGCCCTCACAAAGAACAAAGAACACAGCGAGTTCCAATTTCAGAGGAACATTCCAAGCTCTGTTTAGAACTTAGGCCCTTTCTGCAGGACGGTATCCTCTTGGTATGGGGACACGAGAGGAGTGGGACCATGACGATGCTTCTGCACGATCTTGTCATGGTCTCACCATTCTCACATTGCCAGTTGGTGCAATGGGTTTTGCCCAATCATGGGTCTTGCCCTGTCAAAACTGAGTCGTCCCTAAATACTTTGGATTACAACAGGGATAGCTCATTACATTATATTATTGCTGGGAAAATCGATTTCCCTTCCAGCTACTGTGGGAATTTTAGGAAGACCAAGGGGTATGGTTGATGATGTCACAGTCCATGCTAAGTTCTGACACCGCAAGCCCTGGCTCCACTACACCACTGTCCCCATCCCCATTTCCTTTCCCACACAACCTTGGTGCTCTTTCTCTCCTCTCACCTATCTACCCACTCACTTAGATGGTTTCCCTCTCCTCCCACTCAGACTTCACTGACGCTTTTTGGCTCCATAGCAGAGGAAGATGTGATATTTCTCTTCCATTACCTGCACAGGTACTCTTTCTTTTCTCTCTACCTCTCACCCAACTGACCTTTGCCCCCTGCCCCATTCCAGCATCTTTCTCTTTCCCTCTGCTCTGGCCTTTCTCTCCTCCCCCTTGTTTTTTTTTCAACCTCTTCTGTTCTTTTCTGGCTGGGGGAGGGATAAATTATTTAAGAGAGTTGAATCTTGCCACCACTGCAAGTTATCCCTGGAGACTCTTGTTTCCCTCTTAGTGAAGGACTGTTTGAGAAGCTAACATTGAACTAATAGCAGTCAGTAGAGCAGAACCACAATCTACAAACAGATTGTAGAAAAACAGAGTCTTCTTTTTCCCTCCAGAGGTGATTCCTGGGCCTACCATCTGGCACACTGGGTGAATTCAGACTTATTTATTTAATGTATTTATATCACACTTTTCAGCCCAAAAGGCTTCTACAGTGGCTTACAAATTGTTAATTTTATAGTTCCCTGCCCTCAGGCTTACAATCTAAATAAGGCACAAAACACAAGGAAAAAGGAATGGCAGTCAGGAAGGGGATAGTCTCTGTTCTTCTCTCCTTATGAGACCACAGCACTTGAATGTGACAGGACCAAGATAAAGAGCAAATCTGAAGATCTCAGAGCCCAGAAAGGTTCACGTAAGAGAACATGATTGTTCAGATAGAGTAGCCTCAACGAAAGCCATAAGTTTTATTCATTTCTTGCAAGATGGTGGTCTGGGTCTCAGTAGTTGTGGATACAGCCTTTTCCACTGTGTCTGTTGTTGCAGGATCTTGGTTACTCTCTCTGCAGCTTTTACTGCCCCCCCCCCCACAAGCTGGCTTCTCCATAGTATCCCTTCTTTTACTAGGACCCACTGTAATTGTGAGTAGGAACTATTTTCATGGAGAAGATGCATTGGGACACTATGGAAAGAGTCTGTGTTTATGTATGTTAGCATACGCACAAAATTAGATGGAGAGCAGATTCTTGTATTTCAGGGCAGCATGCTCTTGCTGCATCTATGCAGGAAAAGAGAATAGGAGAAGAATCTGCAGAAACTGAAGTCCCTAAATTGATTCTATATGTTAGAATGTAAACAGCCTGAGGACTTCTGTGGGTGATCTCCCTTCTCTTGGCAGCTGGGTAAGGGTCCATTCTTGTAGATGTTTGCATGTAGAACAGCCCAAGGTTAACTCTCTGGTGTGTTAAATGAAAAGGCTCATGAGACAGGAACCAGAGACCTTTGAAAGCTATTGCCAGACAGTACTGAGCTAAATGTTCTAAAACAGTGTAAGGAGATTCCCTACTTGTAAGAATCAAGGTGGAAATATTTATCAACACCCCAGACTGATTATGAGAGACTGTTTGAACTTGCTAGTTCAGTAGCCTCTGTTTGCCTGAGTGGTTGTGCTGGAGTTCCACTTTCCCCTGTGTAAACCAAATGATTCCAAACACTATGGCCATTTCCACACTAGACTGTTATAGAGCTATTATTCCACTTTCAACATCCTATGGAATCCTTGGGTTTGCAGTTTAGGGCTGGCCCCATCCTAAACTGCAAACCCCAGGATTCCATAGGATGTCAAAAGTGGAATAATAGCACTGTAACAGTCTAGTGTGGAAATGGTCTATTTCATTTAAGCTTTTGGTTGTCATTTTTGTCTTTTCAGTGAGAGAGTTTGTCCTAGGGAGTACATTTGATGGTTGGCATGTAATGATTCATTTAGTAGAAATACATGATATAAGGCATTATGCAATGTTTCAAATAAACATCTCTCTCTCTATGACAGACGTGTTTTGAGATGAGTGTCCTTAACCTTCAGTAGGAAACAATTCCTGCAGAGGGAAGGAGCAAGCCTCACCAATCCATTATTGACTGCAAATGTATTGCCTTGCAAGAAAAGGGCATTTGGTAGTAACAATAATTTGCCTCAACTCTTGTGGGTTTTTATTTGAAGGGAAGCATGCAGAGCCGTCAAGTATTTAAACAATAGGAAAACAAAGGTGGTATAAAGGTACCAAAATAAAGTATGTGTTTTGTTGGCAACCATGTCATGAAACTGTTGAAAAAGGAAGCTAGAGAATGCATTTCGTTGACATTTTGCACTGTCCTCCATCTAAAACCTGACACAGAAGCACAACAACCTACTCCTACCTAAAGCTGAATTGATAAATATTTACACTGATACATTTTCCTGTTTAGCTTTTAGATGCTGAATACCAGTTTTAAAATCTAAATTCAGCTTCTGAATGTGAATTTTTCCCTTCAGATTTCAAGATCTACATCAGTAATTTCCCACTCTGCACTTCAAATCCAAGAAGTTTCAGTCTGTTTGGCCAGTGATCGAGGATTCTTGGAACTGTAATCTAACACTGGGAAGCTATGGATGGGAACCACTGATATGAAGTTTTGGTATCCTCCAATTACAATGAGCATCAGGTACGGATTTTCAAAGATGGTAAAAGTTGGACACAATAAAACAAGTAAAATACCATTGTGTGTTATCTTTCAGATATTATGAATTACAGAACACTACTGTATGTATAGGAACAAGCAAATTCTCACTTGTCTGTTTCTGGGGATTTGAAGTCTGATTCTATTCACTCCAAAGCATATACAAACTCCTCTTAAGTTTTTATCCTACAAGGATCCTGATCTAATCCTACAGCCTTTCAGAATGTGAGATAAATATTAGATTAAGAATGTTAAAATGTTTACAACTACGAATTGATGTTGTGTACCTTCAGGTTGTCTCCAACTTCTGGTAACCCCAAGGTAAACTTATCATGGGGTTTGCTGGGGGCTGAGAATGTGTGACACACCCAAGGTCACCCAGTGGGTTTCCATGGGAGAGCGGGGAATTAAACCTGGTCTCTAGGGTTGTAGTCCAGTACTCAAACCACTACAGCACGCTGGCTCAGAATTACAAATACATCCACACAATATACACTGTGAAAAACTGCTTACCCACACATTACAGTTACTAGAAATGAGCCTTTTTAATAGCCTGATGTATACATAATCCCCAATACCTTTCAACAGATGTATACTTAAAGATTTCTTTGTGTCATCTGCAAAGTTCCTTAGGATACAATCTAATCGGATTTCCGCATGAGGCTGTTGCAGCGCTATGATTTCACTTTCAACATCCTATGGAATCCTGGGGTTTGCAGTTTCAGGAGGGGCTGGTTGGCCCCTCCCGAAACTACAAACCGCAGGATTCCATAGGATGTTGAAAGTGGAATCATAGCGCTACAACAGCCTCGTGCGGAAATGGCCTAAGATTTGCTCTTCCAGTTCTAAAGAAAATTACCTGAGCCACCCCCTCCATCCCCAAATTTTCAGTGCAGAAATGATTTCTGATACCTTTGATTTCTCTAAGGAGCATCAGGGATAAGCGAGTGTCTTTACATGTGTGGAATATTTCGATGGCTGGTTTTATATGTTCTGTTGAATTTTTCCAAGCAGACCAATGTGAAATGGAGGGAAGTTTTCTGTAGATATCAGGAAACTGAGAGATATGTTTTAAAGAGTTGCACAAAGATTTCTTTACTTCTGCTCAAGATTTTTTGGTAGGAAATTTTTCTTTCCCTTGTCCCCTGGGAACGTTGGCTGGGGTAGGGGTGGTTTTTGGAAGCCGTAATCAAAAAACCAAACAGGAGTAGAATATATTGCAGAGAAAATGTGAATTGCATTGTATGGTTATTCAATAAGTAAGTAAGTAAGTAAGTAAGTAAGTAAACAACTCCATGCTTATCCTTCCCCCTCAGCTGGACATCCTCCACCACTGATATTCCATGGAATGCTGGGCATTCCTACAATCAGTGAACATAGAAAAACTTCATGGGAGAAGTTTTAAAAATAATGAAACTCCTTAGAGATTGTCACACTAATTGGATTTTTAAAACCTCCTTTGCCTTATCTGAGTGCTTAAGTTTCAGTTCTGAAGTTTTTGCTCAGTCAGATTTCAGAGGTGCTTTACACACTGCTTGGACATAATGGGAGAGGTGAAAGGAAAAACACCACCACCAATTCCTCCCATGCTTTCCAATGTGAAGAATCTGAAGAGTGTAGCTGACATTGACATGGAACAGAAATTTACCATGCTAAAAAATATGGCTGCACAACTTAATGAGTTGAAATAAGTGTGCAATCTATGCTCCTCTTAAGGAAATACAAGGTTCAATGGGCACATTGGTAACTGTATACAGAGCACTGCATTGAAGACTGAGGCCCCGGAAGACAGGGTTTCAGCTCATGAAACTGCTATGAATGCTTCCATAATTTTCTGTTTGCCTGGATTTCTCAGCTAGAGTCTCTCTCCAATGTGCAGATTATTGGCCTGATAGACTTATAAGCTGGTCTTCATCTAACTAAATTTTTGAACAAATTTCTGCATGAATTGTTTGCTTTACTTCTTGATTTTCAACTAGAAATTGAGAGAGCCTACCAAATTTCCAATGCTAAATAACAGTTTGGGTCTACTCCAGTGAGTGTTCAATTTCTTCATAAGGCTACTAGAGATTCTCTGCTTCAAACTGCTAGGCAACGGGGAGAGCTACAGTGGAAATCAGATAAGGTGATGATTGTTCCTGACTGTAAGAAGGAGATACGTGATCAAAGGAGATAATTTATCAAATCAAGAATGCTGCGAAGGCAACTAAAGCTAAAGCATTCCATCAAGTATTCAGCTATATTCTGTGTCTTTGTGGATGCGGACTTAAAGAAATTTTAGTTGGCTTAAACAGTAGAATCTTTTCTCACTAGGCTTAAAATCAGGTTCGTGCCTCAGTTCCAGGCTCAAACTTAAGATTTTACACTAGCTGTTTGACAAATCCTTCCACAACCCACCTGATATATTCATCTCCATTTTTTTCATTCTTTCTCTGCTTTATTCATTTTATCACATTTTATTAATTCAGTATATTGTCTACTCAATAGAATAGAATAGAGTTCCTTCTATTCTGTTCTGTTCTGTTCCATTCTGTTCCGTTCCGTTCCGTTCCGTTCCGTTCTATTCTATTCTATTCTATTCTATTCTATTCTATTCTATTCTATTATTCTCCTTCCTTCCTTCCTTCCTTCCCTATTCAGAGTGTTTTCTGAGACAAATTATTTAAGGGGAGGGAAAACAATGGAGTAGTGGGTCACAATGCTTTCTACAACTGGGAATCCATGGTTTTTTATTTTTTTCTTCTTCTTTTTCTAACTTCACTTTTTGGGGTTTTTTTTCCCCGCATTTGTCTAAGTCAGAGCTTTCCAAACTTTTCATGTTGGTGACATATTTTTTAGACACACATCATTTCACGACACAGTAATTCAGTTTTACTCACAAACCAAAGGTTAAACTCACCCCTTACAAGAGATACAGACCCAGACGTAAATTGTAATAACAAAATGTATGGGGACACAACATATCTCATGAAAACCTTTCATATATATTTTTAAAAAATATATGATCTATAAATAATACCATACATTTCCAAGATTGTAGGCAACACACCTACACACTTCAGGCAATACACTAACGTGTTGCAGCACACTGTTTGGAAAGCCCTGGTTTAAGTGTTTTGAAGAAAGAAATTGTGGGCACCTCTTTTTTACTTTTTCAGCCCCCTGGGGTGTTCAATGCCTGTATTTTTTTCCTTTCCATTCACTTATGTGTGATTTTATAAGTTTCTCAGAGTTTGTAAGATTACCATAAGCAAGGAAGTGATGATTTATGGAATTAATAACTGAAAATGACAATTTAGGAAATATATGCTATTTTATGCAAGCTTTTTTTATCATGTTCTGTAACACTAGAAATCATGAGTGTGATGTAGATACTAAGGTGTACTGATTGTTTAATGTTTAACATAATTTCATGGATTATCAAAGGATTGCGAGGTGTAAAACAAAAATGAATGCTTTATACATTTTTTAAAAAGAGGCTGACATGGCATTCCTACAATAAACCCAGAATAGAATAGCCTTCAGAAAAGTTGGGTGGCTGAGGTCTATGTTACAAATGTTTGTAGATGGTGTAAAGGTTTAGCATTCTTAATCCACAAACATCTTTCTGTTTCAGTGCAGTGGGCAATAATAGATCCAAATGGACAGCTTTTGATTGTACTTGTAAGTTGTTTTGAAAAATTGTTTTGATTAATGTTTATGAGTGTCATATATAGGATAATTCCAGTCCCAAGAAATAGGCTTAGAAGATTGAAAAGTTTTATTCAAGAGATAGTGCAATAACATTTGGGACTTAATAATGGGTCCAATAGTGGCCCTAATAGTGATTTACCAGAGATATTTCATAATTCTTTCAGAAGCCTCACTTACTTAGAATACAATTATTTGATTGTTGTTTGTGATTCTAACAAACTTTTGAATCCTTTGCTAAAAAGAATGACATTTCCACCAAGGAAGCAATCCATAGTGAGAACTACTTCACAGGCACATATGAATGAATACGGTTTAATTGACGTGTGAGGAACTGTACACCCAGGAGATAGTTTCAGATTAGATTATTTCTTAATTTCTGCATTTTTGTGAGTAATATAAAGACATGCAAAACTGAATCCTTAATAATATCAGACTTTACTCCAGTTTATCTAGAAATGCGCTTTTCTAAAGCTCCTAAACCTTTTAGTCTCTGGCTTCTAATGTTTCATTTCTCAGTGATGAACAGTTCAGGACACAAATATCAGCATATCTGATGGCATATTTTAAAACGAATGAAGGTTCTGTGTATGAACTCTTATCTCAGACTTATCTCATATGATTAAAGTTAATATAAGTGAGCCAATAAAACATATTGCACAAGATTTAGAGAGATGGACAAGCTTAAAGATGAGCCTGTGTGGGAAAGTAAATATTATTAAATGGAATGTTATAGCCAGAAATGGTTGTGTTCTTCATGGAATTCCTCTACCTATACCTTGTAAGTACTTTCAAAAACTAATGCATTGTTCAGGAGGTTTTTTTTTCGAGGATTCATCTTTTCCTAGAATTTCAATTAAAAGGATGGGAATTCCAATCAAAGGGGAGGGGAAAGGTTTCAGCCTTCCACATCTTCTTACATACCATCGGGCATAGTTGTCATTTTGTGTTGAGATGCCCTCCATATTAAAGTAATGGGATATGTAGTCTAGCAGAAGTAGCAGCCTGATTGTAACAAAAGAAGCCTAGGTACCAGAGACCGTTAGGTAAACATTTGCTAGGAATGTACTGATAAGCGCTGCTTGGCTCTCAAGGTCTTCAAGGTCTCTTGGCAAAGAGGAATGAGGGGATTCTAAAGCTCTGGTATTTGCTTTTGAACTGCAGTCTCCTCACTAAAGTCTTGTACAGTGTACCTCACTCCAAATAAATAATGTTTATGCACTGTACTATTTGTATGTGTGGATTTAGTTCCTGACATTTTGTCTTAATTTTTTGACATATCCGCTTAAAGTAACACACCATGGTCAGCCTTGGAGTCTTCATTTATGGCACCTCTATTCAAATAGTCAGTACTTGGTTCTCATTTTATTAAAAAAAAAAAGGCAGTGTTTTGACATTTTCAGCAGTTAGAACTATGCAGTGATGTATTTGAGTCTTTTACTCCAAGTCTCAAGTCAGATCTCAAGTCTGTACCTTCAAGACTCAAGTTGAGTCTCAAGGCCTTGCAACATACTTTCAAGTCAAGCCACAAATCAAGTCTCAAGTCTAGGAAGCAATTTTATACTCCAATCTATATTCCAGAATTTCTGGACAGAGTTGAATAAAGTCAATTTTTACCATTTATGGCCCTTCACATTTGCAATTTTGCCACCTGCAGCTTTGGAACTGGGGAATAGGATCCTTCTTATTTCCCTTCCCAGAGCTGGAGGCTTTTGTAAAAGAGCCTGCAGCTTCAGAAGTGGGGAATAGGATCCTTCTTACTTCCCATTTGCAAAGCTGGAGGCTTTTTTTTGGAAGTGAGGAATAGGATCCTTCTTACTCCACATTACTGAAGCTGCAAAAACTTTAGAAGGAAGGATCCTTCCTCCTCAAGACTATTGCCTAACATATTTTCTGTTTTGCTCTGAGATACATGCCCTGTGCTCTGGGGGCAAGTCTTGCCTTCTGCTCTTATGAAAAGTTTTAGAAAGCAACTCCAATAGGCAATGAGAACAGGCTGCTGAGCAGATCTCAATCCTGCCTCAAGCCTGTTGCCTAACCCATTTGCTGTTCCCCTCTGAGAAATGCACCCACACTTTGGGCTTGAGACAGATCGTCCTGTGACCAGTAGGCAAACAGAGATGGAAGCGCTGTTCAAAGTTGTAAGGTTTCTGGATGAATGTGTTATGTTAAACCTAGGGTAGCAAGTCAGTCACTAAAAATGTAGAAGTCACAAATTGAGTTGAGGCAGTGTGTCATTTATTGCTAAATCAAGTCCAAGTCAAGTCACTGAAGCAATTTAACTCTGACTTGAGTCTGAGTCAATCGCCTTGAGCCTACATCACTGGAACTGTGTAGCAAATATTGTCTTGCCAATTGCAATTTGGCCATACACTCATGACAAATTGACTTAATGGGAGAATCCAGATTTGAAAATTGGCAAGGAACCATTTTTATGGAAAATGACCTTACATCAGACACTTGATTTTGATGATGAGTTTTTGCCTTGTTTCAGTTTTGCAGGAGCAGTTTAAGCTACCTCTAGTAGCTAAATGGCAATACCGTGGTCCCTCCACTTTTAAGAGGGTTTGGAGAGCAGAACCTTCATGAAAGTGGAAAAATTGCAAATAACTCCCTCCACTCTCCCTCTATCATTCCCAAGCGAATGGGAGGAAGAGAATGGAGGCAGGGAAGGCACATGTGTGCTTTGAGAATAATCAAATTCACAAAGGTCAAACCCATGAATATGGAGAAAGGACTGTATTTACAACTGAAACATTTCTTATAATCTAGATTTGACCATGCCGCTTTAAGCGTATCCAAGGTTTCCTTAATATTAAAGACATTAATGGAGCCCAGCCAAGTATCCAAACCAATAATTTATGTTTACAAATTTCTGCTAAGCATAAACAAATATGACCCAGCCTGGTATATTAGTTTGAGCATTGGACTATGACTCTGGAGACCAAGGTTTGAATTGAGCATTGGACTACTCCTCTGGAGACCAAGGTTTGAATTCCTGCTTGGCTGTGGAAACCCACTGGGTGACTGTGGGCAAATCATACTCTCCCAGCCTCAGAGGCAGGCAATGGCAAACCTTTGTCTGACCACATCTTGCCAAGAAAACCCCATGATTCAGGCTTGCCAAAAGTCAGAAATAACTTGAAGCCACACAACAAAACAATAAATAAATGTGAGGCTGGCAGCGAGAATGGAATAGACAACTGGAATATCCAATTCTGACTAAACAATGACCATCAGTTTTAACATCTGTAACTGGTATGGCTATAGATCTACAACTACGTCTTATACAGTAGAAATTGCTCTTCTAGATATATTGGCTGCCACAACATCTATTCAAGAAAGAGCTTTCTAAATCAGCAAATTGTTGTAGGCATAATACTGCTAAGGCTTTCTTAGTGCATGTGTTTTGGAATTGTCCCATAATATCTTCATTTTGGGAGGAAATAATCACACAAGTAAATTTGGTTTTGCAAAGTTCCTTGATATTCAGAGATGTCCACATTCTTTTGAATTATTTACTTTTTTCTTGGAAATTAACAAATGGCCATTGGAAGTGGATTTTCTGCACCTTTTTGACTACTAAATGATTAATACTTCATTACAGGAAGATAATTTTTCTTCACCTGTCGTTCAGTGGATAGAAGATCTAACAATATTTGGAACATTTGAAAGAACAATGTATAGACAAAATTTACAAATGGACTTATATTTGGACATTTGATCAGCTTTTAGAGAAACTTACCATTGATGTAGGTAGTATTCCTCCTTTTGCATTTTTATTTTCCTGCTTTTGTTAAGCTGGAACATCATTGTATGTAACTGAGATTCCTTCTGAATGTAAATAATTTTTTTAAAGGCAAAAAGAAGAAGAATCACAGTCTGGATCTTCTCTAGTTATATAAATATTCAGCCTAGAATTAATTAGCTTGAATATTTAGAACCACTGTCTGACAGCTAACAGATACAAGTTTTCATTCAAAAAACCCTCTTTTATTTTTGAGACTGTTCAACCCTGTCATGACATATTGGTTAACATAAACATAAATATACATAACGTGTTCTGCTCCACATTAAGGCTATTTCTCCATGGAGAATGTTCTCTTCCAGTAAAGCAAAACAATGGTTTTCAAATTCATCCAGTTTAAATGTGATGAAAAAGCTTCCTAGATTTGCAAAATATGATATATTAACAAACTGCAGTATGAACAGATGATTTTAGCTTAACTTGGGAAGTTATTCATGAAGTTCATTGACAGGATGGCACAAACTCAGTGACGTAGGCCCTTTCTGCACCTTACCTTCTTCCGGCGCAGGGGTATGGGGATCACGCAAGTAGCCTCTGGCAAGAGGCTCTCACGTCCGGGATCCTACGGCTCTGCACAAGCTGCCTGCTCGTGCAAGAGCCTCGCCTCTTCCTTCCGCAGTGCCGCCTGGGACCTTCCCAGGGCAGGAAGCGCGACCGGTGCAGTTCCAGAGGCTCTGCATGCCAGGTAAGTGCACACAGAGCCCGGGAGCAATGCGTGATCACGCATCATTTTTGGCTTCTAGCCAAAAATGAAAAGGTGCACGATTGGCGCCTGCCGGCCCCTGGAGCATAGCACAATTGTGAGTGCGCCTTGCAGATCGCTCCTCATAATTGCGCAATGCTCCAGGCGCCCTTTCACATGGCAAATACCATGCGGAAAGGGCCAAATCTATTGATTATAATGTGATGGCTCTATCTGGTATTTATGCTGCCATTAGTACTACTGTGGCAGATTGTGGTTTTTAAATTAAATATCTATTTTTATTGCTCGCACTTCATACCTCCCATTTCTTGTATGTAAGCTACACTGCAGTAAATCCTGCTTATTCTCCTAAGTACTTTATAAGAATATGATATCAAATAATTCACTATGTAATTTTATATATATAAAGATAATGACATGTAATTTCCAATACTTCAGATTGGAATAAGTGCTTTTATAATGGTCAGAGGACTGAGATCTGCTGGAGGAGCCCTCCTCTGCGTCCCATCAGTGGGAGGGGGAACACTGAGAGAGAACATAGGAAAGAGTATTCTCTACTATGGCACCACAGTTGTGGAATACTCTCACCTTAGAGGCCTGATAGGTGTCAGTGTTGGTGATATTCCAGCACCAATTTCATTTTAGACTTTTTAATTAAAGTCTTTGGGACCTAAGATGCATCATGGTTTTATTTTGTTTTAAACTATGTTAAATTACCATAAATGTCTTGTTTTAACCTGTCAACCTTTTTTAATAGTGCTATTATTCCACTTTCAACATCCTGTGGAATCCTAGGGTTTGCAGTTTAGAGAAGGGCCTCTCTAAACTGCAAATCCCAGGATTCCATAGGATGTTGAAAGTAGAATAATAGCACTATAACAGTCTAGTACAGAAATGGCCATGATGTTTTGAGTAGGCAGCAAACAAAGTGCACTTCAGGATGAAAAGAAAGCCAACATTTGACAGAAACCTAATAAGCCTGATCAAGAGATGTTTAGACTAAATCCTATGGACTAAGGAGGCAAAACTCCAACACTGAACAGTCAGCCAAGTCTAACAAGAATATGTGTGACAAAAAAAGGATGCAGGACCATGGGGATACTGCCTAATATTTTCCAGGGAATAGGGCTGGAAAACCAGGAAGATGGAACACTCCACTGTCCCTAGTGTCTAAATACCAACACAGAAAAAATGGGACACTAAGAGGATGAATTTGAAATCCTATTATGGTAAAGTAAGTAATAGGTATCATAAAACTAGGTGGGATGAAAATTATGACTGGGAAGGCCTAAACAGCAAGAAATATGAACTGATACTTCAAAAGTATACAGATGAAATGAAAGGAGGGCTGTTTGACGCAGCACAACTACAACTATAAGGAATGCTTAGGTCCAGATTTAGCTGGGGCTTGTGCTGAATTCTCTAAGAACAGAAAGGATTGGCTTCTGTGGCAAGAGGATCAACAAGGAAAAGTAAACCTGCTGCTTGGGGAGGGTAATTAAGTGTTAACAGGTTATAGAGGAAAAGTAGAACTACTCATCTTCTCTTTTTCCTCCATTATCACCTAAAAGGGGAATGGTGTTTGAAGTGGAAAAGACAATGCAAGGAGAGGCAGACAGCCCAGAATAAGTAAGAAAGTGCTCAGAGAACACCAGTGATTGATTGATTATTAGATTTACATCCCACTTGTCCATCAAACATGGGAGTCAAGTTGGCTAAAAATAATAAAACAAAGAGTTTAAAAAAACCACTAGAGTAAATACACTAATGAAGAACACAACAATAAAAGGTTTATCTGTCAACTATCTTGGCCACAAGGAAACTGAAGGCTGGGGTGGTGGAAGTGGATGGGAGTTCTCCTGGAACTCTTGGTGGCTTTTGATACCTTTGGCCCTGATGGCATCCTCCTCCACCACTAATCTGGATTGGGGATTAGGCAACCTTTCTGTCAGGTTGTAACCAAAAAGTGGTGCCAGGGGATCTTTGTTCAACACCATAGCTTTTGACAAATAGTGTTCCACACAATATCCTCCGTATTGTTTGACATCCGCAAGAAGCTGCTGTGAAACATTGTTTGCAGTTTGCTGGTAATACTGAGGCCTACTGCTTCTTGTGACCAAATGCCAAGAATCCCAGCTGAACACTGCATGGTTTCAAAAGTGACCAGGATGAGGATGCATAAGCTGAAATTAAGACCTGATAAGATGGAAATGCTGCAGGTCAGAAGAAAGTCTTGTTCAGGGACTGGAATTAAACGTGTTCTTAAAGAGATTTTTCTCCTCAAGAGATGTCTGGTTCAGAATCTAGGAGTACTCCTTCTCCTTGGACTCCCAAGGCGTAGAAGTAGTAAGGACTGCTTTGCACAATTACACTTAGTGCGCCAGTTATGCTCTGTCCTGAGGTGACCTATCTTGGCAACAGTCATCTGTCTCTCAGTTACATTGCACCTTAACTACTGCAATGACCTGTATGAGGGGCTCCTTTGAAGTGTGCTGGAAGCTTCTGTTGGCACGACATGTGGCAGCTAAGCTGCAAATGGGTGCACCTTACTGAGATCATATGACCTAATACTGAAAAAACAGTGCAGATTCACAGCTGTGTCTGGGCTCAGTTCAAGGTGTTATTTTAACATTTAGTGCCTAAGGGGCCATCTGCCTCATTATGAGCATATTCAGATGTTTGAAAAATTGAGAGGGGCCTTCTTGAGAGTGCTGTTGCCTGTGGAAATTGATGGTTCCAACGCAAAAGAGGGTTTTCTCCTGTGTTGTTCCTTGATTGTGGAATGCTTTATCCTCAGAGTTAAATTCAGCTCCCACTCTTACTACTTTTAGGAAAGAGGTAAAGATGCATCTCTTCAAACAGGTTATTTAAATAGCTTATATTATCAATTACTATGATGATTTATCTCATTTTAAGGGCCTAAATACCCTAAAGGCATCAGAGTCTGTCTGATCTTGGAAGCTAAGCCGGGTCAGCCCTAGGAAGTGCTTGGGTGGGAGACCACCAATGAATATCAGGTACTGTAGGCTATATTTCAGAGGAAGGAACTCTGATTATTTCTTGTTTGAGAAAACCCTATGAAAATAATGGGGACACTATAAGTAGGTAGATGATATGGTCTAATTTAAAATTTATTTTTAATTAAGTTTGATTAATTAATTAATTAATTAGGAGCCTTGAATGCTGTTTCACTAGTAGAAAGTCTGGATAAAAATATGATCAACCAATCAGTCAATCATGTCCAGATCTTAGTAAGCTGTCGTTGCTCTATTCTGCATTAACTAGGTTGTATCTGGAGTGCTGTGTCCATTCTGGGAACCATGTTTTAAGAAGCATGTAGGAAAACTAGAACATGTCCAGGTGTAAATGAACCAGATATTGAGAGATCCAAAACTGTGTCCTATAAAGAACAAGTGAAAGCTGGAGTTATTTAGCCTCAAGAAAAGAAAATTAAGCGAAGGCATGACAGCTGCTTTCAGATAGCTGAAAAGTTCTATTCTTATGCAGATTATGGAACAGAAATTGTGGTTTGTTGCTCCAACTAGCAGGATTATAATCAACGGATGGAAAAGGCAGGGCATCAGATTTCAGCTGAACTTCAGGAAAAACTTTCTAATGGCAAGCGCTATTTGACAGAAACAGACTGCCCTAGGAAGTGGTAGATTCTCCTTTGGTGAAGGCAAACAGAGGCTGGATGGCCATTTTGTCAAAAACAAAATGCATCCTGAGCTGATCAAAAAGTTTGGATCAGATGACCTGTGAGATGTATTCCAATTTTATGATCCCGTGAAAGGGCCCCAAACATTTCATAGTGTCCCTATGAATTTTTAGCTTCTCAGTTTGATGCTTTAGCACGTAATTGGAAATTTGGGTAGCAGCTAGAGATCCAAGGGGAGTCCTGTGCTAGCACTAAGAAGCCAGCTGTGCAGACTGCATCCTATTTACTGGTGACACTGCTTTCTCACTGTCTTAACTATTGAAGCCAACTCCCAGTAGTTTTCTTCTGAGGAATGGATAACCTACTGAAGGGTATCCTGACTCCAAAATTAGCATGCTAAAGACACTTTTAGTGTTGTTGTTTGTTTTATTACACTATTATTCATTAAAGTTGAAAAGAGTGGAAAAGATGTAGGCAAAGCAAAACTGCCCTAAGAAATACCACTTCACTTCAAGGTAGAAAATCCACAGTTGCAATTGCCCAGTAATTTGTTTCCATATGTATGCTGCACAGCTATTGATTCTCTCTCCTTGTCCAACAGTGCCTCCTTGTGGTTGATTGAAGGATTACTGCTTCCTTTCTTTCTGATTTTTTTTTAATGCGTATTCAAGTCACTTGGTCACCTTATGGAAAATGCATGAATTTCAGAGGGTTTTGTTAGGCAAGGAATAATCAGAGTTGCCTTTTGCCAGTTCCTTCCTCTGAAATACAGCCTGCAGCATCTCATATTCATTGGTAGTCTCCCATCCATGTACTAACCAGAGCTGATCCTGCTTAGCTTCCAAAATCAGACAGGATCTTGTTTCTTTATGGTATACACAATGGTTTCCAGTCATTACCATGACAGATATAAAGCCAGAAACTCATCAGGTCAGAGGAAAAAAGAATGGCATAAAAAGAAAAGAAACCATTGAGAACCTAGTCCTAGAGGTAGAGTGGTAATACTACATAAAACATTCTTTATGACAGCCTTGTAAGGCAAGCAATCTGGTGTCATACAAATACCCATAGCATCCTGTAAATCAATATTAAGAGCAAATTCATTCTCTGTCCAAAGAGCATTATCACCAGACAAAAGTAAAGCATCAGTTATCCAGGGAAACCCCCCAAGATTTGCAGATGTTTTAATGCATTCCCCCCAATAAGCCAATGAACATCATCCTATGTGGACTGTCTAGTAGGGGGCAAAAAATGGGGACACTGGTAGGGAAGAGCGACTCCTGAGAAAGGCATGAGGCTGGCCAGAAACCTGAACTGAAGGATTCAGTATTTGCACACTAATATTTTCTTGCATGTCCCACTTGCTGGAAGCCTGCAGAACAGTGAATTTCCTAAAGACACCAGAAGAATCCATGCCTGAGATGAGCTCTGTTTGTTCTGAGTACTTCTGATCTCACCACATATCAAACCATTTGATTTTAACATGCGTGGTCTTCTTCAGGACTTAGAATAACTGTTCACAATCTTGTTCACTTCTTATTCAGCCAGGGCCGGGATGACTACTGAGAACTTGAAGCAGAAGCAAAAACAAAGACCTGTTTTGCTTAACAATTTTTCATGGCCTGGAGGAAGAGTATTTGTCCTGGTAACTCCTTTCCATTGTAAGGGTAGTCTTGTTTTTAAATGAAGGCAATTTCAGAGCTTCTGATCTTGAGACATTTTGGAATACAGACTTTGCTTTTCCACCTAATATCTTAATTCCAGGTAACCACATTACAGAAAGAACTAAGTTTCCTTTTCTTCATATGCTTTCCTGTTGAAGCATTAGTCAGAAAATTATGCACACCCATATCATTTTTTGAATGCATTCCCATGTAAAAAATCTCTCTTTACATAGCAAGCCAGTGCTACCAAAAAAAAAAAGAAAAGGATTACACTACACTTAACCTTGCCTAATATACCAGTTTTCCACATACATGGAACAGGAGCTTAAAGAAACACTTGGGGTGCATTCAGATATGATATGATATGATTGATATGATATGGCAGCTACACTTAAAATCTAAAGTGGTACAGTCCAAACTTCTACTGCCTCAGCTTATACTACATGATTCACTACAATGTGTTAGGATGGCTCTTGGGGTATTCATGGGACACACTTTTTTTTTAAATACTTGCTTCTATCAGTCCAACAAAGGAAGTCCATGCATACCTATATCTACATGTCCATATCTGTATACGCATAAAAACGCTGACTGTTAATCTGATCCACATGAGATTCACCTGATACAGTTGGTACCCCCATCCAAGGCCACACACTAGAGGCACACACACCACAAAGATCTAGCTGTATACTCAGCCTTGATACATGTATACAGCTCTACAAATCCAGGTAGCAATCCGCTATTTCTGTACCCCGAATCCCACGTGAAGATTTTGGCACAAGCAGTGACTCAGTGTGCAGATTGTACACCAAATGTGAGTTTGTCATCAGGAGTATAAATTACTGGGGTGTGTGCCATGAGTTCTTGAGAGAGAATTCACACAACCAGCTGCTTTCCTTCCCTGTGGATGCATGCTTATGGTAAGCTGATAATCCGAATCATGACTGAGCTGAAGCTCTTACACTGCTTCCTAAACTGAGCTTTCATTTCAAAACTTTGCAGTGATTCCCCACAAGGCTCAGTCCCTACCTAGGAGAAAATTCATACATCTCATTATTCTCCAGATTAGCCACCTCCTCTTTATGCATGTGGCAACTGGTTCACAGAACTAGCTTGCACAACATGACACTTTGCCTTTGGAAGGGTCAAAAACCCCTTCAAGGATTGAGAAAGCACCCTGGGATGTGGATGTGTGGCCAGTCTTGGCGGCACCTCCACATAAATGAAAATCTTGTCAGGAGTGGCAGCAGCAACAGCAGCCTAGCCTAGCCCGAGCAACCTCTGTGGGCCAAGCGGTTTGCATAGTTTTTCTAGACTTGCATGGTTTATCTACACAGAACATTTTCTTCCAGTACATGACTGAAGAGTCATTGTCTGTTCGAAACAAGGCCAGACGCTTTGGTCCTCTGACAAGTTTTGGCCCCGAAGACAAAACGATAAATATTCCTGGGTAACTGGTGTGCGTTTTAGCAGTCATCTTTGTTCCGTATGGTGAGATGGATTTTCACCATGCAATGCATCTCCCGCTCCCGCTTTTTTCCGTTCGCTCTGTCTTCTGAGTGAGGTGTTCATTCTCTGACCCTCGAGCCGGAGCAGTCCGCTTTGCCCAGCAGCCCAGCAGCCCCCGTGGATCCCCCCTCAGGCCAAGGGCAGATGATGAAGAACGTCTGTCGTTCGCGTCGTTGCAGGAGAAGAAAATGAAGCGGACGGTGCTGGTAGTTACAGTGTCAAGACTGAAATAAAAAAAGCAATAAACAACACTCTGGATTTGATGGCAGCAAAGTAGCAGCGGAGGAGGAGAACGCGGATAGCTGGAGCGGTGGGGGGGGGTCGATCACACAGTGTTGCGAATTCCCTTCCTGTGGTCGAGCGCAAGAGCGGCGTGAGGGCGCTTTAAAGTCCTTCTACTCCCCGGCTGTCAGCCGCACGTGAAAAGGCAAAATGCCCGTAGCTACGCAGACCGGGCCGGGTTTCGAACGCGCAGTGAGACCGGCAGGGATGAGAGCCCCCTAGACCCAGAAAGGAAGGGCTCTGGCGACCCCTGGTGGCGAGCAGGCGTCACCAGCAAGAGCAAGAGAGCGAGCGCGAGCGGGGCGCCGGGAGGCGGCCGCTTCCCGTGCTCCCCTCGCCCTCCCCCTCCCCTCCCCTCCCCTCCCCTCCCGATTGCAAGCGATTAAGGCTCGCCTAGCTAGCTTTATTAATAACAGCGCTTATAATCGAAGGAGGCTTTCCAAGAGGAAGGGGGGGGCTGGGGGAGAAATAAAGCAATAAAACTAAATTGTTTTCTTTTGATGGGGGAGATCAGAGAGAGTTTATTTGCCGATGTCGGGATAAAGCGAGTTGATTTATCGACAGAGCAAGAGTGTCGCTCTCAGGACGCCACAAGTACATATTTCCTGAAATATTGCTCAATACAATATCTAATACACACCAGCACTTCAGGAGTATCTGCTCCCCCGTCGCTCCGCATGGGTGCTCCTGGCCGTGCGGGGAAGCCGAGGAGGGCCGGGGGGGGGGAGGGAGGGAGGGATGGGGGAGGGGAGGGGAGGGGAGCCCCCCCCCTCTGCTCTCCCTAACCCAGAGTTTGTTTTCCTTCCTGCTCCTCTCCTCTTCGTCCAAGTAATCGCAGGGTGAGCGGCCCTCCAGAAAGACAACCGGGACTTGTCCTTATATACTTGGTAAATATTGGATTAGCTTTCCATTGACCGGAGCTCTTGAGAAGACCGCGCTTTTTGTTTTTTGATTTTTTTTTTTTAAAAACACACCCTCACGCCAGGTCTAAGCTAAGCCCAACAGTCAATAGGTAATGAAAGCAGGTTATTTCCCGAGCTTAAAGGGCTGTTCAAGAAGAAGAAAGCAAACCAACTCATTGTCAGGTTGCTGCCTTCTCCCGGAGCGGTTGACAGCCCGGAGGAAGCAAAGGCAGGCTGGCCGGAGGGAAGCGAGGGAGGGAAGGGGGCAGAAGGAGACGGCCCCCATGTCGGCTCAGCTGGGTGAAGGGGACGGGCTCAATGCCCCCTCCCCGGAAGCCCCCCGTTTTCAAATGAACCGTCCACAAAAACAGACAGTGACGGCCTAGGTGCAAGAACGCAGATACGGCCCCGCGGGCGATTTGGGGGCTGCGGTCCTTTTCCAGCCTCTGCTTTCCGCGGGCGAGGCGGCTTGGCCTGGGCGACCAGTTCAACCCACTCTTCTGGTGGGGGGGGGGGGCTTGGGGGACGGATGGGGCCCTGACATGACAGAGCGCCGCTCTTTAGGAAGGAGGGCGACCCAGTCTCTGGCTCTGCTCCGGGCCCCTACCCTTCCTCTGGCTGTGACCACTGGTTTCAGCGAGCGAGCGAAGCGCGGCGGGGGTCGCCATCCTATACACGGTCTCCGCACATCCAAGCCCCACTGAACGCAAGGGGGGTTAGGAGTCAATGATGTATTGCTAGGCGCTGCTCCTTTCTCTCGCTTTTCCTCCGGGCGCGGCCTGGACGGTTGGGATCGCCTGCATTTGCTTCTGGCGGTGAGGCGAGGCTGGGACCGGGGCCTGAAGGGGGGATCGGGACCCGCGCTTCCTCAGCCTCGCCGCCCCGGCCTCGCGAAAGACCCAGATCCAGAGCGCCGGTTGAGCCAAGCCGACGCGGAAACCCGCCTGTTAATGTCAGCCGCTTCGCTTCCTAGTCGGCGTTGGACTGGCATCGCGACTTGACTGCGGCTCGACTTCTGGATCTCCCCAGTCCCGCGATCTTGCTTTTGTTTCGTTTTTCTGGCTAAACGAAGTTTAGTGGCCGAGGAAAGACTTGCGAGACTGGACTTACACGCCAGTGAGAGCGGCACTAAAAGCAGAATGCCTTAGATTTTCTGAGAGGATGGATGGCTGGGTGGACGGAGAGACGGACAGAGTGCTAGACAGGCATTCTCTCACTCATTCGGGATATCGTTACCGTCCTGGGTGGACTGCTTGCCCCCCCCCCGCCGCAGCCGCTGCCGCCGCCACCAATTTACCTGTTTTTTCAAGCGAAGAGCTGTCACTAAAAGGCGAGGGCGCGACTCCCGACCGAAGCAAAGCACTTTGAAACCCCATGGCTTCCAGAAGGACAAATTTAAGCCAGTGCTTTGCTTTTCCGGTGAAACCGAGTGCAGAGAAGTGACAAGTGCTTAACTTTGGATGGCTGAGGCCTGTACCTCTCCCCTTAGATAAATTTCTGCAGTCGTTCTGGAAGGCATGGATAGTTCTGGATTTCTCCGGAGAGAGGCAAAGAATTATTCTCCCCTGTCTGTCTGCCTCTCTCTCTCTCTCTGTCTCCCTCTCTCTCAGCAACTCTGCCACCTGATCCAGAGGTTCCTATTGAGACCTGTCTTCGAGAATTAAACCTTGTTCTCTCTCCCTCTCTTTCTCTCTCTCTGACCAGCGTAGCAAAACAGCCAAACAGGCAGCCAGAGGAACTACAGTTATGATAAGCAAGGGCGGGGACATAAACCCGAGCTTTTAAAATTCCAGTTTTATGGTGAGGTTTTCTGTTAGGCTCTGCACAGAGGCAAGAATCTAATTTCCTGTGAAACCGCAAACACGTTTTCTGTAGGCTCGGGAAAAAAAGAGGCCCTGTTTGCCTTCAGAAAGAGGGAGGGAAGAGCTCCCTCTCTCCCCCACCCCACCTCCTCTTTCTCCTCCTCCTCCTCCTCTTTTTTTTTTTTCCAGAATAGATATAGCACGAATTTTTAATTCGTCTTCCTTTCACAGACAACAATACTGGTTTTGAAAGGCGGATACAATTTGGGTTTTGTGAAGGTCTCTTTCTGCCCTCTCCCGGCCCAGCTGTCCATATGGAACACGGCACGGACAACGTGGCGCACAATAGCACCAACTGACAGGCGGAACAAAAAAACCGAGGTACTTCTCCCTGACTCAGGGATGCTCCGCTCCTTCCACAGACACGCCGAGTGATGAATTGCGCTTAAAGAAGAAGGAGAAGGAGAAGGAGAAGGAGAAGGAGAAGGAGAAGAAGAAGAAGAAGAAGAAGAAGAAGAAGAAGAAGAGGAGGAGGAGGAGGAGGAGGAGGAGGAGGGGGGGTGGCGACGAAAGGAAGCATCTCTTCTTTTTCTCTCCCTCCCTCGCTCCCTCGCTGCCCACACCCCAAGCCTCTGTCCCTTCTGTGGCGCTTTCTTTTCTGCCCTCGACTTAATATGCACGCCTCTAACATCCTCAACTCCCAGCCTCCCCTATTGTGCCGTTTTGTGATGGGTACTGTATATTGTGCAAAGATAGACTCCCCCAAACTCCCGCGCCGCCGCCGTCGGCGTGTGAAATGGAAGGCCACTGGGGGTTAGGGCCACACAGGACTCCACCAGCTTGATAGACTTAAGAGGGACCTCGGAGACAGGCGCTTCCCCGCCCCCCGCGCCGGGGAGGGGAGGATTACTCGGCCAGGAGCGGCGGCGGCGGCGGGCCCTTCGGGGGGACTGGGGCCAGCCCCTCCGGGCAGGCAGGCAGGGCCCGGAGCCCTGGTCTAAGCCAGGGACCTCGAAAAGGAACCGGAAGGCTCAAAGGAAGGGGAGCCGAGAAAGGCTCCTGCCTAGTCCCTGTCGAAATCCTCCGGGGAGCCCCCAGCTTTCCATGCCCCCCATCCTGCCCCACTGCCCGGTAGGGGTTGTCTCTCTCACAGAAGAGGCTCCAGCCAGCCCACCGTGAGAAGAGGCTCCTTTTTAGGGACAGGAAAGCCCAGAAAGGCTGTGGCCGTTGCAGTCATATTGGATGGAACCCTGAGGTGGTGGGAAGGCACTCAGGTCCCAAATCTTCAATGGCGTTGGCGGCACGTTCCGGCCCCCAATGGGCCGCGGAGATCCCAGAGCCGGATTCTTCTATGTGCCTCAGATTCCGAGTTGGAATCTGGCCAGCGGCGGCTCGGAGGGGTATGGCTGCCGCTGTCCACGGTGCGTCTGCTGGGGCCGCGCACGTTTGCTGAGCTCCGAGAGAGCACGATGAGAGCACGAGAGAGCGAGCCGGGGTTGAAACGGGGCCTGACCGGCCTGGACGGACCTTGGGCGCAGACACGCGGGAGGAGCCGCCTCCGTTAGCTGGCATTTAATAGCTGGCCTTCGCGCATTTATGGACACCGCAGTCTCCTCTCTGGGAGGTCTTTGAAGGTCCTAAAACCTTGCGTGTCCGTCCCACGAGGTATCTCCCAACCGTGTTCGCTGGCTCAGTGACCACGAAAGGCCAACCGAGCGGCCCCAGGGCAGTTTGCCTTCCCAGTGAGCCCCGTTGTATGGAGCGCAGGGGGCCTTACTTGCAGGGAGATCTGCCTTGGACGGCGGCTTCGCGGGCGTTTCCCTCGGGAAAGGGTCAAAAATGTCCCGCCTCCCTTGGATTCGGACCTTTAAAATGAGAGAGAGGGAGGAAAGAGAAGGACGGGAAGACAAGAGAGCGAGGTACCTTCCTCGGCACAGGCCTAGGACTTCCGAAATCCGGTCGCCCGCCGCACGAAGACCTGGAAGACTCCCGCGCGTGGAGGGACTCCCACTTTCCAGCCACAGCGATCAACCTCATCCGGCCAAGAAAGTGGAGGCCACTAAAGCGCTTTTGGAATCAAAGGCTTCTCGTAGGCTTGAAGGAGCTCTCTCACATTTAAATGAGGCGGCGGAGGGGGGGGGCTGATTTTTTTCTTTCCACCCGTCACTTTATCTCCTTGTTAGTACCTCAAGTAGATAAACTTGAGGAGGCAGAAAACAGAGAGGCCAAGAACAAATTCAGTGGGGTGAAGAACAGTTGGGCCAGAGGTGGCGGGGGGGGTGGGGAGGCGGCGGCGCTGCTACCCGAGTCGCCTTCCTCCAAGAGTTTTAAGCCTCTGGAGTCCTCCTGCTCTCTGGCCACGGAGCATAGGCCCAGGGCTACCTCCGCAGCCACCTTTCCCTCCCCGCAGCACCCAAAAGGACCCTGTCCACTGAGCCCTAGCAGACTTTCCTTCCTTAAAGCTTGTCTCAGTGGCAGTCTGCTCAAACACAGATAGACGTGAACAGAAAAGCAAAGACAAGGCTTCATCTTAACTTTTGGAAAAACCTTCCGTTAGTGTGACATTTCAAACAACTCTATCGCATTTTTACACCCACACACTGTAATATATAACTACACACATGACCATTCACAAAAACAAACAAACACCCCACATCAAAATATTCCTAAAATCGCTCTTCCCCTGGGCTTTATACGCGCATGCTTCTGGGGAGAGTATCAAGAAATATCTATACCCTGCGTGGGTGTGCGCGTGTACCCAGACATTTCGATCTACACTTTTGTTTTATTTGGGAAAAAACCCTACATCCCTTCCAAACAGAAACAAATCAAAAATAACGTACGCCCTAAATGTACATATATTTACAGATACATTTATAGAAAAATAAGCTGGCAGTTGTCAGAATTTTAGACATGGGTATAAATAAAGATACATTTAAATGTGAATTAAAACTCTCCCTACGGAAAAAAAAAACCTTGTTCCGTGATTTATATGCCACCGACAACAGCTTCTTCATCCCACGAATATACTTTGCAAAAATCACAAGCACGTTAATTTTTTATTCTTTTTTATTCTTATTTCTTCTTATTTAAAATTTGTACTTGTAGGTAGACAGGACCACTAGCAACGGCGCAATTTTTTTTCTTGTAAACATGGCGCACAAAACACCCTTCAAAGAATGAAAACTGAGCCCCCCCACCCCTAAAAGAAGGAAACACCCTCCCTACCAACTCCTCCCTCCCCAGCCCACCCCCGGCATCCGAATCTCAGTCTGGCCAAGCTCCCCCTTCCCCCGGCAGGACAGGTTTGGCATCCTCCGTCCTTCGAGTCTCTGGGCGGCTCCCGCGCGCCTTCCTTCACCAAGTCCACTGCTGGGCTTGTACCAAGTGGTGCGCGGAGGGGTACTGGGGGTTGCCGGCCGAGCTGTACTGGGCATTGTATTGCATGTGCTGGAGAGACTGGGCGCTGTAGGCGGAGAAGGGGATGCCCGCCTGGAAGGTGGCGGCAGCCAAGTCCTGTGCCTTGAGCGTGTGGCACGGCTTGCCGTCCCTGACTAAGACGGGCACGGCTACCCGGCGCGGGGAGGGGAGAGGAGTCACTTCCATACCTTTCTCGGCCCTGGCCCGCTTCATCTTGTAGCGGTGGTTCTGGAACCAGATCTTCACCTGGGTGGGCGTGAGCCGGATCAGGCTGGCCAGGTGTTCCCGCTCGGGCGCCGAGAGGTACCGCTGCTGCCTGAAGCGCCTCTCCAGCTCGTAAGTCTGCGCCTTGGAGAAAAGCACCCGCCTTTTCCTCTTTTTGCCGGAGTCGCCGTTGCTCGACGTCTCCTTCTCGTTGTCCGGCGACTCGTCGGCCGAAGGCTCGGGCGACTTGGACGCGGAGTCCTGTTGGGAATTGCTGGATGCCAAGCCGTGCACTGAGGAAGGGGAAAGAGGCCACAAAGAAGGAAGCGAATCAGAAGAAAGGCGGGTGGGCGGGCGAGCCGGCGAGCGGGGTAGCCCGGCACTGCCCCCTCCCCACCATTCTGTCCCGCCGCTGCCGCCGCCGGGCTCTCCCCTTATCCCCCAAGCCCCTTTCTGTCTCCGCCCGCCCGCCGGCCTCGCCCGCCCGGAGCAACGGAAGTCCCAGTCGAACCCTCTGCAAGCCCCTTGCTGGTCTTGGCTGCACCCGCCTTTCCTCCCTAAGAAATACGCCGGATAAGGCTGGTCCCCTTTCCTTTCCCTTTTCTTTAGGAAAATTAAGACTAAGGGAACGGCAACGAATTGAGACAGCAAAGACTGCATCCTTCTCTGTGTCTGTAGCTGGCAGACGTCAGGCTCTCCCGTGCCTCGTTCTTAACTTCTCCGTGTGATGCGTATCTATCCTATTTAACTTTCTCTCCGCCCGCTCCCTCTCTGTGAGGATCATTTGGGTGGTTTACCTCTTTCTCTGTCACTCTGTGCCATATGCATACACGATACACAGAAAATTGCATACAGAAAGACAAGCAGCTATAAAGGGGGCAAAATGGGGCTGAATACGTATGCCACGTAAACGTATCTTTTGGGAAACATTGTACAGAAACAGAGATACGGCTTTTAAAGCTAGAAAAGACCTTTTTAGTAATTGCAATATTGGGCGCAGTCCACAGTGATCTTGCACAGTTCCCCTCCACTTAAATGGGGAGCTGCGAAGGAGAACTTCCCGATGGATCATGCCCCTTTCCCCTCCCTTTTTGACGGGATCTGGACTTTGGACACTTCCCTTAAAAACAAACACAACGGATTTCTTCTTTCAGTGGTACGTGGATTGATTTTTAAAGGATAATTCAACAAGCCATTCTTTGATCCAGCCCAGCCAATGGGACGATTTACAAACGTCTACACCAAGGCCATCCAACATTTCCCCACAAAGCACACTCTGTTAGCTCGAAAAGCAGAAAGAAGGACGCGGCGGGGAGAGGGGAGGAAAAAGGAAAACCCACCCACACGCCTTTAGACGGACAGGAAAATTTGGATGCTTCGTTTCAAAATACTCTGGGGCTGATTCTTTATTCTCCCTCTTGCTATAAGTTGAAAAAAAAGAAAAGAATCCAAACCATTATTTACCCGGACCCGATTAAGGTAATGCAAAAACCCACCTTTGCACTTCGTTATTTTCAAGGAGGACTTAAAAAACCCAGCACCCCAAACCACACACCACAAAATAGGGGAAAGCAGTGAAAACAATACAGGTCCATCCGGGTTCCTGCGGGGTTGGGGGTGTAAGAGGCTCACAGTAAGCGGGAGCCCCAGTGTCCGGCTGCCTACTTACAGGAATACTGTATGCTCTCGGTGGTGGCCAGCCAGCGCGTGTAGGGGTTGTCTGTATTGTCGTAAAAGGGGTTCTTCAGCGGCAGCGTCTGCACGGCGTCCTGCAGGGCGGTTGTCCCCAAAACGCCGGGCTTTTTGGGGGGTTCTGAGCCCTCTGTCTCCTCGTCTCCCCCTTCAACGATGGACCCGTCTTCGTCATTGGTGTCAGGCAAGTCCAAGATGTCCTTTACAGAAAAGCCGGTCTTTGTGTTGGTCAGAGACATATTCCGGCCAAATTTTATGCAGGAAACTTTGAAGGACCAGTTTGTCAATCCTCTGGGTTCGCCAAACATGCGCCGGCAAAAGGGGGGGGGGGCCGAGGGGAGGGGAGGGAGAGAAGAAAGAAGAGGGTGGGGGAGGTCGGAAGAACGGAAAGACGGCAAGAGGGGTGAGGGTGTTTGTAATGGCTGGGTGTGCGGGGGTGGGGGGAGAGGGCAGATCGGCGGCAGTCTTTAGGCTTATAATGTCTGTTGTTTCAGGCTTAGGTTGCTGCGAGCCTCGGAGCACAAGGCGGGCCGGCGGGCGGCCGGGGGGGCGTCGGCTGTGTCGACTGGGGCTTCCGCAGGACTTTGTAACTCCAGGAAAAATGCCAACTTGCGTTTACTTGAGGGTCTGCTTTAAGCCCAGCGCGCTGACGGTACCTCCTTGAAAAAAACAAGCCATTGCCGAGACAGGCAGTCCATATAAGGTTGGTCTCCGCACATGAACCTGCCGAGAGGAGGGAGGGATGGCGGGGGGGGGGGAGAGAGAGAGAGAGAGAGAGAGAGAGACAGAGAGAGACAGAGAGAGAAATACATTAAAAACGCAAAAGGTTGGCCACGTGTGGGCGGGTCTTAGGAGTCAAGTGGATGAAGACAGTGTTTGCAGATGTGAAATTGCGGGGTTTTGGGGGGGGGATGCGAGCCTCCACCATTGGTGCTGTAGCACATGATGAGTGGTATAACGTGTCAATTAATTATAAAGATGGGGAGGGCCTTTTCTACACAGTATTTACATACAAAGGAGCTCCAAGTAGCCAGATATTCCACATACTTGAAAGTCCCTTTTAACAAATTGCTGCCGGAACACCATCCCCCTCCCCACAAGATCCAGTCCGATTTTGCATTCATCTCCCGTTCTCGTCGCTGATATAAACCTTCCTTCGGCCCTTTCCTTGTAGAAAGAAAATTGACTATTTTGCTGGAAAATTGACTATTTTGCGGTGGCTTGAGCTAAACTAGCCACCTTTAGGAGAAGAGAGGTCTATTCAAATCATTGGTTGTTACCTAAACAAGATGGTGTTGGGATGGCAAGAGCCCAACTTATGTAAACCTCCTAGGTCAATATTTTGGTTGAGGCTTAAGGATGAGTGCTAGAAATTAAACAGCAAGTAATTGATTCCCGTTTGCTCCGAAATCAGCTAAACAGGCAATAAAGAGGATCATTCAACTCCTCAATAGAATCGAACGATTTTTTTTTAAAAAAAATTATTTGCACAAGACCAATTTATTTCGCTCTTCCTTTTCTGGAGAGACTTAACTTGCTCTTTTAGCAGGGCAAGCTGCAGACAGGCGATTTTTAAAATTCTGTTTTAAACCGGAATTTTGTGAGGAACTCCCCTCCATCCCCACAACACGGAATTCTAAATGCGTTTCTTAAAAGAGAAAACAAAAAAGGCGAATGAAAAGTAACGAGTCCTTTTAAAAAAGCAGCTTTAGTAATAGTCTCCCACAATATGTACCCACAACACGATGCTCCTGCTTTATTCAAACTGCATTACAGAGCACTTTAGGGATCCTGGAAGACAATAAACCTTGTGGGCAAAGAAATTCCCAGCAGAGGGGGTCTTCACTTGAACCAAACTTTTTCTTTGCCGGCTCTCCTCCCTCCTTTCTTTCTCCCTCCGTTTACCTCCCCCCACCGCTGGGGAGGGGATAGGTTTGGTCCCCAGAGATTCACGGCTGGGAGCTCTTCCTTGGGACTCTCTGTTAGATCTCGCCTTCTGCCTCCCTCCGCCCCGTTTTTAGAGCGAACGGCCTTTCCTCCGGCTACCCCCAGGCCCGAGGCTGAAGGCGAAATGCGGCCACATTGTTTATCTCCGGGGGAATCTGGGTGGGGCCGCGGTGTGGCGGCGATGCTGCTCCTGGTGGTGGTGGTGGTGCGGACTCCGATATTTAGAGCACGACTGAGCGGGATGAGAGGACTCCTCCTGGGGTCTCCAAAGCCGGCTTTGGGGAAGGGAAGTTTTCAAGAAGGGGGTCAAACGGGATGGTCTCCCGCTCCCCTCTCTAAAGCCCCATGACACTTTCGAAGAATTTCAAAATGCTCCAATTGTCGGACTTTCTCAGCCAGTAGCAGAGGTGGACAAGTGGGGCTTATTTGTGTGTGTGTGTGTGTTGGGGGGGGGGTTGGGTTGGTGGACGCGCGTCGAGGGTGGGTGGCAGTCTGAGGAGAGGGGCCAAAGCAATTAATGATTGCTGATCAGTTTATTTCTCTGTACGTCTCGCCCCCCCCCTCCCCGTGCCTCCCATCTCGTATGTGATGTGGATGACAATGCTTCGGGCTTGCTGCTTCTTCTTTTCCTCCTAAAGCAAGTCCCTGAGCGCATCCTGGGTGGTCGGACCGGGGCAAACACAAATACAAACCGATTGCTAAGCTGCGGACAATGGGCGAAATGTAGACAAATGTCCGGCTTCTGTTGGAAGCCTTTGTCCTAGACCAGGTTTTGCATTTATTTCACTGGCGAAATAATACATGATTGACGCCCTCTTTCAATGTGTTCTAACTGTTTGGAATAAATCTGAGGTTGTTCCTAGTTGTCATGGCATTCAACGCCTTTCAATGGACTATCTCTTCATTCATTTCGGAATCTTGCCACAATATTAAGGAAAACCCCTTCATGTAGATGTTCCCTAGTTTGTCTCCTCCTTTTATTCGAGCAAAATAAATAAATACAATAAAATAAATGCACCATCTTTTTTTCGGCCTCTGTATGTATGCATACATCGAGACCAAGGCAAGACTCGATTTTAAATGGATAGGCATACTTCACATAGCATGTATTGAGAACATAAGTCCGAATTTGGCAGCCCTGCAGGAATTATTCAAGATAATATACATGTGTATAAAATTGCGGGGAGGGGGGAGGCCTGGTTTTAAAATAAATGAGCCAACTTGAGATAAAGCTCTCAAATCATTTAAAGTAGCAAAGCAGCTCAGTGACTGGGAGGAAAATCTAAAAACAACAGCAGAAAGGATTAACACCAGAAAATGTACCAAATAAGTAGTTAAATACATTTACTTAGAGAGTGGTGAAGTGAAGCGGCCATTCATTGTTCTTCCGCGTTGCAATGAAATTTTTAAGAGACGAGGAGGGCGGGGGAAAAGATTGGGGAAAAGAAACGGAGAGAATGACAAACCTCCCTCCTCTCTGGAGCCAGGCCAAGGCGACAAGACTCGCAGTTAAAGAACAAGACTTTAGGAAACGCCAGCCGCTGCACGCAGCTACAAATAACAGCAACAAACCACACACCAACAGAGGGATGTAGCACACGCACACCCTCCCGCAGCCGCTGTTCCTGTACCCTCCTCTTTAAATAGACGCTTGTAGTGGGGAGGGGAGAGGTGAGGAGGGGGAGCAGGAGGAGACAATGCGGGGGGAGAATGTGGCGGGATATGTCATCCTCATCTATATAGGCCCTTCTTACAGCCTTCTGTCCTTGGGCTCTTCTGTTTTCTTGTTTTTGGTGGGATAGGACTGCCCGCCTGAACCCTCGACGCTTAGGTAAGGGGTGGGGTGGACGACAAGAAAGGTTTCCCTTAACGCCGGGAGAAACGTCTCACTTGTTGAACTGTATCAATAAAGGCCTTCTGGTGGTGGAGTTGCACTTCACTCCGGACCGAGCACCCGCACCCCGTGCGACGGGCCCCGGGCAGATTCTCTCCCTCCGGCCACCTGATAAGCAAATATTTTCCTAAGGGAAAATCAGGGCTCCCAGGGAACATTAATCAGCCGCCCTTGCGACGGGGGTGACAATAGGCCATTGAGAAGCACACACACCGACTGAGCGACACAGCTGGACTGTGACCAGCTATTCTCCTTTGTACACAAAAGACCTGCAAAAAGTCATAATTTCATCGCCATCGCTTCTCCCCACTCCCACCCTCGCACCAGCACGGCTCACCGACAAGTCTGCCTTACCTGCAACATTTCCGCAACCGCAAAATAGAGAGCCTGTTGGAAGGTGGGAAAACCCACAGCCTCCCCTCGCTTTCTCTCCTGCTATACCCCATGCTCTCTAAAAGTCCACTTTCTTGTATTTGTTCCATGTCCGGAGTGAGCATCCGGGCCTCCTTTCAAAACGTGTCTCGATTTTATTTGGGCACAGGGTTTTGCCATCCTTTCGTGGCACCTGGCAGTACCGTCAAACTTTGGGTGGGATTGGAGCCCGCGGGGGATAGACCCCAGTGAGGTTAGACAGGGTCGACGGAAAGTTCAAAGGCAAGTTCCACACGGGTCCGTGATTTGTGGTGGATCTGCTGTCTGGTGAAGAGAACAGGCCAAAGCTGAAACGCAGGCCTTATTGCCTGGAATGCGGAGGGCGAGGTCTTTCTCCAGTTGGCAACGAGGAAGGCCAGGCTGAGAAAACTGACTGTATTTTGCTGGTAGAGACTGGTAGGAAAGAATGGTCTGGCGGAGCCTCGACGTGGAAAATCCAGGCCTACTTGGATTTGTCTGGACGGCACAACATATTTTGAACCTCTGTTCAGCGCGAGAAGTCCGGCCTGTAAGATGACCTGAACTCAGATCTATCTTCCTTGAAGGCTTTTTCGGAGCTGAACTCTCCCCTCTTCTCGTCCTTTCCTTTCGCTGGGCCATAGATATCCGTCATTGGACTTAAGACACATAAGGCCTTTCCTCACCACACTGTTATAATGCTGTAATAGCCCTATTATTCACTTTCAACATCTTATGGAATCCTGGAGTCTGCAGTTTAGGGAGGGGTCTTTAGGATTCTCAGCCAGAAAGCTCTTCGGTCTCAGTAAACCTCAAACCCTAGAATTCCACAGGATGTCGAAAGTGGAATAGTAGCACTATAACAGGGTAGTGCAGAAAGGCCCCTAGACTCTCTAGCTGACCTGTCCTCTCTGGCTTAGAGGGTCATTTCCTTGACTGGTAGTTCGGGCCTTCCTTGGCCTTCCATTCATAGGTTTGTTTGATCCACAAATTGTCTTCCCAACCAATTTATAGGCTGGGGTTAGGATGAAAAGGGCTTATGGTGAACAAAGCTATGTCCATCAGCACCTGATTTCCGAAACAAAACTTCAGAGTATCCCATTTCCCCCCTCAAACCACATTCCTTTACTCCCACCCCCGTCTCCGCCGACCTGATTCCTCCGCCATGGATTTGGCCACCTCCGGGTTTAGGCTGACCATGGTGAAAGAAAGCCAGAGCTCTAGGAACTCGGGCTTGGACTTCGTGGGACCTTCTTGCAGCTCTGCTCTTGTACTGAAGGTGAGCATCTGGTTGGACTATGGTCTATTTGTTGGCTAAATCAAGGAAAATCCAACGAAGCAGCGGATTTCAACTAACAAGCGCACACCTATTAACACCCCAGCTTCATGCAGCAGCAGTTAAAGCCCATCCGGGGACGGACATTCCAGAGGTTGCTGTTTGCTGAGACCTTACCGCGAATGTGGCAGGAATTCTGTCCACCCATCTGTTTAAGAAACGCTGGGAAGCCCTTCCATCCTCAGGCTACGGGCCCCAAACTCGGGAATTAAAGGATGGAGGGGGTTATTTGAACAATTGAACAAGAGGTTGAAAAGGAGAGGTGCGTGTACACAGCCTAAGTGCTTGTACTTCAGCACAAGTGCCCTCTAGGAGCGAGGAAATGTTTACCTGTTTACTTTTACAGGTAGCTCAAACACTAAGCAGTCGCCTTCTCACAGATTTCTCCAGAAGTCTTAAAGGCACCCCCCTCCCGCACGCCAGGCGCCCATAAAGGATTCAGCGCCCGAAATGGGGAAGCGCTATTATTATTATTTTTCAAAATCCGCAATGTTAAAAGAACAGTCTGTTTCTATAAAAGCAGAGGAAAAGACCCTTTCAGCCACCAGACTCTTGTAAATTGCTAGTGCACTTCTGGCATGAGAGGCTGTAGATACGCGAGAGCTGGCTGGAGGTAGCAGCTACCCCCCATCCCCGCCAAGGAATCGGGGGCTCTTCGGCACCAGCAAAGTTGTACTTAATTCTGAAACAGGATATGGAAAGTTATACCAGTTAGGCGATGCGCTTAAATCTAGGAACAGCCAAAGGTGCGTGTTTGCAACAGAAGAGTCTTGAGAGGTCTTGGCCCTGCGGTTTTGTCCTCAGTGAATACGGGACTCTACAGTCAGCCTCCAATGGCAACAACAACATGTGTTGCTATTTGGAATATATTTGCGCAGCAATTAAAATAAAATGCCAAGCAAGGCTCATTCCTAGCCTAATAAGACGCCCAGGACTGCAGGACGTGAGTGTGTCTGTGCATGAATGGGGGAGAGCGGGAGATGCAGGCAACTAGTTCAAACGCCCCTCTTGGCCTTGATGCTAGAAAGCCAAAGGCACTATCTTCCTTTAATTTTTGCTACTGGACAGAAGCATTCTTGGTTATTAGAAACTACAAGGTCTTTTCTATTCATCTTAAGGCACTGGATTGCCGCGTTTCATTTTTGTGCGTGTTTAGACTGAAGAGAAAAAGGCGTTCAACAGGAGCCTCTTTGTGTGCATGTCCGTGTGTAGAAGCGAGGGAGGCGAGCAAGAGTTCTGTACAGTATATAGGGGTTGATCTCTCACCCATCACAGCATCCCATCTCGGATAACAACCTTCAAGTGGATTAGTTTATTGTTTGATTAGAGCAAAGGTGCAAGCAAATTGTTTCCATTCCCTTCGCCAAACAAAAACACATCGCACCTTTTAACGTTCCTCGTGAGGATTAACTGAAAGCAGACACAAAGCGCTGGTTGCAGGGCTGGTACGTTTTATCTCAAGTCTGCTAGTCTCAGGACAGGGTACACTTGAAATCAACAGGAAAAGAGAATGCAAACATGAAATCTACTGATAATTGCCGCAAAGAGATTCACCTTCGCAAATGCACCTCGAGAACAACGAGGACAATTATTGTGAGCCTTTGTTTTAAAGAGGTGGGGAGACCAAGAGTTGGATCACTGAAGGAGTGTCATCTTATGCGGCCGGTAATAAACAGTTTTCTGAGAATGCAAAAGCGGAAAACCTTTCCCGGCTCAGACGACTGAAAATTGTTTTTGAGTACAGATCACTAAGAGCCAGGGCTGTTTCGTTAACATCGCCGCCGTCTCAGAGAACCCCCCAAGATACTAAAACTGCAGCCTTCTCTAGCTAATATAAAAGTAACGCTTTTGTCCGATTTGCCTGAAAAGCAAAAGTTATTGGTGGAATACAATCACAACAATGCACTCTTGCTTCTCAAAGAAAATGGGGCTGAAATAAAAAGTTCTGACAAAACTGTCTTGCTAGCATCGTCTGAAACACTTGGACGGGAAAAAATCTTGGAGAACCGACTCCTTCCGAGGCCATTAAGGTATCCAAGAGTTATTTAACTCTAACTGAGGAGGCCCTGAGATGTCAATAGGCTGGAATTACCTTGCCTTGCTGGAAGAAGAGAAACAAAGGCTTTCGCGGATCTAGGAAGGAGGAGGGAGGGCGAGCAATCGGTATCAATCCTATATTGGGAGCTCTCAGGATGGGATCTCTCTTTTCACTCCCCTCCCCGGCCCCGCTTTCAGATTGCCTTCTGAATAAGCAATTGGCTCCTTGTCATTCTCACACTGGGGAAAAATAATAAATAAATAAACTGGTGTTGAGGATCTCTACATCTAAATAAAGCATTTCGTACGATGATGATTACGATTTTTTCTTCTCTTCCAGCGCTCCCTTTGATAACAAGCTTTCTCCCAATTCTTTCGGAAAATCTCCTGGGGCCATAAATTGTAATAGACGTTATTTTTCCCCTACAGGCTAATCGGTTATTTAGGGGCTGTGCCAAAGCCAGGGGGCACGTGTTAGGACTTTGATAAATCGACCTTAATGAGATTTTCCCAAATATACCAAAACAGCATAACATAATTCTAAAATAATAAAGTAAATCGATCAGTTGTTCTTCCAGCAACCTAAACAAACAAAAGGACGTGGTGGAGTCACCCGGTATAGTGCCACGTAGGTTGCAACACTCGGAGCGGCCTCTCCGCTGCACGTATTATTTTCTGCAAAAGCTAAGTCTAGCCTCCGGCTATCCTTTCAGTTCCAGTCTATTATGGTCGTTTTATTAGTAAACTAAAAGCTTCCTTCCCTCCAGCCAATCTTTCAGCTTTATTCGTTCGCCTCCCTCTAATGATTAAACGTGTCTCAATGAGATTAAACCTGGCCAGCTTGCCTTCAGAACTCTTCTCTCCAATGAAAAGATCAAGCCTTTCTACATTTCTTTTTTGATAAGAGTAATTTGACTAGACGAGATTTCTGTTTCTCCATGCAATCGGAGTTGGAGGCACTTGGTTGTCTGAATTAAGTTCATACTATCTATTGTGTATGATACAGACATAACTCAAATGAATAAACGGGGTGCATGGCAGAGAGAGGAAACCAGCTACTCAAAATTGACTCACATTTCAAGGGATTTTAAGACCGAAAAGGATTTGGGATCGGTTAAACAAAATCTCCCGAGTTCTCGTACACTAAGGAAAAGCTTAAATAGGTGGCCTCTATAGAAAACTAAAGTTAAAAAAGTAGTGACCACACAGAAGAGAACAGAAACTGAGGAGCTTTCCAACACTGAAACGCACTCCCATTCCCCCCGGCAAGGAAAATAAATGAAATGAAAGGCGGGGTTCCCCACAAAAGATGGGGAAGATGAAACACCAGCAAATGAAAATACACCCAACTCTAATCAGGAGAGATTGCCCCGAACAATTCCTGATGCTGCGGCGAATTCTGTCGACTCCTTGGAGAACCTCCTTCATATATTTACATAACAAGCGACGTCCGGCCCCAGCAAAGAGTGGCCAACCTGAGCTCAGGGCAGGGAACCAGCGACTGGCCTCAGGATCTCCCCGCTGCCCTTCCCAGCCAAGGAAAGCAGCCTCAAAGAGGGCAACCGGGCTTTCTCGGGCAAGTCGCGGAACGTCACAGCGCTTCCTCGAAAGGCCTCCGAGAACTCAAGGGATCGAGGGACGAAAACCGGCAGGGAATTCACTGAGCAGTGGCCATACTTTCCAAGGAAGGTTGGGGGAGGGGGGGTCAGCGGCGGCGGGGGAGGCACGCTGCAGTCCACACGAGCGCGGGCTGCCCAAGCAGGGAAACGCGGGTTTGCTGTGCCCGAGTCTGCTGGAGGGGCGGGGAAAGGCGGCAGCGGTAGCTGGGCTTTCTCCTTCTCTGGGGACTCCAGGCATCGCACCCCTCACCTATTCGCCTTCTTGGGCGGAGAGGGCTGGCTGGCAAACGAAGGCAGGATTGAGGGGTCCCGCGCCACCCCCACTTCCCGGTCATTTCCTCTCTTCTTCAGGCTGCTTTCTTTCCTCCCCCTCCCTCCCCTCAGCAGGAGCGCTTTGGCCAGGTGGAGGTCCTACAGTGGCCGAACGGCGGCCGTTTCTCGCCTTTCCCGAGGGCCAGGGTTTTCGAGGGTTTTCGCGCCGAAACTTTTGGGAAAGGGACGGAGGAGGTGGGGAAGGAAGTGGGGCCGGGAGCGCCGCAGGGTCCCCTCGGTCCCAGGTGCGAGGGAAAGCGCCCAGGCGCGAGGGAAGCCCCCTCTCCCCTCCCGCCCAGCCGCGTCGCTTTTTTGCGCGCCAAACCGCCGCAGACCCTGAGGGAGCCTCCGCGCGCCGAGCGCCTCACACTGGCCATCGCCGCACATGGCCCCACTCCCGCCTCACCCCGGAGCCTCTCTTCTCTTTCTTCCTCAAGCGCGAAGTGGCATCCTGCCGCAGTTAGTGGCACCCAAAGCCCGCCCTCACGCCTTCACTTCCCGGTGCCAAAGTTGCCTTTCCTCAAGTCGTGGGCTCCCCTTTCCGCCCCTACCCCGGCCACCCCCAGAAGCCCTCCCGAGCCTCCTCCTGTTCCCAGTCCCGGCCGAACTTGAAGGCTCCGGCTGCCGCTCCGCACAGGCTTCCCTTATTAACCCGTCCTCTCCTTCAGAGGAAGCGAAGCGCCTCACCTGGTGGCGGCGGCGACGGCGTTACGCCTCTTGGTTGTGGGCGCCACTGCCGGTCCGTGTCCCTGCGTTGCTCCCCGGTCCGCCTGCTTGAGCGGGGAGCAGGAGAGCCGTGTGCATGTACGTGCGCGCGTGTGTACCCCGAGGGGAGGTCAGGAGAAGGCTGTCGGTTTCCTAGAGCTGCCGAGGAGTTCCCGGCGGTACCGGCAGAGGCGTACGGCTGGCGCGCGCGCGCGTGCGTGCGTGCCGGTGTGCGGTGCGCGCGTGCGAGGGGAGGTTGCTGCCGCTGGGCTTTATATAGACACCCCAGAAGCTGGGGCTCCTTCCTCCCTCCGCGCTCCCTCACATTGTCTCAAATCAGTCAGCAGCTCCTGACGAGAGCCCGGCTGGCTGGGGGTGGGGTGGGGGGAACTGAGCCTTCTCTCTCTCTCTCTCTCTCTCTCTTTCTCTCTCCTTCTCTTTCTCTCCCGCTCTCTCCTCGGCGACGAGATCTTGTTTGTTTTGCTTCCTGCTCTATGACGTGGGACAAAATATTGGCCATATGTCCATCGGTAATAAATTGGTTGGAAGCGCAAACACGCTTGTTCCTGGATGGTTCTTTCTCAGCTGCCACCGGCACGGCTCTGCTCCTCCTCAGCAGATGGACCTGCGGCGCCCCGCAACGCCGCCCCCACTCCCACCTCACCCCCCGCCGCAACTCCTTCGTCCGAGCCCGCCTAATCCGCGGGTCTTCACAACCAGCGACGGGGCTCCCAAGCTCCCGCCCGCCCCAGTCCCACCTCCCCCCCCCGCTCCCCCAGCCGCCACCTCAACTTGTAGGGGCTTTTCAGGACGATCCGGTCCGCTGCCCCAGACCTCCCCCTCCCCCTTTTGACAAGCTCACCTTCGCATAAATCGCTCGGTAGCTAAGGCACGATAAAACCCCCAAGGGCCAGATGTGGCACGTTATTTATGTGTGAACGCTCGTTTACATTAGATATGCTGATCCAAGCTTTGATAGCGCGGTTTGCAAGAGATTAAGGCTGGTTTTCCATCTCTGGTTCCAGCTGCAGTCCCCCCCGCTCCGCCTGCCTCTCTTCTCGGTGGTGGTCGGAGGGGGAGGCTGGCGGGAGGAAGGAAGGCGAGGGGCTGCGGAGAGGGAAGGAAGGGTGGCCTCCGCGCTGGCCGCAGCCAGGGCCGGTTCAGAGGACCAGGGGCTAGGAGCCAAAAGAAGGCGGCCTGCCTGCGTCGCGGTTCTCTCTCCTTTTCTTCAGTCTCAGGCTGCCCTCCGGGAAGGCATTTCAGTTCTCACCTGCCGCCTCGAAGGGGAGCAAAAGAAGACGGCGGCTACGGAGCCACTCACACCGAGGTGCTTCGGTTTATCCGCACTGGACTGTTACAGCGCTATTATTCCACTTTCAACACCTTATGGAATCCTGGGGCATGCAGTTTAGGGAGGGGCCGGCCACTTTCAACATCCTATGGAATTCCGGGGCTTGCAGTTTAGGGAGGGGCCAGGCTGCCCCTCTCTAAACTGCAAACCCCAGGATTCCATAGGGTGTTGAAAGTGGAATAATAGCGCTATAACAGTCAGTGCGGAAATGGCCTTTATTAGTCGTGATTAACACCTGAGGTTCCTTAAGCCCGTCGACAACCGTTTACAAACGCCCTCCCCGCCCCTAGAAGAGAAGAAGCCACGGTTCAGATTCCGTGGCCACTCCAGCCGGGTGCTTAAAGAGTAACCCAGCCGTGTAAAGTGATTTAAGGAGACGCCGTCCTTGCCAGTCCGGGAGTAAACGAGGCCACGGGGGACGTGCCTTTCCATCTGAAGAACGAGGAAGACTTAATGTTTCAACAAACAACCACCCGGATATGATATACCTATATCTGCTTTTATCCCCGTGCAGGCCACTGTATGGATGCAACAGGGGCTTTCACCGGCAACCCCCTGAGAAAGAAGCGTTGAGATCTGGAAAGAAAAGGAAACTCTCTGTGATTGACTGTTCGTCTATAAGGACAGCAAACGGTACACATCAGTTGTGATCGGTAGTTAAGTTAATAAATTCGGACTGAAAATGGGGGCGTCTACTGTGAGGCTGTTGCAGCAAAGCGCGTTAGGGCCCTCGCTTTTCGAATATTGTTCGACGTCCCGATCGCTCCAATTCAACGCAAGAAGCAAAAGTAAACCAAACGGCGGAACTGAGGCGGGGAGGAGTACAGAAAAGGGAAAACTAAAGCGACGAAGAGGCGCTTCTTCCTCACTCGGAAAGGCCTTCACGGCCTTTTAAATTTCAGGCAAAGATGGCTATTTGGGTAGGGAAGAAGACACTGTTAGAATGGGAAAGAGAAAAATGATTTTCTCTCTCTCCTCTCTGTCATTACACTAGAACTCCAGCGAAGGGTTTGGCCGTAGGCTTGTGAAGAGACGAAAGAAATGGCTTCTTTTTGAAACGCCTACTGGTTTCCCATCTTAAGATCCCCCAAACTGCAGCGATGTCTGAGACGACCTTCAGAAAGGCGAAAAAGCTTTCCTTCCAGTGGCTACTGTCCTGGACCGCTGGTCCTAGGGCTTCGAAGGCAGCGCCCTGACGGGGTGGCCAGCCTCGTCCCCGCCGGAGCTGCGAGAAGCCTCTTTGGCGGGGGGCGACTCTTGGGGGGGGCAGGCACCGGGCTTTACTAGGAAGGGATTTGAACCGAGGCAGGGGCACAGCAAGGCTCATCTTCGGAAGGGCTCTGGCCTAGCTAGGAGACCCGGCTGCCTGTCCTTTGGACAAGGGCTGTTCCCACGAAGAGTCCCAGCCAAGGATCTGAGAATGTGTGGATCGTACTTTTGAGGGTCTAGCGCCACATCCCGCCTCTCAACTCAAATCCGGCGTTTGTATAGCAGTATTACGTCTTAAACCAGTCTGCAATCCCGCGCACAATGACTCCATACCTAAACCTGATTTGGATCCGATTGTAAATGTACCCACTGCCTTCCTTGTTTTTAGGGCACCTCCCTTCCCCGCTAGTCCCTTCCTCATTCTCATCCTTCTCTCCCCTTACCCCCTTCTCCTCGTCTTCATCAATAACCACCGCAACACGGACTCTACCTGTTCCAAGCCTCAACGACACTAGAAGCCTAGCCCTCTCCCAGAAGCCGATGGAAGCTTTTTCTTACGGCCCACCCCCACTGCCAGAGGAAAAATAATGAATTCTCCCTTCACTGAATAGCTGCAGTTAGGTGACTTCGAGGAGCGGGAGAAGGCGAGTTTGGAGACAATCCCGCAGGTGTAGAGAGACCTGTAGAAGGAACCTTTTGACCTGAAGTGCTGAGCACCCACAATAGCTATCCAATGCCTGGCTTTTCACAGGGCGACGAGGAACCTGTAATTACAGCTGTAAAATCTCGAGCCGCGCGAGGCCGAGCCGTCGCTGTTGATCTTGACATGGTTACTAGTGTACTTCACACTTCCTCACGGAAATTAAGTCTTTAGCTATGGTTAAAAACAGGTTATGCGGTTTCACCGAAGGGTTTATTTCACAGGTAGGTACCAGCTGGAAGCGTCATTCCTGGGAGAGGAAGGGCTGCGTTCAAAGGGCTCTTCCTCCAGCCGCAAAACTCCGTGCGCTGCCAGGGGAAGGTGCAGTCTTTGCTCCTCACCAGCATCACAAGGAAGAATCCGGCTGGGGCCAGTCTCTGGAGCTTGTGGATAGGTGTGGGGAGGCGATATATGTAGATAGACTTGGGTTCTTGGAGACTTTGGGAACCATCACTAGTACTTATCTCAATTTGGGATTGCACCCTTTGGTAACTGAATTAATACCTCTGCAATGAAGGTTCAGTTTTGAATGAGTGTGAGTATGGGGGAGTGGGAGAGAGAGAAAGGGTAGGAAACTTGGGTTTACCTCCCAGCGGGATGATCCAGCCCAAGTTATGTTAAATCCCATTCATTTGCATACCATTTCTTGCTTATACCCCATTCACTGAGATTAGCCAATCTATCCCACGGAATCTAGGACTTAATAATACTTAACCTTGGCTGAAATGTTTGAAGTGTAGCTATAACTATCTTTCCAAATTAAATTGCAAAAGTATCCCAGAAATCTTGATTGTGTAATATATTAAGCTATTAGTCTTCATCCTGTTTTTGGTACAATTAAAGAACAGAAACAATGGAGAAAAAGTTCTTTTTTAACTCAAGGCTCACAGTTTTGAATTCATATACACACTTTCAGCCTTGACTTAGAAAACAACAGCTAGTAAATTATTGTGAAGAAACTGGTTCAGAAAATCTTTTTTCAAAGTTCAGATTTATTATATCTTAATAAGTTTATGCAAAAAAAAAGTTCACTAATTCCATGAATAAGAAAAGTGAATGTGGGGGGGGAGACAAATTTTTGGGATTCAAGTTAGACTTTCAGCTGGACTATCACCTTCGCACAGAAAGCAATAGAAAGAACCAGGGAAAAGTCTACAGGCAGCTCAAGGGCACAGTTAAAAATAATGTTATTATGGAATACGTCTGTCACACTTTATTCATCTCTTTATTAGTATGTACTGAAAAGGGCAGCCAAAGCCTCCATTCTGAGACATTATTTAGAGGATTTAAAGAGTATAACAAACAGATTCAAAGACCTTCACATGCACATTGCAACAGTTCTTACATGTGCATTGTAAGGTAGTAGTTTTATTGTTCCTATACGGCAGATGCTGAAACAAAGGGGTTGAAGACAATGGAAGCTCCCCAAAGGTCAGTTAAAGTCTTAGGTGACCCTTGAGTCAAAGACTTCCTGGCTCACAACTCTCACTCATCGCTGCTGCACTACATGAGTTTTCACATGCATAGAAACATTTTTATATGGTTGAAATAAAATTCAGCTGGTATAAGAGGCTCAGTGAACAGAGGACACACGACACAAAGTGAAGACATCTGCTGAAGGCAACAGACCTAAGTTAGTGATTTGGATATGGACACTCCAAAGAATTTTGATGCAGAGGACACTGAGCAAAGAATAAAGGTGGTTGTAGTGGAGAATACATCAACAACACGAAAGATGTTGGTTCTTCAACAGGATCTTTTTTGGTTCACACACTACTTGTTTATCACTTTTACATATGACCGAGACACTGTAGAATAATTGCCAGAGACGGAGCTCCCATGAGAGTTTACATGCTCGGCTTTGAGTCTTCAAGTGATGAGCAGTCAAGTTATGGACATTCATGTTTGAACCAAGTGTGAGACTGTATTTACAAATATTGCAAGTTGTCACACACATTAGCTGTGTGTATGAAAGGATATATATAAAAAAGTGGAACACTGACACACAGACCTCCATAACATATGGCTCATTAAGTCAAAAAGTAAATTAGCCATGCCTTCCTGGTGCTCAATAAATCTCCTTTTCTTTTTTTGGAGGTCCAGGACTACCAAAATTGGGTGGGTGCTTTCTGAAATCTGAAAGGCCACTATATGTCGGTGAGTAGGCTACATTTAGCTTGGTGGATCACAACTGATGCACAGAAAAGTCCAGTTCTGATTCCTGTTGGGTCAGATGTGAAAATCCCTGTTTGCATTTATAGAGACCGGATGCTGGCCAATACATATAAGTATCATAACCTGTTCTGATTAGAGCTCCTTTTTGCTTCCACTTATTTCAATGGCAACAATCCTGTGAAGCACGTTTGTGTAATACTTCAAAACAAGTAATCCCTTCACCTCTGCATGGATATTGGTGCAGACTGCCTTTATATTTGGGCAACCAAGCCGAAGCATACCTCATCTAGCAGATACACACCTGTGATTAACAGATGGTCGTTGCCTATGATGCCTTTTAAAAGCACACATAACAATCTGACAACAGCAAGCTGAAATTAGCTTCCTATTTAACACTTTGTAGTTTATTATGACTCTGATGTGACAATAGCTCTTGCTGCAGGTTTATTTAAGCCCCCTTTCACTTTTGTTATAAAATACACTTTTCCAGTGAGATTTCTCAGAACAGAGACTTTCCAATTGCTTTAGAAGCTAATGTTCACAAATGGATACCAAGTAAGACATGTAAAAGGGGTTAGTATCAGAACAGTAACAATCATACTGTTCTGATGATATACAGGGTGGTGTAGTGGTTTGAGTATTGCACTAGGATTCTAGAGACCAGAGTTCAAATCCTTGCTGAGCCATAGAAATCCTTGGGTGGCCTTGGGCAAGTTATATTCTCTCAGCCTCAGAAGAAGGCAAAGACAAACCCTCTCTGGACGAATCTTGGCAAGAAAACCCAGTGGTAGGTTTGTCTTAGGATTGCCATAAGCCTCAACTTGAAGGTATATAATCACAACAATAATCATTGCCATCTTGACACCACTGGTGAATTGCTTCATGAGAACAGGTCTCTCTCAAGTAAGGATAATTTCTGGGGAAATGTGATCAAACAGAATTGAGACTTGAGATGGTCAGATGAGAGAACAGTTCAGTATTAACAAAGCTTAGGAAAAGCCACTGTCTCGTCCAGAGGCCATAATGATCAGTAAACAAGGAAGGACAAGCAACCACTGAAACTTGGTATGCCTCAGACTCCCAAGTCTTTGCAGAGTTTCTTTAGCTTTTTTTTGGTCTAAGGTTGGGTAGAATCTCCTTAAGATAAATTACAGATCATATTTCCTTTTTTTTTCTTCCTTTGAAATTTATTGGAGCTTTTACCTATTGAAGCAACAGCTTAGGCTGGTCTGGCATGCTTGATACTTGCACAGAGCTTGGAAAAGTTATTGTTTTGTATGACAACTCCAAGAGTCCCCCAGCCAATGTAGACAATAGCCATGCTGGCTGGGTTATTCTGGAAGTTGTTATCTAAAAAGTAACTTTTCTAAGCTGTGTGCTTAGGTGACAATTGTGATGAAAGTGTTTTTTTGTGATGAAAGTTTTTTTAAAAAAATAGGAATGTAACTTTCTCAAAAGAGAAGAGAAGTCATAAATACAGATACACACACGAATTTTTTTTTGGTGGGAAGATCTCTACCATACATGTAGGGACACTGGTTTGCTTAAGTTACAGACACTCGTGTGCAAACAGCATATGGTCCCCAAAGGGGAAACATGGGCTTAAGTCAAATAAGACAGAGAAAGAACTAACACAAAAGACAAATAAGACCTTTGTATGACACAAATGATTTTGCTTTTGATGTTAGCTTAGTCCCATGTGTGGCTGGATCATGTTATTGATGTTTACTCTGTTGTCAAATTACACAAAAGGGAGTCGCAAAATGATTTCATCATGGAGCTTCCATGCAAATCACAGCTGATCCGCAGAAAATACACATGACCTAAAATGGTGTGCGGATTGTCCTTAGATTATTTTTGCTGACAGTTTGACAGAAAGGCAAAGAAATGGGTAGGAGGCTGGGGGACAGTGAATGAGATTGCTCAAGCCCGTTCAGAAAATTTCAACTTATCTGGGACCTGAATTCAGGTCTTAACAACAAACATATGTTAGAACCAGTTATTTCTTATTTGTATATGGATACAGATCACCTCATCTTACTAAATCATCTCATTTTACTAAATCTGGGTGTAAATCTGTTCAGAGATGCAGAAGATCTGCCTTCTCTATTCTTCTGAACTAGACTGAATTCTTACAGAAATAATATTAACCATTTACCTTTACCCAGTACTTTAGAATGCTGAAAGTGCTTCATATACGTTATCTCAGTGACCTTCACAACAACCTGACATGAAAAGTAAGAAATATTGTCCTTGCATGACCTTGAAGACGGAGAACCAAGACTGCACAACAATGTTTAAAGCAGTGATGTATTTAAGTCTTTTACTCCAAGTCTAAAGTCAAGCCTCAGGTCTCTACCTTCAAGTCTCAAGTCAAGTCTCAAGTCTGGAAGCCAACTTTACACCCCAACCAAAATTCCAGAATTATTGGATAGAGTGAAAGAAATTCAGTTTTAACAATTTAAGCAGAGTCAGCTCTCCACATGTGCAATTTTGCCAGGTGCAGCTTCAGAATTGGAGAATAGGTGCCTATCTTACTCCCCATTACTAAAGATTCAAAAGCTTTAGAAGGAAGGATCTTTTCTTCTCAAGCCCTTGCCTAAAACATTTGCTGTTCCCTTCTGAGAAATGCATCCTGCACTCTGGGAGTAAGTCTTGTCTTCTGCTCTTAGGAAACGTTTTAGAAGGCTCCTCTGATATGCAGCAGGGACAGGTTGATGAGCAGACCTCAAGCCTGCCTCAAGCCCATTGCCTAACCCATTTGCTGTTCCCCTCTGAGAAATGCACCCACACTTAGGGCTTGAGAAAGATTGTCACGTGACTAGTAGGCAAAAAGAGATGGTGGTGTTGTTCAAAGGCATAAGGTTTCTGGACGAAGGCGTTATGTTACTGAATGAAGGACATCAAGTCAGTCATTAAAAATATACAAATCTCAAGTCAAGACAGTGCATCATTTATGGCCGAGTCGAGTTCGAGTCCAGTCACTGAAATGACTTAAGTCTGACTTGAGTCCGAGTCTATCGACTTGAGTCTACAACACTGGCCTAAAGCCCTTAGTAAGTTCATGGCAGAAGTGAGATTTGAACCAGCCACTTTGAGATGTGATGTGAGAGATCTGTGATTAGGATCTTCCGTCTTAAAAAAAAGAAAGTTAAGAGCAGAATGTGGAAGGGGGAACAATTGGACATAAACTATGGTACTGTGGGGGAGGGGAGGTCCTTTCACACTTTTTACTGACTGAAGCTGCTCTTTGCTCCACCCTAGGAGAACTTACAGGTATCATAGGGATGCAAGCTAACATGGCAAATACGAAGTTCTAGGGGTGGGATATTTAAATTAAGAAAACCCTGGTCAGGAGCACATTAGCCCTCCACATTCTTGTGTTGTGCTCCTGACATTATTCTGCCCCCCAATATTAAGGGGTTTTTTTCCCCTAGGAACTATTAATGTATCTTTCCCAATTTGGCATAGTTTTTTCCTATGATGGACAGAATGTCACTTTTTTAGTCTGAAAATACAATGATTGAGTTACTCTATGTGTTAAGTCTCAAGGTCTTAATTGTAATAACTTATTTTATTCTTCAATAAGTATCTGAAGAATTAAGGAATGAACACCATTAATCAAATATATGGAGAAATGAAGAGCTATAGGAAGATTATTATAGTTAGGCAACCATTTATTTCTGAGCAAATTGCAGGGTATGTCAACTGTAATTTGTCATTTTGTCTCTTCTGAAATTCTTGTGCCATATGATTTTTTACTTGGGCACATAAGACATGGAACCTGGTCTTTCAAAAGAGTACCACAATTGCTGAGGGCAACTACTGTGCAGTGCATCATGCTTTCCTTCTATGCCCTGGCCAAACAGGCCCTACTTTTTAATTGCAAAGCCCTGTCCTGAGGCTGTCAAGATTAGGAATATATGTGGAATTCATCAGCCCTGACTTTTTAAATTAATTTAACAGATTGGATTTGCCAAATCTATACATAGATTGAAGCACAATTTTGTGCCCAAATCAATACTCTTCAGAATTTAGCAATCTGATTTGTAACTCAAAAAATTCAAAGGAAGGAAAACTGTGCACTATATTGTATATAGTATATACCGTAGTGTGTTTGTGTGCACATGTGTATGTGTGTATGTATGTATATGTGTGAGTATACACACATACTATACTATATACTATATACACAATAGACCAGTTGGTGAATATAGATATATAGATATAGATACAGACATCTGCCTATGTATATATAGGCCAAGATCCTGCATAAGAAGCTATGATGCATAATTTTACAATGATATAACTACCTCCCTGACATGATATGCAGCCCTTCTAGTGAACTGCGGTGATGCTCATCAAGGCAGTATGCATGGTGTGGCACAACAGTTACAATGCAACCATTGCACAATGGCCACACTGCTGGCTTTGCTATCACAATGGTTCCAATGGCATAGTTATGTCTTCTCTTCCCTCCTGAGAGTACGACCATTGCATAATGGCACAATTCAACTTTGTGTGATGGTAAAGCAGTTTACAATTAGGTAAATTCCCAACAGGATACCAGCCAGAGTGTGTGTGTGTGCATGTATGTGATATATACATGGATATGCATACAAAATATATATTTTATAAAAAAAAAAGTGTGGAAAAATGTCCACAAATTTTCATTTGGACATTTTGAGGATAAAGTTTGCTTATTTGTTTTGTAAATGAATTCTGCAACTCCCAGTTGGAGAAATCAGAAGTCAAGAAAAATTGAAGTTAATATATTCAGCCATCCATAGTGGGATCTATTTGTTGACTCTTGATCTTCTGTCTGGCAGCACAGGGATGGGAATTATGTGTCTTTTCAGATATTGTTGAACTACAATTTTGAACTCCTCTAGTTATGATAGGTAATGGTGGTGGATGTGGGAGTTGCCGTTCAGGAACATCTGGAGGCATAATTCCTATGCCAGTTGTAGATTCTCAATGTATAAGCAGCCACTGATAATAAAGGATTTTAATTTTGTTGTTGTTGTTGTTGTTGTTGCTAAGATTGAGATGCAGATCTGATCCTGGCCTTTCCATCTTATAACTACCTTCTTAATAGAGTAAAATCTAGGGAGGGGCCTCAGGCCTCAGGCCTCAGGCCCCCCCCAAACTACAAATCCCAGGATTCCATAGGATGTTGAAAATGGAATAACAGCACTATAACAGTGCAGTGTGGAAACGGCCTCAGAAGAACTCACTCACTGAACACCGCTCAGAGGACTGACTGAGGTGCCCACTTGTATAAACACCGATACAAGCCAGACAGCATTCAAACGGTCATAAAGTGGAAGAGAGTGAAAACTGAGCATGTGAGGGGCATGTGGCCAAGTATGTGCACTGCAGTGATGTGTTCACAACACATTATTTATGAAGGGACTCCCTTCCATTTGTTAAAATAACAAAGTGAAGAGACAAGACTTTTCTCAAAGTTAAATAATGAAGAAAACCACTCCACCACTCATCATCACATTCAGTTTCACAAATTTTGATTTGTATCTTGCCTTATGTTGTTGATGTATTTGCTTTTTCCTGCAATTGTTTTATTTTATTTTATTTGCATAGCCCTAAATGTCCTGGTTCATACCCCTGGGACTTGCATAGCCTTCACGGTCATCCAAATAGGCTCTGAGCCACTGCTGGACACACAGTACTTTACAGACCAATTGCCAGGTAGTAGTGGTAGGAAATTCAGAGGGAGAAAAACTAGCACTGATGGAGACACTACCTATTAAACCTTATTGGCTCATGCCAGTCAGAAGATGCAGTGGTGAACAGATTCCCTACCATTCCCTCCGCCCTCCCAATTTTGGCCTTTTCAGAATTTCTCCTCATGCCACACTAATAAGCACACTAGTTCCAGGGCTGGGATACTTTTTTTGGCTATTCTGTGTGTATGTGTGTGTCAGGGGAGGGGACAGAGGGCTTTGGACATTGCAGAAACAAGATCTTCTCTTACATGCCCCTGACACTCCATCAGAAAACTCTGTCTGGGGCCTTACTGACCAAATAGTAGCAGTTTTCCACCACGGGACAGGGAATGCTACTGTTCATGGACCTTGTTTGCTCACCGAGAGGGGAGTTCTGCAGTGCTCAGCAGCCTTTAAACTGATATCTTTTGGATCTTAGGATTTCTCCCTGAAGAAATATTACAATATAAGTAGTTTAATACATTTTGGTAAAAATACTTGGCTGAGGAAAGGGCTGCAAGGTGGCAGAGGCATTAACTGGTGCACTTGAGCAGAAAGATTCTGTACTCATTTAATCTTCACAATGACTGACTGGAAAAAAAATTGGACAGATCTGAATGAAAAACTAGATTAGAAGATACAAACACAGTTGCTTTTCTTGAAGTGACAAAACTGATGGTGATGATGATGACAACAGCTATTAGTATCAATTGGAAATGAAACCAGACAATCCAGCTATACTATGTAGTACAAGAGAGGTTAATTGATCTAATATAGTCAACATGTTACATGACGGGAGACTCATCTTTTCAATCTGGTGTTGTACCTGAAACCAAGTAGTCTGGTTTTCTTGCCCGAATTCCTTTATGCCACACCATTACCCCCAGAAGAAGGAGGACCTCATTCTCTTTCAGCCCTACCCAAAGAGATTGGCTGACTACTGATGAGGATTAGAACAGGTCTCAGTTAAAAACAAAGTGGAGTGGTTTAACGAGTTTTGTGGTAAAGCTGAAGATGGATGAGAAGATTATTTATGAAACCACACATACAAAACCAAAACATTCCCTTCTACACAATTGTAATATGGGTGATAGGATTTAGATTTCTTTCTAACATACACAAATACACACACACACATATACTCCTTGCTTCAACTTGCTTCAACCATCACTTGTTGGAACTACTTAATAGAATGACTGGGCATGGTATATCTTGAATCTTTTTCTTGTGACTGTATAAATAATACCCATACTGAAGCCAACCACTGTTACTTGAAAATACAACCATTTTTTTTCAGATTTCTGTTTCGCTTTGCAATGTAGATTGCTACAACACAAATGTATAAAACACAAACCACACAAAACGCAGACATTAAAAACATCCCTAAAACTAAACATCAGTGACCATTTCTTTCTTACTTACAGTAAATGGTTCACTGCTAACATTACGATCGTTTTAAGTCAGGTACTGGATAATACATAAGAACAATAATTTCCTGTATCAATAAGCTTTTATTAAAATTATGTGTTTATGGATTTTTTAAATAAAAAAATCAGGGCAGCTTTCATGAATAATTTTAGGGCAATGTACCATATCTGAACAAGCAATAATAACAATCAAATAACATAAAAGAATGGCAAGAAGAATGGAAATTGGATTTTGCCAAAATAACTTTCAACACTTAAGATAATGAATAAGAGTTTGCCTGGTATCTATAAGATAACAAGATGTTTCACAGACGCTTCCCCTAGGAGGGATTTTCAGAGATGAGGTTCAACAACAGAAATAACCCTGTCTGTAGTTGCCACCATCCCATGCCTAATGGCAGGGGTTCAAAGGAGATCGTCAGCAGATGACCTTAAGGTACAGCCATGCAATTACGGGAACAGCCATTCATTTAGATACCTGAATTTCAGTACAGCTTTTAAAAGAAGTACCACATCCTTCATTCAGTTCAGAAATGGGCCTCTGGTGTGTTCTCTGTAGTCAAAATATCTGAGGACACCAATCCTTATTTCTGTCACGAAAACAGTTTTGGTAAGTCTCACAGAATTTCTTAGGAGAGGTTTTGCACATCTTTGCTTTGGAAGCCAATTGGGTTAATCATAAAAACATTAGGAGTAAGATACACACAAAAAATTATGCTATTAATTACTCTTTTAAGAAAAACTAAAGCAATCAGAGGGCCAAATTAAGATGACGTGGAGCATAAATAAACCACACAGACGTCTTAAGATGCTGTAACTGGTGATATTTAGCATCACGGCTATATATGTGGTTTAAATTGCAGCAGAACTGGGAGAGTCATTGTGTGAGTGCTGATGGAAACCTGCAAGAATGATAACAAAAGGTACAGGACAAGTGTAGGGAGGACAACAACTACAGAGAGATCTAAGCCATTAATGCAAGTGAATTTCATTACTAGAAGGTTAACAAATGTCAGGGAGAGCAGGAGAAAATAGCAGAGAGTAACTATGCTTCACACAAAGCAAAAGAGATTGTGCTTGAGAGACGCAGATAACCAAGAGGAATACATCTCTAGGTAACAGTTATCTGGAAGTATAAAATGTGATCTTTGTAAAAGAAAGAATATTTTCTCTTGATTTCCACCTCATGATAAAGCAAACAGCTCTTGGACAACAGCTAAAATGAGTAAAAACCCCCGACTATATTGGCACACATTGGCTCTGTATGCCAAAAGAATAGAAGGAGCTTCAAACCAAAACTATGCCAGTTCTTTCTACTCGGACTGAGAGTGGTTCTACTAAAAGTCATCTCCAGATAAAAGACAATGGGTTGGATCCAGACTGTCATACTTTGAACAGGCCAAACAGAATGAATGAGACTTGAGTTTGTCATGAGCTTTAAATTTCACCAGGTCTCCTCTTGACTAAATCTGGATCCAACCTGATATATAGTAAGAACAGCAAACCTTGCTGTTGCTGCTGCTGCTGCTGCGTGGCTTCAAGTTATTTTTGACTTATGGTAACCCCAAAGCAAAATTTGTTTAGAGAGAATTTGTCATTGCCTTCCTCAGGGGCTGAGAGAATGTCACTTAACCCAGGTCTTCCCAATTGTTTCCATGCCCAATTGAGGATTTGAACCCTGGTTTCAGGAAGTCCTAGTGCGATAACGAAATCACTACACCATACTGGCTGCCATGCAAATCATGACCTAAGCTCAATTGCTAGTCCCAGCTAGAGTAAGCCTATTGGGTAAATTGGATTTACATAATTGTTGATCTATTCAACAATTGATTGAGTGGGCATGCTTTAGCTGGAGCTGTGTGGAAAGATATTGTCATGTACCTGGGGTCCTTCAAGGAGTCTTTAACTCTTTCTTTCACCTTGTAGCCCTGATTGAAAGTGGTCAATTTAAGCCAGATTAAACGGGTTTTGGGTTGTAACAGCTTCTTTACTGTCCAGAAGATGCCAACTGTTAATAGCTACCACCATCTCCTGAACTGATAAAACAAAAGGTCTATTAAGTGCCATGCGAGAACTGTCTGGCTAAGGTACAAAGTCATGACTCTGCCATCTCTCCATCTTTCCCAACCCAGCCCCTAATATACATGTTTGTTAACTTGGCCAAGACACTCAAGGGTGAGATCCGTTCATTCAGAATCTACTCAGATCAGAACACATTTTATTACTCTAACATATTGGATTCTTAAAAAACAAAAACACATATAACATAACATTTTATTGTAATTAACATGTGAAATTGATCTGATGGCATCATTTCAAGATATTAGGAAGAAGCGAAATCATGGTCAGCATTCGCTGCTGTCTCCTAAGGAAGGAAAATATGTGTCCATTTTCTACAATATAAACCATAAAGACTCAAATCTCTAACATACACATTGGTCAATTTTATTAGCCCCCAGTGTGGGGTCTAGTAACAAGGTTGACCTTCCATCAATGAGTTCCTCCTGAGACTCTATGTTCAGTGGATACTTGTGTCATGAGATCTGGCCAGGAGGTGCTGGCTTGAGGTAACATAGGTCCTTTCCATGCCATACATGGATCCCACGACTTCCCAGCATCATCCTGGCAGTGCCATTGCCAGGATGGGAGCATGTCCTGAACGCCCCCCTCCACACCCAGTCGGCTGCTGGCAGAAGGGTAGCATTCAGGACATGCTTCTTCCTTCCGCAGGGCAGCCGGCCTCTTCTGATGCTTCACTGAGGAAGGAAGCACTTGATAGTGCTTCCGCCCTTCCTGCACGGTCCCAGATGATGCAATCATCATGTGAAAGGGGCCTATTACTGGATTTTTTCCAATAATAATATATCTCATGATTGTGATTGGCTGGGCATGCGACGGGAGTGGAACCGCGATGATGTACGGTAGCATGCGTTGTGGACTGGTTTCAACACATCCCCATGCTGGGATGGGGCCATAATGCAGAAATGGCCATAGTCGACTGTTATAAGGCACTGAAGGTTAAATCATATTAATCCTCATCACTCTTTTGCAAAGGCTTTTCGAACTAAAACAAGCTTTTAAAAAAAGTCTAAGCTATATTGCAGGTTGTTATTCAAAGAAAACACAATTCCATCCAGCTCAGAAAAACCTTTGGTGTCGTCTAAGTAGATTTTTGGATCTCTATCAAAGGATGCTACCAATACTTGGGCATGCTGGGAATGTCACTTTTGAAGAATACAAATTTATTTCCCTCCTGGCCAACGAAAGGGGGTGAGATGGGGAGAAAGAACCAAAATTAGCTGGAGCTCCATGTGGTTTATTGTGGAATTCTTAAAGAACTTAAAGATTCTTAAAGAATGGGTTTATCACAACTTTTCATTGTACTATATACAGGTTCAATAAAAATATATTCAGTTAAAAAAATCATTTACAGTTTTCCTATGCCAGAATCCTTCTGTGAAAAAAACAAAATGTATTTATTACAAAAAAGTAATCAATAGTAGGTCAGATCATTGTATGCAAATTTTTTAAGTAGCCTTAATAGTACTAATCAAGATCTTAAATACTACTCATAAACCCCAGGTTTTATATCAGTGTGAAAGACCTGAACAAACAGCAGAGCCAAGTAATGAGTATCAGGAGGGTTCCATCTTTCAAGACATTAAAAAAACCTTGATTCTGGTTAAGATACCAGCTTACTGTAGCAGGAAGAGAAGATTCCTTCCTGTGACTTAGGGCCCTTATCTCCAAAACGCATTCTTCCAACAGTGCTATGCTACTTCTCTTTCTCTGCCCTTCACACATACAGTCACCCACATAGATTTTTTTCATACCACATACTAGATTTCATTCTTAAAGAGGCAATCAGGACAATTATTAAGCAGAGTCTGAGCACTCCCAAGCTGCCTATTAGTTTGTAAATGAGCAGAAAATAGAGGTATGCACTATGGTTAACCACCTTCAAGTCAACTTCAGCTTATGGTGATCCTTTGAATGAGACCCCCTCCCCGCCAAGTCACCCTGCCATCAACATCCCTGCTCAGGTCCTGCAGCTTCTTCGGTTGAGTCTATCCATCTGTAATGCAGTCTTCCTCTTTTCCTACTATCTTCTATCTTAGCAAGCATTATTGTCTTTTCTAGTGAGTTATGTTTTCTCGTGATATGTCCAAAGTATGACAATCTCAGTTTAGCCAGCTTGGCCTCTAGGGTGAATTCAGATCTGATTTGCTCTGGGAACCATTTATTTGTCTTTGTAGCAGTTTGTGGTATCTGAAGGACTCTCCTCCAGCACCACAAGTTGATTTTCTTCCTATCAGCTTTCTTCACAGCCCAGCTTTCACAACCAAACATAGAAAATGGAAAGATAATGGCATGGACCACCCTAAACTTAGTATTCTATGATATATCTTTATACTGCAGATCCTTGTCTTGTTCCTTCACAGCTGCCCTTCCAAGTCCTGGTCTTCTGATTTCTCGACTGCAGTCTCCATTCTGATTAATGACTGAGCCAAGGTATAGAAAATTTGAACTGTTTCAATATCTTCATTTTCTAAAATTATTTAAATAATCTCTGGTCATTATTTTTGTTTTCTTAAAGTTCAACTGTAAACCTGCCTTTGTACTTTTCTCCTTGACTTTCTGCAGTAATCATTCCAAGTCTGTACTTTCTTTTTCTATAGAGTAGAGGATGATTTTCTTCTGAAATTCTTTGGTGTGCTGCATTATCCAACATATGTTTGCAATGTGATCCCTAGTGCTCCTTCCTTTCTTGAACTTAGCTTGGACAGCTGGCATTTCTTGCTCCATATATGGTAGAAGTCTTTGTTGTAGAATTTTGAGCATGACTTTGCTTGCATGAGAAATTAATGCAGTGGTCCTGTGGTTATTGAAATTCCTGCTGTCCCATTTCTTTGTGAATGGAATATATTTTGAGCATTTCCAATCTGTGGACCATTATTTATTTTCCATATTTGTTGGCAGATTTTAATTAGAATTAGAGTAGATTCTGCCACTGTAGCTTGAAGCAGCTCTATTAGTATGCCTTCTGTTTCTGGTGGTTTGTTTCTCCCAAGTGCTCTGAATGCAGTTTCCACATCAGTTTCCAAAACTGTTTGTTATCCTTTCATCTCATTTATATAGTTCTTCATTGTAGTATTTCCATCAGCTTTTACATGTATTTGGTCATGTAACGCACTGGTTATATGGCATCCCCACTCTTGGTTTAGATTTGCCTTTCATTTCTTGGCTCTTGAGTAAGAGGCCTCATGTTCTTCCTTTTTTGTTGTCATCTTCTATTTCCCTTCATTGATTATTATACTGGTTCTCTCTGAGTCTGTGCACAAGTCACTGAACAGTTCCCTATGCCATTTTTCTGTTTGTCATAATTAGGTGAATCTTGCAGGTGAAGGAGCCTCTCAGCAAGGAATTAAGCCTGTAAAATTTCAACCAAATAGTTACAGGTGGTTATGTGCTACACACTTTCAAGTTCAAATTCTGCCCCCAAAAATGTAAGAACATCTATCCTGGATCCTATCTAGCAAAAACCTTTCTAATCCAGCATTCTGATTGTGAGCTAGAAACCCACAAGCAAGAACTCCTCCTCCTCCCCCCCACCCTTTTATGCACTAGGCTGTAGTGGAAGTGGCAGGGGAGCTGGGACCTGGTGCCAATGCTGAGGCAATCCTGCACCAACCATGTGGATGCGGCAGTGAGCTTGACTGCCACTGGTTTTGGTTACAACCTTATACTTTCAAATAATTAAATGAGAATCATATGACCTTCAATGAATTGCACCCATAACCCACATAACAACGTTATTATCATTTCTTTTTCACGTAAGCTGTATAACACTTAGCAAGCTCTCAATTATTTAATTGTGATTTTTTTTTGCCAGTTCAGGTGAAGCGGTGTAAACTGGCTAAATGACACCACTGGTGCTACTCATTCCCCACACAGTGCCTCTGGTATTGTGAAGGAATTTGCATCCCCTATAACTAGTTGCCATTGATATCTCCACTTTCCATGAATTTGTACACTTCACCTTTTAGTCTACCCAAGTTGGTGGCTGTCTCTGAAACTTGTGCAGTGGTAGCTGGTGGCTCCAAAGTCAGTGAATCTGCTCTGGGTCTCAGTGTGGACTTTAAAGGAGCAATCTGTATTACCGATTCTAATTGGAGGATAGGGTCCACTATCTAGGACAGTTTCTTTAAAGTCTAGACTGAAAACCAAAGAGACTGACCATTCCTTGATATGACAGCCACCACCTGCCACCTATCTTGTGGAAGTGAATTCCACAGTTTAACCTTGAGTAGTATGAAGAGATACTTCTTTTATCTTTCCAGGATGTCCTGCCATTCAGGTTTTCACTCTCTCTCTTTTAAAAAGGAACTACCAATAAAATTTCAAAAATTCTCAGTAGAATTGGATGAAATTTGTAGGAATTACACCAGCTGTTAGGGGTTCAGGACTACCAAGAATCAGTGCAGGGAGTTTTGTGCAAGCAAAGCTTTCACAACAGGTAAGGAAAAGTGCAGCTCGCCAAATAATGGTGGACTTGTTGCTGTTATGTATCATCTAGTCAGCTTTGAGTTATTGTGACTCTATGAATGAGAGAACTCCAAGAGATCTGGTTGGGCTGCAGCTTTCATAAACCTTCAGCATTGGTTATGCATGAGGATGTGGATGGCAGTTGCATTGCAGCAACATCAGGAGGGCTGCACTTTGCTGGGAAAAGCTCAAGCCGGAAGGAAAAGAGGAAACCACACTCAATCAAAGAAGCCACAACCCTGACTTTTCAGGACTTGAGTAGCACTGTTAATAAAAGGACCTCCTGGAGGTCTCCCATTCATAAGGTTGCCATAAATCAAATCCAGCTTGATGGCAAATAACAACATTAACCCCTCTTGCTTTCGTGAAAATGTTCACTGGGCGTACTGCTTTCCAGTTTTCCTTCCCAAAGAAGTAACACATGTTGGTGGCCTCATGGAAGCATGAATTCATTTCCCCACAGTCTATGGCCATTTCTGCACTAGACTGTTGTAGTGCTATTATTCCACTTTCAACATTCTATGGAATCCTGGGGTTTGCAGTTTAGGAAGGGGCCTCAAAGTCTAGTGCGGAAATTAACCTGTATCCCCATTTTGATCTCTACATGGTAGGTGTTAAGCCTTATTAAATGAGAAGAATGGAATCGCTGAATCGGTCACGTTCAACAGTTTTCCACAGTCATAATAATCTACTGTATAATTAGTGACATTTTATGATGGATGGAGATGCAATGTTGAGAGCTTCTCCTAATGTAAGGAACCCAGTGGATGTGGGAGGTGGGGTGGGTGCCTTCGGGGCCCAATGTCAACAGCAAGAAGCAAGTTTTGCTTCCACCTCTGTGAAATGCTTGGATTGAGCTGGTTTCTCATGCCGAGAAGGAAGGATAAATAACAAGCAAAAATATTAAAAGAATACTTAATAGTATATCTGTTAAGTGTTTGGATCCCCCCCCACTTTTCTGCCTCTGAATAGCGCCCAAAATCATGGAGCAGAATGAAGCCCGATGAGCCCTGGGAACTATTTTTGTATTTCTCTCTGTAATCTCTATGTTTATTTAAATGTTTTTGTTGTAGTTATTTTGTGAAACTCATTTTTATTTGCAGCATCTCCTGGCAAATAACTCTCCTTACACTGTAATTTCAGGATCAACAATAATGTTGACAATGGAGGGAGGAACAACACATCCGTGAGAAAGCAAGAGAGGCGAATATATCAGTGTTCCCATTTGTATTCTAATATTCACACAAAAAGAGTAGTGTATATAAATATAGTTATTGAACATTAAATTGATAATACATTTTTTAAAAAGAAAGTTTGGCCCACTTTTGCTGCAAGCTACCAAAGTACATAAAACTTGTTAAGTATCATACAAATTAATATTACAGATGTAAGTTAACACACATAAAGAAATGCAGGACCTCAAGGAAAAGGACTTGAAGTATGCATCCTAATTTATCGAAAATATATTCAGGCAAAGAAACCTGATTTTTTTTTTTGTCCTCTTGAAGCTACAGAGTATATGGTGAGAGCTCAAATCTCTTTTCAGCTCTGAAATTCCCTGTGGGATCCTGAATCAGTCATGTCTCCTGATCTTACTTACCTTCCATGGTTGTGAGAATAAAACGGAGGCAATCTTCAGGTGTCCTGCGCTTCTGTAAATGTAGTGTACAACTGAGGCACAATATCATCATATGAAGTGTTTGAAGGAAGAATGAAGGAAGATGGAAGAATGAAGCTCGTGTTGAAATCATTGGGGTGCAATGGATAGACAATAGTAATTGTATATACTTCATGAAAAAAAGATCCCTCAAAATGTCACCCTTTTATATTAATATTTCATCTTCCTAGTACACATCATTCCCACCATTCTAGCATGCATTTGTCATGAGTGGAACTACAGCTTAGAGCTATGCTTTTTGTAAAAGTTTAAAATCAGATCCTAATATGGCTTATACAATTAATTATTTTGTTCTTTTGGACCAAAATGGTAACCCCTGCTTTTTGTACTTGGTTTGCAAAATACCACATTTTAGTCATTCTAGGCCAAACCTGTCATCAGAGAGAGAAAATTTTACACCTATAGAGTGGTGGCATTAACTACTGGGTGACAGCTTTCAATCTTCTGAATTGCCTACAAGTTAATCTCCAGCTTTGCTTATAAAAGACGGTGGTCATTTCCGCACGAGGCGAGGGAATCGCTCTGTGCCGTTACTCACCGGATCTTCTGGCTCCTTGGTCTGGTCCAGGGTGAATCGGAGCAGTGCGAGGTCTTAGATCCGAACTGCTCCAGCTTCCAAAATGGCCGCTTCCGGTTGGTTGTGGGTCCCGACCAACTGCTGAAGCTTGCCACGCCTAAAGCCCGCCCTCCGCAGATCACAGGCTCGCATTGGTGCAAACCTGTGAATCTGCACAAGGGAGCAGGTATGCAATGGCGCGCTCTGGAAAAAATGAGAAACCTCTTTTTTTCCAGTCTTTAAAAAGCACTCTGGAGGACCAGTTGGGGGCATTTCGGAGCGGGCTGAGGTGCGGATCTCTGGTAAGTAGTCTGAACCTAGTCTGCTCCAAGGTGCAGATGTCCTCCATGGAGGACGCACTCCGCTGTTTTAATTCTCCCATGCAGAAATGGCCTGTGTTATTTCCTTGTATTCCTACTCTATCCCACCTAAGAAACCTGGACATTTCACCTAGGGCAAGACACACATCTCTGAGCCACAAACAGCCTTGTGTTTTCAGATATGGGAAGCCATCATTTGCCTCTATTCTAGCAGGCATGGTTAAAAGTTGTATGATACCTTCACACCCACCAGTGACTCATCAAGCCTGCATTCTCCATCTTGGAACTTGCTTTCAATACAGACCTCACAGCTGAAAACCTAGCTATTTTTTTTAGAAAATTCCTTGTTTCTTCCTCCTGTCCATTTTTTTTAAAGTAACCAGCCTGATGAAGACTCCCAATGCACTCAAAAGCCTGTACTTCTTGCTGTGGGGCTTCAAGTCATGTCTGACCTACCCTGACCTTAAGGCAACCCAATCATGGAGTTTTCTTGGCAAGATTTGTACAGAGAGAGGTTGCATTTGCCTCCCTCTGAGGCTGAGAGAATGTCACTTGCCAGAGTCAGCCTGTGTGTTTCCCATGGCTTGTACACTATTATAGAATTAAAATTGGGACTGAAGATACAGATATTGTAGCCCTATGGATTTTAGATTTCATTTAATATGTCTTATGTTCACTATGAACTACAGAGCGCATATTTCACAGTTTCACAGGTTCAGTATAAAAGGATTGGTTCACATTGGCACAGAAATTACTTGATTACCAAAATTTGAGCATGTCCCTGGCCGAATATGCCACTGACCAAATATCATTGCTGTAGAGCTACCACTGCACAATGGTGGCGGATCATTTATATATACACACATGACAATATCACATTCTTCATTCCATAGTAAGATAAGTCCCAGTTTGTGTGCATCAAGGACTTTAGCTTATTTATAACAGTCCCAGATGAAGTCAGGGTGGGTAGCAACACTAATGAAACCTAACTACATAGTGTTTGTAATTATGGAACAAACACACTTGATACGACTGGGACGTTGCATACAGGCTCTGAAACCTACCATCAAATATTCTTTTTCCTTATGAGTGAAAAATTTTGCCACACAATTAAAACTGAGTGGGGCTACAAGGAGAAACATAAAATTACTCTAGAACTAGATATGGTTCACACCCACTAGTCTGCCTGAAAACTGACAAGGGCAAAGCTGCAATCTGAAACAGATGCTTGGGCGTTACCTCTAGTGCTATGAATTTGAAGCTACTGTTCGCCCTTTTGTTTTTATAGACACAGAGGTTCAATAAATCCTTTGAGGTACTTGCATTCAGATTACATCATGAAGATATGCACAGTCTTAATTCTGACATGGTTGCATATTTCTATACAAAATGAACATGTAGGTATGCACACACAGACACAGACACACAGACACACATAGAGACACAGAGTAATATTTCTTGCTGGTGCCGCCTTGTAGATAGATGTCTATTGACCTATTATGTCCCATTGACTACATGTAATTTAAGTCTATCATCCCATTTAGACTATTTCTGTACTAGTAGCATGCTTAAATATATAATTTATCTGTTGACTCTCTGTAGGAAAAAAAATCAATAAGTTCACAGAACAATCTTATCATCAAGTTATGCTTGCTGTGTGGTAAGGACAGCTATCTTGTGGCAGCAGAATACAACAGGACGCTGTCTGATGCTTATGTACTTTAAACTGATGGAACTCCATGGATGCAAGAGGTCAAAGGAGAAGAACAGATGGATAGTTCTTGTGTTCTCAGATCTTTTGGTGATTCCATAAGGACTTCAACTCTGTTGCTGCAATTAGGGACGCAAGAATAAATTACTCCAGGCAGAGAAACAAGTCAAGGGAGGTCCATGCCTCAAAGCAAAGTGTTTAAATATTATGGCCATTTCTGCACTAGACTGTTATAGCATTATTTTTCCACTTTCAACATCTTATGAACTCTGCGGGTTTGAAGTTTTAGGGAGGGGCCTCAAAGGTCCCTCCATAAACTGCAAACCCTTGGATTCCATAGCATATTGAAAGTGGAATAATAGCATTAACAGTCTAGTGCAGAAATCGCCTGTGTAACTCTGCAGCATCTCAAGGTGAAAAACCACCTAGTCATAATTCTTTCTCCTTCTCTACAGCACTATAAGACAATTATAGACTGGCTCAACAAATCTTACTCAGACTCAATCTGTAGTTATATCTCCCATAGACAGAGGAGGGAAGAAGCAGGCCACCTGCATTAAGAGGAGTCATGTTGGGTTCAGACTATCTGTGTTTGTATTAGGATTGTTCAAACTCATCTCCAGTTTGGTTCAAGATCCAGTTCAATGATTTGGACCACAGGTGGTCTACTTTAGACCCAGATCCAAAGAGAAATTTGAAAACCGGAATCTTTGTAATTCCCATTGACTTGCATTGGCAAAATGACAGTGACTTCTCAAACAATGCTAAGAAAATACTCAACTTCTACATAATGCTAGTGCCAACCATGCACTTGAGATGAAATCTCTCCTGCAGGATCTGGGCAGCAAAACACACAATAATGGTCTTGAGTAAACACCCTTATGCTATACAGTTAGGGATCCTGGAACTGTTTTTAAGGTGTGGAGTCAGGGAGCTGATTATGAATTTTTTTTACTTGTATGTAAACTTCTACAACAGAGTAGAAAACAAAGAACACAGTGAACAATAATAAGAATAATAACAAGTCCAAGTAAAGCAGTTAACAACGTGACTGCAGTGAAAACCAACGACAAAATAATAAATGAAATGTTATAAAACTGCTTAAAAGCATAATTCAGCGTATCAAGGAAAGGGGAAAATATATTAGCCCTATTAAACAAATGCAAACATGGCTATAAATGAGGACATCTCTGACTGGTAGTTTCTGAGGGAACTCAGCTACACAGGTGGTCCTGCCTGATTATTTTTGAGGGCAGCCTTGCTTTCAAGGAGGCTTGAGCCCCACAACCTCTGTTTTAGGGTCCATGGAATAGGTATATTGTCTTAATTAGGAGGTTTCCCCACACCCTCATGTGCTGGCTTGGTTTCCCAAATGTACACAGCAGAGGTAGTACTGTAGGAATATAGATACGCTGGAGATATGGAGAAAGAGCCTCAAGAATGCAAAATAGAACCACACCTTGCTGGTAGCATCCTTGAAGGTGAAGAGTAGGTGTAGGAAAAATTGTCAACTCACATCCCATTTTAAATCTCAAATTCTTTGCAGCTTGGATATGAAGAAATTTCCAAAGTCTGGGCAATTCCTATAAAAAATGAACTTAGTAAATCAACACTCATGCCATGGATTCAATGGGTCTATTCCAGCTGGGACTAGCAAATCAATTTATATCAGTGTTTTTATGTAGTAGTCATTGTTAATATTGCTACTCCTTCTATTCTATCTCATACATCCTGCTGTGCTGCAGGAATGCAAAAGACCTCAGCTATGTCATCTGACAATGCCAGTGCTGGCCTAGGGTCTACCACAGAAGACCAAGTTTGTCTGCCCATTACTAGAATTATTGATTGTTTTTCATGCAGATAAAATAACTAGCACCACAATTAGGTAGTCAATCTATGTATATATTCATGGGTGGAAAGGAAAGCCTGGGAAAGGGCCTTCTATTATGTGCTCATGTCCTGGTACCTTGGATATCGTCCTTGAAATTCCATCTGTCACTCAAGAGCCTTACATTATTTTATGAAGGACATTGGAGGTAATTTTAATTCATAGCAAAGAATAAATTCTGCAAACATCCTCAAAAGTATAAAAGACAAGAATGAAGATGCTGGAGGAGTATGCAGCATGTCACAACCATAGCATTTCATTTACCATTCCACATCTTCTATGTTTTTCTAAAAAGACTTGAACTGAGAAGCTTTAAATGTATTTGCAAACTCTTTGTATAAGTACAGAAAGGAAAAATAGTGCATAAGTGAGGTGATAAATGTCAAGTGACTAAACATTTTAACATTTTTATTATACTAAATGACAGCACACAATAAGTAAGCCAAGGTTTCTTACACAACGTAGAAGTTTTCTGTACAGTGCATAATGGACCCTTGTCATGTCATCCTAAATAGAAAAGCCATTGAATTAGACCACCCAGAACCTCTTCAATTCTTCCTTTTGGACATAGTCATGTTGTACTTTCTCCATGTATTGGGTTGTGATCTAGATTTGAGCACTTAAAACTGAGCTGGTAGAACTTCTACATCCTCTCCACCACATAGAATCGCCATAGCATCTTAAGGCTCCTAAAAATGATATGCAGGGGTCAAGAAAAAGCAGAATCCTTGAAAATCAGAGAGAGGCATCCTTTATGAGAGGTGGTTGCCCACTGATGGAAGTCAAATCTTGGATCCAACTGGTTATCTGTGTTTGATACTCAACATGGAGTGATGTTAGCTGCTATGGAGAGATGTTAGGCGTTTGGCAGAATACGTATCTGACATGCAACCATGTATCACAGTGGCCTTCAGACTTCCACTCTTGCTTGTTCCTCCTGGCACCCTTGCACACAGGATTCCTACTTATGACAGGGAAATCTGGGGACATGCTCTAGACTTCGGGGGTGCATACACAGGTCACATAAGGCATTCCTATATGAACTGAGGACATGCTATACAGATCACATCAGCATTCTGCTATGGCTGAGGGCCAAAACTAAAGTGGCCAGGGAGATTTGTGGATGGATTTTGGAAGGAATGACTTACAACTAATGACATTACTTGTAGAAAAAATATGAGGTGAGGTGGGAAAAATAAAAATGATAAAATGATAAAAAGTTATATTTCAAAAGTGGGAATGAAGATTCTCTATTGAGGTAAGAAGTAATGTTTCACAATTACTTTAAAAGCCCTTTCAAATAGGTTTTTATGGTCATTCTGAAAGGGATTTTCATGTTTATGCCATTCTCTTATCAAACCTAAAGTTTCTTTCTCTGAGGCCTCAAAATAGTGAAAAGGCAATGAGCCACACTATCTCTAATACAGTGAGTTTTTTTAAACATCATGATGAGTAAGAACAATGAATTCCTCTTTAAAAAGTATAATGAGTAATAGAGAAAACATACTTTCAAAATGTATCTTCTCAAGCTCTGAATGTCCCAGTGTGTGATGTTCAGGACCCGTGCAGAAGGCAGGACGGATGTTTCAGCACTTAGGAGAGCTAAGCAAACAACCAGCTCCAGCCAAGTTGACAACTGGACTGAAGGCTTTAACATCCCATTCTTGAAGTTCCTTTTCAAGACCAGCATTCCTTTTTTTCTCCAAGACTATAGGCTCTGCAAATAAATCACAGAAACAACCTCAAAGGAATGATTTTTGCTCATTACTCAAAAAGACACTATGAGGAACAAGCAGTCTTCAGGTGTAGTGCCCCACCTTACCTTACCTCAGAAAGAGGGGCACTCACAGGATAACATTGGTGACCTCAATGACCAGACAAATTTGCATACAATTAAGCAAAGGTCATTATTCTGGGAAAAAGACAGGATATAAACAAACAAAGAAAAACACACACAAACCTTAGATGTAAAAGGAGAACTGGCGAGCACCACAATATTGAGAACCTCTCGCTTTAGGTGGAATACAACCTTATTTAGAACAAGTTAAACACTGCCATCCCAAAATGATGAACCAACCACCAGGTCATGTCCACACTGAAAGGATTAACCTTCATCTTTTTTTGCCAGTCATCATTGCTCCTGGCCCCTCTGGGCATCCTGATTAGCTCACAGTTACTGACTTAGCATTACCTGACTCAGATATGAAAGAATTTCACCGGCATATTCAGGTGTTACAAATGAAATTTATCTCAACAGTTTCATGTACATATTGAATAGGATGGGGAGGGGGTAGACTAGAATGTTTGTGACCCCATAGCCGTAGTGTATTGTAATATTCTGGAATCAACTTTTGGATGCATCTTCCCTTTCCCCACTGTAGGAATGGAATCACAAAAAAATCTTGCCCATGACCTCAAAATTTTGGAACCTATCCAGAAAGATGCCAAGCATATTAAACACAAACCTTGGGAACTGTATATTGTGAGGAACGCTGGAAAATTTAAAAATGCTTATCACCTTGATCAAACAATTATTCACAGAAAAATCTGAGGAAAACCAAGACATCAAAAGTGGTATGGAACCCATATAAGTGTATAGTGCATTTATGCCCTTGAAATGTACACGTACTTCTGAGTTGTCCTTGGCTCTGGCTGACCCATATTAAACATAAAGTGGAGCATAATGTGGAGCAGGTAGAAGTTCAGTCGCAGCATAAGGAGAGGCCATGCTGGGCAGAAAAAAAAACCCTCAACAGAGACAACTTCTCACATCCAGCTTCTACTGGACGTATGTGTCAAATTCATCTAAATTCCAAATTTGGTACCAACTCTGCCATTTGGAGATAGATTCAAGAGATACTAAACCAACAGGCTCCTATGAAACAGACCAAATCCAAATTGAAGAACTCTAGAAGTTTCACTACAGATTTTGAGAACTGGAAAGATGCAGAGATGTAGGCAGGTTGTCTGTAGAACCTGGTACATTTTTTGGAAAGCAATTCATGTAAGGAGAATAACAGGGTGGGGAAAGGAAGAAGGGAGAGGAGGGACACAGTTTTGTGACTGGCAGCTCTATCTTCTAATTACAGTATATGGTTTCCCACCCCAGAGCTCTTCAATCCCAATGGCTTGGGACAGGCATGCTGAAATGATATATTACAGGACTGTTCCACTGTTCAGCACTCTTTGCTAGTTCACCAGCACCATCCTACTGCCAGTTGCGTACGGGGGGGGGGGGGGGGGCAATGGGTCCGGTTCGCCCCTGGTGGCAATTTTTTTTGGGTGTCCTGGCTCGTAGCCACACACCCCACATGCCATGGCCATGCCACCAGACACTGCAGCCCCACCCCCACACCATAGTCCCCCTCCCACCCCCCCTCCACACACTCCAAGCTCTGCCAGTGCCTACCGTATTTTCTGAGACTTGAATACCAAAATAAAAAAATAAAAAAAAGAATAAAACAAAAACAAAACAAAAAAACCAAACTTAGAAACCATCAAACTATAGTTTATTCATCACAGTTCCCTAGTATTTGAACCTTTCCTTCTGACATTTTGCAGTCTTTTTGTGTGAGAGGCATAGGGACATTGCTATGGAAATTGCTTCCAAAACCATAAAGATGGGATGGAAAAACCAATCACTGAGACACGATCATGGCCACATCAGTGAAGTCAGGAAAGTTTTAAGATAGAGATAGAAAGGATGGCAAGAACTATCTAGTCCAACTGCCTGCCATGTAAGAATGCACAGCTAAAGCACTCACAAAAGATGGTTATCCATTTTCTGTTTAATGACCTCCAAAGAAGGTGAATCTATCCTCTGAGGCATTCTATTCTACTGTTAAACAGCTTTCACAGTCAAGAAGTTCTTCCTAATGATTTTCTTGTAATCTGAATATGAATCTATTGGTCTCTGGAGCAGAAGAAAACAAGTTCATTCTGTCTTCTAAATGCATCTCTTCAAATATTTATGGCTGACTATCATATCACTTCTTAGTCTTCTCTACTTAGTTTCCAAAGCAAACATAACAAACTCCCAAAGCCATAGGGCTTGGTTTGAAGATCTTTTATCATCTTAATTACCTTCCTCTGGACATGTTCTAGCTTGTCAATATCCTTCTTGAACTGTGGTGCCCAGAACTGGACATAGTATATCTGATGTCTGGCTTGAACTAATTAGAGTGGTATTATTATTTCCTTTGATCTGGACATTACACTTATGTTGATACAGCCTAGTATTGCATTGGCTTTTTTGCTTTCTGCATCATGCTGTTGACTCATGCTTAGATCTACTTAGTAGTCTACTAAGATCCCTAGATTCATGTATTGTTTTCAAGACAGGATCCACTCATCCTTTATTTATGCATTTCATTTTTCCTGTCTAAATGTAGCACCTTCCATTTATCTCAGTTGAAATTTATTTTGTTAGTTTTGGCCCAACTCTCTAATCTGTCAAGGTCCTTTTGAATTCTGATCCTGTCTTCTGGAGTATTAGCTACTCTTCCTAATTTGGTGTCATCTACAAATATGATGTTCCATCATCCAAGTCATTTATAAAAATGTTGAAGAACACCGAGCTCAGGACAGAACCCTGTGCATCCTACTACTCAACGTCTTTCCAGGATGGAGGAGAACCATTAATGAGGACTCTTCACGCGTCAGTAAACCAGTTTAAAGTAGATCTAACAATGGCACTATCTAGTCCACACTTTACCAACCTGTTTGCAAGAATATAATAAGGGAACTTGTCAAAAGCCTTACTGAACTCAAGATATACTACATTCACAGCACCACATTCCAGATCTTGTCACACCCACCTGTGTCTCCGCCATAAAGAAATTTATGTTGGGCATCATTGCATTCAGCATGTTCTCACCTTATCTTCAGTTCATTGGCTGTTGTTTGTAGGTTGGAGGAAGTACTGCATGCAGTGATGTGAAGTCATGCATTTTTTTACTTGGCATTGTTAGGGAGATATGATGGGGAAATGTAATTTGATCAACAAATGTGGCATCTTATTAGGTACTACATTTATGAAGCACTATGTATTTTTAATGTATTCTTGAATTACTGTGATTCTGTGCCCCTGCCACACCACTACTAAACGTAGGTAATACTAAACATACAGTCTGTATATTCCTAAGAATGAGAAATATGATTTCACCCCATTCAAGAAGGAGATACAACATATCATCTACAAACTGTCCAAAGCCTAATAAAATCTGATTCTGTATACTAAAGCTGTAATCTTGTAAACACTTACCTGGGAGTAGGCATCAATTAATTCAATGGGATTAATTCTGAGAGACATGTATACAATTGCACTGAAGATATATTTTATTTTATCTTTTGCCTAATATTTTATCGCTTTTGGATTATTTGAAAATTCTCTAAAGACTGCTGCTGAATTTAATTTCTTACAACAGGTGGGTTCACACCTGTGTCTTTAAGTTATTTGTTCTATGTGCATCTGTCTTTCAGGAGATGTTGGAAAACCTTTGGTGATAAAAGTGAAGTATATGAGGACATTTCCCAAGGAAATGGGGAAAGGGGGCTCTAAGGGGCACTATTGGCCAGTGACCGTACACAGCAGATCAAGAGCCACACATATTCATTGGTCAGGGCAGGACACACCTGCAAGGAAGGAAGGAAAGAAGAAAGGAAGGAAGGATATCTGACTATCTGTATCATGATATTTCCCTGTTCCTTACGTCTAATGTCTGAAGTAACACTGGACATAAATCTTTCTGAATGCAAACATTCCTAAAGGAAAGAGTAAATCTGTTTGATTATAATTATGCAAAAACAAAACAGCCATGGGTGAACTTGGGCAAACTGTACTCAGAGGAAGGCAAGGGCAAATACCATCTGAACAAATTCTGCCTGGAAAACCCTGTGATAGGTTCACCTTAGGGTTGCCATAAAACAGAAAGCACTTGAAGACACACAACAGCAACAAACAGTCTTACATTAGCAAAAGGTATCTTGTACATTAAGGCCTGTTCCTTCAGGCATTACTTATGAGTCATTAATAAGTGACAAAAACAGTGTAAGTTATACTCAGCCTAGGTTAGAAAGAAAACATAAGCTCTAATGCAAATAACTGACCGTTCCTATTTTAAATGCTTTGATGTTCATGGGAATCTGGATCCCTTGTTTAGCCTACAATTAAGCTTCCCTAGCAATAGAGTCACGTAGCATCTCCCCTACCTCTGCATCAATCCCAAGGTCTCTCAAATCTCTCCAAGTCTCCAAAGTTTCTCTTGCGTCTTATGGCACCATGTTTATAACATCTTATCTTGGAAACATCTCAAAGTGTTCTCATCTCTGATAGGCTGGTCATCCCCATTAAGCAGTTGTCTTGTAATCTCTGTTGCTCCTACTAGATGTTGTCAATAAATGTAAACTAGCTCACCATATCATTAATTCTTTGCTTACTTGGACAAGATCCTATACCCCTCAGCTTTGTTGCCCAGATAATGGGAGACCCTCAGAATTTCAGTGAGACTTATCACAGAAGGAGCCAGTCTTTCAGACATGCTGTCCCTCAGCCATTTAAGGTTTTGCATGTTAAGAACGAACATTATTAAAAATGGAAAGATAGTATAGTTGGTATAATATCTGTATCACCTAGTTGATATAACATATTCCAGGCATCAATCTGGCTACTCCATTTTGCATGAACTGTAAGTTCCAAATGCTTTTTGAGGGTTGGCCAACATAGAGAGCACTGCAATAGTTGAAATGAGAGGCAGAGAAGACATGGGTAACTGCAGCCTCATCTGCCTTCTCTAGGAAGAGGCACATTTGGTTCAAAATTGGGCAAAGAAACTCCTGGCTACAGGAAGCCCTCCTGTTTTCACAAGAACAACACAAGACCCAAGAGCACCTCCAAGGTATGAATCTGGTGCTCTAGAGGGAGTGCTACCTGACTGAAAATCTGCACTAAGGCACAGCGTAGTTTGGCATGGTTTTTTTTAACCAAGTAATTTTTTTTTCCAGATTGAGTTTCCATTTATTCATCTACATCTAATCTCTTACTGCATCAGGATTTCTACAGGTTCCTTTGTATTATCTGGAAAAAAAAAAGAGAGAAAAAGGAGATAGAACTGAATGTTATCAGCATAGTAATAATACCAAACAAAGTCTGGATCACGTCTTCATACAGATGTTAAAAAGAAATTTTAAAACATTTGAATTATTGCTTTAGAAAATGAAAGATGATTTGGATAATTGGACAAAGGCTAATTAATCATAGTGTAACTTGGAAGAGGAATATTTTGCCCAAGATGATGTATTTCATTTTATTTTGCGGTGTCCCTTAATCTGTTTTCGTAAAAACTACCAAAATGTTGTGAACAATTTACTGCTAACTCAAAAACTCCAAGAATTATGTTTAGAGACACACACTGGAGGAAAAAGGTAAGGAGGGAAGCTTGGCTAACCCTCTTATTATTTGATATCACCAAGTAGTTATTATAATGACTCTCATCTTGGAAACTAAGCAGGGTCAGTATTTGGACAGGGGAACCACCAAGAACTACCAGGTACTATAGAGTATATTTCAGAGAAAGGGAATGTCAAACCACCACTAAGTAGTCCTTGTTCAGGAAGGCTGTACTAAATTCATGGGGTCACAAATATTCGACAGGTGACTTAAAGGCACATGCAGACATAGGGACACATGCATGGTGGACCTGCAAAGATACATTTTTTTTGTTAATGCAATTATGATTCTAGAAAAATACAAGGTATAATTGGTTTATGGATTCAATGGTTTTATTATTCAGTGGTTTTACAGTCTCATGATTAGATTCCTAATAGCCAAAAAAAGGAGAGGAGGAACAAGAACTGCTATCTCTTAGAAAAAGGGAAAACAACATTTGGTACAAAATGTTAATGATTAAGTACTGTATTATAAAACTATGGAAGGGATAAGTTAAGGGAAAGTATTTTTTTTCAGTCAATGAAATTGAAGTTATTCAGTACCAGAGACAAAACAATAATTATTAGAATATACGAAAGAAATATTAGAGGTTGCCTAACAACTCAATCCACAGACACTCACAGACATACAGACAGGCATCCAACATTCAAGTTTGAGGGGGAACAAAATTAAGATGTGCTTATTGTAGAATTTCCGGAGAAGCAGCTGTGTTAGTCTGTGGCAGCAAAAAACATACAAAGAAAACCCCACAGAGATTTTGGTTCCCTAGGGACTAACACACTCATTATAACAAAAGCTCATGCCATAATCAGTTTTAAAGTGCTACAGAGGACTTCATTGGAATAAGTTGCTCTCTTGGGCCCTTTCCATAGCTTACCAGATCGTGGCTGTGCCCCGTGGGGATCTTGATAGAGCCTTTCCTGGGAGGGAAGCATGACAGGAGCTCTCCCCTCCATACTGGCTGTTTCCGTGAATGGAGGAAGCACAATGGCACCACCTCCTCTTTCCACAGTGCAGCCAGGCATTGTCCCAGGCTGTGCTGGGGCAGGAAGTACAGCCATTGTGCTTGGAGAACCTCTGCACCTCAAGTAAGTGCAGAAGGGTGGCAGAAGGGCTGCACAACCACCAGTCATTGACAAGTAAAACCTGTCAATAATTTGCGGCACAATTGTGCCTCCAGGGGAAAGGAGAATGAGAGGACTGCGATGACGTTGTGCATAAGCTTCGTCCAGGTCTGGACATTCTCCCGTCCCCAATGCAGGATGACGATGCCCTGCAGAAATGGCCTTAGTCTTATCTACTTCTTCAGAAATTGGACTAGTATCTACCATTGTCATCATTGTGGGAGAAGCAGCTTCCTCAGCTGCATATAGGAAGGGGGCAATTAAACACTTTCATTCCTGTAGGCCATCATATACCATTAATTTTTGTTTTTAACCTGCATGAAGGGCTAGAGCAAGTTTTTGGTGCCAAAGAGGAGGGCAGATAATACTGTAAATATTGCATTTGATTTAAGCATGCATTTGATTTTTTTCTCAAGATTTTTTTTAAAAAACTAGAATAGAATAGAAAAACTCCTAAGCCAGGAACAGAGGCATATCTAAGGTGGGGCAACTGGAGTGTGTGCCCTTGGTGCCAATGCCAGGGGGCACAAAAGAGCCAACCTCTCACCCTCCCGCCCAGGCCTGGCTCGCTGCCTCCCCCCACCCCTGCCAAGGTCCTTCCTGGTCCAGTGGTGGGGTGGTGGTGGCAGCGAAAGCAGCAGCATTCCTCCCACCTGCAGCTGCCCCACCACTACCCTGCCGCCACCCCCTGCCCCTGCCCACCACTTCCCTCACCCCTGCTGGGGTCCTTCCTGGCCTGGTGCAGATGGGGCAGCAGCAGAAGAAGCACCCGTGGTGCAACTCCACATTTGCCCTAGGCATTGTTGAGCCTAGATATGCCACTGGCCAGGAATGGGAATTACACAGTTGAACTGCAGCTGTAGCATTTCTCCCTACTGGCTAAACTCTCTAGGGCTGTTAGGAACTGTAGTCCAGCAGCATCAGGCAACCTGCACAATTCTCCTGTCGTAGACCAACGACCACAATGTCAAGCAATAGTTCCCAAACCATTGAAAATGTTCAGCCACATAAGACAGCAGCTGTGACATTATGTACAAGACTCAGAAACAAAACCAGCTGTACTAGGGAGGTTGAGTTTGAATCAGAAAGAGTGGGGAAAGAGTCCATGGATCATCACTTTGACTTGTGGCTGGGCTGAGTTTGCTTTGGCAAGGAGAGGCTTGATAACTGCTCTCTGGGAACATATACACAGAAAAAGTACACAGCTGATTTTAAGGCGAGAGTTGTTCCTTTATTAAATGAGTGCTGTCATGCAGAACAGCAGCTATGCTAGAAGAGTTTCCCCAGTTCCCATGTCCAACATCCTTGAAGGATAGTGTGGTCTACTGAATGCCTCTGAGACATACAACAATACTAACAAGAGCGCAAACTCTCCATCTCCTTCTCAGGATAAGTGATCAAGCCCCTTCCATCTCAAAACCAGGCCTCAAGACAGATGGCCAAGGAGACAAATAATCAGATTTATCCGAGAAAGTTTGGAGTTGTGTTGCGCTTACTTGCTCTGAGAATGTATTTTTAAAAGGAAGATTGAAAACTGACTGATAATTATCTAGGGTGGGATCCATTTTTTAAAAATGCCCAAGTCTTACAACCTCTTTTGAAAGAACCCAGTCATCTTTCAACATGCCACCCAACATTTACAGTTGACTGTCCACCCCCTTGCAGCTCTTAACCAACCATAATGGGCTCTGTCTAACAAACAAGTGTTTGCTTTCATTTCCCTACATCCCTGGGATGAGCAAAATGAATCTCATCTGTCAAAACCACAGAAGCAGCTGCTTCACTCTTCACCTCATTGAAGAATCCAAGTCTGAATGGCTCAATGTGGCATCAACCAGTGTGAAATTAGGAGGGTCCTAAAATGCAATGGGGAGACAAATACTAATTATACTTAAATTAAAAAAAAAGGAAAGAAAAAATATTCCTCAATGCAGTCTGAGAGTGACTGAGCATGCTCATGGTCCTCAAGCGGGGTCATGTTGAGGGCAATCTGACATCAGTTGTATGGGAAAGAAGAACAGAGGGAGGAGATTGACTTAATATAGAGGTGGGTAAATGTCAGCAGTTTTCTGTTCCTAGACCCTCTGATGGCTGGACAGACTGCCAAAAAACAAATTAAAAACAAAACCCAAACCCAAACCCAGAAATAGTAGAAGTCCACTATTGAAAGATGGTATTTTCAAAAATTTTATACAATGAGGGGGCCTTGCAACATTTTCCAAAGATGAATTGCTGCTCCCACGGACTTCTAAGAATGGCAATTTACACCCCACTTTTTTTTTTCTTAAAAAACATGGTCCAGAGAAGCTTGGTGACCTGCACACTTTACCTATCTATGCTGTAGCAGTACATAGTACTACGAGGATGGTAGTTTACCACTCAGAGCTCCTTGTAATAGGCAAGAATTCAGATCTGGGCTTATGTGCCAACTATGTGTTCCTTCCTTCACTCTACTGTATACCTTCTTTCCAACAAATATTCAGGATGCTCTAAGCTTTGAAATACTCTGATCAAATAATAATAAGATTTTGTACTTTCCAGAACAGAGAATAGCTGTGACAACTGCTTTTCTTTTGTACTAGTAGTGCATTATGCAATCTGTCTTGCACCTTAGTGAGGCTAACCCAGTGATGGTTGCATGCCACCCTTGCACCCCCATTTTAAGGTAGTTTAAGAATATCATGCCAGGCTTTTTAAGTCTCCTGTCCCTTGCCACTGTCCTTGTGTTGTTAAACATCTAGCTTCCCTTAGAGTTTGAGGGAATTCAGAGGCTTGCTGAAGATGACGTTGGAAGACTTCAATCAGTTTCAGTTAAGGCATTACCATACTGTGACTTTCGGATTCACATTATCGATGTTACCGCATGTCTGGCCTAGAGCGGCATTACATTCTGGGCAAGGCGTTAACGTAAGACCTCCATTTTTATTCTTGAGCCTCTGTGTTTATTTAACTGAATCAGTCTGCTGCTGCTGCTTAGAGCGGTGGCACTCAACCTTTCACAGCCCAAGAGCCACTTCATCACTAAGGAGATGCAGAGAGGTGGAGAGCTGTGTGCAAACTCCCGAAGTATTCAGCACGCTGAGCACCCAGGCGCACAGAGAACAATTTTACAGCATATTAATAATTCATGGACTTGTCATGCTGGCCCTGGGAAGGTTGTTGCTGGAGAGAATGGGTGGGAGCTCAGGGAGAATCTGCCCCAGAGGGGACTTTAGTTGTCAGCCCACAGAAATTGAGGTTCAGCTGCTACATGTGCCATGAACTCATAGATGTTCATATGTCTGCAATTGACTCTCAGCCTAAACTATACTTGGAACTTGGAAGAGTTACTTTTTTTGGACCACAGCCTCAGAAAGCCCTAGTCAGCATAGCTAGTGTCTACGCTGGCTGGGGGATTCTAAAATTTGTAATCAAAAAGTAACTCAAGCTCTGCCTATAGTCACAGTCGATCCTCTGCCTTGTTATGCAGTATTTCATTTCCAGTGTGAACCAACTCATTTTTAAAGACTGGTTAAAACATGTACTGCTGGATATTTCAGAATCATTATTAATGTAATACCTTTATTAGACCAACCAAGAAGAAGCAAAAATGAGTGCAAGCTTCTGAGATTTAGAGATCTCTTCATCAGGCAAAAAGAGAGGCCAGGAAGGAACAAGGAGAGGAAGGTTGATGCAAGTGGATATTCTAGCCATGTTGTCGGCATGGTCTGAGTCTTGAGTTGAAATGGGGTTGGGAGGCTGGGCAGGTCTCCAGACATCCCAGTTAAGTTCTGGCAAGCAATTTAGTTATTGTTTGTTTCACCTACTAGTACCTAGGAATGCCAGGAGGAAGACAGGCAGAAATGTTTGATTTTACTTTTTTTGAAAATATAAAAACCAGAGTAAACTCACAGCTGATTTCATCTTGGGTGAAACATGGTGACTATCTTACCAACAGAAAACAGAGATACATTGAGCACTGCTTATAATAAAGACTTGGAAACAATTTTAGATGGTTGGACTAGGTTAAAAAAGGACCAGAAGTCAAAGTGGACAGCTTTACTTAGGGGGTTGGAGGAGATGAACTGTCAGAGAACAAAGTCCCAGCTTCAAATGGTACAAAATCCTCCTTCTCCACAGTATGGTTACAGTATAGACAGCTGTCTCCAGTATCCCTCTTCCCTATATACAAAAGGAAAGATGTTGTTCATAAGAAAAAAAACCCCAAACCCTTATTATGCCAATCAGTAGGACACAGGATTGTGTGCAAGCATTCAAGATCTCTGGATCTCTTCATCAGAAAATATACTACAGAAGTCAGGACTGCCTAAAGCAAAGCTTATAAAGTTACTTTTAAGAAAAAGTAACTTTCCAGGTTCTAGTCTGATAGCAGGAAAAAGGAAATGTTGATTTGCTGTGAGATGGAAAGGTTGTGTGGTAATTTTACATTTCACCTAGAGTAAACCCCAGGAATGCTGGGAAGAAAAGAGACAGAAATATTTTGATGCTTCATTGAAGCAAAGATATTTATACTCATCTTATAGCTCCTCCCTGTATAAATTTGATTGTCTAAGGGCCTTTACATAATACACTGTCATAGTGCTATTATTCCACTTTCAACGTCATGTGGAATTCTGGAGTTTGTAGTTTACTGAGGCCAAAGGGTGCTCTGACCAGTGATATAGACTCAAATGGACTGACTGGGACTCAGGTCAGACTTAAGTCTCTTCAGTGACTCGACTTGGACTTGGCAATAATGATGCATTGACTCGACTTGACGCCAGACTGGTATATTTTTAGTGACTGACTTGCTGCCCTTGGTTCGTAGCATAACACATTCATCCAGAAACCTTACGACTTTGAGCAATGCTTCCATCTCTTTTTCACCTACTGATTACATGACAATTTGTCACAAGCCCAAAGTGTGGGTGCATTTCTCAGAGGGGAACAGCAAAAGGATTAGGCAATGGGCTTGAGCTCTGCTCAGTAGCCTGTCCCTGCTGATATCGGAGAAGCCTTCTAAAACTTTTCCTAAGAGCAGAAGACAAGACTCACCCCTACAGTGCAGGTTGCATTTCTCAGAAGGGAACAGCAAATGTGTTAGGCAATAGGCTCGAAGAGGAAGGATTCTTCGTTCTAAAGCTTTTGAAACGTCAGTAATGGGGAGTAAGAAGTATCCTATTCCCCACTTCTGAAAAATCCTCTGGCTTCGGAAATGGGAAGTAAGAAGAATCCTATTCCCCATTTCCAAAGCTGCAGACTCTTTTATGTCCATTGGCACAAAAGCCTCCAGCTTCAGGAAGGAGTAGTAAGAAGGATCCTATTTCCCACTTCCGAAGCTGCAAATGGCAAACTCGCAAATGTGGAGGGTTGACTGCTTAAACTGTTAAAACTGACTTTATTCAACTCTGTCCAGAAGGTTGGGGTATAAAGTTGGCTCCGCAGACTTAAGACTTGACTTGAAAGTATCTTCAAGGACTTGAGACTTGACTTGAGACTTGAAGGTACAGACTTGAGAATTGACTTGAGACTTGGAGTAAAAGACTTAAATACATCACTGGCTCTGACTATGAATCCTAAATGCCCCTCCCTAAACTGCAAACCTCAGGAGTCCAGAGGATGTTGAAGGTGGAATAATAGCACTGTAACAGTATAGTGCCAAAAGGCCCTAAAAAAACAGAAGTGAAAAGATGGAAATAGACACACACACAGAAATGTACAGGTGTGCATGCTTGCTCTCTTTCTCTCTCTCACACAGAACTTATGGGTTATTGTGTGCATGTGCAACACATGGAAAAGTCTCATAGCCATGGTAGCTGGGACACTCTGAGAGTTATAATTAAAAAAAAAGTTTCCAAGTGCAGCTTAACACATTCAACAATAATCCTTCAAGTGTGGGAACAATGGGCAGACGTATGCTGTAATCAGATCTTAATCATGCTGTGTGGCTGTGTGGAGCAATATCATACTTCAGGGAAGTGGGCAGCTAAATGCAACTGCAAGTACTATGACTGTGTACACAGAATTATGACTCCATGCACATAGTAATGAACTTTACTTCAGAGAGACTGGGGTATGGTCTGACGAACAGAATGATTCCCTGTATATAGGAGCTTCTCTATTAACTTCATTGAATCAAGGGGAGAAAGCCCCCTTCTACAAGAAGCCTGTGCAAGTGGGATCATTTATGTATATATTAGATTCTTTCCCCTCATTCCTTTGTCTGAAAGAGAGTACAGTCATCCCTCTACATTCACTATGGTTAGGAGTGCAGGATCCCCATGAAAGTGTTAAAACCATGAATAACTCTAGGCCCTCCAGAACCATATTTAACAGACAAAAAAAGTATGATCACCATTATTTAACCCACAGTGAATTCCTTTGAGGCATCAGGGTTCCTTCACAAGGCAGACGTGGCTGGCTGGTGGGGCTTACTGCCACCTCCACTGCTGCCCCACACTATTTTTAATAGGGACTTACCAGCCTTGTTCACAGTTTCTCAGTCTCACGGGGCTTGCAGTCCCTATTAAAAAGGGCATAGGGTGGTAGCAGAGCTGACAGAAAATAATCAATGAATAATCAAATCTGCAAAAGTGAAACCCGCAAATGCGGAAGGTTGACTATAGTATGATAGGGAGTTGGCAGTTAGTATACCAGTGAAAAGTTGTCTACTGTTTCAGCCATAGTTGAACAATGATATGTTTAGCATGTATTTAGAAGAGGAGCTCTCACAAATGGCAAAAGCTGTCTTTTTGTCATAGCATGTGCTTTTCATAAACAAGGTATCTTGCATTCAGGATGGTTTGTTTTGTGTTTGGTCATTGGATAATAAACACAAACTTAATTTGCAGGTCTGATTATTGAAGCATGTGTCTTTGAGGAATATGTGCAGTATGAGAAAGAAAAAATGTTAGCCACAGGGAACATGCTTCTTCCTTAATGTCTCGCTTTATCCTATATCTCATTGATTACAGTGGGGTGTGCTATGTGCTTTCTAAGAATGGAAACTCACATGACTGAGAGCTCCAGCTCAGATGCACCATCTCTAGTGGCTTTCCTGTGCAAAGCTAACCCTTATTCTCAAGGTAAGCGGAGCAGCTGCCATCAGTACTGTTGTGCTGGATCTGACTTCTTGCCTTTGGCATGACATAATGGCTGTTATGAAAGGACACAGTGCTAACTGGGCAGTGTTCCTCTGGCTTCACTGTTCAGCCTTTCAGATTTGCAGACAGATATCCACAGGATCTGGGCAGTAAGGGAGTACAGCAGCCATGCCACATGTCCAATTTCACAGTAGACAATCATCTTTTAACAGTTTGTCTTCAAAACAACATCAATTTAAAGATAAAGAAAACCTTCAGAAGGGAGCGCAGGAGCCTCAGAGTTGCCCATCTACAATTCGTTCCTGGATGGCAGCCGGCAAACAGGTCACCTACTTAGTCATTCCCACTAGGGTGAGCTGTTTGCATTTCTAATTTAAAAGGCAGTGATTATTTCTAAGGTTGGGTCTACACAAAAAAGTCAACATATACACACTGTATTCAGACTTAAGATCTATTTTGTCTTCCTATATATGTGTGATGAATTTCTTCTGTTTTTTTCCGGCAGGGCATAAGTGACAAACTTATAAGGGGCACTTGAAAAAGAGCACAGAAACAGTAGTCTCAGATTTACATCTGAAGTGTTGCTTCAGGTTTGGGCTTCAACAGCATGATGGAAACTGAGGTTTGTGTCACTTGAGCCAAAGACAATGCATAGGCTGGTTGATGTCTCAACAGCTGAACCCTTTCCTGAAACAATGAAGAGAAATCCAATGCAAATAAGCAGAGAGTTTAAAGTAAGACACAGGCTATGTTTCTGCTATTCACAATGGAGGAGGGACTCATTGTGGAACTCCTTTACTGTTAGAGAGATGAGACCGAAAGGCTGGCAAAGGCATCTGTACCTTTGGAGAAGGGAATTTCAGCAGGGACAGCTTAAGCTTGGAATAGTTACATTTGTGAGTTTCATCTCATAGAATTCCTCAGTCAATATGGCTAATGACCCCAGTGGCTGGAAATTCAGGGAATTAGAATCCCCAAAGGCAACATTTCCAAACTTTGGCCATTTCCACACTAGCCTGTTATAGTGCTATTATTCCACTTTCAATGTCCTATGGAATCCTGGGGTTTGCAGTTTAGGGAGGGGTCTTTGAGGCATGCCACGCAGGGACGACAAAGGCTGCACTTTCTGGAATTCCCTCGTAGTTGGAATAAACAAACAAATGAAGCAAAATTATATATTACATGCAAATACTTCTAGCCTCATGTTTTCCAACTTCTCGCTTGGGTAATTAAAGAGATGATCCCAGAGACAAGAGCTATTAACTATGAGGAAATGGCAGGCAGAGTTCTCCCACAAGTGCTTCTCTGTCTTCAGTCTCCCCCTCGTCCAGCTCCTGAAGTGGCATTTTAAAAGGGTTGTTCTGCAATTATGTAGAATGCCACTATGAAAAAAAAAAGCCAAGATAGAAGTGCAAAAAGTATGAAAGAAGAGCAATATTGGAGAGAAATCCAAATGTCCCTCTCTTCCAGCTATTTATTGAAGGAATGTGATTGACCAGGAATTTCTACTGTTGAAGACCCATTGAAATGAACTGCAACCAAGGCTGGATGAAGAAAGAGGGTGCTGGAATGGAGGGGGGATTTTGTAGTATAGGAGAAATGGCACGATGTAAATTATGTCAGTGAGATCCACCATGGTGTAACAGTTTCAGGGCTGGACTGTGACTCTAGAGACCAGGGTTCAAATCCTTGCTAGTGTATGGAAACCCACTGGGCCACTCACACTCTCTCAGCCTCAGAGAAAGGTTAAACCTAAACCCTTCGAGAACAAATCTTACCGAGAAAACCCCATAATAGGTTTACCTTATGGGCATCGTAAATTGGAAATGATTTGAAGGCAAACAACAACAACAAATGACTTGGAAGAGAGCTACCAAAATGAAGAGCAATACAGGAGAAAAAGCAACACGGTTGTGCAGCTTGTTATGCAGGGCTGAGGAAAGTAGCATTACTTTAAAATTCCCTCTTCAACGCAACCTTATGGGACAGGAGTGCATGATCTTTTGCATTTGGTAGCCCTGAACAGACTGTTTATAGTAGTACTTAGTAGACAGACTGGAACAGGAAGAACTTCAGTCTTCACAAAAGCATTATTCTATTTTCTTACAACAGTCTTTTTATTTTGGGGCCCATATCTTCAGTAGTTCTTGCTAGCATGCTTAGCATAGGCCTTCTTGTGGGGAGGGAGATAATGAGGGGTTCACCCGACTGTGAAAAAGCAGAACAATCTCTAGTGACACCTTGTGGTAAATAATGAAGGAGTTAACTAAAAGATCTTTGCTACAATCCACCAGGATGTTCTTCATAACACGGCAGCTTAATTTTAATGTGGTTTCTGGTGCTTTTCCCATTCATTCCTGGGCAGAATTAATTCATTATTTATTTACACACTTTTATTCCCTGCTTTCTCCTGCCATGGGACCCAGGGCAGTTTACAATCATTTAAAATAAAATATTAGCTGACATGTCATATTACGAAAGTGAAAAACATTAAACAACAGCTCTGTTAAATCTGCACAGTTAAGAACAGTTTAAAATACAAGTATACCTCAGTTAACTAGGCAGATATGATCCTGGACATTACTTCTTTAACAGAAAATGTGGTACCATCAGCAGAAATAACATGGAAATAATAGAGATGGGTTCCTGTACCACAAAAAAGTACATCAATTCAACATGTTTCAGCAAACTTTTTATTCCAGATTCACAATGTACTCATTATTTAAGACGTACCTGAAACAAATCAGATAAGTCTTGAATAAGGAGACAAAAACATCTTAAGGCTTCAAAAGACCACTTGAAGTCTTCTTCCAAAATGCATCTAGGAATGACTTTTTCTTTCACCAGCCTCCACTTTTCTTATGATTTCCATTTTGGTGGCCAGACTTACAAATCTGGGCTTCCGGCTGAAGGTATAGCAAGTGAGGCTTATCTGCTCCACTCTTTTCCCTTTGTTTTTTTTCATGCATACTCAGAAAGGGATTCTGCAGTCAGCCACTGTTTACCTTGCCTGTTGTAGTAAGGCCTACACAAATGCAGTAGGATTGGCTACAGTAGCATCTCATTCTTTCCCAGCTCAAATTTACCACATGATTTACTGCAGACACACTGCTGCAACCTGATACCAAAAATCTCCAGCCCTCATTCACCAACCTCTCAGTGCTGCTACATCTAAAAAAACTTCCAACTAAAGAGAAGATAAGGGAAAAAAAGGGGGGACAGGTGTAAAAATACTTTCTAGAAAGGTGCTTCTTTAGCAGAGGCTTTGTTAAGTGAAGTATGTCTGTACATTTCAGACACAGGCTCTTTCTGCACTACCCTCCCATCCCGCAATGGGGATGGGAGAAGGACAGGACTGCGATGATGTTTCTGCATGATGTCGTTGTGGTCCTGTCCTTCTTCCATCCTCAGGCGGCGTGATCACAGATTAAATCATTGATGGGTTTTCCCCATCAATGGCACGTGATTGTGCAGCCATCCAGGCCTTGCGTGTCCTTCAGAAGCCGCAGAAGTGCAATGGCTGCACATACTGCCCCAGCACAGTCTGGGAAGGTACCTGGCTGTGCTGCGGAAGGAAAAGGCATGGCCATTGCGCTCCCTCCTGCAGGGCACCAGCTGGTGTGGAGGGACTGCTCCTCTTGTGCTTCCATTGGGAAGAGCCACTGCCAGGATCCCCACCGGACAACTTCAGGAAAAGGTAGGGTATGGAAAGGGCCACAGTTGAAAACATATAAGATAAGAACATGGCACACAATTTTCAAGCACTGTTCTGCTATGTGATTAAAAATCAAAGGCCTCCCAAAATAGAAAGGTCTTTGTTTGACAGCAGAGAGACAACTGCACCACCCATCGGAGGGAATTCCACAGTCTGGGAGCAGCCACTGAGAAGGCTCTCTCCCATGTCCTCACCAAACATGCCTGCAATGGTGGTGGGACTGAGAGAAAGCCCTCCCTCAAAGATCTTAAAACTTGGGATGGCTTCCATGGGAAGATACGGTCTTTTACATAATCTGTACCCAAGCGATGCAGAACTGTAAAGGTCATAAGCAGAACCCTGAAACAGATGGCTACCCAGTGAAACTCTCCCAACAGGTGAGTTCTAGGATCTTTATATAGAAAAATGTTCCAGTACATTTCCTTCCTTGGAAATAAGAGATCACTTTTATAGAACAGGTCTTTGATTCGTAATGGTAATATAAATCAGGATCTCTTTCTACTACAAAATTCATCACAAACATGCCTTTAGTCACTGAAGTTACAAAGAAATTAGATGTACAAGCCTAGATGCAACATTCTCCTCTCCCTCTTTGAACAAAATACCATTACCACATTGAAAAGCTAGAGTCCTCCAGCCAGCTTGGCCTGTGGGATTTATAATACCCTAAAGGATCATTCCCAAGCTTCCCAGTAAAGCGTAATGATCACCAAGGTGTTGAATGCCACAGTAGAGTTAAAACAGCCTTTTTTTTTTTGAATCCCAGGCAGACAGGATCCCATCATGAGGCAATGTGACCTGGTGGCCTGAGGCAGCAGGTTTTAATACTATAAGCTGCCCTGGGACTATTTGTTTTAAAAGACAGAATACATGTTCATAAGTTAAATGAGAAATACAGTTATACATTTTCTCTTCATTAAATATGGCGTGTTAGTAAATGAGAAGAAAGAATCCATGACATGCAGTTCTCTGGAAGTTTAACTTTGGCCCTTTTCACACCTTACCTTTTCCAGCATCTGCGCAAGGGGATCACGCGAGAAGCCTCTTGCGAGAGCCACTCGCGTCCCCTTTGCTTCTCCTCCGCACCAGCTCTGTGCTGCCCGGAAGGAAACGTAAGCACTCCACCCCTTCCTTCTGCAGCACAGCTGGGTACTTTCCCAGGCTGCACTGGGGGAGGAAACACGATGGCCACGCCTCTGGAGCCTCCGCACACAAGGTAAGTGTGTGTGAAGCATGGGAGGGACAGAGGATCGTGCATCATTTTCAGCAACAAGCCAAAAATGATATAATGCGTGATCGCCGCCTACTGGCCTCGGGAGCGTCACGCAATTGTGAGGATGTCATGTGAAACGGTCCTCGCAATCGTGCAAAGCTCCTGAGGCCATTTCGCAACATGACTGGTGTGTGAAAAGAGCCTTTGTTTACCATTCATTGAAATGAAAGAAAGCTTTACATCAGAATACAGCATTTTGAAGATTAAAACTATGGGGACCCATGGATTGAACATCTGTAGGGATACTATGCTATACAATAGTCTTCCAAGACCAGTGCTCTCGAGATGTATTGAATAATTACTCCCATAATTCCCAGTCAACACTGAAGGAAATTGTAGTCAAGCATATCTAGATGGCACTAGGTTCGGAAATGCTGCCTTAAAATATATTCAGCAGGACAGTACGATGAGAAAAACTCAGAATTCCCCTTTGGGGGTTATAGAATGACTTCAGAATGTTTAGAACAACCAATAGCAGGACACAGATAGATGGTTGATTATCAACAGCACCTCTATGGTGGCATGAGAAGATAGCCCCACAGGCAAAAGGGTAAGTCCATGCCACCCCTGCTTTGACAAAACAAAAGATTGTGTATGTTACATTCATATTCCGGGCCTCCTGAAATGTGAAATCCAGGAAGGTTTTTCTCTTTTGGTGTGTCTGCATTAACATCAAGTGATAAGCTGTGCTTGGGTGATAATAATGTTTTTACAATTCTTGAGTGCAACATGGTACCTACAGATAAATATGATGAATGATGCCACCACGAGGAAAGAAACATGGTCCTTTCTAAGGTGGAGTGTTTACTCTGCAGTTCTTTTCCCAAAGAAGCTTGCCAGGCCTTTTGGATTCTCCTAGGCTTTTGAGGAATAATATGATGATTTTATTTTGTTATTCTTGATGTTGGCTGTTTTTCTAAGGCTGTGCTATGCAATACTTTATGGGTATACATTATTATTGTTAATATTGGTTTCATGTTGTGAGCCACATAGATGTTCATCATAGGTCAAAAGATAGGTTACAAATATTAAAACAACAACAAGGAGAAAAATTCAAACCTATGTAGCCATTGTTCTGTAGAGTATGTTCCATAGAATCCTTGCCAAGCTGGTCTGTGTGGGAGGTTAATTAATACAATTAATAATGAATACCCTAATTACAGTCATTTAAGCAGCAGAGTTTGTTGTTGTTATTATCTTGTATGCAGTCATTACCAAACACTTGGATGTCTTGTCATTAAAACAAATAGGGCAACAATTAAGCACAGAGTAATCCAAATGCTAGCAGGAGAAGCATACAGGAAGTAATAACTCAGAAGAGAACATTTAGTTAATGACCGGGATGATACCATGCCTGTTCACACAATTCACACATGTTACTACATGACTTGGTGTTGAATGTGTGAGAAATGGTTCTTTTGAAAGGCATTCTTTTGGTGGTGATTTGAAAGTAGTCTACAAAACTATACAGAAGGATTGCTTATCCATCTATCCATCTATCTTCAATCCATCTATCCCGTGGCATTTCTTAACCACTGTTGGTATTTCTTAGGCACTGTTCAAAATGGCAGTGTTCCCAGCATGGCCAAAACAAAACACACACACACACAAACACAGAGTTACTTTTACTCAAGAGTGTTAAAATCTCTCTTAATAACAGCCAAACATAAATCCAAGTGTATATCTTTGGGGAACAGGTTTGATAGGCTAGAGACCAAAGTTTGACAAAAGTACTATTTTGGACTACAACTCCAAAAAGGTGTGTGTACTTGAGTTGTCAGCCAGGACATGTGTGCGGAGAACACAAACACAGATCTTAGTGAAAGGAGATGTACCTATGGACTAGCTTGGAGAATATCAACACCAGAGGCCACGAAACAGGCAAACTGATACTTGTGTAGCTGAGGAGTAGACAGCAGAAGAAGAATGGGGAGGGGGAACTGTATAAGACTATGGGGTAGGAAAAACAGATGTTGTGAATAGGAAGGGACTAGGTATGAGGAGCAGGGAAGAGGTCTGGATGTAGTCTTGATTCAGAACAAGTAGCCAGGCCTTTGGCTGCACTGCTGGCCTACTGCAGTTGAAATAGACAGGGGCAAAAACAATACCAGACGAACATATGCTTTTTAATTCTCAGATCAGTTCATGAAAGCCTCTTTCTGATAAATTTAGTATGGAGATTGCATGTCTGTAGAACCTTCTTATAGTATACACAGTATCCTGCATCATAACCAAGGCATAATGCTGTGACTGAGAGTTTCTCCTTTCCTTTCAGTGACACAATTCATATACAATTTATCTCTTTTATGGGCCTGAAGATTTTTCCAGATACATATCAAAGACCTTTCCATGCCTCTCACATGAATAATAGATTCTGGTGCAGCTTATAATAAATCATCTTGGTTCTTCATTTGGCTGTGAGCAAACATGGCTATTTTTAAGCATAGCAATCAGAGTGGCATTGCAGTTTTGTCCTTTCAAAATGGCTCCTTCAGCCTTAGCATGGCTTTAATATAACTTTGATGTGACCAAGGACAGAGTGAAGTAAAAGGTTAAAGGTTACAATAACAGCTTTCAAGTCAGGGAATAAACCTCCTGTTCTTTCTGCCCATAGAAGTCAGATGGGTGGATTTTGATTTGTCTGGGTTAGGTTGCAAAGGTTGTTCAGAGTATTTCATCTTCTGTAGATATGAATGAAAGATGTCCAACATTTGGGGACATAATGACTTACCTCCATAAGTGGAAAAATGAGAGGACAATTCTCCTCTCTTTCTTCTGCAACCTCCTGTGCACTGAATAAAACAGAAGATTAGAAAACCCTGCAGAGTAGATACTCAGCATCACAGAGCTGCAAGTGGAAAAGTCCTAACAGCTGTAGGTTTGGCCCTACTTCTACATTGATGCTCCCATCCTAAACCTGTTTACTTGAAAGCAAGATCTAATTCTTCTGTCTTGGCTTTTTTCAACCAACCTGGCCAGTTTTCTGCTTTGGTGGAAGTTGACCAAAAGGCAAAGAAAACCCTAGAGCCCATATTCTCTTTCCACCATTCATTCATTCATTCATTCATTCATTCATTCATTCATTCATTCAATCATTTCAAAATACTTCAACCCCATCACATATCAAAAAGATCTGATGGTGGTCTACAAATAACATTAAAACAGGTTATGTGGTTTAAAACAATAAAAATAATTTAAATAAGCTAAAATATACTAAACATAATAATGAGTTAAAACAGATTTAAAAGATTTTAAAAGTTTTTATATTGTTGGTAAATCAATACCATTTCCCTTTCAGAATCTGCATTTCTGTCCACCTAAAACAACTGGGCTCTGTCTTTTCTGACTTCTCTAGCACACTTTTGGTTGGACTCTGGTCTTCTGCCTATAGACCCAGATGCATGGGGTTTTCTCTTCAGGCTTCATGAAGTATCAACTGCTAAGCTGGGCCTTAAGTGTTTTCTGTTGGGGAATGTTAAGAGAAAGGAGAGTAGGTCACAAGCAAAGGAATCAGTATCAACGATCAGAAGATAACCCTCCTACAAGAGAGTTTAGCAGAAAAATAAAGCAGGGTTAAATCTTCTTTGTAAAAGCACATGAAACAGGTTAACTTAAAATTAGTAAAGGTGTGATACCTGTGCTTATCAAGACCTTGGTATATTTACAAGAGCTGAAATTAATTAGGTGCATCATTTATTTGTTTACGTATTTTGAAGATTTATATCTGCCTTTTGATAGAATGAATCATCTTTCCACATTAGTCGTTTAGTATAGAATCATCATGTTTCACCCACTCACCCTTTAGAGGGATGTCCTCACAGCCCCCTCATCCAATCAGTGGTGGAGCTTGGAGTGTGTGGAGGGGGGTGGGAAGGGGTGGGGCTACACTGCAAGAGGGCAGGGCTATGGTATACGGGGGTGTGGCTACAATGGATGAGGCAGGGCTATGACAGACAGGGCAGGGCTATAGCATGTGGGGAAGGGTAAGCAAGGAGCTAGAACACCCCCCAAAAATTGCTGCTGGAGGCGAACAGCCCCATCCTGTCCCCGTCCCTACATGGCTGCATCCAATCACCCCTTCCTGTGTTTTGCTTGTGGTCCTTCTGTTTTATTCTTTGTCAGATTCTGAGTGCTTCCAGGCCAGCTGCTTTTACTGATAACAATCGAAGGACACTTTGAAACATCCCCTTTTAAAAATGAAAATGGTTGAGGAGAGCAATCTCTACAAGTATAGATGTCTTGCTCACTATTGTTCCTAGTCTTTTAAAAGATGAGGTTTTCACATGGGACATAATGTATTGGAAAAGTGAGTCCATATATTGTATTTCAACAACCTTTGAATAAACATTTCAGATTTGAGCCCTGTGGTGATTGGTTGACTCCTTTGTTAGCTTGTCAGGCTGGTCTCACAGACTTGGCTGCCTGAAGAATAAGGAAAGGGAATTGGAAAGTTCTGTGCCTTTCCTTCAAGTAAACATGGCAGATCTGAAAACAGCTGGAACAGTTACTTTTTGATCTACACCTCCCAGAAATCTAACATGACTATTAGCATTGTAGACCATACTCTAGGCTTACATTATGCATTTTCAGACACAGGGGTCTCTGAGCCGTACCTTGCTAATAATATTCTCTCTCTCTCTGCATTAAAAAAACAAAAAAATCAAGATAGCAGTTAGGGAGGGAAGGTATACATCTCTCCACTTTAGAAGTGAGTCTAACCCCATCCCACAAAATCCCTTCACAATATGATTAGTAATTACATAGTTAATATTGGCCTTCAACAGTATTTAGGACGTTTTGTAACTGAATATTTGCTGTGAACCAGTGGTATATCTAGAGTCAACAGCGCCTAGAGCAAGCATGGAAGTTGTGCCCCAGGTGCAGCTTCTCCCACCACCTCCGTCCCAGGCTGAGGAAGACACCGGTGGGGGTGGTGTGGGGGTGGCAGCTGGCCAGGCCTGGGTGAGCGGGTTGGCTTTTTGGTACCTTCTGGCATTGGTGCCCTGGGTGTGTGCCCCAGTTGCTCCACCCTTGATACACTCCTGTTGTGAACTAATAAAGGTATTTTAGTAGTTCAAAATAGACTCCATCAGCTGCAGTGATGGCAAGGTGCACATGGTGTGCCTGATGTGTCCATGCCCTGGAATCAAACTCCTCTCCCACTGAAAATTTAACTTCTGGAGATCTTTGGAGCAAGCTCTAGTGATTCAGAATGACAAGAAATGAAGAAGGTTTCCTTCAAAGCAAACATTGAGGAGAGTATATCAGAAAATATCCCTCATAAATAGGATCACCTGGCACATGTGGTATTGGTTTATTCAGGTATGCAACTCTTCACTTAATGTTGGCCATGTATGTATAAACCACCATATAGACCTGGTTTATACATGCCAGTTTACAGTGTGGGGGCATGTGTGCAGTCTTCCTTTCCATCACAGTCAAAAAGTTTTACATGGGTCCTCCTGCTATAAAAAGAAAGTTCCCCACATTATTTGAGGATAAGTGTTAAGCACCAATTCCTCATGGCTTGAAGGGATTAACTAGTGAGATAGTTATTCAAATGAAATCTTAGACCTAATTCACATAGACAGCAAAATGAACAGAGGTCCCAATCTGATGGAAAAAATTGTACCACTTCATGTCCTGGGGTGTTGGGGTCATGTTTTTCAGGGCGCCATTATGTGAAACACAAACAACCATCCTGATTGGGATAGTAAGTGGTGAGTTGAAGTACAGTCTTGCTTCCCGAGGTGCTAGTTTTCTGCATGCATGCATGATTAAATCACAGGTGAATGTTAACTGATAGCATCCCACCTGTAACCTCAGGTGGTTTGGTTTGCTGTTCCACCTTAGATTTTTATCACCTTATTCTGCCCCATGTGAAAATCAAGTATGACTTCATAAGGTTTCTTTTCTATGGACTATTTGTCTTCTCTCTTCATAGTTACTCATGTTCAGTGAGGGAATTATGAATACAAAAAGGCTCTTCAGGACCCAAGTTCATGTATTAAGATACTATAATTTGAGTTGTTCAAAAGATTGGCCTGATATATATATTTTCAGCATATGTGATATGGCTATATTCTAAAGCAATTTGTTCGAGTTCCAAAATTAGAGTTTATAGAACAAAATTTAAAAACATATAATGAAGTGTGCTACAGCCAGTATATCTGTTGATTTAAAGGATTATTTAAAAAAAAAACAAATCACCTTGGCATGCCTTTTATCAGAAATCATTCTGAAACTTTTTAATTTATGGGCTTTTATTGCAATCCTCAATTCATCCTGAGTAGTCTATTATTAAGTGTTCTTGGGGCTCTTATTGTTCTTTATCGAAGGATTGTATCTCCCTGCAATTCATCTGTAGTCATTCTTCATAGAGAAAATCTTTCATATTAGGTTCCTTTCATCATTCGATGACAACTCTTGAATGCATCATTATTCAGCAATGGGTTTAGAAATTATAATCATTAGGCAATTTTTCATATAATCTGATTTTATAAACTGTTTCTTTTTATTATCTTTTGATGGAAAACAGTAAATGCATCTGTCTGTTTTGATCCTCCCTGATAACTGTAATAGAAAAACTAAGTAAGAACATCTTATTGAGGAAACAGCCGTGCTGGATTTCTCATATGCATGAACCGAAAGGTTATTTAATGTGAAGGAAAAACCCCTCTCCTACTTAATGAGACATTCTCAGCGCAAATATCTAAACATTAGTACTCTACTCCTTATGCATGGCTGTCAAGGTTCAATTGACTCCAGAGAGGGTTATTGTGTCACAGAAAATGTACAATTAAAAGCAAAACAGGGGTGGGGGTGGGGAATGACAGCATTTCATACATATTTAGGGCCCACTTCTCAGTTACTTTATGAGGCCTCTTGTCCCTTGAAGGATTTCTATAGAAAGCATGAAGGAGAAAGCAAGTATGCTGGCATGATTAGGCTAGACTTGATGAAGCGCAGGTTCAAATCCTACTCATCCTGCAAATGAATATACTTTTATCTCCATTTGCTTGTTATGTTGTTGCTTTTGTGTGCCTTCAAGTTGTTTCTGACTTATGGTGACCCTAAGGAGAAACTATCATGGGGTTTTCTGGGGCTGAACTAGTTTTCAAGATTTCTTGGAGAAAGGCAAAAGCTAGTAATCTTATATTGTAGATACATACTAAATCACCATGTATTAACTTGATACATTTCCGTGTAAGGATAATATAGAATAACTATGCTATTGTATGATCCACAGTAGAAGAACAGGATATATAAAGGTAGACTGGACACATAAAAATTCATTAGATGAAATATTTTAGGTCTTCAGGTCTAAATTACAAAAATTGCAAGTCTAAATAGTGTATTGGTATTTGTGTAGACTATTTGTGTGGGCATTTTGTTGTTGTTGTTGTCATGCGCCTTTAAGTACACTCTGAATTACAGCAACTCTATTGTAGTATTTTCCCTTTCCTTCCTCTAAGCCTGAGAGAGCCACATAAAAATCTTAAATACCGTAGGGGTACCAGATCCCATCCGATCTTGGAAGCTAAGCAGGATCAGTCCCCGTTAGTGCTAGGATGGGAGATTGCCAGGTGCTGTAGGCTGTATTTCAGAAGAAGAAACTGGCAAAACCACCTTTGAGTTTTCCTTGCCTTAGAAAACTCTATAAAATTCATGGGGTTGCCACAAGTCAAGAGGCAGCTTGAAGGCACATACATAGAGAGACCCAGGGCTGAGAGAGAGTGAGTTGCCCAAGGTCAATCAGTAGGTTTCCATGATTGGATGGGAATTCAAAACCTGGTCTACCATAGTCTTAGTCCAACATTCAACGACTACAGCACATTGGCTCACTAGGCTATAACAACATAATTATTACTCTTTCTATTCCTGCTGAGCAGCAAAGAAAACAAATGTTTCAGCCAGAGGTTTGAAGTCCTTTGGATAATAATGTAGATCCATTGAATTATAACAGTTTAGTACAGCCATTTCAAACCTAGTGCCCTTCAGATGAGAACCAGCATGGTGTAGTGATCCAAGCATTAGACAACAGCTCTGGAGACCAAGCCGTGAAACACATTGGGTGACCTTGGGCCTTAGCCTCAGAGGAAGGCAGAGGGAAACTCTCTTTGAACAAATCTTGCCAAGAAAATCGTGCAATAGATTTGCTTTAGAGTCACCACAAGTTGAAGGCATATGATAACAAGAACAAGCCCTTCAGAGGGCTTGGATTACAGTTCCCATCGTCTTCAGCCACTGTGGTCAGTGGTCATGCTGGCTAGTGGTGATTAGAGATATAGTTCAACACATAGAGTGCCAGTTTAGGGAAGGTGGGTTTGGAAGCTTGCATGATATTTGTGGCCCTGTATTCTTACTGGAACAACAGCAAAATTCAGGGGAATACATTGTCATTCCAGGATGTGGAAAGGGTTTTGTGGTATCAGATCCTAAATTTTTTCTGGAAAGCTGGAAAGTTCAAGAGGTCAACACAGTTCTAGATGGAATATTAGGTATCACATTTCCCCCCAGAACCATCAGGGAACAGCTTGCAGCACAGAGCTTCCATATTAGGATATCTAGCTACAGTGACACTATGGTCAACTTCAGGCTTTACATGTCCTAGAATTGCCAGTTAGGGCACTACCTAGTATAGCACAAAACAAGCTACCAGTTTTCCCTACTAATCTTTAAAGCTCTATCAGCCACATATATTTCATCCCATCAGAGTGAAGTCTTTCATGCACCTCAGCCTTTTTGGAGGGGCATGTGTGAAAGTGCAATGGACCCTGAGTCATGATAAGATCAGTTTAGGAGGACACTCATAGTGGGCAACACTGAATGGATTATGTTTAGCCTATTTTTAAGCTTGAGGAGGTTCAAGGTAGACCAAAGAGGAATAGACGAAGTAATTGAACTAAAGGCAAAAGATATTTGCTTAATGACAATCCTTAAGGAAGTCCTGGAAATGTGGCCTCATAACAGAGGATACCTTATTAATCTACCAAGATGGGGTTCCCAAGACATCATTCTAATTTAGAGACATCATTCTAATTTAGAGGGCTTTCATAGCAGTTGGGCTCTGCCGGCACAATTTTATACTGTCTTCATAACACCTAAGAGCCAAAACTATGACAACAGGAGTTGTCTTAGCAGTGAAAGTGATTAAAACAATTGGCAGGTGGACATCCAGGATGTACTGAGGATTCCTCCACTGTCCATAAGGATATCTGGATGCAGTGTCATATTCTGGATGTTGAGACACATGACTACCAGTGGGTATTAGGCATCTGGCAAATGACTTTTTAAAAAAGAAGGGGCATAACATGAGAGGCACTAATGCTATGGCTGCTCAGGTTCATGCAATTAGAAGCAACGTGCTCAGAAGAGAATGTCTTAACCAAGGTGTCCAGGCAGTAGTTGGATGTTGAGACAACACACTGAGACTGCTTTTGTCAGGAGGCTGAGAGGGTTTGAGGGCAAATGATCTGTCAGATGGTGTGGTAAGGTGGAAGGCACCTAGCAGTTATTAATGTGGCAGTTATTGGCATGCTGGAAATAGGAACTTCCTCTGCAGTCTCTATTTGTAACTGAGGAATAGGGTTGGGACTGGCATTAAACCACCTGGGGTCCTGGATAAAAAAGAAAATCCATTTAGGGGAGATGGTATACAGTTGCTCCTAGATGATATAACATGTACTTGAGTAACCAGGCAAAGAGGATCTCTACCATCTAACATGGATGGGGTGGAAGTGTAGCTGGACTGTTCCCTTGGTGAGTATGTAACAGAAAGAAGCACTGAGCATAAATGGGGAAAAGAAGTGGCATGGTGTGCGCAGCTGAGTGGGCTCACCTAGCAGATTTGCGGGAATTGCTGTCAAGATTCAGCCAAGCTGAGACTTAGACGTTCCATGTGGCCTGGGAAACAGACTGCAAATGGGTTCTTCCTCTTCTGAATGTGGTATGTGATGAAGTTATGGCCTAACAACTTAAAAGAAAAGACAAGTGTTTGCCTCATCCTTCTTGGCTGCAATGGCCCTGAAGCTGCCGCAGCCCTGAAAAAGATAATAATAATTTTAAAAAGCTCTGGAAATCAGTATTTAAAAATATATTTAGCATGGATGATCATGCTACAGATACTAAATCTAAGGAAAAGTTGAAAGAACATCTTGGCATCCTTTGTACAGAATCATCACAGTAATAAACAGTTATATCCAGGGATAGCCCAACCATGAAGACAATGTAGGTAGCCAGGCCACCACAATTCCAAGCCATATTTTGGAATGACAACCTCTGCCTCCACTTTTGGGCATATCCAACTTTTTCAATACATGCTTATAGATGAAAGAGGAATTCTAATCTGGTGCAGTCTAGTTTAATTTTGAGTTAATTAATTCCCCTCTGTCACCTGGAAGTACTGGTATTGTGGGTGGACCCCTAAGTCATCCACGTTTTGGGGTAACATTAGTAAGGATGCTGAAGGATCTCAGGTGGTCACTTGAATCTTCATACCTATCACAACCTTTGTTGAGATTGAAAATGAAAATAAAAAATGTACTAGCTCATGATAATAACACAATGACGACAACAACAACAACATTATGATCAGCGTATGATAAGACACAGAGAGGGCAATAATGATGACATTTTAACTTGTGTACAAAAACTGTAGGGGAGTCCTGGATATAGTACTGAGTGAATTAAAAAAAAATGATTGCAGGAATTCATATCTTCAGTCTGGACAAAATACTTCTGTCTGATGAAGACACATGGACTGGTAGACTAACAGAAAGTTAATCCAGTTGAAGATGTTTTCTTACCAAATGTTTGTCTTTGTGTCTTTTACAGGTATGGGAATAATGAGCAAATGGATCATTTAAAATATAATTTATAATTTTATATTTTAAATGGATATAATTTTAAATGGATTGAGTTCAGCTACAGGGGAGACAAAGAGTAAGAATAGATTCCAGTGTATTAAAAATAGCACTGAAACAGAGCTCAAAGATTTCCTTTTTTAATTGAAAATATACTAATCAGCAGGTGACAGAGACTCACAGCCAAACCTCCCTGCTGTTCAAACAGAGGCAAAAAACAAACAAGCAATTTTATCACTCCTTCTCCTTGCAGATTGTGGGCATGGCTTGGTATTCTCACAATTGGGGGAAGGGCTTGCTTCCTGTCAGTGTGTGCTGCTGTGTCTCATTTTGTTTCCAAATGAAGGATCATTTCTGTGCCTCGGAGGACAGGTGAGAATGAGAGGCTGGGAAGTAATGTGTGGAAAGGCAACATCGATTTCTTGGCTTCTCCAAGCTCACTACTGGCTAAGTTGCAAGGACCACAGCTGGATATTGAACACTATACAGCAGAGTTTTCCAAACATTTCACGTTGGTGACACCCTTTTTCAACATGCATTATTTTGTGACATAGTAATCCAGTTTTACTGGCAAACCAGAGGTACTCAGAGTTGTATGTAGGGTGGGGAAAAGCAGCCCTCCCAATCCTGGCCTGCTTCCATTGCCCTCACCAGTAAATGCCCCAGCGAGAGCAACTGCAGGGGGAAAGACAGCCCCCTTCCACCCAGTCCTCGCCTGCTGCCGTCACTCTTGCCAGGGAAAGGCCCCACTGACAGTGATGGCAGCAATCTAGGCTGAGGTGGGGAGGTCTTTCTTGGCCAGGCAGGCAACACACCAACACACTACAGGCGACACAGTGTTGTGTCATGACACATCAATTGGAAAGCCCTGCTATACAGAATTTAAGGATCTTTATGTCTCCCCACCCCTCACATTTTGGTGGATTGAAGCAGGTATTAGTCTGACGTGCAGCTGGATGCATTTTGTGAAGTAGGAAAATAAAATGTGCAACAAGGAATAAGACTTTATGAAGTTGGCAGTACGGGCTTTAATCAAGAACAGCATTATTCCTTAAAGAGATGAGAAGACGATAAAGAAATAGTTGATTAAAATAGCTATCGTGGGCTGAAATTAATTGTACATTATTGGGACCACCTACCTAACTGTGCCATCTGTGGCCAGGGAGGGTACATGCATGAGAATGTGAATGCATGTTTTGGATCGAACAATGTTGCTGCAGATATTGTCAGCTGCATCCAGCACTCCTTTTTTTTTTTTAACTATGCATGCAGGGTTCACTAGCAGTGCCTTTCATCACCGTATTTCATGATTACATACATTTTTTTCGATTATAGTTTACTCAACAGTACCATCAGACTTCAGGATCAGTTCCAATGTATCTTCAATCAGTGTCTATGTGAGGCTGTCTCTCATTTCCCCTGTATATCATTCTAGCCATTACAATGGTTTGATCATTGGACTGCAGCTCTGGAGACCACAGTTTGAACTCCCACTCAGCCATGGAAACTCACTGGGTGACCTTGGGCAAGTGTCACCCTCTCAGCCCCAGAGGAAGGCAAAGGCAAATTTTCTCTGAACAAATCTTGTGAAGAAAATCTCATCATAGGTTCACTTTGGGGTCTCCATAAATCAGAAACTACTTGAAGAAACACACCACCACCATCACTATTCAGAGCTCACAGTTGTAATCAGGGGAGTAGGTTCTCAGCTCCCCAGTTATGTATGGAGTTTCTGTTCTAAACTAAGACAATCTTTCTTTTTCTTCTCCTCATATCTTCTTCTCTCTTCTTCCTTCCTGTTAATTTTTAAATGCCTTAATTCATTCTAATTTCCTTTTCTTTTAATTTCTGCAGTTAGGTAGCTCTCACAGGACTAGAGATCTTTGTTGTAGTATTGCAGGAAGGGGGGTCTGATAGTAGGATACTTCCGGCCACATGAGGACGTGGGGGCAGGGGGGGCGAATCACTCCAAGTGGCAATGTTTTTGGGGCATCCCGGCCCTTAGCCATGCCCCCGCGTAGCCTGCCCACGCCCCCACACATAGCAGCCATACCCCTGCACACAGTGGCCACATCCCTCATGCCGTAGCCCCGCCCCCTCCCACCCCACCTCCACACACTCCAAGCTCTGCCACTGGATACTTCTTCCACACCTGAGTCTGGCATTGCATGTTATTTTGTGTGGCTACGCACAGCATAGTCATGCTATAGTCTCATACCTTAGAAATGGGAAATTATGGCATTTTTGGATATGGCACTATTAACACTAGAGATTTTTATGAATCCCACATGCATGCTACAGCCAGAAAAGCACTACATTCCTTCAAGAAGCTCCAAGATGGACCAAAGACGAATAGGCCAAATAGTTGAGCTACAAGCAGCAGGGAATGACTAAATTTGCTCAGCGGCAATCTTCAGTGTGCTCTCAAACTGAGGATGCCTTGTTCATCTACCAGAATAGGATCCCCATTACTCCATTCCAAGTTAGTAAGGAGTCTAAGACTATTTCACACTGCTGCCATCCCACTTAAGAACTACAATGGCAGAAGGTATGGGCTTAGCAATGAAGGAAATCAAAAGTACATTGGAATCTCGTCTTACACATGCTACTAACATTAGTGATTCGTGATGCAGTACAGCTAGAAAGATCCCAGTTTCTACTACATCTGGAGAGGGGCTGCTAATGAGATAATATATTGCTGGTCTGACCAATCAAACTGTGTCCTGGCCAATAAACAAATTAGGGAGTCTGAAATTCCAGTAATATCCACATTCTAGCATTTCCAGTTTTGTTTGGACGGCTCCTTTCAATCTACACTGAGACTTGCTCTTTCTCATGGTCAGGACTTCTCTGTACAACCCTTGCTGTGCATTGAATTGGTATCCGCATTCTGGGATATAGTTCCATAATTTGTGGACTTTTTTAAAAGAAGTCATCAAGGCCCTTTTATACTACTATGTACTTTCATCTGACAGATTCTTGAATGTCTTCTGCATATCTTCTCATATACATATATATCTCTGATGTGCACTGACACAGAGATGCAAAAGTTCTAACACAGGAAGGGAAATCTTTATAGAAGTGCAGCATCTCAACATCAGGGCTGGGGAATGTGTAGCTCTCCAAAGGTTGCAGGAAGGCACAGCCAAGGGTGAAGTATGACAGGAGTTACAGTCCAGCAACATCTGGAGAACTACACATCCCCATCTCTGTTCAACACATTTCTATTTAAAGGAGTTTAAGGAGGGGCATTTAGAATTCTCAGCCAGAGAGCTCTTTGGCCTCAGTAAACTACAAACCCCAGAATTCCACAGGATGTGGAAAGTGGAATAATAGCACTATAATAGTATAGTGTGGAAATGGCCATAGATTATGAAGAAAGGAAAAAGAAGAAAGAGAAAAGGGGGAAGGACACACAGCCCACATGCACACCCTATATAATTCCCCTTTCCTCCCTTTTCTTTCTTCTTTTCTTTGTAATCCAAGATACACACACACACACACACACACAAATTTCAAGAACATGTTTTCTTGAAGTAGGCTTCTATAAAATACACATTGCGTAGTAGCTAAAGCAGTGAGATCTTCTGACCATTGAATAACAGATGGAGAATGTTTATCTTCTAGCCCTGGAGTACATGCCTTCTGGTAACAGTTAGAGAACACAGGATTCAACCATGTTAACCATTAGTAAAATTTCATGTTTCAGGGATATAATTTAAAATAATGTGTGTATCTACAAAATTATCAAATATTTTTCCAGTACAAAATTAATGTATTGTAATACACCAAACCAAAAAGGGATAATCACTGGGCATACCATACAAGACAGGTAAGTATTATCAGTATTGTACTGCCAGTTTTATCTGAAGTAAACTATTTCTTTCTCATATAGATGCAGTCATGTCTAGTCTACCCAAAACACCACCTTTGTGGAACCAAATAAAGTTTTAAATCTAAATAAATGTAGGCACTGAAGCAAGGGCAGTTTTCTATTGGTTGACTTGTATAGGATGATCTAACTCTGCATTTCATTCCATTCTAATTTCATTGACATCAAAGTTGGCGCTTTCCAACTGACACCAAATCTCATCTCCAGCATGATCTGGAAGCAATCCATTTTCTAAAACTCCCAGAATTACTTAGGAAATATCGGAATAATAACAGTGTCCTACATATATGGTTGTTCTCAAGATAACAATAAGGTAATGTAGGTGAACTGATGGGAACACACTAAAAATGCTTCTCTTGGTGATGATGGTGAAGTTGGTGAGGAGAAGGAGGAGGACGGTGATGTTACATCATTGCCAAACATTCCTGTCATGTGGGGATCTCTTTCTGGTTTAGAGTTTAGAATGGGATATGTTTCCAATTAAACAGAAATAGAAATAGCTTGTAGCATTGTGCAATACATTCAAGACTGAACTGATTCTAAAGGTTAATTGGGAAACATTTGAAATGCTTATTTTACATTTAATTTATGTAGAATTTTCTGTTCTTCATAGCAAAGTTCAGAAAAAAGGAATGTCCTGCTTTTCAGCTGACATTCCTCTATATTTTCTGTATGTAACCCTATCAAAGCTATTAGGCACATTATTTAATTAAATACTTTTGAAAGCCTCCCATTTATTAAGAATTAAAGCTGCTCTGTGCATCATCTTTTTCAAGGTGAAATCCATAAAGTCTCTAGAATACAAGGTGTAGACAATGTGAATGCTTTTAATATTATTCTGTTCATAATTGACCTGGCTCTTTTTTCCCTTCTTTTATTTATTGATTGATTGATTTGAGAATAAAGCTTTTATTGAAAAAATATTTGTCTATTCTACTGAATAAAACTGGTTGTTTCCATACAATATAAAACAATTTCGCTTAGTGAAAATACAGTCTGTTGGACAAATGTTATTTCTAATGTTCAACAAATTGGTCAGCTTACCCATTCAAATGATACCCAACCTTTAAAGGGTAACTCTCAAAGCGTAGACTTCCAAAATAATGCTTGCAGCAGTTAATTAGTTACCAGACCATCCATGTTTTTATCTTGGATTTCTTGAAGTTAGTTGAATAGTACAGACAATATCTCAAGAAGTATCCTAATATTTGTTATAACATACGTATGGTAGCACACACTCTTCCAGTAGGTTTGAGCAGGACAGTTCCAAATAACACGGAGCAAATGATCCACATCTAGCTACACTGCCAACATAAAATTTTTAATTTTGTATATTTTGTGTATTTTCTGAGGGATTATATATCACCTAAACATGACATTATATTGTGCTAGTGAGTAAGGAGGTACTTACTGAAAAGGATGAACAGATCTTGAATATTTCCCTCCATTCTTTGTCTGCTATAATCCCATTCTTTCCTGTAATTTCTTGCAAGGTCTTAAGAGGCCTAAATTCAGTTGGTCTCACTGAATCAATGGGAACTTGATAAATCAACACTTATATTAATTCAATCTGCTTACTCTAGTTGGCATCAACCATTGGATTTAAGCCAGTGAATTAACAATTTGATATAACCTGGAGGAGATCTTTTCTTTTCTTGTTCTGTTGCTAAATTATTTACAGGCAGAGTATCTAATTTGTACGATTTTCAATTCCGGTGTACTGAAACTCATAACTTGAAAATATTCAAGCCAGGAAAGAATCCATTCTTGAGTTTACTAATCTGTTTCCTTCTTCGTATTAACCCAAAACTATTGACCAAACCAACAACTTATGGAATATATGCTTTTCTCAGTGTCGTGAGACTATTTCCAACCTACGGAAAGATTTTTCTGGCAACTGCTTTTAAATGGTGATAACCCTGGACTTAATTTCGTGTTCATATTTATAGAATTAGAAGCAAATTTCTCTGTTGTACTACTGCCTCTCAATTTCATTGTGACGACCACAATAACAAAGGAAACAAGAGCTCCTGGTTCCTGAGGATCCTCTTCTTGCCCTTTTTTCTCTGTCCTTCTTCTGCCTGAAATGTTAGTCTCCAAAATCTGAGGAAGGAGAAAGGAAAAACAGGGAGGGGAGTATCCTCCCGTACTAGTTCTGTTCATTTATCCATTCATTCTTCACCATTCACTGGTGACAGCTACTCTCTAGGCCAGGCTAGGTAGATGCATGGGGGGACAGAGAGGTCTTGTGGGAAGCTGGAGGACCATTTATTGCTGTTGTGTGCCTTCTGGGCCATTTCCACAATACACAGTTACAGTGCTGTTATTCAACTTTCAGCCTCCTACGGAATCCTGGGATTTGCAATTGAGGGAGAGGCCTTCAGAATTCTCAGCCAGAGAGGTCTTTGGCCTCAGTAAACTACAAACCCCAGAATTCCACAGAAGGTTGAAAGTGGGATAATAGCAGTGTACTGCAGAAATGGCCCTGCTCATTTCTGACTTAGGCAACTCTAGGGCAAACCTATCACAGGGTTTTCTGGGGGCTGAGAGTATGTGGCATGCCCAAAGTTGCCCAGAGGGTTTCCATGGCTGAGCAGGGAATTGAACACTAACGTCCAGGATTGTAGTCCAATGCTCAAACTACTACACCATGCTGGTTCTCTGGAAGATCATAGGGCTTTCAAAGAAGGAAGGAAGGAAGGAAGGAAGGAAGGAAGGAAGGAAGGAAGGAAGGAAGGAAGGAAGGAAGGAAGGAAAGGCAGGCAGGCAGGCAGGCAGGCATTTTTCAAGGTGGATAACAGAGACAAGAACTGATTTTTGTCCCAGCAGCAGCCCCACCTCACATCTTCTTCTGAAAATGCAACCTGCAAGTGGATGGACTTCTGGTCTACACATCCTCATTTTCTGGCTGATTTTTAATTGTTCTTGCTGTTTGGGTCAGAGGATATTAAAAGGCAAAGTACCATGTTTGGCCCCATTTTTAGGTGTTTAGACCATTTGAAGCTGTGGTTTTTGTTTTTCTGTTTGGGGGCTACATGTGCTGCATGTTGCACTTGCTCTACCTCTGGCCTGCCTGATCCAACATCTGTTCCCACAGTGGTCAACTAGGGAAATAGGACACAATGGGGACAACTGCTACTCCTATTTGTCACAGCTGATATTCAGGTGCATGATACCACTGATACTGGAGTTCCTCATGACTATAGCCATCAGGGCAACATATAGCAATCAGGATGCACGAATTTATCAAGATTGCAGTGAGATTCCTGAATGTGAATTTGGGTGCAGGAAAAAACTGACATTTTTCCAGTTATGACAAAATTACATTGGTTTGCTGAATCAATTCTTTGCCCAGCTTGCTCGTTGCTAAGGGGGTTCTATGCATTTACATTTTTGAAAAAAAAAATGGAAGATTCATCCCTGAACGAAAATTCGTTTTTAAACAGATTCTGTTAAATACCTGTGCAGATTTTTGAATGACCAAGGCTGTGTGTGTCCACAACTTACACAGTGCAACAGAGGAGTCGCTCAAAGCTTTTAGCAAAGAGGATGACTTGATGTCTTACTCAGCTCATTTGTGCTCAGCCTTCAGTGACATGAACCAATAAAGCATTGTTTATTCAAAGCTTAGAGGGGCTCAGTGATGACTCTAATCCCTCCACAGATAGCAAACAGATAACACAATCACATTTTCTCTACATCTGAGGATACAGTGAGCAATATAATACGCATGCTGGAAAGCAAACCATTGACTGTGTTTAATATGAAAGCAGCCATTTTAAAATGGTAAAAGGTATCACCCAATACCTGATTTCTGTAATGAAATGAAATGTTAAGAATGATGGACGCTGGGTGACTGATTTCTCAAAACTCGTGTGCATAAAAGGAAAAGGAAGGAAATTAGGACAATGAATATGTTGCTTATATGAATCCATAATGTGTTACACACACCACAACAATCTTTGGCCCTTTCCGCACGTGGAGGGGAAAACGGGGGAAAACGCACCGAAACGGAGCTTACCGGCAGCCAGGTAAGTCCGTTGCCACGCGGAGCAGTGCGAACTCGCTGCTCTGCAGTCCTCCGGCGTCCAAAATGGCGGCTTCCGGCTGGCAGAGGCTCTCCACCAGCTGGAGAAGCTTGCCAGCTGGAAGCCTGCCCCCGGTAGATCTGCAGGCACACACTAGTGCGCGCCTGCAAATCTGCACCGGAGTGCGGTGACGGAGCTGCACGGGGCTGCGCGCTCCGTGCTTTTTAAAAACCTCTGAAAAGAGGTTTTTAAAAAACACGCAGCGCCACCAGTTCCGGTCGCTTCGGAGTGGATTGAGGTGCGGAACTACGAAAAGTAGTCCGCCCCAATCCACTCCACGGTGCAGACGACCTCCGTCGGAGGTCGCTCTGCACCGTTTTAATACCCCGGTGCGGAAAGGGCCTTTGTCTAAGGCTTTTGAATGGCAAGCAGCAATGAAACAATATTTCATTGCCAGGGTATATACTATGAAATTTTTAATGTGAAATTTTAATTAATTTAAACTTAATTAGTCTCAGTTTAATAGATTTTTGAAAGTTAAATGAATCAAATCTTTTTGTTGGCATTTACAGTGTTGCCAGTTTTAAGATAAAAGAGAGATAATTGGAGACAGTGCATTTGGTCTTCATGAATGTTCATAATATAATGATCGGTATAATTAGCAGTGACTTGCGTGTTAAAACGAACTGGACCCAAAATGAAACTTTCTCCAAATTTCCCTTTTGTTAGTTTTGATACTGAATATTTCCCACATATTCTCTTAATACCCAAATATTTACTGAACATTTGACATACTATGATGTGTGATTACTGTGTTTGGTATTTGACACGATTGCCTGAGATTGTGCATCAGGAGAGGTATATGTATCACACAGCTACATCTTTGTACTTACATCTCCTGAAGCTACTTCCCAAAACATCCCCTTGCAAGCAGTGTAGGACCCTGAAAATGACCATTTCCATGTTGTTGGACAGTGTGTGTGTGTGTGTGTGTGTGTGGAAGTGGTGAGTGGGATGATCCTATTTTCCTGTAGTTGGGCATGCTTTGGCAGGTACATCCAGAGACTCCTGGTGGGGGTGGGAGGGAGCTTGCATGCTCTCTGCAGATGATAACCTTGCAGTATGCCTAGCTACAAGAAAATAGCTGGACATGTCTCCTGCTCATCCTCCTGTTCTCCAACTAGATGGAAATGAGCATGTTGAAGAGGGGTACAATGCCTACAGAGTGAGCTCGGGAATGGCAATTTGGCCATTGCATGTTTGGAACAGAATTCCAGAGTACACAAGTGTGAGTTGCAATAGCATAAATCTGACATGATCGTAATTCACTGATGGGATGTCAGCCTATTTATTTATGTTTTTTTTAGTCTAAGATGAGAAATGATGGTACACAAATTGGATATGGATTATGCTTAGCATAACAGACCCAGATCTGTTATCCCAAGCATAATCCATGTCCAATTTGTATACCATTATTTTTCATCTCAGAATATTACATATAAGATTAAATCTGTACAACATTCACATGTCTGGTTAGAACTGTGTTGGTTGAAAGGAGGGTACTTGTAGCTCTCTGTGCTTTGAGTGTTGGATTACAACTCCAGAGACTGGGGTTCAGTTCCCTGCTTGGCCTTGGAAATCCCTTGGGTGACCTTGGGCACGTCACACACTTTCAGCCCCAGAAAGCCCCGTGGTAGGGTTGCCTTAGGGTCACCATAAATCAGAAATGACTTGAAGGCACACAGCAACAACAACAACAAGCTCCAGGTAACACTCTGCCTGTTGAGATGTAAACATGTTCTTCTGGGCCCACTTTTTGCATGAACTAGAAAAACCTTTGCTCCAGCTTCCATTTTGCTCATTTTCTACTGTTGTGGCTGACAGCAATTGATTGCTTCTAGCTGTTGTTTTCATTTCTTCCATTCTTCTTCCTCTTAATATTCTTGGTTTTGAATGTCATTTTTACTCTGTATAAATTCTATATAGTGCATTTTTATTCCTTATAAACCAATGTGAGGTTTTTTTTTTATTAAAACCCGTATATTCACAATCTTATAGCGTTTATGTCTTATTCATTTTTCAGCTATATAATTTTTGTTCTGAGGGACGAAGTAGCCTAGAATCTTCTTAGTAATCTTGGGCCTGAATTCAATTGCTAGTCCAATCTAGAGTACATTTATTAAACAATAAATGTTTAATGTTGGCTTACCATTCAGCAATTGTGTCAGTTTACTCTAGTTGGCATAGCCAACAGGACTTGGGCCTTTATGGTTTCAATAACTGACTTTTAATAATATATAAACCTGTTGGAGCTCTAGGGTCTTTGGGAGGAGGCCTTCTCTCTGACGATTTCTGCACTACACTGTTATAGTGCTATTATTCTACTTTCAACCTCCTATGGAATCCTGGGGTTTGCAGTTTAGTGAGGCATTTAGAATTCTCAGCCAGAGAGCTCTTTGGGCTCAGTAAACTACAAACCCCAGAATTCCACTGGATGTTGAAAGTGGAATAATAGCACTATAAGCATGTAGGGTGGAACGCCCTCTGTCCTGCTCATTCTCAGGCTTGTTCAGTGGGAGCAACAGAGAGAGCCTTGTTGATGGCTGCTCCCAGACTTTGGAATTCCCTCCCCACGGGGGCTAGGATGACTCCCTCCTTGCTCTCCTTCTGACAACAAGTGAAAAATTTCCTATCCTATCAGGCTGTTAGAAACCAGCTGTAAAGGGTTTTTAACAGTATGCTGTTTTGTTGCTTTCAAAAATGTGCTGTCTTTTAATCAATTTTAAACAGTTTTAACTCTATAGATTGCACAGTTGTTTTAAAGATACAATAAAATAATAATATGTGTTCAAGGAATATTGTTTAGTAGCTGACTATATCGGACAGATGACATGCATTGATCTTCAGTATGTTTGATGGCTTGTGACATTTATGTATTTGACCTGCAAGACCAACAAGAGGCCAGCTGCAGATCTAAAGCACAGTTTTCAATGTTTCTTGTTCAAAATGTAACTTTCAGATTTTGAATCTGAAGTTTCACATTCAAAATCTGATTAGCAAAAAAGCAGGACAATGTAACAGCATGCTTTCTAAATGACTTTTAGAACCAATATTAATAACACAAAATAAGGAAATTAATGACGATGTAGATAATTTACATATAGCTACAGCTCTCCTTTTTCATGGAGCAGACCTTGAGCTACCTTGGCCTAGGCTCTTTATTTACTTTTTTTAAATGATCTTCTGTGCAATAATCAGCACTGGGTACAATTCACTAGATTGGATATATCTTGTCCACAGCTCTGGATACTGCCTTTCTTGAGAAGACAATCCATTGGACACTGCTGTTGAAACTGAACCTGCATTGAGCAACTCTTCTGGCTTCTGATATTTCCCAGGATTCCCTCCTGTGATCTTTGTGCACTGCAGTATGTAGACGGTTGTGAGTGAGTACACAACCACTTCCTTCTAATTATTGAAGCAGACCTCTTTTCATCTAGACAGCAGCTTCATGGGCAATGCTCTGAGTGTTTTATTTCCCTTTCTAGCTCTGATTGAACTACTGGATAGTGAAGTTAAGACTCTTGAGGTGCATAGAAAAATCAGAATGTAACCATTAATTTGAAAAACTGAATTAAACAGAAGCCACTAGTTACTGGCTTCATTTTGTAAATTAAAGCTATTTTCAACAAATGAAAGGCCAGGGTGCCATCTTCTGGCAAAATCTATAATTGCATGGTGTGCGTGTGGAGGCTGAACAATCAGCCCTAGCTTGGCTTCTACCTGTGAAAGTACTTCTGTCAAGCCACATTTTCTGCTGTTTGCTTCATACTGAAGGCATTTGCCTTCCTATAATGGAGATGTCCTAAATGTCAACGGCATCTGCCCAGATTTGATATTAGCTTACAAATTACTCACACAGTCAATTTATTCCTTGTCTTTCCTGCTAATCCTCAGTTGAGAAACATATTCCACAGCTTTATTAACTGGCAGCCTAATCCTTTGCACTGGATTTATCTCCACTGCATATTTTGTGCCATAGCTGGTAAAAGTTACATCTTGCACATGAGAAGCAGAGGAAGGCAGAAGCAAACTTCAGTATATTCGAGTGTGCTACATTAATGAAGCACGATGAATAATAGTCAGTTTCTTACCCCAGAACTGATTAAACATGATAACATTAAGGAGGCTGCATAAGAGGTCTCTGGACAAATCTAATGCTACTTTGCAGACATGTATGGTGTGTCAGGGAGGTGGTATTTTTCCTGCTTTAGCTAATATAGTTGTATGCTTCAGTTAATGGAGTAGACATGTTCCTGAACATTTTGAAACTTCTATAGGCCACCTGAAAGTTTCTTCAGGGGTATCTACCTTGCCTTTTTTCCCTTTTATGATGGAGCATCTTGCTGTGGAATTCTAAATGAGAACACTTCTTCGAGGCATCTGTTGAAAGACTGGCTGACACAATGGCCATTTTCGCTCTAAACTGTTATAGCGCTATTATGCCACTTTCAACATCCTATGGAATCCTGGGGTTTGCAGGTGGGCCCCTCCCTAAACTGCAAACCCCAGGATTCCATAGGATGTCGAAAGTGGAATAATAGCACTATAACAGTCTAGTGCAGAAATGGCCAATGAAAACTTGAGTTGGAAAGAATGCTTTTCTAGCCATGTGTGTCAAAATACTGGATAAAAAGAAGCTTTGCTCTTAGAGGCTTCATTAACTGAGGTATGCATGTATATTTCATGCATTATTTGTAAATAATCTGGAGGCACTATAATAGCACCTTCCGTTTCCAGGTGCATTGCTGTGTGCCTTCAAGTTGTTTCTGATTTGTGGTGACCCTAAGGTGACCCTATCATGGGGTTTTCTTGGCAGGATTTGTTCAGAAGGGGGTTGCCCTTTCCTTTATCTGAGGCTGCAAGAGTGTGATTGGCCCATAGTCATCCAGTGGGTTCCATGGTTGAGCAAGGATTTGAACCCTACTCTCCAGGGTCATAGGCCATTTCCGCACTAGACTGTTATAGCGCTATTATTCCACTTGCAACATCCTATGGAATGCTGGGGTTTGCAGTTTCGGGAGGGTATGGCCGGCCCCTCTAGTGCGGAAATTATCATAGCCAAACACCCCAACCATTACACCATACTGTCAATCACCCATTTCTAGTACAGAGTGGGAATCAGGCCACCCTTGCCTTACATGGAACTCCAGAAGGCCTGTAGCCTCCAGGCAGCTTCTTGATCTCCCAGTCTTAATTCCGATCTCCCTTAAAAAACAAACAAACAAACAAAAACTAAGATGCAGAATTACACTTCTGGAAGCCTCGAGAGGGTGTGATTTCAACCTAAAACAAGGTGCTAAATCTTATTTTAAATCTATTCCAATTTTTAGGGCAGAACCAAGAAGGGGAATGTAAGATCCATAGGGCGAGGTGGGTGAGGAATGGAGTGGACACACCCCCCGGATCCTCCATAGCTATCCACTGTCCTTTAGTATTCTCGCTTCACAAAGAAATTGATCTTGTAAATCAGGGATGAGAAACCTGTGGCCCTTCAGATATCGTTGTACTCTAGCTCCCATCATCATCTGGCAGCTTGGCCAGTCATCAAGAATAATGACGGTGATGGAATTCAGCAACTTTTGTAGGCTTACAGGTTCTGCTGGTATTCTGGAGTGTATTGCTGGCAGGTGCTAGAGTTAATACGTAGGCAGTATAGCAGAGCTTTCCAAACTTTTCATGTTGGTGACACACTTTTTAAACATGCATCATTTCACGACACAGTAATTCAGCAAATAAATCAGTAAGGGGAGGTAGCCCCTCCACCTGGACCTGGCCTGCTGCTGCTGTCACTGGGGTGTTCTTTGGCCCAGGGTTGCGTTGGTGGTGGCAGGAGAGGTAGCCCATCCACCCAGACTGGCCCGCCACTGCTGCCTTCCTTGGCCCAGGTTGGCAGCAGCAGCAGCAGCAGCAGCAGCCTCTTTGCCCATTACATTCACGCAACACACCTCCACACTGCAGCTGACACACTAACGTGTCATGACATACAGTTTGGAAAGCTCTGCATTATGGGCTAGAATGCTCTTGCAGTTTTATGCTGGAGTAATAGGAGGTCATGCCAGCACAAGTACTTTTCTGGACCCTGGCATGAGGAAGTATTCAGTACTTCACTGTACAACACGTTTTCTCTAGCTGCACAGTGGCAGCTGGGAGACATTGGTGTATACCTTCTCAGCCAATCAGTGGCTAAGGTCTGGAATTGCCCCATGGGATTGTTTGGATGCCATTGCACAGCTGGAGAAGAAAAAAGCAGTCATTGGTTTCCCAGTGCAAATATGTTGGTGGAGCTTTAATCTCTGTATTGTCAAATAGGATCTTGGCCAAGATACATAGTAGCAGCTAAGAGTCCTAACCCGCATGAATTTCACCTTTTAAGAGAGGGGTGGGCAACTGTGTGGGAGCCAGGAACCCAAGGGCCACTCTCCACAGCAAACCCAAAATGCCTCCATTTTCCTCTGGGTCCTTCTCAAAATGGTGCCTGGAAATTTTCATCACATTACTTCCTGTCACCATTTTGAGAAGTACTGGAATAAAAACGAAGATGTTTGAGGGTAGTGGCAGGTTCTATGGGTGGGAGTGTTTTTGTGTGTTTCCACAGATGGGGCAGGGGGCTTTTTGTGAAGTTTTCAGGCTAAAGGGGTTTGATAATTATGCCACTGTTTAAATGGGGTGGGGTTTGGAGCTGCAGAATGGGGCCCGGGGCTTGCGTGCCACAATTTCTCCACACTTATTTTAAAACCACCTTAGTTGGCAGTCAGTGCCACATCTTGTGGCAGTGAATTCCATACTTTAACTAAACGTTTCTGTATGAAAAGGTACTTGCCTTTGCTGTCCTGAATCTCCCCCATGTAAACTATAGGCAGCAAAAGGTTAAATTGATACCCCTAACTGCACATCTTCTTTGCCACTAATTTCTCCCCCCATATTTTCTTTGAAACTAAGACAGGTCCAGAGTAAAACAAATGGATCTGCTACCATCATGGCTAGTTTGGTCCTTAGTCAGGCTCTTGCTACTGTTGACTTGGTCTCATTCCAAATGAAGGCTGGTATCATGGGAGGCAGGGCTTTTCCCAGGCTTGCCATTCTGCAAACACACTGACAGGAGGTATCGTATTTTATTTACTCAATCATAGTCTTCAGTGTGCCAAGCATCTTGTACCTTGACAGGTATTCTTTAACATGTCTATCACAAACACAGGGTTTGGCTTGTGTGACTTGTTTGGCTTTCCCTTCTTGCTTCAACAGCTATTTCAGATTTAAGGGGAAAGCTTAAGGAAGAAAGAAAGAAAGAAAGAAGGAAAGAAAGAAGGAAAGAAAGAAGGAAAGAAAGAAAGAAGGGCGGGCCACAACCTCCTGATATAGAAGTGTTGAAAAATGCACAGCAGATTGCAAGAGGCAGAATAGACCGAACCAGTCTTGATCTGGGGTGTGCCTGCTTGACTAGGAGCGATTGCTCTGACATTCAGCTAAACCAGCCTTCCAAAACCCAATGCTCTTTGGAGGCAATGGACTATATAATGGCCACTGGCTGTACTAGCTTGAGCTGATGAGAGTAGTAGTCCAACACATCTTCAGGGCACTGGGTGGGGGAATCAAACTAAACTGTATTTCCAGAGGGAATAATTTGTGGATAGATTCTACATAATTTAGTGGTGTCTGTTTAAGAGAGTCTCTTCAGTTTAACAAAATAGAAACACAGGTACCCATGAGCAAAACCAAACCAACCAAACAAAACACTAGACATGGCATTAGAATAAAATTTTAAAGTGGTGTTTGGGGTTATCCAGAACACTTCAACAGGCTTGGCATAGTGATGGTGGATGTCAAGCAGCAAAACAGTTCCCAAATCACCATGGCCGGATGTTGAAGTCACATGATCAGATCCAAGAAGGAGGTTTGAATCCGATTGGTTAGCTTAAAATAGAATTATATTCATTGAATCAATTATTGAGTGGTGAGTGAACACATGGATAAGTTCCATTGATTCAGTGGGTCTACTTTACTAGGAACTAGCAACAGAATTCAAGCGGGAATCTCCAGACCTGAAGAAATCATCTTGAGGTTTGTAGATATTTCACCTCAGCATTTCAGATGTTGATACACCTTCTTTATAGACAGTATTTCAATGAATTCTCCATTGGCTTTATTCAAAGCATGAACCTTTTGTGCTGGCTGAGAGCCAGAAACAAAGAACAGACAATTCCCATATCATAGCTGGTGATGAAATTAAAGTGACTAGGCAGAAAAAGTAATTTAAAAGCAAATTATAAATGTCACCTACTGGTCAAAGGAGGATGGAGTCCTCAATGTAGCACAGTACCTCTAGGGCAGTGGTAAACATTTTAGGTATTACTCATCTCTTCTTTGGAATTGTTTAGTTTTACAAAGCCAAGACTCCTACTCTAGAAGCAAACAGGTCACCACCAAGGAGTCAAGTGGGGACAAAGACTCTTTCTTTCCTTGGACATCGGCTGTGCTAGCTATTGCATGTCTACCTTCTGCTGTATGGGGATGAGCTGCAGGACAACAGAGTGTACAGCAGTTCCTTCCTAAAGACAGGTGAGAACTTTGCTTTTCATTTCTCTTTTGGTAAGAATTTACCAATATTCCCTAAACTCTTCATGATTACAGTGGAAAGAACTTGGGATTATTTTGAACAGATTCATTCCATTCCAGATCCAGGGCTTTGCATGCTTAATTCTCAAAGTTCTGGGTTTGACTGCCTTCAACCATGTTTGTGATGCTGCATTAGAGTTGTCACCTATTTTTCTCAGGGTGGCTCCTTTTCTTCAATGCCTAAGTGACAGGTAGGTACAGTTTGATCCTCTCTATCCTGGAGAAGTTGTACTTATATTTCACCAACATGGCTGGGGGAAGTTCAGCTGATTTTTTCAAGAATTTACCAAAAAACACAAGTTTAATCAAATTCAAGTTGTAAAGAACTTGATGTTCAAAAGATTTAAATGGCAACACAAACAAAACAGAAAGATTGGCCACTCCTATTCTTTCATCTGCCCTAATGTTTAAAAAAATTCCACAGAGAGTAAGCGAAAGGGATTGTGCTCCTGGAGTTCCTGATTCAGGATATTTGGAGCAGAGTTTGGAAGAGTTACTATTTTGGCCAGCATGTTGGCTAGGGGCTATGGGGAGCTGCACTTGAAAATAGTAATTTTTCTAAGCCTTTGTCCTGACATCATATACAGAAGTTCTTATTCTCATCTCTTAGGAAACAGAGATAAGGCAGCAAACCAGAAAGCCTACAAGATCCACGTGGTTACATCATTAGGATCTTACACAAAATGCTTCCATAACTAGGTTGTTTTCAGATAAAGATGATGGATATTTTTATATAAAGAAGCAAGAACTTTTATTTCTTTATTACAGATATTTATGTTTTACTTTTCCGAATACACATCTTTCCAAGATGGCTTCCAAGTATAATCAAAATACATTTTTTTTCTTCAAACCACAATAAGTGATTTCAGTATATAACAAGTCACTAGGACTTGTCAAAGAGCAGTTGGTAGTATACAGTCCTAGCAGGGGAGGGGCAAGGTTAAGCTTGGGAAAGTTACTCTTTTGGCTAGTTCCCAGAACCCCAGACACCTTGGATGTTGTAGCTGGGGAAAAAAAGTTTGATACATTTCACTTGTATTTTTCAAAAACAAAAACAAACAAACAAAAACACTTTCCTCCAAGTTCAGGCCGAAGAAGGCCCTGAAATAGTCTTTGCTTACTATCTCTGTTATCAATATAGGGCTCTGTCTTCACATTTGGCAAAAATGGACACAAAAATGAGTGAGGAGTTTCAACCCAGTCTGATATGGAAACAGTGGCAAAATTATAAGCAAATGCCTCAGCTGCTGCCACACTCTTTACAAATCTACTTGCTGGAAGCCAAACAAGACTCACACAGTTATATCCTGGTTGTAGGTTAAGCAGATCATGAAGTCACAGTAGGAATGATTAAAGAAACAATTTCTCAGTATCAAATTGCACAACCTGTTGCCAAAAATGCCAAATCATTACATTCAGAAAAAGGACTGGTTCACACATACATGTTTGTTATTTTGTTGTCATCATTGTATGGAGCCAAAACCCTAAAGAAACTGTCCAGTCACCTCACACAGCTCCAAAAGTCCTCTCCAGATGGCATATTTTGGGTACCATTACAAGCAGTAACTCAGAAGACATTCTCATCTAAGAGCGCAAGCTGCCACCATTTAGGAAAGAAAGTTCAGCAGCTTCAGTAGGTACAACTCACACTAAAGCCCAGAACAGACTCACTGCTGCCTTGACACTGAAGCTACTATCTGGCACTGGACTAGAGGATTTTCCAGTGTTATTGTGGCACATGCTACCTATAATGAGTTGAGCTGCAATTACTAGGAGGTGAGGCAAGGATTTCCGAGCTGATACAAACATGGTAGGTGGCTATATGTGGGTCAATTTCTCTGCTACAGTCTCTGCCTCCCATCTGCAATATATCAAATTGTTTCTTTAATCATTTCTACCTTGACTCCATGCTCTGTTTAACCTCCCATCTGCATACTGTCAAGTTTCTTGCATTATTGTTGTTAGAGGGATGGGTGTTGAGAGATTATATATTGGAATGAAAGAACTATTAGAGGCTTTACTCCAGTCACACTGGAAGTGCCCATCTCAGGATGATGAATTTAAACGAACAAAATTACAAGCAGAAAAATTAATTTTAGAATCCTCAACATGAGGAATATTTATTAAGGAAATACAGTTAGATAAAAATAGCCCGATCCTTTCTAAACAAATTGAAAAGAGAAAAAAATGGGAGGGAGACATGTTGCACCTTGTCATTCCCTCATCCAAGACACAAACTGGTCTGGTTCTTTTTCTTTTACAACATAGAGAAATCACTTAATTATCCCTGATTGATCTGGACAATACTATCTGCCCATAAAACTTGCAGGAAAGATGTCTGACAAAGGAAGCAAAATCAAGCAGGAAAGGAAGACAAAAGATCTTAAACCTTTCTGTCTAAGCCAACTCAGCCCTAGTAACCAAGAGAGCAGCAAGAGCAAGTACAGAAGATGCTGTTTCTTCCAGCAGTTGTGAAGATGAGCTGACATATGAAGATGGTTTGAGTGCCATGGTCATGCAAATTATTATGGTTCTAGCATAACTAGGTTCGAAAACTTAAAAGAATGGAAGTAGGTTGGATGGGAAAGTTCTCTATCAGAAGATCTAAGACTAGGACAGTCATTATGTACGTACTTATTTGGGAGTAAGTGCTGTTGAGCACAGTAGGGCTTATGTCTGAGTAAACATGCATAAGATTTGCACTGTTTTAAATGGCAGGAAGCAAGAAAATATGGGTGAATGATTTCCTTGCCAGTAGTGGTGACTTTAATCGTTTGGAGGAACTGCAACTTTTATAAGGTTATAGGTAGGCATCAGGAAAAACATCAAAGGGTTAAGCCCCAATCTAAGAAGTTATTTTTAATTCCTTGGAAAAGAAAAGGAATAAAAAAAATTGTATTTTTTCAGGATTGTTTTTTGAAGTTTTCCTTCCAGTTCTCCTCTCCAACTACTTTATGCTTTAATTTAAATTTCTTGTCTTTTTTTCTCTCTGTTTAAAACCGCACTTTTAGAGAAACTAAAAAAAAGCATTAAAATTGCAATATTGATTTAAAAAAGAAAAAAAAATATTCCTGAAATTTTCTTATAAAACTAGCATAGCATGTCTCATAATGTAGAGTAGAATTAAGTGTTAAGATACTCTGTTGTCTTCAAATGCAGGCCACCTTTTTAAAAAGCAAGAAATATTTTGTCTTGGAGTTCAGCAGCTGAACTAGAGGACTAAATACTGTACAAAAATAAATTATGATGATTTATGCTAATTATTTATTCACCTTAAGTTAATTTATTACCTTTAAGTTAAATTAGCTATTGACAAAAGTCTAGAACAGGGCTTTCCATATGGTGTGCTGTGACACATTAGTGTGTCACCTGTATCGTGTGGGTGTGTCGCCTCCCCAGCCGAGAAGAGCTCCCCACAAGCCTGGCCCACTGCCATTGCTCTTGCTGGGGCCTTTCCCCAGCAAGAAAAATGGCAGCAGGCAAAGGCCGAGGGGGAGGGGGCTGTCTTTTCTCCTGCCATAGCTCTCGCTGGGGCCTTTCCTGGCAAGAGTGATGGCAGCAGGCCAAGATCAGGAGGGCTGCCTTTCCTCACCCCAGATACACCTCTGGGTACCTCCAGTTTGCTATTAAAACTGATTTAGTGTGTCGTGAAATGATGCATGTCAACAAAGTGTGTAACCAACATGAAAAGTTTGGAAAGCTCTGGTCTAGAAGAAAAAAACTAGAAGAGCTGTAAGGATGGAACAAATAAGCAAATGGATTTTTTAGTTCTTCTTGTTCATACGTTGCTTTTCTGCTTGAAATTGTTTCATGAGCCTCCCATTTCTGTTTATAGATCTGATCTCTAGAAGGAGAAATCAGCAGAGAAATACAGTGCAAATCAGGGGGACTTTTAGTGTTTTTAGTCCGACAGAGATGACAGCAAGTTAGATTGGTCTCTCATTGTACAAGAACAGCACTGCTATCAAGTACACAAAGTTCCTTTGCATCTGATGAAGTGGCTTGGAGACCGCGAAAGCTTTTGCAAAATATCATGTGTAAGTCTTCAAGATGGCACAAGATTCCTTGTTGTTTTGGCTAATATGGATATCTTGCTACCTCCCAACCCCATTTTCTTCCTTAGTAACTTGACTAAGATGAACATGGGAGGGAACTTCAGATGGAGCATTCTCTGAGAAGCTGGGCATGAAAGAGCTTCATATGGGCAAGGGTGATCCATATCCTAAGCTCTCACAGAAACCATTGGTACTATCAAGCATCTGCATAGTAATTTTCCAGCAGGTTAAATGTACTTTGGGTGCTGTGCAAATAATAAATTATGATGATTTATGCTAAGTATTTGTGAACTTTAAGTAGAGTGATCAGTTAATGGAGCGGTTTATGGGTGTCTCTGTTGAGATCTAAATCCTGTGAGTCTCTACTCAAAAGTAATTCTTGCTGCAATGGAGCTTATGTCTGTGTAAGTATATACAGAATTGCAGCCTAATGTGCAATCTACTAGAATACAGTACAGGCTGTAATCCAAAATTTACTAGTGAGTAAATTTCAATGAATACAGCAATGAATACAGCAATGAATACAGACTTTTTCTGGATAAGCATAGAAAGGATTATGCTGCTGATTATTAGATTTGGCCTCTGCTGGCTGGATCAGGGGTAAGACTAGCTTTGTGACATATGTGGAGATTTTGGATGTGAGAAACTGTCGGATTCAAGTGCTATATCTCTGCCCATAGAAATGTACTGAACTAATGTCATCCTGAGGTCACAGGGGGACAAGCCACTAGGCAGTGGTCTTGCACAAGCGCCTTTGAAATGTCTGGCAGCACACCAATATTAGAATTTTGGGCATGCAAAATGATTGCTTGGTTCTGAAGGTCTTGGCTAGGCTACATTAGCAAAGCTAACAGGCAGTGGCATGCATTCTGCAGATAGCTGCACAAGAGTTAAAAAAAAAAAGAACAAACTAAATTTCAGGTAGAGGGTCACTACAATCCAAGTTCAAACAGATCAGTTTACTCCACACATTTCAGGCTCAGCAGGTTTTCTTTAAGCTGGAAGATGATATCTTCAAGTTCAAACTTATAACTGTATTGACTAAGATTTCCTGGAGGAAAAGATGTTGAAGGATGGCATATTTGTAAAAGAAGTCATAATAAGGTGAACAATATCAGGTGGAGATTCATTTTCTGTGGAATAAATACAACCATCACAGTGTTGTTATTATTAATTTTACAAGTTTACTGAAGAAACTGGGTAAACCATCCATGTGGAAGTTCTCCTGCATAAGCCCTGTTAACAGGGATGCTCAGCACAGCCCCAGGGCAAAATACATGGTCAGACCCACTTCCCTCGATTTTCCTACATACCAAATATTACTACTTTCTTTAAAACAGTTTTTAAGTGACTTAGATTTAACTGTATTTGACCCATGTACTTTATATAATCCATTACTGTTGCTTATTTTTGCCAAAATCTGACATTGGGATCTGTTTCTCAAGGTCAGTGCAAGACATTTTGCTGCCTGATACCAGCAAGTACAAAATGGCTCCTTCATTCCCATTCTTTGTATAAAAAGACAGTGTCTTAAAGACTGACAAGTTTTATTTGGCATAAGCTGTCATGGACTGAAGACTATTTCATCAGCTTCATAGAGCGGGTTGATGAAGTGGGCTTCCGTCCATAAAAGCTTATGCCAAATTAAATTTGTTAGTAGTCCTTGAAATGTCATAAGACTGTGGTTTTTGGTGTAATACACTGCCAGGGCTACTCCCATTTATAAAAACTGGCTATGCTTCCGCAGTCTTATTTCATGATTGGCAACAGGACAGTGTCCTCTGCTGTAGTCAAGGATATTACGTTGCCTTAAGAAGTCCTAGGTAAAACTCATCCCTATCCTTCAGCACCCTGGTGTTGCCCTCTGCTCCAATCCTGCAGCTGCCACCTGAGGCAACATTTCACTTTATGTTGTGCTATGACTGGCCCCGCTTAAATTTAAAGGAGAACTCCTCAAAATAGTGAGCTCACTGGAATTTGCAGTAGGTCTAGAACAAAAAGATCTATCAAGGCATAGCTCCAACATGGGCCTCAAGAGAAAAACCAGTGGTGAATTAGCACATACTTTCAATCAACCAGAGACAGAAGCTTCTCCATTTTTAAAGCTGTCAGTAGGCACTCCCTAGCCATTTAAAACAGGATAGATACAAAGCTGACTCCCTTTCTGAAATTCAATACTATTGAGGGAACTATAATAAAATACAAGCCAAGAATAATATGAGGGTTAGCAATCCCCAGTTAAATTATTTATTCTTTCAACTATACTATTTTGATTGGTGAAGTCTACAGGATGACTGTAGAGTAGGCACTTGCAAAGAAAGGACTTATTTCCCAAAAGCAGAGTTGATAGATTAGGAGAGCTTGAAAAAGATATTGTTGGATTACAACTATTAGACCTCCCTTCCTAAGAAAGCATAGCCGCTTGCACCCTGGCTGGGAGATACTGGGAGCTGTAATCTAATATTAACTTTTCCAGGCTACATTTGTATATACATTACAAAATACACATATTTTTTAAAATAGCATCTGTTATGAAAACACAGAACAAACTCAAATATTCCCCAGTCATTTTGTTATTGGATTCTCAACTTGCTTTAAACTTTAATGCTACATGTGATAGTCACTTAATTCTGGATTTAAAAATGTCTTCCCTGATGGTTTTTTTTAATAACATACAAGCACATTTTGTTAATGATAAATAATGAACATCCTGAGTTGTGATAATACTGAGGTTATCTTAGAGACACCTTGCTCCCTATTACACCCCATCAGCGCAGAGGTGCAGTTGAGCATAACAAAAACAAAGGGATATATTCCTGCCATTCCTGCGATGTGGGACAGTCTGGGAGGCACCTTGAGTCTTATTTACCCCTACATAGCACCATCACCATATGTATTTTAGTCTCATAACTTGCAAGAATTCATAGATGTAAACTGAAATATGTGTGGGCAACAATATTAGTATGTGGTCAAGGTGTCAAAAATTATTAAAGAAGAAGAGCATAGGAGAAGCTACAGCAGTTTGCTTTTGCCTGAGTCCACAGGGCAAGATTCTGTACCTTCTTGTCTTCATTTCTCACTGATTTAATTGAGTGAAAATTACGTTTGCACTTTGAACTCAGTTTGCAGCACCTGAAGAAAGCTAAAGACAAAAGAGGAAAATGGGAGGAGGAGAGAGAAAATGGGACTGTTTAAGAACAGCTGAAAAAGTGGAATGACAGAGGATTAATTGGGACTGTCACTTTCAAATTAGGATAGATGGAGGATATGTTGTCTACACACATGGATGGTTCAGGCTAACTGTAATCATATATGGAGGAGGACAACCTTTTACAGATATCTTGTAAGCATTTCTTAAAACATCTGTACTTATGGCCCCCCAGGTGTTATTAGTCTGTTGGCATGGTGTAGTGATTTGACTTTTAGACTAGAACACTGGGATCCCTGCTCAGCCATGGAAACACATCAGGTTATCCTGGGCAAGTCACACTTTCTCAGCCTCAAAGAAATGCTGGGACAAACATCCTCTGAACAAATTCTGCCAAAAAAACCCCAAGATAGCTTTGCATTACACTCACCATAGGTCAGAAATGACTTGAAGGCATACAACAACAACAACAAAGTTAAAATTTTATCCCTCCTTGCTTCCAGTGAGCTCAAGGCAGGATACCTGACCCCCTCCAAAATTTATCCTCACAACAACTCTGTGAGCTGTGTCATGCGGAGATGTGGTTGGTCTATTTCATGGCTGATTGTGGAATAAAATCTAGATCTCCTAAGTCCTAGTCCAGGATTCTGACTACTATAGCATACTGGAACTGAAGGAGTAGTAGTCCAGCATCAACTGGCTAGTTGCCAGTTGTCCAGGCAATGTGGGGACCAAATACAGTGACTAGACTAAAAAATAACTGACTTCAGAGTTCAAATGTAAAGGAACAGATTTATTTATTTTTTAATTTAAACTTAACGGTATAACAGAATTAAGGAAATGCGAGGCTGTGACAAAAGAAATGAAAACATCTGTTTAGCAGCTGAACTGTATGCTGCCAAAGGCATTTTTACTAACTTATGAACTACCTTGAATTGACAAGAGAAGGACAAGAGACAAGAGGACAAGAGCAGGAATATGGGTCACCATTTCATTGGTGGAATACTTCTGGGGCCAGTCTCAGGAGAAGGTAAGCCTGGGCACCAAGTTAGGCTTTGTGTCTTGGTGTTTCTTGAGAGCAAAAGCTGCAGTGGATTAGGGCAAAGGGAATCAGAGACTGCCTTAACCCTTCCCCCCAAAGGATGATGGAAAGTATGTGGCCCTCCAGATGTTGTTGGAGTGCAGCTCCTAGCACCTCTAACCAGCATAGGAAATGTCGAGGAATATTGGAAGTTAGGCTACACGATTTCAGCCCTGCTGTACAGGCTTTTACACACACACACACACCCACCCACACACACACACAGAGAGACTGTAAAAATGCATGACCATCAATCTGGTTTTAAAGTAGCTTTTTTTTTAACTTGATGACAATTTATAACTGGAGTCCTAGACGCATAAGAACGTATGAAGTACCATGCCATATCAGTAGCAAGACCAATCTGCCTCTGTTCCTGGTGACAATAAATAGCTATCTTGAGGAAATGTCTCTTTTAATCTTCGTATTGCTGAATGTATTTATATTATATTTCATTGTAACACAGTTTACATGTCTGCTGATTTTCCCATTGGCCTTTTCTTTGTTCTTTTTTTAATGTAAAAAAACAGTAAACAATCAGTTATTTAAATGAAATAAAAATACAAGCTTGCTAATTTGCCTTCTCCATAAATCCTGGTTCTGTTCACAGAACTAAGGCCGTTTCCACACTACACTCTTATAGTGTGATTATTCTGCTTTCAACATCCTATAGAATCCTGGGGTTTGCAGTTTAGGGAGGGGCTGCCTAAACTGCAAACCCCAGGATTCCATAAGATGTTGCAAGTGGAATAATAGCACTATAAGAGTGTAGTGCGGAAATGGCCTAAGAAAAGATAGGAATGAGAGCACCAACACCTATGGGGACAGCACTAAGAAACTTTTGAAGATTTATTGGAATAGACTCTGGATAGGTTAGGATTTGATTTCATTGCTTTTATCACTAACATATGATATGCACTGATATATCATTACAGCCACTGGAGACAGCATACATAGTTTGTAATCTCCCGGTTCTCTGCCCATTCTCAGTCTTTACACTAGTCTGCACATTCACACACTGCTGAAGCACAGAGATCCTAGGCAGAGGAGTGAATAGTGTTCAGAGCATCCTGGAATTTCCCAGCTGAATGATTCATATTGTAGCGCCAATAGGGTGGTCATTTTTGTCAGGCTTTCAGTGCCCTTATTAAGGTCAAAGTACATGTGATTTTAACAGTGTGGTTTTGCTTGTGACTATGAAGCTTTCTTACACAAACTGTCCAGTAGGAGGAGGCTAGTTTGGATCAGGACCATAGCAGGGGAGTTGGGAAACTTTAACTTTTGGCCTTTGCTAAGGTACTGGTTCCTAGTCAGCTCCCTCACACCTGTAATTTAAATCCGCCCCCCAAAATCCCATTGAAGTGAATGGAATTTTCTTTCCAATGGAGATTGCAGACAGAGGAGCCCTGAACTGGATCAGAACTCCACAGAAGCAGAGAGGGTAAAGGTATAAAGACTCCCTGCTTCACCCTTCTACTATGACTTAATGTGGGATGAGTTTCCTGCACTGGTGGTTTATGAAAAACAAACCAGCGCTGCATTCATGGACAGAGGAATGCACTTCTTACATGTTGAGAAATCTACAGGTAGCATTAATTAAAAAAAAAAAAATTGAAGGTCTTTGGCTGAAACGAAGAAAGTAAATTAGCAATATTGGCCAATGGCAAACTTGGCGAGAGAGGTAGCATTGTCTCCATCATGTTTGGAAAAGGCAACAGTAGGCCTTGAGACTTCTCAGAAATTATAGTTGTTTCAAAATATGCCTACCCAGCTGGTACTGACTGTTCTTGACTGCTGGAAAGGAAGATAGAGCAGTATCCTGCACCCCCCTTGCCGCATCTTTGGATGCTCAAATACAGCCACAGCATGTCCAGGCACTCAGGATGAGGGCACTGCAGGAGAAGACACTGAATACCTGATTCTGCAACATCCAACACAAAAACAAAAACAAAAAAACACCCACCATACCCAGCCAATGTGTCCAAATCTGAAAGGGCCACAATAGCACTTAAAGCCTTTCACAGATTACACTTTAAAAGATATTCTAATATTTATGAAGCCAGGTGGTTTTGGTTTAACTAATAGACCAAAATAAACATTTGGAATTTGCAGTGATAGACACAGGCTTAGATGACTTAGACAGATGTATGGAGGTTGGTCTATCAATGGTCATTAAATGTGTTAACTAAAATTAGCTCCAAATCCAGAAGAAGCACACTTCTTCTGGATACACCTTGTTAATGAGGGTAAATGAGGACTCTGAGCTTCTCAGGAGTTTCTGGACAGCTTCTTCTGGAAACAGTGGATGCTGGGTTAGGACTAGATGATGCTTTGGACTGGACCAGGCTTAGGAAATTGCCATAGGTTGCGAGGCTCATTGGATCCCTAGAGAACGTTCAAGGGGCTCTTTATCCCTTGTCATGAACCCCCAAGCATTTTTTTTAAAATGGAAAACTTTAGGTGTCCAGAATCTCCCCATGCCCTCTAGAGGATGCAGAGTGAAAATTTTTATCATATCCGCCCAGCTGTTTTAGGCCTAAGGGAGGCCCTTTTCTAACCAGGAAGTAAACCAGAAGACAATTTCCATTTTACATTATGGCTAGGAATAAGGTCTCTCCTGAGCCCTATCGCTATGCACCTGCTCCCCCTTCAAGGTAAAATTGCTCCCCACATATTTTAAGGCCATGCTTTCTCAAGCTATCTGAGGTGACAGAACAGCAATTTTTACCTCAGCCCATTGGCAGTCAATACTATATTTGTGACATTTTTTTAATTGTATTTGCATAATTTATTCAGATCTCACTGCAGACCAATGGCTCATGGATCAGCATGAATCTACACACTACTGTTTTGAGTACCAATGCTCTAGGGGATATAGGGAGCATTTAGGGGAAAAAATCAATGGGGTAGAGGTGCTGGTTGCTTCCATGGGTGCTGGTTGTCACACTGTCCCCATCCCTGCACTAAAACAGTGCTTGTGTTTGGTCTCATGTTCTTATGAACCAGACTTCAGAACTACTGGTATCCCTTCATTCTTCTTTCATACTGTGCTCTCTCACCATTCATAAATTGTTCTCCTTATCCCATTTTCTGTCCGCAGGTCTGTTCTTGTGAGTACAGGCTCCCCATTCTGCACTGTTCTATGTGGCTTCTGTACAGCATGGTAAAGTACAGAATGGGGATTAACAATAATGTTTTAAGAACAAAGCGAAGAAAGCACCCATAAGCATTCAGTCTGTATTAAGAATAAGCCTCGGTTTGACTTTATGTCTTTTATTGCAGTTTTGTAGGAAGTGAAACATTCTCCATTTTTTATTAAAAACCTCTATCCATACTCATCCCTTTCATGTGTTTTGGTCCTTATCAATGAAAGGAGCTCCATTTGTGACAGACATCTCCAGTATCAAGTTTTCAAATTCTATATAATCTCATTCATTCAAGAAGCAATTCATGAGAATCAAATTAATTTTCAATGGGCAACTTAAGACAGTAACAAAGAAAATAATAATGGCACATTGTGCCTGCTCTCAAGATAATGATCAGAAGGGATAGGCTAGGAATACATTATCATCCTCAGGTTATTTCATTGCCCAGTGGTGCTGCCAGTGTTGAAAGGATCCTGGGCCAGATGCACCAACACACACATGCCTGGGCAGTGCTGCCTCTTTCTTTTGTTTCCACACTTCTCCCTCCTCCTTTGCCAGTCCCTTGAGCAGCACAGTTTCTTTTGTTTGTCTTGCTTTCTTCTTTCTGTGGTTCCTTTCTCTCTGCCCTTTCTCTTCCCACCTTATTTCTCTCCTCTTTTTCTCCCCCCAGTCTAGGGCTGTTTCTCAGTCCCTATCCCCTCCTTCTTGCTCACTCTCCCCCTACCCAGCCAGCCAGCAGCAACCCTCTGCTTCTCCCACCCCCTGCCTCTTATGCTTAGAATTCAGGCAAAATGTGAAGTGCAGCTGGCATTATGCTCACCATCTTGATTTTCTCAGTGTGTCTCTTTGCCAATGGTGTCATCCTAGAGCTCCCCCTCCACAGCCTCCAGAGCTTACACAACAATATGCTTGACTTGTCCTAAAGTTAAATAAGAAAGCAGAAAGGAAAGATGCCTCTGCCTAGGAGAAGTAAGTACAAGAGGTGGAGGAGTGCATAAAAGACGGCAGTGTGAGAGAGAAGGGAACAGGCCACCAGTAGGGTGAAGTGAGTATTGGAGGTAGAGACTGTATTTTGGGGTTCCTATAGGCTGAAGGTGCAGACTTAGCAGTGTCACAGTCATTGCCATAATTGTGTGGCTTTAGGTCAAACCTAGCTCCCATGACACTCAATGCAAGCAAAAGAAGCAAGCTCTTTTGCTACTCATTATCACCTAGCAAGTTTAATCCAGAAGCTTTTATAGAGTGTAGAGAATGGCAGTGGCTGGTGGCTCCAGTGTCAGTGAGATAGTAAAACTGCTCTTAGTTTTAATTTACGTTGGTGCTATCCATGGTGGTGAATCCTATACTCCCAATAGGTTCAGAACCTTTGATATGTCCTTTAAACTAGGACTAACACCCAGAATCCAAAGTTCACCACCGTACTGTCATCAAAACTACCAGCCACCACTGCTAGGAACTGTCACTTGACACACCATGGCTGATTGGTGTAAGGAGGTTTCCTAGGTCAGTGAAGCCAATCACCTTACACTTCTCTCCTTTTACCAGTATTGGTACACTGAATTCCTATGAACCTGACTTCTGCCCACCTAACCAATGTAAGGTCTGCTGCAATCATGAGCCCTAACACAAGCATGTCTGACAATCACTACTAGAAGTTGAACCTCGGACAAACAGAGAGAGAGGACAAGCTGTCAGGATGAAGGTCATGGTGGAAATCAAGACGGGATAAAATAGAAACGTGATTTTGAACCAACATCTTAGCAGATGAAATAGAAAGATAAGAGCAAATTTTAGTGAATAGAAATTCCTTTAATCTTCCAACATCCTTTAAAGTTTATAACGTGCCTTCAAAACTGTTTATCATATTTATAGATTTCCTTTGATTCCTTTCCAATTTGTCTATTTCCTTCTTAAATTATGGCAACTCATCCTAGATGCATGACTCAAGCAAAAACCTAATGAATTCCATCTCAAGTGTTAACATTATCCCCTCTGTGTTTTAAACTGTATGTTTCTGATTGTGCATGTCAATAACACACCCCTCCTTTTTAACAGGATTTCCATAGGAGAATGGAAACACCCATATAGAACGTCCTTTTATGAAGATATGACCAGCTGTTGTAAACCTTCTGCTTGCTGATGGTCATTCATTCTGTCTTCATCTCTACTGTGGGCTGTTGTGAGGTAATCTCTGTATTCTTTGCTCCATTACATTTCTGTAGCCTACAGATCCCCCAACCTAAGCTAAATATACATTTAGACAAGGGGTTCAGGGGCTGCACACACCTCCCCTTGATCCCTAGAGGACCAGGCCTACACATTGTGCCCCCAACACCCACTTTTCATAAAGTCTCTTTGCCCCTCTAGGGGTGCGAAAGGAAACTTCACCAAATTTTTGCCCTTCCATACCTAACTCTAGGCTCAAGTAACCTGTTTTTCAAAAGCAAAAGTAATAAGATATCACTTTTGGTTTAAAAAAATAAAAAAGGAAAGCGCCCCGGCCTACCACAGTTAAAATATGGTAAAATTGTTACACTGCTGATAAAGTGAGGACTATTTTAACATTTAAAAAAAAGCCGCAAAGGTAATGAGGTCCAGAGGAGTGCATATGGCCCATGGGCTTTTCTTTGCACAGTCTCAATTTTGACCCCTGGACAAAGTAAGGGAAGAAAACAACAGGTTACACACCAATACATATAATAAAATCATAATGGCTGTTTCTAACATGCAAATACATTTCTGGACTGGGGTGGCAATACTGGAGAGCGCTTATTGAGTGTGATCAGCCATATCTAATCCTGGCTACTGTTCCCTGCAACTCCAGTTGGATTGAAAGGAGCATATTGCCTATTTTTCTTACAAACATACTGTTGGAACTCAATGGAAGAAAAGGAATATTGAAGGGAGCAGCCTCTTTTCTCATCTACTTTTCCACTGAAAAGGACATTTTCCTTATGGTGGCTTCCATCAGGAAGCAAGAGAGACAGGTTGAGTGTTGGATGTGCACTGCTTGAGATCCTGCTAGGCCTTAACAAAATGTCCTTGGTTCTTAGCTTGGTCACTGGAAAGGAGAGTTACTATGCTTAAAGCCAACATTTCATAACAGTTGTACTAATTATCCCCACTGTGAATTTCAGTCCTGCCTGCAACTCCATGGGGACAGATATGCAAAGGTCCATGCTCTAATGTTGTACGTACACATCCAGAGTGAAAGTCTTTCAGTCTTACTATGCCAAGCATATAGGAAAACTCCTAGTGTGTTTAGGCAGCACCACTGTAGTGGAAGGCACCCAAATGCTGCAGCAGGTGCATCAGGGAAAATGAAACACTATTTGAGAAAGCAAGGCAGTAAGGTAGCGCAAACAAAGAGGAATGCTTTGGACCTGGAAGTGTGTGCCCAACCACAGATTGAAGGATGGTCTCCTCTGGGAGCAGAATGCAAGCAACTGGCAGGTGAACTCCAGAAGACTCAACATCTGATAGAACAGAGAGCCTGAATACATTAGATTTGCAATCACATTGAGAGGCTGGCCTCAAGAGCAATGACAGGGAACAAACCAGAAGTATAAAGGACACAATAATTCTGGATTTGTTCAACTTGGGATCAAATACAAGATTCAATGGATTGACTCCCAGGGTGAAGAGGAGTCTGCCTTAGGCTGCTGGATCCATGACTGACTTTTCCTGGTCAATTAATAGTTGTGTTGCTCAACAGCTTCTGACAGGCAAACAGTTACCATACCCCAGAAGAACTTACTGTTCTTTCTGGAGGTAAGAACATGTCAAGAATGAAAGATAATTCCTGCCAGTCCAGGTTGCTCTTCATGTTATTTCACTGTGGGACTTGGGGTATAGAGTAGGGACTTGAAGGTATAGATAGCATGAAACAAAAGATGATGGCCATGTTGCAGTATAGGCAAAAATGCCTTTTTCAGAGGAGACAGCTCATTCTTTGCTGAACTCCATTTCTCCTTCCTATTTCCCCTCTAATCAATGAAAAAACATAACAGTTATCTTCCCTAGTCTCCCTTTCTTTACCAGCACATTACTTGTGAACTTGTGAACTAATTGTGTGCAATTATTATTGAAATATAGAATCATAGAATCATAGAAATGTAGAGTTGGAAGAGACCACACGAGCCATCCAGTCCAACCCCCTACCATGCAGGAATACCCTCAAAGCACTCCCGACAGATGGCCATCCAGCCTCTGCTTAAAAACCTCCAAGGAAGGAGACTCCACTACACTCTGAGGAAGCATATTCCACTGCTGGACAGCCGTGACCGTCAGGAAGTTCTTCCTGAGGTTCAGGTGGAATCTCCTTTCCTGCAGCTTGAATCCATTGCTCCTTGTCCTGGTCTCTGGAGCAGCAGAAAACAAGCCCTCTCCCTCCTCTACATGGCATCCCTTCAAATATTTAAACATAGCTATCATGTCCCCTCTTAACCTTCTCTTCTGCAGACTAAACATACTCAGCTCTCTAAGTCTATCCTCATAGGGCTTGGCTTCCAGGCCCCTCACCATTTTGGTCGCCCTCCTCTGGACCTGCTCCAGCTTGACCATGTCCTTCTTGAATTGGGGTGCCCAGAACTGGACACAGTATTCAAGATGAGGTCTAACCAAAGCAGAGTAGAGTGGTACCAGTACCTCCCTCAATCTAGATACCATACTCCTATTGATGCAGCCGAGAATTGCATTGGCTTTCTCGGCTGCCTCATCACACTGCTGACTCATGTTCAGCTTGTGGTCTATTAAGACTCCTAGATCCCTTTCACACGTACTGCCATCCAGCCACGTGTCCCCCATCCTATATTTCTGCATTCCATTTTTTCTGCCTAAGTGTAGGACCTTACACTTCTCTCTGTTGAATTTCATTTTGTTAGCCTTGGCCCAGCTCTCCAATCTGTCCAGGTCATTTTGAATTTTGATCCTGTCCTCTGGTGTATTAGCAACCCCTCCCAATTTGGTGTCATCTGCAAATTTGATGAGCATGCCCTCTATTCCTTCATCCAAGTCATTGATGAAAATATTGAACAGCACTGGGCCCAGGACAGAACCCTGTGGCACTCCGCTAGTCACTTCTCTCCAGGATGAAAAGCAGCCATTGGTGAGCACCCTTTGGGAACAGTCAGTCAACCAGTTACAGATCCACCTGACAGTAGCTCTGTCCAGACCACATTTTACTAGCTTCTTTGCAAGAATGTCATGGGGAACTTTGTCAAAGGCCTTACTGAAGTCGAGATATGCTACATCCACAGCATTCCCTTCATCTATCAAGCTAGTAACTCTATCATAAAAAGAGATAAGATTAGTCTGGCATGACTTATTTTTGAGAAATCCATGTTGACGTCTTGTGATTACCGCATTGCTTTCTAAGTGATTAGAAACTGACTGCTTAATGATCTGCTCCAGGATCTTTTTGGGTACTGATGTCAGGCTGACTGGGCGATAATTATTTGGGTCCTCTTTTTTTCCCTTCTTGAAGATGGGGACAACATTTGCCCTCTCCAGTCTGCTGGAACTTCTCCTGTCCTCCAAGATTTCTCAAAGATTATACCAAGCGGTTCCAAAATGACCTCTACCAGTTCTTTTAATATCCTAGGATGCAATTCATCTGGCTCTGGAGACTTGAATTCATCCAATGTGGCCAGGTATTCTTGTACCACCTCTCTACCTATTATGTGCCGCATTTCCCCTGCTTTCTTACCTGCTCCCCAACCGCCAGGTTGAGTGCTTGTATCCTTCTGGGAAAAAACTGAGGCAAATAAGGTGTTAAGTAGTTCTGCCTTTTCTCTTCCCCCTGTTAGTAATTCGCCATCTTCTCTTCGCAGCAACCCTATCACCTCTTTCGTTTTCTTTTTGCTGCGGACATATTTAAAAAAGCCCTTTTTATTGTTTTTAATGTCTCTGGCCAGCCTAAATTCGTTCTGTGCTTTAGCCTTTCTGACCTTCTCCCTACATCTCCTGGCTACTTGCTTAAATTCTTCTTTGGTGGTTTCCCCCTTCTTCCATTTCCTGTACATGTTTCTCTTAATGCTTAGCTCAGCTGAGAGTTCTTTAGTCAACCATTCTGGTTTCTTCAGATGCCTTCCATTTTTCCTCCTTATTGGCACAGTTTTAGACTGTGCCTTCAGTACCTCCCTTTTAAGGAACTCCCATGCCTCCTGAACTCCTTTCTCTTTCACTATTCTTGACCACGGAATTTCAGCCAGCAGCTCCTTAAGTTTACAGAAGTCCGCTTTTTTAAAATCTAAGATGAGTGTCTGGCTACACTTACCTTCTCCTTCCCACTGAATGCCAAATGCCAATAGGGCATGGTCACTCCCCCCTAAAGATCCAAACACTTCTACCTCATTAACAAGGTCATCCCTATTGGTCAGGATCAGATCTAGAATATTTGATCCCCTTGTGGCCTCTTCCACCTTCTGGACCATGAAATTGTCTGCAAGACAAGCAAGAAACTTGCTGGACCTCGCTGTCTTGGCAGAGTTTGACTGCCAACATATATCCGGGTAATTGAAATCTCCTATTATTACTGTAATAATAATAATTACTGTAATATACTGATACAGTTTTAATAACATGATTTTTAAAGGTCAGGTCTTTGGAATGAGTCTTCTCACACAGTACCATATTCCTGGAAATTTCTTATTGAAACAGTATCAGCTAAAGACACTTTTCACGATGGTTTTATCTCTGAGCTGAACATTGAAATTAGACTGCTTTTTACTCTTGCTCTCTTCATCCCATCTTTTCCCTCCAAATCAGCTTACAGATTTGCTTAAAAGGTGCCATTGGTAAGGATTCTACAGCTGATCCTATAGTTAGGACAATGGATCTGTATGTCAGAAATGTTAGGATTAACCCATGAATAATCAGAAGAGTATAATTCAACATAAACAGGCATTCATTGATTATTCACATGAGGACAACTGATATTTAAATCAATTACAAGTAGAGGACAACAGGGCCATGAACATTATCTACTAGGATCTCACACATTGCCATCAGAAATCTCTTTGCTATATTCAAACCATTTGCTCATACATCCTTCTGAAACAAAATTGATGCTTCTGTCAGTGGTAAATGGTGGCTCTCTTGTGAGTGGGGCAGTTAATGTGCTCCAGTTTTTAGTCTAAAGACGCTGTTTAAGGTGTGAACCCCATCCCCAAGTATTGTTTACAGGATAACTCCAGTTCTAGAGATTAGGCTTAGAAGTTTATTCAGGAACTTCAGAGTAACAGCAGCACATTCTGGCAATTGCCAAGATTAAAAGGTGTATTGGATTTACAGTGTCTTGTAAACAGTAACATTACTAATGTGTGTATGCATGGCCCCTATTTTGCAGCTAATCAAAAAAACAAACAAACAAAACCTTCTTTCCCAGTCTTACTTCCCACCCACCAGTGTCCTAACCTGGTAACTGTTCACCCCCATTCCAGGTTCATTAAAATAACATCCCTTTGTTCCCAAAACACTGTTTTCTCATTCATTTTCCATCATTCCCTTCTATCTCCCTTTGTTCTAGGGGCACATGGCATCAAACAGCAAAGCAGTACATGGCAAATAACATATGAGAACACATGGCCAATTATATGGCATTACATGATATCAAACATCAAAACACTACATGTTGTTGGAATGGGATTAGGATGACATGACAGGGCAAGTGAAGCTGACCTGACACCTCAATTCAGCTCCTTGTACAATTACTTTAAAGTCTAGAGTAAAAGCAGAAAGGATTTGCCACCACACTGACATGGAAGTCACAGATGTCTTTTATATTATGCAGGTTTTGCACTCTGATACCACTATAATTGCCATGGCTCCGTACCATGAAATCCTGGGATTTGTTGTTTTCTCAGGTATTTAGAATTCTCTGCACGATATTTCAGCTTTTTCAGCTGAAATACTACCTAAAGTGATATCCAGTCACCACCCATTGATGGTACAGATGAAAGACAAGAACAAAGAGTTCCAGTGGCAACTCAATGATAATTTGTTAAATGATGAAGAAATTGTAAAAAAAGTGATAGAAGTTTTAAACTTCTACTTTAAAGAAAATATAAAGGGAGAAATAAAGATGAAAATGATATGGGACACATCGAAAGCTATAATGTGAGGCTTCTTCATTCAACAATGACAACTTCAAAACAAAAAAAGAAGAGAAAGATATCAAGCTTTACTGAGCAGACTTCAGGAAAAAGAGAAAGAATTTAAAAAGAACTCATCTCAAAGAGTCTTACAACAGGAGATCAAAAAATACAGAAAGAAGTGGCAATCCATACAATGGAAGAGACAGAGAAAAAGATGAAATTAATGAAAGAAACCCAATTTAAACAGGCAAATAAAATTGGCAAATGGCTAGCGTATAAACTTAAAAAAAGAAAGGAAAGAAATCTGGTTCTGGAACTGAAAGAAGATAAGAAGTCGATTCATGATAAAATAAAACAAACTTTTGAAAAATACTTCTCTAAATTGTTTCAAGAAAACAAAGATCTCCAATATTAACAAAAAACATTTGGATGAATATTTAAAGAAAACTGACATTTGGAAAATTTTGATGGAAGCTCACAAACAGTTGAATAAGCCAATAACAATGGAAGAATTAGAAGAAGCTATTAAGGATTTAAAGGTAGATAAAGTGCCAGGACCGGATGGATTTACAGCACTATATTATAAGAAATTTTTAAAAGAATTGATTAAACCATTATATGCAACTGTGACAGAAATAAAGAAGCAAGGGAAACCGGAAACTTGGGGTGAATCAAATATTGTTTTGATCCCTAAAGAGGGTAAGGATACAAGAGATGTCAAAAATTATCAACTAATTTCTTTGTTGAATACAGATTATAAAAATTTTCGCAGCAGTTTTGGCAAAATGGATGAGAAAAATACTATAAGACAAGATTCAAGACGAACAAACAGGCTTCTTACCCAGAAGACTTATGAGAAATAATGTGAGGATTTTACTTGATGCAATTAAGTATTATGGTAGAAGTCCAGGGAAGAAAGCAGCACTGATCTTCTTGGGTGTGGAAAAAGCATTTGATAATGGTTCATGGGCCCTTTCTGCACCTTACCTTCTTCTGGCGCTGGAGTGCGGGGATCGCACAAACAGCCTCTGGCGAGAGGCTCTTGCGTCTGGGGTTCTTTAGCTCCGCACAAGCTGCCTGCGAGAGCCCCGCCTCTTCCTTCTGCAGTGCAGCCTGGGACTTTCCCAGGCTGCGCTGGGGCAGGAAGCGCGACTGGCGCAACTCCAGAGGCTCCGCACGCTACGTAAGTGCACACGGGGCTAGGGAGCAACTTGTGATCATGCACCATTTTTGGCTTCTAGCCAAAAATGAAAAGGTGCGTGATCGGCACCTGCTGGCCCCTGGAGTGTCACGCGATTGTGAGTGCATCATGCAGACTGCCCCTCACAATCGTGTGATACTCCAGGCCCTTTTTCGCATGAAAAATGCCATGCAAAAAGGGCCATGGACATTTATATACTGGATATTGAGAAAATATAATCTTGGCAAGAACTTTTGTAAATGGATAGAGATCAAGATCAATCTGCAAGATTACTAATAAATGGAGCTATTTCGAAAAGTTTTCCTAGTTTCAAAGGAGTAAGACAAGGATGCCCATTATCACCACTAATATTAATTGCTGTTTTGGAAGTATTGTTAAAAAAATTAAAGGATGATTCAGAGATAAGAGGCTTAAAAATTGGGGAAAAAGAATTGAAATTAAGAGCCTTTGCAGATGATGTCATAATTATTTTGGAAGATCTGAAAGAATCAATTCAAAAGCTCCTAGAAACTTTGCAAAGATTTGGGCAGGTGGCATGTTACAAGATTAATAAAGGAAAGGCAATGTTGATGACATTTAATATATCAAAAAAAGAACAAATTGAGTTGGGGAAGATATCAGGATGTCAGTTAGCTAAGAAAAATATTTAGGAATTGTTATTACAACGAAGAATCAAGAATTATTTGGAAATAATTAGCAGAAGACATGGGAGGACATTAAAAAGGATATGGAAAAATGGAGTAAATTAAATTTGTCTTTTCTGGGAAGAATTAATGCCTTCAAAATGTCCCTCCCTGCTACCCAACCTTATGTTTCTTTTTCGAACTTGCCAATAATAGGAAGCAGAAAAGTAGTTAAAGAATGGGAAAAAGAGCTCCAAAAATTTATTTGGCAAGTCAAAAAACCAAGAATAAGGCTTAAAATACTGCAAGATATAAAAGAAAGAGGAGGATTACATCTACCAGCGCTGAACATCTACTCTTACTCATGCTGTATAGATTGGATTAAAGATTGGATTCTGTTGGAGAAATCAACAATAAATGATTCAGAAGGATGTGAAAATAGGTTTGGATTGCATGGATATTTGTGTTACAATAAGTCAGTGGTAAATAAAGAATTTAATAATCACTATATTAGAAAAATATTATTGAAGATTTGGTTACAAATAAAGCAAAAATATTACACAAAACTTCCAATTTGGACCTCACCTCAAGAAGCATTTAAAATCACCCCAACAAAAACAGGGAAAATTATTAACATATTAGGATATGTTGGAATGGGACTGAGATGAACCTAGGTTGAAAATGGCAGAAGAATTAAAGGCTGAGGGACATGAACTAAATTGGTTCCCTTGGCAGCAATTAAAAGAAAGATTCAAAATGAATTAAAGACTGTACGGAATTGAGAAAAAAGAAAATGAACTAGATTTACTGTTAAAAGAACATTATAAGAAGAGAATATTGAAACTCTACAATTTGCTCCTGAAGAGAGAAATGGAACCAGAAACATTAAACGAAACAATGGTCCAATGGATCCCAAACCTGGGACATTCAATTGAAATGGAAGCTTGGGAAAGAGTTTGGAAAACAGACATAAAACGTACTTCTAACTTAAATTTAAGAGAAAATTTTTATAAGATGCTTCATATATACGCACGCAACTCCAGAGAGATTACAAAAAATAACTAAGAATGGGAATGCAAAATGCTAGAAATGTGGTGATAAGGTGGTCTCCTTTTTTCGTATGTGGTGGACATGTCAAAAAGCAAAGAAATTTTGGAAGGGGATACATGGTGAAATTCAAAAAATATGTGAAGTTGATTTTGAAATGACACTGGAACTTTACTTTCTAAATATGATAGGTCAATGGCAAGGTAAAAAGGCAAGGATAAGATTTAAAACACTTCAGGATGCAAAAGAAAGAGAAGGATTTGATCTTCCATAATTGAAAATCTATTATTATGTATGCTGTCTAGATTGGATTAAAGATTGGATTCAACTAGAGAGAACAACTATGGAAGATTTGGAAGCAATAAATAACAGATTTGGATGGCATGGATATTTATGTTATGATAGATTAGCGGCGAATAAAGAGTTTAACAATCATTGCATCCGGAAGACATTGTTAAAGGTTTGGCTACAAATAAAGCAGAAATATTATATAAAACTTCCAACATGGACCTCATCACAAGAAGCGTACAGTATTGCTCCAACAAAACAAGGTATTTTTTTGTAACATATCAAGACATATTGAAATGGGAAGGGGATAAACCAAGGATGTGCACAGTAGAATTAAAGGCTGATGGATATGTGCTAAAATATATGGATATATACAAAACAAAAGATGATCTTTGTTGGAAGTGCAAAGAAAGAAAAGGCACCTTTTTTCACGTGTGGTGGCTTTGTCTCACAGTTAAAAGATATTCAATTTAGCTTTTTTCTTCTTTGGGAGATGCATTATCTTTGTAAAATAAACATTGCTTTCTCCAATTTTTCTGTTAATGACAAAGAATGGAAATATAATAAAGTCTTACTGATTTTGAAGAAAAAATATTGGATTCAAATACATAGGTTAATCTCACAAAAATCTTGGTGATACAATTTGAAATGAAACCAGAATTGTATTTGCCAAATATGACAGGTGACCATCTTATTTTTTTAAAAAAAAGTATTCAGAATTAGTATTATATTTGGTCACATCAGCATGAATATATCTGACACAACAATGGAAATCTGGAGGTATCGTATTAAAAGAACTGGACATGTCAGAAATGGAAAAATTAAAAATATTAGTGAAAGAGATACCACTTCAAAAATTTGAATGACAATGGAAACTGATTCTGGATTTTACTGAAACCAAGATGGAATAGATGTTACAAACAAAAATAATTGTGAAGATATACAAAAGTAAACAAATTATATTATATTAAATATTTATATATAGAATTTTAATAATGGTAATAGTAATTGTAATAATAGTAATAATATCTGAATAACACAGGAATACTTAAAGTATATACATTACAGGCATGTAATCTGTAAGTTAATAATATGTTATATATTTAACAACCTAAGATTGGTGATATTTACTCAGTATATTCATATAATAGGATTACATATTTCTGGTATAGTTATCATTCCAAAGTGAAAAACGTAATGATGGAAGATAATTTTTTGGGAAGGGAGGTAAGATAAAGGGAGGGAAAAGAGAGGGGAGTCTTTTTTAATGTATTTATTTGCGATTTATGTAAAAAAAAGAGGAAATATTGGTTAGGTGTGAATGTGTATTTCGTTTATTTTTATTTTCTTTTAATAAAAATATTTTTTTTAAAATTTCCCATCCCTGTCCAGTTTAGCTTGTTCACCCTTAGTATTGTAAACTTTATACATTCCATTTTTGTTTTACTATTTCTAGCTTCCCCTGTTTCATGATTCTCACATTCCATGTTCCTATAATTTATGTCGTGCAGCTTTGGACTTTCTTTTTCCCTCTGAGCCAGTCAACAACTGAATGTCCTTTCAGCTCAAGTGCAAGTGTTTCATTAGCCATAGTTCTAATCATAGATGTCCTCTGCAGTACCCCAGTAGCTCATTGAATGCCATCTTGTTTCTTATAGGATTGTCTCATCATAGGGTCTTCATGGTAAGAGATATTCAAAAGGAAGTTTACCATGCCTCCTTCTGTGTAGTACTGACAAGTTTTAGCTATGGTGCCATTGCTGCTGTGTCTGAGAGATTCTGCACCAGTGTCACCCTCCACTACTGCTGCTGCCCTGTAATTGTTTGGCACATTTAGTCTGATTCCACAGCAAAAGGGTGTCTGACATGGGAGGCCCTACCAGCAGCCCTGCTACTGTCAGCATAGCGTCTTGTCTCACAGGAGCACATAATTCCACCACCACAGAAAGGTTGTGCCATCGGTTGGTCCATGTGTTATGCAGAAATAAAGTTATTTGTGGATAATGAATGAAAACTCTTCAAAATGTTTTCTTATGATTATTAGGCTATTATTTCATACTTCAGTACTTACTGTGTTTTGAACTGAGAACTTAGATATGCAGCCACAGTTGAAGGGAAGAAGAGGAAAGGACAAGAGAGTGGTGGGGAGGGGGCAGGGGAAGCCTTAAAAAGACTAATGGAAATTTTCTCATTGTATCTTATGCTTTCACTAATCCTGGAATGAAAATGTTGCTCTAAGTAGCAAACTTGTTCCGAGTTTGGATATGTTTTAGGATTCCAACTCCAACATAAAAGGGCACAAATACATATTCTGAACTATGGAAAAATATTCAGCAAATTCTGGGAAACCTCCATCCCTCTCCAAGAGCTGGCTGAAGGTTTTTGGTTGACCAAGGCAAAGAGCAAGATGGTGTTCCCTCCCCATTCTATATACAAAAGCCAACTCGACTGGCAGTTGTATCTTAATTGAGCTCTAGTAACAGCCTAATGTCCTCCACCGTCCCAGTCCTAGAGAACAGGCAGATACTGAATTGCAGTAGACTGCTGCTGTTGACCTTCAGAGTGATTACTTCACTCTGCCTAATTGTTCCGGTCCATGCTAACACCAAAAGGCCAATACACATAACAGAGGAAAACAATGCAGGATGTTACTGTTGCCAGTCATCCTTGTACCACTGTACACAGTATATAAATGTGGGTGCAAATACGATACTTCCTGAACAAACTGGGTGACTGACTTCGTACTTTCTATTGCATTTGCTTAAAGAAAAGGCCTTGATGTTTTTTATTCCTGAAAAAAAATTACAGAAATGCCCAATATATCCTTGACTCCAACAGCCTCATTTCATGCTGATGGCTCTGGCCCTGAATCCTTTACCCCTTTAGATAAGCACATTGCTTCTGAAAGTCAGGTGAACAGTAGTGCAAAAATGTCAATTGGATACACACAAATGATCACTCATTGTGTCCTCATACCTACCTTCCTCCCTCCCTCCCTCTCAATCTCTCTTCCTGTTTCCACCTCACCCCCTCTCCAGCTCCTGAAGATAAATGGGAAGAGTCTTTGGAATGAGGCCAAATTTGGCTGAAGATAATTCTTCCCCAACACGCTGGGTCTTCTGCCAAACTAGCTCTGTTTACCATTGTGTTTGCCTTTCCAGCATTGTGTCATAATAATGGTGATGCTGACAGATCTCAAGCTGGCCTCACCAAGCAAGGCACAAGGTTTTTATAAGCATATCCATCCTTGAAAGAGAAACTGTCAGATGAATACAGCCCCTGCAGTGAATGATGTTGTAAAGGCACAGAGGCTAATGCTAAACATTCACTGCCAGCTTAGGAATGAGACTCCCCTTTTCCACCCCCACCCCCTGCTCCCCACTTCTGGCCAAGCCTAGTTACTAGGTGGAAGGATTTCAACATTCAGATCCTGCTTTTGTATTGTAATAAAAACATTCTCCATTTTTAATCAAAATAATGTAGTGCATTAAACGTTATGATGGTTTAAGAGGGATGTTCAAATATTTCCATTTGTTTATATCAAGTCAGTGAAGTGGCTCACCTTTCTAGAGAGCATGCTACACATCAAGTCCAAAGTATCAGATGGTGCCACTTTAAAGCACAATTGTGCCCTTTACTTAGGTTCCTAATAGTAAATTTATTTGTCAACAAGTGCTCTGCAGTGGTAAGTACATGCCAGGGTGAAAAGGAGCAAGTTTGTAGCTTTGAATGAATACAGGCAAAAACAGAAGTGAGGCAGAGAAGTGCAAATTGTGGTTGCTGTTTTGACTAAGCCCTCTCCATTAAGTCCTACAGTTCATGTGACACCCTGGTTACTCTTATGGTAATTTTTATAGTTACAGGGTAGTAGTCTCATTAAGCAGGGAGGTTTGGAAGAAATATTCTATTATTCAAATGCTGGCTCATGTTATATTTCATGCAATTGCCTTATGCTCTGTTCCCTCTACTGAGAAAAAAAAAGTGTAGATGGGAGGAGTGTGTTTTGTACAGAAGTAACACACTTGTAGCATTCAGATTTTTGTTTTTAAGTGACAGCAATGATTTCAGCTATTTTTGAGAAATAGGATAGTAGGGAGTTATTTTTAATAGAGTAGCTATAATGATTAACTGGGTTTTTTTTAAAGATCAAATTGTTACTGTGACTTCTGGGGGTCCCTGGGGGACACCTAGATTTGTTCCAAAAATACAAAGGTTGGGGAAATTAGCGGAGCACTGCTTAGCAAAACGGAGGCCAGGGCAACACAGCAAGATCTTTTATCCTATGTCTACAGGATCAGACTGCACAAGAGAAACAAGCCAACCGTCCAGTTAAAAGTATTTTATTTATCAGAATTGGCAGAATTTACACACACACACACACACACAAACACACACAAAGCACTCACTCACATAAGCGCACAAGGACTACTGAGTCTGAAAGACTTAAGAGCAGGAAAAGCTAAGAGACAGAAAGTGGTTATACTGCACCTGATCTTGAAGACTGCAGTTTGAGAAGAAGTGAAGATAGATCAGCAGGCAAAGAAAAAACCGGCATGACAGATGCTAGTCAAAGGTGGGAGTTCTCCCCAAAGTGAGGCCCCCAAAGGGGAACCAATTATATTGCAAAGTATGCCGGGGGGGCAGACCCTTTCCTGGGAAATGACAGAAACTGAGTTATGCAGATGGACCTCAGCTTTGTGGTTCCCGTGATTGTGGTCACTAACCTCATCCGGGAGACACTTAGTCTCTCTAAGTGACAAAGTTGCAGCCGGTCCATTTGATGTGTGCATACATGCCTTCCGAGGTTTTCCTCTGGATATGTGACTGGGGGATATTTGGTCTGACCTTTGCCAGGGGGGTTTCTGTTGGGGGATTCTAGGGGACATGCTGTATGCCAACATGACCCACAGAACGCCTGTGCTTCAAAACAGGCAGACGCAAAAACCAGCGTAGGATTAAAAACAAACAGAGGCCAGAGTTGAGGCCAAACTAAACTAGTATTTTATTGTAAAACAGCTTAAGTTACATAAAGAGGTCAAAGCTAGGTAAAATCCATTGCGCTTCTCTCTCCTCTTAGAGCATGACAGAGAGGGAGCCATGAAAATGCTAAACAGCAAGCAGGCAAAGGGGGAGTGAAAGAAAGAGAGCACGCTGTGAGAAATTCCTCACAGCAGTTATAGCTACTGTGGGACTGTTTTTCCAAACATCCCTTAGGTTCTCACAGGAACTGTGAGACAAACCAGATATCTCTTATCACACTGGCTGGGTCAAGCTGGCCTGCAAGTTACCATGACCATGAACTCAGCAGAGGAACAAGACAAACTTTAACCCTTTAGGCAGGGGACCGGAAGGCCTAATACTTAACAGTTTCAGCGTTTAGACCCGGATATCTACGTTTCCGTCCAGCGAATCTCTGGCTCAATAAATATATAGACAATAAATAAGTCTCTTCCCAGATATTGGGTCTGTCAACAGAGTATAAATATCTCACTCCCGCTGTCAGCAGATAGTGAATATTTTCTTTCCACTATTAGCATAGGTTACAAAGTAATAACAGTTGCTAAGTTAAAAGTAACCAACCAAACTTTGGCAACAGAAATCCTCTACAAACAAGAGTGTAGCCCTTACAATGCAAATCTGCTTTCATCACTCCATGCTTAGGTGTAGAGGCATGGAGTAGGTAACTCTGGGACTCCAGACATTTTTGGTTTGTAACTTTGCACCAGTTCTAGCTAGCATAGGTAATAGTGAGAGATTATGGGAGTTAGAGTCTGAAAACCCATGGAGGACCACAGTTGTCTGTCCCTGCTGTAGAGGCATCTTCTGGGCAGACTTTGAATTCCTATGGGCCAAGAGAAATTCATTTCAGATTAGATACTGATTAGACTAAGGGCCTTTCTGCACTACGCTTTTATAGTGCTATTATTCCACTTTCAACATCCTATGGAATCCTGGGGTTCGTAGTTGAGGGAGAAGCATTTAAAATTCTCAGCCAAAGAGCTCTTTGGCCTCAGTAAACTGCAAACCCCAGAATTCTGCAGGATGTTGCAACTGGAATAACAGCACTATAACAATGTAGGGCAGAAAGGCCCTAAATTTCAATGTGTGATACAGTGAAACCAGTGGAATTATTTCACTTTTACAATCATGCAAAGGCTCCTGTGATTTGACACAGTACATCTTTTGTATCAGAAATTTCCATCTATTTTTATTGGTATTTTTCAAATAGCCACATGGGATTGTTTAGCTTCTCTCCTCAGGGCAGTAAACAAGAAGTGTGGCAAGAATTAAACACATGAGATCGCTTTAAATGCTGCTTGGAGCCTTGCCAGACCATAGTCAAGGAGAAGCTGGTAGCTTGTTTCCATCTAATGGTGCTGAAGTGTTTCATTGCAATTAAACATCTGAACATTAAATAGAAACAGTCATTAGGCCTGCTGATATGAATCCATTAGACCATAGAAAATAAATTATATCAAATGGTTAATACTTACACCATGTCTAAAGTGGAAGGCAGTTATTATCAGCAATTTAAAACCATTGCCTTTTAGTCTCTATTGAAATAAACCACTTCAGACAATATTCTGAAGGGTGAAGCACATGTTACAGAAAAATGGCATTCCCATGGTGAGTTTTCCTCTCCTTTTCAGGTATAGATAGTCACCATCACATGAAGAGTATCAGAGCAAGGACCCTGGGCCCAGATCTGGACCTGAACAGTATATTCTCCAGCCTTGAGCTCCCCAGGCCTGCAGCTAAGGGCCTGAATGCAGCAGTCAAGCATTAGTAATGTTTGGGAGAGAAGGCCTGGCTTCTGTTAGTCATGCCGGTCTCGATTAATTGGGACATGTTGTATGCCCTCTGCCAGTCATAGATTCCAATGCTTCTCTTCTAAGATGATCATGTGCCCTAATTTAGATGACAGTCACCAATTTGAAGATAAGTCAAAAATCTCTCCTCCAGAAGTGTCCTATGTATGAAGGACTGCCCTGTCCTGCCTTAAAGACGTAGAAGCATAAGGAGGAGAAACAGGGTTGGAGGCCTTGTAGATGATCATGAAAAATTAGCACTCAGGTAGCACAGAGAGAAGACATACAGATTACCCAGTTGCTTTGGTGAAATATATATTTCCATTTCAATGCCAGTAATTATTTCTAAATTTGCATGTATAGATAGAAGGCAGCATATCCTTTTCTCCTCTTTTGTTGGTGAAGTATCTCTGATTTTGGGGGGGACAAAGTGAAAGTGGCCACTAGATTCCCTTCAGTATATGAAGAGGATTGCAAGCCTTTATTTCTTATGTGCCTCTCCTCAAGGCTTGAGATTAAAATACAACTAAAAATACATAAAACCATTTAAAATACACTAATTTAAAATTCCCAGTTTAAAATTGACTGGATAGGCCTGCGGGAAGAGATAGGTCTTTAGTATTTTTTTAAAATTCAGACAGCTCATTTAGCTATTGAATCTCTTCCAGCAGGTCGTTCCACAGCCTAGTGGTAGCCGATGAGAAGGTCCTCTGGGTGACTGTTACCAGTTTAGACCTGGCTGGTGAAGGTAAATGGCCTCTAGAGGACAGGGTGGATTATACAGGAGGAGGCAATCCTGCTGGTAACTCGGACCTAAACGATGTAGGACTTTAAGGGTAATAACCAACACTTTGTACTTTGCCCAGAAACTGATTGGCAGCCAGTGGAGTGATTTTCATATTGGTGTCATATGCTCACTCCTTGATGTATCTGTAACCAGTCTGGCTTCCATATTTTGGACCAGCTGGAGTTTCTGAACTTGGTACAAAGCAGCCTGATATACAGTGGATTACAGAAGTCCAACCTTGAGGTTACAGTGTGTGCACTACCATCTTTAGATCTTCCAATCCTAGGAAGGGGAGCAAGTTGGCTAAAGCTGATAATAAGTACTCCTGACCACTGCATCTGTCTGAACTGACATTTGGAGGGATGGATCCAGGAGCATTCTCAAGCAGTGAACACAGTCTTCTGGGGGGAATATGACACTATCCAGAACTGGTTGACCCACCTCCAACCCAAGATTAGGACCTTTAATAGTAAGCACCTCTGTCTTGTCTGGATTCACTTGTAATTTGTTTTTCCACATCTAGTCCATTACTGCCTCCAAACATTCATTCAGAGGAAACATACTATCCTTAGCCTTATCAGTGTACTGATAGCACCCCATCCCATGCTTCCAGATGATCTCTCCTCATGGTTTCATGGGCACTGGGGATAGAATGGCATTTTGTGATATGCCATATAACAGCTCCTTTTCTGAGGAGCAGCTATCCCCAAGCACTGCCATTTGGAACCTGACTGAGAGATAAGAATGGAAGCACTGCAACACATTTACTCTGATTCCTAACCCCCTCATGCATTCCAGAAGGATACCATGAGAGGTCTAAAAGCACCAACAGGGACATGCTCCCCACCATCGATACTAAGATGGAGATCATCCACAAAGGCTACCATAGAAGTCTCAATTCCGTAATCTGCTCTGAAGCTGGTTTGAAATGGATCAGGAAAGTGTGTGTCATCCAAGACCACCTGGAGTTGGAAGACAACTGCCTTCTCAATCACCTTGCCCAAAAAAAGAAGATTAAATATTTGTCTATAATTATTAATCTCCAGGGATCCAGGGTGGGTTTTCTCAAAAGTGGTCTAATCATTGCCTCTTTTAAACAAATGGAAAGTACCCCTCCCTGAGAGATGCATTATTAACATGTTGTATTTGAAGTCTAATTGCATCTTCTCCCTGGACAACCAGCCAAGTTGGACAGGGATTGAGAAAACAAGTTCTCATTCTTACTTGACCCAGAAGCTTGTCCACATCAGTAGTATCCACCAATTGAAATAGATCCAGTGAAATCCCACTCACAGAGTCATTGGACACTTCATTATTAACTTCTGCTCCAACAATGGCATCTAAGTTGGCTCTTATGGGAGAGATTTTATTTATGAAATGGTGATTAAAGAGAACCACTGACAGTCCTAAGATTGGGTTCAGAGGGGAGGGTACCTGGGTTAGACCTTTCACCCCCTGTATAACTCAGCTGGACATGAATTTGCAGATGCGATATGGGCAGAGAAGAAAGATTTCTTCACTGCATGTATTGCTACCCTGCAGTAACAAAGATATTCTCTATATTGTGTCAAGTTTTCATATCTCTTTAAAGGAAGTGTGAAGTGAGCCACATCAGCAATGGCATTCAGGCATTATTGCCAATTGGTTTCTTTCAAAATTGCACTAATGTGAACTCCACAAAGCTATGGATAAAAAGTCACAAAATAAACTTCATAGGTGTTAATGTTCTATTCCTATGATAAATAGGATAGTTCTAACTAGAGACAGTGCTAATAGCAGCAACCATAGGGAGATGTACACCAAATGATTCCCAACACAGTGCCCACAGGGTTGGAGTGCCTGCAGCCATGCTCATAGGCAGTGTTCTTAAAGAGACCTACTAAAAAGACCTCTAGCATCTCCGTTCCCCACACTTCATTGTTGTGCACCTCCAAGTTATTTCCAACTTTGACCCAGACGCAAACCAATCATAGAGTTTTCTTGGCCAGATTTGTTCAGAAGGGGTTTGCCTTCACCTTCCCCTGAGGCTAGGAGAATATGAGTAGCCCAAGGTCACCCATTGGGTTTCCATGGCTGGGTGGGGATTCATACCTTTGTCTCCAGAGTTGTTTCCAGTGCTCAAACTACTACACTATGCTGGCTCTCTTTCCCCATACTACACAGTTAAAAATAATAATAGCTGCCATTTCCTTTTGGTTCTCTCCCATGTAATTTCCTTATGTTCTGTTAATGTTCTTATTGGCCAGTGAAATCAAAATGGAGTAGAAAGGAAGAAAAGAGAAGAAGTAGTTAGTGAAGAGAAGTAAAAGAATTGGAGAAGAGAGGGAACAGTCCCCTTTCTTCTTCAATAAGAACGCTCTATGAAAATAAGAGAGCTTATAACTGCGTATTGCCAACAGAGAGAAAAGAGAGATCAAATTTAATCTGAAACTATTTCCTGGAGCCTGGAGCTTTCAAGGAGAAGAAAAGAGATAAGGTCTGTGCAAGAGACCTCAGTTCAAGCCCAAGTTCACTAAACTAGATCAGCCCTGATTTGTTTGTGATCTGACTCAGACATGAATCCAAATCAAAACTCAGAGATGCAAATTTTCATGATGTCAGTAGGTTTACAACTACTATATAAAAGTTTGTCTGTCTGTCTGCGTCAGGAAGACAAAGACCTCATACGATTGGCTGTGTGAGGCAAGAAGACCTCATGTGATTGGCTGGCTGTGAAGATTCTATGGAATCCTGGGGTTGGCAGTTTAGGGAAGGGGCCTTTAGAATTCTCAACCAGAGAGCTCTTGGCCCTCAGGCTGGTTGTTATGGAGACGAGGCCTAGCAGCAAGAAGAAAGATAGTGTATTCCCTAGGAAACCAAACCTCTGTTATGTTAACAACTCTGAATACAGATTGGATTAGGGAATATGGAGAAAACTTACAGGTACTGGACAATGCAGTTTGGGGAGTTAGAGAAACAAGATATCGAATCTGTGTATTTCACCTGCATCTAATTCCTAAAGTAAAGTAAGATGGGGTCGCCATGGGAAACCTGCTCAGCCCCATAATAGCAAATTTTTGCATGGAACACTTTGAAAACAAAGCCTTGGAAACCAAACCAAAAAAGTCCACCATATGGTTCCATTATGGATGACACTGTCACCATTTGGAGCCATGGAGAAGAAGAACTGACCGTGTTTCTGGACCATCTGAACAACATCCACCCAAACATCCAATTTACCATGGAAAAAGAAAATGAAAGAGGACTACCATTTCTAGATTTCCTAGTCATCCGCAAACCTAACCAACAGTTGGGCCACACAGTTTACAGAAAACCTACATACACTGACAGATATCTACACAAAAAAATCCAACCATCACCCAGGACAAAAAAGAGCACAATAAAAACTCTGGTAGACAGTGCAAAAAGAATCTGTGAACCCCACCTCCTGAAAGATGAACTGAATCATCTAAACTGGGCTCTACAGGCCAATGTTTACTTCAGTTCAGACATGAGAAGAGCCTCAAGACCTGGAAAAAACTACAGAAGTGAAGATAAGCAGCCAACCAAAGGGAATGTGTTTTTACCATACATCAAAGGGGTCACTGACCGTATAGGGAAATTGATGGAGAAACATAACTTCCAAACAATCTACAGACCAACCAAGAAAATTCAGCAAATGCTATGTTCAGCAAAGGACAAGAGGGATCCTCTAACTTCTGCTGGAGTTTACCACATACCTTGCAGTTGTGGGCACACCTACATAGGGACTACAAAACGCAACATCCAAACAAGAATGAAAGAATATGAAAAACACTGCAGACCGATTCAGCCAGAAAAATCAGCAGTAGTAGAACATGTTATGAACCAACCTGGACACAGAATGCTTTCTGAAAGCACAAAAATTCTGGACTGTTCTGACAACTACTATGTCAGCCTACACAGAGAGACCATTGAAATCCATAAACACATGGACAATTTCAACAGGAAAGAAGAAACTCGGAAAATAAACAAAATTTGGCTACCAGTACTGAAGAACACTAAAATCAAGACTCAAAAATATGCCAATGAACACCACCGAGACTCTGGAGGTCCCTCTACAAGAAACAATACAATAGATTGCTAATGTACTTAACACACTGTTATGCTGACTAACTACACAACCCTGGGGGATATACCATTTAACAATAGGCCATCACACAGGCCAACTGTAACATATGCAAATTGCTTCCTCCCACCCAGGAACTACACAAGTGTGTATACTCTGTCTCATTTCCATGCCACCAGATCCTCTGAAGATGCCAGCCACAGATGAAGGCGAAATGTCAGGAGAAAATACTAATAGAACACAGCCTCAAAGCCTGTAAAACCCACTACAACCTGAAGTAAGGTAATTCCTCAGGTATTTCTAACAAGTGGTAGCTATGAGAAAATAAAATCCCGAGCAATGCCAGGTAAATATACTAGTTGGGAATAAAAATGGCCATAACTTTTTTGTTTTTAAACATAAGTAGCACACATAAATACTTAACTCCACATAGAATTGATTAACTCTCACAAACTGCAAATCATTCTCTCTCTCTCTCTCTTTTTGGTGCTTGTTGTTGACTGCTATCTAGTGGACTTTGACTTAGGGGAGCCCTATGAATGAGAGACCTCAAAGTCACCCTATCAGCAACAGCCCTGCTCAGGTCTTGCAGACTCAGGAACACTGCTTTTTTGATTTTCTGATAGATCTTTACACTTCAGGATCTTGTCTTGCTTTGTTCCTTCACAGCTGGTCTTCTAATTTCTTGACTGCAGTCGCTACCTTCAAGTCCTGGTCTTCTAATTTCTTGACGGCAATCACTATTCAGAATAATGAATGAGCCAAGGTATGGAAAATCTTGAACTGTTTCAGTGTCTTCATTGTCTACTTTAAAGTTATTTAAATCATCTCTGCTCACTATTTTTATTTTCTTAATGTTCAGCTGTATACCTGCCTTTGCACTTTCTACCTTGACTTTCTTCAGTAATTGTTCCAAGTCTTTGCTCTTTTCTGTTAGTAAGGTGGTGTCATCTGCATATCTTAAATTGTTGATGTTCATCCCTCAAGTTTTCATGCCTCTTTTATCCTAGTCCAATCCTGTTTTATGTATGATATATTCAGTGTACAAGTTAAATGGATAGAATGATACAATGCAACCTTGCTTGACTCTCTTGTCAGTATCGCTTCTTTCCTCACGGGAACTCACAATCTCACTACCGTAGAAGAGTAGTGCATTGTGCTAACCATCCTTAAAATTTGCCATTATGTGTTTGTTTTTTTCATAAAATGAATGAAGATATGGTAGCCCCTTGAGAGGGTATTAACCCTGCTAAATTGTACACAAATAGGTCCACAGTATTTTGTGTTATTGTGCACATTCTATCCTTTTCAGAGGAAGAGTGAAAGCATAGCTGCTTGTTCCCATGGTTTACCAGTGGAACACAAGCAAGAATTACCAACAAATGACTGTGAAGTGTATCAAACAATTACACAGCTCAAAGATCCAGCCTTCTTATGGGGTCAGGATGGGGACAAAGCTTGACAAGCTTTTCAGTGCAGGAATAGCAGTCTTTAGCTTTCACCAGAATCAGCCACTTGAAAGAGGGAAGTCTGGTCAGGTTCTGGCTCAGGTTCTAGTCTCAGCCTATTCAAGCCCAGTGAGGAGGCTAAGTCTGTGCAGATTCAAGCCCTAGAGAGCTGAAGTAGCCACATAGGGGCCTTTAGATGTTTCTCCAGGGTGGGTTGAACCAATGTTCTTTATGACTGGACTGCAGAGGCTTATGTAACATGATCATCTGCCTAGCAGAAAAAGGATTGTTCTGAAAACCATTGCTGAAGAAGGAAGGCTGGGCAAAGATGGCATCAACATGTTGGAGACTGGAGAGTCAGGGCCAAGACTTTGAAGTCAGAGTGCTGGTGTTTGAAAGACAATCTGTGCTTGGTGGATCCATAAGACTTCCATAAGAGAGGAAAATGAAAATCACTGATTACTTAAGGTGATTGAACATTCTTTAATAAACACTTCTAAGCTTATTTTGGAATCTCTGGCTGGTTCTTTCCTGTGGAGACCCTGTAAACATTGGTAGAAGATCTCATTAGGTTACTTCCTCACACAGGCATCCTAATTGAGCTAATTGATTCCTTATCATAACGTAGAGGTACTGGCATCACAGGTGGACCCTTGAGTCACTTACATTTTGGGGTAACAAGCTAGTCATCTGATATGCAAAGAGTACAATCTCTTTTGTTCTCAATGATCCTCCTATGGCCATACATTTTGATGAATACTCTCATTACCATACAAAGAGTGAATAAGGCATAAAAATGCTAGCTGTTGTTGTTGGTGGAAAAACAAAGGTAATGACAATGACAAGGTCTGTTTGTTGTAGAAAAATAAGAAGCCTTTAGATCGATCATAAGCCCTCTAGAAAGAGGGGAAGAATGGTTCTGAAAATGATCATCCTGTTTTTTTTTTCTTGTTTTCACATACAAACTGAGGTCCCAACATTCTAAAACTGGCTGAAAACTGTCCTCCTTGGGTATGATAAAATAGCAGGAGAAGAACTTGTAATGGAAGAAGGAGGAGCAAATGGGTACTTCTTCATTGAGTACCCAAGATGGATTGGGAGAATGGAACACTCCTATGTGTGGTAGGGACATAATTCTATGGATAACTCCTTTACACAATATCGAGGACCCATGAGCCTGTTGTGATGGACTCCTAAGCTGGATGGCAGTTTGAAAGTCTGCCATAGAAAGAAATTATGTGAAGGTTATAATGAGGACCTGAAAGGTGACGTTAGTTTCATGATGTCTTTTCTGGTGGTGGATTAATGGCATTTATCAGATGGAAGTGATTGCTTTGAAAAGGAGGAACCAATGGAAGTAGGTTCAGTTTTTCATTTATCAGGAGAACCCAAACAGTGTTTTGATGGGAAAGACTGTTTGGATCAAGGCAAGTTGTACCAAGAATTAGGCAGGATCTGTGGTTTAATACCATACTTCCTTGCTATATTGCTCATCTTTTGGATATGTTCAAGCCTTTCATCCATGGAGACATGGAAGCCCTTGTTTATCAAAAGGCAGATCCTCTGTCATATATGTTGCTTTCTGGATTATGCCCAATGAATGTAGCCATGTGTATTTCCTCAGAACTATAGCTTCCACATCATCTTATCGTTGCAGTCAGCTGGTGTTTTTCTGCTGGCCCCCCAGTGCATGCATCTCTATCTGAAAGAAGATGACAAACAGATGACAACCTTCTCCCATAGGAGCTGTTGGTGCACTTCCATACATGCTTCATAATTGCTATGTGCAAGGATAACAAAACTACTGAATGGAATTGATGGGCCATAGTATCTAAGATTCCTCCCTCCTTGTCAGCTGGTGTTGTATGCTGTTTGCGGTAGAATTTTCATTGGGCTGTCTCAAAACGTAAAAGACTTTGGCTTAGGATGAGTGAAAAGCCAACCACAGTCTGTCCCTTGATATCTGTAGAAGTTTTCTGTCCTTTTAGATGTGGGAGGGATTGAAGAAAGAATATCCAGGACTTGTAGGCAACCTCTAGCAGAGATGGAAACAGTAGAATTAATGCCATGCCCAAGATCTGGTACTGAATCTACTTAAAAACTGGGTCACTGACAGGAGGCTCTGGCTACTATTGAGCTTCAGAGCCTTTGCCATCTGTAGAATCTGAGCAGTGTAGGGTCTGATGTCTTCTGTTGGTGAAAGAGGCTGTTGGTGTCCAACAGTTGCCTTCAAAGAGGCAGAAGAGGGGTCCCCTGAAGAAGAGGATAATGCATCAGACCTGTCCTCAGATGTTGGAAAGGTTGTGCTGTTGTATCTGAGGATGTTCTTTCTGTGAAGTCTTGGAGATTCCCTGCCGTTCTGAACATGCATGTGGTGTCGTAACATAGGATTGGGGTATTCTTAGACAGAGCGATGGTTAGTCTCTGTATAGGTATCATCATGTGAACTGAAGACTTGTAAGTATGATGATACTGAACAATTTCGGGATTGTTGTATGGATTGTAGCAGTGAGTATAATCATAGAAAAGTCATAATGTTCTCAGTGGAGACCTTGATTCATAATAGTGACATGGCAATATGTGGTGGTGGTGGTGATGATGATAATGAAGATGATGATATGGGTGCTCCCTTCTTCTCTTAGGCTCTTGATACTGGTAATCTCATTCCCTCAACAAAGGTGCAGTTCTCTCTTTGGCTGATTAAGATCTGTAGGACTGTGAAATTCAAGATTGGCAGGATTGATGGTATTCAAACCTAGAACAAAAATTATGAGTGCTAAGAGAGAGGTCCTGGTATCTAATCAAGTGTCTGTCCCATCAATAAAACCTTAGGAGGAGGCGATTCACAATGTCTCTTCACCAATAAATCTTATGTGTTACACCAGAGTTACAGATGCAGTGATGTTCCCTGAACCATGGGAGATGGTGCAGGTTGTGCTGACTGGGAAATAATTCATGGAGAAGCCAAACAATTTCATACTTCAAACAGGTATTTTCATAGATAACATCATCAGGAGTGGTATCATGGAAGCAGGAGTGAACCTGTTCAAAGATAGGTACTGGAGATTTCCAAGATGTGGTGCTGGGTGGAGCTGGTCTGGAAGAAAATTGCAGTGAAGAATCCTGAGGTAGATGAGATGGAAGAGTTGATACTGTGTTCTTCCATGGAGGCTGTTCTGTCTGGGACAGAAGTTGAGGATGAGCCCTAAAACCCACTGTATTCTTTCCTTTTTGTGTTCCTTCTACTTAGTAGGTTTACAGGTATCAGCAAATTTGGAAAGACCTTTTCCTATTGGAGATCAGGGAGGCTGCAGCTGAGTGGAAGGACTGGGTGGTGATGAAGTAGGTTTGGTGCATGAGATTATCTCAGTCACTTCTGGGACCAACATTGAAACCAATGGTACCAATGAATTCCCAGGCCCTTTTTGCATGGCATTTCTGATGCGAAAGGGTCCCTTGAGCGTCGCGCACATGTGAGGAGTGGTCCACATGACGCACTCATTTGCACGACGCTCAAGGGCCTGACACGGCCCACGTACACATTTTTTCATTTTCAGCTTGAAGCTGAAAATGCTGCATGGTTGTGCATCACTCCGGGACCCCGCGCACACTTACCTGGCGTGCGGAGCCTCGGGAGCCGGGCCAGTCGCACTTCCTGTCCAGTGCAGGCTGGGAAAGGTCCCAGGCTGCACTGTGAAAAGAAGAGGTGGGGTACTCGTGCGACCAGGAAGCAGCTGCGGAGCTGAACAGGCAGGGAAGCGAGAGCCTGCCTCCGGAGGCTGCTTGCGTGAGCTCCGCACCCCAGCACCGCGAAAGGGTAAGGTGCGAAAGGTGGGCCAGTCAGGAACACAGTTGATGGAGGAGGCTGGGAACAAGTTGCTACTGAGGCTTGTTATAGTAGCCTGTTCTCAGCTGCCCAGTCTGATGCTTGGAGAATCTTAAGCCATGAAGAATGATTCTTACATGCTTGTGGAGTGAGTGCTTGAAAATGTGGACATGCTTCCAAAGTGCGCTATTCAACCAACTACAGAAGGCACTTAGAGCATCTGTCCTATTTGTAGATTTTCCTGTGACAGAAGTAGACCTTCTTAAAGGATCCCAGTGAGGTCATAAGCCTCAAAGGGGCAAATAGAAAAAGATAGCCAGATGAAAAATAGACAGGGAAACAGACCAAAATCAGTAAACTAAAAATTTACTTTACACTTTAATTTATTTCCTTGTCTTTTGAATTGTTCGTTTGGAATATTTTTGAAATGGATTTGGATAAATTTGAAAGTGAATTTTAATAAAAAGATTTAAAACACAAAATCAGTAAACTAGATTTTTTTTTCAGTCAGAAAGACCAGAAAAGTAAAACTCCAGACAGCATGTTTCTCGTGATGCTACTCTTACAGTGAAAGAAAAGCAACTGAGAAGTAAGGCAGGAATCATATTTGATCATGTGCATTGAGAAGTAAAGAGGCTTCCCCCCTGAAAAATAAACAAAAACAAAAATATCCCCATACACTCATCTTTAGAAGATGTGAATGACATACTGTACAGGCACCAGTGACTGATACACCTGAGTCACAGACATGATGAAAAAGATAGGATTGTCTCAAAGATATATTTTGATAATTGCATAGAGGCATTTAAATTTCAAAAAAGGAGAAAAAGGATAACTTGTAAAATAGTTTTAATATAGTTTTTCATTACATGTTAATACTTAATTTATTTGCCCTGATCTTTATAGGTAGTTTTTGGACATGAAAAGATAAGCAACATGCAAAAACAATGAGAAGGAGTACTCATTGCAAAGGAATCCAGTATAATTTTTGTCTTTAACTTTTAGAGTCATAAAACTTTCTTTCTGATGTCAAATATATAGGCATACCTTAGTTAACAAAGACTCTGGCAAAGAAGCTACTTTGTACAAAGTGTTATTATGCCCCCAGGCCTGCTTTTCTTCCTTGTCTTCTGTCTATCTAGAGGCTGTTGTTTGTTTTAAAGCAGTATTAGCTTTTCAGGGATGGTGAAAGATGACTGGAGAAAGACAGACATTTCATACCAGTTTGCATAAGTGTATGTACAGTAAATAATGCAATAAAACTTAGCTGGGAAAGAATGGGATTCTGTCCTACCTGATGCTGCTGTTGCTGTGTGTGTCTGCCTGCAACATGTAAAATAAACAGAAGCTGCCTCCAAAATTTGTTACTGGGCATGGGTGAGCATCAAAACAGAGAGAAAAGAGGGAAAGCAGATAAGGCCATTTCCGCACTAGACTGTTATAGTGCTATTATTCCACTTTCAACATCCTATGGAATCCTGGGGGTTGCAGTTTAGGGAGGAGCCCCTCCCTAAACTGCAACCACTAGGATTCCATAGGATGTTGAAAGTGGAATAATAGCACTATAACAGTCTAGTGCGGAAATGGCCTAAGTCTGCTTCACTAACCGCCCCCAGCACATTAAAGAAGCTTGGATCTGTAAGCTTGGCCACCAAAATGGAAATCATAGGAAAAGTGGAGGCTGGTAAAATGAAAAGAAAAATCATGCATGGATGCATTTTGGAAACCACTTTCAAGTGGTTTCTAGAAGGTTCAAAATATTTTTGTTTATTTCTGCAAGGCTTATTACCTAAGCTGGTTGTTTCATTTCACATGTGCATACTATTAGCTTTGGATCAAAAGTTCATTGAAACTCAATGAACTTCTCTCTCTCCCCTCCCCCCCCTTGTGTTGTAGGAACCCATCCCTATTCTTTCCATGTTATTTCTGCCTCTGGTACTAATTTTCTGCTAAAGAACTACTGCCCAGGAATACATGTACTTTGTTAACTAAGGTATATATTTTGTAACAAGATTATGGACATATTTATATTTTTTCCCAGTTAAGGGAAAATAGCAACACTGATGCTATGTATCATGAGAAGGATGGGACCTCCATGGCACGTTCTTCCCCAGGGCTTCTCAGGGTTGTGAAAAGCTGATGGGAGTGGTGCCTGAAGGAAATAATGAACTTTCCTTATTCTTCTATTCTGAATAATAACTACATGCTTACTTAGTGTTCACTTTTCGAGCTTCAAATACATATACATACAAGTGTGTAATTCCTAAAATATGAGAACAATGCAGAATGCTACTATAGAAATGGTTGTTATCTTGTGCCTTCAAATCATTTCTGACTTTTGGAGACCCTAAGGCAACGCTATCATGGGTTTGGGGGGCTGAGAGTGTGTGACATGCCCAAGGTCACCTAGTTGGTTTCCATGGGCAAGTGGAGAACTGAACCATGGTCTCCACAGTCATAGTCCAATGCTCAAGCCACTACACCAGGCTGACTCTTTAATTAGAATGTCTATCATTTATTGTTGTACAGAGGCAAGGAAGGGAGTTGTTAAAAATGCAATCCCTGGAGAATCTTATTAAGTTTTTAGGCAAGCACAGATTTAAGAAGTTGAAGGAATTAAATGGCACAAATTACCCATATTTGCTGGCGTATAAGACACAGCAGTGTATAAGATGCACTCCATTTTCAAACAGTATTTCTCAGTGAAAAAAGTGCATCTTATACTCTGGCAAATAGGGTAAATACAGATTATTTCTTTAGGCCACCTTACTGGATTTATAAATGTGGGATTTAAAGGGTATGTACAGAATATTAAGGTTTTGAGAATCAACACCTTTGTCATTATACACAAATAGTACAATGCTGCTGATTCTTAAAACTGTACTAGAACAAATCTTAAACTGGTTTAGTTTAAATTCCAAATGAAATGGGAAAAGCAATGGTGTGGTGGAGTCAGGGCTTGTATGGTTGGAAGATCAGTACATTTAGATTAATAGGGGCAGTTGCATCACCTGCTACTTCCAACCACAGCAGGTTCTGCTGTTTTCTCTGGTCTTAGCTGCAATTCTTAGATAAACTGAAAGGATAATTCATTTTCTCAACAATAATATATTGAACTATTTCAGTTGTATCGCACAGCATTTTAAGATGGCTCAGTCCTGCTAGTTTTACAAAAGACTTGTTCCTTGTAGACATGAAAACTATTGGAATTGATTTATTGATGTGAATCAATGTGGTTGTGTGCATTTTTGAACTCCTCGTGGGGGTGTGATGTTGGCCTATAATAAGTGAGCACTTCCATGTTCACCACCACATCATTTGGTTGTTTTTTTTTCTGGGCTGTAGTACAAATTGGTAGGAGATTGTATAACTGAGTGCTTTCTCATGAATAAAACAAATCTGGCACGTGCTCCCTTTTCTGAGGGAAGGCAAAGCTTGAACTCTTTCTCTTCACACTAGATTTTCTATGTGCATTGAGTTTTATGTGGAGGAGTAGCCAGTCGTGCAGTCTCCCTCTTGGTGGTGACAGTGGAACTATCCAAGAGTAGTTTTAATCTCCATTTGTTAGTATGGAGCCGATATAGGAGTAGTAGTAGAGCTGAACAATTTGGGAAACAGATTTTAGGGTATTTGGTCTAAGTGTTCCTTTGGGGAGAGTGCTGCATGCTAGGGTGCCATCTTAATCCCCCGCCCACATGTTCTTGAATTTTAGCAGCAGCCTGATAAGCAGCAATTTACAAAGTCCTATCAATTTATCTCTTCACAGGAAAAAGCTTTGCTTACTAAATTTGTGCAACCTCCACTTTTGCCGCCCAGTAAAGAATTAACATGATGAAAGTAATGTGAAGAAGTAGCGATTACTCAGAAAATTAACACTGTTTGCATTAAATGGTTGAAATAATATGTGTTAAGTTTGTTGTTGAATATATTAATGAATCAGGGGCAATGAATTAATTTTTAGCATTCTATTTTCAAGCTTTCTTTAAAAATACAGTGACTAATGTTCAAGCACTTGCCATTCCCTCAGAGAAAGTATAGATCAGAGAATGATTTGCAATGGATTTTTGTCATAGATTATTGTTGTTGTTAGGGGGAAAAAAACTTGTTTGTAGCAAGTGGTGAGAATTAACAACATTGTTTGCAATATCATAGAATGCTTACACTATAGGTCTACTTGTTTGTGGATTCTTAAAAAAAAGTTACTGTGGGAGATTAAAATATTCCATCTTAGTATGGCCTTTTAAATTCCACTGCTGTGATGCCAGTATCTCCATGTGTAGGTGGGGAATTATTAGCTCAAATAGGAGGCCTGTGGGTAGCAGAGATAACCTAATGAGATCTTTTACACAAATGTTTACCAGTACTTCTGCAGGGAAGGGCCAGCCAGAGATCCAAAAGTAAGCTTAGTTGTGTTTTATTGGAGGAAATTAATCACACACACAAGATGCAAGCAGTCATGCAACCACACAAGGCTAATTGAAGGAAAAGGGAGGAAAGTTTTGGATAGTGAGATTTTAGGGTGTGCTGGGTGATATTTACCAATCTGGAAGAGCAATGAAGAAGCAGCAACGTGGCTTAGACTCGCATCTAAGGACAGTACACAATCGGGAATCAGAGCAGCAGAGTGGCGACCAGCAATCGGTGTACTGTGAGTTGACTGGATAAAAATAGGGGTTTATATACCCAATTTCTGCCTGGAGGGCAAAGGTGTGAATGGCTCTCCAGCTGAGTAAACAATGGAGTTCGCAGAGTGGACACTGAGGTCCAAAACGAGCTAATGGTCTTAATGTTAGGTGACAAAGGGCTAATGGTCATCCTGATAGCTCAGTGCTTGTTGGACAGGTTTTAGGACAAAGGAGAAGTTTGCTTGGTCAGAGGAGGAGGAATTAAAACAATCAGCAGTCTTGTGGGAATCTCCCAGATGCTATTGTCCAAACAGTCAAATCATTGAGGCCTATTATCTCTGGAGCTTCCTGGTGATTTCCTGAGTATGACCTGTCTCTGCCTAGAGGAGTTTTCTGACCTAATTCACAGTTCACATGTTCAGCCAGTCTTTCCTTCTTGTTCAGCCCAGGCATACAGCCGTAGAAGGGCATGTTTTATATTAATGCCAATTAATATATTTTGCAAATTAAATCATATTCTGCCAATTAAACCATATCAAAGTATAGGGGTGTATGGCCTGGTAAAACTTCAGAGCTTGCCCTTGTATTTCATAGGGTTTCTATACTATGGAAGATAGCACATGATTCAGGCAAGACATTTTAATGCAGTTGCTGTATTTTCTTGTCCGCTTTTTGGCTGTGGCTCCATACAAGGCCTATAAGTAGCCTCACAATACCTACACACAATGCCTATCCACACTCATATACATGGAAGGAAGTCACCATAAATTACACATATATTGCTGAACAGGAATGGTTTCCCACCTTCACTTTAGAGAGGACTAAGGATTTTTTACAAGAACGTAAACATTTTGCTTAAACATAACATCTGTGGATGAACATGTGAACATTCATTGGAGATAACATGCCCTGGGCACTGCCATACCCAGCAGCATCTGACATATGTATACAGATTGTCTGAAAATTATATTTACAACTTCAACTATATGTAGAATTGAAGTTGTAAATATAATTTTCAGACACCCTGTATATCTATATACAGTAGTTCTCCATATCCATGTGACCAACATCCATGGTTTCACTTATCTACACTGAAAATGCAGTCTGAAAACATTTTGTTCCCATCTCTTTTTAGACCACACATTGTTGTTAATTTTTATGTTTTTATCAATTGTGCACTGGCTTTGGGCTGCAAATAATGACTACAAAGCCTTCTTTCTCTTAGATTCTAAAGTTTGGTCAAATTTCAGCATCTTTGGTCAAGTTTCAGTATACTTGTCTCCATACCTAAGTCCTTTATCTCATTGAAAAAAATGAGATTTTGTTATCCACATTTCTCCTTATCCACAGCAAGTCCAGGAATTATATCACAAGGATTTAGGGGACTTACTGTACCTATATATCTACATCTGTCTTTTTCCATCCGTAATGGGCATCCATTGCATTCATAATGGGTATGTATCTATTTAGATAAGAACTACATCATTGTAGTTTGAGAGCAGAAATTCTCTCTTACCAGTATGATGGGTAGTTATCAGTCAGAAACAGTGAAATTGTTATAAGCAGAAGTCTTGGCATGCAGGAGATTGGATCTTGGACAGAGCTGGTTTTATAGTATCTCCAGCCATTCTCCACCTACCCAGAAGCAGATTCTTACCAGTACTCGCTAATATAAACAATTATTCTCATCCAATCAGAGATGAAATTGTACTGGTCCATCTAGTCCTACTTTTGTCAGATTACATCAGCTATTAGATATTGGTATCCCTCTCCTACCAATGCAGTACTTTTCTTGGGTTCATTATGGGTCAGTCATTTGTTTACTTTCTTCCTCTGGGCTTATCCTTTTGTTTTGAATTAGGTTGGCTTCATGCCTCGAACTAGCCCATGCCTGCATCAAACCCACAAATATTCCTTCTTTGTATTTTAACTAGACAAATGTACTTCTTTACTATTCAAGCTCTAGGGGCTTAACTTTTGCAAAATGTAACCCCAAATCAGCACTTAACCTGTTACACTGCACCTAAACTCCTACCAAAATGCATTCAGTTAGTGCAGCCGTTTGCTTACTCTACACATTGGAAGGAACTAATGTACGTGAAAAGCCCATCCCATGATTATCTTTTTCATATCTGCTCTCATCACTCTTGCATTCCCAAACATAGACTTCATATTTTCTCCATGTTATGTTTAAGTGAGTTTGGAAACACAGAAAGTATTAAAACACACTGGTGTCTTTCTTATCTAATTGTCAGTTGATTACTTTTTAGGAGATTCTTCATTCTTTGCTAACCTACTGGTTCTTGCCTTATCTTTTCAGCTCACAGCTGGTAGTGGTGTTGGTGGGGGTTCACATTCACTTCTTCCTTACTTTCGGTTTGCTGACAAGAAAAAAGCTAGCAGGTCAGGAGGAAAGCTGGTTTTCTTTATTTGGGATATGGGAGTAAAAGAGCCATCCAATCTTCTGAACCCCTACATCTGTAATCTGAAACTGGGCATTCCTAAGGTGGGTCGCTCAGCAGTTAACTTGCGTTTTGTAGAGTCACTTGCCACTCCACCCACCTTCTTTCCTCCAGCAATCTGAAATGAGTTGTTCTTCCAAGAGAGAAGGTAGTCAGATCCTTTTCATCTTCAGAAGCAAGGCCGACTTGGACGCACCTTAGAAAGGGATGGGGTAGACCTAGGACCCAAAGATGGCAAATCCTCAGCCAATGAATGCCTTATCCGGAAGTGCCTGGAGCAGAAGGAAGAACAGCAGAGCTTCTCCTGCTCTGCAGTACTTAAATATATGTCAACTGGATAAAATGAAAGATGTGGATTCGGATGGACCCGTTTCTTGAGCATCGAAAGAAACCTCTGTATAGAAGAAGACTGGAAGAGGACCATTTGGAGAGAGCTCCTGTCCCTTTGCCTGTTTGTTATACACTGGGAGGAGGAACCACACCTCTCTGGACACAATCAATCAAACTTGACATATCAAGGAGCCGCATAGTTTAGTGATGGATTTGGCCAACCAAGGAGAATGATGGACACCAGAGTCAGGGAGGCATGGAACCTGTTAGGAGCCTGGCATGGGCGCACCAAAGTGAAGCTTTCCGCAAGAAGTGAAATTCAAGTCTCTTTTCATTTTCTCTGTCCTGTCTTCCCTTGTTCTCTCTCTCTTAAAACTTCGCATGGTAGAGGTTTATTATTAAGGCATTCTGTTTTTAATTTGAAGCTTTCTTTTTCTCAATAAACACTTATTCCCAAATAAACAGATTTAACAGCCCATAAAACCTCGTTGGGAGGCATGTCTCAGGCCATTTAGTGAGATTTACGTCCTAGTAGGTACTCAAAGGAGCCAGCGTGCTGTTGTGGTCTGAGAGCCAGACCAGGACTCTGGAAACCAGGATTTGAATCCTTGCTCAGTCGTGGAAACCCACTGGGTGCCTTTAGGCAAGTCACACTTTCTCAGCCTCAGAAGGAGGCGAAGGCAAAGCCCCTCTGAACAAATGTTGCCAAGAAAAAGTCGTGATAGGATCGTCTTAGGGTTTTCACGATTCGGAGACTACTTGAAGGAACACGACAACAACAACGTACTCAAGTTTAAGCAAAAATTTCCTTGAATCAGTGAAAACTCAGGTAAACTTAATTAAAATCGGAGTGTGATACACCCTGGTAGATTATTTTGCCTTTCCCTGGCGATATCTAACTCCCTTTTAAGGGAGCCAGTGGGGTCTTTTGGGGTAGCAAAGATCATCATTTACTTGTTGCCTCTGAGGTTTTGGCGCCGGCCTTCAAGAAATAAAGGGCGGCAGAAAATCTAGATCCGGCCCAGCCAATGCAAACTACTAGGCGATAGACAGCATCTCTGTTCTTTCGCCGGCAAGTGACTTATTTCAAAGAGGTACGATGGCATTGCACTCGGGGGGCGTTGTCGGTGGGCGCTTCGAGCTTTGGCTGGTCTTTCGCAGAGAGTTCGCGCCCCCCGACGCTTTTCTCTGGATGGGAGAAAAACAGCAGTGTTACCTGAAAGCTCTGCTTTTCTTTTTCAACTCAGGGAAATAAGCAGACTTGGCAAGTGATCGTTCCTTTCACTGCATTTTTCTTTTTCTCTCCTCTCTCCCAAGCTGAGATCCAGTGCAGTTCATCAGGAAACTGCAAGGAGCAAACCGATGTAATGGATCGGGGTGTCAGAAAAATAGGTTCCACCAAAATCAGTGAAAGTGTATTGCTTATATCGGAAAGGTGGATTCATTTGACCGCTGGCATAAAGCAAGTGTTTCCTTGGGATATGGACATGGACATCTGTTTCTCTCCAGTGTTTTGTAGAATTAATAAAGATGATTTTTTCAGGTAGAAATAGCTAGAAGGCATTTCTTGTCTGACATCTGAGCTGTCCTGCATGCAGCTTGGCACATTTTAGATGACGGCAAGGCCGATGATGCTGGGAAAACAAGTCTGTTTGAAGACCTCTGATTTCAGGCACCTCATTCCACCAGGGTTGAGTGGGCAACTTTCAGGAGCTGTAGTTGTGTATACCTGCATGGTAGGGGGCTGATGATCCTTTTTTTAAAAAGCTGGAAGATTCAGTGATTCTATAAAATCTGGAAGCTTTATGGAGTAAGAAACTTCACGAAAGTTTATGCGTGCCTCTTTGGTTGGGGGAACTGTTGCGAATGCATTTGTTCTCCCTCAGTCTGTGAAACTACCTTCTTCGGCCAACATCTCCTTCATTTGCCAGATAAACCTCCGAAATCTGAAGGCTTTCATACCTGACGTCCACAAACGCCTGAAGAAGCCTGAAAATAACCAGATGTGACAGAGGAAAGGGAAGAGACCTTTTTTAAAAGAGCGGCGTTGCATTCCGCTCGCGTTGCTCGCAGGCGGTTTTTAACGGCAGGGAAGGAGAGCGAGGCCTCTTTAAAAGATTACTATTAGGAAAGTCCCCTGTGATGCGGAAACCCAGATTTCCGACAGAGGGAGACAAAAAGCTAACATTCTGGTCGTGAAACAATTCCACTTAGAGCCCTCTCTGAAGCTTAAGCGGTCTCTCTCTTCCCCTTTTTGGATATCATCAGTAACTCTTTGGAAATTTCCTTGAGCGAAAAAAAGACTTAATGGGACCACTGATTCCGAATTTCTCTTCAGTGCTGCCTAGATCGTCCCCTTTCCTTGGATCGCAGTGAAAGATCAGTGGTTTCCCAGAGTGAGATTTCTTTCTGCGTAATTCTCTGCGATCGCGGAATGAAATGCAGCACCTGTTCTATCTGTTTCTCCAGGGAGGGAGAGAAGACTATTAACCTGGATTTAGTCAGAACGAATCCATTGGCATTAATGGCACTTAAATTAGGAAGTTTCCTTGAGCCTACGCTCCATATGACTGAGCTCAATCCGACGGAGGACGATGGGTCGCCTGATTTAAGTATGCTTCAGTCTGGATCCAACCCAAACAAAGGAAAAATCAACATTATTTTATATTTAAAAATAAATAATTGGACCCACTCAAAATCAACCTGTGAATTCTGGATACCATCGTGAAAAAGCCACTACCCTGAACTACCTTTTTAATTCAAGGGAAGCGAATATCTACATACAGAGAAGCACTGGGGAGCAGAAGACTGCACAAAAACTTTTCAGGATCGAGTCGTTGCGGCTTAGATGACAACAAATCTGTGCCCCCCCCTTTTTTTAACGGGGGCATGTGTTACAAAAACAGAGTAGGGCGTGAAGCTCATGGAGACTTATTATGATGGTAAAGACCAAGAGTGACTTTTTCTTTCTGTGTCTAAATGTTTATTTTCTACCCCCAAGCCAGTGCAGTCAATCTTTGCTTCATTTGATTTAGAAATTTCCGGTTGTTTTCACACTATGCAATCATAGCACTATGGACATTTCCGCACTAGACTGTTTCACTTTCAAGATCCTATGGAATCCTCGATTTACTCCTCGATGGAATCCTCGATTCCACAGGATGTTGAAAGTGGAGTAATAGCACTGTAACAGTCTAGTGCAGAAATGCCTATTATTCCATTTTAACTCCCTCGGCAAAATCCTCTGAAATCCTGCAATTGTCAGTTTAGGGATGGGCATTTACAGTTCTCGGCCAGAGAGCTCCCTGGTGGCTCTGAGCAATCTACAAACCCCAGGATTTTCCATAAGATGCAGCCGCGACAGTTAAAGTGAAATCGAAGTGCTGTGATTGTATAGTGTGAATGGGCCTTAACTACTTCATACAGCCGCCCGATCTGTCTGTGGTGAACCCATTCATATTGTGGTAAGACAGTCGAAAACTAATCATACTGAATTTGGGTGAAGCTAAGACTTGTATGAGAGACCGCCAGCGGATACGAGGTAGTGCAGGCTGTATTTCATAGGAAGGAAATGGCAAAACCACCTCTGAGGATTCTTTGTCTAAGAAAATCCTGTGAAATTACTGGGGCTGCCATAGGTCGACCAAGTGACTTGAAGGCACACAGGCACAAGAGGGGATGAAGGAAGAGTTTCTCCTCACAATTCAGGCCAGGTGTGAGCGTTCCTCAGGCATTATCTGTGGCTTACATAGACTAAGGTAAAGCCCAGAGCCAGAATGGTGTAGTGGTTTGAGCGTTGCACTACGACTGTGGAGACCAGAGTTCGAATCCCTGCTTTGCCACGAAAACCCACTGGGTGATCTTGGGCAAGCCACACTCTTTCAGCCTCAGAGAAGGGCAAGCCCTCTCTGGACAAATCTTGCCAAGAAAAAAACGCGTTATAGGTTCACCTAAGGGTCGCCATAAATCGGAAAGGATTTGAAGGAGAACAACAACAACAACCGTCAACAACCAGGGTCCTTGAGTAATGGTGATGTTAGCGCTGATTTAAAGCTGATTAAATGATCCAAGAGCGGGTTTAGTACATCGATGCGAGTCTCTTCCCATCCACACCCTGGCCTCGTGTCACTGCATTGGTGTGCTTTGCTCCCATGTGGGCATTCCTTGGATCACCGTCTGAATAAGACTTTTCTGACGGTTATAAGCAGATCGGAAGGCTATCGACTGCTTCGGGTGAATTCAGTGGAGCGCTTCAATCTGGATGTGGCTCCAGATGTGACTCCATCCCACTGAAATGAAATCCCGCTGGTTCTAGAAGTAGGACGATAAACAGGGTGCATCTGCTTTTCAGTTATATCAGTTTCACACCACTTCAACTGCTATCGTAAGGACTTCTGAGATTTGGAGTCTGGATGATCTGCTGAAGAACGCTAATCCATTCCTCTGAACTATGAGTCCCAGGATTCCTCAGGATATGGCCGTGAGCACTGGAATCCTATTAAACTGGTGTAACTGGTGTGGAGGTACAGCTATAGGCTTTAAAATCAGATGGAAGTGATTTTCAAAGTGATAGGCTGAGCGTAAAGACCAGCGATTTATACTGGATCCACCTCTTGAAGCAGGTTTAAATACGGGTTCCTTCTTGATTCGGTTCTTTCGGTTCTTGAGCAAAGGGCTGCCTTGTGTTAGGACGCCAAGAGACCCCACTTTTCTGGGGAGGGGGGATCAAGCTACTTAGAGAACACGTGCGTCTTGCAGGGAGTCCATGGCCTCCCCGTGGAATTTCCAGTCCAACTCTTTACCCTGCAGCTTAACAATTAGTACCCTTTCCCACTGCACAGTTAACAGCACTATACTTCCAATTTAACCGTCATGGTTCCATCCTATGGAATGCTGGGATATATAGTTTTGTTAAAGGCACTAGAGAATTGAGAATTCAAAAGACCCTTCCCTAAGCTGCAAACCCCAAGATTCCGGAGAATGTTGCCATGGCAGTTGAAGTGGAATCAATATTATAATTGTTTTTAGGCTGGACTCCTGTTGATTAGTCTAAACTGGAGTTGCCTCGTTGACTGAATTGTTGAGTGGGAAGATAACTCATAGCTCAATCCCATTGGTTCAGTGGGTCTATTCTTATTGTTGTTGCGTGTCTTCAAGTCGTTTCCGACATAAGCGACCTTAAGGTGAATCTGTCACGTGTTTTTCCGGGGCTGAGTGTGTGTGATGCGCCCCAGGTGAACCAGTGGGTTTCGGGGGGGGGGGGATCGAACCCTGGTCTCCAGGGTGGTAGTCCGTCTGATCGAAGGACCAATAGTGGCCATTTCCGCCCTACACTGTTATAGTGCCATTATTCCACTTTCAGCATCCTATGGAATCCTGGGACTGACAGTTTAGGAAGGGGCATTTGGAAGTCTCAACCAGAGAGCTCTTGGGTCTCAGTAAATTATAAACCCCAGAATTCCACAGAATGTTAAAAGTGGAATAACAGGACTATAACAGCGTAGTGAGGAAACGGCCGGTGTGAAACCAACCCGTGCTCTAGAGTTGGTCTATATCCAGATCTACGGACTCTAGGTCTGAGGCTGTAGCCCGCGGGCTGTCTCAATGAAAAGGCCCCATGGCACGGTAGCCTTTGGGAGGTTCTCGCCGGCAGCCGAAATCAAGAAAAGCTGCGCAGGAGCACCAGGGCCACTCCCGGTTTCTCCCTTTTGAGACTTTTTGGGGGCAGGTCGTCCCCTTCGTGTCGCTCCCGCGTTCTCCGGGCAGGGCTTCTTAAGCGACAGAAGGCGTTCTTCGTTGTTCTGGGAACGCGCCTTTCTCGATCTACCTTGCAGCTCACTTCTCGTGCTGGCCATTCCGCGCCCCCCCCGCCCCCGTCCGGTTATTTATTACTCTCTTTCCTGCTAATTGACATATAAATATATGTTGCTTGCTAGCTAACGATGCTTTTTTGGGCCAGCCAGTCAAGGTAAAAGATCAGGGTCAGGGTCAGGGAAAGGCTACGATCTGCCTCCGTCCTGATCTTTTCCATCTGTGAGCCTTTGCGGGGGAAAAAGCGGCACCCAGGCGCCCAGGGACCTCGGATGGACGCTTGGGGGCCGGGAAGGGAGACGCGGGCACGAGCCACGCGAGGCCTCTGCTTTAACGAGTGGGTCCCGCGCCGTTCCGAGCAGGCTGGGCCACACGGACGCACCAACTAGGGGCGCAAATGGCTTGTTGCTGTTCTCGAGCTCTTCTTTGGAGAGTTATATGGTCTGGGCTGCAGTTCCTGCTGATCCTGATGGCTGGGAGATTCTGATAGTTGTAGGAGTATATACGCCAAACTCTGACATTCTAGAGGTCTTCTACGGAGTAAAATATCAGAGTCGGGCGCAGAGAAATCCTATGCATAGCATATTGGATGTAATAAAGCTCACTCTACTAAATGTCCACGCGACTGTCAGCCTGAGGTTGCAGTCCTATTGACATGAATTGGAGCGAGAGTTCTATTCATACCATTAAATTAATTTCTAGGTGTAAAAGCGTGGGATCGAGTTGTTATACTTTGAATAACTAACACCTGACGATCCTATATTCAAAGGGATTGGAACCCACACCTACCACCCCTTCCTGGCAAGGGACGTCTTTACGGCGACGATCTTAGGCGCGCTAACGGAGGAGAGAGTCCCACTTAAAGGGTAAACACGCGTGAGAGTGCGCTGTTAGCCTGGGATGTGACTCTGTCCTTGGGATGAGCACCGAATTTCAGTCTGCTTTGTGAATCTCCCTCCTATCCCTCATAAGGCAGAAATGTGGTTTATACGATTAAAATAAACGCACGTGTATAAAAATAAACAACCCGTTGGGCTTCCTTTGCGGCTCTGAACAATTTGACATAGGGGAGTAAAAGAAAACACATTCCTCCGCCGCCCGCATTTAAAAGTAGGTTTCATGTCACGTCCCAGAATTCTCCTAAACAGGTATTGCCTCCGCAGCAGGTCAGGCGGCAAAGTTACTTCTCTCACGATGCCACCTTAGAAACACAGGCTACGTGGAGCGTTCGCTACAAACCAGTAGCCCTAACTTAACTTTCCGTTCCCACCGACTTTCACGCGCTAAGTTGACCGTTTGCTTAAATCTCCCCTATTCAAAGAACAGAGATGTTACATTGCTCAACTCTAGTTGCCTCTTTCCCGCGGAGCAGTCAGATAGGCATGTTTTCATTCGGGATGGGGAGGTTCACAACCATCGCTGTCGGAGTTGTTCCCCAGGTCCCCTTCGTAGACGATTTAGACTTGCCGATCGTTTGCATTTGTGTGTAAACTAAAACTCCTGGGGCCCACTCCGACCACAGTTAATGCACCCTGAAGTCGCACTGATTTCACCTGGAGGGGCTTAATCTCTCTCATCGAAACGGGTGGCCTCTCAACGTGGCTGGATAGTGCCTTGGACAGTTAATGCGGGAGGAGGCGAGGCGGCCCCAAGCCAAATACATAAACATTTACACAACATCAGACGCAGCGCTCGACCCGCCGTCCAGAGACGCGGCCAAGCGATGCGCGACTCTAGCCTGTTTCTTCAAGGTGTTTCGATGGCGAAAAGGTCCTGAATGGGGTGGTTTTAGACGACCCGTGCATGGGTCTAACAACTCTAGATACCAAATATAGAGAAATCATAATTCGAAATGGAACGATACCATCTTAAATTAGATCCCGATTAAAGAGAAATAGGATTAAACAGGCAAATAAACATTTACAGAGAAGGCTGTAAAATACCTTTAGAGGATTGTCTGGAAAACCGGGAGGTCGTGTAATTGCGTAAACACATTGCTTTGATAAGTAAAAAGATGTGTCGTTAAAGGTTAATTTAAAATTTGATTTTAAGTAGGTATAATTAATGTTAAAATTAACCATTGTTTCCTTTTTAAAAATTCCCTTTTCGACCCCAGTTTTTAAGATAGCTCTTTGGAAACAATCTACACTGGAGTTCATTGCTGGATCAATCTCGGCAGGATGATACATGGCTTTCCAATTCTTTTCATTTTTAAAGCGCAGATTGTTAGAGGAATTTTTTTCTTCTACGTTTATGATGTGTGCAGTGGGGCGCAATTTATATTCAAAGAGTCATCGTAATCAACATCAGCACCCTCAATTTGCAGAATAAACCTGAAGGGAGAATTTGGAGAAGGCAGGTGATTTTAAAAAGAAAAGAAAAGTCCTTCTGCTGATCAGGATAAGTTAAAAATCTGCATTACTTATTTCTTTTAGGTTAAAAATACCCCTCTTTCCATTCTGAGGCTGAGATCAAAAAACATTTTTATTCGGATGCAAGTCCCGTTCTCGCAGACGGGACTTCTCTCCGTAAGCGTTTGTGGCTCACTTTAGTAAGACTGTGTAAGATCCAGTGGAGTCAGGAGCTAGGAACAGCACCTTCCGATCCTATTCATGTTACAGAGGGTGCAAAGGAAGCCGTGTAGGTTATTATCTGTAAGTAAATCTGATAATATTTCGCGGGAAAATAGAAGTGTGATCCGGATTGTGTTAATTCAGCGGTCTTTTTTAAGTCTCCTCGCTCCCTCCTGAGCAGTTTGCCTAGATCTTCCTGCGCAAGGAATCCAGCCCCATTCATCTCACAAAGTATCGCCCGCAAAACGCTCCCGAGGGAAAAAAAACCCCGATGTCTCTTTCTCCTCAGTAAGGATGGAGCCCAACAGCGTGGGAAGAAGGAAGGAAGGATGGAAGCTGCCGCAGTGTACGTGGAGAATTGCTTACAAGCAAATACGGCAACCAACAGTGTCGGACGGCAGTTCTGTGCTTGATAGGAATCCGATCCTCCGTCGGCTTCTAAGCCAGAAACCGGACTCTAGTGGACCTTCCACCGGAGTCTAGTCCAGTTTTCTCGAAATTACTTCCTGCTTATTTTATGCAATGCTTGAGCGAGTTTGCACAGTGTTACAGCCTTCCCTTGGAGGCAACTCTTACAGAGTTCAGTGGGGGCTGGATTACAAGGAAAGGAGATTGGGGGGGGGATCAGGAAGCGACAGGTGCCCTGGGCACCCTAAGGCCCAGCAGTGTGCCCGCACCCACACAGGTGGGCTTTCTCTCCCAACGAGCGGGGCCGTCTTGGGAAAACGGAGAAGGACCGGCAAGTGTACTGGGAAAAGGTATGGCCACTGAAACGCGGGGGGGGGGGGGGCGAAAGCGCCCGGCCGCCCGCCCAACGGTGCTCGCTCTCGCCCTCAGGGTGGACGGCAAAGTCTTGCCAGAGAGGGAGGGGGCTTGAGCAAGCGCCGTCCCGGACATCTTGTGGCGCTTAAAGTCTTGGGGAGCGCGTAGGGAAGGGGGAGAGGAGGGCGGGGAGACTCCAGACGGGGCGGGACCGAGGCAAGGCCAGCCCCCCGCCGCCGCCGCCGCCGCCGCCGCCGCCCCTCGCCGTGCCTCCCTTCCAGGGCCGCCGGGCCAGGGGAACACCCGACGGGAGCCAATGAGCGGCCAAAGCCCTGCCGGCACCTCCAGCGGGAGCCTCCCGGCTGACGTGCGAGACACGTCAAGCGGCGCTGGGCCTGAACTGGCCGCCGGTTGACGGCCGCCCCCTCCCGCAGTCGGATGCCGAGCGCCCGTCCGAGGTGGTCTGCGCGCTGCCCGGCCCTCCTCCGCCTCCGCTCCTCTTCCTCCGGGAGCCGCGGCGGGACAGCGGTCCACCCCGGCGCTTCCCGCGGGCGCCCGCCTCGCTCCCCTATGCGCCCGCCGCTGCTGCTGCTGCCCGGTGACGGCGGCGGCGGCGGCGGGGAGAGAGGTCGGGGACCGGCGGCGGCGGCGGCGGCGGCGGCGGCGGGCGCCTCTCCTTCTGGCTGGCCACCATGGGTAAGGAGGCGGGAGCAAGAGGGAGACGGGCGGCGGCAGAGGGGAAGGAGCGGGCAGGCCGAGGGAGGCGGGGAGAGGCGGCCGGGCGCTCGGGTTTGGAGAAGCCGAAATGGCCTCGTTGTGCCGGGCCGAGCTTCCTCTAGGCCGCTTTAGGCTCACGCGAAGGAGAGGCGCAGCCCCGCCGCTGCCGGGCCCTCCGACGGAGCACCGTTTTCGGCACCGCTCCTTCCTTCCCTCCTCCCTCGCCAAGGCGGGCTCTTTCTCGGAGCGCGTCTTCCGAGGCAGGTTCTGCCGCCGGAGGTGAAAGGCTACGGCCAAAAGCGAGGCAGGGCGTGAGGGGCAGGGAGGCTTTCTTCCTCCGGCTGCTAAGCAGGAATGCGTGTCTGGCGTGTCTCAATCGTACCCTCGATGAGCAGCTAGTGATCGCCTAGGAAGCTCGCTTGTCTTTCGGCAAAGGATATTCTGTAATATACTACCTCTGTGTCTTGCTATGGAGGCTCGGAGTAAATACCCCCAATTACCTACCAATTCCCCCGTCTGCCTTTTTAAAAGAAGGGATGCGTCGTATCCTGAGGCGGGGAATTGCGTCCGCGGCACCTCCGTGTGTGTATAAGCCCACCTTGGGGCTGAGCGGCTTGGGCTATGAAACGGATTTCCCCGGCCTCTTTTAATCGTGGGTTAATTGTGGGAAGGTCCCCGCTCGTGACAGTAACGTTTTCTGGACCAGTTTTCCGAGACAGAGAGGGACTTCCCCAGCCGTCCCCGCCAGCTCTACCCTCTTGGCTTTGCGGCGATCGCAAGAGCTCAACCGGCCCTTCTTTTCCCCCTCCTTCTCTCCGGTTGCTGCTTCCAGAGCAAACCTACGGCGAAGTGAACCAGCTGGGCGGTGTCTTCGTCAACGGGCGGCCCCTGCCCAACGCCATCCGGCTCCGGATCGTGGAGCTGGCGCAGCTGGGCATCCGGCCTTGCGACATCAGCCGGCAGCTCCGCGTCTCGCACGGCTGCGTGAGCAAGATCCTGGCCCGTTACAACGAGACCGGCTCCATCCTCCCCGGCGCCATCGGGGGCAGCAAGCCGCGGGTCACCACCCCCAACGTGGTCAAACACATCCGAGACTACAAGCAGGGCGACCCGGGCATCTTCGCCTGGGAGATCCGGGACCGCTTGCTGGCCGACGGCGTCTGCGACAAGTACAACGTGCCTTCCGTCAGCTCCATTAGCCGGATCCTGAGGAACAAGATTGGCAATCTTTCGCAGCCCGGAGCGGGCGGAACGGGAGGCGGCGGCAGCGGAGGACCCTACGACGGCGGCGGGGGAGGCAGCGGGAGCTGCAAGCACCCGGCCCCGCCGCAGCCCGCCCTGCCCTACAACCACATCTACCAGTACCCTTACCCCAGCGCTGCCGCCGCCGCCGCCGCCGCCGCCGCCGCGGCAGCCACCGGCACCAAGCTCGGCAGCCACGCGGGAGCCCCGGTCTCTGCTGCCCACGTCAGTCTCCCCCGCTCCTGGCCCTCGGCTCACTCGGTCAGCAACATCCTGGGCATCCGCACCTTCGTGGAGCAAAGCGGTGAGTGAGTGAGTGAGGGGAGTCCCCCGGCCCGGCCTCCGGGACCCCCTGCATGAGTAAATCTGGGCGCTCCCGTGAGACACCCAGCCCCCTTCGGCAGCCGCAAACAACGAGAAGCGCTGTTGTTGTCTTTGCTGCTACTGGTATTCGCCAGCGCTATTCATGACGCTTCCTTAAATGGCAATGAGAAGACAGGTCGGGAAGCGCTGACAAACTTAACACGGTTTAGAGAGGGAGTAGAGGAAGTAGAATAGAGGCAAGCCTGAACAGGGAGAGAATCTGCTGCCAGCTGACCCGTTTAAGTTTAGTTTTAGTAAAAGGCCTGAGGATTAAGGCCATTCCTGGCTTACACGGTTATGGCGCTATCATTCCACTTTCAACATCTTATGGAACCCTGGGGTTTGCAGTTTAGGGAGGGACATTTAGAATTCTCAGCCAGAGAGCTCTTGGGCCTCAGTCAACCACAAACCCCAGAATTCCACAGTAGAATAATAGCGTTATAACAATGTAGTGTGTACACGGCCTAAATTCGTCCTTGTGTGCCTTCAAGTCCTTTCAGAGTTAGCGCGATTCACCGGGTTTTCTCAGCAAGATTTGTTCAGATGGGTTACCTTTGCGTTCTTCTGAAGCTGAGAGAATGTGAATTGCCCAAGGTCACCCGGCGGATTTCCATAAGCGCGCGGGTATTTGAACTCTGGCCTAAAGCAGTAGTCCAGCGTTCAAATCACTACACCGCGCTGGTTCCCCAGAGTTGAATAGCTGTACATAAATTTTATAGGAAGTGGGCATATGGCCTGTTGGCCAAGAGAGGCAACTTGTCTGCAAACAAAAACAGTCTCTTCCGATCGTGAGTTTTCCTTTTTCCTTTCTTTGTTTTAATTTTGCATTTAAAGAACAAGTACATGAACACGGTTAAACCAGAGACAAGGATAATTAAATGGAAAAGTAATGTGCAAAGAAACAAAAATGCTTGCCATAAAAAGAGGTTTTACTACTACTGGACTGCTGTTATTTCTCAAATAATATTTCTGGTGGTCCAAGGGTGCAGCCGTTGTTATCCTATGAGTCCCCACAACGACCCCTGTGATTGTCTAGATCTGGAATGGCCAGCTGGAAATCCGGCGAAGGAAATGGATTCCGTTAAGCAGTTTTCCCAGGACGCCCGAAGAGAAGTAGTGATAATGGTAATGCAGGCAGTTTCACTTCCCAAAATTTCTTTGGGAAGAAAGTTTCCCAAAGAGGGAAGAGAAGGATAATTCTGGTATGGAATTGTTGCCCTTAACCGGCAGAGGAGGGCAAAGAGGCCCGTGCAAGTGGGGGGAGCCCTTTCATACGCAACTATCTATCCCTGGAGAGATTTTCAGTGAGCCTCATAGATCAGTTCTGAATATATTCATGATTCCTCTTCCAGCCGGAGCCGATATTGTTCCGGGTTCCATTTTTATTCTTCTTAACAAAGAGTGTGGTGTAGTGGTTTGAGCGTTGTACTCTGGAGACCAGAGTTCAAATCCCATCTTGTCCATAGAAACCTGCCCAGCTACCCTGAACAAGTCACACTCTCTCAACCTCAGAGGAAGGCAAGGACAAACTTCCTCCGAACATATCTTGCCAAGAAAACTCCGAGACAGGTTCGCCTCAGGGTCGCTGTAAGTCGGAAACGACTTGAAGACACAGGACAACAACGAGGACAAAATAATAATTGCACTAAACTTCTTACCAAACAAGGCAGGCGTTTGTTTTGCTTCTGTTCAAAGCCCTAGGATTTTTACTTACGGGTACCCTTCGAAGTCACAGATCCATTTCATTCACAGTGGCTACTCAGTGTGAGGAACTCCTGGATAAAAGTCAGGCTCTCTCAACTCAGAGACCACCTTCCCCTTATTTTTTGAAACGACACGTTTTTATGTGGCAAAAATTTAACTGCTCTCCTTGCTCCCGGAAAACTGTCCCTGCCCCCCTCCCACGGTACCCCTGGTTTATATCCGAAGTGCTAACGATCTTCCTCGTTGAGCCGGTGCTTGGACGAGGGGCCCTCCCGCCCCCGGCTTCAGCCGTCCCGCAGGTCGCCACGGGCTCCTGGCCGGACCTCTCAGCCCGCGGCTCCGAGGCACCCTGGGGGCTGCCCTTGTTGTCACAGCCCGGAGGGCCAGAATTCAGCAGACAGAACTCCGGCTGTTGCTGGAGAGAAGGTCTGGACATCTTGAACTTCTTATGAAAAAATGTGGAAAATATTTTCGTAGCGATGATAGATTGCCAACCGCAAAGTCTGAGCCCGTATATCTCCCCTTCCTTTTTTGAAGGGGGGAGGGGGACATGGTCCCAGAAAGTTCATGTCGCGATTGCTTTTGCAAGATCAGATGCCTGACAGGGTTTTTTCCCCTTCACCTCCTAAAATATTCCCTTTCCTTCCAGCTAAAAAGACTCGGTTCTTTATTCTGCGCCTTTCCCTTCTGCAATTACTGTATACTACTCTCGAACAGCTGGAGATCCGAGCGATTCAGAAACACGTTGCTAGGAAAGGAGGGCCCCAAGTTAGAAGAGACCACATATTTTTTGACACTGGATATCTACTAAGGGTTGTTCCTAGCAAAGCGAATTTTGACTCGTTTCATAATTTTTAAATTTAATTTTAATTTCCTTTCCTTTCCTTTTTTGTCTGTGTTTGGTGGAAAAGAGCTTATTTTGCGTTGTGGTTTTTAAACCTCAAGTAGTCTCTGATGTTTACCAGTTCCCCCTGTTATGTGAAGATGCACATACTTTTTTAAAAAAGTAAAATGTCAAGGGACTTACACAACCCTTTGTTTCAGACAGCATTTTTTTTCCAGAGGGACTTATATCCAGCTCACTGCTTAAGGACATGCTCCCTTCGCATGTGTCGGTAGCACCACTGATAAATTATAAACCACTTGCTTTTAAAATAGATTTCACCTCCAAATAAGCTTGCATCCAAGAGCAGGCAACTGGAGGTGGGTGAACATTGATCCTAATCACTAAATGCCCCCCCCCCCGATTTGATACGGCGGTTCCTCTTGGGAAGGGCCTTCCAAATGATGTGGGAAAGAGCCCCGCAAAATTGGGCAGTTTAAATGAAACAGGCATGGAAATGGAAGAATATGTTTCAGATGAAATCTTGGCAAAAGCTGCTTGCAATTTAATGCCTCGCAATAGACGTACAGGAGAGCCAGCGCGGTTTAGTTGTTTAAGTGTTGGGACTGGGACTTTGAGCTCGACTCGCCACTCAGTCGTGGAGACTCACTGGGAAACCTTGAGCAAATCTCTCTCATCCTCGGAGGAAGGCAGACACAAACCCGCTGGGAACAAATCTTGCAAAGAAAGCACCATGATGGGGCCTCTTTAGGGGCGCCCTAAGTCGGGAATGACTTGAAGGCAGGTAAACAAACACAGTACACGTAATGTATGCGTATAAAGAATGTGTACCTATAGTGTATAATGTGCTACACGCGGGCGCGCACCCACAGTTGCCCTAGTTCAGTACACAGTCCTTAAAAGCGCAGATCCGATCCGATGTATAACTGGGGTGTAAGACTTCCGTGACCGGGGCCGCATTAAGGTTTTCATAGGCCCCGGGCGCTGTGCCTAAAGTGCCTAATGGGAAAGGCGGCCCTGTCCGTGACCGCTCCCTCGCCCCCGCGTGTCTTCGGAGCGCTCAGTTCCCCACGTCGCGGCCATTTTTTGTTGAAGGGCTTCCCACGCAAACAAAGTCCGGCGCGGAGATGCTGAAAATCAACGCGTTGATTATTAGTCTCCCTTTAGGAGACCGTTGCAGTGCAGCAGGGGAGAAATAAAAATCCGCCTCAAACAAGTATTACACTATCTTAACAGAACAGCAACAAAGGTCCTTCCAGGTCCCTAGTGTTTTTCTTTTGCTTTCCTCCGCTTCTGTTGCAGTCTGGATGGCCTACCCCCCCGCCCACCGGACGTGCTCCTCCCGCCATCCATCTGCCTTTGACCCGAGAGGCCACCCGGTGCCCCTAGAAGCCCCAGGGCAGATGCTCGGCCGATCCCTGGAGGGCTCAGGTGGAGCTTCCGCTACCAGGCTGGGAAAGCGGGCAGGCTACCCGGGAGGCGGTGGCGTCTGGGGCCCCTTTGAAGTGAGCCGGGATGCCCGGGGAGGGGCTCCTCTCGGCGGGCTGCTAACGGTCTCCCGGTCTTTCCTAACCCAGGAGCTCTGGCTGGGACAGATGGCTCTGCCTACCCTCCCAAATTAGAAGACTGGCCGAGTGTGAACAGAACCACCTTCTCCGCTTCCGGGCAAAGTGTCAACGCGCTTGACAAATCGGCCGCGGAAGCAGACATTAAATACCCCCAGGTAATGCCAGTAGGGCCAGGCGGGCAGGTCGGGGCGGGAGAGGCCGGCAGGAGTGGCTGAGGCCGGGCCGGGGTGGAGGCCCAAAGGCCCCCAAGATAGCGCCGCCTGCCCTCGGGATGGCAAGGAGCGGAGAGAGAAAGGGCCCTGGGGCGTTTCATTTGGGGACGGTCCGCACCCGGCTTAGCAGATCTGGGGAGACATTCCCGCGTCTCCGTACTCGACCTTGCGCGGGACAGCCATGGGAATGAACTCCTGAATGGGGGAGAGAAAAGCCCCTACTCCGTTTTTTTTTTAAAAAAAATAAAAATAAAAATCAGAGCTTCATCCGAAGAACATGGAGAGACTGTGGAGTCCCCGAGAAATCCAGTGGTGGTGGTGCTGGTGGGTGGCTGAGAAGGAGGAGGAGGGAAAAGGAGAAGAGCTGTCTGCTCTTTTCCGTTTTGTTAATTCCCCAACACTTTTCTTGGCTCACACGTTCGTTTCTTTTTTTAAAAACTCCAGTACATGCACATTCTTCTCACCCCCCCCCCCCAACCTACACACGCACAGACTCGTATTTCAGGTCTTCGTGGCTCTAGTGCTATCACGTTTTGAATTTTTAATTTGGTAGAAGCAAGCAAGCAAACATTGTGTAAACGTATGTTTTAAAGTTACTTTGTGTATGGTTTAGAGCATCCTCTTTAGCCTGGCATAGTTCCCTCGGTCCCTGCTTGGAAGCAAAATCCGTTACAAGCCTGTGTACACCCAGAGCTGTTCTACCATGTCTACGTGGTCTACAGTAGGACTTAATCCGGTCTGAAGTGCGGATAGGATTTCCCTCTTAGGCGATCAGTCCACATTAGCGTGTTGGAACACTGCTCGGTGTGGCCGAGCCCATCCGCTGCCCTGCCTTCCTGTGAGCTAACCTTCTCTCTTTCTCCCCTTGGCAGCCGCCTGCTGGGCTCTCGGCTGTGAGCACCTTCCTCTCTCCCTGTGCCTACCCCTCCTCAAACCAGCCCGGAGTCTACGCGGGGCCAGGAGGAGGCTACCTAGGCCCGGCCCATCATCATTGGCAGGCCCAAGGCAACCCCTTGGCTCACCACCACGGGCCCGGAGTGGCTCTTCATGGCGGAGAACTGGCTTCCCCTATGGCCTTCAAGCACCCCGCCCGAGAAGGTAAGGAAGGGCGACGGGCGGGCCACTGGGTGGGCAGCCTCCCGCAGGCAAGAGGGAGGGAGCGTCCGGCACCGTCGAGACCAGAGAATATCCAGTAACAGTAAACGCCACTGAAAAGACTGGGGTTTCCGGCCGACTAAAACCGGGGCCTCAGGCTTCTCTACTCTAACTGGAATATATCTTAGGACGCACGAGAAGTCAAAAGATTTCTTTCTCTTCCCGCATCCTTAGTTCAGGTAAATTGGGGTTGGTAGAGGAGAGGTAGGACCGGTTTCCCTTCTGGGGCAGGCACCGAGTGTTCTCATTCCTTAACTCAGTTGGCCTCATTTTTCAACAACACTCTTTCAACCCGAACAGTTCTAATAACTCTGGGTTCTCTTTTTGACAGTGGGATCTGTAGGGCCTCGAAAAGCGTCGCGAGCCACATTGAGTGGGGTGGGGGTGGCGACCAGTTAAGTGTCCTTGAGTTGGGAGAGGATCGAATCGGTGCTGCTAACAGCCAGGACTTTCTCGGAGATCAGTTTTGGAGATCAGTTTCTCTGAAATCAGAGCTCATTTATTAACTTGGAAGCAAACCTTCCGGAGGGTTTCGGGAGGGGGGGTAGTTACGTCTAAGACACATTCCCGGCCAGGATTAGAAAATGTCCCTAAAATAGCCCCAGGCCTGGGTGGGTCACGCGGAGGGGCGCAGAAAGGAGGCCTCCGGGATTTCCTGTCCGTCACCATTGTCCTGGAGCGAGCGAGACCCTCTCTTTAGCCTGGCTAAAACTGGAGCCCCTGCTGAAGCTTCTTCAGGAGTTAAATCATCGCGGGTGCTTTCCGGGAAGGAAAAGAAACCCCATCTTGCCAAAATATTTTCTTTTCCTCCGTATCCCTCCCCTCTGCAAAGCTCTTCCTCAACCTTTTCTATAGCTGTGCGCTTTATTTTCCTTCTATTCCGTTGTGCTCACTGTGTGTGGTCCCTTTCGGAGTATTAGGTCGAAATGGGCATCATTGAGCGCTCAGCAATAATTAACAAGGATTGAAATGGTGCTTTGAGGGCGTGTGGAGGTGGCCCTAAACGCACAGCAGTTTCAAAACGTTAACGCTGAAAGGGCAGGTGATAATTTGTCGAAAACGTTAAAATAAAAAGGAGGGTGATAGTTGTCACAGCAAAAACACAACGATGAGGAAGGGCTGGGCTGGGAGCCTCCACTGGTCTCTCTCTAATATTTGGTAACAGCGCTACAAAGGTTTTGTCTAACGTGGGCCACGATCCAAAGTGAAACAATTGCACTTCTCACCCACGCTTAAATTTGCCGCTGCAGGCAGTCCGATTTGTGCGGTGGGAGTTGCTCTAAGATGCTTTCTGACAACTAAGTCCCAATGAGTTCAGTGAGATTTAATCTTAAGTAAGGGAAGGTGTTAGGATAAGGGTGCAAACGGAACTCCTTACCTTTGGATGGATCGTGCTATCGACTTCAGGAGACAAGGCAATCAAGCTTTGACGCTTGATACTGTTTCATGAATAAATCAAAGAAAGCAAATAAGCATACATGAAAAAACTATGCCTCTACACACACACACACACACACACACACGGATATGCATGTCTTCAAAGTTACTTTTATACAAAAATTCAAATATTTCACACACGCAGCCAAAACGGAAGGGAGAATGTGAAGCACCTTTAACTCGAAATAAAGGTCTTCCTTTTCCTGTCCTCTCGCGTAGGTGTCACTTAGCAGTGAAATAAAAAGGGCAGTTCTGACGAATAGTTCCAGCTTCTAATAATTCTTCAAAATGAAGACCTTCACTGAGTGAAAGTAGCATTTGAATATTTTTTCTTGCAGCCGATGGAACAGAAAATAAATGAGTCAAGGATGCAGTACAAGCCTCACACGCGAATACAGAGGGAGAAGTGACAGAGATTAATCTGATTCGAGAAAAATAATAATTTACTATAGGCAATCCTTTTTATGGAACCAGTTCACCCATAAATCGCGATGGACACAAGTCAGTTTTCTGGACCAATAAAGGGAAGCGTGACATAACTAGAAAAAGCATAGTTTAACTTAGCCTATTTCTCTCACGGACATAAATTATAAGAAGTATCCGATTCTTTAGCTGCGCAAATTAATGATAAATAATATTTTAACCGTACCACGTGATTGTCAAGTCTGCTCTTAGATTAGCCTGTTGTACTTTTCCTACATTATCTTGCTTTTATTCCTTTAGGTACTTTCTTCCAAACCTAGGCTAAGAATAATTCTCCCCTCACGCCTACTAGAAAATAAAAATCTTATTGGAGACTTATTTTCAAGTAGACGTGTCCAGGACGGGATTGTATATAATTCTGCCCGAGTTTCTAGTTAGACAGCACAGTTGACACCCACAGAAATGAATAACAAAATTGCTGTTTGATTGGATGCGATATAGTCTACTCTGTTCTGAATTACGTTTGTTTGAAATAGAGATTAGGACTTGCGTGGGTTGAAGAGTGTTCCACATACTTTTTCACTCTTATTTCTCCCCAATTTTTTTCCGAGATTTTTTTTTCTAAAGATGCCGAAATAAATCAGTCTCAAACGTGCTCTTACATTCTTCCCCAACTCCTCGCCCCCCTTTTATGCTGAAACAAGCTAACTATGCTACATCTTTGGAAACTCCACAGTTACTGTCTTTGAAGTGCCCTTTACGCGTTCAAAATTAATTCAAATTCGGTGTATTTTATGGAGCATTAGTGGTTAGATTTTCTACGGTCTTTTGGAAACCACTAAATTTTACGAACGAACGAGGAACGTAAAGTTGTCTCTCTCGCTCCTCCTTTTTCTCTCCTAAAGCGGGAGTTTAGATCCAAAATAATCTAGTGAGAAACAAAATAGAATCTATTTTACAGTGGAATCTGGCCTTTCTTCTACTTTTTCTGACTATTCGATCTCAGGCAGCGATCCTAGACGTACTTTTTAAATGAATACCGCTGAGACCAGTACATTTAGATTTGTTGCTTGATTGTTGAACCTGATTAAGGAGGAAGCAGCGCTCTCCTCCAGTCTTTGGCCATCCCTTGGGAGAACTTGTTTTGGCTAATTTGATTGAGAGGAGGTGGGAACAACACCTTTCTGCTAATTAAAGTTGAAACTACTATACCATCGAGATTCTTGTACAATTCAGGATACATGTCTTCTATATCTTTATCTGTCCTAAAGATGAAGATTTAAGTATGAGGGGTGTAAACCTCCCATCTTCACTCATGGGCAGATTGTTTTCAGTATTTCTTGCCTGATCTCGTCAATGACTTTATGAAGCGCCAGGAATATTTCTCTGTTTTTAACAAGCCTAACTATTGGTCTCTGGAGGCAACGTATGTCGAACCGACGCTACAAGTTTTCTTTTTAAACGCAATCAGCGGGAACATTTAGTCTCAGCTCCTTCTCTGAGCTTCGGTAGGGTCACATCTGCACCTTCGCAAGGCAAGGCACGCCTATAACGGGCCACGGCAATCTTCTTTCCTTCCTAGTTCAAGCCTCGCTTCGGTCTTGAAGTAATTGCAGTGCCCTAAGCAGATTATATCTGTTTCAGTCCCCTTCTCCCTTGCTGAATGTAATATGGAACTACATTAGAGGAATGATCGATCTTACAGATAAATATGACCAGATAATCGATGCGTAGCGCGTTGGACATTATACCACCATACTGTGTACGTAAGACTTGTGGTGGTTGTATTACGAAAACTGTAAGTGACTAAACCTGTAGATTCTTGCTGGGGAGACGTCAGAAATTACGGACGTGTGTCGGGGTTAAATCTTTTGGATTATCAAACTGCGACGTGTTTGTAATGCCGGCCGGCCGTAAATTTAATTATTTTAAAGGCAACCTTTTCAGACATTGTATTTTCGCAAAGCTTAAGGTCAAGACAAGTTGCTGTTGTTGTTAGTTTGAAACTCAGACAGCCGGTCAGGTTGTCACCCGAAATCCACTAAACCAGAATGGCCTGGATCTTAATATAAACCCGCGCGCTCAGCGGGGACCCCGAACAGCTTCAGATCCACGCGCTGTTTGACTTGCAAAACGAGGGGTCCCGTCGGAGAAATGCGCCCACAATTGACGTACACCAGCCGCAGCGACAGACCCGCTCTTCAGCCCTGCGCTGTCCCCCTGGAAGAGGGAGGGTCTGACAGTTAAAGCAAAAGGCGCGGTGTGGTTCCTACCTTCGCGCACATCATCCCACTGCCTTCTCGCCCCATCACGCACAGAAGTTCCCATATCTGAAGTAAGGAAAAACGCGCCCGCGAGGAGAGCAGCCGCAGCGGCTAATAGAACGACGGGCTTCTCCTCTGGCGGCCCCTTTGTTTGAAAATCGGATTCCGACCCTTCGGTAGAGGTGCTTGGGAAATGCTCAGTTTTAAACTCGAGGGGAACTTTTCTGCCTATGCTCTTGTGAAAAGAATAGGAATAACAAGAGCAGGTTGTAAAGGGTGTCGATCTTTTAAGCCTTCTGAGGAACATCTGTAAACTAGTGGTCTTTCCTTTAGCTAGGATACCCCACAAACATTGCTCCACATGGGAAATTGGGCGGAGGGGACTCCGACCGCAAAGTCCAGGAGGAGAGCAGTTGCACAATTCTAGTTTATTCTTTAACAAAAATATTCACATGTTTTAACTATGTCCCTTGAAGACAAAGAAAAATGCCCAGCTGTTAGATTATTTTAGTCTCATTCATAATTTTGACTTTGTTGTTATGTGCTTCCATGTGGACCGCGACTTATGAAGCTAGTCTCCTAGGATTTTCTTGCAAGATTTCTTCAGAGAAAGTTTGCCATTTCCTTTCTCTGAGGTTGAGAGAGTGTGACTTGCCCAGGGTCACCCAAAGGGTTTCCATAGCTGGGAATTTGAACTCTGGTCTCCTAGGACTTAAACCATCATGCTGGCTCTGCCTACAGTATCTTAGAGGATATTCAGAAGCACACTGATTTGCCAGTTTGACCCATCTTACAATATTGGCTTTCAAATGTAAATTAGAGTGTACGGTTTGTTTGCTTGCTTATTGTTTGAAGCATTATTACGGTCTCTTAGAAAAGAGCTTAATAATAATCCAGAGATAATTAATAAGAATCTCTGCCCTCAGGCTTATACTGCAAAAGACACAACATAAAAGGAAAATGAAATAGGAAGGAAAAAACTCGGGCACTTCTGACAAAACTCTTCTAAAGTTTCCTGCTGTCTGGGAATTAGAAAGCAAGTTCCTGGGCTCTTCTCCTTCTCTGGCTGGTATATGGCCTCCCATTTGCCCTGGTCTTCCATCTGGGAGGTGTGTGTATGTGTTGGGCACATGCAACATTTCAATGCCACTTAGCCAATAGAGGGGCCCAGAGTGTTCTGCTCTTCAACAGTGCTGTTCCAAGGCAAACTGGCAGTTGGAGCCAAGTTTTATTTCTGGCAGGGAGGGCATGAAAGCAGACTCGCTGCACCTGCTCCTTCTCTGACCAGCACATGGAGAGGGGTTGAGATCCAAGCACATGCATGTGCTGAAATAAATGGTACTTTGAATTAAATATTTACACATTAGGAATGGCACTGAAACATGTGAGAAGCCGCAATAATAATTTTTTAGTTAGTAGTTAGGATATGGGTATACAAGGGCACAGTTAAGGTCAGGTGTATATAGTACTGTCAGTGGTTCTTAACATCTTTATAACAATATGTCAACTTCAAATACTAAATTTCAGATTTTCTACGGATATCTTCCTCGTTTTTGACTCTTGTTGCTAAGCTATGTGCAGATTCCAAAGTGAGAGACCTATCTTGAGAGCACAGAGTCAGATGAAACCTCAACTGAATCCTACTTCTGTTTGTTGCATTGCTTCTCCTACTCTCTAATAATGCTTATAAGTCAGCATTTTACAAAATAACACAACATTATAAGAACAGGTCCCTACTCCAAGAAGAAATACAATTTTAGTGAAACATTTCATCAGTAGAAGGAGAATAAACAATGGGAAACAGAGCAATAATAGGATAATGTTTACCGAGAAATAACTGAGCAAATACAGCCGGTTACACCCACTTAAGTTTTCTGTTGATTGGAGTTGAGGACAAACAAGGAATTAAACCAAAGGAGACAGGAAAAATGTGTTTGCAGAAGTCTTTGAAAGGAAGAGATCCTACAATTTCCAGAATAAAATTACAGGCTTTGCAAGACTATTCTCTTGCAAAGTAAGGCTGAAAAGATGAGGAAGTTTTTCTGTACAAGTTCTTTTTAAGTGAGAGGGAATATTACTCTTGCACTATAACTTTTATCCCCAACTATAAGCCCCCTGACTTTCTGTGTTGATGATGTGCTTTGCCTTTTGGGAATGCCAGTGCAGAATACTAATTTCTTTGATCTTGGTCATACTGACCTCTTTAGCAGTTGTAAAGGGTTGCAACTAAGACAATGTGTCAATCATCTCTCACAGATCATGCACACTGTAAGAGGTTTCCTATCAGCTCAGACTTAGAAACTGTCAGTGAAGGCTAATCACAGTCAGTTACCAGTTACCAAATGCTGAGTGGCCAGATGGCAAACTAAACGGTGGGAATGCAGAGAGGGAAGCTGGATGCTGAACTCATGCAGCCTGCATTCAGTCACAGTCTTAAAATGGAATGTGGGGAAGGGCAGCAACTCTGCCTTGTGGCAAGTATCCAGAGATGGACCTAGTATCTACAGGTTAATTTTCTTCCCTTATACGAAATTCTAGCTTGAACAATTGGAACCAATATTGAGCCAGCAGTTTGGATGCTTGGACAACAGTCTTTTCATTTCTCATAACCCTGCCCTAAAGATATGAGCACACTAAAATATTTATTCAAATTAACAAACAGTACATCAGCAAGAGGTTAATGACATAAACAAACCCCAAAACAATCCTTAAGTCTCAAACTTCCTACCTCCTACCAAAGCATAGATGTGTCAGTCAAGTCTATGTCCTTTGGTCCTAGCTGCTAATTCAGAGTTGCATTCTGTGGGTAGAGGATCCTTTGCCTGCTTCACAAAGATATAAAAACTGAGCACATTAGAATATAATTTGCTCAAGAAGGACACACAAACAAATTAGGTGTGTTACTATATGTCAGTTTAGTGAATTCATTTTAATTGGTTTTAACACCTTTTGTATTTTTTAATTTGTGATTTTGTGTTTTAAGTGTGCATGTTTTACGATTTGTAAGCTACCTCAAGTCCCAGTATTGGAAAAAGGAGAAAAATAAATGAACAAATAACAATAACAATAACATCTTGTAACTCTTCTGTGTTTATCACCAATTTCTCCCATCCTTTTTCTTACCAAAGAAAATCCACTAAGAGGGGAAAAGAAGGAACAGCTGCTACACTGTGTCTTTTGATTAGGAGCACTGTGAATCATCAGGAAACACCAGCCAGCTTCTCCTCCCTCCTCCCCTACCATCTAGCTTGGTGAGGAGCTTGGAGAACTTGGCAGCTTGCACACTTCTTTGTGATACCTAGTTGGTGTGATGATGATTTTGAACTGTCTAAATACATCAAATCCTATTTGCTCTTGAAAGCTAAGCAGGATCAGGATTAATTAGTACCAGGAAGACTACCAGGGAATACCAGGTATGGTAGGCTGTGTTCAGAGGAAAGTAGAGGCAAACCTCCTTTAAATAAACCTTATAAAGAAAATTCTATGGTAGGGTTGCTGTAAGTCAGAGTCAACTTGAACCACCACAAAAACAAAGGTATTGTCTGAAGATGCATTATTCTTAGTATGGTTTTTAAAAAATGCTTTTAGGGTATACAAGAGAAAGGGATAAGTCATTCTATAAATCAGAAAGACCAAAAGGGTGACACAGTAGGTCAGTTACCTTCTTCTGCCTATAATGTATGCAGCGGACATCCTTACTATACGGTATGCTCGACAAAACGTTACATCTGTACTTGTATAACTATTGGGGATCTCTGACTGGACTCAGTTCATCAGACAGGGAGAGCTGGAGACAGAATCTCCTTTCTGGGGATGGAATGGAAGTACCTATCCCTGATTTGGGGGCATCTGCCTCCCCACCACACCTCCTATCATTCCAACAGTGTCCTCAAGCTCTCTGTGGCATAGTTTTAGCTGGCTAGACAGGCTGCTGTCCCGAGGAGCAGGTAGAGAAATTATTTTCCACCAGCCCAGCTGCAGATGCCTAAATATCAATCCAATACAGGGTGTGCAAGCTGTACTCACGCAATACTTGTTATAATAGCCTCACACACTACTTGCCAACTGCAACAGTATACCTGGGGTACATTTACAAAGGAGCAGCGTCCAGTCCCAACTCCTTGGCAAGTACTATCTTTATCTTACATACATATGCCAACTTGTGTGTCTCTCATGCAAAGGTTGCCTTGTTTGCATTGACAGGTAAACCATTCCTTAAGTATCTCTTAAAACATAATATGTGAAATAGGGCCTTCTTACTTGATGTGGTAAACCTGTTTGGGCTGTACCACTTCAGACTGGAGGTCTTGAGGCTATGACTGAACCCTTCTCCAGACCATAACAAACCCAAACCCCCTCCACAGACATAAACAGAACATAATCAAAGACAAACTAGGCTGGAGCTACCTCTCCTCCTATTAAGTTTTCCATGCGCAGGAAAACGGAGCAGAGGGGTTGCAGGTAATGGTTTACCACCTCCGTGAGAACGAGACCTATGTCATTATTAACTGGGTGTGGGATCTTGTTTTCTCCCATAAAAAGACAAATGGCGTTTCCACAAAGGACACGTCCGTTTCAGTCGGAACCGCCACTGCATCTCTGGCCATTGCTGCACTAGACTGTTAGAGTGCCATTATTGCACTTTCAACGTCCTATGGAATCTTGGGGTTTGGAGTTTAGGGAGGGACCTTTAGAATTCTCAGCCAGAGAGCTCTTGGGCCTCAGGAAACTACAAACCCCAGGATTCCACAGGAGGTTGAAAGTGGAATACTAGCGCTCTCGCAGGGTAGTCTAGCACAAATGCCCTCTGTGACGGGAGCGTGGCGCGTTAGGCACCCTGTCTTATTATGTCTCTTTTATTCTCCCCTCCCAGCCGGGGACAGAAAGCAAGCCACCGCCTCGGGGACCAAGGCTCCGGCGGACGCCCTCACCAGCATTCACGGACTTCCTGCCCCGGCCTCTTCGTCCTAAAGGCGAGAAAGGCGGGAAACGGCGTCTAAGGCGAGGGAGACGTTTGCTTCGGAGGCGGGAAGAAGCCGGAGGAGCTTCCCCCTCCCCGTCGCGGCCCAGGTTCGGGGAGAGGGGCCGCCGCCGCCGCCGGCGGGCCCCTCCGCGCAGTCCGGCTGGGCCCGCAACGGCCCGCGCTCTGTTTCCTCTTGGCGCGGTCCCGCCCACACGAGCGCGGGAGAGCCGGGCTCGGCCTTTGACTGACTGGCCACGCGGAGCGGGGGAGGGAGAAAAAGGCGCCGAGAAGCACGCAGAAAGCGAGCAGCCGTACGCGTGTTCGCGTGACGAAGGACGCGCCTTTGGATTTACAAAGCTGAAGGGGACCCCCAAATACATTTTGTTCCAAACCGTGCTGACGTTCGAATGAGGTGGAGAAAAATCTAAATGGCATCCCCCTCCTTGCGCAAGACTGTGAGAATATGTTAACAACAACAACAACACAACAACAACAACAACACCGTAGCATTTTATGTGGGTTTTTAAAAATGCCCTAAACCTGTTAACGCGCAGCTGGACTTCACCTCGTAGTAGTTTTATTTCAAATTACCACTGAAACGAAACCCTTTTCTTTCGGATCAAAACCAAACATGGGATCAACATTACACTATTTTCGTTCGAGAAAAGCATTCTCCCTAAACGGAAACGGGAAAATAATGATTCTTCCGTCCCATCCTCCTACTCTGTTTTATTACAGTCTATTTCAGAAAATGTAGGTCCCCCTAATACCAAATGTTGGGAGACTGAACCAAAGTTTGCCAGAGTATCTTGTGAATACAGTTTTTGGACCAGAATTATTTAATTGTGAAGAGTTTTAAAACTGAGGTATGACATAGGAACACAATAGCATTTTTACCTGAAGTGGCAAGAAAAAATAAACAAACATACTTTTCCCTCCCTTTTTTCCTTGGACTGATTGAACAGGCTTCTCAAGGCCTTTGCCTAACATCATATACTGCTAAAGTCTCTGTCAGTATAGACATGCCTCTGATTCCTAATGTAAAAGGGCAGGTCAGTAGCAATTTTTCCTAATTTTATATTTTTATAACAAGCCAATAAAAGACTGATAAGAATCTTGACTGTGTAATTTTTTCCCCCTGACCATCTCTCTTTTTTTTTTCCTATGGGAGGGCACCTCATGAACTTTCACACCCTTACAGCCAAATCTTAACTGCATTTATTCAGTAGTAAGTCCAACCCATTTCAATAGATTTTCCTCCTAGGTGAGATAAGAATTCCAACTTTTTTTTCCAAAGTATACATTTCACTAATGAAATTTAAAAGGTCAAAATCTGAATGTAAAATATGAATTTTAATAACTGTCATATAGTACTAATGCAGCACTAGCCGTTATTGTCAGATATTAAGTACAGCTGCATTTCAGGTGTCATATGAAATAGTACACTGCCATATATCAGCTATCAAAACTTTATCAAATATGACATGTTGAAGCCAAATTCAAATACTTAAAAGTGATGGTGTGCTTTTGGTCATCAATACTGTTCAGCTTACTTGTGATTCATTTTTAGCACAAGCATGCATTTGGAGACCCCCTTCTTAATGTAATTTTTACCATATATTTGTATGGTGGTAGTGCTACTGTTTCATCTGTTTTAGGTCTTGTTACAAGTAACTGATTCCAAATGAAAGGTAAAGACTGATAGTTTAGTAGATACTGGTTTAGAAATAAGAAACACAGGTTCAAATTCTTGTTGAGACATGATCTTCATTATGTGAACTTAGGCCTGTCATATTCTTTCAGGTTAACCTACCTTACACAGAGTTATTGTGAAGATAGAATTGGTCAAGTCTCTGCTTGGGAGACAATGTATACCTTAAATTCTTTGGGAACAGGATGGGATAAACATGATAAGAGATAATTAATAATTATCACTGGATGCCAAACATGCAGTAAAACTCAAAAAGAATAGCAACTTTCAGTCTGCTTAAGATCTGGCTGTACATCTACACTGCAGTGTACATCTGAATCTTTATGAACTGTCTGGATGAATCTTTTGATATGAATGTGGAGAGTTAACAGAGAATGAAGATAGTCTAATCAAGAACCACTAACTGTTATATGTAATTTTTCTGTGACTGTAGGTGAACTGGATTAGAAGCAAAAACTCAAAAGTAATTTTCATCCAATTAATTAGAACTCAGTACCATTTACACTTGTTGACATTATAGACTCAGATCTGTGCAAACAGCTGTATGGATGCAGACATCCTTTTTTTTTTTTTTTGCCCTTGCATTTGCTAGGGTTGTGGCACAGGACCCATGCAAAAGTGGAAAAATTGCAAATATCAAAATGTGTGTGTGTGTGTGTGTGTGGGAAGGGGTCTGAGGCATGGTAGGGTGAGTGAGCACCCAGGGTCCAAACCAGGGCTGCATGTCAGGGTCAGAGAAAGGAGAAGTAAGGGGGGGGGGGTAGGTCAGCATGGTGGCCCTATACTTCCTCTCTCTCACCAATCTCCTTCCTTGGGTGTGTGGGGAGGCATCAGGAGAGGGTTTGTGGTGCTGAGAAATCAGGATGTGAGCTGTCCTTACCTGTTCAGGCAGCAGCTGGTGGATGAGGAGGGGGAAGAAGTGCTTGAGGTGAGGGGGCAGGGGTTGGGGTTGGAGAAACTCACAAATAATCAAATCCATGGAAGTGAAACCCACAAATGTGGATAGCTGACTGTATGTATTTTCACTGCTTGAATTTAAGAAAATATATGGGACTGCAATAAAATGTTGAAATGTGGAGTACTGCTTGATCTTCCAGCCACCCAAGCCTTTTAGGATATTCACCTCCACCTCACCCTACCCCCAAGACACTGCGTTCTATGGCTACAGACACACTCTGCCATCTATTATTTCTACAAAACTTTCCTGATACTTTCTGACTGTTAGAAGAAAATGAAAGAAGCTGCCTGACATAAAGATGCAAGCACAGATAAATATCTCCCCATGCTCCTTTCAGTCTATAGCCCTTGTACTTGGTGTGAGATTCATCAAAGATGAATTCACCTTCCATTACATTGATTCTCAGTGCTCCTTGAGCTTGTTACAGAGCTTTCAGTGAACTAGTTCCTTGTATGTTGTTAATAGCATTCACAAACATTTTGTACCATCAGCTCAACTCAGTCAGGCAGTTAGGAAAATATTCAAATATCAGACAGCATATAGATTGGAACATACTAAAGATGGCATCCTTGAGTTTTATAAATCATTTTAAAAATATAAATAAAATGTAAGGGTTGTAGCAACACTCAATAAAAATAATAAACAGGAGCACTTGAGAAAGAGTACCGGGTCAAACATAGACACTGTACAGTGCTAGTCTGAGAAGGAAGTAATACGCTCTTCCTGTTTCTGACATATCTATGCATTCAGTTAAATAATCCCCACCCGTACCCAACCCCTGTCTCTGAATTCATTCCAGTTTTGTGCTTGGTAGTTCAGTAATGATCAGAAATGAGTGCCCAGACTGTTATTTTCGGACACCATTTTTAGGTAAGGTGTATGAAGACAAGGTACTCAGTAAAAACTTCAGGATGGAGACTCAAAGTGAAATGAAACAAACATTTCTCATTTTCCAAATAGATCTCTTTCCATGGCCACTAAAATGCCAGTGAGTTCTTGTCATTGCTATGTGTTTTCAAATTGTTGTTAACTTATGGTGACCCTATCATGGGGTTTTCTTAGCAAGACTTGGTAAGAAAGGGTTTGCCTTTGCCTTCCTCTGAGGCTGAGAGAGTGTGAGTGCCATGTGTATTTTCAGGGGTTTTAAATAGATGAGTCTTCTGTTCATTAGCTGATTTGGAGTCAGCAGTGGTTTAGCAGCTATTTTAATTTCAACAAGATTAGGTGTATTTCTATTCTGCAATCATTAAAAGTGGATTTAATTGCCTGTATCTGGAGCATTCTGGTGACAAAGTGATAATAGCATACTTGGAGTATATGCGGGATTTTAAAAGTTTAACAAGAGCTGCAGAAATCATAACAGCTGTGGGTATAGCTCTTATACAAAGGTATTAGTGAGCTGAATGTGCTGTGGTAAGTAGGACCTTGTGGGCGCACCTTCCCATTTGATGGCTTGCCTGTTGATACTGATTCGAGTTTGAACTTAAGAACATAAAAAGAGTCCTGCTGGATCAGTCCAAAGTGCTATTTGTGTGCTCTCCACCTCTAGTCATTCCTAAACAGTAACACATCATAGGAACACACACAGTGTTCAAACAAAATGTATAGGAACGAAGTAGCAGAGGCCACTTCATGAGCAGAGTCAGAATTTAGGATATCAGGGTAGCTAAAAAGATAGTGGAGGCTTTGTCATGGTGATCTGCAATATGTCTGCTTACTGTATTTATTTTCTTGCCTGAAAACAGCATAGGCCTAAATCTTGTTGTTTAGTTCCAACTAGAGTAGACCCATTGAATCAATTGTTGAATAGGGAATCAAAACAAAGGTCATACCCATCAATAGATCTACTTTAAATGGACATTGTCTACATCCATAACAGATGCAAAGTATTTGATGTGTTGGAAGAGAAGTTTAGAAAGAGGAGCAGATTTCTACTCTTCACTGCATTAGGGAAGTTGAGGATTTCTTGAGAAAGATCTCTAAAGCAAAGATAAAACAGGAAAGGTTACAGAGAAAGAAACAGAGAATGATAACGGAAAGGAAACTGCATGGAAAACAGTAAGAGCCTTTCTGCAGGGCACTGTTAAAGTGCTATCATTCCTCTTTCAACAGCCTGTGGAATTCTGGGCTTTGTAGTTTACTGAGGCCAAAGAGCTCTCTGGCTGAGAATTCTAAAGGCCCCTCCCTAAACTGGATTCCATGGGATGTTGAAAGTGGAATAATAGCACTAGAACAGTGTAGTGTGGATAGATCCTAAATGTCAGAAGCAGGGAATCACATGGCATTCCGAACTCCTGGAACAAGAAACATTGCTTTCAGTATCTTTACAGGAGTGACTTTGATGAGCCTGAGGGAGAACCACTGTGGCAGGCTACTGCTCTGGGTGGCGAAGAAGAGTATCAAATATTCAAGGTCTATGATGCAGGAGGAGGTGGAGAAGGTTGGTCATAAATAGGGTCTCTATGCTAAGACACGCTGAGGTTTGTCCTATTTGCCAATAGGACATGTTAACTTACAACATTTGCTGTCTCACTGAAGCACAGATCTGTGATATGCAGGACTGCTTGAAAGAGGTATCAAGTCCACTGTTCATTATCCTTTATTGCTTATTTATGTGAGAATGAAGGAAGGTACTAGCACAATTATGAACGTGCCTGAGCACCCCAAGACCCACACATAAAATGGATGATCTAATTTGATGCAATTTATTTTGAGACTGCCTGCAGCTTCAGCAGAGCTTGTATCCTCTCTGGATCTAGGATCACAAGAATACGTTCTTGGTTCTAGTGACAAACAAGCCTACTTGTGGATTCTGCAATGTCCATGACAGCTAGCATATTTGAGGAGACGGGTTGAAACAATCTTTGCTATGTTGCATGAATAGATGCACCTATGGGCTTGAAGTTTAATTAAAGTGCAGTGATGCTAACAATGAGTTCGTCTCCCACTATCACTTTTTTTTTTTGAAGAAGAAGAAGAAGAGGCACCAGATTGCATCTGATCTTCGAAGCTACATAGAGTCAGTCCTTGTTGGTATTTGGATGGGAAACTGCCAGTGAATACCAGGTGCCGCAGGCTATATTTCAGAGGAAGGAACTGGCAAAGTCACCTCTGAGTATTCTTTGCCTAAAAAAACCTAGTGAAATTCATGGGTTGCCACAAGTTGACAGGCAACTTGAAGCAGTGGTGGAGCTTGGAGTGTGTGGAGGGGGGGGCGTCAGGGGCATGGCCACAGTCTGAGGGGCGTGGCCACTGTGCGGGGGTGTGGCCAGGTCATGCAGCGGCATGGCTATGGGCTGGGATATGCCAAAAACATTGCCGCCCGGGGCGAATTGCCCCCTTGCCCCCACATTCCTAGGCAACTGATTTGAAGGCATGTATACACACGTGCACATGCAATATCAGGTTGCAGATGAACAACAGTTGACAAATTGAACAAACTGAACAACAATTTTAAGATATTTAAGATGTGAGTAGTGGTATGGATCAGCACGACCAGTGGAGTAGCCTCAAACTTTGAGGGCTTTCTTAGTTGGGTTGCCTTATCTTTGAAACTCCCTGGCAAGCCTAGAACTTCTATTAGTGCGTCTACCAATAATATAGTTGATTTCATTGTTCCTGCAGATGCAAACTTTTTTATGATTTGTGATTTTAACTCTATATATCCAGTCATGTTTAAAAGAATTTATTGTGCTCATAAAGCACTTTAGATCACCTTGGAAGGGCCTGACTGAGGGGCAGAACTGAAATATTTAATGAATAAATAAAATAATAACTACAACATAGGACTTAATCAATGTTCAAGACAAGTAGAAAATAAACTCTTGCCATGGCTGCTAGTTTCACCTGGATGTAAAAAAGGAACAGTTGTGAAATGATTGCTACTTAAACAAGGATTTATTAATTTTCCCTTTTCCACCTCAGTATATACTCCATGAAGCATGACTAAATACCAACAGATCAGCTAACAATGTTTTTAGGGAAAGTGTAGAAAAATTGCTGAGGGTATATTTTGCTTATTGTTACCACTAATATGTTTTACCATTTAGTGTCTATAGTGGGCAATCATCTGACTTCCTATGCTAAAGACTGGTTTGAAATATTACTCTGCATTGTGGTGACAGCTAGAAAAATACTGTCTGTTCAGGAAATACTACTTAGGACACACAGCAACATGTTGCAGTGTACCTCCAGGCCATAAAAGGAGTATTACTGTTTAAGATACTGGTCAGTCTAGAACAGGAGCCTTTTGGGCTCAGAGAATAGGAGCAGGGAAGATGTTTCAGAATAGGGAAGTATTTCTAATCTACTTCTTCCTGAAACAATAAATATGCTACAAAGTGGTAGAAGGCTCAGTTTTGGGCCAGCTAACAGTGCTGAACCTGAATCTTTTATTCTTACTATAAAAGGCCCTTTCATACTACACAGTTATACACTGTGATTCCATTTTAACTGCCATGGCTGTATCCTATAGAATCTTGGGATTTTGTAGTTTGGTGATGCACTACGAATCACTGGCTGAGCTTTTAAATACTACTACCTAGACTGAAAATCTCAGAATATGTGCAGTGCAAAAGAACCCCAGGACTATATTTCTACGATTTCTTTCTCCTCAACTGATAGTCAACATTTCAGGACTCTGTGCTAATGGCCCCTGATTTTCCATACCAGGGACCGATGGCTTCACTATAAAGCATGCAGAATAGTTTACTGAAATTGCAGGGTACCCAATATATATTGGAACAACAAAAATCTTGAGCTTTCATTTAAAAAAAATTAAATCATTTCTTTAGAAGCTGTGACTTAGACTTTTTCCACATGTGGATGTTAAAACGGACCAAGGCGTCCTGGCATGGAGGTTGTCCGCACCTTGGATTGGACTAGGTGCGGACTATTTAACCTAGTTCCGCACCTTAGTCTGATCCAAACCGCCCCCAAGTGGTCCTCCAGCGTGCCAAGTAATGACTGGAAAAATCAGGTCTTTCAATTTTCTGGAACACTCCATTGCGTTCCTGCTTACCTGTGCAGATGCGCAGGCTCGCACCAATGCAAGCCTGCGATCAGCGGAGGGCGGGCTGTGGGCGTGGGCAGCGTCAGTGGTTGGTCCGCACGCACGAAACTGCCATTTTCAGCCGGAAGCCACAGGAAGCCGCCATTTTCAGCCGGAGTAGTATGGATCTAAAGACCTCTCACTTCTCCGGTTCGCCCTGGACTAATGGAGGAGCCCTCTGGAAGGGCTCAAGGGAAAGTCTGCGTTACTTCGGACCCAAGAAGAACCAGTAAGTAACACCACAGAGGAATTAACTCGCCTCGTGCAGAAAGGGCCTTAGTTTCAGATTAGAGGTAAATTGGGAAAATATTTAGGATTTTCCTGTTAAAGTAAATGAAGACCTATTTTAGCATTATCTCTTTGCTTTCAACATTCCATCACTCCTGGTATCAGATAAGGCCATTAGTAGGGATTCTCTCCCCCTTTTTAATACAGAAACTTCTAGATAAGAATCCTGCTGGACACTATGCTAGTATAAAAATAGTTGCACAAATGCTTGTGGTTTATCAGAAGTTGCATAAGTGTGGTCACTAGCACAGCCAACCATTTTGCAACCTCACACATCTCCCTGAGTCTCACTTTTAATTTGGCTGGTGGAGAGCTAATTGATTGCTGCACGAGGGGTGAGCTCAAGGTTGTGGCACCTGTAGCACAATAATTGGTTGCACAACTGTGGAAACCAGTGTAACTATGTTGGCATATATTTACACTGCACTCAAAATGTACAGGATCCTGGCTATTATTATTGCTGTTGTTGTTGTTGCTGCTGTTGTTGTGTGCCTTCAGGTCATTTCCAACTTATGGTGACCCTAAGGCAAAACTATCACAGGTTTTTCTGGGGCTGAGAGTGTGTGACATGCCCAAGATTACCCACTGGATTTCCATGGCTGAGGCAAACCCTGGTCTCTAGAGTCGTAATCCAGCACTCAAACCACTATATCACACTGACTGTCATCCTGGCTATATCCTTTTGAATTTTTAAGTAGTCATCTGATTTTTTTTAGAACACTATTTTTTTTAAAAAAATTAGCTTCATGTCACTTTGAAACCTGATTGGCAGTCAAAACTTTGATTAGAATGATGATAATGATGATGATGATGATGATGACGACCTTTAGACAAGAGGCTTTGTTCTCTCCTGGAACATTACTGACAGCAATTAGAGATGCTAAGCTGAAGAAAATTAGATCATTGCTTTTCAAATTGTGGTACCAGGTTAAGGGGAATGATTCAGAGATAGTCCAGAGCAGTGGTTCTCAGACTGGGGTCTGTGGACCCCCAGGGGGCCATGATGTCTTCACAGGGGGGTTGTGAAGCCTCAAAGGTTGTTGAGACTGTCTCTTCCCCACAACAGGGTGTCCACCTAACAGGAATCAAGGTGCAGGCAGGCTGGTTGGGCCTGTGCGTTGCTGTTCAATCTACTTCAGCTATAAACAGGTTGGAAGAAGCAGGAGAAAAGTCTTCCCCTCCAGCGCCTCTGAGGAAAATGTGCATTTACTTATTTTTCCCTTCTCTCCCAATTTGTACACCCTTGATAAGCAATTTTAAATAAATATTTGATGCATTTCAGGGTTTTAAATCTTGAGTTAAGTTGTGGGGGGATCTATGGCAACAAAAGATATTTAAAGGGGGTCTCTGGCAAGGAAAAGGTTAAGAATCACTGATCTAGACCTATATGATTCGGGCCTCTATGGCAGCCCACTGTGGAGTCAGCGGTGAGCAAAGCTCCACTTAGCCCATAAACAGACAAACCACATTTGCTGGCAAGAAATGGCCACAATTTTTATTGGTTACAGCTGAAGTGGCTTGGCCCAAGTATAGGATCAGCTCTGTCATCAGTCAACCTGACTGCTAAACATACGTGTAAACCATGAAACGCAGCCTATCTGCTGGATAACACCAGAATGACAGCTATAGGAATCTATAGGGGCTGATGCCACAGTGTAGTACTTCTGCCTTCCTGGGATATGTGGAGTTTTCTGTCCTCAAGCTGGCCATGGCACTAATTCCCATGCCCCCCTGTGCCCTTAAGAGGATCCCTCAATCAATCTGGTGGCCATCCAGGCCCTGCCTACACTTGATGGGATCTGAGCCCACGCTAAAACCACCCCACATTGTGACCAAAGTTACAGCTATTACACATAGTTCATACATCCAATACCTATTGAGGAAGGGAGGGGTGGGTACAAAAGTCCTGAGTGAACAGATGAGAGGAGTGAAGGAGCCTGACTCAAACAATCCATGGGCGGACTGAGGTGAATCCTACACCTGGTGGTCTCTTTTGGACTATCTCTCTCAACTAACCAAATAGTCAACTTGTCAGTTCTTCCCAAAACTTTGCAGGAAGTAGAAAGAGGCACTGATCCTAGGAGAAAATGGCATCTGACTTGATCCTGAGTGTCATCACAAGCTGTAGTTGCTGCTCCCAGTAACACATGAACTCTATTCATGCCTGATTGCTTCTGCTGCATTCTGGCCGCTCTAAGAGAGAGAATGTAAGAACAGGAGAAACAGGAAAGATCCTTATCTTTATCACCCTTTCCAGGAACTATCAAGCAACATGATACTTTGACATGCCCATTTAGGCCTATTAGACTGGAGTTTTCTTTAGTCTTCATCAGATGATTTCTTGCATAGGTTCTCAGCTTTGTATTTTCAGCAGTAAACTGCAGGAGATGGTTTATTTCTTCTTTTATCATGTATACCTCTCTCAGTGTTCCTTTATAATGACTGACTACCAGAGTAGGGAAATGGTAGTATTGGCACAGGTTTTAAAGACCAAAAAGACTGAGAAAACATATACTTAAAAATACCATTCTGAGAATGGAATCTCTGGAGATAATTTCTTGATGGAAATAGCTGTTGTCCTTAACTGGAGTAATATATGCTTGATTCAGAAGTGTAACCAACAAGGATTTCTTCAGTCTGTATGATTAAAATCTACGGAGTTAGAAGAAAATGTTAACTGGAAGGGAAAAGAATATAGAGGCAGCAAGAGTGGGGAAAAAAGAAAAGATAAATGGGAGCAGTCATAGCTCACTGTTAAAGAACACACTTTTAAAGGAGAGAGTCCATTATCTCCAGTTAAGACAGAAAAGATGCTGGGAAAAGATATCTACCTCGGACTTCAGCTGGTATTTTTGTGTTTTGGTATGCAGCACTAAAACTGTTGCTGTTGTTGCTGTGCTTACAAGTATTACACAGTACTTCAAACATCTCATACGTAGAAGTTAAACCTGGCATGTGGCTGAATAGTATTTAATGGACAAAAACAAATGTAAACACATGAGCTTTAATATATCATGCAGTAAATTGCAAATGAAAATTGAATTACTGATGATAGGTTGTAAGACATTTATTGTTTTAGCATATCTTTAACCAAAATAAGAACATCATCCTCTTTTAAAAGCATATGAATTGCAGAGTAAATTAAACAATTATAGAAGTGTACAATAAAAACCCAAACCAAACTATTCCCTGAAATGACAAAAAGCATGTGTCTTATGTTTTAAATTATTGTAAGCTGCCTTGGGTCCTTCAGTGGGAGAAAGGCAGAGTGTAAATGGAAACAAATAAGTAAGGCTAAATTGAGCTAACTAATTGTGGTTCTGTAACTTCAAGTCATTTCCAACTTATGATAACCCTAAGATGAAACTATCACAGGGTTTTCTTGGCAAGATTTGTTCAGAGGGAGTTTGCTTTTGCCTTCCTTTGAGGCTGAGTGAATTTGACTTGCCAAAGTTCACCCAGTAAGTTTCCATTCTGAATGAGGATGTGAGTGGGGATTTGAACTCTGGTCTCCAGATTTATAGTCCAGTGCTCAAACCACTATATCATACAAAATTAGAATGGCCGATAAAAATGCTTCTAGCTGGACAGATGGAAGTGTTATTTATTTTAACCGTACTTACAGTTATCAAAGCTTTCATAGACCTTTTTTGGCCTTTTTAAGGGGCTTTTTTTTTTGTTTTCACTTCAATTTGGGAGAAGGCAACAGAAAGCAGAAACAATGAAAAGGGGCACTTTATCATTTCCCCACCAACCATGTTCTTACTCCCAGGTACCTTCAGATATCTTCCACATCAAGTTTTCAAACAGATGTTTGAAGGGGGGACAGATCCTGGAGGGGAATGCAAAGAGTAATTTTGTGCATGAAACATGATCGGGGAGCATCAAGCATTTTTTCTTCCTTACTATCAAACACCTCCTGTTGAAGTAGATGTTTACTTTTAAAATAGTCTGTTAGCCTAGGGTTACACACATTTGATGGGCCCATTGGAGAGGGCAGAGGGTGCCTTAGTATTTCGTGTTTTTATGTGCTTTCATGTTGACTCTAATTTATGGTGAGCCTATGATAGGGTTTTCTTGCCAACATTTATTCACAGGAGATTTTTCCTTGCCTTCCACTAAGGGTAAGAGAACTTGCCCAAGCTCACTCAGCAGGTTTCCTTGCTGAACCCTGATATCCCAGAGCTACAATCTAGCACTCAAACTACTAAACCCCATGCTGCTTCTCTCTTGCTTATATCTAGATATCTAGAGCTATATCTAGATCTAGCTCTCTTGGAGTGGGGAACATTATTAATCAATACAATACCTTCCTTGAGACAAAAAAGCAAATGGGTGCTGCTCCACATTCTGACTTTACCCAAATGCCATGTGGGAGAAGAAAGAGCTTTGTTGTACTTCCTTCTTCACGAGTTTGCTGTCAGGGAGATTGCTTAGTCTGGCAAACTAAATGGATGAAGAGGCCAGAGCAGCTGCACCACTGGCTTTATTTCATTCAATTTCAAATGAAATTAAATAGGGTGTATACCAAGTAAGTTCTTTTTTCCATTCTAGAGAAAGCATAATTCAGCTTATTTGTCACCTACAGCACTGAAAACCTTTTTATCAAGATGTGATCTTGTCTTTCTATTGTGTCAGATTCTTAGCAATTCAATGGAGCCACAAGATCTGACCTGTAATATTTAGCAGAATTTAATAGGCTAATTCTAGAAAATGTGAAAATTATACAGTGAGAACTGGTAATAGTATCTGGAGAGATGTCAAATGTATGATGAGTGAAGAAGGACTGCTTACATGGTTATGCAGCTAATAAATGCTGAATAAGGCCCTTTCTGCACGAGGCGAGTGAATCGCTCCGTGCCGTTACTTAGCGGTTCTGGGTCCGAAGTAACGCAGACTTTCCCTTAGTCCTTCTGCAGGGCTCCTCCATTAGTCCAGGGCAAATTGGAGCAGTGCAAGGTCTTTAGATCCGCACTGCTCCGGCTGAAAATAGCGGCTTCCTGTTTCTTTATGGGTCCGGACCAACCGCTGATGCTGGCCACGCCCACAGCCCGCCCTCCGCCGATCGCAGGCTCGCATTGGTGCGAGCCTGCGCATCTGCACAAGTCAGCAAGAACGCAATGGCATGCTCCAGAAGATTGAAAGACCGGATTTTTCCGGTCTTCATTTAGCGTGCTGGAGGACCACTTTGGGGTGTTTTGGATCGGACTAAGGCGTGGAACTAAGGTAAGTAGTCTGGACCTAGTCCGATCCAAGGTGCGGGCAACCTCCGTGCCAGGACGCCTTGGCCCGTTTTAACTTTCTCGTGCAGAAAGGGCCTGAAGACTTGTAGTTCATGAGAGCAGTAAAATGACTCCATTTTTGGCTGCTAAAGCTATTTTGTATTTTATTTGATTTGACTGTTTGGTGTTCGTTTGTTTAGTTGTTTGGTGTTTCCCTATGTACAATCGGCAAAAAAATTTAAAACATCAAACAACTAAACCCAGTTTAAACACTTGAGGCTTCTCTTTACATTTAAAAACAGCTCTTTTTTCTTAATGGGCTTTGACTTTCACCAGGCAACAATTCCTGCCCTCTGTGAATAAGATCACACAGTAAACATATAATTGACAGGTAGTGTATTATTTGAAGTTTACATATGTGTGAACTTGGAACATGTGTGTGGAGACAAATGGGTATCATCAGGAATGGACACAATTGGGCTCTAAGCTATAGCCCTGATCCTGTTCTGCTCATCTGCACAGCAATCCATGTCAGATAATTAGTATTTCTGCTAATCAAGTATTTGGGGAAAAGTGGAGGGGACTAAATCCAACACCTTCTTCATGGGATGGCAATTTATACTGCTGTTGGCATCTTATATATTAGTGGGGGAAGATGACTGAAGGGGATCTGACAAAAGTTCGTGAAATTATGTATGGCAACAGGGAAGTAGAGAAAGAGGTTTTCTTTTCTCTCTCACTGTTAATGCTACAATTTACATTACACCAATGAAATTGAAGACAGTAGATTAAGGATACACAGAAGAACTCTTCACCCAACATGGAATTAATTTATGCAGTTTGGTGACATAAGGCCATTTCCACACTAGACTATTATAGCGCGATGATTCCACTTTCAACATCCTATGGAATCCTGGGGTTTTCAGTTTAGGGAGGGGCCGGCTGGCCCTCCCTAAACTGCAAACCCCAGGATTCCGTAGGATGTTGAAAGTGGAATCATCGGGCGGTAATAGTCTAGTGTGGAAATGGCCATAAGATGTGTTGTTGGCCACTACTCTGTTGGTGGTGTTGTATGCCTTCAAGTAATTTCTGACTTAGGTGACCCTAAGGTGAACTTATCATGGGGTTTTCTGGAGCTGAGAATGTGTGATGCACTGAAGGTAACCCAATGGGTTTCCATGGCTGAGTGGGGAATTGAACTCTGGTCTCCAGGGTTATAGGTCAGTTCTTAAACTACTACACTAAGCTGGCTCTGGCCATTACTCTACATGGCTATAAAGAGAAAGTAGATAGACTAACAGAGTCAATGTGCTGCCGTGGTTCATATGTTTGATTGGGACCTGGAAGGTCCAGGTTTTATTTCTCAGTAAACCACAATATTCTCTGGGGACCCTGGACTTCTGTTTCTAATCACTCAGGGTTATTGTGAGATAATGCAAGGAGGAGAAGAGCCATGTACCATGAATTCACTGAACTGAAAGTGGAATGTAAATGTAACAAATAAATAATAAATATATAGCGCTATCAACCACTTGATTTTAATTTATTCCATGTATTTTTATACTATTTTATACTATTTTATGCATTTATGTCCTATTTTATGCTTTTATATCCTGTTTATAGTCTACCCTATTTATGTATTTATATCCTATTTTTAGTAGGTGTATTTTATCTATACCGTACCATTGGATGGTTCTCTATGTTGGGTCTATGGACCGTAAAATAAAGTTTGATTGATTTGAAATACCTAATAAACTGATTATTGTATTGTTACATTTCTTTTACTAATTGATCTAGATTTTTCTAATTTTCTTTTAAAAAGTTATAATGATTGACCTATAATTTTCAAATCTTGTGTGTGTGAGAATTCATTGATTTTATAAGTAGCAAGTGTGTCATTTTCATTTTAGACACCAGTTCTTTTATATTTGGTTTGGAAGAACTGAGTAAATATGAGGGCAGCCACACTTGAAGATTGGAAACCTGGGAAAAGCTGTGGTTTGAACTCTCTGTAAATGTAAAATTTCCTCGCAAGAAAACATTTTATATTTATTAATATGACTCTTAAAACATACATGACTTTATGTGAATGGGACATATGCATGACAGTATTGTGGTTCTTAATATGATTTGTATGATTTGCAGATGTTAACTTGGCATTTGTACCCATATGTGCACACACACACACACAATTTTTGTTACTTTTTCTATCACTTACTGTGATCTGGAGCCATTTCAGTTTTGGAAACTAATTCTAAACATTGACAACGTAAAAAACATGCTCCTGATATGTGGCCTGAAACTTCAGTTCTAGGTTAAAAAACAAAAAACCCTACAAACCACACAGAAAATTGTAGCATTCAGGCTAGGATCCAAGTACTAATATGCCAAGGAGCTTTTCTATATCTTCCCCTCTCCCCTGTTCTTTACAATTGTTTCTATTGCCAAAGACACAAATCAGATTATTAAAAAGTGGCTGCTGTCCTTGGCAGTAGCAAAGTGCACTAAAACTGAATAAGTATCTCTGCAGTCTACCTAAAGGTGGGCTTGCCAGGTCTGCACAAGGACTTCACTACTATGAAAAGCTGGAAAAAAAAAACCCCTGTTGCAAGGAAATACTGAAGCATGGAGTACTTCTGTTTATTTTCACACACTCCATTCTACTCCATTCCCCTAGTTCTCCTATTTTTATTCTCCCACTAAGCATGGTCTGTCCTTACTAGGGTGTTGTTGTTTTTTTCCTCTTCATTTTGAAGTGGGATGGACAGAGTTGTTGTGTATTTGATTTTCCATTGATGAATATGAACTGCCTCTCTTCTGTCTGGAGCATATTTAAAAATAGCTTCTCAGAATGAATGACAAAATGATTTTTTGAGACAATTAGATGGTTTATTCTATACTTGTTATATCTATGCATCCCTTCTTTCATCCCTTTCCACCCATTCCACTCTATGAGCCCTCACATCTTGTTGTTAACTCTTTTCCTCACTCAGTCTATGTTCTGTGCTACTCAGTCCTTAAAGGGACTATAAATATATATAGTGCATATTGTGCTATAGTTTTTAAAGGGACTATATAGTCCTTAAAGGGACTCTCTCTCTCTCTCTCTCTCTCTCTCTCTCTATATATATATATATGTAAAGTGCATATTGTGTTATGTTTTCATGTAACACAATGAACTGGAACTTTTTGCTGTACTTAATTAGCATATTATGTTTTGAGATCTATTCAATTTTACACCATAAATATTTCCTTATCATTCAGATTTACAAATGTATTTACATTTATCACTCAAAATAAAATCAGCTAATATTAAATCGTCAGGAAACTGAACCAGATTCACATACAACACAAGGACATTAAAGCTCTGAATACACATTTCTTGGCTGGAGGAGGCCGGCTGATTGAAAAAATCTTGGTTTACCTAGTGCTCTTCCTGCAAATCTACAACACTATGCCCTCATATTCCTTCCTCTTTGAAAAAGACTAAAACAAATAAGTATCACCACTTTGACCTGAGCTCAGAAATGGACCAGGAGCCAATGAAACAGTATCAGCACAAGTAAAATGTGATCTGAGTACCTGATGCCCATTAGAACCTGGCAGTGTATTTTGAACTAGCTACAGTTTCTAAACCAGTTCAAAGATGTTCCATGTATAGTACTTTGTAAGAACCCATCTTAAAAGGTACCAATGCAAGAAGATCCTTGGCAAGGAGAGTACAACTAGCCAACCTCACCTAATGAAAAGTGTTTCAAATAACTGAGGCTATAGATATGGATCTTTCTATTTGCGGACTGCAGTGAGAGTCTATTCATGGTTGTATACCAATTCTATAAACAAAAAAAGAAAGCACACTCATCTACCTATATGCTGAAGTATTATCTGGTATCCTCTGTTCTCTCCAGGGTCCTCCGAATTGCATATTTACTTGATAAGGTGAGGCATACACAGATAAAGATGCTTTGCAGTAGGTAAATGGACATGTCCACTATGCAGTCCTTGCCTCTTCTACGTAGGCATATTTTATTTTCACTTTTTTTTGGTGGGCCTTCTTCCAAGATAAATGAAGATGGCAAATCTGGCCTTTAGTGATTTTGTCCCATCTCCAAAACCAGAATATCATGTTGAGAGCCTATCATTAGCATAATAATACAAATGGAAATACATAAATGGGATACTTTCAGGATCAAAACTGCTGAGATCTGGTATTTGTATAACATATATTAGCCAGTTGATTCACACAGTAAGACCCTCATATTCCAACCAGAGGGTCAGGCCACAGCTTATGAGATCTCCTGATACCAATCTGTGACTTAGGCTCCTTGAAATCAACCCAGACACTTCATGGGAAATGCTAATCACAAATATTGGTGGGCACTATGCATTCTGTTATCTCCTTACGGGTTGAATTACATTACTCATTCAATCATTTTGCTTGTTCAGACAATGAGGGCAGGTCAGGAACAGGCAAATAATCCTTTCAGCTCGTCCTCTCTGAAGTGACACTGGAATGAAGGAGAATGCTTTAGAGAGATATCGGTTACCGTGGTAAGTCTCTACAAACAGGCACACACATTTGCAGCTTAGTAATTTTACCTTCTTTTCTTTTTGGAGACATTCTTTTCATGTTGATAAAGAGATGAAACAACAACTGGGTAGGTAAGCAAATTTTCTGAAAGTGCACTTCTTTATCTGTCAGTAGCACCATTTCCTTGCATCAAAAAGATGGACAGAAACATACTAGAAAAAATACTTGATACACAGTGGGCACAATAATTGCTGCTTTGCATTTTTGCTATCTGCTTTTGTAGGTATTTAAAACTGTTTATCAAAGATATTTGCCCTAATCCACAAATTGTAATGTGAAGAGGCAGGTTGGACACATACTGATATCTTTGAGGCTTTCCTTGTTGAACTGATAGCCAGTGTTTGCAGTCTACAATGTAGACTCTATATAGTGCTGATCACCTGTTTTAGAGAACAGAGGAATTGAACATCTAGAAAATCTGTGATAATCTGCATCCCATTAACAGATGACCAGAATAGGCAACACCAAGAGCACTATATGTTCATTTGGAGGTCGTGTAGTCCCAGTTCACAAATGCACCACATGCAAAGCTCTTCTCTCTTCAGTCCATTCTCAGCACATCATGAACAGCCAAACCACTGAACCAAACAGCTGTGCATGCGTGCATTTATCATCGCAATCTGTCAGGTGTCAGGAAATGAAAAGAGAAAGATCTTACCTTTACATAGATTCAGAGGGGGGTTGTCTGATATGGCAGTGTAGCCAATATGGCATGGCGTGGTGCAGTCTGTTTTTCATAAATAGTAAACTTATAGCTCAGAACATTACATAAACAATCTTTGGGATGAGTAGCTGCAAAGGTGGACTGGTACCTCACTGCATTCTTTTGTACAAAGAATGAAATCCAGCACATGCAGCGTGTCATGATGTGGCACAAAAAAAGCTTCACATTCTGAAATTCAATACTCTGTGTGGGTATTAAAGGCACAGAAGGCCTGTTCACCTTTGCATCAGTCTTCTTAGAAATTATGTGTGTCAACGCTCTGTAAACTTACACACCGTCACTATGATCTTAATCTAATTGATTTTTACTCTCCTCTTGATTATGGGGATATTCAAGGCAGTTTACCACAAGAGATATAATAAAACAAGATCACAATAGCACAGAGCAATTAAGAAAACGAAATTATGCCAAATCTTAAAATCAACAGACTAAAAGAACAGATAGACTAAAAGATGCAACAGTTATATCCTGATGAATAACAAGGCTCCAAATTGGTTTCATTATCTCTCCAAAAGCAGGCAGTAAAGGATTAAGCATGCCTCTTTTAAAGCTTGTTGAAGATCCTGGATACTGCAGTCTAAAATTCCTCCCAGATATTCTTCCAGGTGTTCTTAGATTAGCTTGTATGGGAGGAAGACACTCTGGAAATGTTCTGGTTCCAGGATATTTAGGGATTTAGAAGTCAAAACCAACACTTTGTGCTGATGCTGGAAGCAAACAGAGAACAAATGAAGCTGGTGAAAGATGGATGTTATGTGATCCTATCAAGTGGCTGCAGAGAAAGCCCATGACAGCCACATGTGGAACTAAGGGAAGATATGTCTCCAGCTTGTGAATTACAGTAACTAGCCTAGAGAAGACAATAACATCAATGGCCAAGGGTAAGTATGTGTCCTTCTGGAAATGATACCAACGGCATACAAGATGATTTGATTAAAAAACACTTAGGGCCAAAAATGACACCTAAGCACTGAGGAGTGAACTAATCCAGGGTTGGTTGAACAACTATTTTAGGGGAGAATGGTACCATCCAGACAGGCTGAATTCTCACTCTCGGATGACCAGAGCTCCTCAACCAAAAGTATAACCATGCTGCTTGAACTAATCTTTATTTTATCTCATCCAATTAAAAAAAAATACTCTAAGACACCAGTTCAGGATTTCCATTGGTTCGTAGAAAGTAGGAATGAAAACAAGGAACATTCGTTTCTTCTTTCAGTGGACAGATGGGAAGATGGCAGGGCCCTGCTCACTGGCTCTGTCCTTGATGTCACATGTTTAGTGTTAGGGTGAAGGGGCTCTGAGCACAGCTGTGCTTTGCTTTCCTCACACAAGTTTGCATAGCATCACAGGCCATTTCCACACTAGACAGTTATAGTGCTATTATTCCATTTTCAACATCCTATGGAATCCTATGGAGGCCTCTCCCTAAACTGCAAATCCTATAGCACTGTAACAGTCTAGTGAGGAAATGGCCAGAGACTAGAGCAGTTGCTGCAGACACAGCATTACAGCAACTCCCCCTTTGGTGCTAGCAGTGTTTAAATGTCACAAACCCCTCTGTGAAGAGAAGAACTGGCAAGCCTGGCTGAAGGCAGCCAATCTCAGTTCAGGGGATGCTGTGAAGAGGGGGGGCTGAGAGGAGAAAACATTACAAAAAAAAAGGAGGCTTGTCTCTGTCAGAAGGCAGATAGGGGAAAAGATGGTCTAGAGAGAGGGAAAAATTGGCACAGAGATAGGAACAGATTGACTAGAGACAGGAGAATCATACAGAAGAAAGGACTGACTATGGTTTTGGGGAGTTGTACACGATTTAGTAGTTCAATGCCTAGTGTATTATTTTCTTGTGCCTTAATAAACTTCCACTTGTTTGTTTACACCACTGTTCTGTCTGTTCATATTAAGTCTGATGGAAGGCTTCGTCCCATTTACTATCCAGAACCCACCAAAACAGCACAGCCACGGATCCACAATAAGGGGTCACCTTGAGGCCCACGTATCCAATCCAGGAAAGGATTAAGGGGAGAAAAGGCAAGGTGAGTGACAGGAACCCAGGGCTGGAACTGTGGGGCCAGCCTGGCAAGGAGATCCATCACACACTCCCTGTTTTAGAAAGAACATATCAGACCATCATTGCCTACAGAGTTAAAGCTTAAAGTATAAGAATATCAGAGTATTCAAAGTGTAGCTACGCAGCCTGAGATGGCTGTATCTGGTCACCAGGACTGACTGAATGCAGGCCACCACCACTTAAGATTCATGAAGACAACTGCAGTCACCAGCTATCTCTGGTGGTCTGCCAGTCAGGTGCTCAACAGCCCTGATTTCAGACTTAGGCCATTTCTGCACTACACTGTTATAGTGCTATTATTCCACTTTCAACATCCTATGGAATGCTGGGGTTTGTAGTTTACCAAGGCCAAAGAGCTCTCTGGCTAAGAATTCTAAATGCTCCTCCCTAAACTACAAACCCCAAGATTCCATAGGATGTTGAAAGTGGAATAATAGCACTTTAACAGTGTAGTGCAGAAATGGCCTCAGTTTCTGATAGATTCCCAAACATGGCTGCTAGGCTGTGTGTTCAGTTTTCTGGGTCACAAGTTGCGGAAGCCTGGTTTAGTTTAACCATCTGACTGGAATGTTTGGAAATTTAATCAAGCTCCCTTGCATGAGGAAGCAGCTTCTATTTTCATGCTACATATTGAAAACGGGGCATGGGGCAAATGTGTTGTCATTTCTCACCCTAAGCTTGATAAATGAGCCCAAATACAGAGATGAAAGAGTAAACGGGAAAACTCCAGTGGTCCCAAGTATGCTAAATAAGTATCACAAGGAAATAATGAAAAGCATAAGGCCCCTACACTTGGTGTTTATATTGAAGCACTGAGAGACATTTGGCACAATCCAGCAAGTATTAATATGATTAGATCTCACTGAAAGCAATGGAATGGGATTTAATTGTGACTAATGTTTGCTGCTTTAATTTTCAACTTTGAAAAGAAAAGTAACTAGACTTGTGGAATAACACTGTGGGAGGCCTCTCAGGCTTCTTTATTGCAGATGTCACCCCAGAAACTGGAATCATAGAACAGCTAATCCCCAGTCCTACATGGTTTCTTTAGTCATCTAATATTATTCCATCCTCACCTGCTCACATGTGGCAGATACAATGATTAATCTCGACAGAAATGTGTATTGACTGAAGCTACATATGCCATATCACAATGACATAATCAGTCTGTCATTAGAAATTTATTCTTCCAGAGTATAGAGAAAAAACTCTAGGGCAGCCCTGAAGGCATTAAAGGTATGCAAGGAAAACCATGAATCTGAGGTTTAAACTGACGGTGTGGTGGCACATGTGGGTCTTTTCCATTTTCAGGTCTGAGACATGGCATGGGAACAGCAAAATTTTGAGCAAAGTAACAAGTTGAGAGAGAGAGTAGTTTTGGCAGCAGCTGAGACTTTCCAAATCCCTGTCACAGTCTTTTGTTCCACATTTCCTTTCTTTAATTCTATTAAATTTGTCCTTGATTCTTTACCGGACTGAAATCTTGTGTAAGTAAGGTTACAGGACTAACTCAGGCCATTTCCACACCGGGCTTCTGTAACGGTGCAGAGCGACCTCTCACAGAGGTCTTCTACACCGTAGAGTGGACTGGCGTGGACTACTTTTTGTAGTTCCACACCAGAATCCACTCAGGAGCGGCCGGAACTAGCCGCGCTGCTTGTTTTTTAAAAACCTCTTTTTCGAGGTTTTTAAAAAGCATGGAGTGCGTAGCCCCGCGCCGCTCCGTCGCCCGGCTCCGTCGCGGATTTGCAGGCGTGCGCAAATGCGTGCCTGCAGATCTGCCGGGGGCGGGCTTCCAGCTGGCGAGCTTCTCCGGTTGGTGGAGAGCCTCCACCAACCGGAAGCCGCCATTTGGGACGCAGGAGGACTGCGGAGCAGCGAGCTCGCGCTGCTCCACGTGGCGACGGACTTACCCAGCTGGAGGTAAGCTCCGTTTTGGGGCGTTTTCGCCCGTTCCCCCCCCCCCCATATGTGGAAAGGGCCTTATGTTGGCAAACTGGAATGCTGTGACTGAAAATTCTAATGGCCCCTCCCTAAACTGAAAATCCCAGGATTCCATAGGATGGAAACGTGGCAGTTAAACTAGAATAGCACTATGTAATAGTCCCCCACAGCCATGTGACTGGTATCCATGGCTTTATTTTTCTGCATTCTGCTCCGGAGCAATGCCTGCCACTGCCAGCAGGGGTCCTTACTCTGTGCAGCGGGCCAAGAAAGGTGTGTAGTGAGACACAACTGGGCTTTCTGCATCTCTCTCAGCCAAGGAAGGAGACGGACACTCCTTCTTCAATCAGAGGCACAGAAAGCCCAGCTCTGAGAAATCATGTGCCTTTCTTGGCCAAGGAAGGAGATGGACACTCCTTCCTTGGCTGAGAAAGGCGTAGGAAGCCTGGCACGTGCTCCCCCTATGTTCCTCTCAGCCAGGAAAGGAGATTCATCCAAGAGAGGCATAGGAAGCCTGGCTCTGAGAAACCATGTGGTTCCCTTGGCTGAGGAAGGAGACAGACACTCCTTCCTTGGCTGAGAAAGGTATGGGAAGCTTGGCATAGCCCCCCTCCCCTGTTTTTCTCTCAGCTGAGACGGACACTCCTTCCTTGGCCATGGCACACGGATCTGAGCAAGAAGGAAGGATAAGCTGGATAGTAGAGCTGCCTTCCTCCCTCACCACCTCAACTAGCCTGGGACCCAAAATATAATGCTTGGTATTATCTGCATTTTTTGCTATCTGCCTTAAATGTGGGAATGTATCCCTTGTGGTTATGGGGGACCTACTCTACATTGTATTGTGTGAACGGGCCTCAAGTATCTTCTCTCAGGACATTTATCATGATTTGGAATGCTGTGTGGAATGTGCGTACACAATTGTTAGGGGTTATGCTGCAAGGTCAGCAATTGAAAATGTCAAAAGAAATTCACTGCTGCAAGACATGACAACTACTATTTTATCTTTTTTGTTTTGTTTTAAAAGATTAGATGAATTTATGGAGGACTGGCCTATCAACCAAGAGACATTAGCGGTAATAGCTAAATGGAACCTTCACGTCAGGAATCATGTACCTTGTGAAAATTCCTAATGCTGAGTACAGACAACAGGGATGAAGTATTACCTTCATGCAGTGCGGATAGCTAACAATTTGCTGACCTTTCTAGACACTTGCAATTTGCTGCTTGAGGTAGCCACTTCACTCTGCCTTAATTGTAGGGCCAACCTTGCCTCCTTGTCCTTCTTGTGGACATGGGCTGCTTATTCACGGCCACTGAAAGTTAATCTAGATGGACTTTCAGTCTGAGCCAGTAAACTAGCACTGCTCTAACCAACACAGAATTTAACTGCATATTTAATTTCCTTTGAAAATTAAGAGCTATTAATCTATCCCGCAGCTTTTCAAGATTTTGTTTTCTAATGCCTTAGGGAATATTTGCTTTGAAACAAACAGCAACAGAATAGGAAAGAGACTCAAGAAGAGAAAGGTTGTGTGATCTTTCATTGTTAAGTAAAAGCAATTTCATGGAGCTGCATACCTGCCTAAAGCAAAAGTGAGCCCCCTGCTGCTGCAATTACTCTGCTGCTGTCTCTTCAAGAGGGACCCTACCGTTTTTGTTGCATTTCTTGGTGGTGATTTCTTCCAGCCAATCTACTCTGAACATGCTACAGAGCAACCTGTGGTGCTAATTGGATTTGATCAAAATGGCATATTTCACAAGCATGACATCATTTCCCTCCCTCTTTCACAGGCTGATTCAACAACTGGTTTTGATTCTACTCCAAGAAAGGAATCAAGCACAGCTACGAGATGTGCCTCAGACCTTGGCAGCAATTTAGCTACAGCTGAAATTTATGACACATCCAAACATTTATATTCATTTAAAGTGAAAGGCAAGGGAAACAGGGCGAACATTTTTCACTTGCCTTTACTATCTCTGTTGTTTCTTTTTTCGTTTGTAGGAATTATTATTACTCACAATGAAGAAAGGAAAATCAACATAAATCATACCTTTGCATAATCTGAAAAAAATTAATAATGTAACAATGAAGGTTTAGTGATTTCTGTGGTATAGACTGCACATTTTAGGTGGCTCATGAATGTCTTTTTTAAAAATAAGTTATCTTGTTGGTATCAATTAATGGACACTATGTGCTTTATCACATGTTGGCTTGTTGCACGATTGCACTGGCTTAGTTCCATTTTTTGATCTCTCCTATCACATGACATCAGCACTCTCCCACTGTTGAATTGCATTCCCATTATTATTGGGTCATCTTTTTTCATTCACGAGAAATACCCATGAATGGGTCCAATCACTCAGCATTTTCACCATTGTGCATTGCTGCAATGGTGTCATTGCACTGCAGTTCCAATATTGAGGCAGTCATGTGGTATCTTGTTCTCCCCATTCCCTCTCCCTGTCCCCAAGCAGAGTGAGCTTATTGCACATGGAAATGTCAGCAGTAAAAGAAAATTGCCCTGATCCACAGAATCAAAGCAATGTTAGGCAGAAAAAAAGGGCAAAGGGACCATGGAAGGGTGAAGCGCCCAAATGTTGCAATGCTAGAACATTAAATGTTATGTTGTAATGTTAGTATGCTAGAACGGTGGCAGCACAGGAAGCTGTGACTCTGAAAGATACCAATGCAGGAAATGGCAGCTCCATGGTGTAAACAATGCCAGAATGAGGGAGTAAGTCCCTTACTGTGCAATTTCAGCAATTCAAGAAATGAATGTGAAAAATATAGCACATGTGCTTGGTAGCCCCCAGATGGGAAAGGAGGTGGGCTTAGTTGAGTGGTAAGGAAGACTGATTTTTCTAGCATGCATCACCACACTGGCAGCATAGTGTGATTGCAGAGAGATGTGATAATAACTATTTCTGTATCAGTCTGTTTTTGTTTCCTTAAACAATGCTAGCATGATATAACCCTATGAAACAGGCCAGCATAATATAACCCTATGAAATATATGGAGCAAATAGCGGACTCATATTAGCTGTCCTCATATTATTAAAGGTATGCTCCACGCACCAGCTGAAATATGCACAAAGATTCTTCAGTGTGAGATGCCCTAACATGTTATACATGTTATACATATACATGCTGTGCATGTTAACATTGTACATAGAACAGGTTTCTTGTAGAAAGATGACTAATCAAATTTATAGTAACAATAAAAGGAAATAATACTAATCACAAAATAATAAAAATGTACTGCTCATATGCAATATACCACTGAAATGTATAATCTAAGAAATTCCTAGAAATCTTACCTCAGTCAGCCATGAACCTAACAGGTGGCTTAAACACTGTTTTCTCAGACCTAGCTCTAACACCATTCTCAGAGTAAGAATAATAATTCTGGTCTTCACGACACAGTTGTGGTAAGCATTCGTGATATCACAGAATTCCTTATGCTGTAGCACAGGCTGCATATTTAACAATTCTTTCAAATGATTAGCAATTGTGTCAGTTTTTTGTTGCAAAAGAAAACCAAGATAAATTTGTCTGAGCCTTATTGCTTTACTGCATCTCTTAAGTGCTGGTTGATGCTATTTCCCATTTTGCAATATGATTATGTTATTTATTTCTTTAAAGTATTTATTATCCTCCAATTCAGCTATGAATCTCAGAACAATAATGAATCAGACAAAAAATAAATATGAATGTAACGAAACAAAGTAAAGGAATATGAAAGTGCCAAGACAAAACCATAGATCCAAATTAACTACCTTAAAGGGTATGCATATTAGAATTCTTTCTTACAGTAGCAAAAAGAAAATAATAGCTAATTAGCTAGCTGGAACTGGACAATGGAACACATCGCTATCTCCAGCCATCATACATCCTTGATAGGGGAAGGTGCATAACAAAAGCAGCTCATTCTCATTATGTAGCCAGAACAACTCTGTCCGTTTCTGTAGACAGTGAGACACCCTCTCTATCTACCAGAAGAGAGAGGTTGTTGTTGTTGTTATCATCATCTTTATTAATACACCACTTTTTTTCTCAGGTTGGGACTCAAAGAGGCTTACAGCAATTAAAAAGACATAGTTAAAAACTACAGAATACAAAAGTTAAAACACAATTAAACAATGAAGAATTAGAACAAAGTTAAAACGCAGAATTAAAAACTCACACATCCATAAATCCAGCAACTTCAGCACCATTAACAATATCCAGCACCTTTTATCAGACAGGCCATAATCATACATTAAACACCTTTTGGAATATAAATGTCTTTACTTGTTTGGGGAAAGAAAGTAGGGAGGGTGCCATTCTGACTTCCCTGGGAGGGGAGTTCCAGGGCTTGGGAGCAGCCACTGAAAAGGTTATAACAGTTTCGGGAAAAGTTTTGTTGACTACAACAAATCTTTAGGAAAAAGAAACCCTAAGGTGGGGATGTGGGATTGTTCAGCAATGACTGTGCATGCTTAGTAGGCATAGAATACTGCTAGACTGTTTATGTTTGTATTAGTTCTTTATGTTTCTGTTTGTGCTAGATGGGAACAGAAAAATAGGTGGTGGGAACATCTTAGAAAAAGTTAGAGCTGGTTGGCAGTAGCTGTGAACAGGAATGCTCCATATTGTGACATTTTATTAAGTTCCATTTGTACTATACAATGTAGGAATGTTTCCCCTATAGAAAGGAACTGTGATCTCTTTAATTGCAGCTCTGAGAAAAAAACAAACCTTTATTGCTCTACATGTCTAGCAGTTATCATGATTGCCATCATATATTTTCCTTATTTTATAGGTTATGTAACATTGATTCTGAATTTTGAAGAAATGAAGTGCTCCACAATTTACTGAGTGTTTCTGTTTATGTGGCTTATGATGTCCTTCTCTTTCATAATAAAATGATGGACTAATTCGCTAGTTGTTCACACATTTTTTCTTCTAAAAAGGAAACAAAAAGTTTGCATGGAAAACATTTGGAATCCATTGCATTCCATACTAAAATTCATGTTCCACATTATTTCAGATTCTACAGATGAGAGCTTCTGCTTTCAGATTATTTTCAACTTGGTTTCTGAACCTTGTCTTCAGCATTTTGTCTAAAAGTGACACACAATTCTGTAGTGTAGTGAAATAGTTGAGAAATAAATTGTGGACTTTGACAGCAAAGAAGTCCATGTTGGAAACTGCATCTAAGCCATGAAATATTTGGATATAAGCAAACTACAGTCCCCTGTCCCCAGGGACAAGTGCAATGGTCCTTTAAACTCTTGAGAAGAGGAGTAGATTCAAATTACAGTTGTAGCACTATGATTCCACTTCAACTGCCACGGCTGCATCCTATGGAATCCTGGGGTTTGTAGTTTGAGGGGCACTAGGAGGGCCTTCTAAGCATTCTTTATATATTTCCTACACAGAATTCTAAATACATTCCCTACACAGCAAATCCCAGGAATCCATAGGACGTTGCCACGCCAGTGGAACCATAGGACTATAATTGCATATTATAAAAGGTCCAAAGTGGTCTCTCCTCTACCTCAAACAGAGGTAAAAGCCACCAAGATGCAACCAAGCTTCTCTGAGATTTTTATTAGCCTGAGCTTACCACTCTGGGCAATCTTGGAAGTTGCTTCCATAAACCCAGAGTTCATCAGGATGCACAAAGAATGTTAAGAAAACAATAACTCTGTAGACAATGGACACTCCAAAGCTTTAGCGGTGATGACAAACCCTTATTATGATGTATCTCATAATAATAAAGGCTGGATAAGTGAGCACTCTGAAAGACAACCTGAATAACTTGGGGTATTATCATTGTGTGTTCCTCAATCAATAATGTAACTCTTTTGTACAATGTTGAGTTTGGGTTGAATTGGCTGGCTCTTTTGAGCTGAAATTTAGGGTAGTTACAGGGTATGTTGGGAACAAAGACATCTTCTGATTTGCTTCTTAGGCTACCGTCATCATACATGGAGGTCATGACATCTATTAATCAAAAAGTCTGCCTGCCTGCCTTTCTCCATCATAACTTCAAGGCCATGACATTCTGAAGCTTGGCGTGAGTACTGGAGTTACACATCTTGGGTTATTTGGTTTGTAAAATACATTTTAAAAACATGGATTATCATCCATGTAAGTGGATCTGTATCTTGCAGTGCCATGTTGAATCAGCAGCTGACAAACACCAGATTCCCCAGGAATAAGACAGTTCATCAGAAGGAAAATGAGTCCCCAAGAATAAGAGTATTCCTAAGATCAGGAAGCTTTGCAGTGATGTATTTAAGTCTTTTACTCCAAGTCTCAAGTCAAGTCTCAAGTCCTTGAAGATACTTTCACGTCAAATCTCAAGTCTGGAAGCCAACTTTGTACCCCAACCTATATTCCAGAATTTATGGGCAGAGTCGCATAAAGTCAGTTTTAACAATTTAAGTAGAGCAGGCTCTCCACATTTGTGATTTTGCCACCTGCAGCTTCAGAAGTGGGGAATAGGATCCTTCTTACTCTCCATTACTGAAGATTCAAAAACTTTAGAAGGAAGGATCCTTCCTTCTCAAGCCTGTTGCCTAACACATTGTGATAATGGGGATTCCCATTATCTAGATTTGGCTGAAGGGGGATGCTTCCTGCTTCAGGTAAACCAAGGGTTAATGAGGTGTTGGGATTAGGTTACATTTTTACTGTGGGTCAGCCTCACAGGTCACAGGGGAAGAATGGCCCAATCAAGGGAAGAGAGGTGAGCATCTTCGAGATGCTTCGAAGGAGAAGTTATAAAAATCCTTGAGAGGCCATGTGGCAAAGAGACAACAAAGGAACCTCCTGGAGATGGGATCTGTGCCAGTCGTAGGCTGCAGGCCCTGGGCCTCGCCTCCTGGTCTCATTCCTCTCCTAGACCATCTAAGCCTGTGAACCCAAATCTGAGTAACTAGAATAAGGTAGTTAGTCGCGTTAGGGCTTTTTATTATTTTGGAGGTTGGCTGAATGTATCTGTTGTTATAACTACTTGTAACTTAAGTGTACCTGGGAGGGGGGAGCCTCTCGTGTGTATTATTGTCTTGTTTACTTGCATGCCTTACAATAAATGCTTTTCTGTAAAACCTCTGTTTCCTCTCCATTCCCACGCCATTCTTCGGCACACGCTTGGATAGAACTTCTCTCACTCAGAAGGAGGAGGGAGAGGAAAGGTCCTTAAGCATAGAGATTGGCAGTTCACTGACAGGGTCCCACTGTCCTGTTCAGTTACAAGGATATTCAGAATTCAGTGGGTGGTGGCAGCATGCGAAATTAGTGAACGCTGGGGAATTTCCTGCTCCTTTTCAAGGGTAGAAGTGAGGCTTGGTGGGGGGGCTGGAAGTAAACTGAGTATGACACACATTTCTGTTCCTCCTGAGAAACGCACCCTGCATTCTGGGGGTAAGTCTTGCCTTCTGCTCTTAGGAAAAGTTTTAGAAGGTTCCTCCAATATGCAGTGGGGACAGGCTACTGAGCAGACCTCAAGACTGCCTCAAGCCCCTTGCCTAACCCATTTGTTTTTCTCTTCAGAGAAATGCACTCACACTTTGGGCTTGAGACAGATTGTCATGAGACCAGTAGGCAAAAAGAGATGGAAATGTTGTCCAAAGTTGTAAGGTTTGTGGATGAATCTTTTGTGTGACTGAACCAAGGGCAGCAAGTCAGTCACTAAAAATATACAAGTCTTGAGTCGAGCTGAGTCAGTGCATCATTTATTGCTGAGTCGAGTCCGAGTCGGGTCACTGAAGTGACTTAAGTCCGACTTGAGTCCAAGTCAACTCACTCAAGTCTACATCACTGAAGTTTTGTGATTTAGTCCAAATGTCTTCAAATGTCAAACGTCTTTGAGAGGAGTTTTGGGGGGACTTAAACCTTAACTTCTGGCCTTTCCATGACTAGAAGCAAACACAGGCCTTTCAGAATTAGGTGTCTGAAAAAACTTTTCTGGTCCTGATTCCAAGGATGTTTGTATGTCTGCTCATTGCAATTTGTGTGTATAGACAATAGATATCACGTGGAAGTTTCCTTTAAACTGCGCTTGTAAACCATCAGAACAGCTTTCTAAATCCGAGATCTTAAAAATACAATTTGAGCCTAAGTGTTGATATGAAAATATTTGCCTCAGGACAGCAGTTTAAGATAATAAGCCAGTTCACAAAAATTAGGAGACTTTTTTTTTTGCAATACAGTTTCATTGAAGAAAAATGGACAAGATTAATGTTTCTCAGTCTATGGACTATGATTTGAAGCACCTGCATTGAAAACTTGGAAATGACTGAGCATGTGAGCCGGGGATAAATTAAAGAATTTCAGCTCCCACAGTCTCTCTAGTATTTATTGTGTTTATTTATTACTTTTATTCATACTCACCTTTCCTCCAGTGAGCTCAAGGTGGCATAGGTTGATCTTCTGCTGGCCAGTTTATTGTTATAATAACACTGCAAGTAGGGTTAGGCTGAGCACGTGTGCTGGCAAGTCAGAGAAGTCTCTTTTCACCGTAAATGTGAACTTGGGTATTCACTGTAGTTCTCTGTGAAAAGTCTTTCCCCATTTGCCACAGTGACCAGTGCCATCCTTGCCAATTCTTTATAACTCCCTACATGCATCAGTACAGGGTGGAGGTATAGTAGAGCTAGGGCTCTGGGGCTGAAGACCAGGACAGAGCAAGGGCTATGACATCATGTACCACCCACACTCTGGACTCCTCTCTTCTTTCTGAGTTTAGCTGCTGTCTCCCCAGTAACCAGAGGGGAAAATCATCATTATCATCATCATCATCATCACCATCATCATCCTCCCTTTTCCCAGTAATGGGATTCAAGATGGCTTACAGCATGTTAAAAACAAAACAGGTTAAAAACTGTACAAAAACTTCTATCAAAGTATAAAAATAAACATTACTTAAAAGACAACCAATTTATAAAATCATAAATGTTAAAATGAATTAAAATACTATATAAAACCATAGAATGGCACAGCACATCATTTAATGCCCATCTCAGTCACTTTCTAAAAGCCTGAAGGCATAAAAATGTTTTCCCTTTTTGATAGAAGGAGAATAAGGATAGTACCATCCTGACTTCCCTGTTTTGTTTTGTTTTTCCCAAAATCTGGGAGCAGTCACTAAGAACACCCTTTCCCTTGTTCCCACCAAATAGCAATAGCATGTTTATTTCTATACCGCTTATCAGCTAAGTGCTCTCTAAGTGGTTTACAATGTGCTAGCTAATTGCCCCCAACAAGCTGGGTACTCATTTTGCCGCCCTGTGGAAGGCTGGAAGGCTGGGTCAACCTGGAGCCTGGCAGGATCAAATTCACAACCTTGTAGCTGCAATACCGGCATTTAACCACTGCGCCACCAGGGCTCCCCAAATAGGCTTGAGAGGGTAGTAGGACAGAGAAAAGGGCCTCTCTGCATGATCTTAGAGCTCGAATAGGCTCATAAATGGAGATACTGTCCTTCAAATATCCTGGACCTAAAACATATAGCTGAAGTAGATTTTCCCAGCAATAGTCTACTGCTATGAGCTACCTTTTTATAATACAAAGAATTTGGAGGGGGGGGGGGCAGCAGCACTACATGCAAAAACAACCTTTGGATTATTGTTGATCATAAACTGCCAGCAGTGTGATGCTGCTGCAAAGAAGGGGAATACTACTTTAGCCTGCATTAATAAAAACGTAGACCATTTCCACACAACACTGTTATGGTGCTATTATTCCACTTTCAACCTCCTGTGGAATCCTGGGGTTTGCACTTTAGGGAGGGGCATTTAGAATTCTCAGCCAGACAGCTCTTTGGCCTCATGAAACTAAAAACCCTAGGATTCCACAGAAGGTTGAAAGTGGAATAATAGCACTGTAACAGTGTTGTGCAGAAATGGCCATAGTTTTCAAGCTGAGGGAAGGAATAGTCTTATTATATTCTGTGCTGCTCAGGCGTCATCTCAGGTACTGTATTCAGTTCTGTTCACATCATTTTAAGAAGGATACAGACAAGTTGGAGCAGGTTCAGAGAAGGGCAACAAGGATGAAAAGAAGTATGGAGAACAAAGCATATGAGAAAAGGCTGAAGCGGCTGGGCATTGTCAGCTTGGTGAGGAAAAGACTAAGGGATGATATGATTGCACTCTTTAAATACTTCGGGGGCCATTACAGAGAGGAGGGGGCAGGCCTGTTTTCTGCTGCCCGAGACGATAGGAAGAAGTCTAATGGTTTTAAGTTACAGGACAGTAGCTTTCAATTGAACATTAGAAAGAAGTTCTTGACAGTGAGAACAGTTTGGCAATGGAACTAATTGCCTAGAGAGGTAGTTGGGTCTCCTTCTCTAGACTTCTTCAAAAAGAGGTGGGACAGCTACCTGCTGAAGATGTTTTAGCCAGGGATTCTTTATTGAGAAGAGGGTCAGACTCAATGGCTCATGAGGCCCCATCCAACTCTATGAGTCTATGATTCTAGAATAGTTTGCTCTTGAGTTAGAAAGATCCATTAACTTTGCAAAAAACCAGGACACTTAATGCACTATGCCATGATCCCGTGTCATCCTGTCGCGATCCCGGCAATGCCATTGCTGGGATTGGATTGGAACCTGAATGCTCCCCACTGGACTGGTCAGCTGTTGGCGGATGAGTAGTGACACGCTCCTTCCTTCTGCAGTACAACCAGCCGCTTCTTGGGCTGTATTGCAGAAGGAAAACCTTCATAGTGCCTTTGCCCTTCCTGCATACCTGCAGCCAACGGAATCCTTGCATGAAGGGAGGCCATTACCAGATTTTTTCCGGTAATGGTTTATGTTGCTATCGTAATGGCTGGGGATGTGACAGCAGCAGGACTGCAACAACATTGTTCAATGGCATGCGTTGTGGACCAGCAGCAATGCATCCCCATGCTGGGATGGTGCCATGGTGTGGCAAGTGTCTTAGTCCTGGTAGAGGTGAGAAATAGTTTTAAATCTACATAGGCACCAGTACTTTGGGACTCTCAGCAGGAGTGTAGCTATACAGACTGTCCTACTGAGAGCCTGCACTTCAAGATTTATTACTATACTGCTTATCAGTGTAAGTGAAGAAATTATTTTTCTATAGAGCTTTGTTTTTTTTTCCTTTCACATTCTCAATTCACCGTTTTCATGTGCTAAGTAATTATGTGTCGCATGTAAATGTGTTGACTTCTGTAATTATTTTTAGGAACAGGGAAGGCCCATTTGGAACAAGAACCAACCGTGTCTTTCCCCCCAGTAGCTGAAGTTATGCCTTTGCCCTATGCAAGAAGACGGCAATGATCCTTTACCTATTTCTTTCCTTGTTTCTACAAGCAGCTGGGTCTAGCAATAATAACAATGTTATTTATAAGATACAATGAAGAACAGCATAGTTATGACCACCCTGCTTGTAGAAAGAAGAAAGGCAGCTATTAACAATACAGGAAATATGAAACAAATTAATACAGAGATGGCAATGTGCATTTCATTAAATTAATATGATTCAGCTTTTAAAATCTAACCAAAAGATTTGTTTTATGGAAATAAAAGATCCATCTTCCATTCTCAGGGGTCTTTCCAAATCATCATTTTGTGTGTGCGATAAACCCACACTTTTCACTCATCCATTGTTCAGAATCCTAATAAATTAACTCAAAAAGGGCTTCTGTTGAAGGTGTATTTCATTGTCTCAGCACTTAGACCAATATTTTATTGCCTAGAAAATTGTGGTTTGTCCTTCCTATTGTTGTTGTGAATATTGTGGGAATTGTTTCGATGCTGCATAGCTTTGTTAGGATCTATTGGATGGTGCCTCTAACATCAGCAGTAATGAGGGATACAACTGCTCCCTTACTCATTTGCACCTGATTTGCTTTTAAAATATTTGCCCTGTCTGATTAAAATCAAAAACTATTCCATCCAGGAATTGTTGGTTTGGGTGATACTTCACCTGTCCTGAAGCCCAGTTGGAAGCGGAGAAGATGGAGAGCGTAGATCTCAGCACGTGGAGCTGAGGGGAAGGCTCGCTGGACAAAGCGACAGCAAGGCGGGATGGAAGCCAAGAGCAATCCGAAGAAGTGCTCAAAGTCAGGGGTTTTTTATAAGGAGAATTGTGACCGCAGGCTAGGTCGGACTTGGGGAAAACAATGGATTTGGGGCTGGAGACAAAGTCTCCGAAAGGTCAGAATTTGAATGACTGAGTTATAGCCAAATTGTCAATAGGATAGCCAGTATGCAAACGCGGAGTACTTGAGCGTTGTATGGTCAGATCATCAAGCTGCCAGCACGGGGCAGAGGATCTTTTGAAAGTTGCGTGCATACTTAATGAAGGTACTTGCCTTTGAGGTCTCCTAAAGCTGTGAGTCAGCTATTTCTGGCCTGCCTGTATTGTTTTGGAATATTACGGTGATTATCAGCTGAGCCTGTATGCATGCTTGTCCGGGGGCCTCGCAAGCACATGGAGGGGAATGGGTATGTGAAACCAAATTATTAACATCAAGAGATATCTTTTTATATCCCCCAAGCTCGGGCTAGCCAGGGCAGTAACACTGGTCTACAGAGTTCGTCCAGCATACAAGCCACTATTTCATGCTGGCTCTCTCTCACCAAATCCCAGGACTCATACAGTAGTATCAAAGTCTTATAATTGTGTAATAGGGATACACTTCCTTACCACATAACAGTAGCAGTAGCAGTAGCAGTAGCAGTAGCAGTAGCAGTAGCAGTAGTAGTAGTAGTAGTAGTAGTAGTAGTAATAATAATAATAATAATAATAATATACAATCTGTGTTTGTTTTTAAACTGTTCTCAGCATTTTGTATTACTTTCCTTGAAAACTGGAACACTGTGAATCGGCTTTTTCCTTTTTCCTTTCTGCATTGACTGATTGAATGATTGCTTGGGGACAGCTGCTCCTCGAAAAAGGAGCTTAAATCTGGCGTCCCTCAGGGCGCTGTCTTGTCCCCATTGCTATTTAACATCTACATGAAACCGCTGGGAGAGATCATCAGGAGGCATGGAGCAAGGTGCTATCAGTACACTGATGACACCCTGATATATCTCTCCATGCCTCGGATAATAGCATCAACTAAGGCTGGCATCTCGCCTCTGAATGAATATCTTGAAGCAGTAAAGGACTGGATGAGGAAAACCAGACTGAAGCTGAATCCAGATAAGACGGAGGTACTCGCTGCTAGGGGCCCTAGCCCAGACATGGAGCTCTGTCAACCAGTCCTAGACGGGGTCACACTTCCCCTGAAAGACTGTGTCCGCAGCTTGGGGGTGCTCCTGGACTCGCCACTTCAGATGACAGCTCAGATAGATGCGGCGGCCAGGAGTGCCTGTTATCAGCTTCGGCTGATACGCCAGCTGCGCCTCTTTCTGGAGCTGGAACACCTGAAAACAGTGGTGCATGCGCTGGTAACTTCACGGCTCAACTTCTGCAACACGCTCTACATAGGGCTACCCTTGTGCTTAGTCCAGAAACTTCAACTAGTTCAGAATATGGCAGCCAGGTTGGTCACCGGTAGACCTAAAACTGACCATATAACACCAATTTTAAAGTCTCTTCATTGGCTGCCTATTAGTTTCCGGGCACAGTACAAGGTGTTGGTTATTACCTTTAAAGCCCTTCATGGCTTGGGGCCAGCCTACCTGCAGGATCGCCTTCTCCCATATAATCCACCTCGCACATTAAGGTCCTCTGGGAGGAATTTACTGCAGCCGGTCAGAACTAGGTTGGCTGCGGTTACCCAGAGGACCTTTTCTTCTATCGCTCCCAAGTTATGGAATGGCCTGCCGGAGGAGACCCGGCATATTACCAGTCTTGACTGCTTTAAAAAAGCAGTCAAGACTGATCTCTTCTGACAGGCCTTCCAAGACTAGCATTTCCATCGCCTCCCATCAATTGTCTTGCTGTTTTGTTAACAGTTAATTGATTGACTGTTAATTTTTTGTGTGTTTTAAGGGGTTGTTTTAGGTGGGTTGGTAGGTGGGGAGGATTGGGTATGTTTTAATGTTTTTAATGTATTTAATGTACTCATGTTGTTCACCGCCTCGATCCATGTGGAGAGGCAGGATAGAAATATTATTATTATTATTATTATTATTATTATTATTATTATTATTATTATTATTTCCAGAAACTTTTTCTGCAGTGACAATTAATAATTTAGGAACTACCATTGTGCATGAATTGCTAGTATTATTCTGGAAAAACTCCAGATTTGGATAGCGTAGGCTGGAGTTGTCCACTGTAGGTTTGAAGAAGTCATCCAGTAACACACTGGAATCTGACCCAACACCATCTTGTCAAATTACCAGGCAAGTACTTGCCTTGTACCATTCCTCCCATCTCTATGTTATAGAGTGTTAGCAGGAATGATGTCACTGATGTGAGACTATTCTATAAGCTTCTATTTAGGCTTCTATCTAGGCTAAGAAGCTTTTGGCTAACATCTGCACTTTTGGGTAAGCTGGATCCTTTCCACAGAAAGTGAATAGTAGCTACAAAGATAGATCTTCCTACAGCTAATATGAAGCAAGAAATATTAGCTGCAGCTAATATGAAGCAAGAAATCATCTCTCTAGACCATTATCTGAGGCTCTGGTATACTACTCAGTTCTAGCACTATGATTCTGCTTTAACTGTCATGGCTATAACCTATGGGATCCTAGTACTTGCAGTTTAGGGAATGGTATTTAGAATTCTCAGCCAGCAAACACTTCTAGTGCTTCAGCATACTACAGACACCAGGGGCCTTTCCACATTACTCTGTTATAATGCTATAGTTTCAACATCCTTTGGAATCCTGCAGTTTGCAGTTTAGGGAGGGGCATTTAGAGTTCTCAGCCAGAGAGCTTTTTGGCCTCAGTATTTATTATATTTGATTATGGCAGCGAGACTAACAGATGCTCAACACTGGACAGAAAAGAAAGAAATCAGTTCAGAAGAATGGAAATTAAAGGTACTGGATATGGTAGACACTGAAAAATTAGCAAACTCTTTGAAACACCAACCTATCTAGAACTTTGAAAGGGAATGGAAAGGGGTAGCGGAATGGTTAAAAATATAAATTTATTAGAGGATGGAATAGTGGTTTTTTTTTTTGTCTTTATAAAAAGTAGAAGATGAGATATAACTTAACTGGGGAAGAAAAACATGGAAGTGGGGTGTCGGGGGGTATATCCACAACAGTGGTATATATCTTGTTATTTTATATGTGCAAAACTTTAATAAAATTATTTCAAAAAAAAAGAAAAAAGAAAGTGGAATAATAGCACTATAACAGTGTAGTGCAGAAAGGCCCTGGGATTCCATAGGTTGCTGCCATGACAGTGGATATGGAATTGTAGTGCTGTAACTGTGTAGTGGGAAAGGCCCCTGGATTATTTTAGGACGTTCTTCTCTATATGGCCTCAATGTTCCATAGGTTGAGAAAGCTCATCAGGTCAGGGGTCTGGGATTTTTTTTTCTTGGAAATGCCTTTTTCTTTCAATAGAAAATAACATAATATTCAGTGTACCTAGGAAACTACTGAGAATATAGAAAGTATTGCCCCCCCACCCCCATTTTAACATGATACTGTTTTATTTCCCAACAGCAACCACCCAAGTTTGTTGTTCAACAGAACAGTGACAATATACTTGACTATTCCCTATTTTTCCATAGGCTAATCAGTGCTTGTGTGAAAAGCCAAGAGACATTTCATTTCATTGTGATGGGAGATCTCACTGGGCAGTCCTACTATTCAAAAGAAATTCATTTGAAACATCAGAATTCAGCTGAGAACTTCTGAAGTATATTCTCTTATCTTTGGAAATGAACTGCTACCATCTGCAAAATGGAAGGGAAAAAACTAGCATTTTTATCTGCAGACACCAACATGGGGATCATTATGTTGACCTACCTTAGCATGGTGCAGTGGTTTGAGCAGTGGAAAATGACCCTGGAGACCGAAGTTCAATGCTCCATTCGGCAGTGGAAACCCACTGGGTGCCTTGGCTACATCACACACTCCCAGCCCCCAGAAAGCCCCATGAGAGGTTTGCTTTAGGGTCATCACTAGTTGAAAACAACTTGAAGAGCACACAATAACAATCTTAGGCCCTTTTCACATGTGTGTGTGTGGGGAAACGGACGAAAATGCCCAAAAACGGAGCTTACCTGAAACCGGGTAAGTCCGTCGTCACGTGGAGCAGCGCGAGCTCGCTGCTCCGCAGTCCTCCGGCATCCCAAATGGCGGCTTCCGGTTGGTGGAGGCTCTCCACCAACTGGAGAAGCTCGCCAGCAGGAAGCCCGCCCCCGGCAGATCTGCAGGCACGCACTTGTTCGCACCTGCAAATCCACTTCAGAGCCGGGCGACGGAGCGGCGCGGGGCTGCACGCTCCGTGCTTTTTAAAGACCTCGAAAAAGAGGTTTTTAAAAAACATGCAGCGCAGCTAGTTCTGGCCGCTCCTGAGTGGATTCTGGTGTGGAACTACAAAAAGTAGTCCACGCCAGTCCACTCTAGGGTGTAGAAGACCTCCGTCAGAGGTCGCTCTGCACCATTTCAGAAGCCCGGTATGGAAATGGCCTTAGCTTTGTTAGTCCTTGATGTCATGGCTATAAATGTTTTGGGGCTAGGGCTTTGCTTGGTCAACAGCTACCTTTTACCTTGCTTTGCTTGACTCCACCCCCTAGCACTTATCCCATGATTTCTTGCTACATTCTTAGAATCTGTATAATGTCAAGAGCATTGAAAACACTTCAGATATAAATGCAGTTCATGCATCAAAACAAAATTCTAATCTTGCTCTTTATCTCATCTGATGGATTTCTCAGTTTGACCCTAATGCGAACGACCTTCTTTATAGAGAATTACTCTCTCACTGCACAGGCTGATCATCAAATTGAAATGCAGAGATATTGCATTTCCCCTTCAGCGTAATGAGGCAATGGTATATATTATGCAGTTTTGTCTTGTGCTGTCCCATTTCTCCGCCCTGTCTCCTCATCTGCTCTTCTAGATCTGAGGTAGTAATTGCTATAGCAGGTGTGGGAGGTGAGCAAGCAAGATTGAGAAAGCCAAAACAGTACTGTAACTTAAGAGAGGGAAGCACAACAAGCAGGAAAATTGATGCATAGCATTTTGACTTCTGGCATTGGAGGTCCTGAAACTTCTTGGAAATGTCAGTGACTCATCCTCCAGATTTTCAGCCCAGATCAGACCAGACTGGTTAAACTTTCCAATGTCTGTGGCATAGGACTAGTTATCTTTGTATTAATATGTCTCTCCTTTATCTGAATGGCTTTTAAAAACCACTATACATTCCAGCCTCATTGTAGTTTCTCCTCTGCTTTCAATAACAAAATAAAAATGGTTTGGATAAATCTCAACAATCTCTCATAATTCACTTTGTACACTAAATTAATTTGCTTGTATTACTATATCAAGGCAATTAGACATTGCCCCAGTTATACATATCATATTAATTCCATATACATGTGCTGGCTTGGGGAAATGTGCTGAATTAAACAAAGGCAAATGACAAGCTTGGTTACAGATAATCCAAACATTTTTGATTAAAATGTATAAAAATTTGAATAAGAATGCATTGTTTGGAATAAATATGAACCAGTTCCCTAAACATGATCTGGTTGCAAGCGTATATGGCTTTAATTAACTGACCAAAAACTTTAAAAAGACACTACTTAGAAAGAACTAATTCATGCAATGCTATATTTTTAGTAAATGTGTAATAACTTGCAATTGGAAATATCAATGAAAGACTGTCTGCTGGAAAGGAAAATTTTACAAAGATCATTGCACATGACTGACTCTAAAGTAAGAATTCACAAATCACATCAGGCTAAATCTGATCCTACAGGTAGCATGAGGAAAGCCCTATTCTTTCTCTCCCCTACATTCCTCAACTTTATCAAAATCTTGGATGGCTTCCCTGCTACCTGGGGCAGGTTTTTAGGTTGCATGGGGCTGGGAGCTGCAGAAGCCCAATGGTGTTCATAGAAGTTGCTCGTGTGAGTGAAAGCTCACCACTGGATCCTGCCCACCGGTTTTAGTTCTTCACATGCTTTCCTCCTGTTGAAACTGATGTGACTGAAAGTTGTTAATTTTAAATGAATGATGTCTAGCATCAGCATGTGATCCTTCTACAATGGCTTTTGTTAAGCTGCAAGCTATTTTAGCCCATTGTTTAGTATTTCATAAGTCATCTATACTCATATGGTGATACTTAAATTGGATTGTAATTAATTAACTGGTGACAAGACATGATTGAAACTATGGTTCAATAAATGCTTATTGGAGAGTAAACCAAACTGCATGCAGTTATTGTAGCTTATTTCCATGTAAGTGGATATAGGGTTGTACTTTGTTGGGGTTATTTCCGTCTGGGATGTAAATATTCCCACAGCACAAAGAGCTACATGTATGATGTGGAGAGGGCAGCATGGCTATTTTTAGTAAGACCCACATAATACACCAAAAATGTTGGTCTCCTTTTTGCTGATGTTTATGTAAATATATATTGCTAAAAAACAAAACAAAAACAAACCCACAGTATCCTCCAGAAGCCCAGAACTGCATGTACAAATCCACCTTGAATTTGTTTGTTAGAAAATTGTCAGTCTTCTTCAGTAAAACCACAGAAGGCATAAAATGTGTGGAAGCTTATGACTGACTTTTCTTTTTCTTATGTTCATCTTAAAGTGAAACTTACTCAACTGAAGAAAGAAATGTACCAGGCATTGCTCAGTTCATAAATTATATAATTGTTCCAATACGTCTAAATTACCCAGCATAATTTTATACAGAACTATGACAAAGCTGTCCTGAATTTTGAACTGACTAAATGAACCAGTGCTGTTCACCGATAATGCCAACAAGGCTCTGCAACTAGTTTTGCTAGAGGAAACAGCAAACCTCTGAAATCTGTTGATGGAAAATATCTGCATTATTAAATTCCCCAACCTACATCAAAACTGCCAGGCAGAATTGCTTTGTAGAGATTGTTCCCATGGCTTTGTCTGGGCTAAATTTGAATCATGCCTCTGATAGCATACCCACTGCTTCCCTGAAAGTGCTACTCCACATTCTAATTGACCTTATTATTAGGAAATTGCTCACAAAATTAGGAAACCTGCAGTAAGTACGGATTTCGAGTTGCGAGAAATGGCACATGTGGAAAGAATTACTATGGAAAAGTCACTGGAGAGGATAATAAATGGGCACCTATATCTTATTTCTAGAAAAAAGACTAAGATGCTGATGAGAAAAACTTTGTGTGTGGAAGTGGAATTATATGCAAAGCAAACTAATCTCGTAAGACAAAGACAAATGAACTGGATAAAATTAGCAGGTTTGCCCCAAGCAGAGGCCATTTCCACATGGGGTGAGGGAATCGCCCCGTGCCGGTACTTACCGGACTTCTTGGCTCCACGCTTGGGTCCAGGCTGGTCCGGAGCAGTGTGTGGCCGCCGCTCCGCACTGCTCCGGGGACAAAAATGGTGGCTTCTGGTTGGTTGAGGCTCTCCACCAATCGCTGAATCTCACCAGCCTAAAGCCCGCCCCCGGCAGATCGCAGGCTCGCACTGGTGTGAGCCTGCAAATCTGCATCGGAGCGCGGGCATGGAGTAGTGCGCTTCGTGCTTTTGAAAGACCTGTTTCAAGCAGTCTTTCAAAAGCACGCTGGACGACCTCCTCCCTGGAGGACGCTCTGCACCGTTTCTTTAAGCCCGTGCGGAAATGGCCAGAGTCTTCAGTTTTTGTACTTCCTCATACTTGTCCAAACTGGTGGGATATATGCAGAATCAACCTCATTTCCAATTTTGTTCTGATTCTGAAACAACAGATATTTGCAGAATATTTATTTGCCTCTTTCTATTTGACCACTTTCAATTGTCTGTAATACTTTAACACTTTCAACATCAGTTCCTTCAATATTATAACTTCTTTCAATGTTATATTACTGATATTGTTATCTTTGTTATCATGTGCCCACTTGATAGAAGTTTTGGATGATGATAATGATAATGGCATGATGCATCTTGGGATTTATAGTATTAAAGCTGCATTCAAACAGTAAATCTATTGCATTATTTGCTGATGTTGTTGATTACTATTCCTTACGGCCATACCACCCTGAATATACCTGATCTTGTCTGATCTTGGATGTTGTTGATTATGATGATTATTTGTTCATTCACATCCCTTTCTTTCCCCCAACTCTGGGTCTCAATGCAGCTTAAAAAAGTTAAAACATAAACATTTAAAACACATACAAAGTCATAAATAAAAACATACAAAAATTATTAAAATGCAATTAAATTACCAGTAGAATTAAGATCAATAAAAACAAATCCATTAAAGACATGAAGATTGATTAAGATCAGCAAACCAGCACACTGGTGAAAGCCCTGGCAGTCAATTTTTAAAAGGCCTGTCAGAATAGAAGAGTTATTGTCACCAGAAGGACAGCAAAGAGGGAGCCATCTTTTCTCAGGGGGAGTTTCAAAGCCTAGGAGCAGCCAGTGAGAAGACACTAATTCCCACCAACCAAGTCTGGAAATGTGCTGGGAGAAACAGAAGGCCCTCTCCTAAAGATCTTAGGGTTCAGGTAGGCTTATTGTGGAAGTTACAGTTCTTGAGATAGCCTAGATCAGATCTATTTAGGATTTTATAGGTCATAATAGGCACAGAGCAAATGAAGCAGGAGGCAAAATCAGAATCCAAGGAACTATGGTTGTGCTATTATTGTATATTTCTTATGTCACAAACACTTTGATTTCCTGAAAGGAGAGAAATGTGTTATTAGTTTTAAAACAAATGAGCAAACTGATTTCCTGAGGGCATTAGACTGTTTCTGTAACAGTTTTCCATGCAAGATGACTAAGAATCTGACAGGAGCTTTAAAAGCAATTTAGGATACGGTGTAGTAAGGCTCAGCAGTTAAAGCAAAGGGCTTCACTGGGCTAAAGCAAATCTCCTGTATGAGTTAGACTAATTTTTTGGACCTTACCAAAGATATATGTAACCTTAATCTTCAGTTTCTTCAAATTTGCTACTGCCATCCTAAATTCTTCATATCTTGAATACCAAAAATCTTCAGTGGGAAGAAATGTGATGAATATGAATAGCATATTGTACAAAGGACTACAGTTCAATGCTCTAAAAGAACTTTACAGCTCTGCAAGAGGTTGACCTAAAAACCCATTTGGGAAAAGTTATTTTTATTGTATCAATTCTTTTAAACACATAGAAACATTTAGTAACTTTCCAGCAGTAAAACTCCTCAAAAGGTAATGCCTTTAGTTATTACTGTGGGTTTAAAAACATTCTTACAGCTCATGGTTGGCCTGCCTGCTAATAGTGAATTGGTCTGCTGGTTGCTTCCACAGGGGCTAATGAGTGGAGATTTCCTGAATGAGATGTAGTCTTACAGGGTGGGTGTGTAGCTATGCAGGATTTCTCCAGAAGAAAGTCTGCAGCTTCAGTATTAGATAATTAGAAGAACTGAATAAGAAGCATCAGCAGGGCACAAGGGGCTCACACTGTTGTTTTGGCAGTCTTCTGCCAGACCAGCAGTTTTGCTGCCTGATTTAAAAAATCTGTTTGTTCCTACCTATGCCCTTCTGGTATATTGGTAGAGAAAATGCATGTTGCAAAGACAATGCAAGTCCCCAGGGATCTTTCTTTCTTTCTTTCTTTCTTTCTTTCTTTCTTTCTTTCTTTCTTTCTTTCTTTCTTTCTTTCTTTCTTTCTTTCTTTTTCCATATATTTTACAATACCATATTGTCCCAGGTGGTCTTCCTGCAAGTCTCATTTGAAGTTTGCCTTGGGCTGTGAGTCGACAAGAATAACTTTGCTTTTGTATCTCTTGGAGTTAGGACTCCTTTTTCTGAAGAGTCATTAGACACACAGGGACAGTAATGAATGATGGACAAAAGTTATCAGATATGGAGAGTGTGCTGGCCTGGAGACACAGCGGAACTTGATGAATGTGTTATTGTTGTTGCTCTCCTCTTCCTCTTCTTCCTCCTCCTCCTCCTCCTCCTCCTGGTATATAATATAGGCCATTTCCGCACGAGGCGAGGGAATCGCTCAGTGCTATTACTTACTGAAACTTCTGGGCACGTACCAACGCGGACTGTCCCTTAAGCCCTTCCACGGGGCTCCTCCGTCTCATCCAGGGTGAATCGGAGCAGTGCGAGGTCTTAGATCCGCACTGCTCCAGCTTCCAAAATGGTGGCTTCCGGTTGTTCGTGGGTCCCGACCAACTGCTGAAGCTTGCCACACCTAAAGCCCGCCCTCTGCAGATCTCAGGCTCGCATTGGTGCGAGCCTGCGAATCTGCACAAATGAGCAGGAATGCAATGGCACACTCCGAAAAATTAAAGAACAATTTTCTACTGTTCTTTAAAAAAGCACGCTGGAGGACCAGTTGGAGGCATTTTGGAGCAGACTGAGGTGCGGATCTCAGGTAAGTAGTCCGAACCAAGTCCACTCCAAGGTGCAGACGACCTCCGTGAGAGGACACATTGGGCTGTTTTAATTCCTTTGTGCGGAAATGGCCATAGTCACTGTGCTGGGGGCCATTGACTATTACCAAAAAGGAAGTCGTGTGATACACTTGTTGAGATGACTACACTGAAATAGTCTGCAGTTTCTGTATGGAAAAAGAGATTCATGAACATTTCACCAGTAGCAGCTTTGAAACATTTTCTTAGACATCCACAGACAGCCTCTAAAGTAGCATTAGACACACAAAGTGCCCAACATCCTACATGGCGTGTGTAGAACATAACTCTTTGCATGTGCAGCTCCTTGCCTCCCCTCCAGGCAGCTGTTGAGCTTCCTGTCCTCACTGCAGATCTTCTGAGAGAGAGAGGAAGAGAAATGAGGTTATCATTCCCTCTCTCTAAAAACTGCATTGAGGAGAGGAGGTAGTCCCCACTGCTCAATCATTTCCCTGGCCATTTTATGGCCACAGAAAGCCCATTTCCACACAACATTACCATCCCACAATAGCAGCAGGTTGTTTCTGGCCCAGGGAGTCGTGCTACTGCACAATGTCATTGCTATCCAGCTGCGATCCCATCCCCAAGCATCGCAAAACTGCCATATGTGATTTCCAGAAAAAATCTGTTAAGAGCCTCCTTTAGTGCTACAATCCCTTCAGCTGTGTCAGTGCGGTTCCTTAATAGTGCTTGATAGCACTTCCTATTGTCTGGGATCCAGAAGTGGGTGGGCTGTGGGTGTGCCCAGCTTGTCCCTCCCTCAGCGATTTCCATGGTGTGACAAGTCTGGAATCTACTACCTCTCCATGTTTATTTTAATTTTCTCTTTTGAGTTATTTTTTTTAATTTTTCAAATACATTTTTTAGTGTTATAACGCAAACCTGCAATAGTGTACTGGCATGTCATGATGTTACAACATGGCTGCGCTAGTATGGCTTCCAAAAAAGAAACAAAAAACCCCCTGACCAGTCAGGGTGGTGGGGTGGGGTGGAGTGAAGGTAGGGAAAGGGAGTGGCCAAGGATGCTGTAGTGCGGAAGGAACATCAGTTACAATACCACTACTCATCCGCTTAAGGCAGAAGGGTGTGGGAGGAAGTATTCCTAACCTGCTACCATCATGGGAATAGCCATGTTGGGACTGTAACATAAGAATGAGCTAATGGGGTATGGTGTGGAAAGGGCCTACCACCCCACAAGACTTGACAGCTGTGTTGGAGGGAAGTCCCTTGCACCCCTTGCACTGAAATCAAGACACACATGTGTATAACCTCAAGTGCCATGCATCTATGCCACAGAGGAGAATCTACCCATTGTTTTCACCTTTGCAATAACTTGTCTCAAGCAGAGATTGAACTTAAAGCAAGATGCATGTCCAGGATTCTTTTTCGAACCTCTAAAAAGGGGGTATCACACCCTCCCTAGATAGTTCACATTAATGTCATTTACTATTACAGTCATAGGCACAAATAGTCTTCATTCTTTTAATGTGAAGCGCCTACTTTGTATCTTAGATCTCTGCACTGGCACCAGCTCCCTTCCATCTACACAGCATTTTTGTTTGCATAGGTTGAGATCCACCACATATTTGTTTCTCCTTGCCCCCTCATGCCTTGGGATAGAAGGTTGAGTGAAATGACCCATGGCTTTCTAGCCCAATTGAAGAATCTACAATTTTATGATTTCATGATTCTGTACATTAATTATGTATCACCATGTTTGGTGATATAAATGTATTGGCCTGGAACCTTTAGGTTCTTCCAGCTTTCCGTCCTGAAGTCCAATGAACAGAGACTGCTAATAAAGGCTATTTATAACTTCAGCTGTTAGGAAATGCAGCAACTTTCATTAAAGTGCCATTTAACTGAAATTATGAATGTAAAGTTCAAATAGTTTCCTGTTATGTCCCCTATTTCATTCTGACAGTCAGATGACCTGCTTAAGTTAAAAAGCTGATTCACTATTTTTGGCCATAATTCTTAAACCGTAGAGTAGAAAGGGAAGGGGGAAAGATTAACTTGAAAGTTACCTGACTTTTTAAAAACTTTAAAAACTTTTTAAAGATGTTTTATAACCTTTTTTTCAATCCTTGAAACTCACAGCTTCTTGTTGAGTTTCTTAACATCCCCCCACCGCACTAATGTTCTGTCACAGATAGTGGATCAGGTAGAGACATAAGGTGTTTCCACACTACACTGTTATAGTGCTATCATTCTACTTTAAACATCCTATGGAATCCTGGGGTTTGCAGTTTAGGAAGGGACATTTAGAATTCCCAGCCAGGGAGCTCTTGGATCCCAGTAAACTACAACCCCAGAATTCCACAAGATGTTGAAAGTGGAATAATAGCACTATAACAGTGTAGTGTGGAAATGCCCATACAAGTTCAGAACAATGTCCTGGGCTGCTTGCAAGAAAATCCTAGCAGTACATCTGCCAGCGGTTGTGTTTTAAGGTCTTATTCACTCAGAGGGAGGAGACAATGTAGAATCTGTACCTTTTTTCCTTATGGGTTTCCTGCCAGTGGAAGCTCCTGTACTAAGTGTTGAGAGCAGTGAACAGGCTTTGCCTCCTATATATCATATTCCTAACAAGGAGCACTTTTCCTCATTGGAATTAGTGACTTTTATTCATATATAGGAGAAAATAAAGGGATTCAGTTGAACATTTCATTGTGCCATGAGTAAGCACGACTGAGCTAGTGATTCACCCTAGGGATTTTTTTTAAAAAAAAAACTTGCAATGTGGGATTAGAGGGGCATAATCTGAGTACAGTGAGATTCCAATGTATTGGGAGATACAAAAATCCCATATGTTCAAAAGAGTGTTTCTGTGTGCAGAATCAAGTGTGTTCCACCAAGTACCAAGAGCCAAACTAAAGAAGATGGAACAAAGATAAATTTCAATCACAAAACAAAACAAAACAAACACTTTTTGCTTTGTGGGGTATTTTCTAACTCCAATGAGTGCCAGTGTCCCTTTAACGGGGAAAAAACCCAGTTCCTTCCAAATACAGTCAACCTTCTGACTTTCAGAGGCGATCACTTTTCCTTCATTATATAAGGAGCCACCAAAAAACAGCATGGGCCTTTTTTTTCCTCTGGTATGTTAGACAGGCTGGGGCAAAAACATACCCCAACAGCAAAAATCAGAGATTTACATTTTTTTTGTTCCAGATAATTTTTTTTGTAAAAAAAGTGTACAAAGCCAATGGTTGAAATGTGGGGCCAGTTCTTGTTCTGCAAATGAAACTGTCCAGTCCTAGTGCTTTATCACAAAGTAGGTGCATTGCAATTACATCAGGATGATAGTGTCCTTGGTTGGGACTTATCATATTACCTTAATGACCTTTTAAAAGAAACGCTTTCTAAATGTTCTCCCATCAGGTGTACAACAGAAGAGGAATGAGGTGATGTGATAAGCCCCAACCAAATTTGCTATTAATCTGCTGTAACTGTGATTTACCTGCCTTGATAGAGTCCCAGTGCAATAGGGTTACCTTAGGTGTTTGCCAAATGTCTGCTTCAATGCTATTTGTTGTTGTCATTTGCTGTCAAATTCAACTTACGGCAATCCTATGAACCAGAGACCTCCAAGATACCTGGTTGTAAACTGCCCTCCTCAGGTCTTGCAAACTCAGGGCCATGGTTTCCTTAACTGAATCATCTCCAGTTGTGTAGGGATGGGCGGCAATGGGGACAATTCACCCCGAGTGGCAATGTTTTGGGGGCATCTTGGCCCAGAGTCACACCCCCACACGCCCTAGCCACAGCCATGCACACCATGGCCACGCCCCCATGTGTAACCCCACCCCCTCCTGCCTCCCTCCACACACTTCAAGCTCCGCCACTGATCAACTCAGCTATAATCTGATCTTCTTCTTTTCCTACTTCCTTCTACTTTGCCCACTATTATTGTCTTTTCTTTTAAATCACATCTTCCTACTATATGTCTGAAGTATGACAGCTTCAGGTTAGTCATCTTGGCTTTTTGGTGATAGTTCAGGCCTGATTTGCTCTAAGACCCATTAATTTGCCTTTTTAGCAGTAAATATTTGTAAAACTCATCCCAAGCACTATATTTGAAATATACTCATTTCCTTCCTGTCAGCTTTCTTCACTGTCCAGCTTTCACACCCATACATAGAAATGAAAAATAGCATGGTGAGGATGCTTCTGACTGCAACATCTACTGATATGTCTTTACACTTGTGGATCTCACCTACTTCCTTTACAGCTCTCTTTGAGCACATCTGGACTGATTAAAAAGATCAGAAACTCCCTGATTTTGCTCCAATTCTTTCAGATTTTATTTTGGAGATCCATATGCAATTTGTGTATTCCAGAATATTTTCTGATAGCTACTGGTATAATGAGAGGTTTTTTTTATAGCAGCTCCCCAGGTGAGTTTATTTTAATCCAGTATAAAAAAGAACAAGAACAAAATCTGAGACTTTTCAGTCAGCCTGGATGTGCCCTTAGGCCCTTTCCGCACAAGGGAGATACATCGCAGATGATTAAACAGAGCAGATCATTAAACAGTCAGTTTGTAATTACTTAGAAAGCAATGCCGTAATCACTAAAAGCCAGCACGAATTTCTCAGAAATAAGTCATGCCAGACTAATCTTATCTCTTTTTAGGATAGGGTTACAGGCTTGATAGATGAAGGGAATGCTGTAGAGGTAGCATATCTTGACCTCAGTAAGGCCTTTGACAAAGTTCCACATGACATTCTTGCAAAGAAGCTAGTAAAATGCAGGCTGGACAGGGCTACTGTTAGGTGGATTTGTAATTGGTTGACCGACCGAATTCAAAGGGTGATCACCAATGGCTGCTCTTCATCCTGGAGAAAAGTGACTAGTGGGGTTCCACAGGCTTCTGTCCTGGGCCCAGTGCTATTCAACATCTTCATCAATGACTTCGATGAAGGAGTGGAGGGCATGCTGATCAAATTTGCAGATGAAACCAAATTGGGAGGGGTTACTAATACACCAGAGGACAGGATCAAATTTCAAAACGAACTTGACAGATTGGAGAACTGGGCCAAAGGTAACAAAATGAATTTCAACTAGAGAGAAATGTAAGGTCCTGCACTTAGGCAGAAAAAATGGAAGGCACAAATATAGGATGGGGGACACGTGGTTGGGTAGCAGTACGTGTGAAAGGGATCTAGGAGTCTTGGTAGATCACAAGCTGAACATGAGTCAACAGTGTGATGCGGTAGCCAAGAAAGCCAACGCGATTCTTGTTTGCATCAGTAGGAGTATGGTGTCTAGATCGAGGGAGGTAATGGTACCACTCTATTCTGCATTGGTTAGGCCTCATTTGGAATACTGTGTCCAGTTCTGGCCACCTCAATTCAGGAAGGATGTCGACAAGCTGGAACGTGTCCAGAGGAGGGTGACCAAAATGGTGAAGGGTCTGGAAGCCATGCCCTATGAAGAACGGTTTAGGGAGCTGGGTATGTTTAGTCTGCAGAAGAGAAGGTTAAGAGGGGACATGATAGCCATGTTTAAATATTTGAAGAGATGTCATGTTGAGGAGGGAGTGGGCTTGTTCTCTGCCACTCCAGAGACTAGGACAAGGAGCAGTGGATTCAAGCTGCAGGAAAGGAGATTCCACTTGAACCTCAGGAAGAACTTCCTGATGGTCAGAGCTGTCTGGCAGTGGAATATGCTGCCTTGGAGTGTGGTGGAGTCTCCTTCTTTGGAGATGTTTAAGCAGAGGCTGGATGGCCATCTGTTGGGAATGCTTTGATGTGTGTTCCTGCATAGCAGGGGGTTGGACTGGATGGCCCCTGGGGTCTCTTCCAACTCTATGATTCTATGATTCTATGATCGCTGTGGCGTCTTGTGTCTCAAATACATCCGCACGTCAAACCGGTTTGATGTCGTTCTGTTGTAGTTCGTTCCATATGTCTTTAGCTCTTAACGTGGTTCACATCCTTGTGAAACCCGTGTAATGCAAAAACAGAAAAACTCCAAAGCAAATCAGCCAAAACGGTTCATAGCGTTTTTTCCTACATGTGGAAGTGTTACAACAATTCACACCACAGAGGTGGCCGTTAAATTGACCAATCAGTGGTGGCAGAGTGGCAAGGGACGGGAATAAGAGTTCCAGGGGAATTGACATGTGGAAGCTACAAATGACTTTCTCTGCTTTTCTTCGATAGGAACTGGAGGACATTGGAGTAAAAAACACTGCTTATAAAACACAGTGAAACGCTCCTCCACTCTAGTGCAGAAATGGCCTAAGTCTTCTTCTGATTTCTGTTTGATTTGTTACTGAGTCTAGGAGACCCATCATGTTGAATGGGTCCAGGTGTTGGACTAGGACTCTGGAGAACAAGATCTGAATCCCCACTTGGCCATGGAAACCCACTGGGTGACCTTGGCAAGTCATAGTTTCTCAGCTTCAGAGGAAGGCAAAGGCAATTTCTTAACCAGTCTTATCAAAAAAACAAAAAACAAAAAAACAAAAAACACATGATAAGGTCACCATAAGCCAGAAACTACTTGAAGGCACACAACAATACCTAGGTATACAAAATCTTCAACTATTTCAATGTCTTCATTAATCGGCTGAAAGTTATATAAATGAAAAGATAAATATGCTAGGAATATAATAATTATAATACAGGAACTATGCTTTAAAATATTTGATATACATGTTCAAAACCTGCTTGATTATCCAATCAGCTATAGTGAAGTTACAGGTATTCTACTGATGTTGTTATAATGATCGATATTATCATTTTGGTCTTCATCATGAAGAAATCAGCTATTTGAAGTTGTAGAAGAAATTATTCCCCAAACCTCCATTAATTGTGCACATATTCATGTCTTGGGATATGCTTGTTCCTTAGTTGCTACTGTTCCCATGCTGCTTTATTGCTGGTTAGAGCTTCTTTCTCCTTTCATCAGTAATTCCAGTCAGTCAGAGATCCTCTAATTAATAGGATTACATTATTATCCTATGTGGACAATCAGATATCACTCTTGTATGGATACCAAGAGCAAATAGAGTCCAATTGGTGCAAGGGCAATACTTCCTGAACATCCAAATGCCTTTGAAGCAATTATTTAAAAATATTTGAGGGTGTGTGCTTCTCAACATTGCCAAAAACGAGAACCTCTGAGTACTTTTAGTTTTATTATAAGCTAAACATATTCCTGTGAAGCTCCACAAGAATGAATTATGCCTCTCTCTCTACATGGGCAATACCTGGCTCTGTTTTTTGGTCAGACTAATAGAAAATCCTGTGAAAGTATTGGCAAAATATTACAGAACTTTAGAGACAGAAAGTAGAAACGAAACAGATAGATAGATAGATAGATAGATCACCATAAATTTATGAATACCCTATTTGCTGGCGTATTAAGACTCACTTTTTTTCATGAAAAATACTGTTTGAAAATGGGGTGTGTCTTATACGTCAGTGCCTCTTATACACGGCAAATAGTATTTGCCGGCATATAAATGGGGTGCGTCTTATATGCTGGTGCGTCTTCTACGCTAGCAACTACGGTAGATGTGACCAAAGATGAATTTTAAGGTTCATATTAATTTTACTGGGCAAACATATTTAAGTGATTGGCTTCATGTATAGTCTACAAATTATTTCAGAGTTTGTTTAATCAAGGTTAATTTTTGTTTTTAAAAAAAGCTAATTTTTTTGAAAAAAAACTTTATTTCTCAGTGTATTTCTTGATGGAACACATTTCCCAAATAAAAATAGAAATGTGGTATGTGTATTATATGTACATGCACAATCATGAAGATGTTAAAAAAAATACACATGTGGTTTGAATGTTTAACACAAACTAGCAGTTGCTGGCTATGGTCCAGCAGTCAGAGACAAGCATGCTTAAACACCTTGAAATCAATGGGCTAAGCGTGCAGGTCTCTATGTTGGATTTTGGCTACTCATTGTAACATAAAGTTAATATACTATTTTCACAAGAAAAAAATGAGGAAGAAATGTAGCTACCTTTGCCATTTATGTAAGCTTAATTTACAGAAACATGTTTTAAATGGAGCTCCAAGCAGTACTGAAACTGTGCAAGACATGATTTTATTAGAGTTTAGATAAAAAGATTTAATGTTTTTTAGTTTTGGGGAGCACTGGAGGTTAAAGTCACCATCTGAAGTTAGTTTGTGTTTTCATATGCTTTTTAAAAAAAAAACCTTACAGATCTGCTCATTTAAAAACTTCAGAGGTCATCAAAGCCTACTCAATAAAGTATTTGATTTGCTTTCATTTTGGGCAGAAGGAAAGGTCTCTTAAGAAACAGGAGCAGTATGGTTTTTAAAACATTTCCTGGACTATTAACTATTGCTATTCCCAAATACGAGGTTCCTCTCAAAGATCGGACAAACTTTTGAAGGCCATCCTTCAGAAGCAGTTTCACTCGCCTGTGCTCCCATAGTATTTTATAAAGTTGTCAGGCCCCTGGCTGCTTTATTACAGCAAAGATGAAATGACGGTTACTGGAATTCCTTTCACCCATAAATTATGCTGCCCATAGACATTTCTGTGTTCATTAGAACAGGACGAATAAGTAGCAGTCAAAGCGTTTTCATACAGGGTTCTTGATGAACTGAGTCTGAAGAGGTAACATGCTAGCAAAGAGACCAGGGCATTATTTCAAAGTTTTAACTCACTTATTCTACCTCTTTAGCCAAGACAGTCAAGGGAGTATCAAAGGGTGCATAATAACTTGCAGCCCATGGATCTAAGTCAGTTCAGTCTTTATTAAGGACCTCTAGAAGGTCAATCAATATTTTATCTCCAATGTCGCCTTATTGGAAACAAAAAACGTAATTCGAAGGAAGGATGAATGGACTTTGCCCCAGTACAGCTTTGTGGAGGCCAAGTCCCTCAATGTTTTATCTTTATCGCAACCTTCTTCAAAAGGACAACTTATTTTTGTTGATAAAGAATAATGGCCAAGAATGTGTAATTGTTTGAGAAATTGCATTTTCTCTTCTTAGCAATGACATGGCTATGTAGCAAAATCTGGCTTTTCCAAAGGGTGGAAAGAATGGAAAATGCCAACCTAAGCATTGTATCTCTTTCATACTGAGCAAAGCAATTCTGTTTTGTACTGATTAAATGTAAACTTGATAGATTGCATCCATTCCCTCAAAGATTACACACACTGGTTCAGAATACCCAGTTCTCTGGAATTCTGTCCTGCCCATATAATTGTTTGCTTTCTGTTAAAGGATCCTGTGATCTTGTGTTCTCAGCAGTCCCATTTCCAGCTTTACTTCACATATGATGATTCTGCTATCCCAGCAATATATGCACTAGGATACTTTCTTTTGGAACCACCTCTGGTCCAAGCATGTGGACTAGATGCTGGAAATTAGAGATGGGGCAACTGAATCCTTGAATCCTCAGCAAGGATTTGAGATTCGCCAATCCGAATCCCTGTGCAAAAATAGGCGAACTGAGTCTTTCAAATCCACCAACCAAAAAATAGGGTTTTTTTTAAAAAAATTTCTGTTTAAAAAAAGTTTTTAAAAGTTTAATTTTTTTAAAAAAGTTGCTTTTTAAATCCTTTTTAAAATAAGGATTCAAAAGATTCGAGATTCCTGAGATTCGTGGATTCCCAGAACCTTCCAGGAATTCGGATCTGGATCCAGATTTGGAAAATTCTGGATTCGTCTCATCCACACTGGAAATGAAGCCTAAATAACGAGAGTATGGATTGACCCTAAAACAGCCATTACAGTTGTTTTTGCTATCTAGTAAGGGAACTAGAGAAACAAAGCAAAAAGGTGGTCAAACATATGCTACTCAGGACTTCTCTTAAGAAAGAGAGAATTTCATCTAATATAGCACAATGTTCATTCTTCAAATTACCATGTTCCACACTATTTGGTTTTTATTTTCTCTCTCTTTGTATTATGCTATTCAGTAGTGAAACCTATTAAAATAATCTACCCAGCCTAAAGAAGCCAGTTATGGGTTCATGACAGTTTTGAGGGAAATTGCACAACTAATCTTGCCTCTGGATGTTATCTTGTTTTTCTGTCACCATTGCATCCCTGTAGTGTGAGTCAGTGGAATTTTTCCAAGTTTTGAGCAGCCTGTTATATCATGGCCCTTAAAGCAGGTAGGGTAGAAAACTTGGTAGCCCATTGTGACTCCATTGCAAGATGTTGGTACATATTTGCTTGGATTCAACTTTGGGGTACAGAATGTAGGTATGTACCATAGATAAATAGCTAACAGCAATCTTATCTAGTCTGGGATTTTTGGTGCAGGATTTTTGAGGCAGAGTTTGGCAAACAGTATTTCTCCATTTTCACAACTCCACGTACAGGCTGTTACCGCCGTTTCTAGCCCGAGTTTGTGGGATATTAAGATATCATTTGATATCAATAATTCGGCCTTCTGTACCCATTCCTCTCCATGTGCTTGCGAGGCCCCCGGACAAGCACGCACACAGGCGCGGCCAACAATAGCCGAACCATTCACATCCCAATCTAGGCAGGCCAGTCACTGCCGAATGCAGCTTCAGGAGACCTCAAGGCAAGTACCACATTATGTATGCACGCAACTTACAAAAAGATCCCCTGCCCCGTGCAGGCAGCTTGATGAGCGGACTATACAACTCTCAAGCACTCCGTGTCTGCATACTGGCTACCCTATTGACAATCTGGCTATAACTCAATCATCTAAAGTACTGACCTTTCAGAGGCTTTGTCTCCAGCCCCAAACTCATTGTTTTCCCCAAGTACGGACTAGCCTGTGGCCACAATTTTCCCTATAAGAACCCCTGACTTTGAGCGCTTCCTCGGATCGCTCTTGGCTTCCATCCTGCCTTGCTGTCGCTTTGTCCAGCGAGCCTTCCCCTCAGCCCCACGTGCTGAGAATCCACGCTCCCCAGCTTCTTTGCTTCTAACCGGGCTTCAGGACAGGTATAGTATTTCCCATATCAAGTCTCCTCTAAAAATCCCTCTATCCCACTCCTGCCTTTTATTTCTATAGTTCCTTGTGTGAGTGCGTTGCATACATGTGTTTGATTGTATTTCAATAAACAATTATTATTATTTCAACATCTGCCTTATCATTGACTCGGTCTGATCCCGTAGACATAGGGCTCAAGATCTCACTACGTTACCCTGCCTCTCGCACTGCTAACTTGTGCTCTGTGCTAATTCCCTCCCCATTGTTTGAGCACATTTAGGTGTCCCTCCCGGGATTCCCAGAAATCAGGGTAACAAGGCTATGAAATTTAAAGGAGAATTTTGGTGGGTTTTTTTTTCTCCTGTGGGAGTGTGAAGAAGTAGGAAGCAACTGATCAACCAAATCAGAGAATTTATTAGAAAATCTATGAATAGTTTTATAGCCACTTCAAACATAAAGGCCTGCTGTGGTCTATGACTTGGCAGGTGTCTATGGAAAAATCCTAGGTCATACTGTAGTGCTATTCTGAGGCATTTGAGAGGTGAAAAATATTCATCTTTGTTAGCCATTGAGGGCTTCCACTTCTTTCCTCCATCACCCCATCCCTCCATCAGAACAGAGTACCTTACTCTTATAAGAAAGATGAAGCGGGGGAAGAGATTGTTGCTATCGCCCTCATGTGAGTGCACAGTTGCTGGATGGGTAATATCCAGAGGTTGGAAAATCTACTCTTTTGTTTTGAAAAACAATGCTGATTGTGGCATTCTGGGAGTTGTAGTCCAAAAAGAAACATCTTTTTCAAACTCTGGTAATATCCTTGGTGCAGGCAGTGATTCAGGATGTCATTCTCTCTCTCTCTCTCTCTTAAATATTTTTATTAAACCTAAAATTTAAATACATAAAACAACTCATTAAGGAATTAAAAAAACAACCCTAAAACAAAACCCAGACACAAACTGTTACCTAAAAACAACAGCACAAAAAAGCTACCTAAACTGAAGGAGCATGGGGGCGGGGTGGGGGCGGGGAACTAAGCTAAAATGGGACCAGAAGGATAGATAAATGACTTCCAGCCTCTCAGCTGATAGTTATAAGATAAAATACTTAGTCTATTTCTTCCCCATCATATAACTAAGATATACTTCTATTTATTGGCAAAAACTAATAATTTTCAAAACCCCAAATTGAGGTTTTCCCACAGTACTCTTTCAAATATACAATAATAATATCCCAATTTTTCTTAAAAGAAGTCAGTGGTTCCCCTTCTTTTGTAGATTTCAGCTAGATAATACAATTTCATCCTTGAATCTTCTTGAGATGGATTAATTGAATCTTTCCATCTCTGAGGAAAAAGCAGTCTGGCAGCCGTACTCTTATACTGTACACTTCTTTCATACTTCTTGTCCATCCGATCATCCATCAGTCCAAATAAGAAGAGCTCAGGCTTCATTTGGATCTTCAGCTTCAAAATATCTTCCATCAGTCCATGAATCTGCACCTCAAATTTCACTGATTTCTCACAGGTCCACCACATATGAAAAAAGTTTCTTCTTTCTGTTTACATTTCCAACTAGTATTCGTAGACCCTTTATAAATTTTAGATAATCTTTCTTAGCAATTTTGAATCCAGTCTTATCCATCAAAAGGGTTTGCTCTTCTTTTGTCATATTTTTAGTCAGCACAACTGTCTTATCCTTATTAATTTTAAATCCTGTGAGAATTCCATAGTCATATAAAATCTTGAGCAGTGTCTCTGTACTTTCTAAAGGATTCTACAAAAAACAAACAAAAAAATCATTAAGTCATCTGCAAATGCCTTAAACATCTTAATTTAAACCACACCTTTAACTTTCTCTTCTTGAGTTAATGCTCTATTAAGAACTTCTAAAGTCAATATAAAAAGTAATGGTGAAAAAGGACAGCCTTGTCTAGTTTCTCTGTGCATATCACAAAACTTTTTTTGACTCACTGTTAATCAAAATTTGTGCCTTCTGTGAAAAATATATTGCTTTAATCCATGTGATAAAATTATACCCAAAAATCATCTTTTTAAACACTTTGATCATGAATGACTAATTCACATTGTCAAAAGCTTTTTCCACATCCAAAAAGAGTAACGCCACCTATTTATCATAATGAGCTTCTAAGTATTCTGATATCTCTATCACACATTTTTTAAATTCTCCCACATCAACCTGTTTGGCAGAAAACTACATTGATCTTCATGAATTATTTCCTCAAGAATCTTCTTCATCCTTTCTTGTGAAAATCTTGCAGTCATTGTTCAAAAAGAGAAATGGACCTATAATTCTTACAGCCTGTCACATCTCATTCTTCTTTGGGAATCAAAAGTTATGTTAGCATTGCGCCAATTACCTGGAACCTTTCCTGTAGTTAAAATTGATCAGTTGTTGAAATGGTAGAAACAACTGCTCCTTCAACGTTTTTTATACCTCAATTTTTTTTTAATTGGGTAAAATAGAGGGAAAAAAACCACAAACCAAATGTAGAAAACAACAAAAAATACGACCATACAAACATCAACAAACATCCTAACCTACATATATCTAAAACAAATACTAATAAAACATAACTAAAAATTGGTTCCTGCCCTTGTTGCAAACAGTTCATATTGTTTAAGCATTTACATCCCATAATTATTAATTGTTGCTAATCACTTATCATTTTAGTTATTTACTTACTTAATTTCTCAAGGTCATAAATCATTGTTTATTTTACACTACTTTATACCAGTGAGCAATCACCAAAAGATAATAATTTTTTTTTAAAACAGAGTATATCTTGTAAATCTACTTTTACATTTCTCATGTAGCAATATAAATTTCAAGTTTCAAAATCTATTGTCATCAGATTGCCTTCTTTCTTTTTTAAAAAAAATCAAACAGCCACTTCCATTCAGATAAAAATTCATTTTATGTTCTGCCTTTTATCCTTTGCATAACATTGTCTATTTCAACAATTCCAATCAGTTTGTTTTGCCATTCATCCACTGATGGTCATTCTGTTTTTTTCCAATATTTTGCATACACTAATCTTACTGTGAACAATATATGTTGTATCAGTTTATGTTGCTTCCTATCCACTCTTGTATCTTCTTCAAAGATTCCTAACAAATATAATGATAATTTTTAGGTACTTGAGACTTTAAAATCTTTGACATCATTTTTTATAATCTTCATCCAGAACTCTTTAGCTCTATCACATGTCCACCACATATGATACATATGATACAAGGAGCCAACATAGTCCTGACACTTCCAACATTTAGTCTCTGTCTCCTATACATCTTTGCTAGTCTCTCTGGTGTAGGATACCAATAAACATAATCTTGTAATAAGATATAAAAAGAAAAAATTTCCCCCTTTGAGACCAGGACAAGTTGACTGGCAGAGGAGGAACATATCAATTCTGGAAAAGGAATATTCCTTTTTGGAAAAAAAAAAATGGTCATACATCTCCATATTTTAATCTGCAAGCATCCAATAGTTCCAAATTGTCCATCAAATCAAAAAAAGATTTCTACAATTTCCCTTGATCATACCTTCCTTCTTTTTGAGACATTCTATCAATTTGGGGATTAATTACATTATTCCAATCCCCAAGAAAAAAATCCACCTCTCATATGAAAACTCTAAAACCCTTTCCAATAATTTTTCAAAAAATAAGGCCTTGTTTTCAGTAGGAGCATAAACACCAACGGTCAAAATTTTCATCCCATGAATTTGTATCTCTGCTCCTACATAGCAGCCATTTGAGTCTTCAAAAATTTTCTTTGGAGCCATTTTTGGGTTCACATAAGTCACTACATCTCTTTTCTTCTTTTCTGTAGATGAAAAGAATTCCTTCCCCAACTTGGAATTTAGCAGATGTTTATTATCTTTTTCCCCTAATATGTATTTCTTGTAAACAAATCAAGTCCAAAATTTGTCTTTCCAAATAATGAAAAATCTTCTTTCTCTTACAGTGTGAGTTTCCCCCCTTATATTTCAGGAAAGATATCTTAAATTCATCTTTATGCCTTAGTTTCCTTACAGTCCCTATCCATTCTAGCTTGAAACTTTGAATCTTTCCCTTCTTTATTCCACTTGTCTCCTCTTTAGAGCTTTGTTCAAGATCCTTTTCTTCCTTCTCTTTCAGGACTCCTCCCTCAAAGTCTTTTCCATACTTCTTCAGGAAGCCTTTCATCTTTTGCATTATGTTAAGATTAAATCTTCTTTGTCTATAATGAAGGACAATCTCTTCCAGTTTCTTCCACCTGAAAGGAATCTTTGTTGCTTTGACTTGTTAGTCACAAATGCATACTCCCTTCTCTTTCTATGAATTCAAAGTGGTGTATCTTTAGAAATTATAACTTTCTTTCCATCAATCTGCATTAATGTTGCCTGAGAACTTGATCTCTCATTTGTCTTCTCACAAAGTAAACAATCACATCTCTTGACAAATGTCTATGTCATGCCATTCAGGAATCTAATCTGTACACTTTAACTAGTTCCCAAAAAGGATCTTCTATCTGTCTTTCCAGGAGGTCAGCCAAGGCATCAACCATTCATGCATATATATGTTGATTTTGCATCTCCAGAATCCCTCTAAATCTGAGGGATCTCTCCATTTTCTTAAGGTGAAGTCAGGCCATTGCATCTAAGTTCTGTTCCATAGATAATTTCTCAGTGATTTCTTCTGTACAATCTTATGATATTAGGAGGTTAAGAAAGTTGGTCTTGTAGTGCTAGTTCCAAAAAATGGCTGCATGTACATGGTGGGGCTCATGGATTGTCATAGTCTCCTCCAATCCACACACACTTCATGGTACATCTTCTGTGTCCCCTAGGTGCTAAGATCAGGAATTCAGGCTGTGTAAGTGATCCTCTGAGTCTCCCATGCCAGGGAGGCAATTTGAGCTGGTTTCCAATGTGTCATACCAGCTCCTACCATGTTCAGCTCACTAAGGGATGAGGCTCCATGACACATTCCAACCTAGAAGTTCCAGGATGTCATTTTCAGTGGGAGAATACTGTTTTATTGGCAACTGGTAACTGCATGGTACCTACTACATAGCTCCATGTACATCAATACAGGGTTCAGAGCTCAGAAGTATTAATAGCTCCTAGGGCTCAGTTCCTTCTCTGTCAATCAACTTGTCCTGGTCTCAAAAGAGGAAAAATTTTTCTTGTGCTGGGCAGGAGTAGCATGTGGTGGTTGCTTCCAACGTGGCTGGAGTTCCCAGGTCTCAAAAGCTGGCAAAGCAAGGGTGGGTGGGTGGGTGGAGGAATCTCATGATAAGAGCACGGCCTTAAAAAGTGTGTGCATTTATGTTTTCTTCATTTGTTTGATTTGATGCCTTTCATTTGAAAGGCATAATCTGTGCAATCATGATTCATACTTAATGCATCAAACTTAATAACATCAAGTTTTTAAGCAGAGGCTTGATGGCCATCTGTTGGGAATGCTTTGATGGGTGTTCCTGCATAGCAGGGGGTTGGACTCGATGGCCCCTGTGATATCTTCCAACTCTATGATTCTATGCTTCTATCAGACACTGCTCCTTGTAGTATCACCCTTTTAACATCACAAAAGCCTATCCCCTGTGACATTACAGGGGTATTCCCTAATTCTCAGGTTTTGGCACTGTAGATTCAGGGCCTGGGATAATCCACTCTTGGTAATTCTAAGGGTGGGAACTGGATCCAGAAGTGGCCAAGGACCTTTTTGGCTCCTTTTCCTCCTTTCTTTGCACTTCCTAAAAATTAAAGAAGGCGCAGCTGTGTTTCTAATGCTGTAGAATCTTCATCCATCTGATCATCCCTGATGGAAAATGATAGCTGTTTGTTTTTAATTAAAAGAGATATTTATAAAAAAACCTCAAAATTATCTCCTTGTCTTGTTTTGGTTTTTCAAAAAGGGAAACCAAGAGGTCTGGAAATCAAAGTAGTTAAACCCTCCAGTTACAAAGAGTGTTTTATCTTCCAGTAGAAAGGTAACAAGCAGACAAGTTAAGTCACTGGAACTCTTCAGGCTATGTAGTATTTTCTTTGATAGAACAGGAAACCTGCTCATAATTGCAGAATGTCTTCTTTTCTACCATTTCTCTTTGCAACTTGTGTTCTTTTTTGATTATGTAAAAACTCCAGTTGTTTTTTCAAATCAAACATTAACAACATATGGCAGACATTTCTCAAGATTTCTTAGAAGGAAAAAAAATTATCACAACTGTTTGAAGCCTAAGTCAAATACAGTGGTAGCTGGTGGTTTCCATATCAGCAGGGCAGTGAATCAGATCCAGATTTAAAAGTGCTATCCAAGGTGCTGTTATCCAAGGCCCTCAAAATAAGTTCAGCACATTGAATAACAGTTTGAACTGGAGCAAATTCACAGCTGCCCTGATGTGGGAGCTACCTACAACCACTGGTCAAACATCAAAAAACAATTTATAGGGTATCCCATAAGAACAGAATCTGCAAGAGAAATGGGAATTTGGCTCTAAAATGAGACAACAGAAAGTAAGTATGTTCCCACATGCAAAATCACACATACCAAGGCAAAGTTGGATGAAGCTTCCAAGTATTCAAACCAAGCAGAACAGATAAAAAGTATTCAGATCAATAATATATTTGATGTGCTTACGTCAGAAGGTCAAAATATATCTAGCTATTTCATGTGAAATACAATTTAGAGTGTGAAACATTGAATTCAGATGGAGATGACAGACGTTATGATCAACAACTTTAAAAATGTTGTAAAATCTGGATCCTTCATTTGCACCGGCATATATATGTGGGGCCTATATTATTATCTATCAGCCATAACCTACCCTGTCCAACCTTCTTCTTTGTCAGGTTCTCAAATTGCTGCAGAAGTTGGTGGGCTTCTTGAGTTCAAAGTTTACTTTGCCTTTGATCTCTGATACAGAAAAAGCTTACAGCCTGCTGGTTAGACAGAGGGGTGGATAGGGTTGCCAGTTCAGGATCATTCCAGGCCCTGAGGCTTCTCAGCCTAGAGAAGGCCAGTGGATGCCACTAAGCGTTGTGCATTAAGTACTAACCACAGCTGAAACACAGTGGTGGTGTTACAAGTTGTTCTTGAAACACACACACAGAACATATTTCCTGTTTAGAAACTAAGACAGAAATCTTAGGCCATTTCCACACGGGCTTAAAGAAATGATGCAAAGCGTCCTCCAGGGAGGACGTCTGCACCTGGGAGCAGACTGGATCAGACCTACTTATTGTAGTTCTGCATCTCAGCCCGCTCCTGAACGACCCGAAGTTGCCCAGCGTGCTTTTGAAAGATTGCTTGAAACAGGTCTTTCAAAAGCGCGGAGTGCGCCACTCCATTCCCGCACTCCGGTGCAGATTTGCAGGCTTGCACCCGTGCGAGCCTGTGATCTGCCAGGGGCGGGCTTTAGGCTGGTGAGCTTCAGCGGTTGGCGGAGAGCCTTGACCAACCGGAAGCCACCATTTTCGTCCCCGGAGCAGTGCGGAGCAGCGGCCACGCACTGCTCCGGACCAACCTGGACCCAAGCGTGGAGCCAAGAAGTCCGGTAAGTACCGACATGGGGCGATTCCCTCGCCGCGTGCGGAAATGGCCTTAGCTAAAGCGTCTGTTCCCACAGCAAAGTGAAATGTGGAGATTATTCCTTCTTACTTCCTTAGGGAGACAAGACAAGGAATGTTTAACCTGACTGACTTGCCTGTAGGCTTCTAGTGGATGCAGAGCATAGCAAAAAATGAGCCCTGGCCCTACAATGGCTGGGAAGAAATAAGGAAGCTAACTAAGTCAATAGATAAATCACCTGGAGAGTCTTTGGCCCTTACCTCACCATGCCTCAATAGTGTTTTTTTCTGTTTCAGTTCCAACATTGCCATTTCTCTGATGGTATTGGATTATGAATGCTCTCTACCACACCCTTTCGACTTAATCAGATGAGTAGTATTATTGCCAGCAGTATTCCTCCACATTACAGCATTATTGGTCAGTCCTCCCCCCCCCTTTTCCCTGCTCCACAGCTTGTGATTGTTTTTTTTTGTGTTGTTTTTTGTAAGCCATACTAGTGCAGCAACATTGTAACATCATGACACCCCCATACGCTGTTGTGTTTTTGTGCTATAATACTAAAAAATGTATTAGAAAAAAATAAAACATTTTAACTCAAAGGAGAAATTTAAAATAAACACAAAAAGGTGATAGATTTTGAACATACCACGCCATGGGAGTAGCCGAGAGAGGGACAAGCTGGGCATGCCCACACCCAGCCCACTCCTGGATTAGTCAACAGGAAGCACTATTAAGCGCTAATGAAGAACTGCACTCGCCCAGTTGACAGGATTATGGTAGGAAAGGAGGCCATTACCGGACTTTTTCTGATAATGAAAAGAGACTTATTTGCAGTGCATTGGAATGGGAAAGCAGCTGGTTAGCAACGATGTTGTGCATAGCATGGACCCTGGACTAAGAACAATGTGTGGTTTTGGTGGGATGATGACTGTGCAGTAAGGGCCTTTGTAAGTTGCAGCAACAAATCAGTTAAGCCTTGCAAACTGAAGCAAGTTGCTACTTTAATGGCGGTGAGCTAAAGATCTGCATACAGCCCTTTCTTATTGCGGTGACCTGAGCTCCTCTCTGGAGAATTTGAATCCTTGTCTCCCAGCTGGAGACAACACATGAAAATGGCAGACTCAGGGCCAGGGCTGAGATCTAGCAACCCTACTGGTTGATACAGGCGGGCAGGCTTCCCTGACTCCTGCAGTAATTCCTGTCTTAGTCAGTTAAAGCAAGCTAAGCTTCACAAGGAACCCAAATGGAAATTGCTGTTAGCTATATAAATTGTGTGAGTCTGAGCCTGCAGAGAGGGGAACAATCTTCACACATCCAAGGTAGTTTGACTGGACATAAGTAAATATTTTTCTTACATTGGGAATAATAAAAATAATATGAGTCCTGAGTTTTGCCAATTGGAAGAGCCTGAGGGATGCTCTTTCTGGCTCTCTGGCACCCCTTTTTCTGAACAGAAGGGGAGGGACTCATCTCAAACACTGGCAGGTTGAAACACATATCTCCCAGCTCAGGTCATAGGCAGACAGTCTCCTGGCCACTGAAGACTTTGGATATCTACCTCCAGTCTGGACCCTAAAGGCATTATTGCTTACACGAGTTATGACTTTGTCTGTCTATGTATATTAGGGATGCGAAGCACGCTGCCCTCTAGATGTACCAGTGCAACTCCCAGTGCATTTCACCGTTGGCTATGCTGGCTAGGGCTGTTGGGATTCGCAGTTCAACAACATCTGGAGGGCTGTGTAATTCTTAGTCCTTGCCTAGATAGATTTATAGATATATACAGACATGCATATTTACACAGTCAAGAGGTAACCTTCCCCCCACCACACACAGGGGATCAGATCGCAGCTTGCTTTCTTAGAATCTTGATTTGATCTAAACAGTTCCATGTATACAGGGAAATAAAATGGGGTAAAGCTACAGAGTAGGGCTCCAGTGAATATGTTTTAGTATTGATTTTCAAATAGTGGTTTGGGTGGGACAGAAATATGCTCACCTTTTCTTTTTAATCTGTCCTGTGTCTTTTTTTGGCAATAGCAGCAGCTTCAATATCATTTGGTTTGAAAGCCTGTGAAGCCCTGTCAAAATTTTGATTGGAGGTGATAGTGGGATGACTCCACAAGTGACTATGCTTCTCCATACCACCTCCATTATTGTGAAATCAACAGAGATCCAGCTCTAAAGTAGCTCTCCTTACTAGTTTGGTATGCCTTTACCAATCCTCAAATTCCAATGAAATGTTATATAGGAGATTGTGGCCTTTTATCATGGTCTCCTAACCCTGTGATCTCCAAGTCAGAACAAAATATTGGTAATGATGAACTAATCTGTTCCTTTTTTTCACTTTTCCTGCATAGTCTTCCCTTGGTTCCCCCACCCTGAAATCTGTTAACTTTTGAGACCACACAAGTGAACCTGATGCTAGCAAATAACTTGACTGCCCTCTGACTTCATTTTAACAGCCCTCTGAGGAAATAAGGTCACAAGTTCACTGATGGCAGGAAAGACCTACTGGTGGCCTGGGCTACCCCAAACATTTACTGTACGGTTCCCAATTTATAAGGGAACGACAGCAGGGTTTTGATTTTTTTTTTTCAAAGCTGGATGAGTTTTCCATATGTTTTATATTTTTGGTTCCTACCATCATCTTCAGAGTGCTCCAAACATGTGTTACAGACTTACCCAGCGGCCCCATATTATGATAATTATTTTAACTGCTGTTTTGAAACATCACAGTGGTACAGCCCGGAAACTTCCTCGCCAGTAACCTGCACAGTTGGTTAAACAAAAAAATGGATCCCTAGTCAATCAAACGCATCTAATAGGGTGTAGATAAATAGATGATTTCATCACCTATAGTATGCACATCCAGAGGGCAGCAAGTCATCTTAGGCTAGGTGTTGATATCAACCTATAATAAATGGGAAGGCTGTACTTCCATGCTAGGCAACAAATGAGCTCACAAGACATGCTGCTATAATAAACTCAAACAATACAAATGTGCAGGAAGGAAAACATTGCCCGTGGTGAGCACGGCTACCCAGAAACATATCTTAACTGCTAGAGACATAAATTAGCCCTTATAAATCTCCCTTGCTCTCTTTGTCCTGACATCCACCTCCTGCCAAAATGTTACATTTTTTTTCTACAACTGTACAACTCGATTAAATGGTTTCTCTCCTTGGGAATGTGGAAGAGTTTATTTGTTTTTGTGGAGCAATGATTTAAATAGCCTCCTATTATATGTCAAACAGATGTCCAGGTGAAAAGTCTCCTGTATTTATTATTGTTGTTGTTGTTGTTGTTGTTGCTTTTACAGGGTCTGTATAGTTGGATTCCCCATCTGGCACCTGACAAAACTGGCACTGTAATCATTTTATGATGGCAAGATGTATGAGATTTATTAGGAGTGCTGTAGAAGGTATGATAAATTAAAATTTCTTGGGAAAATTTAACAGCTCTGTCAGACTTTCATACACAGATTTGAGACAACAGTCATGGGCTAGGAACAGACAGAAATTTTAAAGAAGTTTAAGACAGTGTGATTTTTGTTTACTTTTAGACAATATTTGTAGACCATGTTTAAGAGCAAAAACCTGACCAAGGTGGTTTAAAGGTCATAATCCATGACCAAAAAGCAAAAATAAAACCAACAAATATCAAGAACAAAAACATCCAGACAAGACAGCATTAAAATCTAAAACAGAATTGCTTATAGAAACCAAGAACAGCCCAGTAAAAGGTAAAGGCCAAAGAGAACAGATAAATCTTTGAAGCATTTATAATTTCTTATCATAACGGGGCCTAGCAAACAACAAATGGCAACATAATCCAGTGATATGTGGCCATTGGAGAAAAAGTCCTCTCCTATACATTTGCCCTTGGAGGTGGGCTGGTGAAGAGGGAATCTGTTCTTAAAATGTGGACATACCTATAAAGGTAAATGTCTGCTGTCAGGTAATTCAATCCCAAAATGGTTAAATGTTTGAAGATTAAAATAACTTAACTTGAATCAGAAATATATCAATGATTGGTAGACTTGGTGTACTTGGTGTGATATAGATGTCATATAATCAGGCTACAGTCAGATGCCTTGATTGTGCTTGAGATGAACTTTTCAAGTTACCTACAAAGGCAGTGGAGCTTGTTATAGTAGCTCACTTCGAATATGACTGGCACATGAATAACTAAGGCAAGATAGGGCTGTCAGTGTCCATGATGTATGCATGCACAGTTCTTTTGTCTCTGTTTTAAAATGGTTTTGAAATCTGTGGAACAGTGGGATAGGGATATGCACCATGCCAATGACACCTGCTTTGTACTCCTTTAGCTCCCTGATGCATTTCGCCTGACTCTTATTGCTAGTCCCAACTAACAATGCTGAATCAATAGAAAATACATAAGTGTTGATTTACCAAGTTATCACTGAGGTTGTATTTTACAATACTGAGGATGTATCCACACTTATATACCATTTTTAATTGCCATGGCTTCATCCCAGGTAATCCTGGGATTTGTAGTTTTTTGAGCTACATAGATTTGTCTGGCAGTTCAGAAACAGTTAAGGGGAATTCAGAGAAATTTAAGTCTCTCAGCAAATTAGAAATCCCAGGATTTCCTCAGATGCCACCATGGCAGATAAAGTGATATCAAACTGTTATAATTGTGCCATGCTAAGATTGTCAGTTCAGGACAGTGTCAGGCCCTAAGGCTTCTGAGCCAAAAGCTGTCAGTTAGGGATAGTCCCTGGTGATGTCCTTAAGCATTCTGCACTAAGTGCCAACCACAAGTGCTCACAGCTTGTCATTCAAACTCCCACATGCACAAACATAGAGAGAGAAAGAGAGAGAGAGGGAGGGAGGGAGATTGATTTTCCTCTTTGGAAATTAGGAGAGATATCATAGCTATAGGTTCTGTTCCCAGTTCAGGGAGTAATTACGGGGTTATTCTTTCTCACTTACTTAGGGAGACAGGGTAAGGAATATTTAATCTCTTTTACTTGCTCCTAACCAGAAGGTGGATGAAGAGTAGAGTGGAAGGTAAGCCCTGGCACTACAAGGATTGGAAGGGATGGAGGAAGTTAAGTCAATACATAGACCCACTGGAGAGTCAATGGCAGCAAGAAATCAGTTAAGCCTTGTAGATTGTTGCAAACTGCTGCTATACAAGCGGAGATGGAGATTTGCACACAGTCCTTTTCTCTTGCCTGGAGCTGAACCCCTCAGAATTTTAAAAATTTGCACCCTCTTTTCCTATCTGGAGATGACCTATGAAAACTGGAGCCTCACAACAGACCTTGAGATTTGGCAACCCTATGTAGTGCAGATATCCCTGATTCAATGTAAACACCTTTAATTGAGATTAATAACATGAAGTAACATTCAAGAGCTAAGCATGGCTCCTGGATGAGTATACAATATGATGATACATGAGTTTGTTCCATTCACACTTTATTTGTTCAAGTGCATTTGTATCTGTACAAATAGATCAAGAGACAGGAAAGTGTGAAGGTCTCATTGGTGGCTCATTTCAACCTTATTTTGTTTATCATTTACAATCTCATTATAGAAATTTTCTACTAAATTTTAGGCATGTTGATTTGTTACTAATATGTGGGAGAGCAATATATCTACTTGTGCCAGGGAGACAAATTCTAGCTTGATCGCCTTCAAGTCATGGCTGACAGAATATTGTGCCAGTCCATGTGGGTGGGATGTCTCTGCACTCTGTGATCACCTCGGGAAATTCTAAGGTCCTTACTAGGATCACATGGGCTGTTATATAACAGTGCCTCCACATATGGGTTGTAATTGTGGCTGATTAAAATATATAAAGCCCCAAATGGTTAGCACTGCTTATACCTACATCTCATTGAATCTTGGTGAACTTTATAACCTCCAAAGGCCTTTTAGCCTAAATAAAAAGGAGTGTTCAAACTGTTTTATATTCTGCTTTATACTTCTACAGTTCTGTATTTCCCCCATATCAGCAACATGCTGTTCTGCCTGATAGCATTCCCAGACCCCAAGATTTGACCTGATGTTCATGATTTTAGCCACCTTTTCAAGGCTTATCAAAAGGACTAAAATCCCCATTCATGGGCTCAGAATCAAAGGGCCAAATGATAAATCCAGAACCTACCTGTTCACCATGGAACTCCTTTATTTGTCTGTGGCAATTGCTGCTATGCTTTCTTCCATCCAGTAGGGTATAGTATCTCATTTGGCACCACCCCATTTCTAGAGAACAATGCTCTATTGCCATTTTATATATTTCCTTTTTTCTAAATAGCTGGACCTGATGTAACCAATGACTGTAGAATACAATGATCTGATTGCATCAGACTCCCCAGCTGATTTCCTCCATGCTTACAGAAACTTAGACTAAAGCCCTCCGGCTGTGGGAGGGCCAAAGTAGAAGGCCCTTTAGTTATTGCACCACCTCCAAATTTAGCTCTACTCTCTATTCTTTTAATTTATTTTATTGTTAAAAATGCAAAACGTTGATACGTAACATTCATTCACAACTCATTACATTCCACATACATCGACTTCCTCATAACTGGTATTGGTATAAAAACAATCTATAAATTTTATATCTTATTTTTTCCATATTTAAAGCACTGAGCTTATTGCATCATATGCTGAAGAGTTTCTTATCTTATATACAAATTCCATTTTGGTATTACTTAGATTTTTGGATAGTCTAGTTTTATAACATTGTTGTCCTTTTTCTTCCATAACATTTATATCTCATATTTATCTTCATTTCTTTAAATTTGCTGTCACCAGTTCACCTCATTAATTCTTTATGTAAGATATTACCATATCCCAGTCTTTCCCAAATTTATCTACAATCTTCTCTTTAATTAGGCATGTTAGTTTATCCATCAACATCATATCAGTCAGGCTCTGCTTTCCATTCTAAGTTGTTCAAACCTGATCTCAAACTAGATGGTGGGCTTACTATGGATGCAGGAATGGTGTTCCCTCAAGAAGTCTGCTTCTCTAGCACAAACTTTCCCTATCTGCCATATCTTGCAAACTAGCTTGCAATGTTTTCTGACTGGTCATCAGAAAGTACATACAGACTTAATTTGCACATAATGATTGCAGAGGCACATATCTCCCAGGGAAACTTGGCTGGTTTGACCCAATATCATCCACAAATTGACCCTCAGAGACATGCTCTAGCATGATGTACTCACATAGCCTCGGCCATTTCCGCACTACACTGTTATAGTGCTATTATTCCACTTTCAACATCCTGTGGAATTCTGGGGGCTGTAGTTTAGGAATGAGCCTTTACAATTCTCAGCCAGAGAGCACTTTGGCCCCCAGTAAGCTACAAACCCCAGAATTCCACTGGATGTTGAAAGTGGAATAATAGCACTATTACAGTGCAATGCGGGAATGGCCCTAGTCTCAGCAGTGTTGTAATCCCATTCTGGTCTAAATGATGTTTCAAATCCATTTCAAAGACAGACAATTGTGCAACATGTTGCATATTCTAAACTAGAGGTAAAAGGGAGTAGTTGAAGCAAAGTTATCCCTGTTTTCTTTCATGTACCAGCACTTCTGCATAAAAGGCACTCCAGTCTGAAGATGGCTGCAAGAGACAATGAACCTGATCCATCAGGGCAACAATGGATTGTGCAGTCTCTTCCTCTCCTTTGCTCTCTCCCTTCCCCTAAAAAATCCACCCCACAGCTTGACTGAGGCAGCTTCTGTACCATAGCCAGATCTGAAACCTGACTGAAATGGATCAAGAAAATCGGTTTTATCTAAGAGTACTGTACCTGCAGTTGATTATCCAGCACTTATTCAAGCACTCAGCCAGGGAAGGGAATCTTAACCACTGGCTGACAGTTCTTCACATCCATAGCTGCTTTTTTGGCATAGTTATATGACAACTTCCTTTAAGGCAGCCAGAACTTCCTCCTTTTTCGATATGCCCTAGATCCAGGCACCTAATGCCTTCTAGACTCCTTTCCTGCTAGGTGTAATTTCAAGAGGAGGAACAGTTGAGCCTAAAAAATATATATACAAAACTGGAGCAGATATCATCCTGACCACCTGCCTTGGCTGATCTGCATTAGTTGTGGTATCCAGAACATGGTGGATATTAATGATTTTATCTCTAAAGTGACAAAAAAATGTATAGCTTCTTGCTAAGGATTCCTTCATATCTCCTCTTGGACCAGGTTGCACAGGACCTTGAACCATTCAATAAACCTTCACTGGACAGCACTATGAAGAGGAAATGGCGGTAGAAATATGTAATTACTTCTTTGCCACAATTACTGCCACAGAGTAGAACATATAACAACTGTGGTTTCATTGAAACTAATGTTTTTGTAGCAATAGTATGGTGTGTTTATGAAAATTCCTGCTAGACCTATCTGTTTGGGAGATCTGGTTTTTCCAATAGTTTTTGGAAAGATCTCTGAAGCTGTTTAAATGTTGTTGCTACTATGATTTCTATTTATCTGGTTGGATTTTAAATCTAGATTGTGAGCTATATATTTTGCTTACAACAATGTTTGTTCTTGTACTTTTTCAGTAAGTATAGTCAATACCATTGATTAATACATGGACAAGGGGAGTCTTTCTTCATGCACATTTCAGCCATATCCAACCTATCCTTAGTTCAAGTGTCTACCAAGGAGGCAAAGGCATTCTGCTCAGTGGGAGAGGGCACGTGGATGTGGTTGTTGAAAGAGTACAAGTCATCTCTTTCTTCCATGCAGCAACCAGCGCTTCAAGAGAAGTGTGAGCTGCACCAGCAAATATTGTAATGATATGTTGATGTATGTTGCTTTCTCATTTCTTCTGTGATGCTTGACTTGGACCCATTTGTGTGAGGAATCAACATACAGAGTTAATAATGATGGTTGCTCGTCATGATACAAGGACCCTTTTTTGCACGGCATTCACCATGCAAAAGGGCCTCTGGAGTGTTGCGCAATTGCAAGGAGCGGTCCAAATGACATCCTTGCAATTGAGCGATGCTGCCGGGGCTGGCAGGCGCCGATTGCGCACTATTTCATTTTCGGCTTGTAGCCAAAAATGGTGTGCGATTGTGCATCGCTCCAAGGCCCGGCGCACTTATCATGCGTGCGGAGCCTCCGGAGCTGCGACGCTCATGCTTCCTGCCCCAGTGCAGCCTGGGAAAATCCCAGGCTGCACTGCAGAAGGAAGAGGAGGATCCCTCACGCTGCTTGCTCACCAGCAGGCAGCAGCTGCGGAGGCGAAGCAGTGGGGACCCAAGAGCCTCTCAGAAGAGGCTGCTCGTGCGATCCCCGTGCCCCAGTGCCACGAGAAGGTAAGTTGCGGAAAGGGCCAAGGAGTCCTTACCTGGGAAAAAGATCATTTGAAATCAGTAAGACATATTTCTGTTTACTTCTAAGCAAACATGGAAAATGGCAAAGCAAACATGTCCTCTTCTCTTTTTTGGTGCTAACCTGTTGATATCCATCTGTTCATCCATACACGTGCGTGTATTCATAAAAATCATTCCACAGAACCAAATGCACATACAATTTGTACTAGTAGTACTAGTAGTAAGGTAGACACCCTTCTTTAGCTCAATTTGGAGAAAGCATGATATAATCATGACTTAATAATCTTTAAGCATTGTTGAGAGAGCCAGTGTAGTATAGCGGTTTGAGTGTTGGACTATGACCCTGGAGACCAAGGCCTGATTCCCTGCTCAGCCATGGAAGCCCACTGGCTGTCCTTGGTAGGGTACCACACTCTCAGACTCCCAAATCCCATGATAGGTTCACCTTTGTGTCACCATAAGTTGGAAAGAACTTGAAGGCACACAACAATAACAGCAACAACATATTGTTTATGATGTGACTGTATTTTTACATACTCATTGTAGACTTTGGCCATTTCCACACTAGAGGCCATTAGCACATATACTGGCACAATTGTGGCATTGCCATTGGTGTGATGCTGCTGGGTTGGGCATGCTGTTTTCCAAACCCTTCTGCCTTCAGCGGATGAGTAGCAATATTGCTACTGGTGTTCCCTCTGCACCACAGCGTCCTTGGCTATTCCTTGTCCTCGCCTTCAACCTACCCCACCACCCCTGATTGATCGGGGGGTGGGTGGGTGTTTGTTTTTCTTTGGAAGCCATACTAAACATGGCAGCACACTATTGCTTTTTTGTGTTATAATGCCTAAAAATGTATTTAAAAAATAAAAAGTTTTAACACAAAAGAGAACTTTAAAATAAACACAGAAAAGTGATAAATTTCAAAGTTACCATGCCACGGGAGTCACTGAGGGAGGGACAAACTGAGGGAGGGACAGCCCATCCACTGCTGGATTTGTGATGACTGGAAGCACTATCAAGCACTATAATAGTACCACACTGAGCCAGCTGATAGGATTAAAGTGCTGTAGGAAGCGCTCAAGAGATTTTTTTCTGGAAATAGAATAGGGTGGTTTGGCGATGCTTGGGGATGGATAGCAGCTGGATAGCAATGGCATCTTGTGGTAGCATGGCTCCTGACCTGGAAACAACCTGCTGCTATGGCGGTATAGCAACATCATGTGGAAATGGCCTTTATTTTTATATTATTTGATAGACAAATAGTCTGTTTTTCAGGGACTCCCCAAGTGCATTATAACTTCCTGAATTGGGGGGGGGGTAGGGTGAAAGATAATAATATCCAGAGCTTTAAAACTATATTCAGTGCATACCTATTAAAAAATAAATAAAATAACAGATAAAACATTAGTTAAAATATCCTTAAATTAATCAAAAGAAGACTACAATAAATATATCTTTAAAATCTTTCTGAAGGCCAACAAAGAGAGGTCATGTGGTGTGACAAGGCCTATTCTCTTCGCAGACTGGTATGGCAGCTTCCCCCACCCCCAGTCTGCTAAAGCACCTTGCCACTTTACGTATCTCTGGCCTTCCCTTTAAAACACCACCTTTGTGTACAAAAGGGTACAGCATTTCAGTTGTTATTTGGAATGATTTACTGATCTATGGTAGTGTGTTTCCGCTTGGTTAGAACTACTGAAAATTATTCAGCTGAGTCAAAATCTATAAAAATATACTATAATTTTTATTAGAACAACAAACTGAACAAAGTATTGGTTTTGTAAATGTGCTGAAACAGTTCCTCATATCTTTACATCAGCATAAAGGCACAAGTCTCACACATATTCTTAGCCCTTTGGCTACCCTTTTGCCAAAGGCTCTGTTCCTAAATGTAGGTCGCTGTCTCTGATCAGATTCAAAAGTGGGTTGATTTCTCTTCTGTCCCTCTCTCTAGGCTTTCTCGGAGAAAATACACCCCTTTCATTCAACCCCCATTGGCTGACTGAAAAAATTCTCTGGCTGATGGAGTGATTTTCAGCCCTTTCTCCTTTTAAACCTGACTCCTAAACCAAATCAGTGTGCCTGCTATTTCTGCATTTACCTCTTGGGGTACTAACCCCTCCTTCACACTAATGGGCTTGGTTTCTCTCAGAGTGGCTATTCTGGTTGCCTAGCAACCTGTTGCTGGGTGGCTCTCTACCACTCAGGATACCACTCCCCCTGGGGTCTGTCACATGTGTCTTCCTGGAAGAAGGGCAGTCCAAAGATGTAGGCCCACCACAGAAAAATTCTGTCTTACATATTTCACTGGTAGACCTCAAGTTCTGATTTTAAAGCTTTCCCAAGGTATATGTGCTCATTTCCTGTACCTCTTCTCTCTCTCTTTCTTCTATTGACATGCCCTCATGCCTGGTCCAAGTATAATGGTTGTGGGAACAGAAAATCCTTGGGCACACCAGCCTCCTGCTGCACATGAGGATCTTTGGATCAGGGCCATAGTGTCCCTGTCCTTTGCAGTTGCAAAGTTAATAATTAATTTACATTTTGTTTGAAATATTTCCTTCACCTGGACAAAACCTGATATCTTCAAAAGCTCAGAACTGTTTTTAATAAATATATTCTATTTGGACAACATATGCTTAGCATTTACATTTATTCATGAAAGTGCAGTTTCAATAGTCAATTTTAGCAATGCGTCTTCTAAGTATTGCAAAAAACACAAAAACACACACTATTTTGCTGACTAGATTTGTTTCAGCACACTATATTAGTGAATTACATTTAGACACATTTTAAACACAAAACAGGAAACATTATAAAAACCTGTGTCGTTATATCAGTAGAAAGAAGGATCACAGTGAATGCAGATTTATATATACAAAATAAATGGAAACAGAATTTTTTAAAGTGGCCTCAACTTGGCCTTAAATTTTGCATCTGCAATCAATTGAGGGTGCAAAGAGACAGATATAAATTATAGAATACAGAAAAGTATCTATATTGTTTGAGAGTAAAATCAAATATATAGTGGCTTTCATCCGTTGAGGGTTTCCTGCAAAAGAGAAGGTGCAAAAATTCCATGTACTATTTTAAAATGCTGATCATGCAGTTAACACTTATCAAGATGTCGCCAAACAGCAAGCTATAAAAGTTTGTTCCACATTTTTAGTATAAATCTAATAATGAAAAGTAGACCAAGGTGAGGACTATGGAAGCTGTGGTTCTTGAGAATTTGGATTAGAGTTCCCATCATACTGGTTCACTGGCCATTCTTGCTTGGGCTGATCATAGTTGAAGACCAATTCCTGCTGTAGGGTGTGCATATGTACCTTCATGAAATGTGTCTGGGATTGTCAACTCCTTTTTAATATACTCCAGATTTTGATTGTCTTTTTAAAATATTGCTCCTTCACTTTCGTTTCAATTGCTCTGGAGTGAGCAAAGTTGTGGAAGCCAGAGCTACCCCATCCAAGAAAATACTGGCAGCCACATGATCATTCATTGTATGGAAGCACTAGCAAGCACTTAAACCACACATAACAGACCCATGGCTCAACAAGTAATGGCTTTCCAAATGTCTACTAAGCCTTGTTTACGAAAGTAAGAAAGAACAAAATACTAGCAGGTAAGCTCTTATACCATATTAGATCTGCAGACTAGCAGATATATTTGACACATATATTATGTTTGTGGAGTATGTCTCACACTGTAAAATAGCTTCATGGTGTTCCACACCATACAGTCAATGCACTGCATATTATCCCCTTAAATAGGCTTGCCACATTACTTTAAATACGGCAAGGAAGCTAATGACAATCACTAGGGTTATAATGACGAGCTTTCAGCCATCTGTTCTATTAGCTATAGAATCCTAAGATTGGAAGGGAGCTTGGAGATTTCCTAGTCCATCTGATGGCCAATGTTGGATGCAAATACAGAACGCTTGACAGATGACCACCTAGTCTCTGCTTAAATACCTCAACTGAAAGAGAAGGTACGATCTCGTGAAATGAATAAATTATCATTAGACATAGGTTGCTGTGGGCTTTCTGGGTTTTGAGGCTGTGTTCTATTAGTATTTTCTCCTGATGTTTCACCTGCATCTGTGGCTGGCAACTTCAGAGGAAAAACCTAGAAAACCCAGAACAATACCTATGGATTCCGGCCGTGAAAGCCTTCAACTTTATATCATTAGATGCTTTTTAAAAAGACTGGAAACCCCTGAGATTTTTTGAAGAAAAAGGAAAACGATTTAATAACTGTTGTTTTTGACAATTAACATGAGTTACCTAGCAGAAAAAGTGTATGAGTTAGTTTTAGAGAGTAGGGCAGGACCATTGTTGAATACCAATGTAGCCATTGAAAACAAAGTTGGAAGTCTATGGCCATCTCCGCACCAGGCTAGTAAAACGGTGCAGGGCGACCTCTAACGGAGGTCTTCTGCACCGTAGAGTGGACTGGGGTGGACTACTTTCTGTAGTTCCATACCTCAGTCCACTCTGGAGTGACTGGAACTGGTCGCTCGGCATGTTTTTTAAAAACCTCTTTTTCGAGGTTTTTAAAAATCACGGAGCACGCAACCCCGTGCCACTCCATCGCCTGGCTCCGGAGCAGATTTGCAGGTGCTCACAAGTGCATGCCTGCAGATCTGCCGGGGGCGGGCTTTCGGCTGGCGAGCTTCTCCGGTTGGTGGAGAGCCTCCACCAAACGGAAGCAGCCATTTGGTACGCCGGAGGACTGTGAAGCAGCGAACTTGCACTGCTCCTCGTGGCGATGGACTTGGCCGGCCGGAAAACAAAGCCGGTGAGCTCTGTTTCCGGCCGTCCCCCCCGCCCCCAATGTGGAAAGGGCCTATATTTCTACTTCTTTCTGTATGTAACTTTCTTTTCTCATTTTAGTGTTCTACTTTTCTTTTTCTTTCTATGTTCCTTTGTTTTAGTTTTTATTATATGTAGCAAAATCTTCAATAAAAATGTTTTTAAAAAGAAAGAGAAGATACTACTGTAGAATAGCTCTTATTGTTAGCAACTGTCTCCAAATGTTTAGTCAAAATTTCCTTTGCTGCTAGTTCCACATACTGTTTCTAATCCTGCGTCTTGAGCAACAAAGAATAAATCCAATCCATCTTCAGAAGGCTGAAGACTGATATTCTGTCTCTTCCTCATCTGTCCACCCAGGATAAACATAGGCATTCCTGTCTCCTTGATCTAAAATTAATAAATGGTCACATCTGAGTAATTAAAAAGATCTTTACTTTATTTCCACTAGATGGAGCTCCTCTTTGACTGCTCAACTTTTACCTTTTGTTTTGAAAGAATTACAGACCTACTATAAAATGTGTGTGTGTGTGTGTGTGTGTGTGTATTTCCAACTTTCATTGATTTATTATCGATTCATATTTAGCAAATCTGAAGACTACTTAGTCCAGATTAAACCAACAAAATATACATTCTGTATACAAATGCAGTGAAGTTAAGTTTAGTTGCAGCTAAGTTCCACTAAACTCAAATTCACAGTTACAGTTTAGGTCTCACTGGTTTTAAACTGAGATTGTCTCACAAGTAATTTTTGCTGAATTGCTCCTTTTGCCTCATTTCAGACTGACCTTCCACAAGCAATGACCAACATAGGTGGAGATTCAGCTTTAATGTTGCAATAGGCTAGAAAAAGAAAATAATAAAAGGAACCTAGCATTGAATGAATCATCATCCCCACTTCCAGTTCTTCTCTGGAAGTATCAAATGACAGTGGGTGTTGTCTTACACTAGATCTAATTTACCCACCTCTCTGCTTAGTCATTTGTCTCCCTGGCATTCTTTGTATGTCTTCCGCATTGCAAAGGCATAATTTATGCTGTGCTTGAACATAAATGCACTTTCTAGAGCTAATATTCAAGTGACATAGCCATGTTAGTCTGTTTCAGCATAAAAAAGACCAAAGACCAATTAAGAAAAAAAAATCTAGCATAAGATTTCATGGACTCTAGTCCACTTCATAAAATTCGTCTAAGGAAGTGGACTGGAGTTGATCAAAGCTTGTGTTAAAAATTTCTGCTTCCTTTATATTTTTCTAGTACTGATTATGTACGCTGAAGGCTAACTGCCAAGTTGCAGTTCAAATAACTTGAATTGTCTGAGCACTAGCATACAAGGACTAATACTGTAAATCAATATTGTGAGTCTGCTCTTATCTGGTTAACTGAATGGCTGGTTAACTGAACTGCTAACTTACGTACCTCAAGTCCTATATTTGGGACCTTCTAGAAGGCAAGAGTCTTGCTGCACACATTTTTTAAAAATACCACAGTAACTATCATGGCTCCATCTGATGGCATCCTGGGATTTGTATCTTCATGAAGTATTGAGAATTCCCAGCCAGAGAGCTCTACTGTGCATCATCAGACCATACACATCAGGATTCCATAGAATGCAGCCATGGCAGTTAAAATGGAATCAAAATGCTGTAATTGCGTAGTGTGAAAGACACCACCTTACTGCTGGTGTTCTTCCAAGTTCAAGCAGTGGGGATGAACAACAGAAGTGCATGCGTCAGAAAATAACAACTACTTTCTAGTCTACAGTTTCCAGAATCCTCGGGGCAACTGGGCATGAAAAAGTAACTTTTCTAGGCTCTCATATATATATACAGTCTCTGAGATCACTAGAGGTGTTCTCCTCCTTGCATTGATAAATGAGATGTATCTGCACCTCACCCAATGGTTGAGAAGATTCAGTGCTGTTGCTACGTTTGGCACAAATCAGCTGTAGCAGTTAACAAATCCTGGAAGTCTTCTTGGTTGTGACAAACATTTTGGCTCTAGCTTTTCCAAAACTGCTTTAATCTTTTCTGGAGATTTATGTCTGCCTTTTGCATCAGTAACGTGCCCACAATGACCTATAGAGTTCTTGAAAAATTAGCATTTTATGCTATTGGCTCCTAACCCATATTCCTCTAGACATTTTAAGGCCTTTTGTAGGGTTTCCAGATGTTTTTCATCACTTCCACCTGTCACAACAAAGTAATCCAAATAGTGCTATATTTCCTGAAATAAGTTGCAAAACGTGGTCTCGCTCTCATTGCCAGATAGGAGAAGCTGAAGCGTTACCAAATCCTTAAGTGTCACACTTGCAGAAAAAATCTTGGTTAAAGGACACAATAGCTTAGGTAGCCAGAGCCCAGCTGTATTTTGTTTGGGGTATTATTAATAAGGTTGTTTTTTTCCCCTTCTTCTTCATGGTTGCTGCTTTAGTTGCAGCTGTGCAAACCACTGTCTGTACTGCCGTCACTAAAATGGCCCCTTAGGATTCAGCTGCTAAACTATTCTTCATCCTTTACACTTACGTGCATTCAGACCCTTAGGAAAAGCCAACACATGCCAACACTGACTAGAAATGGGGAGAAGAGGTTCATGAAAGGTAAAGGATGGCTGCAACACATTTTGCCTGATTGTACAGAAAAGCTATCGGTGTAATTTCTGAGGTTGTTGTTGTTGTTGTTTTGTGCCTTGTGTTATCCTTTTTTTCATCTTCATCACTGAAATGTTTATGAGTGGGAGCAGGGGGCCAGATTGTCCCCCCTTCACAAACCCAATGGTAACTGCATCATCTTGCCACCACCATCAAAGTATCAAAGATTCCATTGCTTCTGCAAAAATCCCAGTGATTCAGCTGAAAAACCTAGTGCATAGAAGACATTCCCCTTTCTTCCCAAGCAGACTGAATGCTGCTTGCTTTCCCACAGAACTGTACACAGAGAACACATACACAGTTCTGCTGGGGAGAAACCAGGTGTCCCATACAAGTCATGCTTCCCAATAGAATCACTGGCATTTTGCCCAGTGGCAGAAACTTTGGCAGGAGCAGAGATGAAGGTGGTGGTGCAAAGACTATCGGGGGTTTACATGCAGCCTACGCACTGCACATTGTCCCCTCCTTTTAGAAGGTGCTAGGGAGCTCAACCAACGGACTGATGGAGGTATGAGACATAACTGAGTGCAATGTTAGTGTGACCTAATTTTAATTGTGCTTACAAACCTGTGATTTAACCAAGTGTGTACTGAACTGACAAGAACCATTTCTGTTATTTCACCCATGCTAAAATATATTTGTTTCACATGGAATGAATTTCATGGGGTGAAATTATTGGTGAGGCAGTGGGAAAATTGAAGTTTCTGCAGTTTTCTTTTTCTCTCTCCAAAAAGCTCTGTTCTAGGTGCATTTTGAATTTTGGGAAATTCAAAATAGCTGTTCCCTTTGCCACTCACTTGAGGATGCAGTTACAGAAAAAGCACATGCTTTTATGGAATGAGTGTGTAGCAGCTCAGTTTTTTAAGAGGTGCAGTACAGTTAAACATCTTTCCAAATAAAAGAGCGGTGATTGATGGAAATTTATTAAAAGCATTCATTCACAGTGTGCCATGCCTGCAGCTTTATTTTTAAATCTAAAAAGTAAGGGGAAATGTTTTTACATTTGGATTTTTTCAGTAGGAGTGTCTTGACTAATTTGTACATCCCAAAGCAACAAGCAAACTTAATTTCACTTACAGACCAAACTGCACATATCCGCTAGTTTTTGTTATACAAGGATGGCTTACAAAAATGGCACACTAGGGGACTGTGAACATGGAACTAATACATATTTTCTTGAAAATTATACAAAGCCATACATTATAAATGGTGTTTACAACAATGAATGTATACTAGGAAAAATGTGTATACTAATGCATACATTAGAAAATGCACACAAAAATGAATAGAAATCTATACTCAGACCTTAAAAAAATAATAAAGAATCAGGCTATATAAATGTGGTACAGAGAGGAACTGAAATTAACATATTCGTCCATCCTTTGCTGTTCACTTACATGCATATTACAGCCCATGTGACTGAGGCTATTTCTGTACCACACTGTGATAGGGCTATTATTCCCCTTTCAACCTCCTATGGAATCCTCGGGCTTGCAATTTAGGGAGGGGCATTTAGAATTCTCAACAGAGAGCTCTTTGGCCTCAGTAAACTACAAACCTCAGAATTCCACAGGATGTCAAAAGTGGAATAATAGCACTATAACAGTGTAGTGCAGAAATAGTCTAAGTGCTGGGGATTTTTTAAGGCAGATTTCTATCTGTATAAACTCTCTCATACCAAAAAAAAAAAAAAAAAAAGACAAATGAACCATACTTTGGTCCTTTCTGCATCCATATCAGGAAACACTAGCTCTCATCTATTATGCAGCAAAAATTTATTTGTGAATTTGCTTTAGTTCATTAAAAAAGAAGACAATGTGATGGATCATGTATGAGTGTAAATCCCAACTCAGTGACACTTTCAGTGGTGCAAGCACCATTGCTGTATGATTGAATCAGTATCTCTCCAAAACTGGGCTTCCTGTGCTTGCACCAAGATAGGCTGGCAAATAAGCTTCATGCCTTTAGTTTCCAGCCCATTTTTTCTGATATCACACTCTGCTTTCAAATGGTACAAATTTTTTCCAGTTGCATATTTTATATCCAACTGCATACTGAGGAAAATCCTGCTGACTGATTCTCCATACAGAGTAAAACACATTGCACACCCATTTCAGAGAGATTTTTTTCAGCAAAATCTAGTCTCAAACCTCTTTCTTGGCATCTCGTTTTCTATGTGAGGGGATTTTTTTTAAATTGAGAAATTACATGAGCCTCCATTTCTACTCTAAAGTGAAAGCTAAACCTGTGTTTAATTTACAGAGGAATCAGCAGCTTGTATCACGTTTTTATTATGTCATTGTGTGTCTAGTTAAGCAAATTGCACAGGTACAGTATTAGTGGCTAAACATAGCTGCAATTTCTATCCAGTTTCACCCATTGGAATTTCTGGCTTTTTATTATTTATTATACAACCAGCTATCAGGCAACAACATTTTATAGCTTCTAAGAAAACTCTTGCATGTGATTGGTGGATGATGCTGCAAGAGGTCATAGGAAATCTTTGGGAATGAGACACAAGTCATGAGCAGTCCTAAAGTTCTTTACCTTGGAAGAGGAAGCAAAAAGGACATCCAAGAAAGATTTTCAGACAAAATGATTTGGTCTTTTACAGGCACTTGGTTTGAGTCACCACTGCATTGTTTTTAAAGCAATATTCAAGGAAGATTCAAAATGTATTACTTCCCCAGGTTTGTGGAATGGAGGGCAGTATGCATATAAGAAAAGGTTATTTCCCTATCCTATTCCACATGGTCCACATCCAACCTGCCCAGCTGTAATTGGAAGGTGGACCAGACTTAGAGCAGCGTTTCTAGTGGGATGCAGTCTGGCCATGCTCAGCAGCATTAGAATAGTGCTAATGTGGAAAGAATCCAGCTCTGCTTGTTGACATGCATCAGCATTAGCTCTGCTTGGCCTTGCCCTGTCTTGGAATGCGAGCTCCCCTGTGGATTCTTTTATGCTCCAGCTCTCTTGGTACCAGTGTCCAAGCAGTCCTTATATAAAGAAGAGACTGCTCTCTGATAATTTCTCTTCAGTTTTTCTTTTGATCCATCTCAGAGCTGAAGAACTTTCTTTTCTGGACTACACCCCTCAGAATTCCTCATGATCTTGGCCACTAGACCATCCTGGCTGGCTGGCTGGCTGGCTGGCTGGCTGGCTGGCTGAGGGGAGGGAGGGATCTTGGGAACTGTAGGCCCCAAAGTAATTTCTCCAAACTCTGACTCAGCCGTTCCACCAGACAGTGAAGTAAGAGCCCAACTGAGTTCATTCCAAACCATTAGGTACATGTTAGGAAAAGGAAAAATTGTGGAAATGCTTTATTTGTTATGATGAAATATAGAATTAGTCAAAAAGAAGAGCTCAGTAGACCAGATAGTGTTGTGGTGAACCAGTGAATTGAGACCAGCAGATCAGAAAACAAGAGTTTATTATACTGCACAGGGATCTCAGTGGAATCAACTTCCAAAAGACTGAGAGCCCCGTTTTAGGTTTCAGCACACATTTATACTTTCTAAAAAACAAGTACAGGAAATGATTACCATATATGAAAAGAGTACAGGTTACAAAAGTTTAAGTTTCGAAATGATGTATTACAGTTTCAAAAATGAAGTATCTCTGTACCAGGGAGTATTCTCCCTTGGTCGCATCGACTCCCAAACTCCCTATATCCCATGCATTGCCAAGCCGCATACCTAAGCTCTTGATAAGATAAGAGACGCATCTGCCTGACTTATTTTTCTCTATTTTTCTACTCAAGCAAGCAGTTTCTACAATTTAACCCCTTCATCAATAGTTCCTCTAATTTGAATGAGGAAATTCTTACAGATGTCATTAGGAAAGACATGACTAAACAATGAAAACATGAAAGACTTTATAAAACAGCTGAGGGTGGAGGAAAAATAAATTTAAGATGAGACATCTCTTTGAGCGGCTCTCTATTTATGTTATCTGCTATCAAATATTTGTTATTTGGCAATTTTGCTTCTGGTCTCTATTAACATCACATTACTGTGTTTTCACTTAGAATCTATTTGCTGACAAAGAAAATGGAGACATGGCTTGATCTTGCACCATTAACGACACTGGGGATTGTGGGGCATTTACTACCACAGAAGATGCTGAGCAGGCTGATTTGAAATTTTTGAAATGAAAACCACCTTTCTTCCAAGAAAACTGGCTTATCAGAAACAGATTTGGGTTTCTGCATTGGTCTGCCAATATGTGAAATATCAAATACATAAGAATGTCTCTTACTGAACCAGATTGGCTACCCGAGCACAAACTCATAATATCCACAATATTCGCAGCGAAGAAGTAGTTGCTGTAGGAACCATATTATGCACTCTTGCTTCACAAACAGAAGCAGCCCTGGGAACATGAGCAGAAAACTGGAATCTAAGCCCTTACTTAGGATTATTTTAATGCATTCTAATTTTCTGTGCCATCATTTGAAAAATCTGCAGCAGAAAATATTATAAGCAATATTACATGGTATCCACAGAAGGCTATCCCATGCAGACAACGTATGCATTTTTGGAGCCATTTTATTCCCCAATCATGAATCCAGGAGCCGGAAGTGTATTTTATAATACAAATGACATAACAGTCAGCCTCTGTATATCATGTGGGATAAGGTTCCATAATAAAGATAGCACCATCTAGCAGTATGGGCTTTTCGACACTGAAACAAATGTACTCTCAGGCCTAGTGTGACACACATCTGAACTGTTGTAAAATCTCGTATGACTAAAAACTGGAAAACATACTTCCTTTCTCAGGACTGAAAATGTGATTTTTAGCAATCATTCCTCAAGAAACATTTAATGGGGCGCCACTCACCAAGGGCCAGATAGAACATGTTCAGGAGCTAAATCTGGACCATCAGCCAATACTTGCAATCCATGATAGAACAACTGCAAAATCAGTCTGAAAAGAAAGCACTCTTTTTGGATTTCTTACCATCATTCCGTTCATTATAAATATATTGGTCTTTTTCAAGGTCGACTTTGTAAATGATTTTCCTTGGGCCTCCTGGTTTCCCCTTTTGCACAATATGCTTCCACTGGTATAGTGAAGCCAGGGCTCATGGGGTCAAAGACTCAGGAGTTTTTTGATTACCAGGAACTGTGACATACTCTGCCATCTACCTGATCTTCCCTCAGAGTTTGGTTCTAATTCCCAATGAAACAGGAGAAAGCTAAGGCACTCTGCTAAGATTTAAAAGGAGTGGAAGAACGGGAAAGGACTCTCTGATCCTGGATCCCTTTTGTGGTATTAAGTATGGATTAGGCACTGCTGGGTATGTTTCAGCTTATATGAAATATGATTTGACACTGCCTGATACATTTACCTACATATATTATATTCTATAATATATTTAATATTCTATATCATCAATAGACCTAGCATGGTGTAGTGGTTTGAGTGTTGGACTGTGCCCTGGAGACCAGGGTTTGATCTCCCAGTCAGCCATGGAAACCCACTGGGTGACTTTAGGTGCATCACACACACGTTCAGCCCCAGAAAACCCTGTGATAGGTTTCCCTTAGAGTTGCAGTAAACCAGAAATAACTTGAAGGCATACAACAACATCATCATCAATCAAATACTAAGAGATGCTAAATACTGCGAGACCACAAATTGAACATTAATCAATAGTGTGATGCAGCATCTAAAAAAGCCAATGCAATTTTAGGCTGCATCAATATGTGTACAGTGTCTCAGTCAAGGAAAGTAACGATACCACTCTATTCTGCTTTAGTCAGACCTTACTTGGTGTACTGTGTGCAGTTTTGGGCACCACAGTTCAAAAAGGACATTGACAAGTTGGGACATGTCCAGAGGAGGGTGACCAAGATGGTAAAAAGCTCAGAAACTATGCCTTGTGGGGATCAGCTTAGGAATCTGTGTATGCTTCTCCTAGAGAACAGAAGGTAAAAAGGTGACATGATAGCCATGTTTAAATATTTGAAGGGATGTCATATTGAGGATGAGGGAAGCTTGTTTTTTTGCTGCTCCAGAGATGAGGGGCCCTTTCCACACCTTACCTTTTCAAGGTAAGGTGCGGACAGGGATCGTGCGAGCAGCTTCTTGCAAGAGGCTCTCGTATCCCTGATGCTTCGCCTCTGCAGCTGCTGCCTGGGATCTGCAGCTCACTCTGGGATTTTCCCAGGTTGCGCTGGGGCAGGAAGTGCGAGCGCCGTGGCTCCGGAGGCTCCACACGCACGGTAAGTGTGTGTGGGGCCCTGGAGCAATGCACAATCGTGTACCATTTTTGGCTACAAGCCAAAAATGAAATAGTGCACAATCGGCGCCTGCCGGTCCTGGCAGCATTGCTCAATTGCGAGGACATCATGTGGACCGCTCCTCCACATGCGACGCTCCAGAGGGCCTAGGACACAGAGCAATGGCTTCAAAGCACAAGAAAAGAGATTCCATCTCAATATTAGAAAGAACTTCCTGATGGTAAGAGCAGTTTGACAGTAAAATATGCTGCCTCAGAAGGAGATGGAGTCTCCTTCCTTGGAGGTTTTAAACAGGAACTGGAAGGCCATCTATAGGAGTGCTTTGACTGTGCATTCCTGCATGGCAGGGGGTTGGATTGAATGCCCCTTGTGGTCTATTCCAATTCTACAGTTCTATGATTCTAGTAACTTTCTTAGTTTTTTCCCCACGTTTCTGCCTCCTGAGCTTCTTTACATAGCAATTAATTTTGCCTAATTGCAGTTACCTGTAGGGGGAGGTCCAAACTACTTTCCCCATTCATTACTATTTAAGCATTCTTAAATATGAAGACTCTTACAAGCACAGTGTGAATATAAAAGCACCCTCCATATGTCCAGTATAGTTTATTCCCAAGTAAGTGTGCACAGAACAGATTGCGGGCCACCTGGAGGGCTCAGCAACAACCGCTGTCTTGATCATTTAGTAAACTTGATCTTGATTTCTTGATCATTTGGTAAACTTCTGGTTGAAAATGTCTGAGACGACTGAATTACATAGGAGTCTTGGTGTTCCAATTTTGCAGATAATTTCAGGGAAGGAGGGCTCAGCCTCCCTTGTCTAATCTTGGGGGACTTGAACCCCACTGCCTACCCATTCTGGGTCACATCACATAATCAAGGTTCTGATAGAGCTGGCATTTTCTCTGGACCAACACAAGACATTTTGCTGCTTGAGGTGGTGCAGCAAGTGAGGTCCCCTCTCCACAAAAAACATAATACCTAAAGGCAGCTTCGTTATTTTGGCATCTAAGACAGAAAATTCCAGAAATGCCTCTTCCTATTGCTCTGTTAATAAAAAGACAATAATAACAAATTAATAACTGATCCTTTGTTGACTTTTAATGGTGTGCAAAATCTACTGCTTGAGGTGGCAGCCTCATTTCGATGACATAGCATCTCAAGTCCCCTTTGACATTTTTTAAGGAACTATCTTAGCTGTCACTTTGGTTGCATTTGTTTGATTTGTCCTATGGCTTTAGCTATAACTGTAGTGAGTTTAATACAGAAGGTTGTGAGAGCAGATGACAAAATGCTATCTGCTTGATAGTGATTCAACAATTGTTAAATCAGATACTCTACCAGCCAGCTAAAGAGTGGTTCATATCTGATGCCAGGATGCCTTTGGTACTTAACGTAAAAACAAAACAGAAAAATTCCATCCAGACTGAACTTCTGGTAAGTGATCTAAATCAGGTAAACACTTCGGATTTTCCTAAACTGACAGCAAAGCTCCACTGCAATGCTGCCACCTGCTGGACACACACACACACACACACACACACACACACACACAGCAAAAGCTGAAATGTTTTGCTAATTCAATTCAGTTCTATTTGTTAATCACTCTAATACACATGAACACACCTATTATATTTTTATACAGAGAGAAAAAGAGAGAGAGAGAATGTCAAGCAGTGTAATATGAGAAGTGCCATTTTGGAAGGGATGTAAAGTGGTTGTGTTAACACAGCTTACACCCTCCATCCTACCAGATAGCAAAATTGGAGAGAAATATTGTTTTCTTATAACACTAGACACCTATGGCTAGAAAACATGAGGTGGAAGGACACTGGCTGCAAGCATGTGCTAGGTCACGATGATCTCAGCATGGCTGGGCTATAAATTCTAGAGGATTAGACAAAGCCCTTGATGTTAATGCGTTTGGGATAATCTTAATTCTGACTTCCAAATACAATAGAAAATGAAACTGCCCAGATGAAGCAGTCAAGCACTCCTGCTGTGAGCACATCCTACAGAGACCTTCCCTATTCACTTTACCTGACCAAAACATTAAAAGACTATCATGACTCCCACCAATGCTTTGTCACCTGAAGTTGACAATCAGCCCATTCCAGACCCCTTTGTTTGCTGTCCCAGAAAGCAATTAATACACACCCCTACAGGGTAGGAAATAGAGTATAAAAAGCCTAGCTCCAGCCTGGGTAATTTGTAGCATGTTGGGCATCATGCTGCACCCCAGACTCCGTGTTGCCCTCAAATTCCTGTTTGAACCACTCCACTTTGATCTTCTGCTTCAGGACTGGTAAATATAACCCCTTCCACCCCAAATCTCTCTCTATCCAACCTTTCTCTCCTTTTCCTTCAATAGCTTTGTATGGTTCATGAGATTGCTTGATTTCTTGTGTGTGCCTATTAATTTCCAATAAAATACTTTTTTAGCTTTTAACTAGAGTCTTCTCTATGGTTAGTACTGGTATACACAGGTGAGAAGATCTGCTGTTACCCTCCTCTCCTAGTGCTCCTTTGAGCTAATAATTCCCCAAATCCTAAGGGGATGCTGGCACTGCTGGAAGACCTCAAGGTCACCTACCTTTTAGGGTAACAGTTGAGAGCTAATGTGGTGAAGTGGTTTGAGCATTTGGCTACAAGTCTGGAGAGCAGGGTCCAATTCCTTGTTTGGCCATGGAAGCCCACTGGACATGTCACACACTCTCAGCCTCAGAAAACCCTATGATATGGTTGCCTTAGAGTCACCGTAAGTCAGAAAAGACTTCAAAGCATGCAGTAACAACAACAAAGTGGCTGAAGCTTATTTTCAATTGACTGATCTATCAAAAATGACTAATATTTTTCCATTACTAATGTATACATGTATATGTCTTCCAGACTTGAAGGAAGATTTTATCACATGATCCAGCATAAAAATTGGTCATCAAGTGGGCAGAATAAGGCTCAATGTGATTTTTTTTTGATGGGTGGCGCAAGATCTGTACCTCAACAGGTAGAAAATAGGTGGCAATCTTGCAGTTATCACTGTTTCATGTGCATTCAGTGATGCTGATTTTGGTGCCCAATTCCCAGTTCCTTTTTCAACAAAGTGCTTCAGGAATAACCTAGATGGATTGTTTCATCTTACACAAAATACAAATGATAGGATAGTTAATATCACACTTCCCCATCACTCGAAAACTCTCCTCTTTGAGATGGACCATCATTTCTAGGGCAAAAGGGTCTTGTTTTTTGTTTCAGAGCACACCAACTTACAATGAATATAGTGCACAGTTATGAATAATGGAATTGTAGTACTGTATGTCCAAATAAAGCACAAGGCCACTCCAAAGAACCTTTTCATACCACTAGGGAATGTTCCCTGTAGGATACAATAGATAAGAGTCTGCCTTTCCGTTTGAGCTAAGCACTGTCAATTACAGCAACTTCACAGAAACAAAACAAAACAAAACCAGCCAGTATGCACCATTTCACATGTTAGTGGAAATACTTATTTAGTTTCTTTTGGGCATCTATAATTCAACCTGTTCATTTTCAGATTAGTTGTAATGATTATTAATTAATGATTATCCATCTCCTCCTCAAAGAGATGTTCATTATCCACTGTACTCAAGACCTGGTTACTAGAGTGAGGCAGTTTGTACATATTAGTGCAGGTGGGCCCATTTTTCATGCACATGTCTTTTGGTGGCTCACACCTCTTTGGGTAGTTGCAGGCTACTAGAGCAATAATGATCTTAGTGGCTTGTAGACTATTCAGTCAATGCACAATTAGCAGTTATGTATTTAAGTCTTTACTCCGAGGCCATTTCCACACGGGGTAATTAAAACGGGGCAGTGCGACCTCCAACGGATGCATTGGGGGAAACCCATCCAGTGGAAACCATCTATGATCTGTAGGTGGTAGGACAACAGAAGGAAAGGTTAGTTTTTTGATGAACTGAAGCTGTAAAACTGTACGAGTTAGTGATGCATGTGCCATTTTCCTTTTGTAGCGCAAAATCGTGTCCCACCACTCTCGGGCAACAGAATTATTGATGTATTTCTCTGTGGTTTTAGGAATGTTTATGTGGTGTCAACTGGTGGACGATGGCCATGAAAATACATAGAGTATTCCTCTAGGTTTGTGTGTGGTGTGTTTTGGGAGAACTTCCTAGAGAGCTGTGTGTTAGCTCAAGAGTGGAGGGTAGCCTGGAGTAGTGTTGTTTGGGTTTTAGAGTGACTATCCTGCAGGAAAGACTGCATGTCCCATCTGACTGTGGGCGGAGAGAAGGGGGTTTGTGTGTGGTGTGTTGTGGGAGAACTTCCTAGAGTGCTGTGTGTTAGGTCAAGAGTGGAGGGTAGCCTGGAGTACTGTAGTTTGGGTTTTAGAGTGGCTACTGCCTACAGGAAAGACTCCCTGTCCCTTGTGTCCCTGGGCGGAGAGGGTAGTTTTTAGCGTGTTTTCCTGGCATTCATTCCAGTTTTCAAGCTTTCTCCAGTCTCCCCTATCACCGCATGTCATTTTTTGCTTTGGGCTAAGAGAGTGTGACTGCACGGCCGAGAGAGTGTGAGAAAAGGGTGGTGGAGGGGGAGAGACAGAGAAAGAGGGTAGGGTTTGTGTGTGTGCATGTTGTCTTTGTGTGAAACTTCCTAGAGTGGTGAATGCTGGCTGAGGGCTAGGGGAAGCGTTGCCTACTGGTCAAAGGGAGTGATAGTGCGCCCAGGAAAGACTCCCTGTCCCATGTGCCCCTGGGGGGAGAGGGTAGTGGTTATTGTGTTTTCCCGGCATTTATTCCAGTTTTCAAGCTTTCCCCAGTCTTCCCTATCACCCTATGTTATTTTTATTTTGGGCTGAGAGACTGTGACTGTGCAGCTGAGAGGAAGCTAGGGGAAGCGTTGCCTACTGGTCAAAGGGATAGATAGAGTGGGGCCAGGAAAGACTGCATGTCCCATGTGTCCCTGAGGAAAGAGGGTACGGTTTGTGTGTGTGTGTGTTGGTTGTGTGAAACTTCCCAGAGTGCTGAATGCTGGCTGAGGGCTAGGGGAAGCGTCGCCTACAGGACAATGGGATTGATAGGGTGGGGCCAGGAAAGACTGCATGTCCCATGTGCCCCTGGGGGAAGAGGATAGGGAGGGGGCGGCCAGAGAATCTTCCATAGTGCTGTTGTGTTAGCACAGGAGTGAGTGCAGGGCTATGTGGTATAGGGGAGATTGGGTTTTACAGTACTCACCCTCCGATAGTCTCCAAGGCAAACAGTCGACGACAGAAGCACATGCTCTATCGCAAGGCACACCTCGATGGCTATCTGCGCAACTATGGAGATCCCCAAGCCAAAAGTGTTCGCCGTCTTGCGATAGATCAGTGGGGTTGTCAGCCACCAGACAGTAATGGCCACTCTCTCCTCCACAGGGATGGGCTGGCGCATCTCTGTGGTTCTTCTCTCTAGGTGGGGACGCAGATGGTCTGCTATCTCAAACAGGGTGGCTTTGGTCATCCTGAAGTGATAGAGCCACTGGTCATCATCCCATTTTGCAAGAACCTCTTCGGTCCACCACGTCCTGTGCATCCTCTCCCGAACCCACCATCTTCTTGGGCGTGGTACACGCTGTGAAGAGCCTCCTAGCAGGGGCACATAGAAGCTCAACTCATCATCATCCTCAAGATCCTGTGAGGCCACCCGATAGAGCCTGTACCTCCTCGCTCTATCTCTGCTCCACTGCCTTTGCATAGTTGCCAGCACAACTCCCAGAACTGTCATAAACGGCCCCAGGACCCTGGCAAGGTTGGTCATCCCCTCTTCTTCCATTGCCAAACCAGCAAAAAACAGCAGAAAGAGGAGCCCAGAAAGAACAATCAAGCCCACGTGGCTAGAAGTGATCTCTCTCCAGAAGCTTCCAAGGAAGGAGGGGCGGTGGGAGGGGTCATGGGAGGACCTAGGGGGCTGTACGGATGTGCGCACGTGCGCACGTACGTAATGACGCACGGAACCATTTAAAAAAAACAACACAATCACAGCCGAGGGGGGCGAGGTAAGGAGACTAGCGGGAGTGGCCACGGAGGAAATAGTGTGGATCTATTAATGCACGCTATCCTGATTCACCCTAGGAGCCATGTGGAACTTTGTAAGTGAAAGTCTGCGTTAGCGTGGACCCAGAAAAAAACGGCAAGGAGCGTCGCAGAGCGATTCCCTCGCCTCGTATGAAAAGGGCCCGAGTCAAGTCTCAAGTCTCTACCTTCAAGTCTCAAGTCAAGTCTCAAGTCCTTGAAGATACATACTTTCAAGTCAAGTCTCAAGTCAAGTCTCAAGTCTGGAAGCTAACTTTATACCTCAACCAAAATTCTAGAATTATTGAATAGAGTGAAATAAATCCAGTTTTAACAATTTAAGCAGAGTTGGCTCTTCGTATTTGCAATTTTGCCATCTGCAGCTTCAGAAGTGGGGAATAGGATCCTATCTTACTCCCCATTACTGAAGATTCAAAAGCTATAGAAGGACGGATCCTTCTTCCTCAAGCCCGTAGCCTAACACATTTGCTGTTCCCCTCTGAGAAATGCACCCTGCACTCTGGGGGTGAGTCTTGTCTTTTGCTCTGAGAAAACATTTTAGAAGGCTTTTCCAATATGCAGCAGGGTCAGGCTGCTGAGCAGACCTCAAGCCTGCCTCAAGCCCATTGCCTAACCTGTTTGCTCTTCCCCTCTGAGAAATGCACCCACACTTTGGACTTGGGACAGATTGTCATGTGACTAGTAGGCAAAAAGAGATGGTGGTGTTGCTCAAAGCCATTAGCTTTTGGATAAACTTGTTATGTTACTGGACCAAGGGCGTCAAGTCAGTCATTAAAAATATACAAGTCTTGAGTCAAGTCAAGTCGATGCATCATTTATGGCTAAGTCAAGTCCGAATTGAGTCACTGAAGTGACTTAAGTCTGACTTGAGTCCGAGTCTATCAACTCAAGTCTACATCACTGACAACTCATTCAATCTCACCTTTGACTTCCAGTTTCCAGCCCCTGCTAATGGAACTTGGTGTTCTCTGCTCCTGGTCTGTATACTTTCTCCATATTGTGGTCCACATTGCAGATAAATTGTTTTGAAGCAGACATGTCCCTATGTGGATAGTCATGATCATCCATAACATAGTATTTCTAATTTCTATGTATGGATGTGAAAGTTGGACAGTGAAGAAATCTAGCAGGAAAAAAGACCCCCTACTCATTAGAAATTTGGGCACTAGATGAAAGTTCTATGGATACCATAGCTGGCCAAAGTTTTGAGTAATGTGGCTCATATACTATATATGGATTCTGAAAAGAAGGGAGAGTTCCAAAAATGCAAAGTAGCTTATAGTTTAAAGATCTCTCATTGTGGTTCATTGACAATCCTCCTCCCATGCAAGTAAGCCCAGGAAATTCCCAAGGATACCATAACACCCAGCAGCCTACACCGACATTGTGGAAGGGAACTTGAAAGGCTTCAACCTCATTTCCCCTGTGGAGTCTTTGATTTCATCCTGAAAATTTTCCCAGAACCATAACCATCTCCAGGCACAGCATTTACATTTGGTTATATAGATCTCCATTTACCTCTATCGCTTCTGCATTCTTTCCTCTTTCTTGCCTCTTGCACTGTTATTGGGTTGGACCTCTCCTGTAGTCATTGGGTTGGACCAATAGTAGAGCTTAGCAGAGTCCTACTGTCAGGAAGAGGAAGAGGAAGAGGCCAGCTGAGAAAGGTCTGCAATTTCTCCTTTTCCCTATCGTCCAGAAGAGCATGAAAGGCAAAAGGCAGAACTGCAGAAAGGATGAGAGAACGATGGGAAGACACTGCTGGTGCTGAGTGCTTTAGATTTAATGGAAAATGACCTTCCGTTTACAGAATGACCAATCTGGACCTAATCCAGGTTAAACACCTGCCATTTTTGTTTCTGATAGTTTCTCAAACAATATGCACACTGATACATAACCACCACCATGTTATCTGCAAAAGGGCTTAAACCTCCATTCTTGCCGTGTTTTCTGAAATCCTTCCAATTTTTCTACCAGTAAAGCTAATCTCACTCCTATGGCCAAGTTTTAGCACTGTGTTCCCCAGATGTCTTCCCTCAGGTCCCTAATCTCCTCCAGCAACACAATTTCCACCCTCTTATTTTCTTTCATCTCTGACTATAATTTCTCTGACCCTAGCCAGGCTGGCACAAAGACTTTTACGTATATCAAATCCTATGGTACTTCTCCTGGCTAAGAATAACCTCTGCCTGATATTTTAGCTCTGGAAGTTTTGGAAGTTATAGCAGCCACATACATATCACTAATATATAGACCATGCTTCCTTGTGAGTTTAGTTACAACCCATGTTTCCTTGGGCACATTTAGTCTGGCAATAGTCTTGTGGCTTTTCCAGGTGATTGAAAGGGATGGAACTTCTGAGGTCATACGTTGAATCTAAATATTTGCCTTCTCTCACATATATAATGTACAATACATTATATTTTGTGGTTTGTGATCTTCCAGTTGAAACCAAACCAAGTGTTGGGGAATGTGGGAGATAATACTGGCTCTCTCAAGAAAAGTGTTCAATTGACAAGGCAGAAACTGAACAACCAGAACTCCCATACCTACCCATCCACAGACAGGGTCTAGTAGAGAGAGGAGAAAGAAAGTATTCTTTACAAAACAAACAAAGTCGCTTTACTTACGAATTACCTTTTCATAAACAATTGCATCATCTAACGGATAAAAAAGAGAAGAGAAAAATGGCTGCAGGTCAGAGTAATGGAAAAAAAACACAGGTGTAGAAAAACCTAAAAATCAGGAAGTTATCATAAATATATACTGTGCCTACATTCCTAGTGAATAACACGCAAAGCAGCAGTTAGTGAGTATAGGTATGTAAAGATTGCTAATTGTAACACTTAGTACAAATAGGCTTGTACTTGGTCCCTCAAAAGTCTCCCACAGGCACGCAAACTCAGAATTATTAGGGATGCTGAACAACCATCTCACACCAGCCATCGCACGACAAGATCATCTGAATTTTTAATGATTGTGCAATATAGAACACAATCTGTTGATAGAGAAATAAATATTTCTACCTTAATAGAACACAAGTCCTCCTCCTCCTCCTCCTCCTCCTCCTCCTCCTCCTCCTCCTCCTCTCCTCCTCCTCCTCTTCCTCCTCCTGTTTGCATGTAGCTGGAAAAATCTCTGCCTTAGAGCTTTAGGGTTCTAGCCTTTGGGGTTTTTAATGTCTCCCTCCTCCCTGTCCAAATCAAGCACAAAGGCAGTTAAAATGTGGAAAATTCAGGAAATGCAGAACACATCATTAAATCATCTACTCAGGAAACCTTGGCAATCTTTACTTCAACTCACATAAGGTCCACTATAAATGAAATGTGTATTTTAATTATTTCCAGTTCGGAGGCTCCCAACATGCACTACAGAGCCGAAGCTCTTCACCAAAGAACTCAAAAAGAAAATTGGGTGGTAGAAAAGAAGAATGTTGTGGCTAATGTGGAACAGTTGCTGGTTATACTCCACATTGCCCCAAGCAAACCTCTTCCTTTTATCTTGAAGAAAAAGCAATCGATTTCCCCCGGCAGTACAATGTCTGGACTCACATTCTGTTTACTCATAAGTTTTGACAGGTTTAACCATAGCAGCTTTGTAAAGCAGCTGCTCTCTGAATAACCACTGAGGTTGTAATTCTTTTTAAGTTCCAGAGCTAATGCAAAATGAAATGCTGGCCTTTCAAGATGCTTGGCCAGCCAGCAAAGCTGTTGACATATCTTATGTTTTGCATAGCATTTCCAACTACAGAGGGTGGAAGACGAATTATGGATTTTTTTCTTTGGTTCTCATTCCTGCCCCCTTGCTTTCTTTTCAGGAAGGTCACTGGTCATTGGCTTGGTTGGAACATGCTAAAACAACTGCCTACTGCTCCTCCAGAACCTTGAATAGCTGCTGAATGCTTTCTGATTTCTTTACCCCCGATCCACTAAGAACCAGTGCTCTGGTTTCCAAAGTGCACTGAGAAAGGTTTTTTTTTTTTAAACATTTTGGTTATGCTTCACCAATGATCATTCATGTGAGGAACAGAAACTCTGGAATCCATAACCTAAAAGACTAAATGAGATCTTTGCCTTTTTAGGCTATAACATACTCAATGGCAGGTTTGAGTTTGGGAATCTAGGTAAACTGCAAACAGCTGCAAAGCAGGAACATAAATCTTTGCTCATTTCATTCTTGCATGCAAGGATGAAGGGTTGCAAAAAAAAAATTCTTCACTGGGCAAGAAGACAAGAATTTTTGCACATTTATCCATTTTTTTAAAAAATTGAGACTTTTCAAGAAAACAATTCGTTTGTCTGAAAACCTTGGTGTTGTGTGACAGAAAAAACTTGTTTTTTCAGCATACAATGCTTTTGCACAGAAAAACAGCGTTTCTGTATGAAGATGCTGCCCTCTGGGCAAAAAAGTTGACTAAAACTATGGATCAGGAAATGAATTGTGCATGTGTAACTATGTCATGTCTCCAATCAAATTCCCCACCAAACCACCTTTTCTCTACTTCAGTTCCTCTGTCAACATAGCCATTTCCTGGACAACGATGAGTGGAGTGGAGCAGCAGAGAAGCATCTAGCTATTTGAGTTACAGTGGTGTAAGTTGGGCTTATGTTATTGTAATGGATGAACAACATCACCCAATGTTGTTGTGCAAAACTCAAATGCTTCATGCAAACAAACTCTGCCAAATTGTCCCAAAATGCCCCGCTCCATAGTGGTTAACTGTTTCCTTGACAGGGTGTTTCGGTGTCTTGATGGGGTGAGATACCCTTTCTTACTGAGGAGGAGAAAAATTAAAAGCCCTTTTTTTATCTCTCCTGCAGAATAACAAGACAAGGTTTAAATTTGTGGTATAGAAGCAGCAAGGCATGGAAGGGGGCTTGAAATTAGGCTCACATGCTTTCTCCCCATTCTTCTCTCTCGGCCATTTTTACTTCTAGCTGGGCTGGGGACTGCATGGCCCTCAAAATATTATTGTACCAAATTTCCCATCATCCTTCCCCATTGCACACGCTAGCTTAGGGTGAGAGTTGCAATTCAATAAGAAGTGGAGGGCCACACTTTTTCCAGTTCTGATTTACAAGGTGCCAACTTCACATGTCAACACCCTGCTGGAGAAAAGGTAGCTTGGAGGAGGACGATCAAGGAAGAAATATTCAGTGGCTGGGCTTAATGTCCTCTGCCCAGATGCGTCTCTTTTTTTACTTTAAATCTCCCCCTCTCAACTGCAATTTGCAGCTCTGGAAAGGTAAGTGGAGATCTTGTATTATGTTTTCCTAGCAAACACAGTAGATCTATTTGTAGCTGAGACCCTTTCAAACAAGAAATGGGCAGAGAATTTACCATACCCAATTGCTTCATCCAAGCCTTTTATAAACTGTCATCTATACTTTTTTCAAGAAGTACATCACATCTGGACAGCTATGACCAATTTTGTATGTGGTTAGTTCTCATTGATTTGCATTATGACTCACTCATATCAAGAGTTCAGAACAAACAACATTAACTGTAAAACTCCTATTGATTAAGTTGCAATTCTACTTTTCTTACTCCTGGCCAACTTGATTTTTTAAAATTTGACTATTATTTTAAAAAGATACTCCTGAAATGCACAATACATTTGGCAAACAGGATGTCAATGTAGAATGTTTGGCAACAATTTTGTTTTGTGCATAGATAAGAATTTAGTAGGGCTTCTTGGTCAACTAGTTCATGGAAATGGTAAACTTGTGACCAGGCTGTACCAACTCAGATGTCAGTTGGAAGCTCACATATCACATCCTTCTAATACACGACACTTCCCTGCACACAGAAAACTAAATGTCTCAGGGAAAAATCTAGAATGGAAACTGGCACCTGGCTTTCTAAGGAGAAATAATGTGTAAGTGTGTGCATGGGAGATCATTCAGTCATAGGAACCTCCGTTCCTGCAGCCTGATTTAGCATCAGCTTTTACAGCTGCAAGTATTCCTCACTCAAATGTCTGGCAACATTGGCTGCCCTGTAAGCTCCCACCCCACACACTTTTCCTGGGGACAAATGTCTGGCAAGTAGAGGGGATGCCCCTCAGACCTCATCCCACTTTTGTGCTGTCATTCTCAAAGAACTCCAACAATATCAGGAAGCAGGATTTAACTTTGCAAGCAGTGGCAGAGCTTGGATTGTGGGGAAGGGGGGCAGGAGGGATGGGGCTATGGCCTAAGGGGGCATGGCCGCTGTACGGGGGTGTGATTGTGGTGCACGGGGGCATGACCAGGGCACACAGGGGCGTAGCTATGAGACAGGATGCCCCCAAAACATTGCTGCCCTACGTGACTGTTTGCAAGAGCCATACTAATTCCTCCTCAGGCAAGGCTTGTTCTTCTATATGTTTAATAATTCTGTAGTAGTTATGTTTTCCATCAATTCATATGGAAAAACATTAGGCTACCCAACCATTTCCTAGCTCCCTCCTAGAACAATAATCTAACGGAAACAAAATTCACTGCTGCTAGTATAGTGAATGAAAAAGTACCCAAATTTGAGAGGGTTTGAAGGTTGGTATCATGGTTTACTATTTGGATCAAAATTAATTTGGCAGTTGAAAGCAAGCCAAACAACAGTGCTGTTGTTTGGCTTGGGGTGAGCTGCGGATGGGTGGGGAGAGTTGAGCAGCAGGAAGGGGCAAGGTGAGCAGCAGCAGGTAGGGGAGGGGCAAGTGGCTGGCGGGGGTGAAGGGAGTGGCAGCGGGTGGAGGAGAGGTGAGCAGTGGCAGGGGACGGGTGAGCAGTGCAGGGGGGCAGCCAGGTTCCTCTTTTTTGTGCCCCCCTGATATTAGGGCCAGGGGCACGTGCCCCAGTTGCCCCACCCTAGATCCGCCTCTGATAGCAGCAGCCATGAAAGAACCCCCTCCTCATGTATGAGTGCAGTGGGGAAAAAATAAAAACTGTCAGTGCAAAGTCATCCATCAAAATTTGATACATAGGATCCCATGGCAAAGAAAAAACATGGAGTGTTTTGGTCAGGTGAGAAGCACAAGTAAGAAACAACTTTTTTTTTTTAAGTACAGTATCCACACAGGTATCAGACTCAAATTTTTTTCCCCGGTCCAGCTGATGAAGAGCAATGCAAAGTACTAAATCTGACAAGGTGTGGCAAGTATTTAAGCATCTGCTGTCCTTTGTTTAGGGAAAGGAAATACAAGCAAAGAAGAAAATTATGCCCCCCCCATGACAGAAATTAATGAAAAAATGAAATAAGTGCAGATATGGAGAACAAAAAGTCCCATTTTATTTTCATAGGTTGTACCAGTTCAGACTGGTGATGGTGGGGTCTCAGTTGCATGAATGCTTCTCCAAATAAACAGCCGTCTAAATATATAAAACTAAAATATAAAAGAAAATGTTATAGGTTTACCTATTTCTTTGGACAGTGAATGGTGGACCTACAGCTGCTACGGTAACATGAGGTTGTCACTTCTGTAGTTCTACACACTTTTTCTTATTAACAATTACACGAGTCTGTGATGCTGATACATATATCAAAAGTAGGAAATTTGACCCAAAGCATAACATTATTCATAACATGGTTGTACTTTTTATGAAGAGAACAGATCTTGGCATTTTGGGGTGACTCCTGCTTCTCTTCTCTTTCTTCCCTTGAAATCTGAAACTATGTCCCCACCAGACAAAATGATAACATATTTGCTAATATGGGGCTATGCAAAATTGGTGACAAAGGAGGTTGAAACTGGAGAACGGGGCGAAGGAGAATGATGGGAGAAGCATCAAGGTGTAGTAAAATTCCAAAAATGTTCTTGTTGCAACTCATACAATATACTTTATTGATGTCTGACTGCTAACATGTATCAAGTTCTGATAGTGATACAGGACACAGTTGCAAGCTTATTTTCCAACTGTCAAGTTTGTCTATAATGAATTTAGGATTGGATGGGAATTAGTATATTTAAAGTCCAAGTTTTGCAATCTGCAACCAATATACAATAGGAAAAAAATGAGATATAGACGACTGGATACATCAATGGTTTAGGAACACTCTTGCTTCCAGAGGCAGGAAACATTGCTATAGCAATGAACAGAATCCTGTCCCTGCTAGTTCACCGCAGACTGTTCCATTTTGTTACCTTGCTGCCACTCTGTGGGAGGATGCCTGAAAGGTTTTTGAATTCAGACTGGGTGGCTCTGTCTGAGTGATAGCTGCTGTCCAGCAAAGCTATATGAGCATGGAAGAGTGCCAAAACTACCTTTAAACTGCACAATTTTAAACTCAGAAAAGAGTTCACTCTTCAGCAAGTGGTGGGTATTTCAGAAAAAAACTCTGTCTCTTCAAGGTTCCCTCCCTCTTTTATTTTTAATGTAGTCTTGGGGTCACCTCATATTAAGAGCCACTAGTGATCTCCAGTCCACAGACCAAGACTCAGAGGAAGTTGCACTGATATAAACGGTGGCACTGCTTAGTACCTTCCCTGTCTCACTTGTCTTTCCAATTCAATGACTCCCTTCATTCAGTGTCAAATGGAGAAGTATTTGTAATATGGCCTGCAGAAGCACGATTGTTAGATATTTTGAAATGACATTTACTTTTTAGCTGCTCAATTCGCTGACAGTGATTAAATTGAAAGGCACATTACAAAATCCTTAAATATATGTGCTTTTTTGGGGTACTGAAGGAAATACAAGACTGTGTCCAATGAAATGAAATGAGAACTAGTCTATCCCAGGTACCTTAACAACCCTGGGATCTGAGAGCCAAACGTCAATAATATTTTTATTGCCTTTTCAGCACGGTGAGCCATGTAGGCTCCAGGTCATGGGCCATACATATTTTTTCTCTCTCTCTCTCTCAGTTTAGGGAGGGGCATTTCGAATTCTCACCCAGAGAGCTCTTTGGCCTCAGTAAACTACAAACCCCAGAATTCCACAGAATGTTGAAAGTGGAATAACAGCACTAAAACAGCGTAGTGCAGAAAGGCCCATAGAAACACCTCCCCAGTCCTCAATAGGAGGAAGCAACAAGCCTCTTGTCCATCCCTTCCCTCAGCAATCCTCATATAGATCAGTATCTCCTTGGCAGTAGGGAGCTCTACACGAAATTCACGATCAAGGCCTCCACAGTGGCTACAAAGAAAGTTTTGGGGGTTATGCATCTGGGCCTATTACTGTTGTTGTTGTGTGCCTTTAAGTTGTTTCCGATTTATGGTGACCCTAAGGTGAACCTATCATGGAGGTCCATGGGGCTGAGTGTGTGTGACACATCCAAAGTCATCCACAGCCATGCAGGGAATTGAACCCTGGTTTCTCGGGCTGTAATCCAGCGCTTCAACCACTATACCCCACTGGCCCTAGGCCTATTAACATACCTTAGAAAATGGACCTAAGGACTATGCTTACTAGTTAGAATACATGCTGTCACTGTTTCTGTTTCTCTTTCCCTCTGGCCCACCTTCACCCCCCTCTCAGGGTACGTTCACACATGACCCTGCACATGTATACCACTTTGAAACCATTTTAACTACAAGAGCGCCATTACTTGGAATCCTAGGATTTGTGGCTTGAGAAGGTACTTAGCATTTACGGTAGCCATGTGCTACAGCTGTCCCTAGCAGACAGTTCTGTGTTCCTCACCAAACTACAGATCCCAGGATTCCATGGAATAGAGTCATGGCAGTTAAAGTGGGATCAAACTGCTGTAATTGTGAAAGATGGATACACCCACAGACACAATGCTTGCTTTAAAACTGGCCACTACTGATTATTCAACTGATATTGTAGTTGGTTAATTGATTGAATGGGGGTTGCACCCCAAGGACACTGTTGAGTGGGAATAGTCCATCCTTGTGGGCAATTACTGGGGAGGGCAAGGGAGGGTGTCACATGATCGTGCCTCCTCTGAGGCTCTTTCAGAGTAAAGGAACATGCTGCAGTTTGCTGGCCCCTTTTGCTTGCAAATGAGTTACTCCTGTGTTTGGCATCTGTGCAGTTCTTCCTCCCCACACCCTTTTCTTCTTGCTTACTCAGTACTGATTTCATGCAGTGAAGTAGGATTAACAGCTTGTTAACAATTTGGGAACAGAAGGAGGGTGCCTGGCAAGGAAGGATTCAGGCTGTTAAAAATGGAGACGATTGGAAAGTGGCTTTGTTTCCCATGTCATACACAGATTTACTTTAACATCACTGCTGCTTCTTGTTAAACAGGTTTGATAAGGTTAAGAAACAACTGAAAAACCAAAAACCAAAACTGTTTACCATAGACAAATATGGAATGAATCCACACATGAGCCGTGAGCCCTCCTTTTTCATCTCTCAGAGGCTTTTAGACACACAGTCAGATATGGGATGTTGTTGCTGTGTGCCTTCAAGTCATTTCTGACTTATGGAGGACCTGAGGTGAATCTGTCATGGGGTTCTCTTGACAAGATTTGTTCAAAGGGGGGTTGCCAAAGTCACCCAGTGTGCTTCCATGGCTAAGCCGAGAGTCGAATCCTTGTTTCCAAAAGTCCCAGTCCAGCACTCAAACCTCTACGTTACACTCGCTCTCAGAGATGGGACAGATAAATTCTTTTGACTAGTGTCTTGCTAGCCTCAGAGATTTTCCACTAATCAAAATAATTGGCTGGGAAATTATCAGCATCTATGTCTTGGTATACTCTTCCACTAAAGAATGTTGATCCTTATCTTGCATATTTTCATGCGTTTTCAATACATAACACAGAGGATAAAACAGATAAATCATTTCACCACTCATAAGAATTTATATTACCCAAGCACTCTCTCTCTCTCTCAATATATATATAATGAAAAAATATAAATATAAAAAACACGAAAGTGTGGAGGCTTCCCATCATTACTCAGTTCCAAAAGAGATTTTTTTCATTCTATTCACCGGTATTCTTACATAAAGATGGAAAGTTTCAAATTCAGACCAACTGCATGCTTTCACTTGTCTGTATAAAAGGAGTCTAACAATGCGACTGCTGAACTCTGCTTTCACGGAGTTCAGAGTTGTTGTTGCTGTTGTGTGCCTTTGAGTTGTTTCTGACTTATGGAGATCCTAAGTGGAAACTATCATGGGGTTTTCTGAGGCTGAGAGTGTATGACACATCCGAGGTCATCCAACAGGTTTTCGTGGCTGAGCGGGGAATCGAACCCTGGTCTCCAGAGTCATACGTACCTGTAAAGAAAAAAAAAAAAACACTAAGCAGAAATTGGAATGAAATAGACTCAAGCTTAGGTAATATTAAAAAGCCTAAAGAAGATACATTATTTATTAAAATTTGACATAAAATACACAATGATTAAGTTTAGTTGTTTAAATCACAGTTAGGTTACTGCACTTAATTCCCAATGAAATCAGTGCAGCTGCATTTGTAAGTTGCCCATTAACTGCAAGAGGACTTAAGTTCAACTTGCAAGAAACATGTTTTTATTCAGCCCTTTAATTACCTGGTGATGCATGTGAAGGCATTTTTTGAGCCAGAGTAAACGACATCTGTGCAAAGCTGTCAGCATACATTGCTGCGTGCAAGTGATGGCCCAGATATGCCATTCATAATCACAGCAGTCATATTCAGAAAAGACAATAAGTGAAACTCTGATCCTGATAGTATTTTTGTTTAAACTGGAGGCCAGAATTTCACATACATTTTCACATCTGTTGTGAAGTCAGTCAGTATGTATGCAACAGTGTCAAATTAAACTGAAGGCTGTTAACAACATGATGAAAAACGTAGAAAGAAGAAGAAGCAATGATGATAAAATAAAAAAAAAGGTAGTCCAGGAGTCAGCCATATACAATGCATATGTCTGTTCTGTATATCTAACTTTTTTATCAATGGCAGACCAAAATCATCGCTTAAAGTAAAGTCAAATGTCCATTTTTCAGATTTAATTAAGACAGCATTTTGATGAAGGCTAAGCTAACATAAACAAGTTAGGGAAGGGGGATATGAAAAATGAACTGAATGCAAAACCTGGAATGAATTTGTATGCATGAATTGCATGACTGAACCAGAAAATGATATGAGCCCCGACATTCACTTACAAGGGAGTTTTGTTGTGTAAAAATGTAAAGAAGCATGGGGGGAGGGTATCAGAAGTATTTGGCAAACTCTCACGAGAAGTGAACTTTTAGAAGTCAAGATTCCCTGAAGTCATCATTTTCAAATGCTCTGCCTTCAGGGACCCCTTTCCCTACTGACTTATTCACTATGGCACATCTTCTTGTTGCAAAGGATTCTGTGGGGGAATCTTTTGCATTTATATGTGGTTCAAACCAGAGATGTTTGTAGCTCCATGTTCCAGCCTGAGAACAAACACTCCCTGGGGCTGCATAATATATTGGACCACCTCCAGAATAAGGTAAGGATGAATAAGAAGTTCATTTCTGTTTTTCTAAAATATAATTTTACCAAAAATCCACACATTTCTTCATTTTTAGGATTATAATTTTCATTTTTCAACCAAAATAAAAGTTTTATTTTTCAACCCTGCCTGATCACAGCTTTGAGTGTTTCACCTTGGAAGATCTCAACTCAATTCCCTGAATATTCCTCTCTCCATTTCCAAATGTTAAACTTTTTTTTTGCAGCTACACAAAGGTATAATGGGCAGAGAGACAAAAAGGGGGGAATAAAAGATGCAAAGCCAGTTGCCCTCGACATTAATAAGACTCAAACAATATTCAGTTAAGCATATAGACGGATGCAACCACTCCATGACCAGAATCCAGTTGGATGGACCACGATGGTAGTGTAACAGAGGGTTGCAATAGTGTTTTTGCCTTTTGTGAGTTTGTGTAAGAAGGTATCCAGAACCTCCTTATGCAAATGATTCACTGAGCAGCACAACAGCTGCCATCCAGCACCAGGGAACAACTTTGCTCCTGACACAAATGTCTGTGCGGTAATCAGGAAAGCTTGCTTGAACTACCACTGGTTTGGATAACCCCATCACATTCTCATGGCGTCCACACACTACCTAAATACACTTTTCCAGCTTTATAAAAATGTCAAGCCAGAAATGACAACTGTAACATGCACATTTGAATGTAGATATTGTAAGGATGCAAATCTTTGCATTCTTTGTCTTCACTGTGAAAGACAAATATTCAGAGAAGTGATCTCCTGGATGCAGGAGAAAATGAAGATTTCTGTGCAGCTCTCAGGAAATATTCACACCTTACAAAGTCTTTTGGGGAACTATTCTGTCCAGAAATACACCTGATTTTGTTGTGCAAACCCCACTTTTTTAACATGGGAAAGAGTGTTTTTTTTTTTTTGCACACATTACATTTGTTTTGCCCACAGTATATGTATTTTCTGTGCAAAAAGTGCATTTTCTACACAAAAATGCATATCTTACACAAAAAAACATATATAGTTTTGCGTAGAATAATTCTCTGAAAGACTTCAAAAAGTGTGAAGAATCCTCATGGCTGTACAACTTTTCTTGCACATATATTTGTGAGCATTGGTAAACTCATTAGTCTGCGGAAGAACATATAGCAGTGAATATTGTTTTTAGGTCACTGACTGACAAATAGCAAATGTTTCTCTTTCCAGCCTTGAAGTATGAGTCTGTTTGCAATGGTAAGGACAAGAAGAGCCCATGCACACTGTCCCCCTGCCAAAATGTAATGTAGCAGTGCATCAACATCTCCAAATTAGAAATATTTTTTCAAATATGATTTTTTTTTGCATAAGAAAACTAATACAAATCATAGGCTTCTGTCATATCTTTGTCAGAGAATTCCTCCAATAAGGATGAGTGCAAATTCCCCATGTCTGAGGAGACCAAGGCACTAGTTGTCCCTGTAAAGTCAACAGACTCAACACCCTGGGGTAGAGAGGCTTCACACCAAGGCCATTTCTGCACTACACTGTTATAGTGCTATCATTCCACTTTCAAAATCCTATGGAAACCTGGGGTTTGCAGTTTAGGGAGGAGCATCTTTGGCCTCAGTAAACTACAAAGCCCAAAATTCCACAGAGCCACAGAAGAAATACTGAATGTGGCATATTTTTGGCTCAAGGTCCCAGTGAAGTTGTAGGCAGAGGCATGTCTTTCATTTCTTCATACGTGGATCCTAGAGCTGTGCCACCTCCCCAAAAAGATATGACAGGTGCCTCTAAGCCCCCTTCCGCATGGTGGGGGGGGGGGACTGCCGAAAACAGACCTTACTGGCTTTCTTTTCTGGCCGGCCTAATCTGTCACCACGAGGAGTAGCGTGAGTTTGCTACTCGGCAGTCCTCCGCGTCCCAAATGGTGGCTTCCGGTTGGTGGAGGCTCTCCACCAGCCGGAGAAGCTCGCCAGCTGGAAGCCCGCCCCCGGCAGATCTGCAGGCACGCACTTGCGCACGCCTGCAAATCTGCTCTTGAGCCGGGCGACGGAGCGGCAGGGGGTTGCGCGCTCCATGATTTTTAAAAACCTCTGAAAAGAGGTTTTTAAAAAACATGCCACGCGACCAGTTCCGGTCGCTCCGGAGTGGACTGAGGCACGGAACTACAGAATGGAGTCCGCCCCAGTCCACTCTGCGGTGCAGAAGACCGCTGTCGGAGGTCGCTCTGCACTGTTTTACTAGCCCGGTGTGGAAATGGGCTAAAAAGCTGAGCCCTTTACTCATTAAAAAAAAAGTGGGGGGGACATGAAAGAAAGAAAGAAAGAAAGAAAGAAAGAAAGAAAGAAAGAAAGAAAGAAAGAAAGAAAGAAAATTATTTCTACAAGCCAAAAATTATGGCTTGGGATATAAACTAAGATCCGCAAAAATTAAATCCACCATCAAGGATTGATCACTGCATCTTTTGGGACAAGAAACAAGATGGGAAAGTTCCTCAGATGAATTTCCTAAATGCAACACTAAATCTTGGGAAATGCTTTTGGGGGACATATAAAGGAATACCACAAAGAACATAAAGTATTCCTGGCAAGCTATTAATCTTGATTATATTAACCTTACTCCAGATGCTTAAGTGATGTCCATCTCTCTAAATTAAGAGAGATTTCTACCAACAATGTGCTCAAATTCAGCTGTATCATTTGAGAAATATCCAGAGAGACTAATATACCAAGATATGCTGTGACATCTGGGCACCAGCAACATTGCCAGTGAACAAATAAACTGTGTGACTTTATGGCACCTATAGGCACCATGTCAGATTTAACAACCCTGTGTATAATTCAACCATGTTAGTGCTGAATTAGAGTTGCCACCTTGCTGACTCCCCCCCTCACCAAAAAAATCCTAATTTTTAATAACTGTAGGACAGGCAGGTGCAATATGATCCTTTGTGTGCTGGGAAGAGCTGTACCTAAGTGTATCTTACCAAGCTAGGTGAATTTTGTTTCAGTATGGTTTTGAAAAATTCAGCAAAATTCATGAACCACATCTTTAGGATGGAAAGAACTTGCGGATCAAATTATTTAAAATGAAGTGAAACCGTCAGATTTTTCTGTGCAGCAAGTGACTTCACCATAAGGAGTCCTTTAATTCAAAAAACCAGAGCACGCTACTAAACAGAGGAAATGTGCTTTGCCATTAATTTCTTTCTGTGATCAAACTAGCTTTTGCCTGAAAGTATACTTCAAGAGAGGGGACTCTTTGGATCTCAAAGGGGCATGATTTGGCTTATAAGAACTCTGGGAGTCCCTTTCCCCTTCCTTTTTAATGTTGGAGAGATTACACGCAAAACACAGTGCTCTGGGAGAAATCCTTTCGCTATCACTGGTCTGCAAAACCAGCACAAATGGACAACTGAAGTGGTGCAACCCACACCCAAGTTTACCGTCTCAAGGAGAACTAGGCTTCTGCCACTGTGCTAACATAGGAGGAGTCCAATGCCAGCCGAAATCCCTCACTCCAAAAAACTCCACCCCCTTTTCAAGAAAAAAACATGAAGACAAAAGGGCTTTCTGTTCTCAGAGGGGCAGGTTTGTGTTTTGTAGAGTTGGGGGATCCCCAATCCCTCAGCTGTTAAAAAGAATATAAAAATAAAAGATAAAACTAGACATAGCTATCTAGTTTTTAAAATTTATTCTTACATTTTTGGGCCAATGTGACCTGTGAAGGGTCCCAGGAGCTGAAAACCTGGTCCACAGTCATTCTGAAGTTACCCTCCTCCTGGGATGTATGCCCTTACATGTGTAGCATCTAGTCCCATTGAACATGCAGCTGACTGATATGACTGATATTCATTTAAAGATTTCTATTTTCAAATATCAACAAAAACACAGAGGCATCAGCTGATTTAGAGTAATCCCAAATTTAGAAGCTGCTCAAAACATTATTGAGGATGGGTGTGAATAACTCACTGTAGCTAGGACTGCACCCAGAAGCATGCTCAGTGAGTACCTAAGGCGGACTCACTCTCATTTCTAATAGCGATTTACTCTCCATCCTTTTCTCTGAAAAACCTGAAGGTCTCATATTTATGTGCTTTTTCCTCTTCCTACCACGTCTTGCTATTGTCCTCTGAGGAGCTCAGGAAAGCATCAGATGGTATTCCAGATGCAGAGTCCTATTCCTTAAAGAATCCATATTCCCAGTGATACCATCAGGATAGGGACAGAGTTCCAGGATCCCACTCAGCAGAATGAAGAGGAAGGATCTGGATTGGAATTTGACCTGGAGCCCACATGATGTAATCAAGTGCCCTAGCACACAGGAATTCCGTGGAAGTCACTAAGGTGTTTGTTTGCAGAAGTCAATGAAGAGGCAGGAAGTGTGTTTGATAACTATTTTCTTAAAAGAGCGATCCAGTCAAAATTCAACATTTTGAAGTAATATTCATTTGTCAAATTCAAAATAAATGGAATTTTAAAATTCTAATTCCTATTTTCAGTGCAAACAGTAGCAAGTATCATCATGCTTTTGTATTTAACCTTAACAAAAAAACAAGAAAAATAAGCATTTTAATTTCCTCAATGCTTTTTTAGCACTCTGTTTAAAAGAGTGCTATGCATTTCCTAAATGGTGAAGGTACGTCCCATGTTTGCCCTACAATATGTTTCAGGTTTCTGTCCCTTTCTAACATTTCATTTTTCAGCCAGTATATTTTTCCAGTACTAAACTCCTGCTTTTTTAAAGTCCTACCTAGAAAATTTTCAGTTACATCATTTGCACAAATATGTTGTTGTTAACATTGAAAAACCTCTCTGCTTGCAGTTGTATATTTTATTTGGCTAAAAAAGGTGCCCATGTCTAATACATCACATGGCCCTTTGGTGATACTATTTAAGCTAGGAATTCCAAAACTCACAAATACCGAATAGCCAAATGTTCCAAAGCTCTCCTCGTACACTAAACATGCAATATATCTCCTCCTTCTCCAAACAGAAATAGATTTCTCTCTGATTGGTTTGATAAATTTGACCCAAGATTTCCATTTGGAGTTATTGGAGTTCCTACTGTTTTTCTGTGTGTTGGTGGGCCAAGCCCTAATCGCCCACATCTCCCAGGGAGGCCATAAATTATGGCAATGAGATGGAGCTTTGTATTCCTTCTGCTCAGAAGAAGGCAAATCTGCAGCAGCATTATTTTGACAGCCCTGAATTTAATTCATTGTTTTATGACAGATGGGAAAAGCGTACATGCTCATAGTACTGATTTATGATCATTTGGGTCTGGAGGATTCTATAATTTGCAAGTAATGTGAAAACAGATGGATAGACAGACACTAAAGTGCAGGCTGACCTGGACATTCTCACTGCTCGCTCCAAATGGCATCCATATGGCCTCAAACCTCATTCAAGGAGATCTTCATTAGCAGACTTGGAGGTATTTTTCATAAAACTCATTTATTGTTGAGAGGATGTTACTTAAGCCTGATTTGTGAGACTTTCATTGATGTAGCACAGCATTTTCCAGACTTCTGGTAGCTGAAGTACATCCCCCCCCCCTCAATTAAAAGCATTCTTCATTTTTAAAATTCTAAATGGCCAGACTACATGTTACATTCAAATGTACACATTTAATATGGGAAGGCAGCTTTTAATGCTTGTTGGCAGCTCCTGGATGAAGAGCTGCTTATTTTTGTATTGGAAATCAGTTTTGGGAAGAGGCATTTTTCAGGAGATAAGCAGCAGGGCTTATCTTTTCCCACATGTGCCTATTCACCTAAATCCCCATCTTGTAGCTTTCCTTCCCTTTCAAATTTCTAGAATGTGCTTGAAAAGATGAACACCCATTGGGGAAAGTACTGGGCAATCTGAGAGGCAGTAGTGGATATTTCAAGCGGTGGGATTAATTTACAAGGCAGAAGCTGAAAAGATCAATACTCACATAGAGGAAGAGTGTTAGGAAATGAGAGAAAGCAGTGGATTTTTCAAGCAGAGCAATCCTTTTGGCAAGACAGAAGCTGAACAACCGCTCAGTGGTAGAGCTTGGAGTGTGTGTGGGGGGCGGGAGGGGGACGGGGCCATGGTGCAAAGGATGTGGCTACGGTGTGTGTGGGAGTGGCCAGGGCACGCAGGGGCCTGGCTACGAGCCAGGACGCCTCAAAAACATTGCCACCTGGGGCGAAGTGCCCTCACTGCCCCCCCATTCCTATGCAACTGCAACAGCTTGTCCCATGCCCTGCCTCTCCAACTCCAAGGGACACACAAGGGAAAGAAACAGCTTAGGATTTTTTGGGAGTGTGAGTGGGAGACATATAAAAATAATTTCACTTATAGAAGCCCGTGTACAATGAAAAGCTTAGGGGCCTTTTTCCCCAAGCCATTATAGCACTATGGTTCCACTTTAACTGCCATGGTTCCATCCTATAGAATCCTAAGCTCTGCAGTTTAGCAAGGGGCATTTAAAATGCTCAGACATTGCATTCCAGTGCCCCTACAAACCTGAGGAGGGAGTGGAATCATAATGCTATAATGGCATAGTGTGAAACACTAAAGGAGGAGAGAGAAGGATGAGAAAAAAAATAGATGTAGGTTAGAGTAACGCAAGAAGAGCAAGGATGTGGATTAGCAAACAGACAGAAGTAACAATAAATATGTGCTGCACTTAGGTCCTTTTCACATGTGGGGGGCAACGGGCGAAAACACGCTAAAACGGAGCTTACCCGCAGCCGGGTAAGTCCGTCGCCATGCGGAGCAGTGCGAGCCCGCTGCTCCACACTCCTCCGGCATCCCAGATGGCGGCTTCCGCTTGGTGGAGGCTCTCCACCAACCGGAGAAGCTCGCCAGCCGGAAGCCCACCCCCGGCAGATCTGCAGGCACACACTTGCGCGCGCCTGCAAATCCACTTTGGAGCCGGGCGACGGAGCGGCACGGGGCTGCGCGCTCCGTGCTTTTTAAAAACCTCGAAAAAGAGGTTTTTAAAAAACACGCAGCCCGGCTAGTTCCGGCCGCTTCTGGGTGGATTCTGGTGTGGAACTACGAAAAGTAGTCCACGCCAGTCCACGCTGCAGTGTAGAAGACCTCAGTGACAGGTCGCTCTGCACCATTTCAGAAGCCCGGTATGGAAATGGCCTTAGACTCCTGTAAAGTAACATGCAAAATGACAGTTTGTGAGTCGAGGTTTGCCAAGGTTGCTTATTCTAACAAAAAGCAGCTAGTGGGGGGAGGAGAGAGCTAAGTCTCACTCCTTTCATTATCATTTCACTGAAAACACCCTCTTCCTGAAGCTGCTTTTTTAACTCAAAGTGCTTATAGTGCTATTATTCCACTTTCAACATCCTATGGAATCCTGGGGTTTGCAGTTTAGGGAAGGGTCTTAGGGGCTTAGAGGCCTTATCCCCTCTGGCATAAATATACAACAGTCTTATCTTTAAAAAGGCCCTTTTTCCCTGAGGGGTGTGTGTGTGTGTGTGGAATTCCTGAACAGAAAAGATCAGAGTTCCCAAACTTAACTGATCGGTAACTGAAAATCAGGAGCCATTTGTCTGTCTATGATCTATCCCTGGCTTTCATGTGAAGCGATAAGTCTGAAGGAAGAAACAGCAAATAAGAGGCAGTAGCTTAACAAAATAAATGTTTTCTTTTAAACTGTAAACTTTTCCTCTTATATTGCCAGGAGTGTGTGTGTGTGTATTTGTGTGTGAAAGAGAGAAAGACCGAGGCCATTTCTGCACTAGCCTGTTATCACGTGATGATTCCGCCTGGCCCCTCCCGAAACTGCAAACCCCAGGATTCCAGAGGATGTTGAAAGTGGAATCATCACGCTATAACAGGCTAGTGCGGAAACGGCCAGAGATAATGAGGCCCTTAGCACCCCCATGGTGGTGTAGCATTATAGTGACAGACTCCAGAATGGGCTGCAACTCCCTGTGATCAATATTTTACCCACCCGAGCACACCCACTGACTACCCAAAACTGAAATAAAAGTATAGATTTTTGCACAGGAAATCATAGCATGGCAGAAGCAGGAAAGGAGGTCGTTGATTTGTTGTTGTTGTTGTTAGAAAGAAGAAATGCATATCAAACAGAGCTTTATCACACTACACTGTTCTAGCAATATATTCCACTTTTAACAGCCATGGCAATATCCTATTTGCAGTTTAGGGAGGGGCACTTAGAATTCTCAGCCAGAGTGCTCTTGGGCCTCACTAAACTACAAACCCCAGAGTTCCACAGGATGTTGACATTGTAGCTAAACCAGAATATACTATAGTGTGATAAAGTTAATGGTCTCCCACAGGACAGGAACAGATGCGCAATGATGTTGTGTGGGAAGCCATAACAGAAGGCACCATTATCATGATGCAATTGCAATTTACCTACCTTGTGCGATAAAATTGTCCCCCACGTTGTCTACAGGTTTGTTTTACTGACTCATCAAAGTATTTACTTGAGAATTTATCCTCTTGAACTCAGTGTGGCTTATTCTGATCAAAGAAGCACAACAGAAGTTCACCGTTAATTTCTGATTCTCCCCTGTCCTCGAAAAGATGGAATGAATAAAACATCTGTGAGTTTTTGCAAGAAATTCTTATTTTTTAAAAAAGGAAAAGAAGTCCAAGCATTAAAAGTCATCCATAATATCTGAAATGTACGTTGTGAATTTATATTTTTAACAAGCCTGCTTCAATCATGATGCCTTTTTTTTGGAGTGTGTAACTGTGTACTTTTCAACTAAAAAGAACTGCTGGAGGAACAATCTGCTCTGCCACTCTGTAAGAATTATGGGAGGTTTGGTATGTACTCAACAGCTGATCACTATAATAGTGGCGTCAAGTGAATGATAAAGGATAGGGTTGCTGTTGGCAGCCATTTAAACTCCCACAAATTAAATAAATGTATTTCAGAACATTTGGAGGCGGAAAACATGATGGCCACTCCAATTCTCTCCTCCTCAAGCATTTCTTGCCTCACCTTGAAAGTACAGAGAAACAAAGCAGCTCATTCTGAAGTGGATGAAAACACCTGAGAAATGGTCTCTGTAAATCCAGGACAGCTATAATGTTGTTTATTTTTGTTCAAGTACTTATAGAAACCACAGGTGTCAAGCAGCAACATCCCACTTTCTCCCTCTCACAGGGAAAAGATGAGTACCTGAGCTAAAAATAAAAATCAAGGAAATACACTCTCTGCTGCAAAACCTCTGTTTTACTCATACATAAATTAATGTACATTTAACTGATTAACTGACTAAAACCCATATGATCAATCAACATGCTATTAAGATCTCAGGACTTTTTGTTCCTGTCGGAAATATTCCCACATCCTGAAGGAACTAATCTCAATTAAAATGGCTTTCAGCAATGTTTTAGGCCAAGCTAGCCTTTGACTGATGATTCATTTCTCATCAGCTTGGGCTCATCAGCAATGCTCTCACAGACCTCTAGCACGTGATAAAAATGTTTTGATAATTTCTGGTACAGTTACTCTGAAGTACAAACTTCTTGATGTTCAGAATCAACAAAGATCAGAACCTGGAAGTTTTATTCTCAAAGCATGGCTAAAATTTTACCGTTATGTTGTTTTAAAGCACTTAAGAATTCAAAAAGTGCCCCAATTTTGCTCAAAGTGATCCAAACAACATTTTGAAGTAAGGAATAAATGTTGCTCCTCAGACCCAAAAAGTACGAACGTCAGTTAACTGCCACGTTGAGTTTCTAAGTTATCTTGTTCTCGCTTTGTTACCTCCAAAGTAACATGCTACATGTAATCTCATTACTTCCAAGACATCAGTTCCAAACTGCTGAAGATATGAATATTTCAAGTTGATGTGAAGAACTAAACTAATGTCTGTATGGCATTTAGTGCCCAGTCCTGAACATCTTAGTTCCCTGTCAAAATATCATGGTGGAAAATAGTAAAGATTTTGCAAAAAGCGCTATCTGTGAAGACATGCCTTGCTTCAAGGTTGATTAGCATTTTGCTTCAAAACTGATTAGAGCTCATTTCCCATCAGGAGCACTCTTGGATGCTCAAGGATGAGGATTTTCCCCTTCACAGCTAGGGGTCCAGCCAAGAAGTTTCCACTAGACTAGCTTTGGGACTTGGGCAGTCCTCCAGATATTGGCATTGCTCCTCATTGGCTAAGTTGGCCAGGACTGCTTGAGAGGTGCAGTCCAGCAACATCTGGAGGGCGGGGTAATCCCAATCCCACTCTCACTCCCACAGTAGGGGAAGACAAGTATAATTGTGTGGAAAGTTTTCAGATTTACTATAACTTTTCTTCTTCCCTTGGAAAATGATCAAGTGTTTTCCCAAAGGGAACTATCAGGTGTCACTTGAAATTTGGTGGCAGCTATCAATCTTCTTTGGTTTTCCATATTTGTTGACAGATTTTAGTTAGAACTAGAGTAGATTCTGTCTCTGTTGTTCGAAGCAGCTCTATTGGTATGTCATCTGTTCCTTATGGTTTATTTCTCCCAAGTACTCTGAGTGTAGCTTTCATTTCACTTTCCAGTTTTGACCATACATTTTCCATACTTTGGCTCAATCATTAACGAGAATGGAAAAGACTAGGAACTGAAAGGGCAGCTATGAAGGAACAAGACAAGATTCTGAAGGATAAAGATATACCATTGAATACTAAAATTAGGATTCTTCATGCCATTATATTTCCAATTTTTATGAATGATTGTGAAAGCTGGATAGTGAAGAAAGCGGTTAGGAGGAAAATCAATGCATCTGAAATGAGATGCTGGAGAAGAGTTCTGTGGGCTTCTAAAAAGACAAATAAATGGGACCTAGAACAAATCAAGCCTGAACTCCCCCTAGAAGCCAAGATGATTAAACCGAGGCTGATGTACTTTGAAAATACCATGAGAAGACATGATTCACTAGAAAAAAACAAGAATACCTGGTAAGGTAGAAGGCTATAGGGAAAGAGGAAGACCACATTACAGATAGATAGACTCAATCAAGGAAGATACATCTCTGAATTTTCAAGACCTGAGCAGGGCAGTTGATGACAGGGTGAATTGGGGATTTCTTATCCATCATGACACCATAAATATGTTGCATGCTAGGGCTACCTCTACCACTATTGAGACAGATTTAGGTAACCTAATGTACATGACAGGTAATGGGAAGGCAGAAGCAGCAGCAGCACAGTGGCTATTTTCCTGGAACACTCTCCCCATCACAATTACTTTCTTTTTGTAATGGAGTGCAAAGCAATGGGTGCACCATGCAGTCCACACTGCACCTCCTAAACTAGCCTGCTGCTATTAGATATGATAGCGGATGGTTTTATATCACCAGTACTGAAGCAATTTTCAGCTGGGGCCCCTTTCCAGTACATAATTACAACACTATGATTCTATTTAACTTTCATAGCTGCATCTTATGAATCCTGGGAGTTGTACTTGGGGAGGTACTAGAGATCTCTGGCTACGAATTCTAAATGCCCCTCCCTAAACTACAAATTTCAAGATTCTATGAGATGTTGTCAAGGCAGTCAAAGTGTAATCATAGTACTTTAATAATGAAGGGCTCCTGGGCATCCAGCCAGCATCTGTGGGTATCCTTTGCCTCAGGCAGCCCCATGTCTTGGGCTCATCCTTTTGTACAGAAAAATAATTCCATATGACAATCACTTTTTAAAAAGTAAAGTCTCATGGTATCCCTAATAGTTTGGGGTAAAACTCACTGTTCAGTTCTAAGTAGGTATACACTCCTTGTCATTGTGCGCAACTGCTTTTAAAACAACAAAAATCTCGTCTTCCCATTTTTGAAACCCTTTAGCACATGGTACTAGGGATATAACCCCAAACATATGTTGGATAATGGATCCCATCAAATAACTTCAGAAGAAAGGCAACCTGTGCTTTATAGATTATGGCATATGTAGAATTAAGGTTTGCTCCAAAAGTTTGCTCCATATGCGGAATTAAGGTTTGCTCCAAAAGAAATGGGAGTGCAACAATATCTGATTGTCCTAGGGCATACCCTATACTCTGAACAAGAGTGTATTGTCAGAACAGAAAAGGAGAAACAGAATGGCTTCCCATTGGCAAGGGAGTCAGACAAGCCTGCATTACAGTCGGCCCTCAGTTTCCATTAGGGTTTGGTTCCAAGATCTTCTGTGGATACCAAAATTCATGGATGCTCAAGTCCCATTCTAAACAATAGTACAATAAAATGGCATCTCTCATAAAATGGTGAACAACTCAAAAGGTTTGATTTTTGGAATTTTTTAAAAAATATTTTCAAGCCATGGTTGGTTGAATCTATGGATGTAGAATCCATGGATACAGATGACCGACTGCATATCATCCTATTACATTTATATTCACATCATATCTTATGGAAAGCAGGATTAGACTTAGAAGAAGCAGGCATGAAAACTGGGGTGAGGAATACCAACAATTTAAGGTATGCAGAGGACACCACATTATTTGCAGACAGTAGCAAAGACTTGGAACAATTACTGATGAAAGTTAAGGAAGAAAGTGCTAATATGCACATATGTATGTATGTAGCATCATCTTTCTCGCAGCACAGGATTCAAGGTAGCATTGATGTTTGTTGTTGTTGTGTGCCTTTAAGTCATTTCTGACTTATGGTGACCCTAAGGTAAACCTATCACATGGGTTTCTCGGCAAGTTTTGGTCAGAGGGCATTTGCCCTTGATTTTGCCTTCCTCTGAGGCTGAGAGAGTACAACCTACCCAAGGTTACCTAGTGGGTTCCCACTGCCAAGCAGGGATTTGAAACCTGCTCTCCAGATTTGTAGTCCAGTGCTCAAATCACTACGCCACACTTAGGCCCTTTTCGCATGGCATTTTCCATGTGAAAGGGCCCCTCGCGCAAATGTGAGGAGCTGTCCACATGACGCACTCACATTTGGGTGACGCTCCAGGGCCTGGCAGGCACCGCTCGTGCACTTTTTTATTTTCAGCTTTACGCTGAAAATGGTGCGCGGTTGAGCATTGCTCCCAGGCCCCACGCGCACTTATCTTGCTTGTGGAGCCTCAGGAGCCAGGCCAGTAGCGCTTCCTGTCTCAGGCCCTTTTCGCACCTTACCTTTTCACGCTACTGGGTTGGGGCTTTCGCGTGAGAAAGCTTGGGAGGAACGCTCTCGCAAGCCTCCTGCTTCAGCTCTGCAGCTCCTTCCTGCTTGCGTGAGTGCCCCGCCCGCGCCCTGCACCTTCTTTCCGCAGTGCAGCCTGGGAGTTGGAGGCTGTGTTGGGACAGGAAGCTTGACCAGCACGGCTCAAGAGGCTTCGCACGGCAGGTGAGTATGCCCTGGGCTCCTGATCGGTGTGCGAGTGCACACCACTTTCGGCTAAAAGCCGAAAATAAAAAAAATGCTATGCGCTGCACATCCGGCTCTTGAGCATCGCCTAAATGTGAGTGCATCATGCAGACATTTACGCGACTCTCACATTTACGCGACGCTCAAGGGGCCCTTTCGCTTGCAAAATTCTGTGCGAAAAGGGCCTCAGTGTAGCCTGGGAAGGTCTCAGGCTGCACTGCGAAAGGAAGAGACGGGGCTCTCGCGTGAGCAGGAAGCTCATGCGGAGCTGAAGAAACCTGGACGCAAGGGCCTCTCACAAGAGGCTGCTTGTGCGAGCACCGCACCCCAGTGCCGAGAAAAGGTAGGATGCGGAAAGGGCCTTACTCTCCAAGGTAGTGTACAAATGTACAATTTTTTAATGACACAATACAACAAAAAGCTCTTAGTGTAAAAGTTAAAACATAGTTAAACCAAACTTCTATTTTATAAACCTAAGTTAAAAGCACAAGTTCAAAGCAGTTTTAAAAACACATTTGAAACATAATAAAAGAGAAACATAACACACACACCCAATAAACGCTATATCCGCCAAACCACATTAAATAAAAAAATCTTTACATGCTGGCAGTCCTTAAAAAACAGTCCTTAAATAAAAAGGTCTTAATCTGCTGGTGGAAAGCAAGCAAGGAGGAAGTCAACTGGATCTTGAAAAGTCTATATGTAGGCTTACAGATGAATCTTAAAAAGACAAAACCAGTAACCACTGACGATCTTTGTAACTTTTAAGTGGGTAATGAAGACACTGAAATAGTTAAAAATTTTGTATACCTCAGCTGAGTCATTAACCAAAATGGAGATTGTAATGAAGAAATCAGAAGAATACTAAGACTGGGTAGGCAGCCATGAAGACACAAGATTGTTAAGTGCAAAGATATACAGAGGCGTATGGATGGGGGGGGGGTGGCATGAGGGTGGTCTGCCCTGGGAAGCAATTTTTGGGGCCCCGACATGCGAAGTGGCCAGGCCTCCTGCATGACATGGCCATGTCCCTGCCCCTCTGCCCCACCTCACCCTGCCCTCCCTAGCTGAACTCCAAACCATGCAGCTGAAGATATATTATTAAATACTAAACTCAGAATAATTCAGGCCATAGTATTTTCAATTTATATCTATGGTTGTGAAAGCTGGACAGTGAAGAAAGCTGATTGGAGAAAAATCAATTCATTTGAAATGTGGTCCTGGAGAAAAGTTCTATAAATACCAAAGAAACAAACAAATGCATCTTAGCCCAAATCAAGCCTGAACTCTTGCTAGAAGTGAAGATGCCTAAATTGAGACTGGTGTATTTTGGACATATCATGAGATGTCTTGACTCATTGGAGAAGAAAACAATGGTTAGTAAATTGAAAGGCAGTAGGGAAAGAGAGAGACCATACTACTGGTGGATTGATTCAATCAAAAAAAGTTCTAGCTCCGCAAGACCTGAGCAAGACAACTGACAGCCAGTGATCTTAGAGGTCTTACATTCAAAAGATTGCCATAAGTTGAAGTTGACTTGATAGAAAATAACAATAATATAAAGCTTCAACCTGCAGGCCCTTGTTTTTATGGTTTGTGTATGTAGGTAGGTTTGTTGCTAGTGGGGTGGTGATAGGGATTGTCTTCTGTGGAGATATTCCAGGCCTATTACTTACCTTTTCAGGATTTCTATATAGTAAGTAAAACATTGCAATCTTCTTGCTTACAGAGCTGTAAAAATCAGCAGGCCATGTTCTGTTCTGCTGCTCAGTAAGAAGCAGCGGTCCTCAACCACCCACTGTTTTGGCACAGAGTGCAAATATATTGAGATGATTGACAACCGTATGGACACCTGGCACTTATTAATTTTATTTTATTACAATGCTTGGTGAATGAAACGAAATATTGAGCTACTTGTGTTACATTTTTTTGGATGGTTTGCATTAACTTCAGTGGTCTTGTCCTCATTCCACACTCCATCCCTGACAAATTCTCCCAAATTTTCTGTGTGGTGTTCAGTGTCTCAGGACTTTTTCCCTACTGGAAACATTCCCAAGACTGAAAGCCTGTGATGATCAAAATTAAAATACCTTTCAACAGTTTTTTTTTCAAGTTTCTTTGTTGTGATTTCTGAAGGTGCAATGGAGGCCTATTGCTGTTTTGTGTTTCTTCAACAAACAGCATATAGATCCAGCTGCCACATTATACAATTTTTGCCTTCTTTCTCAGGGTCTCCTGCAGAAAGATAAAAATATCAGAGTGACATAATCAAGCACAGGCTTTTCTTGGCTAGAGTTTTACTTAGTGGTTTGAGCATTGGACTACAATTCTGGAAACCAGGGTCTGATTACCCACTCATCCATGGAAACCTGCTGGGTCACCTTGGAAAGTCATGCTCCCTTTGCTTCAGAGGAAGGCAAAGGCAAACCCCTTCTAAACAAGTCTTGCCAAGAAAACCCCATGACAGTTTCACCTTAAGTGTCATCATATGTTGGAAATGACTTGGAAGTACACAACAAAAACCATCCTCTGTACAGGCAATATCCATGACAGTCATAAACAAAGTCTTCTTATAACCCAATGTACATCATCCCATTGCCTTTGCCCAGAGGCCACTAATCTCTGCCCTAGCAGTGTTTCCAGCCCTGTTCTCTTTCCTCAAGCCTGGTAAGAGTGAGTTCAGGCCATAGTGAAAAATCACACCCCCTCTGAGTTGCTTGCTCATTCCCTGAAGATTCCTTGAGCCTTTGTGCAGAGAGGAAAATACACAGTCACTTCTACCCACAACCAGCATCCTCCCCAGCCAAGTTCTTCAGTTCACCCAGAAGTTGCCCCCCTCCCACATCACTTGTCCCTGAATGAGCAGTGTAGACCAGCCAAAAGAGGTTCAGGACTGATCTTGGAGACAGAGGTCCTTTCTGCACCTTACCTGTTCTCAAAGCCATTGTGTGGGGATACGGGGAAATCCTCTCCCAGGAGGAGAGCATGACAGAAGCACTCCCCTCTGCACTGGCTGCCTGCCGGATGGGAGGAAGTGCGATGGCTCCACCTCTCCCTTCCACAGTGCAGCCCGGCAGTTTTCCAGACTGCGCTGGAGGAGGAAGCGCAGCCATTGCGCTTCCTAATATCCTGCACTGCAGGTAAGTGTGGGAGGAAGATGGGAGGACTGTGCAATCATGGTTCATTGATGGGAGAAACCCGTCAATGATTTAATCTGTGATTGTAAGGGGTGACCATGGGATTGCGATGTCATGCAGAACCATCATTACAATCCCATGGCCATTGTGGGCTGTGGGTGGGGTGTGGAAAAGGCCAAAGGAGTTAGAGAAGAATTGAGAGAGCTCCTCCTCCTCTTCTTCCTTCTCTTCTGGGCCACAGTGGGCTGGTCTCTGTTTCTAGTCACCACCATTGTCATTAGAAGTCTTGCTTTTTACCTGTGGCTTCTTCTAACTTCATCTTCTGATGCACCCCTCTCATTTCCTTCCTCCCCACTCTCTTGTGCTGTTGTGTCCCTTTGCTTACCTGCAGCTTCTGTTCCTTTACTTGGGCTCCAGTTCTGTTCTCTTTTGCAGCAAGAGCAGGTTAACTAAAAATCTGTAGTAATATATAACACATAATTTTGTGTATCATTGTTATTTTCTTTGAAAATTGCTGATTTTACAGTAGATTCAAAAGCAGTGGATAAATAATGATAGTAATGAGAAAGCCAAAAAATACATGCAATATAGTTCGATCCTGGAACATTTCCAGTCCACTGAGGACCAGTAATTTGTAACACCTTTCATCCCCTGTGACATTTCACAGATAAAAACCAGGACATGTGTGGTCAAGCAAAATCAGAGAGTGGTCAAGATGGCAAAAGTTGTTAAGAAGGCAGAACAGACAAACCAGGAGAGACTGCAATGGTTTGCTTTTGCCTGAGTCTATTGAGAAGGGCAAGATTCTGCCCCACCTCTTTTCTCCTCTCCTCTTTTCTCCTGTCCTACTGCTTTTGTACTTTGAATGAGTGCAAAAGTAATGAAAGTAAGTCAAGGACCAAGGAGAAAAGTGGGAGGAGGAGAGAAAAACTGAGACATTTAAAAAAAACAGCTGCAAAGTGGAAGAACAGAGAATTAATCAGGCCAGTTGAAGAATATGATCCTCCTCCCTCCACCTTATCAGTCCTGCCCCTCCTCCTTCAGGGGAGAGCACTTCCTTGAAAAGTTTTTGTCACTGTTCATTGTGGACTCCTGGTTCCTGATGCTGCAGACTGCTTCAGAACAACTGTGATAACTGAAGCCCCTGTCAGAGCTGCTGATGACAAGCAGCAGCTGTTGGTCCCTGTTGCTCAGGGTGGAGATGAGTCCTGCAGCTCAAGAGCTCCCCCTGCTGCCATGGACCAAGCAGGTGCGGACGTCCCTCTGCCTGCTCCTTTAGAGCAACAGGGATCCGATTCTGAAGAGGCTCTGGAGCTTGGTTCAATAAGGTCCCAATCAAGGCAGAGACTCAAGAGGGCTGTGCAAAGGGAATCTTCCTTGGCTAAGTTTAAGAAGTGGTGACCGGACACACCTGTGCCTGGGACTATATAACTGCCTGCCTGGAAGTTTCCCTTTGCTTGTGGCAAACTTCTTACAAGCTCTCCTCTTGCCTGTACCTTGCTCCAAGCACCTGGTTCCTGATACCTTGAATTGACCTCTGGACTCTTGACTCTTGGCTTTGGAACTCTGACTATGGCTTCACTTGGTGGTGCTCTGGTAAATGAACTTCCTTGAGTAAGTGCTTGCTTGTCTCCTCCCAGCTGGACTTTGCTGGCTCTCCCACTCTCTTCTCCGGGCTGGCTTGCTGCCCAGGTCTCTGGCCTTGACAACAGCTGTGACAGATTCTCCATGGGTCTGCCTAGCTACTTCCCTCTTAAAGCTTTTCAAACTGTGGTTGGTGCTAACTCGACAAGAGAGGACGATAACTGGGGAAATACTGGGCTGGCCAGTACTTGCTGCTTCAGAGGTCACTGAATAAGCAACTCTGTTGCCTTGTGACTGAATTTTGTGGAGGCATTTTGCAGGGGAGATTTTGTGGGAGAAGTCTGGAGTGCTGTTTCAATGCCTACTTAAGACTACTAAATATGGATGGTGAAGTAGCTGCTGTGGTCACCTGCAACAGCTGTGATATGGTTGTGTTCATGCTGGAAAATGCGGGTAGTTGCATGTGCAGCAATTGTAAGTTGGTAGCCCGGTTGGAAGAGAAGGTCCAGCAACTTGAAGCCTATGGATCTACTCTTCAGCATATTAAGGAGCATGAGATTCTTTTGGACAGAGTTGAGGAGACTATCTTGGATGAGAAACACACAAGGAATGTCTCTGAGGAGGAGGTCAGTTCCCAAACAGAAGAGGTAAAGATCTGGAAGAATATGATACACAGAACTAGAAAGGCCAGGGATCTTTCTGTAAGTTTGGATCTACAGAATTGATTGGAAGCTCTCTTTCTTGTTGGTGTGGACAAAGAACAAGAAGAAGAGCAACAGTGTCAGTCCTCAGAGAATGTTAAGGGGACCTTGAAAGATTCAGCACATGGATTGGCCCCTGCCAATCCCCAGATAAGATATGTGGTGGTGGTAGGGCACTCCTTGCTGAGAGGAACACAAGCAGTGGTTTGTAGGTCTGACAGGATATCTGGAGAGGTGTGCTGTCTCCGAGGCAAAGATCCATGACGTGACAGGGTGGCTGACAAAACTCACCAAGCCAACTGATGGTTACTCCTTCCTTTGGTCCCACATGGGAACCAATGATGCTGCAAGGTACAGTCTTCAGGAGATCATACAGGATTATGAGGCTCTAGGTAGGAAGCTGAAGAACCTTGATGCACAAATTGTCATTTCATCTCTCCTCCCAGCTGAAGGAAATGGACAAGGAAAGGAAAGAAGAATAGTGGAGGTAAACAACTGGCTTTGCAGATGGTGCCACTAGGAACAGTTTGGTTTCTTGGACCATGGTCTGTGGTTTCATGAAGATGGAGTTCTGACAAGTGATGGATTGCAACTCACAGTGGTTGGCAGAAATGTTTTTGCTAGGAGTCTTACAAACCTGCTCAGGAGGGCTTTAAACTGAATTATGTGGGGAAAGGAGACAGTATTTTTGAGGGTAGGATTTCATCAAGTGTTGGAGATAATAGCCTCAATATTATCAAAAGAACTAGGTAAATAGTACAGGAACTTAATAGTGGCAGGAAAAAAAAAACTTAAGCAGTTGGGGGAATGACCAGTGGTCTCAAATATCTCTCTATTAATGCATAGATGATATAATAGGCTTCACTGAAACCTGGTAGGATGAATCTCATGATTAGAATGTAGCAATAAAAGGGTATAATCTATTTCAGAGAAATAAACCAGACAGGAAAGGAGGAGGAATAGCACTATATGCCAAGGATGTTTACACGTGTGAAGAGATCCATGACTCAAAGCCAGGTTGAGAGTGTCTGGGTAAAAATTAAGGGGGACAGAAACAACAGTGGACATTGTGGGGGTCTACTGCAGGCTCCCAAGCCAGATTGAGGACTTAGATGATACCTTCCTGGAACTGATGACAAAACATTCAGAGACGTGTAGTCATAATGCAAGTTTTCAACTATCCTTATATTTGTTGGAAGTCAAACTCTTCCAAGAATATAAGGTCCAACAGATTCCTCACTTGCCTTGCAGACAATTTGTCCAGAAGGTGGAAGAGGCAACAAGGGGATCAGCTATTTTAGATCTGATCCTAAGCAACAATGATGACCTGGTTAATCAGGTGGAAGCAGTGTGATCCTTACGTGGGAGTGACCATATTCTCCTGGAGTTTGTTATACAGCATAATTCAACACACATTCTAGTTTTTAAGAAAATGGATTTCTGTAAACTTGAGGTAAGCCTGGTTGTGATCCCATAGTCAGGAATACTAAAAGAGAAGGGAGTACATAAGGTACATAATTGATGGGAGTTTCTTAAAAGTGAGATATTGAAGGCACAGTTTCAAACAATTCTAGTGAGGAGCTAAAATGGGAGGTGTCTAAAGAATCTTAGAGGGATGGCTAAAGAACTTTCAACTGAGCTAAAATTTCAAAGGGACCAAAGAGGAATTCAGATGAATATCCAGCGCATGTAGGGAGAAAATCAGAAAAGCTAAAGCAAAGAATGAGCTCAGGCTTGCTAGAGAGGTTAAAAAACAATAAAAAGAGTTTGTTTGTTTGTTATGCCCATAGGACCAAATCCAAAGAGTGCTCAACAATGAATGGCTTCTCTTCATCTCAGAGAGAAGTAAATGATGTGGTACCACAGGGTTCTGTCCAGAACCCAGTGCTATTCATCATCTTTATAAATGATTTCGATGATGGAATAGAAACCATTCTTATCAAATTTGCAGATGACACCAAATTTAGAGGGGAACAGGATCAGAATTCAAAATGACCTTAGAGAGCTGGGCCAAAACTGACAAAATGAATTTAACTAGAGAGAAATATAAGGTACTACACTTGGGCAGAAAAAAAAATGAAATGCACAAATATAGGCCCTTTTCGCATGGCATTTCTGAAGCGAAAGGGCCCCTTGAGTGTCGCGTAAATGTGAAGAGCGGTCCATACAACACACTCACATTTGCGTGATGCTCAAGGGCCTGACGTGGACAGCACATGCATTTTTTCATTTTCGGCTCAAAGCCAAAAATGCTGCATTGTTGCGCATCACTCTGGGGCCCCGCGCGCACTTACCTGGCGTGTGGAGCCTTGGGAGCTGGGCCGGTTGCGCGTCCTCTCCTCAGTGCAGCCTGGCAGGTCCCAGGCTGCACTGCAAATGGAAGAGGCGGGGCGCTCGCATGATGAGGAAGCAGCTGCGGAGCCAAAGCAGGAGGGACGCGACAGCATTCCTCTCAAGCCTTCATGTGCGAGCTAAGCAGTCCAGCACCGGGAAAAGGTAAGGTGCGAAAAGGGCCATGAAATGAGTGACACCTTGACTGACTATAGCACATGTGACAGGGATCCAGGAGTCTTAGTAGACCACGAGCTGAACATGAGATAGGTTAGTATTATTAGCCCCTGCTGCAGATGGATGGGAAAGACCCAAGCTTCATGTTATAGTTTTGTGATTTTTTTCTTCCCTCTACTTAGAAAACATAAAACAAACAACCTGGGAAACAGGCAAACAGACAGAGAAAGGGCAGACAGAGAGAATCTCATTAATCCTTTCCCACAGCTGTTATTTTGATACTACTTCTGTTTTGAAGTTAAAATCACCACTTTTTTTCCCATGAAGAAAGGACATAGGTCAATTCCAGGGATGCTTTATCCCCTTTCCCTCAGGATGAAAAGGCAGATAGACATTTGGGGGTCATTCTGACATGTAAAAGAGAAAAGAGTTAAACGAAGTGCTTGAATCAACAGTGAAAGCTAAAAGCTAAAAAATGCAATGTGCTTCTAGGCTGCATCAATAGGAGCACAGTGTCTAGGTCAAGGAAAGTAATAGTACCAGATTTCAGTCAGATTTCACCTGGAATATAGTGTTTCCAATTCCGGACACCACAATTTAAGAAGTATATTGACAAGCTGGAACATGTCCAGAGAACAATCAACGTGGTAAAAAGCCTGGAAACCATGCCCTATGAGAAGCAGCTTAGGGAGCTGTGAATGTTTAGCCTGGTGAACAGTTTGTTCAGAAGTGACATGATAATCATGTTTAAATATTTGAAGGGATGTCATTATCAAAGATAGTGTAAGCTTGTTTTTTTGCTGTTCCAGAAACTAGGACACTGAGCAATGACTTCAAAGTTCAGGAAAAGAGATTCCAACTAAACATTAGAAACATTAGACTTATTGATTGTATTGAGGAAAAGAATTAAGAACTGTGTGGAAGCAACTAGTTATTTTGGAAACAGTTACTTCTAAGCTTTACTTTTTGATCAAAGACCTTTCTTCACAGACCTTTTGAAATTTCTTCATTCTCTTAGAATCTTTTCAGACTTTTTATTTATTTTAGTCACTCCTGGCTTCAGTTTTATGTTCTAGCATTGCTTCATGATTGAGTGGTATGGTTCGATTTTACTGCTACTGTACTGTAACCTTCCCATAGAACCTTGCTTTGGGGCAGCAGATAAATATGGTAAATCCACAAACCATCATTAGTGTGAATGGTTGCCCAGGTCTGGCTTTCACATACCCAAGCTGCACGGCTAATTCATCACTAAGGATGTTTCCAGGTAGAGAGCTGCCTCCACTCATGCTTAAAAAGCACTGTGCAGTTATCTTCATTTTTTTAAAAAAAGGATTTTGTCTCCTTTTTTGAAAAAAAAGGAGAAGAAACTAAGGGGAAACACAAGGGCGCTGCAAACTGACAGCAATGATGCCTGGACCTCCTGTAAATTTCCATGAATAAGTCAGTGCAACTGCAAAGGAAAAGTCTCATCTGGAAGCATCTGGAGTGAATTTTACTCAAAATTCTCAAATTAAGAACTTATTGACCCACTGAGCTGAACAAGGGCAAGATCCAACAGCTTTTGCTAGGTGCCTAGAACAGGGTCAGAAGCAGGTGGGTAGGTACCTGGTAGGCTGTGCTTATTTTTGTTATGTCACAGGTTACAAAAATTTTATTTTATCAACTGTTCCAGGGATAATTTGTTTATTTTGAAACTTCTGATCATGGGATGAGTAAGAAAGGCACCCATACTGGAACTGAAGACATCGTTAACACCTCCCACCAAAAAAAAAATCCCCAAATGCCAAAAAGGCATATTAACAGGGACAGGAGGGTGATTTTAATGATGGAAGGCTATAAATATAGGTCTCATCACTTTCTGAGTGCTTTGGTCCTTCCTTAGGATAACTGTCTTGCTATACCCCTGCCACTGCTGTGTACAAAATGCTTCATGGGCATTGGACTAGATGGAGAAAAGGATGGGAGGAAAGCATATTAATGAATTAGCAAATCAAACATAGAAGATATTAATTTTAAAAGCAAGAATTGGCATACTGTTTAGCAATTATTTTATGGCAGGCCCAAGTTTCAACACTGTAATTGCACTAATTCACTTTTACAGTCACTGCACCATTGCTCCCTAAGCCTACTTTATAAGCCATGAAGCCGCCACAACAGAGGAATTGAGAAGGCATTGGAGAGAACGTAGATGAGCAATGATATGTCCCCCTGTTGCCTCATGCAGTGCTACCAGGAGAAGGCTGGGTTTGTCATCAGTCACTGCTCCATGCTCCAGAACCACAGAAATTCTTTTGTCAATAGGGCTGCGTGGCCTAAAAGGTAAATTTTTGGGGTGAGCATTGGGAGCTACAGTTGCATTGTTGTAGCTACAGTGTCATAGTATGTCTTACAATGCAAAATCTCAGTCAAGAACTCCGTTCAGAACTGACATATGAGATTTCTTTAGAAGGATAAAGAGATCTCCCTTTTTGTGGTGTGTGTCATGATTGTCATCAGTTATTGTTGCTCTCTGCCTTCAGGTTACTTCCAAATTATGGAGACCTCAAGGCAAACGTATTACAGGGTTTTCTTGGCAAGATTTGTTCAGAGAATGTTTGCCATGGCCTTCCTCTGAGGCTTAGAGAATGTGACTTGCCCAAGGTTTCCATGGCTGAGAGGGTATTTGAACCCTGATCTCCAGAGTCACAATCCAGCACTCAAACCGTTGCAGAGTGCTGACTCCCATTGTCAGCAAAACAGCATTGTATTCTAAGGGGTTTCATTACAGTCACTTTGACACCTTGTTCAGTCAAATAAACACAGGTTAAAAAATGCTCCATCTAGTCTGAACCAAGGGGACTGTACCTTTGACACTGTAATCTGATATTTTGTATGGCCCACAGTGCAGGCCCACTGGATTGTTAAATTTTAGGCACAGGATAGGAGCTGAGGATCTGTCCTGATGAGATGGTGATGTGTTCCATAATGGATCTCCTATATTTTTCAAGATGTACCAGTAGTTGGACGGGGTAGATCTCGATCAGTGTAGAAGAGGTGGCACTGATCTCTTTTCCCTGCTTCGTATCCTTGACACACCCCACTCCCAAAGAATACATGTCTTGAGGGAAAAACCATATTGCCTCTATGCATTTTACTTTTGTGTTAGAAATAGGAGATCTGAAAGGAGAGAAAATTAAATCAGGCAAATGAAATAGGAAAAAAATTTTGTCTACCAACTCTACTTTGTCAGCTTCAGTGCAAATCTTCTGCCTGCAAATGCAGTGCATATTTTCCTCCTTTCTTTTAAATGCCAGAGATCTGATAACAGAGATCTCAGGATCATACCTACTTTGGCTCAGAGTATCTGAAGCATTTTAGTTGGTTAAATTTACCCCTTGATCTATCTCTTCTTCTAGAAAACACACTCCTGCTGGTAACTGAGGTCACATAACAGACCGCAGAACAAATCTCACTCTCACTAACTTTAATGGGAGTTTTTCTGGCTTAAGGATTGTTGGGTCAAATGTTCCATCTTTAACAGCTGCAGTGCAAATAAATTATTTTTTTTCACTTGACAAGTGGAGCTGGAGTTCTTCAAATGGGTGCATTGACTCAGAAAGATAGTTAGGAAAATGAAAGTAAACCAGCAGGGCGAGGAGGTTGTCATCAGTCTGGTGGTTGTCTGAGACACAAAGTACTCATCCAAAGATGGGGGAGTTGGGGCTGGAGGGAAGTTGTACCATGAAGCATGATGACAGTTTGGCTTTGCTGAGGCACATTATGGTTTGGGGGAGGGAGTGGGAGGAAAAAAAGAAGAAGTGATGTTTCCCACTGCTTTAAAACAGAAGATACTTTTTGGTTAGGAAAAAAAACCCTTTCATGACACCCTTGAATTTGCACTCTTCTAGAACCATCCACACCTTTTCTATGCTCCAGACTTGAAACAATATTTCTCTAGGTCTCATGCAAGTATGTAAATAGGTTACAGCTTTCAACCACCAGCCAAAGGCATTGAACAAAGGCATTGATCTTCGACTGTTATTGAAGCAAGATAGAAAGAAAATGTCTGTTGATATCTTGGTCATGGAAAATATGTAGTGGCTTGCTTTTATACTGTGAAACAGAAAGATTCACTTTATGGTTTTCTTATAGTGGTTGGAGTACTTAAGGTTCCCTTAAGCATTTTGTTTTGTCTAATACAGGGCAAGTGAGAAAACAGAGACTGAATTCTTTTGGGGAAGACACAAGGTTTCTATAAACTTTCAGTCTTGGCTACTCATTGGAAGACTTACATTTTCTCTCTCCCTCCTCACTCTCCCTTCATTCATGGGGTCATATGGGTATTTCCATATACCTCTAATTGAAGGAACTCATGTTTATTGAGTCATGAGGATTTGTAGTTGCGTGCTTCCCTCAGGTAGCCTTTTAGTCTTACAAGCCCAAGATATGAATTGCCTTAACTCTGTTTTATTGTCTGAAATACAGTATTTTGATTAAGAGAAAAGACAGAGCAGATTTTTTTTCCAAAAAAGAGAAAAGCCTAAAACTATGAAGATACTTTTCTGTATGCTTAATTTTTTATTGCTCTTTACAGATGATATTTATAACCCACCCAGCCATATGTGGTTATAAAGATTTATTATGGGTCTGTGGAATAAGTTCTGTTAATGTGTACAGTAAATGTCCGAGGTTTAGCTTTGTAAGCCTTGGAGAGTTGTAATAATATGAAGTTATTTTGATAGAATGCCAACCAGGGTAAAATTGGAATGGTGCCTTGTATTGACAAGGGAAGGTACGCTAAATGTGTATAAGTCTGTAGACATGGTGTGTGTGGTTTTTGTTGAATGTGCTGGAAACTAAAACTGCCTCTTTTCTTTCTTCTAAACAAAGCAATCCTAAATACCTGAAAAACAGACAGACTGAAAAATAAAGACACATATTTAAAAGATTGCAAAGATATTTATACTTCTGAATTTCTGCAGTATACATACAATTCCACAAACACAAAAAGTGACTGAAATATTGTTTGCACATTGGAAACTCAAAGATTTTCTGGGCTGCCTTGTTAACATGTCATAAAATCTTGCCATGCTAAATATACTAGGTGACATCAAAATAAAATGCACTCTTTGGAAACAAGTGTGCTACTGTAGCTTTTAAAAGTAGCTTGTTTCCTGGAAACCTCATGATCAAATTGCAGCATAAATCTAAATCTTATTAACAGCACAGTTTTTAAATCTTATCATTCCATTTTAAATAAATTTACATAGTAAAATAAAATCAAACTTAACAACGGTCTATTTTGAGAACTGCAAAAAAGGGCCTCCTTTCTTGTGTGACGTCACTCACAGCCTCATCACAACATCAGGACATGATTACTTCACAGCTTCATGATCCCTAGCTTTTTTCTCTTAGTTGATAACAACATTTGTAGCCAGAATGATGGGTGTTACCCTGATTTCTGGGGACACCTAAATGTGCTCAAACAACGGGGAGGGAATTAGCCAAGAGCACAAGCTGGCAATGCGAGAGGCAGGGTAACGTAGCGAGATCTTGAACCCTATGGCTACAGGATTAGACCGAGTCAAGGATGAGGCAGATGTTGAAATTAATAATAATTATTTTATTGAAACACAATCAAACAAATGTATGCAGCACACTCACACAAGAGGCTATAGAAAGAAAGGTAGGAGCGGATAGCGGGATTTTTAGAGGAGGTTTGGTATGGGAAATACTATACACTATTAGCACATTGTAGCATTACAGTTCTGGCATTGCCATTCATGTGATGCTATCGGGTTAGGAATGCTCTTTTCTGCACCCTTCCACCTTAAGTGGGTGAGTAGTGGTATTGCCACTGGTGTTCCTTCTGCACTACAGCATCCGTGGCCACTCCCTGTGCCCGCTTTCACCCTCCCCATTGCTCCAATAGGTGATTTGGTTCCCCTTTGGAAGCTGTACTAGCAAAGGAATGTTGTAAGGGCAGGACATGCCAGTACACCATTGCATTCTCATGGTATGATGCTTAAAAATGTTTTAAAATTAAAAAAGTTTTAACTCAAAGGAGACGTTTAAAATAAACGTGGAGAGGTGATAGATTTTGAAGTTACCATGCCATAGGAGTTGCGGAGGGAGGGACAACCTGGGCATGCCCACAGCCCATCCACTTCTGGATCCACGATAACACGATAACTATCAAGTGCTATTATAGTTCCTCTCTAAGACGTCTGGCAGGATTGAAGTGCTAATGGAGGCTCTTAAAGGATTTTTTGGGGGAAATAGAATATGACAGTTTTGCAACACTTGGGGATGGGATAGCAGCTGATAGTGATGATGTCATATGGTAGCATGGCTCCTGAACTGGAAATAACCCATTGCTGTTGTGCTATAGCAATGTCGTGTGGAAATGATCATAGTGTGGGGCTCTGTATTTTGTTCAAGAATAGGTTTACCTTTCTCAAAATGGATGTGGCCAGCCTGAAAAAAGTACCAGCCATTCTTTGACTACTGGCTTCTATTAAAAATGTGTCAAATGGTCATGAAGATACCCTGAAATTTATTTTTTTAATCAAATTTGGCAAGGAATGGAAAGAGGAGGGCACTGCATCTTGCACAGTGGTGGGATTTTATGACACAGAACTGTCATATTTTATCAATTATTTAAGGGGAAATTCTTAATTTGCTGTTTGCAAGGCACTAGAAACTATGGCCATTTCCATACCAGGCTTCTGAAATGGTGCAGAGCGACCTCTGACGGAGGTCTTCTACGCCCTAGAGTGGACTGGCGTGGACTACTTTTTGTAGTTCCACACCAGAATCCACTCAGGAGCGGCAGGAACTAGCCGCGCTGCATGTTTTTTAAAAACCTCTTTTTCGAGGTTTTTAAAAAGCACGGAGCGCGCAGCCCCACGCCGCTCCGTCGCCCGGCTCCAAAGTGGATTTGCAGGCGCACGCAAGTGTGTACCTGCAGATCTACCGGGGGCGGGCTTCCGGCTGACGAGCTTCTCCGGTTGGTGGAGAGCCTCTACCAACCGGAAGCCGCCATTTGGGATGCCGGAGGACTGCGGAGCAGCGAGCTCGCGCTGCTCCAAGTGGCGATGGACTTACCCGGTTTCAGGTAAGCTCCGTTTTTGGGCGTTTTCGCCCGTCCTCCCCCCCCACATGTGAAAAGGGCCTGTGTGTATGATTTTAAACATCAACATGAAGCCTCTGGGGAAGATAATCATTTGAGAGCTGGGTTCTTCCATTATGTTGATGATACCTAGCTTTAACTCTCATTCTCAATTGGTGACAAGGAGGCTGTGGAAGTCCCATATCATTGTCTGGGTGCAGTGGGAGATTGGAAGGGAGTGAATTTTATCAGAACAAGATAGAAGTTCTGTGGAGATTCTGAGCTCAGAGGGAAAAGGGTAGTGGTAAATGTTATCACACCTGCTAATCAAAAGGCTGAATTGCCTTTCAGTTAGATTGCTACAATGCACTGTATGTGGGAGTGCCTTTGAAAAGAGTTTGGATGCTACAGTTAGCGCCAAATGCAGCATCCAGACTGTCTGGTGTATGCTTCAACCTTCTTCAACTGCGCTGTCTTACAGCTTGTTTCCAAGTTAAATTTTGATCTCCAATGCTCTAAATGGCTTAAAGCCAGTATACCTGAAAGAGTGTCTTCTCCAACTATTCCACTTTGGCAGTGATGACCCTGCTTAATCCTCTGCCATCCCACTTTCTCAAATGCTTGTAAAATTTCCCAGTTTATCTCATTTTTTTTCCCCATTTTCCCCTAACCTATTATAGTTGCTGCAAACTGAGTTCAAAGTGAAAAAGTAGTCTGCACTCAGCTCAGTAGAAGGGAGAGGAGAAGAGAGGAGAGTCTTTTGATTTCCAATAAGTTCAGGTAAAACTACTGCAGCCTCTCCTAGCTTTGTAACAGAACAGCATGTGCAATGTGCAACTCCAAATTGCTTCTTGAAGCAAGCAACAGAAATAAATGCAACTTGTAAAATGCAGGGGAAAGGGAGAGTCCTGCCAGTTAAGAGGGTCTTTTCTTGAGGAGATCCTTTTCCAATTACAGTGCTTCAGAAATTTGCATCAGGTAATCTCTCAGTCTTTCTTTCTCACAGGCACACAGATTTCCCCTATTTAATTCCCTAAAATAGAACCAATATTGCAGAGACTGGTCTGAAATTATTTTTTTTCTCCTCACCTCAGTTCTGATCTTTGTTTTTGAGATTTGCATAATCTTTCTATTCTGAGGATTAGCTTTACCACCACCACCCCATCTCCTATGAGAATCAGAAGTCCTGGGAATCAAAATCTCAGCACTTGGGCCCAATAAACCCTAGTGCCATGACACCATGGATTTTTAAATGGCAGCTTATTGGAATTCTCACAGTGTTAGTACTCAATAGAAGAAGATTTGGCCCAGAATGCTGACTGAAAGGCACACTTAAAACTTCTGTGTATACCGGTTTCTTCCATGCTCTGCAGTGCAAAAAGCAACAGTCTACAGTTTGGGTTTTTTGGTTTGACTGAAGACAACTCTGAGCTTGGACAGGGATTCTGGGAGTTGAACTCCAAAAAAGCATTCCCCCAAGCTCTGAATCCCCTCTTTCAATGCTTTATTTTTAAAAGTGTTTAGGAAATGATTTTTCTAGTCCAATAGTAGTCTTGATACAGAGGTGAGAGGGAAAGCATTTTGTATATGTTCAGGAGCACTGCTGATGTCACAAGTGTTTCAGATGCTTATGGATTCTACCTTTCCCCCAAAAAAGCCTTTAGGACTCAGCGGTAGTAAACTCTGGCACACAGTAAGGCTTACTTTCTAAAGAGGTGAATCAAGAAATCTGTGAATAGGGGGCAATTCTACGTGTTCAGCGTGCCTCTTGTTGTTCCTGCCATGGAACACTCGATGAATCTGAAGAGACATGTGGTTTGGACATTGGTTCCATGGTTTTCATATTAAAGGAAACTAGTGAATAATTAAGGGTTACCATGCTGCAGGAAGGTGTATTTATTTTGTTGATCTACAGATACTCATGAATAAAAGTGTGTGAAATGGACAAGTTACTGGCATCGTTTGAGGTATTAGGAATTGTTTGTTCAGGATGTTATCCTGGAGCACCTATATGTGTGGTTCTCAGGTCACATACGTGGCTACTTTATATAGAATCCAGAAGAGAACAGATGAAAAGTACAAATCAGCTTTTTATTTGGGAGATAAATGTTGCAAGATAGAGTTTCCTTCTACCTCACCAGTTTAAAGCGACTTGGATCATGGCCCATAGTCTAAGCAGTGGAAGGGGGCCTCCCTTCAACATTGTGGGTTGAGCTCTCCGCTATAGGCCAAGAAACCAACAATGCATTCCGTTCCTCCTGTGATAAGAATGCATGAGTGGAAGCTGGGCTCTAACAGCTGAGGATGCTGAAAGAAATATGGAGATGATGGAGCAGCTGGCTGCTGCTTTCCTTGCAGTGTCAATCCCAGAGCTTGTGTTTAATGATGAAAAAACAACTGATTACTTGTAATTAATTTGCTTCTGCAATTAAAAAAAAAATACTTTACACCACAATTGTAACTTAAGAAGGGATAACTCCATTCCCTTTGTTGTTAAAAACAAAAAAGAGACCTCTGGGACCTTAAAGATTGATGAAGTTTTAACCATTAAAAGCTTTTGTGGATTCCACCCCCCACTATCACAAGCACGGAGTGTAGCCACAGTTGGTAGATCTATACATAGATATACAGTCCTCCCTCCACATTCATGGGTTTGACCTTCACAAATGTAATTATTTGCAAGGTATGTGCTTGCCTCCCACCCCATTCCCTTGCATTCCTCACCCTAGGCTTGCAAGGCTTGTGTTTGAAATGGACATTTTTTCCTTTTGGGTGAGCAAAGCCATCCCCCCCCACTGCTGGAGGTGTGTCCTCTCTGCCATGTGGCTGCACATTCTGCTGTGTAATGGCTGCTGTTTGGTCAGGTACTCTCTTTGCTCCTACCTTTCCTTTTTGAAGATGACCACCAGAAGTAGCTAGAACACTAGAACTCTGCTCTTCTCCATCTGAGGGGAAAGTACTTGTAAACCATTTACCTTGTCCCTCCCCCCACCCGCACTGAATGCTCAGGCCAGAGGCAAAGGAATGGGAGGGGGAGCTGTGAAGAGGAATTGCTTGGGGGGGGAGTTAGCAGTTTTCCCACTTTTGCAAGGGTTCTGTGCTCCAAACTCTCATGAATGCAGGGGAGGGGGATCTACTGCATATGATGGGGAAAATGAAGTGTAATGAAAATGCAAAAAGTAGCCGTGAGTGATTTTCTTAATAGCAGTAATTCAACAGTTGTTGAGAGAGGTCAAAAACATTCAGCACTGATAAGCAGATTAACATATACACAATGATGAAAGATTTTTGTTTTGGGCTGCTCTGACTACCTGTTCATCATCAGGGCTACCTCCTCAAAAAAGAATATATCCTCCAAAAAGAATACAAAAATTATTTTGTAGTGCAACTGTAACTCTTAGTTACTTTTATAGTTACAGAGCTATGACCTCATAAAATGAGGCAGGAGGAATATCACATGGTTTGAATTCTATGTCATGCTGCGCCTTGTACTGATGAACAAAAACAGCAGACTTTTTGTAAAATAACCCAAAGTAACTGCTTAGTTACTTAGGAGGGCTTACTTTTAAAATGTAATGATAATGATTATTTGGAAGGTCCTTGGAACTAAAAATAAAAATAAAGACACTTTAAAAGTAATTTTTCAGGCTCTGGTCTATCTATACCTTTCTTATCTTCCTGTAGCAGCATTTCTCGCTTTGCTCTTGGTGTTTCAACTAATTTCTGATCTCCTGAGGAGAAGATAACTTCATTAGCTGATATTCAGCTGGGTGTGGTGAGCACGACATAGTTGCTAATCACATCATTACCATAATGTATAGTAGGAATGGAAGGAATATTAAAAAATGTTCAAAAATTCTCAAAAAACCATCCTTTTTGAGTGTTAAGGAACTCATATCAGAGGAATCCTGAAGTGATGAGAATCATCACAATTCAGGACTTTGTGCAAAATTTGCATGTGGTAGTTTTGTACAGAAAACAGCATTTTCTGCATAGGAAACAGTAATTTTTGTGCAAAATTTAATAGTTCTTCACAAGGATATTATTTTCTGTACAGAAAATGCTGCTAAAAAAACAACCATGTGTGAATTTTTAAAGAATGTCAGAAGACACACAAGGAGGAGAGGCTTATTTCGCTCACCTCATATCGTTCCTTAGAAAATGTCCTGAAAGGTACTTTACATTCTGGTTCAGTTTCAACCTCTGGCCCAAGAAACAGAATTTAACAGAACTGAAATTAACATCTTGGTTCCAATCTTTGGTCTGAATTAGGATGTTCTCTATTTCAAATCCTACTTCTGTCATTAACACATGAAGTTGCTTTTAGTAAACCACTCCTCTCAGGCCATTTCAGCAGCTTACCTGTTTTTTGGCGCTAGGGTGCTGGGATCATGTGAGCAGCCTCTAGTGAGAGGATCTCGCGTCCTGGTTCCTTCGGCTCCACAGCTGCTGCCTGCTCACACGGGAACCTCTCCTCTTCCTTTCATAGTGCAGCCTGGGAGTTTCCCAGGCTGCGCTGGGGCAGGAAGTGTGAGTGCCACGGCTCCGGAGCTCTGCACACATGGCAAGTGTGCATGGGGCCCCAGAGCAATGTGTGATTGTGTACCACTTTTGACTCACAGCTGAAAATGAAAAAGTGCGTAATTGGCACCTGCCAGACCCTGGAGCGTCGCGCGATTGCGAGTGCATCGTGTGGACCGCTCCTCACAGTCGCACGATGCTCGAGGGGCCCTTTCGCATGGCAAATGCCATGTGAAATGGGCCTCAGTCTCAGTCCCCTAACTCATCTGTATCCTGATATAACTTAGGGCATTTTCGCATTACACTGTTACAGTGCTATTATTCACTTTCAACATCCTATGGAATCCTGGGGTTTGCATTTTAGAGAGGGGCATTTAGAATTCTCAGCCAGAGAGCTGTTTGGCCTCAGGAAACTACAAACCCCAGAATTGCTTAGGATGTTGAAAGTGGAATAATAGCACTATAACAGTGTAGTGTGGAAATGGCCTCAGTTTGCCACAACTGAATGGCGTTAGAGACTTGCTAAAGAGTTTGAAATGCTTGAATAATTCCAGTTGTTTTTACATGCTAAGCAGTGTTATCTGGGTGACTTTTATGGTGAAGAATTAAGAGAAAATTATTACATTGTGTGAAAGAAGAAGAAGAAGAGGAGGAGGAGGAGGAGGAGGAAGAAAAAATTTCATCATATTTTTCTTTTTTTCTCCCTCTACATGCTATGTTTTACCTTTGAGTTAAAGAGCAAGGTTTTCAATGTACCTGTGATTTACATATATTGAAAGAAAATATAAATAAGTTGATTGGCTTCATAACAATACAGTTTAACAACACAATGCATGAAACTGCACAGTATATCATGGCCAGGATATGCAGAGCTACACATGGGGGGTTGGATCCCCGTTGCTGTTTTTTGGGCTGTTTTTTGGGAACCCCAAAAACTCTCTTCCCTCCGATCCACTGTTACTCAGCTGAGCCCACTGTGTTATGAACAGCCATTACAGACAACATTCTACCTTTCCATTCCTCATACACAGGTATGCAGAGGTCTGGGAAATATATTTTAAGGCTATGTATACTTTGTAATCCATGAAGCCCACATTGAAGCTAATATAAATATTAGTGAAGAGAGAGTGCAGCTAGTAAGTAGTGCCTGTCAGCACCCCAGACAGGAACAAATAAGAAAAAGGAATGTAAATTGTTTTTCTCTTATTAGTTTTAATGAATGCCCTTGATGATAAATTGAAATTTTTAGATTGCTTTAACAAGAGAAATCTTTATGTCTGTTTTACTAGTCTTCAGTCTCATGCCAAATTTGCACTTTCCTACAATTTCCTTGGTTTATACCACAGCCTCTTGGGTCTCCTAAGCAGTTTTGTTAATCAGCTACCTTCCATTTGGGCATTAAAAAAAAAAAACCCTATCAAACTGAATTGTGCAGCACAGGCTACTTATAAAGTAGGACTTTTCTTAGCAGGAAACACAAATCCAAGCCCTAATCGATTTTTCCTTGAATATGCAGCCTTCCATTTCTGTAAACCAAGAAAATACTGCAGTATCCCAGGGCTAGGACAAACAAGTCGAAACCTACCTAAAGGAGTGCATCTTCATGTCAGTCTGCACTGGCAAATTTATCTCTCTATTCATCTATTTATACAATGCGATCTAGTGCAATCCTTTCTTGAAAAACTCACAGCAGTTAACATCCTACTTAAAACCAGGATGACGATGATGATGACGACAACAGCAACAACAACGATGATGATAGCAGTGATGATAGATGCTCCAGGAGCAATCCAAATGGTCTGAGAAAACATCTGAATGAAATCACCACAGATAGTATCACAAGAGCACAATTATGAAAAAAGGACACTACTTGGAACATGTCACATAGGCCCTTTCCGCACGAGGCGAGTGAATTGCTCCATGCTGTTACTTACCAGCTCTTCTTGGGTCCGAAGTAACGCAGACTTTCCTTGAGCCCTTCCTTAGGGCTCCTCCATTAGTGCAGGGCGAACCGGAGCAGTGCGAGGTCTGTAGATCCGCACTGCTATGGCTGAAAATGGCGGCTTCCAGCTGAAAATGGCGGCTTCCGGTATCTTCGTGGGAGTGGACCAACCGCTGACGCTGACCACACCCACAGCCCGCCCTCTGCTGATCGCAGGCTCTCATTGGTGTGAGCCTGCGCATTTGCACAGGTAAGTAGGAATGCAATGGCGCGTTCCAGAAAATGTAAAGACCTGATTTTTCCGGTCTTTACTGAGCGCACTGGAGGACCACCTGGGGGCGGTTTGGATCAGACTAAGGTGCGGAACTAAGTTAAATAGTCCGCACCTAGTCCGATCCAAGGTGTGGATGACCTCCGCGTCAGGACGCCTTGGCCTGTTTTAACTGCCTTGTGCGGAAATAACTGCCATTATCTAACAATTTCTCACTGATTCCTGGACTCTTACGTAGAAGCCAAATCACTGATGATCTAAACAGCTGACAGGCCGTGAAAGTGAAATACTGTATTTGCTGGCATATAACTCACTTTTCCCCCCAAAAAATCCTGTTTGAAAATGGGTGCATCTTATACGCTGGTATGTCTTATATATCAGCAAATAGTATTTGTCAGTGTATAAATGGAGTGCATCTTATACACGGGTGCGTCTTACATGCCAGCAAATATGGTAATAGCAATAATTGTATACAATACCTGAATATCCAACAAAAATAGCAAAAGTACACTATTCTAAAAAAATAGGAAGGTCTTGTTGATGATGATAAACATCAATAAGCTGCAGAATGTAGACTCAGTTTAGAGATAAGCAAAATGTTACATGCAAATACATGTAACATTCTCCTACTTTTTCTCACTGGAAAGCAGCCTTGGGAAATAGTTTCTTGTTTTAATTTCCACAATACCCTGGACATAGCTTTACTGTGTGACCTTTTAGAAAAACTAATAGGTCTTCTCGCACCACAGAGGTTGCTGTCTGAAGCACCAGAGGGCAAATCAATAAATAAAAAGGAATCCCAAGACTGAGGTCCAAGGTGGGCCCTGACAACTGCTCATGCATGGTAGATGTCACATGTAAAACTCAATGGGAATTAGTTTTAACTGGGTGTCATAACAGTGATCTGCAAGGTACAAGCTCCAAGCATACATATGGGACATGGCCTTCCCTATTGTACCACTTGTGGATGTATCCCCAGGGAGGGCTGTGTGAAGCTATTTGCTGTTGTGATGTGCTGTCAGGTTAGCTATGACCCTATGAATGATTGCTCTGAAAGAAACCATGGCCATTTCCGCACTAGACTGTTACAGCGCTATTACTCCACTTTCAACATCCTATGGAATCCTGGAGTTTGCGGTTTACGGAGGGGTTGGCTGGCCCCTCCCTAAACTGCAAACCACAGGATTCCATAGGATGTTGAAAGTGGAGTAATAGTGCTATAACAGTCTAGTCTGGAAATGGACCATATCATTAACAGCCCTGTTCCATTCTTGCAAACTCAGGGTGGTGGCTTCCTTGATTGAGCCAGTCCATCTATAATGTGATCTTTGCCTTTTCCTCATGCCTTCAACATCACTGAGCATTATTTTTCTAAATTATTTGTTTACTAGCTTTAAAACAAACAAGCAGTCAAATCCAGTTATAATCAAAGTTATAATTAAAGAAATATACGTTCAAGGAAAAATAAAAGAAACTGAAGCACAATACCGGCACAATAAATTAAAATATTAAACAGTGAATAGGCAAAGCGCTAAACACTAATCTGTTAAAACACAAAGGGGCTCTGATCCCAGAAGCCAAACTATAATCAAAGAAAGAAAAAAAAATACTGTTCTACAATTACAGATCCAACTAAGTAATCTTCTTAGAATTACTTGTGTCTATAGCCACATATTATTGCATTGTTAGATTTCCTATTGCTCAGAAAGTCCATAAACAACGTTTAGTCTTCCAAAAAATCTTAAATTGACTTATTCTTTGAAACCAACGTTGGTTTGGCAATTTGGGCTAACTCAACGAACTTTAATAATCCATCCTTCATTGTTGGTGCTTCAGTGCATTTCCAAGTTTGAGTGAACAATATTCATGCTGCTATTACCATATCATGAAGAAGTAATCCGTATTTACATACCTGAATTTTTATCCATAGTGCCTAAGAAAAAACTTTCAACATCCTGTGGAATTCTGGGGTTTGTAGTTTACTGGGGCCAAAGAGCTCTCTGGCTGAGAATTCTAAATGCCTCTCCCTAAACTGCAAATTCCAGGATTCCATAAGATCTTGAAAGCGGAATAACAGCACTATCACAATGTAGTGCGGAAATGGCCTAAATCCATCCTTAAGCTGAAAAAAAGCAAAGTAATTTAAGATCTTTCCCTTTATTAGGAAGCATCTCACTTGATTTAAAATCCCGGCTTTTTCAAAATACAATAAGTCCTAATAAAACAACAACCTCTGATTTTTAACTCATTCTTTCTTGAAAAAAGTGTCATATAGTGAGGTGACTAACAATATCTTAGGAAAAAGTTTCTGCTCGTGTTTACACCAAACTAGTAGAATAGTCTTTCTAATACAATGAATTTTAATTTCAGTTTGTGCCTTAACTTTATCATACCTAAGGTAACCATGTCTCTGAATCTTCAGTCATAACCTTAAACTTCCAAGAGACTTTCATTTCTAAGCAGGATCTATTCCTTCAGTCATACAAAACAATCGGTCTCATATTACAGTTTAATATTGGAAGTTTCCAGACCACCCTTTCCTTAGCATCATACAATGTTTTAAATTTGATTCTGGGTTTTCTTGCCTGCCAAACAAATCTGGAAATTTCCTTCTGCCATTATACAAATGGAATTCCATTTCTTATGATGGGGATCATCTGAAAGTGAAATAAAAGTCTTAGCAAAACATTTGCTTTTATTACTGCAATGCTCCCCCAAAAGGATAAATTTAATTTTCCCCATTTTTCTAAATCTCTTTTAATTTCTTTCCAGACCTTTTAATAATTGTTTTCAAACAACAGACTGTTATTCTTCCTAATTATAATTCCCAGATATTTAATCCTCTTTTTTTTTTCCATTTCCAAATTGGAAAGAACAATTAACTCATTTTCCTCTTCCAAATACATTTTTTTGGTCAATAGTTTTGTTTTATAAAACCCAGAGCATGTCCCAAGCCTCTTATTTTTTTCGAAAAGAGCCTTCATTGAGTTCAATGGATTTTTAGCATTACCATAAGACCATCTGCATAACTTTACCGAGCATAATTGTCTTTTCTAGTAAGTCGGGTCATCTTATGATGTATCCAACTCATTATAACCTCAGTTTAGTCATTTTGGCTGCTAGAGAAATTCAGGCTTGATTTGCTCTTGGGCCCATTTATTTGTCCTTTTGGCAGACTGTGGTATCCTCAGAACTCTTCTCCAGCACTACATTTCAAATGAGTTGATTTTTTCCCCCCTGGACAGCTATACAGCTTTTCCAGTAACTATCCAATTTTCATATCTATACACAGAAATGGAAAATACTATAACATGGATATTCCTGGCTTTGGAATCTAATGATACACCTTTACACTTGAGGATCTTATCTAATTCATTCATATCTGCCTCTCCAATTTAGTCTTCATCTGATTTCTTGACTATAGTCTCCATTTGGATTAATACATTTGTGTTCTCCTTGTTTTACAATTTCTACCTTCCCCTGATCCATGCTTCTCACATTCCTTGCTGCTATTATATGTGTTGTGCAGATTTCCAGAGAGATCTGAGCAGATTAGCAGCTAAATGTCTTTTTGGCTTGAGTTCAGTTGTGTCATTAGACATAGTCCTATTTGTACTTGTACCCAGTAGCCGATTTAGTGCCTTCGGACCTGGTGGGTGGGGTACCTCACCTTTCATCACTATCTCTTGCTTCATTTTGGATTGACTCCTCATAGGGTTTTCAAGGCAGAAGACATTCAGAAGTGGTTTACCAGTGCCCTCTTCTGTGCACTGCTGCTGCTGCTGCTGCTGCTGGCCAGAAACCTCCCTTCTGGAACATCTCTGCCACCCTTACCATTGGAACTACCAGTTCTTTACTGCTGATGTAGCCATTACTGTCTGAGAATGATGAATGTATCAGATGCCATTTCTGCACTACACTGTTATAGTGCTATTATTCCACTTTCAACATCTTATGGAATCCTGGGGTTTGCAGTTTAGGGAGGGGCATTTAGAATTCTCAGCCAGAGAGCTCTTTGACCTCAGTAAACTAGAAACCCCAGAATTCCACAGGAAGTTGAAAGTGGAATGATAGCACTATAACAGTGTAATGCTGAAAAGGCTAGAGACTGGTGTCTCCACTTTGAGCATTCTGGCTTGGGTGAGCCCACCAAAATTCAATCTCATGACAGTATTAGGCCCTTTCCACAGCTTACCTTTTGTGGAGCTGGGGTGTGGGGATCGCGCGAGCAGCCTCCAGCAAGAGGCTCTCGTGTCCCCATTGCTTCAGCTCCGCAGCTGCTGGCTGTTCGCGCAAGATCCCCACCTCTTCCTTCCACAGTGCAGCCTGGGAGTTTCCCAGGCTGTGCTGGGGCAGTAAGCATGAGCACAGCAGCTCTGGAGCTCCGCATGCACGGCAAGTGCGCACGGGGCCCCGGAGCGATGCGCAATTGTGCACCATTTTTGGCTTAAAGCCGAAAATGAAAAAGTGTGTGAGCGCCGCCTACCAGACCCTGGAGCATCGCGTGATTGTGAGTGCGTCATGTGGACTGCTCCTCACATTCGCGCGACGCTCGAGGGGCCCTTTCGCATGGCAAATGCCATGCAAAAAGGGCCAGCATTACCGTCAGCCATTCTGACACACTCAAACCATCTTGCCATGTTAAGATGTGTATCGAGAGAAACACTAGTAGTATCATATTTGTGGTATCTGATGAAGATTCAGGTTTTTGGTGCTGTTTAATTGATGGCTTTATCTGCTACTGTAGTTTTTCTGTGCACTATACTTTGACTAGTAAGAAATACATAGATATGTAAAAGAAGTAAATGTATAAATAAAGTAAAAAGTTAATTCAAATAAAAATGGAGCAATATTTTTTTTAAAAAAATAACTAAGACCTATTTTCAAAGGAATTATTCAGAAGTCATTACAAACATTGAAATTTTCTTCAAATAAATTTCTAGCCCATTTTTCAGGGCTCAGCCTATATCCTTTGTATCCTACTCAGTACTCAATATCAGGGAAGGAAAGATGCCCCTCTGGGAAGAGAAGCAAGAAGACATTGTTACTGTGTCAAACAAAAAGCCCTAGCAAGTTTTTTTCTTTCATGCTGACCTTTCATTGATATATGGACAAACATTAAAATGTAGTCCAAAGTGCTCAGTTTCTATAAGAGAATAGTCATGCTAGTATCCCCCTGTTTCAGCTAACACAACCGGAGTCTCTAGAGATGACATTTTGTGCTAGTATAAATGTCCTGACCACCTCAATTAATACTTCATGAAAAATCAGAAACTGCTGTGGGAATGTCAATTTCTTGCAATAAAGAGGCCTGACATTCTGAGGATTTACATCTCCTAGGACTATTTCTCACTGAGGTGATAAATCCTATGCTTTGGATTTACCATTCCATACCGGTGGGGTGGGCTGGGGAGTTAGCATGAGGGAACTCTGAGCCAATAAAGAGAGAGAGAGAGAGAGAGAGAGAGAGAGAGAGAGAGAGCACACACAGAAAAGATTCCCTCCTCATCTGAAGTTTTCTGTCACTGAGAAGGGATTTTCTTCAGTCTCCTTCATGGCATGCTAGTTGTCTAGACATACATATACTTTATATGGAGGACGGTTTAGCTATAGCCTCATCTACAGTTTATAGTGGTGAGTTTCCAAGCATGAAATTTGGAATATGGAGACCCACACCTTATTAAATATCAGAACTAAAGCCCTCTATTTTGGACCCAATTCATGATGAGATTCATTGCTTCTATCCAGCAATCCCTGCCCGCCCGCCCCCCCAGCAGCAATGAGAACTATTTAAGGAAATATTGCAGATAGGAGGGAACTTATAAGCTTCCTTTTAAGCCAGAGTCTCCTAAACGTGTGCAGATGTGTCTTTGCCTGTCAAAGTGCATGAGACTTGGTGTCTGTGTGGGGAGATGGGCTTCAGTTGACTCTAGCAGAGCTGGAAAAAAGTAACCTTTCCGCTTGTTGGATTTTAGCAATCTCACTGTATTAATTCCGTCTCTATTAATTCTGGGGCTAAACTTTGTTTTCCCTGGGTCAAATAAACCCTTGTTCCTTCCTTCCTAACCTGTCTTTTCAAACAGGTTTAGAAGTAACCAGCTCCTGAAACAGCAGTAGCAAGCTCTTTACATTAATGGCACAGTAAAGGGCTTCCTCCTTGGGCAAGTCACACTTTCTGTTAACCCAGAAGAAGGTAGTGACATCCTCCCCTAAACAAACTCTGTAACAGGCTTGCTTTAAAGTCACTACAGGTCAGAAATGACATGAAACTACAAAACAATTAAAAGGACTTCACTTCTAATCTCTGTTCACACTACTTGCATGAGAAGCTGACTATTCAACTCTGCTTTGGCTGAAAAGAAGGTTCACTGCCACTTACACTGCGTAATTCCTTTTGAAAAGAAGATTCTGTCCAACTAGTTTTTCAGGTGAGGTATCATGTCACAAGACCCCATGGCTAAAATTGTTCCAGGACTAGGGTCACCATTTGTTTTTGGCAACATAGCTCAATCTTGGAACAGGGAGAACAAGAAGGAAGATCCTTTGCACTGTTGCCTTCCTTCAGCACTGCACTGGGCAACTATGGAGATATCTCATGTATCAAGGAAGGGCGTCTGCTGTCGGATGTTATAGGGATGTGTGAGTTTCCTTGCATCTCTTCCTTCTAGAAATTAAACTCTGTTCCACTTCCCAAACATTCACACTGTCTGCTTAATTTGCTCAGAAGAAACAGGATGGGATATCCCAACAAGTTATCATTGCTCAAAAACTAATTGTATGCTGACAGTAGCACATCCACTGCTGTGTTTCACAATAAAGAGCCTATTCATATGCCACCAAAATATCCCTCTTTGTTCCTCTCATTGATTCTCCATAATGTCCTTAAAAGCTCAGGCCAGCCAAGTTTTAAACTCACAATATCCGCATTTTATTTAAAATTGGTAGACGAATTATTATATGGTTTCACATATATGTTTACTTTCGTTCCACTTCTCAACCAGTCCAAAGTAAGATCCAAATCCAACAGCAAAGGTGACACATGCTATTCCTTTGAAAACAATCAAGATTAATTTTCAAATTAAGAGACAACAAACTATGTAGCTGTTTTGATTTATCTGTGCTTTTACATTTTAATCCTGCTCTTTGGGCTCCTGAGCAAACAAACAAAATAAGAACTGTAGCCATTCCTTAATCCTAGTCCAAATTTAACTACCAATGTCACAATTGTGTACAGTAAAGCTATTGGGAGTGGAATGGCTGTGCTATACATTAATAATTATTTTTATTAAATTTGTATCCACAGCCATTCCACCACCAATGAGGAATGAGCTTTTTAATTTTTTTTAATCATTTGTATTTTTATTTCTTCTGTTTCTCTTGTTAAAAAAAGAAACTAAAAAGAAAAGAGGAAAATGAATTACAGCACGATCAATTCATGCATGCTGACCCAGCCATTGGAGGGTAATGATATAAATAAAGATGTTACTGTGGCTAATGCTTAAATTCAGTGCCAAGTCTCTTTTGGTAGTTGTTTTGTAACTCTATAAAATTAAAATTAAATTAGATTCAGAGCTGAGCTGAATCAGTGCAAGTTCAGTCCCTTGTCTTTGCCTACTGCTGACCTCTACTGTCAGCTAGTTGGCATTGCAGGTTCCTCCTCTGTTCCATGCACAGCATCAGGAACTGGTTATGAAGTTGCGGTTAGTCCTGCTGCTGTTATGAAGTGTAGTTTTCTTTTAAAGGGACAGCACCCATTTTTCATATGATTGTGATTAGACAGCCTTTAAATAAGCAGAATGTGACAGACGCTGTGAGTCATGCTCAAATGAGCTGTGCCATAGTTTCTTGGCTGAAATGAATGTTAAACTGCAGAACATTTGACGTAGTGAAGAGGCACACGCAAAATAACTCTGGGAGCATGGTGGTGCCTCACCAGCTTGAAGCCTACAAACCTTTCATAATAGAATAAAAAAGCAGATAAAATTTGAAACATTCTTTCCCTGCAGTGGGCCTCAGGCTCCTGCTTTGTGGTTTGTTGGTTTACTTGCTGAAGGCATGATCTGTTGTCCGACAGTCCCCCTTTCTCTTGGAAAGAAAATGTCCATTATGTGCCTTAGTCGATTGTGAATTTGGTGGAGATTTGTTTAATAAAGAAAGAGCTGAAATATTTGAGCTTACGATCACCAGAGCATCTAAGTTTTAAACTTTTATTTCTGGTCAAAAAGGTAGGTGATAGCATTAGTGGCCCAAAGAAGACATTCCCAGTTCAAATCCCTCCTCTTCCATAAAGATACACTGTGATCTAATGGTGAGCAGGGCCCTTCTAAACCATTTTTACGTTAAGGCTTTTTGGATAAAACTAAAGCACCATACATGCAGGATTTGGTGAATAGTAGGTAGATGATATAAAAGAATCTCAATGCCTGTTCCTCAGGTCTTCAGTGGGTCAGCCTGCTTATTGTCCAGTAGCATATCAACAGTTGTCAGTAAGATTTAAGATCTGTTATCAGAGTTAAAGACATATTTTTGTTTATCTCAGATTGTCATTTCAAAGAAACAAAACAGATCAAACTGATTAAACATATACATTCAGGCCTATGCTGAAGAAGCTATGAGACTTAGCCTTCCCATCAGAGATCAGTCTTGCTGGTGCCAAACAATGACTACAGACTCTGCATTCTTAAGCCTAGAACTGGCCAAAAAAACAAACAAAAGAACAAACAAACAAAATCTTCTGCATAACTAATATCCAGAAAGCTGAACATATAACTAGATTCTAAAACTAGGATTTCATATTATTTTCCTATACTCTGTAACTATCCTGATTTGCCCATTATGGCCAAATCAATTTTCTGCCTTTCCAACTGATGTAAAATGTCCTGGTTTCTGTCTCCTTCTCTCTTTGTTCTGAGCTTGCTCCAGTTATTGCAAACTACATTCAAACTGCTCAAGTAGTTTGTATACTATTAACTCAGCAGGAAGGAGATGAAGAAGGGGGCTGAGTCTTGCCTTCCCAATAAAGTCAAGCAAAAGCAAACTGCTGCAACATCTCCTACTTTGTAGCAGAGCAGCATGTGCTGTGTGTGACTCCAAACTGCTTCTTGAGGTCAGCAAAAGGAATGAATACACCTTGTTAAAAGCAAGGGAGAACCCTGCAAGTTAAGAGGGGTTTTCCTTGAAGAGATTTCCTTTAAATTACAGTGTCCTTGGAACTGTGCACCAGATGCTCTCTGAATTTCTTTTTCTCACAGACACACAGATTTTGCCACCTCTGATTTCCTTAATATCATTATCATTATCATTAATATTAATTAAGATCAATATTGCAAAGAAGTATTTTCAGTTTGAAAACATTTTTTCTCACTTCTTCAATTTTGTTGTTTTTATCTTGAGATTTGCATAAAAGTTATATTTCAGATCTTAGTTTTACTTGTTTTCTTCTTTCTGTATCCTATTTTTTTGTTTTACTAATCATTGCCCTGGTGTATACGTGTATGGGCATATGCACATGCCACAGGAAAGAATCTGTAACTTGTGGTCCAGCTTGAGGAGAAATTTTACTGTCTTCCTACTTTGAGAGGTTTTGTTTTTCCTGTAGAGCAACGTTCCATTAACATTTTTAAAAAAATCATACACACATCTACTCATAAGTAGGTCCCAATGAGTTCAGGATTATAGTCTAAGACATTCACTGAAATGTGAACATTTCTTTGACAAACCTGGCTCTTCCAACTGTATCTTTCTTAACTCATTCTGTTTCATTTATTTCCTGGGAACTAAAAGTATTATATAGCAACATTTCAATTCACACTCACCCATTCTCATTTTGATCCTAACAATAACCATGTGAATCTGCTATTGACTCAAGGTAACCACATGAGTATTATGTTATCGGGAAACTGGATCTGATCTGATCTGTAATCTGCATTGGGCAGAGGAGGTGTGTATGATCACAATGTCTGGATCTTAAAGAAAGCTATAATTTTGAACAGGCCAGAGAAGGGACTTTGAAGTTACATTCATTCATTCATTCATTTGTTTATTTATTTATTACATTTATATGCCGCCTTTCTCCCAGAGGGTGGCTTCCAAAAATTGTATGTATTATGTAATATATTATATAATGTATTATATATTGTTAATCATGCTGTAGGCATGTGCGCACACACATGGAGTATTGTAGTTTTTTCCCAAGCTTTCCTAAACTCAGTACATAAATTTCAAGGCTTCTCTGCTTAAAACTGTAGCTTTGCCCACTTGCTGCCTGTCCACACCCATTTGACCGTACTGTGATATTGCTCAGCAGCAGCAATTGCCCCGGTTTTCATTTGTGAAATGTTGGGGGCTATGTCCTTCTATTCTGGTCTAGTGCAATAATGCCATTCTTACGGTTAACAGTCCCACACTTTCTTCAGTAACTATATGGGCAGGACAAATACTATGATTTTTCTTCCACTCCAGCTAGTGTTATGACATAACTTGTGAGGGTCAGTCAGTTTGTGTTATGATAGTTATGAGTGCCTTCCTGCTTTTGGAGAATTTCACACTTATCCTGTGGAGGTCCAAAAATGGCTGGAAGTGGGTTTATTTCGTTGTTGTGTGTCTTCAGGTCATTTCTAACTTGTGGCAGCCCTAAGGTGACCCTATCATGGGGTTTTCTGGGGCTGAGAGTGTGTGATGCACCCAAGGTCAGCCTGTGGGTTTCCATGGCCAAGCAAGGAATCAAACCCTGGTCTCCAGGGTCATAGTCCAACACTCAAACCATTACACCATGCTGGCTGGGGAAGCAAAATGGCTATGAAGATCTGCCCTCCTCCACTTACCCTCCACCACACATGCATTCTGTTCAGCTTTAGAGCTATCAATGACTTCCTTGGGGCCATGCTGAAGCACCAGTTTGCCCAATACATTGGAAATGTATGCATCATGCCTTAGAGGAATAGCAGGTTAGAGCTGTTTTAAGAGGAAGCAAACTCTCTAGCCTGCTTTTATGCCCAAGTAAACAAACTGAAAGCCCAAGTTTGGCACCCATTCTTAACCTAGGTTATGGGAGTGAAATCTAACTAGTGGCTAAAGGGTCTTAATCTTGCTCCTTGAAATTAATGGTGAGTGATTTTATTTTGACTCAGTTGAGAATCAAGTTGACAATTACAAGTATAATTGGTGAGCACTGTGGTGGTTTAGGGGAGACTTGCTTATTTCTAGTATTTTTGATTGCTTCATCAGTCATTATGTGTACATTCCCTTTCCAAGATGCATGTGTATCCTCACAGTATCTTTTGAGAAATGCAGGGCCGGGGAACGATAGTACATTTCCCAGCACCCATGGGGAAGGATCATTAGTTAATCACGAAAGTCCACTTGTCATTGTTCACAAGACTCCCACAAATGAAGCAAACAAATATTTGAAAAATCACTGAAGAATATCTCCCCTCAGATCAACAAGAGAGATATGAATTCCATTGGATATATTGGCCCTGATTGCCAGTTCTTCTTTAGCTAATGCAAGAGTCCATCAGCTGTCCTCTACCCCTCAGTCAGGCTAGTTGTGGGGATATTTCTTTATTTAAATCTCAGAACAGAAACATATCTGGTATATTTGGATTTTTCCAAAATCTCAAGAGCTGAATTCTCTGTGTAAGAGAGGAAGAGCAAAAGAGAATACTACCTTGGCTAGCTATTGTTAAATTCTGTATAACTCTCTAAAAGCAATTTTTTGGTGGAAGAAGTTCTGGTGAGAGTCAAATAATGAAAATAAAAGTCCAATTGTCTAATTTTTTTTTAAAAAATCTCAGAACAGCAGACAATTAAAAACAATATAAACAATTTAAAGCCATTCTAGATATAAACAATAAAATCATTTAAAGAGGCTAAGAACATATTAAACAGATCACCAAGTTAAAACAGCAGAAAAGGATAAATTAAAACTATAAATAATAAGATTAAATCCCATAAACTTTAATAAAAGAACACATTTATCATGGCACTAAAATGAAACCAGTCGTGTTACCAATCAGACTTTCAAGGGAATGGCATTCTGTAAATTGGGCAGTAGGGCAGAGAAGTTCCTCTCCCATGTACCTCCATGATGTATCTCTTCCACTAGGAATTTCTGAAAGTTCCTGGGTCAACTGATTGCTGATGACTGAGCACAAAATATTTTTTTTAATCAGTTAGCCACAGCAAAGTTCAGACCGTGTGCTGAGAACGGGTGTTGGTTTGGAGCACCTAACAATGTTATGAACAGGCACACAATATTCTTGATTGCAATTGCAAACAGAGGAAGAACTTCAGGATGAATGAGTTCTCCACAGCAGTGGTTCTTAACCTTTTCTTTACCTGTACCCCCTGAAAATATAATTTGTTGCTGGGGACTTTTAAGACTTAATTCAGTATTTAAGTATTTAAATTTAGATTTAAATATTCATAATTTAAGTATTCAAATATTTAAGTATTCAAATATTTATTTATTTATTTATTTAAGACTTCTGGAGACTAGGATTCACATCCCTGCTCAGACACTGGATGACCTTGGGCAAGTCACATTCTCTCAGCCCCAGAAGAAGGCAAAGACAAGCCCCCTTTGAACAAATCTTGCCTAAAAATCCCTGTGATAAGTTCACCTGAGGGTTTCCATAAGTCAGAAGTGATTTGAAGGCACACAGCAACAAAGTTCCACTGACGGGGGAGGTTCTTTCTAGCCATCATCTCCCCTTTGAAAACTGACTTATGGTGACCCTAAGATGAACCTATCATGAGGATTTTCTTGGCAAGATCTATTACCTTTGTGTTTTTTTTTTCTGAAGCTGAGAGAATGTACTTGCCTGAGGTCCCCCAGTGGATTTCCATGTCTGAATGGGGTTCAAACCCTGGTCTCCAGAGACATAGTTTTGGTGTGCGCACCCACCTGCCACGGTGCCTCTTCTTTCAGGGATGTGGTAGCAGGGGTATGTGTGTCCATGCCCAAACTGCTCCCTCTTTTGCAAATGAGGGAGCAGTTTCAGCACCCGCAACCCCCTCACTGCCATGTTCCTTTTCCTGCTGCTGCTGTTCATTTCCAGGAGTTTCATTTCATTTCATTTCCTTGTACGTGTTACGTTTATAATCTTAGGATATAAAATATTATAAAGTTTGGTGATGGACCCTTAATTCTATGAAATTGCTTATCTTGCACTCTAGTTATTCCCCCCTCACCCTATAGTTGCAGACTTTGGATTCCTCCTCTTAGATCATTTCCAGCATTTAGTGGTAAAGGCCAGTGTTACCAGGAGTGTTTGGAAAACATCCTGGTTAGAATTGCTTTTCTGATTTTTCCTTGTATGTTTTAATCACATAAAAGGTGAAATGAAAGTATTAAATTGGTTATTCGTTGAAAGCACCCACTGATTCTTGAGATGTGCTAATGAGTATCAGAAACAGGTTGAATTATGGGGCTTGTTTAAAATATTTATTTGTAGTATTGACCAAATAACACAAAATCCTATACTAGTATATTAGGAAAGTAAGAATGGTTGGTTGCCAAACTGACTTGGTTGGCCTTGAGATTTAGGGGTAGAAGACAAAAATATTCTTGCCACAAGAATTGCTTTGATGATATATGAAGTAACTTTTGTAATTTGTCATCCCACCAATGTGCAAGCAAGGAGGACAGATTGTTGTCTCCAAGGAGCATTCAAGAGAAATGTTTGCAGAGGAGAAGAGCATGAGAAGGAGCAGTTGTGGAGAAACAAGGGAACAGTAAAGGCAGCTACACACACACAAACTAGTAGTGAGTCCTATACAAGTCCACAGAAGAGTATGTACCCTTCAGTCTCGTGAAGCTTTGTCCATGATGAACATAGGATTGAAACTTCAGGCTTAGGTGACGATGATTACAAAAGAATTTCAATCAGCCTTGTAACTTTGCAATGATTTTTTATTTTATTTTTATTAATTTTATTTATTTATTTTAACTTCCATATGTCTTTTAAATATTTTAAATTGTTAATGTGGAGGTTTTTAATTGTTCTTAAATTTTTATTGTTAAGGTTTTTAGTTGATTTTCTTTGGGACCTGCCTTGGGCTCCACTCTGAAAGAAAGGCAATTCCCTCTTAAACAGTAAGAATTGTCAGCAAATGTCAATACTGACCATATTTCTAACATTTATCATGCTGCACACATGCATGTGTTTATCTACAGCTATCTAAACACATTTTATACAAAGCCAAGTACTGCATAATTTAGCTATGCAAATTTTAGAGGCTCTCCATATAATTTGAAGTTACTAAAAGTCTAGCTTTTAAGTGACTCCCAGAGATTTCTTGAAATCATTTTATTTTCCAAGCCTATGGCTGTGATACATTCACCATTTGCCAAAAGGGGGAATCTATTCATCTGTGTTTTATGTGGCTTGTGTGGGACAGTTTCTTATTACCTCACTATAATTTGATCTTTCAGCAGGACAGTGACAGTTATTCCACTCTAGGCATGTAGTAAAACAGATCCAAATCACATCATGTAAAATCATTTGTTTGGAGGCTTCTTTTGTTAGTGACCACCCATGACTACTGGCAACACTCCCGATGATGAGTTTTCCAAACCCTGTTGCTTGGTTAGCAGCTGACTGATCTGCTCTCAGTTTTTAAGCATTTTAGTCAGCCTTTTTTTAAAAAAAGAAAAAAAAGTTTGGATGTTTATTCTTCTTCACCTTGATTCCTAAAAGAGTCAGACATCTGATAGCCAGGTCAGGCTTTCAGGAAATGACAATTCCAGCTGAAGACAGTGTATTTGACATTTGTACTTTCATGCTACAGATTTAGTGGTATAATATATTTTCCCTCTTTTTTTCTGCACTGGAAAAAAGTAACTTATATCCAAATAAATGTAGTAGCTAGAAAAGCTAAAACTTAAAAAGCAATTCTGTGATTGGTCCAGCTCATTTGGATTTAATTGAAGAGAAACGGTAAAGATAAAATGTTACATTTTCAGAAAAGTGTTCCTTGTTGGAGCAATTTATGCTCCTACTTTGGGGTTTTAAAAGAATGTCCCATAAATTGCTTAGTGTACAAGGAAAGTTCCCTTTTTAACTTCACACAAATGTCAAACTGATGGAAAATATTTGTGTATCTGGTGTCTCCAATCTAGTGTCAATTTTTCAAGACTTTGGAGATAAACAAACAATTAACATAAATGAAAACCCTCTTACTTGCCAGCTTCATGCATTTGGTAGAAATGTAGGCCCTAGCAACCAACTGTAGTGCATAACAGTTGTGTTTGGGAAATGGCATGTGATCTCAAAGAGAGTGTGTTTTGTTTATTAACAATGTGGGTTTTAACTCAATAAGCAACAGGCACAATTTAAAATAAAGTAAAACTTTTCCCCCTTCCACAGTTAATAAAAGGTTCCTGTTTGTGACTCTGAAGACTTTGGCTTTGAAGTCCAAACCTCCCAAACCGAACCAGGAATTTGCTAGTGATTTATTACTATTTAGACAAGTGGTGAACAGAGAGTTACTATATGGAAATTCTGCATACCATACCTGTCATGGAGCACCACAGAAACCCAGGAGACAATCTCCTCTTTCTCCTCTGGCTGAGGTCTCCTGTTCCTTTTTATAGGGGTCCCACACCTAACTTTTTTTTCAGGGTAGTCGCTGCCTTCTGAGTCATCTGGGAATTGAAGGATGCAGGTGTCTTGACAGGTTGCATTATCCAAATAAGCAGAAGAGTTTGAGTTATTTATTATCACCAGATAAATCAAAAGTGCAAAAGAAATTCTGAATCCTCTGTAGAATGTGCTGGCTCTCCAGCACCTGTGGGATTTGGCTGTGTGAAGAACCATGGACCAAAGTGCGGTTCAACTACAAGGGTCTCATATTCTACCTGTCAGTTTCACACTGGCAGACAGTGTGTAGATAACAGTGTTGAGCATAGATGAAAAAGAGCTGTGTTCAGATCCTTACTCAGCTATCAAGCTCAATGGGTTGGCCAATCATCTCTCAGCCTAATCAAACTTACAAGATTATTCTTGGGGTTAGGATAAAATGGGGAGACCTCATTTTTGTTGTACTGAAATATTACAAAGAAAGGTGGCATAATAAACAACTGAATGCAAAGTCATTTTGCTCAGAAAGCACTGAATGGCCAAGAAGCTCCTGAACATGAAAACGTAAAAGAATTTTTTTCAGATATAGCCTTAGTGCCAATAATACTGAATTGTGGTTAGATAATTTGATCAATATTTGGATGAAAGACCAAGTGGGAAACAATATTTATAGCATCCTGAGCCCCATGGAGAAAAAGTGAATTGTAAGTTTAAGGATAATTATACAAACAAGTTAAGTGTTACTTCTGAATAGCCACCTTGTTTTAAACTAGAAAATTTTTTAAAAACCCAGAAAGATAAATCATGGTCTGAAACAAATTTGCCACCCATGGTTTTCAGCTACTTATTCCTTGATCAAATTGACAGGCAGTGGTTCTCCATGGTTTCTAGGAGGATTTTTTTTTTTTTTTTGCTAACCCTACCTGGAGATCCCTGGTATTTGCTGGTGGCCTGGTCTTCAATCCAAATACAGACCAACCCGCTCAGTTTTCAGAATCCAATGAGAACTGGATAACATCTGTTTATTTTGATTTCTGCTATTAAATTTTTAGAGCACCCCTCCCCCCAGGATACGATGTTTCTGAGGTTTAGAAGTTCTTCTTTTAAAAGAACCCAGATAGCTAGGGCTAGTGTGTCTGGGGTGGGCAAGTCCTGCAGACTGTTCCAGCTCTCCCCTGACCCCCCAGTACTTGCCATGGAAAAATGAAGATGGGAAAAAAAAAGAATGTGGTAACAGCAGTCTATCCTGCATGTTGCCAAGAAAGGAGGAGGAAAGGACAATGATGAGCCCAGTTCGGCCATTGTTCTGAATGTCTCTGCCATACCACATTTATAGCTGGGCATTCCTGTCTCAAAAATATACTGCAGAGCCTGAAAAAAAACGTGGACGATGGTTAACTAAGGGTCAAACTGGAAGTTAAGTTTATTTATTTGCTTTTCTTCCCCCAAAGAGATTTACCCACCATGGCAGTACTTTTCAACGGTGATGGCATTGCATGCTCCTGTGAGGCAAGAGGCAATGCTGATGGTAGCAGTGCTACTGGTAGGATTTCTCATATCAGACAGGTTTTTGCTGAGGAGCCAGACAAAATGTGCCAAACAGCTACTGGACAACAGCAGTAGTAGGGGGTGCCACTGGCAAAGTCTCTCTGAGACAATGGCAGTGACACTGTAGCTAACACTTGCTAATACCATGCAGAAAAAGACTCAGTGAACCCCCCTTTTTAATTTTTTTTATTGAATATTTTAAAAAAGAGAAAAAGAAGCAAAGAAAGAAAAGGAAAAACAACATAAAATACACAATATGTGCAGTACACAGTGCAAATATACACCAACAAATATTGACAATAAATCAAAAGGAACATACTAACATATCTTACTAAACTATCTAAACTAATCAGACAGTTAACAAATTAACAGAAAAACAGAATTAATTAACAAAATAAAAATTGATAATAGCTACAGTAAATCTAAACTAACATATGCTAAAATGTGGTTCCTGCCTCCCATCTATCAACTACTCATAGTCTTTTACGCTTGATCTTAGCCAAAAGGCTGGGAGGTGATCAACTACTCATAGTCTTTTGTTTAAACACTAGTATCATAAATCTACGCTAAACAACTAAAGTTAATATTGCTGCTTATACTTTAATCTATAATTCTATAACATCAAATATTTAAAAAATATTTTAAAAAATTAAATTAATAAGTAAATGCCCCGATAAATATACATAATTCTCTTAGCTAATTAATATCTTTATTATACCACTAAAAAGATTAATCATCTTACAATATTTGAATATCTAATATATTTATTTGACATATGTTAAAAATATTAGAAAAGTCTTAAAAAATAACAACAAAGTGAAGTTATCTATAACTTAAGCTCTTTTGTACTGATTTTGTTTTGTTTTGTTTTTGCTTTGTTTTTGTACTGTTCTAAACAGTACAAGATAGTAACAGCAAATTCAGAACCCCAAAATCATCATTTCAGTCTCATTTTCTCTCAAACAATCAGTTAATAGTTACCAATTCATTTTAAAATCCTTTTCCGACAAACCTTTTGATTTATCAGTCAGCTTCTCCATTTACACTATTGTCTTTAATCCACCGAGCCATTCATTGATTGATGGAATTTCTGTTTTCTTCCAATATTCTGCATAAAGCAATCTCGCAGCTAATAAGATATATTGTATCACCTTCTGCCATTGTTTATCATAGCTGGTGTCTTCCTACCACATTCCCAACAAAAATAATTCTGGGGACTTTGTGATATTTTGAATGTCTTTTACCATGAAAATCCTATGATGAGACCGTCCAAAATGAAACAAGAGATAGGGCCAGAAGATGAGTCTTCCAGGTTGAAAGGCACTCATTAAACTATTGGGAAAGATTAGGGGACAACTACAAATAATACTGTGGCTAATAATGCAACTGGACACAAGCCAAAAGGATGTCCAGCTGTTGTGCTCAGAGATGAAAGGAAAGTTTGAAGCTGCACAACACATATTACATGAATATGGAATGTTAAGAAGCATGAATGAGCAAATATGGAAAACAAAAGAATGGCCCCAGATTAGAAACACTCAAGAGACATTCCAGTCCCCAAGAAAGGGGACACCAGGGATTGCAGCAATCGCCAGACCATTGCATTAATCTCCCACAAAAGCAAAGTGATGCTCAAAATTCTACAACAAAAACTTTTACCATATAGGGAGCAAGAAATGTTGGATGTCTCAGCTGGGTTCAGAAGGGGAGGTACTAGGGATTATGTTGTCAACATACTCTGGATAATGAAGGCCACCGAAGAATTTTAGCGGAAAATTAGTCTGACCTTTATAGATTATAGCAAAACCTTTGATTGTATAATAAATGAAAAACTATGGATCACTCTTAAGAAATGGGTGCACCCCAACATTTGATTATTGTAATGTGTAACCTGTACTCAGGACAAGAGGCCAATGTTAAGACAATATAAGAAGAAACAGAATGATTTCCAATTGGCATGGGGGTTAGGCAAGGCTGCATTTTATCAACCTAACTGTTTAACTAGTACACTGACTGAATATATAATATGCAAAACTGAGTTAGACTCTGAGGTAGAAGGCATGAAAACTGGAGTAAGGAGCATCCACAATTTAAGATATGCAGATGACACCATACTACTAGCAGAAAATAGCAAAGACTTTGAACTATTACTGAGGAAAGCCAAGGAAGAAAGTGCAAGGTCAGGTTTACATTTGAACATTAAGAAAACAAAAATAATGACCACAATGATTTACATAATTTTAATGAAGGCAATGAAAACATGGCGATAGTCAAAACTTTCCTATACCTTGGCTCATTCATTAGTTAAAATGAAGACTGCAGTCAAGAAATCAGACAACTAGGACTTGGAAGAACAGCTGTCACGGAGCTAGACAAGATCCTAAAGTATAAAAATATATCATTAAATACCAAAGTTAGGAATGTCCACACCCCTGTATTTCCAATTTCTATGCATAGTTGTGGAAGCTAGGCATTTTAGGGCATTTTAAGGAAAAAGATTCTTTGAAATTTTTTGAAAAAATTGTTTTGATTCCTAGCAGACTCAGGAGGGCTTCAAACTGTTGGAAGCAAAGAGGCATTAATGTTTGTATAGAATGATTAGTGAAAGGCGCTCCAGAGAGCATACCTTCCCTTTTGTTTCAGCTCTCTCATCCTTTCTTTGATCTATGCACCCAGGCCTTTTTGATTCTTGCCTGCCTGCAGAGATCACTTTCCCCTGCTTCCAAAAGTTACTCAGTCCTTTTGTCTCCTTTTGTCTGGAAGGGAGCATCCATGAGACTTCTGCCTCAAGATGCCTTACACTCACTCATGAGAGTCAGCTTTTAGGGGCTCTTCTACTGAAATTTAGGTAATCTTCTTTTGTCTATCTCCTTTCCTAGCCAAAATCAGTTTCCTGAAACAATAAATGTAAGTTCTTTTTTTTTCTTTTTAACCTTACAAGAGAATCTTGAGTCCTTTTCTTCTCTTTCGTCCCAAAAGCTCATATTGCAGTGACTGAGCTGCATTCTGCTTGATATAGATACAAAATACTCCTACACAAACATGACAGCAATGCCTTCCAAAGCTCTATTTTTGTTTTTTTTGAAAAAATAATTTGAAAAAACTTTGACCCCCTAATGGGACCTAGGTGGTACTGTACAGCCCATGGGCCACCCTTTCCCCACCCCCTGGCCTGCTGTAATAGAGCTGCCTCACTCCACCTAGTGGTAGGACCTGTCCTGCTTCACTCAAAGGCCATCTCCACATGGGGTTTTTAAAACGGTGGAGAACGTCCTCCAGGGAGGACGTCTGCACCTGGGAGCGAACTGGGTTGGACCTACTTAACGTAGATCCGCACCCCAGCCCGCTCCGGAACAACCCCAAGTGGTGTCCAGCGTGCTTTTGAAAGACCGCTAAAAACAAGTCTTTCTCGCGAACTGAATATGCCAAATTGTGGAAGTCTCAGCAAATACCCACAATCGAACAATGGTGGGGGGCATTTATTGAGAATAGAAATGCGGATATTGTTTCACAAAGATTAAAGGGGAAATCGGACGATCAGATAAAAGCAGAATGGCAAATTGTAATGGGTAATTGCTGGGAACTGCCAAGTGAAAATGTCTGAATTATGGTTGAAATTAAAGGGGAATAACTGTAACGTAACAGGAGTTGATGAGAGAAATGCAAGATCAAACACGTAAGATGAACATGGAATTGTGAGGCATAATTTTTTATATGTGGGTAGATATCTAGAAAATGAAAACTAGATCAGAGTGGAAGAACAAAAACATTACACGTAAAAGTACAATTTGAGATGATTTTTTTTATTTGTGAAACTTAATAAAATTATTAAAAAAAAACAAAAAACAAGTCTTTCAAAAGCACGGAGCACACCACTGCGAGCCTGCTCCCTTATGCAGATTCGCAGGGTCACATTGGTGCGAGCCTGCGATCTGCCAGGGGTGGGCTTTAGGCTGGTGAGCTTCAGCGGTTAGTTGAGACCCTTGATCAACCAGAAGCTGCCATTTTCGTCACTGGAGCAGTACGGAGTGGCAGCCATGCACTGCTCCGGAGCAGCGTGGACCGGACCGGGGAGCCTTAAAGTCCAGTGAGTAGCATCATGGGGCGATTCCCTCACCCCGTGCGGAAATGGTCAAAGAACTTAGAACCATAGGAGGCTCATCTGTGGCCTGGTCTCAAATTATATAGGGTTTTGACAATATCAATATAAGAAGACTTATGTTGCATCAGACCAAGACTCCCAACTTAGGATGGCTTCAAAAGGGACCATCAGTTTCCACTAGTTGGATAGCTATATTGGAAGCAGTGTGCTGGGGAAGGTGAGATGGAGGATCCAGTTGTGAGCCTCTCAGTGGTCTATCTCTTTGGCCACTATGTGAAAAGAACGAGTGGCCAAATTTACCATCAGCCTGATCTAGCATGACACTTCTTAGCTTCTGGGGAGTGAAGTGTCCCTTGGGACACTCGGTAAGTAGTCCTTCTTCCCCTAAGTGGCAAAAAATCTTATTTTCAGCCACCCACAAAAGAAAGAAAACATTAAAATATGCTGTTGCTGCAGGCCCTCTCCTGAAACAGCAAGCCCTTTCCCTCCAAACAACTGCAATGGTGATGGAGAGGGATACAATATCATTTCCAGTTACCAAAATGGCAGCTGCAGTGATGTAACCTCAACCCTCTGGAGTGCCAAAGAAGGCAAAAATCATCCAGAGGCCCTTGGCACTCCAGAGCATATCTATACCTGCTCTGTGTCCACCAGCATCTTGTCTCCCAGAGTGGGCAAACGTATGCCTAGGGGAATGTGAAAAGCAAGAGATACAGTCACAATCTCTCTTGCACACTTGTATTAATCAAAGGCCATTTCCGCACGAGGCTGTTGTAGCGCTATGATTCCACGTTCAACATCCTATGGAATCCTGGGGTTTGCAGTTTCGCAAAGGGCCGGCCAGCCCCTCTCGAAACTGCAAACCCCAGGATTCCATAGGATGTTGAACATGGAATCATAGCGCTATAACAGCCTCGTGCGGAAATCCGAAAAGGTATACAGCATATGATTCTTATCATGGGTCCTTCAAGGCCACACTTTCAGTAAACACTGGCCAGATGCGGGGCCCAAGATGGACCTGACCATTGCCTTGGGACAACTACCCTCGAATGTGCTTTAGAATCTTGGTTCTGCAGCAGAAGCTCCGGGCTTCCTTGGCAGGCAAATCTCAAAGTGCTAGTACACAGATTTGCAGCGACTGTGAACCTGTTTTTAATTTAAAGCACTGGCCACATGGAATGCCATGCAGAGTACATTTTTTTTCTTTTCCTTTATGTTCCCAGCTTCATGTTTAAATCTGAACCAAGATAATTTATAGAAAGTGTCTCAGAAAACTAAAATTTTGCTGCAAAAGTTATTTTTAACCATGGGTTACCCGCAATAGAGAGTTCAGAGCGTACACAGTCTCTCAAAAGGTTTAATTGACAGTGAATGAACTGCAGCAAATGTTGGGAATGATCCAGCTGCCACTCAGACACTCTCTGGTAGTGGATCTTTGGAATGCATGCACCCACCACTGTGTAGAGGAAGCCATGTGTGATAGAAGCAGGAGTGACTCCACAGAAACTAGTTTGCGGGGAGCAAACAGCATTAGAGAGTGCTGGATGCTATTATAGGATCTTAACAAACTGTGACTGAAAGCTGAGTGAGTTAGCATGTTCTAAAGAAAGGTATTCTCTTCCTCCCCTGAAATCCCTCTTTTCCTGCATGTCATGCATTAAATTCAGATTGGAGGGACTGTCATTCTGTGCTACTGTTCTGAAGGAATAAGTGCTTTAAATAGACAAATTTGAAAAGATTTGATATGAACTCTTACTGCTTCCTGGACTCATCATGGAGGCATGTTGATTTTGAATATGGGTAATTTGTCCAATTTTCACTTTATGTCTATTCCTTTTTTGAGGAGGGAATATCATAAAAATTATGTATTCATACATATATGGTACATATTTCCCCAGTCTCAGTATTGTTTCCAATGGGCAATTGTGTACATGTATGTCCTTTTGTCCCTGCTATTGGGCATTAAAAAACAACAACACAGTTATAGAACGGAAGTATAGGTGTAGTTTGCCAATTTACACCTTTTTATCACCTTTTTCTTTTTTTTTTAAGATAATAGGCTTGAGGAAATTGGAATTAGGATTTTCAGGCAGTAGCCAGAACACAGAATTCTCAGATCCACTCACACCTCACATTGAGTACAGACCAAGACCAGAGGTGTGTGTATTTTATGGTTTGATATAACAACAAACCTCCATCAGGTAGTCCAAGTTATACTCCAAGAATAGCTGTGATCTGCATAGATTATCCAAATAGACAACATTTTTACAATATGGCCTTTTTTTAAAAAAAATATAAATTGTTGTGCTTTTGCTGGTTGGACATGAAACTACGTAAAACAGGAATAACCTGCTCTTCCAACTCCTGAGAATCTTATTCTGGTTCCTCTGTATCATTTTCAGGAGACTCCACCCACATGGTTTTTTTGTAACCGTAGTGCCTTTCAAGCCTTGACTTGTTTTTTTTTTTAAATACTGAAATTCTTAGAAAACCAGTACCACATTCTGTGCATATTCTGCTTTTCTGCAAAATACATAGTCTCAAGTGGGAGAACCTACATGGAATTGTGAAGGTAGAAAGAAGGATGAAAAACTCCAATTGCCCATAACGGATCCTGAATGTGACAGGTGAATACACAGTCTAACTTCTCTGCACGAAGGGAATATTTCACCCACAATTCCTATTCAGGTTGTTCAGATTATATACAGTTCTGTCAGACATATTAATTTTCAGTAGGAAACTGATGCTGAATAACAGCTATCAAGGGTGTCTCTCGTTACTCAGTTGCATTGGGGACAGTTTTTCATGATTCCAGGAAAACGTGGAAGTTCGTTTTTATGAAATTGTGAGCCCATGTTGTATTTTCAAGAATATACAGATGCTCGTTTATCTAACAAAGATAATGTTCAAGCACATTGGAGCTTCCCTATTTCAGAAGTACTCTGCGCCTGATGCTGCCATCTGGTGGGGTTACTTTGAATGGCTTCTGTTTGCAAAAAGTATTCCTCTATGTGCTTTTGAGATGCAATCTGTTCTAACTTTTTCCATTACTTGGACCATAGAGGCTCACCTTCTTTTCTGGACCAATGCATTTCTTGCTGTTGAATGCTCGGAAGTTTAAATTCTACGAGGGAAATAACATCATATAGGCCAACTTTGACCTGAGTCCTAATGCAAAACACAGGTGATCTGCCATAGTTTTAAGATATTTTAACAGATCTCAGAGCATGTAAGAATATTTGAAACAGTAAATAAACAAGACAAAAGGGCATGGTGATTAAAGTTATTTTTAATACAGAATGTACTTTGATATCTGACACATTTTGAATTTTTGAACCACACATTCTTGACAATACGAACTTGGACTCGTATGGTGAACGACACTGCAGAGGAAGGTAGTAGTTTGATGCCCTCCGTGGGGAAGAACAAAATGCCTTGCATCTGTCTCAGGGCACTAGAATGCTGCATGTGATGAGGCCAGAGCCAGAGGATATTTAAAGCCTGTTTGCCCCTTCACGTGCCTTCCTTGGATCTTCCCAGTGCAACCCACCCTTCTACCCTTAGTGCACTGTGAATTTTACTGGTTGCTTTGGGGCTGGGTAGGAACTTTATCTCCTTTACTGTCTTTTTTCCTACCCCACACTGAATCTGAATTTGATAATTGTCTTCAGGTGGTGTCAATAAATTGGCTGTCATTTGTCAGGTAGATGAAGAGGGGAGAATATAAGTCTTTGGTATACATTTTTGGCATCCTTTTGGTGTACAGTAGGACTCTGAAATGTCCTCTTTAAGGTTCTGTGACTTGGGACTGGGGAAGGGGGTACCCTTGAGGTGAACCTGAGATCTGAGTTTTCACCCGTCAGGTCCTTTGACTTGGGTGGGATTCCCCTGGGTTTACCTTCTGGTTATGGCTGGACAGGCAGCAACTCAATTGTCAGGTTGAGTGTATCACCCAAGGGAAGGCGGAGGCGGAAGTCAGGATGTGGCACCTGGTTTCAGCTGGACCTGCATCAGGTTCCTCCTTCCTCTTGCTCTATTTCCAGACCAATACAACTTAATTAGGTTTTAGGTCAAATAAAGTGGTCCTTATTTAACCCAGTTTTCTGTGTCTGGTCTCGTTGTTTCATAGCTGGTCATCAATAGAAAATATTATGTGTCTTTAGTGCTGTGATGGAAGAGGGAACATTTGGTCTGGTCAGCTTTTGTAAATTTTTCAGTGGTGAGGGTTTCAGACATGGGCAAAGGTGTTTACAAGAAATATAGAAGCTTGTTGTACATGTAAATTGGTTTCCAATGCATTTTGAGAAAATCTCTTAATCAACTGAAATTTCTTTCAGAGCATCTTAAAAATGCTTCAAAGCATCAGTGCTTCATTCACAACCGTCCCCTTAGGTAGAGAAGAGAGTTTGCCCCAAAACAATTTATTCAAGAAGCACTGCAGGGAGGTGGGGGGAGAATCCCTTAATAAAGAAATTTATTTAATGCATAGAGATTCATTCATTTGTATTTACAAACATATTTTTTCCGGCTCCTTCTACAGCTGTCTCCCCTCCATCATTTCATTGTCCATTGTCCTGAAATGGTTTCATGAGGCTGTGATATAACTAGTTGACTTCATCATCTGACTATATGATCCAAGACTGTGTGCCAGAAGAAGAAAAAAATGTTGCTTTTTTTTGTGTCTGAGAGTAATTTAGCTGGTTTATTAGGTGGTGATTGACTTTTGGACTAGGTTTGAGGCCAGGGTGTGATTTGTTGGTGGACTGGGAGCTTGGTCATGGTTTCCAAAAAGGGTGGGGACAAGTCTAGAGGCAAGGCCCAGGCCAAGAGACCTGCAGTTAAATGCCTGCCCCCTGCAATACCTGTTTCATCAGAGGAGGAGTTGCGAGAGAGAGCCTATATGGTAGCCAAGCTGGAGGAGACTGAGAAGCAGAAAGCTGAGGCTAGGCATGCAGAATGAGGGGTAACTATGGAAAGTAGTAGGGATGCATTTAATCAAATTATGTTATCTCACCTACAGACCCTGGATAAGGGAGTGGCTATGGTGAAATCAACTGTGGTATGGAGCCAGCAGCTGGGGCTGTGAAACTGGCAGACCTGTGTCTGGGTGCTCTCAGGCAGATGAGTCTTCTGTCAAAACTACACATTTGGGGGGTATTAGAAGAAGTAATTTTACAGAGGTACCTCTATGGCCTTGGGGTGTGTGGATCAAGCCTATAGACCAGTCTGCTGTTAGCTGTCCTCCTACAGAGTGTGTGGAGAATGAGGGATTTAAGCCAGCTGTGTTGCAGGGTCAGGCAGATGCCCAGATTCCAGTGAATGCTGTATCAGCTCTTGTTGGATTTCAGTTCCCCCAGATGACACAGGCTGTTTTTATCCTAGTACCTTTCTGTTCCAGTGGCCAGAGGGCCTTGTTGGTTTTGGACAACAGTCCTCCATTAGTGGTATTGGTTGTCTTTCTTGTGCGGCTATCTCTGCAGGGGATCCCAGTATGCCATTAGATGACCATTTGTTACCTGCGTTATTGGAGAAAAATTTGAAAGGAATTTGTTGATGCATTTCTTCTGCTCTATAGGGAGCCAGAGAAGAAGAACTGGAAGAACATTGACAATAAAGAGAGGGATAAGGTTAGGCAACAGAAGGTGAAGAGGAATTGGAGGAATTGGTTCTCTGGGTTTTTTATTTATGCAGGTGTTATTGCTTGGGCTCAGCCATGCAGAGCATATGCACTCATCCACTACATGGATATTGTCATGGGCTTCCAGGACCTGGACTCAGACTCAGAGTCTGAGACAGAAGAACCTGCTCTGAGCCCTGGTACAGAGACTGGTACAGCAGCACCTGCAGAGCAGACAGTACCACCACCCGCCTCAGAGACAGAACAGGGGGCAGTGCCAGCTCCAGCGGGGAGCCCTGCTCATTCTGACATGGACAGTGACCTATCCATACCTACCTTCGCCCAGCATAGACACCAAAAGGGTCTCCTGTGTTGCTCCCAGCAAATTTATGCCAAACAGCAGTTAATCAAGCACCACCTACACTGATCTTAGAACCTGTAAGAATTGAACCTTTCTCCTTCTAGCTTTTGTTGGTAATTAACTGACTGCTTCTCCTGTGCTCCCATTTGCTGCCGTTGCCTTGTTGTTTCTGCTTTTGACTTGTGTTTGTATTGCCTGCCTCTAATTTATGGACATTGTTGGGACCATTATTGCTTCTCATTTGTAAAGCTGTTTCCTTGCTTAAGTAAACTGACCACTTAAGTTACTGCTGAGTTTCTGACCTGTGTTTGTTATCAGCTTCTCCTGGTTGCTGGCACAAATCAAGCTTGGACAGATATTGTGTGTATTGTGATTTTGCAGGTTCTTTGTGGCTGAATTACAATCAGTCTTTTCATATGAGACCTGCTATGAACTCTGTGCTTCAGTGGGGTCAGTTTTACTTTCAGCTGTGGATCAGTTTGATGACCCCAGCCACACTGATTCAAGATGAGAGATCCCATAATGGGCATGTGGTCCAAAGGGCACAGGTTGGATCTGGTTTGAAAAGTCAGGATCAGGCTGCAGCAGTGGGACAAAATTGGTTATGCTGGGAGTTTGGTGTGCAAGTCACAAGTTTTGGCATGAATGCTCCATTTGTAGTGGGGCACATTCCTTTTCCAAGTGCCCAAAAAGAAGATGTGCAGGCAGTACCAGAGTCCAGAAAGGAAGTAAGCAGGGCACAGGGACTTCCTCTGGACCTCTGAAAGGGACCCAGTCCAATTAATATGGACTAGTCAGATTATTATTATTACTATTTGTTATATATTTATCCAGATAGGGAAGCAGCCCTCTACTTCTCTAAGGGTTTTAGGTAAGATTTCCGTATATTGTTCTGGTGGATTTGGAAGACTTACTTTGCTAAAAATTTACATTCTGTTGTCAGTTTGGAGCAAGTAGTTCAGAGTAAGATTGCTAGGAAAATGGCTGGACACAGGGTAGTGGGCCCCTTTTCCTCCCTTCGACTTAGATTAGTGCATAAGAATAGCATAGATGCTGAATTGGCAAAATGTAACATTAAGTCTGTGTTTCACTGTCTCCCAATCCATTCCTTGGACTTTGAGTTATTGAGGTTTTCTTTGAGAGACAGTTTTACATGGATCAGGCCCTCCCAATGTAGTGTTTTGTATCATGAGCAGCCTTTGAAAAGTTTAGTACTTTCCTGGAGTGAGTGTGGAGGCTTAGGTCTGGTTTACAAGGGGTAGCTTATTACCAAGATGATTTCCTATTTATAGGTAGTTCTGGCACAGGGCAATGTGTTTTTCTAATGAGGGGGTTCTGCTCCCTCATTGAAAAATTAGGTGGGCCTTTGGCTCAGAAAGAGAGAAGGACCTGCCACTTCTTTGATTTTCTTAGGTGCTGAGATTGATACCTTATAGCAGCATTGTAGATTGCCTCCAGAGAAGTTAGATGACCTAAATTGGTGGGTGCCTGCCTTTTCAAGGCTTCATAGAACCATGCTTAGGGAATTCCAAGAGCTAAGTGGACCTCTTAATTCTGCATGTAATTTTGCATGCAATTGCTGGAGTGCGAAAACCCCATCATATGATCAGATTGTCTTGGAGGATTAGGGAAGATTTGGTGGTTTGGCATGAGTTTCTGGTTTCCTTTAACAGTGCTTCATTTTGGAGGGATGAGCTATGCCTTCGTGATGCCTTACAGGTGTCCTGGATGCAGCTGGTTCCATAGATTTTGGCATTTATTTTAGGGGATAGTGTAAGCCAGATGAATGAGCTCTGTTACCACACACTCCCAAGATTTAGTATGGTTTAATTGGTGGAATATGATTTAATTGGCAAAATACAATAATTGGCATTGATATAAAATAAACCCTGAAGTGACTGAAAGGCCAAGGTGGACAGAAGAAAAACATTGGTTGAACATGTATGCTGCAAAGTAGGTCAGAGATCTCCTCTAGGCGTAGGCAAGGTTACTGTCAGGATAATCACCAAGTAACTCCAGAGATAAGAGGCTTAAAGCTTAAACTAAAGCTGTAACATCTCTGCTACTACACAATAGCAATGCGAAGGTCCCACCAAACCACTGATTGTTTCAGCCCTTCTTCCTAGCACCTGGACATTTTCCTTCGTTGTTCCTTTACCTGCCCATGATTACAGAGCTATTTTGACAGCCATTAATTCTAACACCTAAGACCATTAACTCCATCTGGACCTCATTGTCCATGCTGAAACCCCATTGTTTACCTGGCCAGAAAGCCATTCACACCATTGCCCTCCAGGCAGATTTTGGGCATAAAAGTCCTCCATTTTGAGCAATCAGATGCAGTATCTCACTTGCTGAATGCCACGCTGTCACTCTGATTCTTGAATGAGTACTGTCCTTTTAGGCACAAGTCTAAGTTACATCACTGCTTTCTTTGCTGCTTTTCAGATTGGTAATTATGCCTATTCCTAGAACTCCACTATTAACAACCTTCCTCCTTTTATCCTTCAGTTAGCTTTTGTGCGAGAGTGTGAGTGCTTGAATCTTTTGTGTGCATGACTGAATCTTTCAATAAAACACATTTTAGTTTATTTTGGAATCTCTGGCTAGCTCTTTCCTGCAAAGACCCTGTAAACATTGGTGGAAGGTCTCATTAGATTACCCTCCTCTCACAGGCCTCTTTGAGCTAATAATTCCCCACCATTGAATTGAGGTACTGGCATTATGGGTAGACCTCTGAGTCACCCACACTTGAGGGTAACAGCTCAGGTTGGTTTATTGAGTGATTTAACCTTTTTGGAGTTTTTTTTTTCCCATTGTGGAGAAGTTAGGATCTGTGCCAAGGAGCTGTCTAACTCCTCAGTGCATTTGTGGTGTGATAACATGGCAGTTATCAATGTTATAAACACTATGCCTTCTAATCACCAAGGAGTATTTGTTGAGGGTTTTTGTCCTGCTGTGTTTAAGGTACAATATTTTATTTACAATGCTTCATGTGGCTGGTGTGGATAATGGCATTGCTGATGTTCTTTCTTGACAACAAATGGAGCACTTCAGACAGCTGGCCCTGGAAACAGACTCCAGACCAGTTCACACGCCAGTAGACTATGGAGCCTTGGAGGGGTGAGTCACCAATTTCTCATTAGCGCCTAGCACTAGATGAGGTTACCAGAAAGCTAGGAAAGATTTTGAGCGGTTTAGAAGGATTGTACGATTGGAAGCTTCTTGACCTGTTCTGTTGAACAAGACTTGTGGTAGTATGTATATTTAAAGGACAAAGGATGGGCACCTCAGTATATTTGGTCTAAGCTATCTGTGTCGGCTTCTGTTACAAAGGCTCAGGGTTACAAGGACTCAATATCTGATTTTATAGTATGTTAGGCCTTGGAATGGGGGTCCAGGGAGCATGGTCAGGTAGCTGACACCCTGGTGCCTTTGTTGTTGTTGGTGCTTAAGGGTTTAGGTGATGTTTGGCCTCTGATTTGCAGTTCAGGTTATGAGGCAGATTTATTTCATGCAACGGAATTGATGGCATTTTGGGGAGTGCTGTGTCTTAATGAATTAGCCTTGTTCATATATTGCAGTTTTACTTGCAGCTCAGTGAGGCAGGTCGGGTGTGCTGTTTTGCCATGTTGATCTTTCTCCCCTTACCACATATCAGTTTTGACCAGTTATTTCAAAGGCCTTGCAGTGTTTGGGCCTTCACAGGGTTAAGTTGGGCACCCATTCATTTAGAACTGGGGCTGCCTCAGCAGCATCTGCAGTGGGCTTCAGCCTGCAAGATATCCGGCAAGTTGGGCCTTGGGAATCTTTTGTTGCTAAGAAGTATGTGCACCCTCTTAAATTTTAGGCACCTTTGATGTACTAACATTGTTTCCTGTTTTCTCTATTTTCTCTGTTAAGCTTTTAGGTGCAGTGTGGTGAGACAGCGGGTCATGATTTGTGGTCACAGCATGGTGTTCTGGGCAGTGCGCCAGGCCTGAAATTGCCATTTTGGAGCTTAACTGGAGTTAAGCGATGTTGTCACTGTGGAGTGGCTGGGGAAATGAGGCTTACAGTGGAGTGGCTTGATGCCTCTTTTGTTTGAGGAGTGCATGGGGCCTTCTCCTGATGTTTTAGTCATTCACCTTGGTGGGAATGACTTGGACTTGCTGAAGGGCAAGGCCCTCGTTTTCCAAGCACTGGAAGATTTTTGCACTATAGAAAGTTGTTGCACTGGAGTTTCTCTGTTTTTTTCAGCCATTTTGCCTTGGCAAGTGATTCCAAACACATTGATTGGGCTACAGGAAGGTTAGTACTGGGCTTTGCACTGCCCTGGGCTGAGTTTGGGCCACATTCTTCCTCACCCTAGTGTTGATTTCCTGTGACCAGAGCTCTTCAGGGCTGATGGCATTCATTTGTTGGAAGTGGCGGAATATGTTGGGGGGAAATTGCAGCAGGGGAGAGGGCCATCTTGTCTGGCCTGGTGGATGAAAGGGACTAAACAGATGTTGTCCCTTGCCTGTGGCAGGTAACACCTTTTGGAACCCGTTTTGGTGTGGAGTAGGGGCTCTGAAACCTCTCCTTTAGAGTCCTGCAACCTGTGGGGTTGGGGAAGGAGGTTAACCTTGAGGCTAGCCTGGGATTCAGGCTCTTACTTATACAGTTGTGCAGCCTGGGTGAGAGTCCGTGGGTTATCTTCCAATCATGCTGGACTAGGAACCAACCCATATTGGATTGCCCTCAGGGATAAGGTGTTTTGCCGAGGGAAGGCTGGGGAAGTAGTCACATGATGACACCTGGCCTCAGCCGAATCCACATCAGGTTGCTCCCCCTTCTTGCTTCCTTTCCAGACCAACACATCTTAAACAAATTAGGTCAAATAAAGTGGTCCTTATTTTAACCTAACTTTCTGGATCTGGTCTAGTTATTTCATGATGGACCATCAAAGCACCTAATGAGGCAAAACACAATCCCACACCTCTGTCAATATGTCTGCCTCTCTGTGCACATCAAGAGTAACTCTGAAGAGGAGATCCTCCTTTTTCCGTGGAGGATCTCCATGCAATTCATAATGATAGAAAAATCAATATTCTCCATCACATAGTGAGTTTCTTTGCATGGAAGAGTCTCTCCCCTTCAGTACCTGCAGGAAAAAAACTCATAAGAGCTAAAGCTCAGAACAAGCTCAGGATTGTTAGAGAATTAAAAATAATCAGGGATGGTTGGCTATGTGTGTAGGAAGAGGAAGAATAAGGAAATGGTAGGACCACTGTATGGAGAAGATGGTGAAATGCTAATAGGAAGCAGAGAGAAGGCCGAACTGCTCAGCACTTTCTTTACCTTAGTCTACTCCCAAAAGGAAAAGAGTGCTCTACCTAGTGGAAATAGAACAAATGAGGTGGTAAGGGGACTACAGCTCAGAATAGTTAAAGAAGTATAGGAATATCTAGCTCTTAATGAAGTCAAGTCTCCAGGGCCAGATGAACAACATCCAAAGGTACTAAGGGAACTTGTAGATATAATCCTACTGTTAGTGTTGAACATTTTTAAGAATCCTTGGAGCATAGATTAGGCTCCCGTATTCAAAAAGGGCAAAAAAGAGGATCCAAACAACCATTGACCAGTCAATTTTATGTCAGTACCAGGAAGGTTTCTAGAAGAGATTGTTAACAGCCAGTACGTGCACATTTAGGAATGCTATGATTGCTGACAACCAGCATGGGTCTCTGAAGAACAAATTAAATCAAATTAATCTCATCTCCTTTTTTTTGAGTTACAAGTTCAATAGATCAAGGAAGTGCTGTGAATGTAATATTTATTGATTTCAGTAATGCTTTTTACAAGGTTTTCCATGATATTCTTGTAGGAAAGCTGCTGAAATGAGGGCTAGGCCATGATGATGTTAAGTGGATTTGTAACTACAGTTGTCTCTCTGCATTTGTGGGTTTGACTTTCATGGATTTGATTATTTGTGAGTTTCTTCAACCCCACCTCAGGCACTTCCTTTCTTGGGGGAACCTTCCCTCTCATGGATTTGATCTGGCCATGCAGCCTTTTAAAAACCCACCTTTGGTTCTCCTCCTCTTCTACCAGTTGCTGCTTGGCCAGCTAAGGATGGCTTGCAGCCGAATTTCTCAGCACTACAAAGACTCTCCTGATGCTGCCCCCATACCCAAGAAAGGAGATGGACAAGAAAGGATGTATAGAGCCACCATGCAGATTCAGTCCCTTTCCTTCTCCTTTTTCTGACTCGGTTTGGACCCAGGGTGCCTGTTCCCCCCACCATGCTTCACTCCCCTTCCTATAGACACACACACACTTTGATATTTGTGATTTTTCTACATTTGTGGGGATCCTGCATCCCTAACCCTAGCAAATGTGAAGGGTTAACTTAGTTCAGAAAAAGAGTGCTTCCTGTTCATCCTAGACAGAACTGACTAGTGGGGTGTCTCAAGTTTTGTTCTAGATCCAGGGTTGTTCAGCATCTTTCTGAATGACTTGGATGGTAGAATTCAAGGTGACTGATAGATTGGAGAACTGGGCCAAATCCAAAATGAACTTCAGTCAGAATAGATGTAAGATATTATATTTAGGCAGGCTTAATGAAATTCACAGAAAAAGATGGATGATATAACAATACACGCGAAAGGGATCTACAGATCTTAGTAGATCACACACTAGGCATGAGTAAACAGTGTGATACAGTGGCCAAAAAAGCCAGTACAGTTCAATCCTGCATCAGTAGGGATATATTGTCCAGATTAAGGAATTTAATAATATAATTCTGTTCTGCTTAGGTCAGATTTCATCTGGAACACCGTGTCCAGTTCTGGGCACCACATTTCAAGAAGGATATTGACAATTTGGAATGTCTCCAGAGAGGGCAACAAAGATGATAATAGTTCTGAAAACCAAACCCTATGAGGAACAACTTAGGGAAATGGTTCTGTTTAGCCTGGGGTGTATGATACATGATATGATTAAATATCTGAAGGGATATCATGCAGAAGATGGGGCAAGCTTTTTTCCTGCTGCGCCAGACACTAGAACACAAAACAATTTATTCAAATTATAAGAAAAGAAGTTCTACCTAAACATTAGGAGGAACTTACTGGCTGTAAGAGCTGTTCAACAGTGGAATAGACTGCCTCAGAGGACACTTTTACTTTAAACTAACATTGGATGGCCATCTCTTAGTAGTGCTTTAGTTGTATATTCCTGCATGGCAGGGTGTTGGACTAGATGGCTGTTGTAGACCATTCCAAATATATGGTTTTATGATTCTGTGACAAAGGGAAAGCATGACTAAGTGCTTTCTTTTTCGTGTGTTCATTTTCCATGCTTACAGACAGCTTGAATAGAGGCATGGATTGTGTTTTGTCCTTGATTCCTTTCACTTCCTGTACCCCTCAGAATAAATGTGCTCTTAAAACTAGTACTTTTTCCTTCCACAACTACACTAAAATCTGTCTCATCAAAATCACTGTTCCATCAGAGAACTTGCCAGACATCATTAATTCAAACAACACTGAATAGGGAGGGAGGTGAATTGACATTTCTGGCATGTAGCAACTAAGCCATATTGGGCCACATACAAAGAAAACTCAATAGTGGTGTGTGAGCATGCTGAATTCAATTCAGTGATTATTTGAATTAACAATAATTGTAGATATAGTAATAAAAGGTATAGATGCATATTGTGCAATACCTATGATATATGTATGAAATACATTTAAATGTAATATCTTTTCTGAAATATGTAAAAAGAGAACTCATCAATTGTCTTGCTGTTTCTCCTTGGCCTCCAGAATGACTGTATCCTCAGTTTATTGTGCTTAGATGCAGAAGCAGAATTTCCCAGATTTTGCAATAAAAGAAAAGGTTGGCTATGTGAACACCTGCTTTTCTCTGTTTAATAAAACCGAGCTCCCTTCTTGTCTGCTCATCTGTTTACTCTTGCACAAATTATTTTTTGTACTCCATTGACAAAGATAAATGATGGGATTAATATATACTGGAGGAGTCCCTGTGAACAGTTTGCAAGCAGAAAGAAAGGATTGCTATTATTTCCCTCAGGTAACATAGCACAGACAAACTGGATTAAGACTCATTTGCTGTGGGGCTTAGATGTGATCAGGCGCTAATAGCAGGACACCATTTAGGAAAATTGCTTTTTCTAAAATGAAAATGAGACTGGCTTTCATTAGCTCGCCTAGGCTTCAAGGGGGAAAACTTTTTTCCCAATGAGAAAAGAAGTATGAGATCCTTTATTGTGAAAAGAGAATTCATGCTCTAGGCTGTGATTCTGTTAGTGCAAAGTAAGGCAGGAGTGTGATTCCTGCAACCACTCAGATATTGCTGAACTGCCACCCCAGCTGTCTGAGCCAGCATAACCCATGGTAAGGAATGCAGAGAGTTTCAGTTCAACAATATTTGGAGTGCTGTAGGATCCCCAGCCTTGTTCTAACCTAAAGCTGCATGCTTGCATCATGCCCATGTTATGCAGTCTTCTGTTGATTTTCTAACAATAGGTTACAGAATGTTTCACTGTCAGAATTCTCTTCCTCCAAGCCATATAGATGAACAAAACAAGCCAGGATGAGTCCTCTTTGCCTGGATAGTTTGGTCATCAGCATCTTCTTACCAAGTAGAATTCAAAGACATAGTCATGTTATTCTGGATCAGTATGCAAAGATCCCTTTGCATTCCTGTCAAATAGTAGCAGTTTAAATGGGTGATAAAATAGTCTTCCAGATGACAAGCTTATTAATAAGTTGAATGAATTTGTAGATGTTACTCACTTTGTGACCATCAGGTTGGGCTCAGGGAAGTAGAACTCATCAAAAAAACCAAGTAAGAGGATGCAAAGTACCCAGTGTATTATTGACTTTGGAAGAATCCAGAGCAAAGAAAAGAAACATATCATAATTTAAATTTGTATATTATATAGGATGAAAGACATTTGCAGGGTACATTTATTAAACAGGAAAGAAGATACTTCTTCAGCCCCAACACAATTTGTGCAAAGATTAATTTAAGCATGGGCAGTGTAGTACTAACTACATATGGTATTTATACCTTTCTAGAAATTGAAGTTTCACTCTCCACTTTAATTTAAAACAGAAAAATAAGATGTCAGCATCTCAGTATCTGGATGCCACAATATTTTCTAGCCAGTTCTTCCAATCTGCTAACTTTAGTGTGGGTTACTCATTTCTGTGAACCTGGTTTCCATAAAACTAATGTGTCAGCAATGGTTTCCATATGAAAGTCTGAAGTTGTTAGATGTTGCAGTTGCCCATGACCTTTGTGGTAAGGCTTTGTTTCTTTCCTCTGTTTTTTAACTTTCTTTCCATGCTTCTCTCCAACTCCTCTCCATTTTTTTTCTTATTCCTGAAATATCTTTTTCTTTCCTGTTATGTCCACAAAGGCATGTAGAGAAGATCCTGAAAATTCACATGACATTTAGAAGCAGAACTTGAAAACATTGGCTGGAATTCTCTATCATGGTTTTACATAACTTTATGTATACTTAGTTACATAGCAGAGGAGCTAAGAAACCCTGTTAGTGCATTGAAAAGATGCATAATGGAACACTGGCAAGAGTGTCCCAATGCAATTGGCACTCCCTAATAGGTGTCTCAATGTACAACAGGATCAATGTGCATCAGCTCCACTGTACACTAGTCCCATGGTTTACCACTCACATTGTGCATCAGTCCCAAAGCGTATCTGTCCCATTACAAATCAGTCCCAATGCATATTGGTCACTTTGTTGCGTCCCTTGCTGGATACGGAGATTATGGAACTGCCCAATTACAATTCCTGCAGAAGTAAGTTGACTTACAAAGACGTAAGTCTCCAACAGGATTCTGGCCATTATTGTTAATATCACATTAAAAATCATATTTAAAAAAAAACAAGAAAGAAATACAAAAGAAATAAATAGTGAATCCAAATTAATGAATGAGCATAAACTGGAGGACAATAAACAGAAAAATATACCAATAAGAAATTATTTATGCATAAACTTGAAGAAAAGATTTCCAAATATCCCAGCATGGGAATGTTGTGTCCAGGTGCTATGTGTTGAAATGTGGGTTATGAGGCCTTGCAGCCCTGAAGAATAGAGGGTGGGCATTTGACTTTCTAGTACTGTAATGTAAGTCTTGCAGTCACTGAAAAAGCCCATAGACCCACTGACTAAATGTTACTTTCTCTTTATGGGTAAAGAGTTGAAGATGCATAACAGGACATCTTTGAAGGCTGACGTAAAACAAAATAGATTTGACTGTCAAACTTTGGCAGCAAGATAAAACAAAATCCAAAATTCACAGAAGTGCAATACCTTTACTGGCCAACCAAAATGCACAAACATGTCATGCAAGCTTCCAAAGCTCCACTGGCTTCTTCATCAGGCAAAAGATATAAAAAATTCATACAGGAGAAAGAAAAAAAAGGGGGAAAGGTGACAGTGTTGGAGTCACAGGTCTACATTTTGTATCAGATGTTGTCTCTGCTGTTGTTCAGCTGGCCTGGAGGGATCTTCATGCAGGCAGAGGCAACTTCCCCTGTTTTTGGCTATGTGGGGACTCAGACAGAGGACAATAAAATTTAAACTCCATTCGCAACAGTAAAGTAACTTCTCTTAGGATCCAGGGCATCTTTGCCTACAAGGAAACTACTAGTAAGCATAATCAAAATATACGTTTAAGAAATGTAGGAGGGGAATTACAGCTCCAGGAGTTACCAAACATTAAAACCCTTGATTGGTGGAATCCACTCTATGTGAGCCGGGAGTTTTTGCTTAGTATGTCAAGAGTTTAAAATCTATAGATACAGCAAGCATGGAGACCAGAAGTACCTTGAAATATACAAAGATATATAGATCCCTCGTAATCCATTGATTGGGTAAAATAGGGCTATCCAACTCCTGATTCAGTTCATTCCTGAATACCATCAGAATACTCTATTTATTTCCTGGCAATGAACATTCATAAACAAACTGTCGTTTTTTTACTCAATGAGTATTTCCAAACGCGGAGAAGATTCTGAGCTAGTCAGTACTTAGCAGCACCATACCTAGATACCAATTTGTTGCTAATGAAGATGCTCCCATTCCTCAGAAATTAGCCAAAAAAAAAAAAAAACCCAACAAAAAAACCCCACAGTTTGCTAGTTTCTGCAGAATGGGAGCATCCTCAGTGAACAGAAGATAATCCTTATCAGCATGAATAAACTGGTTCAGGGTAGGAACTGCTCTGACTGCTCAAACCTTCCACATAAACATCTTTCCCCCAATTTTAATATTTGGGCACAGCATAAAGTTAATTTAGCATGAGAAAATGTATGTGTTGTGACATTGTATGCTGAAGTTCCTGAACTGCTAAAACAGTGGGTGGAATAAAACATTTTCTGGCATACATAATCCCCGGTAATAAACATCTAAAATAAGGCAGCAGACAAGAATATTCCACTATAGTCCAACATAGAAGCAGGTTCACTGTGAATTAGAAAAAAATAGTCTATAACTATTGCTTGTCAACAAACAGGCTAGAAAATGGATTCAAGGCTGGAAAACCAAATCTACCTGTGCTACCTCCTCCTCCAGGAAACCTGTGGTTGTGAGGAAACTTAAGTGTTAAAGAAAGGTTTTATTCTTCCAATTAGCCCAACAGCTTTCAGTCTAGTAATATTTAATGGACTTCTTCAGGGGCTCATAGAAGATGGAAGAAAGAAAAGAGACAATAACAAACAACAAAAATTAGAAAAGGAGACAAATTACAATTTGCTATACCAATTAAATGTGCATATATCTTGCATAAAATGGATGTGAAATATCTCTGTTTTAAAACCATTTATTAACCCAAATAAACTTATACAAAAACAAAACATAACTTACAATGCAATTTTAAAACTGCCTGCAGGGGTTCCAAAAATATAGTTTTCCAAGCTAATGTCTAGCAGTCTTTCTAAGAGCATCCTTATTGTAACAATTCTTCAGCAGATGGAAAGTTAGGGAATATGTGAAAACTCGAGTTCTAAAGTAGATGGATGTACTCCACATCTTCATTTGGATCATGGGGAACTGATGTGTCAAGTCTCAATATCCAATCCATTTCTTTCTTCAGCAAAGTCCTCTCATTCTCAGAAAAAGTTCCTCCGGCACCCAAAAGCATGGATCCTTAAGGGAGTAATCATGTTCCAGACAATGATAAACCAAAGGGGCACCTGATCTTCTGTTCTTGATATTACTAAGATATTTCCCTATATGGATTTTTAAAGCTCTAGATATTTTCCCTATATATAATTTGTTGCAGGGACACCTGATGATATAAATCACATATGGAGTTCTACAAGCTGAAAATTGTTTCAGGGTGTATGTTCTTTTCATTATAATTCACAAACTCTGTTATCTTAAATGTGTACAGTAGACCCTCTGTATCTCCGGGGGTTCTGTTCTGGGAACCCTTGTGAATAGAAAACAAAACAAAACATGAATGCTCATCTCCCATCATATTAAATGGCACAGAGGTATGCATGGATTATTTTTAAATCTTCAGAAGTCCTAAAAATAATTTTGGAGTCTGTAGATTTATTTATAGGTTCTTTAAAATATTGACACAACTTCATCTACTTTCATGCCCCCTGGATCTACAGATCCAGTTTGGAAAGATTAATGCTACAGGAGTTAGAAAAAAATAGAGACAACAAAGAAACTCCTATGGCACAATATGAGTAGGCAGGAATACCTCACTCTGAAAGATGTAGCACTGATTCCTCCTTTCTTGTTAAGGAAGCAGGCAAAGGAGGTACTCTGGTCATCCAAAATACCCAAGAATTTAAAAAAAAAAAAAGAGGCCTCACTCCAATTATCAGATATATTTGCTTACAAGCTATATCTTAAGGATCCCACCCAAGATTACATTTACGAAATTAAGCTTATTTTAACAGAGGGCTTCTGTTTGGGCTACATCAACAGGTGCAGCATATAACTTTTTATTGAACTCCAAACCTAGAATACCTGTTCTTTATACTCTAAGATTTACAAAGACCTTCATCCTCCTCCAGGTCGCCCCATTATTTCAAGTTGCAATTCTGAGTTGGAAGCTCTTTCCAAATTTATCATTTTCTTTTAAAAAAAAAACTTTTATACTTCTAATTCTATACTACATATGTGATTCTATGGATTCTATGGATTTCATTAAAAAAAATTAGATTCCCTTGTCATAAAGGGACAGGATATTCAGGCAGCCATGGATATCAGATCATTGTATGCAAATGCCCCACAAAATCAGGCTTTACATATAAGAACACAAACATTAGAAAGGAGAACTAATAGATACGCTGCCACATCATTTGGGGGCATGTTGGCTGAACTGGCTTTATATAAAAATTACTTTACGTTTGATAATAACTTTTGTTGGCAAATTAAAGGGGTTGCAATGGGTTGCCCCATGGTCCCAGAAGTAACTACCTCATATATGGAAAGTTTTGAGAGATATATGATTTCCCCCACCAGCCCTTATAAAAAGAAGATAGGGAGTTGGTACAGATTTATGGATGGTGTGTTCCTTATTTGGACAGAGAATCAAGACTTTTCCAAATAATTTTTTAGATAGGTCAATTCCAGTGGCAGAGCTTGGAGTGTGGGGCGGGGGGCAGGAGGGGCCATGGCCGGGGTGCACAAGGGTGTGGCTATGGACCAAGACACCCGAAAAACATTGCTGCCCGGGATGAACTGCCCCCCCCACTCCCCGTCCCTATGCGACTGGTCAATTCTATCAATAACAACATACAGACCATTTCCGCATTAGACTGTTATAGCGCTATTATTCTACTTTCAACATCCTATGGAATCCTGGGGTTTACAGTTTAGGACCCCTCCCTAAACTGCAAACCCCAGGATTCCATAGGATGTTGAAAGTGGAATAATAGCGCTATAACAGTCTAGTGCGGAAATGGCCACAGTTTGATATTCACTGGTATTGTAATGAGGTCCATTTTTTGGACATCACTGTTAGGAAAGAAGGAATAAAATTATGTACCTACCTCTGTAAAAAAAATTGCCACTGACTGAAATACTTCTCTAACAATTGACAGTTGACTTCCAAAATCTTTGAGAAATACTGTACCATATGGTCAGTTCTTGAGAATTATACGAAACTGTACAGGGCAGGAAGACCTTTTGAATGAATCAAGGTCTCTCAACTGCCAGCTACACCAGAGAGGCTATCTGGAGTCTGTCACTAACAACAGCTTCAACTTTTCAAAAAACAGGATAGGAAAATCAACTCCAGAATAAACTGCAGTTTGACTTAATGTCAAGAAGTGCGGCTCCTGCCATACAAGTGGAGAAATAGTACGTCTTTTAACATAGGCGATAAATGAAAGAGGAGTAGAGATCGCCTGTCCTACAACGTATCCAATTGCTAACTGCTGTTTGCAACAATCATCAATTGCTGTTTGCAACTTGTATCTGGTTATGGATTCAAAAGGCATCAAAGCACCAAAAGAGGTGATCTGGTAATTTCTGATGTCCAGAGCATCAGCCAAGAGGGGGACAATCGGAAGGATGGTACGTGAAACTAGCGAGAAGATGTTATGAGAACAGATACGGTTAAGATAAGAGTACAGAAACTGTCCAGGTTCTTAAGATGAAAGATAGGTAAACGTCGGGAATGCCTTGGGAAACTCTGGTTCTGGTGGGGTGATGTGACTATGACTTTCACCATTAATTGCCACGAATATCTGAATTTGTATGTCAAAGTATAAAATCTGTTACTGTCCAATACACGCCAGTCTCAGCAACTTTGGGAAGTTGCTGTGTTGCTTGCTAACTCCAAATAAACACTGCTGAATCTCTGAGTGTTTTCTGACAGATCAAGTTAGCCAGTACATGACACTTATGATAGTATAACCTGAAGATTGCAGAGCAATATTAGAAAATACTGGCACATTTTGCGGGACATACACAGATAGAAAAGCCTCTTCTTTCTTTTAAGAGGACTTGTAGCATTCATGGTATATTGATAAGAAGTGATTTCAGAACACAACAACATATCCATCCCAGCATTCTACCATCAGCCCCAAGAGGCCATCACTCATGTGGATATTGTACTTATTGTATGTACACGTTTATGATAGTTTGAGAAGTAGGAGGCAGGGCATTATGCTGTTTCACTATACCATAGACATCCTTATCATAGGAATTCTTCAGTAGCCAGAAAGTTAGGGGATATATGAAAACTTGAGTTTTAAAGTAGATGGATGTATTTTAACCTTTAAATTTTATGAGCCTCTAAAGAAGGCCATTAAACATTATTGTTGTGTGCCTTCAAGTAATTTCCAACATATAGGTACCCAAAGGCAAACCTATCACAGAGTTTTCTGTGGCTGAGTGTGTGCAATGCACCCAAGGTTAACATTCAAGTATTTCATCCTTGCAAGTAAAGACAAATAATTCCTGCAGTTTCCTCCTAACTGTGGAAAAAAATGAGCATTTCTATGCATTTCTCAACCGGCACATACACATCACAAATTGTTATGGGAAATTTTTGTGTTCAGAAACACACATGGAATTATTTTCCATGAAAATTGTGGCAGCTTGTTCCTCCCCACCCCAAAAAAATTCCCAGACAGCCATGTGTGTATTTTTGTGCAAGACTGCTGTTTTTTTTGCAAAGAACAGCATTTTTGCACACACACGCACACACACACAATCTTATACAGAAAGCGGCAGTCTTATATAACAAAACCATGTAGCTATTTTGTTAGTGTGTGCAAGATTACTGTTTTTTTTAATATTTTTTTTGTGCGAGATTTTTGTTGGCAAAATTGATGTTTATTGCAGAGAAAATAGTAGTCTTACACAGAAAAAAATCACATGGCTGCCTAGAAACAGTCTATGTCTGTTTTGTGCAAAACTCCACAATTATCATGCCAAAAAAAAAAAAAAAAGAGTGCACTTCTGTGTAGAACAATTTCTTAAAGAATTTTAGGATGTGCAAGTACCAAAAACTGCAAAATTCTTGCAACTTATTATTCTTCCTGACCAGTTTTCCCAAGTGTTGGGAAACCCATTTTTTGGTTAGAAAATGCACAATGGCAAATATTCTTTCCATCCCTACCCTGAAATAATTATGCCAGTCTAATTCACTAACAAATAATTGCATCCAAGAACAAATCAAAGCTGAACTCTCACCAGAAGCCAAAATTACTAAAGTGAGGCTATTGTACTTTGAATACATCATGAGACAACATGACTCATAATGCTCAATAATGTGGTAGGCAGTAGGAGAAGAGAAAGATAGCATTACAAATGGATTGAGGCAATTATGTAAGGCCATTTCCGCACTAGACTGTTATAGTGCTATTATTCCACTTTCAACATCCTATGGAATCCTGGGGTTTGCAGTTTAGGGAGGGGCCTTTGAGGTCTAGTGCGGAAATGGTCCAAACCACAGTCCTGAGTCTGCAAGATCTGAGGAGGGCTGTTGATTACCAGGGCTCATGGATGTCTTTCCTTTATAGTTTCTCCATGACATCAAAGCTGACATCATGGCAAACAGCTACAGCAACAGCAAAGTACACCAACAAAATTCCTGTCACTATGCCCAGATAAAAGAAATAAAACAGCAGTTCTGTACTAATATGATCTCTAAGTCACTTGGTCATCAAAATCAGGATCAAGATTAATGATTTTTTTTTTTATAAGTTTCATTTCAAGATTATTCTTTTTGTTCTATCTCATGTTGTCCACTTGGTGGCTCCATAGAACCATTTGTGCATTTGCAAAGTAAAAATGAAAAGTCTGAAAAAATAACTGAACCAGAAACCTTCAATAATTTACTTTCTAGGCAACATTTTGGTCTACATTACAACTGGCATCAGTTATTATAATGGTTGTGAATAGCTGTGTAATGTAGTATAAGAAAAATGGAATAACCATGTCTTAAATGTGAAAGAGATGAAAAAAATTACTTTTTGGATGATAGTTTCCAGGACCCTTCAGCCACCAAGGCCAGTGTCCTTAAAAAAAATAATAATTTTTTTTTGTAAGCACCTTTAATATTTAGGTCCAATATGCTCAAAGAGCAGAGCCAAAATGACCCTCCCCCAATTCTCTTCCTCCCATTTTGATGACAAATGTTACTTGAATATTTTCTGAGTATTCAAATATTTTCCAAGTAGTATGTAACAGCTGCCTTGGACCTCCAGTCCAATCCTAATTGATTCCAGGATTTGATGTTTGGTTTTGATATTTCATTTCAGTATTTGATTTATAGCTAATGGACAGTATTTGTTAGCTAGTATCCAAAGTTTGAAAAGTAGAATTACAGAAACATAGAGTTGGAAGAGACCACAATGGCCATCAAATCCAACCCCCTGCCATGCAGGAACAAACACTCAAAGCACCCCAGCAAATGGCCATCCAGCCTCCGCTTAAAAATCTCCAAAGAAGTACTTTGGACTAATGATGTTACCAGCATTGTTACATTTGAAAAGTAACAAAACTACTTGTAGAATTCTTAATGTACTGTCATAGCAAGCAATGTTTGCTCATTACTCTTAAAATGGTGATTTGGGGAAATTATGTGTGAATTTTGGCCATTTGACTCCACCTATATCAGTTATCTCAGGGATGGAAGCTTTAGACTCTCCAGATATTTTGCATTACAACCCTTGTGATATCTTCTTATTGATGCAGCTTCTGCAAGCTGAACCCCCAAACATTTGGAGGCCCAAAGGGTCTCCACCCCTCAGGAGATACCTTTGAAGTCATAAACTTACCGTCACTTTGTTCCCAAAGCAGTTTTTGAAACTCTAGGAAATTAGTATGGGTTTTTAAAAATCTGAATGGCTTTTTAATCTCAATAAAGGTGCAAATGTACTTGAATAATTAAAGTGGATAGACTCCCTGAGAAGCAGAGGCAAAACCAAACAGCTGATTTGGTATTCCAAGTCAAGATAAATGCATCCAGCTCATCTTTCTGGGGATAATAAAATGTTGGTTTCAATTTTTAGTACATCCATAGGCACCCAGGAACACAAGTGTAGTCTTTTTCATATGGTATGGCTTGCATGGCACTTGAAAACTTCAGAAGAAAGGTGTGTGTTTTAGAGAATTAAAGCTGCTTGATTCCCAATAGCCAGCTTGTCCTTTGGTATTTATTTACTCAGTGCTCTGTCTTCCAAAAGGAAACAAAATCCTATAGAGATATTCTTGGAACTTCTCTTGCTCCAGAATCTGGGGAGCATGTATAAATACTGATCCCCTGCAATTTGCATTCCTTGTGTATGTATATGGGTGGAAAGAGATGGGGTGCAGAGAGACTAAACTACAGAGGTTTTTGAATGAATAAACAGCATCATAATAATTCATCAGGTATAAAATATTTATAGTTAACATTCCATTGGTTCTGACACCAGCCTTAACCACTGACAAATTTCCCTTCCTAGTTTTCAATATATTAGAATCTCACAATATTTTGGCACAATTGTTACTGAGGCCACATCAGCATAGGTGAACCACAGTGTCTCTCCCAGAGCCCTTCCCCATCAGCGTTGCTAGCTCTTCTTATTTGCAGTTCTATTACCACTGTGATGATTGCTGCAGCTCAAAGATGCCAGCAGACAATACCTGATGTAATCTCTTGATCTGCTTGTAATCTACCATAATTGCTTGGGGGAGTAATAGGGCCACTGAATGTTCTTCTTAAAGGACTGGGAATTCTTAAAGGGTTTGAATGTAGACACCTTTAATGTCCATACTTGGAAGCACAACAGCGCAAAGAGAAGTTCTTTCTGTCATTTGCCTTGTGCCCTAATTTCTGCTTTGAGGTGTGCAGTGGGGGAAACAAAGGAATTTGAGCTGACTCATACTGAACATATCTAACATATCTTATTCTTGTTGTGTTTCACTTGAACTGTGGAGCACGTGTGTGTGTGTGTGTGTGTGTGTGTGTGTGTAGCATTGCTGAAAAACAATTAAAGCATTCTCTTAATATACCCTATCCTATTTGATATAAGAGTAATGGGAACTTTAGGCAGTATGGGACTTTCCTGCATGTGTTTACTCCATTCCACACTGTCTGTCAGGCTTTCCCCATTTGCTCAACTATACCTTTTAATGCATGGTCATCAAAAATCTATGATCTAGGCAACCAACCAAGTGACATCAGAAACTCCCAGGTACCTGTGGTCACATAGATATCCTTCCTCCTTTCTTCCTGCTTTCAAGATGAGAATCCCAGCTCTGGACACTCTCCAGCCTTTCCCAGAGGAGAACTGGGATGCACATGGCTAAGCAACGTCAGAGTGTGAGCAAGATGGTCACAGTTACTAATGAGGAAGAATACATCAGCTAGAAAAGTCTGCAGCAGCTTCCTGGGAATGGTAAAATTCTGCCTCTCCTCTCCTGTCCGCCTGGTTAGTTAACTGAGTGCAAACTGTTTTTGTACTTTGAACTCAGTTTGCAGCAATTTAAATAAACCAGGGGAAAGAGGACAGGGAAACTAGAACATTTTAAATGCAGCCAAAAAAAGTACAACAGAGAACCAATTGGTACTGTCCCTGCCAAACTGGGACAGATGGTGGATATCATTCTGCCGAGCTATTCGTTTATCCAAAATTTTCCTTTAGTTTGTCAGGATGCAGTTTTTGAACAAAAAACTTCAAAGGGAGATTAGAAAGAGAAACAGCAGAACTGAGATATATCCACAAACTCCAGTCCATCAATATGGATGCTGTAGTTGACTAAAAGGGAAATCAGACGAAGAGATACAAAGAGAATGGCAAATGGTAAATGGAAGTGGGTAATTGCTGGGTATACAGATGGAGATTGGTTATTCATGATGTAAGATAAGATATGAGTGGGCGGTAGGGTATATATCATGATGCGGCAATATGGGAGGGAAAGGCAAGAATCAATGAGTAAAAAATAGCTGTAAAATGTAGTACAGTATTATATATCTGAAAAATAGTTTGTAAAGCTAGATCTCTGTGGAAGATCAGAAATATGTCAAGTATACTGTCAGTTATTACGTATGTTTTTTATAAAGTGAAATGGAATAAAATGATTTTTTTAAAAAAATATGGATGCTGTAGTTGAGATGGGTCCAGTGGATATAATCTTGGTACATGTTTGCCATCTATTATTGGATACATTTCAATTTATGCAACCTGAGAATGTGGATAGGATCCTTGGAGAGATGAGAGCTTTCAACATCCTATGGAATCCTGGGGTTTGCAGTTTAGGGAGGGGCATTTAAAATTCTCAGCCAGAGAACTCTTGGGCCTCAGTAAACTACAACCCCCAGAATTCCACAGGATGTTGAAAGTGGAATGATAGCACTATAACAGCGGCCCTTTCTGCACCTTACTGTCTTCCGGTGCTGGGGTGCGGGGATCGCGCAAGCAGCCTCCAGCGAGAGGCTCTCGGGTCTGCAGTCCTTCGGCTCTGCACGAGCTGTCTGCTCGCGCAAGAGCCCTGCCTTTTCCTTCCGCAGCACAGCCTGGGAGTTTCCCAGGCTGCGCTGGGGCAGGAAGCGCGACTGGCTTGGCTCCAGAGGCTCCGCACGCCAGGTAAGTGCGTGTGGGGCCCGGGAGCAAGGCGCAATCATGCACCATTTTTGGCTTCTAGCCAAAAATGAAAAGGTGCATGATCGGCGCCTGCCGGCCCCTGGAGCGTCACGCGATTGTGAGTGCGTCGTGCAGATCGCTCCTCTCAATTGCGCGATGCTCCAGGCCCTCTTTCACATGGCAAATGGTATGCAAAAAGGGCCAGTGTAAGGCAGAAATGACCCATAGTCCAACACTCAAACTACTGTACCACACTGGCTTGCCATCTTGGCTTCAGGCAATATCTTTCCTCCCAACTTAATCTCCCAAAGACCACAATTAAAACTGACCTTTTCACATCTTCATCATACTCACAAGTTTTGCATTTCTATTACTATTCACATACACATACCTGCTCACTCACAGGTCTATCCATAGGTACTTCCCTCCATGTATCTGATGAAGTAGCCTCAATCTATGAAAGGCTATGACACAACCTTTTTTCTCTCAGTTAGTTTCAAGGCCTCAGAATGTTTGACTTTCTGGCACTACCTATTTTGCAGAAAGTCCTCTCCTGGATCTAAAACAGTCAGAAGGAGGGGGACAAAACATGGAAAAATTTCCTCTCATGATCCCTAGAGGATGCTTTGGGGGTGGGGGTGGGGGACTTGCTTAAAAAAAAAATCAAAAAAGTGGTGGGGGGGTGGAGGATTGTGAGAGAGATGCAGCCCTCAGAAGTCCAATGACTTCTTGGCCTTCTCCACTTCCTTTCCCTAATAGGAAGATTATGTAAAGATGCAAAAAGAAAGAGTGTGGTGTACGCATTAACCGAAAAGCTGTTTTGGCTGTAGGAAATAGGTCACTATGCTCCAACTTTCTTACCATAGCTTTGAGAAACTCACTGACAAAGAACATTCTTTCTAACTGATCTGCAGAACTTCCAAACAATGGTTGTCCCATTGTTCATTAACCAAAGGCATGGGCTAATTCTGCATTTTAATGCATAAGATTGTGGGTGCTGGAATGTTAGGCACAGCAGAAAGACGAAGAAATGCACATGAAAGGTAGAGGTCTAACAAATTTGCTCCACAAAATTAGTCTTCATGAATTTGATGTGAATGTGCTGTCTAACCATTCTCTGGAGTCTCTATTCTTTGGTATCTGTTTTGCCATCCAGTTATTTTAGTATATTCGTTTAGTTAAGAATAGTATTTAATACTGGAAGGCTGACATGGAGTGATATTGCATGTATAATAGAACGTTTTTGCTAATAATTGATAAATGACAAGTCAAAAGCACATAAAAATTTCAAAATCTCAAACTGGAAAAAAGGGGATAGTGACTAATTCTGGGATAAATAGGGTTATTTTTTTCAGCTTTAATGAAAAGGTTGATGTTGCAGGCAAGTCCTTTATTTTGTAAAATATACACCCTTTGGCTTTTTAGGAGCCTTTTCCCATTTTAAATTTGTGTTATGGTATTGTTTCTTGGCATAATAGTTAACTTTTTAAACCTTAACTTTTCAACTTTTTTAAAAAAGATGCTGTTTTAAAATCTTTTGTGAGCTACCTTAGGAGGTCAGTTTGAATGGCAAAATAGAAGTGCCATAAACAAACAGACAGACAGAGAGACAGACAAGCTAAAGGCAGTGACCTGGCTTCTTTAATAAGGAGGTCAAAGCCCTGTTTGTGGCTGCTAGCTGCAGAACTCAACCTTCTTTTACCTGGTGTAATCTAGTGGGAAGTAGGGAGCCATTTGCATGAATAACTCAATCAAGGAAACAAAAGTGAATGTGTAGGCTAGTCAGTCCCTTGATTATCAGTGTCCCAAACAGCTCCATGATCAGAGCCCTAAGGTAAGGAGAAATAGCAATTTCTCAGCAATGTGGTGGCTAGAGACAAAAGCTGCCTAGCCTAAGGTAGCCAGAGACAGCAGCAGCAATTATTGTGAAGAAAGACGGTAAGCCACAACTCTGTCTTTCAGAATCTTCTTACAAGTTATTCAGAAGGAAGAGTATGTTCTAAGGCAAGCTTTATTGAAGCAGGCAGGTCTGCATTGATTGCCTGAGTTACCTGAACAACTGCTGATTCAGCTGCTTGGGTATCTTATGCTGCCTAGGTAATGCCTCTGATTTGCACAGTTCAGCCTGAAATTTATTCATCAGTTGTACTGCTTCAGTGTTGTAGGAACCAAGTCATTTTTCAGGATCCATTAATGCCCAAATCCAAATTTGCTCAGACCTCTTTTGTAGAGGAAGAGAGGAACCTTCCTGTAACCCTCATGCTATCTATCTCTATATCTATTTCATATGCTACCTTTCTCCCAGGAGGCTAAAACAAGATAAACTATAAACTACCTGAGAAGCTGTAATATAGAAAGGACAAATGTTCCCCTCAGGATCAGGGACAGCCAGAGGCCTAGATTAAAGTCCGGAAGAGAAATCCAACTCTAATTGGGTGATTCAAGACTTCCCCTCTATTAAATCTACCTGGGAAGAGGAGGCAGAGGCAGATGTGGCAGGCAACTCTATTATACAGCCTCAGTCCTCAATCCCTGAGAATTATGGATGCAATATGATTCTGTGGGGAACCTCCATCAGCCAGGCTTGCAATCTAGCCACCCCTGAATCTGCTGGACCAGATTTCCTGGTAGATCTCTATTCTTGCTGCCAAAATCTTGTTGGACAGTTTCCTGACTCATCTAGACCTCCTGACTAGTGTTTCTTCCTCCTTTTCATACACTCTTATGCTACTAAATGTTGTCAGAAAAGGACATGTCTGGAACTTCTCCTTTGCAATCACTGGTATTTGTTAGGGTCTTTCCCATGCACTTTGTTCCATTTATTTGCATGTTTATTTATGAATAATATTTTAATATCTGCTTTCCACAAAAGTCACCAAGGTGGTGTATATGGCATGCACCCTTGCAGGCAGTCTGCATTTAGGTTTGATTGAAAAAGTGAAAATTCTAGCATATACTTCTGGTCTTGCACATAAGCACAGATCACATAAATTGGAACTTTTCCTTTAAGGATGCAGACTTGATCTGTAATTTAACATGTTTTAGCTGCTTCATAGGAGTCAAGGCCAGAGATGTATCCTTTTCAGTTTCATAAATCTCATATTTCATTGGTATTTGTGGACGGGAGAAATATATGTGGATACAAATGAGTATAAGGAGAAGCTGGATATTCTTGGTCATCCTTCAGAAGGTTTGCTTACAAAATGCACAGTAGCAAGAATTTCTTCGTTTGGCTAACATAATATTAAAGGCACTTTAGTTTTAGCAAGGTAAAACTGTAGAACTCTGGCTGGCTCTCACTTTTTATTCGTTTTCTAATATCTCAGGCTATAGGTGAGCTCTCACATGTTGAAAGGTCCACAAGAGCTTGGAAAGGTTACTTTTTGGACTGCAGCTCTCAGTGTCCCAGATCCTGAGATCTGTAGTCTTCAGAAGTAACTTTCTAAGCTTTGGTCCACCAAAAAGAATTCTCTGATACAGAAATTCAACAAGTTCAGGTGAAAGCCAGGGTAGATCCTGATCTTTAAAATTCAATTTTTAATATGCAGAGAGGAAGACGATTATATTTTAATGTAAAGTCGAAGGCTTTCACGGCCGGAATCCATGGGTTGTTGTGGGGTTTTTGGACTATGAGGCTCTGTTCTATTAGTATTTGCTCTTGACGTTTCACCTGCATCTGTGGCTGGCATCTTCAGAGGATCTGGAGACATGGAGGTGGAATGGAGTATATATACCTGTGTGATCCCTGGGTGGGAGGGATTTGCATTTGTGATGCATTTGTGATGCAGCTGGCCTGTGAGATAGCCCATTGTTGAGCGGACTGGCCCCCAGGGTTGTGTTGTTAGTCAGGGGATATGCATAACAGTTGTGTATGCATTTAAGTACTCGTTAGTAATGCATTGTATTGTTTCCTGTAGAGAGACCTCCTGAGTCCGGGTGGGTCATTGGCATATTTTTGAGTCTTGATTTTAGTGTTTTTCAGTACTGGTAGCCAACTTTTGTTTACTTTCTGAGTTTCTCCTCGCACTCTTCTTTCCTCATAATCTTGTGTCTACTCAACAATGGGCTATCTCACAGGCCAGCTGCATCCACCTTCATATCTCCAGATCCTCTGAAGATGCCAGCTACAGATACAGGCGAAACGTCAGGAGCAAATACTACTAGAACATGCCCTCATAGCCCAAAAAACCCACAACAACCCACGATTATATTTTAGTTTTCACACCTCTCCAAGTTTTGCAATATGGTTCCTAGATCAATAAGAACCTAAAAGTGTATTAAAATGAATATTCTGGAATAAAATGTTGTGATCAAATATGCTAAGATCATGGAAATTTTCATGCAGTTTGTTAGAAAAGTTGCAGATTATTGTTGCGAAGGAATAAGGTGTCCACAGGAAGCAGCACATGAGAAATTGACAAAGACAAGATATAGGGCATGGAAAGAATTTTCATGACTGCATGGGTTATTAATCTTTCTGGTTTCTGTTGCAAGACCTTTCTAATTTTCAGGAGGTTTATTTGTATCTTACTGATTTCAGAGACGCAAGGTTGTATGCAGCAGTCCTTATTGGCTATGTCCACTGGGAGGTGGTATTTGACATGCAGTGAACCAGGAACTCAAATCATTCCCTCTGTTACCAGAGTGGAAAGTGAATTTGAATGGATGCTTAGCTTCAGGAGGTAGAAGGTATTGAACAAGAGGTTGCTAATGTCTTCCCCACTTTAAGTTAGGAGTGAAAGATTTCATTACATTTGTTTAGCTGTTTGAGAAATTTAAGCCCCCTTGGAAGCATAAAAAGTCCCCTCTCTCTGCAGGTGTCCTTAAAATTGGGAGTCAGTGCTGCATATTCATGAACTTAGCATTGGCTCCATATCATATGAGGAAATACATGCATGTTTTGTAATTTCATAATTGTTTCTTTTTAATCATTGTGATGGACAAAAACTTGCCAAGTACTTTTAAAATTAAACTGGGATTCTCACAATCTGAGTGATCATAATCATAGGGAGCTGTGCCTCTGCTCAAAAGGGTGGTGTACATGAGAATCTTGTTAGTTTATTGCCATCAGTGTGGCTGATGAGCAGTAGGAAAATTTGCAGAGGAATTAGAAAAAAATGTCCCTGCCCCAATAAGTGTACAGTTTGAATTCTGATGACGTTTTAAAGACCATAGTGTGCAAGGAAGGGAGAGGTCACTCAGCTGAGGCAATGGTAAAGCAGAGCCAGTGGCTGTGGAGTAGAAATTCTAGGCCTGTTTGATTAGCAGCAATGATGACATCATAATCGGCCCTCCTTTCCCTAAGTTTCCTTGTTCCCTCGGAGCTCAACTGAGGTCCTCCAGAGTAGCTTCAATGGGGCAGGAACATGAATTATGTTCTGCGCACGCACGCACACACATGCGCGCACACACACACACACACACTGCATTTTCCCTATCCATGGGGCTCTGAGTAGCTTATAAAAGTGAAAACAGGTGCAGGTAAAAGTTCATATCTTTTCTGGTCACAGACCAAAATAACAATTCATCCATTCATTCTTCACTAAACGTGCAGAACTTAAAATGTAATTAAACTATCAATGGAATTAAAATCCATTTAAAAGAAAGCCCATTTGGTAAACAACATATAGGCCATTTCTGCCCTATACTCTTATAGTGCTATTATTCCACTTTCAAAGTCCCATGGAATTCTGGGGTTTATACTTTACTGAGGTTGAGAATTCTAAAGGCCTCTCCTTCAACTGCAAGCCACAGGATTCCATATGATGTTGAAAGTGGAATAATACCACTATCACACTGTAGTGTGGAAATGGTCATAGAGACAACACAGCACATTTTCAAAAGGTCTTCCACATGACCAGTCCATTCCCAAAGACTTGTCCAACAAAAAATCTCTGCCTGCCACCGTAAGGACACAATGGAGCATGTCAGTCTTGTCTCTCTGAGAAGGGACTTCCAAAGCCTGAGAACAGCCAACGAGTTACATTGTCCCTACCGTAATACAAAATATTTTGGGGCAGCTTGATCTTTAGTGGGCAGCTGAGATTTATGAAAGACCCACTCCCAGAGAAGACCAAAACTACTAGAACTAGTTGGGGTGGATCAACAGAGCTATTTATACATAACATGGAAATGGTTACATTTTTGGACTAAAACATCTGCAGTCCTCCATCTAACATAGCCACTGAGGGATCGACTGGGGGATTCTGATATCTGTAGTCTGAAGGATTATGTCCAAGGTTTGTGATTATATTTTTGTATTCTCCTTGGGTTATAGGGGAACTACCTTTTTTTTAAAAAAAAATGCATATATTTATTTTTTTAAAAAATCATAATACATACAAACAAGACCAAAAGGAGAGAAATAGATACTAACCAAGGCTTGTCAAAAAAACACTCTTGTGAGTGTCACTGCAAGAGTCTTTTTAGATGAAGGAGACAACAGCAAGGGAAAAATAACCTCTCAAGATCTTCTGGAACTCAAGCAAAAATAGTACAGAGGAATTAACACTTGAAGGTTATGGTTTTCAGTGGTTCTCTTATAGGCAGGTAATAGAGAGATATAAAGAGGATCAAAAAGTTGTATGGCTTTGGGTTGACTAAATCTGATTTTGAGAAACAGTTGATGAACAATTGTTTGGTAAGATGTGTAAACTTTTGTTAAAATTAGAAACAAAAGAATAGTTGTTAAAAAGTGTATGATAAAATAGGTACAAAATTGTGGATATAAGATACAAATGGAACAATGGGAGAAAACGTAATTGAAAGGAATTAAATTTACATTATATTAGGATTTTAAAGAGAACTTTTATCAGGTAATGTTCTGTTGGTATTTGACATCAGAAAAATTGGCCAAAATGCATAAAGCCATTTCCAATAGATGTTGAAATGCAAACAACAGATGGGAACTTTTCACCATGTGTGGTGGACTTATGAAAAGGCCAAAAAATTCTGGAATCAAATAAATTCTATGGTATATAAAATTCTGGAAGTTAATGTTCAATTAAAACCAGAATTGTATTTGTTGGGATTCATAGAAGATCAACTGAAGAAGTATGGCAAGAGACTACAATATATGACCACCACAGCATGATTGCTATATGCACAGAAGTGGAAGAATACAGAGATTCCAGTGAAAGAGGAGTCACTGATAAAATTGTTGGACTTAGCTGAAATGGATAAACTGCAATATTAACAAGAGATGATCAGTGGCAACTTTTGTAAAAGACTGAGAACCTTTTATTTATTTTTGGCAAGAAAAAGAGTATAATATGTTGAATGTAGGATTCGACAATTAGTATTTTTAGAAAAGTAGCATCTGAAGCATCTGAATGGTATTTGTAATTAGAGAAGTTTCTCTTATATAGAATTTTCTATAGTCTGCACTAGGAAAGCTGGAATCTACTCTTAAAATATTTTTATTGTCTTCAGTTAGTTTTTAGTATTTAGGTATTTGATGTTTCCATTTTTCATATTACCTTTCTGGGTTTGTCATTTCTGTTTACTTGTTCTTGTAATTTGGCTATGGGAACAGTCTTGATGAGTGTTTGCACTTCAGAATTTGCCACTGTACCCCACTGTATGAGGAGTTAGTACAAATAAATAAACCTGCGCATAGGAAGTGAAGATGGAGATTGAAGTGTTAATTCAAAGATTTCATAAGAAAGGTAGATGAGGAGGGGATTGAAACAACAGAAGAGGGCCAGGAGAGTGTTCTGATTTGCAGTCCTGTGCATAGTATGTAGTAAGGAAGAATAGGTGGAGCATTTCAAAATGCATTTCAAAATGCAGGAGAGAGTGGGCATCTGGGAATGAAGAGCTGAGGGAGCAAAAGTCACAGACAGGAATATGGTGGGCAATAAGAATTATAAAAAGGGAGTGGCCTTGGAGAGCTTTTGAGGTCTGAGCAATGAGTTTGAATTGAATGTGGAAAAGAACCAGGGCCCTGTTGGTGACCTATTTCCCTTGCTGCAATATTTTTGACCATGTTCTTCCTTGTGTTCCTGCTTCCCAACTTCTCCCCCTCATCTATACAATTTTTCTCTTTCCAAAAAACAGAGATGTAGCAACAAAAGTCTTTTGCTACCCAGTCCTACGATTCACTGCATCAGCAAAGGCATTGTTCAGGATTACTGAACCATTCTTTGAAAAGAAGAATGATTCCACACAAGATCCTAAGCCAGGATGTGATGCTGACATTGCAGGGGCATCCCAAAGACACTGCAGACAGAGTCGGTAGCACAAAATTTTCAAAACTGAAACGCCTGTCAAATTGTGCTATCAATTATTTAAAACAGAGCTCTGCATAGTTGTAGCTCATTTCAGACATACTTCTGGTGAGCAAGCATCTGATTGTGTGCCACGCTGCAGAACTCCTCTGTGCTGTGTGTCATTTTCATAACAATCACCAACAAATATATGCAGTGGAAGAAATGCATCCCTTTGGGAAAGTGTCAGACTGTATCTGGATTTCTGAAATGCAGCTTGTATTTGGACCTGAGTTGACATGAAGGGGTTATGAATCAATCCAAAGCAAATTAAATCACCACATCAGAACCTGCATAACCACCAACATTTCACATGTGGCCAAGCAACGTCAGAGTGTGGTTACAAAGGAAAAAATTATTAATAAGGAAGAACAGACAAGCAAGGAGAAGGTAAAGCATTTTGCTTTTTGCCTGAGTCTACAGAGAAGGACAATATTCCACCCCCTCCTCTCCTTTCTCCCTGTTGAGTTAATTGAGTGCAAACTACTTTTGCATTTTGAACTCAGTTTGCCACAACTGAAGTAAGCCGGAGACAAATGAGGAAAGTGGGAGAAGGAAAGAGGAACTGGAACACGTTTAAAAAGCAGCTGAAAACGTAGGACAACAGATGATTAGCTGGAACCCTTGCTTAATTGGGAGATATAGGCCTGATCTAAATCTTGAAATTGGTTGGTGGATTCATTTTTGGTATGTATGTAGACTTTAGAGTTCACTGAGGAATCAGGCTCTGGCAAGCATAATGAAGCCTCTCAGTTGAGTGGGTTAGTGTTAAGTTGCAAACTTTCTACTTTTGCTTGGTCAACAAACAACACCATTGTTTGGTATACTTCCACAAACATCCGGGTGGGGACGTTTGAGTATTTCATTTGGTTTGGAATTTTTATTAAAAGTAAGAACTTACCAGATGCCACAAATTTCTACTCAAATCGGATGTAAAAAAAATTGGAGCATTTTTTAAATGTGAAGGTGGAATGAGGCAAAACTGCAGATACATCTACCCTTAGATTGAAGAAGGGCTCTGTTCAAGTTGATAAATTGAGTAAGGCTGCCCAAGATCTCTTGCCTTGCTCTGATGATGCTCCAGCTGCACAGTAGAAAAGATTCTTTGCACATCCAGTGAATTTTCACATGTAAACCCCAGTGTGATGGAGAAGAGTTCTAGCCTGCCATCTCCATTAAACACTAATTTTCTTTGTGCAGAAAGTTACTTCATGCAGAAGAATCTTCTTAGCTCTAACCTGTGCTCCAAATTGATTCAACTAGAGATAGTTATACCTATCTCAGGAAGGAGAACAAAGATTTACTCATAGTAAATATTTTCCTGGCTAGTGACCTGTTGGCACAGAATCCACTGTAGATTGCTGCCAAAGTGCAGGAGCTAAAGAGACATCCTTCCTGGGAGGAAAGTGAACTAATTGAGAGGGGTGGTCCTGCTATTAGGCCAAGTGAGATGATCATCTCAGGACTCAAGAGCAAGAAAACAGCAACAGGATGCTGGAGGAGGGAACTTGTTGCCACATAGCCTGCCCTGGAGCCCCTAAGCCAGTCTGCTGCCTTCAGATGTAGTAAAGGATGCTGTACCATCACCTGTGCTGAAGAAGGTTCAACTGTCTTCCCTGAATGAAATCCTTCCTACATTGGTCAATTATGGGCCATTGAAAGAGAGAGATATACAGAAGAAATAGCTAGTTTCTATATTCAGCTTCTGGCTTCCAAGGTGATAGAGAGACAGACAGACAGACAGACAGACAGACAGACAGACAGACAGACAGAATATGTACCAAATCTAGATGAAAATTACAACATAATCCCAAGAGATAGTCTAGAGAAACGAATGGGCAGCAAGATGTTACTCTTTCTTTAATCAAGTGCCATGTATTTTCAGGGTCACCCTTTCTCCTCACAATCTTGTGACAGATATAGTCGATGTGACGAGTTCCCAGGACTCTGCTTTTTCTGTACTGTGAAATATGAATTAATGCCCTAAACAAATCCTAGAAAATATGAAAATATGGAGCCTTAGAATGCCATAAAAAGAGAGAACACGCTCACCATATTATTTATAAACCGTACTTAATCTCTTTTTGTGAGTAGGAAACGATGAAGAACACTGGAATAAAAGACAGTTGCCTGCAATTTTCTTAGGCAAATGGTTTATTGGTTTGAGCAGCCCACCTGTTCGCTGGCTGTGGTGGCATTTGCTTCCGCAGCGCCATGTCTTGGTGCCATTTTAAGTCAATGGGAGTTTTGCCAATGATTTCAACGCAAGTCATATTGGGGCCATTGTGAATGCAGGTTCATATCAAAACAACATTCTAATAGTGCCTCAAATAATCCTATCACAATGACAGCCATATTTTCATCTAAATAACGAGGCCATAGAAACCATTCCGCAATCAAATTAGCAGTCAAATAACCAACGACAATTGGAAAATCAGTTAACATATTAATTCTTTTGTTAGTTTTTTTAATGCAAAAAAAAAGCAGTGGCTGTAAGGAAAAGTCTTACTTGAATTATCTTGTTGACATATATGGAAAAACAAGCTTTTAAAGATCAAGCTATTCACTTAGTCCATTAACATCTTGACATGAGTTGAAACAGCTAGGAAAAAAAATGTGTAGAAACATGCACAACAAATGGAGACCTTCAACACTCATTGGGAGCTGAGAGGACTGAGTGGAAGGAGGAAGGAGATTTTCTGGTCTCTCTCTCTTTCCTGGTAATATTGTTCAACAAGAGCTGCTTTCAAGAGCTGGTAGCTCCGTTAAGAGGTGATTCCATGAGAATGATGTTCAAAAGCACTTTTGTGAGCATCATGGCTCCTGCCAGCTCATTGAGTTTTTCTGACCCTAGGTCTAGTGCACTAGTGGCAGCACCTGTTGTTGCTTTTTTTTTTCAGTGACAGGTAAGCATGGGGTCAAGGACTCGGTTTAGTGAAGCAGGGTAAAATACAAATCATTCTGACTCCTCCCATTTATATAATGAGTGATATAAATGGGAAACAAACTAACCAACTGGAAGAAGATTGGGAACCTGTGATAACATGTGTAAACAAGAGATGGGGTGTCAAGATATAAGAAAAAAATAACAATATAGGAAAATGTATACTTCAATTATTAACATATGAATTATTGATTTTAGATGTAAGATATATATATTATGTATGGAGAATTCAAAAATAAATAGAACTGAATTACGATATTAACCTCTCCTTACACTCAGTAAAATAAGTTCAGAAAACAGGAAATGTTATGTAAGGAATTGCAAGGGAAAGGAAAGGGTGAAGTCAAACTATTGAATCTATTGAATGTATTCAAAATGAAGATAAATAGGGAGTTTCAAATATAAAAAAAAGTGTGTAAATATTGTTCTAGTCTGATGGCAAAAGGAAGTCGACAATTACTCTTCTATAAATGTTTTTTATATTTGTAATTTAACGTTTATTTACGTTTTTCTTTCCTAATTGCATGACATTTCTGTATTATAATTGTATCGGATTATTCTCTAGCATCATTTTTGTTTTTCTTTTTTCGTTCTATTCTTGTCTTTCTCGCAATTTTTATGTGTTTTTGTGTTTTTGTATGTGTTTTTTCTATAATGTTACAATGTTTTTTAATAAAAAGATAATAAAAAAAATCATTCTGACTCCTCCTGAAGGTGTTATCTTAAACAGAAGGTACTTTAGGAATTAGGAGCTGTGATCAATGTGGAGCCAGTGACTGGAAAAAGAGAAACTGCTGAGACCTCAAACCAAAATAACAGTTCTTAAAATGCTTTATCTTGTCTTGCGAAAGGCCTTCTGTTGATGAGACGTAACCAATGAACAGTCCCTCTGCCTTTCAGCCTCCCTTATCCATGTCAGCCTCCCACTGTGATTTGTTTACTAGAGATACCTGAAGGAGGGTCTTGAATGATGATCTTAGGATCTGGCTAGGTAGACATAGGAGAAGACATTCCTTCAGGTAATCTATCGCCAAGCTGTTTAAGCCTTTAAAAGTTGAAACCAGAAATAGGACTGTGCAACTATTTTGAACAGAACTCAAATTCTGAAGCAAATCAGACCAATCCAGGCTGATTTTGATCAAGTTCAAAGGGGGTTCCTTCTGCCTAGTTTGGATTTCAGTCTGGAGCAGATTAGCCCCATCTAAAGCAATCCAGACCAATCTGGACTAGTTCAGAGAGGAAAAAAGCCAGTGTGTACCCAACTATGACACCCAAGGTGTGGTGGGAGAGTTGATTGGGAAAGCAAGAGAAAGCAAACTGAATTTTGCTCACTGACAGCTCTATTTCCCAATATGGGTCAAGAATCTCACCATTACTCTCAAATCAGAGTGTTAGGGACAGTATCCTGCACATTTATGCTTTTTAGCTGGTAGTAGCTGATTTTACCTTCCTGTCTGCCTACCCAGTACCCACCACGTATACAGTTTTGGGGAGAAAATTTAAAAGATGACAAACACAAAAACCCTTGGAGCTACTTCTCTACAGCTTGATAGGGATCATTTGTTCTGCAGAAGCTACCATGTGCTCATACTTCACGCACTTGCATGAAAATGAAAGAGGATAGCTGTTTTCCCAGTGCAGCTCAATGCACTTGAACCCAAAACTTCTGAATCTTAATTCAGAATTAGGATCCCAGACAGGCTAGACTGAATGAAAATTAATCCTGTAGCAATTTCAAATACCCCAGAAAAATGTATAGATGGCTGACATTACAAAATTCTCTGCCAGCTATCTTCATTCCTGTATGGTGTTCTCCTGTTACAAGAGCTGAGAAAAAAGCATGCATCCATTGCATGTTAGAGAACTGCAGACCCACCCATTGGTTCACTGTTCTCCCCTGATGCTCTACCATAAATGCTTTAAAATAGTTCCTTGAAAAATTCAGGCCGTAGCCTTAGGGTGCTCAGGGGTGGACCTCTGGGAGATGCTTCTTCCTTATCCTGCTTGTGACTTAGTTGGAGGCAGGAGAAGAGGGGCCTGCCAGCAGAAGGAAGCCACATTGGCTGTAGTGGGGAAGGAGAAGAGCTGGCGTGGAAGGTTTTCCCTGCACTTCCAACCAAACATACTCAGTCTCCTTCCCTCTTAGAAATTTATTTCTTCCCACTTCAGATTCGTTTTTTTAAAAAAACTTTTATTGAAAGTAATATAACTTTACAAAATTCAACAGAGCAAAATGAAATTTAGAACTTGACAGTTTTCCTTTGACACACACATATTTACATACTGGGTTTTTTGAACCTTCATGTTAAAATTTAGGCCATTTCTGCACTGTAGTGTTATAGTGCTATTATTCCACTTTCAACGTCCTATGGAATCCTGGGGTTTGCAGTTTTGGGAGGGGCATTTAGAATTCTCAGCTAGAGAGCTCTTTGGCTTCAGTAAACTACAAACCCCAGAATTCCATAGAATGTTGAAGGTGGAGTCATAGCACTATAACAGTGTAGGGTGGAAATGACCAAAGACCAACATGAGAACTAGGTGGATCAAGATTATTGCTGTTTCTTATTAATGAAATAAATACATTAATTATTAAGGTTATGATTATTTATATAGTGCTCTCAATTCACGTGGAAATTTATGTAAGCGATTTACAGTTTTTGAGAGTTCCCTGCCTTCAGGCTTACAATCTAAAACACAACACACACACACACACACACACACACACAAGGGAAAGGGAATGGCAGTAGGAGGAGCAGATTAGTTCTGGCAGGTGCTGGTTACTGCTCTCTCACTCATGCCTAGGTCCAGCAGCTGGTGAAAAGCTCTCCTTCCATCCCAACTTTCACTGCCATAGCAGTGACAGGGAGGGCCTTTCACCAACTGCTGGGCGTAGGCATGATAAATAAATGAAAACCAATCCATAAATAAAAGAGTCATCATGGCATTCTTTTCCCGAGTTGCAAACCTGTTGTGTTAGTGTTTCCATGAGAATAAGAGATCACAAATTCTCATACCAACAGTCCAAAGCTAAACTGAGTGGGCCTTTCCAATTCTGGGCAATCACCATAGGAGCTGCTAAACAACAAAACAACAGCAAAGCAGCAAACAACAATGATATCAGGATTTTGTTAGCAGGGTTTTTATTTTTAATATAAACTGGAAAAGTAAACCCAGTGCTGACAAAAATATAATGTTTTGATTTGTTTATTATTTCCACTTCATTTAAAACCTCCAACCAAAAATTTTTGGACAGCACCACCACATGTAAAAGAAAGTATCTACAGCATTGCAATTTCTCCAACATTTGTGCAATGTTTGCTTATTTATACAAGTGTCCTACCACATTTGCGGGTTTGACTGTCATGATTACTGGAGGGAAGAGGATGAGATGGGAGGACAACGCAGGCTCACTCACACAAGTGGGAGGGGGAAGGGAGGGGAAGGGAGGAAGATACACACCCACATGGGCAGGAGAGAGAAGGGAATAAAAGAAAGGTGCACACATACACACACACACACACACACTTGCTCACTCACACAGATGGAGAGAAGAGGATGGGATGAGACCAGAGCTGCTTTCAAACACCAGTAACTCAAATTTAGTTAACGAATGACTCGTTACAGAATAGGATATAAAATGTAGAACCAGGTTCAACACAAGCCTCACCATTCACCTCAATTAGAAGGCTTCATAGTATGACTTTGTACAGCAAACTTCAAAGCTGCCTCCTCCTCCTCCTTTTATTGCAAACATTTTTTTTTTCAGAAAAAGTCCATAACTGTCTTTTGTCATTACAACAATAGCACTATTGTTTGCAAGATGTAATTTAATGTTGGCAGTTCAGATTCTTGACACAGAAAAAGATCAGGCACCTACTTTGAAGAATCTAAGTACAATGCTGGATAAAACTCAGTCCAGAATAGGTTTTATTTTAGATTCTTGGATACCCAAGACCTTTGCAAGTATGCTCTGTGACTTTGATAGGGTACCCATGGACTGTCAAATTTATGAAGCAAGAAGCTGCAGATGCATGAAGAACAACTTAGGGAGTTGAGCTGAGTATGTTTAGCCTGGAAAACAGAAATGGAGAGGTGATACGACAGCTGTGTTTAAATATCTAAACATATGTCATGTAAAAAATGGAGCAAGGTGTTTTTCTGCTGCTTCAGAGACCAGAATATGAAGCAATAGCTTCAGCTTAGAAGAAGAGATTACTCTTAAGAATTATAAAAAAACTTCCTGACAGTAAGAACTATTTGACAGTGGACTATACAGTCTTAGAAGATGGTGGGCTCCTCCTCTCTGGAAGTTGTTAAACAGAGGTTGGAAGAGAGCCACTACAGTTTAGTGGTCTGAATGCTGGGCTGTGACTCTGGGAGACCAGGATTTAGATCCCCTCTCAGCCATGGAAACCCCTTTGGTGACCTTGAGCAAGTTGCATTCTCTTAGCCTGAGAGGAAGGCAATGATGAAGCTCCTTCAGATAAAGCTTGCCAAGAAGACCTTAAGAGAAGGTCACCATAATTGGGGTCATCAATTTGAAGACACTAAGGGCCTTTCTGCCCTACACTGTTATAGTGCCATTATTCCACTTTCAACATACTGTGAAATCCTAGGCTTTGTAGTTTAGGGAGTAGCATTTAGAATTCTCAGCCAAAGAGCTCGTTGGCCTCAGTAAATTACAAACACCAGAATCCCACAGGATGTTGAAAGTGGAATAATAGCACTATAACACTGTAGTATTCCTGCATGGCAAAGGCTGGAGCAGATGGTCCTTAAGGTCCCTTTCAGATGTATGATTTGGTGATACATGTTGCTTATAAGGGGTGCATCTTAATCCAGCCCTTTTTCTTAAAGGTTAGGTAGCCTCAGCGGTGAAGTGAACCTTCTACCAGCTTCAGCTGGTTGAGGAACTGTGATGTGTCCCTTAGTGTTTATACCCTAGCAATCTCCTATGGATTACTCCAACATGTTTAATGTGGAACTACCCTTCAAATTGACGCAGAAGCTTCAGCTAGTTGAATGCAGCAGTAACTGGCTGTTTCACCAGTATAACCAGGTAGAATCATACTAAAAATTTCTGAACAGGCTGTACTTGGTGTCTCTTTACTTTAAAGGGAAGCACCAACACACTATTCATGATGCTGATGCTTCCCTTAAAAAACGACCACAACCACAACAGCAATGAGGACTGGTGACATCTAATGGAAGTGATGTAGAGATACAATAAAGTCTTAGGTTGTTAAAACAACAATTTTATTTTTCCAATTAGCCTAACAAATTTTGACCTAGTAATATTTAATGGCCTTATCCAGGGGCTGTTAAAAGATAAAATATAGAAAAGAAACCATACATAAACAACAAAAATTGTTACAGCAAACAAGCTACAATTTGCTGTATCAATTATGTGTACATATATCTTACATAAAAATACATGTAAAATGTCCCCCTTTTAAAACTACATATTAACCCAGATAAACTTATACAAAAATAAAACGTAACTTGCTATGCTAGTTTAAAACCATCAGCAGTGAATCCAAAAAGAGTGTTTTCTGATCTTATGCCTGGCAACTGATAGTTTGAGAAGTAGGAGGGAGAACATTAAACTTCTATTTCACTGTTTTTTTCAGTGTGTACAATAGACATCTTTATCATAATGATTCTTCAGCAGATGGAAAGTTAGGGATATGTAACAACTCAACTTTTAAAGTAAATGGATGTACTCAGTGTCTACATTTAGACCATGGGGAACTAATGTGGTGAATCTCAATATTTAACTTTTTTTCCCCTTTTTTTCTTTTTTCTTAAGCAGAGTCCTTTCATTCTGGGAAAAATGTTTCTCAAGCACCTAAAAGATACAGCAAATTGTAACTTGTCTCCTGTTATAAATTTTTGTTGTTTTGTTGTATCTTTTCCCTTTTCTTTCTTTCAACTTTTATGAGCTGCTGAAGAAAGACATTAGATACTACTAGGCCAAAAGGCATTAGGCTAACTGGAAGAATAAAACTGTCTTTTTTTTTAACACCCTGAGACTTTACCTCTCCTCTACATCACTTGCCTTTAAAGCCATAAACAGCTTGGGATCCTAATATTTGTAGAAGCATTTGCCAGATGTCTTATGCTTTAAGACAGGATTTCTCTAGGTGTGACTAACAATTGGGTTCAAGCCACCATGTAGAATGTTCTTCTGTTAGACATTAGCACCCTCAAAATATTCTTTGTTTCTCACTTCCGGTTGCATGGCGCCCGTGAACAGTAGTCCGGAGTGAAGCTCTGCAACTCTGAACTACCGCCTGATGGAATCCAGCCACTTTTTTTTCACCTGAAGCGGCTAGACACCCCTCCGGTAAAGGGGGTGCGGAAGAGGTCTGAAGGGGACCCAGAAACTGGTGTCTAGCTCTCTCTGGAAGGAAAGAGCGAAAGGCACCAGGTGGGATCACAGGACCACGATGGATCCACCAGGGTTGCCGTTCGCAAGCGGCACAAGCGCTGCTGCCGACTTTTAAAATAAGAAGATTCTTTTAAATGTCATCAAGCAACCTGATCTAGTTTTTTATTTCACTGAAACCGCAACAAGTATTGATCTGCAACGGTGCACAGGAGCAGGAATATGAACTGACCCAGCTGACAGTGAGTACATACGTACTGAAATGGCTGACAATTTTTTTAAAAAAGGCTGCGGACTAGTTCAGAAGCCATAACTTGTTTTTATAAACAGTAATTGAATCCCCTAACATTGATTTGGACTTATAAAAATAAGATTTTAAATAAGGACAAGGACTTGATTGAGATAAATTGATTATAATAAGACAATGAAATGAATATAAGTGGAGGATCGTTGTTGCGTTCTTTTATTTTATTTTATTTTTATGATTTGGGGAAAGACTTTGACTGTGGAGCTTCGTTTTATTGTCTATTTTTCTGGACTTGGCAACTAATCAAGGACTTGAAGTTACTTACTGGAAGCTAAAGAGGGATTTGAGAAGTTTGTGTTTTCTTGTTTGGGTTTTTTCTTTTTCCTTTTGGAGACTATTTGGCAGCTATTTGGAATATTGGGACTTCGTAACATGGCTGAAGAACAGAATTGTGACGTGTTTGGAATTACAAAGGTTTTCGCTTTGACTTTTTCTTTCTTTTTTCTTGAGAACTGTGGAATAACGGTGTTACTTTTTTGGACTGTGGGTTTCGGATCATGGAATTGTGGAATTGTCATTTTCTTGGATTATAGAAAGACTTGTGTGGATATAATCAGTATGAATTCTTGAAATGGATTTTATTTGACTTTTTTCTTGATTTTCTTCTGACTTTGAGAACTGGGACTACCAGACTTTCAGATATATTACAAAAGCTGCGGCATTCACTTGGACAAAAGATTGGATCGATCTACAAGACATGAGAATGCTGGCACTGGAAGGAGCAGACTTGAGAATGGGGTGGCATGCCTATATGTTCTATGATAAAGCAACAATTGATAAAGATTTTATGCATCATTATATTAGAAAATCACTTTTGAAAATATGGAATGACTATAAGAGTAAAAACATAAGGCAGCTCCCCACGTGGGTCTCCCCTCAGGAAGCTTTCTTTGGAAGATGGACTGAAACAGATAAATGGCTGCGATATGAAGATATATTGGAGAGATCAACTCCAAATGATTTCAAGATTAAATCGAGAGAAAAACTTGAACAAGAAGGAACAATATTAAGTTGGTTCCCTTATAGACAGTTAACTGAAAGATTTCAGATGGACTTAAAAACATATGGAATAGAATCAAATGACAAAACGGGAGTGATTAAACGGCTGTTTGAAAATCCACCTCATTTATTAGCCCATATATATCAAGAAATATTATCACAGGAAAGGCAGAAGGAAACAATTAAGTCAGCTATAATTTTGTGGGCTCAGAATATTGGACATTCAATTCAGTTAGATTCATGGGAGCAGAGCTGGAAAAGGACACAAAAATTTACAGTGGCTCAGAACTTAAAAGAGAATTATTTTAAGCTGTTTCATAGATGGTACATGACACCAGATAAATTAAAAAAGATTTACAATACAGGTGCTGGTCTGTGTTGGAAATGTCAGAAAGAGGTTGGAACGATATTTCATATGTGGTGGACATGTCCTATGGCTAAGAAATATTGGAGTGAAATACATAAAAAAATGAGTGCGGTATTGAAAATTCAATTTGCTAAGATACCTGAATTGTACTTGTTGAATATGACAAATATATTTGAAGGTACTGATGTAAAGAGACATTGGAGAATAATACTGTATATGATAACAACAGCTCAAATAGAATACGCAAAGCTTTGGAAAACTCAGCAAATACCCACAATTGAACAATGGTGGGAAACATTTGTCGAAAATAGAAATGCTGATACAGTCTCCCAGAGATTAAAGGGGAAATCAGACGATGAGATAAAAAAAAGAATGGAAAATTGCAATGGGTAATTGCTGGGTACTGCCAAATGGAAATGAATAATTCATGGTTAAGGCAATATATGAAGAGGCGACAGTTAATATACCATGGAACTGGAATCTGAAGAGGGGAATGTAAGAACTATCATGTAAGAGAAACATTGTATTGTGGAACAGTAATGTAAATTGGTAAAGGAAGTATAGAAAATGAAAACTAGATCAGTGTGGAAGATCGAAAATAGTTCATGTAAAAGTACAATTATAAATGTGTGTTTTAACTGTGAAAATGAATAAAATTATTTAAAAAAATATTCTTTGTTTCTGACAAATGTTAAATATACATACTAATCCTGGGCCATTTCTGCACGAGAAGGGAGGAGTGGTTCACTGTGTGTCCAGAGTGGTGTTTTTATACTCCAGTTCACAGAAATTCAGAAACTGTGCTGTTTGCAACCCTCCACCCCCATTTACATCATACTACTTCAGAGAACAGCAGTTGCTGCATCTGCAACAGCAAGTCCCTGGCCACTCCCGTTCCCCTCCCTCACTCCACCCCACCCCACCATCGGTGATTGGTCTGTTTTTTTAAAAAATTGCATACATTTTTAACACATTTCTGCATTGCTACATTTGTGCATAGGTATGTATGGTCGTTGATACATGGAGAAAAACACATCTTAACAGTCCATTACCAGATCCACTCTCGCTGTCCATTTAATGCATGAAGCCAATAATGATGGCAGCCTGTCCTTTGATGGGCAGAGAGAGATAGGGACAGAAGTGATGGAAGGAACAGCCTGGGAATGCCCATAGCTGGCCACTTCTGCAATGTGGATCAATGCTACGCTTCTGCATGTAGGCAAAAACTGAAGCAGAACTGGTTTGGGAGATTTACACTGGAGTTTTTCCATTTTTCACATACAGCAATTTCTCATTGCAGTGAACTGCAGCGAACCATTCTAGGAACTGAAAACGTGCAGAACCATGAGGAAAACTATAAAGCTTAAAATGGTTCAACGTGCAGATGGGAGGGTAAGAATTTGAGGCGACTACAATGTATTGACCTCGTGCGGAAATGGCCTAGGTAAGCCCTTTCCTATTAAGTCCAACCTGACATCTTTTTCTTGGAGGTATATCTATATATATACTCTTAAGGTATATATATTAATTTGTATTTTATTGTATTTAAATAATAAATAATTGTATTTATTTATTATGTGTATTATGTATGTTTTGTTGATATACACCATTTAGAAAATTTTGGATATAAGCAATCTATAAATACTTCCAAATAATTCAGTAATAAAAAATAAACATGTGTAAACAAAGGAGAGAGCTTTCTCTGTCTGACACCCTATCTATGGAATAGCCTTCCCACGGAGGTGTGACCAACACCAACAGAGCAATTTTTCTGGTAAACAGTTCAAAACCTTTTTGTTTGCAAAGAGATTTTGATTGCCAGTTCTGTTTCTCTTACTGTACCTCCTGATCTTCTTTGTATTATTATGCTGGCATTTTATTTTAATTTGTAATTTGATGTACATTTTTTTAATTTTAACTTTATTTGTGCCTTGCCCAGGTATCTGTAAGAACAAAGGATGGTTTTGGAATGATTAAAAAAAATAGCAAAGAAAAAGAAGGAATCTATCAACAGGTACAACTTAAAAGTAAATAGAACTTCTGTGTCCAGAGACAGTATGCCTTGGGAAGCTAGACAGCTGACTGGGGGAACTATCGTCTTCATGGGCATCCCAGACACATCTAGCTGGCCACTGTTGGAGACAAGACATTGGACTAAATGAATATTTGGTCTAATCCAGCAAAAGCTTGATTTGCACAACTTGAGGCAAAATCAGCAGGGTCCTCAGCTGATTGAAACTGCACAGTAGGAATGATTGTTTGGGGACATAAAATCCAAGCCGATATAAAATATAAGCCCTCCCCCTTTGTTTTGCCTTATGGAAATACTAAATCAGAATTATCCTATACAATAACTACTTGCCTGAAGTTTTGTCCAGACTAAATGAAAGTTTTTAAAAAATCACAGGTGCAGAGCAGAGTAAATTTTAGGGGCATGGGGGTGGAGTAGAGAGACCTTAAAGGTTTTTTTGTGTGATTGTTTCAGGCCAGTCTATGTTGTTGACAAAAAGTATACCGGCTTACACAAATAACTTTTGACCTTTGCCTTTTTCACTGCTGCCCCAGTTTTGTTCCAAAACCCATTTGTTTTCAGCTGCCTTGCACAACCACTGCCCCTTTTTGTGTGCATGCCAAGGTTGTGTGGCTATGGGACTGTTTCAATGCAGATGCACTATCACTTCCTTTGTGATTCCTGTTTTCAAATGCAAAGGAAGAGAATGGATGATGTGACTGCCATGAAAAGAAAGTGAATGTTCTTCTAGCAGCCCTGCAAAATCTTTGCACAAGACTGACTGCTCTCTTTATTTCCCTCCACCCCCCATCCCCAAAGACATAGATTGTTTTAAAATTGATTTGACAACTGAACATCTGGAAGTTTCAAGGTTGCTTCAGAATAGTCAGGTGTTATGAGCTTGGGACATGTCATGTAACCCAGTGCCATGTTACCTATAGAGCTCTGTCCCAAATCTTCTTTCTACAGAGATACCAGTTTCCAGATCTTGTCACTTTTTCTCTGATGACCAAGAAATGAAACACGACGTGACACAATGCCAGTGAAGATATTGGCCAACATAGCTAAGGGCAGGCAATTCTCCTGTGAAAATTCTGTATTCACAATAAGCAAATTATAGACTTGGAGTTGCCATCCAGAATATCATTTAGAAACAGAGCTTGGAAACATACCTTGTGAAAGTAATTAGTCATTATTATAGTTCCGAGGTGCTGAAAAGGTAATTAGTTACCATTATAGCTACAGTTTGGAAGAGTAACTATTTTCTCATCTCTCAAATTAAGTAGAGTAGATATCCTTTGGTACAAAATACATTTCCTTCCTGTTCACTGACATTATCACCTCGGTATTTATAAGAGAGCACAGCACCAGACAGCTGTTTGATTCTCCCCAAGTCCCTAATTTTTATGCTGTAGTACCTGATGAAGAGGCCTGGAGGAGCTGAAATGCTTTTATTTAGGGACCACATGGCAGTGTTATTTTTAAATTTGAATTATTTGATATTCCTCTTCTACCATTGCATGAGGCCACATGCCTATGAAATGATAAATGTAATCAAGAATGTACAGTTAGACCAAAAAAGAGTGAAATCACCCCTTCTTAAGGTACAAGCGTAATTTAATACACTCAAAACTTTGTTACTGGAAAAAGGAATTGGCCACAAATAGCCAATAATTTGTAAATAAGGTCTGTAAATGTAATACTTCACTTTTTCTACTCATTATCTCTACTGAAAAGATTGTTGCCATTATATGAATATAATATGAATATAAAAGTACATTGCTGGGTCATTTGAAGAACCAATCATCCACTATCTTGTTCCTAGCTCCCGTGAAACAAACATTTCCAGGAAGCCAGAAGGCAAGTCCCAAGTGGTCTTTACCTGTCATCTGTCCCATAGCTGCACATTGTCTAATTTGTGTGGTTGTTGAATTCCAAGGGTATGAACAAGGTGGAGGTTGGAAAGATGGTTTTTAAAAACAATTTTCAGGGACCTCAAAGTGATTATTTTAATTCGGAACTTTTTGGATGATTATGATTTTGAAAACTCTTGGATGACTATAGATTTCTAAATCCATTTAATCCAGATTTTAGACAAACACTGTCTTAGTTGCTATCTGTGATAATTTCTGCTTTTTCATTTGGGATTTTTTAAAAGGGAGTTGCCATTTTTATTACTACTTTTATTGTAATAATTTGTTTTTGTTGTGTACCTTCAAGTCAGAATTTTCTGACTTAATGGCGACCCGAAGCTGAACCTATTGCATGGTTTTCTGCGGCTGAGAGCTGAGAGCCAGGGTCACCCAGCTGCTTTCCATGGCTGAGTGGGGAATCAAACCCTGGTCTCCATGGTCATAGTCCAGTGCTCAAACCACTGCACCACTCTGGTTCTTATTGTAATAAAACAATAATATTATTGTACTATTATTAGCAGACAAGGAAGTTGGACTTTTGAGAGGATCAACGCTGGCAAATTTCGTAAGAGTTGCAGGAGTTTTACCCAGCAGCAGAATTTATAGTATGAGAGTTTCCATAAAAGGAAGCGCTTGTCCCTCTAGGTTTCTTTTTTCAGGAAGACAATGATTATGAAAATAGAGTGAGCCCTAGTTGACAAACTTGCAGAGTTTTGTGAAGACAGGCAAAGAGTTTGGTAGAGGTGGCAGTTTTTGAATGTGAGAGAAGGGTGGCTTGCCTCTTCCCCTACCCTCACCATGAGATTCCTGTCAATATGTATGAAAATAGTGTATGCCATAGAAATCACTCTATACAAGAAGCCTACAAAATTTCAGGGTAGATGCAGGGGCTGGGAAGGTGGGGTGAAGGGAATACAGCTAAGAGTTGTTGTTGTTGTTGTTTTCTTTTCAAATGGAAGCAACATCACTAAACTGTAATAGGAGATGGCAGAGCTTTCCAAACTGTGTGTCATGACATGTTAGTGTGTCAGCTGCAGTGTGTAGGTGTGTCACATGAACATAATGGGTGGAGGGGCTGCCTCTGCTGCCGCCACCACCCTGGGCTGAGAAAGACCCTGGCAAGGGTGGCAGCAGCAGGCCAGGCTCGGATGGAGGGGCTGCCTCTACTTACTGAATTACTCACTGAATTATTGTGTCATGAAATGATGCATGTCCAAAACATACGTCAACAATATGAAAAGTTTGGAAAGCTCTGGGATATGGAGTGGACACTGGATGCAGAGAGTGTTGTGCCACAGGGAGAAATTCTGAACATTCAGCTTTTTCCAAGCAAACACTCAATGCAATGCACACCAAATCCCACAAACTCCGTGAATCCACTTTTAATCTTCCTCCTCTTATAAAAGAAATACTCTAAGAAAAAACAGCCATTCTATATATTAGCTTTTCGCCTGAAAAACAGTGAAATTGGAGAGCCCTATTAAAACCATTACCTTAGATGAGCTGCCAGTCACAAAACTACATCCCCCTCCTCTCCTTTCCCTCTCTCCTTATCCCAGTGTAGTCTTCCTGTGGAGATCTTGAGAGGAAATATATCATTTCTGAGGCCATTTCCACACAGGGTTTTTAAAACGGTGCAGAGCATCCTCCAGGGGGGAGGACTGCACCTGGGAGCGGACTAGGTCGGACCCACTTAATGTAGATCCGCACCCCAGCCCGCTCCGGAATGACCCCAAGTGGTCGTCCAGCGTGCTTTTGAAAAACCTGTTTCTAGAGGTTTTTCAAAAGCACGGAGCGCACCAGTGCAAGCCTACTCCTTTATGCAGATTCGTAGGCTCACATTAGTGTGAGCCTGCGATCTGCTGGGGTTGGGCTTTAGGCTGACGAGCTTCAGCGGCTAGTCAAGAACCTCGACCAACCGGAAGCTGCCATTTTTGTCCCCGGAGCAGTGCAGGGTGGTGGCCACGCACTGCTCCGGAGCAGCGTGGACCTGACCGGGGAGCCCAAAAGTCCGGTGAGTAGCGTCACGGAGCGACTCCCTCGCTCTGTGTGGAAATGGCCTGAGATACATTGTGCCTTTGCCTTCTGAATCCAAAATGCTAGAATATATTCAGAAGGGTTCATGTTCAGATTTGGTCCAGTTTGAATAAGTGTCACTTGTCTGAACAGCTCTCAAAGTCTTTCTGCCTGAGCTTAGTTCAGTTCAGGTTTCAGAATTCATCTGAACCGAAGCACTTCTGTGTGCCAACACCGCAGCATGTTATGAAGTAGTCTAAGGATTTTGATAAAGCTAGGTTCAGGATATGGTGGAGCAAAATGGCTTGTTTTGCTATTTTTAAACATTTATCCATTTACATTTTGTAACATTTAAAACATTCCCATTCTTTGTACAAAATTAGTTTCTGCAGCCTAGTTCCTCAAGCTGGCAAAAGTCAGAGTCACCCCTGAAGGTAGCTATGCAAATATTGCTAACTGAGAGTCACACCATATATGTTTTCTGTAAAAGGATCCTTATTGTTTCTCTGACTTCATGAGGGTTTGAAAATCCACTGATGTAATGTGATATTACCTGGGCAGCTGCAGCGTCCCTCTTCAAAAATGTAGCAGGAGATTGTGAAAGCTGTGGAGAGTTTCTTTGGTGGACACAGCTGCCAGTGCACTTTGAACCAAAAGGCAACAAAAGCTTTAGAGCACAGATATTGTTCTAGGTTTTCAATGGGCAGAATATGTGGAGAAAACACAAAGACTCTTGTATGTCACAGCTGCTCTTATGTGTCAAAATAGACCAAGACAATAAATATCCTTTATTGCAAATAGATAAGTGGATTCTATTGATAGGCACTCTTATGAGCCAAGTTGGCAAGGTATCAATCCCAGAAATAAATATGTAAGATAGTAATACTACACATATACTGTGAATATGAATATATGGATAGTTAACACCTGTGCATATTTTTTAAAAAATGAACAGAGTCATTTCATTATAAAAACTTAATCCGTAGGAGAGTTCTCCTTTGTGTACCTCAGTGTTCTTCTTGATGGGTTCCATCCATTTTAGTGGGACTCGTTCAGGATAATTAATACTTTGGTGTGTTGTGCCTGAATGCTCAATTCCACATAATGTATCAGAGCAACAGGGAACTTTGTAGGTGTGCAAATGTGGGTACGTACAGTAGGCATTATTGGCTGATACAATGCTATTTCAAAGTTTCTATTATGTGTCTGAAACTGAAGAGGCATTAGAATTGTCATCCTCTTGATACAATAAGATCAAGACCAATGACTTGTTGTAAGAGACATGGAACCACTGTTTCACTCCATGTCCTCTCCTCTTTATAACTTCTAGCACAAATTACTACTAGATCCTTGCCAGTCGGGGATGTGCAGTGTGTGGAGAGCTGAGACACATAACACAATGGCATCATAAGATATCTTGCTTGCATTAGACTTGATCCTTTCCACACCTTACCTTTGCCCAGCGCCGGGGCTCAGGGATCATGCAAGCAGCCTCTTGTGAGATGCTCTTGTGTCCCCACTGGTTTGGCTCCACAGGAGCTACCTGCCGGCAGGCAGGCAACATGAGAGCTCCACTTCTTCCTTCCACAGCACAGCCGGGTATCTTCCCAGGCTGCACTGAGGGAGGAAGTGTGAGGGCTGCGGCTCCGGACCTCCGCGTGCAAGGCAATGTGCGATCGCACACCATTTTCGGCTACAAGCTGAAAATGAAATAGTGCGCAATCGGTGCCTACCGGCCCCGGCAGCATCGCACGATTGCGAGGACGTCGTCTGAAACGCTCCTTGCAATCTCATGACGCTCCGGAGGCCCTTTCACACCGCAAATGCCATACAAAAAGGGCCTTTACAAGGAAGAGAAGGTGAGAAGAGATGGAGATTGGTGGCAGCTTTGTGTTAAATTCTTCTATTATCTGGTTTGTCCCACATAACCTGTTGCACAAGTGTGCTTGCTTAACTACACTGGTATAAGCTGTCTAACGGAGGTTGGTTACAGAGATCATACAACTGTCTTGCTACAACAGCTCCACTGAGATTGCCAGGAAAAAGTAACTGTAAGACATAATTCAAAATGCTGGTTATGACATATAAAGTCATGCATGACTTAGGGCCGTGCTACCTGACATATTGACCTCCCTATATGAACCTGCCTAGGCCCTGACTTCCCCAGGAGAGGCCCTTCTTTCAGTCCTACCGATCTACTCACAGGCCTGATTAATGAGGATGCACTAAAGGGCTTTCTTCGTGGCATCCCCTACATTCTGGAACTCCTTTCCTAGGGAGGCTAGAATTAGCCCTCCTGATCTTTGTTCTGTCAGCAGGTAAAGTCTTCTTTAGCCTGACAGGCCTTTAAGAAGTGATTGGAAAAAAACAAACACCAAGAAAGTACTGTACCATTTTAATTGTACTATTTTAAACTGATTTTTGACATTTTAATTGCATGTTTTAGATCATTTTAAATGTTATTTATAGTTTAATTCTATTTTAATGTTGATCTGTTGTATTTTTAACTATATTATATTTTCTTCAATTTATAATCTACTCTGAAGGCAGGATAAAAATAAAGGTGGTGGTGGTGGTAGTAGTGGTGGCGATTATGATAATGATAGGCTGCAGCATAAGTTTAGTGGTTGTGGTTGCCAAAAAGCTGTGGGTACAAGGCTGTGGAGGAAGGGAAGGCAGATTTTTCATGGGTATCAGGAATTTGAGATTTTTGGTTCCAAACACCTTGTTTCTCTACTACTAGACTGAGGGAGAGCCAATATGGTATAGTGGCTTAAGCATTGGGCTATGGCTCAGGACACCAGGGTTTGATTTCCTGCTCAGCCATGGAAACCCACTGGGAGACCTTGGGCATATCATACACTCTCAGCCCCAGAAAACCCCGTGCTAGGTCACCTTAGGATCACCATTAATTGAAAATGACTTGAATGCACACAACAACAAGACTTTGAAGGAGTGTGTTAAAATCTAAACCTAAAAGCTAACATCCACCTAGAACAGCTGGCTTGTGAAATTCCCTGTCCTATATTACACGTAGATCAGAACTGCAATACACCTGGGATTCAGTATCATCTACACTAGTAAGAATAAACTAAAAAGTGAGAGTGGACTAGACTCAAGGGAGGCTGTCAGAAGAGGTGGAGAAGAGAACTAGACTAGGCCCAACCAGAGGAGGTCACCTTATATGGCATGGTGAGAAAAGCTTTTTTTCTTTTCCCCACTTACTTCATCCGCATGGTATCCAGAGTTCAGCAGAGTTTACAATAAAAGTGGATAAAGCATTGGGGTTATTTGTGCCCTCCAAGCCTATGTTCACAGCCCTTGCACCCCTCCAGTCTCCCCAAAGCACCTGTTTTTCTGGCCAGGGTGAACTGCTGCCCATGGAGCCCTCCCACAGCAGCGTCCCACTTTTAAAACAGGTTGCTGGGACCCCCACTTGTGTTGGTTGAGCATCAAAAAATCAGCAGTTTTTCAAAACCAGAAGTAGTCTTCTGGCAACATTTGACTTTGCTTTATTGTTTCTCCTTTTGGCCCTTTTGGGCTGCCCATTTGACCCCTATAGGTTCTAAGGCTGAAAATTGCCCCCTGGGACCACCACCACTGCCCACCTCTGGTTTACAAATGTGTAGCTCCATTGCTCTTAACATTTGGTCTCTCTCTTCCTAACCAAACCATTTCCCACCGATACTAAAATCACAAAGGTTTCTTTTCCTGTTCTTTGTGTGGTTCTTTTTCAAAAGACCGAGGCAGATAAAATCCAGGTGTGCTCACCATAAAGTTGTTAGTTCTACCCAGTGGTGAGCTATTATACTGAAAACAGACTGACTAAAGAAGAATTGACAGAGTAAACTCCCCTAAAAGAAGGACTGTGGATAGAAATAACAACTCTCCATGCAAACAGCTCTATCCCACTGTCTTATCTCTTATTACTATAAGCTGTTAAGTGACATATAGTTGGACGTTTTACATTCCTTTGCAGTGGGGACTGCTATACATTCAAATAAACACGAAAATATTGGCCTAAATTTTTGTTTACAGTTGATTTGCTATGCTACTGTATGCAGAAGGATGAGACAGTTTAAATCTACCCTTTTATAAGCAGAAGAGGTGTCAAGGTCAGAGTGGTGAACTAGGACCAGGGAAATGTATGTTCAGTGGATGACCTTGGGCGACACACACTCTGTGAGCCTAGTATATTTCACAAGCTGGTTTTGAAGATTAAAAAGAGAAAAATGCGTAAGCCACCCAAGCTCCTTGGAGGAATGATGAATAAAAAGGGATCTAAATAACCCAAAGACTGTAAGGGGAAAATCCCACAATTCTCTCCTCCCCTACAAATTAACATACTCCAGAAACTAAAGGTCTGATCTTGGGATTCTGTCTAGATGGAATTTTGCAAAGGGATCTATAGGAGGGGTGAGGAATCTGTTGATTTGTACATGTTGTACTCCAGTTCCCATCTGCCCTAGCCAGCATGGCTGTCTTATATTTGCATGCTGATGTCATCCTCACTGCTTCTCTTGAGCTTTTTGAGGGCTTATTCATACTGCACATTTACATTTGTTGTTCATCAGTCACAGCTTTTGACAAGGAATCTCAGGAATATTAGGGTGGTGCTACTGCTGAGAATAGTTGCTTCAAGACTCCATCATTTCCTAGAAAGACAGCTGTTACGGCGGCTGGAAGTTTAGCTTTGGGTACAGGGCCCAGTCGAAAGACCAATATCTTTTTCTTCCTCTAAAACAAAGCAGAAGAAAATGAAACTTCAGCAGCAACAAGAATAAGCCCAAAAGAATGGTGCTGCCACTATTGCAATCTGCCTTCTCTTGATATTTTTATGATAATGGTATAGAATTTTGGGTCTACGTCATGGCAGCCCTTATAGAATCACTCCCAAGGCAAGGACAAAAAATGCAGACAGCTGTGTTGATTAATCTGTCTGTCTGAACACACTTCTCATTTTCCCCAGGAGCTGCTCTTTTGTAAAGCTAATAGGTCTTGCCCACTCAAAACCAAGCCAACTCCAAATACAAAGATAGACCATAAAAATATGTCAGTGTTAAAGCCCATTTCCTGTCCATCTACTGTAGGGAGCATAGTTAAACTCGTGGAGAACAAGAAAGTCCAAGGAGAGTGGCTGATGATGTTAAGAGTCCCTCTGAATCAAAAAGTCCTGAGGCTTCAGTCAGGCAAGCCCTGACTCCATCATACCACTGGTTAGGATGACCACTGGCTAGGATGACTACAGGTTGCTCTCAAGTCCTTGAAAAACCACAGAACTGCCTAACAAGCAAGCAATATAGAATGGCCTGTCATTTTGCAAAGAACTAGAAATGAGCAGAATAAGCAATCCCGTTCCCATGTGTACAGACTGAAAATCTATACCAGTTTTCCATGGATGCAAACCAGTGGAGGCTGATGGCTTCTGTGTCATTTGGGTGGCAAAGCCACTCCATGTTTGAACGGCCTCTAAAGGAGTTCTCCAAGGAGCTTATTCTATTTAGAAGAGGAGTTCAGCAGTGTGGACAGTTCCTTGCTTAAAACCTGCATTGAATTCACTGCCCCATTGACAAAGTAGTCACCAGCTGCCATTGATACACCAGTAATTGTAATTTGCCAGGACTGAGTGTGCTCAGGAAGCTACCGCCATCTTCCCATTATGACAATACAGTGTGTGTGTATCTCCCATCTTCTCTTCTTCCATCACCCCTTTCTCAGCCACAGCTCTGAGAATGACCACATAAAATTATTTGCATAGTACTAGAAAGTAAAAATTATTTCATAAAAGTCAGACCTGTTTGATATTTTGAGCCTTTGAACACAGTGAAACAGCATTGTGCAATTATGCTGTGCTTAATACTCAGATTATGGAACAATGAAAGATGTGTGTTTGCATTTTGTAAAATTAAACTGTATGCAGTTATTTATCTTTCACCTTAATTGTTTGAGCTTGTTTCTAATGTAAACTGTTGTAATTTTAAATAAATATAATAGAAAAAACTTTCCTAGGTATCAGAAATCCAGAGCAAATTTACTTTGCAAATAGGCTTTGTAGGTCTGCTTTATGTCGAGTATCTTAAACTGACACTTCCATTCAAAAAAATATTTTGAATAACTTGACTGTACTGCAAACAGCTTCTGAAGGAGCTGGGTAGTGATTTTTGACAATGAATTGTATGCAAATTCAGTGTATTTTACAGCTGAAATCAACATCAGCACCAAAAGCAGAGGTCACCACTCAGCTGCAGGAGAACATCACTCTGATTCCACCAATTTAAACTTGGAAAATTAAGCATGTGTTAGAACTTTCCCACTGGACAAGTCACACACTCTTAGCCCCCAGAAAACCTCCTGATAGGTTCACCTCAGAGTCACCATAAGTCGGAAACTACTTGAGGTTGTCCACCTTCTTCTAGGGTTATACTGCCTCAGTCAGAAATAGCTTGTCACACATTGCTAATTACTTGTAAAATATTACTCCCAAGTACAAAAGATATAACTATGTTACTTGATGTTACCCTTTAACAAGTGATAATTTCCTTCCTATTGTGCTGTGGCTCTATTTTTGTTTACTTTCTTTAATAGTTACGGAGTTTGTGCTCACTAAATGGAGATGGGATAATATCATATGGTTCGGATGCTTATGATCTGTGCTGTGCTTTCTACTGTGGTCTGGGATTCTGTTATAATACAAGACAGACTGGGAAAAGAATGTCTTTTGTATACAGGTCAGTGGCTTACAGCATTCAAATGTTCCTGAAAGGTACTAAAGGAAATTTTTTCACTTATTGGGTTGGGAATGGAAAATAAAGCATCAGGAAAAGTTTTTAAAACTGTAACTTTAATGGCAACTAATTCTTTTTGAAGAGCTTAGAGCTGGAATTCTGTTGGTGCCTTATGCTGGCATAATAGTCTGTTAAGATAGTGTACCGCACTTTTTTTGGAGTGGTGAGCCAGCAGCAAAGACCATCTCTGTAATCAAGAAAGTTGCCCTGCCAAGCTGTCAGCTTTCTCACCTGACAGAGAAGGCTTTTGCTGTTGCCTCCCTTCTCCTTGTCAGAATTCCAATGGCCATTTTACTCCTGCCATCCCCGACCATTTACACTAACACACTGCCCCAGTTATGCCAGCCAGCAGGATCACTGCCTAGAATTATAACTGTATCTAATTACTCTCTAAAAGTAAATTCACTAAAATCTCTGGAGCGTTATAGTCCTCCACTGCCTTTGAAGTTGCTCTGAAGTATGTTGTTATATTCTATTTGTTCTTTGCTTGAATAATTTTTACCTGTAGTCTATTAGATGAATGTGCAGGAAGGGCACAAGCATTTTAAATATGTAAAAATAAAATGTTAAAAACCATCGAAAGAGTTGAAGTCACCAAGAAATGAGTGTGCATATGTGAATAAGCTTCTTGGTGCCATAGGTTCAGGTTAAATCTCAAGTGACTGAAAAACCACTGACCTTGGACTTCATTGATGGACAAGAAGGCATTTGTGTTCCTGGAAAACAATGCAACAGGCTGTGACCCTTTTCAACCTGATTTTAGCTATGTAGTCTGCCTAAGTGCTGTTAAGCAAACATTACAAAGCCCACATTCCATTTAATCAGCCCTTGTTCTCTCTTATCTCTATAATTCTGGACAATGCAAACAGTGGTCCCTTGCATGACATAGCATGTGGTGGTGATGCTGGTGGTGCTGGTGATTGTGTTTATTAAAAATAACCATGCATTGATCAATTTCCCAAGTCCGGAGTCTAATAAAGTTACCTAAATGCCCTGAGGGTATGAGATCTTGTCTGATCTTGGAAACAAAGCTGAGTCAGGCCTAGTTAGTGTATGAATTCAGGACTGCCAAGGAATATCAGGCACTGTAGGTTATATTTCAGAGGAAAGCAATGGCAAGCCATCTCTGAGTTTTCATTGCCTAAAAACACTATATGAAATTCACAGTCACCATAAGTTTGCAGGTGTCTTGATGGCACAAATTTCACTTCACTGTACTGTACTGTGCATTTGAATCTAATAAAAGTAATAATATTACCATTCTCAGAGGAGACAGGGCCAGTCCAAGACATTCTGCTTGAAGTAGAAAATCCTGTAAGCATTTTCCTCTCTCTCCTTGGCAATAAAAGTACAATGGCCCCTCCACTTTCACAAGGGTTCAGGGTGCAGAACCCTTGCAAAAGACGAAAAACTGTGAATAATTCCCCCCCCATGCTCCCCCTTCCATTCCCTTCCTTTTTGCCCTGGCGTATGAGTCTTCCTTCTCCACATCTAGGCAAAAGGCAAGGGAAGGGGAAGGTGGAGCAGCTCAGGTGGCAAAGGAAGGTGTGTGCATGTGCCACCCCATTCTCTTGCCTTTTCCCTCTGCACACATTCTCCGCACTGTGCAAAAGCAAGTGAATGGGAAGGGGGAACCTGGGAGGCAGAGAAGGAAGGCATGTGCATGCCTCCTCCACCCCTCATTCCCTTGTCTTTTGCCTCAGTGCATGTTCTCCATGCCTGGGAAAAGGGCAAAAGAATGGGAGAGGGGAGCACCATGTGTGGAGAAGGAAAGTGCACATGTGCCTTCCTCCTCATTCCCTCGCCTATTGCCTCAACCAGCATTCTCTGCACTGAGTCCAACAACAAGGGAAAGGGGGGAGCACCAGAGGCACAGAAGGAAGGCACATGCGTGCCCTCCTGTCTCCCCATTTCCTTTTCTTTTGCCTCGGCACACATTCTCCACACCTAGGAAAAAGGCAAGGGAATGGGAGAGGGAGCATCATGCATAGAGACGGAGGGTGTGTGCATGCTTTCTCACCCTCATTCCCTTGCCTTTTGCCCGGATGTACTTCCTTCACAATGCAAAGGAATGGAAGAAGGAGAATGGGGGGAAAGGCACACACGTGCCTCATGAATAATCAAATTCATGATGGTCAAACCCCCCACAAATGTGGAGGGACAACTGTACGTTAAATAAACAGCCATTTCCTGACCTTCCATTAAACCTAAATCAGTCATCTAAAATAGCCGGCAGATGTCTTACCTTGTCAAATGGTAGGGCCAGTCTTGCTGATAGGCCACTTCAGGGGGGCAATAGCCGGAATCCTGTTAGTGACACACACTTGTACAACTTGAAATTACACAAGAAATTTCCTTTTTCTTTTCTTTTTCCTTTTTCCTTTTCTTTTTTAAATTGATGTTGCAGAAGAAGGTATTCAAGACCTCTTTGTGTAAAATGTCCCTCCCATTCTATCCCACCCTCTGCAGGGAAGCTTTGATGTACCTCTGTATGCTAATATAGCAGTTTTAATAAATGTAAAAAGTAGTGGCAGTGCTTTCCACTATTTGAAAGCTGGAGTTGTGGGAGGGGGGGAGGGAGAAGATAAAAAACTGTGTGGATAGAGCATCACACTCCTCCTGCACAATATAGGATCTCTCAAAATTTTTGATGTTCACAGTTGCCTGAAACCAAACTAGGCATCACATTTTCCAAAGTCACACTCTCCAGGAGCCCGTTCATACTACAGAATTATAACACTATGATTCCACTTTAGCTGCTAAGCCTGCATCCTATGGAATCCTGGGGTATGTAGTTTGATCAAAGGCACCAAAGAAGCTTTTCGGCTGAGAATTATAAGTTCCTTTCCCTTGTCTGTAAATTCCAGGATTCCATAGGACTGGAACACAGTGGTTAAAGTGAATTCATAGCATGGATGGGGGCTTCTGAGAATGTAGACCCAAAAAGTGACTTTTCCAAGATCCCACTATCTTCATTAGAGAGCAATTCTGTGAGCAGGCTCTGGCATGCCTTCCAGCTGCTATCAGAGATCTTAAAAACCCATGACTTTACTCACAGGCAGAGCATACCAGTCACATGACAGTGTTAAAGATAACAGTAGAGCACATCCATCATCGTGCTGTCTGTAAATCAAAATATTTCTGTAAGAGAAACTATCTTCATTTCTTTGTTGTATTTTAAAGACTTTCCATGTTAAGCCATCAATGCTGAGCGAAGAAGCAAGTGTAGCTGTTGACACAGCCCAAAGGGGCTATTATAAAAATGTGTCTGTTTATTCTACTAGTAATAAAACACAAGAGGCAAATAGAGAAAGTGCATTGGTATGAAAAGTAATTGAAGTGATTAATGACACATACATGCCCAGCACAGTGTCTTTCCCTTGGAGTGGTCCCACTAGTGCAACACTGAGCAAAAGTAGAAAGGGAGTATGGCAGCTTCACAAAGCTGGTGCCCTCCAGATGTTTTGGACTGCATCTTTCATCATCCAAAGCAAATTTTCTTTATACCAGTGGGTAATAGGTATTGTAAAAGCTGGTCTATGGAAGAAGAAAAGGAAGAGGAAGAAGGGGAAGAAATGTATATAAACAAATAGCTTTTAAAATGATAGCAATCAAGAGGGAGAAAGGAAGATTCTGAAATGGTCAAAATATTACATTTTGAAAAGATGCTTCAGATTAGGTAGTTCATTTGCACACCCACTCAGTAATAAAGGGACAGATAACAGTGATAGGATAAACTAGGGCCACATTTATTGATATTCAGATCTCCCCAAAACCTGCAGTGGGGCCTACTAAGTGCTGAAAACAGCCAGGACCAAGGATCCTTCCTGTCTACCTCCTCAGCTGAATATGGGCAAGCCACCAAAACTCCCCCCCCCCGCCCCATGTTCCCACAGGTAGACATTGGCCAGCCAGCCGATCTGACCAGAAAGATCTTTTGAGTTAATCCCTCCCCCAAGCCCTGTGACTTTGGAATTCTGGGGAGGGATCAGGCAGGGTTGGCCCCAAAGTTGATTCCTCCACTCACACCTGAACTTCACACAATCCAGAGAATAAGCCAAGGAACCTCCTTTCACTCAAACAGTGCCTCAGGAGTGCTCACCACAAACTCAAACATACTTCTTTTCCACACTATCCTGCCCCCCCGGGGCAAAGCTTACCTTAGCCCCTGGGTGCTATAAAGCTGCCTAAAGTGGCCCTAAAATGCACCCCTTTACTGTGATATAACTCCAGCTGGCCATATCTGATTTTCAAATGTGGCAAAAAAATAATCCCAAGCCCCTAACCATGACATTCTTCATTTCCCTATTGACTTTACACCTTACCCTATCCAAATACCTGGGTCCCCTTCCCCCTCAAGTTCTCTTAGGAAGGAGGACTGACTAAACCAAGACCACCGCAGGCCATCTAGGCTGCAGCTCATCCAAGTCCTCTCTTTTTCCTAGTTAATAAGGGCCTTCCCTTTGACCAACGTGAGGTCATCGCCCCCAGGGTGTAAAATAAGTATACCAGGTGCCACACACTTCCTTTCCTGCAGTAATAGCGAGAGGAAGCCTGACCACTTCAAACCACACCAGCCCAACCACTCAATTGTGGTAGTCAAAGACACCTCCAGCTGGCTACCAAATAACCAACCAATATGTATAGTTGTGGCTGTAAATGATGATCCAGACACACTCCACCTAACATTTCAAACCTGAAAGAGAGAACACTGAACTATGTACATTAATAAGAACATACTATCTAGTTAGAGGGGTAGACATACATGCTAAAAGACTGTGATTTCCACCTGCTAACCTTCATGTCCTGAGCTGGGATGCCCATATAGGATGTCATGGAAGTAGTCTCAATCTTGAACAAGCAGGACCCAAATTTCATATCCCCCAAACCTATCATCTTAAGGGCCTTACAAGTTACTGTCCCAAACTGGAATTTTACTAATGATATGCCATCCACATGACCAAACAAGCTACTCCAGCTTCCATCCTTATGGCCAGATATTGTAAAACTGTCTCTACTGGGCAAAGTCCTTCATTATGATATTGCCCAATAACTATATTGGCATCCTTGCCTAATTGGTCCATCTTCAAGTGATGAAGCCTAATCCTCAAGACCCTTCCAGATCCCTCCCCCAGCCTTCAATCACCTTTTGCAGCCTAAAATGTTTCCCTTTGTTGTCTCATCCCCCAACCATGAGATTTCACTTCAAACGTTAGGGCCAAAAGCCTGGCCATAATAGAACAGTGGTGGGAGAGGCCTCAGCCTCTCAGTGAGACACAGAAATGGATCAGGTATGGTATCCTGGTATGGGCCACACTTAAGTGGGGCTATGCTGTATGTGAAAGGACCAGAATTTGCTTACTTATGTTGTGTAAGCTACTTTGGTGCTAGGATGGCCTACTTAGCCTTATCTTGCCAATCTCCTACAGACCTGGAGAGATCTCCTCCCTGATTTTCCTCATCCTGGGAGTGAGCTGCCTGAATCTGTACACTTGGTTTCATAAAAAAGCATCAGTGATCCCATTATCATTTTGGGGACATGTCAGGCCACAAATAGAGAGATAAATGATAGACAGTGTAGCATAAAGTTTCACAGCAGCTCCATAACTCTGGGTGGCTTAGATGTCAGTGAACTGATCACCTAGGCAGAGGGCTGGTTGTCTCAGCAGAACAGGACTGAAGAGTTAGCCAACTCCACAGTCCATAGCCAAATTGTGACTAGTATTGAAAAAAAAAAATCCAGGAATATAAGGTCTCTAGTAATACCAGTTTTCCTCCATTCTTCAGGCCACAACTCAGAATACCAATGACCAAAGTACACCCCAAAGCCTGTAATCCCAGTCAGCATTCAACTGAAAGTGAAACTGTGCTCCTAGCTTCCTATCCTCCCTCTAGAAGGAAATCTCAATTTAATGCAACAGAAATTTCTGCCAGACCCGTAGGTCCTCCCTAATCTTAGCTGTGAGTCTACACCTGTGCTGTAGTACCACCAGGCCTCTCATGGCTTCACACAGGCAGTACAAAAAGGCCCTGCCTGACAACAACAGGACAGGCAAAGTTCAAGTGCCTCACCAACTCCTGGAGCTCCCCAAGTGTGACCTTCCTACATCCCAGAAAGGTGTCAACTCTAGATTGCAGCTTGACCAGTTTTAACTCAGGAAGATGACAGAACTGGCCCACATTGTGATAGATGACAGTTCAGCTGTCAATGTGCAATTGATTGTACCAGAAACAGAGCCAGTGATAGACCAAACTGTCCTGGAAACACCCCCATCAACAGAAAGGTAAGCTGAGACTGAATTGCCACAACCAGTGCCAGTGGGAAGAGAGACGAGCAATGATTCAGAGGAATTTTATCCATCTTTGCTCCCCAGCCCCCAATCATGAAGGAAACAGAAACAAGCAGCTCAGAGGAAAGCTGTTTTAGCAAGAATGAAGAAACAGAACAATGATGAGTAACACCTGTTTTTGTCAGCTATATAAGTCTGTCAGTGTAGTGTGCTGTTTGCTTGTAGCAAATTGCTACTCAAGCTGTGATGACTCTTGCGTTCTGGCTCTCTTGACCCTTTTTGGATAGATCTTTGACAGTCTGGACCTTTTGGATTTGATCTTGACTTCAGCTTGGTTCAACATTTCTAATTGATTGTTTGCCTCCTTCTCTTGGGCAAGTACTATCAGCTTCCGTCCCTTGCTGGTAAAGCCCCCAAATCCCGTATAAGGCATGCAAAGGTGTCCATAACATATTGACACTGTCTACTGCCTCTGGAGCCTGCCAGAAGTAAATCATCTAAACAACAGGCTGTGGACCTTAACCCAGAAGCTTACCTGAAGGTCAACTCAAATAAGTTGAATTTCTCAAGGCTGAGAATGATACTGGGCATCCCATAGGCACAGCACAGTCCATATAGAAGCTGCCCTCAAACTCAAAGCCCAGGACCTGAAAGTCCTCTGGGTGGACAGGTAAGAAATGGAAAGCAGATTTTATATCACACTTGCTGAGCTCAGCTCTCACCCTCCACCAGTGCATCACCCGAACTGTGTCATCAAATGATATGTACCAAACTGACTATGCAGGATCATGGATGTGGTTGTCTACTGAATTACCCTTGGAAAATGGTAGACAATGTATGAGGTGATACTCACCTGAGGCCTTCTTGTGAACAATAACCAGAAGGGAAACTTTCAGGTTGTGGCCCCTGAAGAGATGCCTAACACTTTCAAACATAATACAGAAGCTCAGTGTCATCCCTGCTGGGATAACACTCTAACTGCTGACATAGCTTTCTGAACTTAATTGGATTGGCTCCCTTTTGCAGGTGTGGTTCTGTCCTGCCTCCCTTTCTAGCCTGGTTGTCACTCCTTCTGCCTCTGCTACATGCAGTAGCACTAGCTGTAAATGAATGGGATTCACCACAGAGAGGGCATTCATGCTTGCATCTACAGGGCTGTCTGTTATGCATGCCATGCATACCAAACTCCTAAAACAGGAGGTAGGGTTGAACTGGCAACTTCATCATAGGGTGGGGACCCAAGGATGGGGGTTGATGGTTGATTAAATGGCCTCTATCCAAATACCCCCCGGCTTAGTCTGGCTTGTGTCATGACTTGAAGTCAAAGCTGTGGCTGCTACTTATCCCATGTAAGTGAAGAATTAATAGCCACTGTGATCCAAAAATCCTGACCATATTGCATCCAGGCTGGTGTCAAGGTCAGAGACCCGGGCAGCAAGCCAACCCAGAGAAGGGAGTGGGAGAGCTAGCAGCGTCCTGCCGGGAGAAGTCAAGCAAGCAACTACTCAAAGGAAGTCCATTTACCTAAGCCAGAGGGTCAAGTGAAAGCCGTAGTCAAAGTTCCAAAAGCCAGGGGTCTGGAGCCCAGAGATCAATCCAAGGTATCAGGAGCCGGGTGCTGGAAGCAAGGAACAGGCAAGGGGAGGGCTTGTAAGAAGTTTCCCACAAGCAAAGGGAAGCTTCCAAGCAGGCAGTTATATAGCCCAAGGCACAGATGTGCCCAGTCACCGCTTCTTAAACTTAGCCAAGGAAGCCTCCCTTTGCACAGCTCTCTTGAGCCTCCACCTTGATTGGGGGCTGATTGAAGCAGGCTCCAGAGCATCTTCAGAATAGGATCCCTGTTGCTCTAAAGGAGCAGGCAGAGGAACATCCGAGCCTGCTTGGTCCATGGCAGCAGGGGGAGCTCCTGAGCTGCAGGACTCATCTCCAACCAGAGCCACAGGGACCAACAGCTGCTGCTCGTCATCAGCAGCTCTGACAGGGGCTTCAGTTATCACAGCTGGTCCCATGAAATGAACACATGCCCTGTAAATTATGCCGATATATTTAAATAGGGCTGTGGAGAACCAGTGCTGTGCCTTGACAAATACACCAGCATAAATGAGAAAAACTGGGAGCCATTCCTCCAATTCTTGTCCACCTTCTGCTTCCAGAGCTTCTCCTTGTTCCTGTCCCCACCCTTGTCCTTATAATTCCCCTCAACTTCCCTGTTTAACAAGCTGAAGACTTGTTAAACTCTTTCCAAATAAGTTCCCTGGTAAGGCCAACTGCAAGGGAAACCCCCCCCCCCGAGGTCTAAAAATATCTGACGGACAGGTTCCTGGATTCCTGAATAGATCTACTACACACATAACAACCCTCAGATACCTTCAATGCCCTATAGGCTCTCCCCACCACGAGTCAATGAAAGGCTACTAGGTCTGCTTACAAGGCTTCCCATGACTGCCTCAGCCAAAACAACTAGGCAAAATGACTTCCTAAAGCTCCACGCCCTAACTATAAAGTACCCAAGGCCAGCCAAGCCCCCAACATCACAGGTGTGCCTCATGTTTGAGGTGGGGTGTGCTGATTATATCACCAGGTCAAGAGGTCTCTGGGCAGCAGGCAGTTAACCTGACTAACTTGAGCTGCTCCCCTCAATTTCTTACTCTTGGCAAAGGTGGGAAACTGCCTTTCTATGATTTATCTTGCTTAGTGCTGCTGCACCAAGTAAAGCTGCTAGTTCCTGCTGGTTCCAAAGTTGCAACCTTTTGCAACCTCCTCATCTGAGCATACAACAAAGAAAGAGGCTGAGCCAGGGGTGGCTGAAGCTTATATTGCCTCCAACTCCACCCCAACATTGGTGCAAAGTGATGGAATGTTGCTCACCAGTTCTGCCTCTTCCAGGGGTATGCAACTCTACTCTACAGCTGCAGATCATAGAGCTGAGGTGGCAGGGCAGTACTTCTTCATACAAGAATGCTTGCATTTCTTTGTTATTGTCATTGTTGCCATTGTCATTTTTAAATTACTTCAACTCTAATCTGACCTATAGTTACCCTATCAAAGGTGGGAGGTTGGCAAAATTTATTCAGAGACACTTCACCATTGCGTTTATTTATTATTTACAAAAGATTAGAGATGTGGTATGTATGGAGGAACAGCTTGTATATCACAGGGACTCAAGGAAAGGTGGCATGCAATGCATCTCTCTGCAGAGACACCTTATATGCTTCTGCAGGATCCATATCCATGACGGAGTTTTAGAGTATGTTTGGCCCTCACTGCAACCTCAGTGCACCCCCTAAATGTAGGGGGTTGCAATGTCCAACTCCATTGTTTATTTCTCCCTACATAGGCCATTTCCACACTACACTGTTATTGTGCTATTATTCCACTTCCAACATCCTGTGAAATTCTGGACTTTGTAATGTACCGAGGCCAAAATGCTCTCTGGCTGAGAATTCTAAATGCCCCTCCCTAAACTGCAAATACCAGGATTCCATAGAATGTTGAAAGTGGAATAATAGCATTATAACAGTGTAGTGCAGAAATGGCCATAGCAAACATTAAATGCTGTTGGGGAAAATTGAGACGGGGGACCTGGGATGCCACTGCTGCTATGAAGAATCCATCCTGTTTCTATATGTGTGTATGTATGCATCAGTCCCTTGCTGTCACCTTGGGCATACTACTGTATGGTGAAATGTTAAATACTGTCTTTTATAGAAAGAATTTTCTCAACAACTGAAAGCAGTAACAATAAACTTTGAAAGGAACCGAAAGACAACCAAACACTGAAATGAATGATGTAGATAACTGAGTGAGACAAAGGAAGGCAGAGTCTGAAAAAGATAAGCAAGAAAAGAAAAGAACAAAGTAAAACTAACCTTATGTGAGAGGAACGTAGCCAGCCTGGTGAAAACAACGTCTATAATAAGATTAACCAAAAATGCCACTGACATATGCAGAGCTTTTGCATTTTGCAAAATCTTCATCAGGTTAAGTGGTGGAAAAGGTCAGGAGCTGGATAAGAAACAGGAAAATCCAAAAATTAGGCTAGATGTCATGGCCATAATACCCACAGCTAAACTTGATTCCAAGATGGAGGCTGATGATTGAACTGATCACTAGCAATGCATTTTGGAATGAAGAACTTGTGGCCATTCTCCATGTCTGGAAGAACAAAGGCTGGCTGTAACTTGGAGACCTGTCTACTTCCTTGGATAAAATACACAAGTTCCTTAGTTAATGCAGAGCAGAAGCAGAGAGCAACAGGAGAGAGTTTCGTCAAGAAAGAAGTAGGTTAAATTAAGGGAACATACTGCCTAAAAAGTGTACTGGAATCAATTTGTAATATTCCAAGTACTTTGCCATAATTGTGTGCCAAGAGAGCACAATCCCAGCTGCCCTCCAATAACTCATACTTTGCTGATTGCTGTGACTTGTAGGAGCTGTTGATTGTGGAGGGTGGACATGCAGCTTCTGGCCAAAAGCCATTGGGCATTGTTCCACTCCCCAATAGTAGCAGTTTCAATGACTGTTACAGGGCCAGTGGACATCCTAGAATTTGTCAGATCTTGACCTCCTGCAGTAGTAAAAAGACTAGTGAAGAAACATCTTGGATTTTGTTCATTACTCCAAAATACTATGTTGAGCCATGTTTACCCTTTGAGCAGCACTTATGATGGAGCAATTTCTTATCTGTACTGTAAGTCATGATACACTGATTGTGAAGCCATATTTCCTATTGTGCTTATTTCTATGAACTCTCCACTAATATGCACAGAACATTAAGGGACTGTCCATGCTACATGTCTGGTGGATGTCTAAAAATTGGTATGAGTGCTGGCAATCCTGTGGTGTTTTTGGAGAATATCCGAAGACTCAGAGATCCATCAGTAAATACTAGCAGTCACCTTAATGAGACTGTCAGCATTTATCAAAATATTCTAAGAAGCAGTAACATATACCAGTGATTTCTGCCATTCAAAAAATCTGCTGGGGATCATCAGCGTTCATATCTGAATGCCAATATGTATTGTTTTCCAGACACTCATGATATCATGCATTTCTGGAAAGAGGCTGTGTCTGAAATGTGGAAAAATCCAGAAGACTAAAATAGGAATATTTCATTTAACATTTGATAAAACATTACATCAATCCCATTTGTGATTGCAGGAATTATATCACTTTCTTCCCCTTAGATGGCACCATTCCACCATTCTGCAGCATTCAGTGCAACCTGTCTCCCCTCCATCACAATTAGTATTCATTGTACAAAGAACAGAAAATTCCTTTGTTACACCAGGACCCAGAAGCACCCAGAGAATTGAGATGGTGTCAGCATTTCCATTAGAAGTAATATTGTTTTCATCGAGTGGCTGTTATATCCTTGTTAATGAACACTTCTAAGGCCACAACAAGTCTTCAAAAACGCTATCATGTCTATAAAGGCTGTTGCATGAGAAATGTAAGAAACCCATGAAACAACTGAGTAGGTGTATTCTCAAAAAGCACTGAAATCCATAAAGATTTGCAGAAATCTGTAGACCTGAACTGAGTATATAAACATGGCCCTAAGGACCGGTTCACACATGCACACACATTTCTCAGCATTTTATCACTGCATTATGTACATGGCACGTCATAGGAATTACAATTGCCTGTGTGAACTTCCCCATTGGAAAAAAAGAAAAAACAACATTCCGAAGTAACACAAAAGGAATTCTCTGTCTGTGACGCTTGCTCAGCCTTACATATTTGAGCCGTCATATGAAAGGAAGATAGAACAGTGCCAGAGATAGGAAAGTGAGTGGAAAAGAGCTAATGTGTTTAGGTAATCATTAACAAGTTTTTTTTTAAAAAAAATCTATTTCAATTTCATTTATGTTAGAAAGTGGGAAAATTAACTATTGCAGTTAGATGAAATTGCTCTGTGCATTTAATTTAAAAGTCTGCACTGAAATCATTAAAGAATGCAGCTGAAACATGCCTTCTGTTATTTTGAGTGCTCTCCTCCCTTTGCCCCTGTCTTGAGCTTGGAAAAAGAAGAAACAGCTGCATGACTTTTTGGAAAAATCAACTCTGTCCTTACTATATATTAGTTTAATATCTTTTAATCTTGGAATTAACTAATCCATCATACTGTAACCATAGTTGAAAATAAACAAAGATTCCTGTAGCCATTTGAGTTTGCAGTAGTTTGACTATTGCAACTAGGCAATATAATTCTCCATTGTACAAAACATTTTAGGTGAAGGACTTAGGAAAAGTAAGGAATATTTCTTTAAAAAAAATATCCCAGAGAACTAAACTTTGGTCAAAGAACCACTCAGGAAACATCAGTCTTGTTGGTTCTTTAGCATGGTTTCTCATTTAACTAATAAGTAACTTAACTAAAAACTTAATTCTGGAATTAACTTAATGTGAAATTCTGACTTAGTTAAATCAACCAAGGTAACAATAAATCTAATTAAGTTGTCCCTATATATTAGAAAATGTCTAATTTAATGAATTTGATTAATTCTGATGGGTTAGCTCTTTTCACTGTTCACTGTCTTATACAGTCCTCTGATTCATTTGGGCTTAGGATGTTTGACATTGTCTGACAACAGCCTTCCAAGATCTCAGAGAGGAATCTTTCCTTATCCTATTTGGAGATGCCAGGGGCTCATCCTAAGACCACTGTATCTGAGCTTGGAATGTTATTTTTAAATATTAATGTGCAAATGTTACTATTTTATAAATGTACTACCTGTGTCATTACACAGATGTGTTAGAAAAAAACGCATTGCTAATACATCATTTTAAAATTATTTTTCAAAAAATTAACATCCCAAAAATAAAAGATGGCCTAACATGTCCAAATATCACCCCAGTCACCCTCCGCTTGTGCCATCCATTGCACCAAAAATATAACAATGTTAAGTTACTTTATTACATTGAAAAATTATATCAGTACTTCTTTGTTTTTACAATAGATAACATGTTGCAGAGTAACATTACTTGTAAGGTATTACTACCAAAGCTTACAAGCTCAATTCTGTAGAGAAAGTAAGTGCTTAACCACAAAGCTTGAAGAACAGAAGGAAAACAGCAAGGGAGGAGAGCAGGACTAGAATGCGAAAGACTGAAATGAATTTGCTCCTCTAAATTCTCCTCTATGAATTTTATTGGTAAATACAGGCACTGTGGTAAAATGCATTGCTGATGTGTGTAATTGTCTGGGAGAATTTCCATTATATTATTTCTAGTATTGATAATACTTGGTAGCATTAGAAAGAAATGATTCCTTCCTGTGATATCTCTATATGCTGGTTTCTATTACAAAATCATGAATCTTATAGAATCTCACAGCAATTTGGGGGGCAGGGGAGACATTTTTAAAGTTTTAGTTTCCCCTCATTGACTCTAACACAATCAATTGATTCTGACATCAAGGTGAAATCTCAACATTAAACCATAAATGAACAGACATTTTTCTTGATTCCAAAATTTGGTTTAACTCAGTGTCATCAGCATGATAATATTTATTTTCGATAACTTCCTTAGGTTAAGCTGTTATGTGGGATTTAGTTTGATATCTGCTTATTAAACCAATAATATTCTTTCAGTAATGTCCACCACAATTTAATGGAAGCACCTATCCACATATTGTAATTCCAGCACCTAGATTTTAATGTGCATTTAATTTAATTTAATTTAATTTAATTTAATTGGAGTTATATGTCATTATGTCATTCAGTTATATCAGTCATCTTACATTAATAGCATTAACACAGAGAGAAAAATTATGACTTTTTTCCCCAACTAGATCCTCCGATATTAAAATTTCTTGCTCTGTTTAGTCTGGTTCCCATTTTATGCATTGTCAGAAAAAAAAAATGGCCAATTGGTTTTCAGGAAACACACATCCAAATTCTATTGACATAAAACATCATTGGTAAAAAGAAAGATAGATTTGAAAATTCTCATATTCTAATCTAATATCAGAATTTAAGGGCCATATTAAATGTATGTACCTTTATTAAATGCTTAATTGCCAATTTACATATACAGATGAGGGGAAAGAATCAACATAAGAATAAATTTAAAAGAAAGGGATAGGAAATCTGTCCCTTCTTCACTTTGCTTTGCCATAGTTTTAATAGTGCAGACCTATACATGTCTAGTCAAAAGTAAATCACAGAGAATTCAGTGGCACCTGCTCCCAGGTAAGCATGCATAGGATTGCATCCAAAGTCCAGGATCCAGTTGAGTCCTTAGAAGAAGCCCATCTATGCATCTCAGAAATGGAACACTACTACCTCCCCCATGAATACTCTATCCACTCACAATATCTGTCCTCTTCTAGGGCTGTGAAAGCCCCCAGAGAAAAATGTCAAGTGGCACAGAATGCAAGGGATGGGGGTGGTGGCCTGTCCAGGATTTGCTGACAGTTGGCTTCTTCCAACAGCACAAGGACCTAGGTCAGTCCTGTGCCAAGCCATGATTTCCTGGATTTGGTGGTAGAAGTGAGCAGGACTGTGGGGAACACTACTAAAAGTGTTCAACCATAGGGAGATATGATAAGGGAGGTGGTATGTTTTACTCCCTTCCCTCATGTTGGACTCGAAAGTAGACACGAACATTCACATCTTGCTACAAGTCAGTGCATTAGACCCAGTGCATGTTTAGTAATCACGCACATAACTGTAAAAGGGTCAACACACTGATCTTCCAAAGATCCATGTCAGGAACTGAATAGCAGTAAAAGACATGCTATGGACAGGATTAGCAATGTTAAACATGAGTGCTGAAAGTGGCATGGGTTCTGCATTTGATCCTGCTTAGAAGATACCCGAGGAAGAAAACCTGCAGCTCTCAGGTATTCCCAAGGCCCTCTGAAGATTAAAAAAAAGAAAAGAAAGAAATATACAATATATTTCCCTGGGGAAGCTGGCTGTAGTTCATGTTTTGGGGTTTGGAGGTTTACAGATTTTGGATTTGCAGAAAAGGGAGGCTCAACTTGTATGATAGAACATTGCAAGCCTGTGGTCCTTTTTCAATTTGCTGTTTTTATTTCAGTCCTCAGAGCCTGGGAAAGTTACTTTTCAGACAAAGGACATTTCTGCACTACACTGTTATAGTGCTATTATTCCACTTTGAACATCCTATGGAATTCTGAGGTTTGTAGTTTACCGAGGCCAAAGCTGAGAATGCTAAGTGCCCCTCCTTAAGCTACAAACCCCAGAATTCCATAGGATGTTGAAAGTGGAAGAATAGCACTATAACAGTGTAGTGAGGAAATGGCCTGAGACAATTCCTAGCCATTACAGCAATAGCCATGCTGACTGGGAGCTTCTGGGAGCTATAATCCCACAAAAATCAGTTTTCCCAAGTTGTACATATTTTGTGGTTTTCCTACACAACCAAGCAATCTTTTTAAATGGAACTCTAGATTCTCATGACTTTCTAAAGATGGAATACAAAAAAAACCCTGTTGCTAGGACAATATAGTCTCTTATGGTATAGCGATTTGAGTGTTGGAGTAGGACTCCAGGAAATCAGGGTTCAAGTCTCCACCCAGATGTGAAAAAATGTTGGACAACCTTGGGCAGATTGTACTCTTTCAGACTCTGAGGATGGCAATGGAAAACTCTCTCTGAACAAATTTTGCCAAGAACATCCGATGATGGAGTTGCCATAAGTTGGAATTGACTTGCCTGCAGATAACAGCAGCAACAACAACAACTCTATCCTCACTGTGTCCTGCACATACACCTGCCCTTCTATGGGATCTGTTTCACCTTGGAGGTCTCCTCTGGTGCTATGGATATGTGTGGCTACTTACAGTTGCGCAGGCCCGGTCAACTGCATAGATCTTTCCTCACCCAGTTTTTGCTGTTTGATCTGGCAGAGCAATAACTGAGTGGGAAAGATCACAGATATGTTTGCCGTACTCACACACATACCACACCTGCATGAGCCTGCACCATGAAAATAGCAGCTCCTGGTGTGTATGAAAGAGTGCCCAACAAAAAAGATTCCTTCACTGAAGAACGCTCTTCTGTGCAGTTTCCTTAAATATTTTTGTGACGACTCAAAATTTACACCTCCGGTTGGATCAATGAGGCCATTCCACTCCTGGTGGTATTAATATAACATTAAAAAACATCTAAGAATCAGAATCAGAAAGCTTGCCAGTTCAATGGCTGCAGCGGTCTGAGCCCCTGTGGCGCAGTGGTTAAATGCCGGTACTGCAGCCACAAGGTTGTGAGTTTGATCCTGCTAGGCTCCAGATTGACTCAGCTTTCCATCCTCCAGCAGGTCGGTAAAATGAGTACCCAGCTTGTTGGAGGCAATTAGCTAACACATTGTAAACTGTTTAGAGAGCACTTAGCTGATAAGTAGTATAGAAATACACATGCTATTGCTATTGCTAGAATGTGGCCACTGAAATAGTACTCCGAAGAGAAGCTGATTTGAAGCAGAGAAGGTAGGAAGCAAATGTAGAGCAATAGGCCACAGTGGACTTTCTGTTCTGAACCTCCGATCTATAACAGTCCAGAGAAGAAATGAGAGTTTATGCAAACGGAAACCTTAGAGAGGCCAATTCTCTACACACACACACACACACACACACACACATTGTGTAATGTACAATAGCAGTCTTGGATTGTTGTTTCCACTCATTCATTCCCTTGCAACTTCTGACCATCCCGAACCACTGCCTACATTAGATCAAACATATGTGTTTAAATGACTGTGGTTCCTAGTCTAGAGTAAACAGACCTAAACACATGCATAGTAGACTGAGGTGCCAACATCAAAATAAAATACAACTGTTAGGCCATTTCTACACTAGACTGTTATAGTGCTATTATTCCACTTTCAACATCCTGTGGAATCCTGGGGTTTGCAGTTTAGGGAGGGTCCCAGGATTCCACAGGGTGTTTGAAACTGGAATAATATCACTATAACAATTAAGTGTGGAAATGGCCTATGCCTCTGATGACCAGGGTCTGAATTACTGCTCAGACCTGGAAACCCACAGGGTGACCTCAGGCAAGTCATACTCTCTCAGCCTTAGAAGAAAGCAAAAGTAAAAACTCTCTGAACAAATCTTGCCAAAAAACCTTGTAATAGAATTGCCCTAGAGTTGCCATAAATCACAAATGACTTGAAGGCAAACAAGAACAATAGACCATATGTTAGAAGCCAATGGCTACTGCCACATTTTGTGCCAGTAGATTATGTGGTTGTTGTGTGAAACAGTATTTCTCTCACCTGCCTTGAAACTGCTGCTAACAAATAGTAGACAGAGTAGGACAACTGTTGTTGGACTGTATACTTCAAACTGCAGGCAAGGGACTACTTGACTGAAGCACCCTTCTGATTTTTTTTTTTAAATCTGATATCAAAATATTGACATCAGGAAAGAATGCCAACCAAAATTTCTCTGCCAGGTCCCAGCCATGGGAAAGTGTTCTACCACTCAAATGTTATTTACCATCCGAAGTGGTCCAGGAATACTTCTGTCTACGTGAAATTGGATCCATAGTATGTCATCTTGCCAAATGGTAAACTTTATTTCAATACAGATGTAGATCTGGGGTGAAATAGTCATCCCACCATTCAAACACTGGCCCTTCTGCAGGACATTGTCATCCTACACTGGGGACAGGAGAAGGATGGGACACAGATGACAGTTCTGCATGACGTCGTCTGAGTCCCTCTCCCGTCTTCAGGTGGTGCAATTACACAGTAAACCATTGACAGATTTTCCCTGTCAATGACTGGCAATCGTGCCACCATCCTGCCACCCACCTACACTTACCTGGTGTGTGGAGGTCCTGGAAGTGCATGTGCTTCCTAGAACAGCCATGTGCTTCCTGCCCCCGTGCAGCCTGGGACAGTACCTGGCTGTGCTGCAGAAGGAAGAGGTGGCACCATCATGCTTCCTCCATTCATGGAGGCAGCTTGTGAGGAGGAGAGCAGAGACAATACCGGGACCCACACTGGATGTCTCCAGAACACGGTAAGCTGTGGAAAAGGCCACAAGCACAGGGATGGAGAAAGTGGGGCCCATAGGACACACTCAGGGCCCCCATTTGCAGCCCCTATAAAGTTCTCAGCCTCTCCTCCATTTTTTAAAAACAATGGGCATTTTTTCACTCAAATCTCCAGTGGCTCAAAACCAGTGCAAAACATGGCAGTTTTGTTCCCATAGACCCCAGGCTCCCCACACATACCTTAACTACCCCCCCCCAAAAAAAAATCACAGAAAAAAATCAGTTGAAAATGAAACCAGAAGTGATGCATCAGGCATACTAGGATAGCACTGGGGTTTTGGAAGAATAACGCTGCATGTTAACTCTCTGATCTTAGCCTCTTGAGACTCAAGACGTGTGTGGCTATTAAATTCCTGTCATGGACCAGTAAAGTCACTTTAGTAAAAACAATTCAAATGTCAAGTCCAGCTTGAAAAGGCTTAGCTTGGGTAGTAATTTTGAATCATGGTTCTGAAGGTCAAGTGATGTGGATGGGCTTATGGCAGAAGACATTAAATGTATACGTGGTTGATTAACTGTGACAATTTAGCATGTACAAAATCAGTTTAAATGCTGATGAAGAAAAGGTGTCTGTAGGTTTCAGGAGAGGGTGTATTTCCATTTAGCTGGACTTGGGGAGCATCATATGATACCAGCATATCGTAGGAAACATCTCCTCCACATGGCCTCTCAATACATGTATGTTGCCATGTGCAGGAGCTCACATTAACTGAAGTTGGACCTCTGTGGGACCACTGTAAACAAGAGAATGTAAGACCAGGAAAATATGCTTAGGATTTTGGAGAAATCAGCTAACCACCATTATATGATTTGCCAGGGTTTACACATATTCTGCCCAAAACACTTGAAAAAGGACATGTCTCACCAAAATAAGAGAACTAAAAGAATAATTTGCATAAAATTTCATCTGTTAGTTTGTATGTAGAGATGCAAAATTAGAAAAGGTTTTATAATTTAAAGAGAATTAATATTCATCTCCCCTGAGTGAGGATAATGGTGACCAGGTAACCTGTGTTCCTTCTAAGGCCATTTCCACACTGGACTGTTATAGCGCTATTATTCCACTTGCAACATCCTATGGAATCCTGGGGTTTGCAGTTTTGGGAGGGACCAGCTGGCTGCTCCCAAAACTGCAAACCCCAGGATTCCATAGGATGTTGCAAATGGAATAATAGTGCTATAATGGTCCAGTGCAAAAATGGCCTGTCTGTTCTCCAGGTGCCAACTATGAACAAAAAAATTCAGTGTCTCTGGCCTTCCATCTCATGGCACATGATCTCTAAATTGGACTGAGCCCATCAAAGAGAGGACATCTTCCCAAAAAAAACCCAACAACAACAGAAAAACTGGGGGGGGGGCCTTCAAACAGCTCTTCTCTTTTACACTGTAAAGGAGATCACAGGGCCATTACAAGCAGGTATACATTTAGGTGCCCAGTTGCTCAGACAGGTAACATAGTACCAGGAAATGAAAACCTCAAGGAGGCACACTTCCTTTTTTTGCAATATGTCTTGTGATTTGCTATTAGTTCTTCCATTAAATGAGACGATCCAACCAAGAAGACAAACATATCAATTTCTTGAATAAAATGTAACCTTGTTTTCTTTTGTGTGCCTTCTAGTCACTTCTGACTTATAGCAACTCCAAGGCGAATCTATCACAGGGTTTTCTGGGGCTGAGAGTGTGTGTTGTGCCCATGGTCACCCAGTGGGTTTCTACTGCCAAGAGGGGAATCAAACTCTGGTCTCCAGGTCATGGCCTAATGCTCAGACCACTATGCCAGCATAGATGGTTTTATGTTTAAGAAACAGCACCATACAGAGATGTCTAAACTTGAGATTATTTAGTAACACCTTCTGGAATGTAGGAGCAACATTTACAGTAACTTTAAGGAAATATAAAAGTGAACTGCATAGCACCAGGATGATCCTGGCATATTAAGAGATGCTGCAGGTCGCACCTCCTCCGACTGATTCTGCCCCAAGCTGATAGCCTTCCCTCCTGTTCCTTCCTTGAGATCCGTTTGCACAGAGGGCTTCTGGATTTGCAACTTAAAGAGGCAATGCACAAAGCTTCCCATCTGCTTTTGAAAAAAAATACAATTATTTTATTTTCTTTGAGTGTGGGATAAGAATTTTCTTTTTTTGTTTGTTTCTTTGTTTGTTTTGAGTAATTTCAGATCTTAGCCTTTTAAAGAACTAATGGGCCAGATCCAACACAACACATATCTAGCCCTTTGAAAAAGCCAAAATCTGTTCTGTCAGCTCTTTGGCAATGTAATGAAAACAGAGGGGCAATGGGGCTACAGCTCTAAGACTTCCCATTCTGAACCAGTGCTCAGCAGGTCTGTAGCTTTTTGAAAAGGGCACTGCACATACAACCAACTGGACGGGGAACTGCATGCAGCACCCAACTGGTTTGTGATTCCCTGTCCAGAAAGGCAAATGCGTAGAAGCTTGTTTCCATGCTCCTATGGCCCCAAGCTTTATAAGGCCAATTGTTTCATCCCTTCTTTTGTAATTGGGGTCAGAGGGTCAAATGGTAACAAAAACCAGCTAAGTTTTCTAAGAGATAAGTTTCCTTAAAAGGAAGTATGTTTTTACTTAAAAGAAACATTCTTAGGAAAAAAATTATTTTGCTTTTGTATTATCTGGAAAAATTGGGACACTTTTATAACATTTAATTTGCTAAACTCATCATCATCATCTTCATCATCATTACTATCAGCAACAACATTGTAAGTGATAATTGTGTTGGTCTGGGGGAGAAAAACCTAATGAGTATAAAATTTATTATTGTATATTCGTTGACTTCAGTCTCTTTTACTACATGTATGAATCATTGGACTCTAGTTCAACAAATCTTGTGCCCAAATAGCATTGTTAGCCTCTGAGGTTATTTCTACTCTGTTAATTGATCATTATAGGTGCAATGCAATCCAAGCAGGTTGCCATTAATTTCCATAGGCCTTTGAGGCCCCTCCCTAAATTGCAAACCCCAGGATTCCACAGGATGTTGAAAATGGAATAATAGCACTATAACAGTCCAGTGCAGAAATGGTCTCTGAATTCAGTGGGAATTGAAAAGTGCACATTTGTCCCAATCAGACCTTGGAAATACACCACCATTAACATTGGCCATTGCCGCACCACATCATAGTGCTATTATTCCACTTTCAACATCCTGTGGAATTCTAGGGTTTGTAGTTTACCGAGGCCAAAATGCTCTCTGGCTGAGAATTCTAAATGCCCCTCCCCAAACTGCAAACCCCAGGACTCCATAGGATGTTGAAAGTGGAATAACAGCACAATAACAGTATAGCTTGGAAAGGCTCTCACGTAAAAGTAGTGTGCTAAATTATTCATTTTTACATTTTGTTTGTAGGGTTTTCTTTTTTAAAAAAAAAAAAAGAAAATCAATGAAAGATTTTAAAACTTCCTCTCTCAAAGTAGATTACTCGTTACTCCAAAAATGCACAATTAATGTTCTGGATTTTAAAGGATTAAAAATGCTGCTATGGGCCATCATCAGACAAAAGAAGGAAGAAGTATTTGTGCTACTCTTAATTACTTACTTCCAAGACTTCATTTGTATTGTGTGTGCACCAACAATGCTTACCACTTACTTTTTTCAGCAGTGGTATTTTCACTGTTTCAATCAATCTTGATTTATATGTAGTTTTTCTGTAATATTTCTTGGATAACTTTGGGTATATTGTTTTAGTGTTTGCATGGTGCTTGCTATCTGGTATGTTTTTTACAGGAAAATGAACAAAAATAAATAAATACAGCAATTTTTCAGACTTCAAATTATTGTACTACTACTACTACTACTACTACTACTACTACTACTACTACTAATAAAATTTATTTCTATCCCACCTCCCCACATGGATCGAATCCTATTGGCAAGTACCAACCAAAGGATACCCACAGAAAGCGATGGTTACATAAATGTTGGATCACCATTCAGCAACTGATTCAATGGGTCTACTTCAGTTAAAATTACCAATAGGATTCAAGCTGATGATCTCAGTCACAATGAAAAGAATAAATATTACAGGAGTGATACTTACTGTCATGGATGGCTTTGAGGACTCCCTAGGCCCACACAACGCACTTGCAATCATGCGACATTTCAGGGGCTGGCTGGTGCCGATAGCACACTATTTCATTTTCGGCTTTGAGCTGAAAATGGTGTGCGATCGCACATCGCTCCAGGGCCGCGCACGCATTTGCCGTGCCTGCAGAGGTCCGGAGCCACGGCACTCACGCTTCCTGCCCCAGCGCAGCCTGGGAAAATCCCAGGCTGCACTGCGGAAAGAAGAGGAGGGGCTCTCATGCTACCTGCTCGCAAGCAGGCAGCAGCTGCAGAGCTGAAGCAACGGGGACATGAGAGCCTCTTGCAAGAGGCTGCTTGAGCGATCCCCGCACCCCAGCTCTGCAAAAGTTGAGTTGCGGAAAGACCCCCTAGTCAGGAAGCTTTCTTGTCCCTTTTAAACTAAATGAAACAGGAAACTTGACTCTACTCAGCTACTTGCTAAATCCAGTGCACTGTAGTGACTAAACCAAACAATTATACTATCACACAGTCGTAGAACAGGAGGCCAGTTCAGACTTATAACTACAGAAATTTGTAGAAACAGCTTGTAAAATGCCTCCAGTATTTTTGTATAGAGCTAACAGTGTTAAAATGAATGCTCTACAAACAGTGCAGCACTTTTATTTTGGGTAAGTTAAGCATTTTGTGTCCCAATAGCCCCAAGGTTTCAAGTCTTTCTCCTTCCAGTCTTTGAGACATGAAAGAGTTTAGCTTGGACTGAATCATGCTCCTTTGTAATTATCAAGAAATTTGAAACCTATAACAGCAAAATCAGATGTCACTATCTTACTTTGGTCTCCTGATTAAAGAAACTGTTTCTGAGGTAAGCGGTTTTTTAAAAATGATAACACATACAAGAATTTCTTTTCAGAATTTATCACAGCAATTTCGTCCCGGCGCCCCTGCTGTCTAACCCTGTTTGCTGAGTTGCCCAGGGTTTACTGACAAGTTCTACTTGAGTAAATTGTATTTAGACAACAATATATTTCATTCAAGCCTCTTGCAGTGACTGGGCCAAGGTCAGTTTTATATTCTGCTGAAATCATAAAGTGACACTCGAGATAAACAGAATGTTTACTCTCTCCATGTGAGCTGGAGCTGATATGTAAATTTATCCTTATTCTTTCATTAAATTTGCATTTACCCTCTTAGTCAAACACTACAGGGCTCCAAATCAAACAGTTTTAATGGTGGTCAACTCTTTATGACCGATTGCTGTATCGAAGGGAAAAGAAGCAGCAATTTAGATTAAAATGGAAAGAATAACACGACACAGTGAGCGTCATCCGGTTTGCAATAATTGGATAAACTTTCCAGAGAAGTGAATGGGTTTGGATGCTTGGTTGCCTGAAAAGCCATTGCTGTATTCTCAGGTTTAAAATATATTTATTATGATGATTATGCTCTCTTTATCTGCAACAAACAGGCCATGCTCACCTGTCATTGTTATTTTTGCTCTGATCAAACAAGTCAAGTGCTACTAAACAAATTCCTTTCCCTCATCCCTTTTTAAGTCTGCATAAAAGAAGCACACTTCGATCCACAAGGAAAATGATCTATATCCCTCTATCTGTTGTGTTCAGGATACAGCAGCTATTGTTCAAGAAAATCTCAGAATGGGAAAAGGACATCGATGGGCAGGTTGGTGTATTTAGTGCAACTTCAAAGAATATAGGCTAGCGTTCATATCAACAAAGACTGTATATTTCCTCAAACTGTGGGTTGAGAAAGCATTTTGTACCTTAAGGATGGAGACAGGCAATCATTTTTAGGAAAATGGTCTGAGGGATATGGTTCATTTCCCATGGTGCAGTTACACACACTTTTGTCTGTATTTCTTTTGTTTTGCTGTTGTCTTCAGTCAAACAGGGCTTTTTTTTAAATAAGAAATTTCACCAAACCTGTTCATAAAAAATGAAAAGTGGGATCATTTATACACACCAGGAGCAGCGATTCTTATTTTAAGCTGCTTTAATCACTATGGAAAAAACCCAATATTTTCAGCTAGAAAGAACCACCCAGCTATCAAAGAAATGAGTATTAGGCAGATTGAATAAATGTGAAACACTAACACATCCACAGAATAGAATTCAAGTGTTTGTTTTTGGGCTGTATACTGACATGAACAAAGACCTGTGTCCACACAGAGCAAACTCATAGATGATCTGACTAGATGCAAATATTAGTCGTATCCATGCTCCTTGATCCACCGTTCTGGCCTTAGTTTAAGAGCAAAAGAATTTTGTTCTCAATTACATTTATCTGTGATAATTGGTTGAATATGTGGTCAAAAGTTTGGTTTATATTATCACAAACAGTGTGAGACAGATTGGAAAGAAAATACTTTTCTTTTTCTTTCTTTTTCTCTCACACACAACAATAGAACTTGTTTTTTTTCAGACAAGAAAGACAGAGTAGACTGATACCAGGAAGTACTTCTACACACTGGCATGTAATTGTTTCATTGAATCCACTGTCACCAGATGTAGCAGTAGCTAGTAGCTTACAACACACAACTAAATATATTTACTCAGAAACAAGTCCCTAAAGCAAAGATGGCTAGATCGAGGTTGTTTTTTTTTTGGTCCATGCCAGTTTTGCATGTATTGATTTATAACTCTATTCTTCCCTTCTCGCTGTCAAAATCTGGAAATTAAGCAGACACAAAGGCACACACTTGCATTATTTTTAGTCTACTCCTTTTCACAATTACATATTGTACATGCATTTTTTTTATGATTTGGAGCTGAGAACTGTATTGCAAAGTTTGAAGAACTGTGTTCTGATCCAGGTATTATTTCAGGACATGCAAATCAGGGTGATTTGCTTGCTTTTAAAAATACAAATAAATGAAAGTCCTGCTCAATCATTTATTTAATTTTATTAATTTTAAAGGCTTCTATACAACACCTCCATTTCACGCAGAACTTCAGGATAATTGATTTAAACATTAAAACTTAAATACAATGAAAAAAAGCTTGAATTGCTCCCCAATATGTACAGAATTGCTATTTCAGATGCCTTTTTCTAAGATTAGGCACATTCATGGAAGAGAAATCTATCCATGTGGATATTAGCCTACATGGATGGAAGCAATATATTTTCCAGTTCTACATGCTGTGGATTAGGAAGCCTGTTTGTGAGCACCCAGAAGTGTCTAGCTAGCCATTCGAGGAAAAGAAATGCTGGGTTAAAAGAGACCTTTGTCTGATCCAGCTAAACCGCTTGTTGCAACTGGAGAGTCCCTAGTTCAAATGTCACCTTAATCATGAACCCCTTAGATGTAAGTTAAGTAAGCAACCACTAGCTGTGCAACAAGACAATAATAACATTGACCTATCTCTTTAGGGCTTTTGTAAAGATTACTGAAACAATGATGATATTTCTATTGTTGTCACAAATAGGAAGAGTGATAATGGGCACTCCTGCCTATTCCTCTATGGAAATTACATTTTTGTGGATCTAACACATTAAGTATGATGACGGCTTTAGACCCTTCATATAGTGTCTCAATAGATGATACAAAGCTTTCCCTCATATTCATCTTATTCAACAATCCAAACATGTATAGCCATTCCAAGTGATCAAATGCTTCAAGGACATCCAGTGAAAGTATTGCTGCTATTTAGTACATTGAGCCATCTCTTCTATAAAGGCTACTTATTTATATTATTTGGTGGTGGTGATGGTGGTGGAAAGCTAGAGTGACAAATAAAGCAAAGACTATGCATCTAATATCATTCATAAGATCAGTGGCATTCAAAGTAGTGGTCCATGGATCAGTACTTGCCCTCAAGCCATAAGCTGTCAGTCACTGAAAAATGGGAGGGGAAAGAAACAAACATTAATTGCACAAGTATAGTACCAGTGCTTGGCACACTGGGGAGAAAAAAGTTGCCAGACTTGTACTTTAGATAGCTTATGATGGTTTGCACTAGGTGACTGAGTAACCCATCTGTACTGAAAATATGTGCTTCTAAAAGAGCAGAGGCTTTCCTTCCAGAGAATTTTGGGAGACCAGAGTATAATCATGAAAACAAGAAAATTTAAAAGGCAAGTGAAAATTCAGAAGTGCCATGAGGATGCCCAGGCATGCCTCCCCGAAAGACAGGAAAACGAAGGCCTAGATCCAGGTAACACATAAAGGCTTGTGGCTGTATGGGTTTCAGGCATGACTGACCCATGATTTGAACAGGGGGTTCCTTCCTCCATTGCTACAAGATGAGGAACTTCCTCTGCCTGGACCATAAGCCGTCAGCAGTTTCCAGTAAACATTATCCATCCATATCAGGAATGGACACAAAAGACTGCTTTCATATGCACAAGTGTTCATGTGCTTTGCTCTTTCCTATTGGATCTATTCTATTAGAAACTTGTACAAGGATATGGCTAGCATTTATTGGACATGCTGTACAATTTTCAGTAAGCTTGTTGGTCTCATAACAAAGGGTACCATCCAGCTGGGCATTCAAGGGAATGAGCCCTATGAATTTTACACACTTGTGGTAGATCCCATCCATCTTCCAAGAAGATTAGTGCAGCATAGATGGGGTTATCCCTTTACATTCATATAATAACCCTGTGAGGTAGGATGCTAAAAGAGCAAGAAAGGAGCATCATGGCTGAAAAAGGATCACCCCTCCCTGACCTAAACCGTCTAACACTTTATTTTCTATTGACTTCTCATTTCACTAGAGTTTATGTAGCAGAACTTCCAAATGGATAAGTCCCCATAGTTTATTAAACTATTTAAAGGGCAAGTATGTTTTATTGGTTTATGCTCCTTTTCTAGATTAAAAAAAAAAAATTAACCAGAAGCTTTTTTTTAAAAAAAAAAAGCTAAGACCAGAATTCCCCCTTTCAGCGTGGGCTGTCAAATGGCTATCTAATAGTGGCAGGACTGTAGCTGGAGAGATATCTGCCTTTCTCTGGAGCCTGCAAGTATTTCTGCCATTCACAAAGCCAAAGGGATGCCACCCACATGGTGTTTGCTCAACATAAGCAAACAGATTGTAAACTGGCTGATAATTTTTGTCCTGACAATGTCATTTACTGCTGTCAGCCTTTTGTCTGCCATGTTTGCTTTATTCAAATATGAACCAAGTGGACCTCCCTTCCAGCGCTTTCTTCTGCATTAAAATCACATCAATTCCCTTCCATTCTCTCTTATCTAAAATTCATTGGAGGCCAATCACTTGGATGAATGCTTTGGTGTTTCCATGGAGGCTAGAAGTCTAGTGTGGACTTCAGGGGATTAGGAAGTTTCACATTTAAAGCCTTGAAGTGCACGAGGCTTTTTTTTTTTATTGTATTGTTCTTCCCTCCCCCTTCAGTTCTTTCTTTTACTCATAGTGATGGAGGAAAGTGAACCAAGCATTGCAATATCATTTTTTCCTCTCTCTCTCTCTAAAAAGTGATTTCATTGCAAACATTTTCCTCCTGGGGTTGTGAATGTGTGTGCGTATGTGTGTGTGTGTGTGTGTGTGTGTGTGTGAGAGAGAGAGAGAGAGAGAGAGAGATCACAAGACTGAAGACAATTTATGACTGACTTCTTACTGTCTTGGCTGGCCAAGTGCTGTATTGGAATGCATTCCTTTGGATTGTCTTTAACAGCAATTTTCCCTGTATAATAAATTCTAGCACATCTTCAATAAGCTTGACTCAGATCCAGCTGCTTCCCAGGGTGCTTGTCCACAGGTCTTGAAGCATCTCCCTTTGTTAATAGAGGTCAAGGCACTTTGTGTTAAATAATTCACATCAGACATGTCTGTGTGTAGTCTGGAAGCAGCTGCAGATGTTGCCAGTTTGTTAGGCTGTCCAAGGCAGAATGATTAAATTTTAGGATCACCGACCATGTAGCCAAGAGTTCAGGGGCACATTTCATGTTCTGCCGTGTGTTTTATAATTATAACAATCATTATTTATCTATTACTGATAGCAATGTATCCAAAAGTCAAAATATATAGGTGTAAATTTTAATGGAGTGATATCAATTTACACCAGCTCAAAACATGGCATTGGGAACATTCATCTCCCCAGTGTTACAAATTGGCACACACAGACATGAAAAGGGAAAGAATCTTCATGTAGCACTATGTAAAAAGTTTTATCTTTTTTTCCTGTTTAACAAATAAAGAAGCAGCTGTTGTACTTATAAAATCAATATATTGCTACATTTCCAACTACCATCCAAAAATACAATATTTGAGATTTACATATGTATTTGGTTGGACTTGCTGTTGCTCATCCTCGTCTTCGGAAAAGTTAAGACAGAAACCCCAAAAATAATATCAATAATACCAATAAAGTACAGGATAAGTAAATTACAGAGCTCCAGGTCAATCAAGTACATACAGACAGAAGACTGTGAAGTTTCTGATCAAGTAAAAAAAGTTGGCAAAATTCTGGTGATCTGTTATTTGGTGAGAAAGACAGAGGGTGATGAAGTACAGCATCCCGTCCCTTCTGAACAGCTGATCAGCAAGAATCAGCATTTTCTTCATTGTGGGCTCATAGCCCTGACCAAAGAATTGTGTCTATAGCACCCATTTGAATATATCGCCCCACTCACCCAGGGACACACAACAAGTAGTTACTTTCATGCACTAATAGTTCCTACCTGGACTGGGACGTGTATCAGTCACAAGACAGTAAACACCAGTTTTAAAAAATTAAAAGGCACAAAGAAGAAGGAGGAGGGAGGTTAGAGAGGTGAGGAAAGAAGGGAGCATGAAAGAGGCAGACTCTACAAATCCTACGTGGGTTGTCATCAGCGACTAGGTCATGCCCCGTGACCTGCAACGAGCCGTGCTAGCAACATCACCACCAGTTTTTGCCATTGTTTCTAATTTTTTTTTAAGGAGAAACTGGGTAAAATGAGAGCAAGAAAAAGGTGTACAGAGAATGTGGAAGACAGCAGAGAGGGAAAGAGAAGGAGAATTAACATTATTTAAGCCATGTAATAACAGAGGAAGGGGCATTTATACCAATTAACGTGTAAATAAAACATATCCTCCCACTGTCCTAATTTGGCAAGAAGGGTCCTGTTTAATCCTCTGTTGTCCCATTTTTTCCGGCTGCTTTTAAAGTGTCTTGCTTTCTCTTTCCTCCTCCCACTTCTCCCTTTGACCTCAACTTACTTCTTTTGCAGGAAACTGAGTTCAAAGTGCAAAAGTAGTTTGCACTCAATTCAGAATGGGAGAGAGGAGAAGAGGGAGTGGAATTTTACCCTACCCAGTAGGCTGAGGCAAAAGCAAACTGCTGCAGCCTCTCCTAGCTTGTGTCTTCTTCTTCGCTGATAACTTTTGTTCTCTTGACCACACCCTGATGTTGCTTGCCCAAGTGCATCCTTTTTCATCTGTGAAATGCTGGTCTCTAATCACTGTCTTGAACAACTTTCTTTAAGATCCTGATGGCCACTTGTGCCAGGATCCATTGTCGTTGCTCCACTAGAAGCTGCTGCAAGGGCAACACAATCCTCCTCCCTCCTGCACCTTAGAAACTTTTCAAAACTGCTCCACAGGGCCAGAAACTTCTCTAAAGGAGGTTTCAACAGGGAAGAAAGCTGCTGGGGGGGGGGGGGCAGAAATCCTGACACAAAATTGGCTTTATTATATTTAGGCCTCAGACTCTTTGATTTCAAAATACTCTCAACTGCACTTTTGCCTCCTATATTCTCAGCTGCTTTTTTCTGTTGTTATTTTCAGTTTTTCCTCTTTGTAGAGTAATTTAATACATGCTGTTGCTATTCATCTTGAGGCCGGAGCAATAAACTGGGGCAAAAAAATCGGAATGAAAGAAAACAAACGATTACGCCAATGACGAGGTTCATTGAAAGGTTTTAAAATGTATCTTTATGTGGCTTAGGTGTATGGCCAGCAGCTAGACTTGCTTTCATGCTCGCTGTTCTAAAACTGTTATTCAATCACTTTTTACCAAGAATCCCAATGACCTCATTGCTCACTTGTTGAGTCTCAGCCATTGTTTTCCATGTTGTTCCTCTGCCACACCAGTGATTTTTCTTTTTCAGTTGAAAAGTCAGCTGCAGTGCTAGTCTCTCTAATGTAGGCTGGCAAAGCACCATTGGGGCTTCTTAGTTTAGTTAACCATCCTATCCAACCTCTATAATGAAGTAATAATCAAAGTAGCTTGTAATAAGAAAAAAAAATGACAAAAATTAAAATAAAAGCACATAATTAAAACAACAAAGTCATTAAAACAACAGGAAATAAAACAAGAAAAAGTAGTAGTACTAAAACATTAGCAAAGGCATCATAAAGTAGCAGATTATAATTCAAACTCTTAGTTTTTTTAAAAAAGTTTTGCCATCCACCAAAGCTTGGTAAATCATGAAGAAGGCTCCTTTCCTTGGCTCCATCTACTTGATTTTAGATATAGAGAAGGCACATAACCTATTTCCGCACTACACTCTTATAGTGTGATTATTCCACTTTCAACATCCTATGGAATCCTGGGGTTTACAGTTTCAGGAGGGGGCAGGCGCCCGCTCCTGAAACTGCAAACCCCAGGATTCCATAGGATGTTGAAAGTGGAATAATCGCGCTATAAGAGTGTAGTGCAGAAATGGCCCTGGTTTCCTTGAGCATCTCAGTGGGCTGGTTTATGTGGAAGCAGATCACTTCTGAGGACTTTTGAGGCATTGTTGTTGTTCTTGTTTTTGTGTACCTTCAAGTCGAACGTATCTTGAGGCTTTCCGGGGCTGAGTGCGTATGAGATGCCCAAGACCACCTAGCAGAGAATCAAACTCTGGCCTCCAGGATTGGAACATACCAAACCTTTAATTAGAAGTTACTTCCATGCAATTTTGCATTCTCTTTCTCGTGACTGTAGTAGGGAATTGCCTCTTAAATAATCAATTCATATTTTTTTCAGGTCTGATAAATGTTATTTATTGTTTCCCTCTTATGCTTTATTTCTCTTTTAACAGAGTTTTTTTTTTGGTGAGTTTTATTGCTAAAGGGTTTTGTTGTAGTAGCCTTTACTGCTCAAATGTTGCTTCTGTTATTTTATGGATTATGTCTACTGCCATAATGTTTCTAGCCACAATGATAGTGAGCACTTTTAGCGGAATGCCTGCACACCCTCCAACATTTCACAGATAAAAACTGGGACACATTTTGCCAAGCAACATCTGAGTGTGATCAAGATGGCAATAGGTATCAGTGAGGAAAATGACACAGGCTAGAAGAGGCTGAAGTAGTTTGCTTTTGCCTGAGCCTACTGGAAAGGGCAAGATTCCACCCTTCTATCCTCTCCCCTCTACTGTTGCTGAGTTAACTGAATTCAAACTAGTTTTTATTTTGTCTCAGTACCCTAAAGGTACCGGATCCTGTCTGATCTTGGCAGCTAAGCAGGGTCAGCACTGCTTAGTACTTGGATCAGAAACCATAAATTAATACCAGGTACTGTAAGCTATGGCCCTTTCCACACCACCCTCCCAACCCACCATGGAGACATGAGAAAGACGAGACCACGATGACATTTCTGCGTGACATCATCACAGTCCTGTCTTTCTCCCATCCCCAGGCAGTGCAATCACAGATTAAGTCACTGATGGGTTTTCTCCATCAATGACCTGTGATCGTGCCACACCATGGACTTACCTGTCCTGCAGAAGCCCAGGAAGCACAATGACTGTACTTCCTGCCCCAGCGCAGCTTGGTGATGTACCCAGCTGCACTGCAGAAGGAGAAGGCATGGCTATTGTGCTTCCTTCACTACAGAGCCAGCTGGTATAGGAGCCAGCTCCTGTCATGCTCTCCTCCCGGCAGAGCCTATGCAGGGACCCCCACAGGAGGACTCCACAGAAAGGTACGGTGCAGAAAGGGCCTATGTTTCAGAGGAAGGGACTAGGAAAACCACCTCTTAGTGTTTCTTGCCTAAGAAAACCCTATGAAATTCTTGCAATCGTCATACATTGAAAGTTACTTGAAGGCACATACACACAAACTACTTTTTCACTTTGAACTCAGTTTGCAGCAATGGAAGTAAACTGAGGACAAAGGGAGGAGGAAAGAGAAACTGGAACTTTTTAAAAGCAGCTGAAAATGGGTGATAGCCGAGGATCAATCAGGACTGTCCCCGCCAGATTTAGACAGTTGAAGAGTATGCATGTGACCAAGCCTCTGATGCTATGAACATTTGATCTGTGATGATAGCTCATTTAGGCAAACCTACATTAATCTGAATCCCAATTTGCATTTTTATCATCTAATCACAGAACATGAATTTGTGCACAAAGTTGTTACTGCTCTGACTCTGCAATCTTCTGGCAATTTACAAGAAAATTTCATGTGTAAATCTCTATGACATCCCATTCTACCCATTCCTCCTTCTTGCCACTTGATGGGCAAACAACATTTAAATAATAGCCAATGATAGGAAGACAACATTATATGGGCTGGATCCAAGTTGTTCGATGAACAAATGGTATATTTTCTGTTTAGGGGAGCTGCATTCAGGGTGATATTTTGCTTCTGCTCGATCCAACCCTATCTCAGAAATCTAAAAGACAATTATGTTAGTTGTCTAACAGGTCCATCTGTATTTGTCTTCTGCTTTTTGAGCTTTGAAAAGAATACACCAAACAGCGTAGTAAAACCATAGATACATTAAGGTGAAAAGAAACACCCATACATGCACAAAACAAAAACAAGAAACATACACACACAAAACAAAAAACAAGAAAGCCATGAAAAAAGTTTCATGTCAGTGAAGAATAATTTTACATACGTTTTACTGTTCTGACCCACTGACAGCATGATTTAGCTCTGAAGAGCTTTGTACTGTTGACATGACAACTGTTGAATATGTCATAAATATTCTTGCAGCAAGACATCAATAGTATGTTTGCATTGCCAGTCTTGTATTATGTGACATACAGCCTGTTGTGTTTCTTCTGACAGTGCATTTGGGCAGATTTTTTTCACCCAAGATGTCCTTCTTTTAAACTGAAATTTGCTTGCACAGTCATCATCATGACCTTAATTACAAAACTGGTAAATGTCACTTTTCAGGCAACAACTCCCAGAATACCCTGGAGGAGCTGTAGACCAATAAAGCAACTTTGTAAAGCTCACCTCATCTGTAGCTAGACATGCTCAGGGCTGAGATGTCCCTCAAATTTATTCTTCTGTTATTAAAGAATGAAGTATCTAATGAACTAGCATTAAAAATAAAAAAAAATCACACAATTCTTTTGCTGGACAGAGCAGCGAAATGGCAGAGTTAATCAAAAGCAATGTTCTATGACTTTCACACCATATTTTTTGAGTTGTGGATTGTTAAAAAAATAACATTTTGGTACATTGTGGCTAATAATTCCACTTTCAAGCAAAGTTGTGATGCTGAGAAGGGGCTAGTTTGGTTTATTTTGTTAATTTTCTTTTGTTTGTACAGAATGACCAAGTGTGTGTAGAATCTGATGGTTCATTGTAAGGTTTTCACTTTCAAAAGCAGGTCCATGGAAAGAACTCCTTTTGCTTAACTTGCAAAAAAAAAAAAAAAAAGAGTAGCTTCCAAATTCACTGTGAATCCTGCCTTAGTTGAAAAACAGGAATTCCCAGCAATTGTAAAAAAGCCCTTTCTCCAACAGTCATTTTGCTTGTTGCTGCTGCTGCATGTCTTCAAATCATTTGTGGCTCATAGCAACCCTAAGGCAAACCTATCATGGGATTTTCTTGGCAAAAATTTTTTGAGAGGAATTGCCCTTGCCTTCTTCTGAGGCAGGTTTGCTTGGCCAAGTGGAAATTCCATTCCTCTTCTTCTGGTCTCCTAGGCCAACACTTTCCCTTGTTGGAAAAATTTTTTGCTAGCGTGGTATTTTCTCTGTGTTGTCTTGAAAATACACTCCTTAATTTGCTTTATTTTTAATTCAATATATTTAAGTATTTGTTTATCGTTTCTCAGTCCAGTGAGGTTCCCAAGGCTACATATAGCAAACAACAACAGATGGAACAAGCAAAAACACTCATTAAAAACAGACTAAAGGAACGTCAAAGGCTTTCACGGCCGGAATCCATAGGTTGTTGTGAGTTTTCCGGGCTTTGAGGCCGTGTTCTATTAGTATTTTCTCCTGACGTTTCACTTCCATCTGTGGCTGGCATCTTCAGAGGATCCTCTGAAGATGCCAGCCACAGATGCAGGCAAAACATCAGGAGAAAATACTAATAAAACACGGCCTCAAAGCCCAGAAACCCACAACAACCACACTAAAGGAACATTTTTAAAAACACACAGTTAAAACAACCAGAAAAGCAACCCTGGTTCTAAGGACTAAAGGCTGTATAAAAAAAAGGCTGTCTTGGCTGCCTGCTAGAAGCTCAACAGCAGAGATGGGCAACTGTTGGGGTTACAGGGCAGCATTATGCCTCCAGGGGATGTTGGAGGGCTGCCCCCCCACTTAAAAAAAAAGTTTCAGAAAAAAATGGTTCCCCCACATCACCTGTCCCTAGTGGGCATGGGGGAGCAAACTTGCCATCTTTTCAGCTTTCTCTGGATCGTTTTAATCCAGGGATATACATATTCTACTATTTTGTCCTTGTAGATGTGTATAATTTCCACATTTTTTCCAGCTGTGGAGAAAAATAATTCTGCATTGTTCCTGACACTATTCACACATCCCAAAGTTTTTCCCAAAATTATTCTGTGCAGAAATAAACATGTGTCTGGGGGTGGTTCGTTGTTGTTGTTGTTTGTTGTTGTTATTATTATTGTTGTTGCTGTTGTTGCTGTTGTTGTGTTTTTATGCAAGCTGTCTGAGTTTTCTGCCTATCTGGAATGGGGAGGGGTTGCTCCAAAACTGGCTTTTGCACAGATCCCCACAATTATTACACTAATATCCATATGTATTCCTGTGCAATATTTAGCAATATTTATTTCTTGAAAATTATGTAAGAATCACGCAAAAACTCTGCAAAATTCTCACCACTAGGAAACAAACAACAGTGGATATTCTTAAAATCCCTGCTTTAGGCTGAGAGCCCTTTTTCCAACAGATCAGGTCAGTAGGCCTCTAGTGCACCTAGAAGGGGGTGAAAAACATGATAAAATTGATTGTTCCCAGCCTTATGTGGGCACTTAGGGCATCGGCGCAAAAATTCAAATTAAATCAAAATAAAATTTTGGGAGGCAATGGAAGCACAAAAACAGCCCTGGAGAGCTCCATGTAGCCTGCAGGTGGTAATTCCTCCCCCTCCCTGCTCAAGAGGAATGGACGTGGCTTGACTTCCCTTGGGAGGGTGTTCCACAGTCTGGGTGCCTCAATACAGAATGGCCTATTACATGTACTAACCAGCTTTGCCTCTGATGAAGCTCTAAGTTTAGGAATTCTAAAAGCAGATTTGAGGAAGCACACTAGCCCTACTTTCTCTTTCACAGCTTCTCATGTGGCAGGCAGCTTGTTGGAAAGGAAAGGTTCCTGTATGCATGGAGAGTTTCTATGCAGTATGGAACCCTGATTTTCCAGAGTTTCTGATCGTTAAAATGAGGCTCTCCTGTTTAGGAAATCATTCTCCATGTGAGGAGAACAGTGACAAAGGGGGTACAGCTAACCTGTTCCCCCTCTTCATGAGTTTATTCTGTTTTTAGAACACCAGGATAAGACTTTGGTCTGAAGCAAAGCCTTGTGACAAACTAAGAATGCAGGGCATGATTCTGGCTAGTTTGACATAGCGCCTGACATTTTTAAAAGGTCAAAAACATCAGAATGTCATTCAGGCAGTTCAGAGGATTCACAGCTAGAGAAGGTTCATAGCACATATGAATGGGGAGGTTAACCAAGTTGCCCAAATTAAATTCTGATGCTTTTGACCTGAAATTCACTGCAATCATAACAGCAGAGGGAGGGGGGATGCGGGATGGATTTTTCTGAGCAATATCCTATCGACTAGCATGCTGTTCAGTAATTCTGCTGTCATAAGACTGCCTTCACCATCACAGGCCCTTTCCGCATGAGGAGGCTGCACTGCTGTGGGGCCAGGATGGCAGCAGTTGGCTGGTCATGTTTCAGTACTATGTAGCGGGCCTGCCGCCATCTTGCTCCCAACCAGTCCATGCATGTGTGGTATTTGCAAAATGGAAAAAATCCATTTTACACCTACCATTGCACAGTGCTGCAGCCTTTCTGGCCATGCAGAAGGGCAGAAGTGTAGTGGCGATCCCTCCCTCCCCAGCACAGCAATAGCAAGTGCCCTCCTGCGCTGCGGAAGGGAAGAGGCAAGGCTAGCATGCACCTCTCCACAGCAACCTGGCAAGGTGCAGAGGGAAGCATTCCTGCTGTGCTCCCCTCCCTGCTGAGTCTGCAATGGAAGGGCTTTGTAGAGCCCCATAGTATGGAAAAGGTCATTTCACATGCAGTGACCAAAAGGGCCCCCAAACATTTCAGCAGCATAGTTTACCCCCGAGTCATTTCTGTGTTTCCAGAGAACAAGGGGATGAACAAAGATGCATGCAGTTTTCTTCCTGTAATTGGACACACTGCGACAGGTACCTCATCCCTCTGCTTTCCAGCAACATGGAAATGGCTGTGTTATGGTGAGGCTGTGCTGCTGAAAAAGTAGGTTTGGTAGCACTGAGAGATGTAACAACAGGAACATAGCTCTGTCTCCATAGCTGTGTCTCCTGAAGCAAGGTCTTGGCCATCACTGTGAACTTTCCCATTTGCAGTAGAGTAATGTTAGGGGTAGCTTGGTGCTCAATTAAAATTAAAACCCTTTGGCTTTGCAAAAACCATGCTGCTGGTACAGATGAAAACTATTAGAACTGGTTTGTTCTTCTGATACCACTGATCACAGTACTATATCCAACTGAGCTGGCTCTGTGGAATGAAGGTAGGAGGCCACACTGTGTTAACAGTAGTTCTGCTCTCACCTACAGAGCTAGTTTCAGAGACTAACATTGGGGAATGCCTGCTCATCCATCCTCATGGCTATTAAGCTGTGGGATGCTGCAGGCTTCCATCTCATTACTTATACTTTTTAAAATGTATATGAAGCAACTGGGATCATTAGGGGTAGGGAGGCTGGATAATATCATATGCTGATGGCACTCAGCTATATTTCTCCTTGTCATTGGGATCAACTGAGCCTGTGCAGGTGCTGGACCAGTTTCTGGATGCTATAATGGATTGGATATGAATCAGTAACTCTAAGATAAATCTCAATAAGGTGAACACTCTGTATACTGGTGACTCCAAGTTCTGGGAACTTGTTGAGTGTCCTGCCCTGGATGGACTTGTACTTCCCAAGAGGGAGCAGGCACATAGCTTGGGAATGCTTCTAGATCCATCTCTGTAACTAGAGGCCCAAGTGGCTCAGACTCCTTGAGGCTAGTGTTGACTGACCCATCAGTCGTCTCCTTTCCTAGACAGAGATCAGCTAACGTGAGTTGTCCATACATTGATAACTTCCTAGTTAGAATACTGCAATGTACTCTGCATGGGACTGTCCTTGAAAACTACTCAAAAGCTGTAGCTAGTGCAAAATGCAAAGGTCGATGCTGATGTTATTTGTTTTTGTGTACCTTGAAATGGTTTCTGATTTATGGCAACCTTAAGACAAACATATCATGGAGATTTTTGGGAAGATTTGTTCAGAGGGGGCTTGTCTTTGCCTTCCTCAAAGGCTGAGAGAGTGTGACTTGCCCAAGGTCACCCAAAGTTTTCATGGCTTAACAGGGATTCAAACCCTGATCTCCCAAGTCATAGTCCAATGCTCAAACCACTATACCTCATTGACTCTCCACAAAGCAGCTTATGGAAACCATAAAATATCAGTTTTAAAAGGTTTACACTGGCTGCCATTACATTTCCAATATGAGTTCAAGGTGCCGTTAATGATATTTAAAGTCCTAAATGGCTTGTGGGCCTCAGTATTTTATATAGCAGTTCTCCCTATGCATGCCTACCAGAGTATTCAGATTTCCTGGCGGATCCCTCCTCTGCATGCCACTAGTGAGGGCATTACACTGTGTGAAGATGTGGGAGGTGGCCTTTTCCACCTTGGCATCCCACTTGGGGAATGAGCCCTTTCCCTTGGAGGTCTGACTGGTGTCAATATTGGTTTCATTGCAGTGGCAGGTTAAATTTAGGCTTTTTATTAAAAGCCTTGGAGCCTAACATTTTTGTCTAAATTGGAATATCTATATGATTTAAGACTGTATTAAATTATTCAGTTGTTTAATATGTTATTAGAATGTTTACATTACTATATTCTTTTAAATTTAAAATTGTTTAAAAAATTGATTTTACTGATTTTTTTTGTAATTGTTTTTATTTTTATCTACACAGAGATGATGGTGGTGGTAGTGGTGGTGGTAGCGATGATGATGATGATGACACACCATTCCTTTCCTATCATCTGTACTATTATCTATCCTAATGAGAAGTGGGAGCTTGCATTCAGGTTGGGATGTAATGCCAGACTCATGAGATGTGTTCCCTCATCTTCCTGCACAGAATATTTGCTTAGTACTGAAGTCCTGCTACAGAGGAACAGGGATGAGAGCAAAGCTGGAATCATTGCTGCCAAATGTTCCTTCTATGACCCTTCAGTTCAGTCCATCAGTTCTCATACACAATTGTAAGCATCCCAGGCTGTACTCATGCTTCCCTATCCAAGGGAGAGTAATGCTGTGCTGGGAGAAACCCAGAGGGTCAAGCAAGTCACAGGGAGGAACTGACTTCTAATGTTTGGGAAAGCAGTGGGAAACTCTGGCTTTCTGCACATCATTCTTCCTAGCCCATTACAATTTGAGGCCATTGTTTTTCAGCATGCAAGTTGACATGGCTGAGGATCTGTCAGTGGACATAGCTTTTGATCATCTTTACCACAGATTAGTGCTTTGGATTTGTGTCACTCAGGCAGAAAAGAACCACACTGTTTTATTTAGCCGGTTGTGACTTTGAGTAAGATTATCTGCACTGAAAGTGCCAGTGATGAATTGACTGGAGGCAGCTCTTCTTGGGCTTGGATATAAATAAACCAAGAAGCAGCAAGAAGTTTTAACTATGAGGAAGGCTTGAAAATCAGATCAGAAAATGTCCCACCCCAGCAGGGCTCCCCAGCAGTTTCCTTTGTGTCCTGGCTGGGGGCACAGAGAGCATCACAGACCTCATCACACCCCTGTTGACTTAGGGAACAATCAGTAATGTATGAATAATAATGGCACGTTCTGACTATGACTAATTGAATCACAGTATGCCGGGGAGGAGATGAGAAGGTTTTGCTTGCTACTAGTCTATCAGTGTTGTTTTTCAAGCAGCAACAAACAATGACTGATGGGTGCTTCTGGATTTTCAAGCAAATTGTCTTGAATATTGCAACATGGGCTTCTAGGAGCCTGCAGTTTAAAAAAAAAAAACATAAAGTAATTGCCTGAATGAAACCTTCAAAAGAAGGAAACAGCAGCGGTGGAAAAAAAAAGGTTCACATTGATATTCAGGGCTGGCTTCAGCATCCTGGCAGAGCTCAACATTGGGCTTTCCTTAATTTCCTTTGTTGATCTGGCACTTAAGCAGAGTATTTATTTCCCACAATGCCCATGGCTTAGCATCACTCTGCAGCACTGTGGGAACTTTTAAAGCTGACTAGATTCAGCAGTTTTGTACTTCTCAGAGCACTGACACTGCAACCAGAAAATATGCAATATAGCTTCTGGGGTCCAGTGGCAGGTAAGGGGGAACAACCAAAAGAAAATTTGCCCAGGATCTCTGTAAAATCTGGCTTTAACTTTTTATACTTGTTAAAACATCCAGTTCCACGACAGATAGACAGTTCAGAGGACCAATATTGACACTATCAGTTTTCTTATGGTGAAGTAACCCTGGAAATTTCTGATGTACTCTGTTTATTTGCCAACGCATGTGTTGAAAAAAGGAAAATAGGTTCCAAGTCACTTCATATAGCCACCTAAGTGAAGCTAAGCAGATCTGAGACTAGCTACTGCCCACAGGATGGGAGAATGACTGGGAACTCCATTCCTATGTATCCTACCTGACATTTTAAGACAGACAAATGGTGGTGTATAGAAAGTTAAAAGCAAAACAGGAGACAAAGCTCCATGTGCTGATAGATGGTCACTTGCTTTATTTGTTTTAAAAATCCCAACACATTTTGGCCTGTATTGAAGTTGGCCTTCCTGAGGAGCTACTACGAATGGAAATATCATTCCATTTAATACATTAACAAAGACAAAACAAAATGAATTGTGACCTCTGAAAGCACATTATTCTACATAACAAAGTGCATATACACATCTTTGCACAGAAATTTATGGAGGTAGTCAGAAGGAAAAAAATGGTTTCTCTGGAACTGGTCACAGGGATATCTGATGCAATTACCCTAAATGTTACCTCAGTTTACTTTTATCTTCCACAGTCATCTTTTTATTAAAAAGTATAAATTCAAATCTTCATTTAGACCTGTAGGCTCTAATGATTTTAATCTTAAAGTCCATTCTATCTCTTTCTTCTTAAGAATATCTTCATTGTGATGCTGAATTTTCTGCAGAATTGTTCTAGGCCTTGAGATTTTACGTCCCAAACGTGAGTCCTAGGTATGATCCCATGTGATATCAAAAAGGGCAGGTACTAGTGATGTCATTAAGCAGGATACCTTAAGCATCAACCACAGTTGCACACAGTACACCAGTAGTTCTTAAACTTGGGGTCCATGGAATCCTCGTAGGGGGTCTGTGAAGCCCTGCTGCTAGACATCAACTGTTAACTCAAAATGTGGGTGACTTAGGGGTCCACCCATGGTGCCAGTACCTCCATGTGACAATAGGGAATTAATTACCTCAATTAGGAGGCTTGAGATCTTTCCGGTAACGTTTATGGGGTCTTGCAGGAAAGAACCAGACAGAGATTCTAAAATGTAAACTAAAAATGAGTTTTATTGAGAGATTCACACATGCACACAAAGGATCCAAACACTCACACACTTGCACAAGAGGATACTGAAGGATAATGGGAGGAAAGTTGTGGATAGAGGTGTTTTCAGGGAATGGGCAAAAATTACCAATCTGGAGAGCAGTGAAGAAGCAGTGATGTGGCTTAGACGAGCACCTAAGGACAGTACTTGTTTGGGAATCAGACCCTTTCCACAGGATAGCATCTTCCCAGTATGGGGAGGCTACAGAAGCAGGACCGCAAAGACATCCTCATGGTCTTGCCCTTCTCACATCACCAGCCAGCACGATCGTAGGGTATATCATTGCCAGAGAAACTCCATCAATGACCCCTGATCACACAAGCCTTCCATTGCAGCCACCATGCAGAAGGGTCAGAAGTGTGATCATGTGCTTCCTTCCCCACTGCAGCATGAGAAGAAGGCTGGCTACACTGCAGAATAAAGCGGTGTGTCCCTCACACTCCCTTCCACAGGGAGCTGGTTGGATGTGGAGAGGAGCGCTGGAGACACACTCCCATCCCAGCAAAGGCACTGCTGAGATTGCAATGGGATGACATGCAAGAGCACTGCCCTATGGAAAAGGCCTCAGAGTGACAGGGCAGTGACCAGCAAGCAAAGTACTACATCTGACTCCTCAGTACTGAGGGCTTTTATACACTATTTCCCTCCCTGAAGGCATATGAGTTAATTGCTTTCTGGCAGAGTAAAGAAAAGTGGTCTGGAATGCACTGATTGTTTCAATGTCTTGGTTGGGTCATGTGACTGGGGAAGGTTTCAGTAGGAAATGCACACAACAGGGGTGCTTGTCTGCTGCACCTGGGCTTGACTATTATTTTCTGAGGTTGGACAGTTGAGAGGCTTGGTGTCATGCCTTGCTTCCAGAGCATGGACTTTGACTCAGAGTCTGAAACAGATGACATGCCAGAGACGGAGACAGGGGGTGTGCCAGAGGCTGAAACGGGGGCATGCTGGGACCTGTACAGAGAGTGGTTACAGTGCCAGAAACAGACAAGGCAATGGTGCCAGGTCCAACAGAGAGTTCTGCCTCTTCAGATATAGAAGAACACTTACTTGTACCCAGCTTTGCAGAGAGCAGGCAGCAAAGTGAGACCCAGCGTTGCTCTCTCAGGATTTATAACCAGCAACATTCAATCAAGTCACAGCTGCGCTAGGCTTCAGACCTATTTAGCATACGTCCTTCCCTTGCAGAAGTTGTGAGAGCTTATCTGACCTTCTACCCTGCTGGATGCCTTGACAAATGCTCAGATTGATCTTGGAAACTCCCTTGCCTTGGAACTCCTTCAGACTTTGTTTATGTTGAACTTTATTTATGACTCCATGTTTACTGCCTGGAAGTAAGTAACGAGCCAGGAGTTATTCAGTTTGTTTTATCAGCTGTGCCAAGACTGAGATAGGACACTTAGCTTAGAGCCATTAAGTCAGGCTTTCCCAGCTAACCCACAGTGAACTTATGACCTGGCCATGCTGAGGTCACTTCTGACCTACTCTTGTACATCTTCCCAGTCAGTGTCCTTTCTCCATATGGCGTTTCAGCCATAAGTGTGTATAACTTAATTTCATACCAATTAATGTTTGCCAATTAGATCATAACAAAGCGTGGGGGTGTGCAGCTGCTAACATAACAATAGCAGCAACAGAGATGCAGCAGCTGAGGGGTGCGGGTCTGAAAACTTATCCCTCATTTGCAAATGAGGGAACAATTTGGGTTCCTGCACACACCTTCTACCAGGTATCTCTGCACCACACCTTCTGCTGCCGTGTCCCTGACAGAAGGCACCCAGCAGGAAGCACGTGTGCATGCCCAAACTGCTCTCTCATTTGCAAACAAAGAAGTAGTTTTGGCATTCCACTCCCACCCCTGCTGCCATGTTCCTGACAAAAGGGACACAGCAGCAGGCATGTGCGCATGCCCAAACTTTTACTCTGAAGACCAGGGTTTGAATCCCCACTTGGCCATGGAAACCCACTGGGGAGACTAGGATTCAAATCCCTGCTCAGACACTGGGTGACCTTGGGCAAGTCACATTCTCTCATCCTGAGAGGAAAGGAAAGGCAAACCGCTTCTGAACAAATCTTGGCAAACAAAAAACAAAAAAACTATGATGGGTTCACTTTAGGATTGCCATAAGTCAGAAGTGACTTGAAGGCACACAACAACAAAGTGTCCCTGATGGTGGGGAGGTTCTTTCTAGCCATCATCTCTCTCCTCATTGAAAATTGACCAATGGTGAACTTATGACAGTGGTCCACAAGATTTGTTCAGTGGGGGCATGTCTTTGCCCTCCTCTGAGTCTGAGGGAATGTGACTCATCCAAGGCCACCCAGTGTCTGAGCAGGGATTTGAATTCTAGTCTCCAGGAGACTTAACTAACTAACTAAATAAATAAATACTTGAATATTTGAATCCAAATTTAAATATTTAAATCTTGAGTTAAGTCTTGGGGCTCTCCAGCAACAGATTATATTTACAGGGGGTTTCCAGTAAAGGGAAGGTGAAGAACCACTGCAGTGCACAATTCAGATTTTTTAAAAGGCCAATAAATGAGGAAAACATAGATATATGCCAACACTTTTCAAGGCTGTGCTCTCACCCTAAGATTCATCCTCCTGCCACATGGACAGGAGAAGAAGGGCTAGGCCCTGAGAACCAGTGACAGATATTGAAATCTGACAGCCCTAGACTCAGCTAAATCCTTGACTTAAGACAGTGTGTTAGACTTTGTAATCCTGTGAAGTCTTGTCATGATCCCAGCAGTGCCACTGCCAGGATAAACACAGGACCCAAATGCTCCCCTCTGTACCCTGGCATCTTCCAGCTGACGGGTAGCATTTAGGACATGCGCCTTCTTTTCACAGTGCAGCCAGCCTCTTCCTGTGCTGCACTGAGGAAGGAAGCTCTTGATTGTGCTTCTGCCCTTCCCCCACGGCTGCCAGCAATGCAATTGTTGCGTGAAGGGAGGCCATTACCGGATTTTTTCCAGTAATGGTATACCGCACAACCATGAAGGTTGAGGATGTGACAGGAGCAGGATTGCAACAACATTGTGTGATGGCACAAGTCACGGACTGGCTTCAATGCTTCCTCATGCTGGGATGGTGATGTCGTATGAAAATGGCCTTTAAGGTACCATCTGTGTCTTCAAAGCAAAGCTATACTTTTGTTGGTGCCTCCCCAAGATTCTGGCCATTTCCACACGGGGTTTTTTAAATGGGGCAGAGCGTCCTCCAGGGAGGACGTCTACACCTGGGAGCGGACTGGGTCGGACCTACTTAATGTAGATCTGCACCCCAGCCCGCTCCGGAACAACCCCAAGTGGTCGTCCAGCGTGCTTTTGAAAGACCGCTAAAAACAGGTCTTTCAAAATTATGGAGCACACCAGTGCAAGCCTGCTCCCTTGTGCAGATTTGCAGGCTCGCACCAATGCGAGCCTGCGATCTGCTGGGGGCGGGCTTTAGGCTGGCGAGCTTCAGCGGTTGGTTGAGACCCTCGATCAACCGGAAGCCGCCATTTTCAACACCGCAGGAGTGCGGAGCGGTGTGCACGCACTGCTCTGGAGTGGCGTGGACCGGACCGGGGAGCCAAAAAGTCCGGTAAGTAGCGTCACGGGGCGATTCCCTCACCCCGTGCGGAAATGGCCTCTGTCTTGTCAGTCAGCTACAAAACTCAGTTTCTCTCTCATTCATTTTCTATATTCCACCCTTCCATTTCAACTCCAGACCAAATGTGTGGGGCATGGCTGGTGCTTAGTTTCAAAGGAAATACAAAAACTGTAAATTAACTGAATAATTGAATTAGGTTAGCCATTGGTGGAGGAATGTTTCACAGGATCATAAGACAGACAGATTTCACCTTCAATAAGAGAGTGTTGAGATAGGGTTATGATTCATGATGTGAAGAACTGATTGCATAAGATGTGTTTTGCTATTCTGTGTTGTTTCTGTCAGAGTCTATGACCTTTACACTTCTTTCTTTTTCTTTTCTTTTTCTCCTCCTTTTTTAAAAGTATGAACAGAGCTGAGATATGCAAGCACTTTCCTCACACATTGAAAACGTTGGCTTAAGTTGTTTGGATTGGCACCTATTCTGGCTGGAAGCTCAGGCTGTCTTTTATTTTATCTAAGCTATTTACACATTCCTAATCCCCCTTGTTGGCATTCTAGAAATGGAGACTAAAGTCAGAATGAGTAGAGAAATGAATTGACCCAGGCACCTTTGGAGAGGAAATCCAGATCCAATCTTCAAAAACCAATAAAATTGTTAAGTGGATCTCATTTTCCAGAACAGTGAAATCTTCCAAACATTTTATGGATGGGCTAGGAAGCATAGCATAACAATTTTGTGAATATATTTAATTAAAATATAATGTCATTTGAATTACAGGAATTATTTGAAGCAGTCATTTGCACATTCCAAGAAAGCCTTTCCATTGCTAAGGAACCGTGAACATACATTTTAGGGCTGTGTTTCTTAAGCAGGGATTTTTTCCCCCCTAATGTGTCAAGAGTTGCACCATTTTTGTGCAAATTGTCTACAACAGTTTCTTGCTTTTCTGGAAATTCATCATGGACCAGCAGCTAATAGGTTGCAGACCTGGCACCAGTACGTAGACAACCACCTGAGTAGCATTCTGCTAGGTGATAAAACAGTGTTCACTTGGGGCCCTGATTAGTAATAGTAAAGCCACTGAAATCAGAAATATGAACCTCAGGGCCAACACCCTCCAACATTTTACAGGTGAACCTGTAATACATGTAGCTAAGCAACACCAGAGTGTGGTCAACTGGTGTGGCCAGGCTTGTAAGTTATAAGAGGTTTTATTATTGATGAAGAACACACACAACTACTATTCTGAGGCCCTTTTCGCACAGCATTTCCGAATCGAAAGGGCCCTTTGAGCGTAGCGTAAATGTGAGGAGCGGTCCACACGATGCACTCACATTTGCGCGACGCTCAAGGGCCTGATGCGGATCATGCACACATTTTTTCAATTTCGGCTCGAAGCCAAAAATGCTGCACGATCACGCATTGCTCCAGGGCCTCGCGCGCACTTACCTTGCATGCGGAACCTCGAGAGCCAGGCCAGTCACGCTTCCTATGCAGTGCAGCCTGGGAAAGGTCCCAGGCTGCACTGCGAAAGGAAGAGGTGGGGTGCTCGCGTGACCAGGAAGCAGCTGTGGAGCTGATGGGACTGGGATGTGAGAGCCTCTTGCTGGAGGTTGCTTGCACCAGACCCACACCCCAGCTCCGCGAAAGGGTAAGGTGTGAAAAGGGCCTGAGTAGAGAAATCTTGGACTTTATGTGCTGAGTTTATGAAAGCCTGAAAAAAAATCACAATTTTTTTAAAAAATCACATGTGCACACACTCTGTGTATGTGCATATGTGTACACAGCATGATTATTAATAAATGTAATTTTGTAAAATCAAAATGCCCTTATCAGAGCTATGCAAACTTAACAGTTTTCTCTCAGATCTACTGTATGAACTCTGTTCATATAGGAGTGTAGGTGGGGAACAATAATGTGCAGTACTTTTAGCTTTAGGACGTACATGGATTTAAGTGAGTTAAGAAAGATATAGTTGGAAAAAATGTGATTTGTCATAGAAATGCATGTATTCCATAGCATTCCAATTCCAGTTTTAGAATGTCAAGGCTACAATACATCACTGAGTAAGTCCCACTAACTCATTGGGACTTACTTCTGAGTAAATATCTGTATGATTGTACTGTTAATGTAAATGAAACATGGCTCTGTGGTGTGGGGGTGGGGAATCTCTGAAGAAGAAAATAGACAATAACATCTAGCTACTTTCCTGTGGTACTGTGTAGCTCTGGAGATCATTAGTAAAATCAAAAGGTGATTTTACTAAGGCCCTTTCTACAGCTTACCATTTTGCATCATCATCCCTTTGTGACACCAGCGGTGCCACTGCTGGAATGGAGCTGTGGCCCGAACACTCCCCCCCGCACCCGACCACCTGCCTGTGGAAGGGTAGCACGAGAGACATGCTCCTTTCTTCCACAGTGCAGCAGGCCACTTCCTGTGCTTCACTGGGGAAAAAAGCACATAGATTTCACTTCTACCATTGCTGCATGGCCCCTGGCGATGACAGCATCGCACAATCTGGGGTCATTACTGGATTTTTTCTGGTAATGGACTATCCTGCAATTGCGAGAGCTGGGGACATGTGGGCAGTGGGACTGTGATGACATCGTGTGAAAGCATGACTCACAGACCAACAGCAATGCATCCTGATCCTGGGACACTGCCGTCATGCGGAAATGACCTAATAGAAGGAAAACAGTACAACTAAGTCTTAAAATATAAAGTTTACGCAAGTCTCGAAAAAAGAAAAATGGAACTGAAGGGAGGAGAAAAAACAATTTCAAATCAGGAATGGTACTCTGCAGCACTGAACTTGTTTTAGGAAAATTAGAGGTAAAGGGGAATTAGTGTGTCTGTGAGAAAGAGATTGAGAGAGCAGCCAATGCACTTTTTCAGGGGTACAGTAATTGAAAGGGGAGCTTGTCAAGGAAGACTTTTCCTAACTGGTAGGGCTCTCCCTGTCCACTGTTTTTTACAAGGTGTGTTTATTCCTTTTGCCCACCCCAAGAAGCAATATGGAGTCACACAGCACAGAATGTTGTGTTACAAAGCCCTGAGAGGCTGCAGTAGTTTGTTTCCCTGAGCCTACTGGGAAGGGCAAGACATGGCCCTTCTCTTTTCTTCTACCTCCTTCTGAGTTGAGTACAGATTACTTTTGAACTTTGAATTCAGTTTGCTTCCACCGAAGTAAACAAAGATGAATGGGGAAATCAGGAGGAGAAGGGAGGAACCAGGACATTTTAACAGCAGCCATGACAGTGGGATAACAGAGGATTAGCCAGGGCCGTCCTTGCCAAACTAGAACAGTTGGAGGGTAGGCAGGACCCATAAGGCTCCTCTCAAATATAGGCAAAGCACTACAAGTGCACAATTCTCTGGCCAAAACTATAAGGAATTCAGGGCGTTCCATTTTCCCTCTCACCCAGACATGATTCTCCCTATCCACCACTTCCATCTACCCATTTTTCTAGCTTCAGGCTTAAACTGCAGGAAGTCTTACCACTACCAATCCATTCTAATGCTCAGAGAAATGTAAATCAGGGAAATGTAGTTTTTGCATTTTCTGAAGGCCTATGTACATCTATTACATTTTTTGGTATGCAGCAGGATGAAGTGTGAAGAATTGTGGGTGGATGGATGCTGAAGTAGAGAGTACACTTGTGGAGGTGATGGATGAAGGCTTGGAGGCTCATAAGAGAGTGGAGGTAAGGAGAAACAAGCCATTGTCAGGAAAAAAATAGGATCCAAACCAATATGGCTAATAATCTGTCTCATTGCCTCAAATAAATGTGCAAGGAATTCTAGAATCCCATGGGGAATGGAGGATGTTCTCCTTCTTTTTGCAAAACAGAGGGCCCAGGGGGCCACAAGAACAAACATGGGAGAATGCATGCAGACTACAAGTTGGATTTTGCCCACCCCTAATATAGAAATACCTGCAGGAGGGTTCACATGACAACTTAACCCCCATAACAGATGTTATGTTCATGTTTCTAATGTTTCTTTCTCTTTTTTTTCTTATGTTTCTTATGGTTTTCTCTTTTGCTTTTCCCAAGATTTTTCCTGTTGTAACCCACAATGGATCCTATGATGAAACATGATGGTCATCAGACAGACAGCTTTTGCCCACTTCTGACCTGCAGCGAGAGGCACACACCAGAGTTGCTGCCAGCCATGTGGTTCCAAAGATGGAGACACACCATTTTGCCTTCAACCTTGTGGATATTTGTAGGTGCTTGGGTGATACTTACATACCTACCAGTGATTCATCAAGCTTGCACTTTCCATCTTGGCAATCAATGTAACCACAGAACCATGGCTTAAAACAAATAGGGCCTTTCCACACTACACTGTTACAGTGCTATTATTCCACTTTCAACATCCTATGGAATCCTAGGGTTTACACTTTAGGGATTGGCATTTGGAATTCTCAACCAGAAAGCTCTTTGGCTTAGGTAAACTACAAATCCCAGAATTCCACAGGATGTTGAAAGTGGAATAATAGCATTATAACAGTGTGGGGTGGAAAGGCCCCTAGTCAAATTTTGGGCCATCTCTGTTTCCTTCCCACCCCTATTTTCTTACTGCATAGTTTGAGAAAGAGTTGTTCAGAAGTTAAATTGTAGTTGGTCCTAATAAAGCAGATATTGGACTCATGCACTGCCTGCATGTGACCCTTTAGCCAGAGTTTTCATACCAAAACTAAATCATTTATCACTCTTGAACTCAAAAGAAACAACTCTTAATGTCTGTAGCTGAATTAGAATTCTGATGATGATGAAACCCCAGAAGAGTTATAGAAGAAACAGAAATGGAAAACAAAGATAACGAGATGGATCAAGTCAGGTCCAAGCATCTGCAACAGCAGTAGGTATTTCTCAGGAGCTAAGAGGTCACATTTTTCACCACTACCACTGGGAGAACTTTGAGGGCTGCACCTCCTTTTCCTCCACCTCCAAATTTGTTTTAAAAAACGGTCACTAGTGCCCACTAGGTAAGATGGAGGGGGAAAATTTGCTATGTTTTGGGGAACCAAGGCCATTTTAGGCCTTTTTTTTCAATAGGGACATTTTTAGGGAAAAAAAAAAGAGGGGCCCTGGGGCACTCATAAACTCATAGTCTTAGAATCACAGTTAGGGGTGTAATTCTTTGTTAATTTTGTTTCCGCAGTAAACAGTGAGTAATTTTAGCAGTTTTCTTCCCATTGTTAGAAAGTCTTCAAGATAACTTTGAAAAACGTCTACAGTTGGGGATTTATTTTGCACAAGATTTGTTCATGCTATTTTTGTACAGAAAACAGCATTTCAACACAGTCTCAAACTATGGCCCTTTCTGCACCTTACCGTTTTCCAGCACTGGGCTACAGGGATCGCACGAGCAGCCTCCAGCAAGAGGCTCTCGCGTCCAGGGGTCCTTCGGCTCCGCACGAGCTGCCTGCTCGCGCAAGAGCCCCGCCTCTTCCTTCTGCAGTGCAGCCTGGGAGTTTCCCAGGCTGCGCTGGGGCAGGAAGCACTACCGGGGTGGCTCCGGAGGCTCCGCACACCAGGTAAGTGCATGCGGGGCCTGGGAGCAATGCGCGATCGTGCACCATTTTCGGCTTCTAGCTGAAAATGAAAAGGTGCATGATCAACGCCTGCCGGCCCCTGGAGCTTCACGCAATTGTGAGCACGTCATGCAGATCGTTCCTCACAATCACGCGATGCTCCAGGCCTTCTTTCGCATGGAAAATGCCATGCAAAAAGGGCATATGAAGATTTTCATCAGTTTCGTATCCTACTCATCAGGATTTCACAATGACCAAGAAACAATTGTTTTAACCATCTTTTTGAATATCTTTGAATACTTTTTCCACCCCTGAGATACATGAAACCTACAGACCACACTCCACTCCTGATACACAGATATCTCATTTGTCTTATGAAAATAGTTTGAAGGATGCATCTGATAAGAGCTTGCTTAGCATGACTTTTAAACAAAGGAGCTGTGACCCAAGGGGACGCAAATTTGAATCTCACAACAGACATAAAATGTAATGGTTAGCCTTAGACAAGCTGCAGTCTTTCAGGTATATTGCCAATAATACAATACAGATATGAATATAGGTCTAACTCACAGAATTGTTGTAAGAACTCTGAGATAATCTTGCTGAAGTATTTTGATTACTTGGAGAAAGGATCATACAAATTCCTAATCCCCCTTGATTTTCAGTGGGAGAGATTTAAGCAGGCACTCAGTTCAATGGGACTTGAAAGTGCTTCAGTAAAGCAGAATCTTTCCATGCATGTCATTTTCTTCTTCTCAGTCTCTTTCAGAAGCCAGAACAAGGTGTTATAGTTTGTCCCTGGAGACACTGATTCAGTGACTCTAATGAGATCCGTGACATAAGGCACAAGATGCTTAACAGTTCTTGAAATTGGCACACTGTGCAAGGGCACCAATCCAGCATCAGCCTGCTGTGAGGGTGATATTTTATTTGATTAAGAATAGGATAGGAAGTTCACTAAATTCTGTGTAAATCCTTTCTTTCTCAATACTATTAAGGGAAAACATTGTGATTTATTCCCTCTTTGTGCACTCATGATTGTCAGCACAGAGGTGCCAGCCACTGGAATCTGGTCCAAAACAGCCAGCACGAGTCTGGGGTATAAGTCAACAGAAACTTTGTTTATACAGTGGAAGCCAAATGAAAATCCTGCCTGCTCTGAACCAGATTTAACTGACCGTTTCTCAGCAAGGAAACTGTGCCTGGTCAGAGTCTACTATCGATCTTCTGTTCATCTGTCTGTAAAATATGGCAGCTGGCAGTGTGGCTTGAACAATCACCTGGAGCAGCAAAAGGCCTCAGGCTAGGTTTTGAGCCAGTAGGTGGTCCATCCAAGGATTTAATGTAAGCATAACTCCAGTCAAGCATTCTATTTTCAATCCATGTTGCAGCGATGTGTTTAAGTCTTTTACTCCAAGTCTCAAGTCAAGTCTCAAGTCCTTGAAGATACTTTCAAGTCAAATCTTAAGTCTGGGAGCCAACTTTAAACCCCAACCAATATTCCAGAATGTCTGGACAGGGTCAAATAAGGTCAGTTTTAACAATTTCAGCAGAATTGGACCTCCACATTTGCAATTTTGCTATCTACAGCTTCAGAGGTGAATAATAGGATCCTTCTTACTCCCCGTTCCTGAAGCTGGAAGCTTTTGTGCCAATGGGCGTAAAAGACTCTGCAGCTTTGAAAGTGGAGAGTAGGATCCTTCTTACTTCTCATTTCCAAAGCTGGAGGATTTTTCAGAAGTGGGGAATAGAATCCTTCTTACTGTCCATTACTGAAGCTTCAAAAGCTGTAGAAGGAAGGATCCTTCCTCCTCAAGCCTACTCCCTAACAGACTTGCTGTTCTCTGAGAAACATGTCCTATGCTTTGGGGAAAAGTCTTGCCTTCTGGGCTCTTAGGAAAAGTTTTAGAAGGCTCCCCCAATATGCAGTGGGGACAGGCTGCTGAGCAAACATCAAGCCCATTGCCTAACCCGTTTGCTTTCCCCCTCTGAGAAATGTGCCCACACTCTCGGCTTGAGACAGATTGCCATGTGACCAGAAGGCAAAAAGAAACGGGAGCATTTTTCAAAGTCATCAGGTTTCTAGATGAATGTGTTATGTTACTGAACCAAGGGCAGAAAGTCAACCACTAAAAGATTTGCGAGTCTTGAGTCGAGTTGAGTCAATGAATCTTTGTTGCCAAGTTGACTCTGAGTTGAGTCATTGAGGTGACTTAAGTCCAACTTGAGTCCAAGTCAGTCAACTTACATCTACATCACTGCCATGTTGAGGAAGCCAGGAGATTCATGATTCAGTCCACTCTCTCCCCTAACCATGCCCTATTTTTTCTTCCTGAATCAAAAAAACTGGAGGGCCTATTCATCCCACTATCTGAGAAGGAAGAGAGTGAAAAGGGGGTGGCAGAGAGGGAGGGCTTTCACACCATACAATTACAGCACTATGCTTCCACTTTAACTTTTATGATAACATCCCGTGGAATCCTAGGGCTTGTAGTTTGGTGAACACAAGACATCTCTGGCCAAGAACTCTAAATGCCCCACCCGTCCCTAAGCTGAAAATCCCAGGATTCCATAGGAAAGTTAAAGTGGTAGCACAATGCTATAACTGTAGAGTGAAAGGGTAGCTCCACCCACCTTTGGATTTCCCCCTAACCACTACATTTGGCTTTGCTTCCTCTTCACAATAGAATAGTTTAGAAAAAAAGAATGATCACATTCCAATGATCACATTCTCAATTAGACAGAAGCCTGAAACATGCACTAAACCATGTGCTGATTCTTGCTGGCTCTTACTCTTGTTATTGTGTGCCTTCAAGTCATTTCCAACATATGGCAAATCTATCATGGGGTTTTCTGGGTCTGAGAGTGTGTGATGTGCCCAAAGTCACCCAGTGGGTTTCCACGGCCAAAAGGGGAATTGAATCCTGGTCTCCAGGGTCATAGTCCAATACTCAAAGCACCACATCCCACTGGCTCTTGGAATTTCTTCTACCATATGCTAAAAGTGTGGGGAGAGGAGCTTTGTGGTGGAAGACTGTTTTTGAACTACTATAGAATATATTAAATTCAGCTGTCCCAAAGGAATTGAATAAAAATGAATGGAAGTAAGTTGTCAATAAAATATTAAGTCATCCTATCCAGCCACTGCCCAAAGAAAAGGATTGTGCTTGCATCTTTCCATTTCTCTTTCTAGATTTTTTTCAGAATTACCATCCATTAAAAATTATGTCAAAGATTCCAAATGTAACCTCTGAATATTAGTTGGGAAACAAAACCCTATAAGAATAGCTTAGGAAGCTGGGTTAATTTAACCTGGAGAAGAGAAGGCTGAGAAGTGACATGATATCTTTAAATATCTGAAGAGATGTCATGTAGAAGATGGAGCAGACTTCCAAGTTTGTTTTCTGCTGTTCCACAGACTAAAATATGAACCAATGGATTCAGATGACAAGAAAAGAGATTTAACCCAAACATTAGGAAGGACATCTTGAATGTATAAGCTGTTGGACAGTGGAATAGATTGGCTTGGAAGGTGGTAGACTTCCTTTGGAGTCTTTCAACAGATATAAGATGGTCATCTCTCAGGAATGCTTTATTTGTATGTTTAGAGGCATCGACTAGGCAGGCTTTGTGATTACTTCTAGCTCTATCATTCTACAAATATTCAAATTAATTGTTGAGTATTTTTGAAATACTTGAGATCTGCATTTGACAACCAAATATATTTTAATCTCCTCCTTATATTTGTTTATTCTTTACTTGTTGCTAAAGGAATAAGGAAAATATGTGATACGTTTCACATAGGTTTGCCTATCTGGAGGACAAATATCTCCATGGCAGCATACAAGCTTTTCATGTAGGTAGGAGGTTCCATATTAAAGCCAAGGAACCTCCAGATGAATAGTTTCTTAGGATATAGAAGAGATGTGAAAGACGTCTGCTTGAACCCTTGAAAAACCACTGACAGTGTTAGAAGGCTCTATTTGGCTAGATGGACATATAGCCTGACTCAGAAAAAATAACTATGGGCCTTGCCACACGACACTGTTATAGTGCTATTTCAACCTCCTGTGGAATTCTGGGGTTCATAGTTTACTGAGGCCAAAGAGCTCTCTGACTGAAAAATCTGAATAATCCTCCCTAAACCGCAAACTCCAGTACTCCATAGGCTGTTAAAAGTGGAATATTAGCACTATAACAGTGTCGTGTGGAAAGGCCCTGTATAGGTAATACCTGGCGGAAATGGCATTTTGCAATGCTTCTACCCCAACCATGTTAAGCAAGCCAACTCCTTGCTTCCTTACTATGTATGTATAAATCCACTTGGTAGTTGAACCTAGAAGAGACTCATTGAATGATAAATCAACACTTCCAAAAATCACATTATTTCAGTGTGTCTACTCTAATTGGGACTAGCAATTTGATTAAGCCAGTACCATCTGCATTCTTGTCAATGGTGTACAAAAACCTAATATCAACAATCAACTCACTTAATTTAGCCAGACTGTGACCTTAAAAATCCATGATAAGGCATGGATCTAGCATCTCTTGCTCATTGCACTTGTCGGGAACATGTTGATGGTATTCCTGGAAAAAAAAAGTTGGGAGCAGATTGTTGGGACTCTAATCTGAGCCAACTCCTTTAAAAGAAAGAAAGAGGAGCTGTGCAAGACCAAGGCAATGCTCAGCTCCCCTACTTAAAAGGCAGAGGGGGCATTGCAGAGGTTCATGCCCCTGCTTTGGCAGCTGTGCAAGGGGCCTTTTGCATTGGTTTCAGTCGAGAAACCTCCTTTGTCATTGCATTTGAACATGGCCGTGTTGAAACTCAGGACAGCAGGGCCCTAACATCATCTTGACTATATGTACACTTGGTCAGGCTGTGTAAACTTTGACATGTGGATGTCAATCTTTCTCATATTTGCAGATGGCTTTATCAGAGTGTGATTAGTTTCCAGAACAAATTTGAGCAAAAGAAAACATTACCTACAGTATGTAAGCCAACAAGACCCGCTAGTTTTCAGATTTGTCTATTTACATGGGCACTGGCTGTTTTGCTAAGGCTCTCTAAAAGGGACGGTAATTGAACGGTGCCAGTATGTTCATGGAAGCTGATGAGTTGCAAAGGTTTTATAAACAACCAGGGTGGATTTGGCCATAGCCTTTTTTCCCTTGTAATGTTTGTTAATCCCATCGAGCAAGTCTGCACCTAACGCAGAACAAATACTCTCGAATTTTGAGGTGTCAATAGTGTAACTTTGTTTGTAAAATCATTCTCTGATATCATCAGTAAGTTTACCAAATTTCCCACGGCCAAATATAATAAAACTGTTAAGTAAGCTCACTTGCAGAGAAACGGAGAGAAACATCTTTGCTATTTTTAGTTTCACTACTGTGTTTGTTAAAGGATCATAGCAGATAAAATGGGACAATGACTAATAAATTCAGTCATTATCCTTATATGTTTGTTGATATGTGTGTGGCTTCCCAATTCATTTAAAATATGGAAGGGAATGTATTTACTTTTAATGGGTAGCTCATTCACTTCACTGTAATACGGTGTATAAATGGGTCCAGATTTTTAAGATACTCTGTAGAATAAGAAAAAAAAATGTGCTTGGAAACCAACTGCATTTTTTCATTTACAAAGGACCTGAAGAGCGTAAGAAAAATGTATGTGAGAGAAGTATGAGTCCCTGGTATATTAAAGGGGTGGGACTTTAATTAGTCTCTAATTATGGTGGCCACATTGTATCTTTGTTGCAGCAGTTCAGATCATTAACATGAATGGAGAATCACCAGATTGGCTAAAATAATTAACTATGCATAAATAAAACCTGTAAAGGATTATAGGATAATATAGGTGTATTAAAGTAGGGCTAGAACCCTATTGTAGGTTGGTAAAAATAAAAATTAGACACCATCCAGCCAAAATTAAGTACTATTCAAGTCCTTTAAATTACTGTAAGTGAATTAAACATATGGTTAGATATCCCTCATAGCAATCAGTGGACTTAAAAGGTGTTAGGTTTGGCTGGATCATGCCCATTATTGATTTGTGTATTTATTTAATACTAGCTGGCATTTTACAGAGTTACAAAAGCCCCTCAAAAAGCAGACTCCTGCACTGAGAAGCTGACAATACAAATTTCCACAGTGAAGGAGACTTTCAAAATGGAGGAAGGGGAAAAGCAAGAGTGGAACGTGAATAAACATGATTACATGTACTTAAGCTTCATTATCATTATGGATGAGGACAAAGATGTCAAGCCAAGTGCATCATGGGAAGGGTGACTTTTAAGGGAGAACATGAAAGAAAAGACTAGGGTAGTGCCTAAACTTCTTGGAGGAAGGTGTAATTGAAGAGAAGGGATACAGTAAGATGAACAGCTGGATCCACATATGAAATGCCCTCCAACATGTAACAGAAAAAAACTGGACTCTGTACTACTAAGCAACATCAGGTGGCAAAAGTTACTAACTCGAAGAAACAGACAAGCTAGGAGTGGGTGCAGCAATTTCTTTTGTCTGTGCTGGCTGGAAAGGGCGAGATTCCACTACCTCCTCTCCTCTCCCTGCCCCTGCTAAACTGAGTGCAAACTGCTTTTGTATTTTGAATCCAGTTTGTAGCAACTGAAGTGAGCTTGGGACAAAGAGGGAAAGAGACAAAGTGGGATAACAGAGGATTAAGTGAGACTGTCCCTGCCAGACTGGGATAATAGGAGAGTATAGTAGGGATAAAATTCATTTATGGGCCAGAATCCAGGCAATTCATCTGGGAGCAGACACTGCATGCATGGAGGACTATATGATGACAGCCTTCACTCCCAAGTTCATGCAGATGCATCAAAATTAAATAGGTCTTGCTTCAGGAAACTTTTAAGTCATGTTCTCCAACATTTTGAGGCCACCTTTGGGCTTCTCTTGGGGTGGACAAATATGGCCCAATAGGCTGTATACAGACCCCAAGGAACCTCAGACAGGAATGATGCCACTATGCCCATGAAATATATTAACTTTTTTTAAAAAAACTAAAGAGTCCTTGCTTCCTTCCAGAATTTGGTGAGAGAGCAATACTCCAAAGTTTTGGGCCCTCCATGGAGGCTTTCTTCAAAATGTCAAGTGACTTATGGTTACTTCTCATTTGAAAAAACAAACTCCTAGGTCTATATGACATAAACATCCTCACCACCACCAGCAGCTGACATTGTGGAAGCTTTTTCAGTAGATGATGATGATGATGATGATGATGATGATTATGATGATGATGATGATTGGGGAATTAAGGAGGCATGAGATATGATGAGCCTTCCCTCCTCTATTCTCATCCAGTGGTAAGCCTTGGGACCTTGTTCACTCCTGGGCTATACAGAGATCTTCAATGAGAAGTCAACACACACTCTTACTCCATGGGCATGCAATTTCCATACAGAACAGCTCTTGGCTCCCTCCAAGCCATGTAAAGTAACATGAAGAAAACCCTACAGTTCCCCTCCTTTAATCATATATTTGCCAATCTCATGTCTAATCATACTTATAACTAATTTTCATTTAAATGCATGGATAGTGCTATATATGTTGTCCTCCTCACATCAGTGCTTTCTTTACTTTTGTAAAATAATGTTACGTCAAAGAAGAGAAGCAACTACTACAAAAAATCAGTGTACTGTAACCAGTCCAGCAGGGAATTGTCTCAAAAATGGCCAGTTGATGTGAATGGCAGCCTCCGAAGAGAAACGCAAGTAAATTTCTCAGTGGATTTCCCACTGTTTCTCCTTTTCAAAATAAATAAATAAACAGGAACTTGATTTTAAAAATATAAGCATAGTATTTGCTTGGCGAATACATGTGTATGAAGGTGTCGACAACAATGCTGGCACTTGGGGTTAATAAACAGACCTTGCCGTCTGCAGTATTGATGGCAAAAGGAGATGAAATGGCTGTGACATTTAAAGGAGGAATTTGTGAACCACAAATATGAGTGTGAGTGACACAGCATGGCAGCACATAAAATCAATACAAATAACCTAAACCTTAATACCTTGATCCCAGGGAAGAGCACCGCATTATCAGAGATAGGAGAACAGCATCCATCCTGGATTTGACTGTTGTGCGTTATTGACTATCTCATACTAAGAGGCACAGCCCCAATTAACAATTAGGGTATTGCTTTATTGAGAGACTGCCCCATCCCTTTGCTTTGAAAGAGAAATCAGTGTCCTATTTGGTAGGTGTGAGGACATTTCACGGTTCCCATCCATCCTCACTATAGAATAATGGCTTTGTTTCGTATGGAGGATTTACAACAGCTGTCATGCGGCCATCTGCAGATCATATGACCAAAGCCTAACAGGCAGCAGAAGCTAGTAGTTCCAATGTCAGTGAAGTAGCGAATCCACTCACGGTTTTATCTAAACTTTGAAAAACTGGATAGCTTTAACACTTTGAATTGCTCCTTTAAAGTTCAGGCTAAAATCCAGAGCAGATTCCCCCCCTCCCCGCCGCCATTGGAGCCCCCGGTACTCATAAGTACAACCCAATCAAATTTAACTATTATATATTCATTTTTCCCCTCATCAGTTTCTTGTCATATTCCAGCTTAAGGCAGTGGAAGTGCTGCGCAGCAGTGTGCAATTGGTAATGGCCTAGGTAGACACCAATAACTTGAAACTAAACCCAACTGGCTAGACATATAATGTTCAACCTACTCTGATTGGGGACTGCTCATCTCCCTAATTATCTGACTTGCATCTTGTGATGCTTTTTGATCCAGGCATTACTTTGGATGCTTAAATAGTATCTGTGATGGAAATCAGTTTTCATCATCAACTTAGACTGGTGGCCCAATGGTGATGCCTAGAAAGAAATGCCCTGGGCACTGTCATTCATACCTTAGCAACTTTCTAGTTGGTATTTAGATGTATCATATGTGGGGCTGTCTTTGGAAACCACTTGGCAATTTCAGTTTGCTGTTCCATGTGCCTCACTTTAGAGGTCAGAAGAGTGGCAAGCAGGCCTAGTACCTCTTATGGGGAGGTGATTTCCACAGGAACAGTTCATTTCAGAAAAAAAATTGAAAGCAGTAAGTCTGTGGCTGTCATGCCCTTGTCCCAGGACCTAGACTCCCAGAAACTAGAGAGGTCCCTTCCCAGCAGCCACATCCCAGAAACATGAAAAGGCAGTACTTATGAAAGCCAGCACAGGAGGTAAAGAGTGAGCCCAAGCCTCGAGCAGTGCTTATATGGAAAGGGCTCATTAATTAGGACACAGCTGGCCAGGTTGCTGAGGCTATCTAATCAGAGGCCTCAACAACAGTAGCTTGCTGGAAGCTACTGATGCTATTGGTGGTGACAGCTGTGATGATTCTTGCATTTTCTACCTATGTGCCTTGAACCTCAACACTTCACTTGGATTGTTGGTTTGGCTTTTGGACTATTCCCTTTCTGGACTGTGTTTGTGTTTTATTGAGAGTTTACTTCAGCCCTGAGGTTGTTCTACAGGGCTGCCATTATCTAGCTAATTAGGCAGCTAAGGAACCTTGGTGGGCCACCAAGCCCAGGATATTGGCACCTTATCTTCTCTGCTTAAGATATTTGATGACATTTTGATCACTCATGGATATGAGTGACTTAAAATATTTTTCTAGGAGTTCAGAAACTTTCATCCCATCATCAATCCATTAAAAATCTGAATGGATTTTTTTCGTCTACTTACAAATCTATATGGAACTAGTCCAACCTTCCACTGTTTTATTTCCTTGAAGGTTTTATTAACATCTTAAGCAAATAAAGATGGTAATGATGATTTATGGATTGCCAGATGCTGTCAGATACTGTCCATAATTCATTTGGTTTTGCCTGAGCAATACCCTTGGCACAAAGATTCTGCCAGTTACCCTATAATCCATGATTGTGTTATTTTTATCCACCTCACTTCAGGCTTGCCAGAATCTATTGTGACTTTACCATTCACCCCGATGAAATTCCTGCAAGCTCTTTTAAGGGTCAGTAGGTTCTACCCAGATTTTGGGCCTGCTTTTACAAAAAAAAAAAAAAGTTAGAAAGCCTGGTCAGACCTGAATGTATGGCCTAAATTGCTGCTTATTAAATCAATCATTAATAAAAGTAGTCATGTATGTTATCAGGCAGACATGTACAAACTTTCTAATATTTCACAGATGATAACTGGGATGCATGTCACCAAACAACATCAGGTGGCAAACATTATTAATAAGAAAGAACACACAAACTAGGAAAAGCTGTTTGCTTTTGCCTCAGCCTACTGGGAAGGGCAAGGGCAAGATTTCACTCTTTCCTCCCTACTGAGTTAAATGAGTCCAAACTGATTTTGCATTTTAAATTCATTTTGTGACAATTGAAGTCAGCTGAGGACAAAAGGGAAGGTGGGAGGAGGAGAGAGAAACTGGAATGTTTTTAAAAGCAGCTGAAAAAGTGGGATGACAGATTGAGTCAGTTGTGGGGTATGTACGCATATTGTCAGATTCAGCAGATATCTAGCATTCTGTCTGCAAGCACCCTAGTTCTAACTAATATATTATTTAACTAATGTCACATTTACAGCTCTTGTGTAAATTTGATATATACCAATGCCAAAGTGAATGGAGAGAAAGAGTTGCCACATATTCCCATGTTTGATGCCCAGTATGAAAAAATGTAGAAGCCAGAGTTTCGAAATCAGTGAAGCCCAAGCTGGAAGCAGTGGAAAGGTGAAAGCCACCATCATTGTTTGAGTTCTGTTTGTTAATGTGTGTACAGAGGAACTCTGTTTGTTTGTAGGTCCTTAGTAGAAGTGTGTCTAATGTTGACTTTCAGAGTCTAATATTGTTTGAATTTTCTATCATGAGCCACATCGCCAGAGTGCTCTTTTCCTTTGGTGTTTGTTCATTCATTACATTTTTAAATGTCTGGAAGTAGTAAACAGTTAATTCTCATAGCTATTCCATTGTTAGTGAAAATGTGATTACAGACTCTGGGAGAAGATTCCATCTGTGTACCCTTCATAATCAATATTTTGATCATTTAACTCACAAGTCCAGTATAGCATTTAACCCTACTCACAGAATATTATAATAAAATTTAGAAATGTAACAGGAAATGTTACAAGTCGGAAGGGCATTAGTAACAAATCTTCAGAGGGGCATTTAAAATCTTTATTTTTTCTTAATTTACTCTGATGTTTTATAAACTGCCAATCTACTGTGTACATTCTTAATAATTTTCATTATGTATAAATTAGGCTCTTGTAATAAACACTATATTTTAACTAATGAATCTTGAAATTTCAATTAAAGTAGTAAAATTAGAACATTTGGTAGGGGAAAAACACGTGGTAGTGGGTTTTTATTTATTCGTAGTGTTTCTGTAGCATTTTTCACTGACTCAAAGAAGCTTTCCTAATAATACAGTAAAATAATATAGAACTATATTTACTTTTTTAAAAGCACCGCAACTAAACAGCAAATCCAGCAGCTAGAGTACAGTAGTTTCCAGAAGCCCCTTGAAATGGTTGGGTCTTGTGGCCCTTTCAGATGGCGGTAAGGGAAGGGAAAGCCACTGAGAGGTCATTTTTGAACCTGGGTGCAATTGCAACAAAAAGACCAGCTCCCCACTCTTAAATGGAGTAAGGACTGAGCACAAGTTCTCAATTCTGCCATTTGGACTTGCCCTGGGAGAATTTCTGAATGGCTTTAAAATGAAGTAACAAACTTTCTTTCAATTTGTAAACCTCTTTAAGTCCTGGTTGGGGCAAAAGGTGGGATATAAATAAGTCCATGTAGAGGAAGGAGAGGGCTTGTTTTCTGCTGCTCCAGAGACCAAAACAAGGAGCAATGGATTCAAGCTGCAGGAAAGGAGATTCCACCTGAACCTCAGGAAGAACTTCCTGACAGTCAGGGCTGTCCGGCAGTGGAATAGGCTGCCTTGGAGTGTGGTGGAGTCTCCTTCCTTGGAGGTTTTTAAGCAGAGGCTGGATGGCCATCTGTCGGGAGTGCTTTGAGGGTGTTCCTGCATGGCAGGGGGTTGGACTGGATGGCCCGTGTGGTCTCGTCCAACTCTACATTTCTATGATTCTATGATTAACAACAACAACAACAGGAATGGTAACAACAACCTTGTAATGTTAAAGCATGAGAAGTTGGGTGCATTTCTTGTACATTTATTATATTGCTATATCATGAGCATTTTGGTTCAGCAAAAGACTACTGTGTCCTTGCCCTTGGAGAGGAATTGAATCTTGTTAGGTATATTAAACTTGACATGACTTTAAGACAGCACTGTTATTCTCTGATTCACCCTTTGCTGCAATGGTATTTCCAAAGGAGTTCTTGACAGTTCTGTTGGGCAGGGGGAAGTATTAATAATGCTTTATCATGTCAATAATAGGATACTAAGCCTCACCCCACCAACATTTTGTTATTTATGGTGGATTGCCTTCAAGCAAAGCTGGGATTAGATTTGCAGTGTTCCATTTCTTTCTACCTGAGATATTACATGGAGACAGAAATACTTGAGAATAGTTGAGATATTTCACGAAACAGATGATATAAATGGTCAGTCTGTCTATTTCCAATTGAACATTCTTTATTTAGGGTTATATTTTGAAATGTTAGTAAGCTGTCTAAAAATTCAAAATACACAAGCAATTTAAAAATCACAGCATTTCCTTTAGATGTCACTCATGGCAAGGAACAGAACTGAATTCAGAATCAAGCGATTTATACCATTCTTCTCCACTGCCCTCCCAATGAGTTTAAATATAACTCCTCTCATCCTCATCCAGCATGGATGGTAGGGATTGTCAGTCAGTACGTCTTGAAAGTACCAGGTTTGGAAAGGTCACATTCATTAAAATATTTTTCAAGTAATACTTGAAAATATCTGAAAGTTATGTATAATTTGGTTTTCAGAGCCCATAGTCCAGCAGTGTCACTGGACAAATTAAGCACGGAGTAAAAAAACTTAAGTGAAGAATAAACGAGGTGAGATTAGAGCCAGGCAAAACAATGAAAGCCTACAGAAAATACTATGAGAGTTTAATATTTTTATTGTACACTTGTAGCTATTGAGCCAGCATGGTATAGTGGTTTGAATGTTGTACTATGGGTCTTTCCACACTACACTGTTATACTGCTATTATTCCACTTTCAACATGCTACGGAATCCTGGGGTTTGCAGTTTAGGGAGGGGCCTTTAGAATTCTCAGCCAGAGAGCTCTTTGGCCTCAGGAAACTACCAGCTCCAGAATTGCACAGGATATTGAAAGTGGAATAATAGCACTAGTAACAGTGTAGCGCGGAAAGGCCTTACACTCTAGAGATCAGGGTTTGAATCCCCACTCAGCCATGGAAACTCAGTGGGTACCTTTCTGCAACTCACATTTTCTCAGCCTCAGAGGAAGGCAAAGACAAACCCACTTGGAACAAATCTGGTGAAGAAAACTCTGTGATAGGTTAGCCTTAGGGTCACTATAAGTCAGAAATGGCTTGAAAGCACATAATAACAGTAAAGACTTTTAGCTATTGCTAACTGATGGAGGGAGTGCTACCCTGGCATATAGACAGCTAACCAACAGACACATAAGCTCACATATGTACCTACTGTCTGCATAACCAGCAGGTGTTTATTTTATTCTTCATCATTAATCAAGATCCAACAGATTGCAAAGAACAGGTAATACAGGTACAGCTTTACTGACAGCAGTTTGGATCGTATTTCAAAAAGCTCATTCTCATTGTTACTTGGACAGGCTTTGGAACACAATCTACGGTGCCCTTGACCAACTGCGGCAAGTTAACCATTCCTATTACTTTGCCACCCCGCTACCTTTTCATCAGACACGTTTATCTTAGCTTTTTTTCTGTCTATAGGCTGACTTGCAAAACCATTTCCAGGGCATTTTGTCACCTTGTCGCATTTTGAAACTGTGCAAGCTATTCTTTTCTTAAAAAAAATTCCTTCTCCATTGCCGATTGGCCAAAGATCTTTGAAATACAGATTGAGAAAAACAGGGTCACTCAAGATCTGGAAGCAAGTTCAGCTGTGGAATGGGAAAATAAGTAACAGATTTGTTGCCTGATAGACAGAGCTGATACAGAATTTCTACTCAAAATTGCATTCAAGTAGGCTTTACTGATGTGAAATCATGTTCCAAAATAAAGTCTTCTCATTGTTCCTCCAGGAAATAGTGGGCTGAATTCTACTGCTAGCCCTGACTAAAGTAGTCCATTAAATTTGGATTTATCTATATGGTGACTCACCAGTTAACAGTTGACTTTGTGGGACTATTCTAGCTGACAGGGTTCAAGCCAATATATTGTTTGTGCAAACTTAATACTATGTTCTGGATCCAACGATGTCACTGCACTAGTTAATTTCTAGATTTAACACAAAGGACAGTTGAATCACTATTCTCCACTGTGCAAATGGCTGCATGATGTGGAATGTGTGGGAACATGTCCCTTGCTGTGCTGCTTGCGCAATAGTCCCACTTCTGCTTGGGTTACTTTCAATGTTTCTTGGCCAACCCAACCAGCCTGGAGATTAGCACAGGCTTTGGCTGATTCCCAATTTGGAGCTGGGTAGGAATTTTGTTTATCCCTTGGCCTTCACTGGGGCAATGGGAGCAGAGTTTGCCTTTCTTGTAGTGATTCACCATGGTACTATGGGAAAATTGGTTTGGGGTTGTCCTTTAATTTAAAAAAAAATGGCTTGTATTTGAATTTTTTTAAATTGGAATTAACATTTAATTGTAATAATTAATATTTAGCTGCTTTGAGCAAGTCAATGCAGAAAGTGAAATTGTGATCAATAACTACTGAGCACCCATGGGCAACTTTTGGTGAAAGAACATTCTCTAGACTTCACCATTGAATCATGGGACTCAGGGATAGGAAAGGGAATAACCTTTGGGACTGGACTTGTTTGCCTTTCCCCTTTAGGGCTCAGGGCTTGAAGGAAAGGTCAACAGATTTAGGCTTCCAGGAAACAGACTGAACAGACACAAGCTAGATTGACTGGTTTGCCCCTGGTGTCAGGGGTGGCTCACCTTTCAACACTAGAAAGGAGGTAAAATTATACCTGCTTCTGCATATAGCATACTAAGCAGCCCTGCTGCAGATCAGAATTAAATAGTTAATAAAATGGCCCTCATTTAATCTGTATATTCTGTGTGTCAGACAGACACACAAAGTTGTTCGCATGTGTACAAACTGCAGATCGTTCTGTCTTAAGACTACAAAATCCCCAGTATAATGGCTTGAAGAGCGTTGTGGTTTCATGACTATTACAAAAGTGCAAGAGGAGAGAAGAACCTACAGATCTTCCTCTCATCTTCCTGCAACAATGGTTTGCCATTGCAAGCCATATGCTTAGCCCTGTATGGATCAGGTACTACTATAGTGCACAGAAACAGAGGGCAACATGCAAGGACCTATATGTGCTTACTGTTAGAACACGTGGTTGGTACTTAAGGAATCAGTAGAATATTATACAAGGGATACCCTAGATCCAAAAAAAAATTGATGCAAATCTTTATATAATTGGGAAGAATTTTAAGTGAAATATGTATATTCCAAGAAAACATTCCAAGTAAACCTACTGTGTGGACTTTTCTTACTGTATACTTCCCATTCTACTGAGCATTATTGTTATTTCTAATGAATCTAGTGTCTCATGATATGTCCAAAATATGACAGCTTCAGTTTAGTCATTTTGGCTTCTAGTGAGAGTTCAGGCTTATTTTGCTGTTGGCCCTGGTTTGGTCTGGCTTTGTTCTGACAGTCCATTTTATCTGCAGAGTTCTCTCTAGCACCACATTGCAGGTAAGTTGATTCTCTTCCAGTCAACTTCCTTTGTTGTCCAGCTTTCACAACTGCATGTAGAAATGGAAGAGTCTACGGCATGAATGATTCTAACAGTGGTATTCAATCATATATCTTTACACTGGAGGATTTTATCTGGTTCTTTCATAGCTGTCCTTCAACCTCTTAGACTTCTTCTGATTTCTTGACTACATTCTCCATTTAGATTACTGACTATGCCAAGGTAAACAAAATCTTTCGAAGTCACCAGACTAGCATGGTCTTCCCTCAGATTCTTGTAGGAATTCCTGTGCTAGCTCTTAACTGTGTAAAAGGGAGGCCCTAAAAAATATTTAATGGATACAGTTTGCCCTAGGCATATTGCCACCTTCTACAGCCTGCTTAAATACCCTAAAGACACCAGATCCTGTCTTATCTTGGAAGCTAAACAGGGTCAAGGATAGGATAGGAGACCACCGACAAATAATAGGTGCTGTGGAGTATATTTCAGAGGAAGGACTTGACAAATCACCTCTGAGTATTCCTTGCCTAAGAAAACCCCATGAAATTCGCGGGGTCACCAAAATTTGACAGGCAACGTGAAGGTACATACACCTGCACTATGCAGTCCAAAAAATGCACTACCCCCAAATCCTTTGTTGATATTGTCAGACCATAATTTGTAAATCATATTCAGTCAAATAGCGGCAGCCTTGTAGAGTACAAAAGATATTAAAGTGAACACTTCTTAAGCTGCACACACTTTCTTTGGTGCCCCCAAGTATACTTTCTTGTTGCTGCTGCTAGGGCTTCTGCTGCAAGCAACAGCTTGAGTTGACTGTGCCATTGAGCCAGCCCTGGTGCTAGCAGTTGCAGTCTATGGGTATCAGCTCAAGTTCACTCATTTCAAGCAGCCAGAGCCAGTGTACTGTAAAGGTTGCTTGTTTGAATACAGAAATGCAGATATCAAGAAAGTAAATACCAGCTGTTCCTGAAGCCATGAAGACTGTAATTACGGTGATGTATTCCTCTTGCCTGGTGCCTTGTCTTTAAGAAAAAAGGATGCAGTCCTGGGGTCATAATGTTGACAATATGTCTCTCAGATTAAGGCAACATTATGGTCAACAGGCCCTTCCATATGAGGTGAGAAGGGATAGCTGAAGCAGGGATGGTGAGAACATGACAGCATTTTCCATTGTGTGCTTAAATGAAACCTGCTGGTTGTAAATTACTGTTAATAAGGGAAGAGCATGAGCTCAGAGAGCAGCTGTCATGTAAAAGCCAATATTTAAAGCCAATATGTTTGCATTACAATTGTATTTACTTTTAACATCTTCTGGGCATTATTAATTTCCTGCATTATTGCCCAGTTTCACATTTTATTTTACATAATGAAGCTTTTTTACTTCTCAGTGAACCTGTAATTGCTAATTGCCACAGACAAATCTTGGTGTTGTGGTTGAGAATGGCAGGATCACAAATGCGGCAGGTAATATTTCTTAAGCTCTTTTTAGATACATTTAATTAAATCAAAAGTGTCTAATCCCTTTTGATCCTCTCAGTTAAAAAGTGGAGATGGCTAGTTACAAGACTTTTCTACTTACAGAGTAAGATAGGATTTCCAAGAAGTCTAGATTAGCTTATTGTTTCCAGCATATGCTTCAGCTGGTTGCTGAAATCACAGTTGTGAAAATAGCTATGTATCTTGATGTTAAGGACCTCTTAGTATTGGGAAAGTTGTGTCTAGGAAGACCAAGGAAAATGGGGCGGGGAAGGTTCAGAACTCTTGGCCAGGCTGAAATTAAAAAAGGAAAGTTCATGTAAAGAAAGTGATTGTTGAAAAGGTTCAAGATGAAGGCTCAGTGGAAGCACAAGTATAAATCCTGCATCAAGAGAGTAAATGCAGAGAATTACAGAAAGAACAAACACATACATAACTGAGGATTCATTGACTGGCTTTAACCTATCTTCCATTGGTCAGCTGAGTTCAATTTTATGGGCAGAAGTGTATTTAAGATTCCAAATGTAGGCGCACCATAGATTTATATATGACATTACATAATGACTGTAACATTTTTTGTAACATTCTCTGTAAGTTCTTAGCACTTTCTTGTTTTTGTTGACTAAATATTGATTTATCGAGCTATTCACCATGATCCCAAGGTCTGCTTCCTACTTAGGCACTTTTGGTTCAAGTTCTACCCAAATCTACTTGACTAGTTTTGTCTCAGAGTTTAACACTTTCAATTATATACAATTACATTTGATTCCCCATTTGCCCAGTGTGGGGAAATCTTTTTGAAGATATGAACAGTCTTGGCCACCTTATTTTTCACCTGAAATGTAACCATCTATAAAAATAAAAGACAAAGCATGTCTATCTGAAAGAGACACAGCTCCTACTGGAAATTTACTCTTAAGAAAAATGGATAGAATGACAAGTTGTTCATAACTGAGCAGTGGAAGGATGAAGTTCCTACCACTACTCAGCAATGGATGGCTTCAGCATGTCATTGTATTTATTCATCTGTAAAATAAATAGCTTTTGAAGCTTTTGGTAGGGAATAGCCTAAGTCAGTTACAATGGTGTCCCACAGGAAACTCATGGACCAAGCAGTAACATGCCATTTTGGGATGACACCCCTCTGCTTGGTGTTGGAAGCCCCAGGGGGCTTCCTCTTCCCTACTGCTATGGGGCAGCCTTTCTTCACATGTGTGGAGTGAAAATACCTCTTTTTCAAGAGGTATACCATGGATAGCCCAGAGAAGTCCCAGTACTTGCAGTTTCATTCAGACAGAGGAGGCACAATACGTCCAGCTCTGGCAGCTACGTATTTTTGGTTAGTCTTCAGTGTATCAAACTAACTTAGTTAGTCTTAGCTTAGGCCCTTTCCCCACCTTACCTTTTTTCGGTGCTAGGGTGAGGGGATCGCGCAAGCAGCCTCCAGAGAGAGGCTCTTGCGTCCCCGCTGCTTCAGTTCTGCACGAACTGCCTGCTCCCAAGCAGGTAGTGTGAGAGCCCCTCCTCTTCCTTCCGCAGTGCAGCCTGGGAGTTTCCCAGGCTGCGCTGGGGCAGGAAGCACAACCGCTTGTTACTGCCCTGGCTAGCCCGAGCTTTGGGGGATATAAAAAGACATCTCTTGATATCGATAATTCAGCCTCACATACCCATTCCCTTCCACGTGCTTGCGAGGCCCCTGGGCAAGCACGCATATAGGCTTAGCCGATAATCGCCATAATATTCCAACACAATACAGGCAGGCCAGAAATAGCTAACTCGCAGCTTTAGGAGACCTCAAGGCAAGTACCTTCATTAGGTATGCACGCAGCTTTCAAAAGATCCTCTGCCCCACGCTGGCAGCTTGATGATCTGACCATACAACACTCAAGTACTCCACGTTTGCATACCAGCTATCCTACTGACAATTTGGCTATAACTCAATCATTCAAATTCTGATCTTTCGGAGGCTTTGTCTCCAGCCCCAAATCTATTGTTTTCCCCAAGTCCGACCTAGCCTGCGGTCACAATTCTCCTTATAAAAACCCCTGATTTTGAACGCTCCCTTGGATCGCTCTTGGCTTCCATCCCGCCTTGCTGCGTCCAGCGAGCCTTCCCCTCAGCTCCACGTGCTGAGATCCACGCTCCCCATCTTCTCCGCTTCCAACCGGGCTTCAGGACAGGTGAAGTATCACCCAAACCAACAACTCCTCTAAAAACCCCTCTATCCCACTCCAACCTTTATTTCTGTAGTTATCTTGTGTGAGTGTGTCGCATACACTGTTTGATTGTGTTTTTAATAAAACCACATTTATTATTTCAATTTCTGTGTGCTCCTTGACTCGGCCTGACGCCATAGACATAGGGCTCAAGATCCTGCTAAGTTACCCTGCCTCTCGTAACGCTAAAGCAGTGCTCAGAGCTAATCTTCCCCATCTATTGTTGAGCACATTTTGGTGTCCCTCATGGGACCCCCAGTAAACAGGGTAACACGGTGCAGCTCCGGAGGCTCCTCAAGCACAGCAAGTACACATGGGGCCCTGGAGCAATGTGTGATTGCGCACAATTTTCGGCTGAAAGCTGAAAATGAAAAAGTGCATGAGTGGCGCCTGCCCTACCCTGGAGCATCACATGATTGTGAGTACATCGTGCAGATCACTCCTCACAATTGCACGACGCTTGAGGGGTCCTTTCGCATGGCAAATACTGTGTGAAAAGGTTAGTCTACCATGCAAAACCTGGTAGTTTTCTAGTTTGTGAATGAGTGAAATCATTCCACTCCCAATACAAATCCTTGGGGGACCTCACTCTTTGCTTCCCTTCATTGTGAGTTTGCAATAAAATAGTTTGTAATAAAATGGAATTATCTTTTGCTACATGTGTTCACATTACAAGAGAACTATGTATTGTACATTTGTGCCATCACTAATTGTTACAAGGTTTATGGGCTTTTTTCCATACATGGTGAAACTTGTCTGCAATCAACTTTGTGTTTTAATGTGACCTTGGATCTTTATTATCTCTCCAAATGGATGCTTCCAGATGGAATGTGTAACATTAATAACCCTGCTAGGCAAATACCCATATGGTTTCACTAACTGCTTTTTGTTTATGGGGACATTTGCTTAATGCAAATTAACCTATAAATGAAGATAGATGGCATTTCTTGGAGATTTTCAGGAAAGTGTTTATATCAAGGAAAGGATCAGTAAAGCGCATTTCTTCACCATTTCCCCCCCAAAGATCATCTCAAATAGAATACAGAAATTCATTATCACCTGTTTGTTCTATGCAGATTTCAGTAATGTCTCAGGCATTAACACTCACACTGTCAGCCCTCAAGGAGAGAAAGTGGAAAAGATTAATTGTCCACCATTTTGTAATGGAATCATTCTTTCCCTCCTTGAGGGAGAAGGCCAGTGCCATGACAAGCGTGTATACTCTTTAAGCTTAAAAAAAGCACCAAAATTCTGTCCAAAGGAAGCCTGAATTCTGTTCATTATATGTAGATTAAACACAATGCTTCAGTTTGCATTATTTCCATTATTGGAGTTATTCTGTTTATGTGTATTATTTGGGAGAAATTGTGAGACACTTAAATACCTTCCCTGATCAGTGCCTGAGTTATTCTACCACTCTTAAATTCTTGTACAGTTGAGCATGTCTCTGTAGCTACAAACTGAGGGTACATTCCACTGGAGCTTTTTGTTTTAATGAAAGCTAACATTACCTATAATAGCAGTGAACAACCATGTGGAGACTAGAGGCCAATACTCCCCTGCCGCACACACACAGACCACTTACCCATTCACTTCTGTTTTAATTCATGATGCCAGAAAGTGATGTCGCTTCCTGTTGCCCTTTTGAGATGAACTCTGACCAAAAAAAAATAGAGGGATTTGGGGAAGGTGGGCATTTTTGGGGACCTGGAGTGGGGGTGCTGCTTCCCTGTATGCTGGGACCTTTCTGTGTGGGTTTTAGGCAAAGGTCACCTGAAAATCACAGCAATGTTTTTATAAAGTGTGTGTAGGGGGTTCTTGTAAGAGGTTGCTGTAATCAAGCTTCTTGTAACCACTGATTTGGTATTGTACCCTTGCTTGAATTACAACATTTGGCGTGTGTATGTACACCAGGGTAGGCAGCTTCCAGAAGCCCAGGGCCAAATCTGCTTCTCTTACCAAGAATCTCAGATAGTCTGGTTTTGAAGGGTTTTTTTTTTAAGCTTTCACAGACCTAGGACAGATCAGGGAGAATACATTAAAATGGCCAATCCGTTCACTGCAGGGTTCAATTGGTCATTTGAATTTGGGGCCAAAAACTATTGAATGGTGAGGTGGCTCAGAGTGGGTAAGGCTGCAGGGGGTGGAAAGCATGAGTCACACTTTGCCCATCCCTGTTGTAGACATCTGCTAAAATATATTGGGGGGGGGGCAAGTCCTATTGGGTTAAATTGTAAAAATACTAGAAACTCCATGAGATCGGTTTAACAATATGCTTTTAAGCCAAGGTGTATATGTATTTCAATTGGTCTTTCAAGCATTTCAGAAGAAAATGCCCATATAATTGGATAAATAACAAGATTTAAGTAAAGTAAGTACTTTACTTACTTTACATAAGTAAAGACAAGTAGTCAGTAAATAAAACTGTCTAGGAAAGGAAACAACATAGGCGCAAAATAATGATCTGGATATTCTTTTTTAATGAAAAAATAGGAAGAAGTGTATAAATATTTTATTTTTAAGTGAGCATTACAGTCTTCTTTCTTTTTGTGGTAGCTTACAACCTTTAGACATCCTCACTTTGTTCTGGTAGCTAGGCCTTAGGTAGAAGAACACAAATTTTCACTATCATTATCCACAGGCATATTTCTTCCTCCCCGTCTTCTTCCTCTTTCCTCCATGTCTCAGTCATGTGTTCTGCCTTGATTACCATGTCCAGAGAAAAATGAGAGAAAAAATAAATGAAAAAAGTAAAGCCCAAATAAGTGGGATGGCCAGAAGTCTTTTTTTGTAGCTGATATCCAAAAGAATCTATAAAGGGCTAATTCCATCTTGATTTAGAATGCTTCTGACCATAGCAAGTGTTTCACTAACTGGAAGTATATCCCAGACTGAGTCAGACACAGTGGTAGATTAGATGGGCTCTTAGTACATGAGGAACTTTTAGGTATCTCTTGACAAGGACAGCAATGTCATGGAAGAAAGAGTTGTAACCCTATTGCTTGATCAAATTAACTTACACAGCTTCGTTTCATGCCAGACAGAAGCTCTGGGAAAGGGGCAACTGGATCAGGACTGTAGCAGGGTAAGAGTAAAACTCCTTCTTCCACCAGTGCCAATCAGATCTACCGGTAAAGAATTTAATAAACAAAAGAAAAGCCCTCATGGTAAGGGGCATTGTGGGAAAGACCCAAAGAGGGACCAGATACACAGTTATCTTAATCCACTCTCTTCAACAGCAAACAAATGTCAAAGACAAAAAGTAATAGATTATATGACTGAGATAAGATTATGCATAACCTTTAATCGAGGCTAGACTGCTTGAAAGTTTTTTCATGTTCATATGTAGTGACATGCAAGATTGTTTTCTCTGTTTTGCTAATCCATTCGTTTTCATTATGAAAAATCACATTTGTTTCATTAAAATCACATTCGGTTTTAATTCATTTTATTTTTCTTTCTTTTGTTTACTAATGCAACTACATCGTTAGACATGTATTCAGCTGCCAACTTACAGTGGCTAGCAATTTATTTTCCCAGAATATCTCTGGTATTTTAACCTTCTAGGATATTCTGGAGAAAATAATGAGGGCCAATGCAAAAATAACTGACAGCTTCCCACTAGCAGCCATCATTCCCCTCCTGTCCCCCCAGAATTACTCACTGTATGAGGCATTCTGGGAAAATAATAAGGAGGCTGCCAGGAAGTGGTCACCCAAATCAGCTCCACTGCTGTTACAGAAAAATAAAGACCATAGACATGAACCTAAAGAATGAAAAGGAAGAAGAAGCTGACAGCATGTCAAATAAAGTGGTAAAACAAGAACTCCCTTGTTCTTTCTTCCTCTCTATATGTTGGTTGTCTGAGGAATAAGAAGGAACTACATGTAGTAGCTGAGCTCTGAGCATAGCAATGCGACCAGTGAAAGGAATCCAGTTCCATCCTTACTGCTAGACGGATTGAAAGCTTAATCTCACAGAGGTATGAGTAGCTGCGATAATTAGTGAGATAAAGTATTTTCCTTTGGCCAACAGATGCATCTTCTTTAACTCTGAGATGATGTCCAAGGAAAAAACCCTTTGTATTTATATACTTTATACTTGTTTCCAACATCCACCAACCTAGCAACAGACTATTGTCTTTCTTTTAATAGAATATCATTATTTAAGCCTCTCCTGATTATGAGATCCAGGGAGGAAGATTCTCATTTACATCAAAAGTGCAAGGTCAGTTCTCAAGGGAACCCCAGTTCTGGGGCTAGGAATGAGTTTAACAACTGAGAAATCCAATTACTCTTGTCTTCTCGCTGGGAATAGAGGATAAAGTTTGGCAGATGCTTTAGAGGAAGGAGGGCCCCCAATATTTCTCTTTGAGTTCTAGGGGTGCAATCTGTGAAGATGGTGGCAGTGACCAGTCCATAGGCAGAGGAGATCAGTACCTTGAGGAGTCATTAAATTCACTCCCACAAATGCAAGGAAGGGTTTGAAAAAGTTTTGCAGGTCCACTCATTCTGCAGTGCAGAATAGTGAATCAGCCTTTACATTTATATAGTCCAGCATTGCCTATGCTAACTAGTAGAAGTTTTCTAAGATGTCATGGAGAAGTCTTCTATATCATCTGGGGCTCTTTCACACTACACCATTTTATCACAAATGATTCCACTTTAAGTGCCATGGCTCTGTCCCATGGAATCCTGTTTTTTTTGTTTGGTGAAGCAGAAGAGCTATCTGGCTAAGAATTATAAATGCCCCTCCTTGAAATACAAATCCCAGGATCCCATAGGATGGAACTATGTGGGATCATAAGACAGTATCTGTGTAGTGTGAAAGGACCTTTGTTACTTGATGCTCTATAACTGGAGATGACAAGAACTGAGGCTACATCTTTTTGCATGAAAAATATATGTTTGGTTTCTGTTTGTCTCTCTGTTGAATTCAGATCCCATCTTCCTCCCAGGACAGCTATCCAAGGCAGCTATGTTCTTCCATGTGGGTCCTTCTCTACAGTTGTAACTATAGCAATAACTCAAGCATATCCGGGTAACATCTACAAACTTGCTAGGTGCTTATGAGGAAGAATGAAACTGAAATAATACACTGTTGTTTTGTGTTCATGTGTACATTAATATGTATGTGCATCAGAGTCAAGATAAATACAGAAATTTAACTTCTATAGAGCAAAAGGCTGTTTCTCTGTTTTGTTAAACAATTCTTCCAAAGTTGTGCTGTATACTTTGAGAGAAAAGGGAACAGCAGAAGACAGTTGGCAAGATAAGTAGCAAAGAAACTAAGGTCCTTTCCAGACGTGGGGGGGGGGGAGATGATGGAACACGCTACTCGCCGGATTTTAACTTCGTCCGAGCGAGTCCAGCGCGACAAGGAGGAGTGCGAGCTCATCGCTCCACACTCCTCCGGTGTCCTAAATGGTGGCTTCCAGTTGGTGGAGGCTCTCCACCAACTGGAGAAGCTCGCCAGCTGGAAGCCCGCCCCCGGCAGATCTGCAGGCAGGCACTTGCGCACACCTGCAAATCTGTGATGGAGCCGAGCGATGGAGTGGCAAGGGGTTGCGCACTCCATGGTTTTTAAAAACCTCTAAAAAGAGGTTTTTAAAAAACACGCCATGCGACCAGTTCCAGTCGCTCCGGAGTGGACTGAGGTATGGAACTACAAAAAGTAGTCTGCCCCAGTCCACTCTACGGTGCAGAAGACCTCCGTTGGAGGTTGCTCTGCACCGTTTAAATAGCCCGGTGCGGAAAAGGCCTAAGTTTCCATGAATCATATTTAATTTTCATCATGGATCAGAAGAACTTGCTGGCCTTTGCCTTTAGGATGGTAGGATAAATACCGTTGATTCCATATCACCCTTTGCTCTTTTTAATGTCTGTTTGCATCTCTCCTCTGTACTTCACAATTTCATGCATTTGTTTTCATAATAGTTTGTGTGTGTGTGTGTGTGTGTGAGAGAGAGAGAGAGAGAGAGAGAGATCAATGGTTCTGCTATAAGTCTAAGAGAATGTCATGATAACTTCAATGTCAAAAAGCTTTTACTGATGCAACATTCATTGTCAACAGCAGTGTCTGCCTGCATCAACTTGTTCCTATTATTGCAAGAATTTTTTTAAAAAGTGTAATCTGTGCATCTGAATACTCATCTCGTAAAACTATGCATATATAAGGAGTTGAGTATATTAATAATGGAAAAGGTACTTGACTAGCTGTTGAGTTATCATAGTAAAGGTAAAACTAACAGAAAATTGCAGTTCTTTTAAATTGCCTATTTCTTTTACACAAAGAGTAAATTATGCAGTCATACACAATATGTGGAGAATCAAATTATTTATATTAAGAATGTATTAGATTTCATTTTAATTAAATTATTTTGGAAAAATGCATTATTCATCCTTTTATACAAATTAATTTTAATATAATACCTGTATCAAAATGAACTTAATAAAATAATACCCTTTGGCTCAAGAATTGAAAACTTTTGACTGGCATTCTGTTGATTAATGAAAATGGCAGTTAGAAGTATTCCCTCACAACTCATTTTCTTTGGTTATTGTGGCAAATGGAACTCTGTTCCAATCATACAATAACCAAAATCCCACAAAACCCACCTTTTAGGCAATGCAGCCTTCCTGACACAGCCATTTCCATGGTGCCAAGGAGACTGAGAGAATCAACAGAGATGTATCAGTTATTTTCCTGTAGCTTGACTGCAGCAGGCCTCTGCAGTGGATTCTACCAGGAATTCTCAAGAGGTTGTTATCAGCCGTACACCCCCATGCTTTGATATGATCTAATTGGCAAATATTAATTGGCATGAAACTAAGTTATAGACACTTTATGGCTGAAAGGCCACATGGAGAAGGAAAGCTGGCTAGGAAGATGTCCAAAAGTAGGTCAGGGATGACCTCAACATGGCAAGTTCCCTGTGGATTAGCTGGGGAAGCCTGACTTAATGGCTCTAAGATAATCCTCTCAACTGCCCACAGAATACAATAGCCAAGCCCAGGTGCAGCAGGCAGGCACTCTTGCTGTGCACATTTTCTACTGAAACCTTCCCCAGTCACATGACCCAACCAGGACATTGAAAAATCAGCCCATTCCAGACCCCTTTTGTTTACTCTGCCAGAAAGCAATTAACTCACGCCCCTTCAGGGAGGGAAATAGACTATAAAATCCCTCAGTTTTGAACAGTCAGAGGTAATATCTGAAATGCTGGACCCCACTATGTCACTCTGAATTCTGATTTGGTCTGCCCATAGACACACAGATCTAAACCACTCCATTGTTTCTTCACTACTCTTCTGGACTGGTAATTATAACCCAAAAACCTCAGCCTCGCTATCCATAATTTTTCCTCTGTTTATCCTTCAGTTAGCTCTTGTGTGAATGTGTAACTGTTTGTATCTTGTGTTCATGCATGAGTGAATTCCCCTCAATAAAACACATTTTCAGTTTACTTTTGAATCTCTGCCTGTTTCTTTCCTGCAAGGACTCCATAAACATAGATTGAAGATCTCGTTAAGTTACCCCCTCCCTTGCAAGCCTCCTAATTTGAGGATTTCTGAACTGAGCCAAAGACTAGCCACTAAAGAGGCAACGACAGCAACAGTCTGTCCGGAGGCCCTTCCCTAACTCCCCATGTATACTCTAGAGGAGTCCCTAAGGGAGAATGCATTTCCCCATGCATCTTACAACCCAGATTGGGAAGAGCCATGCTCAACCCAGTCAAGTCTAGGTCAGTCACTACCAGAAAGGGCAACACAGCCAGGGAGGTGACAGAAACCGAGGAGGCAGAGGTAAGGATCCCTTGCCTACATAAGCAAGGATGATTGCAGACCAGTTAGGCCACCTCAGAAAGGATACAGACATAACGTGGCTGAATGCCATTACCCACTCCTACCCCTCAGCCAATGGACTGGGTTTGACCCAGTTGGCTCATCTATGTCTCACTCAGATCTGCCCACCCTGGAGTCAGCAGTGGCTGCTAGAGATCTGGTTCAGCCAGACATGCACTTGTGAATATGAGTGATTGTCCAGATCCTCTAGCCAGGGCAGATGGTCAACGTGCTCTATGTAGTGGAGTAGCAAACTCCAGGAGAGAACCCTGAGGCCTACATGGCCAGGAAAAACCTCCTAGCTATCCTGATAGAGAAGGTCCAGTTCTCCCCAGGGCAGGGAACCTTTGATTTCAATAGAGTCAAGTTCAAAACTCTCCTTTATGGAGGCTGAACCTCCAAACCATAATGTCACTAGGTCCAGCGAGCGCCAGAATGCTCACTTGGGTAAACCTTTTGGAGCAGATAAAGAGAACATTCAATCTCCTCAGATAGTCTGCTGCAGTTAATAACACAGGGTCATCGAGAAAGGTATGGATCCCAAGTCATGGAAACCTGTCCAGATGCTGATCTACCCAATACAACAGAGCAGGTGGTCCAGGTAATTTGGCCTCTTGCAGTAGCTGGAGGGGAAGGATAATTGTTCCAGCAGTGGTAGTAGTTGGAACTGGAGAGACCAGCACAGTAGCTCCCTTTCTGGCAATGCTTGCTTAATTGATATTACTACCCCCTCTGCCCCCCCAAAACCCCAAACAATTTGCTTTAAAATAAAATCAATTAACCGGTTCATTTCTGCATCCTTTCTCATGCCAGATCTTCATCATCAACCTGATATGCTTGTATCAGGTGTTCTTCTTCGGATTATGGGCCAACTCAACTGAAATAAAATACAAAACACCTTCTTGTGGAATACTAGCGTGAAAAATCACTCTTATGTAGGGCATTTGAGTGACAAGTGGTGTTCAAACAGTGAGTTGACACCAAATAGGATGTAGGTTGCCACTGTCAATTCTTCCATTTTCAGGATTTTAAACATGAGAAAGATTGGAGATAGAAGAGGGAGAAAAGGAGACAAAAATATGCTTTGAGACTTAAAGTGCATTTAGTTTCATGGTTGGAATTACAGGTGGGTCACTGATCTGAAAAGATTTCTGTGTATGGGTACCTTTTGCTGCTGAAAATAGTGAAAATTTTGGCAGCAACTGCGACCGCGACAGCCACTTTAGCAGCAGTATAGACCCTGTGAAGGCTTCCAGGGAGTTCACTACAGCTCCTTGATCCTAGGAAGTTGTCCATCTCTCCTACAAAAGGCAAGGAGCTCAAGCATGATTATTCTATTCTTCTGTCCCTTAACCTTGTTCAGTTTCTTTTTTCCATCTTCTACCCCATGGCTACTGAACATGTTCAGTCTTCATTGACCTCTTTTGAAAGAAGAAGATAGCCACCTCCTGCCAGTCCAAATACCTGAGGTGAAGTACACCATCTGTGGCTCCACACTCTGCAGCTAAGCCAGCACTTTCTCCTAGCCTGTCTGGCACAGGGAGGGTAGCATAGTCTTGTTGAACAGGACATTTGTACAGATGGAACCTGACAGATTTAGGCTGAAAGCTGCCATATCATTAGGGCAATTGGCAATTTATGGTGGTGCTGGAAACCACCATACTATGGCCTGCTTCAGCCTCTACAACTTGAGAAGAAGAAGGTTGAAAGAAGAAATCATTATGCTGTTCACACTCGCTCTGGCCCAGCACAGCAGCCTTGTCCTTGCTGCCTGGCTTTTCTGTCCATCTCGCTGATGCTTCTTCTTTAATTGCTGGAACAAATAGGTGGTGTTGTGGTAAGCTGGTTCTTCTCCTGGTCGGAGCCTTTCTACAGTGCAGGTGTGTGGCACAGCTGGGATCTGCAGCCACCTTGCAATGATCCCATACAATGTTTTTTTTTTTAAAGGCAACACAAAAAATTCATTTCCTAGACTGCAGGTCTCCTTCTACCAGTGATGTATTTAAGTCTTTTACTCCAAGTCTCAAATCAAGTCTCAAGTCTCTACCTTCAAGTATCAAGTCAAGTCTCAAGTCTGGAAGCCAACTTTATACCCCAACCAAAATTCTAGAATTATTGGATAGAGTGAAATAAAGTCAGTTTTAACAATTTAAGCAGAGTCAGATCTCCACATTTGCAATTTTGTCATCTGCAGCTTCAGAAATGGGAAATAGGATCGTATCTTACTCCCCATTACTGAAGATTCAAAAGCTTTAGAAGGAAGGGTCCTTTTTCCTCAAACCCGTTGCCTAACACATTTGCTGTTCCCCTCTGAGAAATGAACCCTGCACTCTGGGAGCGAGTCTTGTTTTTTGCCCTCAGGAAATGTTTTAGAAGGCTTCTCCAATATGCAGCAGAGACAGGCTGCTGAGCAGACCTCAAGCCTGCCTCAAGACCATTGCCTAACCCCTTTGCTTGTTCCCCTCTGAGAAAGGCACCCACACTTTGGGCATGAGAGAGATTGTCATGTGATCAGCAGCCAAAAAGAGATGGAGGCATTGTTCAAAGTTGTAAGGTTTCTGGATGAATGCGCTATGATACTGAATCAAGGGCATCAGGTCAGTCATTAAAAATATACAAGTCTTGAGTTCAGTCGAGTTAGTGCTTCATTTATGACCAAGTTGAGTCTGAGTCAAGTCACTGAAGTGACTTAAGTCCGACTTGAGTCCGAGTCTATCGACTTGAGTCTACATCACTGCCTCCTACACTGCCAGAGTGGGATGGGGGGAAGAAGGAGCACCTACTAGTGGTGGCAAGTTTGTCTCTACCACTTCTTTCACTTCTTCACCAATGAGGAAACTACAGTGGATAAGCTAACAGTGCTATTGGCAAATAGATCAGCTTCTCTGCCCTGATGGAGTGAGTCTACCACATCTGAGAGGTGTTGGAATACGTCCACATCTTGCAGACTCTTCTACCTTTACTGCTTCTTGACTCTGGCATGTTTGGTACTTCCGGGGGGTCAGTGTGGCTGTTGCTGCTCTTTCTCACCTTCTCTTCAGCAGGAAAAGCTTTCTTTCCAGAGAAGCTGGCTCCCACCACTAGGATGAAGCTGGTGGGAGAAGTTAATTTTCCAGCAAGTGATGTCAAGGAGACATATTCAGTCTTGGGCAAGGGAAGGGGAGCAGAGTGAAGGCAAAGAGCTCCTCTTCCACCCTGAGAAAGAGGAGCAGGAGGAATCAGGGGAGACCTATTAATACTGCTTCTGACACATGACTTGATTGTACCATGAACTGGCTTTGTAATTGTTATCTGAAGGGGGGGGGGTGTATTTTTTTTTAAGTAAAGTACCTTTATAGTAAACAGTGCTTGGGTACACAGAAGAATGGATCAGTAATAACCACACAACACTGAGTCTGTATTACAGTAATCACACAAAGGATATGGCACATCACACCACACACAAGAAAGAACACTGGCATATTTGTCAAATAAAATAAAAAGAGTAAGATACAGGCACGTGGAGCAAAACGCAAACCAAAAGAGAATGAGAAAGAAACTGATATTTTTAGAAAAACAGGCTGTGGGACAAGTATTTATTTGCCTATAATAATAAGGTTTACACAAGATAGAAGACGGTGGAAAGACACAGAACAAATGGACAAATAGGGATGTGCGTAAAAGAAATGGAACTTCAAGGAAACTGGAATTGGAAAGAGTTGGAACAGTTTGCAGAAGGCAAAGTTATCGAGTAGGAAGATTGAGAAGACACACTAAACAAAGAACTGGAATCTAAGAAATGGGAACTAAATGCAAACTAAAATAGTGTACCTTTTATTTTTAACTCTAGGGCCTGGATCAGAGTGGGATCAATCTACTGGGTGCCATGGTCCCCCTCTGCTGTTATACTGCTTAAATTTGATGGTGTTGTCCATGGTGAGGGGAAAAATAATCTCCCACTTTTCCCTTTAGAAATATTTCCACATAAAAATGTGTGTGCCTTGTTATGGAGCCAATTAGCACTCTGAAATCTTGTTGATTTCACAGTAAAGCATCTTTTTTTTCCAGAATGTAACTTTATAAGACGGAAGAGAAATACATTCCCTTTTAAAATACTTCCTCATCTTTAATTAATGGTGTATAAAAGCTTGCTTATTAACAATACATTTTAGGAATATTTTACCTCAGTATTTGATTATTTCCAAAACCAGTAAACATTTCTATTGATTCTGTATGATGTACTGAGAGCCAGCATGGTGTAGTAATTTGTGCATTGGACCATCACTCTGGAGACCAGGGTTCCAATCCCCACTTGGCAAACCTACTGGGTGGCTTTGGGCAAGGAAGGAGCTGGGCAAGCCAGGCTGACAGCAGGCACTCATGCTCAGGAAATGCTGTGAAGGGGGCCTACAGGGGAGAAATGATATGAAAACTGAGGCTTGTCTCTGACAGAAGGCAAACAGGAGGAAAAGATGACATAGAGATAGGCAAAAGATGGCTCAGAGATAGGAAGAGATGGAATAAAGACGGGAGTGTCAGAGAGTGAAAAACTGACTCTTGTTTTGGGAAGGTATGAACTATTGAGAAGTTCAAGGGTTAACATGTCGTTTTCAGTGACTTAATAAACCTCCATTTGTTTTTCTTTGTTTAAACAGTCTCTGGCTGTCTCTATCAAGCCTGATAGAGAGTCAAGTAATGCTTACCACAACAAGCCCACAAAACAGCACAGCCACTGGTCCACAATAAGGGGTCACCTTGAGGCCCAAGTACCCAATCCAGAAAGGGATTAAGGGTTGGGGGAGGTAAGATGAGTAACAGGAGCCCAGGGTTGGAACTATGGGGCCAGTCTGGCAAGGAGATCGATCACATATCCAGCAAGTTACACGCTCTCCGCTTTGCCAAGAAAACCCTGTGATAAGAGTCATCTTAGAGTCACCATCAGTTAGAAATGATTTGAAGGCAAACAACAATGATGGTGGTATATTACTTGCAAAGTTATATGGGCTCATGCAAATAAAGAAACTTAACTTCTCTACACTATATCTAACAATGAAACATTTGAAAATAGAGAAATAGCTCAAAACAAATATTCACTGAAACTTTGTAAAATCAAAGTATGCAATAAAATCTGGACCAGAAAGTAGTCTCTGAGGGTACTCCCAAGGACTGGGCAATTTCATATGAAGGTGTGCAATCCTTCAGCTAAACTGGGCCCACTTCTAAATATACTATGGTTTTAAAGGTCAATGCCAGTATTTTACTTTGAGGCTATTTCACCTCAAGAAGCTTAGGGGAGGAAGATGAAACTGGAAAGAACAACATTTGCAGTGAACATGTGTGCACAGTATACTAAAAATGTCACTGATACACACAGAATTTGGGTATGTCCTTTATGGATTCATAGTTTTGACGTATGGTCTGACTTGTATGGTAGGTAGTGCCTAAAGCACTTTATATCCTGAGTTTTAGGCCCTTTCCGCATGGGGGGGGGGGGAACGGCCGAAAACAGAGCTCACCGGCTTTGTTTTCTGGCCGGCCGAGTCCTTCACCAGGAGGAGCAGCGCGAGTTCGCTGCTCCGCAGTCCTTCAGTGTCCCAAATGGTGGCTTCCAGTTGGTGGAGGCTCTCCACCAACTGGAGAAGCTCACCAGCCGGAAGCCCGCCTCCGGCAGATCTGCAGGCACGCACTTGCGCGCGCCTGCAAATCTGCTCCAGAGCCGGGCGACGGAGTGGCACGGGGTTGCGCACTCCGTGATTTTTAAAAACCTCTAAACAGAGGTTTTTAAAAAATGCCTCGCGACCAGTTCCGGTCGCTCCGGAGTGGACTGAGGTATGGATCTACAGAACGTAGTCCGCCCCAGTCCACTCTATGGTGCAGAAGACCTCTGTGGGAGGTCACACTGCACCGTTTTACTAGCCCGGTGAGGAAATGGTCTTAGTCTGCTTTTCTATCTTTCTATATAATCTTGTCTGCTTTCTGTCTTTATATATAATCTTGTCTCATCCCAAACTGCTCCCAAATTCCAAGTTTTGATCTTTCTACCTACAGTACCTTATTTGCTTGCTTTTTTCCTACCAAAGGAAGGGCACCAGGTTCCTTCAGCTATCTCTTTTTAATAATATTTATCCATCAGCACATGGGGGAAAATTCACTGCTGCTTACCCCAATGAAATAAAATGCCACCAGTTCAAGCAACTTCTAGTGTTACAGGAATATTTTCAGACAGCATCCATGGATGACTAATGGACAAAGTGTGGATAGCAGTGTCTTCCCAACATTTGGGGGATAAATGCCCCCCCTTGCTTGCCTCATTGCCTTGAACGTGTTGTGTATGCTGATCAGATCTGAAGGAAGACAGGGCACCTATAACCTGAACAGCTATATCGAAGAAGACACTTTGGCATGTGTAGCTTGTCCTCCAGGAGCAGAGAAAATAGGACCTGCTGAAATGTCTCCCATGTAACTATTAAAAGTTCAGGAGCTCTGTCCACTGCGTTTCTGGCCACCTTACCCATCAGTAATATATAGAGAGGTCAGACAAGTGGGTTATAATGTTAAAGGAACTGCAATATTGAAGAATGAGTGAGATGTGCTATCTGCACAATCTCTGGTGAGTGTCTTTCCAATTCATTCTTGTTACGCAGTCCTAATTCATCCTTCCAAATAATAAGCAGGGGCTACTTGATTCAGATTTTAGGCTAAAATAACAGCTGCGGATCAGCTCTGCTGGGGCCTCACAAGCTAGACAGTGAGAATTCCTCCTGAAGACTTTCTAAGTTGCTTAGGCTGAATGCCAGCTCCACCAAAAGGCAAACTCTACACAGTATAGCTGTTCAATACCATAAGCAGCTGGCCACTGTCTGTGCTGTGTCTGAGGACACAAAGAGCCTGGATGAATGGCCTGTGCCTGGATTTCTTGAGTTGTCACAAAGCAACACTGAAAATACTGAAGCTACCATGAAACTGAGTAGCTATTAGATCATGTTACAGTTTACTACTGAGATAATGTATGTGAAGTACTGTGGTAGCTTGGCATAAATGGTTCTCATTGCCGTTTACCAGTTTATTGCTGGTTGCCTGTTTACTATACCTCCTGAAGTTGAAAAAAAATATGCCAAATATAACACTAGTATCTCTTCCTATAATTTTATTTCTTTCCTACTTTGGACATATTTGCATCACATGGCTTAATTTCTCTTCCCAGGAAACCCTGTGAATTGTAGTTCTTTAAAGTAGGAAGGGGAAGATAGTGACTCTGAGTAATTTTTAGCACCTTCATGATGCTAAAATTCACAGGGTTATTTGTGATAAGCAGAAAGCCAAATATGTTAATATAGTAAGCAGTCTGTGAATGGAACTGGTATTACTGCTCAGTGATGATAATTCTATTATAACAAAGAGTTATATATATAAATATTTGAATAGGAGACAGAAGCATACCTGACACATGGTATAAAGGAAACTGGTATTTGAAAATAAAGTGTGACCATGATTTTGATTTATAATACCAAAAAGGCTACTTTTTGCAGGCAGGGGGTACATTTTAATAAAGAAACAAACACATTTTAATCAGTGGTTGCAGTGTAGAACATTGCACAAGCTTGTGTACAGAGTATAAGCTCCGCAGGACAGTGAACTATCCTTTTTTTTTTTTTTCAAACTTTACTCTGCAAAACACCAAAAACATTCACAATGTAACAAGAATGAGAAAAATAAGGTCACAATCCAATGGGAAAGTTCTCTTTTGAAATCATGAGGTGCCATAGAAGGAATTCCTTGTAGTGTTCCTCAAAAACAACTATTTGTAAAGGGTTTTGTTTCGCTACAGGGAACCTTGAGAGAAAGAGCTCCTCACTTGATGAGTGCTGAACTGTTGCCATGTGTGTATTTCAGCATCACTTAAATAATTCCACTTTTCAAGACAAAATGAATAAATACATCTGAGTGGTTTATTTTTCTTTAATTTAAAACAGAACATCTTAAATGAGTTTACTGGTTCTTTGCCCTGGATCACCCCCAAGGGTTGTTGCTGATTTTAAAAGCACAAACTTGTCTATGGGTTTCTTTTCTTTTAGGGGTTGTTGGGGAGGGGAAAGTATGTGAATAGCTTAAAACAGGAGCAAAAGCAGCCAGTCTTGAGCCAGTGAGAGCTCCAGGAAGGAAAGATGGAGGCAAACAGAGGGGTTAATTTAACCAAGCATAGCTGCTGCTGTTTGTGGTTGTCCCTGACAGCGCGGCTGACTCGAAAGCACCTGTGTTTGCTCTCTAGCTTTCTCCAATCTGCTAGAAAATGGCCCAAGCATGTCACATGGCAGCCAGATAGGCCAAGCACCATGGGAATACAAAAGCCGGAGCTTTTAGCAGAGTTAATCATTAATGCGCCTTTTCTTTGTCCCATTCAGGAGTGCTGACAAGCGCTTTGATATTTCATATTTGCCATCAGGTCAATTTCAGTCATAACCAGGTACTAATTGAACACACTGACTCACAGCATGACTCTACCTGAACTTTGCAGGTTTTTCTCCATCTGGAACCCACAGTGGGTTTGTGTTTTTTTGTGTGGTTTTTTTGGTGTGTGTGTTTTTGTTTTTTTTTTTGTGGGGAGGGCTAGATCTTGCCTTTTGAACAGACTGCACATGTTTACTTTTACAAATCCTGCACCTAGGTCCAAAGCAAGTGAACATCAAAGTGTGTGTGTTTTGTTTTTAAAATTACAACTTCTTTCGGAAAATGTGTTAAGTCATTTTTCTGGTTTCTCTTCAGATCGTATAAATCTTTTGTATATATTAAAAAAGAACTCAGGTGACAGACAATATTAATTTAAAAGCTATAAATTTCAGATTATGTATTATCTATTAGATCTTAATCAAGTTCAGTTTATATAATATATTATTACAAACTGCACATTATAAACAGGTATTATCTCAGTTATAAAGTAGCTGTGCACTACTTCTTTAACAGAAAATTTGATATCAGAGGCAAAAATAACAGAAAAAAAAGAAATAGATTCCAACACCACAAAAAAGAAGAGCAGATGAACATGTTCCAGCACACTTTTTAATCAAAGCTAAACACCTGTGAAATGAAACAACCAGATCAAGTAACACTTGCACAAGTAAACAAAAAATATTTTGAAACTTCTACAGATCACTTGAAATCTTCTTCCAAAATGCACCCAGTGATTCCTTTTTCTTTCACCAGCCACTACTTTTCTTATAATTTCCATTTTGGTTCCCAAACTTCTATGCCCGTTTTTTTTAGCATGCTAGCGGTAATTGCTGAAGCAGGCTTATCTGCTCTCCCATTTTCTCTGTTTTCACGCATGCTCAGTAAGGAATTCTGGTGGCAGTTACTGTTGACTTTGATTGTTGTTGGCAGGCACACAAAGCTACAGTAGGATTGGCTGCAGTGGAATGGTATTCTTTCCCAGTCTGTGTTTCTCCAGCCCTCCTTCACCATCCTCCCAATGCTGCCCTTTTAAAACTGAGTGAGCTTTAAAAGCCTTTGTAAAAAGAAGCACCACTGTCAGAAGCTTTGTTAACTGAGGTATGCCTATATTCAGAAGAAAGAAATAACCTGATACTGCATTGAATGTATAAAACAATACACTCCTGATTTCCCGTTATTTCAGCTTTCAGCATTCATCCATCTTCAGGAAAACTGTGTTTGAAAATCATATTGAAAATATGATTGTGTATCATATTATTATGTTGTTCAATAGTATACAGTTCAATGGCCAGAATTCAAAGAAGAAGAATCTATGCATCCACCAAACCTGCTTGGGATCCAGGCCTGGGAACTGGACACACATCTAGCCAGTTTTGGGACAATGTGGGTGGCTGGCAGAAGAGTAGAAGAGGAAGAAGGTTTATTTGCACTGACAATTGAGTATCTAACATGATGTTGGTGTTAAACTGATATAGTTAGTAAAGTCCAAATACTGAGCTACTATGAGGAAATTTTTTATTCTATTCATACGGTTCTGCTGATAGTCTAGGATATGCTTACATGCCATTTCATCTGAGAGATTTCAAAATGCTAAATTTTGCTGAAGCCACAGACAAATCAGGGGGAAAAGTCCATGGTGGCTGGTAGTTTCCATGTCAGGGGGGTGGTGAATCCACACTTAGTTTCAATCTTAACTTTAAAGTACCCATCCAAAAGGAGGAGTCATATGGTGAGGATGGGTTCAGCACCATGGATATCTCCTTCAACATTCAGAATGAAATTGAGGGTTTTTCTGCACTACATTGTTATAGTGCTGTTATTCTACTTTCAACATCTTGTGGAATTCTGGAGTTTGTAGTTTACTGAGGCCAAAGAGCTCAGAATTCTAAAGGGCCCTCCCTAAACTGCAAAGCCCAGGATTCCACAGGATGTTGAAAGTGGAAAAACAGCATTATAACAGTGTAGCGCAGAAAGGCCCTGAGACTGGATTCAGCACTTACCTAATATAAGAGCAGAATTAATCCTCATACCTAATGCTGTGTTGAAACACTGAGAGGAAAGAAACAGGACGATTCAGCTGACTTAAACTAAGCAATGTGAGAGCTTGGCAGGCCTTTTGTGGACAGTGTGTTCCATAACAGACACTACAACAAGGAGGCTTATGGTAGGTTAAAGGCTGATACATTTTGTTTGGAAGGAGTTTTCACAAACTCTAGTCTGTTCTATCAGATGACCACAGAAAGGTGAGAGGGAAATAAAATCCAAAAAGAACTAACAGTGACAATTATGTTGTTACCACTGACCACTCACAATATTGTTGTTGACAGCACAAACATCCTGGTACTTAAGCAAGCCAATTAACATCTGTAGTGTAATAAGAAAGTAGTATTCCATTTCAAAATTCAGATGATAAATTAATTTGTCACAAAATCAATTGGGCGTGGAAATTATGTGGATCTCCAGATATTGCTGGACAGCAAGTCCCAGAAGACGTAGTTAGCATTGTCAATAGAAAAGAATGCTGGGAGGTACAGCGTGAAAATAAAGTGGAAAACTACATGGTTCCCACCCCATCCTTAAGGCTCACCAAGGCTTTTGAGCAAGGCCTCTCTCCAGTAGATGTCAGGTTGTTGTGAAAGTACTGGAGTAGATAGGCTGATATGCTCAGGCCTTTCCAAGGACTACACAGACGCATCAATGAAGCTTTTACAATCAGGACTGACATTTTTTAGCAACCTGTGTGGCCTGGCATGGTTGGAATGATGGTCTCCGTTATGAGGAAAACTTTATGATTCAAATTTTAAATATTAGGTATAAGATTTAGGCTTTCTAGTAATCCTGTGTCTTGTGCTACACCTGTAGCAAATGTTAGTTACTTTCAGTGATCTGTAAGAACCTTAACCATTTGGGAAGTTACCTTCCCCCCACAAACACAACAACAACAACACTTTTAAGTTCTTATCATAGTACCTCCAGGCTGTATACAGCATCCTCTAATCCAGGACAGCCACCGAAGTAAGCTGCAGATAAAAAATAAATAACATTGCCTATATATAGTATGTGTATCTTTTTTTCTTTATACGGGTCAAAATTGTTCATGGAGCAATGTGTTCTCAGTGGAAACATATTACGTGTTTATTTATACCTTCCCTCCTCCCCACTTTGGGAACTTGTGGACACACAAGGCGGGAAACAGCAGTATAGAAGCCTCTACAAACAGAAGAGACCTTCTGACCACTGCCCAAAATTAATCGGAGTTAAAACAATCCTCTACTGCCCTGCAGCCTGCCATAAGCCATGGAGAGGGAAGTCCACAGGTGTGGCCCTCAGTTTTGCTTGGAAAGGATCAAGAATCTTGTCATATGCTTTCATTCAAACCAGCCAAAGACATGACAAATTCAGGGGGGCAACCCTCCTTGAATCTTAAACCCTTGTACAGGCAAGACAGCACCGGAGTCAGAAAGTGAGCATGACTTTCTATGTTTATCTTTGGAGCTGAAGACAATCTGCAATGAAGGCTTTGCCACCAAATCAATCTCCTGCCACCGTTTTACCAAAAACCTGCTACAGTGGGGGATTGCAAGGAGGCCTGGTGCTGCACCCTCTTTGCCCATCAGCTGTGGAATTCGTGAAGCAAGGGAATGGAAAGAGGGGGTTAATTTCTCCTTCTCTCTGCCCTGCCTCGAGCCCCAGCACCAGAGCCCTCACAGATCCACACTTTTTGTCTTTTTTTTCCCTAGCAAATTACATGGTGACCATTTGACATTTTATTAACTTTCTGGAACATACCGAGGTACCATAGAGCACCCTTCTGAGGGAGATTTGCACTGGTCCTATCTACTGGCTGCCCCCTCTGCAGTCTGTGATGTTTCAAACAGTGACGGAGTTTGGAGTGGGGGGGCGGGAGGGGGCAGGGCTACGGTGGGTGGGGTGGAGCTGCAGGGGGCGGGACAGGGCCGTGGTACATGGGGGCAGGGCCACTGTGTGTGGGGGCGGGGCCACAGCACACGGGGGTGTGGCTACAAGCTGGGACACCCCAAAAACATTGCCACCCAAGGTGAACCAGCCTCATTGCCCCGAGTTCCTATGGAATTGGTTTCAAATGGCCTCTGAGAACTGAAGTTGGCTACTAGATCCCACATTTTAAAGCTGCATGGTTGTATGGGGTTGGCTTTTTAGTACATTCTCAGCTGGATTTGGGAGATCTGGTTTTAATTAAGCACAGCTTTATTGCTTTTATTTTTGTATTTTAAATGTACTAACCACTGTGATAAATGTTATGAATTGCGATATATGAATTAGACAGATCTCATAAGTGACCTACAGAGAGTATTTTTCTTAAATCCTGCATTCATTTGGTGTTGGTTTTTAAAGAAATCAATTGTAATTTCTTTACTTTTATTGTTGTTCATTGTCTTTAACTTTCCTGAGAAGCTAAGTGTTGTTTTTAAAAAATGAATAACAAACATTGTGAAAAATCTGAAATGTGATTTGACTGATCATATGCAGATGTCCTAAAACCTTCATTCTGCTGTTTGGTGCAATGAGCCAACAAAGCGTACTTGCTTCTGTTCTTGGGTCTATTGACAAACCCATGGCTGCTCAATTGTCAGCTCTCTCAACTACAAAATATGTTTCTGTTTTGTTTGTGCAGCACCTAGCAGGATAAGGCACTTATTTAATGGCAGAACCAAGAGCACTTGCTCTAATGTTATTAACGAGAATGATCTGTGTTGAAATAGAATAGAAATAACATGTCTCTGGAATTTCAATGACTTTTTGTGTTAGTATGAATATTCAAATACCATCTGTAGTTTGTGTTTTATTTGCTCTACCCCCAGTTTTAATTTTTCAATATGAATGAGTCCCATTGCAGCAATACAGACAAACACAAATTTTGCCTCCCCAACAAACAGTTTCCTGAACATTAAACCATTACACAAGAGGACATTTAAAATAATAAAGCTGGTTTTAACGAGGATACAGTACCTTGTCTCAGATTAATATTTTTGATAAGTAGATAGAAGCCTGGCTGAATGAGGATGTGGTTCAAACAAAGGTTTCTGTTGAGCAGGAAAAGGTGAAAGACAGATGGGTTGTTAAACATTGTCAGCATACCTTACTGGTGCCATTTAGCGGTCATTGCTAAAGTTAACAAGGGGCATTGTATATCAGTTCCATTTACTAATATCTATGGTAGAGCCAAAACATGGGGGAAGGACATGACAGACATTTTCTCCCCAACAAAAAAGTGGCCACCTTAGGCATTTGGTCAAGCATGGAAGAGGGGAAATATACTCAGTGCAGCAACAGCAGCTCTACTATGCTCTTGCATTTCTCTTCTGGTGTGTGTTCAGGCAGCATTCTCATCTCAGTTCTGGTAACAGCAATATGCTATAGGATTTTCTCAGTGTTTGGTATCATTTCATTGTTAAGTTCAATCTTACATAACACAGCAAATCAGATGTAGCTACATGACTACATCCCTGAAGGTATTGCCCTCACTCTGAATTAGCTTTCTTTATTTTCAGTGATGTCATTAAAAAACTATGACTGATTGGGAGCAGGGCACTTCACTGTTTCTAGGAAGAAGACCAACTTGATATTTGATAATATCACTAATGAATCAGTCATTTGACACTAAACAAGTGTGGGTGTAAAACATAACGGTCACCACAAAACAGATACATGTCTATAGAACATAATGTCCACCAACTCTCCTAATTTCTGTTATTGTTGGGTTGCGTCTCATCTCTGTTAGTACAGTTGAGGGTTATGTGTTTCACTGTCAGAAGAGGAGAGAGAGAACAGATGTTCCCCTTCCAGAAAAGAAAATTGAACATATTCTCAAGTCAGCAATAGTATGGCATAATTAGTCAGAAACATTGCTCTGGGTTTACATATTTCATGCAATTACCGGGGGTGAGAGTGGTTGCCAGAAAGAGCAACCCACCTTGGTTCTTTCGTTTGCTGTCTCACTCTCTTTTTCTATCACTCTCCCCTGTAACAGGCAAAAAAGAAAGGAAGAAAGAAAGAAAGAGAGAGAGGGAGGGAGGGAGAGAGAGAGAGATGTAATTACATGCTGTGCATTTTCCCCTCTCTGCCAATGGCAAGAGAGACCCAGTGTGGCGTAGTGGTGCAGTGGTTTGAATGTTGTACAGTGTCTTGGTCAAAGGAAGTCATGATACCCCTCTATTCTGTTTTGCAGACCTTGACTGGAATACTGCATCCACTTCTGGGCACCTCAGTTCAGGAAGGACATTGACAAGCTGGAATGTGTCCAGATGAGGGTGACCGAAATGATAAAAGGCCTGGAAACCATACCCTATGAGGAGTGGCTTAGGGAGCTGGGTATGTTTAAACTGGTGAAGAGACTGTGACATAATAGCCATGTTTAAATATTTGAAGGCATGTCATATGAAGGATGGAGCAAATTTGTTTTCTGCTGATCCAGAAATTACAACATGGAGCAATGGCTTCAAACTCAACCTAAACATTAGGAAGAAACATTAGGAAACACATTTTGGCAGTGGAATATGCTGCCTCAGATGTGACGCAGTCTCCTTGTTTGTAGACTGTATGGCCCTCTGCCAGGAATGATTTGATTGAGTATTCCTGCATGGCAGGAGGTTGGACTAGATGGCCCCTATGGTCTCTTCCAGCTCTGTGATTCTGTGATTACACCCTTGCTGATTCATAGCCTGAAAAAGCTATGCTTCAGACAAAAACATTAAAAGCAAAGAGACCACTTAAGTACTAAATAAATGAGGAATGGGGGGATATGTATGGAATGAAAGCATGTGACCTAGTGGATGTGTCCTTGTGACAGCTGCCACTGAGTGACAAGGGGAGTGGTGAACATGAGCAATTAAGTCTAGGATGAAAACTGTCAGTCATGAGAGAAGATGGCCAGAAGATGGATTATGGCTAACACTTAGCACCACTTTCTACCACTCCACCTCGCTCCTTGCTTCTTCCAGGGCTTCTCTCTTTCAGGAGTAAATGTAAATACATGGTTTGGAGAAGGGACAAAGGAAGATATGGCATAATCAACTTAGTGATTTCCATTGCCACCACATACTGACAGGCACGAAACATGCCTATACAGCTTAAACACAAAGTGACTACCTCTTCTACCTGTGCTCTTACTGATATAAGAAAGGAGGACAAGAACTCTTACATTCACTGTGTTTGCATTCTCTTAGTAACTTTGCCTGTCTTCTTTGGGTGTCTAAGCTGTATTTCTAAACTCTAATACTGCAATGCCAGAAATCTGGGGACTAAAGGAAAATATCACTGGGGGCAAAATTCTTATTTAGGGGGCAATGCACTCATTTTGTCCCTCGCCATAGCTACACCCCAAGCTCCCACCCAAGTTCACACAACATTCCTTAGGCATTAAATATATGTATCTGCATCCATCTGGCCACCTTTTCTTCATTCAGTACCAAACACATATGGGAAGAAACAGTGTTCAAAAAAATCCTGTGGGGAACTGGTTCACATATTTATCTGCAACATTCACAGTGCACTCTTACACAGATTTACTCAGAAGGCCAATTATATTCATTTACAGTTTATTGATAGGAAAGTGTACATAGGATTGCTGCCTGAGTGACTCTGCCATCATGTGATAACTTATTTGGGTGAATGAGAGAGCAAACATCACAAACAAAATATCTATATCACACCATCAAATCTCTGACTAGCAGCTTGTATGTGAAATCTCACACATTAACTGGATGTCAGTAAATGCTGTACTAGCAATCGCCTAGCATTACAGAATCTTACTTTTTAATTAAAAACAGGGAAGAGTCTTGTAAACAGACTGATTCTTATCCATCACAATATATTTATTACCATTTAAGGCTGCAGCTTTATAGCCACTTACCTGAGACAAAACTCTATACAATTCAGCAAGACAAACTTCTGAGTACACATGCAGAAGATTGCTCTCTAAAACTGCCACATGATTTTGTTGCTTTTCCTGCAATAGGCCTATCAGTTTCAGACATGCAGATAGCTCCTTTAAGATGAGGACAGTAGCAGAAACCTTATTCGGGGTTGTCACCAGGTTGCAATAGTTACATATTTTCAGGACCTTTCTGTGAAAACGCAGCTCTGCTTTCAGAGCTGAATTAGACCTTTAAATACAGACTTGCATAGTCTTACAGTGAAAACTGTATATGTATGCTTAGAAGTAGATTGAGTTCAACATGTTTATTCACTCATAGGTGGTTGTTTAGAGCAAGAATGATATAGTGATTTGGTCTGACTAACACTCTGCCAGACCACAGTTCAAATCTTTGCTTATCCAAGAAAACCCACTGGGTGGTCTTGGATAAATCATACTTTCTCTGCCTAAGAAGAATTGCCTAGGAAGCAAACATGCTCTGAATAATTCTTGCCAAGAAAACCCTATGATGGAGTTGCCATACATCAGAGTCCACTTAAAGGCACATAACAACAACCAAATTGTTGTTGTATAGCAGGCTTAGTTCCAGTTAAGACAATAGGTATAAGGGTATGGAAAAGACAGCTGCACTGTAGCCTTACCATATTTAACAGCAATGAACAGCACACATATCAACTTATAACTTATTAACTTACTTGTAATTATAATTTTGTGAAAATTTGCATTTATTACAAGCATAGTCTCTGTTATGGCAGAGAAACAGATTTGTCCCAAAAGGACAGGCAGTTCATTTCAATCACCCAAATATGTATCAGGACACAAGGTGCTCCATCATCAGGCAGAATCTGTAATCGACAAATAAATAAACCCTTGAGATGCATTCTAAATGCACTGTTTTGTTACAGTTCAAATGAAAATGTGTGCCTCTCTCTTAGGCCATTTCCACACTACCCCGGTATAGTGCTATTATTCCACTTTCGACATCCTATGGAATCCTGGGATTTACAGTTTAGAGAGGGGCATTTAGAATTCTCAACCAGAGAACTCTTTGGCCTCAGTAAACTACAAACCCCAGAATTGCTTAGGATGTTGAAAGTGGAATAATAGCACTATAACAGCGTAATGTGGAAATGGTCTTAATGGCAAACAATAAGAATTTAAAACATAAGGTAAGTTATAATGTAAGGAAGCCATGTAAAAAAACCTGGAAGTCTTCATGAAATAAATACTTAAATCCCAAAGTTGCCCCTTGCTCACCAAAAGAAAGAAAGAAAGAATAGCCAGGAGAAAATGTTTTCACCAGCACACAAAAACTGTCAGTGGGCAATGATCAAACTTACATTAAAATCCAATCTATTTGGTAAAGGTTCACAAAGAACCACAAACATCTGTGTACCATAGATTGAAATCACTACTTAGATACAAGAGACTGTACCCGGGAGACAGCAAACCTTAGAAAAGTTACTTTTTGAACTTCTGTGGCTGTTGTGTGTGTGTCTTCAAGTCATTTCTGACTTACACAACCCTAATCATAGGGTTTTCTGGGAATGAGAATATGTTGAGGTGCTCGAGATCACCCTGTGGATTTCCACGGCTGAGTGGGGAATCAAACACTCAAACCACTACACCACACTGGCTCTTTAGCATCGTTATTACAGTTCTGAAAATCTCTCAGGCAAATGCGCGTTCTTAAGGCAATGGGGAAATGTTACCTTTTGGAGCTGTCCTTGTTCTGGTCATAAACACCAAGTAGGTCACCTTTCATGAGCATTCCAATTTTGTATTTGAAACATCATTCAGTTGTTAGGTCTATGGTTCAATTAGCACTAACAACAACAGGAAAAAAAATACAAAAAGAAAAAATCACCAAGCCACAATGGGCAATGAAAGGTTAAGGAGCTGCCTTGGAAATTATGCTTTATACCTATTGTTGCTTCAGAAGCACCTTGATTCTGCTTTGAAGTCTTTTAGGTAGACTTGTTGCCTACTTTTTACAAAGCCTGAAGTCATGATTTAGGCATGGAACAAGCTGTTCAAAAGCAATGGAAAGCATTTGGCAGGAGAGCAGGAGAAATAAATTGCAGAATTTATTGCAAATTGTTTTAAAATTGACATTTTTAGTTGTGTTCATTAACAAATTTGAACTGAAGAAACAATTAGAAGAAAATAGTGGTGCTTTTAATATCACCACTGACTGCTCAATACACAGAATGGCACTTTCGGGTAACAGAGAAGTACATTTTTCTCAATTAAAATGATGAGACACATTTCAGTCATATTTCTTAAAAAGGTTGCTTTTAGGGTATCAAAGAAGATGCTCAAAGCATCTATACCTCTTCTGTTCCCACATGAATCACTGTTCTGAGTAAATCTCTAAATGCATGCAATGCAGAGACACAAAAGAATTGCCCACCTAGAGCAGGTACTTTTACAGGTTATTCAGTGAGAACTGGTTATTTGGCTGAACCTCTAATGTGAGTGAGTCAATCTCATCCAATGCACAGATGCAGCACAATTACCAGCCACCATCTTTGTGGATCTGTTTTTGCAGCTGACAGAAGTAAACCTGATGAATTAGATGACGCACTGTTCAAATTACTGATGGGAACCTACTAATCTTGTTATAAAATGAGTGTTTTCTAAACTCCCAATTTCTTCTTTCCACAATAATTTTTGTTCTGATGATTTCTGTATGCATTTTGATATCTTGCAACTGAAGCTTCTATAGAAGACGTTTAGTGTAACATTTCATTCAATAATGTGGTGGCCCAAATTTACTCAAACCTCCAGGTATCACCTCTTCATATGATGACCAACCATGGAATAACCCAGAAAATTGGGTTGAATAAGGGCCACTTTATTTGACCTGAAACCTAGTCAAGTTGTGTTGGCCTGGAAATGGAGCAAGAGGGGGGAGCAACCTGATCTGGGTCCAGCTGAGGCCAGGTCACACTGTGACACCTCCTCATCCTTCCCCTGGGCAAAACACCTCAGCCCCAAGGGCAATGGAAATACTCAGGTTGCTTCCCAGCTGGCCATAACTGGAAGGTAAGCCAGGGAACTCCCAGTCAAGCTACAGAACTCTACAACTGAGAACCCAAATGCCTAAATAGTAGCATCCTTCCCCACCCCCCAGCATGCAGAACCCTAAAGAGGGATCGCCCGAGCCCTAGCCTGCACCAAAACAGTGCCAAACGTATACCATGAAGTCTTATATTTTGCCCCCACTATCTGCCACAGACAAGGGGCAAGCATCTGCTTAGTCCCTTTCTCCTACCAGGACAGCCTCCTGTTGCAAATTCCCCAGGAACAGCATATACCCGTCTCCCAACAAAGAAACACCATCTGTCCAGTGGAGCTCTGGCCATCAGAAAATGAAAGAGGGCACATGAAGGGGTGATCAGGCTGAAATAGCCTACAGCTTCACTCCACAGGCCAAAATCTGGGTCAGGGAGGTCATCAAACTGTTACCCTCTCCTACAGTGCTGTTCACTGTGAAGATCCAGGCACGCATTCTTGGTTTGGTGACAGATTCCTCTGTATATTGTATAGAAATTCTGCATTAAACCAAATATCTCCTATAGAAAGTTCAGCTGTAAAATATCAAGATGCATGCTGTTACTTCAACAACAAGCCAGGCCTGTAACGGTGAAAACACTGTTGGTTTTAATATTAAATGTGGGTGGGGTGGGTGGGACTGGCCTTAGGGCAGAGTGAGTGAGCTGTTATCCCCATCTCTTTGCCTCGTCTTGCAGTGCTGAAAGGTTCCCATCCAGGGCCACCATTCCCTGAATCCCAAGACTCGAGGTTTATAATCTACTGAGGTGCCTCAAAAGAAAAATTTCCATATTCCCAAGACCCTTGGATATTTATTTTTATCTTTTTATTTGACTTGAATGCCAGTTTTTAGCAAGGGGTAGAGTGTAAATAAGTCATCTATAGATAGGTAGGAGGCCCTGGGAGCCTCCTTTTAACCTCTTAAGTGCTCAGCCCTGATTCACTTTCCATTTCCCTACCCACACCACCATCATGACAGAGAGACAAACATAGTTTATCCTCATACCCCCACCCACACAAAATTAATTCCAATGGGCACTATTACAGTTCCTCAAGGAAAATATTATTGTCCTGTGTTGAATGCTGCACTTGTACATCATCACCTTGGTAGACATGTGGTAATAAAAACTGAGTGTAGTGAGTACTTACTCAACCCCATGTTGGGAAAATATAGCACAGAACCTTCTATTTACATTGAATATACTCCAGTTATGGAAATGAGAACTGTCTTCTCTATCATAGCAGCAGTTGAAGCCATATAATGCACATCCCTGGCTATATGTCCTGAACAGTCTGCATATCAGCAATCACCTATAAAATCAAAGATGGAATCCTTAAATGGGCACAAAACATTGGTTGTTTAATAGATTTTTGAAAGATAGCAGAGATCCTGAGAGAAAATTTGAAATTCTTTTTAAATATAGGATTGAAAGAGAATTACCATAAAATGTTATACTGATGGTAGATGACAGTGGCTAAATTATCCCGGATATCCAAAAAAGGAGAAGTAACCTGTTGGAAGTGTAAAGAAAATAGAGGGACCTTTCTTTGCCTAGAGGCAAAGAAATATTAGAACCAGATACATACGACAATGTCTAAAATTCCTGAAGGAGGAGTTCACCACTTGCAGTGTTAGTTATAACAAATAAAGCATCTTCTTGTCAACCTCCTATTTCTTTGTGCTGCTACACTCTGAATCTCATCAGCTGACTTGCTGGCAGAATAAAGCAAAAAAGGAACCTCTAAAGTACACTGTCATCATTTTCATCATTATTATAATCATAAATCTTAATTAAATTTTAGCAGACTTAGCTGACTTGGCTGACTGATACTCCAGGGCATTGCTGGAGGGGGCGGGGAGCAGCGTAAAATGAATTGACAAGACTGACCAGTCAGCAACAACTTGAAAAAAAATTTTTTGCTTCTTTGAAAAACAGCAGATTTCACAGATGCCCAGGACAGAATTCCCAGAGCATCTGAAATTGTGTTGTGCTATTTGTTTCTTTAGGGTCTACTACATCCTACATTTTATGTGGATGTATGATTTTTTTTTAATAACCATTTTTTCCCAATGCAAGACAGTGGGGAAGGACTGGTGATGCAGATTCCCAAACCTCAACCAGATTTGGGATACAGAGTGGAACAGATTGAGTCCAGATCAATCTGGATCACATCAGGCTCATATCTGAATTCTGAATCAGGCTCCAAATTGAATGAGGAGTGAAGGAGACATGCACAACCCTAATGTTAATTCAGGTTCCATTCCATGCTCTTTTTATATTAATATCTGGAAATAAAAGCCACATAAATGTTCATTTTAAATATACATTTTTGAATATACATTTCTTACAGAACATGCTTTTATAAGTATATTGCATCCAAAAATAAATAGCTATCCTAAAACACATGTTTTATATATATTTTGGTACATTTTTGAGCGAAGAAGTGTGTTGGAGAATTCAGAGAAGTGTGAAATCTGAAGGATAGTTCCTTTTTTTCTTTACCTTCACATTGTTTCAGGGGTTCAGATCAGGTCAGTTCATACTGGGCTTTGCAAAGAACAAATTCAGTAAGCATCTCTACATCCAACACTCCTCTGCAGCTGCAATTGTAAGTGCAATTGTGTAGTAGGGGGCAACCTGTTATAAAATAAGCTTGCCATTACTGATCTCTTCATTAATGAACCTCCCATAGTTTACAAGGAATCCTGATTTTCTCTGGTACATAATTTAAAACCACTGTTGTAAGGATTAGTAACTTCTCTAATGTATGTCATAGAGCTCTGCAAAACAAACAAGATAGCAGGATAGGAGAAGGAATGTCAGTGTGCTTGCAGCATTTTTTTTTTTAAAGTCAGCCTCTGTCAATAAGAACCCTCATGGCTTTATAGAATACTCATCCTCACTCAACTGAGTATCAGCCATCTCTTCAAAGCTCACAGCTGAGGGTACTAAGACCTGAGTTTCTGAACTAGAAGGGACCACACCCCTAAATCCATAAGGCCAGGGCAACCACTTGTCAAAGGAAGAATAGAGTCGCAGTTGAAGCTATAAATAACTCACCATGTAAAGGCTTGTGTGTTGGAATTGGACTTCTATCCTCCAAGACAATGGGGCTGTTGTGGTTGACTCTGAGTGCTGGATCAGTCCCAAAACATTGTGATCACAGGCTAGCTTTGAACCTGAGCCTTTCTCTTTTTCTGAAATCACAGGTGCTTCATCTGGAAGTCATGTGTGTTTCAAAAGATCCAGATGTATTTTTCCAGCATTTCTAAAATCAGATGTGTGTGAACACCTGGTGGGGGAGAGAGTACTGATCCATTTTCAAGATAATACCAGCTTTTTCTTCTGCAGGATCCCACTGACCTGAATAATAGACTTCATTGCGATCAAACTTCAGTATTGCAGTCAAACTTCAGACAGCAGTATTAATGCAAACAAAGGTCACACTGATTGTTTTCTTCTTAGGACTGGAGGGAGTCTGGATTTTTTTTTTTAAATTTCTTTTCATCCTCATTAAAAAATGTGCTTAACAGGTGAGCTGCAAGTATGTCAAAGATATTGCTCATGGTTTGGTGTGAAATGGCAGCAAATGGAGCAACAGACTTTTTAATTATAGTTCATATTCACAAACTAAGGCCATTTCTGCCCTACAATAATGTTATAGTGCTTTTATTCCACTTTCAACTTCCTGCGGAATCCTGGGGTTTGTAGCTTAGGGAGGGGCATTCAGAATCATCAGCCAGAGAGCTCTGGGGCCTCAGTAAACTATAAACCCCAGAATTCTACAAGATGTTGAAAGTGGAATAATAGCACTATAACAATGTAGGGCAGAAATGGCCTTAGTTTTTGTGGCCCAAAGGTAGACTTTTGTATTTGTCTCTATTGAATTGCATTTTATTAATTTCTGCCCAAGGTTTGCTCAAGCTGTTCAATCATTCTGATTGGTTGCTCAGCCAGTGTGACCATGAATTTAATGAAAAGATAGTAGACATTTTAAAAATAAAGAATAATTGAGATTGCTGGTTGTTAACACCTCAACAAGGAGGTTTTACCATGTCATCAACTAGATATTCAGGAAGATATTGCTGATACACTAGTCACACAATTCATGGCTTTATTTTCTACCTCATTCTCTATCAAAAATGTAAATCTCTAGATATAAATATCCTTCCTTTTATCCAGGGCCTATAAATAAGCATGATGTCGTGACTCATGAAAGGATTAAGAGATACAGAGCTGTCTCACATCAGCTTCTTTTATAAATACCTACCAGGTCAGAGGGGAGAATTTTTACATCCTTTTTCATCTATATTGAAAAGTTCTTTTTGTCATTTGGTGATACAGTATTTCCCAACAGATTTTTTTTCCCTATAAATGTATGACTCTTTTGAAATCTAGTGAAAGCTCTGTGTGAATGTTGTTTGACTATCTTTTCCATTATATTAAATGTTACTACTTGGAGAAAGGATTACCGATGGCTATGAAGGAGAACAGCAATATTCAGCTGTTCCAACAATATTTGCATGTAACCAAATAGGATTAACTACATCACACTGCAACACCATCTGTTATTTATTTATTTATTTATTTATTTATTTATTTATTTATTGCTTGCTTGCAAACTAATAATTATTACTTAATTAATATACTTTAATAGATTATTAGAGTGTTCATCTGGAATCCAGGAGAGCAGGATTCAGTTCCCCACTCAACCATGGAAACTCACTGGGTGACCTTAATCAACTCACACTCTCTCAGCCCCAGAGGAAGACAACTCTCTCCTCTGAATATCTGAATATTATATCTCCATAATCTGAGTCATCTCAGGGTCATCTGAGGGTGGCAATAAGTCAGAAATTACTTAAAGGCATACAACAACAACAACAACAACGAGATAATAATGTATTAGATTATACCCTAGCTTTAAAACAGATTTAAAACAGTAGCCTGCTAATAATGTAATCTTTTTTTTACTTCCCTCAGATGCTAGTGGCCTGAGAAATGTCACATGGGAATTCAACCTCACTAAATTCTGGCTAACGAAATGAAGGAACTAAGTCACAAACAAGCCCCACCAGCCAGAAGAAACCTCTTCGCCTCAGTAAGTCACAGTTACTCAGGTGATACTTCTACAAAAGAAAAAAAACTTCAGCATCTGACTGACCATCTAGCTTCAGTGAATCTTATACTCCAGCTTCCCCCAATGTGGTTTCACAATTAAGTGGTGAGTCTTGAGTGTGGTGAGAGGGGAGTGGTAGTGTAATTCCACATACCAGACTTTTATGTTACACTCAGAGATGCACAATCTCAGCTTAGGTAATCAGAGCTATACATAATGCTGTAACTGATTTAGGTTTGTGTAAAGGTATAAATTTGTATGGAGGTGTTAAGATACTGGCAGTTGTAATTTTGATTTCTTTCCTAATGATCCCCAACATAGAATTTGGAGTTTCTGCAACAGCTTCACACAAGGTCACAATTTACTCAGGGTATACCTCTATAACTGCAGCACTTGTTTTTTGATCAATATCTGTGACCAAAAATGAATATATATAAAATTAAGATTCACCCCCCCCATGTGCATCACTTTACACTGTTAAGCACTGAACCACACTTGCTACTTCAATGTCTGTTCCTTATGTTAGGAGAAATACTTCTGGAGTTATTCACAGATACAATTTTTAGTCTAATCTTATTAAATAATTGGGTGCCACCAGCAAATCTGGCCACCTCACGGCTCAGGTGGAACTCAAAAGCACAGATGCAAATCTCTGTGGGGACTACATTGTTTGCATGAGAGCCGGCATGTTCTAATGGTTTGAATGTTGGACTAGAACAGCAGGGTTCAAATCCTTGGTCAGCCATGGAAACCAGCTAGGTGGCCTTAGGCAAGTCACACACTCTCATCCTTAGAGGAAGACAAAGGCAAGTTCCCTTTGAACAAATTTGGACAAGAAAACCTCATGACTTTAGGGACACCATAAATCAGAAATGATTTGAAGGCACACAACAACATCACAACTATATATATGCCTCTATTTATTCCTCCTATTTCCTGTTAGTGATCCCTAAGAGGACCTCTCCCCTTATACCATGACTGCTTTGAAATGGTCTGGGATTTCCTGTTACTCAGGGAATCACAGAATATAGCGTGTATTTCAAATGTAAGTAAGATCGAGATGGTTGGGAGCAAATGTGCAAACCTTCTAAAAACAACCTTACAGAAGACCGCCTCCCCAGTTCTAGGTGGTTGACTGTTTGCTCTGTTAAAATTGTACAATTTTGCTGCAAATGATAGTTAGGAAGCAAGAGTTCTTTCAGTTTTAGATCATGGGTACATATGTCAGGTGCTAGTGTGTTACAGTGGTTTGAGTAGTTAGACAAGGGGCCTTTCCAATAGGGGCCTTTCCAATTCCAATTATAGGGCTATTATTCCACTTTCAACATCTTGTGGAATTCTGGAGTTTGTAGTTTACTGAGGCCAAAGAGCTCTCTGGCTGAGAATTCTAAAGAGCCCTCCCTAAACCTCCCCAAGGACTCTAGGAGATCCAGATTCTTTCCTTTACTTATTTGTTTTTAAAAATGCTTATTTAATATCCACAAAGAAAGGAAAAAGGAAAACCAAGAACAAGTGATGTCTTGAAAAAGCAATAATAAAAACAAATGATAAATTGTAGTCAAAACAGTGCTACACTCTTGTCAATAAAAAAAAGAGCAAAATAAAAAAAAAAGAATCAAGAATCAAGAACATTCATACTATATGATACACATAACTGGTTTTACATATATCATACCTACTGCATCTTTATGTTTTTTTGATCATGGTTTCAGTGAAAAAATATTTTCCCAAATGTTAGGTGATGTTTTTGTCATTTACAAATGAAATGAAGGAGAACCAAATTTCATCAAAATTATCCGTGTATTTCTCTCCTGTCAGATATTTCACATAAGTCAGACTCTCTGATCCTAAGAGGTAGGGCTTAAATACTTTAAGACACCAGATCCCATGTGATCTTGGAAGCTAAGCAGGGCCAGCCCTGGTTAATATTTGGATGGGACACCATCCTGTGCTGTAGGCTGTATTTAAGAGGAAGGAATGGCAAACCAGCTCTGACTATTCTTTGCCTAAGAAAACCCTATGAAATTCATGGAGTTGCCGCAAGTCAACAGGTAACTTGATGGCATACACACAAACACAGCCTAAGAGGAAGCAATGGCAAGCCTCTGCTTATATGTTGTCATGTGTACTATTACACTGATACTGAGCCAATTGTTTGATTGGTTAAAATGGCACATCCCATGAAAGGACTAGTCAAATGACTCCTTATTATGTTCTGTCTGTTTGCATTACGTATGAGGTTGCAACATGAAAAGGAGTGGTGGGACTAGACTCATTTATCAGCATTTGTGAGGGGAAAAAAGCTTCACTCAGACAAACCTACCATAGATTCCTGTTGTTAAGGACTGGAATGTTTTTGTATGTACCGATCTTGACTACATTGACCCCTTCTGCATGCCTTTGCCTAATTCAAAAGTCAGGTATTTCTCAGGTGTGCTGAGAACTGTACTCAAGTGCTTCATCATAGCCTCTTATTGCAGTTCTTGACCATGGAACCATTTTATTTCCTAAAACAGAATGAAGACATAGCATCACACCATAGGCAAATCTGGCTGATCCTTTCTGCCAGTTGTTTTGGAAAAAGAAAAGGTATAATTGTATACTCTTTAAAAGTGTAAAGGAAACACATCCACTTTACCTACAGTGTAATTTATTTACTAAGAATGTCAGTAAAGCAAGGAATATCAGGTGCTATATCCTGTATTTTAAAGGTCAGCAATGGTAAACTATCTGAGTTTTCCTTGCCCAAGAAAACCCTATGAAATTCATGGGGGTCACCATAAGTCAACAGGCAGCATGAAAGACTACACAGATACATGTGATAGCAAAGAAAGTGATGTTTCTGAGAATAACAAAGTAAGCTGTGCTTATGTCATAGAAGAACAGGGAAGATAAAACACATCTCTAGGGGACATTGGCCTAAAATAATTGCTAATCCCAGCTAAGATATACTCATAGAATCATAGAATCATAGAAATGTAGAGTTGGAAGAGACCACACGGGCCATCCAGTCCAGCCCCCTGCCATGCAGGAACACCCTCAAAGCACTCCCGATAGATGGCCATCCAACCTCTGCTTAAAAACCTCCAAAGAAGGAGACTCCACCACACTTCGAGGCAGCATGTTCCACTGCCAGACAGCCCTGACTGTCAGGAAGTTTTTCCTGAGGTTCAGGTGGAATCTCCTTTCCTGCAGCTTGAATCCATTGCTCCTTGACCTGGCCTCTGGAGTGGTAGAGAACAAGCCCACTCCCTCCTCTACATGGCATCCCTTCAAATATTTAAACATGGCTATCATGTCCCCTCTTAACCTTATCTTCTGCAGACTAAACATACCTGGACACAGTATTCAAGATGAGGTCTAACCAAAGCAGAGTAGAGTGGTACCAGTACCTCCCTCGATCTAGACACCATACTCCTATTGATGCAGCCGAGAATTGCATTGGCTTTCTTGGCTGCCGCATCACACTGCTGACTCATGTTCAGCTTGTGGTCTATTAAGACTCTTAGATCCCTTTCACAGGTACTGTTATCCAGCCACGAATCAACTGCTTACATTTATTTAAGTTCTACAATGGAATTTAAGCCAATGTCAGCTAGAGATGCATGTGCCTTTCTGTCCTTCTGCTTGACAAATTACTTTTCTTCTAGTAATAGGCAGGCAGAAGGTTCTAAAGGAGGAGAGGAAAAAGAAACAGAGGCCTAGAAAGGCAACAAAGGTCTGAGAAGGCAAGAAGTGAAGGAAACTTGAGAACACAAGGAAAGAGCAAGGAAGAGAAGACCAGTGAAACAGGTATCGGGGGTCTTAGAGAGAGAGAAAAAATAAGGACAGACTGTTACCTTCAAAGTCCTTAGAATCTCAAAATGGTTGGGGGTTCAACTATTTAGCTCTCAGGCATGGGGATAACAATTTTATATGAGAAAGTTGGAAGCATTCAAAAGTTGTTGGGTTACTGCTCTCATCATCCCTGATCTTTGGCTAGGCTAGCAAGGGCTGAGAGGCTCACAGTCCAAAAAGAGCTGGAGGGCCACAGAACATAAATAGTAAAATTGAAAGACTCTTAGATAAAAGAAAGATTTCATACCTTGCAGCCAATGTAATCTATCAGCCATGCATGATGGAACACCACAGCAGTGCTATATTTTAGTAAGCGCTGCAGTAAAGACTGGGAGGGAAAGACAGTTACTTGTCTAAAGACCAAACTAGATCCTTGCTCGGTGACTGGTATCCTATCATGCTATGTTTTCCTTTCTTTAAAAACAGCTGAGCTGGGGGCAGTCTAGGTTGGGGCTGCACAGTGAGAGGGAAGAGGGTCTTACCAGTGCCCCCGTATCAAGGCTGTGAACCAGATCCCTGCTTCTGGACAACCGAGAAAGGGAAATCTTGTGCACGTAAGAACTGTGCCTGTACCTCTTATCCTCCATGGCTAATAAATAGCTTTTGGATAGAGCAAGGCAGAGCAATTTAGGTCAGACAATCATTCCAAACTTTTGAAAACAATAAACACCATTATATTAAGCAAATAACAGTCACTTGGCCTCCCAACATATGCAATAATGTTATTCATGTTATGGGGGTGTCCCAGATCTTAGAACTACCACTCTCTCCAATAAGAAATTCCTTCTAGTAGAGGCTATTTTTGTAGAAGAAGTTCACTATCATTTCTAAACAGGTGTAAATGTTTTAAACAATATTCCACAAGAAGCACAAAAGTTTAGAGGATCAACAGGAATCTGATGTCATATACACAAACACTTTGGAAAGGAGTTTTGTTTTTTTTAAGGCAGATTTGTTTCAACTTAACAGAAATGTGGAATGAAATAACGTTTCACTGTAAAAGCAAATTATGTTACAACATTTGAACTGTGTTCTACACAGAAAATCCAAAATCCAGCTATAAAACATATGTTTCCCATGCAGAAGGTCCTCAATTCAGTCCTGACCCCTCCAAGTAGGGCTTGGAAAGACCCTTGTCTAAATCTCTGGGCAGCCCACTGACAATCACGGTAGATTACATTGAGCTAGATGGATCAGTGGCTGGCATCACGTTCAGTATAAGAAGCTGGATTTACATTCCCATAACTGCTGGGGATTCATATTTAGCGTTTTTAATAACCAAACATGACCCAGAAAATCTACCTTTTCAGCCTGGCAGTGCCCCAGTTGAAGGGTTTCCAGGGTGCTGCCAATTGGGACACTGGGGCATGTCAAATGCAGCGTTCTCACAATTACAGGGTGCATTGAGACAAGCAGCTGCGAAAAGACCCTGAGTGGTCTGCTGGGTTGCCTGGTTTCAATACAGCCCACAATGGTCTCAATATGTCCCTATGTCATTCTCCAGCATTCTGATCTGCAGTGCTTCTGAAGCCCTTCAACTAGGGTACAGCTAGCCAGCAAAGTAAATTTTTTGAGGAGTGGCATCATCCGACTCAACTACAACAACAGAGCTCCATGGGGCTAGTTGTATATCACCAGGAAAGAAGATTGGCTTCCTTCCAATCTTGTTGATGTCCTTCTTAGGCGTTTAGTCTTTAACAGCTTATATGGGTTATATCCAGTTTAACCAGATTTAAATCTTTACCTCATTAAAACCTTGTCCTGATTATATTTCTTAACCAAGAATTTCCAATTCTATATTTACACTGAGTGCATTTTAAATGCAAAGTCCTACCTAACTATATCTGTTCCTTTAAAGTGGGACAGTTGAAAAACGGCTGAAAAAGTGGGATAAGAGAGGATTAATTGGGACTGTCCCTATCAAATCAAGACAAGTGATATGATCTTACCCACTGTAGTCTGGCTCTATGACAGGGGTGGGCAATTTTGATGGGACCAGGGGGCAACTTTCTGCCCCAGAGCCCTTTGGGACCACAGAGATAGTTACAGATGGACAGTGGGACAAACCTGGAAGGAACCAGAATTCCATTTTGGTTTTGAAAAATTCTTTTTGTTTGTTTGTTTGTTTTGTTTTTTACATTAATGCAGTAAGGAGAGGCTAAGTCCTCATCAAAAGGTGAATCACCATTATTGGGAGCTTCAAGGAGAGACAATCTACCCCCCCCCCTTTTTTTTTTTTTGGAAAGAAAAAGGGTAGTCCAGAGAAATAAGGGGTTTCAAGCCTTCCAAAATAGCCCTGGGGGTTACCTGCAGTGCCAGGACTAGATTTTACTCACTCACAGAGATAACAGTACTGCAAGATAACAGCATGGATTCCCCTACCCACCCTTATGCTTCCCAATTAAGAGAGAAAGCAAAGTGCAAAGCTTGCTGCTCACAATCAGCATTGCCAGCAATGGATGAGCTCCAAACTCAAGACCTGTCTGGTATCTGCAAATGCTATGAGATAGCACTTCACTCCTCCTTGTTGTTTCCTGTGCATGGAAGGGGGAAGAAAAGCAAAGCTAACCATGCAAATTAACCCTAACTTTGGAACTGAGCAGCTTTGAGTCCCATTTGGCAGAAAAGCAGAATATAACTCAAATTAATAAAATATAATATATAAAATAATTCATCCAGTGTCTGCAAATGCTGGCTGAGAGCACTTCCTTCTTCTTTCATATCCATTGACTGTGTAGAACATAAGATTCACACAGAAAGATTATTTGTGGTATACTGGTCACAACAAAGTCTATTCAAGAAAGAGCTTTCTAAGTCAGCAAACTGTTAGAGATGTAATACTTCTAATGCTTCCTTAATGCATGTATTTTGGAGTTGTCTCATAGCAGCTATATTTTGGGAGGAAGTAATCATATGAGTAAATTTGGTATTGGAAAGTTTCTTGATATTCTGGGACATGCATGTTCTTTTGAATTATTTGCCTGTTCTTGGAAATGAACAAATGATCAACAGAAGTGGATTTTTTACACCCTTTTGACTGCTAAAAGATTAATGCTTTGTTACTGAAAAGATCATTCTTCTCTATCCATAACAGACTGTTATTTTTCCTCCTTTTTTGACTTTATTTCTCTGCTTTTGGTATATGGAAACAATTTTGTGCAGGAAGCCCAAATCTTTTGACACCCCATTATCTAATGACTCATTCTTTTGATGCTTCCAAATTAAGAACAAGTTCCATTAATTTGACAGGAGTTCCACTCTTTCATCTGTTCTTCTTGCCTATGAAGCTTCACTTGGAACTGCTCAAACATGCATGCTGTTTGCAAAGCAAGCTCAAGGGAGTGGGAAGGCATGGCTGAGAGATTTTGCGAGCAGCATATACACAGTTGGTCCCAAGTGAGCCCCCATAAATCCTTCATACTCTCTACAGTACAGTTCATGGTTTCCACTTTTCAACCAGTTCCGTTTTCTGAAAGTGCTCTGGTTCCTATTCTGTCAGATAAGCAGAAGAAACCTATATGTAACTGAGAACTCTCTTGTATGTAAATAAGATTCAAGGACCAATCCAGCCTGAGCAACAGAGGTCCACAACACAGCCACTATCACATCCAGAGCCTTGACAGATCATGTCTCACCAGCCTACAAATCCCAGGATTTCTTAGAATTTAGCCATTACACAGAAATATGGAACTGACATGACTTGCATGGTTAAGATGCACTTTATATCTTTACTCTTTCTAAAAGCCAAGATAGGAGGCAAATCTTCCAGTCACTATTCTTCCAAATTATTTTGCAAGAAATCAACTAGTACTGCCTTTCAGCATTTTCAGCCAATGGGTGAAGTCACTGGGCTGACCGTGGGGTGTTAGAGATTTAAAATTGTGGAGTGTCCCATTAAAAAGTACATAAATATATTTGTATCCTGTGTGCTTCAGTGAAGAGAATTTGAACAGCAGCCTTCCAGTGACCTACGACAACCCAAACATTTGTTACAGGAACCAGGCTTTTTATATTTTGTAGTTGTGTTTTGTTTGCCTTGGAGCAAGCAGTAGAAGATTAAAATGTATGAGGAGAAAGTTTTAGGAGTGCGTCCTATACCTCCTTAACAAAATGTAAGTCCTGTTAAGCTCAATGCTGGTTACTTCTAACTAAACTTATGTAAGACTACAGTTTTAATTTTTTTAAAAAAGAATAATTTTGTATGGAAGGTAGGAATACCTCTGCACATGTTCAGAGACAAGTAATCCTTGGCTCCATCTTTCAAAACAGATTTTATTTCCTTTCTCTGACTAAAGATAGTCTGAAGAGATGTTATTTAATTCTGCCATTGCTGTTATTATATAGTATTATCATTAATACTAAAAATTGTCATTTTAAAGGTGGTTTTGAGAGTACAAAGTAATTGCAAACTAGCACAGTATTCCTTACAGCAAACTCTGAGTCAGGTCCATGTGATTGTTCCCGTTTGATAGATAGATGTGGACATTAGACTAGCATAGGTGCAGCTGCAGAATTTGAGATGCCTCAAAGCAGGATACCAAGCTTTATGGCATTCTCTTTCCTGGGAAAGCTATACCTGCTGAATACATGCAGATTCTGTGGCTGTTAAAAGCACACAAGGCCTCTGAGGAGAAAATACAGCAAACAAAAAGGGTCATGGAAAATCTACAAAATCTCTTGGCCTGCAAGATGTGTGCCCCTGCATTATCTGCCATGAATCTAAGAAATCCCAGTCCTCTGTCTCTGTTAATAAAGCAATTTTGGAAGGAGTGTTTATGGGGGATACCTGGATTTAGGGAACTAGAAAATGACAACACAGAAAGTATGGGAGGACACTGTGTCTGTGGGGAGAGGGAGAGAGAGAGAGAGAGGACTGGATGTGAGGAGGAGTGGCAGGAGGAATCAGTGAAGACTGAAAGGATCTGTGAAATGTGGAGAAAAGAAAGAGAAGAGGGGAAAGGGAAAGGGAAAAACATCTGGCAGGAGATTTATAGGTTTCTAATCAAGAAAGAGAGAAAGACCTCGAGTGAAAGAGAGAAAGACTAGCAAGCAAGAAAATATAGGGTGGTATTACTGTAACTGGTAAAGTTTGTACTTTTCACTAGTTTGAAATAAATACATAGATGTAAAAGGCGGGGGACTTTGAGGTCCACCAACAATGCCAGCATCTCCTCAGAATTTGGGAAATTATAGCTCTAAAGGAGGCCTGTGAGAGGAAGGTAATGGCAGGATCTTTTCACCTGAGTATACCAGTACTAACTGTAAAAAGGACTCAAGTTAAAAGTTAAACAGAGCATTTTATTGGGAATTAACAAGCATACAGGAAGTCAGACATTCTCAAGAACCATACAAAGCTATCAGAAAGTGAGGAAAGGTTGGATAGAGAGAGATCAGGTGGAAAGGGTGATAGTTACCAGTCCTGAGGCAGAAGGTCAAAGTGGAACAGCTCAGCCAGTGCATCTGAGAGCAGCATGGAGAAACAGAAATCTGAGGTACCCTGTGCAGCATAACTCCCAACATTCTACAATTTGCTGGGGCTGAAGTTGGGGGTTTTATACCCTATTTCTTACCCTGAAGGAAGTTGTGTGGACAAAGCATTAATTGCTTTCTCATGGGGCTGACAACAGAGAGTGGAAAGGGCTGATTGTCTTAACTCTAGTTGAGAAGACATTGATGGGAGTCATGACAATCTCTTAACGGCTGGTTGGGCAGGGGGGTCCAAGAAAGATTTCTGTACAGCAACATTTTAAGATGTTCTCTGATTGCTTTACCTGGGCAGTTTTGCGTTCTATTGTTCTTGGGAGTGCTCATACCTTGCAATCTTGAAAGGATCGTCGCAAACCTGTCAGCCTTGAGCTTTTCTGCCCAATCCTCTCTGAATTTATGACCTGATCATGTCTGAGGTCATCCTAAGCTGGCACATGCTTACAGCCAGCACATTTTCAAATATGTGTTCCAGCCATAAATATATCCAATTATGAAAAGAGCACATTCCACAGGGTAGGGATAGATGGTGTGGTAACATGGCAGTTGATTTAAGCAAATATCATGATAATTATATGTTAGATGGTCAGCCTATACTACTCTCTGCTTTTCCATGATTATGAAATTGTTTTAGCACCCAATTTCAAATAGTTCAATTGCTCTGAATAAAATAGGGTACTGTGGTTATTGACAGCCATGCCAAACAGAAGTATTCTTATGCTAGATGCAGAATGCAGAATGCCTGTCACTGTCATTCTACACACTTAATGTGGAATGTTATTCATAGCATGGAGCTATTCTCAAGGGAAGTTCTCTGCTTTGCATGTCATGGAGGAACACTTGGCACAAATTGTGCTGGTTTCATTATCATTATTCTGTACATTTCCTAGGATCATACAATGATGTTGAACAGACCTCTTGAGTGAGGAACTGCACTTTGCAATGGCATCATAAGGAAATTATCCTGCATAGTATGAAGCAGAGAAATCAGCACCAAGATGCAATTTTCAGAAGCAGCCTTATGTTGTGCATGATGCGGAAAGCCACTTTGTTGAGATAAGTAGAGAGCCTAGATGGTGAGTTTCTATGCACAGATCCCCATGCTCAGACTGGATGTATTTGTGCATCTGGACATACATCAGCATCACAATGCATTTTCATGATGTTCAATATCAACCCCTACTCCTTCTAAATTAGATGAATGATGTGAGTATTTGGACATCCTGCACTCATCTTGAGGTGTCTCTGCATTGTTGCACATGATGATTTCAAGATCAAGGGGATTATTTTTCCAAGCATTTTTAGAGACACTTTTCTCCTCCTCCTCCTCCTCCTCCCCCTTGAGGGAAGACACTATCTCTGTGGGGGCAGCGTGGAGCTCACCAAAGCAGGGGTTAACTAGAGATAAACAGGTGCTTTCTTCTTTTTAGAGGCACGTGAGGTCAGCTCTTAAGACACAGTAGAGACAATAGGAGTCCTTTTGCCTTTCAGCCTTTCCTCATGACCACCCAGTAGCAGAAAAATACCCAATGTTTTGGCAGTTTTAGTACTGGAAAAAGCAATGTGTAGTATACTTTGTGATTCCTATGGGGCTGTTTCCTGACTGAGAATATTCAATGTAACATCAGTAAATTATACGGTTTTAGCTTTTTAAAATTCCTTTTCACTTCAGACAAAACTTTAGCATAATTATTACAGTTTAAATTTAGAGGACTCAGAATAATCTAAAATATGCGAATAAATATGGATCACAAGGCAAGGATCTGCTACCTTTGACTGAGTCACACCCCAAAAGCCCTATATACTGCTGGTAATATATAAATTACAACAATAAAAATCATCTATGATGTAAAAGTCAGTGACTTGGTTGCATTTTAATGGCTTCTTTCAAGCTGTATAAAAATCAGTACAAATGCATCACATACTGGTTCGCATTAAAGAGTGGATTTTACATCATGGATAACAATTAGCAGAAAGGATTTCTTTATACTCATTGTTATGGCTGCTCACCAAAAACTTGGGGGAGCATGCAACTGAATTTCTTGGGAATGAAATCTGCTGTATCTCTGTGCCTCTGTCTTAACTGGTAACTTTAAATATTATCTGGTAAAAAGCTTTTAATATTGAGTGTGAATCTGAAGAGAAATCATATCCTCAGTGAACTGGAACCAGTATAAAATGTTAATGCAGAATGCAAACAAACACTATTAAATTGCCGGAGTAGACATAGCAAACATGCCAATATATGACAACAGTGAAAGTCACATGAATTTAAATGGTCAGGTTTCCCCCACTGGGTGGCAGAAGGCAGGATATTTTCCAGATTGCTTGTTGAATGCATATTGCAGGAGAATTTTGCCATATCACATTGCCCTGGCATTTTTATAAATAGCTGCATGTATGTCTTTCTAAGACATCAAATGAACAAGAATCTAAATCTATCCCTGAAAACTGATGGCACAATTATTTTGCCACGTAAACATGGTTACTTTTTAAATACCAGAATGAATCTGCAATTAAAACCACTTTATTCTTTGTTCAAATCATACCTTATTGGTATGTGCCTGTGTGAATGTAGTATCTGAGTATCCATGCCTATAAACTCTTTTGCATATTTGAAAATATGTGTGGGTTCTCATAATATTCTCTGTTTATAGAGACAGTTAGTAGCTGGGTGACATTTGTGAACTGAAAGAAAGCCACTGTTTGAGGAAAATCCTATCATTGTCCTACCATTCTTCAGATCACATCTGAGTATTTCACAGGAGTGTTTTAACCAATAGTCATAAGTTAGATTTAAAGGTTAGCACCACAAATGTTCTTAAAATTAGCTATAATCTTGAAATTATATATAATTACTCTGGTTTGTGTGTATTTCCGACTAACATAACCAAGGAAGGTAGAAGCTGAAACATCTGTTGCTTTATATTAATACCTATTTTCAATCATTTTAATAATTTTTTTTTTCATTTTTATGGTATCCTTCTGGGATCTAGATTCTACCTGAAAGTACTGTTCAATTGTTTGATTAAACTATTGCTTGTGTGTGTGTGTGTGTGTGTTGTTAACTACTATCAAGCCGACTTCAACTTGTGGTGACCCTATGAATGGAAGACCTCATACTTACTTGAACCTTACTTTGAATCCTGTCCCGCAGAGCCTGGGAGACCACAGCCTGCAATCCTGTGCACATTTATTTAGATGTAGGTTTCACTGAAAAAAAGTTGGAAAGTTAGCAGACATGCACAGCATCAAACAGAGCAAACCTAGTCCAACCCCTGGTAAGCCCATTTCAGTGATTTCAATAGGAGAGAGCATGCACTGTTGTTGGGACTCAAACTCTTTAGCTTTGACTGGATTTTCAGTAAGGAGTTTCGTTAAGCCTGCTCCGCTGGGTTTTCCGTGACTATAAAATCAAAGTGCAGGAGATGGGGACTAATGCAAATATAGAGATAATGAGTTGCAATTTTATTTTATTTTTTCAATAATATATGACTCTAATTTAGGAGTGAGAGGGAGGAAATGCTATTATATCTTTAATGATAGAGAAACTTCTGAAGAAAAATAAATGCAGTAAACATGAACAGAGACTTCTCTGAATAAATCCAGGCCCAAAGTTAGCTGGAATCTCTGCAGCTGTGTTCTTATCTGGCTGGAGGAAGGAGAACAACAACAAAAGCAGCTAAGAAGCCTCAGTTGATGCATGGGAAAGCCATTGGCTGGCAATTGTGGCTGCCCTTCTGCTGAGCAAATAGTTCAAACTGTTCATTCCCATCTCCTATTCTCTCCGTGGTACATTGTTTGTGTCCTTGCATTTCATTCTGCAAGGAAGATTGCTCTCTGGGCCTATAAGCAAACAGTCCAGAAAAAGAGCCAACTAGCCTCTGCTTTTCCCTGGAGAACTAGCATTTTTAGTTCCAGCTCCAAGCTGTCAACGAGGTAGAGAGTTAATGTCAGTATCCTGAATTAATTGCCTTAAGCTGGAGCAGCCAAAATGTGCCACCAAATGTCCAGAAGATGTTTATTAATAATGTTTCCCTTATTTTCATTGTAGGGGAGGTTTTTTTTTAATCTTTTTGTTCCAGGCTTTTCTTCCACCGCCTAGAGCTCCTGTTTCTCTGCATGAATGGCCCTCTTGACTATAGGTTACATTGGCTAAATGCAAAACACTTATGGTGTATTAGGAACAGCTCACAAGGTATCATCAAATGGAGAAACACTTACAAGTCCTGGGCTCACAGCTGTCATTGTCATCCTGTCAGAAATTCTGCATTATAGCCTTGACTGTTGGAACAAGGTGACGGATGCAGGAGTTAGGAAAAAGCAAGAGGCATGTTTACACATAAATATCTTTGAAAATTAACCCCAAAATGCTGTGGAAATTACAAAGGAAAAAAAGGAGATGAATGGTAAATGGGTTTGTGTTTAAACATGCTAGATTTTAAAGTGCTCCCCAGTGTGGATGGCCCTCTTTAAGAGAATGAAATAATAAACCAATTTATATACCAATAGAGAGCTGAGATCCTGAGTGCCGTTGTGTAAATTTTCCCCCTTGACTTTTCATTATCTACCTGTGCAAAATCAATCTATATGTATGGGATCAACATACAATTGGAGAGATAAAAGGCAAAATAAAATGTGCTTTGCATATCACCGAGATAAGAGGCACTGTTCTTCGTTCCCCTCTGGTTTCCAGGCAGATGCATTTTATTTTTAAAAAAATCAGCTTGTAAAGGTAGAAAGAAAAGACAGGGCAGTGTGGCAAGTGTTTACCTCTTTGCTTGAAATATTGATTCTGTTAAATGAACTGTGGTTAATAAGTAACCAAGGAAATACCAGCTTAATTTTGGCTGAAATTCATTGTACTGAAGGAAAGAGAGTGGCATCTCTCTCCTTTCATTTTTGTAGGATATGTTGCATTTATTTGGAAAGGAAAATCTATTAAATCCCAAGTAAAAGACTGTTAAAAAGATCCATCAAATTGTAACAGGAAAAAATGAAGCACGTATGGAAATCTCTGCAGTTTAAACAAATGTGCTATACTTCGACTGGATAGTACTGTCTGTTGAAAACAGTACTATCCAGTCAAAGTATAGCAATGCTGCTGGAGGATTCAAAAACATTGTATTATTACATATTAATACTTCTCATTCATCCAGTCATTCTTGAATGTAACAAAACTGTATTGGAAATAGGCCAGTTAAGACAAGTATGTTTATCACTCAAGTGTTGGCAGGATTGGTGTAAGCGAGCGATCACATAAGATGGGGGCTCATATCATCTCATACATGTTTTTCACCTGGGCCAGTTTAGTTGCAAAGTCATAGTTAAATCAAGAGATGCACATATATGCATGAACCACCTTTGAACTTCTTCATTAATAGTACCTATGATAAATAGCCTGATAAATTGCCCTGTTTTTGTAAGGCCACATTCATGCTACTGTACAAATGTTGCTTTCTCATACCTAGATATGGAACCTTCAGACTGAGGCCAGTCACATGGACCTTTCTATCCTTTATAGCATCTCCCACCACCAGACCCAAATTAAGCTCATTGGTTGCAGTGGGTGTGGGTCCAACTTTACTCTCTTGGGACACCTTTGGGAATAACAGGTATATTGAAGCATAAGCTTTCATGAGCTAGAGCTCTCCATCTGGGGAAATGGATTCAAGTCCCTGAGTCCATCTCCTTAGATTTTATCTAGTGCCAAAATAAATTCAGATGAAGTTGTTCTCACCCAGTTGTGTGTGCACTCAGTCAGTCAGGAATGTAAACAAGTAACCCTGTCAGACAACTGGCAATTGCCCAGATCAGTTGTTTGGTGGGCAAAGAGAACAAGAAGAGCAAAGGCAAAAATGGATCACAGTTTTCTGCTTTGAGAGGTGGGAGTAAAGTAGGCAGATATCATCTGTTTACATGTACATTACTTTAGCTTTCTAGGGCCAGCTGTGCAGGGGACTGCTTCATACAATTGTTGACCAAGAAACTTTCCGCACTAGATCATTATAGTGATATTATTCCACTTTCAACATCCTATGGAATCCTGGGGTTTGGAGTTTACAGAGTGGCCTTTGAGGCCCCTCCCTAAACTGCAAACCCTGGGATTCCATAGGATGCTGAAAATGAAGTAATACCAATATAATGGTCTAGTGAGGAAATGGCCCAAATCATGTTAGATTCTGACTTTCCCCCCTAAAATTCAAACTGAAGAAATTTTCAAGTTGTGTGTGTAATATAATTCAAAAACATAAATTTGAACACATTAGTCTTGTTTGGGTCAACTAAGTCATATGATTCTCACAGTTAAAAAATAACTAAATTTCATAATCTCCTCCCAGTTAAATATACCAAAGCACTGCATGTCAACTTTTAAACACTGTCAAATATATAAAACCATTGCATGTTAGCTATCAAAGATGGTCAAAATACTCATATAATGCTTGGCACCTCATTAGTGACATATGCAGTGATGGCAGAGTGATGCGCCTGTGTAACGCTTCCTTGGATCTTGTGGAAGGAGGTATCCATCACCTTCTTCCACGGGGCCCTCAATCTGACATGCAACAACAGCTGGGGCAGGGCTGCCACAGACAGCTCTGTCACCCTAGCCATGGAGCCACTGCAAGGAGCACCAAGGCTTGTGCTGGCTGCTCTTGAGCCCGCAAGGAGGAAGCAGAAACATTATGCTGTGGACAGAGTCTGCTTCATCTCTCCTCCATAAAGAAGAGCAGCCAGAAGAAATGTGGCCAAACCCTGGTAGCCATTCATTCTCCTACTGAGAAGAACAGCTATGCAGAGGGAGCAGCCTCCACCACCTCATGTCACGATGCTGGTGAACCCCAACACTCCATCAGTGTGGTCTAGGATCTTAGTCATTATCTTCTACGAAATACAGCTATATGCTCCAATATGCTGAATGTCAGACATCATCGGGCGCTAATGACATTGCATGTCAGTAGTCAGATACTTTTTTAAAAAAACCTCCAAATATTCTAATGTCATTACATTGTCAAAATTCACTATTTAATATTTACATATTCAGCTGTTTGCCAGAAAAGAATTATGAGCATATGTTCTAGAAGATAGTTTGTTGCAACTCTATAGTATCTGTGCCAGGAATATTAGTCAAATATCCCTGCTCAACCATGGAAACCTGCAGGGTGACCTTGGACAAGTCACATTCTCTCAGCCTCAAAGAAATACAAGGGCAAACCCCTTATGAAGAAATCTTGCATAGAAAACCCCATGATAGGTTTGTGTTAGGGTTGCCGTAAGTCAGGGAAAAAAAATTTAAGGCACACAACAACATAGTAAGCTGACTACATTTTGGACTATGATTGCCAGAATCCTTCAGACAGCATCATGGGGATTTTGGAAGCTGTTGTCCAAAAAAGTAAACTGCCCAAGCTTTCCCCGTCTATACAGACTCTTGCTTTACCTAGGCTATTCTGCTCTGACAGAAAGTGGCCTGTCATCTAGACAAGGATATTTTCATCACATCACCTTGATACAGTGGTTGGGGGCTAAACTTAACTGCTTCTGAGTGCAGACTAAGGCTCTGTCAGCAATCTATAGTCCCTTGTTGGGATAAATCATTCATGTGCAGAAAAGACTGCCTGGTGTATCTTTGTATGGCTCACTATTCTGCTCTAGGTGGTTCCTGGTCCTATTAAGGTTCCATTAAGTTCTATTAAGGGTGGTTAAGAGCCAGTAACTGAGCTATATGTTGCACTGAGTGGATCTTTCACTCCTCATGCGGGGCTGTCCTACAGAACTACCTGTTCCAGTCACACCACCACCACCAAACCACTACATGGCTCACTGCTCATTCATTCAGGAGCTGCTAGTAATGCATGAGGAAATGCAAGGTCTGCCTGTTGGGTTGGGTGGTCTTTTCTTAACTTTTCTACTGTAAAGTTAAACCAGGTGAAGGAAAGATAGCAACGTATGCCTCTGATTTCAATAAAGCTGTGGAGAGGAGGGATATCTGTGCTAACCACTGCCTTGGTCAAGGCCCTGAATCTGTCAGCTGCTGATCAGTGAGGGGTCTGTTTGTTTGGGTTTTTTTTGTATTTTACCATTTACTTGCAAGGGGGGAGGTTATATTCCCATAGCCCTGCTTGTTTGTCCAAACCAGCTTATGTGGATGCACTCCTTTCATTCTGTCAAACCAGATAGGAAAGCAGAAGCAAATGAATCTTATCTGCTGTTAACTCAGACTATGTTTGCAGTATGTGGATCCACAGATCCTGGAAACAGGTAGGAGAATCAAGCCATGGCAGACAAGGGCTGCTGCCCAGAAATGTACAAGCAGCCAAATCCTACTATTACCTGCAAACAGGAAGTTGCAGGAAGTACATATTGTCCAACTAGCCATGGAAAAGCTATGGCTGTGGCACCCACTTACAGGACTGTAATCCATAATGCTTTATTCACTCAATATACAATTTTCAAGTTAATTTGTGGGTACCGTGGTCCCAATCGTGCTTCAGTCAGATTTGGGTCACAGACTTCTAACAATACAGGGGTCAGAAATTTGTAACAATAACATTTCAGCATCTTCAATGAACCACACAGCATTGTGCCCAGGGCTGAGATAGAAGCCATACCAGTTGAATTCTAGCCAATTCAACTGGTCTCAGAACCAAGACTGGTGGTATCAAAGTGTTGAAAGTGAGAGTTCTCAGTGCCTTCAGCAAACTACAATTTCCCTGATTCTTGGGGTCCTGGATGTCCATAGCAGATAAAATGGTGTCAAGCCAATTTAAATTTGTACCGTGTCATTTTAAAATCAAAACTGCTGTAACATAAAACAGTTTGCTATAATTCCAGGGCGATCACTGTCACAAATGCTGAACTTGTCTGTGTCTCATTCATTTGTAGTTAATAGTTTGATCTGTTCATTTGTTTTTTAAATTCAGCATTTGTATCTCTTCTTGATTTTGTTTTGTTTTCCTTTAAATTGTAATTTCTGATAGTAGTGTATTGCAAGGACCAACATGAGTCAGAGCGCAGATCTTAGGATCTGTTCAAGTACAAATGTGAGGACACTGAGATCGGACAAAGCTGAGATAATTCTGGTTAAGTGGATGCAACAACTCCTTCATGAGGAAAGGCCACAACATCTGTGGTTCTTTAGCACAGGTAGCCCAGGGTCCAAACAATGGCAGTTGTGTCTTACCCCACAGAAGACTCCTGATGCTCCCCATAGCTTAGAAAAACGCTTCAACTGAAGCTCTGGCATGGACAGGAAAACGATCTTGGTGGCTGGGGGCCCTTTCTGAAAGACTACCCATTGCCTGGAAAGAGTCTTGCAAAGAATGTGAGAGTGGATGGGTCTGTCTTCCTCTAATCTACCATTTATTCGTGTCGTCTTATTAAAACAAGGCGTCTGTTGCCTTCCATCTTCCAACACCAGAGCAGAATACAAGACGCAAGCAAAACGAACGTCTTCGTGTTCTTCATTAGAAATCAAGGCCTGGGATCCCTTAGCACTCAGCCTTAAGTGGTTTCAAGTCAATTCCAACCTGTGGCGCATGTTTCCCCTCCCCCCTCGGCACGATTTATTCCGAGAAGACTGAGAGTGTGACTTGCCCAAGGTCACCCAGTGGATTTCCATGACCGAGCGGAGACGGGAAGCCTGGCCTCTCAGAGGCCTAGTCCAACACTGTAAAGGGAACCTGAGCATCCACTTTTTCTTTGCAAATCCCAAACTTCCTAAAGAACAGAGAGAATTCTGCTATTTTTTTAAAAAATGCACCGAACAGACCAGGAGGAATTAAGTCAGATTGTCACTTCCCCAGGGCAGACCGTCGACCAGCATCCGAGAGGCAGCGTAGTCCTAGCCAAGTTGGCTCAGAATGGTTCCCTCCCCAGCGGGTGTGTATTTTGGATCTCAGCGGGAGACAACTCTCGCCTTTTAAAGACCCGTCGAATTCGAGGTACGTCGACTGAAGCGGGTGCTGTGCTCAGTGTTTCACTCCTCTCCACCTCGGAAGGATGCGGGGGGGGGGCCCCCCGCTGGCGGATGTCAAGTCAGTTAGTAAAGAGCTAAACCGCTGCGGCTAGCAATTAGCCTCCCGGTAATTAACGTGCATTTATGGGATTAACGCCCCGGCCGTTGGAAACAAAGCCAAGACATGATAGGGAAATGCAACGCGAGCGTCGCGAAGCCTCCCTGGGTCCCGATGGCCTCTGTTTGCTTTGAAATCAGACAAAAGACACGGCGAAGAATGTCAATTCCCCGCGACGCCTCTCCTTGCAAAGGCTGCCGCCCCCTCGAGCGAGGCTTTCGCTTCCTTCGCCCGCGTCCAGAGACGAAGAAGAGAGAGAGACCCCCGGAGCTGGCGCTAAACGGGGCCGATCGCTGTTCTGATGGCTACTTATTACTTTTCAGGCCGATAAAGCTTCCCATTTTCCCCTAATTTCACGGCGGGGAGGGGGCGGTAAAGAAATGTCAACAGAGAACTTCCTGGAAAAACACACGAAAGTTGATTCAAACGGTAAACAAGAAAGTTCGGATTGCTGGAAAGAAAATGTTTCCTCCGTGGAAGGAAGAGCGATAAGGAGACAAACATTAATCAGTGTTGGGTGGGGGTTCCTCCGTTAGCTCAAGCCGGTGGACTTTTCGCCCACTATCGCCCACGATCACCGCTGTATTAGAAGCAATTATTTTTATTAAAGCGAGGAAGGAGGAGGGAGGGAGAGAAAGAAGAAACGAGGGCACCCCTCTGTCAGAAAGAGATCCAGCCAGGATAAGCGTTTTCAGTTCCCTTAGACGTCCCTGGGAGAGTCTAAGCAAGAATTTAACTGTCTCTTGTTGAAATCAAGGGGGTGTACAGCCAAGCTGTATGCAGGAGTGGGCATGTACTTCGGAAGAGATCTCGCTGGACTCAGGGCAGTTTACACCCGAGTAAGGGTGATAGGACAAAGTAGCCAGGTTTGGTAGGGTTGTGCCCAAACTCTAGTCCCCAAACCCTCACTTTACGCTAAGTGCCCCCACAAATTTAATAAGAAAAAGAGAAGGAAGACGGATATGCTGCTCCGCAAGGACGTCAGACGGCGGGATCGTTTCCAGCTCAGCAGAGTTCTTTAGAGAGAAGTGGTTTTTGTTTTCCCTGGCCATGGGGGTGGTGTGTGTGACCTTCCACAAGTTGCTCTGCTGTAGCGCCCATTATCCCCGACTAGTGCTAAAAGCCAGCCTGGTGTAATAATTTCAGTGTCAGACCAGGATTTTGAGAGATCGAGGTTCGAGCCCCCCCCTCAGCCATTGCAAACTACTGCGTGACCCTGGCCATTTCCGCACTCTAGTGTTATAGCGCTATTATTCCACTTTCAACACCCTACGGAATCCTGGAGTTTGCAGGTTAGGGAAGAGCCTTTGAGGCCTCTCCCTAAACTGCGAACCCCAGGATTCCATAGGATGTTGTAAATGGAATAATACCAATATAACGGTATAGTTAGGAAACGGTCCCTGGTCAAACTGCATTCTTTCAGCCTCAGAGGAAGGCCATTTCCTCACTACACTGTTATAGTGCTATTATTCCACTTTCAACATCCTGTAGAATTCTGGGGTTTGCAGTTTACTGAGGCCAAAGAGTTCTCTGACTGAGAATTCTGAAGGCCCCTCCCTAAACTGCAAACCCCAGGATTCCATAGGATGTTGAAAGTGGAATAATAACACTATAACAGTGCAGTGAGGAAATGGTCCAAGACAAGGACAAACCCGCTCTGAACAAAATCGGCTAAGAAAAAGCCGCGAAAGGTTTGCCTTGGGGTTGCCGTAAGGCAGAAATGACTTGAAGGCACGCCATAACAATAATGAAGAGGGATGATGGGAGTTGTAGTTCAGTGTCTGTGTGAGAGCGTTTATTTATTTAATATCCTGCCTTTCTCCCGGAGAGAGAAGCAGGGAGGCTCACCAGTTAAGGACCCAAGTGCACTGAAGACCAATTTGATACAAAAGTTTTAAAAACATTAAATAAGCAGTTCGGTTAGGAACACTAAATGTTACTACAGTTGAAAAGATATCGAAACGTGGTAAACAGATAAAAGCGTAATACACCCCGTTTAAAAAGATGCGTCTGCCGTCGTCACTTAAACGCCAAGGGGCTGAAGGAAACTAGACAAGGAACCAACCGAGCCTCCGTGGGAAGGAATTCCACGCTTCTGGATAAGGCGATAGCATCGGCAGGGCCCACGCGTGTTCTTCGTCCCGGTTGCAACACTGCTCGGGCTCTCTCCGGGCCCTGCCTTGGTAGCCCCTGGGGAAGAGACGGCTGGCCCCGAGGTTTTGGAAGCCCCGGCTCTGCCATCTTCCACGTCTTTGGACAGGCAGATGTCCAAGGGAGCCACCAAGGGGGCGCTCGCTGCCCCCTGGAATGCTTAATGCGGATTAAGGGCACATTTAACACCTCTGGCCTTTGTCTTGGCTGGGCTCAACTGGGGCTTGCCAATATGGTGGTTTAAAGACGCCTCGGTAGGCAGGGGGCTTATGAAGGGCCAAGAACGACGAGGGTGGCCGAGAGGCTCGCCTCCTGCTTGGGGGTCTCCAGGGGGCCTGTTCGGCAGGTGTGGGGAGCTCCAGCAAGACCGTTCTGCCCTCCCCGGGGGCGAAGGGAGACAGAAAGGACGCGTTTGCCCAGCCTCCTTTCTACAGTCCCTTCGTACGGGTGAATTCGGCTCTGCATGTCAGTGGTTACACAACCAGGAATTGGAGTTAATACGACTTAACCACGTGAGAACGAGAGCTTTTGTCCTTCTGGAGACCGCCCCACACTGTTATCACGTATTTATTACTTCCGGTAATATTTTTTTTTCCCAAATTTGAGCACATTTGCCTTCGTATTGCCTGCTTGAATGGCACGATAGCTGGTTTATTGTCCTTCAAGACTCCAGAAGGGCTATATCGGCTATAATTGGGTGCCTCCCAGTCACTGCTACCCCTTGGATTAGCTGAAAATTCTTAGCTGGCTTTTAAAAAGGAAAATTACACAAAGGAGCGGAAGGCGGCTTTATTTAAAAAAAAAAAAAACAAACCAAAAAAACTACCAGTCACAGCGTTGCCTTATTGTAGCGTCCGTGAAATTGACGTGGTGTGACTCTGGAGCGCTGCCTCTGTCTTACCCTGAGCTATCTCACAGGGCTCTTGCAAGAATAATGTCACCCAAAGCTCACTGGGTAGGAATTCAACTAGTAACTAAGTAACGAATTCTATGTAATGACTTCATGCCCTGCTTTGCAGGGTATCTTCTGCCTTGAAGAGGCATCCGATGTAGCCATTCACCTTTTTGCCCTTCTTCCCCTGCCTTGTACAAAGCTATGCTATCATCAGGAGGACTTTACGGGTGGAAAGAAACCTCCTTGTGTGCAGGAAAGAACACTCTCCCCCACCATCCACTTACAACCCAGACAGAGGTTGACGGGACCTCTTGTAAGAAGGGAGGCATAAAGATTCTGCTGCCGGAAAACGTCTAAAAGATTAACCATGTCGCTCAATCTAATGTGACAAGGAAATTGAATTTAATTCGACTGTGATTTACTGTCGCCAGTTAACAGGTTTGGGGAAGAATGGATTGTGACTCTCCGGAGGGCAGTTAAGAGACAACCAAGGCCGTTTCCTCACTAGACTGTTACAGTGCTATTATTCCACTTTCAACGTCCTATGGAATCTTGGGGTTTGCAGTTTAGGGAGGGGCCCCTCCCTAAACTGCAAACCCCAGGATTCCATAGGACGTTGAAAGTGGAATAATAACACTGTAATAGTCTAGTGCGGAAACGGCCCAAGAGACTAATGCTGGAGCCATTATAGATGAATGAACTATGCATTGGATGCGGGTTCAGGATCCGCTCCACCAGGCAGGTAAGTTGAGAGAGCTAGAGGCAAGGAGAGATCCTCAAGGAGGGCGTGGCGCATACCCCGATCCTGAACACATATCCTGATTTTAAAACAGGTTCTTTAATTGACTGGTGGAATTTGAAATGTGGAAGTTTATGAAACTCCCTACTACTCCTTTCACCCAAATCGAGTGTCCATGAAGACTTCGGGTCCGCTGCCAAAGCCTGTCAGGTCCAGTTTCTCAGCGTTTGTTGTCTTTCCTAGACATTGGGTTCCTCGCATCAGCATTTTGAGGACCGCTCAAAATAATGGTGGCCGAGGATGATGGGACCTGCCTTGTTGCAAAGTACCTTCAAACTGAACCCGACTTAATGCTGACTCTGACCTATATGGTAGTTTTGTTGGCAAGAGGAGGTTTTCTATTGCCTTCCTCTAAGGCTAAGAGAGTGCAACGTGCCAAGGGTCACCCAATCGGTTTCGATGCTGAGTGCCGATTCAAACCCTGGTCTCCCAGAATCCTAATCCAACATGCAAACCGCTAAACCATGTTGGCTCTTAGATGGGAGCTGTAGTCCAGCACAGAAGGCAGGTTACAACTCAAATCAAGGTGAAGGGGCAGAGCACACGTCTTCCACGCTGAAGCGGAGATCGGGTCCTTGCCTTCAGCGGCTTCCGTTAGCTTTGGGAAAGGCTCCTGGAGGCTCCTTCTCTGATCAGGATGGGCTAAATGGAACAACGCCCTGACGCCTTGTAAAGGTAGTGTTTCACCTCGTCTGTTGATCCATTCAAAAACAACCCCCCCTGTCAATCGCTTAATAAATAAAGTACATTTAGCCTTCAGGATAGTCATTTTTAATCCAACCGCTTCCCGAAAGGGCTTCCTAAAATGTTATCTCAGAAAAAGAGGATTGTTTAACCCGGGAGGAAAAAGGCCATTTCCACACTAGACTGTTATAGTGCTATTAGTCTAGTTTCAACATCCTGTGGAATCCTTTGAGGCGCCTCCCCTCCCTAAACTGCAAACCATAGGATTCCACAGGATGTTGAAACTAATAGCACTATAACAGTCTATCTCGGAAATGGCCTAAATCTTTCCTGAAATTCCAGGCTGTGTGTGTTCTCCTTAAGGTGCCACGAGCCTTTGTGTTCGTTGACAGTTCAAAAGTACCCTTCAGGTCACTTTCTTTGTTGTTACATTTATATTCTGCTTTTTCTTGTCATGGGTTGACGGTAATCTACATAGCTCTCCTCCCTGGAACATGACCCTCACAGCAACCCTATAAAATAGGTCGGGCTGAGAGTATGAATCCCCTGTCAGTCAGTCATCCAATAGGTTTTCTGGTTCAGTGGAAACCAGAACCAGATCCCCCAGTTCAACGCTTTCAACCACTAGACCGCATTGGCTCGCTTGGGGCCAACAGCCCTCTTCTTGTTCCATTGATTTCAATGGGAAGGGCAAGCCAGACTGGTGCCACCCAGTGAAATCAAAGGGACTTAAATGTGATTTATATGAAATGAACCGTCTCCGTTGTAGGCTTCCCCACCCCTTATTTTTCTTTAATGCTTTCTTAAACCCTGGCCTCTTTCTCCTGTTTACTGGCAAACCTGTGTAGTTCTCTCTTTCCCAGACCCCGTAATCCAAACGCCAATCATACCCTTCCTTTCTAGCGAGGGCTCTATGAGCTTCTGCTCCCTCTGACTCTCAGGCCTTCCTCTGAGTTTTCAATTGGATTTACATTTCTTTTTTTTCTTTTTCTTTTTTTTGGCTTGGTTAACATTCAATTTCATGCTTGATTTCTACTGTAAACACTGAGCCCCGTCGCTGCTCCCTCGCCGTGCTCACTGGGCCTGAACAAGCCGAAAAAACGCTTTTCGAAAAAATCACGTTCGGCGTCCACAGGCGGAGGCGATCGGCAGACTCCACCTGAAAAATAGTTTGGCAAGACGGAGCACATCCCCGAAGACATTCCCCTCCTCTGAAGCACAGCGCAAAGCACGTCGGGAGGGCGCCTGGGCTGCGCTTTAACCCTTTTTGTGACCACGCGGGTCATTGGGAGTCTTGTCATCCAGGCCAAACCAGCCGCCGGCCTCCCAAAGCTCCCCTGCCCAGAACTGCAAATTCCAAGGACAGTTGTTCAACGCTCTGTCGAAATCCGCGGGATTTACCTCGGCATAGACGTGTCTACGGAGATTCAGCGTGGACTAGTGATTCTGGAAGACCACCCATGGAAACCGAGTTGGGTGGCCTTGGGCAAGTCACACCCTCTCAGCCTCAGAGGAAGGCCAGGGCAACCCTTCTGTGAATAAATAGCGCTAGGAACACCCTAGGGAAGGGTCACCATAAGTCATAGTCGACTTGAAGGCACATAACCACAACAAAGGTGCAAGGGAATTTCTGGAGGGTCTCTACTTTCGGAGTACAGCTCTCAAGCCCTAGCCAGCAAAACCAGTAGTAAAGACCTGTGCGAACTGTAGTCTGAAACATGTGGAGAGCGATGCTTCTGCTTTCAAGCTTGCCTTCGAGACTGTTCCACTCTGAATCAGTGAGATTTCCTTCGGAGTCAACGAACCATCGGACCACTTGCTTCTGGCACTGGCAGGAGCCTCGCCACGACCAGCTGTTTCGCTGGCGATCCCGCAAAAGGACTGAACCAGCCAGTTGACCATAATACACTGTACATACCAAGGGCCTTTAACCTATGACCCAGGGACCCTTAAAGGTTCCACAGATGGGCTTCAGTGGGCCATGGACTACAAACACAAAAATGATTTCCCCTCCCCCGTCGATTTTCTTTCCTGTCACTTTGAAAGTTGTGTTTAAATGCATTTTTGTGGGGAGGTCGAGTTCGTAGCTTTCAGCAGATTCTCAAAAGGGGTCCTTGAGGCTAAAAGGGTTAAGAATCGCCAGCACGCGGGATATCCGCAGCAAGCAACCTATTATCTGTCTATTTATTAGAGTTAGAACCGGCCTTTTCCTCACACAGTAACTGTCAAGGCGGCTAACAATAACCTCACCGGAGGAAAAGAGAGATTATAAAAGGGAAAGACATGCGACGTTCTCCAGTGGAGCTCTCTCATTTGCCTAAAAAACCAGGGCCGTTTCCGCACTAGATTGTTATGGTGCTATTATTCCTCTTTCAACATCCTACGGAATGCTGGGGTTTGCATTTTAGGGAGGGCATTTAGAATTCTCAGCCAGAGAGCTCTTTGACCATGGTAAACTGCAAATCCCAGGATTCTATAGGATGTTGAAAGTGGAATAATAGTGCTATAACAGTCTAGTGCGGAAATGGCCCAAGAGCAGAGGAGAGCGTGGCTTCCGGGTAATTCGTCTTGGGCCCGAGATAATCGCGTGATAGCATGCACACTGTAAAGCCTTTTCTTCCCATGCTAGCAATGGCAAACGCTAACCCCCCGGGCCTTCCAGGTCTTATTCCCACGGGTGGACTGGACACGACCTCCAAACTCAATCTGCAGTAAGATGCAGGATATGCATTCCAAGAGATTGGAGATCTTTGGGTACCAGCTAACACCCCTCTCCAGATGTTGCTAGGCTTCAGTTGCCATCAGAACAACACACAGACCAGTTTGTAAGGGGTAAGACAGCTTCTATAGCGGATTGAGAGGGAGAAACTTAGGTTCTAGACCCCACCCCACACACACACACTAAAGGTCTCAAGTTCAGTCCCCAGCGTACCTGGGAAAGGCCAGGGGCCTCCATATTCTGAAACTTCCGACAGCCCTACCGATTATTGTAGCAGAATCTCTTATTAAGCCGACGCCTGCTACTGAGCTAGGCAAGTGTGGGAGTTCGTTCCATGTATTTCAGTTTCCTTAACTCAGTGACCTAAACCGTACTGTCAGACCTGGCTATTGCTGAGACAGTGAACCAGTGGGAAGTACCTAGGTACCAACAGTTGGTTTCAGTGGGTTTCTTCTACATGGGACTAACCGACAGGATTCCAGCCAAGTGACAGAGCATCGAGGCTACCATATGCGGCACACGTCGATATGGAAGAAGTACATGTATTGTAGGGGAATAAACCTCGCTGAATGCTCCCATTTACTTGGGAAAAAAAGTGTTTGTAAGGCCTGTTGTGCTCTACCCACCCAGATCTATAAAGCCGTGATTAGAATATAAGCCCAACGGAGTCAGGGCAGTCCAAGACAATTTGTCGCCTGAAGGGAAGCGGCAAATGGCACCCCCTTTCCAGAACTCCTATCAAGGTGTACAGCACCCAAAGGCCAAACAAATTGTTCTGGAACGGGAGCCAGAAAATCCCACAAGTCTCTCTCCCCTTCTTTGGCACAAACACATAACAACGACCATTAGATAACATCCTGAACCACTGGCCTAAGGGGGGTGGGGTTACCTTATCTTGCCTGAAGGGCCTTCATGAGGCTTACTTCCAAGTTAATGGGTATAAGATGACAGTCTCAGAACTGACTCTACCCAATTGCCTGGGAGTTGTGGATCAGAGCACGTTTCCTCCCACGCGGTGGAAGAAGCGAAGGCCAGTCCACAAAAACGGGGACCTCTGTCAATCTCCTCCTTTCTACGTGGCTTCAAGATTCCATTTTATGGTCTCCACATAAAGAGAAGAACCATCTAGCGCAAAAGAAAATGGCAAGGAGAGTTTATTCGGCCTCTTTTGAGACAGTAAAGGCTTACACGTCCCGTCTCGCTGGGAGTACTTTTCCCAGAACAGTGGCATCTCTTTGTCCATCTCACGGCCACGCCACGCGAGACCGCTCGGTCTTCGGCAGGGCGCAATTTTCTCGCTCCTGCTCCATGTTCCTCGGCCTGCGGCGAAAAACACATTCACCTACCCGAGTCGAATATGCTAGAGGATTCCCCCCCCACAGCACGTTTACTCGACTGTAAATCCCACGGAGTTCAATGGGGCTTATTGTCAAGACACTTATTAAAAATCGTATCAGTCAATCTGTACCTTTGCGAATTACGAACACATTTATATAATCGTTTTTGTTAAATGTATAGGTTCTCCCATACTTACGGTACAGTCCTGTATATGTATACCCGGAAGCTCCAGAGAGCTGTAACTAGATTTATTTGGTAGGTCTACTTTACGTATAACTATATGCAGACGCAACCCATGAAGTTCAACGGGCTGTAGTCCTACGCCTGTTCACCTGCGATCTCACTAAATTTACTTATTTACTTAGAGTAGACCTCCACAGGCTTGCACCGGTGGGCTCTCAATAGCATTTTTACAGAGGATCTAGCAATTTGTATATCTATAGATATACACATAGATATATACATACACAAGGGTTTAATTTATTGGCATACACGCAGTGGATTAATCAACTGCTCATTGTTTCATTCATCTACTGAATTAATTACTGCACAATCGAGGTACACACCCGCACCTGTGAAGATCTATTACTGCTAAGTTCATCGAAAGATTTGTTTTATTATTATGAGTTATTGGAGGCAAGGCTACACCAGTCGATTATTGAGCACTTCCAAGTAGCTAAAGAAAGATGAATTTGTTTTAGAGATGAGGCCTGGGAAACCGGGCTGAGGATCTCAACCGGAGACGTGGTAATTGCCAAAATGCTCCTCTGCAGCCAAAGCCCACGCGCGGCGGTCACACGCTGGGTCCCTGGGATAAAGGAAAATTTGGGTGGGCAGGTTTATTTGGTCAGCCGGGTACGACAGCCTTTGAAAGGAAGCCAGGGACCCGCTGGACTTCACAGCTACCTGCTAGGCAGCCGTCGAAGGACCCCCACGCCCACCTGCGCAGCTCTCTCTCTCTCTCTCTCTCTTTGTCAAACATATACACGCACATACACACCCCTTTGTTCCCAGGAATTCATACGGAGACGCTGAAGAGGCAGCGCCTCCTCCAAGATTGAGCGAGGTGGTGCTCCTCACTGCAAATGCCTCAACGGGACGGGGCCGAAGAGGGGAGAGGACCGAGGGCAACTCCTTGGCATTGTTTACCGACCGTGGGTGGAATCTAAAGGGCGCTCTCGACAATCAATGGAGCCTCGTCTCAAGTTACCGAGCTGAGCTCCCTAAATGAGTCTGGCCGCTGATAACTGCAGGTCAAAGGCACCTGAGATAAACGGCTTCCAGCGGCTTGATGGCAAGTGAGATAAGAGAAAACGGATCGGCTTTTTATCCGCTCCTCCGAGGAGGGCGCCTTTCATTGGCCGAGCCGAGTCCGACAGCTTGGGCCGAACAGAAGATTCCTTTAGGAATCGGGGGGAGGGAGACTGAGAGACAGAAAGAGAGAGACTTGGAAAGGGCTAAGAAGGGAAGCCGTCCTCACACCCGACCACCAGCCTACGGACGCGCACACCATCTTGGAGTCCCACTTTGGGAGAAAAGGCGGAATGGAAACGTGATTGACTAAATTGAGGGCCTTTCCGCACTACACTGTTTTAGCGCTATTATCCCACTTTCAGCATCCTGTGGAATTCTGAGGTTTGTAGCTTACTGAGGCCCAAGAGTGCTCTGGCTGAGAATTCTCAATGCCCCTCCCTAAACTGCAAACCCCAGGATTCCATAGGATGTCGAAAGTGGAATAATAGTACTGTAACAGGGTAGTGCGGAAAGGCCCTGAGCCCTGGTTGCGCTGAGCGGCACTTCTTCCAGGGCAGGTGCATAGTCGGGATAGCAGCACTGGAAAACCGGGGAGGTTAACACAGGGATGGTTGGAGCTGGGCTCCTGTGTGGCAACTCCCCATCCCGCCAGCTCCAAAGAGAGGCAGCTCTAGGGGTTTTGTGGGCTGCACAAATGATCATCCAAGTTGATTCTTCTCTCTTCCCGTCCCAAAAAGTGTTCCAATCCCATGCATATTTGTTTGGAAGTGAATACCATTGGCTTAACTAGAGTGTTACTTTCGAGAAAACCTGCATACAGCTTAGACTCTAAAGTGACTATCAGCAACTTGCCCGAAGTCGCTCAGTAAAGCAATCCTTACCCGTGGACGTTGAGAAGGAAACCCCATTGAGTTTAGAGGGTTTGCACACAAATAAAGCGCCTATGAGATATGCAAACTTCAGGAGAAATCACTCTTCCTGTCAGGTAGCCTCGGTGCAGTGTATGAGTGAAGCCGAGCCACTGGTTCTCTTTTGAGGGAGTACGGGTGGCAACCACTCCGGATTCATTGTCTAGAAAACATACGGGCGGGATGGCCTCCCTCAGCTTTCTCTAACCTAGTGCTCTCCAGCTTTGCTGGACTCCACCTCCCACTGTCAGAGCCCTGAGTGATCTTTGGGATTTATAGTGCACTAGGCTTCCCCCCTTGCCGGTGTCCCCTTTTGGTGAAAAGGAGAAAGATTTTACAACTTGGCTACATAAGAACTTCTACTGTCCTACCCAGTTGCTCCTTTTTTTATATAGAAAGGGAAATCCCAGAGAGAGCTGGCTTTGCACTCACCAGCGATAATGAATCTGAGGCTTTTCAGATGTTCTTGGACTGTAAATCCCATCAGTCCTAGCCAATGCACCCCTTAATGAAGGATAGTGGGAGTTGTACTCTGACAACATTTGGAGAGCCAAGGCTTCTTATCTCTGTTGTATGCGTTGGTCCCAACGCCAGGGAAGACCTGGAGAGCTGCTGCTGGTCAGTGTAGGACAGGGATCCAGCATCTGCTGGGGCTCTGCCTCCCACAGTCCTTGATCGTAGGCGATGGGGACCAGGATCAATGGGAGTCGGAGCCCAACATCTGGAAGTCTACAATTCTTGGGTCCTGAAATACTTACTGTTCAGTAGAATGCACTCCTTTGGAAGGTGGTGTGCTCTACTTTAACATGGATTTTTAAGCACAGGTAGGATGTCCACCTCTTAAGGACAACTGTGATCTCCAAATGTTACTCTGCAGTTTCTGAGCTGGCTAGGCTTTCTGACAATTTAATACCAAATAAATAAATCCAAAAGGCCACATGCAGGAAGCAGGCCAGGCCTTTTCAAGGACTTCCTGAAATCCTTGCAAAAGATATCTCAAGAAGTATCATCCTGAGGGCAGGGAAACCTCTAGTTAACGGTATGTAAGCCGCTCTGAAAGCCTTTGTGGCTGGAGAGCGGGGTATAAATACAATCAATCAATAGTTCCACCCCTACTATGCTGGAAACCGTTCCTTCCGTTTTCTCAGCAACTTCTGGCAGAGGAGCAGAGGTTGCGGCGAGTTAATCAAAAGGTTCGTTATTGAGATCAGAGCTCAAATGAAAAGAGACTCAAACCATTTTCAAGAACGAAATGAAGCGCTAAGGACATTATGACATCTAGGCCATTTCCGCACTGCACTGTTACAGTGCTATTATTTCACTTTCAACATGCTATGGAATCCTGGGGTTTGCGGCTTAGGAGGGGCATTTAGAATTCCCAGCCAGAGAGCTCTTTGGCCCTCAGTAAACTACAGAGACCAGAATTCCACGGGATGTTGAAAGTGGAATAATAGCACTATAACAGCGTAGTGTGGAAATGGCCCTAGAGTAAGGAGCCTCAGAACCTGTGGAACCACGTTTCCCCTCACCACTCTCCAAACACCGCCTCCCTTCTTCCTCAGTCTCTAAGTGCGGAGGCCCCCGGATAAAAGGCCTGTTCTAGTTTCCTTTTTGCAGAGTGGAGGAGGCACCCGGGATTTGGGGGTGTTGCTCTCCTTCTGCCGCCTTGCCTGTGGCTGGCTACCGAGCTTCTGTGATCGCCAGCCACCTAGCCACTTTGGATCAGACTGACTTCGGAGCAAATAGCTTCACGAGCTAGTGCTCGCCACTACCAGCTGTTCCGCTTCCTGGCAGGAAAAGATGAAAAGAACGGAAGGCGAAGGAGGCCAGATCCGAACAGCAAGGCAGGAAAACATTGGGTGGAAATAAAGGGCGGTTTCAAAACTTCAGACCTTCCATGCAGTTTCAACTTGCTTCTATCAGATAACAGGGAGTGAAATAAATTAGAATACTTAGCGTTGCGCGCTTACTCGGGAGTAAATCACATGAATCTCCGTCTAAGTAGGCATTTCAGCGGTTTCGATGCACGTTGAAACTGTCTCACCGAGGACTGATCCAGGCAATGGGGGCCCTAGAGAAGTTCCAAAATTGGAAGCCCTTCCTGTACAGGTGGGAGGAATCCTTAGAGTGGTAGCACAGAAATTAAAGAGAGAAATACAAAGTAAATGGCTTAGGTAGTACCAAGAGACAGCGTAAAAACCGTCATGAGTGAACTGCAGCTTTGGTGAGACAAACCACCTGACCCCGTGCGTATTTATTAAATTACTCAACTAGTATACAAAATGCTGATGGCAACAGAAACATCGGAAGATCTAGGAAGTGACTGTGGAATAAGAAGAAGCGGCCTGAGCCGTTTTCCATCGACACTGGGTCCCTAACCGAAGAGGGGTCTGAAACAATTGCAACCGTTGACCCATTGGCATTCTGGCCCTCTGTCCCACTGTCTAGTCAGCACGGATCTCTCAAAGGTGGCTGTAATTATTTTACAGATCTGTAAGCTTTAAAGGAATCATCGCCACCTGCTTTAGAGAGGAATGCCCGATGGCCCTTCACTTCCCTCCGGCCTCACTTCTGACTTTTCTTCTCCCCACAATCAGGCGGAGGTTTATCCTCCAGCCCAGGCTCCTCTTCCCTGCCTCTGAAGAAGGCAAAGTTTGTTAGCCTAGAAGATGCCAACAGACGCTTAGCTGGAAAGTCCTCCCCATCCTCGCCACCTGGCTTGCAATCCTATGCACGAGAGTAAGTCCCATTAAATGCGATGGGGCTACCTTCTGAGTAGGCTGTTGATACCCTCCGTGATGTTGTTTGCTCCCCGTTGCAAAACTCGCCCTGTTTCAGGGCTTTAAATCTGTCTGATGTGTCTTCTTTCCACTCAGTTGCTAGAGTTTTGATTTCTGGGGGAATTAAGTTAAACAGGGCCTCTTGTACCCTGCAGCGGGATCCTATTCACGTTGACTCCGACCCAAGTCCCATTGATTTACTCCTAGATGCGATTGCTTTCATTTGTTGCCATGAGCTTTCAAGTCGACTCCCACTTAGGGCGACCGTATTAAAGGGTTTTCTTGGCAGCATTTTTTTCTCAAGAGGTTTGCCATTGCCTTTGCCTTCCTCGAATTCCCAAGGCCCAGCGGGGATTCGAACCTTGTACTCTAGGAGTCCTAGACCAACGTTCAAAGCACTACACTGCTGGCTGTTGTTGCCGGTATTGCTGGTTACACAAAATATAGCATGTGAGAAGAAAGAAAACGGAATGCACCGTGCTCCTACAACAATGCATGGAAACGACTCGTGGACATCCGTGGAACTTTCTTTCAAAACTAAATTGCTTCCGATTTCGGCAGGAAAGTGGGGGACAGATTGAAGCGAAGGTGGATCACAAGCTCTAGAACCCCTGTGCGTTTGTGGATTCTTTCTCTGACAACCAGATTGTGAATGGCGAATTTTCTCAGGACGTTTAATTACGTCCCCTTGAAATGGGAGGTTTTCTTCCTAGGAAATATGCTCCACGAGATCAGATGGCACGTGACTCTTGAACAGGAGGCGACCTGGGCTTTTGGGGCCGCCAACAAAGCAACCTTCCCTTTCTTATAGAGATCAGGTTGCCAGCTCTTCAAATGGCCTCTGTACCTATGCTTTTAATAGGAATTCGCTGTGCAACAGCGGAAGAGGGACAGGTTTACCGCTCAGCCAAAATTAGGGGGGAGAGTGTTGGAGGTCCAGCTGTTAATAAAGGGTTCTGTGAAAAGGACTGTTTGAAAAGCGGCAAAAAGAAAGATACCAAACCAAACAAAAAGGAAGGAGAGAGAGAGAGAGAGACTCAGATTCCCTCTTAAGAATTAAATGGTCTTTTTAAAATAAGATCTTGTTTGCTACAGCAACTTTCCTGCTAGAAGAGGAAATAGGAGGGAATCGCTTCATTGCATATCCAAGCTGAATTCCAATTTATAGCAGATTTGAGAAAGAATTGTAATGAATATATCAATACAGGCAATTTCGGTTTAGAAAAGTATGTCAGGCAAATTAATCTATTTCTACCTCCAAAATGGACATGAGAATGTGTAGTCCTCAATTTATTCTCTCTAGCCATTTTAACGTGTTACACTTTTTCTCTAGCAACCTAAAGAACTTAACGCAAACGAGATCTTTATTTAATTTACACAAGAATTTTTTAAAAAATTTATACAATACATATATATCTCCCACTCTGTGAAATTACAAACCAGACTGTCGGGTAAGTATCAATAAATTAACATTACTCCCTGGTGTTATGGCTGGGGATTTAAACCACTGGAAGGAGACGGAAAGAAAGATTCTGAATTAAAATTGAGATTCTAATTATTGTGCTTTCTAAAATATATGAACATCGTTACTCGTTGCTGAATTTGTTAATCATAGACAATAACGAAATTTGACAGATACAAAACAATCCGAAAAGTGGAGAAGATGAGCGGCTACACTTTCTTCCTTGTAAGTATGCTTACTGTTGAAGCCTTTACTTACAAGGAAGTTTAGGTGGAATCTGAACGCGTCTCTCTCTGACCCCTGGCCTCAGCAGGCTAAGATGAAGCCGCCTAAGTCTGGCAAGAGGGTACATCTGCAGTGCAATCCAGTTTATGTCTACTCTGAAGTAAGTCCTGTTGCATTCGAGAGGACTTAGTCCCAGGCAAGTGTATACAAGATTTCAGTCTTTTAGAGAGGAGAGGGATTCTAATTAGATACAGATACACATGGAAGATTTCATTTGGATTTAATACACTAATTTTTTTCGATATAAATTACGGGGCAAAATATTAAATCAAAATGCCAACTGCTGCTCCCAAAACCTGGAGAGAGAGAGAGAGAGATTGAAAAAAGAAAGAAGCAACGAATAAATAAAGAATAAGAATGCCCTTTTTGTTTGGATGCTTTTCAAAAAATGGTACGAGGCGTTTGGGGGCTTTGTCTTTTTGTTTTTATCAATTAATTGGCTACGAATCCGCCGGCTAAACGACTGAACGAGGTGTCATAAATCATCAAAGAACATTTCTCCCAGTTTAATATTTACTCATTTCGAAGGTTAGATGTCGCCGAGGTAGTTAACTGGTGGAGAGGGGTGATTTTAAAAAAAAAACCGTTATCATCAAGCTTCGTTCCACGAAGTTCCTAAATTAATATGGGGAGAGGAGGAGGAGGAGGCGAGAGAATTCTCCGCTTGAACGGTAGGATTAGGAATATTTCTAGAAGAAAGAAGAGGGTGTGAATTGACTTTAGCCTGCAATCGTCTAAGGCGGAATTACAGCTTGTAAAGTAGGTCTCCATCAGTCTCCCGGGAGACGGGCTCAGTTCGACTTGGGTGTTCCATCTCCTTGTTACCCCTCACAATAATTAGTCCCATCGCCGTCCCAAGCGTGTGTTTCGCCCTCCCAACCTTATAGCCAATAAATGTTGCTGTCCGTTGTTTTGGTTCGGCCCCCCAAGTTCTACAAACTTCTGGGGTACCCCCGGGGGAGACGTTTACACAGTTTGTTAAAAAAGGGGGGGACCACGTAGGAGGCAATAGTGATGGAGCGCGCGCACCACAGCTCCCCCCCCACACACACCCCAAAGAAGGGTACTGGCCTAGCCAGCGGCTGAAGGGTCTGCTTTGGAGGCAGAGAAGAAGAGAAAAGGGAAGAAAAGAAAGTTAGGAGTGTGACTTTCTTATCAAAGTGAGGGAAATGTCGTTTGCTTTGTGCTTTGATGTCTGCTTGTCTTTCAGGCCATCCTTGCATGTCATTACCAGGCGCACAAGGGAGAAAGAGGTGTGGGGCGCTTTTTTGTTGTTTTGATGGGAAGTAAAAGGAGAGAGACGGGGGGAAAGACGAGGAGAGAACCCGGGAGGGGCACCCTGAGATGATTTCTGCCCTTCTGTTGCAACTGTGAATGGCAGGATTCTTGACAGAGAAGCCAGGCGGCGGCTCTGTTCTTAAACCGACGAGTTTACGTCGCCGCGTTTAAGGTGGCGGATCTTCCTTGCTTGTGGCCAAGCCGCTCTCCCTTGGAAAACATGGCTTTTAAAGAGATTTTATCTCCTTCCGTCTTTCCCTTTCAGTTTTCACACACAGAGAAATAAAAACTCCCTAGGCGCTTGTTCAAAGGCGAATCACTACTTCATAAACTAGTGCTTCGTAAATCCTCCTATCCGAATTTCTCGAGGCAGCGCCAGCGTTGCGCTCTTCCAGCCTCCCGGATCTTCCAATCCGATCCCCAGGTGCCTTACTTTTGAGGAGACCTAGTCTAACCTGGCCGCTGTTGGTCCACATGCATTAAAATACCTTTCTAGTCCTGCGGATTCCAGAAGCGCCCAAATGCGACTGGACTAAACGCCTCTCCCGACGGTTATCTCCTCAAGTCTTCTTCCGTTTCACTCCGGTCTCACTTCAGCGGAGCAACACGGTCCAAGAGTGAGCTGCGAGATATCTGCCTCAGGCTGCCATCTTACGCTGACTTGCTCCGTTGTTAACCCCGCGGAAGGGAGTGAGACTTCCTTTTGAGTAAAGAGCTGCAGAGCTTCAACCCTGCTCACTCGAATCTACTAGAAAATAAATCCCAGCTTGAACTAAAAGGGATCCACAGCTCCGTCTGCGAAAAGATGACACGGGGCGGCCGCAGCCCAAGACACGTTTATCTAGGAATAACTCCTTTCTATTAAATGGGTTTTTCTTTTGAGTAAATACTCGCGTGTTGAGGCTGCCTGTCAACTCAGCCTTTTTCGAGAAAAGATAACGGGCTACAACCCTGTACACATTCACCTGTAAATTCCATTCGACTCAGTGGAGCCTACATCTGAGTAGATCTCTAGAGGTTTACACAGTGAAAAATCTCCCAAATCAACCACCTGCGGAAGGAGGCTTCCCTGAGATCCACCTAATCAAGCCCGTGTTCGGAACTGGGGGTGTGACTTTTGTGTGTTTTACGATTTTCACACGCAGCCAATGCCTCCGGCTGGTCGTTAGGAGCTTGCGCCGGAACTCCGAGAAGAACAGATTAATTGCATCCAGGAGAGGGGCGCTGACTTTTTAAAAATGTTTCATGGACAAAAATGTTCCGCTCTTAAAGAGGGTCAGATGGAACTTCGCACTCACACACACTGAGTGCCTTTCCACACTACACTGATAAAGTGCTATTATTCCACTTTCGACATCCCATGGAATCCTGGGGTTTGCAGTTTAGGGAGGGGCCTTGAGAATTCTCAGCCAGAAAGCTCTTTGGCCTCGCTAAACTACAAACCCCAGAACTCCACGGGATGTTGAAAGTGGAATAATAGCAGTGTAACCATGTAGTGCAGAAATGGCCTGAGAAAAGATTACAGGCGCAGGGAGAGGAAAGGATGCAGGAATGGACAGACTGGCCCGGGGAGGGGAGGGGAAGGGAAGGGAGGGATCTTCCTTGCCTTCTCCGCCCCTCCCGACTGACAAAGCTGCCCAGGGTCGCCCTCGAGGCGTGGCCGCTTGGCGGGAGACGGACACTTCTGAACACAGCAACCGCGGCCTGAGGAGGACAGAGAGAAACAGCGGGAGAGGGGGAAGGGAGAAGGACGTCCTCCTCCTCTCCGGGGTGGCAAGGAAAGGCAGAAAGTGCCTCCTTGACCCTTCCCTGCTCTTGGGTCGTCTTTGCCACCGAGCGCGCTCCGCCTCTGCAGCGCCGCGCCCTGCCCTCTTCTCCTTTGGGGGGTGGAAAACCTGCCTCGCAATCCACGCAAATTCCCACCATCGCCACCATCCCGCCTGCGCGCCTCCTCTCCCTCCCCCAGAGAGGAGCCTTTTTTCCGAGTGTCTGGGTCCCTCCGCTCTGCCCCCGTACTCCCGCCTCCCAGCGGAGGGTACGATCCAGCCAAAAGAGAGTAACTGGAAAAGCGCAAGGCTTCCCCTAGGGTTGGGTTTGGCTCTTAGATGGCCAGCTCGTCCGACCGGGGATTTCATCTCCTTTGTATCTTCGGCTCAGAAAGAACTGCGTTAAATCGGTCACGAGGACGTGCTTTGGGTCTTCCTCCTCGCCACCTTATTGCAGATGGTTTTAAAAGAAGGATATGGGTAGGCAGGCTCACTAGGGTTCGCTTAGCCCTATTGCCGTCCCAAAGTGAAGGCCCAATTTTTATGGTTAGAGTAGAACCATGGAATCAGATTTATACCTGTTCCTTGATTCACCAGTCAACAGTTGAGTCAATGACTTTACTTTGCGATTAATCAAGCGCATTTCGGCCTAGATTTCGGGAGAGAGAAGTGCTGAGGCTCCATCCTGCCACTCTCTGGGTTTCTGTCTTTGCAGTTCTACACCAACAGCCGCCCCCCAACAATCCCGATTGTGTTGGAATAGCTACCGATGGGGTTATTTAGCTGCAGAGGAATAGCACTCTGTGCATACTCAGAAGAGATGAGCTCACGTTGCAGAGCAAAACCTCAGTGGGAAACAGGACACAACCTCACCTTTTATTTATAGTTGTATTTACCATCCCTACTACCGCTCTCATGGAGCCTTTCCGCAGTACACTGTTATAGCGCTGTTATTCCACTTTCAACAACCTGTGGAATCCTGGGGTTTGCAGTTACGGGAGGCCCCCAGGATGTTAATGTTGAAAGTGGAATAACAGCGCTATAACAATGTAGTGCGGAAAGGTTTACGCTGTTCTCAGTATGGGATGAAATTAGGCAGTGACATCGGAATGAAAGGGATCGGGGGAAATCCGGTTAAATGGATCGTTCCTGCCTGGAGGAGGAAACCAGCCCTCTGTGTATTAGTTACGGAGGTGTTGGTTGGTTTGCGTCTTTGCTAAATCCAACGAGGCGGGGGAAGCAAAAGGAGAAGGAAAGGAAATCCGAAAATATCCGGGGTTTTTTTGCTTTAGGCAAATGTCCTCCCCCCCCCCCCGTCTCTCTCGGAGAGCTCTCCCCCGGGCCTGCCCCCTTCCTTGCACCCCTCCCTCGCCTGCCTCTCAGGCCCACACCCCGCCGCCGCCGACCAAGAGGAAGGCCTTTCTCAGCCGAGCTCAGTCAGGCGGCATTTTTCTCCGAGGAGGAGGCTAGAGGTGAATTTCTTTCCCCTCAGCCCTCCTCCATCAAAAGACCCAAAGCGAAGGATGTGGCTAGACACTCATTTAATGACAAGTAATTGACAAATCCGAGAGGCCGCATTACCAGTGGGCTAGGAGAGTATTAATTATTGAAAAACCATTAGCCTCTGTGTGTGTCCTCCAGCGATCCCATCTTGTTCAGGAAATATAAGCTGTCACGTCCGTTTAGATGGAGGGGAAATCAGATGAGGAAGTCCTTTCCTCCCCCTTGCCCCTTTTCTTCTCTCCAGGCCCAGCCCTGACAGCCAAGCGGAGGGAGAGACCTGCAGCCACCCAGCCAGACTTCACACCCTCAGATCTGGATCGCGGAAAGAAGAGGGTTTCTCGCCTTCCCTCCCAGTGAGACAAACCACCTGGAGCCCTTAGATCTGTCCACCCCCAAAACCCACTAGCCTGAAAGGTGCGGGAGGGAGTTTCATTCTTCCTCTGAAACTGTAGTACGGGGAGGGGGACCCACTGCAAGGCCAAGTCAGCTGGGCAAAATGCCCATGGAAATGCCCACGCGTGGAACATTGTGCGTGCTCGTGCAAAGACAGCTGCATATGCAGATACAGCCTAAACTTGATATTTTGCTTCCTTTTAACACAACTCTTTTTTAGAAAGAAAGAAAGAGAGAAAGAGAGAAAACTCACAAAAGATACGAATCGCAGCAAAAAAAATTAAGAGGAGCCAGTACTTTCCCGCCTTAGTTTTGCCATCTGTGAAATGGTCATCTTTAGGTTGAAGGCCTTCGTAAACGCGGGCGCCTTTGAAGAGTGTAATCCGGCCATTATTAAATGCTTTTTACGTCCCATTGATTCTAGCTAGTTTCATTGGAACGCGGCGCGATTTCAACGTGCTTGACTGCGGGTGGATCCTGCCCTGAGGATTACAGAAAAAATTTCCCCATACAATACAAATGATCCTACCGCTTTACGAAGTATTACAAAGTAAAAGCATTTCCGCACTAGACTTGTTAACAGTGCTTTTATTCCACTTTCAACATCCTGTGGAATCCTGGAGTTTGTAGTAAGCTGCAAACCACAGGATTCCAAATGGCCTAAGAAAGAAATGAAGGGTGAAAGCAGGTTGCACACTGAAAATATATGCATAAACCATATCTTTGCTAGAGCTATAAAAGAGGAGTGGTGGGTAGTTTGGAAATGACACCCACCCTGTTTTAGAGAACCTGCAAAGAATTCACGTTCCCTGTAGAGGAGAAATAGCAAGATCCCTACCGGAAGTTCTGGGGAAGACCCATTGAACTGAATGGGACACAGGCGGGTCTGCCTCGCGGTGCATCCACGCTGCTCAACTATAACAGATACCGCTTTACTTGCCCAAGGTCCAGCCTGTAATATGCTGGGATTTGTAGTCTAATGACGTACTCACTACTCTGTCGTTCTTAAGCACAGCCCTCGGACCCTTCCGACAGAAGATTTTCAGTACCTCAGGAAACTACAGATCCCAGGATTCCATAGGCTGAAGCCGTGACAATCACAGTGGTATCCACTGTGTAGTGTGTTGTGTTGTGGATTCTTCTCCCGTTCGTTCCAAAGGGGAATCACGCCGGAAAACGTTCCCTGGATCGTGACCTGAGCCCTTTCGCACTTCTCTTTCGTGGTTTGCAAATCTTTCCAAAACTTAGACTTCCTGATCTTCTATCCAATGAATCAGCCCTTCCCACTCAGTCCATTCAAATGTTTTGCATGCTGCTGCATGACTGAAGGTGTGGGGGGCGGGAGGTTGAAGAAAAAGGTTCAAACCGTCTGAGCACTTTTCTCGCCCTTTGGGAAACGTTTTGCTCCCGTGCGACTCCAGGGCGAAGGTCCCAATGTGTTTCTTGGGGCTTACTCCCAAGTAAGACTGAGGAGCCGTTCGTTCCTTCAGAAGCGGCAGGGAAGAAAGCTGTTGGGGGGGGGGACAGAGGAGGTGACGGTGGAGGTGGAGGTGCATTGTGTGTAAGAAGGGAGGGAGGCTATCTGGCCCTTATTGCAAGAACAAAGAGAACAGCTTTTAAAAGCCGGCAGCTCTCCACCGCCCGAAATAGTACACAGGGTTCCTAAAACAGAAGGAGGAAAGCGATCGGGGTTACCAAGGGGCCCCAAACTATCCGGGCTGCTCTTCTCCACCTCCGAAGACCCCCGCCGGACCAGGTCAAAGAAAGGCCCCGCTAGGCCAGCCTTTGGTTCCCCGTCTTCGCCGGCCAGAGGCCTGCGGGAGGACCACCGAATCCCGCGGTGCAATTTTCCAGCTCAGCCGCCACAGGCGGCCCGGTCCACCGCAGCGCGGCTGTCTTTGTCCCTGGTGCTCCCTCCTTAAGCGGCTCGGACAGCCGGGCAAGGCCGGCCGCGAAGGGCGCTCAGCGGCTGGCCCGACGGAACATCCCCTGACCCCCTCTCTTCTTACCTCGGCCCCACCACCCTAGACGTTCCTCGGCTTGGGAGACAGCCGTGGGTCGGGGCGCAGAAAGAGGGGGGAGAAACGGGAGGACTCTGAGAGCTGAGGGGAACCTTGGGGCCCTGAGTCGGTCTCTCTGGCCGGGTTGGACCCGCGGCTCCCGAACGCCCTTTCCTTTTTTGCGCCTCTCGCCCTCCTCCTCTGGTCCCGATTCTGAAAAGTTCAGGATCCGACCGAGAACTTCCCGTCCCTTCACCCGAGCAAAGGCCCTTTTCCAAACAGTACACACGTCTACCAAATTTAAAACAGGGATGGTTCCATCACCTACCTGAGGATGCCGGGGAGGCGCAGCTGGCAGAGGCGACGAGACGCCGGCGGCCCCTCCGACGCTCTGCAACTCGTCGGCAAGGCATCGCCGCATTTATGGGAGCCACTGTTGACTTTAGCACAAAGCAAAGATTTCACTGCCCGCTAGTTTAAAAATGAATATTTTACCAAGATATCGATCAGCGTTATAAAATTCAGTTAAGCACAATGGCACAAAAGGAACAGAAAAAACACGCGCGCGCGCGCTCACACACACACACACACACCCGCACGCAAGTACACGCCGAGGCACCAGGAACAGCCGTGCTAATATCTGTGTAAATTTACTGAACTCTGACGTGCAGCGTAAAGTTTGCCCTCCTGGAATTTAGAGTTAGATTTTTTTTATTATTATTATTACTGCTCTTTGTTTACTGATTGTGTTTATTCGCAGATCGCGGTGCTTGAAACCACCAGCGGCTTAAAAATGGGGAGGGGGAAGGCAGAGAGAAGAAGAAGTGGGGGGAGATCAAAAGTGTGGTCTGTTGCAAACCGCAGCCCCCCCCCTTTTTTAAAAAAATTCCTTCTCCCCAGTCCCCGATCCGACGAGTTAAGGAGAAGCTCGGAACAAAAAGAAGGAGGGGAGGCAAGACGGAGCTTCTCTGCCAGGAAACTAAATGACATTTATCCCCCCCCCCCGCCGCCCGCTTGCCTTACCACCCTAACACGTCCCTCCACCCCCTTTTTAAACGGTTTTTGGGCAGAAGTATATCTTATTGCTGGGGATCAGCAGAGTGGGAGACAGCTAAGTGGTTTAAAACGACCGCGGCACAATGGGGGCGGGCGCGGTGGGACCGGGCAGGTTAGAGCATCATATTCGCGGCCCATTGTGCGCCCAATCACTCCCATTCCAGGCCTCCATTCTTCCTCGCGACGGGAGCCTTTTATGTGGTAATGAACACACATTTTCCGCTTTGCTTCACAACGTGTGTGTCCTCGCGGGCCCGGAGGCCAGGCGGAGACGAATTCTTGGCACGGGGGGGGGGGACGGGGAGAGGAGAGATCCCAGGGTGGTGGGATTGCCCCCCTCTCACACGCTTTTAAGAGGTGCCTTCTTTAGCCTCCAATTTTTCCAACGTGGGTTGTTTAATACGCACACACAGAGAGACACGTATCCTCGGGGTTAATTCATTTTTTAAAAGGCCGATCCGTGAATCTGCTCGGAACGTGGGCTCTAGAGAAGCCTAGTAATTTTATTTTATTTTATTTTATTTTATTTTATTTTATTTTTTTTAATTTCAGGACGCAATCTGCGTCAGTTAAATCAGATCGGCGGATAGGGGAAAGTTGGCCGGCGGAGAAAATCAGATTAGAGGAAAGGCTGACTTGCTTCGCCCGGGGGCGAGGTCTCCAAAGAGGCCTCCGGTTTTTTAGCGGGTTGAAGGGAAAACGACTCCGGTTGCTTTTGATTGGATTCAGGAGAGGGGGAGGCGAGAGAGCGGTGATTACCCTCCAGTCGTTGACCAATGATTTGATACGAGAGAGGGTAGGAGAAAGACCGTGGAGCAGATAAATAAATAGAATAAATGTTGGTGTTTACCAATAAGTTTTAAGCAGCAAGGAAACCCACTAACCAATAAATTTCATGCTCAGGTGCATGTTTCAGTGAGTGTTTCTGTTATGGCAAAGGGATCAGGCTTCTTGTTGTTGTTGTGTGCTTCCAAGTCGCTTCCGACTTACAAAGATCCTAAGGCGATCCTATCATGGGGTTTTCTGGAACTAAGAATATGCGAGGCCCCCAAGGTCACCCAGTGGGTTTCCACGGCCGAGCGGGAATCAAACCCTGGTCTCCAGGGTCGTAGCCCAACGCTTAAACCTCTACACCACTCTGGTTGTCAAAGGGATCAAGTTACGGATGTCAAAACATCCCCAAACTAAAGGTGTTTTTTCAAAGCTCAGGTCGTTTCAACACTAGGCTGCTACAGCGCTATGATTCCACTTTCAACATCCTATGGAATCCTGGGGTTTGCAGTTTTGGGAGGGGCTGGCAGGCCCCTTCCGAAACTGCAAACCCCAGGATTCCATAGGATGTTGAAAATGGAATCATAGCGCTGTAGCAGCCTAGTGCGGAAACGGCCTCACTTTTCAGGCTTGGCCTCTTTCACTCTTTAGGATGCTTACAACAGAACTGATTTTGCATTTTTTCCCCCAGTATGATGTTTATACGAATACGTGTAAGCAAAACGGCACGGAGACAGAAAGTCAAAACCTAACGTCTCAAAGCACAACTGGGTTGAGACCCCACATTGTCTCAGCCAAGCCTGTCCCCCAGCGAATCACTCTATGCAATCCTGTAACAGATAGGGCACAGTGAGTGCACACAGTGTCACCTCATTGCACAAGGGGACTCTGCTCCTGCCACCTTCAGCTGGGTACTTCACACCACGGGTGGCAAGCCCAAGTCACCAACAGGATTCTCGTCTTTGCGTGGCATTTTCCATTCGTCCCGTGCCATGAGCCAGCCATCCCCTTGGCCTACTGATATGGGCTGCTTTTATGAGGGAGGAGTGTAGTTTACAGGAAATGTTTTCCCACAGTTTTCTGTCCATGGTTCTCCAATCTTTGGCTTGTATTGTCTCAAAGCATAAAGCTGTGAAAAGCGAAAAGTCCTCGTCTTTAACAGGTGCCAACCCGGAGCGGTGGCCCATACACGACTTTCTCCTTCCCAGTTACCACCTCAGCACTTAGAAATAAGGCTACAGTTTCAACCCACCGAATTGGAAACCAGATCCATTAAAATGAATGGGTCCCAAATATGTTCCCTAGAATGGATGTGTGTGTGTGTGTGAGAAAGGTGTAGGTGGCGGTCCAGGACAAAGGGCAGGCGGCCTTCTCAAATGCGAGACCGCGACCACACTAGCCTTAAATTGTGGACCAAGTCTGTAGAACAATTTCAGGTGGTCCCCTCCAGTCTGGCAAGCTCCAGGCGAGATGGGCTAAATCTCCCGTAACCAGTTTGGCCAACGGCTGGGAAGAACGAGCCTTGCAGCCCAGCTCAGAGTCTGGAAGGCCCTGGACTGGGAAAGGGTTAAAGCAATCCGGAAACTATAGGTCGGTCTATCTCGGCTCTGGGGAGCTCCCCCTCTTCCGAACCACTGATGCTCCAGGACAACAGCCTGCCGTTCAGGGTCGCTCCTCAGTTGCGAGCGGCAGCGCCCCTCCGAGATTGCCTATGGAAAGACCATCACAGATCTATCCCTGGAAATCTCTGCTTTCCAATAGTTTGCGAGTGCGTGTTGAAGCACTGTAAGAAACAGGTCTGAAACAACCCCCACCCCCAATGCTCCTGGCCATTTAGACGGTAGGTTGGAAAAGGTCGGAAGAAAGCCATCTTTTGCTGGAACTAAAATCTTTTGTTAATTCCCAGCTGTTTGTGTAGTGCCTCGACCTAAAATCCTAAATCCTAAAACCAGCTTTTTACTTATCGTCAAAGGTCAAAGCCTAGCAAAAACCTGCCGGATTCATTGCCTATAGAATCCCCGACTTTATGTGCCTGAAAACCTTGGGACCCTTTTATATTACGCGGTTATAGCGCTATAATTCCACTTCGACTGCGGTGTCAACATCCTACCCAATCCTGGGTTAGCAGTTAGGCCAGAGGTATCAGAGGGGCTCTCTGGCTGATAATTCTAATGGCCCTCCCTGAAAAGCAAAACCCAGCATTCCACAGGATGTTGCCATGGCAGCTGAAGTGGAATCACAGCGCTAAAATTGTGTAGTGTGAAAGGACCCAGGTTCTACCAGACGTTTGGCGAAGTGCCGGCTCAAAAAGTGTTCTGGCCATCTCAAATCTTGACAAGGGGAAGCCCATTCATTTGAAATTCTTGACAGGTAAGCCTGAAAACCTATAGCTCCTTGTCGGCCAGCAGCTAATGAAGACAACAAAAGCTGCAACATGTTTCAGACGTTTTATTAAATCGCGGGCAATTTAATTTAAAGGATCAGGTTGTTCTAGGAGGTTGGGGTGGAAATATTGATAAGATATTAAATCTGGTACATGTACATACTTCCCGAAGGCACGTGAAGGGACACGTCAAGGTGATGTGAGAAATCTGCTTTCAGTATCAGGTGTAGGATAGAATCGCACATGTGAGTTATCCGGTGACTAACACGCATTTGTGAGCCACTGTAAGGCCATTTCCGCACTAGACTGTTATTATTCCACTTTCAACATCCTATGGAATCCTGGGGTTTGCAGTTTATGGAGGGGCCCTCCCTAAGCTTCAAACCACAGGATTCCATAGGATGTTGAAAGTGGAATAATAGCACTATAACCGTCTCGTGCGGAAATGACCTAAGCCTTTCAAGCCCGTTTCCAAGGGCACTGAGAGTATGAGCTTAGGCGTAACAAGACAGGTGAGAGAGGCGTTTTCAGGGCTCAGCATAGTAAGAGTTCCTATCTGCTTTGGTTTTGATTCTCATTCTGACCGAAAGGTCTCAGAACACCAAAGACAGGTGATGTCCAGGGAACTTGTTGCCTTCCAGACGCTTCAGCTTTCAGTTCCTAGTAGGCCGACCCAACTAAGGCCATTGCAAGGGCTTGTGGCAACTGTAGTCCCAACAAGCTGCAGGGTCAAAGGTTGACCAAACAGTGGAAGCCTTGTCGGGTTTTTTTGCAAGCAAATTGTACGGTATTCCGAGACTCGTATTCCCAGCTCAGTGTACAGCACAAGGCAGAAATCAGTGGGGTCTCTTTTTCTCTGCCGCAAAGACTCTTCAGTGGCTTTAGGCAAATCGCTACGGTTTCTGCCTCAGGTCTCTGTCCGCAACGGGTAAGACTGACCCACCTGACACGGTTAGGTAAGGTAACCTGTAAGAAGTGCTCTAAACCCTCTAGAGGGCCTCACAAACGCTGGGCGTTTTTGTAGCTGTGCCACCAGTAACTCACTCAGGTTGGCTCAAGAAACCAGATTCCATTCCCTTTCTCTTGTCTAGATACTCTTGCTCGTCTAGCTCTGGTTGGAACCCTTAGTGTGCAGCTGAAGCTTCTTCCATTGATTTCAGTGAGACACACTCCTTAAGTCTTAGGAAGGCTCTCTAAGAGGTATCCTCTGTTTATTTCCATGAGACTCATCCCTCCATAGTTCAATAAATTTACTCAGAAGTTCGGTAGCACTGTGAGTACTGAACTGCAGCTGAGATGCCTTGGTCTAGCCCTGTAGTCCCGGCTCACCTGCCACACCAGAACTCACTTCCCTCACGCCTGCAGAACCAAAATGCATGTCTTAGAAGGTAAATTCCTTGGGCTTCTGGGATTCACTTCCTCATTAATTCCCAGTAATCGCTCTGCAGGGCCTTTGATTTCTTGTTTACTCAAAGGTAAATCCCGTTGAGCTCCGTGGGAGTGGCTTTTGAAGCAAAGACTTTGGGACCACCGTACTCTTTCATCTGTACACTGTGCTCTTGCTCATGAGTCACTTGAATAGTGGATGCTCATTCCATGCCATTCTTAGTGAAGTCAGTGGGACTTAGACTTCTCAGGAAGGTGAGGGGGCATAAATCCGATTTGTTTGAGGTGGTCTTAGGATAGCAAATCTGGATACTTCAAAGCTGCAGTGCTGAACCAGCTTACCTGGGAACAGTGGGGTAGCGGAAGCAAGGCTGGAAGGGTCGAGGCACCAGGACTTTAGAACTAGCAGGAAGGAGGATGTCTTCTGCCAACCACTCAGGTTCTTGTTCTAGGAACTGGAAGGGTAACGGATTTTCTCAAGCACGTGCTATAATGAACTGGCTCCATTGCGATAGTATTTTGGTCTTGAATGAGCAGTTGAGATTCGATAGCTGTTTTTTTTTAAAAAAGACCTGTTCTCGATAGAGACGGATCAACAGAGATGCCTGAATTTATTTACGCATATTAATCTGTATTTTCCACTTTGGTGGCAGATGTGGCTACTGGGACGGGCACGCTGGGTTTTTCAGATTTTACTAGGACTCCATCGCCCCACCGAACTAAATGGACTTAATGTGTCCCAGTAGACATGAATAGGACTGCGCTCTGCAACTAGCTAGAGCTTCCCGAAGAGCAAGCAAGATCCAAGATCTACCCGCGGTCCGCCCGCCCTGGGCTCCAGCCGATTTTTAATCTGAACTCAGGAGCCCCAAGGAGGTGACGGTCACCGTCCCTCCCCACCCCGCCCCTTCCTTCTCTAGGCAGCTCTTGCAGCCGGACAGGCCTCTCTCCCCACACACAAGCAGAGAAAGAAGCACCAGCAGCAGCTAATTTCTCCACCCCTGCTTTCTTTTCTGCACATGGCAGTCGCCAAAAAGGGCAAAAAGAGGGCGCGCCCGGCACGAAGAGGCCATCGGACAGAGCGACCGACCTCATCTCAAGGCTGCAGAGAGGGGAGAAGCAGAACCAGGGAATAAACGAGGCAGCCTTCCAAACGAGTTTCACATAAAGTCCAGCCCTTTTTGGTCAAACCGGCCTTATTGGTAAACCGAAGCTCGATTTTTCTTTTTAAAGTTCTAAATCGATGAGGTAACTAACACACACACACACTCAAAGTCAGGAAAAGACAATTGTGCGTGGACTTGCGTTTTATGCGTCGGTGCTGCGGGGAGCGCATATAATATGATTGATTAAAAACCGCAAAGCCCTGCAGAGATTTTTCCCCTCAAAACAAAATTATAGCCAATCCAGCAACCTGAAGTTCAAAGCCCGTTAAAATCCGTGTGGGCCTCGTCGGGCTCTCCAGTCGATTTTGCCCTTTTGTGGGTTATTTTACAATTCTCGATGGACAAGATTCATACTGATTTTTCTACTAAAAATATAATATTGTAAATAAATAGGGGCCTGTTATTTCGGGGCAATGGCTAAGGAAGTCCTGGGCTTCTTTTTTCCCAGTGAACGCATTCGGTGGCCTGAGATCAAGCCTCTGACTTTCAAAACTCCAACTCCCCTTTCGCAGTGTGATAACAGCAGCACCCATTTTACAGAGTGGTTGCATGAATCACTGAAATAATGAGAAAGGAAATGCCTTGAGCTCTAGAAACGTCCGCTGTAAATACGCTGAATATTTAGAAGGAGAAACAGGCAAGCTGAAACATTTCAAGCCCCACTAGTGAACTGCGTGGCTGAGACTCGGTTTCTCTTTATCTCTGAAGTTCACCGGACTTAAAAATACTTGGGGCTGCTATTGTCACCTTAGGCTGTAATTCCAGGCACGCTTAGTGGGATTCACACAGGGTCAGCTCTGGTTAGTACTTGGATGGAAGAGTGTCAGTGAATACCAGGTGCTGTAGGCTGTATTTCAGAGGAAGGAACTGGCAAAACCACCTCTGAGGATTCCTTGCCTCAGAAAACCCTATGAAGTGCATGGTGTGGCCAAAAGTCAACAGGCGACTTTTGTCAGCAGGCGACAGGCACACAGTCACTCCACTTACAGAGCAGTCCCGCATCTCTCTGCCCAGAAGGGACCTTCACTGAGTTCCACGAACAGTTTCCTCCCGGTTGAGTAGAGAATTACAGCCTTAACAAATTCATGAACAAGATCAACTTCAGAAGTGAGCACCCGCTTTTTCCACTGAGGCCAACAGCCCTCGGTGTTCACTAAGGCCCATTGGGAGGAACTCCACTCATAAAGAGTAGAGGGTACTACGTCAAAAAACACATGCAGTCTCCAATCCTAAGCATATTTTCTAGGGGTCTGGTCCACGGAACCCCGCGGGATTCCTGGCTCAGTAGCTCCGCGCTGCGTCGTAACCAGCAGAGGTTTCTTTGAAGGATCGCGGCGGAAAGTCATACAGGCTAAACAATGCATTGGTAGAACAGGCATCGCAGGAAAATAGAGACTTGAACAATGAGTTTTTAACAGTCTAGTCCTAGTATGCAAATTTACTAAGAAATCCGAGTGGTGTGGGATTTCCATCCAAGTGGAAGTAGATAGACCGAATGGATGCACCGTTACTCGGGAGTAAAGTTACAATCGGTTTGCATGTGAAAGAAAGGGCCGGGTGAAACTTTCCTCACAGTTAATCCACAGCCGTCCCTGCTGGAATAAAGGCACCTATTCAGTAGGACTTCCTCCCGAGTAAACACGCGTTCAGTTAAGATCAGGCAGTTATAGACAACAGATGAGGGGGGATATATTATACATCTTTTATCCCCCTTAGTCCTCTATTAGACTCCTACGTCTGCTCAGAAGCCCCAGTGAATTCAATAGGATCTACTCCGAGACAACGTAAAGATAGGATTGTAGCTTTACATAGTTGCGTTTTTCTACGCATTTTTTACGGCATACGGTTTCTCCTTTTCCCTCTCCTCATAGAGAAAAATCTGATCCCAAGTATGTGAGACGTTAGTATTACTCCTTTCTCTTTTCCGACCCCCTTGTCAAATTTTCCTTGTGAATGTCACCCAATAAAATAGTGAAATCATAACAATAATAGGGATTGTTTTTTTTTAAAAAAAAATAATAATAAAGGAGCGGGGAATCTCCAACAGCATTTTAATATAGGTTTGTGGGAATTTGGTTGGTCGTTACCAGAATACAGATTTAAAAGCCATAAATAAAAGCGTACAGAAACGATAAATTAATTCGATCCGAGCCGTGTACTTTCCCGGTAACATCAAACCTTCGTGTGCCAAATTACAACCTAAAGTCCTTCATCTCTCCCTCTTTTTTCCCCCGACTTCGCAATACTACAGTCTTTTTTGATCCTCAGTTTCAAAATCTAACATGGGTTCATTCACACACACTCATTTCTGCCTCACTTTCACACCCAAAAATAGATATATTATAACAACTCCCTGCGACGAAAAGGAGGAAAGAAAGAAACGTACAAAAAATCGCTTAACGAACAGAAAAGAAACTCCCATTCAAAGAAAATCCAACCGCCGTCTGAAGAAAACTGAGGATGGCAAAGAAACCAAGGGCGGGAGATCGTCTTCTTCTCACGGGAGACCGAGATTTCTCTCCCCCCCCCCCGCACACACACACACACCTTTTTCCCCCCGACGTCAAGGAGAAATAAGAGCCGCAGGTGAGGAGTGTGAAAGTTACATGACAGCAAAGGTCGGTTCAATACGGGGGGCTTCTTTCTAACTAGGGGGCAGGGCGCCAGTTCCGCGTCCCTTAGCCGAACAGTCAGGCCGGTGCGCTGCGGAAACTTTTCTTCCCTCCCCGTCTGTCTTTCTCCATTTTTGATAAAGAGGACGAGAGGTCGCCGCTATCGGGTTCTTTCAGGTCCTCTGGTCTTTCGCTTTGGATCGGAGCAGGGCTGTCCGGCGGGTTGTGAGCGTGTCTTTGGGGGGGGGGGATGTCTGGTACAACTGGGCCCCAAGTTTTTTCTCTCCCAACTCCCCATGAAGGTTCGTGGGGTCGCCCCTCTTCTTCCGCCCCCCTCGGCCGGCGCGTGGAGCGGGAGAGAAAGAGGGACGGCGGGAGAGCGAGGTGGAGCGACGCGTGTACGCGTGTCGTGTCTGACTGTGCTTGGGTGCGAGCGAGGGAACAGGGACCCCTTAGGAGGAGTTCATGATGGGTCGCGAGTAGACTCCCTGGTAGTAGGAGGCGTCGGGGCCCAAAGGCGAGGCCTCGAGGGCGCTTTTGTTCGTGACGGGGCCCATGGCGAGGCTGCCGGCCACGGGCGAGCCGTAGCTGGTGTAGTGCATCACTTGCTCGTAGGCCTTGAGGTCCATTTTGTGGTGGGCGTGGGGGTGCTGGTGGGGGTGATGCTGGTGGGGGTGGTGGGGGTGCGCGTGCGGGTGCGCGTGCGGGTGCTGCTGCTGCTCCGGGGAGGACATCAGGTTGGTGATGGAGAAGGGGTGGTTGAAGGCGTAGTGGTGCTCCGCCTTGAGGTGGGCCTCGTGCGAGAGGCCCGCGTGGGCGGCGTGGTGCTGCGCCAGCAAGTGCTGCTGCTGCTGCTGCTGCTGCTGCTGGGCCGGCGACGGGGCGGGCTCCGGGTGGCCCTTCAGGTCGGCCAGGGCCCGCTTGTGCTCGTGGCAAGGCGAGGCGCTCGAGTGCGGCGACTCCGGGGCCCCGTTGGGCACGTCGGCGCGCTCCGCCTGCGGTCCCGGCGGGGGCGGCTTCTTGCCGTGCGACGAGGAGCTCCCCGACGACGCCGGCGAGGCGCCCTGGCCCGGCGGCTGCTGCTGCTGCTGCTGCTGCTTGGGGCCCGGCGGCTTGTCGCACTTGAAGCGCTTCTGGCGCCGGAGATAGCAGCCGTTCTCGAACATGTTGCCGGAGTCCGGGTGGAGGGTCCAGAAAGAGCCCTTGCCGGGCTTGTCCGGGGAGCGGGGCACCTTGAGGAAGCAGTCGTTGAAGGAGAGCGAGTGCCGGATGGAGTTCTGCCAGCGCTGCTGGTTCTGCCGGTAGAAGGGGAAGAGGTCCATGATCCACTGGTAGATCTCGCTCAGCGTCAGCATCTTGTTGGGCGACTGCTGGATGGCCATGGTGATGAGCGAGATGTACGAGTAGGGCGGCTTGGCGTGCGTGTAGCTCCGCCGGTAGCTCTTGGCGTCGCGGGCCCGGCCCAGGCCCGCCGCTGCTGCTGCCGCCGCCGCCGCCGCCCCCTGCCCGCCGTAGGGGCCGCCCCCGCCGCCGCCCCCGACGGGGCTCAGGGCCGAGTAAGCGCCCAGCGCGCCGCCCATGGAACCGGCCCCGGCGCCCAGCGGGCTGAGGCTGGGGCTGAGGTGGGCCGCCATGCCGGCCATGGCCCCCGCGCCCGGGGAGAGGTTCATGCCCGCCGGCCCGGCCGCGTACGACATGCCCATGGAGCCGCCGGACGCCGCCACCGTCGTCATGTTGCCCGCCGCGCCCATGCCCGCCATGCCCATGTAGCTGTTCATGCCCAGGCCGGCGTTCATGGTGGAGTAGCCCTGCAGAGGCGACAGAGAAGAGGAGGGACAGGCAAGACGCGGTTAGGGTGGCTTTGGCCCCGAAATCGCCCGTCCCTCCACCCACCCACCCCGGCGGGACTTTCGCTCGCCCTGGAACCCGGGGCTTTCCGTGGAGCTTACTCCCGAGGAGGCCGCGCCACCTCACGTCACTTGATGAGCAACTTTCACATGTGGAAACCCTGGAAGAGCGCCCCTTGATATTTTTGGACACGATCCAGGCACTTGGAGCCCCCCCTTCGGTTTTTTTCCTGGGAGAGTTAAGCAGGTGCTTGAAGGCTTGGCTGAGAAGCCCCGCTGAATTCGCTAAAATTCACTAGTGAAGTCAAGACAGGATGAGCCGGGAAATCTCTCTCCGGATAAAGTTAGCTCCCTTCCCCCCCACACACAAAAAGCTTAAATTTGCCTGGATCGTGTCCGTGGTTAGCCTCTGGATCCCAAACATGCCAAACAGAGTGAAGTTTCAGGGAAATCCCTAACTGCTGAAAAAAAGAAAAGGAGAAAGGAAAGAAAGAAAGAAAGAAAGAAAGAAAGAAAGAAAGAAAGAAAGAAAGAAAGAAAGAAAATAGGATCTGGGTGTTAATCCCACATAAGTGTCTGGGCGATGGCAGTCCCGCTCTGCCGTCTTAATAGCATTCCTCGTTCTAGGGCTTGTGTTCCCGTTGTTGTTTTGTTTTTAACCGTGGTGCTTTTTAAGGGGACTTTCTCCAGGAAAGTGTTTAGTACTGGCTGGGAGAAATAGAGGGACCAAGTGTAAAATGTAAAAGCTTCCGTGGTTTACAGGTTTGCGGAGGAGGTCAGGTTAAAAATCCAAATCCTCGGCCAACCGGCCCCGCAAGCCTAAGTAGGTCTACTAGGAAGTAAGCCCGACGAGTTGCCCCAGGCAATCCTGCGGGCGATTACCAGTAAGTAAGTGCCGCTGCGCCCCGCTGGACTTCTTTTCTGGTAAATGTGTTTAGGACCGCAGCGTCACGCAGGTAAATGGAAGCCTTTCGGCTTCCAGCTGGACTTGAATGCAACTCTTCCCAAGTGACCGATGTGTACGTTAGCGTTGCTAACCCACAGCAAGCCGGACCCATAAAAAGACTCAACAGAAAGTTGTCCTTTGATTTATGTTTCTGCCCTCCCCCACTGGTTTAGAAGGTTCGATTTCAAGCCGAAGTCGAATCCAGTCCCCACGTAGAGAGTGATCAACACTGATCTCCCCGCAACATTACTCCTGGAACCCGGAACGGGCAGCCGAGTCCGAGGTAGCGTGAGACCCCATGGAAGTCAACCGAGGGCTACTTTTCGGCCAGTATGTCTAAAAACTGGATGTAAAAGTTCGGACAAGAACCGCGGGGAAAGCCTCGGCCTGGGGGCGAAGCCTTTCCCTTCGAGCTAGGCTCGATCCCATCAGGGACTCTCGTTGGGATCTGGCTTGCGTTTTCCTTCAACTCAGAGCCTTCCCCGCCCGAGGTTTAGAGCAATAAATGTCCCCCCTCTTTCCCTGGTTCCTTATACCTCCCCCCAGCGCCCTTCCTCCCCCCCTCAACCTCTCTCTGCCAAACACAACTTTGTTAGGATAGCGCGGCTAGGCATGGCAAAAGGATTTGGAGGCTTCGCAAGTCAATATTTGATCACAAAGTTAATATTATCTCAAGGCTAACACAGTGTTGTATAAAAAGAGGGAGAGAGAGGGAGAGGGTGAGGGAGTCCTGTTTTTTAGCAGGAGGAGGAGGCTTGGGGATTGGGTGGGGGACCCACACACAAACAGAGAGAGAGAGAGGGAGAGAGAGAGACCCACACAGAGACAGAGAGCGACATAACGCGCGCAAACAGACCGAAGTTGCCATTTACCTCCGGCTCGCCGTAGTAGTTGCTCCACTCTGCGTGCTCGTGTCCTTCCATTTTCACGACTCCCAGCATACTGGAAGCGGAGTGCATGGCAGTTTAAAATTTAACAGCCACAACAAGCGTCGACAGAGGGGGAGAGAGAGCGAGCGAGCGACCAAAAAAGAGGGAGAGAGAGGGAGAGGAAAACAGCCCCCTCGGTCGCCCTCCCTCCTTGCCTCTCTTTCCCTCCCTCTCTCCCTCCTCCCTCCCCTCCTTCTCGCCCTCCCTCGATATGTGTGTTGGGGGAGGGGGAAGGGGGGCTTGCTCGGCTCGGGGTTTGTCCCTGCTGGCGATTTCTGCTGCTGCTGCTTCTACTACTGCTTGGGTGGGTTTCGCCGGGAAGAGTCGCCCGGAGCCGAAGGCAAGGCGGAGAAGGAGGGGGAGGAAGGAGGAGGAGGAGGAGGAAGAGGAGGAGGAAACAAAGTGGTGCAGTGACGTGGGTGCCGGAGTGATATAGCGGCCGGCGGCCAAGCGAGCCTCCAATCCCCAGGTCCTCGTCCGGCGATTTGAATAATCAGCTTCCACCCAGGGATTCCCTCGTGGGGGCGCCGGCTGCTGCCCCTTGCGCCTGGCTTTCCGCGCCCTTTGGCGCCGCCGGAAAAGGCTTCTTCCCCACCTTTCTCTCCCCGAGCTTAAGATCGCACTTGCATTGCATTCTCCTGCCCATGGCACGACTCGAGCGCCCACCCTTCACTTAGAACTATGCCTCCAATATGTGTCGGTGGTGTTATGTGGACTCCAACTTATGGCGACCTCTCCCCAGGATTTTCTTGGCAAAATATATCACGCAGAGGAGGTTTGTCCTTGCCTTCCTCTGAGGCTGAGAGTGTGTGACTTGGCCAAGGTCACCCCGTGGGTTTCCAAAGCTGACGGCCTTGGAGCCCTGGGCTCTTGGAGTCCATCTCCAACCCTCAAACCACTAGACCACGTTGGCTCTCTCCAGTGTAAAAGATGTGTCGATTCCATTCCATCACAGGGTTTGTTGAAAGCAGAGCTGCCATTGCTTTCTTCTGGGACTCAGAGAGCTCAAGGTCACCCAGTGGGTTTCCACGGCTGAGAGGCGATTCGAATCCTGGTCTCCGGAGTCCTAATCCAATACTCAGACCACTACACCCCGCTAATTCTCTGTAAAACTGAAAATTGTTTAGAGGGTCATCGTTGCGCTTTTCCTACTTGCTCTGGCGCTTTGAAGCACGGATTCGCTCATTTGTTTTATAGGGGCAAATTGTGGATGATGATGATGATGATGATGATGATGATGATGATGATGATGATGTCAGCCGTTTCCATTCAGTGACATTAGAAGGATATAATGTTTTTAATGCTTTCTCCAGTCAAATAAAACAGTTGTCTCTCGCTCATTTCAAGGGGAGTTTTAAGCATCTGCTGAAGGCTGCATCCTTATGCTTGCCGGAAATAAGTGCTTAGTATCCCGCTTCACAAGTAACTTATTAAGATCCATAGAATTTGCAAATGCTCAGCTCAGACCTGAAAGAGGAAAGAAGGAAGCGATCTCATACTTCTCCCGTGTTTTTTTACTCTCGATAGAAACTACACCCCGAGGAGATTTGGGGCAATTGCGGTCCATAACCCAGTTCAGTCACAATGCCTCACAGAAGTACTACTGAAAGCTGTCACACTGAAAACAGTGTCGTGGCTCTGTGTGTGTACGTGCCCTCAGGTCGCCTGCCGACTAATGGCAGCCCCACGGATTTCATAGAGTTTTCTTAATCAAGGAATAATACTCAGGGGTGGTTTCGCCAGCTCCTGCCTCTGAAATATAGCCTACTTTTTTAAAAAAAATTGTGGAACAAATTTTGATGCATCACAGACCACTTCATCAGATGCTCAGTACATCCCATCCTCGGAAAATGATCGCGGTTGACTCTGACATCATAATTCCCCGCCATTTTCCAAGCTATTTGCTCGGGATGTCACTCTAAAACAGATCTCAGTGAACGATGGGGGCGAAGTGCGGATGGCGATTATATTTTCCCGTTCCAAATCCAGAACAGAATGTGTGTCGGTTCTGTGTATAAACCACTGATTAGCCGCGATATGTTAATTGAGCCTCTGTGCTTAGGAGAAGTATACCTCGAATTACCGAACGCCGTTGCTTGAGAACACTGGATTAGAGAGACGACCCTGCGGCCTGACTCGGGAAAGCGGTTCTTGCCTGGCGAGGCTTGGCGAGGGCTAGCGGTGCCTTCAGCTGCGTACCACCCCGACTGCCACCTGCTGCTGGGGCGCTTTTGCCAGCTCCTAGCCCAGACCTCAAGCTGTCCGTGGCCAGCCACCCCCTCCCCCATCCCTCCTGGGCCGTCCGGATAGGTTGCGGCAGGCAAGCGAGTCAGCCAGCCAGCCAGCTTTTACCCGGCGGCCTCGGGGCCACCCGCAACATTTCGTAACTAAAACAAACAACCTCCGAGTCTCTCAGCTAGGCCGGCGAGGACCGTTCCGGGCACGCACCAAACCGCCGAGGAGGCTGGAGGGGAGGCTCAGTTTCTGCCTGCCGCTCTCCCTATTGCCCTGCCCCAAGCCGCCTGCCCAACCGCTGGCACCGAAAGCGAAGGCAGGGCGGGAAGGAAGCCAGCCCCGAAACCTGCGGCGGGGTCGAAGGAAGACATGCAAGCACGAAATCACCCAGCAACGGTCGCTGCAGGTGACTGGCAGGCAGGGCGAAGTGGCGGGTGCCTGCCCCTTGGTCATCCTCCGCTGGACAGGCAAGGGTGGGCTGCTCTGATCCCCTCCCTTCCGTCCCTCCCTCGCCACCCCTCAGCGCCTCACACGTCGATCGGCAGGGATGACTCTCCCAAGTGGGTTTGGAACAGCTTCCCTCCCCAAGGATGGGCGCACACCGCCCATTCAGAACCTGGAGAGATTCTTTCCCCGTTTTCCCACACTACAACTCCCAGAATGGGCCATACTGGCGGGGGGGGGATTCTGAGAGTTGGAGTCCAAAAGAGAGGACCTCCCCCGAAATTTGCTCTTGCCTTCACATCTGTTGAAGTCAATGGGACTGGAGAAAGCGTTCCGGAATATTCCCTCTCCTGGAATCGCTTAATGGCTATAAGATCTAAAGTGAAGGGCAGGGGAACCCACTTTCTCTCTCTCTCTCTCTCTCAAGCGGCTTTGAAGTCTTGCTTTCCAACCCCAAATGATGACCGAGACACCCTGAGCCCGAAAAGTATCGCTCGGGCCTATCACGCCACAGAAAGGGGAGTTCGGCCTGAGCAGGAAAAAGAGGCTCTGGGGCTAAACTGTGCTCTTATCCAGTAAATACCCTGCCCTAAATTCTGCAAGGCCACTTAGCTGACGGACAGTGTGGTGCAGCGGTCTGAATGGTGGACTAGGACCATGGGAGGCAAGGGTTCGAATTTTGGTCGGCTATGGAAACCCTTGGGTAAATCATAATCTGACCATTTCTGCGCTGGCCGGCCCCTCCCGAAACTGCAAACCCCAGGATTCCATAGGATGTTGAAAGTGGAATAATAGCGCCAAAACAGTCTAGTGAGGAAATGGCTTCTCCCCGCCTAACAGGCTGGCAATGGCAAACTTCTTCAGAATAAATCTGTGAACTGGCGTGATCATAAGTCGGAGCCGACTTGAAGGCAGAAAACACCAAAAATGACGAAGGGTCCTATCGTCCTGCACTGTTACTGTGGTATTATTTCACTGTGACTGTCATGGCAACATCCTGTGGAATTCTGGGATTTGTAGTTTAGTGAGGCCCAAGAGCGCTCTCTGGCTGCGAATTTCAGATGTCCCTCTCTAAACTGCAAATCCCGAGGTTCCATACAATGTTGCCATGGCAGTTGCACTGGAATAACAAAGTTGTAGTGTGTGTCCCAAGACTTTCGGGACTTGCGTGAAAGAGATATTGCTCGTGCTGGCTGGATCCGTGTTCCAGTGGTGCCTCCAACAGGCGCAAGGACCCCCTATAGAACAAGTCTACAAAGCACAAGCACATTCCTTCTTACAACAGAGCGCCTGAGTACTGTTATCCTCCGCTATTATTATTTCGATCTCTATGCGTGGCTGCAAAAAGCTGGACAGTGGAGAAAGCTGACCTGAAAAAATAAAATAAGTGCATTTGAAACGTGGTACTGGAGAAGAGTTCTACGGATACCATGCACGGCCAAAAAGACCAATGAATGGGTCCTTGGACAAATTAGGTCTGAACTCTCATTAGTATCTAAAACGACCAGACTGAAGCTATCGTAGTTTGGACACATCGTCGGACGATATGGCTCTTTAGAAAAGATGCCAACGCTTAGTAAAGTGGAAGGCAAGGAAGCAACAGCCCGGAGCCCGGAGAACCTGAGATGACAGCGTGGATGCCAGGGTGTCTGTGACTTCTCCCGTTTGTATGGTCGCCATAATTTAAAGCCAACTTGACGGCAATTGACCACAAACTTATTAGCCTCCTAAGGCTCATGGAGAAGCTATTCCTCGTGTCTTCCCCAGCATCTCCCAGTGCAGTGTAGTCTTTTACTCATGGTGCAGGAGTTCAAGCCAATCTACCGAGACGGGGGTGGGGTAGGGCAGGCCTTTTCTGATGTAAAGAAAGAGGTGGGGGGATAAAAACTCCCAAACATCCCCCCACGCCTTCACTGAAAGCAGTGACGTCGACGTCTTGTTCTGATGCCTATTCGACACGCGCCCCACAGAGGTGGAACCGATCATCGAGCGTACCTTCTCTTGCATAAGCCCTACCTTGGATGCGCAAGAGAGGGGCGCCTCCTGGCGCTGTTGGCGTGACTTGAGTGGACCAACATCCCGTGACCGACGGGGACGCGCCATTTCCCCCAAACAATATATTTATAACTCTTTGAACCCACACGCTTTTTCACTGACAAAGACCATTTCCGCACTAGACTGTTATAGCGCTATTATTCCACTTTCAACATCCTATGGAATCCTGGGGTTTGCAGTTTAGGGAGGGGCCTCAAAGGATGTTGAAAGTGGAATAATAACAGTGTAGTGCGGAAGGATCCAGTTTCAGGCAGCAAGGAGGAGGCTTTGTCTATGCTGCATCCGAGAAACTTCTCAGGATCCAGACAAACTCAAGAGTGGAGACTTGTTCCTCAGTCTCTGGTGGCTCTCACGTGTCATCGTGGTGACCATTCCCACAAGTCCATTCGTCATTGGAATGCTTCGTTTGATCTGGTTCTGCCTTTGCAAAGTGACCGCCCCCCCGCCACCGAGGGAGGTAAACTTTGTACTATTCCTCTCGCTCCCAAATCACGGGGCTCCCAACTTCTCTACAGGCATAGGTCAGGTGCCAGTTTTGACTCATAAAATCCTGCTCAACCGCAATAAACATCCCAACACCTCCCCTATCCAGGTGTACTGGACTCCAGCTCCCACCATCCAAGCCATCACGAAGCTGCTGACTGAGACTGATGGGAGGTCTATCCCACACCTTTGAGGGGCACTAGGTTAGGGAAAGGTTCCCTAAACCGTGGACGGGCAACCTATGGCCCTGAGGTTACATGTAAGTCACCGAGAGTGGTTTTCAACCATCCCATAATCTGTGGTCTTGAACTGGTGATTCTCCTTTCAAACCGATGGGATTCCCTCCCCCCCCCCGTTTAAATTGGGAAGGAAATGCTTTTCAAAACTAGAAGTTTTTCCCATTTCTAGAGTTTGTTGTAATTTTGTTTGTTTCGTTTGGCATTTTGGGCAGTCTGTTACAACCCCAGAGGGTTCTATGGGCAGAAAGCTAGATGCTTGACCTGCTGAAATTGCCCACCTCTCCTTTAAAGAGTCTAGGACCACCAGACAAGCTGTAGAACCTCCTGGTCCCATTTGAAGTAATCCAGCAGTTAAAGTAGTCTTTCTTGGAGGCTCTTCTCTGGAGGTCCTATAGTTTGCAGTGGCCTTCTTAGCGGTTCTCTGCCCTGGTTGTGAAACTGGACACATGTGTACAAACACACACACACACAAAGGGGGTGGGGAGAGAGAGAGAGAGCCACCTGGCACCTGTAATACTCTAGGTGCCAGGCAATACTCATTTTTCTTCTTTGTATTTTGGGCGATTACTAGGTGATGGGTTTCTTGTTATCTGCGAGGATTTACATTTTCTTTTTATGTGTTTGCACTTTCATTCTGGTGGTTAAATAATGGACCTGTAGATTTTATGGTTTCTTTTGTATTTTGTTGTGTCCTAGACTGATTGCAGCCATCTGATTTGTAATTTTAGGATATTTGAAGAAGGCAGAGGGGGACCAATTTTCTTTCAACTAACTGAACTCCCCAAGTTGGGACATTTTTAGGCAAGTTTGACTGGGAATGTGTCATGTCTTCTGTAAAGCTAGTGAAGGAAGAATTCATTAGCACACAGAAATTCACAGATAAGTCTTTCCTTAAATGCCTGTGAAAGTTTTTTTTCCAGTTTTCTTTTCAAGCCACATCTTCTCAATCAAGAAAGAGGATCCCTGGCAAGTGTGGGAAACAACACAATTGCCCCCGGAAATTTCAAACTGGGTCCCTTTTTCTGGCTCAGGAAGTGCCACCTTTCCCATTCCCCAGGGATCCAGAGAGGTGTTAATCTCTGTTTTCTTTCTAGCAGTGAATCTGAGATCCACATCTACGGTGTGGTGTGACAGCGCCAAGGGGAGTCTCTTTTGCAAAGTATAACAATCTATAATGGCTTTCCTGTAAATGGCACCTAGGGACAGATTAATCCTGTTACAGCTCTACATCCTTGTTCACTTCCTAATGAACATATGAGGAGAGGGAGGGAAGGAAGGGGGAGGTTTAGTTCAAAAAGCTGAAACATCATAGGATGAGGTGGAAATTACATGCTGATAGGCAAACTTTGAGCTTGTCCTGAATTGTGGGAGAAGAAAGGAATAGGAAACTGTGGGATTAATATCCAGAAACCAATAATGGCCCTGATTTGTGGATTAGCCTATATGAGAAAATTGAGATTGTGTGTATTAGTATTCACCTGCTAATGTCTTGTTAGCACCAAAGCCTGTTACTAAAGACTCCTGGAGTACATGAATATCTTTGGAAGTGCTTCAGAGCTTGTAGGCCTAACCAGTAGCAGTGGTGTTTATCATCTTTTGCAAACTTGAACAAAAAAGAAGTTTTTTAAAAAATTGTGATTACTGTCTATGAGTAGGTTCTTCCTATATATTTATAATATCAGGAGGAAAGGGGATAGGCCAGATGAAATTCTAAACTAATATTAAATAGCCAGGAAAAGGTAACCTGGAAAAAAATGAATTGCTTCTCATTGAATCCTCTGTAGGAAAGTTTTTTCTGTTTGAATAACGCTCCCATGACCTGTTTTTTCCTGTCCTTTTTTTGTAAATTTTAATGCATGACAGAGACACACAAAAAGGTTCTCAGTTATACATTGTAATAGTTCAGTATAAGAAAAGCAGGGAAATAAAACACAAGACGAGGAAGACAGCCTGATTAGTCATAAGCTGCTATAAAGGCTGGCCAAATGTCAAAATATATATTGATTTGTAGATTTAGTCTGCACATAATTCTGTCAAATGTTGCAAGCATTGTTAGATCTTCTATCCATTAGATCACAGGTAGAAAAAGAATACCTTTCCAGTACTGAAGTATTAGTCTTTTTGCAGCTGCAGTCCTAGATTTGCCTACTTGGAAAAGAGTTGCATTGGACTTCGTTCTTAGCAGATCTATACAGGATTGCACCATCAGTTGCTTAATTCTTATGACTTAATGGTTCCTGTTTATCTTGCAAAATAAAGGGAGTATTTTAAAATCCCAATCATTTAAATTAGGAGTGGGCTCCCAGCATTCCTTGCCACTGCCTATGCCGACTAAGAATACTGGGGTTGGCAGTCTAACAATAGGATTCCTATCCCTGGTTAAATGAAAGATGTCCAACATCTGTATTCTCAGAGGCCAGTCTGTTTACCAGATATTTTGAAGATCAGAATGATCCTCCCACTCACTCTCAAGCCCCATAATAATGTTGATACTGTCAGTAAAGATTCCAAATGATCTTAGGAAGCACCTACATTCAGGCATAGCATATCAGCCAACGCTGTTTCTTTCAGCTTGGAATCATTTCTATTTTTCTGACAGGTGAAAATGTTGACATCCATTTTTTTTAATTACAAAATTCAGCCAAAATATAGTCAGGCCACCATATCAGATTAATTTGAGAGGCAAATTCAACTACTGGTCTGATAGTTGGGGGACCTTGATGGAAATCATTCAGGTTGAAATGCAGAGCACTACATGCTCACTGTCTCTCTGTCTACTTTTTTTTTTAAAATGCATGGTAACACAGTGATGGGAGCATTTCTCTTTGGCACTATGTTGTTAGAGTCAAAGAAGCAAACCCAGAAGATCAAATGGGTGCTCACATTACATCTGGTTGGTACTCACGCAGCACTTTTCTTTTGCTTGAAGGAGGGGTGCCCAGTGCCCATTCAATTAAACCAGAATTCATGAGGATGTTCAGTCTATCACCAGAGGTCTGAGTCAGTGTAACAGTTTCTTATTACTCTCTGTGTTAATTGGCCCACTTTGTGCTAAGATATTTGAATTATCAGCAACAATGATTTTGTGAATGGCCACAATTAATAATGTGATTGTCACTCTCAGTACCATCTGCATTTAATTTCCATCTGAGTTTGCTGCCTAAATCCCACCCAAGCAGTATGTACTACAGGTATGTATGTACATGTTTGTATTTATCGCTATAATAATATATATGTATCTGAAATTCTGGGTTTTACTCCACACATTTGATAAAATTGGGCTATAATCTACAAAAGTTCATGATATTTTTAAAAACTGTTAGTCTTTTTGGTGCCACAGGGATCTTTGTTGTTATTACACCTCCTTCAGTTTTCAGTTACTTAGGAATGGCACAGGGGGTGTGATGCAAGGGTTGCTACAGTGTCCCAGCTAAGAGGCTAGATTAAGAGCTGGGAATCAGAATTCTCTGGAAAGACTACCATACCAACCTGAACATACCCTGTCTCATCTATTTTTGGAAGCTGAGCACAATGTGATGTAGTTGGCACTTAAGTGGAAGACCACCTGAGAATACCAGGGATCTCCAGGGAGGGCTAGGATATGTCCCTGCCTAAAACTCTGGAGAGTGCTGCCAGTCAGAGTTGACAATATTGAGATAGGTGGACCAATGGTATAACTCAGTGTAAGGCAGCTTCCTGTGTTTCTGGGCTCATGCTTCAGCAAGCCCTCACAGAAAAAGGTGGGTGAAGAGCAAGTCCAGTTTTTTTTAAAAAGTCTATAGAAGAAGGCCTCCAGCCACTGGCATGGCACAATAATGTCACAATACCAGTTTTCATTGTGCAACATTTAGGTTCCTGTCACGAACAACTTAGTTCAGAATTTTGTTCCTGTTTTGACACAGTGAGAGGTTGGGCAGGCTGGAAGAACTGAGTAGAACTGTGCGGAAGAACTGACTGCTCTTCCGTACAAGCAAAGTTGCCTGCATGGCAGCAGCCAGGGTTCCCTTGAATGGCAGCAGGCAAGCATAACCTTTTTCTGGGCTATGTGGCTTTCTGAGGAAGCCAGCTTTTGGGTTTGAACTTGGTGCTTAGCCAAGAAACTTGTAGAGTTGACATACAGGTTGTATAGCATGCATAAGCAGAAGATCCTGAGTGTGCTGGTCTGAATGGAGTCTCTGGCAAATGGAATGCTGGAGTGTGAGGTCTTCTGCATCGTCTGGCATTACATCTCAAGCAGGCCTGGCATGTCAGAGATGTATGAGACCAGACGGCATTTCATTGTGTTCCCTCTGTAATGTACAAGTTTGTCACCTTGGAAACAGGTTTTTCACCTCATTGGCAATTGTTGTGAATCAGGCCTCCATTTTAGTTTATATCTAGATTTCTCTTGCTAAACTTGTTTATCTATAATGTTGATAAGACTTCCTGATGAAACAGGCATGGTTCCCCACCTCTGTCTCTTTAAATTGAGGGATTGAGGGTCTTTTGCCAGCTAATTTGTACTCTGTCTTGCATCCCACTGTCACCTCTTGGCCACTTGGGTGCCCTACTTAGGATAGCAGTGAAAACCAGACAGGCAGAGCTAACATTAACACTCCGTGTAAGCATTCTTGAGTATAGAAATCTCAGGATATTTAGATGGGAGAGTGAACTGGCTCTCTGATAATTTTGACTATTACATGCAATCATAGACATATAAATATATATGGTCCCCTTCAGGGAAAAAATACAGACCTGTCAATATCTGGGCACATAGCTTTTATTACATTTCATTTCACGCAAGGCATAATACACTTTACAAGTATATGACAAATCAGATGTTACATGTTCATAAAGACTAAATGTTTATCTCTGAATCTGTCTAGCAGGCTTCTTTATAGTGATCACATAAAAGAATATTATCATCTTAATGTGACAGCCATTTATCCATTTATATCATATTTCAAGGGGCAATATCTTTAAGCAGTTGTATAGCTATAAATCGACACTATATAACTATAAACATCTTTAATGGGGTTCTTATCAGCACATTTCGGCAGTTTATCAGTTATCAGAAGGAGCATGGCTTGGAGGCTACATTGCAGGCTTCTCTTCATACCCTGCAGATTACAAAACAGTCTGATTTCTCTCTCTTCTTGGATTAATTTATTCTATCCCTGGCCTCCGCCCAACCCATCAGCGATTCTGTCTGGTCCAGTCAAAACAAATGTGCTGATGATACCTCATTTATGTCAACAATCCTCTCCTCCAGTCAGATTATTGGAGATAATATAAACAAATCAAGTAGAGCTAGATCTTGACTTTTGGTTGCCTTCCACCAGATTACATGAGCCACTGTGTTACCCCCTTGGCAGACCCACTCCCGGGGAGATATAAAGTTAATATCAAAAATATATCAGATATGCGAGAGAGGTTACCTGGGTGGGTGCGTAAACAAATAGGTTGAGCAGCCAGACATAGTTCAAGGCCAGGAAAATCCCCAGTCACGTTTCCCAAGGAGACCTCAGGCTAAGCACGTCTGCACCAACAAAAGGGTCCTCAGCCACTCTCACTTTTGAATACAGACTATAAGATTTTAGCTTCAATCCTGGCAATGAGACTTAAAAAGGTTTTGTCTGAGTTTATTCATGAAGACCAGAATGGGTTCTTACCGAAAAGATCTTTGAGAAATAATATCAGAATGGTCTTAAATATAATTGAATACTATGAAAAGCATAACGAAAGGAAAATGGCCATGATATTTCTAGATGCAGAGAAAGCCTTTGATATGATCAGTTGGCCATTCATGAAGACAGCAGTTAAACAGATGCAGGCTGGAAATAAATTTGTGTCATGGATTGAAGCAATTTACAGTCAACAAAGAGCTCAATTGGTCATCAACAGAGAAAGAACAAAACAGATTGAACTGCAAAGAGGGACAAGGCAAGGTTGCCCTTTGTCTCCTCTGCTGTTTATAATGACAATGCAAATATTAAATAACGCTATAAGAGAAGACAAAGTCATGAAAGGAGTTCAAATTAAGAAATATCAATGCAAGCTTAAAGCTTTCACTGATGATTTGGTTTTATTTTTGGATGATCCAAAGAACAGTATTAAAGACTTGATTAGAATAATTCAAGAATATGGAGAATTTTCTGGATTTAAGGTCAACAAGGAAAAAACAGATTTATTAATGAAAAATATGACTGAGAAAGAAGAGAAGGAACTAGAGCATTTAACAGGATTTAACAAAGGACAGAAGGCAAAATATCTAGGCATCTGGATAGCAAAAAGAAATAATGAATTATTTCAGAACAATTATGAGAAGAAGTGGAAAGAAATAATAAAAGATTTGGAAAGTTGGACTTCCATATCTATGATAGGGAGGATAGCTGCAATAAAAATGAATGTACTTCCAAAAATGAATTTTTGATTTCAAAGTATTCCCATTATAGCAAACAGTAAACCTTTTATACAATGGAGGAAAGAGTTAACCAAATTTTTATGACAAGGGAAAAAACCTAGGATAAAATGGAATATTATGACAGATCAGACATCTAGAGGTGGAATGGGATTACCAGACTTTCAGATATATTGCAAAGCGATGGTATTCATTTGGATAAAAGATTGGATTGATCTACAAGACACAAGAATGCTGGCACTGGAAGGAGCGGACTTGAGAATGGGATGGTATGCCTATATGTTCTATGACAAAGCAACAATTGATAAAGACTTTATGCATCATTATATTAGAAAATCGCTTTTGAAAATATGGAATGACTATAAGACTAAAAGCATAAGGCAGCTCCCCACGTGGGTCTCCCCTCAGGAAGCTTTCTTTGGAAGATGGACTGAAACAGATAAATGGCTGCGATATGAAGATATATTGGAGAGATCAACTCCAAATGACTTCAAGATTAAATCGAGAGAAAAACTTGAACAAGAAGGAATAATATTAAGTTGGTTCCCTTATAGACAGTTAACTGAAAGATCTCAGATGGACTTAAAAACATATGGAATAGAATCAAAAGACAAAACGGGAGTGATTAAATGGCTGTTTGAAAATCCACCTCATTTGTTAGCCCATATATATCAAGAAATATTATTACAGGAAAGGCAGGAGGAAATAATTAAGTCAGCTATGATTTTGTGGGCTCAGAATATTGGACATTCAATTCAATTAGATTCATGGGAGCAGAGCTGGAAAAGGACACAATTTACAATGGCTCAGAACTTAAAAGAGAACTATTTTAAGCTGTTTCATAGATGGTACATGACACCAGATAAATTAAAAAAGATTTACAATATAGGTACTGGTCTGTGTTGGAAATGTCAGAAAGAAGTCGGAACGATATTTCATATGTGGTGGACATGTCCTATGGCTAAGAAATATTGGAGTGAAATACATAACAAAATGTGTGCGGTATTGAAGGTTCAATTTGCTAAGACACCTGAATTGTACTTGTTAAATATGACAAATATATTTGAAGGTACTGATGTAAAGAGACATTGGAGAATAATACTGTATATGATAACAACAGCTCGAATAGAATACGCAAAGCTTTGGAAAACTCAGCAAATACCCACAATTGAACAATGGTGGGAAACATTTGTCGAAAATAGAAATGCTGATACAGTCTCCCAGAGATTAAAGGGGAAATCAGATGATGAGATGAAAAAAAGAATGGAAAATTGCAATGGGTAATTGCTGGGTACTGCCAAATGGAAATGAGTAATTCACGGTTAAGGTAATATATGAAGGAGTGAGAGTTAATATACCATGGAACTGGAATCTGAAGAGGTGAATGTAAGACCTATCATGTAAGAGAAACATTGTATTGTGGTACAGTAATGTAAATTGGTAAAAGAAGTATAGAAAATGAAATCTAGATCAGTGTGGAAGATCGAAAATAGTTGATGTAAAAGCACAATTATAAATGTTTGTTTTAATCGTGAAAATGAATAAAATTATTTTAAAAAAAGGGTCCTCAGCCACAAAGCCAACTTGAGGGGATTACTGGGTTTTCCCCATGTTGAGCAACACTTACTTCGACAAATCCTACAAGGGTGAGGTCCATTTACATGAACCAATCATGCAAGCCATCAGATTTGTATTGTGTGGTATTTTTCTTCTATTTTGGCCATTGTTCTTCCCAGGAAACGGCCTGCCCCTGAGGTACATTCTGCCCTATAAGTATTTCCTCTTTTTGAGACCCTCTTCGGAGAACTCCGCACCATGCTAGCAGACCGGCACTCTGTTAGCCGAGTGCTCCTCTCAGCTGCCTCTCTTTGCTGAGCTCCTTCCTTCTCACCACTTCCCAGACCGAAGACTTCTGGACAGGTGCAGTATTATCGCCTTTATACCCTCTCTGCCTTACCACCTATAAGCTATCACCTCTCTCCCTTTTCGATAGTCCTTGTGTGCATGAATGAGTGACTGCGTTTGTGTGTGAGAACATATTGTTAATAAAATTCATTCATTGATACAATTGTCTGGCTTTTGCTTAGTCTGACCCTGTAAAAATTGGGTTGACGGTCTCGCTAGGTTACCCTGCCCCTCGTTCTGCTACAACCAGTGCTCTGCTAATTTCCCCAGTCTTTGCATTTTTGGAGCGAATCAAGGTGTCCCCCAGGGGACCCCCCAGAAGTCAGGGTAACAACTGCACCTCTTAAGAGATTATTATTGATCAAGTTATCTCATACCTCACTGTTAAAAGTTATGCTGGCCTTTTCATCTTTATTTACAATTGGGTTGGAATTCTGCCTAAAATTATCCTGTCTTTTTTCTCCAGTAACACACACACATTTTGATACACATAGCTTTCTGCATATCTTATACTCCATATATTGTGCTCTATAGGTGTATTCCATATATTATTTCCAGGCATCAGATTTGACGCTCAAATCAGCCCAGCCACTAATACTGTCATTCTAGACTCAGGATTATAATCTGCTGTTTTAATTTTGAAGTACAACCTTCAAGCAAGTGCTACCTAACAACATGGGCAAAAGTGTACTTGCAGTTGCTTGCAGTTTCTATTTCTCTCCAGTCTGAAGCTTAGTTAATCACAAATTCTGAGAACCTTGCTAATTTAGATTTTGATTCATCCCAACTTTTGAGAATTAAAAAAGAACATTAAAAAAATGAAAATTCATATGCATTTTTGAGTGTATTTCTGCTGAAATTTGTACTCAGTTTTATATGCTATTTTGTCCAATTACATATCCTTGTATTAGCAATTTTCCTAGTTTAGTACAAGTATATCTCAGTTAACAAAGCAGATGCATTCCTTTAGCAGAAAATTTGGAATCAGAAGCAGAAATAACATGGAAAGAATAGGGATATGTTCCAAGACCACAGTGAGAAGAGTAGCTCACCATTTTTATTCAAAACTGACAACAGACACAAGAAATGAAACAACCAGGCCAGTTAGGCCCTGCATAAGTAAACAAAAATATTTTGAATCTTCTAGAAACTGCTTGAAAGCTTTTTCCAGAATACACGCAGGGATTTCTTTCTTTCTTTCTTTTTTTTTACCTGTTTCCATTTTTCTTAGGATTTCCAGTTAGGTCTATAGATCTATGCTTTTTTAACATATTGGGTGTAGCTAGTGAGGCACTCAAGCCTACTGTCCCCTTTTCTCTCTGTTTTGCTGTTCATGCATGCTCTGTAAGTGATTCTGGAAAGAAGCTACAGTTTATCTTCTCTGTTGTAGGCAGGCACACACAGCTACAATGGGATCAGTTGGCATAGAATCCCATTCTTTTCCTGTTCCAGCTTTATTGCATTGTTTGCTGTAGATAAACTGCTCCAACTCAGCACTGAAAGTCTGTTTCTCCAAGCCTCAATCACCATCTTCCCAGTGTTGATGCCATTGAAAAACTCACAGCGAGACACAGGACAAGGAAGAAAAGGAGAGGGGGTTAGGCAGACATTAAAAGACTTTGTAAAAAAGAGCTTCTTTGTCAGAGGCTTTGTTAAGTGCGGTATGTCTGTATGTTACATTGCTTTTTTCTTGAGTATATGCATTTTGTGTGAGCTTCTCCTTCCTGAACACATTTCAAACAGGAGAATTCCACTGCAAAATTCAGAGGCATGTCAAAGAACAACTCTGCTTTGCTTCAGGTATTGGTTCAAAAATGTGAAATCAGGTAGGCATGGACTAAACTATGAACCAAATAATTCCCCCCCCATCCCTAGCTGACACTGCCCCCCTTCCATATCAGTCAGATACAGAAGAAATAAATGGCAATGGGGAAAGGTCTCCATGGCCATTTCTGCACTAGACTCTTATAGCACATTTTCAGCACCCTGGATTTCCTTCTGCATAAATAAGGTTTTAATTTGTTCAGAGCCCACACAATAGCCAAGCATTCTTTTTCTACTGTGGCTAGACGTCTTTTCCTTAACAGTGACTTTTTAGTGAGGAACATCACTGGGTGCAATTGATCATCCTCACCCTTTTGATTTAATACAGCCCCAAGACCTATGTTTGAGGCATCCATGGTTACTGTGAACAGTTTCTCAAAATCATGAGTGATAAGCACCAGAGCTGTTGTAATAGCTTCCTTTAATTTATCAAAAGCTCCCTGGCATAGCTGGTTCCACATCACCTTTTCAGGGTAACCCTTTTTAGTTAGTTCTGATAAGGGTGCTGCCACAGAACTAAAATTAGGTATAAACTTCCTATAATACCCCACTAAACTTAGAAAAGCTCTCACTTTTCTTTTAGTGATGGCTATTGGTCATTGATCTATTGATCTTGTTCCTTTCAGGCTTGATAAGACCTCTGCCCACAATATGACCAAGATATTTAACTTCTCTTTACTCTATATGGCATTTTGATGCCTTAATAGTAAGCCCCGCTGTTTTAATTCATTCCAATACTTGGCACAGATGATGAAGATGTTCTCCCTGATTGTTGCTAAACACACCAATATCATCAATATATGCTACAGTAAAAGCATTTATTCCTTGTAGGACCCTATCTATTAGTCTTTGAAAGGTTGAAGTAGCATTCTTTAACTCAAAGGGCAATACTGTAAATTCAAATAAACCCACATGGGTAATAAATGCTGTTTTGACCTGATCTTCTGGGCACATAGGAACTTGCCAATAACCTTTGGTTAAGTCAAGACTAGTGATGAAATTAGCTCTTCCCATTCTTTCAATTAGATCATCCATTCTGGGCATGGGATAAGCATCTGCCTGGGTTATATTATTCAGCCTCCTGTACTCCACACAAAATCTAATAGTGTGGTCAGGCTTTTCAATTAATACCACAGGCAATGCCCAAGGACTTTCAGATGGAACTATAATTCCCTGTCCCAGCATTTCTTTAATCTCTTTATCTACACTTGCAGCAAATTTCCCAGATACTGAGGTATCTGACATCTATCTGCCAAGATCAAAGGAGCAAAAAGCTCTACCCCAGTAAAAGATAAAGTATAAGATAGCATAGATTTCACAAGAGGAGATCTCCAAGCATGGCTTTGGTTCACCTTTGGAAAAGACTGCAAGGAGGCCAAAGTTGCATCCAGCTTGAATGAGTATAAGGAGTACTGTAGAATATGTTTTTGGACTGTAGTGTCCATTATCCTTCACCATTGGTTAAGGAAATAAGGGGCACTAGGACAGAGGAAGAGAGCAGGCCTACACACCCTAAAGCCAGCAGATCCCATTTAGTCTTGGAATCTAAGCAGTATTACCTCTGCTTAGTAATTGAATGGGAGACCACCAAGGAATACCAGGTACTGTAGACTATATTTTGGAGGAAGGAACAGGCAAAATCACCTCTGAGTATGCCTTGTCTAAGAAAACCCTACAAAATTCATGGGGTCACCATAAATTGACAACTTGAAGTCACACATGCACACACAGGACAGAGGAAGAATGAGAATAGAAAATCAGCGAAATGGAAGTGGGGAGTCTCAGAAAAAGAATAGGCAAGTATGCAGGGATTGTGCTACCATCAGATTCTCCAGCATGTTAGCATTCAGTCTGGATGGGTAGGAACAAGGATCTAACTCTCATATTGGTAGATGTAAATCATGGATGGTCATCTTGTTTCATTCCAGATGCTGTTGGACTGCATCTCCCATAATCTCTTAGCATTGGCCACCTGGCTTGGCCTGATCTGGAGAGCCACATACTACCCAATTCCAGAATACAGTTCAAAAACCCATCTAAGGAAAAGTTACATGGACCTACTATTTGGTTCTCAGAAGAAGAAAGTTTCCTCTCCCCCTTGCAATGCTCAATAATTTCCACCCCTTCTAACAACTGTTTTTCCATGTGTGATTGCACAGCATATGTCACACTTTGAGGGTGAAGTCAAAAACATCATTGCTCACTTACTCTAACATGCAATATGGCAGAATCCAGTGAATGCATATTCACTTCCATCACACTTAAAGTGTTGCATTTGGTTTCTCCTTATGCACAAATGAAGTGTGTGTAGAGGGTGATGCATTCTCTTCATTCCATAGTATTGTTTTCAGGGCAGTGAATCTGTAGGCAAACTCCTTACAATGTCCCATCTTTGTTCACTCACATTGTAGTGAGCCTGGCTCCTCTGACATGAAAGACTACAGCCCCATCCCTGAATACCTTGGCTTAAATACCTAGATTCCAAAAGGGACCATTAGCTTAAGGAAGAAATTGATGAGGTCAGCTAAGAAAGAGTGGAAGCAGCATTAAGAGCATAAAAAGAGTTTTACTAGATCAAAACTAGTTCAGCATTCTGTTCCATTTCATTCTGGTAAATCTAGTTGATTGATTAGTTGATTGACTGGTTTTACATGCATATAAGGGCAATAGCTGAAGTTCCTTATGTGGTTCACAAAACAAAACTTAAAATCGTGAGGTGCCCCTGTGAAGTCCACAAGCTGGACATGAGGGCAGTAGCATTCACCCACTTCTTTTTCCCAGCAGACTGCCTCTGTCTGTGGTGGCAAAATATAGTTATCATAACTAGTAACTATTAACAGCAGCAGCTGCGGACCTATGGAAATAATGTAAACAAGTACCTGTTGTTAATGTAAAACAGTCCTAGCTACATCATGATACATAAAACCTGAGTGCATGGTTTATCCCTTATAGTCTTGATGTCCTGCCTAGAGTGTGAAAACTAGGCATTGGGGGCCATGATTTTCCCAACCTTCCTCAATCACTGGCCCCTGCTTGTCCTGTGTGGACAGATACTTTTCAATCTGTGCAGCCTGAGGATGTGGACAGGACCCTTGGAGACATGGGAGCCACCACATATGTACTAGACCCTTGCACTTGCACAGGCCAGAAGAGGACTTGTTGGGTAGTTAAGGGAAGTGATTGATGATTCTTTACAACAAAGCAGGATCCTAACACACCTGAAGGAGTCTGTAGTAAGACCTTTTCTGGGGCGAAAAAAATTCCCTGGATCCTACTCTATGAGATAACTATAGGCCAGTCTCTAACCTTCCATTCTGGACAAGGTTCTGGAGCATGAGGTGGCTTCTCAACTCCAAGGCTTCCCAGATGAGGCAAATTATCTACATCCATTCCAGTCTGGTTTCAGACATGATTATGGAACAGAGACAGCATTGGTCATCTTGATAGATGACCTATGCAGGGAACTGGACAGGGGGATGTGTCCCTGCTTGTTTTGTTGGACCTCTTGGTGGCTTTCGATACCATCCACCATGATGTCCTTCTGAGTCACCTTGCTGGGATAAGGCTTGGAGGTACTTTTCTGCAGTGGGTCTACTTGTTCTTGGATAGATGCTCTCAGACGGTGGTACTGTGGGATTCTTGCTCAATTCCTTGGCCATTGACCTGTGGAGTCCCTAAGGGTACAATTTTGTCTCCTATGCTATTTAACATCGACATGAAACCACTAGAAAAGGTTGCCTGGAGTTTTGGGATCAGATGTGCTGATGATACCTGGCTCTAGTAATCCTTCCCACCAATTCCAAGTAATCTGTTCCTGTGCTAAATTAGTGTCTGGCAGCTACAATGCACCAAATGAGGGCAAACAAACTGAAGCTTAATCCAGACAAGACAAAGGTACTCCTGGTCAGCCAAGAGACAGATCTGGGAAGAGGGATTCATCCAGGTTTTCAGGGAAAGTACTTCTGGATTCTGGAGGGTGAGGTTTCTACAGTGACCAGGAGTGCTTTTACATAGTTAAAACTATTATGCCAACTGCATCTATTCCTGGAGAGATCAGATCTGGCTGCAGTGGTATATGCTTTGATTACATGGTGTCTGGATTACTGTAATGTGCTCTACATCGGGCTGCCTTTAAAAAATGCTCAGAAACTATAGTTGGCCCAAAGAGCTGCAGCTAGGTTTTTAACTGGGGCTGGCTGCAGAGAGCACACAGCTCGCTTGTTGCAACAGTTCCACGGTTGCCGGTCTGTTTCTGGACACAACTGAAAGTTCTGGTTTTGACCTGTAAAGCCTACATGGCTTGGGCCCAGATTATTTGAAGGATCATATCTCTTTTTATGAGCCCAGTAGAACTTTAAGATCATCCAGAGAGGCCCTTCTCTCTGTCCCACCAGCCTCTCAGGTGCATTGGGTGGGAACAAGGGGGAGCACTTTCTCGCTACCTGCTCCCAGACTTTGGAACTCCCTCCCTAGGGAGGCCAGCATGGCCTCATCCTTGCTCTCCTTCCAATGAGAAGCTAAGATATTTTTTCAGTTTTATAAATTTACTGGGTGTGGGCTCTTGATGCTGTGCAGGTTTCTTTTAAGGTTGATACAGTTTTTAATGTATTTTAATATTTTTAAAATATTTCTAATAATAATATTTTTAACATGCAATGTTTTAACATTATAAATAGTTTATTTTTTAACTTTTATATTTTTACGGATGTTTTCATTTGTTCTGTTTCAATGTTGTTAGCCACTCTGAATTCCACTGTGAGGAGAAAAAGAGGGGATAAATAAATAAATAATACCCACCTGCACTAATCATCCAGAATTGGAAGAATCTTTCCTCACTCTTAGCAGAAGTGGAGAAACAATGATCTGTGAGAAGTAGGTGGGATGGGGAGGGAATTTTGTGGCGGGGGAGGATTAAGGTACCCATAGGAGGTTGCACGCAAGATCTTAAGAGGACAGATGTGGTCTCTGGGTTGCAGGTTGTTGTGCATCTCCTGGAAGAGAATTTCCCATTGGTTTTGTCTCAAGGCTTGCACTTTCAAAGAATTGTCAAATCTCAGGCCAAGGAACCCTAAAGCAAAGAGGAAGCCATTTTCCACAGGGCCAATTCCCCCATGACAGAAAACTTTTCCAAAGGGCTGCTTTGTTACCTATCACTGGACAACTGTCACTTACCTTACTTCCTTTTCCAAGCTTTTATTTGTATTTCATTACAAGGATCCTAAGGTAACTGCAGACTTGAACAAATATGCTCTTCAGGGTTCATGAGGGTGCATGGCAGAGATTCAGACAGTCTCCTGAATCAAAGTCTAACAAGGAACAATTTCTTTATTCACAGGTTTCATTATAACATGCACTGAGGTGACTCAGTACTTTGTGTCAGTGTTGCTCTTTGTATCAATTACTAATGTTCCCTCAGACTCTAACTCTCTCTCTTCCTTCTCCCGTGGCCGCCTCAGACTCCAACAACAACTAACCATGAACCATAATTGACTTTAACTGGCCATTAAACTGTCCATCCTCAGCCTTTTCTTTCTCCAGCCCCCTTTCTTAATATTCCAAGGGGTGTGATTAGTTCATCTGAACAGTGGGTAGGCTCTCCAGTTCTGCTGTCTGTCACGCCCCTACTTTTCCCAAGGGCAACCCCTCAACATTCTCCTTCAGAAATTCTTCAAATCTCAGGCCATTTCCACCCTACACTGTTATAGTGCTACTATATATAGTGTAGTGCGGAAAAGGCCTTAGATTACTGTTTTTCTTTCTTATGGGAGAATACCAGGAGGACAACAAGACATGCATAATGAATATAATTTGAGGCTTCACAGGTAATAATATATAGTTATACACTGGAAATAAATTAACATAAGATGGTCTCTCTGTCCCCTGCTTGGGACCATCTTCTGGTCCACTAGAGACCTTTCACACTACACAATTGTAACACTTTGATTATACTTTAATTACCATGGCTATATCCTATGGAATTATGTGGTTTGTAGTTTGGGGAGGCACTAGAAAAGCCCTCTGCCTGAATATTTCAATTACCTCTCCCTTAACTGCAAATCCATGCAATGTTGCCATGACAGTTAAAGTGGAATCATAGTGCTATAATCATGTCAATTGAAACGGTCCAAGATCTCTACCCCATCATTTTAGCCCTGTTTCAAATTCTCTCTATTGTTGCTTTTAGTCTTTAGTTCTCCAAATGACTACAACCCCTACAGTCCCTTACCACTGGCCCTGCTGGGTGGTCTGATGGAAGCTGCAGATCAAAACATTTTAAGAACCAAGGTTACTACACTCTTAAGCAGACAGCCACCCATCACAACTATCCCATGTCCTATCAACTTTGACTCTTATCACTATCCAAGAACTGAAGATGTGCTATAGAACACATACACACACCACTTCCCTTAATGTGTGTGTCACAGTGAGTGATCAAGGTTTCTTTCAGCAAAGATGGCCCCTTTGTTATGGATTTTTTTTCAGGGACCTTGGCCAAGCTTCTAATACATGCTGGGGTCCCTTGGAACACAGTCTGGAAATCACTGTGCCAGTACAATAAATTCCACTGGCTTCCAATAACAGATGCTTCATGTACACTAGAATTTTGGAAACAAGCACAGAGGGTGTGAGTGTGTAAATTGCTTCCGAATGAGCCTATAAGCAAAACGACTATTGGAACTTATGAAAAATTATGAAAAGCCTCCAAAACAAAATAAATAGCATCCATCTGTTGGTTGTTTACTGTATCCCACATGACTTCCACATGTCTGATGCTCTCATCTCACACATTTAGTTAGGTAAACAAGGAAGGCAGACGGCTGGTGCTAGGTCCGGAACAAAAGATTTGGTATTAAAAATGTAAGTTAACATGCTCACCCTAGGGCTGTTATCTCATGAAGTAGTTTGAATGTTAAAGAGATGCATCCTTTTTTTGGTATGGAAGGTGGCTTCTCCCCTTCTAATCCCTGCTAAGACCGGGACACGACAGCTTTCTCTCTCTCTCAACCACTTGCTTGCTTGCTTGCTTGCTTGCCTGCCTGCCTGCTTGCTTGCTTGCTTTCATAGATGCCTTTCAAATATAAACACTTCTCATCCCATCTCATCTGAAGCTGTAAATTTTATAATCCCACTTAAGTAATAGAAGTTTTCATGGCTGATTAATCTGGCAAATAAGGTGAGTTATCAGACTTCCCAAATATGGAGTGACTTCTACCCACATTCAGGTGAGCATGCATAGAAGCTCCCTTCACATCTTCCAGGTCAACACAGGAAAGTCAGAGCTGGAGATAACAGGCATAGGGACACTGGAAATGAGAGCAGAATATACACCTTCATGTGTCCAACAGCTTGAAGTTTTCACAGATTCAGTTGAATATTTGGACCAGGCTGTCTCCATAACTATCAACCCATATGTAAAGGTCTTCAGTGCAAGGCCTCCTGTGGGTTTCCCTGCCATCTGAGGTGAGGATGGAGTCAGCCACAAGCAGGGAGATCTTAGTGGTGGTGCCCCAGTAGTGAAATGTTCTTCACAGAGAAGTGCACTTGGCAAATGCTTTATTGTCTTTTCAGTACCAAGCAGAAATGGTGGTCTGTGTCCAATTACACCACGGTGCTGACTCAAAGCCTGTTGTTTTTTCTGCAGTAGCACAAGTATAGGCTCTCATGTCATTTTGATTGCACAGGCAATATATTTTTATTGCACAATGTAATTGATCGTATGAGAGGCTTTTTTTAAAAAAAATGCTAACAATTCTGTTCCTTTTCTGTACTTGTGGCCTTTTAATTGAAGATGTTTACTTTACGCTTGCCTTTTAATTGTTCTTTTCTTTTATGTAAACCACCTTTGGGAACATCACTGGAAGTTGATATCCAAAGACCTTTTTAGAAGAAATAAATATTTAAAATAAGAAGAAACAGAGGACAGAATCCACAGTAGGATTATAAGTTCTTGTCCATACGATCAGTAGAATATTTTTCTCCTCAACCCTAATATTTCAGAGTAGAAGGCTGGTATTCATTTAGTTTATTATTAAAAATGTTTTTTAAGCCTCTTTTCTAAGGCTGCTGAATGTATGAATGCTTTTTCTTTCATGAGCATCAGCATCTCCACCTCAGTGGAAGGAGAGGATTGGCCTTACCACTACTTATCACTTCTTCCCTGCAGTGGCAAACAAATCACAAACAGAAGTCACTTCCAGTTAGCTTCTAGATTTTGAAAAGGACATCTTTTGGTGTTGGTGGGGATGTAAACAAGGGTAAACCACTGCTTCTATAGTGACGCCTTGATATTTTTCAGTAATTTGGGGCCATTTGAGGTCCAAAGAATCATTTGGGGTTGATCAGAGCTGGGGGGAAATTCCTGGGAAAATTTTTTAAAAAGGTTTTTTGGATGAGAAATTGCTCCCAAATGGTAAATTTGCACTGGAGGAGTGGTTGATTGCCGTACTTAACCTCCAGTTCCACTCCTCTCCCAAACACTCCCTGAAATGCAAAGATTGAAACTTGAAGTGACTTCTGGTCACTCCTGGAAGTAGAATTAGCCGAGCTTGGGCCAATTTGAGGACAGAGGGGCTTGGTGGTGAAATTTGGCCCCTATCATAGTTCCCCACCTCAGCACAAAATGTTCATAAAAGAGATTGATTTCAGTACTACATCTATAATTGTGTGCTTTAATCCATACTTTTCATAATCCATACTGTTGCAACTTAATGATCTTGTTCATTCATAAGAAAGTCCCATTGACTTGAGCGGGGCTGACCTCCAAATAGTTGTCCACAAGACTTTACCTGCAGTTCCAATTAACTTTCAGCACATCTGACACCCTCACAAATTAGAATTAGATCCACATGCTAGTTCTTCCATATGCTACATGGATGGTTTGTGGTTTGAGGGGAACCCCTGCCAACTCAGACCACAGGCTTCTTCTTGTTTGTTAGCATTAGAAAAATTCTCATACTCTTCAAGGTAAATGATTTTACTGTAGAAGTTACTTTCTCTCCAGAACTGTATAAAACTCTGTTGTCTTACGGCATTAGCTACTCTATAATGTGATGGTATATATTAACCATTAACACTGATGTTTTTTTTTAAAGCATTCAATCCATTCAGAGAGAAGACTTTGTCAGTGGTTCTTATCCGTGAAACAGTTACATGAAACCTCTATGCTGAGACACCATATAGCACTTCTGTGTAACAGAAGATAGACAACTGTCCACTACAGCCAATGTCTTCATGTCCTGCTTTATATGAACACGAGGGACATCCAGCTATTACTGCTGAGGACAGAAGACACATCAGGATGAGATGCTGTAATCCAGAGATAGGGAGTGTCTTGCCAAAGGTGATTGACCAGTTCACCAAAGACAAGCGGTTTGTTTTCGGAGATGTGGAGGCAACAAATAACACCAGCTATAGTAGGAAAGCCTTAAATTTTATTAAACATCAAGCAATTTAAAGAACATAAACATACAAGCAAAATCAGCATATAGATGAAACCTACTTAAGCCTATGATACCTACATAGATTTCTTTACCAAGCAAAGATTCCTTCAATCAGCTGCCCTGAAGCCCAGAAGGAACAGTGAAGGAGACCCCTCTGTATAGCCACTTGTGCACAGCACTCCAGCTGACAACCTGTGCAGAGTTCACCACTGGAGTGGATTCTAGGAGTATTTATACCCCTTGGTCTGGGAGGACTGGGCCATCTCTCATGGGAACCCTGGAATGAGCTAAACTCCTTTCAAGGTCACTGATTAAGTGGCTATTCTTTTGGGTTCCTCCCAGCACTCATTATCTAGTAGAAGCCTCAAGCCAAGGGCAGCTGCCACTTAGCAGACATTGGCCATTTCCATACCAGGCTTCTGAAACAGTGTAGAGCGACCTGTCACTGAGGTCTTCTACACCGTAGAGTGGACTGGCGTGGACTACGTTTTGTAGTTCCACACCAGAATCCACTCAGGAGCGGCGGGAACTAGCTGTGCTGCGTGTTTTTTAAAAACCTCTTTTTCAAGGTTTTTAAAAAGCACGGAGCGCACAGCCCCGTGCCGCTCCATCGCCAGGCTCCAAAGTGGATTTGCAGGTGCGCGCAAGTGCGTGCCTGCAGATCTGCCGGGGGCGGGCTTCCGGTTGGCGAGCTTCTCCGGTTGGTGGAGAGCCTCCACCAACCAGAAGCTGCCATCTGGGACGCCGGAGGAGTGTGGAGCAGCGAGTTCGCGCTGCTCCGCATGGCGACGGACTTACCCGGCTGCGGGTAAGCTCCATTTTAGCATGTTTTTGCCCGCCCCCCCCCCACATGTGAAAAGGGCCATTGTTTACAACTGTGTTTTGTCTACATTTTAAGCTGGCAAGCATACAGAGTACTTAAAAGTGGAATTAAGACAAAATACAAGAATCAAAGCAGTGTGCTTAACAAGTCAGAAGACCTTGAATAGCAGCAGCATGGGGAAATACAAGAAAGTCTTTCTTTGACCTTTCTTAGCAACAGCGTGGAAAAACTTAGAACATGGAGGAACAAACTGGGGTCACGCCAGACCTTACACCTCCTCGAAATTACAATGGTCTTCTGGTCATTTCCCATACAGGAAGCATATGGCTACCCAAATGTTTGTGCTGCTTCATGTTGACTCTGCCAACTAGAGCTGATTAAAGTTCCACCCCAAAAACTTCTGAAGGGCTACAGGATCTCCAGCCATGCTCTAATAAGATATGGACATTCTTAATACTCTGGTGGCTTTTTAAAAATGGAAACAAAAATGTTTTTTCACATCTTATACATGAATTGAATTCAGGTTTAACTACCAGCTTATGGGTGATTGGACAGGGTCATTGGCTGCTTTTCTTTCTGGTATTATATTTTGTCCATTTCAGTCTCAGACTCTGCTACATGTAGTACAACCAGCCTGTAAGACCAGCCAAAGCAAACTGGAAGCCACCTGCTCTTCCACAGTTTCATCCAGTGGTGTTCAGATGGCCATTCATTATGGTCACAAAAGCATACACAGAACATTTGTGGCAGCTGCAGGGACAACACCCAAATCCATGTTGTTTCCTGACTGTGTGCACTTGCAAATGCTCCTCCATTAAGTTTAACAGAGAAAACAGATAGGCCCTTAAAGATGACACAGAGACTGCAGCTGACACAATACAGAGTAGCTAAACTTCTAAAAGAACATTTTACTGAAATCATATGACAACCTTTTTAACGGAACAATACTGGTTCCCAATATACTGGCAGGATTAAGGTCTGGATTAAAATGTTGGTGAGGGCACTTAAAACCTTAAATGACCTAGGATCTCAATACCTGAGAGAATGCCTCTCTAGATATCTGAATTTGCCTGCATATTGAGATCTACTGAGGGAGTGCACCTCTGTGCCTCACCCATAGGAGCAATCCATGTGGGAGAAGGTCTTTTCTGTTGTGGCACCCTGGTTGTGGAATGTCATCCCTTTAGAGGCTGAATTAGCACTGACTTTGGCTTCATTTCAACCCCATTCTAAATGCCCCTCCCTAAACTGCAAACCCAAGAAAGTGGAATAATAGCACTATAACAGTCTAGTGCAGAAATGGCCATGGTTGTTTGCCAAAGCTTTTAGGATTTAAGGATCTTGGCATGAATCTTTATAACTGTATGGTTTTAATTCTTTAAATTGCTTACATTGTTTTAGAAATTTCAGAGTAAATTCCTCCTTCTTGTTTTAAATGGTTTCAAATTAATTTTTGTGTGCATACTGCTCTGAGATTTTACAACAAAGGGTGGGACAGAAATCTTTACATAAATAAATTGTAGAAACCAACAAGTAGGACACAGCTGAGTTATCATTTGACTTCAGATCCCATCAGCCCTAGGCAGGAAATTCAGTGGGGAGGGATGATGGGAGTTATAGTTCTGTGACATCTGAAGAGTCATATGTTCTCCATCTCTTATTCCTGAGCACATCTGCATAAAACTGAACTGTGCTTTGTATACGTTGGAAAATGCTTTTAGCCAAGCTTTCTCTTTAACCTTGTCCACCCATCTCCTATTAGCGCAATGGGGCTTTAGAGAGTAAGGGTTTCCTGCATGCCTCTACCTATACATGTTGTCTCTAAAGCTTTACCCATTCACTCAGTCACCCATTGTGGGGATGTATCTAAGCAACTGTATCATGTGACCAGAGAACCTTCCCGGTGTGCTTGTAAGCACATGGAAGACTCCTTCCTGTCCTCCCTCAAGATGGTAAGCTCAGACTCTGTTGAGCTGCTCCCCTTCTTGAAACTTTCCTGTATTTAGCCAGGCTTAGGCAGTGCACGTATATATGTCCAAACGTACTTTTAAATGTAATTGGTAAAGTTTTTGGCCTTGAAATTTGCATACTATCTGTTTGCCTTCCTTTGCTAAAACTAGTCTCAGAGAGACCCAAGAAATTCAATGCTTCCACTGGTAGACTCTACTAAAAAGAAGGCAAGTCGTAACTGAGCCAGTCTTCATTTTTTCCAGAAAAGAGCTAACACCCCGAGAATCTACTTGTAATTCAACTGTATATTCGGTGGGGAAATGTCCAAAAAGTTGAGGCTGGCTGCTCATAGTTTGCTTAGACTCTGCCCCATGGCCCTTAGCCCTGCCAGTGTTGGTTTGTAGCCCCTGCAATTAGAGTTGCCAGGTCTGGACTGTCCCAGGATGTGAGATTTTAGGACGAAAATCTGAAATGTAGCAATGACCCCTAATGATGTCATGAGGCAGGACCTGGTGTTGTCTTAAGCATAACACATTAGGCATTGAGCATAGTTGCACAGAGCGTGGCAGTCAAATAGCAAACACCAAGTCTAACAAATGGGGAAAACACACAAACACACTTTCCACTCTGAGGTATCTTACCCCTACAACCTTCACACTCAAGACCAGAGGAAAGGGTCCAGGCCCTGAAATCTAGTTCCCTATATGACACCTTTCCCAAATCTCCTGGACCAGGAAAGTTTTCTCCATTTTGACTCAGTAGTTGAAGGGAACCAAAAATGCAAAGTCTGTCTTCACGTAGCAGAAAATTACCATCTTTGGTGGAGTGCTGATTCATAGTGTAGTACGTTTTATTTATGTGTATTTTTATTTTGTTTGGCTTCTGTTATCCTTGAAGTCACTGAATTCCATTAGATTGTCAATGCCTTGGTGGCTCAACTATAGACAACCATAGAAACTGCAGTAAGCCACGCTGACACTGTGGGATATGTGAGTATGAGATATAAACAAACAAACCAGCAAAAGTCTGGAAGCCACATGTCAGTTGCTGTTGAGGCATGTTGGAATATCATTGTTCCAGCCACAAATGGAACCATTTCACATACAGTTTCACACTCTTGGATGGCGCATAACTCTCTGCCAGTCCTTTCAATGTACTATTTGACTCACTGTGATTGTGGAAAAAGCCACTGTTCCACACTGCACAATGGAACAATGCATAGTCACATTTGCAGCTATGTGTCTGGTTGCACAATGTTGACATCAAGTAAAAGGGAGGGATGGTGCAACCATGACTTACCTACATGAGTGTAGATTTACACTGTGCAAGCACCATGTAGAGTCTCAGTCAGTATGTCTGATAACTGTTGAATACAAAATGCTAAAGGGGTCTGCTGTCAGACAGCATCAAAAGTGGAAATCTACTGCCTGTCTGCTCACAGACATGGTCAAATGTTGATGGCTACATTTGAATAGTTACTGCTACTACATATCAGCTGTCAACCACTGTCAGATATTGATTGCTGCAGCAAAAACGTAAGATGTTTCATGCTGATGCCAAATAGCAAATATTGACATATCAAGATCATATTTGAAGAATATTCATCACCCACATGCTTACTAAGCAACTAAATTTTATGCTGCCTACATGTTTTCCTTTATATTTCTATAATTAAAAGGTTTGTTGACTTTCTTAATATTGTTTTTTATTGGATGCCAGCAAAATCAAACACAAATGGTCTGAGACAGAACTCGATGGGCCTACTTCTGAATACACATGTAGAGGATTGTGTTGTTTTAAAAGTGATTTGTTAGCGATGTGTCAGGCCCCATAACCTAGATGTATTTATTAAACTACTTTTTTATATAGATCCATGTTCATTCTTTATGACACTCTAAGTGTACTTGTAATCCCCCTTCATCACCAAATGAACTTTACAGGAATGATGCAACATAGTGGATATAGTTAACCCCCCAAAATTTCTAATCAATGAGAATTTTAACAGAATAGATTTCTCATAAATGTAAATTCCCATTGAAAACTGATTTGGATTGAAAGAGGAGCTACACTAGCTTTCCCTCTATGAACGAAGAAAAAGAAGAGGTCCACACCTGGCTGAGGGCCACAGAAACAGTTTCACTTTGCCCATCTCTGCCCTATAAGCAAGGGGGGGCAGGTAGACCACTGCTCTACCCTCACTTCAGTCCTGATAGTGCAAGCCTGGCAAAGCTTTGGTATCCTTAGTTCCTCTCACTCTGCGACTAGAGCCATTCTGCAAATTTCCTAAACCAAGGTCATCATCTAGATATTTTATGCCCTTTACTCCTGATTGATTTCCTGATTTGAGAGTAAAGCATGTACTAACAGCTGTGGACACATTGCCTCCTTCAGAAATCAAAGGGATTGAAAAATCATTTGGCTTATATCTTAGTTACAACAGAAAGTTTCTCATCAACGTAATCACAATGGGAGCAGAGTTAGGCCATTTTCACACTAGACTGTTATAGTGCTATTATTCTACTTTCAACATCCTATGGAATCCTGGGGTTTGCAGCTTAGGGAGGGGCCCTCTTTCTAAACTACAAACCTCAGGATTCCATAGGATATTGAAAGTGGAATAATAGCACTATAACAGTCTAGTACAGAAAAATCAGGAAGTATTTCCATTTTAGAAGTCCAGTGACATAGGATATACATATTCAGCACTGTTCAGGCCTGTATTTGACCATGTATTGAGGAAGGTGTCCTAAGTCAGTACATAGCAAATGATGAGGAGTAATAGCACTATTGGTAGTCAAGAGACCAGAACGTTTGGAGATTCTGGAAGTTGCAGTCCAAAACCATGTGGAACATCTAGCTCTGTTGTCTTTGTTTGGCAGCATATTCTAAGTGGGAGACATACTTCCCTCATGACTATCTGAGGATTTCCGCTAAAGATCTGTGTGAAAGAGATTCTTACCTTTGGGACATTTGTTTTCAGCTTGTTTCATTTATATCCTCCAACGAAGTCAATATTGTATATTGTATCTTACTCCCGATGTTTAATCCTCACAACCACCCTGTGAGGTAGGTTAGGCTGAGAGATAGTTGACTGACTAAAGTCACTGATCAGTCTTGTGGCTAAGTGGGGGATTGGTACCTGGGTCTCCCCAGTCTAGTCCAACACTAACCACTAAAATATGCTTCAGAAATAGAACAAGAGTAAAGGGTAGATAGGTCTCATGCCTTTTATTTGGGATGAGTAAACCTATTTGGTTTTGATGGGGTTAGATGGGATTCAGAGTCCATTTCCTCGGTGAGAAGAGAGAGCTTGATACTGAGGATTTGATACTGAGGTTTGACAGTTTGATATTGAAATCGATATAGAGTAAAACACAGATGAGAGCAAGAAGAATGTTCCTGTTGTTACTACTGCTATTATTTATATCCTGCCTTTTTTTTTTGTCTCAGTCTAGGACTTGAGAAGGCTTAGAAAAATTAAAAGCAGATACAGCTAAAAATGTATATCATATAGGATAAAAGAAATAAACTTTCAGCAAAATGAAAAGCCATTAACAGCAAAACCATTAATTGTAATACTAAAAATACCCCCCACACACATTTAAGAAGATGATGATGGTGGTGGTGGTGGTTTTGGTAGTGGTGGTGATTTTTGAGGTGGATTTTAATTGTGATGGGAGCAAGTCTTGACAGGGCTAAAAAAAAAATCAGGGCCACAAGGCAGAATCTAGATACACTAAATATATAAATGTGCATACAAGAAGGGAGGAGTGTGAAAAACCCTATAAGTTTCAGCTATATGACTGGATTGTGTGAAATACAGAGTAAGACCTTTTTAAAAACTTGGGTAAAACTGCAGAAAAAATATGTGCTGTCCACAGCCTGCAGCATCGGCAAACATTCTTCAGCAGAATAAGAGCTGGGATGCTCCCCTGATGTGGCGCAGCTGTGACCACCCTGGTTGGCTCTTCGTTCAGGGCCTGTCATATGTGTTTACCTGCAAATGAATCTCAAAGGCCTCAGAGACAGAGCCGTCTCCAAGAAGAGCCAAGCAAAGCAAGGAGCTATTTTAAAGGAAAAGGGTGGTACATCTTGACCATTGACTTCCCATTCACATGAGCAAACAGCCCCTATCTGAGCCATAAGGGGTTCCCCCAAATAAAAATTCTTTGCATTTAAAGAGATTCTTTCTAGGAGCAAGAAAGAATCTTGGATGGGATGTGTGTACACTTAAACAAAGCAAACATTCACAAGAAGGAAAAGTATTTACATTTTTCCTTTGCCTTCCCAGGCAGAAAGATGTTAGTAAAACTGATGCCAGAAAGGTCAGGGAGGGCCAGATCTCCTAGAAGGGTAAACTTCAATGGGAATTGCTACATGGAAATCAATATAATGTCAAGAGAAAGGAGCTCTACCTATTGTCAGTGGATTATGGTTATTATAGCAGTTGGTTGTTGTTGAAGCATACAGTGGGCCCTTGGTATCTGCTAGGATCTGATTCTAGGACGTTCCATGGATACCAAAACTCGTGGATGCTCAAGTCTCAACATGTACAATGGTGTAGTAAAATGACATCCCTTATATAAAATGGCAAAATCAAAGTTTGCTTTTTGGATTTTTTTTTGGAGGGGTGCAATATTTTCGTGGTTGAATCCATGCATGGAGAATCTCTGGATATGGAGGGCTGACTGTATAACTTTCAGTCCACCCTTCCTCCAAAGAGCTCAGGTCCATATGCAGGTTTCTGTCCCCATTTTATCCTTACAATAGACCTGTCAGGTTAATTTGAGAAAGACTGACCAGAGGTCACCTAGGGAACTTGGGACTGGGCAAAGATGTGAACCCAGATCTCTCATAGGCTAGTGCAACACTCTGTCCTCTACAATACTGTGGTTTTTCTGGTTCTCCTGACTAGGCAAAATGGCCACTCTCACCACTGTGTTTTTGACAGTGCTTAATCTGTAAAAACTAGAAGACAAAGCTTCTTGAAGGTGCAGAAATGAACATTCTCATCTTGCTGTAATGTCTATCCCATTAAAGCCACTGGACCAGAAGCTGACAGAACAAAAATTTGGCATTTTTACAGTTAGTAGAGGAAATGGTCTTCCTTTTCGTAGTTCTTTGGGAGAGCTTATTTGACTTATTGCAGTTTTATTTTTTATTTATTTAATGTATATCTCAATTATGGCTTATCATGTAGTTAGTGGTGTGTAGCACAAATACTTGCAGATTCTACCAATCTGACACATCTTTAAGCATTGTCCTTAAAACAGAGAGGCTTACTACCAGGTCAGCCATCAGGTGATGAATTGGCCACAATAACTTTAAACACAATGATAGTGTGGAATAGTTGCAATCTGCATTGGTGGATCTCATTACCTAGCTTGGAGCAAAAGGACAAATCACTGTACTTGCTGACACACAGTTCTTGTAACTTTTATTTATTTCCTTCCCCTCCTCACATGCATACATACACACACACACAGAAAGAGGGAGCTAGACAGAGAGGGATCCCACATTTAGATTTTAATTTCAGTGGGAAATGGAGCTGAATTTTGGCTCAAATAACTCCATAGTACACCATGTACCTTGATAGTGCACATTATGATAAGTCATTTCATATTAAAGAGTAGCCTCATTGAGCAATACACAAACAGATGCATTCAAACCAAGATGTTTTTCTGTCCACTCCTAGTTAAATGGAATAGGATTAATTGAATAGCCTAATTACCGGAGTGATATACCACCCCATAATAGTCTTGACACTGTAAGTTATCCATCCTATATTTTAACCAGCCAAGCCCTTTCTTAGGTTCACCCCAAGGACTACCATTCTCACATTTTATTTTATAGCACAGGCAGAAAAGACACTTTTTAAAATTCTCTACACATTAGCACCTCATCAGTTTCCTGGGGTCTTTGGCAAACAGAGCCTTCCTTGCTGAGGAAATAAAGTTCTCCTTGTAATGTAGATGAAAATCTGCAGAGAGCAGGGGGAGCTTCCGGGCTTTACTTTGAGCCCAGCTGCCTTCCAGAGGTTTAGGACTGAGGGGACAGAGTGCGATTCAGGTGAGCAAGCAAACTGCAGTAAGTGAAAATTACACTTGGCAATGATGTGTATTCTCTTCAGAAGAGCATGGGAAGCCTCGACTGGGGTAGCGGCTTTCAAACTTCCTACTTTTAGGAAATACCTTCCACATTGACCTGGATCCCTAGGAACCTCTTAGCATCACCTATCGAATCCACAGGCATTGCAAAGGATTGTGTCGCATGGTTGCTTCATGTGATGAAGACTATACAGTGAGATATAGCCAGCACTCTGGCAGGTGCACAGTGCAGGAGAAAATCAGTACTGGGTAGTGCTACCTCTTTTGCAGACATTTGTT